>CAWUFW010001896.1:0-2531647 GCA_963921515.1 Calotriton arnoldi
ATGCCTACAGAGCTAGGACATGTGCAGAAAAAGGAAGAAATGCGCAGAAAGAAGCAAGAGAAATGCAGAAAGAGGCAACAGAAGTCCAGAAAGACGAGGAAAGGTGCAGAAAGAAGCAAAAGATGTGCACAAAGAACCAACAAAGGAGCAGAAAGAGGCCTTGTTGCAAAGTCATCCTGTGCCCCCAACTTTTTGCTGACGGGTACTGGTGGTAACTGACTCTGACTAACCAGGCCTAGAGCCAGTGCAATGCTAAAAGACACTTAGAATACAGTGAAAACACCTACATACACTAGGGAACACTATGCGTTGGAGTTCCCCTGTGATTGGCGTGACCTCCTCTTTAAGGCCCTAGAACATAATAGGGTAGGGGGATTAAAACTACCTCTTAGTCAGAGGTGCAGAAAGATGCTTCTTTAAGTAGTAGTCACATTTGCAGAGTGGTGGAGAAAGGGTGGTGGGCCTCCGACCAGCGCTCAGGAATTCCGCTGCATAGGACTTAGAGGAGGTACTAGAAGGGCTTATTGGCACCCAAAGTCCCTCAGGAGTAAATTGGACTTCATCCCACATCCCGTAGTCTGCCAGGAGGCGCGTTTGCAGAGTGGTGGAGAAAGGGGGGCATGTCCTCCCACTGTGTGGGACTTACTGGAGGTAACAAGAGGGGTAGTTGACCCCCAAGGACAACCGTGGGGGCCAACTACCCCTCCTATTACCTCCAGTAAGTCCCACACAGCAGGATTGCTAAGTTCTCATAGCAGGCCACGCCCCCTTTGCCCACCACTCTGCAAACGTGCTCCCTGGCAATCTCTTGGATGGAGATTGAAGTCCCCTTTGCTGCTGGGGGTCCTTTAGGGGCCAACTAGCCTACCTCTTACCTCCAGTAAGCCCCATACAGTGGGATTGCTGAGAGGTGTACAATAGCCACGCCCCCTTTCCCCACCACTCTGTAAACGCGCCCCCCTGGCGCGTTGTAAGTTGGGAAATTAAGTCCCCTTGAATACTGAGGGTCCCTGGGGGCCAACTAGCCCACCAGGTACCTCCAGTAAGCACCACACAGCTGGATTGCAGAGAGGTGGTCCGAGGCCACGCCCCCTTTTTACACCACTCTGCAAACGCGCCTCTTGGTGCACTGCTGCTCGGGGGATGAAGTCCACTTGTGTCCTGAGGTTTGTTCCAAGAAGGACGGGTTTCATGCTTGTCTTCGTTCTGAAAGAATCGTACACAAACTGTTAGTATTTTTTTTATTATTCTGATTAAAGTGCAGGTTAGGAAGAGGGCCCCCGTTTCCTAATGAACATTCAGAGTTCATGATGTAGATGAACGGAGGCGTCTCATGGCCTAGAGGCCCCTGGAGAGAAAGCAGGTTTCAGCGCCTGGATGTTGGCACTGCTGTGGCTGACGTGCACGTCCTGGTGCCTTTCCGGTCACCAACATTAATTATTAGGGGGAGGGGCGGGGCGGTTGTTGAGATGTGCTTGCAGGCCATCATTGAGGGCAGATCCTGGGGCTGGCATCTCAAACCCGTCAAGGATGCTGATGAGAGTCACGTGACGTGGAGAGCTGAGTGACGTCAGCTCCTAACCTGCAAGCTGAATTCCACACAGCTGCCCAGAACAAAACACTCCACTCAAGTCTAGGTCAGGGAAAGTCCAAACCAATCCCTGCTATAAGAACAACACTGGCTGAACAGCATTCTCAGTGCAGACAGCACAGCTGTTGAACCCATTGCCACCAAAGAAGCGAAGCATGGAATGCCAACTGAGGTTCAGAAAGGTAGCAAAGACCTGGCATTTCCTAAAATAAATATAAACAACCAGCCAGATTCCCTGGCTCCACAAAGCCGGCAAACTTCAAGCCAGAGCAAAATATTTGGTCCAAGTGCACTGTGCAGTGCACGACAGACACAGGACAAAGGTGTGCTGCAAGGAAAAGCTTCAGAAACCACCTGATTGGGCACCACTGACAGTAATCATACTTATAATTCACTGGGTGGCCCCAATGATGGACCATACCTTGCTAATGATGGCCGTCTGTCATCAGAGCAGACTGGAAGGCCTCTCCTACCCCGTCTGGACACGCAGAAGCAGTAAGAGCATAGCAACTTGTAATGGGACATCGGAAAGCCATGCCACACACTTCATCTTTCAGACAACCATGAAAACCCGCTAAAAACATAAAAATGTGCATAATAACGAGACAATGCTTCCAATACCCAAACTATGACTATTCCACAACTAGCTGGCATCTTGGGTGGCTTTAATGTACATTATTCCTGCTGGCTTCCATGCGGCCTCCTCACAAGTTGAATCTTTTGTTTCCAAGTGAATACTGCAGCAGCTTGCATCACGGATGCCCTGTAATGTACACCTCTTCCCTTCCCTCTCCCCCCCCCACCCAATACAGGTTATGGGCTGGAGTCTACCCTTAGCGTACTACACCAAAGTGCGTCTCAGGCCGACCATGCTGCAATTACATCCTTGCAACCAAGTTCTCCCCTACAGTGTACGTGCTGCCCGTCCCATAATGCACTGCGACACTTCTCCAGGGGTATGGGACTAAAAATGCCATTACATTTCCTCTGATGCCCTTTGCGTTTGTTGTCACGTGACTTGTTTGGAAAGGTTTCTATCACCCACATCCACCTCTGAGAGAGGAACGTGTGCTCCTTTGCGCCTCCAGGATACACAGAGATGCCACCTGGGTGCCTAATTCTCCTCGCGCCCTTCATGGTGTGGCGGTTCCGTGTTCCTAAAGGAATGCCTCTTGGCGAGCGACCTCTGAAGACCCTCCCTCTGGCAGCCTGCCCTGTCCATGCCTTGTTGAAAGAACAGAGACATTAGGAGAGGTTTATGAAATGTGATCGCTCTCATTAGCACGCGGGCTGATGGCGTATTAGGCCTCTGTGAAGGGACTTTATCTACAGTCTGGGTCTGTGATGCCTTCGTCAGGCGGCATCAGTTGACATAAATAGTGGTATTGGCGGAAACGGCGAGCCCCCACACCCTCCAGGTCTCTGATTCCATTGGCTGCCTCTTTGAACACTAATGAATTGCGCTGAACTCCAATGACAATTAGCCATTTTTTTTATTGGTGCGCTGTCGCGGCTGGGAATTTGTCGGGGCAAAAGGTTATGTCTCAATCAATAAATTGACACTTCAAAAGAGCAGTATTCATTTAGTCTGGCGAGCGCTTTTTACTGAAGCGATCTACGCTGAGCAAGCAGCCACAAAATGCCAATTTTGGCGCGAAAATGCAGAGAAGCTATTGTTTGGACTACAATTAGGTGAAATCAGGATAGAAAAAAAAGCCCTAAAAAGAAAATATTGTGCACACTTTTAATTTTATATCTTTTTTTCTCACACTGTCTCCGAGTCAGGTGCTCTTTTTGTTTTCCTTTCTCTGAGATTTGCCAGTTCTTGTGAGTGGCGTAACAAAAAATCCACCACTATGCGTACCACTTATGACTTCACAATATCATAGATGACATAAGTAACCTAGGTGTGGGCAGCCCACATCACGTCACCATTAGCGACACCATGACATCACCAAATTCGTAGCCTTGGTGCTGGTCCATGTGATGTTTCCCTGATATGGGAAATACTTCATCCTTTCTGTAAGTAACTCAGTGCTTCCTTCCTTCTGTGCTCTGTTCCTGTTTTCCCATTCTCAAAACCCCTTTACCCCTGTTTGTTATTATTAAAGGGGCCTACCAGATTCCAGAACAGACGTTCTAGAATTTTTGATGACGTCTGCTGGGGTTTGAGACCTACTGTGACATCATTTGGCATATGGCCTCTTTGTTGTGCATTGCCTTCGGAAAGGGAAGGTTTGAGATGGGTCGTGATATGCTGGTCGGTGAGCCACGGGTGGAGAATAGGGGACGGGGAAGCACTGCTCTACGGTTACGCTTTTGGTTGGAACCAGTACTGCATTCTAAACACTGTTGTAGGCAAGGGTTGGCGCAGTGAGCCTCTCGCCAAACTCTGAACTCCCTGCTTAATTTGTGCTAGTGGTTTCCGGTGCTGGGCACCTGCACTTAATTGTGAACACCTGCGGGCACTTGTGACAGTCTGCCATATGGTGGCGCTGTCTGTCTAATTTAGAGATGAGCATAACAGGTGTTTATCAACTCAGTATGCATTAAAAGCACTTAATTGTGAACACCTGCGGGCGCTTGTGACAGTCTGCCATATGGTGGCGCTGTCTGTCTAATTTAGAGATGAGCATAACAGGAGTTTATGAACTCAGTATGCATTAAAAATGACTTTACCTGTCACCTAAGCCATTCTTGTAGTTTTGGGGGCAATAATCTGAATTGTCACACTTGTAGGAGTGTGACAGTTAGTTTTGTGTTGGTACTGCTGGTGGCAGCGCTGGCAGGGGCAATGCATGGTGCAAGCTGTAGCGGCCTCCTGAGGAGGGCCCTGGCACTTACATTCTCACAAATTAGGCCCTGTCTGAGCCTGTTATTCACCTCTGTGTACAGCTGAAAGTGGGCTCGTGTGTGGGAGTGGTTACTAAGGCTCTGCTCAATGTATGTTAACCTCTAACAGTTTTTTTTTTCTAGCGCCACTGCCCCGACATTCATGACTGGTGTGTTATTGTGTGCGTTCTGTCTTTTTTGTCCATCACAGAATAAATGAGCGCCGGGTGTGTCCTTAAAGGGGCCATCTATTGTGGAGATAAAACAGCTGTCTCCCCCCTGTCCTGCGCCTTTCACAATCACCAACCCGAGGCACTCTAGGATGTTACCTTGTTTGATGTCTGTCTGCTGGGGTCTTAAGATGTATTGTGGCATCACTCACCGGAAGGCCCTTCCAGGCCTCACCTGTCCTGTGCATCGTCTATGGATGCAAGGGGATGCTTTTTAGAAGCCTGCGTTAGAACGCTTAAAAAAGGAGTACTTCCATAAAACGTCCATGTAAATGCTTGCAAATTGTGTAAAACCTGTTGTACGCTAGCTTGTCTAACCCCGCACACTCGCCCCTATGCAGAAGTCTGCTCGCCTGCATATTGCAGACTTGAAAATCTTACAGTCGTTCGTTTGCCTTTTTTTTCTAAAAATGTTTTCTTTTTTAATACGGCCTTCCTTACTCCATCCTGTGTTTCGCACGCACGATTTAGTGCATTTTTCCATGCGCCCTCCAACGCTTCCGTTGAATCAATCACGTAAAACATATTGATCAATCAATCAATCAATCAATCATGTCACTTATAAAGCGCACTACATACCCGCGAGGGTCTCAAGGCGCTGGGGGAAGAGGGGGGTGGTGCTGCTACTGATCGAAGAGCCAGGTCTTGAGGAGTCTTCTGAAGGCCAGTAGGTCTTGGGTCTGTCGGAGGTTGGTGGGGAGGGTGTTCCAGGTCTTGGCGGCGAGGTGGGAGAAGGATCTGCCGCCGGCGGTCGCTTTCCGGATGCGGGGGACTGTGGCGAGGGCGAGGCTGGTCGAGCGGAGCTGGCGGGTGGGGGTGTAGAAGCTGAGTCGTCTGTTGAGGTAGGCTGGTCCGGAGTTGTGGAGTGCTTTGTGTACGTGGGTGAGGAGCTTGAAGGTTATCCTCTTGTTGACAGGGAGCCAGTGCAGGTCTCTCAGGTGGGGTGTGATGTGGCTGCGTCGGGGGATGTCGAGGATAAGACGTGCAGAGGCGTTCTGGATGCGTTGCAGCCGTCTCAGGAGCTTAGCCGTCGTTCCTGCGTAGAGGGCGTTTCCGTAGTCCAGCCTGCTGGTGACGAGGGCCTGGGTGACTGTTTTTCTTGTTTCGGTGGGGATCCACTTGAAGATCCTGCGGAGCATTCGGAGGATGTTGAAGCAGGATGAGGAAACGGCATTGACCTGCTTAGTCATGGAGAGGGTGGGGTCGAGGATGACCCCTAGGTTGCGTACGTGGTCGGTGGGTGGCGGGGCTGTTCCCAGTGATGTTGGCCACCAGGAGTCGTCCCAGGCTGAAGGGTTGGAACCAAGGATGAGGACCTCCGTCTTGTCCGAGTTCAGCTTCAGGCGGCTGGTCCTCATCCATTCGGCGACGGCCTTCATTCCTTCGTGGAGGTGGGCTTTGGCGGTGTGAGGGTCTTTGATGAGGGAGAGGATCAGCTGGGTGTCGTCGGCGTAGGAGATGATGTTGAGGTTGTGCTGTCGGGCGACGTGGGCGAGGGTGCCATGTAGATGTTGAACAGCGTTGGGCTGAGGGAGGAGCCTTGGGGTACGCCGCAGATGATCTTGGTGGCCTTGGATCGGAAGGGGGCGAGGCGGACGCTTTGTGTTCTGCCGGAAAGGAAGGATGTGGTCCAGTCCAGGGCCTTCTCTTGGATCCCGGCGTCGTGAAGGCGTGTTCGTAGTGTGTGGTGGCAGACCGTGTCGAAGGTGGCTGATAGGTCCAGGAGGATGAGGGCTGCTGTTTCTCCGTTGTCTAGCAGGGTCCTGATGTCATCGGTGGCGGCGATGAGGGCGGTTTCGGTGCTGTGGTTGCTGCGGAAGCCGGACTGGGAAGGGTCCAGGATGTTGTTCTCCTCGAGGTAGCGGGTCAGTTGTTTGTTGACGATTTTCTCGGTGACCTTCGCGGGGAACGGGAGCAGAGAGATGGGTCGGAAGTTCTTGAGGTCCTTGGGGTCTGCCTTGGGTTTCTTGAGTAAGGCGGTGAGCTCGGCGTGCTTCCAGCTTTCCGGGAAGGTTGCTATCTCGAAGGAGATGTTGATTATTTTCCGGAGATGGGGCGCGATGGCTGTACTGGCTTTGTTGAAGATGTGGTGAGGGCACGGGTCTAGCGGTGAACCGGAGTGGATGGTGTTCATGATCTCGCTGGTGTCCTCGTCGTTGATGTTGGTCCAGGAGAGCAGGCGGTTGGTGGTTGTGGGGGCAGTGGTCTCGGTGGTTGCCGGGGCGGTCGTGGTGTTGAAGCTGTCGTGGATGTCGGCGATTTTGCGGTGGAAGAAGGTGGCCAGTGAGTCGCACAGGTCTCGCGACGGCTGGATGTCGTTGGTGTTGGAGCTGGGGTTGGAGAGTTCCTTCACGATGTTGAAGAGCTCTTTGCTGTTGTGTGCGTTGTTGTCTAGGCGGTCTTTGAGTGAGGCCCTTTTGGCGGATCTGATGAGGTGATGGTGACTGTGGGTGGCGCTCTTGTGGGCGGCGTAGCTGTCCGCTGTCCGTTCGTGGAGCCAGATCTTCTCCAGTTTTCGGCATGTTCGTTTGGAGGCCTGGAGGTCTTCGGTGAACCAGGTGGCTTTCTTGCTGGTGTGGCTGTTGGGCGGATTCTTGAGCGGGGCGAGGGCGTTGGCGCAGTCGTCGATCCACCGTCTGAGGTTGCGGGCGGCGGTGTCGGGGTCGGAGGGTTCGGCGGGTGGGCTCAGGGCGAGGGTTGTGGTTAGCTGGTCTTCCGTGACTCTGCTCCAGCAGCGGCGAGGCATTTGTTCGGTGCGGTGGTGCGTGGTGGGCTTCCTGTAGGTGAAGTGGATGCAGTGGTGGTCAGTCCAGTGGGGTTTGGAGGTGTGGTTGAAGGAGACGTGTGGGCTTGCGGAAAAGATGGAGTCTAGCGTGTGGCCGGCGGCGTGGGTGGGTGTAGTCACGAGCTGTCTGAGTCCGAGGGTGGCGAGGTTGTCGATCAGGGTGGTGGAGTTGGTGTCCTTGTTGTTCTCGAGGTGGAAGTTCAGGTCCCCGAGGAGGATGTAGTCCGTGGAGGCGATGGCGTGTGTGCTGACGAAGTCAGCGATGGAATCGCTGAACTGTGGTCGGGGTCTGGGGGGGTCTGTAGATGAGGGTTCCTCTGAGGGTGGTGTTGGGATCAGTGTGGATCTGGAAGTGCATGTGTTCGGCGGTGCTGAGGGTGTCGTCGGTGTTGGTTGAGACTCTGAGGGTGTTCCTGTGGACGATGGCGATGCCTCCTCCGACTCCGTTGGTGCGGTCCCTGCGGGTGATCTTGTATCCGTCCGGGATGGCAATGGCGATGTCGGGGGCTGAAGCGGGATTCAGCCAGGTCTCCGTCAGGAATGCGACGTCTGGGGAGGTTGAGTCGAGAAGGTCCCAGAGTTCGATGGCGTGTTTGCGGGCGGAGCGGGTGTTGAGGAGGATGCATCTGAGGTAGTTGGGTTCTTTCCTGGGCGGTGGTTTGGCGGGGCGGGTGCTGGCGAAGCTGCAGTTCCGGCAGGTGAAGGGCCCTGGGTGCGCTTCGGGGTGGCCTGGTAGCAGGCGTGATCTTTTCCGGGGTTGAGTGCGTGGAGGGTGCTGGCGTCGTATCGGCGTCTGTTGATGTGGCGGGGGATGCCCGGACCATGGGGTCTGGCGCTGGGCGCGGTCACGGCGCGGACGGGCGCAGACGGGCTTGCCTTAGGCGCGCCTTTGGCGCGCCAGCGGCGGCGACGCGCAGCGGCCGCCATAAATGGGGAGGTGGGAGGGAGGAGCAGGGAATGGGGCAGCGAATGGGCAGTGAGGGGCGGGGCCGCAGGCGCAGCGGCGGGAAACAGGCACAGAAGGGAAAACGAGCACAATCAGGGCATCAAGGGGGCACAGAAAGGAAAAAAATGAGCACAATCAGGGGCAGCAAGGGGGCACAGAAAGGAAAAACGAGCACAATCAGGGGCAGCAAGGGGGCACAGAAAGGAAAAGCGAGCACAATCAGGGGCAGCAAGGGGGCACAGAAAGGAAAAAAACGAGCACAATCAGGGGCAGCAAGGGGGTACAGAAAGGAAAACGAGCACAATCAGGGGCAGCAAGGGGGTACAGAAAGGAAAAACGAGCACAATCAGGGGCAGCAAGGGGGCACAGAAAGGAAAAAAACGAGCACAATCAGGGGCAGCAAGGGGGTACAGAAAGGAAAAACGAGCACAATCAGGGGCAGCAAGGGGGCACAGAAAGGAAAGAAAACGAGCACAATCAGGGGCAGCAAGGGGGCACAGAATAGAAAAACGAGCAAAATCAGGGGCAGCAAGGGGGCACAGAAAGGAAAAACGAGCACAATCAGGGCCAGCAAGGGGCACAGAAAGGAAAAAACGAGCACAATCAGGGGCAGCAGCAGGGCACACAGACGGAGCTGTGGTGGGGGAGCGACCTACCAGTCAAGGTCAGGGGTCGCTCTCTTCACCACGCAGCGGCCGCCATAAATGGGGAGGTGGGAGGGAGGAGCAGGGAATGGGGCAGCGAATGGGCAGTGAGGGGCGGGAGCCGCAGGCGCAGCGGCGGGATACAGGCACAGAAGGGAAAACGAGGCACAATCAGGGCATCAAGGGGGCACAGAAAGGAAAAAAAAATGAGCACAATCAGGGGCAGCAAGGGGGCACAGAAAGGAAAAACGAGCACAATCAGGGGCAGCAAGGGGGCACAGAAAGGAAAAACGAGCACAATCAGGGGCAGCAAGGGGGCACAGAAAGGGAAAAAAACGAGCACAATCAGGGGCAGCAAGGGGGTACAGAAAGGAAAAACGAGCACAATCAGGGGCAGCAAGGGGGCACAGAAAGGAAAAAAACGAGCACAATCAGGGGCAGCAAGGTGGTACAGAAAGGAAAAACGAGCACAATCAGGGGCAGCAAGGGGGCACAGAAAGGAAAGAAAACGAGCACAATCAGGGGCAGCAAGGGGGCACAGAAAGGAAAAACGAGCACAATCAGGGGCAGCAAGGGGGCACAGAAAGGAAAAACGAGCACAATCAGGGCCAGCAAGGGGGCACAGAAAGGAAAAAAACGAGCACAATCAGGGGCAGCAGCAGGGCACACAGACGGAGCTGTGTGGTGGGGGAGCGACCTACCAGTCAAGTTCAGGGGTCGCTCTATTGATGAATATTTGTGAATCACTAGTAAGCGTGCCCACCAAGTGTACACTTACAATACGCCATACCTGCTCCTCTGACGCCTTTCAGTTGTTTATTGACAAGTGATTGTTTAATGCGCACGCGCACTTTGGACTAACTCACGTTTTTTTCTGCGTTCAACAATTCTACCTTTTGTTATTTTACATAAGTTTGACGTACACTTGGTAAAAACTTCGTGAACCTTGTGTGCATGTATTCTTATCACATTTTTGCACATGTGAAACACATCCCGTTCACTTCCTGTGTATGGCCTTGATGCAGGTGTGTAAATTAAGCGACTTGCAGGAAGTATTTCAGTAGTAACTGATTATTAACACTAATGTAACGATTAGAGAGTGCTTACTACCCACGGTTTACAGCTTCAGAGCACCATCGTAATGTTTATATAGTGCTTAATACCAACAGATTGTAGCATCAAAGCGCTAATGTAGCCTTTATATAGTGCTTAGTACTCCCGGATTATAGCGCCAGAGCGCTCTAAGTGAAAGGCTGACGGATCCACCAGGATTTAAACCTGTGAATTGCCGGTGGCACTCGGAAGCAGCTACTGAACCTACTGAGATATCAGTGTGCATATGAGTAGTGATCTAAGTCACTGTCGTTATATTTCGCTAATCCGTGAGTAAAAGGTAGTACAAGGCCTGGGAGCGCTGCCCATAAAAAGGCTATAAATACAAAGGCCGCTCGGAGGACATTTATACCGTGGTAACCCCGCTGCGTGAAATAAGCTGCCAGTGAGCCCTACTGTCGCATTACAACCAAGACAGGACAGCTACACCTTGCTACGGGTGACCTGACCAGCCCCGCGGCTCAGTAACAGCTTGTAGAAATGTTACGAGCTGCTCTCGTTAAATGGGGCGACCCGAAGAGTGAGGTGAGCGCTGAGGATCAGGTTTCCTGCGACTTTCAAACCCTCTTTCTACGTAGTGTGCAAAGCTGAACTGGAGCGGAGGGGGCCCGAGCCTCTGCGAGGTGTGAAACCACGAAGTCCCCGGCATTAAAACTCTTCAGTATGGAGCTGCACCTCTGCTGCAACCACAGCAGGCGCTTCTTCGGTACGGAGCTCGGCGGAGCCACTGCTGGCTGTTCGGTGCTAGAACGAGAGGCGATTGAAATTGGTATCACTGGCAGCGAAGTGCAGGCAACCACGCAGCACTGTGGCCACCCGGGGCTTAACAATAACGAAGCGCGGGAGCCCACGCTTCGTTTTTTTAAACTTTTCTCGGCCGGATTCGCGCACCCAGCACAAATTCTGCCGTTTAAAAAAAAAAAGAAAAATGCTTTTTGGGCCCTGGGGGTCCCTGTGGGACCCCCTCAGCAGGCCTAGGGGTCAGGGTGTTTCTACCCTGCCCCCTTTTCTTGTTTTTTAATGTTTATTTCACTGTTTTCTTGTGACTCGGTTACCGAGTCACAAGATGGCTGCCACCACTTCCTGGTTTGGAGTGTTGGCAGCCAATCAGAAGTCAGCTCGTGCTCGGGAGGAATCGCGACTCCTCCTCGGTGCTCAGATATTGATATTTTTCTTTTTCTAATTTCTCAGGAACTAGTCAACGGATTTACACCATTTAAAAAAAAGGGCGCTTTCTGAACCAAGACCTACCTTTTTACCAAATTTGGTGTAATTCCGTTCAGCAGTTCGGGCTGTAGCTTTGTCTAAAGTTCCTATGGAAATTAACATGGGGAAAATGTGTTTTGGGACCCCCCTTTTTTCTCGGCCCCCGCTTGACGAATCACCCCGAAACTTTCAAGACTGGAGCTGACCGGAGCACCCCATTCGTTTTGAAAATTTCGCGAAGATCTATCAAACGGCGCCAAAGATATTGGCAAAAGAAAAACGCTTTTTAATAGAAACGAGGTCCTAACTAGAACTACCTACTGGCGACCGCCAGTAGGTATATATATATATATATATATATATATATATATATATATATATATATATATATTAATTTTTATCTAGGTGCTCCCAAGGGGAGCCTCAAACTGCTGCAACGAGTTCAGAATGCTGCAGCTAGACTAGTCTTAAACCTCCCAAAAAGATCATCAGCTCTTAATTCACTTCACTGGCTTCCAGTGATGAAAAGAATCCATTTTAAAGCTTTATGCATTTGCCAACGCATCTTAAAGAAACAGGGTCCTAGCTACCTCCAAGCCCTGGGGCAAACGTATGTGCCCATACGCAGTCTTAGATCCTCGGATGCAAATTTAGCTAGGGTGCCTAAGGTTAATAGGGCCAGAAAGGGAGCAAAATCCTTTGCCTATTTAGCAGCCAAACTGTGGAACTCTCTCCCAAGGGCTCTCAGAGACTCCTCTTCCAAAATGGATTTCCGAAAAAGACTGAAAACTTGGATTTACAGCAACTGCCTTCTAATCTAGTCAGCTCCATGTAGTATATTCCCTGAATTCCTCTATACTTCCATTCCTTCGAATTTGCAGAGTCCAGCACGGAGACACACCGTTTGGTGTATTCAGGCGCTTTATAAATGACATTATTATTATTATTATGAGATATAATGGATTGGATCAGTCCATTGGTAAAACTCTATATCTTGGTCCTTAAGATAATTGTCAAAGGAAAAAGAAAGCAGGTAGTCTACTAAAGGCATCTGTGGATTTGTGCAAAATAAAATTGTTATGCCCTTAGCTCTATATGAATTTTCTCCTAACTCCCATTCTTCAGAGAGTATTGACAAGATTGCATTTGAATTATTTAAAATCTTAGAGGTTTTTGGCTAGTCTAAACAATCTACTGTAGCAAAACAGACCTGTTGACTCTGGCAAGCAGATATGGAGAACATGTTTAACATACTGAGCTTGTGGCCCTGTCTAGAAAAATATATATTTGCTTTCAATTATTAAGGAGCAAAACGTTCCTACAGTCGATAAAGCATTCCAGCTATGCCTAAAGTAAGGCAAGTTACAAAGCTTAGGAAATGGCCATCTTGTGTGTGGTGTACCTCCAGCATTTTGCCTTAACTATTTTTGCTGGATGTAACACTCTGTGCACTTTATTCCTGAAAAGCATTGGCAAAATGTCTGATCCTCCCCTCAACATGATGGTATTGCTATACTCCTAATTAGCATATTAACTAGAAAAACAATTCAACAACTATTTTTAATAGTTATTAAAAATCCAATTCAATGGTGAAATTTGATTTTTATTAAATATTAAGAAAAACTTATGTTTAGAAAGTTACTTTTTCCCTGCCTCAATTCCTGGGGACAAGTTTGCATTTGATCTCATATTCTTCCCTCCCAGGGATTAGCATTTGAATAAGTGGGGAAAAGGCGTGAAATGCCTCCCTGAAGAAAATATGAGGCTGACCTGAATGGGCAGAGATGACTCCTCTGAACATGATAGAATATTTAGAGTGGGAGATGTCAGCATATTTTTAGATATTTCAGTATCAAACCTGCTTGACAAGTCTGCTGGATGTGCATAAAATGCTTTGGGGCACACTTGAAAGGCAGAAAACAGGATGCCAAGACAATTCTTGTGCTTCCACTGTCTGGTTGCTGACGGACCCTGCTTTGTCCTACAAGACTTCTGTCTCTGGGTTTTACATACAACATAGGAGGTGCACTAAAAAGGAAAAAACTGGATGTTAATACAGTTCTTGTGCATCCATTGTCTGGTTGCTGATGATCCCTGCTTTGTCCTATCAGACATCTGTCTCTCAGTTTTTTGTGGGCACAGTGGCTGCTTCAAACTGGTTACCCCATTGGCTAGGGTCTGCCCAGGAGTCCCCCCCACATACTAGCTTAGACAGGCATAAATGTGGCACCTCCAGGAATCCACTTCAGGACCTTTCTGTATCTGAGGAAGAATAGAAGAGAATTGAACCTGCTGCCAGTTAGTTGAGAGGAACCCTGAAGGACTCCATGGGTCATAAAGCTGACCTCTTGCTTGAACAGGATAAACTTGGATGAACCTGGTTGATGTATTCAACCCATGCTCCATTGTGGCCAGCCTCCAATTGCACCTATCTCCCAGTCTGCAGTGGGCATTTACCTATCAATGGCACTTCATGCTTCTTGCGGCTATTCCCATTTGAAAACTTAAAAAAATTCATAACCCCAGTTCCCCTTATTGTATTTTTGTCGTTTTGGTGTCACTTTGTTTATTACATTTTAGTCTACTTTTCTAGTTCCGTTTGGAATTTTTGTTTTGCTGAATTCTGACCTTATTATTGTTTTGGTACTACATAAATATTTTACACATTGCCCTAAGTACAGCCTGTCTGCTCTGCGCCAATGCTATCAGGTGTTTGAGCTCAGGTTAATGTAGTGACTTTTTAGGGTTCACTCTGAGAAGTGTTGTGATTATTCCTTGAGGTTGGCAGTCATCCATCCAAAATAATATTACAATTTCTTACTCAAAGTCATCATAAATTATGCTATGAGTGCTGCAATCCTGTGGGAATGATAACCCTGATGACATTAACCCAGTGAGCATAATATCCTGGTGACATTGTGCCTTTAGACAACTAATATCCTGATGATATTTGTGCCTGTAGATGACATTGTGAGTGAGCATAATATCCTAATAACAATGTTCCTGTAGATGAGATTGTATTTGTTGCCCTTGTTCTTTTACAGTACATTCTGTATTTTATTGAAGGGACTACCTGCCCCACTTTCCTGTGTGAGTGGCCATCTTGGACGGGGCTCAGGTATAAAGAGAAGCCCCGCTCAATTGCCGATGTACGTTTCCCCTGAATACCCGAGAGAGGAGTCTACAACGATCTCTCCGGTCTTTCGATTCAAGCTGCAGCACGCTACAAGGTTACCAGCGAACCCAGATTGGGCCATAAGGTATTATTTGGTTCATTTCCATTGACTCACGATATTTTGTAAGCTACAAGCTCGAATGAGGAAGGAACCATTTCACTCACCTGTTTATTTTTAAGGAACAGTAACTCCTAAAAAGAGTGAAATCCGTAACAGTGATTTCACCTATTAATACTTTGATCTAAATTGGATTCACAAGTTTGGATGAACAAAGATAACGTCTCCTGGAATATCTGCTGAATGCTTGTGTGTTTAAACAGTTTCAGGGAGTGTACTTCTAAAGTTTATTTAACATTTGCTATCTACAAGGTGAGCTTCCATGAAGACACTCTTCCAAGGTGGAATTGTAAACACATAAGAAAAGAAGGAAAGGCTTATGATTACTCATCTTGAAAGCATAGTATCATGTTCTATCGTCATAGAATGCTTGGGAAGTTGAGCTCTGTATCCTTAATGACGGACACAGGACAGTGGTTGGGCATGAAGGCAGCTGTGGCTGTCACAGCTGATGGCTGGCCATAATTGTTAACTTACAACTTAATAAATTCACCTGTTTGCTGAACCACACACGTCGGATGTATTTGTCAGTCACAAAATAGATTGGTAAAGAGGAGGAGAAGCTGTCGCTCTCTCTTTCACCCACTTTGTTACAAGCCGCCTCAGACTTGTCTTGCTCAGGAGTCAGCTCTACACTCATTCTTCGCATTGCCGTGGAGGAGGAGAAGCGATAGCAGCTGTTTCGCTTAGCCTTGTGAGCAATGGGCGCTTTGGTCAATTTGCCGGTGCCCAGAAGTTGGAGGGTCTGTGGACAGAGATTTCAAGCAGTCATTTCCCAGCAGTGGTGGCTGATGAAGAAAGGCAAAGGCAGGTGGATCAGCAGTCAGGCCCCATGTGGCACAGCACAAGGCCCTAACACAGCACAAACATGGCAATGGCGGATTGGAGGCGTGCCGGGTGTCTCTGTTGGCGGTGCTTCCATGCTAGTTTGGATAAGCATTGTGGGCCGAATTGAGGTGGTTGTCCCGCCCAGTTTCCATACATTGAGGCCCATGAGGGTGTGGCTGTCTGCTATTTACTTTGGTCTAACAGTTAACTAAAACATGCCCAATCGCCTATAAAAAAAGACACATCTGTAGGTTGGCGGATATTTTAAGAGATTGGGAAGTCTTGAGTTAAACTCTATACAGCCGTGTTATTAGTAATGTACTTTATTTTGCCTATAGAGAAAAGGTGTTATGCCTGTTGGTGACTGCTGAGACAGGCACACCTTCTTACAAAACAACAGTTTCTTTTTCTTTCTACACACCAATTTTGTGTTGGGATCACAACTTGCTTGCGGTGATGGGCACACCTTAAATGCTGTGAGTCTTAAGCAAGCAATTAGTAGATTTGATAAAAAGTTTGTGTTAAAGTTTTAATCTTTCATCCAGTTTGTGACTTTCATGATGTGGTCAGTCAACCCACCTCCACTGTTTCTTGAATGTCCTGGTTCACCAATGATACAATGGAAGCAGTGGTTTGATGCTTTCAAAATGTACTTAGGAGCTTTTGGTGCTTCTTGCATTCGCCCAGAAAGGAATTATTTTTATTATTAAATTCCCTGGGCTTTGAGGGCAGGGGAATCTACAAACATTGGCCAGAATATGAGAGTTTAGAAGGAGAAGAATTGGATGAATAGCAAGAGGTTGTTAACAAATTGGAACATAGGTTTGATGTTCCTCCAAGTTTAGTGGTTTTGCATCACAAGTTTTTCTAAAGGGTACAATTACAAAACGAATGATTCGATACCTATCTGAGTGAATTACTCAGGCTTAGTTCACAATGTCAATTTGAAAATGTTAGTGACCAATTGATTAGAGACCAGTTCATTGGCCATTGTCATAATAGGCACATTCAACAGAAACTGCTTACAATGGGTAATACTTCCTTGGAATAGGTCATTAAAATTGCAAAGAGCATTGAGCTCTCTCAGATTTCACAGAATGATACCACGGGTCAAAAGATAGTAGTAGGAGCTATTAATGTCAAGGGCACAAATCAGAAAGAAAATAAAACTAATGACAGAGGATTCTTTAAATTACAGAATATTTGTTTCAGATGTGGCAATTTTCCTCATATAAAGAATGGGAGGCCATGTCCTGCCAGGAATGTAACATGTAGAGTATTTTCTAAAGTAGGTCATTTTGTGATGGTCTGCCAGAGCAATCAACATCAACCTACTAGAGTAGCATAACTTGAAGAAAATCAAAACCCATCATTAGAACATGTTATCCAGGATTTGAAGGACATGGTATTGGTAGTTTCTGATGATGTAGTCAAGGGGAATCTCTTAGAATGTGTTGACCCATACATGGACATTGAGGTGGGTGACAAAACACTCCATTTATTAGTTGATTCTGGTGCAAGGATCACTATGATCATGGGGGATCTCGTTAATTAAAAATGGGGAAACAGGAACCCTTTTCCTCCAGACAGAGACAGGTCACCAGTTTCGTATGAAGGTAGGACAATAAGTTTAAAAGGCTACATAGAAGACATCCTTGAGTTCAGATTATGTAGAATTCAGGGAAAAATCTCTGTTGCAAAAAGGGCTTAATACCCATGCTTGGTTCCACCAAGGATTATTTGGCATGGTACTTAGACCAGGTACAAAAGAACAGGTGATGGTTGTTAAAGAGCAATCTGCAGTTGACACATTGTCATTAGAATTTCCAAAAGTGTTCACTGATGCGTTAGGGAAAATTTCAGTGTTCAAGCACAAAATAAAGGTTAAGGAGGGGGGCCTTCCTGTAAAACATAAATTGCAAACTGTTCCATTCAGTTTGCGAGATGATTTAGAGAAAGAACTTAGGGGCCGATTCCGATCTCGGCCGGTAGGGCACCGGATCGGATTCGGCTTAACCGGATCCGATTCGGAGCCCTATTTCCCGACCGAGTCGTACGTGCGTCCGGGCGAGCGAGTACGATGCGTGCGCTGGCGAAATCTCCGACCGACTCGTTCGCAGGACCCGATCACTCCGACCGACTCGCACGGGGACGACGCGCACCTCGCAATGGAGACGTTCCCTGGCCGGGTAAGTACGATGCGCACCTCGACCGCTCCGACCGACTCGCGCAGCCCGGCTCCAAGGAGCTGTCGGAGCCGCACTTTGGGGGTCCATGTCGGACCCCCCTGGAAGCGTAGGCGTGCGAGTCGCACACAGGGGGGACCCATGGGTCCCCCCTACACGTGCATGTACGGTGCGACCCGCATCGACGCGAACACGCTGTAGGGGGCGCCCTTGTTCGCGTCGTGCCCATTGAGTCAATGGGAGCCCGTGTACGCGTCGTACGACTGGCTCCCATTGACTTCAATGGGAGTCCGACCGAATCGAGTCCGATAGCATACGTGCTCATCGTACTCGTTCAGTCGGACTGCTAGGGTCCGATTCGGTCGGAAATCTCTCCGGGTCCGGCTCGGTCGGGGAGATTTCCGGCCTGAATCGGAATCGGCCCCTTAGATGTTTGCAAGAGATTGGAATATTGGAACCAATTGAATCCTCCCTCTGGATGTCTCCATTAGTGGTAGCGTGCAAGCGGAATGGTGAAATGAGAGTGGGTAGATTTGCACAGTGTAAACAGGGAAATTTGGGTAGATGTGCATCTTCTTCCAAAAATCAATGAGCTGTTAGGAAGAGTGGGAGGAGCTGAGTGATTGCTTAAGATTGAGTTAGCATCAGCATCTACGAAGTAGATTTAGAAGACCTATCTAGACATTTGACTGCTTTTAACTCCCATATAGGCACATTTCAGTACTGTCGGATGCCTTTCAGAATTGTGTCGGCTGCATCAGTTTTCAAGAGGATGATACATGTTACTGGTGACGTTCCAGGTGTAGTGGTGTACCAGGATAATGTATTGGTGCAAGCTGGAACTCTGGACCAGCATGATGCAATTTTGCAGAGGGTTCTCTCCATTTTCACAGAAACAAAAATGAGAATTTTGGAAGAAACAAATTGAATTTTTGGGCTATGTTATATCAAGAGATGGCATAAAGCCGAAACCAGGTTTGGCCCAGGCTGTGGTGATGTGCCCGGCACCAAAGAACAAAGTTTAGTTACGTTCATTCATTTGGCTATGCAAATTTAATTCTAAGTTTATTCCTGATTATGCCACAAAAATGAAAGGTCTGTCGAATATGTTGAAAAAAATCTGTTCCCTTTGTTTGGGATTCAAGTTGTCAAGCCAGATTTGAAAGTGTCAAAAGCAGAATGACAAATGCTACAATGCTTTAAACGTATGGCTCAAAATTCCTGTGTATTGTAACTGTCGAAGCCAGCAATTATGGGATAGGTGCAGTGCTTACTCAAAAGGCTGAAGAGGAAAAGGTCACAATTTCTTATACAGCCAGAGTTTTGAGGGATTCGGAATTACATTACTCCATGATAGAAAAGGAGTTGTTGGCCTGTTTTTGGGCCATGGAAAAATTCAAGCCATATGTGTGGGGTAACAATTTACATTACAAACTGATCACAAACCTTTTGTATATAGCCTCAATGGGAAGAAGATCAAGAATGCTGCCCTACGAATTGCAAGATAGACATTAACCTTTTTGCAATTTTGATGTCAAACACATACCCAGTAAAGGGAATTTGACTGCAGATTTTTTCTCTAGGTGTCCTTTGAAGGAGATAGAAATATGTCAGGAAGAAGAGGACATGGAGAACTGCTTTATTGCAGTTGCTGATGCATCAAGGGTGTGTGCTTGTTCTGAAAAATGGAGAGTAGCAAGTGAAGAAGATGCTGTTTTGGTTCAGGTTAAGAAGTACATTGTGAAAGGGTGGCCCAAAGAGAAGAGTGTACAGTCTTGTTTTCAACCTTTTGTCAAGATTGCTGAGGAATTGTTGATCAAAGATGGTGTGGCTTTCAGAGGTGACAGATTAGTTCCCCCTTCTACCATTAGAAGAGACTTGGTTTTGATGGCTCATGAGAGGCATTGAGGTTCGTCTATGACCAAAAGGAGATTTAGGATGAACTTTAGGTGGTCGTCAATAGACAGTGAAATAGAAAAAATGGTAAAGGCTTGTTTTGTCTGTAAGAGCTCTGAGAAAGGGAAGAAGGTCTAAGTCCCGCCTCTAAATCCGATAGAATATCCTGTTTGCCCATGGAACAAAATTGGTATACATATGGTTGGACCATTTAATTTTCTACCACTACAGCTTCTTTATTATACGAAGTGACCAGAAGTTCATTTTGTGGCACATACATCCTCCAAAAAGTAGTTGAGTTTTTGAAGAGTGCATTTTTAAGGGAAGGATTCCCAGAGTATTTAATCTGAGACAATGGTGTGCAGCTTATTTTGCTGATATGAAATGTTTTCTACTAGAATCAGGTGTGAAGCATTTGAAGAGCTTGTTGTATTACCCCCAAACAAATGGCTGGGTGAAAGGAATGTGGTGACAGGTTCTATTTAATGAAACTAATAAAAATTATTTAAACAAAAAAAAATTAAAATTAAAAAAACAGGGTGGTGACGGATTCCATTAAGTGGGCAAAGAATAATGGATGTGCAGTAGAGGATGCTGCATGTTCCATGTTGTAGTTTCATAAAACTACTCCTCACTCAGTCACTAAAGTGTCACAGTTTGAACTATTAAGGGGACGCAAACCAATTTCAGTATTGTTCCCTGCCTGGATGTCTAAGCGCCTTTCCAAAAATGAAATAGATATGAAACTTGATGAAGAGTTACCGGAAAGGGTAAATGAAGCCCAAAAGAAACAAAAGCTTTGTTAACCACAGAAGATGTACAAGAAATCGGGAGGTTTGTGAGGTAATTGGATACACATAATAAAACCAGGATTTGTGAGGAAAAGAGGAGCTTCCTGTAACAAACCTGTAAAGATTATGAGGGTGTGTGGGAATGCTATGAGCAATGGTGGAACATGGAGAGAGTAGTAATCATTTCTAAAGATCAAGAAAAAGATCAAGCACAACATTCTATCAATCAACAAAAGCATGAGAGTACCCGAGTCAAAGATGAAAACAGTGCTAGTGGTATTGACAATGCTGAAGTTGTTCTACACAGATCCAGTCGTACCAAAAGATTTCCATGGAAACTTCAGGAGAAATAGTGTTGACCATAGTTACCAAACGATTGCCATGGAAATTTCAACAGTAATAGTGTTCCATACTATTGTAGGATTATTTATGCAATTATTCATATTTGAACAATTTGTTTTGCTTTGTTTGTTTGAGTTTTTTTGTTTTTTGGGGGATTTCTGCTATGATAAGATAATGTTTCTGGTTATATATTTTTTGGTTTGAGAAAAAACAGAAAAGTTAATGTTATGTTCGATTCCCAATAACAGGGGCGGCCGGCACGGCTTGCGGGTGGGGGTAGGGGGTGGTCTCAGGGAGGGGGCGCAAGCTGCTTTTTAAACAAAATAAAAAATAAATAAAACTTACCTTGCCGCCGCAGGGTCCCGCGACTTCTCTCCTGCTCACCTGTGTCCGACTCCAGGTCGGAACAGGAAGCAGGTAGCCAGGCTCCCACCCCTAAGCCAATCACAACGCTGCAATGGAAGGGGGCTGGAGGGGTGGGCATGTTCTCCATGCAGGCTGTAATGCAGCCTGCATGGAGAACAGGGAAGTGCGCATGACTGTTTGGGCGTACCGAGAGGGACGACCAAACAATCACTGTGCACAGGAGTGTTCTACCACACCTCCCCTGCATCTCCGCCCACCCCCTCACGCACTGCTGCAGCAGGAGGAAAAAATAAAATGATAATAACATTCTGTTATTATCATTTTATTTTTTCCTTTCTTTGCTGCTCCTGGCAGTGGGGTGGCGCTCCTCTGCCTTAGCGGAGGAGCCGCCACTGGTCATAGAATGTTTGGAGAGTTGAGTTCTGTAACCTTGATGATGGCCCCTGGACGGCATTTGGGCATGAAGGCAGCTGCGGTTGTCACAGCTGATATCTGATGGTGATTGTTAACTTATAACTTATTACATTCACCTGTTTGCTGAACCACATGATGTTGGATGTCTTTGTCAGTTACGACACAGAAACATCCTGAAATTGTGGTATGTAAGTTGGTGTTGAGATGGAAGTGTTGAGTTATATGTTTTTGTAACAACTGCAATTTGGGGGAGCAGAAAATATAGCAGCATATTCTTGGTTTTCAGCTGCCATCATTTCATAATGGATGTATATCTAGGGACGCAGAGGGTCTGAGGATCCAACAGATCTCATGGTGAGATCTGATTAGCTGCCACCACTTCAACCAGGAAGTAGTGGCAGCCATCTTGGGACTTGGGACTTTGTCCGAGTCTCAAGAAAATGCAAAAAAACCCAAGAGGGCAGGGTAGGAATACCCTTACCACCTAGGTCTGGTGGTGGGTCCCAAAGGTACCCTGCCTGGGGCCAAAAATGTTTCTATTTTTAAATGTTAAAATGAATTTGTGTATTCTTGTATTTTTTGATGCCCCCTGGGTGGGCCAGGTCCCAGGGGGATATCCCCCTGGGCCCGGCCAATGTTAAAAAGGGTTTACGGGTCACGTGGCCCATGCTTTCTACACCTAAGGGAGTTGTTTCTGTGATGGTTCATATTTTTCTGAGCTATTTTACACTTACTTTCAGAGCTCCGATTCTATACCCGTTTATAGAGCAATGTGTGTAAAAGAAGCTTGGATGATGTAATCAGTGACGTCATCAATGATGTAATTTGAGATGGCATCAGTGATGTTATAAATGATGTCATAGAACATGTCATGAGTGGTGAAATATGTGAGGTCAAAAGCAGTACATAGTGGGACACAAGTTATAGCTCAGTCTGAGAACTAGAACTGGTGAATTTCTGTGTATGTTTTTTTTAGTTCAAAACGTTAATGTTGGCACTGACAAGGTCACCTAACTATAACGTTACTTTAGCCTGTATTTTTTTCAGTAAATTTGTAAGGTCTTTTTTTAAACAAAAACAGATCTTTTTATCACACTTAACTATAAAGTTACTTTAACCTTTGTTTTTCAGTGAATTTCTAGTTTTATTTTAATGTAAAGTAACATTTGGTTACCATACATAAATCCAACCCCCCGCTGCACATGCCAAGGCTCTGCAGCCAACTCCCAGCATGCAGCCAACCCCACGTTGTGTTTTACCTATATTGTGGGACATTCCAATAATCCAAGATATAATCGGTCTAAGCCAGCATGATGAAAATACGTCAACTAGGACTTCATGTTTATTTTACACATCCGCTGTTAAACCTTGATATCGTTTAGCTTGTAGTAGACTTGCAAAGTCATTGTTTAGGTGAAATGACACTCACACGTTTTGCAAAAGATAATGACATGCTTAATATGGACAAAAGGCAGTTAGGCTAATTTAACCTGCTTATAATGGAGTCTGCCTTTGGTATTTTATCACACTCCAATCATTTCACTCATTAAATGTGTGCTGCACTGTACAGCCCACAGCCATTGTGCGAAATGTTAAAAACTTTGTTTACCCATAGGATTTTGTACTGAAAGTGTAACCTTCAAGTGCAAAACTTATGCAAGACATCATGCATGTACTGTTGCACTATGATGCAAATGTTTTTGCATGGTGCTTGATGGTCTTAACCCCTTGACCGCGATCGGAATTCCGCTCGTATGCTGGACATTCCGATCGCGGGTGGGGTCGTGACAAGCTCAGCTCGTCATGCGCACAACGCTACCGCGCAGCATGACGAGCTGAGCTCGTCATGAGCACGGAAAGGGTTAAAGTGAGTCAGCATGGGTGAGAAGAGCAGCAGTAGGCTTTACTTTCTAAATGTGGCTCTGCTGCTCTCTCCTCCTGGCTCAACGCAGCAGAGTGATGTCACTTTGCCTGCTTTACTGACTTGCACTAGTACTTTGTAAATCTGCCCCTATATATCTGTCTCACTCCTCCTGTCATTGCTCTATGTCATCAACTGTCTCTCTATTATTGCCTGGGTCTCTGTGTTTCTGTGTCTCTTTGTATGTTAGACTCTCTGTCCTTATCCATATCTCTGTGCCTCCTGCTGTCGCTCTTTTTCTCCCTTTTAGTCTCTGCCCACTCCCCATCTCTCTCTCAAAATAAGCCCTGCTTTTTGTCTCACAATCAGTCCCAGAATCTGAGGAGATAGCGTTCTGGGCACCCTCAGACCCTGCATTGGTGGTATTGCAGGACTTCCCGAAATTCTGGATTGTGACTCATGTACTTGTTCTTCAGTATGTGTATCCATCCACTGCCTCCACGGAAGTTGTTCGCTACTGTCTTACATTTGCAACATGCATGTATGTCACATGAATATTTTACTCGTGCACCATATCTCAGATCTCTTCGCCTGTTTTGTGGAGTTCCACAGTTGCCGTGCTCACTTTATGCACCAACAGTATGTAGTTCGGTTACATGGATGCATTCACTATGCTGGATATCCAGGGGCAGATTTACAAGCCACCTGCGCCACCAGTACGTCACTTTTTGTGACGTACTGGTGGCGTATTTCACTGCTCCATATTTACAAGGACAGGAAAAGCCACCCTGCGTGGCTTTTCCTGTCCTTGTAAATATGGCCCCTTTGCACGCAGCAATTTGCGTGAAAGGGGCATTCCATGGGTGTTGCTGTGGGTGTTCCCACACAACACCCATGGAACGAGACACATTTCCAGATTTGCGAGGAATCGTAAATCTTGAAATGCGTGTGAATGCTACGCCTCCCCGGCGTAGGGAGGCGCAACGAGGAGAAATGTTTTCATTTCTCCTCGTTTTTTCCTCTTTCAATGCGTGCTGCATTCTACAGCACGCATTGAAAGAGGAAAATGCCTGTAGTGATTGTTTTCGTGCAGGAAGGTGCCCCTTACTGCACGAAAACAATCTCCCCATGACGCAGGCATCCTTGCACCATGGTGCAAGGGTGCCTGCGCCGGCGCATAGCAGCTGTTTGTGCGCCAGCGCAGGGGAGAGCATGGAAATACGACATATCATTGTAAATATGTTGCATTCCTGTGCTCTGAAAGTGACTCAGTGCGGCGCAGCCAAATGGCTTGCGGAATGCACTGAGTCACTTTCTCGTAAATCTGCCCCCCAGTATATGTTTGTTCCTGAAGTTCATTTATACTGTTCCAACACCCAGCGTCCTTGTGTGGCCTTTTTAGGGTTAATATTGTAAATTCTCTGCTCCACTGGGTAACCTATGCCCATGGTAGTAGACTGGTCAATACTCAACTTTACCAATAGTCATATCAAGAACACATTCATAACACACTTGCTGCGCACACACACGATGCACAGGTGCATCTGTCCCTGGTTCTTTCAGGAGATAAATAAAGTCAGGCCTTCACTTCCGCCCTGATGACTGCAGCGTTAGCCACTTCTCAGTGGACGCCATGTGATGCATATGCATTGCACTATCACAGGCCGGCGAGGAGAAGCGCGCCTCAGCAAAGAGCACATTCTTATTCATAAGCACATTTTATACTGTTCTGATCTTCTGCCGGCAGAACAAATAGGTAATCGAGCCTGTATCCAGGCAAGCACATATCTCTTCATGGTTCATATCCCAAAATTAATTGACCTCCACGGTCTCAATGACATTTCCTTTACTGTGTTCAAGAGCACATTTCAG
Organism: Calotriton arnoldi; assembly: GCA_963921515.1. Taxonomy (NCBI): domain Eukaryota; kingdom Metazoa; phylum Chordata; class Amphibia; order Caudata; family Salamandridae; genus Calotriton; species Calotriton arnoldi. The sequence continues at coordinate 25,197 of CAWUFW010001896.1, forward strand.
AATGCGCTCAGCTTGTTTCAGTTCACGGCCATGTTTTTCATTTAAAAACCCCTCATCAAACTCCCCTCTCTCTCTCTTTGCATCAGTTATGATTTGAGGCGCATTTGTTTACGACTGGGGCAGTGATCCAGAAGGCGGGCTTCAGCTCTCATCAATCTCCATTTGATGAGCAAAACAGGACTTGGAAACAGATAACAGCCCTTCCTGCATTCTTCTTTCAAACCACGTGCTGCCAATCCATCTACCAAATGCCCCCCGTGCTTTCTTTGTCACCCTTTTGTTCCAAAAACGAATAGATTCTGCACTGTCTGTATATGTTATCTTTTGTTAAAGTCATCCTCAAAGTGAAATGCTTTTTTTTTTTAAACAAAAGAGCATATTTTGGTCGTTACTAATTTCCCGATTATATTTTGGGGGTCAGGCCGTTGTTCCGCTAGAGTAAACACCTCCGTAGCCAAGCTGGCGGTCAATTACGCAGGAACCACCGTCACCGGTATTCCTGTCATTCCATCCATATCACTGGGGGGGTGGGGGGGGGGGGGTGGCATTATTTACATTTTATTGTCTCTCACAGGCAGTGACAGGGACAGTATTTTAAGCACAGCTAACTCCGGAGAGGTGTCCCGGCTCTGGGGGCCTTCGGGAAGATTAAGCGAGCTATTGCCCAGAGTCACATGGTGCTGGACTGACCTGCCGCCGGTGGCATAAGGGCCATTGAAGAAGTCTGCCCACTGCGGAGACGGAATAGTCTCGGCTGTGACCAAACTGATGGACTAAATTAAAATAGGCGGGCAGACCCCCCCCCCCACGCTCCCCCAAAAAAAGAAAACGTGATGTTGTGTAATTCAACTTGTGCTCATATAAAGCGCTCCAGTTCCTTGAAGTCGAGTTTGCACTATAAAAAACCTCCAAAATAAGTATTGCTTTACTCCACTTTTGTTTACAGCAGCTGAAGGACCATAGGGGAGTAAGCCTAAATACATTTTTACTAGATTTTTAATCTTGTGGTTTTTAGCATCTCGCTCCAGAGTTGCCAATCGCTAATGCCATCCATCAGCTATAAAGGGCACAGGCATATTGCAGATGATTACGTGTTTACACATTGTGCCGCTGATATGACATTACTGCTTTCTTGTGATGTAATGCAGTGTCTACAATTTAACATGCAAAGTCTAACAGTGCCACCATTTGGCATTCTTTGTGTAGTATAGGCAAATATTCAGAATGCAATACAGACGCTTTGTATTTGCTAATGCTTGTTTATTTGTCCCAGATGTAGTTATCTCCTTGTTGGAAAGCAGGAATACTTATGTAGATGTTGAATAGATACAATTAATACAGGGTTCCACAAATTCGTTTTGGATAGATGTAAATAGAGAGTAAAAGAATATTAATTTTCTTTTGCTTTTAATGTATTAGTTTGTTGGATGCTGACAAATCTGTGAAAGATACACCTGTGAATTCATTAAAGGTTGTGCATTGTGTTTATGAGAAATTCATAAAGGACAGTTTTGCAGCAATAAGAACTAAGGTTAGGGTATTACTTATCATTGCTTTGCCTGCAGTCCTTTAACATGTAAAAGACTATTATATAAGCATTTTGAGACACTTTTGTGAAAACGTTTCTGTCTATTTGGCGATAATGACTTAGGCACGGCAGTTAAGCTGAAACTAAACATCTCCATGCAGCATGTTCTAGTGACAATTGAAGTTAACATGAGCAAACACTGCTTAGGAACTTCTGCTTTTTAAAACTTGTGCCTAGAGAAGCGTTTTAGATTCACATTTAGCAAAGCCTCTTCTTAGGTAATTCCCTTACCGAAGTTGAATACTATATTTAGTGGTTAACCTGTCTTTTTATAGCATTTGAAGACTATTTTATGTCAATTTTAGTATTCAGTAGTATTCTTTTTGTGAAGCCTAGTGTATGAAGACTACTGGAATGTGAGCGATACTTCTTGAACACTAACAGAATACTTCTCAAATACTTATTTGCTAATCAAATAGTCTTCATTTACAATGCAGAAAAATCTGTGAATATGAATACTACAGGACTGTAATGAATATTACCAGACTACTGATCACATTCTTCTATACAAGTGTTGCATGCTGAATTGAATGATTTTGTATGCAGAGATTTGTATGAATATGAGCTATTATGTGCTTAAAACTAACATGTTAAAAAGATGTATGTGCAAAGCATTTTTGTCCAAACTTTGAAAGCTGAAGTGAATGGTATGGCTAGGTTAATAATATTCTATCACAATACTAACAAACAAACATGCATGTGTGTATATATTTTAATTATTATTATTAGGATCAATTTAAATTATTAGAGCCTTAAATGTAGTGCTATTCTGAAAAAGATGTACCATTTAACTAGTAATAAAGTTTACAAACTGTTTGTGTTTTTTTTCTCTAATCATTTTAGGTACTCTTAAAAAACCCTAATATATGTGGCTGTTATAGTAAAGGAATACACAGTTCCACAATAATATTGTGATAGTTATAGTAAAAGAATAAGTGAAGTGTTGAAACAACTTCGTGTTTCGAATCCCGAACTCTGTTCAACATCCCCTGATTAGTTCACTTAACCTCCCTGTTCCTAAAAAAAGAAATTGCAACATCTGGCTCTCAAGTGTAAAAATATCTTGTTCTCACATAAAGCGCGCTCTTATGTCTTTCGGACAAGTTTGCGCTATATAAAGCTCCACTTAAATGTTTTACTTTCAACACAAATTAAAATGCGCTCTGTGTCTCACCTCCTTGTACAATAGTTGGCTCAAACCAAAAAAAATAAAGGCTTCTAAAGATGGTGCACACGTCTGCAGAGAGGTTGTAAGTATAAGTTGGGGACAGGTTGTCTTTGCAAATGTTTGATGGCCACCAAGTTAATTCTTGCACTGTGCACCTGGTGCAGTCCCTTTTCTGTTTCTATTATCTACTTGCATTGTATCGGAGAGGAAGTGGAAGCACAGTGCCAGTGTGACCGAGCGCGAGGGGGATAGTGCTGTTGTGCCGAGCAGGTTGTGGATCCGGTGCCCTGCTCACTAGAGAGGGGACGGAGAAAGCATTCTTCCATTCAGTTCTGTATTTTTTTTTGGGGGTGGGGTGGAAAGGAGGGAGAGGCAGGAAGTTAGAGCGGCGCTTTGTGTGAAAGGCGGGAGCACGTGACTTAAATGCAGCCATTGATTGTTTTATTTCATACGTCAAACATGATTACTTTAGAAGCCATCCTAGAATCATTGAATGACCATCGAACTACTGTAGCAGTAATGGTCATGTCATCAGACATCATCAACCTCTTGAAGTCATCAGCAAAGTTTAGAAACTTGGGAGATGATGATTGGAGGATGACTTGAAAATGAGCATCTGATGACTTCACAAGATGTGAATATTCCTGATGACTCAAGGAAGATTTGAAAGTATCTGATTACTTCACAAGGTGTGACTATTTCTGATGACTTGAGGATGATTTGAAAATGAGTATCTGATGACTTCACTAGCATCAATAAAATAGTATTGTTTCTGATGATTTTCAAATGATTTGTATGCATTTACATATAGATTAGGCATTTGTCTATAATGTATTTATGTATGCATAATGTATTTATGTAGGCATTAAGAATAGTAACCCAAACAATATTTCCTGTATTTCTGTGTATCTCTATGCATTAAGTACATGATCTGAAAGGTGGAATATGTACAGTGTGTGTGTTTAGTTGAACTATAGGTAGACCATCCAAACAGTACAGTTGGCCTATTAGTCTGGCTGATCTAAGCTTCTGCTAACCGTTGTACAGTGCTCACAGGGTTTATATTTTAGCTTAGTTTATTCAAACATTTTTGGCTGTTCAGCCTTTCGTGCACAGCAGGTGACAAACATGGTTTATAAGGAAAAACAACACGATAAGGGAAGGACTAGTACATTAATACAGCTAAAAGGGGGAGCAATGGTGTCAATGTGGCGTGCTAAAACAGGGCAAGAACCACTGACAGATAGAGCTCCATCTTGGCTCAGTAGTAGTTAAATATATTGAAGCTAACTGGGAAAAATTACAGTGCGCTCATATCAGACACATAGGCACCACTGCCACAGAACACTAGACAAAAACTCAGCAGTGATATCAAAACTCAAATATATGGCTTAAACTCAGTATTGGGATGTGAAGTTACGTACAGTGCAGTACTGCCAAGTACCACGCATTAGGCGTAAGACTAATGCATTTCAGTGTGGTGCTCCGCATCACCGCACTGAAATGCATTGTCACGCATTTATAGCACCTCAGCTGCCTGCCTGAGTGCTGCTATGTTGCACTTCCACCAGTAGGCAAAGCTTTAGCTGACAGAATGCGCTCCGCGCGCCGCTTGAGGCAGGACTGGGGGCTGGCTCAGCTCTTGGCTAGCAGCAGTGGCTACAATTTTTCACCCCATGCCACAGCAATTTAAATTTCAGTAATTACGTCACCTCATGAGTCTTCAGTGTGGTTTTTGCTTTCCTAGTCGACAATAGGCGGGCCTGGCCGCCCGCGGTGCGAGAGGACCCCAGTTTAAGTTCTTTGGCTGTGCAGTTTGAGAGGGTAACCACCCGCTGCAGCATGCCCCGCGCACTTAGGCGTAATCATGCTGCACACTGATCTGGACTGCGGCGGCCGCAGGAGAGTGGTGGTGCGGTATTCAGCAGTCTGGTCGTCCTGCACTGTACCAGTGCAGCTGTGATGAAGAGCAATGCTGGATGAGGTGGTCAGTGTCCTGGACCACGGCACTGCCTGCCCCAGACCGGGAGGGACAGTGCCAGGGGGAGTCGTCACGGCTGTCCTCGCCCGTACCGTCAAGGCGCTCGCTAACACAAAGTAAGTGTCACTGTATTGATCTTCTCCTTGGCTTCCAAATTTAATTCAGCCCCTTAGAGTAAAAGTTACACCTGAGCGATGCGCAGCAGTCACACTGCAGTATGCACAAAATTCAGTTTAGCCACGTTTCCAATCTGGGCCATTACCTTAGGGAGTGCTGATTGACGATTAAAGAATGCCTCATCCTCATGATACTGGGCCTGTGCAATCGTCATGCAGAGATGGTTTTGCCAGGTCATCGTCACTTTTCACTATAGGTGGTGGCAATGTATTATACAAATTTTAGTAAAAAGGGGACCCCTACCAAACCAATATGCTTGCTATACGCAGGGAAAACAAACTAAGTGAGTAAAGAAACCAATAGCAAGCTTCTATATAATTAAAAAGAGTATATTCTAGGTACACTAAAACAGTAACCACACTGCATATCATACAAAAAATTGACACTTAATAAAGAAATATTTAGTATTTTTATTATTTATAAATCTTTTTTAATTCATTTTGTTAATTGTATTTATAGAACATGTATATTATTCACAAAGAAAATCACAAAATTATATAACAACATTGATAAATACAAGGATTGTGTATAAAGAAAAAATTAATTCTCACATTGACACAAAAATGCTTATTTCCACATTTTTGACAAATTAAATGGGGCAAACAATAGAAGAAAACTTGATAGAGGCAAGCGGTAGATGTAAACAAGAACACTTGATAGAAGCAAGCGGTAGATGTAAACTACGCGCGTTTCGGCACTACTGCCTTCATCAGGAGACCGTCTATTGCAAGTAAGTTTGATTGATGAGTACTTGTGCAGCAAATAAATTTCGATAACAAATGCCCAATAATGCGTCAGAAATTAATGGAGAAGAAAGCTAGCGATCCTACAGGCTACTCTCTATATAGATCAGTGACAAAGGTCATTGCCCGTAATTAGTGTAGGTCAAATCCCGATATGGAAGTTCTGTATCAGTACTTTCAGGAGTTCAAGAATGAAGGATAATTCTTCTACGTAGGGATCTCTATGTTCAGGTAATTATATAGGAAATAGAGCTAGCCAGTACAAGCCAACTCTGTATTTTCAGGAGCTTCGTATCTCCTTATGCTTCCAAAGAATAGCGCGTGGATATCACCAATCTGATGCACTCCGTGTAGACGACCTATCGCACACTGATCTGGACTGCGGCGGCCGCAGGAGAGTGGTGGTGCGGTATTCAGCAGTCTGGTTGTCCTGCACTGTACCAGTGCAGCTGTGATGAAGAGCAATGCTGGATGAGGTGGTCAGTGTCCTGGACCGCGGCACTGCCTGCCCCAGACCGGGAGGGACAGGGCCAGGGGGAGTCGTCACGGCTGTCCTCGCCCGTACCGTCAAGGCGCTCGCTAACACAAAGTAAGTGTCACTGTATTGATCTTCTCCTTGGCTTCCAAATTTAATTCAGCCCCTTAGAGTAAAAGTTACACCTGAGCGATGCGCAGCAGTCACACTGCAGTATGCACAAAATTCAGTTTAGCCACGTTTCCAATCTGGGCCATTACCTTAGGGAGTGCTGATTGACGATTAAAGAATGCCTCATCCTCATGATACTGGGCCTGTGCAATCGTCATGCAGAGATGGTTTTGCCAGGTCATCGTCACTTTTCACTATAGGTGGTGGCAATGTATTATACAAAACCATTACTTTGCATTTTCCCTTGTCTCCTGCCCATAGGCCCGCCGTGCACAATACTTACGTTGGTCTGTGCTGCGAGTTTGTGCTGGCGGCGCTGGCTCAGCGCAGGATGTTTTCCCTACCTGCACCTGCCCCCTTCAGCCCATCTGGACTTAATTGACCGGCAGGGGCGGAGGGATTTGAATTTCACCCTTACCAGTGCAGCCCTCCAGCCACGTCGTTTGTCCCTCTCTGGAGAAGAGGCGGGCTGTGACTGCATCCCTAACCTGAGTTGGGAGAGAGACAACACAGCAAAGAGGCTGCCTGTCATGGTGCCAGCAGCCCTGCAAGAACCTCAGAGCACAGCTGGCCTGAGAGGGGCCGAGAGCTGTAGTGTGAGAGTTATTGCTCAGCTGCAAGGCCATCCCTGCAGTGTCAGTGTGCAGCGGTCGGGGGTATGCAGCTGTGGTAAACTTCCTCACAAGCTCTTTTTCTTCAATATTATCACTATGAGGCCCTTCTGTGACATTACCGCCCTTCTATTTCTGGTACTTTTCAGCAGTTTTAAGGTCTTCTTAGAGTTTCTCGTTGCTCAAATAGGGGTAATTTGTGATATTTATATGTTTCCCTTGTCTTCATTGCTTGATTTTGCTCGTGCGAAAGTGTCACTCATAATCGTTGAATGTCACTCATAATGACATAATTACACTAAAATTATGAAAATGTGCGTATTTTAAGTATTTTAAGCAAATTGTGCGTATTTTAAGTAAAGATATTTATCTTTCCTGAACAGTACTATAGTTTTTTTATCCTATTTGTGTGCTTCTTCTTGGTGCCACCCCTAGTGCCTCTCTTAGGGGTCATAAGTTTGCAGCATGTGTCCACTGCCTCCGTGTGCAAGAATGTGGCTGTATGTGTGCTAATACGATAGGTGAGGGACCTGCTCCTCGTGTCCCCCACCACCTCCTCCTCCCCTCTAGGTACAAGCTGCAGATCCCATCGACTTGTACTAACGCTGCCTGCCACGGCATCTGCCGAGAACCCGAAGCCAATGCCGGCCGCTGCGCAGCGATCCCGCTGCAGCTGTCTAGCAGTGAGGAACAATGGAGAGCCCGACGAGCACAAAACGCCCAGAGCTGCCGGCACAGGGATTCCGGAAGCATCTACGGTATCGACACAAGGGGCCATGGCAGGTAAGAGGTTGTGGTTGCGGGTTTATTTAAGCAAAGAGACGCTCATGATAAGCGCCATGTAGTCTAACTAGTAAGCATGCCAGAGAGAGCGGAGCTTGCGGCCGACGCGCTAGCTGGCCACCATGTTCCCCACCGTCGGTTGATTTCTTGAGCAAGTTCTCTACAGATGTTATGTTTCTTTACATTACTCAAGGTATGTGTTAGAAATGGCTGGTTTTCTGTCTGACTATTATTAGTATTTTCTGCATGTGCAATACGTCACATGCTTCCATTTGTACTTCGCATTTCACCTATCACATTATCCAACAGGAACACATCATTTCATCTCACTTTAAATATGTATTACCTGCTTCTATGATACTACTCTACGAATATATAGAATTGTAAAGAAAACAATTATTAGCTGTTAGCAACCTTGAACAAGATGGCAAATTACATGGAAGACTTTCTCTGAACCTCTGAATGCAGGTGGTTGTTGGGGGTCAGTGAAGGGAAGGTTAGGTCAGGTCCAGGACAGGATGCTGGCAATGTCAAAAAACAAATGGTGTTAGACAAGATAGAATCAATAACTACAGCCTTTTGTCCACTATAGTGTTGAGGCAGCCATTACAAAGAAGCATTAGGCTGAGGTGCAGTAAAGAGGATTGTCAGAGACAGTAGAAAAGCCCACGGATGAGAGAGATCAACACGGTGCAAGAGGGGGGAGTTTAGAGTAGCACACTAGGGAGACAGATGTAAAACACATGCACTCTTGTGAAGTGCTGAAGCAAAATGAAAAAAAGCAGTTCCCCAAAAGTGAGCAGTGGAAAGACACATGTAAAGAGTCAATGCTCCAAGGAGGGGCAAAAAAATGGAAAAGGCAAGCCATCAAATAAGAAGCAAGCAAACGAGAGCGGGCTTTAACCCCATTGTAAGTTATTGGTAAGCTAACAATAGGACTTTTGCAACCAGACAGCTTGAGCTGTCTGTCCTGCTTGACCTAAAAAAAATTCAGGGGCTACAGCCAGTGCTGTATTATGTATAAGAGGGCAGGCCTTGGCCAGGAATGTAGAGATTTCCAAATATAGGTTAAAAACCATTCCAAAAAATAACCCTCCCCTAATGCATTCACTGTGGATGAGACACTGAGGCACGCTGCCTTGTAGCAAAGTGGTGGGGGCTTTGTATTCATCATACCCAAGAGTTGGAGTTTCTGTCAGACAGTCAACAGGAACACCACAGGTAGCAACAGTGTAAGCGCTCCTTATTCATGTTTCTCTCCCTCACAGAACATTTAGAAATGTGGTAGCACCGCTGAAAACCCCTGTTTCTTCTTAGAATAGGGACTGCAGAGCAGCTGCAGTGCAAGCTTCCCTCTCTTGCACAACAGCTATATATTGGACAGCTGCGCAACCACCAGTTCTTCACAGGACATGTAGAAATAGGGCAGCAGCAGTGCAAGCCTCCCTCTCTCACACACAACAGGTATAGCTTGGGCAGCTGCGCAAAGCACCAGTTCTTCACAGGACATGAAGAAATGAGACAGCAGCAGTGTAAATGTGCCTCCTTTTGGAACAGGTGCAGCGTAGGAGCATTAGTACTACTTTAAAACTCAAATACAGCAATAGGTTACAGAAAGGTGACCCATCAACCTTCACAAAAGGACTTCCACTATGCCGCAACAGATTAGTAACTCTGCTCTAGGCCACTCCACTGTACGCCACTCTACGCGACTCCACTCTGTCACTCCAAAACATGACACTATCTGCCACTCCATTCTACAACACTCTGTTCCACTCTTCGCAATTCCACACTGCAACACTCCACACCACTAGCTAGTGCACAACATGGCTAAAACACATTGGCAAAGCCAATAGCTCTTCCATAGGCAAATATCATTGAAATGTCATATCACACACTTTTGTGTCCAACTGCATTTCCTTTAAAAAAATGTACAAGTCAATGCCATAACCGCCTTGTACAAACGTGTTTAGTGAATTGTTTTTATAAGTTCTAACATTAATGGAGTCTGGTGGACAATCAACACAGGAGGAATTAGAACAATTACTTTTTATCTGACAACTAATTGAATTTTGCACAATTGCTCATTTTGGGTAACCTGAAAACAAACGGTGGTGATCCTGTCTTGTCATGGACCAAGTGGGAATTCAGTCAGGTTCTCGACAATTCAACTGGCTCTCTACTTGCAGGAGGAGGGGTCTCCTGGTACAATCCTGTGTGTGTCTGGGTCGGCTCCTTTGCTTTGTGCTTCTCCTACGATCTCTTGCTCCGGTCTTCTCACATACCACAATTATAAAATGCTTACTAAATGCATGACTAATGAGTTTGTAACAGGCGTATTAGAATCATTGACTCCCAAGATATGTAACATACAAAATTTAGTCCAAAAGCCATCATTAAAAGAAGCCTTGTGCAAGCAACCAAATGAATAAAATTGCTATAAATTAATCAGAATTAATGCGACTAGTGTTCAATTAACATTCAATTTGAATTTTGTTAGTCTTACTTAACTCTTGACAGTCATTGCCATTAGTCTTCAGATATTGCTCACAAAGATGCCACTAATCTTCAATTAGCGGTCACAATAAATGAGACTAGCCTTAATTTTGCTCTTGAAATAGCACAATAGTGTTCAATTAACATTCACTTTAAATTCTGCTAGTCTTACTTGAGTCTTCACAATCATTGCCGTTAGTATTCAGATATTGCTCACAAAGAATACCACTAGTCTTCAAACAGTGGTCACAATCAATGAGACTAGCCTTCATTTTGCTCTTGAAATAGCACAAGAGCTGCAAATAAACCCTAACAGAATACTACTAAGCTTCAAATACTATTCTTCTAGAATACTACTAGTCTTCTTTTAGCAATCAATTGAAGTGTTCATCATGTATTTGAAGGGTAGTTGAGTAGAACTAGTATTCCCTCATTTGCATATTTCGGCTTGTGGGCATACTACATAGTCTTCATGCATACTAAATAAATACTATATTTTAATAGTAAATGAATACCGCTGTAAACACTGGAATCACACTAAGTGAAGATCTTCCATTTTGGTGAGGGATATGGCTTTACAGGACAGCTCTCTGCCATACCTATTGTTACCAATCCTGAAGACTATACATGGAGTGGCTTTGTGTCCTCCCAACTGAGTATTTCCTTCTCACCTATGCTATTGGCTGTTTGATGTATCATGTAGCAACGGACAGCTTGCTTTACAGTGCATCAGGGGATATTTTACAACTCAAAAGGAATCTGAATTATCAAACAGTCCATTGTTTATCTCTTAGATGCATTGTTTACAGAAAGCAATTGTTTTGTGCTGTATATTTATTCATCACAGTAGGCCTTTTAATGTTTTAGTCAGCACTAACAATGTAGGTCAGTCTTATTCTCAATGCCAAAGCTTGTTTGGAGTAGCTTACACTTCATTTAGGGCATATTAGTCTTTTAGGCCAGTCAATGACTACTGACATAATTATACTCATGGCTGCATTTATAGACTCAAAACGTGGAGCGTGTCCCATCTGTCTTCCTCTTGGTTATGCCACTCCATTTAGAGTAGAGTGAAAGAAGGTTTTCCTGACATGGGAGGCTAGGCTGGCTCCGCCTTTACAAAAACCCTTGGGCAGGCCTGACACCAAAGCATATGGTGTTGACTGTCTGCTCTATTTAGGGTGGGTCATCCAGCACCATATCCAAAATCATATTTCTCTTTGGATATGTTTTGCCAACCTTGGCAGTCTCAGATAGCAAAAGACTAGAAATATGTGGTCACACACAGGAGAAACCTCCCAGTGCATGGAAGATTTTCTTATTCTATTTTCAAAGATGGACCCCTTTTTAGGACTCGCTGAGCCAGCGCATGCGCTGCTCTGCGAGACATTTAGTAAGGGGCTTTTCAAAGTGCTACCAAAGGCTTTTTCCAGCCACCAGCGTGCGGTTACGCGCGCGTGCACGCGCACAGCCGCCATCTGCCTCCCTTCCAGCGCGATCACTGCTGCGCGCGCACCACTCGCGATCACTGCTGCGCGCGCACCACTCGCGTGCTTACCACAGAGCGCGTCATCGCGATCACTTTCGCTTTCACCGCGATCACTTTCGCTTTCACGGACGCGCGCCCGTTACTTTTACGGCCGCGCGGCCAATGCTTGTTTCTGTCGTTCTTTCCCCTCCAGCATCCCCTTCCACCTTCTCACCATTTCACCCACTCACTTAGCCCCCCTCTCTTTCGCCTCCTCGCCCCTCTGATCTCCCCTTCTCTCATGCTCGTCGGCCTCCCCTTGTCCGCCTCTATATATTCCTGTTCCCCTTTGCCCCCACCTGTTTCCCCGCTGCTGACCCGCTCTCATCTCGCCCTGCACCCCCTTCTCCGGCCTCTTCCTTCCAGTCACATAGGCTCCCTCTGGCCTCTCTTTTTCCTCGTTCCTCGATATCTCTCCAAGGCCTTTCGCTCACCCACTTCCTTCTTCCCCCATACCTCATTTACCCACCTGCTCACTGTCTCACTCCCTGTCTGCATCGGTTTCATCCTCAGTCACTTTCTCTCACATCTCCCCTTTTCACAAGCCCCATCCCTGTCTCTCTCTCTCTCTCTCGCTCCCTAATGCCTTCTTTTTCTAATATATTTACATCTCTCTTTCTCACCTGGCTCCTCTCTTTACTTCGTTTTGCTACCTCCCCTGCCCACTCCTTTACACCCTTCTCACCTGTATCCCTCCCTGTGCCGCATTCCCCCTGTCACACCTGTCTCCTGTTTCTCTTCCTCTCTCTGCTACATTCACCCCTCCCCACCTTGAAACCCTCCTGCTCGCCCCTTTTCACCAGAGCCCCCTTTTGAATCTCTCTGCGCCCTCCCTCCTTTCGCGCCCACTCTCACCCCCTTCTCACCTTCTGTCCCTTCTATCCCTCCACACTCTCCCCCTCTCACCTGTATCCCTCGCTGTGCAACCCCCGCCCCCGCCTCTCGCTACCAGCAGAAGTTGCTGCCCTCATAAGGGCCCCTCTGACTTTAGCCCAGTGCGGCCGCCCTCGGGCCCCCGCCACCTCGGGATCGGCTACTTCCCTAGTGAGATCTGCATTTGGAATCATTAGTTGGTGGCGGAGACTGGAGCTACTGTGTTTTCTCTTTCTAAAAATAACACTTTATTTTTAAACTTCGAAACAGGCGCTTGTGACTTGGGGCCCTGCATAGTTGTTTGTATAGGGGTCCGTAAAAACTGCTGACAGGCCTGGTGCTGCTAGACGCTCCTCATGCTCTGCCTTGCACCCTTCTACCCCTCTGCCTTGCACCCTTCTACCCCTCTGCCTTGCACCCTTCTCCACGTCTGCCTTGCACCCTTCTCCCCTCCGCCTTGCACCCTTCTCCCCCTCTGCCTTGCACCCTTCTCCCCTTCCACCTTGCACCCTTCTCCACCTTGCACCCTTCTCCCCCTCCGCTTTGCACCCTTCTCCCCCTCCGCCTTGCACCCTTCTCCCCTCCGCCTTGCACCCTTCTCCACATCTGCCTTGCACCCTTCTCCACATCTGCCTTGCACCCTTCTCCCCTTCCGCCTTGTACCCTTCTCCACCTCCGCCTTGCACCCTTCTCTGCCTTGCACCCTTCTCCCCTCTGCCTTGCACCCTTCTCCCCTCTGCCTTGCACCCTTCTCCCCTCCGCCTTGCACCCTTCTCCCCTCCGCCTTGCACCCTTCTCCACATCTGCCTTGCACCCTTCTCCACATCTGCCTTGCACCCTTCTCCCCTTCCGCCTTGTACCCTTCTTCACCTCCGCCTTGCACCCTTCTCTGCCTTGCACCCTTCTCCCCTCTGCCTTGCACCCTTCTCCCCTCTGCCTTGCACCCTTCTCCCCTCCGCCATGCACCCTTCTCCCCTCCGCCTTGCATCCAAGCATTGGCATTGCCAAAAGGTCTCGCTTTTGGGACCTTATAAGTATTTAGTTAAGCAGCACAATATCCTTGGTGCAACAACACCAACTGTTGCATGGCTAAACACTTAGAAGGTCCCAAAAGCGAGACCTATTGGCTATGCCAATGCTTGTTTGGGGATAGTCACCAGAAATAACACACACGACGACAGGGCAAACATGCTGGCATGGAGTGTTGAACCATGGGCACTAATTCCACTAATGTCTCTGGACAATAATCCTTCAGACAGTGTAAAGGGATGGGTGCTTGCATTCAGAACATGGAGAAAAACGATTTGGAAGTGACCTACACTTTGACATAGCTTAGGGCCTGAGTATGAATGCCCTGATATTGGATTGTTCTTTATTCCAGCTGATAAGTAACGATACCCTGTGGATTGTTATTGATTGGATGCAATAAATTACTACAGTAACGAGTTCTGGCAGAAGAAATGGGGTATAGCATGCAGAATTTGATGCTTATTGCATCCAAATCTACGTGTTCATTTATATCGCCAATAAGTAGCTGCAACTGTCATCTTGCGATGTTTACCTCTGGAAAATAGCTGGGGTGTGGTGTTTGCTACTGAATTCTTAATTGTGATATGTTTGTAATAGTGAGTGACCACGCATTTCGCAATTAACTGGAGCACTTGCTGTACAATAATATTAGCTTGTTGTTTATATAGGGCTTCCCAGTGTACTTCTATAATTTTTTACAGAATATAAATAACAAGGGCTACAATTATCCACTTTAAAGGTACTAAATTTACCTGGTTCACAAGTATGGAAAGACAAGTCAGACTTGCCAGGATTCAAACTCATGACACATCACAGAAGATGTTACTGACGTGGAAGCTTTTTTCTAAATGTGCAATTCTGGGTGACAGATTAGTTTTGAATACTAATGATTTTTATGATGTCTACCATCATAACCAATGGACTATTAATGTTGCACTTGAAATCATTTGATAGGTTATTTAGAAGTGTGTTTATTACTTAAATTTGGTTGTGCCACATTTTTATAAAGACACCATTTTGTTGATATGGATGCTATTTTGGGTGTTCTGTTCATCTTGCTCCTGCTCATTACCCCTCTCCCCACAGTCACTGTAGAGCACAGGATACTGTGACGTAACTTGTTATTTTCGTTAGGGAGCATGGTTTGTGAATTAAACTTTCTCTGTGTACTGAATGGTTCAATCCCAAAGACACTTCCACATGAAGTTTGATGTGGGCCTGTTAGAATACACTAGTGTATGGGTCTTTGTTTGAAAACATTTTCATATTGTGTTGTGCATCTCCGCATAGTAACAGTGGAGAAACTGCTGGTGTTGACCTTAAAAATGGGTTATATGTTTATTTGTGATGATCTGAATTCTGATTTGCTCAATATGTGTTTTCACTAGTCATGCCATGCTGAATTTGCAGTTCTTGCTTTTTACCTATTCACAAATTGTGTATAAAAACCATTTGGTTTTGGGGGTGAGCCAGAAACATTTCCTGCTCCTCTAGGGACTCTGTCCAATTATTTTGATGATTTCCCTTTTCTACCAGAGCCTCTGTCTGTTACTCTTATGATTTTTGCTGCTTATTGGAACTTTGAATAATTATGAATTCTGAGTATGTACTCTGTATCTGAGCCTTAATGGCAAATATATTGCATTTTCTCTGTAATCCTTAGTTTGAAATTTTTGTAACACAACTCTTTAACTTTTCTATGATCCAGAACTCAGTTATTGAGTGATCCCAGTCACTATTTTATTACATTGCTAAACTAATGTTGGGTTTGATGTTGAGGAGGGTGTTCTTTAACTCTAGATCAGTGCAGTGAGGATCAGAATCTCTGAAGGTAATATTTTAGGGTGTCTGACATTTTGGGGTTCAAGGTTCTGCTCCCACACTGGTGAGCATTTAACCCACTACACACTCTTGCTGGCACACAAGGAAAATTACAAGCTGGTACTGCGGCACTGCTTTATTTTGATGGGTGTTAAAAGGTGACCAGGAAAACAGAGGTAATTTGAATGTGCGAACAAAGACATGAATGAGTTGCAACTGGAGCTGATGCCAGCACTGGGCTGAAGGGACAGAAGGTTTGATTTAAAAAAAAAGCTTAAGGAGTATACACAAGCAATGAAGGGGTTAGAGCACAAGGTATATGACACGGGCTGATGCACAGGAAGCAAACAATATTACAACTGCAGGGGAGAGGATGTAGCCTTATGGCTAGATCGGTCGACTTTGAAGCTGGGGAGCCGGGTTCGAGTCTCGGCAACGGCGCTTAACATCCTGTGATTCTGGGCAAATCACTTAATGCCTAACAAAAATGAATGTGTCCTTCTGTAACGAAACTGGTGCTCATGTGAAGCGCTCTGATACCTGATGTCTCGGGTCTAGTTCGAGCTATATAAAACTCTAAAAAATAGGAGAAAAACAAAACTGTGTGGAGGGAAAGGAAGCAACAATGCATTGAAAACAAGTAAGGAAAAAATAAATGATTAAGAACCATAATGGCATTTTTAATAGATATTCTTTTGTTGCTTCAGAAGTCACTGCTGCACACAGACATCTATAGCTGGTTTAAGGGCAGGTATTCCTGCCTTCACCTCTTGACTGTAGGAGAGTCTGTGCATCCAGTGCCATACACTTCCTTAGTCATTGAAGAAGTTCCCATGATATGTGGGTCTTGTAACCTGGACATACGCATACATTAGAAGTGTATATTTGATACTCATTTTATGACCATTGATGGGCCTTGCCTCGAGCAGCGGGATGGCTAAGTTTTTTCCCCAGCTCTGTGACCATTGTTGCTACCCACACACCATCTGTCACTGCAGCCTGGTCGCATTCTACAGGTCCAGCTCTGCTCCCTGTAGCAGTCCAACAGAGTGACATAATGGGGCTTCATCTGTTCTCATCACTTCAAATGGATTCAGATTTACAGAGTGGCAGAGTAGGCAGCGCCTGTACTGCAGATGTGGTGAAGTGGCATGGAGAATGGATATGGAGAGTGGATGTCGACCACTGAGTGTGAATGTACAGGTTGAAAGTGCATCTTGTGAGTGGAGCGCATATGTACAGAGTGGAGGTTGGAGAGGGCATGTACAGTTTGGGGAGTGGATGTTGAGGGCAGAGAGCCAATGTGCAGTATGAACAGCAAATGGAGAGGGCAGGATGCAAATGTGAAGGGTTGAGAAGAAGATGAGAAGAGTAGGGAGGCATATGTGAAGGGTGGGGAGCAGAGTACTGGCTGGCGATTGAATTTGAAGGGCACATTTGTCAGCTGGAGAGCACATATGGACTGTGAAGTGTGGGTTCGGTAGGTGGAGTGTTGAAACCTCATGCAGATGGACGATGTGATGAGAAGAAAGCAGGTGACCACTCAGAGGGGATGTGTGTGAGGAAAAAGGATAGAGCGGATCTAAGTGGATGTGGAGCGAAGACATACATGGTGGAAAGTGGAAGTGCGATTGGAGACTGGGGGCAGAGGGTTTAGAATGAATGTGCAGTGTGCAGAACAGAAGTAGAAGCAAATGCAAAGTGTGGACATTAAAAATGGAAAGAGTATTTTGCACTTGCGCAGTGGCGTTGCAAGAGAACCATGAGTCCCAATGCAAAAATAGAAAATGTGTTCCTTAATCATTTAGATAGTTAAACATAGCCATAATTAGGAGGGGCCCTCACATCCCAGTGCTGTGTTGCAACCACACCTGCTGCATTATTGATAGCTACACCCCCTGTAAAATGCAGAAGTGTTAGAAATGGGATTTCTGGTTGGCTAGGGCATGCGCCTAAGCCAGGCAGAAACCACCACTCTAGTCAGGGCAAGGGAGTTACACACTGAAGATAACCCCTCCTCACCCCCTTGGTAGCTTGGGAGAGCAGTCAGGCTTATCCCAGAGGCAATGTGTAAAGCGTTTGCACAACACATACACACCGCAGCGACACACTAGGCACACCACAAAAGTAACTCCACACAAGGTTATGTAAAATTAGCCTTTGTATTATCCATAAAACACATTAGAACATAATCACATACATACACTGTGCCACCTGGCACTTGGTATGGCTTTACAGGGATTATATACACTACATGGCAAATCGGGCCACTGTCATAACCATCATAATTCACAGTAGTGAAAACAACCAGTAACTACTGGTACGGGCACCCTTAGCACAAACACATTATGCATAAACCATCAGTAGCAGTACACATATCGTAGTTACAAACATCACAGTTGTCCCCACCCAGTAACCACTGGTAGGAGTGCACTTAGTATAGCATATTATGCATTCATCACAGTACACATCTCATGAGCACCTCACAGGCATAACCGTAATTTCTCCTAGAGTGCGTACATTGCCACAACAGCATAAGCACATTATGCATTAGCATCATAATCACCAGTGCACCCTAGTAGTGTGCACTTATTTGTAATCCCCACTGGCAATGTATTAACACATCACCTAATCACATGAGGTCCCACCTAGACATAGGGCACTGGGACTAAACCTCACTGTTAGGGCCCCCAAGCGCTGTACATAACATGCCGGTCCAGGGCTCACCCAAAGGCGTGTATCCCTCAACAGAGCAGCTGCCCGTGATCTGACGGCACAGCTGCGGACACCACTCTTATGCTCCCCCAATGTGGAGCAAACCAAAAGAGAACAGCGGCCCAGAGCAATCAGGCCCAACATCGGGCAACCCCCCCTTCGTGGGAAGCTTCTCTCAGGTCCCACTGACCTTATGACTGCAGCTCGGGACCTTCTTTCTAGGCCATTCCGGTCTCTTCACTATGACCGGCTATCACTGGTGACCCGCCTCTCCCTCTACCAGGTGGGGGGAGGCGGGAAGTCGCGGAATGGAGCCTGTGAGGATCCGGTTCTTCTCCCTTGGAGATCGCGGGTCAATGCCTGGCTTCTGGCCTCTCCTGCAGCTTCCTTCCTTGCAGGCCGCCGGCTCCAGCAGGTTGCTAGGCAATGTCTGGCTTCTCTCTGGTGCTCGGTTCCTGACAAGCGGCCGCGCTTCGTGCCGTCTCCTCGGTCGGGTGGGGGCTTAGCCCAGAACTCCCCGGCAAGTTTACCGCTCCCTTTGCGGTTTCAAGTGGTGCAATGCCCCCAGGATCGGGCAAACAAAGATAGAATTTCCCCCAAGCAGTGATGTAATATGTGATCATAGCGAGAGCACCAGCTATAGTTACCTTAGGGCATGAGTTATAATTATTTGAGTTACCATAACTACTGAATTTCTATGGTTTTGTGAGTAAAATATGAACCTAAATATCATGTCCCTGTAACCTTTGGTGTTTTTTGTTAATTTCTAAGGTTTTTGTAAAATTCTATTTCTTAACCATATAGTCCCTCATACCTTTGTTTTTTCAGTGAATGCATAACATTTTTTAATGCTATTCCTAACTATAACATCCCTGTAACCTTTGTTTTTTTCAATGAATTTCTACTTTTGTAAATTCTATTTCCTAAAGATAACATCCCTGTAACCTGGGTGTGGAAGTGGGTGTATGAGTGGTTGTGTGGATGTTTAAGTGGTTGTGTGAGTGTGTGGTGGGTGTGTCAGTGTGTGTGTGACTGGCTGTGTGGGTCTGTGAGTGGGTATGTGAGTGGCTGTGTGGGTCTGTGAATGGGTATGTGAGTGGCTGTATGGGTATGTATGTGGGTATGTGAGTGGGCATGTGAGTGCCTCTGTGGGTCTGTGAGTGGCTGTGTAAACGGTTGTCTGGGTCTCTGAGTGGGTGGTGAGTGGCTATATGAGTAGTTTTCTGGGTCTCTGAGTGGATGTGCATGTGGATGCATGGATGTGTGAGTGGGTGTGTGAGTGGTTGTGTATGTGTGTTAGTGTGTGTGTCACTGGCTGTGTGGTTCTGTGAGTGTTGTTGTGGGTCTCTGAGTGGGTATGTGAGTGGCTGTACAGGTGTGTAAGTGGGTGTGTGAGTGGTTGCATGGGTATGTGAGTGAGTGTGTGAGTACCTGTGTGGGTCTGTGAATGGGTGTGTGAGCGGTTCTCTGGGTCTGAGTGGGTGTGTGAGTGGCTCTATGTGTGTGCTAGTGGGTGTGTGAGTGGTGTTCTGGGTCTCTGAATGGGTGTGTGAGTGGCTGTATGGATGTGTGAGTGGGTGTGTGAGTGAGTGTGTGAGTGGGTCTGTGAATGGGTGTATTTTTTAAATTGAGATCTGGATCCATGGATCTGTTGCGGTGGACCGTTGATCCTCGCTCATGCAAAAAGAAAATATCCACAATTTCTTCCCCATGAGAGGTCAGACCCCTCCATCAGTCTCATAGGGTCAGGATACCTCCATCCTGACCCATAATATCCTATTTCTACTTTACCCCCCCGGGAACCGTGTCCCGATTCACAAAATGGTGGCTGCAACTTTTCTCTCAGGTTGCGCTCAGCCAATCACTGCATTGCTGTTGGCACATGGATCTGCCCCTCTAAATATACATAAATATTTTTTCTTTAATAACTCCAAAACTGCTGAATAGATTTACACCAAATTACAAAAGCACTCTTTCTGGACCAAGATCTAGCTCTCTGATAAATGTGGTGTAATTCCGTTCAGCGATTCAGGCTGTAGTCGTGTCTAAAATCCAAATGGGAAATGGCATGGGGAAAAAGGTTTTGGTACCCACCCATTTCTCTGCCCCTGCTTTACGAATCACCCCAACACTTTCCAGACAGCAGCAGAAGCAACTGGCAGACTAGTTTTGAAGATTTTGTGAAGATTTGCTGACCGGTGCCAAAGTTATTAGCAAAACAAGAAGTACTTTTCTATGGAAACTAGGTGTTAACTATCTTTACCTACTGGCGACCGCTCTCTCCCTGCGCTGGCACACCCTATGCTGCCTAGTATGCCAATGTGGGCACCGTTGTACCATGATGCTGCAAGGGTGCCACGTTATACAGCATGGCACCCTGGATTGTTTCATGCAGGAAGGGACACCTCCCCGCACATAAACAATCCTTAGAGGCAAGGGCAACACAAACCCTTGAAAGAGTAGTAGTGCATGGTGCCAGCCTGACCGGGGTGATGTAGGAAGTTCGGTCCGTAGGAAGAGACTGAAAGTCAAGTGAATGGTACTACCAGGATTCTGTTCCAATGTGAGCTAGGCTGGTGCCCGCTAGTGCTGATTTAAGGCATGATTGTCAACTCATCATGTCACTCACTCTTACAATGATAGTGTCTCAGGGGTGTTGCATAACTTGCATATTTCTCTGTGGCTTTATGTAGCTCATAGTCCCAATCTCCCAGATATGCAGTACACAAAGGCAGGCCGATTTGACTCATCAAAAGGGGGCCGAGAAGCAAAGATCATTCTTTGGAATGCATAAACAGTTCAATATTTGATGTTTAGGATTATGAAACAAGGAATAGGCTATCTGATTCAAAAAGTACAATGCTTTTCCTGCCAAAATGTTTTTTTGTACACAGTACCACCAATCATTGTTTTCTTATCCTCTTTTTTTCATAAGTAACCAAGGGCAAGAGGGCACCTAGGTCGGCTGCCACCACCACAAGCTCAATGGCGGGTGCCACCATCAGCATCACGTCGTGGCTGTGGCAAATGGTTCTGCTGCCCCCTGTAAGCCATGTTTATTATTTCTTAACTTTTATTCCCACTACTAAAATTATACCCTTGTGTATACTTCCTATTTTTTTTATCTTCGATTGGATGTTGTTTGTTATATAATTTCCCTGTCTTTTCTATATTTCCTGTTTCCGCAGCTGACTTTCTCCTGTCTGTAGCTTTCTTCCGCTCTCTTTTTTGTAAGCTTCCCCTTGCCCCTCATTTACATGTCTTCTTGTGTAGGACTAAGAGGAGAAATTAGTTTTGGTAAGGTAAAGCGGATCGCACCCAACCCCAAGTACTCTAGTCACCCAACATGTTAGTGATTTTTCAGATTAAAGTAAAAAAGTACAGGGGCAGAGACAGTGTAGTCATCATTGTCATTGGCCCCCAATGTTGTCTTATGCTAATAGTTTCCATGACAGTGCAGCATGGCAGGAATGAGATACTACAGCCAATACCATATGTCCTTTGCATTCTCTTCTACCCCTTATCCTTTCGTAGCCTTATGCCCTTCCCTAATTGTCCCTCCATTAGGAGAAAAAAGTTTTTGTTTGACTCAATGACTAGCTGGTTTTTAAAATGTTGTCAAGCAACAAACAAAGTAATACAACCCTCCCAAAGTGATTACTTTTGATAGAAGATACGGATAAATAGATAACCTAACTGTTGTGAGGTATTGCTATTTTACCGTGTGCAAAATAAATTCTTATCTGGCTAATCTGGTATTTAAAATGGGTGCATTATGTATTTCTCTAGGAGCACAGACCACCAGCAGTGTCATCCCAAAACCAGCCAGCCAAGGATATCAGAAGTGGCCCAGCCGGTTGAGTGAGGGGGAAGAAGTCCCAGTGGTGCCAGGAACACGTGGTAAGACATTTTGCCACTTGTCCCTGTGGAAATGAAGGAATGACACAGTTTGGTTAATAGAAGCATTGCAAACAATCCTTCAGCCCCAGAGTCCCAATTTATCTAATTATTCTGCCGCCTAAGTTTGAAAAATACAAATTAGGAAGGACCCAGACAGTTCTAAAAATTATGATAATTAAGAAAAAAAATGATACGGTATATAAATGCCAAAATGGACGATTGATTTGCATTCTTCTTCTCGGAACGTCTATCTTGGGTGCAGGACTGAACCGGTCCGATAATTAAGTAGGAGTGTTATGGTGCTTTCGTGCAGAAGAAGAGAAGGCCTGTGAATTGCAAGAAAAGTAAATGTTGCCAATATTGTAGAGTCAAGTAGAAGGCAAACTTTATGGTGGATGAGAACCAAGAGGGCAAAGCAAGAGCACATCCTGGTGCAGTCATGTGCGATTGACTGAGAAGTGAGAGCAATTTTACAACCAATCCCAGACAAGTAGTTGCATGTACCTGGCTGGTCAATATCACAACTGTCAACTGTCATAACAGCTGAGTACATCCATCATGACATGTCTACAGTTACAGCCCCCCCATACCACAACCACTTAATTGGAGGAGTTTGACATTTGAGCCAGCACACTACTCGCCATTTCCAAAAATCAATGCACCTCTCTCCAGTCCACAGGAAAGAGTAAGCCTAGTCATGTTGTTTCCCATTGAAGTGGATAGGCATGGTTCTTCTGGGTGTTGAGGTAGTCCTGTGACTGACTCAGAGTTCAGAATGAGATTGAGAGAGATAGACCTGTAGTGCTGTTGATGAACAAGAAGAGCAAAAGAAATATAGAATTTGAACATTTTTTGTGTGTAGTTTGGTTAACTAAAGTTACTGGTCTGGTCTATGAAGAATCCCCCCAAAAAAGAAGTACATCAAGGAGTGGGCCATGTAAGTAATTCCAGCGAAGTGTGAAAGGGTAATCATTCAGGTAGAATGACCCATCTGACCACAAACATTGTAAATCAGGTTTATAAATTTGTTGAACAACTCCCTCACTGACACCACACAAATTATCATCACTCACTCAATATATCACTCATTGATGTACAATAGTTAGTTACCTGTTCCAACAAGCATGGTTTTGCACATTTGTCTACTGTCGCTCCTCTTTTCCCAAGGAAGCAGCAAACAATGGCAGTCTTGTAAATGAGTGATCTTTGCTGGCAGCCCAGCTAGGAAATGTAGAATAGAAGGATAGGGATGGAAGTCAGTCTTCATGTCCTTTAAGCGAATAGGGAGACTTCTTCTGTGCACACTGGTCCAACTCCTCTCCAGTCCATACATGTAAATAAATGTGGTTCTGCTCAAGTCAGACATCAAATATATAAATGTTTTCCTATATCCATTTTTATTTGCAAAGCTGTTCGACTATGAAAGTTCTATTGTGACCTACTCTGTCAGGGACGTATAGTCCGTCCTCAAACTCATGGGACTCACCCAGAAGTTCATCAGCTAACACAATGGAGCCCGACCAATTGCTTCATCCTTCTCCTGTGCTGTTTCAGGACAGTGTAATCTTGTGGTATGAAGTGTTGGTTAATTTTAATCCTTGTCAATCTCTCCATGTTTTGAGGCAAGAGACTGGTCCTTCTAATTGTGATGATTGCACCAGCTGCAGTGAACACACGCTCAGAAGACACAATGGCTATCTGACAAGCCAGATACTTTATTGCCAGCCTGCTTAGCTCTGGCCCTTGGCGCATAGTCCCATACCAATAGACTAATGGATTGTGATCCAGGTAAGCTTCTTTTGCATCATCCAGATAGTCTTATACCATCCTCTGAATGGTCATTGGTGCTACCAATTGCTTGACCTCTGTTGTCTTTGTCCCTGCATATGACTTAAGGCCTGCCACTTAAAACCAAGCCATTTCAGAAGTTGGATCCAATTCTTCTCTTGTTGGTGTTCTTGTGGATGTTGTTGCTGGTGTAGCCTGGTGTGTTACACAGCACTACCCTCTCTGGAGGTTGAAGGCTGCACATCAGAACTTCTGCCCGGGACTCTAACTTCTAGCCTTTCTTCTTCTAAGTGTCTCACTTGGTCAACAAGTCTTGTATTGCGAAACGTCCACCTCTGAAAAAGGAATTAAAGTGGACAGTACTTTTTTGTACCATGGATCGATTATTGTGGTACAGATGTACTCTTTGGAGGGCACGATCTCTCTGTGCAGCCTTGTATTAAAAGTCAAGTGAAGGATTAAGCTCTGAACCAACTCATATGCTTATCCTGCAGATAGCTGTCGCCTAACCTCCAAAGAGAGATCCAGAGTGCAGTGATACACATGTAATCAGTTGCTTGACAACTGGACCACATGTCTGTCATCAGGTGGAGAGTGTAAACAGCACTCAGCTGCATAGCTTGACCAACCAATTGAAGCACATCATGAGGGAACACTAAAACAGCAACTCTGGCAAAATAGCTCTGGCTGGGATCCTTCCATTTTGGGCAGATGACTGCGGCAAATTCAAAAAATCCTTCTCCTTCCACTAAAGAAAAAGAGAGAAGAACCAGCACTAACAATTTAGACAGCTTCCTGTTGTTCAAACGTGCCATTGGGTGGTTGCATTCGTAGGCCCCCTCCTGCCTAAACATGCCCATAATCGTAGCTTGGATTTTTTATTTTGTGGTGCCACTGACACAGGTGACTTCCAGAAAGAAGCAGGAGGTGGTAGTCTCAGAGTGTGTCTTGGGGGAATCACTGTATGCAGTGGTGTCTGCATCTGAGTGTTGTGCCATTTGGAGGTTGCTGATGTGGGTGATGCTGGCAGACTACAGGGGCCATGGCTGCTTTGTGTAAAGCCGACATCCTCTTTTTCCTCATCACCTCCTGCTATCACTGTGATCGCATCTGCTTCCCCTCTCTCATCACCACCATCACCAGCAGCTACCTTTTTAAGGTTCTCCTCCCACCGTATTGTGTGATGTTTTTTCATATAGGACGTTTGGCCCCCGGTGCCATAGTGTGAACCTGGCTTATCTTGACGAACACTTTTGTGGCAAATGGAGCATATTGCAATGTTATTATCCTACTTTTTAATGGTAAAGATGTCCCAAACTGGGGAGAAGACATTTTTTTGTGTACCAATGACAATGCATGAAGAACTGGAGGTAGGTGAGTGTATCGTTTTCCTCTCTGCAGTGCATACTTCGACTGAGGTATTGGTGGATGCAGATCACAGTGGGGGCCTTACTAATATGGAAGCTGGCGGTGGTGGTGGTGGAACCAGTGCCACATTATTCTGAGCAGGTGGAATAGGAGGGGTCATCTTAGTGTCCTCTGAGCCACCGTCCATACTGACAATCACTGGCTCATCCTCATCAGTGCCACTTTCCATAATTCTAAGGCTTTCAGGAGTTTTCCTATTTCCTTGCCTCTTATGGCAGGTCTCGGACTCGGTTGGGGTCCAATCCATGTCCAGATCATTAGAAGGGTGGATTGGAGAAGATGGTGGAGTAACCTTTCTTTTTCTTGCTGGAGATTATAAAGCCAATGGTTCAAGAGCTACATCTTGCTCAGCAGGATGTTCAACCTCCTGCTCTGCTCCTACTTCAGGAAGAAGTGTTGATGGCTGTGGCTCATGTTGTCCACTTTACTCAGTATCCTATGATGACTGGGTACTTTGAGGCTGAGACAAATCCAATTCAGACTCACTGCTTGTTGCCATGACTGCAGTGGCTGCCTCGCTTAGATACATGGGGTTGGGCTTATGTTGGGGTGGTACTGTTGATGCGGGAGTGCTGCTCCCAGCTTGATGCCCAGAGGACAGTGCCGCAGGCACACCACGTTTACTGAAAAAAGGTGGAAAGTGGGATGCCAGTGGTGGCAATCTCCTTCTTTTTCTCCTTCTCATTGGCCACTTTCTTGGCGGGAACATCTTTCTTTGGAGCCATCTTCAAGCTCTGTCCGTTGGCACTTAGCTGCACAAGTGGAAGCAGAGGAAGACTCAGGTTGTGTGGTGTAACATTATGCCAGCCTTCTTTCTGGTAGTACTGTGGGTGATGTCTCTTCTGCAACTAAAAGCATATATTCAAGAAAAACATTCAATGAAGCATGGCATTTTTGCAGTTTGAATTATTCATACAGACAATATAATTCTATGAGGTTATCCCAAATAATTAACAATAGTGTATCCATTCCAATCCATACCATAACATAATATTTCAATAACGACATACCGATTTAAAAGTTTACCGAATGTGCTGTTAAGGCCTACGAGAAACCTTAAAAAAATTAATGCTGCTATGCGCCTATGGCAGGAACGGGTTGCAGGGGGTAATGGAATAATCCTTAAAAAAATGAATGCTGGTGTGCACCTATGGCAGGCAGGGGGTGCAGAGAAAATGAAATAATCCATAACAAAATAAAGAGCCTAATTTTGAAGTCGGCGGAGGGAATACTCTGTCACAAAAGTGATGGATATCCCATCTACCACATTATGATGCCCATAGGATAGAATGTGCTCATAATATGGCGGACCTGATATCCATCACATTTGTGATGGAGTGTTCCCCTCCACGACTTCTAAATTAGGCCCTAGGTCTGGTGTGCAACTATGGCCTAAGAGACCTATGGCAGACAGGGGTTGCAGGGGAAAAAATACTCTTTGAAAAATTAATGATGGTGTGTGCCTAGGGCCTAAGAGACCTATGACAGGCATTGAGTGAAGGGAATAATTGAATAATCCTTAAAAAAGTAATGCTGGTGTGCGCATATGGCCTAAGAGACCTATGGCAGGCAGGGGGTGCAGGGGAAACTTGAATAATCCTTAAAAAAATAAATGCTGGTGGGCGCCTGTGGTAAGCAGATGGTGTAGGGGAAAATGAAACAATCCTTAAAAATTAATGCTGGTGTGCGACGATGGCCTAAAAGACCCATGGCAGGCATAGGGTGCAGGGAAAAATTGAATAATCCTCAAAAAGTGAATGCTGCTGCGTGCCTATGGCCTAAGAGACCTATGGCAGGCAGGGGGAGCAGGGAAAAATCAAATCATGTAAAAAAAGTAATTGATGGTTTCTCACTAAGGACTATGAGGAATCCTTTGGTAGGCAAGGAGGTGGCGGGGATAATGGCAAAAATGCATATAACATTATATAAACACTACATACATACTACAACCATCCTCAAGCAAATTAAACTGATATCAGGGGAAAAGTAAAAAAAGGAACAAAAAACAAAAATGCACAGCCCTCTTCTATCAAAGTCCCTAAAAATGGCTTTGAAAACTGGAAAAAAAATGTAACACACTGGCTGGCTACACAAAATGGCTCTCGGCAACATGTTCAAACAACAAGCAAGACTAATGGATAACAAAGAACACATTCAGGCCTATGGCAAAAGCACACTAGCTGGCTACTCAAAACGACTGCTGGACACATGTTGAAACAACAACAAATAAGAAGGCGTGGGCAACAAAGAAAGCATGCAAGCTTATGGCAAAAGCACACTGACTGGCTACTCAAAAAGGCTGCTGGGCCACATGTTCAAACACAAATGCAAGAAGACATGGGCATGGAAGAACACATGCAGGCCTTTGGCAAAATCACACTGGCTGGCTACACAAAATGGCCGCCAGCCACATGATTAAATAACAACAAGCAAGAAGGCATGGACAACGAAGAACACATGTAGGCCTATGGCAATAGCACACTGACTATTACACAAAATGGCCACTGGCCAAAAGTTCAAATAACAAGAAGCAAGGAGGCATGGACAACAAAAAACACATGCAGGCCTATGGACACTGACTACACAAAATGGCCGCTGGCCATATGGCATGGCGAACAAAGACAAAATGGTGGCCTATGACAAACACACACACACACACTGACCAGACAAAAAAATGGCCACTTGCCCAGCAAAAAAAGGAGGTGTGGTAATCAAAGAAGAAAACACTATCATTAATTCAGCAATGCCAAAAATGAAAATCAAATCAGCTATAAACATTTTCCAACAGCACATATCCTCCCAAGGATCAAAATATTACCCCACCAAAATATACTTTTTGCAGAAAAAATTTAAAATACAAAAAACACATTATCCATTTAATCCAATTCCATCTCTAATTCATAGATATTTTAAAGTAACGTATACCACAGAAACAGTTGTTTAAAATGCCCATTACCTAGTACTGGCTGGATGGCCCCTCGGCAGACTAGGTCACATGGTAAAAATAAACAAATAATGCACATTTCTCAAACATGGAGAAAAAGTACTTACCTGTGCAACCTTTTTACCATGTAAAAGCTAAAAAATGAAATGCAAAAATAAGCCTCTACTGCAACTCCGGGCAACCCACCACAACCCCAATCAAATTTAAAAATTGAATAAAAGATACAAATATACACTGCGCATGCCCTCTATCAAACAACACCCTTATCCATAAGTGTTTTAACTTACTTATTGTGATGTCACAGAAACAAGGTCATTAACATCCAATGCTATATGCAGAAGGAATTGCAGACAAAGAGAGTGATCTGTTCACCTCAAAATCCAAATGAAACGTGTGCAGGAGATGGACAAAGCCCTGGGAGGAGCTTTCTGGACAGGAAGAGGAAGTTGGAGTCTCTTTGGCACTTCCTTCCTGCTAAAAAAATTAAGTAAAAAAAAGTATACCTTGCATTAAAAAAGCTACCTGGACCATCCGTTCAAGTAGAATAGTTACTCGAAAATGCATTTTCGAGTTGATTTAGTAGCTTCTCAAGTGGAAAATCTTCTTGAAAAGCAGCCCCAACCACTCGCGACCGCGGCATTACAAAATGATGACTATGAATCACACCGTGCTGGCAAATCTCGCTCACAAGCATGTGTTGATCAAGCCTCACACTGTTACCATGAATATTGCGAGGTTCAAACAGCAGAATAATTCCATCACGTGCTGATTGGCGGATTTTGGCAGGAACTCCACATTAAAAGCGGAATGCAGAGTTACTAAATTCTGCCAATTCGGTGAGTGGAATTATTATTCCGCCCAGGCCTAATTGTTTTCTTTCTTTTATTTGGGACTTCGGGCCATCTGGGGGAGCAACACAACTTACAAATATATAATTGAAGTGGTCTCCATAAAAGGACTACTCCTCAGATTTAAAATACATTTCTATCTCTTGTGCCCAAAGTATACTGGATTTTGCTAAATTCTCAGAATTGTATTGTGCAATATTTCCAAATAGCCACTGGAGGCCAAGATGGGCCTTGTCATATAAGAGCACACATAAAATGAGGAGCTGAGGGTGAATTAGCGGAGATTGGGTGGATTACACTTTATACTTCACAATCTATAAACTGAAAAGCTAGTGGGCCAACAGACAACTTTGCCTAGTATTAGTTTTAAGACTTAAATTGCTATCTCTCTTATCCTCAAATGCACATAGGTGTTTTTGTGTAGATTTTTCAGGAAGGAGAATGTGCCCCAATTGATAGCACAGTGATAATAAATCTTCTCTACTGATTTTGATTAGCCTTCTTGAAAGAGGTGGACAAGATGACAAAGCATGCACTGACATACCCAGCCCCACCGCATAGATTCCTCATCAAAAAGATGAGGGCATAAGACATAGATAATGTTTACCATCAAAGCATTTTCATAGAATCCTATTTACTACCAGGTAGTCAATACGAAACTGCTTTCCCTTTACTCCAGTTTACAGTAAAGCAAAAAGAAATACGTCTTGGCCATTGTGTTGAACAGATTCATCCGCCACTAATTAACAGGTGTGAAATTGTCATTTTTTTCATTAGATGGTATCTAAAATGTTTCTTTATCAGGAGCAAGAAAAGCTACTAGAGAAGGTTATACTGTCAATAGAGAGAACACCATTGGAGTCCAAATATCTGGATCAATCTTCCCCAATAAATTGGGAATGCCACTTGAACCTCTAGCTAGCAGCAACGTATTTACCAAATATCTCTGGACACTTTTAAAAGTGGGACCTGGCCACTTCAGGAACCTAGGAAGAATGAATACTGAATTTATTTCATGTACCAATTACAGGAAAAGGTCCTTAACTGGTAAAATGTCAAAATTCTCTTTTGGACCTTCTTTCAAGTTTCCAAATGTTTTTGACACCATCCTGTCTGATAACACTTAGCATCAAGTTGTACCTCTCATTTCCTTACCCTCACAGCTTCTTTTCATCTGATGGAGAGGTGGGTGGAACTTGCGGAGTTTCACTCTGCGTAATTCTACAGAGTTACATAAAAACTCCATGAGATTCGCGGAGTTACGAGAGTTGTCGGAATTCAACATGTCACTCTGCTCGTGCTGGTTTTTAGCACTCGGAGCTTGTGGCGCACTGTAAAATCTACAAAAATGGCATCACGTGGCACACCAAAGGGCGCTGCTTCTTTCTGCCATTAGAATAGATGTTCTGCTCGAGCAGCAGCTTTCTCAACTGAACCGTCCCGACCTGACGCTACCGCACGCGTTGAGAAAATCTCGCTGGGTCGTGTTTTAGCACCCAAAAATCATGCACCGGGATGCAAATTCTCACTCGCACTCACCAAGTTAACATTGGTGAGCCACGTGTGAGCATAAACTCTGCCACACAGCTGTTGGCGGGGTTGTGCAGGAACTCCGCATTACATGCATAAGGCGGAATGGGCAAAACTCAGCGAACTCCACCAGCGAAGCAGTTTATCGTTTACCCCCAATCTGGTGATGAATTTGAAGATGAGAACTGTATAATCATCTCACATGCTTTCCTCCTCAGATTTCTTAAAAGTCAACTCTTTTGTGATTTCAGTCCCACAATGTTCCAGTCCAATTTTGGATTTATAGTGATTCACGTTTTTGGAGACACTGTACCATGGCTAGCAGTGAAAAGGCAAGTCCCTCTATTAGTCCCCCACAGCCTTCGTCTATCATTACATTATTTCTTTCCTAAATTTAAACCTCATCAATTTTATTTTCTGATGCTAATTTGATCCTAAAATTTTAATTTGCTACTTTGTGATTTAAACCAACACTCAATGTGGTTGTTTTTTAGGTAGTGGTCACATTCCTCATGCAGCTCAATAAATTAATTGGAACAAACTTCAGAAAGTCTACCAGGCAAGAAACAATAGTCAACATTAGACGTTTTGCATGAAAATAAAAAATACAGTGAGGTGGAGATCCAATGTGAATCAATCATTCAAAGAGTGGATGCAAAGAATGTCTTTAAAATTCAACAAACATTTGTCCCCAGTAGAAAACACATTAGGGGTGTTCTGCAGTGAGTACTACCTAGTATATTGTTTGTCCATCCATACCTGGGATACACATAACTTTCCCTGAACAAAAAAAGAAACATCTGTTAAAATGAACAGTCTTAAAAAATGGTTATGGTTTATCACCTCATGAATCACACACAATGACTTCAATAGCAAGGGGCTAAAATACAAAGTATTTGTCAAAATTGAATTGGTATAATTTATTTCCCCATGTTATTGTGGCAACTATCCTAAACAACAACAGATAAAGACAAAAACCTGACTCTTTAATAGGTTGAGTTCCCATCAACAGAAATCGAAAAAGCATTACCATTCCTTGCTCTGCCTTTATTAGTCAGTACAGCTCGAAGTGAAAGCCAGACAAGCCCTTGCAAGTAAAATGTTGATATATGCAAATCTCTTCAAACTGAGAATCTTTATCTCTCAGATAGACGTCGGACATTTGAGATGTGCAGGATTTCTGCCATCCCTGCAATATTCAATGATGTAATCAAATATTTGGCACAGTCTAACTTGGCCATTAAGAATTACTTGGAGAACGAATGATGGGACACCACAAGAACCCATCCTTATTTTGTGCTTAGCTATATCCCCTTCCTCTGTGGACACAATATATTTTGATATTTTGTGAGAATCCCAGCCTCGACACATTGAGTTACCAAAAGCAGAAATTTCAGGCGCAATGACTAAGTGGCAAAAGTTACTTGAATGCTATTGCCTGAAGGTCTTTAAAAGTTAGAAAAGACTAAATTGAATTTTCATGGTTCCAGATATCTTGGTGTCTCTCTAAAACTTAAAACTAAGTGAACAGAGAGGGGCAACAATTACTTCCTGTCCATTTGCTTATATTATTACTCCATTTATCAGAAAACATTTCACATGAGAGAATAAATGCAGATGCTGTGGGATCTAATATTTGGAGCTTGGGAATCTAATCCTGGAAAGTATGTTCTTTTTAAAGACATATGAGTGCATGCATGTATGTGTATTTTATGACACAAACCTTGCTGGGAGCAGAGAAGCACTGTGCATAGAAGAGGGTTGGTTTAAATATTCGGGTGGGAGGAGGGTAGTTTTCAAATGTTGAGCTGCAGTACTCTTGGAAGGTGTAGGTCTATAATTCTTTCCTGAACTGGAAGAAGATTAGAGCTGTGCTGATATTGATGACAATGCTGTTACAAACCCTACACCAGCAGATGAAGTTGGCTTGCATTCTTTGCTTCCTTTCATCCGTCTGGTGAGTCCTGCCTTACTATGAGGAATTGTCCACAAGACATGGATATTTCCTTAGCCATATAGGTGGGTGCCACATCTAGTGGCCTTGTAAGTGATGCAAATTAAAGGCACACATTCTACCCATGTCCCTAGGTTATTGGGTGCTGCCCCATTTTCTAAAAATATCTTGTAAGTGTTGCAGCTGGTCTTGAATACATTGAGGGCATACTGGGAGAGCCAATGAAGCTTTCACAGGCTTGTGATGATGTGTTTGAATTTCTTCAGGCTTTTGATGAGACATGTTACAGTCTTTCAAAGACACTAGTGTGGTGTTAGGGAGGCTATGGAGCAGGGTGTTGCCTCCATCTAGATAACAGAGTAAAAGTCAATAGGTAAGGGGAGCACACGTGACGCCACTCAAGATGGCCACCTAGCTCTGGAGCTCCATGCCGCGTCAGAACAGCCACTCTTTTATTTGCAGCTTTCACACTGCTCAAGGACGGAAATGGGCTTGTAATTGCAGCGGAATCTCTACTGCATGGAAGGCCAGCATTTCACTTTCTTTTCTTTGTTTTTTTCATCGTTAAACGACCGGATGAATTAATCTGCTGTATTGCGACCACCATTTTAGATTTCAGTGCACTGAACGTGTTTCCTCAGCGCTAGGATCTTTCATGAGGTACTGGAATTTCACGGCATTTCTGGGACTCCCCTGATGTTTTTAGACAGTTGAGAGAGTGCTTTCTCTATATCTTTTTGGCGTCACAGCCTCCTTCTCTTC
This sequence comes from Calotriton arnoldi, assembly GCA_963921515.1. NCBI lineage: Eukaryota > Metazoa > Chordata > Amphibia > Caudata > Salamandridae > Calotriton > Calotriton arnoldi. The sequence goes on from CAWUFW010001896.1 coordinate 58,510, forward strand.
TTTTATACCAATATATTGAGTTCTTTGTTTCATATATAAGGAGGAGTGGTTCGGGGGGCCCATCTGCTTTGCTCAAGGTCACCAATATTTCCAGTGTTTTATTCATTTGCTTCTTGTGGATAATTGATATATGGGCAGAAGCAAGAATTTGTTGCATTAAGGTAAAAGATACACTGCTACTGTGCCTGTAACTAGTCTCTCTTCCTTTCTGACCTCAATGGACTGCTTGCAAACCACTAGTGAGATGGCTCAATCTGGCTCCTCCCAGTCTGTGGCTTTGCCGCTTACAAAAGTGCAGTCGCCATCCTCAGTCAGCAAAAGACTTAAGCAAGATCCTCCTCCTCTGAAATCTGTATCTGCTGTGTCTCTAGATACTGTTTTAGAGGAAATGTGTGCTTTAAGGCCATTCATTGAGGAAACCAATATCCGTTTGCAAGTCCTTGATAATAAATGATCATCAATGGAGTCTTGAATATCCTTGGTGGAGCAACATGTCAGTGACATGCTGGATGCATCTGCTAAAATTGTGGCCATGGAGAAAGATGTTCTGTTGTTGAAGAAGTCCGCTGTGGATCTTAAAAAAGAGGAACAGGCGTAACAACCTTCGCTTGTATGGTCTTCCAGAAGGTATTGAAGGTGAGGACCCTTTTTCCTTCTTTACCTTTTTTCTCCCGAAACTTCTGGGCTTCCCTGCGTCTACCAGTTTAAATATCCAGCGCACTCACAGACTGGGTCCTCATCTGTCTTCTTCATCTGCTCTGACAAAGTCACAAGGTTTGATCCTTTTATTTTAAAAGTTTACTGAACTTCTACAAGTCCTGAATACAGCTAAAATTAAGAAACAAATTGTATGGTCTGGTGCAAAGTTGTTCCTGTCCCAAGATGTCTCCACGGTTACAGGCTAAAGGACAGAGAGATTTCCTTGAGCTTCACCCTGCATTGAATACCGTGGGCGCACAATATGGTTTGTTTCATCCGTGCACCTTTAAAGTTTCTTTTCAAAACAGTACTTAACCCCTTCGCTGCTAGGCCTTTTCCCCCCCTGTGCTAAGCCTTTTTTTGGCTATTTGGGGTAGTTCGCGCTTAGGCCCCTGTAACTTTTTGACCACATAAGGTATCCATGCCAAATTTGCGTCCTTTTCTTCCAACATCAAGGGGATTCTAAAGGTACCCAGGGTTTGTGGATTCGCCTGGACAAAACCCAGAAATTTGCCAAAATACAGCTATATTTTGTTTTTTGGGGGGAAAATGGGAAAAATGGGCTACAGATGAAAGCCTCTGTTTTTTCCCTGTAAATGGTATCAACAAAGAGGTTGTGGTGCTGAAATTACCATCTTCCCAGCTTTCAGGGACAAGCAGACATTTGTCAGAAAACCAAAATCTTTTACACAGTTTTGGCATTTTTCTGGGACATAGCCTATTTTGCTATTTTTTGTGCTTTCAACCTTCTTCCAGTTAATGGTAGAAATGGGTATGAAAGCAATAATGGATCCTGGAAAGCTATACATTTTAGAAAAGTAGACATAATTCTGAATTCAGCAAGGGGTCATATGTGTAGATTTTTCAAGGTTTCTTTATAGAAACTAACAGTTCAAAATTGGACAAATTGAAAAGAGTTGAAAAAAACAGCCATTTGTGCCAACGTTTTCACCTGTAACTTCTTCTAATTATGACAGTTGTTTGAAAGCAATATATTGTTACATCCGCTGGATCTATCTGGTTGTGGGGATATATAGGACTTGTAGGTTCACCAAGAACCCGACGAACCCAGAGCCAATTTATTATGTACCGGGTATATAGCAATTAATTTGGAAAAATATATACAGTGAAAATTCGGGATGAAAGACACCTATGTATTTCTGAAATTGGAACAAAATATAGAGTTTAGAAACAGTATCTATTTGCACATTTCCGAAATTGTGAGTACCCATACTAGCATGAGAATTATAGAACATTGTTCAAAGTTACTTTTTTTTTTACACATTGTCTTTCATTTGGAAGGCAGAAATGCATCGAAAGTCAATAGGTAATAACAGTTGCTCTAAAATTCTGTGTTACCCTAAGTGTCCCAATAAAAATGGTACCTCACTTGTGTGGGTAGGCCTAGTGCCCGTGACAGGAAACGGCTCAAAACGCAACGTGGACACACTTTATTTTTACAGTGAAAACTGACCAATTTTTGCAAAGTGCCTAGCTGTAGATTTTGAACCCTTGCTCTTCCGGCACCTAGGGAAACCTAGCAAACCTATACATTTTTGAAAACTAGATACCCAGGGGAATCCAGGATGGGGTGACTTGACTGGCTCTCACCTGGTTCTGTTACCCAGAATCCCTTGCAAACCTCAAACTTTGTAAAAAAAGAAAAAACAGATTTTACTCACATTTCTGTGGTGGAAAGTTCTGGAATCTGCGTGGATCCACAAAATTCCACCCACCCCGCATTTCCCAAAATCTTCCAAGAAAAATGGTACCTCACTTGTGTGGGTAGGACTAGTGCCTACAACAGGAAACGGCCCAAAACGCAACGTGGACACACGACATTTTCACAGTGAAAACTGACCTTTTTTTGCAAAGTGCCTAGCTGTAGATTTTGAACCCTAGCTCTGCGGGCACCTAGGGAAACCTAGCAAACCTATACATTTTTGAAAACTAGATACCCAGGGGAATCCAGGATGGGTTGACCTGTCTGGCTCTCACCAGGTTCTGTTACCCAGAAACCCCTGTAAACCTCAAACTTTGTAAAAAAAACACATTTTCCTCACATTTCTGTGGTGGAAAGTTCTGGAATCTGCGTGGATCCACAAAATTCCACCCAACCCGCATTCCCCAAAGTCTTCTGAAAAAAATGGTACCTCACTTGTGTGGGTAGGCCAGGTGCCCGCGACAGGAAACGGCCCAAAACACAACTTGGACACACCACATTTTCACAGTGAAAACTGTGCTTTTTTTTGCAAAGTGCCTAGCTGTACATTTTGAACCCTAGCTTAGCCGGCACCTAGGGAAGCCTAGCAAACCTATACATTTTTGAAAACTAGACATCCAGGGGAATCCAGGATGGGGTGACTTGTCTGGCTCTCACCAGCTTCTGTTACCCAGAATCCTTTGCAAACCTCAAACTTTGTAAAAATAAACCCACATTTTCCTCACATTTCTGTGGTGGAAAGTTCTGGAATCTGCGTGGATCCACAAAATTCCACCCACCCCGCATTCCCCAAAGTCTTTTGAGAAAAATGGTACCTCACTTGTGTGGGTAGGCCCAGTGGCCGCGACAGGAAACGGCACAAAAAGCAATGTGGACACATCACATTTTCACAGTGAAAACGGACCCTTTTTTTGCAAAGTGCCTAGCTGTAGACTTTGAACCCTAGCTCTGCCGGCACCTAGGGAAACCTGGCAAACCTATACATTTTTTAAAACTAGACACCCAGGGGAATCCAGGATGGGGTGACTTGTCTGGCTCTCACATTTTCCTCACATTTCTGTGGTGGAAAGTTCTCGAATCTGCGTGGATCCCAAAAATTCCACCCACCCTGCATTCCCCAAAGTCTTCCAAGAAAAATGGTACCTCACTTGTGTGGGTAGGCCTAGTGCCCGCGACAGGAAACGCCCCAAAACGCAACATGGCCACACCACCATTTCACAGTGAAAACGGACCCTTTTTTTGCAAAGTGCCTAGCTGTAGATTTTTAACCCTAGCTCTGCCGGCACCTAGGGAAACCTAGCAAACCTGTACCTTTTTGAAAGCTAGACACCGAGGGAAATCCAGGATGGGGGGACTTGTCTGGCTTTCACCAGGTTCTGTTACCCAGAATCACGTGCAAACCTCAAACTTTGTAAAAAAAACACATTTTCCTCACATTTCTGTGGTGGAAAGTTCTGGAATCTGCGTGGATCCACAAAATTCCACCCACCCCACATTCCCCAAAGTCTTCCGAGAAAAATGGTCCCTCACTTGTGTGGGTAGGCCTAGTGCCCGCAACAGGAAACGGCCCAAAACGCAACGTGGACACACCACCTTTTCACAGTGAAAACTGCCCCTTTTTTGCAAATTGCCTAGCTGTAGATTTTGAACACTAGCTCTGCCGGCACCTAGGGAAACCTAGCAAACCTATACATTTTTAAAAACTAGACACCCAGGGAAATCCAGGATGGGGTGACTTGTCTGGCTCTCACCAGGTTCTGTTACCCAGAATCCGTTGCAAACCTCAAACTTTGTAAAAAATAAAAACACATTTTCCTCACATTTCTGTGGTGGAAAGTTCTGGAATCTGCGTGGATCCACAAAATTCCACCCACCCCGCATTCCCCAAAGTCTTCCGAGAAAAATGGTACCTCACTTGTGTGGGTAGGCCTAGTGCCCGCGAAAGGAAACAGCCCAAAACGCAACATGGACACACCACCTTTTCACAGTGAAAACTGACCCTTTTTTGCAAAGTGCCTAGCTGTAGATTTTGAACCCTAGCTCAGCCGACACCTAGGGAAACCTAGCAAACCTATACATTTTTGAAAACTAGACACCCATGGGAATCCAGGATGGGGTGACTTGTCTGGCTCTCACCAGGTTCTGTTACCCAGAATCCCTTGCAAACCTCAAACTTTGTAAAAAAAACAAATTTTCCTCACATTTCTGTGGTGGAAAGTTCTGGAATCTGCGTGGATCCACATAATTCCATGCACCCCGCATTACCCAAAGTCTTCCTAGAAAAATGGTACCTCACTTGTGTTGGTAGGCCTAGTGCCCGCGACAGGAAATGGCCCAAAACGCAACGTGGACACACCACCTTCTCACAGTGAAAACTGACCCTTTTTTTGCAAAGTGCCTTGCTGTAGATTTTGAACCCTAGCTCTGCCGGCACCTAGGGAAACCTAGCAAACCTATACATTGTTAAAAACGAGACACACAGGGAAATCCAGGATGGGGTGACTTGTCTGGCTCTCACCAGGTCCGTTGCAAACCTCAAACTTTGTAAAAAATAAAAACACATTTTCCTCACATTTCTTTGGTGGAAAGTTCTGGAATCTGCGTGGATCCACAAAATTCCACGCACCCCGCATTCCCCAAAGTCTTCCGAGAAAAATGGTACCTCACTTGTGTAGGTAGGCCTAGTGCCCGCGAAAGGAAACAGCCCAAAACGCAACATGGACACACCACCTTTTCACAGTGAAAACTGACCCTTTTTTGCAAAGTGCCTAGCTGTACATTTTGAACCCTAGCTTAGCCGGCACCTAGGGAAGCCTAGCAAACCTATACATTTTTGAAAACTTGACATCCAGGGGAATCCAGGATGGGGTGACTTGTCTGGCTCTCACCAGCTTCTGTTACCCAGAATCCTTTGCAAACCTCAAACTTTGTAAAAAAAAAAACATATTTTCCTCACATTTCTGTGGTGGAAAGTTCTGGAATCTGCGTGGATCCACAAAATTCCACCCACCCCGCATTCCCCAAAGTCTTTTGAGAAAAATGGTACCTCACTTGTGTGGGTAGGCCTAGTGCCCGCGGCAGGAAACGGCCCAAAATGCAACGTGGACACACCACATTTTCACAGTGAAAACGGACCCTTTTTTTGCAAAGTGCCTAGCTGTAAATTTTGAACCCTAGCTATGCCGGCACCTAGGGAAACCTAGAAAACCTATACATTTTTTAAAGCTAGACACCCAGGGGAATCCAGGATGGGGTGACTTGTCTGGCTCTCACATTTTCCTCACATTTCTGTGGTGGAAAGTTCTCGAATCTGCGTGGATCCCAAAAATTCCACCCACCCTGCATTCCCCAAAGTCTTCCAAGAAAAATGGTACCTCACTTGTGTGGGTAGGCCTAGTGCCCGCGACAGGAAACGCCCCAAAACGCAACATGGCCACACCACCATTTCACAGTGAAAACGGACCCTTTTTTTGCAAAGTGCCTAGCTGTAGATTTTTAACCCTAGCTCTGCCGGCACCTAGGGAAACCTAGCAAACCTGTACCTTTTTGAAAGCTAGACACCGAGGGAAATCCAGGATGGGGTGACTTGTCTGGCTTTCACCAGGTTCTGTTACCCAGAATCACTTGCAAACCTCAAACTTTGTAAAAAAAACACATTTTCCTCACATTTCTGTGGTGGAAAGTTCTGGAATCTGCGTGGATCCACAAAATTCCACCCACCCCACATTCCCCAAAGTCTTCCGAGAAAAATGGTACCTCACTTGTGTGGGTAGGCCTAGTGCCCGCAACAGGAAACGGCCCAAAACGCAACGTGGACACACCACCTTTTCACAGTGAAAACTGCCCCTTTTTTTGCAAATTGCCTAGCTGTAGATTTTGAACACTAGCTCTGCCGGCACCTAGGGAAACCTAGCAAACCTATACATTTTTAAAAACTAGACACCCAGGGAAATCCAGGATGGGGTGACTTGTCTGGCTCTCACCAGGTTCTGTTACCCAGAATCCGTTGCAAACCTCAAACTTTGTAAAAAATAAAAACACATTTTCCTCACATTTCTGTGGTGGAAAGTTCTGGAATCTGCGTGGATCCACAAAATTCCACCCACCCCGCATTCCCCAAAGTCTTCCGAGAAAAATGATACCTCACTTGTGTGGGTAGGCCTAGTGCCCGCGAAAGGAAACAGCCCAAAACGCAACATGGACACACCACCTTTTCACAGTGAAAACTGACCCTTTTTGCAAAGTGCCTAGCTGTAGATTTTGAACCCTAGCTCAGCCGACACCTAGGGAAACCTAGCAAACCTATACATTTTTGAAAACTAGACACCCATGGGAATCCAGGATGGGGTGACTTGTCTGGCTCTCACCAGGTTCTGTTACCCAGAATCCCTTGCAAACCTCAAACTTTGTAAAAAAAACAAATTTTCCTCACATTTCTGTGGTGGAAAGTTCTGGAATCTGCGTGGATCCACATAATTCCATGCACCCCGCATTACCCAAAGTCTTCCTAGAAAAATGGTACCTCACTTGTGTTGGTAGGCCTAGTGCCCGTGACAGGAAATGGCCCAAAACACAACGTGGACACACCACCTTCTCACAGTGAAAACTGACCCTTTTTTTGCAAAGTGCCTTGCTGTAGATTTTGAACCCTAGCTCTGCTGGCACCTAGGGAAACCTAGCAAACCTATATATTTTTGAAAACTAGATACCCAGGGGAATCTAGGATGGGGTGACTTGTCTGGCTCTCACGAGGTTCTATTACCCAGAATCCCTTGCAAACCTCAAACTTTGTAAAAATAAACAAATTTTTCTCACATTTCTGTGGTGGAAAGTTCTGGAATCTGCGTGGATCCACATAATTCCATGCACCCCGCATTACCCAAAGTCTTCTGAGAAAAATGGTTCCTCACTTGTGTGGGTAGGCCTAGTAGCCGCGACAGGAAACGGCCTAAAATGCAACGTGGACACACCACATTTTCACAGTGAAAACTGACCCTTTTTTTGCAAAGTGCCTAGCTGTAGATTCTGAACCCTAGCTCTGCCGGCACCTTGGGAAACATAGCAAACCTATACATTTTTGAAAACTAGATACCCATAGGAATCCAGTATGGGGTGACTTGTCTGGCTCTCACCAGGTTCTGTTACCCAGAATCCCTTGCAAACCTCAAACTTTGTAAAAAAAACCACATTTTCCTCACATTTCTGTGGTGGAAAGTTCTGGAATCTGCGTGGATCCACAAAATTCCACCCAACCCGCATACCCCAAGTCTTACGAGAAAAATGGTACCTCACTTGTGTGGGTAGGCCAGGTGCCCGCGACAGGAAACGGCCCAAAACACAACATGGACACACCACATTTTCACAGTGAAAACTGTGCTTTTTTTTGCAAAGTGCCTAGCTGTACATTTTGAACCCTAGCTTAGCCGGCACCTAGGGAAACCTATACATTTTTTAAAACTAGACACCCATGGGAATCCAGTATGGGGTGACTTGTCTGGCTCTCACCAGCTTCTGTTACCCAGAATCCTTTGCAAACCTCAAACTTTTTTAAAAAAAACACATTTTCCTCACATTTCTGTGGTGGAAAGTTTGGGAATCTACGTGGATCCACAAAATTCCACCCACCCCGCATTCCCCAAAGTCTTTCAAGAAAAATGGTACCTCACTTGTGTGGGTAGGCCTAGTGCCCGTGACAGGAAACGGCCGAAAACGCATTGTGGACACACCACATTTTCACAGTGAAAACGGACCCTTTTTTTGCAAAGTGCCTAGCTGTAAATTTTGAACCCTAGCTCTGCCGGCACCTAGGGAAACCTAGCAAACCTATACATTTTTTAAAGCTAGACACCCAGGGGAATCTAGGATGGGGTGACTTGTCTGGCTCTCACCAGGTTCTGTTACCCAGAATCCCTTGCTAACCTCAAACTTTGTCAAGAAAAACACATTTTCCTCATATTTCTGTGGTGGAAAGTTCTGGAATCTGCGTGGATCCACAAAATTCCACCCACCCCGCATTTCCCAAAGTCTTCTGAGAAAAATGGTACCTCACTTGTGTGGGTAGGCCTAGTGTCCGCGACAGGAAACGCCCCAAAACGCAACGTGGACACACCACCTTTTCACAGTGAAAACTGACCCCTTTTTTGCAAAGTGCCTAGCTGTAGATTTTGAACACTAGCTCTGCCGGCACCTAGGGAAACCTAGCAAACCTATACATTTTTAAAAACTAGACACCCAGGGAAATCCAGGATGGGGTGACTTGTCTGGCTCTCACCAGGTTCTGTTACCCAGAATCCCTTGCAAACCTCAAACTTTGTAAAAACAAAAACACATTTTCCTCACATTTCTGTGGTGGAAAGTTCTGGAATCTGCGTGGATCCACAAAATTCCACCCACCCCGCATTCCCCAAAGTCTTCCGAGAAAAATGGTACCTCACTTGTGTGGGTAGGCCTAGTGCCCGCAGCAGGAAACGGCCCAAAACGCAACATGGACACACCACCTTTTCACAGTGAAAACTGAGCCTTTTTTTGCAAAGTGCCTAGCTGTAGAATTTGAACACTAGCTCTGCCGGCACCTAGGGAAACCTAGCAAACCTATACATTTTTAAAAACTAGACACCCATGTAAATCCAGGATGGGGTGACTTGTCTGGCTTTCACCAGGTTCTGTTACCCAGAATCCCTTGCAAACCTCAAACTTTGTAAAAAAAAAACCCACATTTTCCTCACATTTCTGTGGTGGAAAGTTCTGGAATCTGCGTGGATCCACAAAACTCCACCCACCCCGCATTCCCCAAAGTCTTCCGAGAAAATTGGTACCTCACTTGTGTGGGTAGGCCTAGTGCCAGCGAAAGGAAACAGCCCAAAACGCAACATGGACACACCACCTTTTCACAGTGAAAACTGACCCTTTTTTTAAAAGTGCCTAGCTGTAGGTTTTGAACCCTAGCTCAGCCGGCACCTAGGGAAACCTAGCAAACCTATTAATTTTTGAAAACTAGACACCCATGGGAATCCAGGATGGGGTGACTTGTCTGGCTCTCACCAGCTACTGTTACCCAGAATCCCTTGCAAGCCTCAAACTTTGTAAAAAAAACACATTTTCCTCACATTTCGGTGGTGAAAAGTTCTGGAATCTGCGTGGATCCACATAATTTCATGCACCCCGCAATACCCAAAGTCTTCCTAGAAAATGGTACCTCACTTGTGTGGGTGGGTCAAGTACCCGCAACAGGCTTCCGTAGATGACCGCCAAGCCCGGGACTAAAAACTCATGGGACCCCCTTGCAAAAGCAGATAGTTTTGTGATAGGTAATTTTGAAGTCACCACAGTACGATTTGGGCCATTTCCTTTTGCAGCCACTATGCCTACCCACACAAGTGAGGTACCATTTTTATCGGAAGACCTGGGGGAACACTGGGTGGGAGGAAATTTGTGTCAGCCCAGTGATCCTACAACTTTCCCACACAGAAATTTGAGAACATTTTTTATTTTTCCAGCACAATTTGAGGTTTGCAGGGGATTCTGGGTAGGGAAACGTTATGGGATCCATGCAAGCCATACCTCATTGGACTCCACCGGGTGTCTAGTTTTCAGAAATGTGTGGGTTTGGTAGGTTTCCCTAGATGGCCGCCAAGCCCGGGACCAAAAACTCATGGGACCCCCCTGGCAAGAGCAGATAGTTTTGTGATACGTAATTTTGAAGTCTCCACAGTACGATTTGGGCCATTTCCGGTTGCAGCCACTATGCCTACCCACACAATTGAGGTACCATTTTTATCGGGAGACCTGGGGCAACACTGGGTGGGAGGAAATTTGTGTCAGCCCAGTGATCCTACAACTTTCCCACACAGAACTTTGAGAAAAATTTGGGGGCATATTATTAAGCCCATTATCGCCGCGTTATCACCACTTTTCTGCCGCTAACGCGGCGATATCATTATCACAGTATTAGCAAGCTGCAGCTAACGGGCCTTAGCGCGAATTTTTTGGCGATAGCGGCCCATTTTTTAATTGCCAAGCATGTTAGCGATATTTATCGCTAATGACATGCAAAGTAGGCGTTCCCGTGCAAAAAGGCACGCAAACACCACTACTCCATATTATCAAGGGGCTCCTTGAAATTCTGAAGAGCCAAAAAACTGGCTCTAACTGCAGTTAGAGCCAGTTACTTAAGACCAGAAAATAGCTGGTCTTAAAAATGGTGATAAAACTTGGGCCCATATCTCTGCAGGTTTTGGCGTTGGCCAGCGCTGCAAGCAATGTTGCAGCGCTGCCCTGCGACAAAACTACAGTGCAGGAATGAGCACAATCAATAAGATAGTGCGCATTCCTGTGCCACAGTCATGAAAAGTGTTGCTGCGCTGCTACAAGACAGCGTTGCAACACTTCTCGCTATGCCCTTCTTGCGACAGCATGGTTGCGCTGTAATCACTGGACAGCGCTCCATGAAGCAAGTAATGACAGATACGTCAGGAATCCTGACGTATCTGCCTGCGCTAAAGTCACGCATTGCTGCAGTCGTGTCACAACCATGACGCAACTCCAGCAATGCATGGGGCCAGCCTCTCCCTGTGGCACTGCCTCACCCTCATGCCTGCCATCAGGCAGGCGGAAGGTACTGACGCAGTGCTGTTCATCAGGGATGCCCGAATGTTGGCGCTGTTGGAGATCCATCGGTGGTGGTTGCGTGCCGCAGTGTCATCGTTTGGAAGCATTGGTGGAGTGTTGGTGCGGAGGGAGTTGACGAGATGTTCTTCGGTGGCCTTGATCCAGTTGCGAGGGGGTGCGATGATGGCAGTGGCGTCCGGTTGGCAAGGTGAAGACGTGATGTTACCAGTGATGGTCGGTTCAGGAGAGTCCGGTGTTGTGGCTGCAGTTGAAGTTCACGCTGGCGGAGGTGATGTGCTCGACCATGTATCCTGCTATGTGGCTTGGCGCGGTGACTTGCTGCTTGCGTCTGTTGTAGGGGACCTTCCCCATGAGGGGGTGGTGTCCTGGTCACTGGGGTTGTCCAGGTGGGACTTGAGTTCACTGAGTAGGATGTCGTCGGTGGATGGGAGACCCTAGGTGCAATGAGGTCTACAATGGTATTGGAGAATGGGGGGCCATGGCCCGGGGGGCCTGCACATGAGGGTGCCGCAGAGGATGTCCTTGGGCCTGGTCCGGATCTTGGAGTTGACGTAGTCCATGGTCACCCTTGGGTCATTAGATTACGTGGTCAGTCGGAGTGTGCTTCTGTAGGTGATGGCAATGCCTCATCCCTGACGGTCGGGGTGCTCCTTGCGGGTGATACTGCAGCCATCAATGATGGCGATGTCCGGTCCAGAGCAGAGGTTGGTCCTGGCAGGCGAGGTGGTGTCCAGGGTTGATGGCGAGGAGGCTGCTGGCGTCGTATCGGTGGAGTGTCCAAGAGGAAGGCTCCTTGGTGCTGAGCGCGGTCCAGGGGCAGACGGACGCAAACGGCGTAGCCTATGGTTGAATTTGGCATGGGAGACGACCATTACAACGCAGGCAGTACATCGTTAACAACGCAACTCTGACAACACAGGTGCCTTAACATCGCATTTGAATACAACGCATTGTGAGGTCACTAATGGGGTAATTTAAAGTTTTTCGGGTGGGTATGGGTTTCGGATGTAAAAATTCAAAATTGGGGTGTGTTTTGGGGTAAAATATGAAAAATGGGGTGTTTTGTGGGGTAAATTATGAAAAATGGGGTGTGCTGTGGGGTAAAATATGATAAATGGGGTGTTCTTTGGGGCAAAATATGAAAGCTGGGGTGTTCCTTGGGGCAAAATATGAAAAGTGGGGTGTTCTTTGGGGCAAAATATGAACAATGGGGTGTTCTTTGGGGTAAATTATGAAAAATGGGGTGTTCTTTGGGGTAAAATATGAATAATGGGGTGTGCATTTGTCTCAAATGAGATTTTTGGGTGTGTTTTGGGGGCTCTAAAAAGAATTCCAGGTTCCACGGTTGGGTTTGTGGTGCAAAGGTTAGTTTTGGGTTGCACTCACTGAAGTGGGAACAGTGATCTTTATGTCTCCGCTATGCAACACCTACTCTACTGTTGCATTGTGCCTAGTATTAGTATGCATTGGAATGGAATGCGATGTTATGGCATGCGTCGCAACTACGTATGTGCCTTTGGCACACGAGTGGTACGCCCGCTGTGCATGGGCGCACAGCGGCCACCATTGAGAAGTGCAGGGGGGCTGGACAGCTGTGACGTGGTAAATGCCGGAAAGAACACTGGATGGTGCGTGGATGCGGGGATGTGTGTGTGAGCGGGTGTTGTTAAAAATGTATTGAGGGAAGTCTTACCTCGAAGCCGTGTCCCGTGTCTTTGTAGCTTCTGCTTCCAGGAAAAGGAAGTAGGCAGCCAGGCTCACTCCCCTGAGTCAATCACAACGCTGTGATGCAGCGGTGGGATTGGTAATCGGCAACGGGACAAGTCGTGCAGCCAGGGGCCGGAGGGGTGGGCATGTCCTCCATGCAGGCTGTAATGCAGCCTGCATTGCGAACAGGGAAGTGTGCATGACTGCTTTGGGCGGCCTGAGTGGTCCGACCAAGCAGTCATTGCGCACTTGAGTGGGCATGCCAATCCGCCCATGCCCTGCTCCTTGTTTGGAGCAGTACTACCCACCCTCCCACCCCCTGCGGATACATAGCATGATTACATCAGTTAGTTATCCCTTGTTTTTAACTTTTAATCAGTTTTTTTTGGCTTCTCGGAGCCCGCACTTCCCGCTTCCCACCGCTGCTGCCCATGTGGCCCCGCACCCCTGTCCTCACCCATTCCTGCCTCCCAGCTGAACGTTCCTCCCCCCTCCCCTACTAAATAGCGGACACTGCGTGGTCGCGCAGCGGACGTGCGATGCTGGTGCGCAGAAGGCGCGCCTAAGCCAAGCCCATCTGTGCCCGTCCGCAACCCGACCGTGACCAGCGCCAGGAACCCTGGATCTCGGGCCACCCACTGCTAAAGCACAGCCACCCTCCATGCACTCAACCCCAGAAAAGTCATAAACTGCCAACAGGCCTCGCCAAACACGACCCACGACCAGTTCTCCTGCCTCCACTGCCGCCAGACCTTAACCACCACCCCGGACTCCAACGCAGCCGACGCCAGCACCGGCGACACCCTAAGATGCATCCTCCTCAACGTGCGCTCCGTGCACAAACATGCCGTGGAAATCTGGAACCTACTTGATTCTCTCTCGCCCGACAGCGCCTTCTTCACAGAGACCTGGACCAACGCCTCCTCCTCCCCTGACATCAACACCGCCATCCCGGATGGATACAAGATCCAGAGGAAGGACAACCCCAAACACCCGTGAGGGGGCCTCGCCATCGCCCACAAGAGCACCCTCCGCCTCCCCACTTCCAGCGAAACCTTCCCCTCTGACGAACACCTGCACTTCCAGATCCAGACCAGCCACAACTCCACACTCCGAGGAACCCTCGTCTACAGACCCCACGGCCCCGGACACCCTTCGCCACCACCATCACCGACTTCATCGCACCCCACACCATCGCTTCAATGGACAACATACTCGTTGGAGACCTGAACTTCCACCTCGACAACCCCAGCGACCCCAACTCCACCATCCTTAGTGACAACCTCACCAACATCGGACTTAAACAACTTGTCACCACACCGACCCACAGAGCAGGCAGCACCCTCGACCCCATCTTTGCGGCAGGAAACAGCGTTCACTTCAGCCACACAACACAACCGCCATGGACCGACCACCACTGTGTACACTTAGCCATTGATAAACCCAAGGCACCCAAACCAGCCCCACGCACACCACGGACGAACTGGAGCAAGGTTACCGATGAGCAACTCAACTCCACCCTCACCCGAGACAACCACACCTGGACACCCGATGCCAACATCGCAGCCAAAGAACTCCACACTTGGATCTCCACCTGCGCATACGAGCTTGCCCCGCTATGCAACCCTGACAAACAGCACCCCAGGAAAGCCGCCTGGTTCACCACTGATCTCCAAGAAGCAAGACGCACCTGCAGACGCCTGGAGAAGAACTGGAGAAACCCCTAGACACCCGAAATATACACCACCTACAAGGACGCCATGATGGACTACCACAACCGAATCAGGACCACCAAGAGGAACTTCATCCACAACAAAATCTTCGACAACTCCACCAATTCCAAGCAACTCTTCAGTGTCATTCATTAATTCACCAACCCACGCAGCGAAGCCACAGACATCACCCCGTCCCAAGACCTCTGCGATAAGCGTGGAACCTACTTCCTCCTCAAGATCAAAAAACTCTACGACAACTTCACCAAACATCCAGCAGACGCTACAGCCGGCCCCCCAGACACACCAGCCAGCCCACCATCTCCACCTGGACGCCAGTCACAGCCGAAGACACCGCCTCGACCATGAAAGGCATCCACTCGGGGGCCCCCACCGACCCATGCCCTCCTCACATCTACCACAGAGACCGGCTGCCATCGCACACAGACTACAACGAACCATCAACACCCCCTTCAGAACAGGCTCCTACCCAGACGACTGGAAGCTTGCATAAGTCTGGCCCCTGCTCAAAAAGACCACAGCTGACCCCACCGACCTTAAGAACTACCAGCCCATCTCGCTCCTCCCCTTCGCGGCCAAAGTTGCAGAGTAAACAGTCAACAGGGAACTGACACGATTCATTGAAGACAACGCCATCCTTGACCCGTCTCAATCCGGATTGCGCAGCAACCACAGCAACGAGGCCACCCTACTCGCCACCACAGATGACATCCGCACCCTCCTGGACCAAGGCCACTCCGTAGCCCTCATCCTATTCGACCTTTCAGCGGCCTTCCACACCATCTCCCACCGCACACAAGTCGCCAGACTACACAACGCCGGCATACAAGGAACAGCCCTAGACTGGATCCGATCAGTCCTCACCGGAAGAAGCCAAAGGATCAGACTGCCACCCTTCCTCTCCGATCCCACGTAAATCACCTGCGGAGTCCCACAGGGGTCATCTCTGAGCCCGACCCTCTTCAACATCTACATGGCCCCCTCGCCGCCATTGTCCAACAACACAGCCTCAACATCGTATCCTATGCTGATGACACCCAGCTCATCCTCTCCCTCACCAAAGACCCCCACCACCACCAGACTCAACTTCCAGAAAGGAATGCACGACGTCGCAGTCTGGATGACCAACAGCTGCCTAAAGCTCAACGCAGAGAAGACAGAAGTCCTCGTCCTTGGAACCACCCCTTCAGCATGGGACAACACATGGTGGCCGCTGCCCTCGGAAGCCCACCTACCCCCTCGGTCCACGCCAAAAACCTCGGCACCGTACTCGACTCATCCATCACCATGAACCGACAGGTCTAGGCCATCACCTCCAGCTGCTTCAACACCCTCTGCATCCTCCGTAAGAACTTCAAATGGATCCCCCCGGAGTCAGGGAAGACAGTCACCCATGCACTCATCACCATCAGACTGAACTATGGAAACGCACTCAACGCCGGCATTTACAAGTCCCTACTCCGCAAACTCCAGACATTACAGAACACCGCCGCCAGACTCGTCCTCGGCATCCCCCGGCACAAACACATCAGCCAACACCTACGTACACTCCACTTGCTCCCCATGGAGAAAAGAGTCGCCTTCAAAGTCCTCACTCACGCCTACAAATGCCTACACAACAACGGACCCAAATACTTCAACGACAGACTCAACTTCCACATACCCAAAAGAAACCTCCGATCTTCCAACCTCGCACTGGCAGAAACCCCGCGCATCCACAGAGCCAGAGCAGGCGGAAGTTCCTTCTCCCACATTGCATCCAAGACCTGGAAGGAGCTACTGGCAGACATCAGATGTGCCCCCTCCCTGAACACCTTCAGGAAGACCCTCAAGACCTGGCTCTTCGGCTAACAGATCTGCGGACCCCCCCCCCTCAGCACCATGAGACCCTCACGGGTGAGTAGCACGCTTACAATTCCCCTGATTGATTGATTGATTGAGTTATCATAATGTGATGATTGATCCTCTTCTGCACTGCTTGAGGCGGTGGGGCAACGCTCTTCCGCCATAGCGGAAGAGCCGCCACTGGGGGTGCGTCATCTACGTGTGATAGGCCTGAGCGACTCACCCCCCGGCCCTCCTGCGCTACGCGTCCCACCTTCTCCTTACCTGGACATTGACACCATGGCGCAATCCACTGCACTCTCTCCAAATCTGTGACTCAGCCAGCAGGAGCCTCAGCCAGGTGTGATTTCACTCACCTCGGTACAGCAGTCGCCGCCTAGCCCGCTGGTGGACCTCCCGATGCAGTTGATGCAGCAGGGCCCCCTTAGGCTTGTAGTTGCAGCGCTCACGCCACACAAGTTCGCCGTAGCACAGGGGCCTCAGCCTCCACAGCGTACGGCCAGCCCAACATCATCCGGCCTGTGATGCACGGTGACGGCACACACCGTTGGTAATCCCCTCCGTGCAACCCGGTGTAGTGGCGGATCGTAGTATGCGATGTGGACCTCACTACGTTGGTGCGCAGGAGCGCCTCTACCATTAACAGCTCCAAGGGTCGCAAGGCGGTCTTCTCACACAGGTCAGTAACGTAGACTTCACCACCATGTACAGGCGATCGTTGCGCCTCAATGTCTACCGCCACGGCTCATCGACTCCACAGCTCCTCTGCATCCCACTCCAGGCTCCAGACGCTGGTCCAGCGAGGCATCCAAGCTCCAGACGCAGGTCCAGCAAGGCATCCAGGCTCCAGACGCAGGTCCAGCAAGGCATCCAGGCTCCATACGCAGGTCCAGCGAGGCATCAAGGATCCAGACGCAGGTCCAGCGATGCATCATGGCTCTCATCCTGGTCATCATGGTTGTTGGCTGGCTTGCAGGGGTTGTTCATGTGTGCTGCACTTGGCCCTGGCTGCTCCATTCTGCATGTTATTGTATTTTATGCCTAGTTACTATTGGAGGGTGACTTATAGCCAATTTTTTGCATTAGAGGCAAGATAACTAAAGTTGGGCTGACTAACGTGAGTTTTCTGCCGCTAATGGGCCTATCGCTAGTTATCGCCCGCTAACGCTGGAATTCCTATCGCCATCATGCTGATGTTAGCGGGAGTTTTCACTGCCGTTCCCTGTTACTATCGCCATGTAGCGACGGCTTGTTAATACGCCGCTAACATGGCGATAGTTTTCAGAGTTAGGCGGCGATAAAAAAATGCCGCTGACTGGCGTTAGCAATAGTTATCGCCAGTCCTTGATAATATGCCCCATACTGTTTGTACCCAGGTGATTACTTAATCATATGTTTGTTGCCTTTTCATTATTTGCCATTCTGGACATTTGAAATTTAATTGTAATTAAACTTGGGAGGCAACCCCTCGTCTAATGTATTTATGTATAATCCGAATTAGACGATCTGTGATCATCTTTGACATTATATGCCATTAAAACAAATAAAAAAACATGTGTTGGATCTGACCGTATTTCCTCCATTCTGTTACTCACACAACACAATAGTGCAAAAAAAGTGGTTGGTGAACTTTTGCACCGGTGCAAAGTGTATGTCATCTTGGAGCAGTTGTTTCTTTTATTTGCTGACCTTCGCCCAACAGTCATCGCACATCAGGTAGGAGTGGGCTTTACAACCCAGGTGGTAGCAAATTCTATTCAGGGTTTCAGGATACTCACTATGAAGGTACATGGGGAAAATTTCACTTAAAGTAAATTTCATGCTGTTTCATGTTTCTAAAATCTGCTAATTATATTAAATGGTTTGATGAGCATGACACAGACACATCAGACACTCCGTCAGCACAGTAGTATACTAATGGAATAATATCTGCCAAACCACACTAATTGTATTCTTCAAACCATTTTTGACGATTAAATGAAAATAATTAAATGAATCCTCCTGGTAAGGCAGTGTCAGATCAACCGAGAATAACAAAGGTTTGGGGAGTGTTTGGTGAAAAGCCCTTCTCTCCCGCCGCTACGGAAATATTAGTCAAGTTTTCTGTATATTCACAATTAATAGTTATGATGCAGTAAAGTGCTGCATACTACATTGGGACAGCCTGATTATAAGGATAACTGTAAGAGTGAGAGCGGATACTGGTCCTGGAGACGAAGGAAACAACCAGGCACTCAATCCATCAGTGTAGCAATACTGAACACACGCTAATGTCTGCTCATAACAATATTGATTAATGTGTAAAGACAGCCAAAGCTCTAAGCTGATCAGTGACATAGGAACGGCAGCGATCTAATGCACGCGGAGGCTGATCTCCACCATCAGCAGCACCCTTGTGCTTCACCGCCCCCATGGCTGGACAGTACTACTCGAATTGGATTCATCTAACCAGGACCTGCTCTTCAGCTAAATGTAATGCCTGCTCGCACCTCTCTCTACTTTTCATTTTGATAGAAGCCGTATCGAAATTAGGTCAGAAAATTGAACTATAAATGAGCGTGTTTCAGTCACATTGATTAAATAATAATGCTTTTATTTGTGTACCTTTTGGTAGGTAAACATTATAAACCAGGGGCATATTATCGCCGCATTAGCAGCACTTTTCCTGCCGCTAATGCGGTGATCGCTAGGTATCGCCCACTAACGCCTAAATAACTATCGCCAACGTGCAGAAGTTAGCGGGAGTTTTCGCTGCCGTTCCCTGAAACTATCGCCTGTTATCGACGTGTTGGTAATACGTCGCTAACGAGGCAATAAATTTCAGGGATAGACGGCGATAACAGAACTCCCGCTAACTGGTGTTGGCGATAGTTATCGCCAGGCATTGATAATATGCCTCTTGATTTTTTCAGCACAATTTGAGGTTTGCAGGGAATTCTGGGTAGGGAAATGTTGGGGATCCACGCAAGCCATACCTCATTGGACTCCCTAGGTTGTCTAGTTTTCAGAAATGTGTGGGTTTGGTAAGTTTACCAAGATGGCCGCCGAGCCTGTGGGCAAAAACTCAGGTGACCCCCCCTTGAAAAACCAGGTCCTTTCAAAATAGGTAATTTTGATGTCTCCACAATACATTTTTGGGCCCTTCCCTACCGTGGGTACTTGGCCCACCCACACAAGTGAGGTACCATTTCTATTGGGATACTTGGGGAAATGCTGGGTGGTAGGAAATTTGTTGTTTCTTTCTGAAGTGTGAACATTTTGGCACAGTAATGCAAGGAAAATGTGACAGTCAAATTTTGAGGTTTGCAGGACATTGTGGGTAAGATAACTTGTTGGGATCCACAAGAGAGACATCACCATGTACTCCCATGGGTGTTTAGTTTACAACAATATCTACAGTTGGTAGGTTTATCTTAGATGGAATGTACACCTTGGCAGAGAGACAAAAAAGACAAATATTACTGCACAACCATCTATTCCTCAAGCACACACACATACTGGTTGAATTTGGCACGATGGCGAGTGATGGTTCAGTATATAAAATTTTATTAACAAGTGATTTCACAAAAATGAAATGCACTGTCAATAATTGAAAGGACAAAAAACTGAACCAATGACTCACAGCTCGCGAGCTGTAAAGCCGCGTCAAGGCCCCAACCGCTTTACAGGCCATTCACACACCTTTCGTACATGGTACACACAAGACCATTCACACCACCAGGCACGGAACCAACACATTACATCATTCACAAAAAGGGACAAGGTACACCCTGCTTGAGAAAGTCAGAAAAGACAAATATTACTGCACAACCATCTATTCCTCAAGCACGCATACATACCGGTTGGATTTGGCACGAGGGTGAGTGATGGTTCAGTATATACAATTGTATTAACAAGAGATTTCACAAACATGAAATGCACTGTTAATAATTGAAAGGACGAGAAACGGAACCATTGACTCACAGCTCGTGAGCTGTAAAGCCACGAAAAGGCACCAACCTCTCCACAGGCCATTCATACACCTTTCATACGTGTGACACATACAAAACCATTCACACCGCCAGCCGTGGGCCCATCACATTACAACACTCACATCAGCAGACAGCGCCATTCAAGGGCCCATCACTTTCACATGCCCACATGCCTGACACAGCAACCACACCAGCTGATGGATTGCGTGGACTGGTGTTTGGCTACCTGTGTGTGTAGTGACCAGCAGCAAGTCACTACTCACACACCGCCAGCCAAGCGCCAGTCCACGCACACCACAAGCCAAGCGTCAGTCCACGCACACCCCCAGCCAAGCGCCATTCCATTCACACCACCAGCCGAGTGCCAGTCAACGCACACCGCCAGCCAAGTGCCAGTCCACGCACACCGCCAGCCAAGCACCAGTACACACACACCGCCAGCCAACACAAACAAATTGTAAATAGATACAAATCTACTAACACAAAATCTGAAACTAAATACATTGCTCAAATGCCAACCTTGAAACTGAACAAAAAATATAAAACAATACAGTCCAGGCAGTTCACTTTATCACTCATGGATGATCCCAAAAATTCTTATGCGTGTGGTACATTCTAAAACAAGCAGGCACACACAGCGCAGGGTTAGAAGGACACTCGATGCAGTTCATGCGAGTCTCCTTCCGCGTACCTCTTTGCCAACAGACTCTACATCTCCTACTGGGAAAGTCTTTTGAGGGCGTGGGAGGAATGTGATCAGGAAAGTGGCGATCTTTTAATCTAGCCACATCCTCCACCACTCCAACTCTAGGAACACTTGCCTGTTCCACTACAACAAGGCTTCCTATTACAGACTCCTGAACCTTAGCAAAACTCAACTTTGACTCAGGACAACAATCCTTAAATACAACAAACGCATTAAAGGTTGCCAAGTGGAAAAGATGGATAGCCAACTTCTTATTCCAAATGTAAGCCTTACGAAGAGCAGTGTAAGGTTCCAACCGCTGAACTACTCTATCAACACCACCCATGTGCCTATTATAGTCTAAAATGCACACAGGTTTGCACGTTTCATCAACCTGACCCCAAACAGTCACAGGTGAAGTGCTTTCATCATGGATGGTAGTCAGCATGTAGACATCTCTCCTGTCTGAAAACTTCACAGCTAGAAGTTCCTCGTTAAACAACGCACTGCACTGTCCCCGCACAAGTTTTTGACAAACACATTATTTTGGGAAACCTTTATGGTTAGAGCAGATTGTGCCACAAGCAACAGTGTCCACTTTGGCCAATCCCCTGAACAACTGCACACCAGTGTAGAAGTTATCTACATATAAATGGTGACCTTTGTTAAAAAGTCCTCTACCAAGTTCCCATACAATTTTCTCAGTCACTCCAAAAGTGGACGGACAACCAGGGGGGTCAATCCTGGAATCCCTACCGGTGTACACCCTGAAATTAGAGACATATCTAGTACTACTGTCACACAGCATATACATCTTAATTCCATAGCGTGCCCTCTTACTAGGAATGTATTGCCTAAAAACCAAGCCGGCCCTTGAACAAGACCAAAGACTCATCCACTGCTATTTCTTTCCCTGGAGCATTGATCTCAGAAAATCGATCTACAAAGTACGTAAACGTAAACTCATTTTGTACGAATGTTTTTAAACATTTGTGATTCTAATTTTCTTTTTTAATTGTATGTAAGTCATATTGCCAATGGTTTTAAGTAACTGTGCAATAAAAATAAAATTCATTCATTCATTCATTCGATCTACAAAGTGATCAATGACAGGCCGAATCTTAAAAAGACGGTCACAATCAGGGTGATCTCGTGGCAACGCTAAACCATTATTGACAAAATGCAGCATCCGAAGCAGAAGCAAATACCTATTATAACT
This sequence comes from Calotriton arnoldi, assembly GCA_963921515.1. Classification (NCBI taxonomy): domain Eukaryota; kingdom Metazoa; phylum Chordata; class Amphibia; order Caudata; family Salamandridae; genus Calotriton; species Calotriton arnoldi. The sequence continues at coordinate 80,720 of CAWUFW010001896.1, forward strand.
CCTGACTGCCGGAAATATAGCTGTTGCCATCAAGGGACTAGTAGACCAATATGAAGACATTGATGGCTTCCTTAGCAAGCCCATCAAAAAAGTTAAACCCAAGAACTTCTTCAACTCATCCAGATTTGTGGGAGTCCATCGGGTAGCTCTAGAGTGGGGCCTAAGGCTGGCACTGTTGTCTCTCAAATACTGTTCGGCATACAAATTAGTCTGCTCAACAATCTCTGCCAAAAATACATTGTCCATAAACAACTGAACAAGATTTATCGGCAAAAAGTTTTCAGTATCCACTCTACACCCTGGAACACCAGTAAAGTCTGGCAATGCCGGCTGCACCATGCCTGGGGCAACCCAGAGGTCAGCACTTCCAACGGGAAGCCTTGCAGCCCCAGGCTGCAGCCCAGATGCCTCTTGCTGCACTATCGGCACATCAATGTCCTCCTCTAAAACAGGCACTTCATCCGCACTAAGAGTAGCTTCATCCGCACTGAGAGTAGCTTCATCATCTGATGATTCCTCATGGACAGAAAACTCACTGCCTGAATCTTCCACTCCCTCCTCTGCCTCAGATGCAGAGTCAGTCTCTGAACCATGGTCAGAGGAAGACTCAAAAAGCATACCAACAACCTGCTGAGCAGTAATCCTACGGCTAGCCATAATCCTTACTAAGAAAGGAGACTTCACAAACAAGTCAACTACAACCAAAGCTGCAAAATAAGTAATAAACAAAGTGTGGCTTTAGCACAAAGATCTATATACTCAAAAAAATATGACTCACTTGCCAAAGATAGCTACACTCACCAGCCCCTACTCTGCAGTGACACAGCAAAAACCAATGATATCCCACTAGAAAGAAGAAACAAAACCAATTACTTACAAGACAACAAAATACACATCAAGTACAAATGCAAAAAGATTTTGACACTCAAAAGACAGAAGCCAAACATACTGCTATTATTGCACCATTTGCAAAAAACACATTCATGCAGGGAAATGAAACTCATTTAGAGTAATACTACACAAAAAAAGGTCTCTTACCGAACACATGCAACTACACAGACTGCAGCACCACCAGTAATGAAACCGCAACCTGGAACATCAGTCTAAAGAGCAAAAGCCTTGAACTAGAATAAAAAGGAAAAATAAAACGTTACAATTGCAATTCAGAAGAAATAAAACAATTAACATTATAACACGCTATGTCACTACTTAAATGGTCAATCTGCCAGATGGGCCTTCAAATAGGGCTGAGAAAAATGGGGGGTGATCTTGCCCAAGGGATATGGTGGGGTTTTCTGCCAGGCCGATCTGTCCCCAGGTGGGGCAGAAAACAACAGGCAGAAATAGTTCCCTGGTGCCTAGTAGGATTTTCAGCCCCCCTCCCGCCTGGGGCAGAAAGGCCAAAAAAACGGGCAGACCTGTCCCCATGGTGGGGCAGAACATACATAAACATAACTTAAGCCCCTTGGAATCAACCCTTGGCCAAGGGGTCGCTTCCATGCATTAAATACTTAATCCCTGGTGCCTAGTGGGGATTTCTGCCCCCCCCCCCGGGGGCAGAATGGCCAAAAAATGGGCCGATCTGCCCCCAGGGGCAGAAACACATCCAAAATTATATCGCCCCCTTGGAAGCGACCCTTGCCCAAGGGGTCGCTTCCATGCATTTAAAACATAATCCCTGGTGCCTAGTGGGGATTTCTGCCCCCAGCAGGCCAAAAAAACAGGCCACATCCAAAATAATATTGACCCCTTGGAAGCAACCCTTGCCCAAGGGGTCGCTTCCATGCATTAAATACTTAATCCCTGGTGCCTAGTGGGGATTTCTGCCCACCCCCCCTGGGGGCAGAATGGCCAAAAAATGGGCCGATCTGCCCCCAGGGGCAGAAACACATCCAAAATTATATCGCCCCCTTGGAAGCGACCCTTGCCCAAGGGGTCGCTTCCATGCATTTAAAACATAATCCCTGGTGCCTAGTGGGGATTTCTGCCCCCAGCAGGCCAAAAAAACGGGCCACATCCAAAATAATATTGACCCCATGGAAGCGACCCTTACCCAAGGGGTCGCTTCCATGCATTAGAAACAATATCCCTGGTGCCTAGTGGGGAAAACGGGCCGATCTGCCCCCAGGGGGGGGCAGAAAAACATCCAAAATAATTATGCCCCCTTGGAAACGACCCTTGCCCAAGGGATAGCTTCCATGCAGTCAAAAAAACCTCCCTGGTGCCTAGTGGGGGCATTCATGCTGCACGATCGCGACACTGTGCGCGATCGTGCAACACAAATGCCCTTCAAAGAGACATCAGGGGAGAGGAAAAACTCTTTCCTCTCCCCTGATGCCTCGACGGGTAAAGAACACCCCCCCCCCCGGAGCAGGAACACCTACCTTGCTCCGTGGACGCCTGGAGGCAAATGGCTTCCAGCGCGTCCAGGGCTTCCTGATGACGTCGGCGCGCGCTGTGCGCACAGATGTCATGGGATTGCCCGAGGGGGAGGGTCGGGGTGGCAGCGGAAACTCTTCCGCTGCCATCCCCCTTTGTGGGGGCTAGATGGGCTGCCCATGGGGGGAGCGCCAGCGCTTCCGCCATGGGTGGGTGCCATGACGGAGCGGTTCCGTCATGAGCACACGCCCACCGTGGCTCATGACGGAACCGCTCCATCATGAGCATAGAAAGGGTTAAACGTTTGATAATCCTGCAGACTTTAGGAATTTCATTCATATTCACTTGACGGCTTCAATGGAGATTGCTGGCCCTTCCTCTCTAAGTTGATTTCTATGTAAAGTTTTTGATATGTCTTTTTATTCTGTCTTGAATCTGTTACAGGTTGTATTTGCTGCTTGTTCTTTTACCAGTTTGGTTTTATTATTCTCTTTTAATCCCCTTGCAGAGTATCCAGACTCCTTGTATACCTGTTTCCTTTCTCTATGGTGTTCTGCTGTGGTGCGTTCTCCCTTGTTGGTTGTGCCATCTTCATCTGTGTGTTGCCACTCCTTGTTTTTCTTGGTTCACCTTAAGTTACGTATTAGAGTCGTCAGGTTTGACATGTACTGGCTGCACTTGTTGTATTTCTTGTTCTTTCTCTTTTTTCCTGTTCTCCTTTCGTAACCTTTCTTCTATTTTTGATTGTCTTATTGTATATACTTTTTCTTATTGTTTCCTTCTTTTATTCATTTCCTTTTTCTATACATTACTGTTGATCATTTCGTTTTATATCTTTTTGTTGTTGTTGACATTCAGAGTTATATCTTGGAATGTAAAAGGATTTGTTAATCCTATAAAGAGGCAGAGACTACTATTCCATTTGGCTTCTTTTAATCCAGATTTAGTGCTTTTACAAGAAACTCACCTTACAGTGACGCAGGCCTTTAAGCTCAAACAAAATTGGGTTGGTTTAGTTTTAGTGTCTCCTACTTCCACTAAGAAAAATGGAGTAATTATTTTATGTCATAAAAAATTAAAGTGCTCTGTTTTGTCTCAAGAAATAGATTCTGAAGGTAGATGGTTACTGGTTAAGTTACTTATCAATGATATTTCTCTAACTGTTTTTAATGTTTATGGTCCAACTCAACCGTATTATTAATTCTGGTCTAACATTACAAAAAGATGCCTTCAATATAAAGATGAATTCTTCATTTTAGGTGGTGGTTGTAACCAGATCATTGATCCATTCATAGACTGTCAGTCTCAAGTCTACTTTATTCCCCACAAAACTCATAAACAATTTCACTCCACAATTTCACAGACCCATCTTGTTGATGCATGGAGCTTATGCAATCCTGATGCAACAGAATTCTCTTTTTTTTACTCCCCCTCATAGATCCCTTACTCAGTTTTATTATATTTTCTTTTCTAAACCTTTGGTACAAAACCTTATGTCTTCTTCAATTGAACCTATTGTCATCTCTGATCATGCCCCAGTTTTTGCAGATTTTGATTTGGTCCGACCACGTCCCAAATCAAATAGGTGGAGGTCTAATAATTCTCTTTTACAAGATTCAGTTTTTTCCTCCTCATTCGCCTCTTTTGACGATGAATTCTTTTTATTGAATACAGATTCAAATACGTCTCCTCAAATACTGTGAGAAACTTTTAAGACTATGGCTCATGGCTTTATTATTGATTATGTTTCAGAAAAGAAGCATCTTAATCAACACAAAGCTTTATTAGTTAATATTAAACGTCTGGAGCACCAATTTTACACTGTGTCCTCCGAGTCCACATTACAAGAACTCTTCCTTGCCAAATTAGACTTTGATAAAATAACTACTAATAACGCTTCCTCTTTATTATTGCATAGTAGGGCTCGTTATTACAGAAGACGTAATAAAGTTGGCAAACCTTTGGCTAACTATCTCAAGTCTCGGAAAGAACATGTAGCTATTGATTCTATTCACTCATCAGATGGGAAACATCTTTTTAAAGATCAGGATATTTTAGAGAAGTTCATGAAATTTTATAAAAATCTGTAAACCCCTGAATCTCCTGCTTCTGTTTCCTCTTATTGAAGATTATTTAAATTATGTTTCTCCCCTTCTCACAATAATCTAAATTTTGCACCCCTTGAAACTGATTTATCAATCCTAGAATTATCTAAGGTTTTAAGTTCACTCAAAAAAGGTAAAACCCCAGGCCCGGATGGCTTCACAGTGGAATTCTATTTATATTTTTCACTATTACTCCTCCCTAAACTTTTGCAATTCTTTCAATCTTTTTATCTCACTGGTATAGCAGGAGGTACTTTTCAAGAAACCACAATATGTCTAATTCATAAAGATGGTTGAGAGCCTATGAAGAGCAAGAATTACCACCCTATTTCCCTTGTAAATGTTGATTATAAAATCTTGCTTTGTGGCTAGAACCTCTCCTACCTAATTTGATTGGTAAGGAACAATGTGGATGTGTTAAAGGTAGACTGACTTCAGATCATTCTCGGTTATTCTTTAATGTGCTAAATAAGGTTCCTTTACTCACCTATCCTTTAGCTGCAGTTTCTATAGATACTGAAAAAGCATTTGATAGAGCGGACTGGTATTTTTTACTTAAATCTCTTAGATGGCACAGCTTATTTTATCTCTCTTATATCTTTGCTGAATATAAGCCCTAGCGCCCCTGTATTAGTTAATAGATGTTTATCCCAATACTTCCCATTACAACATGGAGTTCGTCAGGGTTGTCCTTTATCTCCTCTTTTATTTGTTTTAGTTCTTGAACCATTTATGTCTCATATTTGCAATAATAATTCTATATGTGGTTTTCATTATGGTGATAATCATCTGAAGCTGTCTGCTTATGCAGATGATATTCTTCTTTTGATTTCTAACCTGGATGTGTCTATAAATTTCTGAATTCTCTTCTGTTTCAGGTTATAAAGTTAATTCTGATAAAACAGAAGTTGTCCCCATTACCAAATTCTGTGTTAAACAATCCTTTGAATCTACTGGATTCCTTTGGAATAGTTAAAAAATTAAATCTTTAGGCATTTGGTTTAACAATTCCATTTCAGGCATTTGCGGCCGGTGTAGGTAAGTGCTGTGGGGCGGTGGAGCGGTGGAGCGGGCGGGGTGGGGGGAAGTCGACAGACAATGGAATAGGTATTATACTATATTATTATATTATATGTTAATTCTCTCCTCACGGAACACCTAAACTCCAACAACAGGCTCAACCCTTCCCAAAATGGTTTTTGCCCTGGCCACAGCACAGAGTCGGTGCTCTTGGCCGTGACTGAACATCTCTGGAAAGCTGTAGACGCTGGGCAGACGTCGGCACTGATCCTTCTAGATCTTAGTGCCGCGTTCGACACGGTGTCTCACGCCATTCTGCTACGACGCCTGGAGGAGGCGGGAGTCATTGGCTCAGCCTTGAAATGGCTGGCATCTTTCCTTGCGGACAGGATGTTTCAGGTGATAGCTCCCCCCTTTACCTCTAGCATCCTTCCCATAAGTCAAGGGGTACCACAGGGCTCTTCCCTGAGCCCTCTGCTTTTCAATATTTACGTTCAACCTCTGGCCGGAGTAGCCAAGAGCAGAGGGCTGACCATGGTCTCCTATGCCGACGACACACAGTTGGTGGTGGCTCTCTCGAGCGACTCCAAGCTGGATGCCATGAAATTTCAGGGTGATCTCGCGGCAGTCGCCGAGTGGATGAACGCCAACTGTCTCCAACTGAATGCCAACAAGTTGGAGGTGTTGTTGGTGGGAAAGGACCATGGTCTATGGAACGAGCTCTAGTGGCCCAAGAGCCTAGGCACTGCCCCCGCCCCCAAGCAAGCAGTGAAGAATCTAGGGGTCTGGATGGATTCTTCGCTTAACTTTCAGACTCAAACTAAAAAGGTGGCGGGAACCTGCTTCGGATTGTTGCGAGGTCTCAAACCCATCCTTGGCTTCTTTGATGCCCCTACCAGGCAGATCATCATCCAGTCCCTGATTATGTCAAGACTTGACTACGCCAGCTCACTGTATCTGGGAGCGAACAAGTCAGAAATACAGAGGCTACAGAGAGTTCAGAATGCGGCCGCAAGATCTCTCCTCGGTCTGCGCAGAGTCTGCTCAGTGACAAGCGCCATTCGCCGTTTCCACTGGTTGCCCGTGGCTAGGCGAATTGAGTTTAAAGCTCTCTGTATAGCCTTTAAAACCCTGAAACTGGCATCTCCGAAAATCCTGACCGACCTGCTTCTACCCTATGTCCCTTCCCGCTAGCCTCGATCCATGGGACAATGCCTGGTGGTGGTCCCCCGAGTCAGGAGGGTTCGTGCCGGAGGTCGTTCCTTCCGGAACAGAGCGGCCATCCTTTGGAATTCATTGCCGGCCCACATTCGGGGGCTTAATAATTATCTCGAATTCAGGAAAGCAATAAAAACCTTTCTCTTCCCCACTCCGTAGGTCTCCCTGGGCCCCTTCCGAGTTCGGTCACCTCACTGCTGTTCAGTGCCGGGACGCCTCTTTGCCGGGGCAGCTGTTGCGCTTTATAAACCCGCTAACATAACATAACATTTAATTGTACCTATTCCATTGTCTGTCAACTTCCCCCACCTTCCACCCCACCCCGCCCGACCGAGCTTACCTGCGCCGGCCGTCGCTGATTTCAGGCACAGTTGCAATTAATATGAAAGAAGGACTCAATAGACTTGATAAACTCATTTCTGCTTCAAAATGATGGTCACGCCCATCTTATTTTATACTTTATCTATGATTCCAATTCATAATCTGCTAATGTATAGTTTTTTGTAAATAGATTCTCTCCTTTCTAAATTTCTCTGGAATAAGAAAAAATCTAGAATTTTCTTATCACATCTCAGGAAACCAAACTCCGATGGGGTGTGAATGTTCCTGATTTTCGGGCTTATCATAAGGCCTTTTGTTTAAGGCAAGCCTCTAAATGGCTCCTCCCAGATTCTTCCCCCTTCATTCCTATATGGCTTCTTATTGAACATTCTTTGCTTGCACCCTTTTCTGTAAAAGAAGTTCTTGCCTTTTCTTCAAACAATACTATTACCTCTCTACCATTATTTAAACATACATGCGTTTAGTTGAAACCTAATTATCAACCAAAGATTCTCTCTAGAGAATCTTTTTGCAATGTCCGCTTTGGTACAATCGTTTCATCACTATCAATAACAGGCCTATGTATCGGAAATCTTGGAGATTCAGGGGGATAATTTGGGTCAAAGATTTTTTTGATGGCGTGAATCCCTGTTCTGTCCCTCAATTTCAAGCCATATTTAGTTCTCCTCGCTCGTTTTTGGTATAAATGTTCGATTTTTATGGAAATAATTCTGGATGTTTTTTATTTGCTCCCTCCGACTGAGTCTTTCCCGATAGAATATTCACTTTCCAGAATACTTAAGCTAATTCCAAAAGCATCTATTATTTATAAACATCCTTTAGCCCCAGATCCTGATTAAATTAAGACCAAGATAGAACTTAGTTGGGAGAATGATTTGGGATGTGTTTGGAGTATCGATTTCTGGAACAAAATTTGTCTTGCTCCTTAAAAGTTTTCAGAACTGCCTCTGTAACTCAATCTTTGTTCTTTTTATACCATAGACTATATTATACAATTGTATCTATTGCTGATTTTTCACACACGAATAATACAAATTGTTGGTCATATGGAAATTCCTCTGCAGATTTGATACACCTTCTTTTTGTTCGCCCTCCCATTGCTTCTTTTTAGTCATTTGTTTGGTCCAAACTCTCAATCATTTTAATCTGCACTGTCCTATGTTGAACATTATACTTTGTTTAGTAAGTTTATCAGATACTGTGGGGTTAACTTCACATGAAAACGGTTTATTTGATCTTATGTTGGCCTTAGCTTTTCAACAGATCACACTTAATTGGAAGTGTTCAACTAAGATCTGTCAAGGCTTGGTGTATTCATATTTGGCATTATAACAGGTTGGATATTGCCTTTGCCTCTTCACGTAAACCGTATGTAAATAGAGATTTATATTGGTTGCCATTAACCAACTATTTAAATATGGTTGCAAAAAGACAAGTGCTCTGTAAACGTTCTGAACATTTTAAACCTCCATAAATTGTTAATTTCTCTGCTTTTTTCCCCTTCAGTATTCTTTGCTATTACATTTTCTGTTTAGGTGTTTCAAATTATTCCCTTTTTTCTGCTAGTATGTATTGATACTTGATCTTCAAGTTACAGATGTATCTTTTACTTCTTCCCCTTTCCTCCCTCCCCCTCCCTAAGATATAGGTAACATTTTAAACAGCTTTCTTCTCTTCTCTATTGTTGATATTCTCACTAATCTCATTTTTAACATGTTATAATTATTACTCACTTTTATGTACTTTTTATTATAAATAAAGCTTATTAAACATAAACAAAGTCAATAGCTAAACTCACATATCCCCAGCACTAGCAATTGAGGATTCTCAGAACTCAATTTAAAAAAAAAGTTCAAAATGTATTTTGGTAGGATTTCCCTCCATTTGAAGTACAATTACTATTTTTTAGGTTCCTACTGGGTATTGATTTAAGAATTCTAATTATTCATGAAAGCCAGCAGCAGTGCACCTGGAATGCTACACAAGACCCAGCTTTCCTGGTGTACTACTCAGTAGAGCATGTGATTTGTTTAGAGGCTGCTATTTATTCAATGTGTAATCAGACATTGTGTACAAATACGAATTGTTGAAAGGCAGCCCACTGCATAAATGCACATCATTTTTATTCTTTCCTTTTTTTAACAAGATCAAACTATTGATTTTCATGTAGAAACCTCTTCCTTTTTACCCTACAAAGTCTGAGGATGATATATTCCGCTTCCCACACTTTTAGGGGAGTTACTTCTCACCTTCACAGGAGTAAACCTTTGATCATATCTAGGGTTTGTCAATGCTCACAAATTTACAAGATTTTGGGCATTCACAAAGTAATAAAGCAAACCACGACTTGTTCATCCCTCTCTCCACCCCCCCTTTTAATTAGTCAAATACTCTATAGTTCTAAGTGCTTGTGGTTAAACCATTTACACATTAAGGTACCCTTTGGGGGATAGCTGTCAGGAATAATTGGAGCCATTTATGACTAAAGAAGTAGGTTTATGGCTGTAAATTGCTTTGTGAATGGGGCCCTAAGTCTCTGACTGTTCCCAGGGTAGTAAAGACCAAAGAAAAAAATGTTGAATGCATATTCTGGTGGGTCTGTAGGTTTTCACAAAGTTTCCAGTGCATCCGTGCCATATTATTCTCTCCCTACACCATAGAGATCAAAATAATGCCAAAGTAATATTACACCATTCTGTTTAAACATTACCCATGCATAAATTGATTTACACATGTAAAATAGCGTTTTGTGAATCAAGGTACATTTGCAATAAAAAAACATTTGCACAAGTAAGTTGAACTTGTTTGTGCAAATGATTGTGAATCAATCCCTTAGTCTCTGAGGGGCTTATTTACAAGCCCCTGGTGCTGCCGATTCGTCACTTTTTCCCATATTAAAAGTGGCACACCGGCAGCACAAGGGGCTTGTAAATAAGCCCCTGAGAGTATTAGTAGCAGATGTCCAACAAGATCAGAATTTCTGGCTGAAAATCTGATTGTGGCGCAAAATGGTAATTAATGGGTGCATAGGTTTTAACTCTCTTTATATGTGTTAATACTGCATTTGCCAGTTTATGTGTTCACTGTTAGAACAAGCTTGCTGTATAAGTGATTCCAAAATGTAATTAAGTAGTATTTGAGCTCAACTTTAAATTGGTACAGATCTGAAAATATGCACAAACAATAGCACTTATTTCTGAAGTTGTACTGCACTCTAGTTGCATTCTTGGGTGCCCTGTAATCGTAACCACAAAGAGAAGCTTAATTACCTACCTACCTTGAGGGAAAGAAATCTTCAGAGGCTAAAACTATCTTCTTGCATACAAGTCATTCCCTGGACAATTTTTTAACTCAAATGGAAGCTATTTTCTTTTCAGAGGCAGAAGTTATGGAGTTTGTTAATATAAGGCAACGTATTTTGACAAACAACTGTGATGCAAAGTAGTCTATTATACTAGGATAAGGCAGTCTCAGTTTTGACAATCGGAGTGTATTACAATTCATAACACTGAATTGGGAGAAGAGCAGTTTTCTGTGATTATATCAGATGGTTTTGCAAATGAATTCCCAGTGATTTACATTTTGTAAATAAAAAGGAATAGCAATTTCCCTCAGAGTGCTTCTGAACGAACTATTGCTTGTCTGCTGTTTTTGGATGTAGTTTAGATTCTGCGGGTATTTTTTTGCAGGGGATTCTGAAGGATAAAAAAGTGTGTTAGACAGTTTTGATGTCTGATTCATAGTCTCGGTCCAAAGTTCAGACTGTATTTATTCTGCGCATAGACCACTTTATTCTTTAAGGACGACAAAAAGCTCGTGAAATATGACATGAACATCTGTTCTTCCAGCTAATCCAACTTGTACAAATCTGGAGATTACACTTGTTGACAATTTTGACTGTTTAGTTAATAGATATGTATGATAAGTAATACTATACTATAAATCGGAGAATGCTGTTTTCCTCTTAGAGTTGTGTGTTTCTTCATAGATGATTACTAATTTCACTGTTTGACTTATTTTTCATGCCTATATGCACTACATTCATGACAGACTCTTTTATTCCAGTTGAAGGCTCCTCTCTTGGCTAAGCCCACTTGCCCAAAAAGATTGCTCGAAAAGCTCCAAGCCAATCCCATGTCGATGGCATATTCTAGATAAAGTATTTATTAGCAACATAAAAATTGTATCACAGTTTTCAGAGGTTACTTCTGTACACTGCTCTGGCTCATAGTTTTCAACTTGCTGGACATGATGCCAAATCCTAGTCCTGCTAAAGAGAAAGAGCCTTATTTATGAGGTCTTGCGACACTTTTTTACGCCGCCGTTGTGTCACTTTTTGTGACACACCGGCGGTGTAAAACATGTGCCACGTAGCGCCCTATTTACAAAGTTACGCATCTAAGCAGATGCGTCACTTTGTGAAGCCCTGTGCTACATTATACCTGCATCTGGTATAAGGTATGCAGGGTGGGAGTGCCCACGCAAAACGCCTCGTAGAAGTGGGGCAGTGAAATCTCAGTTTTCACTGTGCCACTTCTAGGACACCACTGCATCAAATCTTGTGCCTGCCTCACAGCAGGCGTAAGACTGACGCAGGCCCTTTTCACAGGGGGTTGCCCCATGTGAAAGGACACATTGCTGGAGCTGCGTCTGTTTTCAGACACACTTCAGCAATGCATCACTTTTGCGCATACAGATACATCAGAAATACTGACGTATCTGTAACTCCTTGTGTCCTTGTGACATGGAGTGCCGTACATTAAATCCATCGTGTTGCAAGAAGGGCACAGTAAATACTGTTGCATCGCTGTTTTGTCACAGCGATGCAACAGTTTTCATAAATGAGGCCTAAGGTTTGCTGTTGGACTGCCAGTCTCTCTCTCTCTCTCTCTCTCTCTCTCTCTCTCTCACACACACACACACACACACAAAATACAGAGGTGCCAATTCATGTGTTTTGTAAAGAAAAGAAAAGAAAAGAAAGATTTAGCCCACCCATTAGTTACGTTTAGGTGATAATTAGGAAGGGCTATAACAGGCAATAGAGAAAATTGAGGGTTGGATCTCATGAAATGACCTGACAAATCCATGCTAGAGGTTTGGGACTGTCAGCGACTCAATACGACCCCATTAATGAGATGTAATATAAAATCATGGATAATTTCAAAGATGTATCAACTCGTTGCAGCAATGAAAACATCACTTCTCCAACTTCAAAACATCTATGACAATTTGCTATGTACTGGTGTTCACCTAACTCCACTCTAATGCTCTACCCGAGTTATCTAATGTTCTGCAATAGTCCTTCCATTTATATGCCAATGACACCCAGGTCATTATTTCCTTTGCCTTTCTATCTCCTCACGTGTAGGCCATGGTCAATACCCACCTCACATGTTTGCAATTTGATAGTCATAAGATACCAAATGCTCTCCTCATCCAGACTTGTCCCCATTGAGGACAAGACATGGTGTTCTCATGCAACTCCTCTCCTGATTATATGTTCTTTTATCTGCTGCAAAAAACTTTAATTCAACTTTGAATGCCCATGTACCTGTTCTCCTTGATTATTTTGACTTCTGCTTCCCATCCCTCCTATCTTCTTAATGTCCATATGCTCACACTCACCTTTCATTCTACTGTCCCTGTACCCAGAGTACTCTCATATCATTTGCTTTTTTAAATATCTTCAATGATTAATTCAATTCAAAGATGTAATAACCTCCAAACCAGCAAATTAATTATGTAGTTTGAAAACCTACCACATTGCAGAGTCAATACACCTGCCAAATAATAACACAACAAAAAAGTGATTCTGGAGTAAAAAAGTTATAGAACACAATAGGGGAAACCTGTTATTTTCATAACCTCACATAAATCAACTTCATTCATGTGGAATATACATGTGGACGATAAACACCAACATAGTATCCTAATAATCTATATGGACAAATGCTTCAATAAATCAAAGGCAATGTTTAATTGTGTTTTTGCCTGCCTGTGCCATTAATTAACCTGCCCTGCAATTTACTGCTTTCTAAATAAGTGCCATAAGGCTATTAGCACCCGGCTGTTATGAAGGAGCATCGGACTGACCCCTCATGCTCTGCTGCTAGCACGCTGACCTCCTCCTTCCCCACGAACGTCACAACACCTTCGTTTCCGGGTTGCATTGCAAAGATGCAGAGACTGTGAGGCATGCCAGCCTGTGGAAGATGTAGCACTCAGTTGGCTTAAATTGAGGGATTGTGCTGGCAGCCGTGAAGAGGAGTAGTCGGCTGCCGGCTTGTGCTACAAGGCGAGAAAATACACCAAAAATGTTCTGCATGCTGTAGCCCCAACACCCTCGATCAGCCGTCAGTAAGGGGGCATCATTTATGAAGAAAGCCACGGGGGAGCCACCAGGTTTCGCGCCAGGGGGTAAATGCGATGCTTTTCTTCTGGTAGTGAGTTGCTGGTTAGGGTCTCCCTCAACCTTGTATTGTGGCTCCAGGCTGGGTTAAACAAAGCTAAGAAGGTTACTGCATGACAATCTACGAGAAGCACCACCAGGTTTCACACCAGGGGGAGGGCCTTGCATGGTTGCTAGTAGTGGGTCACTTGGCAGGGTCTCCCCTAATTTGGCATCATGGCTGCATGGCAGCATGTTCTGAAGGAGTGGTGAAATTGTTGAGCCAGTAGAACGAGTAAAACAAGGATTGGCATTTGAGACTGTGTGCATAAAATAAAATATAATAAGTAAAATGGAAGGGTAAAAAAGAAAGAGAAGGGAAAAGAACATATACAACAAAAGGAAAAGAAGAATTCAAAATGGGGAAACACTCAAAAGTTGCCAATTTGATGGGGAACTTTGATGTCACTTCAGCATTTGCCTTTAAAGCAAAATCACAGGCAGTTCAAGTGAACTCAGGATCCGCAGAGGCAAGAGCTGATCATAGTTTACAGTCTCGCCATGGGCCAGGGCTCATAACAAGTCCATTGAGCTCCAAGGATGATTTATCAGTAGCCTCCAAAGAAGGAGGGCCGGACTAGGTAGGTCCCTCTCAAGAGTTGGGGGTAGTCGATGGGAGCCCGAGGGCGAGCTCACCGATAAGAGTGGAACTATATACCGAGCATATGGATAAAAGCAGAGTGATTGCCCCTAAGGAAAGAGAGGAGGGGAATGAGCCAAAAAAAAAATATCAGCTACAGGACCACCACAGTGGCTCAATGTAAAAGTAAGGGATATCTGTTATTCTCAAAGGGGAAAGTCCTGCCATCAGGACATCAGGGAATTTGCCAGTCCACTAGTATGGGCCCGGCTGTGACTCTACAGATTTCAAGCTCAAATGCTGGGCCACTGCAGTCCCAGGACAGTCACTCTCGGCATTCACCCCAATCCCAATGTCATCTACGATCTCAGTCTCTGAGTCCAGACACCAGCTCAGAGACGGTTTGGCTAGATCAGCCCCAGCCCCAGGACACGGCACCACCTCAGTCCAAGGAGATGTTGCAGTCGAATGGACAGCAAGACGATAAGGTTACAGCACAGTGGGATATAAAAACAATGTTGAATGTCATCTTGGATGAAATTAGGGAGTTGAAAGCTTCTCAAGCTAATGAAATTGTAGCCTTGCATTCATGGTTATCTAAAATTGAAGAAGCGATGGTGAATGTTCCAGATAGAATGCAGGAAGATGAATCTAGAATTTTTGTATCTTGAAGATCACTATAGCGCAAAGCAGGAGCAAGTTAACCAATTAAGGAAGCAAAAGACTTGATTGGAAAATAAAATTGAAGAGCTGCAAAATCACTTGCACCGCTCTAATTTACGCCTGGTCGGTGTTCCGGAAAGTTGCAAAGGCCAGCAGATCTTACAGTGCGTAGACTCATTCATCATGAGGCATGCCATGCCGGAGCATGCCGGGGATTTTACAATTACACTAGCACATAGGGTCCTGGCGCAACCATTTCTGAACTCAAAACTGCCATGCACAATATTGATGAACTTTGCAGACTATCGCATAAAAGAGCAGGTGTTTGCCAAAGCTATAGAAAAGAAACATTTCTCAAATATTGAAATACCTCACTGTCAAATTTTGTCTATGTCGGCTGAGGCAGCTCGCCGCCGCAAACAATTCATCAAAATGTTGTATCAGATTAAAACACAGGGAGCCAAGTCAAGAATCGCTTAACAGTCAAACCTAAGAGTCTTGGTTAAAGTGCAGTTTCATATGTTTACGAAGCTGGTAGAAGCTCAAGAGTTTATGCAGAAGATATCTAACCGAGTAGCAAATTTGGAACATGGTGTAAGTGGAATGATGGCTTATTATGTGGCATAGGAAGGGGCAAGGGTGGATTTTGTTTTCATTAGAATTGCTTTAAAAGGTGCCATTTGTGGCTGTCAAGTAATTAATGTGCATATGTGGAAGCGGAATTGTTCGGTATAACGCTGCATTGGCGGTGGGAGAGTGGGGGGGTTGTGTGACCTCTAGAGGTGCATCACCACTGCAAGAGGGATAGGGCTATTCTTCTCTTGCTTGGGTTCAGGGCCTTAGGGGGTCACGGGGTGGGAGTTCTTGAGCGGTGGGGTGCACAATGAGCAAAAAAGAGCAGAATCATAGGAGTTTATGCCTCATTGTGATTTTTCTATAGAGGGAGGGCTCAATTCAGAGTATGCTGCCAGGGTAATGAGTCTTAAAGCCAGAATTGTATCATGTAATGTCAAGGGAATGTCCAATAAGCAGAATTATGGGGGTTGATCAGATGGATAACTTCTTTTTCCCCACAAGTCTTATTTCTTCAGGAGACTCACCTTAAAAACAACTCCCAGAAGCTTTATATTTGGGACATATTTTGCTTCAGCGGGGTTGGCGGTAAGGAGGTAGTGATCTATCTGGGTAAAGGGGTGGATTGGTTGGTTACTCAAGCCCATAGGGACGCTAATGGCAGATGGATCTGGCTTATAGAGAGAGTAAATGGAAACCCTCTGAATTTGGAAAAAGTTTACTCCCCGGTAGCAGACGCTTCGAATGCAATTGACCAGATTAGTAATATGGCTATGGGAGCTGTAGGCCCAATTTATCTAAGGGGTGATTTTAATTTTATCAATGATTTAGTCTGGGATACATTCAACAAAAATTAAAAAACTATTGAAGCCGAATACCAAAAAGGTGTTGGATGCAATGAAGCAGGATTAACACTTGATTGATCCATGGCGCAGAGACCATTTGGGAATCTGTGCCATTTTCAGTCAGCTTCCCATATAGATTATTTCCTCATTTCATGCTCCCTGAAATGTGTAGATTCAGATATCTGGGCAAATTCATCTTCAGACCACTCTTTGACTAATTGCAATTGAACTGTAGGTGAGGAGAAGGGAGAGGTCAAGGTGTCAGATGGTTCGCAACCTCCTTGCCAATCAAGAATGGCTATTAAGTGTGCACATTTTTATTGCTGAGTTTTTGAGTTGAATAAAGGTACAGCTTCACTGTTTTCAATTTGGGGAGCTTTTAAAGCAAATATCTGGGGGCAGAAGGTTGAATTTATGGCTTTACAAGCTAAAAATCATGCAACACGTATAGCTGAGCTCCAATCCGCAGTTGACATTGCTCTGCAGAAGAGGTATTGCTCCCAAGGACCAAAAGTACTAAAAGACACACAGCTGGTTAAAGCTAAATACGAACTGAGGGAATTTTTTATTTTCGAGGAGATCAACAGCTCAAGTGTGTTCCCACAGCGCATTTATGAGGAGAGCCAGATGGTTGGTAAATTTCTTGCTTGGTCAACGCAGGTTAAATAGGAGGCTGCACTAGTCACTGAGTTGCAGAAGCCAGGAACTTGGGTAGTAGTCAGGAATAGGGATGAGGTGTCAAAAGTTTTCCTACAACAATATAAAAATCTGTATGAAAGTAAATGCTCGGTCTCTTATGAAAGTATAGCTCAATATTTCCAGTCCCTCAGGTTGCCACAGCTGACAAATACTCAGGAAGAGGAAGTGGCTGCAGATATATCAGTAGTAGAGATTCAGCAGGCTCTTGCCTCAATGCCGTGTGGAAAGGCCTGTGGCAATGACGGCCTCCCAACAGAGTTTTTAAAAACATATTGGTACTGAGCTTGCACCCTTCTTGATGTTGCTTTTCAATTTTATAAAAGAAGGGGGGTGTTCCACAGACTTTTAAGGAATTGTCAGTTGTTAGTTTTTTATAAAAAGGTAAAAATCTGGGATGTGAAGTCATACTGACTGATTAGTCTGCTGAACACAGACTATAAGCATTTAATGAAAGTATGGGCAAACCGAATTACCCCAGTACCCCTGTAGCCCCATTATACATAACGATCAGACTGGGTTTGTGGTCAGGAGGGAGATGTCTGCCAATACAGGTTTTTTAGTACACGCACTGGATTATTTTGAGGTAAACCGGACTTTCACAGTCATAATGATGGTCGATGCAGAGAAAGCTTTTGACCTTGTAAACTGGGATGCCCTTTCTTATGGTTTAAGTAGGTTTGGTTTTCCTTCTCAATTTATTGCAATGCTCTGAAATCTTTATCAAGGGGCTCAGGGTAGGGTATTCGTGAATTCAGATCTAGCAGGGATGGTGGATATAAACAGGAGGACGCGCCAGGGGTGTCCTTTGTCCCCAGTTTTATTTACATTTTTCTAGAACCCTTGGCAGTCAGGATTCGTGAGACTGTGGGGATAGAGATACCAATAGCAGGGATGTCAAAATAAAAATTATTTGTGGACAATATCATCCTATAACTTAGGCCAGAAAAGCAGAACATACAAAAGATGTCAGAAGAGTTTAAGCAGTTCCAAATGATCGGGGGTTATAAAATCAAACAGAATAAAACAGAACTGCTTTTATTTAATACCTCTGTAAGTAATCTCCCCACTACCCTTCAGCAGCAGGCTCGGTCTCTTAATCCGTTTCGGTATTTAGGGATACAAGTAACAAATCCCTATTCTGAGCTTTTCCAATTAAATTATCAGGTGATGATGAAGAAGATCAAGGACCTATCGGATAAATGGGCACTTCTTCCCCTTACATTAGTAGGCAGGGTAGCCCTTATTAAAATGTCCGTTTTACCCTAGTGATATTTCTTTTTTCTAATGTCCCGGTAAAAATCATTAAGGCTTATTTTAAAGAACTTGAGACACTTGTTCGACGTTTTGTGTGGAACAAGAAGACCCGAGGGTTAAACTCTCAGTACTTCAACTTGATATAAATCAGGGCGGGTTGGCACTACCTCAGATGTGTACTTATGAAGCCTCCCTTCTCGATATATTAGCACGATCTATAGACACGAAGGGGTCACTAGACCGTTTTTTTCTTGGAAAAAATAGGGCAGGAGGCTGGATCCCTGCTCCCGGTATTTATCAAGACGGTCATACTTCCAAAGAAAACACGGCATAAAGTTGTCTAGAAATTTGGTGCGAGACTACAAGCATTTTATTCATCAAAAAGTATATCAGCAGGATATGAGTATGTGAATGCTTAATGAATGGAAAAATCTCGGCCTAAAAATATTACGCAGTCATTTAAGATTTTGGAACATGAATGGTTTCAAACAATTGGGACACTTCTTGGTGAGGGTAAAATATATTACTTGGCAAGATCTTCATGCGTGTGGTGTGGTGTGGTGATCGATGTAAGTGCTTTTTTCTAGGATTTCAGCAGTTAGTTCAGTTAGTGAAAAAATGCTGCCCTGAGTCCAGCTTATTCTCTTACCCTGCATTATCCGCCTTGTTTAGGTCAAAATTCAGTGGGATTGGCAACTGGTATCAATTATTACGGAATCAAGCAGAGTGCCACCAGGTGAAAAGTTTTTTAGACAAAATAAGCTGGTCGACACAATGCACTTTCTCAGAGTCAACTTGGCAGTTGATATCATTATTGGGCATAAGAGTTTAGGAGCGCAAATTTTAAGAGGATGTCCTTTTTATCCCGCTGGATGGCATACTATACTCCAAGGGCTCTTCACAGAATGTATACTGCCTCGGAGGATAACTGCTTTTGTTGGCAACAGAGGATGAGTGGTTGGTTACACATCTTTTTTACCTGCCCAAAGGTGGCTCCGTTTTGGGATATGGTGTTTTCTGCCTTTAGTCTGGGATTGCAGACTAGGCTCGATCGGGAGGCCACTGTCGCACTTTTTGGCTGTTTAAGACAGAGGCAGAACACCTCGATAGGTAAAGGGGGTCAGGAGTTTATCACAATATCCTCTTTAATAGCTCACTCCTTGATCCTCCAGAATTGGAAGACATCTAGAGTACCAACGTATCAAGAGTGGCTCAATAAAATGAACCGAACAAAAAAGTTTGAAGAGGCATATGCGAAAAGGGTGGGGGTCACTAAAAGATTTACAGCCTCATGGCAGTTTATGGAGACAATAGAAAATGCCAATACAGTAGGGTAGTCATCAAAGTTATGTTATGTAGGCATTTTTAGTTGTATATGTACTGTATTATTATATCCTTAAAATTATGATGGTAGCTAAGTATGTAATTCATCAAAGCATGGTTGCACTTTCAGTGGTCACTATTCTTGAATATGTATTGAATATTACATCTGTGATTTATTCTGATGGCCGTTATGTCATGAATGTCAAAGGTTAGGCATGGGATGGCTAGAATAGCTTCTGTATTTTAGGCACAATTGCACTTTTTGTTGTTTGCTGCTATACAATTTTGTAGTTAAAAAAAGAGGAGAATGAGGATCTTAGGCACCTTAGGTATTCGTCCCTTTTCTCTTCTAATGTTTTCTCCTGTATTGGATTTTTATATGATTCTGCTCAATAAAAAAAGAAAAAAAAGGCTATTAGTGTTTGTTCACATGGTAAATTTAACTCACTGTGTAAAAAATGGCTCCTGTGAAACTTGGAGCAGCAGCACTTTCTTTAGAAGGCACTCTCTCTTTAACTTTTCCTGGCCCCTCCCCTTCTTTCTGAAAGGTGAAATATAATGTTGCAGAACTGCAGAGAATATATAGGGATTGCAGTTAATTTTTTCCACTTCACTGAGGTTGTTAGAGCTTACTTTTCCCCCTGTCAAAGAAGGGAAGTGACTGGTGCAGTGAAAATGAGAGTAGCTTCTGATCAACAAGCTGCTCCTGCAGGATACAGAGGAGCACCAGCACCGCAGTGTAAGTTGTGAATGGGGTGCTTCCCGCGGAGACAAGCCAATAGGGCAGAGTAATGGTCACAACAGAATGCTGAAGCAGAGAGTGGTCCTAGGAACTCTTGCATTCCTACCAGGGAATCTTTATTTTAAGAGCAACATTTCTATCTATAAGGAAGTATGATCGCAGGAATGCAGATCTGTTGTTTCTTGCAGACCCCCATTTCTGCATTTGCAGCCATTGTCAGGAATTGTCAGAGTACGTCCTGTCTAATTAATATTAATTTATATTCATTGGGTATTTATTTTGCACCTCCTGCAAATTCACACTTTGCTATGCAACTGCCTTATTGCTAAATGTAGCCAAGTTGCAAACCTGTTGGAGTGCAAAGAACACCAACCTAGCATTTAGTACATTAGGCCCCTACAATAAATATTCTTCCAAATCCCAGAGAACAACACCCCCTCATTTCAAGACAGAAAGGCTTTCCTAAAGTGGTTTATCTTACAGTGCCTTATGCATAAAGTGCAGATTTACATAAGGAAGACCTCTTAAAGGTCTAGTTCAGATAATTAATAGCCAGTGATAAAGAATCTTTACAAATAACCAAAATGTTAGTAACGTACCTCACAGGAGAGGCGCAAGAAAATTATTTCCATCTTCCTGCTTTCCTAAAGTGTGACATGAATAACGTGCTAAAGTACTTCCTATTAATTCATAAATAGAAATATACCTAATATCTTCTGAAAAGTTTCAATTTTATTCCTTTTACATCAACATTCTTCTCATTTTATAATGAACTTCATTTTCATCCTCCACTCATCTATGATTGTTACCGGCTCGGATCTCTAAAACTGAGTCACACTAAAACTAATCCTAGAAAGGCACTCATGACTTCTCCAATATCCACTTTCAAATCAAACTTGATATTATGGCTAGTTGTGACACCTGATATGGGCCCTGATCTCTTCATAGTCACCTTGTGAAATGAGTAAGTAATAAATCTGTAGGGCCTGATTCACAAAGGTAAACTTACACTTTTGTGTAAGTTTACAATTGTTTGCTATTCACAAAGGTATATTACAAGAAGTATCTTTACAACTGAAGAGTCTCCGCACATAAAAAGATCGAACTGTCCAATCTTTTTATGTGCAAGTTAACCTTTGTGAATCAGGCCCATTATGTACAATACTGTTCTGCTGAGCTAGTTCTTCTAAACCCCATTCACTGTGGACATAGAATAATCTCAATTTGGTCAATTTTTAAAACATTTCCAGGATGCTCAGAACAGTACGCACTCCTATTATTACAAGTATATACATGTGGATGCATTTTCAGCAAAGCACAGTGTGCACACAAAATACTTTGTCCTTTGCTAAAGACAGTACAGTGATATTAAACGTTTTTTCCTGTTTATTCATACAGGACATGATCATTAATTTTTGGTGAATAACATTTTGAAGAGGACATACTGAATCTTCGAAGAATATCTCCACGCTTAAACTCTATTCCCTCCAGTTCTCCTGGTTGGGGCTTGCTACCGTCTTGAACCTTCATCTCTGCAGGAAAAGCGATGTACAGGGGTGTCGCAATCCTGGAAGGCCTGGCGTTAAGCTATCCTCCCCATTCTAGCTAAATCTTCCCTCTCCACCCTTGCCTTTGTGCTGCTTTCTTTTGTAATGTTCGCATCTGGTTCTGAGTGACCAAAGGTGCAGATCTCTGTGAAGTGACAGGGTTACCAGCCAGAGGTGCATATGCCTTTTTTTCAAGCACCCATCTGAGCCCAGACAGGAAATGATTGATATTCCAATAGTAGTATGAGTTATTGGTAATGAAAATCTCATTTTACCACTGATAAGTTCAGGCCCTATTACCTACATATTGCAAATTTAGTTTTCTTGTGTAACACATTTTTTTCTTTTTTAGATATTTTGTGTTTCCAAAGGAAAGCATTGCATCGTGCCCTGTAACATTGCAATACCAGCTGAGTTACATGAGAATCCAAATGACGTTTCAGTATTCGACATCGAAGAGCTATCAACCAACGACATGAAGCACCAAAGGGCACACAAGGCGAAAAAAAGAATGCTGCAAAACAGTGAAAGAAAACAAATAAAACCCACATTTCAGGTTTATGACTTCTTTCATACAGTATATCAACCCACGAGATCACCACAAACGTGGCAAATGTCTATAATTCCCTCGGGAAAAAAAGACTCCCTCCAGCAGTGATTTAAAAACTTTCTGTGCACGGTTTCAAGGAGGCAGTGCAATATTCGGAAGGCCCCGACACATAGCGCATATAGCGGCCTCCATTTAGGGGCCGATTACGATATCGTCAGAAAAGGCTTCGAACGGGATTCGGATTTGCAAATCCGATTCAGTACCTCTGTTCCCGACCGAATCGGTCACCTTTCTGGACGACAGAGTATGATGCTGGGAAGCCGTCTGGGCTGTCTGAATCTGTTCCGAAAGGGATTCAGGCAGCCTGAGTCATTCAGTGCCGAATCGTACAGCCCAATGGAGACGGTTTCCGAACGAGCGAGTACGATGACTGAATCAGTTTGACTGAGACGAAACAGCTGTGGGAATTGGCCTGTAGCAGGCCCCCCTTCACCTGTAGGCCTCCGATGGGGCCTGTGGGTGTACCCAAGAGACGCCCCTTCCCAACCAAGCACAGTGTGGCAGGCACCATGAGGTGCCCGCCACAGGGTGCAAGGTGTTCCCCACCCACCCCTTTTTTTCCAATGGGAGCCTGTGTTCTCGTTCGGAACACAGGCTCCCATTGAAGTCAATGGGAGTCTGACCGAACCGAGTCTGTAAGCATCCGGACACATCATAATCAGTTGGTAGGACTCCCCGAATGCGAATCGTTCAGAAAGCATTCCTAACCCGATTCGGTGGGAATGCTTTCCTGACAACATCGTAATCGGCCCCTTAGTTGCAAAGACTAATAGCACGTCATTCATATTGCTAGTCGAATGTTACAAGGATGAGGATCATTCATAGTTAGTGATACCACTGTAAGAATGGCGGGGTTTCCTTTTTTTCCAATAAAAATCTATTGTTAGCTCAGCATCTCCCAAGCTGTGCAAAACCATAAGCCATGCAGATTTAGACATTGCCTCCAGCGTGGGTGACTTCAAATTATGCAGCAGAACCTTGGGCACAAAAGGCAGTGGGTATCCCACGATCTCTGTTAGCAAAGCTGCTATCCAATCCTAAAAAGAGCGTGTCAAAGGACAAGCCCTCCAACAATTGGGGCTGGCATTTGAGAACATTCTAGGCAGACGGGAATGGGTTTAATGTGGGCCAAAACACATTTATAGATTGATTGAGCTTTCCTATAAAATGTTACAAAATGATGGTTTATACTCACATAACATATTGGGGGCATGCCTCGCAGCCCGCTGGCGTCATAACATGTTATATTTTAGATGTAGGTGGGAAAAATATTTGTTTCTCTATGTTATTTATAGGTGTGCTCTGCACAGCCATGCAAAATATTACACAAATTACAAAATGAACACATGTTCATCGTTAACAGTGTCTGTCAACGAAGAATAAAACAGGCCCTTGGACAGCAGTCTATGTCACTAACATACCTATTTTCTGCCAGACTCACCTCCAAACTCTAAATCAGGGTCTATATCTCTTTTTGAGCAAATTCAGCACCATGCATTTGTGCAATATTTGCAAACGTATCTCATTGTCCCCTGAAGATATAATGTAAAATGTGGAGATTTTTCATCTTTTTAACACATTTGTTTAATATTTTGTTGCATTTCTCTAATGGAAGTGCATAAATCCCAGAAAAGTATAAAAGAACTGTTGCCTTGAATGTCAGGAGGCTGACATTTTGTGGGGTTTCTTAGGGATGTGACCTGCACAATCAATTATGTATTATTACTGCTGATCACTAAAATCTGATTTTAGTCTGATTTTCATCCACTTTACTAAAACATAGTAATTAACTCTAGTCTTCCTTATGCAGGAATCAGACAACACATGCATCTGTGTTTAGAGGTATCAGGCATGTGTTTTCTTTAGGTTTGGGATGCCCACTGTCGATAAATTGGGTGCATTGCATTCAGCACTTCAAAAGAAAATGAAAAGTGAAATGCAGGGTTAGGGTAGCTGTCTTCTTGTCAAAGGTATCTCTCCCGGGCCCAATGGAAACCACCACATATATTTTCAACGTTGCACACCATAAAGTTTCTATCACTTGGTTCCAGATCTCCCAGGTCCTGATTTGCTTATATTTGCAAGATTATCAGCCAAATTTTCCTAAAACTAGGCATTTTCTGATTGTCAGGCTGGGTGAACATGGTGCAAACTTTTCTCCAGCCAGGCGAGAGCAAAGTAGAGGAATCACTTCTAATGGCAGGGAAGCCAATGGGGCTGCAGTCCCTTGGGCCTCCCTCGCAGCCCCCAGCACTGTAAAGCAAAAAATGATACAGCAGCACAAGAGAAATGTAGGCTGTAGGTTGACTGGGTGGGATCGAGGTCCCCAGAGGATAAAAATCAATAAGAAAACACAAATTGACCAGTTATAGTTAGCTGAAGTAACTATAACTAATGCCCTAACATTCACTGTTTATCCCTCACATATTACATCACTCATGACATGTTATTTGAAATCGTTGATAACATCGCTGAGGACTTCTGAAATGACATAATTGATGACAGCACTGTCATGGCGCGAGCTGAGTTATGGTTACTTCAGTGAACTATAACTGGTGAATTTCTGTAGATGTTTGAGTTTAAAATGGTATTTTTAAGTAATATTTTCACCAAATTATAACATCACTTTAACCTTTCTTTTTTAGTGAGTATCTAAATATATAACCAATATACATAAATATTGCCATCTAATTCGGAATGCCACAGTGGTGGGCAGTGTAGCTCCAAGAAGACCAGGGATCACGTTTAGGAAAGTGAAAGCTATGAGGCTGGACCTGGTAAAAGGCAGTCCGGAGAATAGCATCCCTAAGCTATCCACATGGTTAGCACAGAAAGCAGGATTCAGAAAATGCAGGAGTTGTAAAGCATGGGAAGAACCTGACGAAATCACCATTCTCTTCATGCATTAAGAACATTAGGGGCCAATATAACTGCAAAACAGAATTTGCAGTTTATATGTTGCAGTGTCCCTGTGGGCTGCCCTATATAGGAAGTAACATTCTGGAAGTTCACAAGAGGATCCTGCAACATATATACGAGCCATCAAAAACTGTGACAGATCACACCAGGTTGCTCGCCACTTTGAGGAATTCCACAGGAGTGAGACATCAGTTTTGACATATTTTGTACTCAACTCCATCCCAATTAACATTCGGGTAGGAGACAGACAAAGAAAATTAAGGCAACTGGAGTCCAGATACATAATGGAAATGAATACAAAAGTACCATGGGGCCTGAACACAGAAGAAGACCTGCGCACACACCTTGAGTCATGATATAAACAAGAAACATTGCAGTTAATTGTTCCACCGATTTCATGAATAATATAGATTTTCAGGTATTGGTTTTAGAAATGTTAACATTGTAAGAATTTAGTTGGGAATTTGGGGTCACTATTTATAATTAATACAAGTATCTGTTTTATAACTATGCTTGAAACCTTAGTGAACTTGAGACACAGGATTAGAATTGGAGATCATTAGTGGCTGTGCAAAAGTCCACTTGGGCATGATAACATAATATGGTGTTGTATTATACAGTAACTCCTGTTGAATAGATAACATGGAATTTAAAATGGAACTGAGTGGGAGAGGTACATAATTCTGTCATAATTATACCCAATGGAACTGCCCAAGCCCACTGGGGCATCATTGCTGAGGTATGAAATTGATTCCAAGACGGGAGGTTTTTATGTAGCACGGAAAAGGTGTGAAAAGTTGGGCAATTAAATGCATCAATATGGATTGATGTTCATAAATGATCCCTTTAGTGATATAACTCTATTCATTGAGGGATATCTTTATAATTTTCCATCCATGTACATTGCTCTGTCCAGCTGCACAGAGGGCAGTCTGGCAGCTGAGAGTCATAATTCACCGAAAGGATTTGAGTAACAATGGCTGTTCTGTTTCAACAAAAGAAAAGGTGTTGTTGATACAATGTTGAAATTGGTTCATAATTTTGTAGAATACTGTGCATCTGTGTACAACACTAGAGAGGCTAAAACGACAGATAAAGAAATTGTCGTAAGTGATTCCCACACTATGGCAAGAATCTTTACAAGGGAATTACAGAAGCTGCTGTGTGTGTGATAAAGTAATTATGACAATTACAAACTGCAAAATGTATAAAATGAGCAAATGTATATGAATTGTAATGAGATATGGTGAGGCTCAAATTTTGCATAGTCTGTTTTTACTTACCTGCAGGCATACACTGAGGTTTAAAAGCATTCAGAAAATGGCACCTCGTCATCAGTAAACAAGGCTACGTTCGCAGTCGAAAAGTGTTTGATGTTGGCCGACAAATAAAGTGAATTGAGAAAAACAAACTCACACATTGCGTCGTCATCCTTGGGAGCAAGGAGGAAGTGAATATATATATGTTGTTCCCAAGTTTCCCTCAACGAAGACGCACTCTCTTGCGGATTAACTTACAGAGTTCTTTATTTTCAAACCTGAAAACCGGCATCTACATCAAGATTACTGTCATGCCTGATGCATTGTGGACCCTCCTGGTCCTTGATCAAAGACTGGAGTAAAACCCTGCCGCTTAAGAAACACCCTTGTCCACATGCTAATTAATAATATTATTGCTCTCCGGTGGGCCTCTCTGAAGAGTTGTCTTTCCACATGCATGCTGAGATTCGCAGTGCCTTAACATACTTTTTACCCTCCACTTTACAGTAAGGTTACTAATTTTCGATATTCACAAACTACATGCAGAATTTTATGACTCCGCACTTCCCAAACTTAAGTGTGTGGAGTTCTCCGCACCAAGTGATTCTTCTGTTGGGATGGAGAACTCCGCACACATAAGTGTAGGGAGTGTGACTGTGGAGTCGTAAGATTCTGCAAGTAGTTTGTGAATTGCATTTTGGAGTACGTGTTGTACTATAAAACATACTACAAATTGTAGTTTGCAAATCAGGCCTTGTATCTGTGTTTGAAAGCTTCTTTCCTGGGATTTCTACGTGTAAACATTTCTAATAAAATTCTATAAAATTCTAATAAAATTATACTGTGAATTCCATTTAAGCTAGCTTATTCTTTAACTCAGGTTAATTTTTTCAACCAAATGAATTGTCATTTGAGCCGATTTATCTCCTTTAAGAAATTGATAAAAAATAGTTGAAGCATGTTTTAGCATTGAATTCACTAAATAGGACACAAGTGAATGTAGCTGTGCCACCCAAACAGACCATTTTCCTTACAAAGTGCATTTGGGAATGTGGAGATTCTGACAGTATGGTGAAATTTGCTCTATTGAAAATTAACGTTAGGCATTTTTGTTTGTTCATTGCTTAGTTGGTCTACCGGCAAATGTTGATGAACATCAGGGCATGTTGGTATTCACATACAGATGGCTCCCCATTCCAGAAAAGCATACAAAGTTTACTCCTGTCAAGGGCAAGAGTGAATGGGTTTCAAGAATGAGACATGGGAGAAAACACAAACACATTTTTGGGCTGGGGTAGAGGAAAGTTGTGTGTACAAAAGCACATTG
Source organism: Calotriton arnoldi (assembly GCA_963921515.1). Taxonomy (NCBI): domain Eukaryota; kingdom Metazoa; phylum Chordata; class Amphibia; order Caudata; family Salamandridae; genus Calotriton; species Calotriton arnoldi. The sequence goes on from CAWUFW010001896.1 coordinate 108,576, forward strand.
TGGAAATGTACACCTGGTAAACATTCTGAATTCAGAAATGTTTTCTCTGAATACTCATGAGATCCTTTGTGAATTATAGATAGAAACATCTGCTCCAAACACCAGGGTAAGCCTAAAGTGGCACATTTCACATTTTTCTGATAGTGCCGTTTGTGAACAAGACACACAGATGGCTCAGCAAAATGAACATTCATCAATGAGCAGGGATCTAGATTTCATAAAGCAGAATACTGAGCATTTACAAGGGTTGTGTGCAGGTCCTGGTGTGGTTGGGTGGCGAAAGAAAAGGAAGTGGGTACTGGAGGGGTCAATATGTGCTTGGCATCATAGTTCTGCCCACAACATTTCCACGATTTGATGGGCTTGATCTGAGGGTATTATGGCCAAAGTCTCTACTGCACATTGCAGTGAATTTTTCTCATTTATTTTTTCCACAACAATTCATATTATAGAACTGTCAGGTAGGTGACATGATAACCCCTACCCCCCCATAATATTTAAGAAAATGCATCTGCCCAGGTCTGGGCCTGTGACGAATATTGTTTTATCGTGTAAAGAAGGTAACTCTGTTTCCTATCTGTCCTTCTCTTTCCTATTTAGCGAGTGATTAAATACATATATATTGTTGCACAGGGAAAACAAATCAAGCTTAACTGTTTGACAAGTTCAGCATAACCAAGCGGAAGAGAGGAAAAAACAAATTAACCTGATATTAAAAGGTCACCCTGTCTAGCAGCAATTACACATTCCAAAATTGTCCGAATGTTAAAGTGAACTTTGACAGTATTCCAAACGTGATAACAACCACATTTCGATGTGAATGAAATGTAAGCAGAACACTTCCGGTTGTGTAGTCCTGTAATTATTCTATTGATATTTCTGTCAAATAGGATATCAAGTTTTTAAGTTTTCTGGGGCATTTTCCCTCCTCCTGTGAATTGCATTGAATAAAATGTTGCTGAAGGTACAAATATAGAAAACACATTTTGCAATATGCTTGGTCATTATTAGAAAAAGAATTTGAACAAGCATAATTTCCAACAAAGGAACGAATTCCAACATGCGAGTTTCCTGCATAATCTATTTTCTGAATTATTAAGCATCAAAAGGGTGAAAAATCAGGCCACTGTAATTATGGCCGTCTCAGTTACAGCATAATATACTGAAGCAAACGTATTAACAATTTTTACTCCACTTCTAAACTAGTGTTGGTAAACCTCTTTCTGCTCACCTGTACCTACGCGGTGACAGATGAGGTACTATGCCACTGACTGAAACCATAGGTCCTGGTGGAAGCCAGTGGAGCTTACTGCTTCCTGGATCAGAGACCACTGATCTGATGTGCCTTGGCTAAGGGTATGGAAAGCTGGTCATTGGGAAGTAGTTTCCACCGCACCCGGCTTAAGTGTCATGACACAAACATTGCTGGTGATAGAATGGCACACATTTTTTGTGCAGCATGAGGACCATATAAAATAGACCCACACCTAAGACTCCTTGGGAGAGGAGGTGCCAGGGTGGATGCGCTGTCAGTTGTGGATGCGTCAGTTATGGGACCAGGGCCGGGCTGGCCGTAGCGGGCACCGGGCGTTTTCCCGGTGGGCTGGAAGGGTGGGGCAGGTTTTGGAGCAGTGGGGACCTGTTTTGTTACTGGCGGCTGGTTTTGCAGCAGTGCTGCAATATCGTCCCCCTGTAACAAAAGCAGCAGCAGTGCTGCACCCCCCAGCCTCTACCCCGGCAGGTGCTTCTCACTAGCAACCCCCACCCCACCTGTTAGAATAGAAATGTACACGTTTGCACATTGCCTTATGTAAGTTAGCATTCATGGCACCATTTTCTAGTTTAGACGCCATTTTGTATCATGATCGAAACTAATCCTTTGCTATTTCTGAGAAAAGGCCTCTGTTAGGTTTCGTTTCTGCAGTGTTAGGTTTTGCTTTACTAATGAATAGACTGTTCATATTAGTGCATACCTTTCTCTCTAGATAGAGGCCCTCTTCCACTTGTCGGGTGGCGGGTACTGGGTGAAACGACCTTGGGTTGTTCTAGGAGGTGTGAGATATGAGAATCGAAACTCATGTTTCTTATGTATTTCATTGTCCAGCTGCATCTGCCGCGAAAATTCCACTGTGGGCGTGTTTTAGCCCGGTTGCGAGATGTACATAATGTATCTTTTTGCTTGTCGATTTCAGTCCCTCTGCAGCACCCCTAGAATCTGGGCAGACTGGGCTCCGCTCTGAGTGTATCTAATAACCAGTTATTGGTTTGTATTCTCTATTGTCTGACCGACTCTTCCTTTGGTATGGAAGGCTGAGAGGTGGTCATTAGCGACCCGGGTGACCATAATCAGGCCACTTCCTTCAGTTGGCGCCCGAACAGGGACTTCTTCGGGTGATTGATCCATCCCCTTCCACAGATGGGGGGAGGCTGAGGACATCGTCGGGTCGGGCTGTCGGCTCAGGGATCCATGCACGAAGAGTAATATTTACTCGCAGCTGCCCCTTCTGTCCTGCCGGACGGTGCCTCGTACAGTGGTCATCCCGACTGGAGTCTTGAACGGCGAAACCCTTGGATCTGACCATTTGGTCTGAAGAGTCGGCAGTGGAGAATTGGTCCATTTGTGCTACTCATATCAGGTGAGTTTGTTTTGGTTCTTTGTGGATATGGTACCATTGTGCTTTGAGTTTGGTGCGGTCTGAGGGCCGTCTTTGGTAAAAGTATTTGCAATTACTTGGCTAGGTAAAAGCAACAAACTTGTTTTCCTTTTAAAATGCCTAGTCTTAGTAAAATCTTGTAATCGTGTTGTCGTTGTTGTTTTGCAGATGCTCGATTGGAAGAAGCTCAGCCGACACCTCCTGAAGGCAGCCCTTATTCTGATATGTATGTGAAGCATGGTCTTGGCCCTATTATGTTTAGTACGCTATGGCACAAATATACGAGGGACAATGGCGAGTTGCAGTGGCCGTTGACGGGCACTTTTGTTGAACAAAAAATTGGGTTTCTACAGGAGCAATTATTTAAGAAACGAAGTAGACAGTCTATGTTTGATTCCCTTAGAAGTTGGCAGAAGGAGGCTAGACAGTGACGGTTACAAATGGAAAGCGATGCATGGAAAGGGAAAATGCAAACATAGACACAGAAAGCTGGGGCATATGATAGGGAGAAACAAGAGTCTGGAATTGAATGTGCAGATAGGAGATTTCGGTTGCATATTGATAAGTCTTATTTGACCAAGGAAGAGGACGATACTTTTGTAGAGGTGTTGCTAGATACTCGACCCCCGCCTCCTTATGCCCCACAGAGGATATACCCTGCCGTTTCCTTACAGTTACAGCAGCCTGCTGCGTCTGTTTTGGCTGCTCCCGTATCTACGGCTGTTGTTTTGACGGCTTTGGCTACTGCACCTCCTGCTCCTTCTTTGTCCTCGCCATCTTTGGCAACTGTGACCCCCAGCACACCTGCTGTTTTGACTCCTGTATCTTCTGTTCTTTCACCTCCGGTGCAAGAGCAGGCAACGATTGTACCCGTCTCTTCTGTTGTTTCTCCTTCCATGGTTTTTCATCCTCCGATATCTTTGAATGTTGAGACGCCAGTACGTGGATTTGAGGATAGAGATTGGACAAAATTCAAGGAGCGAATAGGCCCGTTGGTGCGATCTGGGGTGGGGGATGAATAGAAACAAGTAATAGCTGACCAGGCTGCATGTTGGGCTCGTAATGTGATCTATAGTGTGGAGGATGTTTGGGAAGTCATGCGAGATTTTGAACCCTTTATACAGCAACATGCCCTTAAGCATATGTCTGCTACGTTGATTAGTCTTTGGCAGCAACACAAATGGACAGAAGCACCTCAAATTTTATTTGATATTAGAGATCGAGTATATGCCACTGATTTTGAGCCAGGCCAGGTATTTGGGAATGTTACAACTTTAGTTGCCTATAAGGGTAGACTACATAAGAGGAGTCCTACTCAGGTAACCTAGGGCCCGATGCGGGAGGTCCATCCCCTATATCACCCAGAAATACCTGAGTTGACGGACCAGCGCGGGATTGTCACTAGACATGCCGTGCCTGCCCGTTTCCAGGAGCAATGGGTTTATACTCCATGGAAAAGGAGTGAGGTTTTAGCCCTTAAGGCTCATTTGCCTGATCCTAGGAAGAATCCTACAGCTTATTTAAAAAAATTAATGGAGGCTGCCTCTTCTACTGTAATGACTCTTGCTGATATTGAAATGTTCTTTGGCCTCCTTGTTCCGGTTGATGTTTGGAGACAGGTCCATACTCTAGACCATATCGTGGAGTTGGGTGGTACCTGGAATGTGATTAAGGGATGGGATCAGGAAAGGAATCCTGGTGATAAACCCTGAGCTGAGATACTTGCTTTGCCAGGCCGTATTATTACATATATGCATTCCCTTATCCTGCCCAAGAAGGTAAGTTGGGACACATTGACGGCTTGTCGACAGAAGAAGGATGAAAATGTGTCTGATTTCTTTACTCGGTTTGAAGACACGTTTTTGGATTATAGTGGGCAGGATATGTCTGTTGAAGGAGGAGTTTGATTATTTGTTGACAGATTTGTTTCTAACCTTCTTCCTGAAATTGCGACTCGTTTACAGGCGTCTGAGAGTACTTGGTTCACCTCTCCCCCCTCTGTTATTTTGAATATGGCCCAGTACTATGAACATCGAGATCAGGAGGAAAAGGATAGGACTGATAAGAAACATAAGGATTTAGAGATGAAGGTGTTGTTGCAGCAAGCGTTTAGGGGAAATATTAGGGGACGGGGTGGTCCTTCTAGACAGCTTCCACGTACCAGTAGACAGCCTTCACAACACCTTTGGGGCGAATCAGTGTGCCTATTGAAAGGAGGAGGGACATTGGCGTGGCCAGCGCCCTGTGCTTTTACAGAAAGTTGCAGCTCCTAAAGGACGCGGTTCCGGTGGGAGAGGTCGTGGGCCAGAGAGAGCTCAGAATGTTACAGTCTCACAGGGTCGTTCTGTTAATAATTATTTTGATGACCCTCGGGAAGGCCAGTATTATCATGATGATTACGATATGGATGAGGCAACAGGTATGTCCTATAGCTAGGACAGCCAGGAAGAGGGACCAGTTCAGATACCTGTAGATCAGCGTGGTCCTTATGTCGCAGTGAAGTTGCAAGGTTTGACTAAGGAATTTTTAGTGGATACGGGCGTGATGGAGAGTTCTGTTTCTCGACATATGGTCCCTGGGGAAGCCCTGTCTGGCCACAATAATGCTTCAGTAGGTTTTTCAGGTGTACCAGTTGTAAGCCCCATATCACGCCCTCTTGCATTGATTGTTGGTCCTTTTACTGTGGAGTCTCTGTTTTTGCTGACATCTAACTGTGGTGAGAATCTGATGGGTTTGGATTTGTTGAAGAAGTTGTATGCTACAATCTATTGCTCTCCTGCAGGTGTCTATATCACTATGGGTCCGAATGTGAGTACTAAACAGTGTTTGTCTCAGGATGCACCCCTTCCAGCTTTATTTGCTGATGTCCCACCCACTCTATGGGCTACAGGTGATGCGGATGCGGGACTGTTGCATATACCACCAGTTTCTATACAAATTGAAGAGAATGTTGTTTTGCCTCGTATTCCTCAGTATAAGATACCGCAGGCAGGAGAACGGGCTCTTCTTCAAGATTATTCAGGATTTGATACAGAAGGGAGTAGTTGAGGAAATATCTGGAAATATTTGTAATAGTCCTATTCTTCCGATTTTTTAACGGGCACCCTCAGGCTCTTCTGAGGATGCTGATGATGTTTATCGTTTTGTGATCTGCGCGAAGTTAACAAGATAGTGGTTCCACAGTTCCCTGTAGTTCCTGATATTACTGCACTTTTGATGATGATTCCTTCTACTGCTAAATTGTTCTCTGTTATTGATTTGAAAAATGCTTTCATTAGTCATCCTATCCATCCAGACAGTAGATATTTGTTTGGGTTCACACTGGCTGGAGGAGCTTTAGATTCTGATGCACTCCTCAGGGCTATAGTGAGAGTCCTAGTATCTATAGTCAAGCACTGAAAGCTCAGTTGGATTCCTTGTCGCTTCCCTCAGGTAATGTATTAGTGCAGTATGTTGATAATCTCCTCATAGCTTCTGATACGGCACAGGGTTGTAGAGATAGTACAGTTCAATTGTTGTTGTATTTGGCCCATCATGGCCATACGGTTTCCCTTTCTAAATTTCAGTATTGTCGATAGGAGGTCACCTACTTAGGTCACCTACTGTCGAAGGAGGGTAGGAGGCTGACCCCCTGAGCGCATCAGTACCATTGTTAAAATGCCCATTCCACAAACTCAGAAAGATGTGCGCGCTTTTATAGGTATCACTTCCTATTGCCGGCAGTGGATACCTAACTATTCCCTACTAATTAAACCTTTGCTTGCATTAACAATAAAAGAAGTGCATGAGCCTTTGCCTTGGACGCCCGAATGCCAGCAGTCTTTTGAGCAATTGAAAACTGCGCTTTGTTCGGCTCCAGGACTTGGCACACCTGACTATGGCAAGCCGTTTGTGCTCTATGTCCACGAGATGGCTGGCTGCACGCTTTCTGTCGTAACACAAAAATTTGGGGATAAGCAACAGCCGTGAGCTTATTTCTCTGCCGTGCTTGATCACGTCGAAAGGGCCCTCCCGAGTTGTCTGAGAGCAGTTGCAGCTGTGGCCACTTCAATTAGACAATCGGCTGGACTTGTGCTTGATACTGACCTCACAGTTATGGTACCCCATGCTGTGGATACACTTTTGAATAAGACAAACACACAGCACCTCACCAATGCACGCCTCACTGGCTATGAATTGACATTGTTTGCTAAACACATTACAATTAAGAAATGTGCTACTCTGAATCCAGCCACGTTACTACCCCTCCCTTCTGAGAATGATGCAGTCAATACACATGATTGTATTTTCCGGACGGAAGAAGAGACAAAGGGACGGGTAGACTTGACTGATGTTCCCTTATCTGACCCCCAAGGAGAACTGTATGTCGATGGCTCTTGTTTTAAGTTACCAGATGGCACTACGACGGCAGTTTATGCTATTACTACGCTGCACACAGTGGTAGAGACATCACAGGTCCCCTATCAGTCGGCTCAAGCTGCTGAGCTTGTTGCTCTTATTCGAGCTTGCAAATTGAGAGAGGGACTGGTTGTCAACATCTATACCGACAGCCAGTATGCCTTCAGGGTTGCACATAATTTTGGGAGACTCTGGGCAGAGAGGGGGTTCCTTACTTCTCATGGCACAAAGATTCAGCATGGGCACCTCATATTGAGACTTTTGTCTGCTTTAACGCTCCCCAAGAAATTGCTATAATCAAGTGTAGTGCCCACAGGAAGGTCAGTGATGACGCGGGTAGAAGAAAGGCTTTTGCAGACCAGACAGCTAAGCAAATGGCCCGAATAAACATGAAACGTATGTTTGTAGCAGGTCCAGCTAGGTGGGTTCCTGAAGTTGTCATGTTTGAGAATACCCTAGAAAGTGTAAAAGAGATACAAAGTGAAGCCACTATGGAAGAATTAGCGGTATGGCAAGAGAGTACAGCATAGTTAAATGAGGAAGGATGTTGGATTTGGTGAAATATTGTATGATCTGTATGATGCATAATACAGGGAAGGGTATCCCGACACCACCTGGTAATTTCGCACCACCCACTTTTCCTTTTGAGGTCCTTCAAATGGACTATATTCAATTAGAGAGATGTAACAATCCTAAGTATGTTCTGGTGGTTGTATGTGCATTCAGCAAATGGGTTGAGGCTTACCCTACTAAGGATACTACGGCCATTACGACTGCAAAGGTACTCCTGAAGGAGTTCTTTCCTCGTTTCGGCTTGCCCCACATTATCTGGAATGACAACGGAAGTCATTTTAATGCAAAAGCGATTCAATTGATTTGTGAGGGTCTTCATGTGAAGCAGAAATTCCATGCTGCTAATCATCCACAGTCAGTGGGTTTGGTTGAGAAGTACAATGGTACTCTCAAACTGAAATTGGCAAAAATTCAGGAGACTAAGGGGTTCAAGTGGCCAGATGCTTTACCGTTAGCACTTTTGTCAACGAGAACAAGAGCACATTCTAGGACAGGATTGTCTCCTTACGAGGTCGTGTTTGGGCGCCCAGCAAAGGTCTGGGGCGTCCCGCGCCCTCGTAAATTCTCAGATATTGAGTACTCTGTGTTGCTCGACTATCTTGGCCAGTTAACTGAAAGTTTACATTCTATTCACCAACAGGTGCGAGAGTCCCTGCCTTCCACACCAGAGGGACCTGGCCACGATGTCCAGCCCAGCGATTACGTCTTATTAAGGGATTTTCAGAGGAAGAAAAGTTTGGAGCCGCACTGGAAGGGGCCAGAACAGGTCCTGTTGGTGACACGTACTGCTGTGAAGGTTGCTGGCCGTAGTAACTGGGTACATGCGACCCACTGTCAGAGGGTCCATTACCTTTACCCTACGATCAGTGGGTCAAGGACGGCATCGGGGACTCCGAGTGCGAGCAGGTGCCTCGGTTCGTCCCATTCAGCGATGTCCAGCTAACATGGACGCAGATGGATAAAGAAAATGAGAGCGTGTTGAACAAGGCTGTTCCTCCAGAAATACGAGCTATCCAGGAGCCTCTGTTCCCTGATCCTACGGTGCCTGGGGCTACCAGGTATAATTTGTGCCCTCGGCTGAGAATAGTAGCATCTAAGGAGAAAAGAGATTAGGGATGGACTGCATAAGATAGTCTGTACTGAGTTATAGTACCAACAGAGATTTGTTGAGCTTGGTGAAGGATTTCTGCTTACTTTAGTTTAGTTGTTTGAACATTAGATAGGGAAGACTGAAGTATACCGTGAAAGATATACCATCTTGATTGACGTGGGATTTGAGCTGAGGACAGAGCAAGCTTCACCGCTGGTGCTCAAGAGCGCCAATGTATTGATGGACAATAGGAGCCAGTAGCAGTGAGGCTCTGCCGGACACTGGGAACTTGTATATTACCTTTGCACTTTGCCCCTTTTTCATAATTCGTTATGCATCCTTTTGGTAGACTGGTTGCTGAGGAAGAACAGCCAGTGATTTTTGTTGCTCAACATAATATGGTGTGGACCCGCAAACAGAAAATAACATGTGTTGTTCTTGTGGTTTTGTTATTAATACTAGTGTCATGGGTTTTGGACAAAGATCAGGATGTGTCTTTACGTACCAAGGGTAAGGTTATATCCCCAACAAGAAAGAAAAGGACAGCCCCGAGTAATATATTTCTAGACACGCATAAGAGATTCTTTGGAGAAGGGACAGCTTGCTATCCCACTGAATCTGTTACTAGTTTATGGACTGCATATCCGTTATCACTTGTAAACTATACCTATACTCATCCACTGCAATTTACAGAAGTGAAGGGTGTTTTTGGTTTTGGTTATCCAGGACCTTGTTTATATTACAGAAAGCCACTGGGAATGGGATATCCAGGTTGAGATAACAACACATATTGTGACAACTTCTATATGGAAAAACAGAATGTCACATTGGTAGATTGGCATTACAAGGAATTGATAGTCACCCGTGAGGCTGGTTATTACCCTGCTTGTTGCCCTATTGTGAACAGTACGGACACCTCTTTGTATATCAATTGTTCTGGAATAGTGCTGTACAGAAATACAATGCCCTTGGTAAATGACAAAGATCTGAGTACCTTTGGAATGAACACCAGATATGGTGCAGTAGATTATGAAGGACCATTTTATGCACACCCAGGGTTTTACTTCTTGTCTAACGGTACATATTCTAACGTTCATAATGGTACAGACGATGTAGCTCTTGGGATGGTGTTGCCCTTAGGTATACCCTGTAAATACACTAAGCCTAATGTCCGCTGGTTTAAGAGGACTTTGACCAAAGAATTTTGTGAGGGAGTGACCGATATAGAGGTCAATAATTATAGTAACGGGATCACTTTTGGATACACCCTTTCTTCCATTTTCACTTTGGGGGGTACCTCCATGGCCCGGGGTGAGAAAGCTAGAGAATATTTTGGATGCAAGTTACAGATTTTATTTAATACTACCGTGGCTGCTTTACGCGACATCACCACTCAGCTGGAAAGCATGCAAATATATTCTGAACAGACGAGATACGCAGTCGATTTTATCCTGGCTAAGAGTGGTGGTGTATGCACGGTAGTGGGAGACCAGTGTGTGGTCGGGATAAAAAATATGGAAAAGAATATTACCAAGCACATTCTTGATATCCTCGAGAACGTCAAGGGAATGGAAAGTGGAAATTGGAGTTGGTCTCTCTTCGGTAGTTGGGGCTGGATTCTTGAAAAGGTGATTTATTTGATTGTGATATTAGTACTTTGCTGTGCCCTTATTCAGTGCCTTCCCTTATGTTGCTCCTATTGCACCACCATTCTCACCCCTAAACGGAAAATATCAATCCATGATACCAATGCTGCCATTATGGTACAGAAAGAAATTGACGACCTCATGAACATAGATGAGGGCGTTTTCAAGACTTCTTCCCTCCTTAAAATCTCCTTTCCCATTACTGAAAACATGGAACGCTCATAAGATTCCTGTTTTCTTGATTTTATGTTCTCCCTGTTGGTATTAGAAAATGTTTTTAGCTCATGCTAAAAGGAGGGTCTGTTAGAATAGAAATGTACACGTTTGCGCATTGCCTTATGTAAGTTAGCATTCGTGGCACCATTTTCTAGTTTAGATGCCATTTTGTATCATGATCGAAACTAATCCTTTGCTATTTCTGAGAAAAGGCCGCTGTTAGGTTTTGTTTCTGCAGTGTTAGGTTTTAGTTCACTATTGAACAGACTGTTCGTATTAGCGCATACCTTTCTCTCTAGATAGAGGCCCTCTCCCACTTGTCTGGTGGCGGGTACAAGGTGAAACGACCTTAGGTTGTTCTAGGAGGTGTGAGATATGAAAATCGAAACGTATGTTTCTTATGTATTTCATTGGCCAGCTGCATCTGCCTGGAAAATTCCACTGTGGGCGTGTTTTAGCCCAGTTGAGAGATGTACATAATGTATCTTTTTGCTTGTCGATTTTAGTCCCTCTGCAGCACTCCTAGAGACTGGGCAGACTGGGCTCCGCTCTGAGTGTATCTAATAAACAGTTATTGGTTTGCATTCTCTACTATCTGACCGACTCTTCGTTTGGTATGGAAGGCTGAGAGGTGGTCATTAGTGACCCGGGTGACCCTAATCAGGCCACGACCTTCACCCTCACCCCCGGGCTGGTCCAGCTGAATTGTCAGGCCTGGTTTGTGTTCCCAGTCTGGCTCTGATGTGAGCGTTGACAGTTATAGATGCAGGCACCACCTCTTAGAAGATAGGATAAGAAATGGGACAGATGTCACAGGCAGAGCAAGAATTCCCTCTGATATTGCAATCAAAGCAGGAATTGTCAGGTGATATGGTACCGGGAATAATAATTGCAGAGGTACAGGGCAACCTGGAATCCTTTCTGTCTTCCTAGTAAAAAAAATAAGAAAATGTCAATAAATTCACTAGAAGAGGATGTGCTAAACCTATGTTTTGGTGGAGCGACTGGGGTTTCTGCCCCACCAAAAAAGCAGCTCTAGCAATCACTAGCTCTGCTGGTTCCAATCACTGGCAGTCGGTTGTCAGCACAGGGCAACAACAGGAGGTCAGAAATATTAAGGGCGATCATCCAGATATTCCCTGGCATGGCCCTCCAGGTGAGGCATGGCAGACTCAGGCATGGAAAAGCTACAATATTCCCTCCCGCAGGAGGAAAACTCAATTTACTCAGGATAATCCGTACTTACTTTTTACAGACGTGAACCCACAGAGTGGCATTTCTGTCCAAATAGGTTGGGCATTCTCCTGCAGGGTGGACGGAGGCACTGCATTTGCAGCACCGGCAGCCTTGGCAGGCCACCCACTGAAGTCTAAATGATTCCCAGAGTTTCATATCCAATGAGATAAGATATAAAATTAGGACAGCAATGCAAAATAACACATAAGAGGTTCTCAAAAGAACCATTTAAAATAGTTATAAAATACAATGTAATCAACATTCCTAAACTATAAATTCAATAAAAAATGGGATTTCTCAGTGGGAAATTTGTTCAAAAATGGAAATGGTAACATGAATTTGACAAAATTGACATTTTGTAAAAAAGAAAAGATGAGTACTGTTTGAACATACCAAGAATCATACGATATCCCACAATACTAGTACAATTAATTTAGTAACAGGAAAACAGTTAGTTATGATTTATAAAATTTCGATGTCATAAATTTTACGATTTTAAAGGTTTTTGAAAACAGAAAATTCTAACAACATGAGGAGAAAAGGAAAGCTGCTGCAAAGTGTGCAACAAATGAAAACGTATAAAGTTTAAGCAACATCTCACAATTTTATTGCTCGTGTCTGTCTGCCACCCATGCTTGCTTCCGTACAGATGGTAGTCGAGCTTAAACTAAGGTTTAAGACCTGGACATGAACCTATAGTTTTTGGGACATTTTATGTTATGCTTTGTTAAGTTATGTTGTGTTATTATTTATTTAATAATTTCCAAACGATGAAGGGTTTTAGCACTTTAAAGAAAATAACCAGCTTAACCAATGACATTCTAAGAAATTGAGCCTTGTCATGCATTTAGACACTCCAACATAAAGGGAAGGATTTGCGATATATAAAAAAATTTCACAAAATACGTGGATTTTTTTTAAATGGCAAATTTTATGTGAAATACATTTAGCTTGTATCTGATAGGTTTTGCACAAACCTTGTGCGCAAGATACTACAGAAGCAATGTGCTTTCTCTTCTGTCTCTCAGCATCCCATGCACAAGTGAGCATATACACTAGAACATGAGAGCAAGTGATAAAAGCAGGGAAAGTGGAATGGGGTAAGAGAAAAAAGAGAAACACAGTAGTACGCACTCAACGAAGTCTGTAATTCTTGAATGTTAAACATAAAAAGGCATTATCTATCTATATATCTGTCTTATATATATGTACACCTCTCCCTATGGTACGATAACTACCCCAGGTATGTGTGTGTCTCCATGTGTTATTTTATGGAAGGTGAATATAGTTTCTACTTAACTGCTGCAAACTGAAGCATAGCAGCATAATTAGCATCCTGTGATTCCCTACACTTAACTATATATACAAATACTAGAATCATAATATGTTATGCACGTGTGATTAACATTAGTATTCATATGACACATCCTAGTAAATTTCACTCCTGTTCCATTACAGAACTTTAGCCGAACATGTAACACCAGTCTAAAGTTTGTCTTTAAATGAAATGTATGACTTACGGCTACTTCTCTTAGATCCCGGAAGCCATGCGCAACTTGAATTTCATGAGCAGCCACCCCCTGTGCTTACTTCAAGCCTTTCCTTAGCTGGATGGTCCACAAGTTAGATGTTTTCTTGGTACTATTTCATTGCACACAAATCTACATGAAGGTAAACAGCACTTTCAGCATGGCATCCTGACAGTATCTCAAGTACCTTTCTCCATAAATGTATACCTCGCAAAAAAAGACCCATGAGATAGCAGTTGGAGACTTATTTGAGGAGAAAATGTCTTATTTGAAAAGAAAATGTCTCTCATCTAGACATTTTCTACTCAGACTTGTCTCCTGTGGTAAAAAAATGCACAACATTTTGTGTTAGTAAAAATGCTAACAAATGTGCGTATTTCACTTAAAACAAAATAGGAGAATTATGCAAGATTACACAGTGTAACAACATTTTGCACAACCCTACATAAAGGAAAAGCTCTGCATATTTGGCACAGATGGCATGGGTGTCAATTCACTAAAATGCTAGAGGTAGCAGAAGTGGCATCACATAACCACCCCTTTTCACAATGACATCACAGGAAGTGATATCACATGATCTTTGACTCTGAGGGGCATATTCCCAAGAACGTTAGATAACTACAGCAAAAGTTGCTTAACGCAACTCTTCACATCGCAGTCAATCGCGGGAAAATAACACCGTGTCAACGTGGTATTCCCAACCCGGCGGCACCATGCGATAGTAGCAGGACAATGCGCCAAATGACCGCCCAAAAATTAACACAACGCCGGAAAAATGGGAAACACGAACGCGAAAAAACCTGCGATGCCCCAAACCGCGATACAAAAATCAGCGACAACCAGCGACAGGCCTGCAATACCCACGCGTCATGCGGGAAAATGCACTATAAAAGCAACCAAAAAAACACACCAAAACCAAATCAAACTGCGTAGCATCATGGATGCACCCGGACCGAGTGCAGAGGACAACCCGAACCCCACAAGCCCCACGGAGGACCAACCAGGAACCCCGTTTCCGGGGAAGGGCAAGGAGAAGAGGAAGACGGGGTTCAGTCCGCAGGAAGACCGGATCATCGTCACGGAGGTGATAGAACACCACCAACAACTGTTCGTCACCTCCACTGCGTCATTGGCAACACAAACGGAAATATGGCAGTCCATCGTCACCAACGTGAATGCAGTCGGAGTGTCGAGGAGGTCAATGGAGGAGGTCAAGAGGCGCTGGCATGAAGTGCACAGCCAAACCAAACAGAAACTCGCTGCCAACAGGAAGGCAGCAAAGGCGACTGGAGGTGGGAGTCCTGCGCCACAGAAGGAGATGGATGAGATGGAGGAAATGGTGGCCACAGTCATCAGTGTGGAGACGGTGCAAGGAGTAGGGGGTCTGGATACAGCTCGATATGACCTGACACAACAGCAACAGGGTGAGTAACGACCAGGGACTGGGGGCACGGGGGGAGATGGGCACAATGGCACACATGCACAATCATGTGCAGCACACTGCACACCTACAATGAGTGTGGAACATGTCCCTGATACCCTTGGCACACTGCAGCACACATAGAAACACCAAGTAGGCCCCCGTCCACAATGTGCACAAATGGGCCCCCCTCCATATCACCAATGCCACAACCTACCCATGCACATGTGCTGAATCCAGAAAAGCAGTGGCTCTGTGAGCCACACTGACAATGCAAGTGACACTGCATGACAGATAGCATGGCTGAAATCACAATACATGACATGGTGCACGAGACGACATTGAGGTGGCTGAGTGTGGACCACATACATAAAGGAGCAGGTCACACTCTGACACATCCACGTGCACCTACAACCCATGACGTCAAAAACACATCTGCAGACAAACAATGCACAAGAGTACAAAATTTGTCCTGGAGCACAAATGACCCAAGTCGCAAACATCCCAGCACCCGAAAAGCACACAAGTCAAAGGCACACCGACTCAAAGGGAGAAGGGTCCGCCAAAGCAGAGCTGCAGGGGCGAATCACCAACAATGCAGCACACACACATAGCAATCACAGTACATCAACATTGACGACAATGTGGTACAAAGTGCAACCCCTACACCACAGGATAGAGGACACAACTGGTGCCGCTCGTGCGTAGAAACTGGCCAATCACATCTGGCACTGCATGACACTGTGAGATGACAATGTACGAGTACAACCACACATCCGTCATGTAGTCGAAATGTCCACTGTCTCTCACCAAATAGCCAGCTTCACCAAAACAATCACAATGTACATTCTCATGCAGTCTGAATGTAAACATCTACAATGCATCAACATACATGGAACACACTGTTAACCTGCATCTCCCCTTTACATTGCAGAGGGACAATCAACACCCCCTGCAGAGCAGACCACACATCTCTTCAGTGATGATGAAGAGGACACCCTGCACATTTGCCCAGTCACACTCCAACGGCTCGTAGACAGCCTCTGCACCCCACCTCCAGGAGCAGGGCAGCCCAGCTGCATCGTGGTGACCCCACCCCCTGCACAGACCACACAGCAGGAAGCACACACCACCACAGCTGTCTCCCAGGACCCCCACGACCAACACATGGAATTCCAACGCCGTGTGTTAGGGTGCCAGGAGAAGATGGCTGATCAGCTGCGAGTGGGGTTCGACCTCATGGCAGCCAAACTCGATGCCATACGTGGGTGCCTGAGTCACATCAGGGAGCACCTACAGTCCCTAACAGACACCCACTGTCCGCACCATGCTCACCAACAATCCTTAGCTGACATCGCTGGGGCCATTACTCGGCTACAAGTACTGTCTAGTCAGACAGGCTCCAGCGATGACAGCACAGAGTTGGCACAGATGCGGAGGACAATTGAGACCATGGAGCCGATGCAGGCTGGAAGTATGGCTGCCACGGCTGAACACCAGCGAGATGTAGCTGGGATCTTCCATGCCCTGCAGATCCTCATCTTGCCATTGCTGCCATTGAGCCTGTACCGGATG
Organism: Calotriton arnoldi; assembly: GCA_963921515.1. Lineage (NCBI taxonomy): Eukaryota > Metazoa > Chordata > Amphibia > Caudata > Salamandridae > Calotriton > Calotriton arnoldi. The sequence goes on from CAWUFW010001896.1 coordinate 124,913, forward strand.
ACTGCTGCAGGAACCTCGACACACACATCTCCGCCCCCTGACGTGTCAGTGGCACACAGTGATGCAGCCCTATCACCTTCGTACCCTGATGTGTCAGTGGCACACAGTGACACAGCCATAACCCTACCACACACACCTGACACACCGGACACAGAAGACGTCTCAGAGGAGTAAGATGTGGAGGGCAATGACTGTGTGAGGAAGGAGGTAGTAGCATCCATCCCCGCCATATGGCCTGTCCCTGCCTGGTTCTGCTCTCTGCATCATGCCCTGGAACAACACCTCCCACTGTCCCCGAAACACTCTGTGACATTCACATAGACCCCGACATGGACTGCCATATCTGCTCTGGTACCAATGACACAGCAATCCGGCTTCGGACTGAACTCTTCCTCTTCAGATTAACTTTGCATTCCCCCAAGGACTCTGGTTGGCTCACCACTGGGCAACCATGTTATGTGGGCTTGCAATGGCCATGTACTGCTCCAGCTCCGACACTCCCCAGAATGTGAATAAAACATTCCAAATCACACAGATGTGTCATGTCTATGTTCACTCAAGTATAAACTTTTGGATGGATGTAGGGACATTGATTGCACTAAAAGGTACACCCTGGTAAATGTCATCAATGCACATGTTTGACCCTGACCCACATGGCCAATTAGATGAATGTGAAGGTGTGAACTAGCTGTGGCCTCATTGCACATGAACAACTATCTCGTTACCCCCCAACGTAGCCCCACGTCCATGCATTAAATAGGGCTGTGTGAGGAAATGTCAAATTTGGTAGCAGTCCTGAAGTGGTGTGCCCCATCACATGTGACAACAGAACGTCTCTTCGCATACCTACTCACACACATCTGTGTGGACACAGTCTGTTTTGATGGATAAGCTTGATCTACATGGCAAGAAGTTGGACACCATACTCACATTGCTGGAGACACGTAAGAGCACAGGTCTGCCAGCAACTATCCCAACCACAATGTCTGGCTCACAGAGGTGGAGCTGTCAATAGGGACTCACCCCCAATTCACAAGCGTCAGTCAATCCCTCCCTGTGTACGGACAATGCACATGTAGGCACACGATTTGTCATTCTAATCGACACTCATCACAGTTGTACACTAGTGAGGTTGCGTAGACTTTATTGGCATGTGCGTGTCAGTACGGGCAGGCCAAGGGCCACAACATGCAGACCAATGTTTAAGACACTTACAGGCAGCTTAGGAACATGTCGAGGTGCAAGTCATGGGGTGGCAAAAGTGAACACAAATCATTACGGATGGCAACGGTCTCAGCCCACCTTGCCTTGCTGGACGAGTCATGTGATGTTTGGCGTCTGCTCATTGGCCCGTGTCAGGGGACACGACTCACAGCCCATGGGATCTGCATAGTGCCGTAGCACCGGACTGCGCTGATTGTGTGCTCTGCTGACAGTGAGCAGGTGAAATGATCCTACAAGGTCACATGACGTACTACATTGCCATGTGTGTACTCTCCCCCCAGCAGTTTCTCCGATTTTGGAACGTTGCCAAACGACGCTGTGCAGCTCCGCCCATGGGACTGCATCACCTTGCACAGGTGTGTGTACACACGCGTAGATCCACGCACATGCATTCTGAGTCCAGTCGAAGGCAGACATGTCCACTGTTGTGGTGGGATATGTGACCATTCCTCCAAGATGCTACAAGGTGTGGGGACCTGTGCTGTGGGTGACAATCAGTTGTGGCTACAGGAATGTAGTTACTCGTCCATGAATGCGAGCGCTGCTTCATGGGCAATCTGTTCCAAGAGTACATCGTTGTCGAGGTCAAGGAACACGAGGGCGAACCAATCCATTACCTGGTCCGGGCAGCTGTGCTCCATCCACGCCGTTTCACCAAACCGCAACAGAGCCCAATAGGGGAGCGCCTGAGTGAGGTCACTGCACACGAGGAGTTGTGCAATCGCCCATGCCCAACTGCCTGCACATACGCCAAATATCAAGGCATCCCATGCACGGGTATCACGGTTACACTCCTGTTCATGGGCCAACAGGGGGCGCACACACATGTCATAATCTAGTTCAGCTAATGTTGTGTTGGATAGTCAGACATCCATGGGCCACTCGAATGTGCATGATCGACAGTGGAACCAGGGCTGGACGCAGGTGACGTACGCAAGACGGAAACTCAGTCGGTAACTGATGCGCAACACTGCCAGTGGCAGTGATCCCAACAGATGCAGCATTCGTGCTCGTACAGTTCCACGTGACGGGTTGTGCATGTGCCAGGGATTGCCAGCCATTGCCTTTGTTGGTCTTGTAGCACCGGCACTCTCCTGACAGGCGGCAGTTATGTGGATTATATGCCACTGTTCGGAGCAATGAGTCGTATTTGTGTGCAACGTTTGGGAGTATGGGTTGTTTTTTACTTATGTGTCAGGAGCATCCCACGCAGGTGTACCTCAAGCAGGGACAAGTGTGTGTGGGGAGTGGACAAGTTGGTCTTTCATTCGCGCAGTTCGTGGTGTGGGAGTCGTCAAGATCTGCTATGGTATCTCTCGCAGGGAGTGCCAGCCGCATTCAAGACCAAGGTCGGGGGTTCAGATGTCCTTCAGCCTTGTGTATTGAGACAAAGGAGCTTTCATTCCTAATGTTAGTCTGACTACTGCTTGCATTTTTTAAATGTGATGTGGCCTTCGCGTTGCAATTGATGCCAGGCCTTTGACTTAGTGTGCACCAAAAGCGATACACACACAACAGTTGGCATGTATGAGCCAAGGGCCCGATTGGCCTTGCGCTCCTTGTACAATCTCTCTTTCTCTCTCTCTCTCCCTCTCCCTCTCCCTCTCTTTCTCTCGCTCTCTCTATCTCTATCTATCTCTCTCTCTCTTTCGCTCGCTCTCTCTGTCCCTTGATGAGCGCATGACACACCTTCTTATCTGGAATTTAGTTTTGCAGGCTGTGACTTACAGATTGTCCTGAGAGGACCCGCCATGACTCTTCAAAATAGTTGTTTTGTGTTTATTCTGAATGAAACAAATTATTAGCAAATTCTGAGATGAATGTATGATTCTCATTTTTCGGACAACACATATATGTTAGGTGTTGTAATTGTGCGACATCAGGCACATTGTTTTGTTTATGATTTCGTAACGTTGATGTGACATATCTTTGTCCGGGGGTGGGTGGGGGGTGCCCGGAGTGGGGCCCAGTGGGGGGGGTGGGGTGGGTTCCTGGGGGTGGTGGCGGTGGGTGTTGTTGCCCTCTTGGGGCTCCGGGATGCATGGTCATTGGCTCCATGGCATCTGTTGTTCTTCATGTGTGGCTCTGGGCTGGGCACCCCTTTGATGGTGCAGGTTGTCATCTGACTTTGCACCAGGTCAGAGCAGGTGTTAGATTCATGCTGCTAACACGCCTTATCGCATGTTTTAGGATCTTATCGCTGATCTGGCTGGTCGTTGAGAATGTTGAGGTGTGGTGTTGTCGCGGATTTTTGCTCGGGAACGCCTACTCTGCATCTCATTAGCGATAGTTGCGGGGGTCATCTTTGGTGATGTTTTTTGCGGCTGCTATCGCTGGTAAACTGGTGTTATCGGCTGTTAGCACCAGCTTGTGAATGGGGCGATAATTTTATCGCGACTTTGGCTGAGATAAAGTGCCGTTAACTCGGCGATAGTTCCTTGAGAATATGCCCCTGAATCTTTCCGTACAGTGATATCATATGACTCTAATCCTGATAACATCACAATAGCTGACACTGCTGAAGTTAAGAGCCTCTTAAGTGCACAATTATAAAATAACACAACAGGTACTAATGCAGTTAAATGACCATTTTATATGCCATCTTCATTTTAAATAGGGTGCTGACATATTAGGAACATGGTGCCTTTCTCTTTTTTATACCAAAGGGGATGATGGTATCCCCTTTGGTATCGCTTTGTTCGCCCTAAGTTGGCAGGGTATGCCCAGACGTGGGTCCCTTGCTCACTTTGCCACTGGATTCAAGATAGCCTGGCTGATGAGGGTTTTGAACCCGAAACCTGTCCCAGGATGCTTGTTTCCGGTCCAGGGAAGACATGGCTTGGCAGTTCGGGCTGGACTGTTCCCATGAGGCACAGGGTCAGACTGATTTGCATATGGCCATGTCTGAACTGGGGTGGTGGAGTGAGCTAAAGAATGATGATGGATTAAACCCAGATCAGTTGACTGGGGGTGAGTTTTTGATTTGCTCTAACGCTCCGTCCATCATCCCCTTTGGTATCGCTTTCTCTTTTTTATAGCATGAAAAAATACATGTTTGTTGGAAGAAGAGAATGTAGAGGAACAAAAAACACAAAACAAGACTTGGATGTTACAATATTTATACCACAAACTGTCATGATTAAATGTTTTCTCTAGTGCATACCCCACGCATAAAATGTAGAAGACAAAAAAAGATTAAAATAAAAATAGTGTTTTTTTTCCATCTCAATTTCTTCTGGTAGACCATATATAGAGTGTGAACTAGGTAATTGGTTTAAATTATTCCTTAGCATTGTTAATATAATTTGATTAGTATCACTCACTAAAGCACAGAGGTGAGGCTTTTATTCAAACATATAATTTTCCATGTGTTCATAATAATAAAAATCGGGAAGATCTTGTTTAAAAATGTTTATTTTTCATATCTTTATTCCGAGGAGTATACTTTGCACTGTTGTATTTATTTGTGTTGTGGATCTAAGACTTTTATAACTCTGCTTCTGCACCTTTGTCTGCAACATGAGTTATTAAAGTGTTAGCTCCACAAAACAAACCTGAATGACGCAAAGAAACGTTTGACTTCTGTTCTTTGCATTGCCTTTGCCACCACTGCCACCAGGGGTCACAAAGGCAATGCCAGGGGTTACAGGGAGCAAGCCAGTGGTCTCAACTGCGACCCCTGGCGGCTCCTAAATGATGTTCATGAGACAGGGCTGAATGCATAGCCTAACTAAATATTAGGACATATACCTTCAGCAACTTCTGGAAAACCAAAGGTCGAAAATAGTTTGATAATGTTGCAGGAGGGATGGTTGTAGAGTGAGATGTAAGGCCAATCATTCTACTCTTCCCAGACTGTGCATGGCCTTTCGCTATGAGAAATGAAGAGTGGTCTCATACAATGGACACAGCGGGACTAACACCTCCATAATCTCGCTAGTTCATGCCATACAGGTTAAATGTTTTAACTACAGTGTATCAAAAACACCTTACAAATTCACTGAAAAACTTTGTTAAAGGTGCTTTGCTGTTAGCTGTACTAGTAAGACATCAAGATTATTTCATAAAACATCCGAAATCTCCATAAAAACGCAGTTAACATTATGTTTTGGTCACAATAAAAAATGTAAAAAACAATGAAATTCGCCAATTATGGTCAAAAATGTGAATTATAGCTCACATCATGCTAATGACCTCCCCACATGACATCTCAAATGGCATATTCACTTTGTATTTTCTGGATACATGAAGACAGTCAAAATAACTCTACAGTCTGGACAGTTAATAGAAGATAAATCTTATAGTCTGGTGTTAGGCTTGCATAGCACACAGCTAGGAGCCATTTGATGGCTGTATCTCAGAGAATACATTAGACCACCAAGGGTCTACGACGCTGGAGGGGGAGCTACATTGGCTCAAGGAAGAATGGACAAGGTTCCTCGTAGCTTGAAAAGAGATCAATGTAGACAACACGGATGCCTCCCAATGTCAATGTGTTGTATGGCTTAACACCTGTGAAGTTCGTCACTCAACCCGTATCCCGCGCTTTTGTTTTGTTTATTAGGGAACTCAGAAAAAGATTACTCTTGTGGTTTTGGTGGTATTTCCAACTTTTACATCTTCATTGCAGTGTGCCTTTAAGCTCTTCTTGGGAAGAAGAGCATTTCATGGTGGTTTTGACTCTCATCATTGCTGATCCATTTGGGGGAGCTGGTAAGTCTGACTTCAATACCTTTTATCCATTATTTCATCTTGATAATTGATGGTCTCTACTTCTTGTTGTAGAATCATAAAAGTGAATTATAACAGGCAAATCCTAAACAATTCTGAGACGTTCAGAAGCACTTTGATTTTGTGTAGTGTCCATAAACTGTAAGCATATAAGGTGTAATGAGTTGTACGCTGCACAGCATCCTAGTCGGTCTGGTTAAAAAACTTCGTCATAGATGTCTGAAGGTAGCCATACTCATGACAGCTTTAATACATCCAAATTGGTTCAGTGTTGATTCAATGACACCTGCTGAAGGAGGAGATTACTGATTAGGTGGGGGGGGGCGTGGCATCTTTTTGCCTCATCTCCAAAAAGTTGATGAGTATCACACTAAAAGCAATTGATCAGGTTGGGATGGTCCAATAGGCTAAGGTTGCAGCTTTGCTAGGGAATTATGGATGTATTATTAAGAATACTCTAATTTCTTTAGTATTTTAAAGGCTTGCAATCTCTGGTAAAGATATGTAACTAGCCAGCAGTATGTGTTCTTCTTATTGCTGTCAAATGAAGGCTTTTAGAGGGGTACATCGAGGGCTCAGTTCCTCTTGCTTGCAGCTATAAGGAGTGTATCAGATGCACATATAGACTATGACAGCCCCTGAGAACAAGAGTCTGTCATTCAAATGGACATTTAAGTGTCTAAAGGCCTGATTTTGGTGTATGGGTTAATCCGTCACAAACTTAGTGGATATCTCACCAACCGTATTACAAATGCATTAAGTCTTATAGCACTTGTTATAAATCAGACAGGATATCTATCATATTTTGGATGGAGTACCCATCTGCCAAACTCTAAATGTGAACCTTAGTCCCCTTCCAGAATGATCACAAAACAAATCGCAACCTGGGATATTCACAGAATCCAACCCCTTCACTGAGATATCTGATGGTGATATGTTACTGTACTCCCCATTGGTCTACCTTCCCATAAAGACATGCCTGACAAAGAAAATAACGATTGCCTGAAGGGTGCACTTAGTCTCAAATAGCGTTAAGTATTAATAAATATATGGGTGGCACCTCAGAAAAAATGTCGGTCAATGACAGCATACTCTGTGATCCAGAAATCATTATTGAAAATAACCTGAAGAATTGAGATCTGCATATCTTTTCACCAGGAGGACAGTAGGACATTTCAAGTTATAGTTTCTCTGTACCTTTCTGTAATGTCTGTCTTCATTAGATTTATGTGCCTTTCTGGGTATCTAAAGGCATCTCCCTCACTGACTGGATCAAAGATGCTTCTAAAACTGGCAGTGTAAGGGGCAAAGGAGAGAGTAATGAATTAAAAGGTTTTGATTTGCTTTGAGTAAATAGTGCCACTGACATGGAGACGGTCTCCTACTGTTTTCCATGTAGAAAGTAATATAAGTAATGAAAGTATAAATAAAATGAGAGATTTGGGGAAAAAGAGGTGAATCTAGGGTCAAGGTCCAGGTGTTTCTTCTGTACCAAATCACGCCATGTTATGATGAGTTCTCAGTCTCAGAACCAGTTTGTATGGGGTGGGACCTGAATCTTGACATGGTTCATGTTGCTGGGTTTTTCTTTTGCAGTTCATTCCCAACTCTATATTGTGGCCTTCTGTTTTTACAAGTTAGGTGTTGCCCCATATGTGGATACCTGAGAGATGCAGGCCAGCTTCCAGGAACCTATGAAATGCTATGACACAAGCTAAAATCATAACAGCATGACCAAGTCTATGGGCTATGCTGCATCAGCCATGGGGCTTAAGCGTATGACTCTCTGGAAGACCTTTGCACAGTGCCAGAATTGAGTATATGGAATCACCTCTTCTAAAAGATTCAATGGGCAATCAAGACATAGCAACATGCCACTATGAATGTTTTCGCATGCCACAGCTCCAAGTATGGTAGAGGTGCATGCATATCCAGCTCAGGCAATACCAGTCTGCCCTACAAAAGGAATGAACAGAAAATAAACACAACATTGTGGCAGTCTGGGTTATCACCTGGATCTGCTTGGGTATGACAGAGAGTAAAAAATAGCAACTGACCAGGAGAAGGTTATGTCACCTCTTGGAAGCCAGTTGCACCAGCTGCTATCTTCTTACAAACCACATCTTGTTTTCTGTAACACTAGTGGCAATCCCATATGCAGATGAAGATAGTTTGGAAAACTGCATGAACAAATAGTTTTCATTTTGTACATCCCTGTGAATACCCTGGAGATAACTTACCATAAATCTGACGTCAAATGAAGGGACTGATTCACAAAGGTGAACTTACACTTTTGTGTAAGTTTATGATTTTTGCTATTCACAAATTAATTTTATGAGTAGTATCTTTATGACTGCGGAAAAGATAGGACAGTCCTATCCTGTTCTGGATGGAGACACCACAGTAGTAAAATTAATTGGTGAATATCGAAAATTGTAAACTTACACAAAAGTGTAAATTTACCTTTGTGTGAATCAGCCCCATTGTTATTGGATGTTCATGAAGCATACCCTTCATATACTGAAAGATCCTTCTTTTGCTTTTGGAGGACACATGTTAATATTATTTCACATTTTTAGGCCCTCACCAAGATAAAAATTCAATTTATAGATTTGGATCCCAAAACTATTTCAAAAGATCTATTTGAAGCCATTGGAATCCTTTTTTCAGATTTGGTCAACTATAGCTAACCACTTGTGTTCAATGGGATGGTCATATCTCCGTTTGGGATACCCCAGAATTTCTGAGTATCCCTTAGATAGATCCATCCATTCTAATATTGCAGCCACCCGGGCAGTGGAATCTTGATAGAAAATGGTGACTTTTTTTTATTGTAGTAGCAATTCTTTCGAGATCTACTACTTTGAAGCTAGTGTTAAAGGTCCACACAAGAACAGAACAAAGTATTCAGAGTGACTCCAAAGCATTAATAATTTTTTTAATTGATAACAACTTCAATTGAAAAGGACCATCTCTCCAAGTTACAACTGAATTCTATTGGAGGAGCCACACAGAGATAAACCTTGACTAAATCAGTTGCAAATGGGTATACTGTATCATGAAAGAGCACTTTCATTGATCAACCAAATTATGCATGAAATCTGAAAGCATTAAATGTGCTGCATGTTGAATATTTCACCATTAACTAGTTACCATTATACTCTTGAGTATATGATTAAATAATCCATTGCCTACATAGGTGAAAACATCAACCATAAGCAACTGATCACATATAGCCCTAACATTCCTGCTTTATCAACTCCTATTTAACCTCTGGGAGGAATTACCTACAGGAATATTACTAAGACCCCAGTAGCTTTAAAAATGAGAGACGAATGCCAAATGTGTCTTTCGTGCTACTAGTATTACATGACTACACAGACAGTGCAAGTGAAGGGTAAAGTAGCTCCTGAATCTGTGGGATGGTGTGGTGAGTTTTTTTTTTTTTTAACTCTTTTTATTGGCATTTCATTATTATGCAGGGAACTTACAGCTTGACAGATTATTGAAGGACGTACAATACAGGTTCTACATGTTATGCATTCCTCAGATATCAAAACAATAAGAATGGACGTAAGTTAGACCACTTTAAACGTCTTTGTTTCTGGGATTGGCATGTCATTGAGTTCCATTCGATCTTAAGTCACATCCTGCATGTTGTTCTGTCCCTTTTGTGCTGTCCTATTGCATTGGTGATATAAACCATCACGTGTTGTGCCTAATGAATGTAGGGAACATAACTTATCACAATGGGTAACTAGAACTGGGATTCACTGCATGGGAAATGACTCGCTGTAGTGAGGGCTAGGAGGTCAGGTAACTGGCATCAGTTTTAATAAATCTAGCGCAGGGTGTGAGGCACGGGCATCTGTGTGTGTTGCGTAAGTTACTTGTCAAATTCAGGTTATGAACCATCCCTGACCAGGGACCATCTTTAAGGGGATGCGTGCTGTGCGCTCTCTCGGAGTACCCCCGTTGCCGAAGGCGGGGTGGCCTGCGTATGTGGGTCTTCTGCTGCATGTTGTTTGGAGGCATGGAGTAATGTCGCCCATTGCATGGAGATGTGATGCTTACGCGTTCCCCGCAATTCTTCAGATCTAAGCAGCTCCTCCTCTGCGGCCCCCCCACTTGCTTACCGCACCACTCCAGGCCTCAATTGGCGGCCCTCCCGGGGCTCTCCAGTGCATGGCTATGCACCTTTTGGCAATCAGAATCGCCAGGGAGGCAAAGCACGTCTCCACTTTCTGTTGCTTTCGCCGCCTGGTTATGCCCAGCGCGCAGGCCTCCCAAGTGTTAAGATCTGTGAGTCCCGTGACCTCTAGTAGGGTGGCATGAATCATGGCCCAGTATGAGTGGAGTGCCGGGCAGCCCCAAAACATGTGGATGAAGGACGCGCCCGGTTCCGGACATCTAGGGCAGGTAAAGCGCATGTCAGGGGAATAGCATTGGAGGCGTTCAGGGGTTAGATATGCCCGGTGTAAGATATGGTATTGTATGCTTTTGAAACGGTAGTTTCGAGACACCTTTTTTGGGAACTCCAGGGCTCGTTCCCTTTCTTTGTCGTGAAGGGGCCTCTGGAATTCCTCCTCCCATTTTTCTCGGAGAGGGGTGAGGCAGATCGCTCCCAGTGCTCGCACCGCTTTATATAACCATGCCACTAAGTGACGTCCTGGACCCATCTGCAAGATTGCATGTAGTACTGGATGTGTGGGTGGCTCCGTGTCTATAGCATGCCACATGGGACAACAATCTACCAGTAGTTGTCTGTGTGTGAGAAATTGTCCATTGGGAAGGTCAGTGTCGGCTGCGAGCTCCGCGAATGTCTGCAACTGCCCATTCTCAAACAGGGCGCCTGCTTCAGTGACTATGTGGTCAGTCCATATGCCCAGTGCACGCTCTGTGTAATGCGAGCGGCCTCTAGGAAATCCTACCAGTGGTTGTATGGGGGAGTACATAGGGGTGGTGCGGCTCATTGTGTGTATGCGCTTCATACATGTGCGCGCCACTGTCATCTGGAGAGGGCAATCTTGAATGGGCTCTGAGTCTGGCAGCAGCATGCAGTGTATATTTGGGGCTGTAATCTGTCCTGTCATTGTGTGCGTTTCCTTCACTGCGCGCCCAGCTGTCCAGCACAATACCCATTGCAGCTGGGCTGCCAGGAAATACACCTCATGGTCCGGTGAGCTTATGACTCTAACAGTATATAAGTTGAGTAATTGATTAATGCAATGTAATGTGATGTGATCTCAATCTGATAATTTTACTGAAGTGCAATAATTCTCTCTTCAGAACTATTTCTAGTAAAAGATGCTATTTTTTTTTTTTTTATTACTTACTTAGAATAAAAAAAGTTCTAGCACCAGCTAGCAGCCTGAAATGTTCAATGTCTCAATGTGTGGTTATGAGCGAAAGCTACGCTACCATTAAAACCTTAGCGAATTCTCAGTTAAAAAATAAACATTTCTACTTGACTCTAAGCTGAGTTATTAGACTATATAATTAGTTGAGTCCTGGCGTTGTGCGCGTGAGGGTTATAACACAGCAGGAGGCGACAGACTCTGAACTAAGAGAAGAAGAGTTAATTTAAAAAGAAAATGATTGAGTATCAGTTTACCTTGAGAACCAGTTGTTGTAGTAGATAAGAATACTATTCACAGATTACATTGAGAAGATTCAGAAAAAGATTAAGTACAGACATATGCACACTAACTAAGGTAAGTGTTGGAGATTGCAGAGAAGAAAAAGATTAAGGCATTAATATATATTTATAAAATGTAAAACTTACCTTGTGTTTCCTTATGTTGAAAGCAGCATAAAAAGAGTCCAGTGCATCCTATAAGAGAAAAGAAATAATTAATAAACTTCTTACAAAAGAACGTAGTTAAACAACACATGAGAAGCTAGAAGAGAAGCAAGCCCCTGAGAAGTTTCTGGTAAGATAAGCTATCTAATAAATGCATATCTGTACTGTAAATGCCAAGTAGAAGTTTTATTCAGAAATGTATTTGTAACACAGTCTCGTAAGAAGAAAGAAGAAGACGAGGCAGGAACGAGCAGAAGAAAACACCGGGCTGTCTCTTCTCTGTCCCAATCACCTTTCCCCCTTTAGTACTTACCTGTGAAGGATTACTCACCTAGCAGGGACGTATTTAGAGGAGTATTGGGACCTAGCGTCGTTCTGCTCCTGTGCGGTCAAGGAGTCTTGTAACAAGCCCTGACAGAGTGAAGTGCCCAAGTTGGTACAAGCACCCGAGCAGAATGGCAGAGGGGTTTGATTTAAAAAATCTAGGAGATATCCTGGTCAATATACAAAAAGATTTAGAAGCTGTCAGGGAAGAAAACAAAATTCTAAGACAGGAAATAATTAGTTTTAAAATGGGAGAAACAGTTTCAGGAACTAGTCATAACCCTCCCACTTATGAAACTCAAAGACCCAACACCAGTTCCTTATCTTTTGCTCCCACACAAGTAATCCACTCATTATCCCCTGTAATTCCCCTTGCTCCTCCGGAGCGATTTAATGGAGACCCGCAGAAGGCTCAAATCTTTTTAACCCAATGCTCCCTGCATTTTATGTGTCGCCCAACGATTTTCCCCGATGCCCAATCTCGTGTCGCATTCATTTTGTCTTACCTCAGCGGGGACGCTGCCTCCTGGTTGATGCCCTTAGTGTTCAAAGATGACCCAGTCTTGTACAACCTCGAAGATTTCAAAAGAGAATTTCTCTGAATTTTCGATAGAAGAAGAGCTTCGCAAGCCACCGACAATGAATTACAAGAACTGAGACAGGGTAATCGCGAGTTGGTCGCTTATTTAACACAGTTCAACAAGTTGGTGGTGGAGACGGATTGGCCGGAAAACAAAAGAGCAGCGGTCTTCTACCGAGGTTTACGGGAAGAGTTGAAAGATGCTCTATCACAAATTCCCAACCACCCTACTGAAATATCGGCACTGGTGGATCTGGTTTTAGAAATAGATTTCCGACAGAGTGAACAGAAGGGCGAAAGAAGGAGAGAGTTTAGACCCAGTGTCCCTCGTTTTGACCGGATTAAGTCGGAAAACTCACGAACCACTGAAGGTTCTTCAGGAGTGGAGCCAATGCAGATAGGCATGATTCGAGGGCCGTTGTCTAAAGAAGAAAAAGAGAAAAGGCGGCAGAATAAACTATGTATGTACTGCGGAGGCAGTGGACATTATGTAAAGACCTGTCAAAAAAGACCAAAGACACCCTTGAAAGAGAAGGAAAACTTGCAGCACCACCAGGGATGGGAGTTGGCCTGGTGGATGCAAGAGAAAAAACAACTCCGGTAAATCATCAACTAGCTAACACTTTGCAAGTCTCCTCACCACATTTGACACTATCGGTGACGTTGAAATTCAGGAATGTTGTTTTAACAGAAACCCTAGTCATGGTGGGTTCCGGGGCTACGGGTAATTTCTGTGACCTGAATTTCGCAAAACGCATTGGTTTGCTAGCAATCAAGAAGGAAAAAAGTGAAAAGGTCAGAGCTGTCGATGGTACCGACTTGACTTCAGGTCCAATCACTAGTCATACCGAACCAGTATTAATGATTACTATCGGAGGGCACCAAGAAATCCTACTATTCGATCTCATAGACGCTCCTCAGTTTCAATTAATTCTTGGGTTACCCTGGCTAACAGAACATAATCCATCTATTGATTGGAGGGCCCGAACGATTCAACTAAATTCAGAATATTGTGTTAAGCATTGCTTCAAAAGAGATTGAAGCCCAATCGGAGTCCAGAATTATTAACCGACTCGCTGAGGATGGAGCATCGGTGTGTGTGATCCAATCCACCGAGATCCCAGAAGAGTTCCAAGACTTCGCAAATGTATTCGATGAAATTAAGGCAGACACATTACCCCCTCACAGGTCTTATGATTGTAAGATAGACCTAGAACCTGGGGCTAATCTACCGTGTAGTAGAGTCTACGCCTTAACAGAATAGGAAAACAATTACCTAAAGGAGTATTTAAAAAAAAATCTCGAGAATGGCTTCATCAGACCGTCTCAATCTCCCGTTTCTTCCCCCCTCTTCTTCGTGCCAAAGAAGGGAGGAGATCTCAGGGCTTGTATCGACTACAGGGCGATCAACAGAATAACGGTTAAGAACCATTACCCTCTGCCCCTCATTTCTGTGCTCATTGATCAGGTGAAGGAAGCAAAGATCTACACCCGATTAGACCTGCGGGGGGCCTATCACCTAATTCGACTCCGAGAAGGCGACGAGTGGAAAACGGCATTCAGGACCAAATATGGCCTCTATGAATATCTCGTAATGACGTATGGCCTGTGTAACGCGCCCGCCGCCTTCCAATACTTTATTAATGATGAATTGAGCGACTTCATCGACCAATGTGCCATAGTGTACATAGACGATATTTTGATCTATTCAAACACGGAAGAGGAACATCGAACACAGGTCCGTGCAGTACTCCAGCGTTTAAGAGAGAACTCTCTTTATGTAAAATTGGAGAAATGTTTGTTTAATACTGACACCGTGGAATTCCTTGGATTTGTATTGTCACCTGCAGGAATCACAATGGACGAACAGAAGGTGAAGGCGGTGACGGAGTGGAAGTCTCCTACGACCATCAAGGAGGTTCAAAGCTTTATTGGGTTCTCCAATTTCTATCGCCGATTCATTCATGAGTTCTCACAGAAAATTCTCCCACTCACTCGTTTGTTAAAGAAAGGAGTACCATTCAAATGGTCAGAGGAAGCTGAAACTGCATTCAATTTACTAAAACAAAGCTTCACTACCTCACCAGTCTTGTTACATGCGGACCCCTCTGAACCTTTTTACCTGGAGACTGATGCTTCAGATTCAGCTATTGGGGTATACTCTCACAACGACACAAGGACACCGGGCAGTTACATCCAGTAGCTTACCGCTCCCGTAAACTGAACCCAGCTTAATGTAACTATACAATCACAGAAAAAGAACTTTTGGCCATTAAGGATGCCTTTAAAGATTGGAGGCACTATTTAATGGGTGCGATACATACGGTAACGGTGTTTACCGACCACCGAAATCTCAAATTTCTACGCTCAGCCCGTACTCTTACCCCTCATCAACTTCGCTGGTCGCTCTACTTTGCAGACTTTGATTTTGTTATCACCTTCCGACCAGGCTCGAAGAATGGGAAGGCCGATGCTCTTTGTCGATTGGATATGGACAACCCCAAGACCATCATTGACAACCAACAGATCATTCCTGATGATAAAATCATTGGAGTTATTTCTCAAGTATCATTTTCGGATCAAGTTTGCACTGCAATGACTGCAAGAGATATGGAGGCTTGGGCCAGGCAAGATTCACAACGTTTTATCTGGAATAGCTTACCTTATCAAGAGAACACCTTGTTTTTACCTACCAAGGACCTCCAACTACAAGCTATGCAGGAATGTCACGATCATCCAATGGCAGGCCACAAAGGTGTATTGAAAATGGAAGACTTGATTAAACGTCGATTTTGGTGGCCGCATATGTCTCGGGACATTCGCCAGTATGTCTTGGGATGTGAGATTTGTGCATGGGGAAAATCAGACAGACAAGCTCCTAAAGGTCTCCTACAACCTCTACCAACCCCCCCATACCCTTGGCACACGGTTTCTCTAGACCTAATTGTGGACCTACCCTCCTCTCATGGGTTTGATACGATCCTTGTCTGTGTGGACACCTTTAGTAAAATGACACATTTTGTCCCCTTTAAAGGCACCCCCACGGCAAAACAACTTTCCCAACTTTTCAATCACAATATAATTCGTCTCCACGGAATTCCTAAAGTTTTGATCACAGATAGGGGTTCCCAGTTTTTATCTCATTTTTGGAAGGCCTATACTAAGAGCCTAGGTGTTGATCACCCATATTCTACTAGTTTCCACCCGGAAACTGATGGTCAAACTGAGAGAACTAATCAGGAGTTAGAACAATATCTCTGCCTCTATTTATTGGATGAGGAAGGTGACTGGCCCGATTACTTATGGACTGCAGAGTATGCCCATAATAACGCCAAAAATGTGTCCACGGGCTACTCCCCCTTTTTTATAAATTCTGGCAGACATCCGAATTCCCAGGTTGAGTTCGGAGATATAGAAGTTCCAGCAGTACATGACCAGGTCAAACACATAGCTAGAATTCATCAGGCTGCCACCCAGAATTTGAGTTTGGCTAAACATCGTTATAAACAATTTGCTGATCGGAAGAGGAAGAAAGAACCTGCTCTCCAAGTTGGAGATCACGTTTGGCTCTGCACCACAAATCTAAGGTTGAAAGGTACCCGTAAGTTCCAACCACGTTTTATTGGACCTTATCCTGTAGAAAAGATCATTAATTCAGTCACATACCGATTAACTCTCCCCAGCACTGCCAAATTTCATCCAATCTTCCACATCTCATTACTCAAGAAAGTCCACCCAAGGTTACGACACAAAAATCCTCCTACACCTCTGGTTCTTAATGGTGAGATTGAGTACGAAATCAAGAGAATCTTAGATTCCAAACTGGTTCACAATGATCTCTTTTACCTTATTGATTGGAAGGGTTATGGACCTGATGAACGTTCCTGGGAACACAGCTCTAATGTTCATGCTCCCCAATTGATTAAGGCCTTCCATGCTAAGTTCCTGACCAAGCCACGACAGGAGGAAACCCCGTTGGGAGGGGGTACTGTCAGGGTTCACAGGAGGTTTCCTCCTTGTGACCCTGTTTTGGCGCTTACTTCTGCTCCTCTAACCCACCATTCCACCTTTAAGCCTCGCTCTGCCTTTAGCTGGCGAGTATGCTGGCGGCGCTGGACATCCAAGATGGCCACCAGCATGCCCGCTGTTTAGCAGTCTAGTTTCTCTCACAATTGAACTCAGGTGAAGCGCGCGCTAACGTTCTATGGCGCACTTCACTGAGAGTCTTCCCGAGTATGGAGGTTACCTGCACTGCGTTGCGAACAAGTTAGTCAGGGGGCGTCACAGGCAACGGGTTCTTCAACGTCGGTCCTCAGTATACCCTGAGCTTCAGGTTAGTGATATTTGTAGGCGCATGCTCAGATGGATTTGGGGTGAGAGAATTGCGCATGCTTAAGAAGTAGCGTCTCTCTCAGGAGTTGACTCATTCAGTCAGTGATCTAAAGGGAACACCTCGTATTGAAGGGAATAGCGTTCTGTCCAAGTCGCTTCATTCCTGGTCTAATGAATCCCAAGGAATTCCTTGTCGCGATATTGAGTAGCAAGCCCAGTCTTATGAAGTATTAATAAGAGTGTGGTTATGAGCGAAAGCTACGCTACTATTTAAACCTTAGCGAATTCTCAGTTAAAAAATAAACATTTCTACTTGACTCTAAGCTGAGTTATTAGACTATATAATTAGTTGAGTCCTGGCGTTGTGCGCGTGAGGGTTATAACACAGCAGGAGGCGACAGACTCTGAACTAAGAGAAGAAGAGTTAATTTAAAAAGAAAATGATTGAGTATCAGTTTACCTTGAGAACCAGTTGTTGTAGTAGATAAGAATACTATTCACAGATTACATTGAGAAGATTCAGAAAAAGATTAAGTACAGACATATGCACACTAACTAAGGTAAGTGTTGGAGATTGCAGAGAAGAAAAAGATTAAGGCATTAATATATATTTATAAAATGTAAAACTTACCTTGTGTTTCCTTATGTTGAAAGCAGCATAAAAAGAGTCCAGTGCATCCTATAAGAGAAAAGAAATAATTAATAAACTTCTTACAAAAGAACGTAGTTAAACAACACATGAGAAGCTAGAAGAGAAGCAAGCCCCTGAGAAGTTTCTGGTAAGATAAGCTATCTAATAAATGCATATCTGTACTGTAAATGCCAAGTAGAAGTTTTATTCAGAAATGTATTTGTAACACAGTCTCGTAAGAAGAAAGAAGAAGACGAGGCAGGACGAGCAGAAGAAAACACCGGGCTGTCTCTTCTCTGTCCCAATCCCCCTTTAGTACTTACCTGTGAAGGATTACTCACCTAGCAGGAACGTATTTAGAGGGGTATTGGGACCTAGCGTCGTTCTGCTCCTGTGTGGTCAAGGAGTCTTGTAACAAGCCCTGACAGAGTGAAGTGCCCAAGTTGGTACAAGCACCCGAGCAGAATGGCAGAGGTGTTTGATTTAAAAAATCTAGGAGATATCCTGGTCAATATACAAAAAGATTTAGAAGCAGTCAGGGAAGAAAACAACATTCTAAGACAGGAAATAATTAGTTTTAAAATGGGAGAAACAGTTTCAGGAACTAGTCATAACCCTCCCACTTATGAAACTCAAAGACCCAACACCAGTTCCTTATCTTTTGCTCCCACACAAGTAATCCACTCATTATCCCCTGTAATTCCCCTTGCTCCTCCGGAGCGATTTAATGGAGACCCGCAGAAGGCTCAAATCTTTTTAACCCAATGCTCCCTGCATTTTATGTGTCGCCCAACGATTTTCCCCGATGCCCAATCTCGTGTCGCATTCATTTTGTCTTACCTCAGCGGGGACGCTGCCTCCTGGTTGATGCCCTTAGTGTTCAAAGATGACCCAGTCTTGTACAACCTCGAAGATTTCAAAAGAGAATTTCTCTGAATTTTCGATAGAAGAAGAGCTTCGCAAGCCACCGACAATGAATTACAAGAACTGAGACAGGGTAATCGCGAGTTGGTCGCTTATTTAACACAGTTCAACAAGTTGGTGGTGGAGACGGATTGGCCGGAAAACAAAAGAGCAGCGGTCTTCTACCGAGGTTTACGGGAAGAGTTGAAAGATGCTCTATCACAAATTCCCAACCACCCTACTGAAATATCGGCACTGGTGGATCTGGTTTTAGAAATAGATTTCCGACAGAGTGAACGGAAGGGCGAAAGAAGGAGAGAGTTTAGACCCAGTGTCCCTCGTTTTGACCGGATTAAGTCGGAAAACTCACGAACCACTGAAGGTTCTTCAGGAGTGGAGCCAATGCAGATAGGCGTGATTCGAGGGCCGTTGTCTAAAGAAGAAAAAGAGAAAAGGCGGCAGAATAAACTATGTATGTACTGCGGAGGCAGTGGACATTATGTAAAGACCTGTCAAAAAAGACCAAAGACACCCTTGAAAGAGAAGGAAAACTTGCAGCACCACCAGTGATGGGAGTTGGCCTGGTGGATGCAAGAGAAAAAACAACTCCAGTAAATCATCAACTAGCTAACACTTTGCAAGTCTCCTCACCACATTTGACACTATCGGTGACGTTGAAATTCAGGAATGTTGTTTTAACAGAAACCCTAGTCATGGTGGGTTCCGGGGCTACGGGTAATTTCTGTGACCTGAATTTCGCAAAACGCATTGGTTTGCTAGCAATCAAGAAGGAAAAAAGTGAAAAGGTCAGAGCTGTCGATGGTACCGACTTGACTTCAGGTCCAATCACTAGTCATACCGAACCAGTATTAATGGTTACTATCGGAGGGCACCAAGAAATCCTACTATTCGATCTCATAGACGGTCCTCAGTTTCAATTAATTCTTGGGTTACCCTGGCTAACAGAACATAATCCATCTATTGATTTGGGGGCCCGAAAGATTCAACTAAATTCAGAATATTGTGTTAAGCATTGCTTCAAAGAGATTGAAACCCAATCGGAGTCCAGAATTATTAACCGACTCGCTGAGGATGGAGCATCGGTGTGTGTGATCCAATCCACTGAGATCCCAGAAGAGTTCCAAGACTTCGCAAATGTATTCGACGAAATTAAGGCTGACACATTACCCCCCAGGTCTTATGATTGTAAGATAGACCTAGAACCTGGGGCTAATCTACCGTGTAGTAGAGTCTACGCCTTAACAGAATAGGAAAACAATCACCTAAAGGAGTATTGAAAAAAAAATCTCGAGAATGGCTTCATCAGACCGTCTCAATCTCCCGTTTCTTCCCCCCTCTTCTTCGTGCCAGAGAAGGGAGGCGATCTCAGGGCTTGTATCGACTACAGGGTGATCAACAGAATAACGGTTAAGAACCGTTACCCTCTGCCCCTCATTTCTGTGCTCATTGATCAGGTGAAGGAAGCAAAGATCTACACCCGATTAGACCTGCGGGGGGCCTATCACCTAATTCGACTCCGAGAAGGCGACGAGTGGAAAACGGCATTCAGGACCAAATATGGCCTCTATGAATATCTCGTAATGCCGTATGGCCTGTGTAATGCGCCCGCCGCCTTCCAATACTTTATTAATGATGAATTGAGCGACTTCATCGACCAATGTGCAATAGTGTACATAGACGATATTTTGATCTATTCAAACACGGAAGAGGAACATCGAACACAGGTCCGTGCAGTACTCCAGCGTTTAAGAGAGAACTCTCTTTATGTAAAATTGGAGAAATGTTTGTTTAATACTGACACCGTGGAATTCCTTGGATTTGTATTGTCACCTGCAGGAATCACAATGGACGAACAGAAGGTGAAGGCGGTGACGGAGTGGAAGTCTCCTACGACCATCAAGGAGGTTCAAAGCTTTATTGGGTTCTCCAATTTCTATCGCCGATTCATTCATGAGTTCTCACAGAAAATTCTCCCACTCACTCGTTTGTTAAAGAAAGGAGTACCATTCAAATGGTCAGAGGAAGCTGAAACTGCATTCAATTTACTAAAACAAAGCTTCACTACCGCACCAGTCTTGTTACATGCGGACCCCTCTGAACCTTTTTACCTGGAGACTGATGCTTCGGATTCAGCTATTGGGGGTATACTCTCACAACGACACAAGGACACCGGGCAGTTACATCCAGTAGCTTACCGCTCCCGTAAACTGAACCCAGCTTAATGTAACTATACAATCACAGAAAAAGAACTTTTGGCCATTAAGGATGCCTTTAAAGATTGGAGGCACTATCTAATGGGTGCGAAACATACGGTAACGGTGTTTACCGACCACCGAAATCTCAAATTTCTACGCTCAGCCCGTACTCTTACCCCTCATCAACTTCGCTGGTTGCTCTACTTTGCAGACTTTGATTTTGTTATCACCTTCCGACCAGGCTCAAAGAATGGGAAGGCTGATGCTCTTTCTCGATTGGATATGGACAACCCCAAGACCATCATTGACAACCAACAGATCATTCCTGATGATAAAATCATTGGAGCTATTTCTCAAGTATCATTTGCAGATCAAGTTCGCACTGCAATGACTGCAAGAGATATGGAGGCTTGGGCCATGGAAGATTCACAACGTTTTATCTGGAATAGCTTACATTATCAAGAGAACACCTTGTTTTTACCTACCAAAGACCTCCAACTACAAGCTATGCAGGAATGTCACGATCATCCACTGGCAGGCCACAAAGGTGTATTGAAAACGGAAGACTTGATTAAACGTCGATTTTGGTGGCCGCATATGTCTCGGGACATTCGCCAGTATGTCTTGGGATGTGAGATTTGTGCATGGGGAAAATCAGACAGACAAGCTCCTAAAGGTCTCCTACAACCTCTACCAACCCCCCCATACCCTTGGCACACGGTTTCTCTAGACCTAATTGTGGACCTACCCTCCTCTCATGGGTTTGATACGATCCTTGTCTGTGTGGACACCTTTAGTAAAATGACACATTTTGTCCCCTTTAAAGGCACCCTCACGGCAAAACAACTTTCCCAACTTTTCAATCACAATATAATTTGTCTCCACGAAATTCCTAAAGTTTTGATCACAAATAGGGGTTCCCAGTTTTTATCTCATTTTTGGAAGGCCTATACTAAGAGCCTAGGTGTTGATCACCCATATTCTACTAGTTTCCACCCGGAAACTGATGGCCAAACTGAGAGAACTAATCAGGAGTTAGAACAATATCTCTGCCTCTATTTATTGGATGAGGAAGGTGACTGGCCCGATTACTTATGGACTGCAGAGTATGCCCATAATAACGCCAAAAATGTGTCCACAGGCTACTCCCCCTTTTTTATAAATTCTGGCAGACATCCGAATTCCCAGGTTGAGTTCGGAGATATAGAAGTTCCAGCAGTACATGACCAGGTCAAACACATAGCTAGAATTCATCAGGCTGCCACCCAGAATTTGAGTTTGGCTAAACATCGTTATAAACAATTTGCTGATCGGAAGAGGAAGAAAGAACCTGCTCTCCAAGTTGGAGATCACGTTTGGCTCTGCACCACAAATCTAAGGTTGAAAGGTACCCGTAAGTTCCAACCACGTTTTATTGGACCTTATCCTGTAGAAAAGATTATTAATTCAGTCACATACCGATTAACTCTCCCCAGCACTGCCAAATTTCATCCAATCTTCCACATCTCATTACTCAAGAAAGTCCACCCAAGGTTACGACACAAAAATCCTCCTGCACCTCTGGTTCTTAATGGTGAGATTGAGTACGAAATCAAGAGAATCTTAGATTCCAAACTGGTTCACAATGATCTCTTTTACCTTATTGATTGGAAGGGTTATGGACCTGATGAACGTTCCTGGGAACACAGCTCTAATGTTCATGCTCCCCAATTGATTAAGGCCTTCCATGCTAAGTTCCCGACCAAGCCACGACAGGAGGAAACCCCATTGGGAGGGGGTACTGTCAGGGTTCACAGGAGGTTTCCTCCTTGTGACCCTGTTTTGGCGCTTACTTCTGCTCCTCTAACCCACCATTCCACCTTTAAGCCTCGCTCTGCCTTTAGCTGGCGAGTATGCTGGCGGCGCTGGACATCCAAGATGGCCACCAGCATGCCCGCTGTTTAGCAGTCTAGTTTCTCTCACAATTGAACTCAGGTGAAGCGCGCGCTAACGTTCTATGGCGCACTTCACTGAGAGTCTTCCCGAGTATGGAGGTTACCTGCACTGCGTCGCGAACAAGTTAGTCAGGGGGCGTCGCAGGCGACGGGTTCTTCAACGTCGGTCCTCAGTATACCCTGAGCTTCAGGTTAGTGATATTTGTAGGCAAATGCTCAGATGGATTTGGGGTGAGAGAATTGCGCATGCTTAAGAAGTAGCGTCTCTCTCAGGAGTTGACTCATTCAGTCAGTGAACTAAAGGGAACACCTCGTATTGAAGGGAATAGCGTTCTGTCCAAGTCGCTTCATTCCTGGTCTAATGAATCCCAAGGAATTCCTTGTCGCGATATTGAGTAGCAAGCCCAGTCTTATGAAGTATTAATAAGAGTGTGGTTATGAGCGAAAGCTACGCTACCATTTAAACCTTAGCGAATTCTCAGTTGAAAAATAAACATTTCTACTTGACTCTAAGCTGAGTTATTAGACTATATAATTAGTTGAGTCCTGGCGTTGTGCGCATGAGGGTTATAACGCAGCAGGAGGCGACAGACTCTGAACTAAGAGCAGAAGAGTTAATTTAAAAAGAAAACGATTGAGTATCAGTTTACCTTGAGAACCAGTTGTTGTAGTAGATAAGAATACTATTCACAGATTACATTGAGAAGATTCAGAAAAAGATTAAGTACAGACATATAAGCACTAACTAAAGTAAGTGTTGGAGATTGCAGAGAAGAAAAAGATTAAGGCATTAATATATATTTATAAAATGTAAAACTTACCTTGTGTTTCCTTATGTTGAAAGCAGCATAAAAAGAGTCCAGTGCATCCTATAAGAGAAAAGAAATAATTAATAAACTTCTTACAAAAGAACGTAGTTAAACAACACTAGAGAAGCTAGAAGAGAAGCAAGCCCCTGAGAAGTTTCTGGTAAGATAAGCTATCTAATAAATGCATATCTGTACTGTAAATGCCAAGTAGAAGTTTTATTCAGAAATGTATTTGTAACACAGTCTCGTAAGAAGAAAGAAGAAGACAAGGCAGGAACGAGCAGAAGAAAACACTGGGCTGTCTCTTCTCTGTCCCAATCCCCTTTCCCCCTTTAGTACTTACCTGTGAAGGATTACTCACCTAGCAGGGACGTATTTAGAGGGGCATCGGGACCTAGCGTCGTTCTGCTCCTGTGCGGTCAAGGAGTCTTGTAACAAGCCCTGACAACAGGTGACAATAAAGCCACAAACTTTATAAACAGATGATATTGGATCACTTTTCATACATCCAACATTGCCACCATTACATGCCAATCAATATGTTAAAGGAGAACACATTAAACAGAATGAGAAACACATATCCAACACAATCAAGATACGCCATGTACATCAGGTATAGTGACACTCAATGGTATTGCCACCTCCACCCAACAAAACTCATTACACATCTTTCAAATCACATTTGCAATTTGCCTTTCTCAAACATTTAAGACTGACTGACCTCATGTGCATAATAAGGCACCAAATTCATATAGTTGGCAAGGAGCTTTGAATTCAACAGCACTTCCCCAACATTGCACAGCATACATTTTAGAACCACTCAGACAAATTTAGCTGAAACATATGACACCCTCATGCACACAAGGTCACACCATAATTACCTTCCTGGATTGTAATGCATAGGGATGCAACTCTTTACTCGGGCTGTGAAATTGTCAACTGCCTTGCCAATTCAGAGAAGCAATGGAAACGCCACTGAGATTCTAAAAAGTGTGCTACAAAGAAATTGTAGCAAGAATACAACTACCAAAATATTGTGAAGGAAAATATGCACATAGGTACATGTAGATCTAGATTTTCCATACTTATCTCGATATGAATGTTTCTTGATTAAGTGAATGTCTACAAAGGGTATGTTACCTTTACTTTGCAGGCCATACATTGGAAGTCATTACATCGCAGGTAAGTTTAGGCCTGTGTTTTGGAGATCTTTGCAGGTAAGATACTTTTTTAAAGATCAAAGTCACAATACCATCACATTATATATATGTATATATATAAATATATATATATATATATATATATATATATATTAATATATATATATATTTCTATGAATCAGGCACTATATATTCAGTGTTAAATATGGCGTCAATTAGATTGACAAAGGCTGGTGTGACAGCCGAAACGCGTCTCTTTTAGCTGCTGGGTCGGAGGTGACCTATTTCATTAAAAGGAGCCATATGCAAGCAAGCTTCGTATGCGTGCCTTTTCCTTTTGGAGCAGGAGATGTGTTTATCTATTTTGAACAACGGCGGTTGTTGTTCTCCACGCACCACCAGTTGTTTTTGGGCGGCCGACTTAACCGCAAATCTGGAGGAGTTAGTATGGAAGTGCTTGTCGACTGCCCCCAGAGCCAGCCTCGGGATGAGTAATTTTAAGCGTGGGCAGAGTGGGAGACGGAGACTCGGCGCGGGGAAACCATCCGATTTTCAGCGCGGAGACGGAGTTTCGCCATGCACCCTACAGTTTCCCTCAGCAGGCCGTGGCAGCTCTGGTAACTGGGCACCATATGAGTATTGTCTCAGCTTGGTGAGGTTTGCGGTGTTTATCAATCTTGATATGAGGATCTCCCCCGACCCCGCATCATGATTTATGTTGGGCTGCTGCAAACTGTGGATATTGTCCGAGTGACTGACGGAGATGCCACGGATCTGCTTCCATGTATGCACTTTATGCTGAACATTATTAACTCTAATGTTGTGTAATGTTTATCTTTGCCGAGAACATTGCAGGAGCACGGAGATGTTTATTTGCATTAACTTGTGCAGAGGGCCCATACCTTAGCAGTATTTATCAGCATTCTTGCTTGTTGCAGCCATATCTCAGGACATCGGAAAAATGATGTTTCACTATGGCATCTTGGGATTGGTAGTCCCGCGATAGTCCTCAGTAATGTTATGGCGACGCTAAAGCTCAATCTGAGGTTAAGAGACTTTTATGGATTATATTCACTACTGTGCACTGTTTAAAGAACGTATACTTTGATGGATACTTTGTTTCTGCTCTATTCGGTATGTTCTGCATGTTTTAAAATTCAATATACGAGTCTTACAATAATTTGTTCAGCAGTTACCAAGCAAGCAGAAAGTGCCATTAACTCTGGCATTTCCGGTCGACAACAGGATTGAAATATATGCAGCCCAATGAACATTTTTAATGCTAAGTGAGGTGGTTGACGCCATCTGTTTATTAATAGCAGTGGATTCAATTTAGTTAACTTGCAATATTCTGAAATGTTCACGCTTATATTTTTGCACACTGCGCAAGATATTTTTGATATACTAGTCAATTTTATTATGCATTCTTTTATGTGTGTTTTTTATGTGTGTATTTTACTGTGAAGTATTTGTAGTATCTATAGTATTTCCTTCATTTCTATGAATCAGGCACTATATATTCAGTGTTAAATATGGCGTCAATTAGATTGACAAAGGCTGGTGTGACAGCCGAAACGCGTCTCTTTTAGCTGCTGGGTCAGAGGTGACCTATTTTATTAAAAGAAGCCATATGCAAGCAAGCTTCATGTGCGTGCCTTTTCCTTTTGGAGCAGGAGTTGTGTTTATATATATATATATGTATGTATGTATGTGTATATATATATATATATATATATACATATATATATATATATATATATATATATATATATATATATATATATATATATATATATATATATATATATGTATAGTAGTTAACTATAGTAGGTAGTTATAGTTAGGACCTAGTTTCCATAGGAAAAGCGTTTTTGGATTTGCCAATATCTTTGGTGCCGTTTGTCGAATCTTCGTGAAATTTTCAAACCTAATGGGGCATTTCGGTCAGCTCCTGTCTCGAAAGTTTTGGGGTGATTCATCAAGCGGGGGCCAAGAAAAAGGGGGTCCCAAAATGCGTTTTCTCCATGTTAATTTTCATAGGAAATTTTGGAACAGGCTACAGCCCGAACTGCTGAACGGAATTACACAAAATTTAGCAAAAAAACTAGCTCTTGGTTCAGAAAGCAACCTTTTTTTAAAATGGTGTAAATCCGTTCTGTAGTTTCTGAGAAATTCAAAAATAAAACAAATAATATATCCAGCTGCCGCGGTGGATCCGCGAACCCTCCCGAGCACGAGCTTTATTCTGATTGGCTGCCAACACTTCAAACCCGAAAGTGTTGGCAGCCATTTTGTGACTCGGTTGAACCAAGTCACAAGAAAAAAGGTTAAAAATGATGAAAAGGGGGCAGGGTAGAAACACCCTGACCCCCTAGGCCAGCTCAGTGGGTCCCAAAGAAACCCCAAGGGCCAAAAAAAAGCTTTTTTTAAAAAAAAAAAAATTGGCGGGATTTGCGTATGGTACGCGAATCCGGCTGAAAGATAACAAAAGGAAACAAAGCGCGGTGTCCCACGCTTCGTTTTAATAAGCCGCCGGGTAAGCCAGGTCCAGGGGGCAATGTAATTAATATATGCGGGGGCCATGCGGGCCCCCGCCGCCCCGGGGACTGCCAATTCCCCGGGGCATATTGGTAAAATTTGTGGGGGGCTCCTGCCCCCCCATGCTGCCCAGGGACCGCCACCTCCCCGGGGCATTCTTGATTTTGGGCAAGGGGGCCTTGCGGGCCCCCCAAAGCCCCGGTAACTGCCACCTCCCTGGGGCATTCTTGATTATGGGTGGAGGGCCTCTCGGGCCCCCCCAAGCCCCGGCGACCGCCACCTCCCCGGGGCTTAAATTTAAATAAGAAAGTGTGGGGGGCTCCTGCCCCTCCCCACACTGTCCCGGGGACCACCAGCTCCCCGGGGCAATTTTAAATTAAGGGTGGGGGCCGTTGTGGACCCCCGGGGACCACCACCTCCCCGGGGCTATGTTTATGTTGGGAGGGGGGGGCCGCACGGCCCCCCTCCTGGAGCTCTCCTTGGCATCCCGGGACCGATGCCCGGGACATTGAAGTTTGCTATGACAGGTTGGGAGCATGCTCCCGCCCTGCCATAGCAAACACTGCTTTGCTTCGTGGAAGCGAGAGCAGGAAACCTGCTCTCGCTTCCACGAGGCAAAGCAGAATTGCTTTTGGAAAAGGGGAGCTGCATGTCAGCAGCTCCCTTTGCCCAAAAGCAATGCCGGCTCCCGCAGGAGGTGGGGAGCCAGAAGGGACCACGGGGGCATTGGGGCTTCCCCTGCGGTCCTCAACATGAGGCCAGGCTCCGGGGAATGGGGTCCCCAGGGCCATAATTGGCCTCAGGAGGGGGGGCCACATGGCCCACCTCCAAAATTTAAAAAAAATTAGAAAGGCTGGCAGGCCCCGGGGGATGGGGTCCCTGGGGCCAGAAGTGGCCCAGGAAAGGGCCCACATGGCCCACGTGCCGTATAAATATTATTTTTTTAAAAAATGGAAATGAGGCAATGCCCCAGGGGATGGTGTCCCCGGGGCCAATAAAGGCCCCCCTCCTTAAAAATAATTTTAAAAATAAATATGTGGCCATGCCCCAGGGGATGGGGTCCTCGGGCTGAAATCGGCCTCGGGAGGTGGACCGCACGGCCCCATTCCCGTTTTCTTTTTTTTAAATGTCGCAGGCCCTGGGGGATTTTGTCCCCAGGGTCCACAAAATATTGAAATAAGGGGGGCCACACAGCCCCCCTTCTGACAAAAATAAAAAGGAAAAAAAGCTGCCATCTCTCGGAGACCCCGCACCCTCCCTGCACCACTCTGCAAACACACCTCCTGGTGCGTTCTGGGTTGGGGGATTAAGTCCCCTAGAATCTTAAGGGTCCTTAGGGGCCAACTAGCCCACCAGGTACCGCCACTAAGCCCCACACAGTGGGATTGCTGAGAGGTGGTCCGAGGCCACGCCCCTTTTTACACCACTCTGCAAACCCGCCTCTTGGTGCACTGCTGGTGAGGCGATGAGGTCCTCTTGTGTCCTGAGGACTAAAGTGGACTTCATCCACCGAGCAGCAGTGCACCAGGAGGCGCGTTTGCAGAGTAGTGTAAAAAGGGGGCATGGCCTCGGACCACTTTTAGCAATCTAGCTGTGTGGTGCTTACTAGAGGTAACAGGAGGGCTAGTTGGCCCCAGGGACCCTCAGGAGGCAAGGAGACTTCATCCCCCAATCAAGAGCATGCCAGGAGGCGCGTTTGCAGAGTGGTGCAGAAAGGGGGCGTGGCCTGTGTCCACCTTTCAGCAATCCCACTATCTGGGGCTTACTGGAGGTAACAGGGAGGCTAGTTGGCCCCTAAGGACCCCCAGCAGCGAAGGGGACTTCAATCCCCATCCAAGAGCGCGCCAGGGAGCGCATTTGCAGAGTGGTGGGCAAGGGGGGCATGGCCTGCTATGTGAACTTACCAGTGCTTCTGTGTGGGACTTACTCGAGGTAATAGGAGGGGTAGTTGGCCCCAAAGGATGTCCTTGGGGGCCAACTACCCCTCCTGTTACCTTCAGTAAGTCCCACACAGTAGTATTGCTAAGAGGTCTTTGGAGGCCAGGCCCCCCTTTTTCCACCACTCTGCAAACACGCCTCCTGGCACACTACGCATTAGGTGATGAAGTCCACTTTACTCCTGAGGGACTTTGGGGGCCAAGAAGCCCTCCTGGTCCCTCCTGTAAGTCCTACGCAGCGGAATTCCTGAGTGCTGCTCGGTGGCCCAGCCTCCTTTCTGCACCACTCTGCAAATGCGACTACTACGTTATAGTATAAATTAGCATTTAAAAAAACCTTAAACATTCAGTGAAAAAACCATAGGTTTTAGGGACGTTATAGTTAGTAATTAGCATTTAAAAAACCTTTGAAATTCACTGAAAAAACCATAGTTTTCAGGGACGTTATAGTTAGTAATTAGCATTTAAAAAACCTTTGAAATTCACTGAAAAACCACAGGTTTCATAGACGTTATAGTTAGCAATTAGCATTTAAAAAACCTTTGAAATTCACTGAAGAAACCACAGGTTTCAGGGACGTTATAGTTAGTCTGACATTTCACTCGTACAAAACCAGAGAAATTCGCCGTTATAGTTAGTTGAGCTAACTATAACTTGCGCCTCGCAATGCATTGCTGATGATGTCACATATTACATCACTCATGACATGGTCTTTGACATCACTGATGACATCTCAAATGACATCACTGATGACATCATCCACTTAATATTTGATGCACCTCCTCACACCCTAATATAACCTTTCATACACCCACTCTAAAATACAGAGTACCATTCTTGAAACCATAGACACACCAATACCAGTTAGTACATACTCACTCACTGATTCATAGGTCTACACACATCCACTCACCCATACAGTCACTTATACACGCAGTCACTCATCAATACAGCATCTGCTATATACACTCATACACCCATACAGACACTCACATACTGCCACTCATCCACAGAGATACTCACACACCTAATCAGTCACTCAAAGACTTAATCACACTCCCATTTACTCACCAATACAGTTATACACACACCACCTCACTTATTCATTTATTTGAAGTTTTATATAGCGCTGGCTAGACCCGTAGGTATCAGAGCGCTTTACATGAGGATTGTTACATTACAGATTACAAATTACATATGTTACCAGAGCATAATAGAACATGGGCAGAAAAACAATGTAACAGTAATTAGACGAAGGGAGGGGGTGAGAGTAGACAACAGCGGGGAGACGGGAAGAACTGTGCCCAATGTCAGGCTGGGTAGGTGACGGCCGAGGTGGTGAGCCAGGGCGGATCGCCTCTATAGCTGTCTAGAAGCTCCACCGGGCATCAGCCATGGTGCTCAGGTCTCAGCGGTCTGGGAAAAGAAAAACAGATTTTTCATGGTTGCAATAGTTACAGTTGTAAAGTCCAATACAGAAGAAACAAATCCCCAGGAGAGGAAAGAGGGAAGGGGGGGGGAGAATGATCACATTTCGACTGCAGGTAGGTCCGCCATCTTAAGGTCAGGCATCTGAGACAGGCAAGCCGGAGGTTTGTTTTGTGTGGTGAGGAAGCTTGAGTGCTTAGGCAAGGATGAATGCAAGGGTAGGGCTTACTAGGTTCTCTTTGGAAGTAGGATAAATGCCAATTGATCAGGATCACCTGTTGGATTCCAAGGCAGCGTTCAACCCCGCGGTGGGATCCGCCATTTTAGTTCCCGGCGTCAGGGTCAGGCAAGTCAGGCAGGCCGGAGGTCTGCAGCAAGGTGAAACAACGCACAGCGAATAAGAGAACCAAGGTATCCAACTGGTCTACCTTCTTCTGCAAGGCACGTCGGATCCGCTGCTTGGGGCTGTCAGCAGACGACCAAGCTTCAGACTCAGAGCACCACAACCGGGTTCCGAACTGAGAAGAGAGAGACCACGCCTCAAGATGGCGGCCCGCAGGTCCTCCCGGAGCGGTCGCCAAAGAGCCAGGCCCGTCCACGCTCTCACGTCTATGGGGCCGTCTGGTGTAGCGCAGAACACAGCGATCTCCGGTGTTCCAGACCGTCAGCTGGCCACCCAGGGGGACTCGCTGTTACCAACTCCGGCAACCGATGCATGTCCCAAGATGGCAGCCGCGGGCCGAGCCGCAGCTGGGATCAGGCTCAGCGGCGGTCCTGGGAGGCGGCAGCACTTCGGCACCTGCACCGCCAGTTCAGCGTCGTCTCAGACAGCAAATGGGGCTGTCGGAAGTGCCCCCCTGTGCCTCGGTGACGATTAAAATTGCTTTGCGAGGCGGCGGCGAGCCGGAGCTCCCCGCGCACACGTCCTACACCATCCAGGAGGAGGAGCTATATCATATAGATACTAACACATACTTACTCTCTTATACAATCACTGACACAAGCACATACTCATCCATACAGCCACTCTCACAATCACTCACTCTCACATATAGTCAGTTATATACTCCAACACTCACATATACTGCCTTTCACCTATGTAGTTACTCACACATATACCACTGAGACTTCCATTCACTCACCAACACAGCCATACGCACACTCACTCACCCATACAGCCCCTCGCAGCTGCACTCATGAACCTATACACCCATTCAATCACCCAGTCACACATCCATGCAGTTAGACAATGCCTTGATAAAATGCATTGCTAAACATCACCAGCATATTTTAGTAATATGGGTAGGGGATTTTTTACACAAGAACCTGTAGATTTAGCAGCATCCCAGTTTGTGGTTTTGTTGACACAAATGGGGAAGATTCCAGTCACTTTTCACACACCCCCTATTGCGAAGCGTTAAATGGGCTCTTACCAAAATATAATCTAGTTTTGCCAGTGATTTCCTATCGGAAGCCGAATCACATGTACCAACTTTTACTGGCTCTAGGCAGGGTGATATCATCGATTCTAGTTTACTCTCCCTGGACTTGTGTCCAAATGGTCAATTTTAAGATCACTGTCAGCTGTATTGGTGACCACAACCCCCTAGAGGTGATCATTAACTTGAGTATTAAGTCCTCAATGCAAGCTAGAACAATGGAGGAGCTAGTGTATTCAGAAAGCAATGGTATTAGGGTCAAATGGGGTAAAAGAGATCAGACGCTTTTTCTGAAGGATCTGACAGTAACATTTATTTTATATACAACTGTTTGACCCCTAACGTAGAACCCTGCATTATAAGTCAGAGTTTTTGGTAAGAACAGTCAACACATATATCAGTCGCTTACAGTTAAAAAAATCCATGGAATATAGCAGTAGTGTGCAACCTTATAAATGGTTCGATTCAGCCTACATGGCAGGGCACAAAGAAATTACAGTGGCTTTACGTGACAGATTTGGCAAAGAGGAAGAGGAGAGTGAACCTCTCCCTGAGGCTGTCCTGAGTGATACCAACTTGGTGCACCATGTATGTGCATTTGTAAAAAAATGAGTCTTAAAAACCTGGAGGGTGGAGGTTAGGAGAACAGCCTGGGGTGGCCTTGAAGCTGCTGAATGCATAAGGGATGACAGAAGCTTTTGGGAAGTCGGTAATAGACCCTCTTTTTCTGACAAAGTAGGCTCAGGGATTTCTTGTCACATCGCAGCTGATATGTGGAAATCTCTGGCTGCAATGGACTGGAAAGACACCCTAAATCAGTTGAGGCAAAAATCAGTTGTGAGGCTACCAATACCTTGAGTAAATCCATATGCATTAAGGAAGTAACTTCTGCTATCCAGAAAAGTCAACAAGGAAAATCACCAGGCCCCGATACTACCCCAATGGATGTGTTTAAAGCCAATTTGCTATTGTGGGCTCCTTTAGTCACAAATGTTTTACGTGCTAATTTTGAGGGTTCCTTTCCAGAATCCTGGAAGGAACCAATAGTTGTAGCCATCTTTAAAAAGGTAATAGGAACCACGCAAACTGCTACTGGCCAATTTTACTTCTAGACTCTACCTCCAAAATGTTAGGCCGAGTCCTGCTCTCCAGATTGAAGGAGAGGGCTAAAATAAACAATTTGTTATCTGATGTATGGTTTGGATTTGATCCTGAAATTGTAAGTGTGAAGCAATCCCTAAATCTATCACTCTTAAGAGGTAGGAATGTCAAAGTAAAGTGAGGCACTTTACATCTGGCTTTCATGAACCTCTCCTGTGCCTTTGACAATGTACATGCAACAGAAACAATTGATGGACGGAATGCTGGACAATGCAAACATTCACCCCCAGTCACAAGGATCTGGGTTTAATCCATCATTCTTTTGCTCACCGCACCACCCCAGTTTGGGCCCACCCATATGCAAATCAGTCTTGACCCTGTTCCTTATGGAAACAGTCCAGCCCGACCTGCCAAGCCAGGTCCTCCCTGGACCAGAAACAAGCATCTTGGGACCGGTTTCAGGGCATCACCCTTCATCAGCCAGTCTAGCTTGAATCCAGTGGTGTAGTGAGCTAGGGGCCCACGTCTGGGCATACCCTTCCCACTTAGGGCAACATATGCAAAAGAAACAATTCATGGACGGAATGCTGGACAATGCAAGCATTCACCCCCAGTCACAAGGATCTGGGTTTAATCCATCATTCTTTTGCTCACCACCACCGCCCCAGTTTGGACCCAGCCATATGCAAATCAGTCTTGACCCTGTTCCTTATGGAAACAGTCCAGACCGACCTGCCAAGCCAGGTCCTCCCTGGACCAGAAACAAGCATCTTGGGACCGGTTTCAGGGCATCACCCTTCATTAGCCATGCTAGCTTGAATCCAGTGGTGTAGTGAGCGCGGGACCCACGGGACAATGTACAGGCACAAACACCATCCCCTGTATGTAAGTAGCTTTAAATAAATATGGTTTAATTTTCCCATAAATCAGATGGAAGGAAACTAAAAACAGGAATGATATAGTTAAAATGTTTGTGCTTGAGATGCTCTTCACCTTTCCATTTGGTGCTCAGGGTGGGATGAAGGGTAACAAAGTCTACTTAAGTGAATTTGTGCGAAGTAATGATTCACAGGGCAGTAACACTGGACTGACTCCAGACTGAAGCATCCAAAACATAGGCACAATGAAGTGTGAGATCTTGCATCTGGGTGTCATTCAGATTTTCTGTAGCAGTAATCAGACACACAAAAGGTAAGGCCCTGCCTAGAAACTTCCCCACCTGAGCAATATAAACTACATCTCTTTCTTCAGGGTTTGATCTCCACCCTCAAGCCATAGGAATGCAGTCAATACACTTCTACTGATTTGGGAGGTGATTGTATTTGTTTGGCTTGATTTCAGAAGCAAGGCAACAGGGCTCACCCTTTATGTAAGATTTTACACCATGAAAATGTCCAACCAGTGGTCAATGGAAACAAGCTACACATGCGATTTTAGCCACCTGTGTACACAGAGCTGTGGTGTTATAGGGCATTCACTCTCAAGACAACATGTGAGAATACAAAATCATTGCAAACAAAAACACAGAGATAGTATAAAGCCAAACTGAAGCAAGAATCCATGACATAGTTCAGCGTTTATACACCTCGCACAGCGGTGCATGGAACTTGAAAAGTCAAATTGAAAGATCAGCTCAACAAGCACCATTTTAAGTCCTATCTAAACCAGCTGTCATTAGTGCTCAAGGCACACTCCAGTTCAGATTGCATCACTTGTGGTTTAATATTTTACAGTCCATAGCTGGTCAAGTGGCAGTTTTTGGTGTGGGAGTGTTCATTACCTACACAGTGCTGGATATAACAGAGCGAAACACTAACATCTACAGGTAGCATGCAGAATAAGTTTCTCTTTGGAGCATTTCAATGTACCTATTTTTTCCAATATGTTTATTAAGTTTTTGAAAATATAGGGAAAACATACAGTGCTATCAAACAATCATGCCCCCTTCCCTCAACCCCAATATTAACCCCACCGAAAACGCCTTCCCAGACCAGTTGTTACAGAATACTTAGTGCACGTCATACCATATCAAGGAATCAGATGTAGCATGAACCAGTAGTGAATGCAGATGGTATCAGGCTTCTTCTGGGATGGTCAACCATTAAGCAGATACTGAGGGAACACCAGGTGACCTATTGACAGCTAGATAGTTCTATGGGTCCAGGATATGTTGGTACCCTAATATCAAATAGCCATACGTGTTCTAGCGACCTAGGGCTGCACTGTGAGGGTGTGTATCAGTGTATCTATAACATTGAAACTTATTCTTTCATACCACTCAGCCACATAATTTTTTGGGAGCTACAGGGCAAATACAGATGGATTTGATATAATAAGCCCTTACTACAATGCACTGACACTGTCTTAAAATTTGTGGTACATTTATGAATTTATATATGGACTTGTATACGCTTGCACATCATACACATGAAAAGATATACATTTTGGTACAAATTTGCTTTTAAGTTAAATTTTCTTCTAAAAATATGCTATCTTAATGGAACACTGCGGCACACCATCTTTTCAACAACTGTCCTTTCTTATGGGGGGGGGCGTGGCTGACCGCCTAAAATGGCGGACGCAGATTAACGAGGCTCCGGACCCCGGGGATAAGAATCCTGCTGTACCATCGGTTAAAGTGCCGCATTGAGTCTCTATGCACTGCGCTGCCGCTGCTGCACGCCCGGATGGAAGATTTGCCCACCATTTCTGTTAAAAACTGACATTGCTGAGGTGTATCGCTGAGACGGGGCATGCCTGGCGCCGAGGCCTAACTGGCGAGGGGCGATCCGTGCGGGCACGGTGAGCTCATTGCCCGTCCCGGTGGGATCACCTACCAGTGGCTTGTGAACAGGATAGTGGTCGACCCCAAACCGTCGCCGTCGCCTGCCCGGGACCGGAGTGGTGGCGCTGTGGAGATCGGACGCGCTCATGCCCCGGGCCGGGTGCCCCGCGGCCTGTGATGGCACTGGCGTGGCTGTCCTCTGGTGAGTGCTCGGTGTCACTTGTCTGCTGCCGGCCCCCACGGATTGCTGTATCCCGATGTGGCGGCGTGAGCTGGTGTTCCTGACCGAGTGGGGCTCAATCCTGACGAGGCATGCGGAAGTCACAGCGGGCGGTCCGACTGCGTGTGGGGCCTGCAAGCTGAGCGAGAGGGACCACGGAGCGTGTACTTGCAGATGCACCCAGACATGGCCCGGCCCGTCGGCCCAATCGTGAGTACAGTGTGAGGCGGGCCCGGGGTGAGATACTGCCTTGTGATCACCGCCCAGAGGGTCCGCTGCAAACACAACCACCGCGTACCGGCAAATATACCGAGCCTCTGCCTAGGACTGCCCGGACCCAGCGCGCTGGACTAGAGGGGGAGCGGGGCCTGAGGGCCGAATGCGGAGGAGCGCCTACTGGCACAGCGGAGCATTATAGACGTGTGGCTGCAGCCTGATGTGAGCGTCGGGGGCATTGCACACTGGAGGACTTTGGGCATTGTGTTAAGAGCGTACTGCTTGCCTGGTGTTGATTCCTTCCCATACCGATCTGCACCGGCCCCATCATGTGCAAGCGGTGAGCGGACGGGGGGCACCGTGAACCTGCGCCGACAGTGGTGAGGGGCGTCGAGGGACGGGGCAACTGGCGCCTGGGCTATGTGAGCAGGCTGAACTGCCGTGCTGCTCCTCTCCCCTTTCCCTGTCTCCCTGCTTGCCTGCACGCTTGGCTGTGGCGAAGACAGGGCTGAGAACCAGGAAGGTATGCAAGCACAGTTGGTGATCCCGATGGGCCTGCCTGACTCCCTGTGGGACTACGGGAGGATCGACGGTATTGCGAACACCCGTACACCCGCCTGCGACACTAATTAGCCAAGACACGCACAATAGCTGGGCCCACCACGGAGGGGTTGAGTCTGTGTCACTCAAGCCATCACCTTACTGACTCGGACACGCACTTTCCGACAACCGACAGCTGCGGCCGCCCCACACGTGGCACAGTGGTTGCATGCTTCCTCGACGCGCACCCCTGGGGCCTAATCCAAATAGGAGGGTGAGCGATAGGAGAGATGGGGTGGACCAAGGGGAGAAATTTGGACACAACCACTAATACCAGCCACCCTGTAGAGGATCCGGACAACCCTACAAGGCCGACATCGCCGGGATGCGCTCCCCCCACTGGAGCGGAGGCGCCCCAAGACAAGCTGGACTTGATCCTGCAGGAAGTTAGGGACTCCCGGAAAGCTATGGAGCAGCAGATTGGATCGCTCACAACAGGCGTCACACTGCTGAAGGCCGACCACGCCAAATTGGCAGTCACAGTGAAATCGCAAGGGAAAACCCTAATTGAGATCGAGCCCCAAGTTAAGGATCATTCAACGCAAATACAACAACTACAACAGCAAGTGAACGGCCTGCAGGACAGGATTGAAGATGCGGAAGGCAGGAACCGCAGGAACAACGTGCGTGTCATCGGACTTCCGGAGCGCAGCGAGGGGCCCAATGCTGCCAACTTCATGGAGCAGAGCCCACCGGATCCCTACTGGCAAACCAAAAGCTGGAATGCTGCCACGACCCTTAATAGTTGACATACTAAACTACAGATATCGGGATGTGCTGCTGCAGAAGGCTCGGGAGCGTACGCAGATTCAATTTGAAAACCATCGAATTTCACTGTACCCTGATTATACGATAATGGTGCAGCGCCAAAGGTCCTCCTTCCAACCAGTAAAGAAGAAATTGCGTGCTCTGAATCTCAAATATGTGCTGCTATTCCCCGCTCGCTTAAAAATAATCCACGACCAAAAAACGTACTTCTTCGACAGTCCGGAAGATGCTGAGGAGTGGATCGAAGGGATGGACCATGCTTCAAGCTCCGGCACTTCATCCCGCAACCTGCCCAACAGTCCTAAACGATCCCAGGGTCGCAGGTCATACCGCACTGCCAAGGGGTCTCAAAAGCTGTCCACCGTTAGCCCAACATACGAACAGGCCCAGGCTAGCATGAAGGAGGCATTGGCGGCAGCAAACTCTTTCAGGGATGACAGCCTCCAGATCGCAACTGACTCATCTGGGGACAGCACCATACAGTCGAACTCAGAGCACAGTATAAACCTGTTCCCCTCAGTGACACCTCAAACTGCGGACAATTTGCTGGGATGAACCACGCGGCATGACTCGCGGTCTTAGTGGCCGGACCATGGATGCAGAAGACGACCATAGAATGCTCCTTGTAAACTAATGTATCCTTTCTATTCACGCCTTAACACGATGTTAGCTGATAATATAAGGGCCAGGCGGGGGGACTTCCCCCCTCCCCCCTGGACTTGGCAGTGCTTATGGTGCCGGTATCTGCATATGCAGATTGTATTAGAAGTTAAAGTCCTCGGTGCAGCGGCGGTAGACGCCCAATATATGTTTATGCAGATTGACAATTTTTCTTGCTCCTTCATATAGCACTATGAATAGTTAACATTATTTATGTAATGTGATATTCCCCGGGTCCCGTTGAGCCCACACGTTACTATTGGTATATACACAACATGACAGTCAGTAGCGCTCACCCCCGCAAAGCGTACGCACTGTATAGATATAACACCACTTGTATGGTTCAGTTTTTTGTTT
The DNA here is from genome assembly GCA_963921515.1 of Calotriton arnoldi. Lineage (NCBI taxonomy): Eukaryota > Metazoa > Chordata > Amphibia > Caudata > Salamandridae > Calotriton > Calotriton arnoldi. The sequence continues at coordinate 163,609 of CAWUFW010001896.1, forward strand.
GGCCCAGCATCGTTTCATGGCTGCGCCATGTATTGCACGTTCAAGGGAATTTTTGGGGGTTCTGCTCCGGATCGAGGGATTGGCTCCAAGTTAGGGGGAGCAGCACGCACAGTACTACGAAACGCATCACAAATCCAATATGCTAGCGTCTTATACTCTAGTTACCTGGAATGTGCAGGGGCTTGGTTCTGTACACAAGCGACACAGGGTTCATGCACAGCTGTTTAGGCGCAAGGCGCAGATAGTATTCCTGCAGGAGTCGCACCTCACTGAGTCAGAAGCTGGGAAAGTTCGTAAGAAATGGAGGGGACAGATATTCTCCACTAACTATTCGGCTTTTGCAAGGGGGGCATCCATATGGATTAGGCATGGGGTCCCATTTACTGAGATAGAACGGCGCACTGATGACCAGGGTAGATATATACTTCTGCGTGAATCACTAGATGGCTCGCCAGTGGTACTGGGTAGCATCTACGCCCCAAATTTCGATCAGGACAAATTCTTCAGTAAACTGAGCGCAGTATTGGCAGGATGGGACACGTACCCGTGGTTACTGGGTGGGGATTGCAACGCAGTGATGGATATGTTGCTAGATAGGTCACACCCTCCCCTAAATGGTGCGGGTACTACGAAGCAAGCTGAGGCCCTGCAACTGGACTGTTGGATGGGCTCTGGGGACGTGTGGAGAATGATGAACCCAGCAAGTAGGGAATACTCCTTTTTCTCACCGGTCCACCAGCTACATACACGGATTGACAGAATGCTTCGCTCCCTTAATATCGCGGTGCAAGTGACCCACACCACATACCTAGCCAATTCCTTCTCTGACCATAATCCCCTAGAGATCCGTATTGCATGGGGCAGAATACCCACTCCAGTTCCCACATGGAAGCTGTGGCCCCAGATGCTGGAGGACGCTCCCTTCCGCAGTACGCTATCTACTGCTATTACAAATTACTTTTCAGAAAACTGGAACACTGCATCCTCAGACCTAATTGAGTGGGATGCGCTCAAAGTAGTGGTAAGGGGTACAGCAATAGGCGCCACAGTAGGGGCCAGGCAGGAAGTCCACAGTAGCCTTATCCGAATAGAAAATACAATGTCCGAACTGGAACAGGCAGCAGTAAGTGACCCAACTAAGCAAACTCCACTACAAGAAGCGCGCATACAGCATGCTGAACTGTTAGAAACACTCAGGGTAATGGACTACAGAGCGTATACACAACTGAGGCACACAGAGGCTGACAAAGCTGGGACCCTATTGGCTAGAATACTGCGAGACGACCCAACACCCCCTGCAATTCACACTGTTAATGTCCAGGGAACGGGCCTGGTCCACTCACAACAGGATGTAAATGATGCATTCTGCAAGTACTACAGCACTTTATACAGTGTGCCCACACACATCGACGATTCCCTGATTGACAATTTCCTGGAAGGCATACCATTCCCGCAGCTAACTGCAGACAAACAGAAGCACCTAATAGGCCCTGTCACTAAAATGGAAATAAAAGCTGCCATCAAGGGGCTTCCGCGAGCCAAAGCGCCAGGCCTAGACGGCCTGCCGATAGAATTCTTTGACTCTTATTCCGAGATCTTAATCCCTAAACTGGAGGAGTTATATAACAAAGCTCTAGAACTAGGACACCTCCCGTGCACTACCATGCAGGCGCTGGTGATTTCACTCCCCAAGCCAGGCCGTGATGGCACAGAGTTATCAAGCTACCGCCCGCTGTCGCTCCTAGCCTCGGAGTACAAGATTCTAAGTAAGATCCTAGCAAACCGGCTTCTGCCCCATCTACATAAATTGATACACAGAGACCAGTGCAGATTTATCCTGGCGCGCAGCACATCGTTAAATATTAGAAGGCTGCACCACGTCATGGCTGCCACCCCCGCGGAGTATGGAGATGCAGATTGCATTTCGTTGGACCTGCGCCAGGCCTTTGATACCATCACATGGGTTTATATGTTTAAGGCCCTAGGGAGATTTGGGCTGCCCCCCGAATACCTCCGCTGGATACGGATGTTGTACACTGGCCCTACTGCGAGAGCACACACAGGCGGTAATATATCGCAGGAATACCCAGTGCACAGAGGCACGAGACAAGGCTGCCACCTATCCCCCTTATTGTTTGTGCTCGCTATAGAGCCTCTGGCTCTCACGCTACGACAAACGGCTGAACACCTGGGGATTCCAATAGGTAATACCACCCACCTAATATCAGCCTATGCTGATGATATTATTGTATACCTACGGGACCTCACGGATTTGCTGGAGCCCCTCCCCAGTATTTTCTCCAATTTTGAGCGTGTCTCTGGCCTCGCCAATAACGAAGGGAACGCCTTTTTCTTGCGCGAAGGAAACTGCCCGGACGAAGTTAATTTTGGCAGATACACTATACCGGTGGCGCACAGCACATTCAAATACCTAGGTATCCACATATATAGATCTCACGAGGATCAGCTCGATGGTAACCTGACGAAGGCAGTTACTGCAATGCGCTCGAGGGTGGCATTCTGGCTGTCACTGCCACTTTCGGTAATAGGGCGGGTTGCTATTTCTAAAATGGTGGTCCTTCCCCGACTATTGTATTATTTTGCCAACTTGCCAATCCTAGTCCCACCCTCTATGTTTCGTGCCCTAGACACCATGCTGCTTGATCTTCTTTGGGGGACTGGACATCGGAGAGTGAGCCTCAAAAAGCTACAGTTGGAACCGCACAAAGGTGGGCTGGGGGTGCCGGACTTCAGGGCATATTATTATGCCTGCCAATTGCCATGGCTGTCCTACTGGACTGCGGGCAGGAAATAGGCTACACGACACAGGAGATGGACAGAGGGTCGCTACATACATTGCTGTTACCAAAAAGCAAGCCTCCACCACTCGCACCACCACTGTTAAACACGGCACTCCAATGCTGGAAAAAAGCACTGCTCTATACACCCCGCTCCATTCCCTATGCCGGGAACATTCCGCTGCTGGGGATACCAACACCTGGCGGCAGACTCACTAAGAGCAGGCTACAGGCCTCGGGCTGATGTGGGAGTGGACACTGTAGGTGCCTTGTTTAGCAATAATACCCTCCTAGATCATGACAACTTCATGCGGGCCACGGGTGCGCCAGTTCATCTATACTTAACGTATGCCACGGTATTGCACTACGTGAAGAAGAACTGGGCCCCTCAACGGTTGGAGCACCCGCAACATGAGCTAGTCCACACACTATACTACATGGGAGAGGGGCGACACCTTATAAGGTGGTTATATGTTGGCATTCGCGCTCAAGCGGCAGTGCCACTCACTGACCTGAGAGCGTAATGGTCAGGAATTATTGGACGAGACACATCAGACAAGGCATGGACCAGCATACTGGACCACCCCAAGAGAGTGTCTCGTAATGCCACATTTAAATTCATACAATGTATGATCCTGCACAGGTCTTATTTAACCCCACGCTGACTGCACCGAATGTTGCCGGACACCCAACACTGCTGCCCGCGCTGTAAAACAGAGGAGGTGGGTTTCATACATATGCTTTGGGCTTGTCCTCAACTTAGAGCATACTGGGTGGGAGTGTGTGGCGCTGTGGCAGAGGCCACACACCTACAAATTGGGGATGGCATAGCAGAATGCCTATTAGGACTGCGCAAATGCACTGGCGCCCAGAAACTTCAGCTTCGCTTCCTAGACCTCGTTTTTATACTAGCTATACGCAATATAACAATGAGGTGGAAATCTACAAGACCCCCGGCATTATCTACATAGTGCGACAAGGTGATTCGCTGGGGCAGTGCGGAAAGCGCAGCAATCAGACGCGAAGAGGCACGGGGGCTGCGTAAGCACCCAATTTCCATGGAGTGGGATGTCACGCTAGAGGAGTTTAAAGCTATGGATCTCCACCCGCAACACGATTTCCCTGACACACCATAGCTAGTGCTCTATATCGTCATAGGCAGCACCGCCAAAAGGCGGAAATACGACACTCACCCCCGCACGCAGCTATCCGGGGCACCAGTCATTATCCATATGCGCAATTGTTGCGCTAGCTAGCAGACCTAATGGGCCAGAACATGGGAGGGGGGTGGGGGGGTAACTGGGTAATCGTTTATAGTTATGCTGTCCGCTCTATATATATTGAAGCTTCCTTTGTACAGCAGTAACATAAGCACTGTTTTGTAACATGTTGAACTATTGATGCAAATACATGCACACCATGTTATAGTTTTGTCAACACGAATCAGATGTATAAAAAACGTGAAATACCTAAGTGAAACGCCTGCAACTGTTGTAAATACCATGTGGCACTCAATAAAGTTTGTTTAAAAAAAAAAAACTGTCCTTTCTTATCCAGGGCTTATAGCACAGTCCGGTACCATTGCTGATTGCCATAGGTACCATGCAAGTCCATTCTCCTCCTGACTGATCAAAGCTTGAAGAAAATAGCTAGACTTTGCACTGGATAATATCCAGCCACTAATTAACAGACTGTCAAATTGTGAATGGTGGTATCCACGGGGAGAGAAAACTTTGAATTTGAAAAAATGATATCAGTGGATTGGCTCAAGCTTCCCACTTTAGTCATCAAAGTTGCATACATTTTGCTCCCTGAAGCCAATAGAATGTACATAATCAGCACTTCAAGATGACTCTGTGCACCGAGACAGAGACAGCACCTCTGCTGTGTTGATATTTTCCTACATAGACTGGGGAAAAACCTGTATCCCTGGAAACCATTCTGCTGTGTCCTCTAAGAGAAGAGGAGGTGGACTGCTACATGAGTACTGATAGTGCTATGACTACTTGAGGATCTGTATATAGATCAGCTGACTACTGATTAGTGTAGAGGATGTCAGGGAATGACCCATGAGCTGTGTGAACCCTGCAGCTCAGCTGGCCTGGAAGCAAGACAAAACAAAGACAACAGAGAAGCATTACCTGAGTCATGGATCAGCAGAACCTCTTTCATGCATCATCATGGATGAATCAATACTGTCCCTTATCCAAACTGTAACTGTACTGTGCGTATATCACATGTACCCAGTTCCAGAGAGACCTGGAGGTTCTGAAACTTCACAATATAGCTGTGGGTCTTGTCTTTGAGGCTTAAGAATATCATCCTGATTCAGAAACTGTTTAAATTATCTCCCTACCTCCTAATCCATTTGGAGTTTTAATTTGTCCCTATTCCTAAAGTTCAATTTTCCAGCTGGTGCCCGAATTTTTGTACACCTCTGTCATTCGAAAATCTTTATTCTTAAGATAGAGGACCCTAATTACATTTACCTCCAGGGCTTCTTCACCATTTTGGGTGCTAGTGTATAGCTACATCTGTCCAAATTTAAAGACATTATACACAGGTGGAGCAGTAACTGGCCTCTGAGAATTTGAACAGTGTTCTACCTAACCATGTATTAAAAGACTTCCAGTAAACAATGAACTGGGCATTTAGATTATGAGCACTGATGCATTTCCATTGACTTTGTTTGATTGGTATCCTTGTTGTTTGAGTGGTGGGTTCTTAGGTTTAAGGACCTTTCACTATTTTTGCTTAGAAATTAGTCATCTGGAGCTTCAGACACTAAGACCCTCATTATGATTTCAGAGCTGAATCCTAATCCATGTGCAATCACTATGTAACAAGGCAATAATAAGCATCAAGTGAACCAGAGAGTTAGCACACAGGAAACGCAATCCCCAGTGGTGAATGTGATGTGCAGTGCTTTACATACAATACACAAAGTAGTTCAGGATAGGAGAATCAATTCTCTGAGTATGTCAAAAACTCTAAGAATTTAGTGAGAATGAAATGGTAAAAATAATAAAACAACAGTTCATTATTGCTGCAACACAAGAGAACCATAACACCAAGTCCTTCTTGAGCCATTTCTAGTGAATAGTTTAAAGACCATGATCATGCTAGTAGAAAACTTGACATTAGTGAATCGTGGACAACCCTGGAGCAATCAGCAGCAGCTTGTCGCACTTGTCCCAACTCACAAGTGCCTTGATGCATTTTGACTCTATGTTGAGGGTCTAGTCAGGGCAGTAACGGACCTGTAATTGTGTAAGAGTTTCAACACATTGTATATTGAGGCTAGAGGTCAATGAAAGATTTGAATCTGGACCGGAGGCATGTGGTCCATCTGGTTTGAGCCGTCGATGGAAGGTGTCCAGGTCTGGATACTACTGCGACAGCCAAAAGAGCCAGTAGAATGTGTCTACGGCTAAAGGAGTTAATGAAACAATATCTATGTGTGCAGGTACCCATCTTGAACAAATTCCTAGTCAGCAACAAAAGTCTGTCCTAATTCCTTATGAATAATATAGCTTGAGACTAATTTTAGAAAGCCTAAAATTCTCATTAAATGTTTGTTCTCAAAGACTGATACTAGTTTAGTCCTTGGGAGACCCATATACCTGTGCCATCCATAATTGTCAGGATACCCTCTATGTTATATTTGCTTAGCAGAGATTGCACAATTATCCTTTCATTAGATACAAACTGAAGGTTGGCCACATCAGCATGGTACCTCCAATTCAGTTTGGAATCAAAGGTCATGTCAAGATAGCAAAATGCACCAACTCTTTCCATTTTACACTTACTTATACATCTTTCTTTTGATTATGATTTCAACTTTGGGCCTGATTACGATGCCGGATGGAAAGCCTCCGACCGTTGGTCGGAGGCTTTCAAACCGACCTGGTAGGTTTAAAGTCCAACTGCCGTATTATGATGACGGCAGTCGGAGTTTAAACCGGTGGGGAAATCTGACGCTGTTCCGACGGGCTCAAGGAGCCCATCGGCCATTCAGAAAGTGCTCATAATCCCTTAAGGATGGCGTTTCCGCAGTCGGAATTATGATGTCACTTTCCGACAGCCAATCCATGTCAGCCTTTCCCACATGTATTGGTTGTTGGAAACTGACTTTGGGGGCCCCAAGCAGGACTACCTTCCCCCTGGCCCTCCGCATTTGGGAGTTGAGGGGCACCTATGGCGCCCCCATAAAACATCCCTGCACTGTGTGGCAGGCACCGTGAGGTACCTGCCACACAGTGCAAGGATGTTTACAAACTTCGATTTTTCAATGGGAGCTTGTGCTGCGGTGATTTCGGGATTGTCGGAACCGCTGACCTATGGTAAGGCAGTTCCTTTCCCGAAACGGTGTCGGTCGGAGGCAACTCCAACCGACATCGTAATTAGGCCCTAAGTCTCATTCGTTTTAATTCCCAAATTGTCCATTAAATCTATATACCTTTTGACTAATGGCTGCAGGCCTTTGAATTGTTTGGTCTCTATCATATTTTTAACTGCTTCTTTTACTGTAGTCAGATTCTTCTCTAAAGTTATAGCACTAATTTCACAGTGAGTTTATTGAGTGGTATTTAATGTGTTATGTTGTATCTGAGTATATAACCGTACCTCTTCGATGAGTAATCTTTGACTCTTTGACTTTGCTACAATTGCAGCATCAAGTGTTCAAAGGGAGTAACTGGGTTCTCCATTTGAAGTGCAATACTATTGGTAGCCCAGTGATAATGGCCAGCAGCCACATCCACTCACCCCCAGTAAATCTTGACTTCCTCATGAACCCCAGAAAAGAACCTCACTCACATTGGCTGCACATTAAACCCACTGTGTGCTGAGTCATGGCCTGGACATCCAATGAAATTATAAATATAACAGGAACAAGGAAGTGAGTGATAAAATGAGAGGTGCGATCTACTGTACAACACTTTCAAACTTCTGGTGCTCTTGAGAAGGTTGGATAAATGAACTGAAAATGTTGTTGTGAAGTTCAGTCACAGAGGAAATAATGCTTGGGTGGGGTTAACTCAATCCCTGCACTTTTTATTCATTGATTTCAAGCATTTATTTTCAATAGCCATTGGCGTGAAATTATTCTAAAGATGTTCTATTTTTGATAATCAAGAAGAGATAACCCAACTTGCAAGTGTTAATAGAATTCAAGGCCACTGAGTACAAGAAATATTTGAAGCATAGTCCTCTCCTTAGTGGTGACTCCGACCTTAACACTGAAAAGGACGTCACTGTTTAAAAGGCTGAACAAGGATTACGCGTCCAGATCACATAAAGCCAGAACTGGAAATGCTAATTTGAGGCATGGAACTGGAAAGCAAAACACCTTTGCTGGGTGCTATTTCATGTCCTTGGTGCTACATTCAGGCAGTGCTTGGTGCACACACATTTTACATCCTGTATTGTGAAATCATGTTTCTGAAGGTGATAATGTGCGGCAAGAATATGTCTGTCTTTTTGTTGCCTGGCATTTTGCCGTGGTGCTGATGTGGTCAGTTGTTTTTTGGGTTGCTGTGCCATTGTGCTGCATTACTGCAATACGAAGTCATTTTGATGTTCTGTGGTTGTTGTGTTGTGTTCTCTTTTGACTGATATTGTGCCGTGAAATGTTTTTATTTTGCTTTTATGAGGCTTTGCCTATTTGGAGTTAATGTATTTGCTAAAGATGCCAAAAGAAACTCTAAGATCCTTTCTGCTTCGGTGCAGTGCAGAAAATGGAATCTAGATATGGCCCTAGTCAGCCCAAAAACGTGGCAAGGACCGTACATTAAATTAGCACTTGAAGTGCTCCTTTATGTGATACTTATTGTCTAAATACAACCTCACGTGACCTCGTCTTTGAGTTGGATGAATGCACCATCTACTTATCATGATTTTATTTCAACTTAGTTTGGCAGAAAAACTATTTGAGAACAACATCACAGGACAAACTTAATTTCCATCAAGAATGTATTAAGTCAATACATATGCAGACACTGTACAAATCCCAATGGTTGAATCATTTCATGCCAACCAATCGGTTGGCATTGGCTATTAACAAGAAGGGACAGTGAATCTGCTTGAATTTCCCTTACTTCATTCTGTTTTTACAAATTGCTACCACCATTGGGAATTGTATAGTGTCATATGTATTATATGTTGTAAATAAATTCACCATTTGAACACTGCATCGTCTGCACTATACTCACTTATATCACATTGCACCTCATATGTATTGACTTAACACATTCTTGACGGAAATTAAGTTTGCCCTGTGCTGTTGTTCTCAAATAGATTCCCCCAACTCAGAGACGAGGTTCCCCTTTCTGAATGAGTCCCATGTGACATTGTTTTTAGAAAATATGTATTGACCCCTGTCCCATGGGCATACAGGGTTGTCCTTTACCTTCATGTGAGAAGCCACAGAGTCTCTGCTGTTGTTTTGGGCTGGCTGGTGTCCTAAATAGTTAAAGAAATGGAGCAGTGGCATGTTAACACCTTAGAGAGAGGTAAATAGTTGTCTGTCACTGGAACATTAAAGCAATGTACTGTACGTGGCTAGATATTATGCAGAATTTCTGGACATCATTAGAGCAACTACACATCACAGCACAATAACATAACACAAAGTAAAATAAACATAACAGCGCTCAAGACAACACAACTAAACAATTAAAATAGAACACAATACAAAAACCATAGCACAACATAACATAATGCAAAAATGAAACTTTTTAACACAATAGCACAAAAACCTAACAACCCATCACCATAGCAAAATGCATCATGGTAACAGGAAACAACACTCAAATACAGCAACACATGCTAAATTGCCCACCAGATTTTGTGAACATTTTCTAATTTTTGAACCAACCTATTACAGGGAGTTGCAGAACAACCTTCCAAGTTAAAATTAATTATGCAGTTTGTGACCTGTGAGACTGGCTAGAGTCACAGTGATGGTGCCCTGCAGAAAACAGCAGACCACCATCACTGTGATTGCATTCTAAAATGAAAAACCTTTATTTTGTTTTAAAGCAGCCCAAGTTCCTTATAGGAACCAGGATTGCTTTAAAAAAAAGTACTCCATTTTAGAAAACCTCAGTGAGAGCTAGCAGTGGTCTCTAGATCACTGTTTACTCCCCTTGAAACTTCCACCCCAATTCTCAAAAGGCAAAGGGTCCAAAATCGGTAACAAGATTAATGGTTTGTGACCTCAGTTGCAGTCACAAATCATTGCTACTTATCATACCAACTCACAGTTTGGAAAGAACGCCCATTAGATACCTCTTCCAAATTGTGATTCAGTATGAGTCACAGAATCCATGTTATGAGTCAGAAAATGTTTTCTGACTCGCAAAATGGAATTTGCATATATGATTAAGTGATTACCAAATCATAGGGTTTGGGACTGAAAAACCTCATAGTATAGCTAGTTCTTAATTCTGTGTAAAGAATGCTTGCAAAACTCATGAAGCCTACTTCTTTATTCCTTTATTTCCGTTCAATAGAGCCATTAAAGGTACAATGTAAAACATTTAGAATAAAGATATGATAAAACATGCAAGTTCATTTTAGAATTATCCTTTAAAAATTCAAAATCATGTGGGAAATTACAGGCCAACAATACAAGTCTCATCATGTTTTAAAATCGATAATAAAAAAGTAAAATTTAGTATAAGATATTAAAAAAGGCATCCCAAGGCTAAAAAGATTTGCAAATAAGTTCAATTTAATCTAATCCCTGCTACAAATGTGTGTAAGACATCAATAAAAAGAATTCAAACAAAATCATAAATACATTTAAGGCAGGATATTAAGTGTGCAAAGATATGTTTACGGTTTTAAAGAGTATTCGACCTAATATACCATATTGTCGACAGGTATCTCGCGATTGAGCATACCACAGAGTCTCTGGTGTTGGTTTTACATACCCTAAGGGCTGTGTGGCGGTCCCTAAAACTGAGGAGTTTACAAAGAGAAAAAATCCAGTGTAATCGCTATTTAGCATAGACCTTACAGAAAAAAAACAAGTGTTCTATATTTTCAGGTACTTGACAACCCATCTGACACAGATTTGATGTGTCTCCCTTTTTCGACCAACAGTGGGTAAACGTGGCCAATGGTAAAATTCCCAATCTAAGTTTTACATAAAGTACTCATGCAGCAGGTTTAATGACCATATTCAGGTATTGTTCATACTCAGGTACACATTTAAACATAAAGAAGGAGTCTAACAGGGAACCAGGAGAGACAGCACAAAGTTTTGCTCCTAAAGCAAAATTCCAAAAGGACGTTTTTAGCTTATCCCAAGCACCTTGGTGTAATCCAGAAGGCTGGAGCCAAAAACCTTCCAGACCAAACTTGAATAGCCAATTTTTAATAGGGACAGGCCAGGGAATCTTTCCAACCTGATGGTCACCTAATACGACTCTAATAAATCCCTATAGGGACCTAAATCCTCATTGATCCACAGCCTTATCCAATATTGGATAGGTCTCAGCATAGCAATGTCAGAAATTGATCTTAGGTTTAGGTCAAGTCAAATTGGCAGCATTGGCGCGCTGGTGGGGAGTCTCAAAAGGATTTTTATAAAGGCAATTTTCAGCTTTTTCAAGGGTGTTAAGGTTACAGTGCCCCCATGAATCTGCCCCATACATAGCTCCCCCGCAAGCTTGAATCTTGTATATCTCCAAGGGGGTGGGATAGCAAAAGTGGGTGACCTATTGAGGAATCTTATCATAGACCCTGTTCTTTGTTTTAGAGTCATAACACTTTTCTGAACCTGGGTTACCCATCTAGGGGAATCTTCCAATCTTGCGCCCAAATAGTCAAACTTGTGTACCCTATCCAACGCCTCCCCCTTCAGGATACCTTACTCCTGGATGATTTCCTCCTGGCCCTGAAGACGATGTACTTAGTTTTGTTACTGTATTTCCAGGCCATGCTGTAGACAAAAAGTGTTACATTTTTCTAAGAGAATAGATAGACCGCGAGGAGTCTTTGATAATAACAAGGTATCATCTGCAAAAAGGAGGCACGGTATTTTGTTATCCTTTACCTGTGGGGAGTCATTTTTCCAATTTAAAAGATAGGGGATACAGCAATATTTGTACAAAAGAAAAAGTGTGGGGGCCAAAATAAACCCTTGTCTTACTCTTCTCCTGATTGGAATGTTTTCCGCCAATTCCCCTGCGGGCCCCATCTAACCCTCGTGAACTTTTCTGTATATAAAGCCTATATTAGGGATAATAGTCCTCGCGGAACCCCAATCTTATACAGCAGCCCCCTATCAATATCTACAATCTTCCACTTAATAGACAGGAATCTCACAATCTGATCAATAGTACTAATATTGGATCTAAAACCCACCTGTAAATGGGATAACACTTTAGCTTGGGAAATCCAGTCCATTAGTCTTGATAAAATTTGCATACTATAAACTTTCTGAATATTGTCAATCAGGCTTATGGGTCTGTAATTTCCCAGAAAAAATTGTCACCCTTTTTATAAATAGGAATTATTTCAGCTCTTTTCCAGGACCTCGGGATCGGTGCTCCTGCCATCAATGCATTAGACAGGCAATTTATATAGGGTCCCCAGATCTGAGGTTCATTCTGGAATAAGTCTGCGGGCATTCTATCCAAGACAAATAAAAGAAGGGAGACACCCTACTACTCAGAGAAGGGACGGGGTAACACCAAAGAAAACAACATAAGATCCCAACTCTTACTCTAATTCAAGTCTATAGATCATGTGTGGAAGGACAGTAAATAAGGGATTACACTATATTCATTGGGACAAGATAAAATACATACACATCATAAAAGCAATATAGTAGGTCAGAATCTCAAGCATAAAAACTTTTATTTATTTGAATGAGAGGATTTCATACATATTTAGCACCAATTTAATTAAAAAACATCATATTAAAACTCATGAGAGATACAAATATAATACACCAAAAAATTGTTAAAAACAAGATCATTATATACACAAGCAAGAAAACTATAAAAGTCGACGCGGCGTTTCGGCGAAAAACACTTCTTCACCTTCTTCAGGACAGAGTTTTCTATTTCTAATACTGAGGTTCTTTTGGAATCACTCGAAAGTTGAAGTGAACATACTGACCCGGAAGACGCTACGTTGGAGCAGGGAGGCCGACATTGCAACTCTCGTATGAACCACACAAGGTCCATCTACCGGCAAACTACCGGAATTGAATATTATCGTCAATTACTGAATACGACGTTTTCTTGGATTAATCTAGTCCATGACGCAGCATAAATTGCATTACACAACAAACGAAATTGAATATTGGTCTCTTCGAAATCAATTGTAAACGGTGGCTCCAACGCACGTAGTTATTTGTAAATTTAGAAATCAACCATGAAGGTGATATTTCATCATGATAGTTGAATAAGTATGTTCACTTCAACTTTCGAGTGATTCCAAAAGAACCTCAGTATTAGAAATAGAAAACTCTGTCCTGAAGAAGGTGAAGAAGTGTTTTTCGCGAAACTGCCGCGTCGACTTTTATAGTTTTCTTGCTTGTGTATATAATGATCTTGTTTTTAACAATTTTTTGGTGTATTATATTTGTATCTCTCATGAGTTTTAATATGATGTTTTTTAATTAAATTGGTGCTAAATATGTATGAAATCCTCTCATTCAAATAAATAAAAGTTTTTATGCTTGAGATTCTGACCTACTATATTGCTTTTATGATGTGTATGTATTTTATCTTGTCCCAATGAATATAGTGTAATCCCTTATTTACTGTCCTTCCACACACATTCTGTAGACTTGAATTAGAGTAAGAGTTGGGATCTTATGTTGTTTTCTTTGGCATTCTATCCAAGCCAGGAGCTTTGCCTGATTTTTGGGCCTGATTGCATTTAGGGTTTCTTTTAGCGTGAATGACTTAAACTCCTCTCGAGCAGAATCTATAATACATGGTGGCAAGGTCTCTGGTATCCAATATCCTTGACTTGCCTCCTCGTAGAGTGTGGAGAAGTGGTTCACTCAGACTTCTGGGGGGATATGAAAATCTGAGTGGGTTAGGTCTCTACGGCCATCATGTGTGACCAACTGCAAAAAATGCTTGTTATCTCTAAGCCTGACGGCCTCTAATAAATCATTCCATATGCATGCCTCCAACTTGGCTTTGCTATTTTTAATAGCCCTAGTATATTCCCTTCTAGTCTCAGTAATGAGTGTTCTTTGGTTACTTCTTAGGGCATTTACCAGGGCCTTTTTGGCGATTTTCCATGTTTCATTGAACCACTCGTTCTCTCTTGGTCTCCGGGGGTCCTCTTCCACTTTTATAATCCTTTACAAATAAAGTGCCAATTTTTCAGAACAAATTATCGTGCATTGTCCTGATCTGAATAAGAGATCAAATATGGCTCTTAAAAATTTGCAATTTGTATGATACGAACTTATACATTTCAGTTATGGCCACTTTGGCTCTAGAAAGAGCCTCCCATTTCACCTTTCATTTATTATTTCTAATCACCACAAAACTATGTAATTCAGGTGAAGTTGTATTCTCCCTATTCCTAATCTGTGACTTGTCCCAGACTAATGCGATAGGAAAGTGATCCCTAACATGGCGATCAAGTACTGTAATGTCTTTCATTTCATGCCATGCCCGAACATCTAAGAGGATGAAATCAATGTGGCTTTTATATTCTCCACACATGAATATTGGCTTTGCATCAAGATCTGATGGAAAACTACATGGCCTCAGACGAAAGGAGACCATTATATCAATAACCTGGAGGGCAGCATAACTCATTTTAGGTGGTTTCCTATGGACGCAAAGACCAGGTACCCTTCCCTATTCATCCTCTTCCTTAGCCAAATCCAAAAAAGGGTTATATGGTTCAAAAGATGCATTAAAATCTCCTGCAATAATCACATTATGTCTAGGGCCAAGGTCCTCCAAAAATACGTTCAAAGTTCTGAGACACTGGGAAGGTTTGGAAAAAGGGATCGACCTATTATAAATATTAATTATCGGGTCCTGCAGGGACCTCTGAGCAATCAACATTGGATGCAGAGAATTTGTTGTCGATTTGAGATCACCGGTGGACCCCATGATAACTGGAGATGGGATGACCTCCTCCTGCCTAGGTCCTGAGTAAAGGATCCCTCTGGGTAGACTGAGTAGTCAATCAATTTGGTCCAAAACCTCAAATCGATTAAACATGGGAACACTATAGTGCCCGGTTGACCAATGTCGGCCTTTAGTGGTAACGCTTGGGCATGTTTGGTCATGTGACAAGGGCAGGGTGTGAGGAGCCCAACCTAGGCTAGGTGACGGTTTATAAAAATATCCCAAGGGAAGAGGATCAATACTAGTTTGGCCCACTTGTTTGTGCGCCACATCAGATAACAATTTTTGGACCAAGGCAGGATCTTTAGAATTCATGATAACACAGTCCCCCGGAGGGTCCTTCCAACTCTTCCCAATCCACTGCACTCTATAATTAAATAGTATACTATAGGCCAATGAGGTAGAGAAATTCATATTCTTACAGAGCCAGTTCAGACACTAATTAGCCAAGTTAACATGTGATTCTTTCTGTCCTTCACCCAGTCCAGGTACTCCTGTCAAAATGACCATATAGGGGAAAGCCGTGGGAGGTAAGTTTATAACAAGAAGATTGTTAGTCTCTTGCAGGGGGGCTTCAGCCCCCTTGCTCACAGTGGTGCCCTCCTATTGGCAGATTTACGTTGGTCGATGGCCCCTCTCTGAGTGATCTCCTGATTTCATTATATGAGTGCTGCTGGATGGCCTTGGTGGTCTTGGGGCAATGGCAATTACTTTCGCAATAATAATGCCCATTGTCTCTTTCTCTGTTTCTACAGCTAAGGGAGTTGGTACGAAATCTCCTCTGTCACTAGATTGAAGGGAGGGTGTCCAAGAATTGGTGGGATCGTTAAGTACCTGTTCAATCGCTGACAATCAAGCCAGAATGGGTGAAAGTTTCTTTTATGAAATCCCTTCTAGCCTACCTACTAGATTTTCCACCAAATCAACCACCCAACTTGATTTTGTGCTCCGATCTACACCATCCGCGGTGCAGTGGAGGTTAGCAGGTGCTATGGTGGAGAATGGTGAATTAGCAAGAGTACTATTATTTGGCTGTTTATTCCTGACAGATCTCCTCTGCAGCAGCGGCCGGAGCAGGTAAGCACGGTGGGGTGGGGGCAGGAGGGGAGGAAGTCGACAGACGTCGGAATAGGGAAAATCAAATTAATAAATAAATCCTATTCCGTCGTCTGTCGACATCTCCCCCACCCCGCCCCACCACGCTTACCTGCACCGGCCGCTAATGCTCCTAGGTCTTTTGGCAACCTGTCTGGGATACTCGTGCAGGGTCTTAGGGGTAAAATCTGTTGTGAGTTGTCAATGGATCGCTCATTGTCCAACACATAAGGCTCAACCACCTGGGTGCTCCCTACTGGGGCGGTCACAAAAGGGCCAGGCAGTGATTGTACGAGATCCTTTGGACCCATGGAGAGTCTTCTCTTGGTTAACTCAATTACAGATGCTACAACTCCGATCACCCTCTGAAGCATCAGATCTATCAAGACTGATCTGTTTGGGGGGGGCTGTACTGAGACCCCCTCCAGTACATTTGTGCTTGCCCATCAGGTCCTCTCTATGGGGCCAACTCAGATATCAAGTATGCACAAGTCAAAGGTCCTCAGACAAGGAGAGGATGTGGGTGTAGGCCAGGATAAAGTCAACTCGTGGTTAAAGCCAGCATTGTGTGCTTGTATTGTATTGTTTCTGAAAAAAGGCAAAGCAGCAATACAGCACAACTACACAGCAGCAGCAATCAACCACTTACCTCCTCCCCTGGACTTGATGAGCTGCCGCCACCACCATGCAAGAGCTGTGAGATATAACTGGAGGCTGCAGTGACAGATACCAATTAAAGCTTGATGCTTGATGCTTGATTAACTGATAGTTGCTTAGACTAAAACCTAATGACAGCGTCCATGGTCCAGGGTACAGGTACAAGTATCCACAACTCAATGAATCCAATCCAGAGCCAATAAGACCGGTCCTGGGCATGGGCAGCACCACATTACACCTGGCACCGTGTCTCCTAGCCAAACACCCCACGTCACCCTGCTGTACATCCGTACCCGTCCGTATCCACGAGTGGGCGAGGCGCAGTGAGGGCACGGAGGTGAAGGCAGAGGCATGGCAGGGAAATACAAAAGCAGCAACGTAGATTCAGAAGTGACCAGCAACTACATCGCCGAAAGTGTCCTCCACTTATCTGTATTGGCTATGCTTAGCTACAGCCCGCGACCTGCACCGGTACAAGGCAAGACGACTCTCGTAGACCGCCTTCGCAGTATGTACAGCAACGACCGGTAAACACAACTCCCTCCGGCGCCTTCCGGTGAGTGGCGAGTGGGTGTGTAGGTGTGTGGGTGGGCAGCGTTAGGGGGAAGCCTACTATTCTTCCTTATTTGTAGATGACTTTATAAAAATAGAAATCGATATGTACAAAATGAAGTAGATATTTATAAACACGTCAGAGCATCCACTCAGCATAGCAGATTATTGATTTTAAAAAGGCCTGTAGTATGTTTGCATTTATTTATTTAATAATGCTGTTTAAGGTTTATGTAAATCACTGCGAGGTGATTCCAGGCAAATTGAGAGTGTTAAAGAGAGTAAAGCCCCAGGGTTTTGAAGTAGTAGATAGGATGGTGTTCTTCCCTACTGTTTCTCAGAAATAGATTTGCAGCTCAGACTTGAAATTCTTGTATTTGCTACACATGATATCTCACTGTGTTGTATGTTTAAGACCCTTGATGCATTTTAGATCAATATTGCACTTTTGTTGCTCCTGCATACTGAAAGTGAGTTATTTTCTTCTGCCACTGTGTTCAAGATGTATTGAGGTTGAAGGTCGTACTGATCCACAATGTATCTGCAGTGAGTCTGGTGAAATGCAAAACTTTAGCTTGCAGATTCAGTGATACATCTTCCCAAAGTCATCTGTGGACTAGTGCAGCATTAAACTGTATCCCCAACTTACGTGTACAGTGTGCTTCAGCGCTCATGCTATAAATCACTGTTAAAACTCAATGTAGGAGAAGCCATTGTTTTTTTAATTGTTAAATGATGAAATAACACACGTCTACTTTGGGTGGATTGCTACTTTTGTGGACGGCGTCATAATGAATACATATCATGGAATTTGTGCTTTCTCATAAAAGCAAAGAGTGAAGCAAACAAGTGATGGAATGCAACAAAGAGGGAACATACCCAAAATCCTACCCTACAAATGCAACCTTAAGTATGGGGAGCATCCAGAAATGGACATTGGAGCTCATTGTTCCCTCTGACTCAAGATACATCTAACTAATTAAAGGCATGGGGCAGAAACATGTCTGGTGTTATTAGTTGTTCTATGTAAAAGACAGGAGATAGCAGTTCAAGCCTGTGCAAGTGCTTTAAGAGTGGGGTGACCCAGTCCTTAATGTGTGAAAGGAAGAGTGCCTGTCCTCAAAGCTCTGCTCAGAAGCCTGCGGCCAGTGCAATTATACGCTGGGGTGCCAAATACAGAGGCTGCTGGTCTTAAACCACATCATGCCTCCTTAGTCCACTACCAGACACTGCCCGCGCCATTAATTTACTCTTGCAGGTTCCTGCTTTCTCCCTTTGTGACAGTTTTTCTGTCTTTCTCTTCCACCATCATTCTGAATTTTGTGTGTTTTTCCCTATCTTGCTCTCTGTAAATATTTGATGCAAAAAATATGTGCCAGTCCACAAAAGTAAGTGCCAGTGCCCCCCATTGGCAACCGCCAGCTCAAAAGTGGGGTCGGACTGACTACATTTGGTTAGTGCTCTCTTTGAAAGTGGACACAAAATGCATGATATAATGCAACTGACAGATTTTATTCATCGGAGCATGCAATTACAATTTCAAGCAGTCCGTACAAAACCTTTATGTTTAATTCACCTTTTGCCTGATGTTGTCAGTGAGGGAGCCAAGTATGTAATTTGGTACATATGTGGCTATCAATTGATGTCAGAGATGAGTTGTTGATGTCTTTTATTGCGGAATCAGTGATGTAATACTGTATGCCGTTTGTGATGACAGATGTGATGTCATTTGTGTGGTTATGCTAATGTGCTGAGAGAAAGATTTGCGTAGCCACTTTAAATAGTACATCCTTGAACCTTTTAAGTTTTACATATTAATCTAAATGCTAAGCTAATTGAAGCTATTTCAAAGACAGACAGATAAAGCATGAGACAGACAGACCATCCGGTAGCAAAGACATCGTCAAACATATAGATAGATAGATAGATAGATAGATAGATAGATAGATAGATAGATAGATAGATAGATAGGCACCTTTATATGATGAAACATTTACTGTATATTATGAGTGAAACTTTTGACACAATACTTTCCTGTCTAAAGTGTCAGGCATAATGCACTTTACGCCTTATGCATTTTTTTCTAGAGAGAACATTTTGATTGAATTGAAACATTTAAATACCTCTTTCAATGTGTAATGCTTCTCACTGAAGTTTTAAAAAAACATTATATGATTATGTGAAGAATTTCAGAACTCTGTCTGCACGTTTAATGGACTTGATGCCGTTTTCTTCTGCAAAGACTGTTTTTAAGACATTTTATAGTATGTTACATTTTATAAATGGATTTCATTCCTGGGTTAGTAATTCACCTAATGGACAATAGATACAGAAAACCTCTAGCTCCAGGGACATTAAATTGCTTCTGAACTCATAAAATTACAGCTTTTTCAGAAGGAAGGAAAAGGAAAAACGAAAGAAAAAAAACTAATGCAGCTCTGCCTTTAATTTGCTTCTACTACACATTTGGAATTGCCTAAAAGCTTCTAAACTTCCTAATCATATATGTTTAAACTAAATTCTACTTTCCTCCACTCTCTGAAATTATTTACGCTTTTTTTCTGTTCCTCTGGAAATAAGCTTTATTATGAACAAAATGAAAAGAAAAATGCACAGGAAGAGAGAGCATTTCCATCCATTAGACAGTGCACAGGTACTAATTAAAATACTAGTGATTGAAGGCGAATCTATGTGTGAAATATTGGGCAGCGGCAATCCCACATTAGAAAAAAATTAAAATAGAAATGGCATAGTTCAAAATGAGGTGAATAGTGTTCACAGGCAGAATCTACATTTTGACCACTTGCTGCAATATTTTTTAAGGGTGCAGTGCCATGGATATTGATTCATCAAAATATCAGGGGTTTCAGAAGTGACGTCACACAACCTTTGACACCAAGGGACATCAGATACTTGACCCTTTGTTATATCCTTAGCAGCTCAGGAGTGTTCAGGAGCTGAAGGGTTTGATGTGTGTAAAAAGGGTTCCTAAAGTCTACATTTCTTTCAAGTCCTGCCTTTGATCTATTCCTGCCGCTGCCTTCTTGATCCCTGAGAATAGGGGTAGCAATCATGTATGTTATTTAGGGGTCACCAGGGGTCGCTGCTGTGACCCCAGGGTTGTCCGATGTGACCCCTGGCACTGGCTTTGCGACCCTTGGCCTCAGAGGTAGCAAAATCAGAGCCAGGAAAGAGTGGCAGCTCGTCTTTATGGAAGGTTGGGGCTCCACTCTCTTTGTTTTCTCTCACTTTTTTTATTACACTAATAGTGAATAATGTTTTATTATTCACTATCAGTGTAATATAAAATGGAGTACAATTAGCTGGAATGTGATCTTCCCTGGCAGCTGTGGTAAGTAAAAACAAATGCTTATATATGTATCTTGTGTGCGTGCTTGCGGGTGAGTTTGTGCTTACATCAGAGAGAGTCTGTAAGAAGAATGTGTGTGTGTATGTAAGAATTTGTGTGTGAGTGAAATTGAAGGTCAAAGGGTCTGTTGTCATTTCCGCTAGCCATGGCAATTTGGTGAATTGACATTCACGGTAGCGATGGCAGTGCCATGCGCGACAGCTTCTACTCCTTAGAGACCCCTAACTAACGTCCATGCCCAATGCTGAATTTTAGGTGTTTGGAAAAAAGGAAGAAGATTGCAGGATATAGACAAAATTGTTATCCACACACATTTTATGAAAATGAAAGTCTAGCATTGGATTTCGAATTACGTTTTATTAGACAAAATATTACATGTTGATGGTTTTTGAGACCTGTTAGGAGGAGTTTATTGGTTGTCTATGAAAATGCATTCTGCAAAACAGTTGGGCAATGTGATGTATTTTGAAAACACTTTTAACTAGATATACTAGTTAAAACAAGGCATGTTTTAAATAAGCATGTAAATTGGAAATTCTTTACTGGAAGGGTTTGTTCTCAGCGGATTATTTCAAAGCATACATGATCAAGTTTGCTGGCAAAACGAATATGCTACCTTTTGGTCTTAATAGTCTAGGCCAGAGTATAAGGCTATATTGTTTTAAACGTGATCAGCTTATATCTATTGCAAATTACACAACGCCACGTCATGCTATTTGCATTCATAAAGAGAACTTTGTGCCTCTTAATTTGAGCTGGTGGTTGCCAGTTGGGGCTACTGGCACTTATTTTTGGGGACCGGCACTTATTTTTCCACATCAGAGAGCAAGAGAGGGCAAACCACACAAATCGGCAAGAAGTAGAAACAGAAAGACAGAAAAGTTATCGCAAAGGGAGAAAGGAGGAACCTGTAGGAGTGAGATAAAGGTGCAGGGATTAAAGAGATATGATGTGGATTTTGAAATATGCAGCCTTGGCATTTGGCTCACCGACATTTATTTGCACCTGATAAAGCTAAAAAAATGTACTCAAATTTCACCACATAATAATAATATACAAACATGCGAAATATTAACATGAAAATTAAAAATTAGTTAAATGTTAGAAAATGTGCCTTTATTTTAACGTGCAAATGAAAACATTTTGTTTATTTTCTACAGAAAGCTTTCATTTCTGTCGTTCTCCACTTGCTAGGCTGCACTGCTCATTTATTCAACACTATCCCTTTAAGATTGATTTAACATTAGAATCGAACTCTAAGGCTTGACTTTTTGTGAAATGTTCTGTGTCTTGAGTAAATGTATTCTTTCTTTATCCTCACACCATATGACTTCACTGTATTTAGATTGTTCTCTTTACCACATATTCATAGTGAACAAGAGTGTAAATGAAAGAAAAATGCTTGCTGTAGCTTGCATTTCATGATCTAACCAGGACATATCAGAATCTGAATGTTTCATTTAATACAACAGCTCATTGTTATACGGTGAAAAACCAGACAGCTAACAAAGTAGGCTTGCAAAAGGTTCTCGTGAGAACCTTTGTAGATGTAACTTTTTGCAATACGTTGTAGCCATTTTTAACCGACTTCATACTGGTGTGGACTTTTACCTTGGGAATATAAGGTGAAGACGAATGACCATCAGAAGACCTCTCATGGTGATGACATTCACCTGTTTTTATAATATGTTTAGCTGCTTTCTATATAGTATGTGTTCCTAGCTACAGAGACCCAAGAGACTTTCCACGCATCCCTACCCTGCCAGGCCCCTTGACACTTTGCAGTGCTAAGCATACTTCCCATAAGCTACTGCTTATGGTGATTTCCTTGTTTCCTTACATTTTGTGAGGAGATTTTCTGTTCCAAGCTGATCATAGCTACTGCTGTCATTCCTTTCTTCTCTCTCTTTACAGACAGTTGCTACTGCAATTGTCAGGAGAACACGGCTGAGACTCCAGAACAACCCTTAATGGGGAGTTCTTTCTTCCTCATAGCTATTTAAATCTTCTCCGAAATCTACTTGCTCTTTTCCAGAAAGGGTTCTTGTTAGGGTAAAATAGGTCCTTTAGTTTAGAATAATGTGAATAAGTATGAATGGAACAAGCTGTTTTATTTTTCTATGCTTGTTCTAACCAATTTTTATCTCTTATTATTTCTGTAATCGATTTGCAACTAAGTTGAATAAAAGAACATAAAGATCTACTAAATGAGAGAATAAACTTTCAAAACTATCCCAACTCTCTCTTTATTGACTGAACAACAAATGTAATTAGTGATGTCTTTTGATGTGTAAAGCTCCATTCGAAAACAGTGGCAAAGATTAATTGGCCGAAAAAAGGCATGAAACTTCCAGTTTCTCTAAGTAAGTTTAAAGTGGTATAATTAGTGGAAATGTTTGAGAGATTTCCGCACTGGCAAATCTGGTAGCAGAGGATAGGCTTTACACCCTGAATGGAGCTATAAATAGTACCCAGATGATAATTATAAAGTTCCCGACTCCTAACTCCAATGTCCAGAGCTTGAAGGTATTTTCCTCTGGTTCGGATGAATGTTGATTAGAGTGAGTGAGTAAGGAACAATAGTTGATAAGTGGTTGAAAAAGGTGTTTGAAGATTCCAGACTCATTGTAGTCAAAAGATACCGGGATAAAATAATTGAAAACTTGTTTGCAGAGATTTTGAGGTGTGGTGTGTGAGGTACCATCACCATCACCTGCATCGGTAATATAGGGTTATTACATTGCTGTGACTAATTAATATTGATCAGTGTTAGTTGAACCTAATTGCACAAATGGGGGAAGCTGCATTGATTTGGGTGATTCCACGCTGGTCAAGAATTCACTAACGAATGCTGAAGAGATTCTTGTGTGTATGCAAAAGAGCAAACAAAGTTTGAAGTGTTGAGAAAATTATTTGTGTAGGTGCTGAGAAAATTGTGAAGGAGGGTGAGCGCTGCGTGGAGTGAGGTTGTGCGTCATAGTGTTTCGTGCTGGGATTGGTCTGTTGGTGTGCTTTTGCGCTGTGATTGGTTGATGACGTAGCAGTGTTATGCTGGGATTGGAGCACTAAAAGTAAACTTTGAACTTGTTATCAAAAGATTGTGAAAATAATAGCCAGAATTTAATTGGATTAGCCGAAATTTGACGTATACGGAAACAAAATCATAGCATTTGATAAAGCATGTTTTTTCAGATTTAAATTGTCATCATGAAATGTTTTAAAGAGCCTAAAAGTTTGGTGAGAGGGGATGTTACTATTCCAGTATGCAGATATGAAGAGATTCCTCTTGAGGGTACGCTTGCATACATTATGACTACCGAACATGGGTTAAATACATGTACTTGGCTTCGCCAATGGAGCAGGATTACTGAGAATGAGGGAGCTTTGGGTTTTTCTAGGCATGGGACATTTAGCACCAGAATTGTTGGTCATTTGAAGGGAAAATTGCATGAAATAAAACCACCATCTAGACCCCTTCAGTGTGAAACATTTAATGCATGGGAGAGAGTGGCCAGGTAAAAGTAGAAGGAAAAATACTAGAAGAGGACTAGTAGGGCAGCAAAGAATTACACAAATGCCCAATGGGATGATCATCAGGTAGATGGAGGAAAGCTATCATAGAGGGAACTAGATTATATCCAGTCCTTACTTCAGAGACTGCTAAGAAGGGACAGAACAATGACTCCAGAACGATGGAAGAGTGTGAGTTGGATACTGATTCAAGGGATGAAACACTAGAACAGATGTTAAGTTTGAGACCTCCACCACACATAATCTCAGCAGAGCCGAGTGGTTCAGGTACTATTATAGTTCTATTCTGCCATCCGCTCCAGTACAACCGAGTGCATCCCAAATCGAACGATCTCTGCAGATATTGCAAATTGCCCCCCATGTAGTAGCCTGACCACAAGTTGCTATTCCAACAGTGACTTCTTCAGCTGTGGTGCCCAATGTAGCCCCGGTACCTGTTATTAGTAACTGTAACTCAGGTAGTAACCAGTGCTCCTCCACTTGCAGAAACTAGACATGAGACTCAAATACTTACAGGAGGAGTGTCTACTTCAGGATTTGTCTCCATTTCACAGAACTCACAGATAGTTCCCTGGAAGCCACCCTTAACGGTGCAAGCCCTTATAGATGGGGAAAAATAGTACTCACAACTCCAATATCATTGGAAGAAATAGTTGCTACTGAGGAAGGATATATACCAGCTTGGTTTGAGGAAACAGCAATATCCAGTAAGGCAGAGGATGTGGGGACACCTGAGAAAACAGAGATTGAAAAAGAAAAGACAATAAATATTACGCAACTAAAAATTGAATTGGAAGAAATAATAAGGGGGTGCCTAGAGTTCAAACATTTAGAGCAGTATCAAAGGAAATAATTAATTTACCTGTGCAAGGAAGATACGAGAAGAGCTGCTTTGACTGATGATAAATTAACTGAGCTTGCTCAGAAGTATGAGAAAGACCTTGCAAAAAATGTGCATCTAGACAGAAGCTATAGGATTCAATTAGATGACCCGGCATTTGAGAATATGAGGATTGCAGGACTGCGATTGCACACTGTAGATTTGGTTAAGTGCATTCGCAGGTGGGGTGAGTTTGAAAAATTAGAAGTCAAATGGGCCAAAAAATATGAAAAGAAAAAGAGAGAATCAGCTATTGCAGAAAAACAAGATGAAGGGAGTGAAGGAAAAACTGCAGCTTATTCACTTAGAGAAATAGCAGGAGGTACGTATGTCCATGTTCCTTGGAGTGATGGTGATTTGGCTGCATTTACGAATAATTTTCCAAAATTGAGGGGTAAGTCGGTGCAGTGGTATGCACAAGTGGAAAGGTTCATAAAAGTTTCAAAGGTACTGGGAACAGATTTGAATAAATTTTTTGACATTGTACTGCCTGCTGATTTATGGGCTGAATGTATGACGGCAGTGCAGTGGCCTAGAAAGGAACCAGCGAGAGTGTCTGGGACAAATGCGCCGTCCCCCATAGTGATATAGTATGAAGATATTATTACCTTTTTGAAGGGCAGAGTGCCTCCGAAAGATACAGATTGACTCAAAATTAAAAGAACTACCCAAGAGCCAAGGGAGGAGACGGTACATGAACATTATGAGAGATTGTTTCAGGTATTCCAGCAGCATAGTGGATGCAAGTATCCTGAGGAAAAGGATGTGGGGATTTTTGTGTTTCAGTTTGTACTAAGGCTGAAGCCAGAAATCAGTTCGCACATAACCCAAAGCGTGATTTGCTGGTAGAATAAATCACTTGACAAAATATTGAGAGATGCTAAATATTGTACCGGTTAATTGGATATGAAGCAGAAAAGATAAAGGAAAAGTTCATGTTGGCTCAGACCAAACTGGCTCATAAGGGTTTTCAGAATCCTTCCCTTGTGGGGAATCAAGGAATGAAGGGTGTTGTGATGCCGCAAACGGGTTTTCATTGAAATCAAGGAGGAATGCCCATGTCACAGGGAAGAGGTTGAGGTGTTCCTGTGGTTACAGAATCTGGATTAGATGCTGCCACTATGAAATAATTACTGCTTGTCACATCGGTCATAAAATCGGGCATTGGAAGAGGGGAATTTTGATATAATCCTGAAACTTCTGGAGCAAATACATAAATGCCACAAGGTATGCAAATGCACAATGCGCCTGGTCGGGAAATGCAGATGTCAGCACAGGGACGCCTTGAGACCCTCACGGAAGAGTAGCTTGCTATATAAACCCCTGATTGATTGATTGATTGAATGATGCCAATTACACCTGCACAGATGGGGCATCCTAGATTTAATTTGAATCAGATGACAAAAATGAATATGAATCCATTTCATAATGCCATGCCACAATTTCAGAACCCAAACCAGAACACATTGCAACAATTCCCATTACTTGAGACTGATAGTTCTGGTTCGGAGAATTCACAATAAAGGTGCCTGAGAGAGGAAGAAGATTGCGTACTTGGCCTAGTCTTAGAGGAAGACCAGAGTGGCTCACATGTAGATGCAGAGGTTTATGGCCACCCCATTCTCATTGATACTGGTGCTACACTGTCCACTGTTAGGACAGTGGAAGTCCCAGACTTACCTCTCTCAGGGAAAACAATCCAAGTTGTAAGAGTAACAAATAAACAAATTCAAAATCTAGTTTCTGAAAGGGTACCAGTAAAAATAGGATCCTTTGAAGAGAAGCACCCATTTGTGGTTTGCGATTCAAGTCCTGTAAACCTGTTAGGGAGAGATTTCTTGTGCAAGTTAAATTGCACCATTTACTGTACACCAGATGGTGAAGCATTCCAAACACACAATGAGGCTGTGGATTTCAAATTAAGCAGAGAGCAAACCGAGGCAGGACTATTTCCTATGTTAACTATTGATGATTTGCCTGAAGATCTGAGAGAAACAATGAATGCCGAAGTTTGGGACTTTACAGGGAAAGACATCGGACTCATTAAAGGTGAAGAACCAATACGGATTATGGTGAAATCAAATGCCGTCTACTCTAGAACCATTTGACCCCAGAAACGATTGCAGGAATACAGCCAGTGATAGATGACATGTTACAGAAAGAAATCCTGAGAGAATTAATTGGAAGTCCATGCAGCTCTCCAATTATGGGTTTATAGAAACCCAATGGAAAATATAGGATAGTTCAGGATTTACGGGAAATAAATAAAATTGTAGTACCCTGTTGTCCTGTGGTACCGAATTCAGCCACCATACTGTTTCAAATTCCATGTACTTCAGAATGGTTTACCGTGATTGAACTGTGTCAGGCTTTCTTCTCAGGGCCATTGCATGAAGGGAGCAAATTTGTATTCTCTTTTGCCTTCCAGCAGATAGCATTAATATGGTGTCGTGCCCCACAGGAGTACACAGAGAGTCCATCTAACTTTATCCAATTTTGAAAAATACTCTAGAGACCGCAGTAATGCCACATAAATCCACCCTTATTCAGTACATAGACGATTTGCTTGTGGCATCAGAAATACAGAATGAATGTTTAAATGACACCATTGCACTCATGAATCACCTGGCAGAGAACGGACATAAAATGTCTCCAGGGAAATTGCAGTACTGTCAAAAAGAGGTTCAATATCTGGGACACATCATTATGAAGGGACCTAGAAAAGTGTCACCAGAAAGAGTGGAAGGAATCTTGCAGATGAATCCACCACAAACTCAGAAAGAAATCAAGATGCTTTGGGAATGGTTGGCTACTGTAGACAGTAGATACCAAACTTTTCCTTGGTGGCAAAGCCTCTACTGAAACTAACACACAGAGAGGAGTCTGATCCGATTCCATGACCCAACAAATGTGCAAAAGCATTCCTAGAGTTGAAAGCTAAACAGTGTCAGGCCCCATCACTAGGAATGTCAAAAAAATATAAAAAAATTAGGAGGTTGCATTCATTGTACTATTGATCGTGTGATATATCGGACATTTTGTGTATTATTCCTCTGCTATTGTTTGTCTTTGTTTACACTTTAATTTATATTATTGTATGTTTGTTATGTGTAACTTTATGAGCACCATTTTTACATGTTTGTATTATTTTTTTAAACACTTTATCCTTTACACTAAGTTATCTCAATAAGAAAAAACTTTTTTCAAGAAGTTTTTATCTGTGGGTTCCTTAAAATAATTATTCGCACTCTTGTATGTGTATGTGTTATATCATGACAAACTCTTTTTAGGGTGGTCAGACACACCTTTCTTATGCAAATTTCCCCTGAACCATTGTAGCTGTTAAACTATACAAAAGAGCTCACGCTATTTTGCAGTGAGAGATATGGGTACGCTCTCTCGGTTTAGACAAAAACACATGGGGGATCTCGAAAACCTGTAGCTTCCTATTCTACTTCCCTTAATCCTGTAGCGGGAGGACTTCCCGATTGCCTTAAAGCGGTGGCTGTGGTAAGTACTAGTCTGGAAAAAAGTGAGAACATAGTGATGGGATGCCCATTTACTGTCTTGGTCCCTCACTCTGTGGAGTTATTGTTAGCCAGAGCCAAGATGCAATGCATGACCCATAATAGACTGACCAAATACGAGCAAAGAATTTTGTCTTCTGAAAATGTTGGTCTGAAATGCTGCATTGTGTTAAACCCTTCAATGTTATTGCCTGTAAATGATGACAATTGTGATAAAAGTGAACACAACTGTCTAGATGTCACGGAATTGCACATCAGACACCACCTTGACATTAAGGATAAACCCCTGATTGAGCCAGATCAGATGTTATTTGTAGATGGCCCATGCTTGAGAGGTAATAATGGCACGCTCATATGCCATGTGCACCATAAATGATGTGGTCGAAGCTCCATGGCTTCAAAAAGTATTCTCTGTCCAAATTTCTGAATTAAGTGCTCTTACTAGAGCCTGCAGTCTAACTGCTCAAATGAGAGTCACCATATTTACTGACAGCCAGAATGGATTTAGTGTAGTCCATGATTTTGAGCAGTTGAGGTCAGAGGGAGGCTTTCTTCCTTCTTCGGGAACCCCCATCAAAAACAGAATGTACATCAAGTACCTACTGGATGCACTACACTTACCAAGAGAAACTGCTGTGGTGCAGTGCTTAACACATCAAAGAGGAAGCAGATACATTGCCATGGGCAACCGATACGCTGACTCAGTAGCCAGATATTGTGCTCTCTTAGCCTGTTCATTTAATGGACATTTCGCATGTGAGTCTGAGGAGCAGGGAGCTTTTGCCATGTTGATGCAAATCACTGATACATGGGATGAACAGAAGAGGGTGCAGGAGAATGTGCCAGAAGCAGAACAGAACCGCTGGGTAAAAGCAGGTTGTGAGACAAATACAAATGACATCTGGATGTCAGAGGATGGGAGACCAGTACTACCAGATAGATTGTTGTTTCCAATGACACAATATTACCATGGGTACACACATTTGGGGAGAGATGCCCTGGTGAGACTTTTCGGGCAGAATTGGTATAACCCCAGATTCAGGATGCTGGCAGAAGAGGTTTAACGTGGGTGAATAACTTGACAACAGCTAAACGTAGGGAAGAGAGCACATGTCACACAAACACACCTAGGGAGATCAGATGGCCCATTCAATAGGATGTAGATGGATTTTATCAAGATGCCTGTCCACAACGGGCTGAGATATATCCTAGTGATAGTGTGTGTCTTCTCAAGTGGGGTGGAAGCCTATCCAACTAGAAGAAATGATAGCCTCACTGTAACAAAATTGATATTACATGAATTGATCCCCAGATTCGGCATGCCGATCTCTCTTGGGTCAGATAGAGGGACACACTTCAACAATGAAATCATGAAGATGATCTACACAGCCTAACAGATCAAACAAAGACTACATTGCATTCAGAAGCCTATGGTATTGTTGAGCACATAAACGTTACAATCAAGTCTAGACTGGCCAAAGTCTGTGCTTCCACCTCTCTGTAATGGGCAGATACTTTACCATTGGTGCAGATGAGTATTCGAAGTAGACCTGACAGGAAGACAGGCTTATCTCCACACGAGATACTGATGGGCAGGGCGATGAAATTACCTGCTGTTCCCACAAATGCTCTCATAAACATTACTGATGACAATATGTTCAACTATTGTATGGAACTGGCTGACATAGTCTGTTCTGTCTTTTATCAGGTCTCAGCTGCCACATACGATCTGCACCAAGAACAATGTCACAATCTCAATCCTGCTGATTGGGTCATGATCAAGAAGCACGTTTGGAAGACTTGCCTTGAACCCAGATGGAAAGGCCCCTTTCAAGTGGTCCTTACTACACACACAGCTGTTAAGTGTGCTGGAGTCCCTACCTGGATTCATGCTTCACACGAAAAGAGTGAGCAAGCCAGAAGAAGCGTCTTCGGTCTTCGATCATGAGTCGAGAGACCACTTAGACCAGTGGAACCATTGATGGTTCAGCAAGACGGAGACGAGGGGTGAAGAACAGTGCACAGAGAATCAAGACCAAGTACCAGAAATAACTCTAGTGTGGTGTGGAGATCTCGAACAAAAATGAAGGAGAGATCGAGTCACCAAGAAGAAGTGCTCTGAATGTGGCTTTGAGAGATGAAGATCCAGATGAAGGAACCAGCACTGGAATAAGGAGAAGCAATCGACAAGCAGAATGGTCACAAGGATATGAAATGAGAACTCTGAGAAGAAGTGCTTCAATAGCTCGAATAGCAGAAACAGTACCTGAAGAGACTGAATCTGGTGACGAGAGCAGCTTAGATCCAAATCTATTGGTGCAAGATGGCGGATGATGAGGAGCTCGAGGAATGAGCTCCGCTGGCTAGGGATCGAATTTTGCTACAATATCCCTGTTAGCCTCGCCACCTCAAGACAATTCTACAAGGTAATGTAAAAAGGAACTAAGGAACTTCACGAATCACAATAGGAAGCGTCATTCTCGGCAGAGTTAACGACATCGGAGGGACACTTACCCGCGGCCGTGCTGGGCAAGTTTTCGGTGGTCTGGTGGGTGGACGCTGCTCAATAACAAGGTTGACGCCGTTGGAGTGATATCCGACCTCGGCACTACCCAGTCTTTTCCGCTTAGCAGAAAACGGACCGTGGGTCCCCTGGAGTCCACCCCAGCAGGGACGTGGTCATCGAAGGTGGCGATCTACCCTTGATCCAGGATCAAACACATCGCTGGAGTAGGTGTCCAGGTCCTCGGGCGTGCACCGCTGCAGAGACGTGATCATCGGAGGAGGTTCGGCCGATCGGCCCTCGGTCCAAGCTCAGCGCCCTCGGTCCAAGCTTAGCCATATCGCAGGAGGAAGTGTGCAGGTCCATGGGAGTGCTCCGCTGCAGGGGCTGGGTTAGTGGCGGGTGGAGACCCTTCCCTCCCCACCTCGGAGTCGGCGTTCGGCCCTCGGTCCTAGCGCAGCCACATTGCTGGAGGAGGTGTGCAGATCGCCGGGAGTGCTCCGCTGCAGGAGCGGTGTCAGTGGCGGGTGGAGACCCTCCCTCCCTACCTCCTTCGTGAAATACCGGGAGGCAGAGTGCGCTCGAAGAACACGTCGTTTGGAGCCTTTACCCAGCATATCAGTGGCATTGCCTAGCTAATAATCATAAGGATAATGAGCTCAGGAGAAGATCGCTGGTCCTCGGGAGGCTACCCCGATCGGCAGGTGAGGAGCCAGACCTTTGGAGCTGACATTGCTATTGGCTTAATTTAGGTAGCCCCCCGGCCACAGGCATAATTATTGATTACTCTTGCACAATTGTCATTTTTGTTGGCCCGGCGGGCAGGGTAAGGTCCCCATTTTAGGCTTGCTCGAAAAACTTCACCAGTGCCCTACCGCAAAATGGCCGGACTAACAACTTAATTAGAGATAGGACTACTCATTCATCACCAATGCAGGAAAGAGGCATAGGACAACGATTCGAGGCTTATTACAAAAAAAAAAAAAACTTACATCTGAAATTTGTTCAGGGAAAGTGACAGAGGACTACGTCCCTAAGAAGCCAGGTTCAGTGAAAGAGCTATAGGACTACTCCTTAGATCAGAGCTAACATGGCAGCCATCTTAGAGTGGTATACAGGAATACAGTGGAGCTTGAAACTAGTCCGCCCCACAGAACTCTAAGTCACCTAAGGAAGATTGAAACCTCGTCACTGTACTATCAATAACCAATAAAGCACACAAGCTAAGATACCCCTATATTTATCCTCCTTCTACTAGGTTGACATATCAATAGAGGATTATTAATAATAAGAAGATATGAAATTATCATTCA
Organism: Calotriton arnoldi; assembly: GCA_963921515.1. NCBI lineage: Eukaryota > Metazoa > Chordata > Amphibia > Caudata > Salamandridae > Calotriton > Calotriton arnoldi. The sequence goes on from CAWUFW010001896.1 coordinate 195,960, forward strand.
TAATCATGACAGGAGCACATCTGAAACCTGAAGGAAGGAATTCCCATTCAATCTCGTACCCCCCTAATCTTTCTAAAAATGAGTCCAAAAGTTTTAAGCATAACCTACTTAGAAGAAACCCTGAAACCTTAATCTTAGACCCCTCCCTCAACACAAAAAAAGGCGCTATTATTAACGACCTTATATTTTTTACTTCTAAAACGTCTAAATGGCCAATACCCTAAATAACCTGCTGAAGGTACAGGAATTGAGAAACATTCCTTATGGCACTAAGATGCTAATAACACCCTCACGAAAACTAAGAGCAACGCTAAATATAACATGCTACAAAAATGGCACGATTCTCATTCAAGCCGCCAACAAAGATCTGGAACGATTCGACGAATACTTCTCAACCTTAAAAGAACACGTCCTCAACAGCCCTCCCTCTAGAATCCGTCCAAATAACAACTCGCAAGCCAGTTCCCCACACAGGAATCAAATGCTCAGATAGTAAACATCATCGCTAATGAGCCTCAACAGTCGAATCAAGCTGATTTGATAGAATTCAGCATCGCTAATGGGCCCCAACAGTTGAAACAGGATTCCAGTAGCTCCCTAGCTATGAGTAACTGCCCACATCTGTCCAAATCAACAGTATCCACAACCAACCACAGAGCCTCTAGCTCCGAATCAAGCCCAAACACCGGTATCAACCCTATACTGGAAACAGGCATTAGATTGGAGTCAACAGTCTTAGACCAGGACAACTGGAGATGTATTCATAGGACTGACAATAAGAAACGCGAAACAGCAGCAAGATACAAGGAACTAGGCACTGTAAAGCCGAACAGTAGCCCCAATCCCCATATCACTCCTCAACCTAGAACGGAGTCTGAGAATCGCAGTGCCCCCCACCCTAATATGGAGCTCGATAATCTCAGCTCGCAATCCATCAAGACCTATAAAGCCATACAACTCGCTATCAGAGACATGAAGAACCTTCTACGCCTATCAGAAAAATGGCTATCAAAATGGGAGCTAATACAGAAATCCACCCACGAAGCACAGAAGAAACTAAAATCTATCCCAATGGTAGCGACAAACAGACTACTCCGTCCCCGTAATCAACTTAGTTATCTGACAGACAACGAGATACAAACCCTTTTACGATCCTATGAACCAGCCCCTATTCCTCCTACTAAGTTAGATGAACACAGGATTCAGTAAGTCCCAACCAACGCATACAGAATCGCTAAGACTAGCAATAGATTACTAAATTTTAACAACCTAAAAAATGTGATAATAATTCCCGAAAATCTAGACTCTTCAACGATCAAACCGCAGAAACACATTAGGTGTATTCTACTCAACTGTAGGTCAGCAAAGAAACATGCTGCAGACATAGCCGACCTCATATTAAGCCAGGAAATCGACGTAACTATACTAACAGAATCATGGCTATCTGACTCTTCCTCCCCATGCTAGATTTATTAGTCCCCCCGAACTATTGCATTATGAGACTAGACAGGCCAATCAAAAAGGGGGGAGGCATCGCCTGTATACATAGATCTGACATTGCCATCACGAAAATTCAATCTGACCCTTTTGAGTCATGTGAGTATCTCGGTATGTCCTCAAGATCCTCCGATAATCAAATTTGCAAACCTCATACATTCTATCACCCCCCAGGCAAAAACACCAAGTTCATAGACCAGCTGATAGAAATCATCACAGCAAACTCTACCCCTCATTTCAATGATATTTTCTTAGGAGACTTTAATCTTCATTGGGAGGATCATTCGGACAATCAGATCAATCTACTCAAAGCCTTCCTTGATGATCAATCGCTGTTCCAAGAATGTCTTCTACCAACCCACTCCAAAGGCTCTACCTTAGACTGGATCATAGCTAAAGAAAAAGCTATAGATAAAATTGAAATCACCCCATGTGATTGGTCTGATCACCACATCATTACCTTCCAAATACCCTTCACAAAACCAAAAGCTTCTTCACAAGCAAAAAAAAACAGAAAATGGATGGGTGACACTAGAGGGCTCAATATGGAGATGGTCACAGCACGCTGTGAGATAGAATTGCAACCTTCTAATAATATGGTGGACGTCAGTGACCTCACGGAGTATTACAATAATACAATGTTGAGTATTATTGAGGACATAGCCCCGCTAAAATTCAAAAGGATCCCTGACAAAGATAAAAACCCTTGGTTTAACAGTGACCTCAACGAAGAAAGACGGTCACTCAGATTCACAGAGCGGAAATGGCGACAACACCCTTCCTCACCCCATCTAATACAACTAAGACTGGCCAGGAAAGCATAAAATAAAAGCATTCTAAACCCAAAAAAGACTTCTTCAGGAAAGAACTGGGCAACGCAAAAAATAGACCAAGGAAACTATTCAATCTGCTAAAAGATCAATCCAATAAAGCGGCCAAATCTGCACCAACTAGTACAAATTCTAATTTAAGCAGTGAAGATTTCTCCTCCTTCTTCACAGCCAAAGCCAAATCGATGGAGGTGGAGCTCAAAAAAGCAGCTGAAGGCCCTTGTATCACTAAGAGCACCCCAGATGAGGTTCAACAGCAACCAGTTCTGGAAACGCCTAAAAATAATGCGGAATGGTCAGAATTCAAGCCTTTCAGGGACCTAGATATTGCAAAGATCATCTCGACCATTAAACCAAACAATCACTGCAACGATCCTTTACCTGCAAAGTGTTGGTCTTCAATAAACCAACTGCTCATCCCCTCATGGACAAAGATCATCAACGCTTCACTGGCACAAGGCTCAATACCGGACTGCCTAAAAACAGGGCAAGTCACCCCAACCTTAAAAAAACCAACAGAGAACCCCGCTGACCCTAACAATTTCAGACCAGTGACAAACATTCCCATGCTAGCCAAAGTCCTGGAAAAATGTGTACAACAACAATTGAGCCAACATATCTCTGAATTCAATCTGTTGAATGACTTCCAATCAGGATTTAGACCTAACCATAGTACTGAAACAGCGATTCTGCACATCGTGGATGACGCTCTACTTGTCCTCGACCGCAATGAAACCTGTCTCCTAATCCTGCTCGACCTCTCTTCGGCATTAACCATGCCAAAATACTAGATCGCATGAAAAATAGGATGGGATTAGAGGGTACAGTCCTAAAAATGGTTTAGATCGTTCTTAGAGAATAGAACACAAAAATTCACAGTCAACCAAACATCAGCTTCTTCCAGAAATGCGATCGGAGTTCCTTAGGGCTCAACACTATCCCCGGCACTATTCAATCTGTACGTAGAGCCACTCACCGAAACCTTACAATGAGCAAACATCTCCTTCCACATGTACGCAGATGACACACAGCTGTACATCAAGATTACATTGACAGAAGAGATAGATATCATGAACCAAGCACTAAAGAGTACCATCCATTGGCTAACCAGTAATCACTTGAAGCTTAACCCCCATAAAACTGAATTCCTGCTGATTTCCCCACAGAAAAGCGCTACAAACATCCTAGAGTGGACTAATCTGATCACAGCACTAAACTGTACACCGAGGATTGTTGATTTTATCAAATCCCTGGGAATCATACTAGACAAAAACCTGAATATGCTATCTCATATCAACACAATGGCAAAAAATGCCCGGTTCCACTTAAGCTACCTCAGAAAACTGAAACCCTTCTTAAATAAGTCAGACCTTAAAACAGCAGTCCAGTCACTAGTAATATCAAGGATCGAGTACGGTTGCACAACCCTAGCTGGTCTCCCCAAGATTTCAACAGCCCCACTGAAAGCCTGTCTCAATGCGGCCACAAGACTTATAACCGGCTTCAGGAAATTTGACCACATCACCCCTCATCTGAAAGTGCTTAACTGGCTGCCTTACGAAGCGAGAATACAACTAACAATGGCATGCATCACCCACAAAGCGATACACTACAAAACACCAGTGTACCTAGCCCAGAAAATCACACTATCAGGAGGATGCCGTGTCTCCCGGAGTCATGGAGCTCTATTACTGAAACCGGCCCGATTCCGTAAGAAAAGAACTTATGACCGAGCTTTCTCTGGTGCAGCGCCTAGAATTTGGAACGCTTTCCCCCCTAACATTAGAAGAATTTCATCAATCTCTGCTTTCAAAAATGAAGCCAAATCTTTTTACATGATTAAATATCTCCCATAATCGCAGCAGACTCGCCATTATCATTGTTCCACCATGATCATACGCATGCTACCTCTCATCGAACATTATCCTCTTTGGGGTATTGTATATATGTTTATTAAGCTTTAATGTTTTTCGCAAAATCATTGTAAAACTACGGATGACTTGGTAACAAAACTGTTTACTGATATGCAAATGTAAAGCGCTCTGATACCCCACTCAGGGTCATGTTCGCGCTATATAAAACACCAAATAAATAAATAAATAAATAAATCAGTAAAATCAGTAAAACCTAAGATCAAAAAGACCACGGGTACATCGTCGCAGGTATTCTGCACCTGAATGGACATACTTTGTGAACGCTGCCTTGAATGTTACATTGGAAGACTTGTGCAACGTGAATCCAGAACTATTGAGGCCTACTTGAAAAAAAAACAAAAAAAAGAAAGGAAAATAATTGAGAAAATTCAAGACTGAACAGAAGGAGAAAGAAAACCTGAACTGGGCCTATTAAGAGATTGTTATTTTAGTTTGTTATTTTACAGAAGACTAACCTAGGTCCGAGCTGAAAGTTACAGAAGCATAGGAATAACATTTTAGAAGAACACGCAGTAGGGCTGAGGATTGTCTGGATAGGTGCTTAATTGAAGAAAACGAAACACACTAAATGCAAAAGATTGTTATGTCTGCGCACACTAAACTGCATCAATGTCAGAAGATATATTGTGTAAAAAGTATAGATGCGCTAACACTAACCCCCTCACATAGACAGAAACATAGTACAGAAACAGGAGCTAGTTTAGTAGGAGACATATTTGGAGCTGTTATTCCATCTGTAGGAGTCTTTTAAATGGCACGAAGATTAGAAAGTTGTCAACTGTTGACGACAATATGGCGACTAGTACATCTGGGGCCAGACGTACGATGCGCAAAATAGTGGATCGTAAATTGCGAGTTTTTTGCGACTGGCAATTTGCGAGGCGCTATTTTGGATGTACAACAGTGTGTATCACACCGTTTGCGATTCCCAATGGGGTCGCAAATTGAGAGCCTCATGAATATTAATGAGCCTCTCGCAATTTGCGACCCCATTGGGCATGGCAGGCCCTCCCACGTATGGTAGCCTGCTGGGCTCAGCAGACCACCATGTCTGGGACTGCTTTTAAATAAAGCAGTTTTTTTTTTTTTAAATGCATTTAAAAAACAAACAAAATGAAACGTTTTCCTTTTTATTTTTTAAGGGCAGGCAGTGGTCCCTGGGACCACTGCCTGCCCTTAAAAAATATTTTCCCCTGCATTTGCAAAGGAGAAGAGGTCCCCTGGGGACCGCTTCCCTTTTGCGAGTGCATTGCCACCCTCTTGAAGAGGGTGGTAATTTGCGAGTGTTTAGCGACCGCAATTGCGATTGCAAAACATTCATACATGGGCTTGCACTGGCTATTAAGAAGGGAATGCCCCTTCCTAATAGCGAGTTGCAAAACCTATTTAGCGAGTCGCAAATAAATTGCGACTCGCTAAATAGGCTTTGTACATGGCCCATGCTGTTTTTGCTTGCGCAAACGGGTTCGGAAACCCGTTTGCACATGAAAAACGGTCGTACATCTGGCCCCTGAAGCTTTGCTTGTAATAAATACAAAATCAATAACTATACGTTCAATGGTCTTACAAGACTGTCTTGCTTTAGACATTAACTTGACAAAAAGGACAGAGTCTGCGGATTCAGTAGTTAACTCACTGCTGCACATACATACCTGACGAGAGTAGGGTAATAGAAAGATTTGCAAAGAACATTTCAGGGTTAGAACCTGAATTACATGAATTGGAAATACCAAATCTGTATGAAGATTTTGGGAAAGGAATTGCCGTAATTGGGAACTGGTTATCAACAGCAGTGAAGGGTATACTAAAAGCTATATTAATGCCAATAGTGATAGTAGGGCTTTGCCTTATATTTTCACTACGTGATATTTCTGAGCTGCAAATACATACTCCGAAAAAGACAGGAAGAATTTCAAAAGAAATCCTATGAAAGGGACATGGGATTACATGGCTACAAGAACTCATTTAGGGGGTTGAAAAGAAAAAGAAGAGACTCAACTGATGGTGAAAGTGCACTTTGAAACAGACTGACATGATAAACGCAGATGTGTGATGATTTTACAAATCATTAGATGGGGAAATTGAGAAAGCTGAAGATGTTTACGCAAATTTCACCACATAATAATAATATAGAAATGTGCTAAATATTACCATAAAAATGAAAAATTACTTAAATATTAGAAAATGTGCCTTTATTTTAATGTGCAAATGAGAAAATGTTGTTTATTTTCTACAGAAAGCTTTCATTTCTGTCGTTCACCACTTGCTATTCCTCACTGCTCATTTATTCAACAGTATTCCTTTAAGAAAATAAATGCTTTTAATAAAATTGTGATTTAAGGTTAAAATCAAACTTTAGAGCTTAACTTATTGTGAAATTTGCTGTGTCTTGAGAAAAATGTATTCTTTCTTTTTTCCTCACACCATATGACTTCACTGTACTTAGATAGTTCTCTTTGCCACATATGCATAATGAACAAGAGTGTTAATGAAAGGAAAATGCTTTCTGTAGCTTACATTTCGTGATCTAAACAGGTTATATCAGAATTTGAATGTTTCATTTCATAGAACAGCTCATTGTTATGTGGTGAGAAAACAGACAGTTAACAGACTAGGCTTGCAAAAGATTTTCATGAGAACCTTCGAAGATGTAACTTTTTGTAATATGTTGTATCCATTTCTAGCCGACTTCATACTGGCGTGGACATTTACCGTGGGAATCGAAGGCGAAGACGATGGACCATCAGAAGACCTCTCACCATTGTAAAATGATGATGATGACATTCACCTGTTTTCGCAACATGTTTAGCTGCTAGTACGTGTTCCTTTCTAGAGATGCCCAAGACTCTTTCCATGCATCCATACCCTGCCATGCCCTTTGGCACTTTGCTGCTCTAAGTCAACTTGCCATAAACTACTGCTTATGGTGATTTCCTTGTTTTCTTACATTTTGTGAGGAAATCTTCTGTTTTATGCTGATCATAGCTTCTGCTGTGATTCCTTCCTTCTCTCTCTTTATAGACGGTTGCTACTGCAATTGTCAGGAGAACTCGGATGAGACTCCAAAACAACCCTTTATGGGGAGTTTGTTCTTCCTCTTATCTATTTGAAGGTGCTTCGAAACCTACTTGCTCTTTTCCATAAAGAACTCTTTTTGGGTCTTGTTAGGGTAGAATAAGTCCTTTAGTTTAGAATCAGGATGATACTATGAATGGAACTCGCTGTTTTATTTTTCTATGCCCCTTGAGTGAATCTTTGTATCTGTTCAGCTTCTCAAGTTGTGGAACTTGAACTACTGTGTATAGGACATTGGATCAGGACCAGTTTCATATTAATTTCCATGGCTCCAGCAAGATAAAGGTATTGTGCCATTGATATCTTGAGTGTAATGCACTTGTTGCTAGGGTGTTACTGGGTATTGTTTCAGTTTCTGTAGAATGTTACCATTCATGTAAAACAAAATCCATGATAAAAACAAACAAAACTGCATGCAATTGACATCAATGTAAGAACAGACAGTAATAATAGTCTTGTGTTTTGTGTACTATAATTGTGCTGTTCCCTCTTGAGAGACTGCAGAATACACGATAGAGCCTTCATTCAAACACACGAGCTGTGTGACTAAAACCTGATGACATTTCTTGTCTGCTTTCTCTCAGATCACTTATCTCCTTCGACCCCACTTTGCAGTTACTATCGGGCACACTCTAAGGTGTGTTCAGCCATTTTAACTAGGAAGGAGACTGGTGACTTCCACACTTTTCCTCCAGCAAAATTCAAATCTATAGTGTAGGGATAATTTGGGTCTGAGATCCAATTGCACCTCCTGGTATATCTCTTCTTACAAGTCCCCTCCTTGAAGAACAATGGCTGAGGGAAGCATTTGTCCTTGACACTAAGCCGTCAAGTGTTGCCCTCCTGTCTGCCCCAGTGCATGTAACCATGGTTGCTGAGACTAAAAAGAAGATGATTGCTGGTTAGCAAGCACTCACTTGGGATGCAAAGAGATGATTGAGGAGTTGCAGAAAACGTGAGATGCACAAGCTGACCGGCATCTGGAACCTTACAACCTCCTGAACAGTAGATATATCAACTGATTTTCAAACCAACCACTCCTTACCTTCTGTTGTGGTGGCTCCCAGCACGTTTGTTCCTGCTATTTTCGCCGCTACCCCATTGTGTCCAGTACATCGCAGTGTAGCAGATTCTGCCATAGGAGGCCAACGGTCATTATCTGAGGAGGAGTTTGATGTTGTTGCAAAATCGAAGACTCAGGATAGCCAAGAACCTTTGTGCCCAACTCAGAACACCTTATTTGACAAAAATGTGGTTTAGTTTAGATTTTTGTTGGAATTGTATATCTTTCTTTTCAAGACTGACTTTACACCTGAACTTGTATTCTATGTATACATACATGATAGAGAAGTCAGATGGTAACAATTAGGAAAATCTTTTTAAGATAGTAGTACATGTAATCATTTTATAGTCTTACATGACAAATTAATGGCAGAAGGTCGAATTGCTTTTTGTAGGTTGCCCTTGAAGTCTGATGGGTGGTACATAGCATTGACACTAGGGGCCATTGGACTGATGAAGGTGTGAGGATAAAAAATGTAAATACAAATAATATTGGTGTGCATATATAGTATGAGTGTATATTAAAAAATCTGTCATACATATGGCAAAAAAGAAGATAACAAACATCTGCTGGATCAAGACTAGTGCGAAGATATTGTTCATAGTGGACATAGACGGACACAACAGGAGAATTAATAAGGTAAAATGAAATATAAAAATACATTTATCAAGTGTAAGCAATATGAAAATGAATGGCAAGAGATAGTAATAAAGGAAACATAATATACTTACAAAGACAATTGAAAATAGAAGGTTGTTTTTGGCGAAATTATATTAGAAAAATTAACTATATAACTTTACAAAATATTCACATAGGTCAATGGAACTAATATAGAGTTTAAAATAATTGTAGAAAAATCCAGACATTTGGAGAGAGAAATCTAGTTATACATATAGCTACTGATACTACTAAAGACTTACTAGTCTTTTCCATCCATCTGTTGTCTCCACTCAAGCTACATCTTGGCGCATTAGCTGTAGCAGAAGAGAAGGTGGAGGCAGTTGGATAAATGTAATGTAACATGAAATGATTGATCACATTATAAACCTATGGATTAACAATGTAAGCATATGTTGAGGATGTGAAACATAATTATATACAGTAAAAATATAGCTATGCCAATGTTGATTGACACAAAACCAAAACACTCAAAGCACTGTATTGTGGAAGTATCATAGACGTAGGTATGGCATACTGGCATGTATGGTGGAGATGTATTTAGATGTCTGCTCTTGTTGCCAACGTGCCACTAAAGGTGGTATTTTGGTTCAAGCGGATGCTACCAATGCACATGAAGTGAAGACTGTTTCTAAAAAGTGCACACAGATTAGCCTATTTGCTAATAACTTCAAAAGCTCTTAGATAGGAATGTCTCTGTATAAGAGCAAAGTGTTAGGTATGTGCCTGTCTTTGGAGACGGAGGATGGGAAAGAGTGTGAAGAAGGCAAACAATTTTTTTTTTAAAAAGGGTTAGCATTCTTACTTGGCCTTACATTGGTATTTCCTGGAAGAGGTAGGCCATATTGCAGGTCAGGGTACATTACTGAGCGCATATTCTCATAGAAAGAAGTGAAATGGAGACACAATAGAGATCTACCTTCAGAAAGAGCCTTTGCCACCTGATCCTGGAGAATCTCTCCTTTGCGTACTTCCACCCGATATGCCCTCACAACTTCACATTACAAATCTGGTCATAAAGGACCACTGTCTGCTCATTACTGACGTGTTCCCAGATGAGAATTTCTTTAAAGCAGCACTAGTTCCTTTAAGGAACACAGGCTACTTCATTAAAAAAATCCTGTTTCGGAATACAAACACAGGGATGGTGGTCTGCTGTTCCTTGCAGGCCCCAATCCCTGTATTTATAGCTAATTACAAGGGGTAGCAAATAGTGTCTTGGCTCATTAATGTTCACTAGGAAGATCATTCTGTGATCCCCTGCAACTGGACATTTTGCAGGTCACTGTCTTAGTACACAGGTTCTATTGCAAACTGAAAGAATATTTGCCAAATGTTGGGTGAGCAGGGGTTATCTTGGGTGTGTAACTCCCTTATCCTGACTAGAGTGGTGGGTTCTCCCTGGCTTAGGTGCCATACCCTAGCAAACCAGAAACCCCAGTTCTAACAATGCGCAATGACAAATATTCACTGAAACCCAATTTTCACACATTTCGATTTGGAGCTGTATAGTTTGGGCAATATTTGTTGACAATATTTGGCTCTGCCTACTAGACCATCGCTAGTAACACACAAACCAAACAGAGCAGTAGTAGGCCATTTGTGATTGCACAAATGCTAGTGTTCTGATTTTACTATGTAGCACACAGTTTTCACCATGGTTCAGTTATTACGGCTATACTGTATGGAGAGATGGTAAGGTTACGTAGAAATTGCAGTGAGGATGAGAATTTCGAACAGGAATTTGAGAAAAAGATTAGTAGCACAAGGATATGACAATACTTTGTTGGATCAGGCTTAGATAAGATTTCGGACAGTAGACAGAAAAACCACTCTGATACACAAAACAAAAAGCTTGCGTGAGAACAGATTAGCCTTGATTGCCATGTTCATTCAGGAACATGACACTATTTGCAAAATATTTAAAAAATATTGGTTACTTCTGATAGATGTTCCTGGTCTGACTGGAGTCATTACAGAGAAACCACTAGTAACGTATAGAAGATGCAAATCTGTGAAAGAAAAAGTGACTAGAAACTACTTACCCCAGTATGTCTACAATGTGAAAACTGGCTACCTCATCTCCCCAAAGGCTTTTATATTTGCACTAAATGCAATATGTGTGAATTTGGACTTAACAAAATGAAGAATTTCAGATACAATACAGAATGAACATACCACATCCAACAATTCATAAATTGTAATAGTGCTTATGTTATTTATAGAATGATTTGTGGATGTTCGAAGATGTATATAAGAAGTACTAAAATAACTCTCAAATTAAGAATACCAGAGCATGCAAGAGCAATTAGGAATCAAGAGCAATGTGACCCTTAGTGCAGCGCATCAAGGATTGTCATCCGGATGATATGACCTTAAAGTTCCATGGGTTGCAAAAGATAGAGAAAGATCCTAGGGGAGGAGATATGGAGCTGAAGCTCCGACAGGCAGAGGCTAACTAGATTAGCAGGTTGAGGTCTTCGGAGAAAGGACTTAACATTTAGAACAGCGGTGGCTCCTCCGTTATGGCGGAGGAGCATCGCCCCTCTGCCAGCAGCGGCAAAAAATTTAAAAATAAAATGTTAATAAAACAGGTTTATTATCATTTTAGTTTTCTTCCAGGGCTGAGTCTTGGGAGCGGGGCCTAATTGATGACAGGCACGAAGAGGAAGTGGTTGGCACTGCTGTCAGTGCGCATGTCAGTTTGGCCAGTTGTCTTAGGACTATAATAACCGACATGCGCACTGGCATCTCTCCAACCCAAGCTGCATTGCCTGGTGGAGAAAACAGTAGGCACAGGCACCCAGTCCTCTTTGGAGTGGAAAACCAGCCCGGTCAGGCAAATCCCAGTACTTCTCTAATGCTGGTACCAGCATGAGAGAAGCGCTGGGATTGGCCGTAGGGGAGTCTGGGAGCCTCAGCCTGTACACAGCAGTCAGCAGAAAGCAGAAGAATGGCGATCAGCAAGCAGCAGATAAGTTCTATTTTTTATTTTTATTTTTTGTCCCCCGGGCTACCCTATCACTTTCACCTGATACCAGCCGCTACTGATTGAGAATGAGCTCCACCACTTTTTATTAGGTCCCAATACAAGGAAACATGATAGAGAGACAAGTAACAATTTTAGGGGTGCATTTTTCGGGATTACAAGGGTTGTGGTACTGAACCCTCCACCTTGGTTATTCAGTTCTTTCCATAATTGAATGAGGGATTCACTGACTGGATATAGGAGCTGGAAAATTGATGGCATATGAAACATGGAGGAGTGGCAAAAATCCCTTGGTATGTAGGGTATTTGAAATACTGGATGGAATATTGGAGCTAGATGTATGGTTTATTTTGGATATAAGGCTTGGACACTTGTTTTGGCCCTGGGTTCTGGGCTTTTCTAATGATTGTGAACATAAGGTCTTACAGGGCATTTTCCACATTGATTTTAGGTTTTGTTTGCTATGCTAGAGGGGGTGAATGTTGGAGACCAGTGCCAAATTTGTGGTGTGAACTTGATATTTGGATCTTCGATACCATGATAGAATACTACAAGGACTCCAGTTGATCGGAGAAGGTTTATAATTTCAGGATAAAGACATTAGGACTTAACAGCATACATTTATTATACCATATACATATAATCTAACTATGAGATGGTGGGATGATATTCAACTTTTAGTGGGAGGCAATATAATAGAATGAGCAAACATTTAAGACTGACATTGGGAATGAGACAAAAATTTGGAAACATAGTTATAAATCCATCCACAATAGAAGGTGTTGACACTGCTAAGGACCCTAAGTGTTGAGAGTTTAACAAATAGGCATTGTAGTTTTACACTGGGAGTGATGCAGGTATGCAATTAGGTGCAATATTAGCTGATCACATTGTAAGGATCTTCCAGGGCTACAAACTAGCACAACACGTAAAATACATTGAGATGCAGATGGTTCCATTGATTGGTGTATAATAAGATCATGGGCAGTTGATTGGCTAGGATGGGGCGTCAATGGGGACTTTCAAAAACAAAGCAGAATGTATCCATAGGGTCTTATGGATTGCCTGTGACGAGTATTCTAGGCAGCTGATTGGCCCATAGGAGGAACCAATAGAGACAAGCGCAACAGAGACTACTTCTAGAATATAGCTGACCAGAATGGAAACCACTATGGAGGAATAAGCTTGGTGACGGGGATTCGGGGCAGTTGATTGTCCTATAGGAGGAACCAATCTAGACGAGCGCAATAAAGACTACTGCTAGAATAGAGCAGACTTGAATGAAAACTGTTTTTAGACCATATCCATAGGGTCTTATGGATTGGCTGTGATGAGGATTCTAGGCAGCTGATTGGCCTATAGGAGGAACCAATAGAGACAAGTGCAATAGAGACTACTGCTAGAATAGAGCTGGCCAGAATGGAAACCACTATGCAGGAATAAGCTTGGTGATGGGGATTCGAGGAAGTTGATTGGCCCATAGCAGGAAACAGTAGAGGTGAGCGCAATAGAGACTACTGCTACAATACAGCAGACCTGAATGGAAACCATTCAGGTCCATCCCCAATAGAGTGACTTTGAGTGGAAGGTTCTGAATGGCCATCTGTGGCTATTTATAGGGAGAGGATAATGGCTTCCTTGCATACCGGTCTAGAGAGAAGAAGTGAACGTGCCAGGAGCCAGACCTTGTTAAGGTAAAGGGATGGCCACTATAGAACATTAGACTATGGGTTTATTGGAGCAATACAAGGAGGAGAAGGAATACATTTTTGTTTACTGACGCTTTTGTATTGAAAGCAATTTGAAATTAAGGTTGGTGTATAATTGCTAAATATAAGGCTTGTTGTTTGAAATCACATAGTTGTTTATGTAGGAGGGTTTGAAGTTTTTGGATTGGTTTTAATAACCAGTTGTCTTAGATAACTGCTGAACTAAGAAGGTTTGGATTGACTATGAGTTTTGATATTGCTTTATAAAAACACTCTTAGTATAATTGGAAAACGTTAGCTTAATTAGGGGTGCGGATCAAATGCAGGTGCCCGTAGATAGGAAAGGGATATTGCTGCTTAATGAGAATCAAATTGATCTGCTTAGTTTTTCACCCTAGCATACATTGAGTAATGCTCAATGATGGAAGGTTATGGATTTCAATAGAAGCTCACCTAGATAGAGGGGGACTCAACAGATGATAAATGTGCTTACTCATATTAAAAAAAAAGATTCATGGCGTGTAATGTAATTGTATTAGAACATTAGGAAATTGAAGCTTATAGGTTCTTTTTTCCTCCTGTCATCCACACAGGTGGTCTCATTTACAATGACCATCACTGGACTGGAATAGTGTACCTTAAGAGTTCAGGCCTCGAAAAATCTACTCGCCCACTCGCTATGTCGAGTCAGATTTTATCAGGTCGAGCTATTTTTAGCACTTACTGGTCTGTTCTGGTGAGTGAACTTAAGCTGGAAGGAACAGGTGTTCTGTTCATTCAGAAAGTGAATGAGCAATAAGGATGCCTTTAAATTTTGTCTGTTCAAGGACAGAGGTCAAATGTCAGTTTGTCTTTTTACTAATTGTTTCTTATCTTATCCTGGAAAATGGTGTTTACTTTTCTTTCTCCTATTACAGTTAGAGGTTTTTGTAAAGCGAGTTGTCTGACAATCATTGAAAAAGATAAGGCTTTAAGATGTCAGGTTTTATTTAACACACAACATTTAAACCGCTTGTAAATTAATAGTATAAGTATTTCAAAATATATCAGGAACTACGAAAGAAGTATTTTTTTTTTGTAATTCAGAAGTGTAATGCAAACAAAGATTTTAATAGAAGCAAAACAAATTAGAACACTTTACTTGGTGAAGTGCAATTGACCAATATTTGCAGAAACTCGATTTCCAAACATTATTCACTATATAGTTTTATCAGTAAAACCACATGTCAGTAGAAAATGTTGTGGCCATTTCAATGGAAAATCTGCTGATTGCAAATAAGTGTGCTAGCACTTGATGCTTCAGGTATGTATTTATTAAAAGTGAATGCAGTTAATAAACTAAGAGGCAAGTCAGCAGTCATGTTTATCCTGTATGTGGCTAGATTTGAATTATATATGGAGCAAAAGTTTAGTCTATTAAATAAAACAAAAGAGTGTTTGGTACAGCAGGCATGCTGGCCTCACTTATATGAAGGTGCTCCCACGTGTGATAAAAAAGAAAATGGCGGCTCAGTGAACTAAGATATTTGCCCTGGATCACATAACTTGAAAGCAGTTTATGGGCCAAGAACATCATAATTAGGTTGAGTAGATTTTTTAAGTAATCACAGAAAAGGGTAGTAGCTTTCCCTAAAAGGGAAAAAACCGCACATCAAAGTAAACATATATTATGCAAACTAACAGTCAATGGCATGAATAATAAATAAGTTGCTGTAAGTACACCGGGGTGCTTGGCTAGCTTGAGGCACCCACCACTCAAGGGTGCTATCAGCACGTCTAGAACAACATGCAACTTCACAACCAAAGAATAAGCTAATACAGCACACCCATCCTGAGTTGAAGTTAGTCCCAGAAAAGAAACAATGTTGTGGACATATGTTGATCCAAATTCAGTAAGTCAATCCAAGCAATCTTGACATTATGAAAGGAAATCCAATAATGTACAGGACATAATGGGTAGTCCACGAGACTTTTGTAGAAAACGTTCCTTTTATTCATTTTCAGAATAATTTCCAGCGTATAAAACAGCCAACACGTGTTTCGTCTGTACTCATCAGTATTCAGACTTTCTCAAGGCGATTGATTCTTAATAAATTCGTCGTTAAACCCAGGTTGGTTGAAGATCCACACATAGTCATGCGACTAATAATAAAGAACAATCACAAAAAGTAGAAGACTGTGGTGAGCTTGAAATGCAGCCTGAGGATAAATCCAAAATAGTGGCTAATTGAGCATGAGTCCAAACAATGGAGTTCCTAATAATAAAAGGAATAAGTAATTCAAAAACAATGTACGTTGCTATGAGAATGACGTTCTTCAGCCATGTCGCGTTGAAAGAAATGTAAAACCGTAGAGGAATCAAGGCTGTAATGCGTGAGTAGCCTATTGAAGTGGTGAAATTCCATATAGCTACGAATTAAAGGTGTAGACAAACGGTCCGACCATGATACGTCAAGTCCTCGCCTATCCACAAGTCACCGCCGAACACGCCACGCGTGATACCGCACTTGTGTCGATTCACGAGCGGTATCACGCGTGGCGTGTTCGGCGGTGACTTGTGGATAGGCGAGGACTTGACGTATCATGGTCGGGCCGTTTGTCTGCATACCCTCTTTATTGCTATTGATATTATTAGAAAGACATTTGTAATGTAAGTATAGTATGATGTTATTTTTGATTAATAAAATGTTGCTGAGAACAGTCACCGAACTCACCTGGATCGACCATGCCATCATTCACTTCACCATCACAGGAGCACCACGCACTACCACCAAGACCCCAAACTCCTCCCACCGCAGCTAGAACAAGGTGACAGAGACCCAATGGATGGACGCCCTCAACACCAACAATCCCGCCCCTGCAACCACCCTCCAAAAGGCAATCAAGAACCTCTCTGCCTGGATCACCAAATGCGCCGACATAGTTACCCCTTTAAAGTCCTTCAAGACCAGTAGATCCACAAAACAAGTCAACACCAGAACTGAGGACCATGAAACGCAACTGGAAACATCTAGAGAGACGATGGCGCATCAGCAAAGATCCCACTGACTGTGCTACCTTCATATCAGCCCTCAATACATACCATCAATGCCTAAAAGACACACAAAAAACACCCTGGCAGACCGAATCAAAGCCTACTCCAACCACAGCAAGGAACTCTTCAACATCGTCGGAGAGTTCTCATGCCCGTCAGCCACCAAGAACACAATTTCTCCATCCCAGGAACTCTGCAACACCGTAGCGGAATACTTCCACAACAAGATATCTACCATTTACAGTACACTCGATCACCAACCTCTACTGCTTCCTCACTCCAACTGATGCCACCCACAACTGTCTGCTCACAACATGGGAACGACTCACCACACAGAGCACCATGGACATCATAAACTCCATCCAATCTGGAGCACCCATGGACCCCTGCCCCCATCACTTCTGCAACCTCGGAAGCAAGGAAATTAGCGGCAAACTCACCTTCATTCTCAGTGCATCCATCACCTCCGCCACCTTCCCATTTTAACAGAAACATGCAGATGTCAGTCCCCTTCTTAAGATACTCTCCGTCAAACCAAGTGAACTCAAGAACTACAGCCCGATCTCTCTGCTCCCCTTCCCCACCAACGTCCTTGAGAAGGCCATCAACCGACAACTCACTGAAAACCTAGAGAACAGCAACCTGTTCACCTCCAAGACCGGCTTCCGTGGCAACCACAGCACCGAGACTGCCCTGATCGCTGCCACTGACAACATGAGAACCCTCCTTGACCGGGGAGACAGAGCGACCCTGATCTTCCTCGACCTCTCAGCCGCGTTCGATGCTATATCCCACCACACAATCATCAAGAGACTCAGCCACATTGGGATCCAGGGATTCGTCCTCAAATGGATTACATCCTTCCTCACAGGATGAACCAGAAATTCTGCCTACCACCCTTCACGTCGGAACCCAAGAGCATCATCTGCGGAGTCCCACAAGGTTCATCCCTCAGCCTTATCCTGTTCATCAGCTACATGATGCCCCTGGCAACATCATCAGAAACCATGGCCTCAAATGAATTTCCTGTGCAGACAACACCCAGTTCATCCTCTCAAAAGAGCCCTCCACCACCAGGACCAGCTTGCATGAAGAACATTGCCAACTGGATGAAGACCAACTGCCTAAAGCCCAACATGGACAAGATTGAAGTGCTGGTCTTTGCAAACAACACTTCCCCGTGGAACGACACCTGGTGGCCTTCTGAATTCAGACACAATCCCAGAATGACAGACCACGCCCGCAACCTCAGTATCATCCTTGACCGCAAACTCATCATGGAACACCAGATCAATGCAGACGCCTCCTCCTGCTTCCACAACCTTCGCATGCTCCGAAAGATCTTCAGATGGCTGCTTGTCAACACCAGGAAAACCATCACCCATGTCCTAGTCACCAACCGACTTGACTATGGCAATGCGCTCTATGAAGAAAAAAACACTCAACTCCGAAAGACACTCCAGACGATACAGAACTCAGCTGCCAGACTCATCCTCAACCTCCCCAAATGGACCCACATCACCCCCTGCCTCAGGAACCTCCACTGGCTCCCCGTCCAGAAAAGATGTCCGTTCAAAATGCTGACACATGCCTACAAGGCCCTCCATAGACAAGGACCAACATACATTAATCACCGCCTGAACTACAATTAGCCACCCAGACACCTGCACTCTACCTCCCTCACCCTCGCTCACATCTCCCGCATCCGCCAAAGCCCCAGCAAAGGACACTTCTTCTCCTACCTCATCACCAAGGCCTGGAATGACCTTCCCCTCCACCTCCGAACAGAATCCTCTCTCATGGAATTCAGCAAGGGACTCAAGACCTGGCTTGCGACTTATCGCAGCAGGACTCTAGTGCCTGGTTGCCCTCAGGGGTGATTATCCGTGTTCTACAAATCCCGATTGATTGATTGATTGATTTAAGGTTCTAAGAGCTCTGAAAGATGAGCTAGAATGTGTTCCACATGAAATTATTGCTCCAATTGAAAAATAGAAATTGTACAATTTGTAAAAATTGCTCCGATAGAGGAAGAGTCACTCTGCAATTGAAATTCTTTTAGAAATGGAATTCCAGGGTTACAATATGAGGCACATGGGGTTTTAAGATACATTTTTTTATATATATTGAAACCATTCCCTGGAAGTCCATATGTAGATTTTTGGGATTTCACATATACAATTTAGTGATATTTTTTTACTTATATCAATGATTTCAAACATGATCTGTTTGTATTGGGCCTCACAAAATATATCTTCTAGGGTATTAGCACGGTGAACAAGTATTCGCAATGCCAATAGATCCAGAATTCATGAGCATTATGATGGTGATTTTTTTTTTATTGCAAGCATTTGTATCAAAAAAGGAGAAAACAAATAAACAATGCCACCACCTTAACATCGTGACCATGTTTACAACAATAAAACCTTAAAATACACACATAATTTCATCATAGAACAGGTATAGAAACGCTTTTTAGTTTTAATGCACATCAGGGAAATCTGGATCTTGGTCTTCCAAAGAAAAGGTAGATTGAATTTGAATTACTGTAACCTAAAGATTTGAACCCACAAGGATGCATACTTTTTTAAAAAGCATAAATAATAGAAATAAAACAATATTGACAATGTAATGTACCATAACTCCGACACGTTCCTTGTCTCTTGATAGCGTATTAAAATAGATTGAATGCCACCAACTTTAGCCATATTCAACAGTTACTGTACTCTCCTGCTCAGAGAACAATCTCTCATTCATGACTGTCATGCATGCTTTACACACCCAGATCAGCAAAGGCCTACCACATCCATGTCAAGGAGCTCATAACTGCCAGTGGCGTAACAACAGCCCTGCAGCCCCCGCAGTGTGGGGAGTCCGCGAGATCCACGGGGCCCTCTCAGCATAGTACCCTGGCCTGAGAGCTCCTGAGTGAGTCCAGAGTAGGGCCCCTCCATGTACTTTGCAGGGGGCACCCCCTCAATTTTTGTAACGCCATTGATAACTGCTTACATCCTGGGGCCCAGATTTATCAATATTTGACGCAGTGCAACGCAGCAAGACAACTCGATGTGCTGCGCCAAATGGAAAAAGAAAGAATGAGCCATATTTACCAAGGTATGGTGCATTCCTGCTCACCCAATGAGCTGCCTAGCACCAGCGCGGGCACTCATGCACCATAGTCCAAGGTTGTCTGCGTTGCAGGCAGGATTGTTTTTGTGCATGAATGGAAACCTTCCTGCACAAAAACAATACTTAAAGGCTTTTTCCTCTTTGTAAGTGTGCTGCAAAATGAGGAAACAATGAGGAGAAATAAAGATATTTCTCCTCATTGCGTCTCTTTAAGGAAGGTGTACAATTTTGAAGCATTCCTAGGTTTATTTGTTTTGGTAAATCTGGGAATACACCAAAATACATGGGATATGTGGGAACACCCACTCACCACCCATGCATAGCCCTCCCAGCACAAAGTAACCCAAGGTAGCGGCTTGTGATACCTTGCGTTACTCCACATTTGCCAAACCACACAGGACAACGCAAGTTGGCCTTGAGTGCATTGGTAAATCTGACTTGAGGATTGCGTTGGCCTTGCCTCACACTGCATGATGTAAGGGCAACACAATTCTTTGATAAATGTGGTCCTGAACCATTATGCATCACTGAATCCTGGCTATAAAAAAGACTTCCTTCCCCATTCTGGGCTTCATAGTCCTCAAACCAATGTGATAATTTGCAAAGACAAACAGTCGTTGTGCCGGGTGATTCAGGTAGGCCCAGGGGTGGTACCCACAAAGACGGGACACACACACTCGGTGTTATAGTTGAGTGGAAAGACCCCGAGAGGTCTCCACTCCTTTATTATATAACCTCGGGCCACGCCTGGCCCAAGGGTGATTGCTTTTACATCCGGTGCACCTGCTGCTCAAACAACAGGACTGCTAACCTGTAACATCCCATCCCAACTCAGTTCTTGTAAGAGTTCAATCAGAGTCCTTTAGGCCGCATACAAAGTCTTTTAGAGGCAGGCTGGGCTGGGGGTTCGGTCAGAGATGGTACCTGGGGTGCTGGTTGCGACAGGTCATTTCAGGGTGTTCCATTCCGGGCGACGCACTACTCGGCATCTGCTGTGCTGGGTGACTCTGGTCTTGTGTGGTTGTGTCTACTCTTTTGAACCACAACACATTACTGGCTACGACCTCTCATCCTGTCGCGGCTGTTTCCATGGTTCCGTCGCTCTTTATTACTGTCTATACTCCTTGTTCATAAGCTTTCCTAAATTTCCACCCAGGACGCTGGTCTTTAATAACTACTTGATCCCCTAGCTTCAGGCTGTGGGGCTTCGCTCCTCTCTTGCAACTCATTGCGGCATTCCGCCGTTGCCTATGTGCTTGAGTTTTAACGGTATCGTATGGCAGCGGTGCTCACACCTGACACGCGGGGATGGAGTCTCGGCCCATTGAGCATCAGTATCCAAGGAGAATGTTGGGTGGTGCTGTGAGGTGTGCCTCTGTAATCCTTTAGGAAGGATTGAAGATGGCTTTCGGGATCCGTTTGTTTAGTCACTGCAATCCGTAGCATTTTATTGAGGGTCCTTATGAATCTTTCGATTTCCCGTTGGTTTGGGGCCACTGGGGGGTGATCTGGCGATGTTGAATTCCGAGTTGGTTTAGGAAGTCGCTGACTTCTCCCCTTTGGCCCGTTGTCGCTCTTGATTTCGGCCTGGGGGCAAAACATCGCAAACGTTTTGTCCAGCACCGGAGCCACGTGTGTGAACGCTGTCGAGTTAATCACCTTTACGATGGGGTACTTTGAGTAGGCATCCTTCATAACCATCATAACCCTTCCGTCCGGGAAACCTCTGGAATATATGCTTACTTTCTCCCAGGGGTTGCTGCACGCTTCTTCCGTAATTATGGGCGCGGGTCAGTCTAGTGTACTTGTTAGTTGGCATGCGGGGCTCCTCCAGATGGTTTCTTTGACCAGGTCTTCAATTTCGGGGTACCATACCTTCTCCCGCATTCAGGATTTCATCTTCCTTGACCCTTGATGTCCTCCATGTGCTAGTTGTGTGACATGGCGCTGCAGGACGGCAGGGATGACGATCCGGGATCCTCTCTGGATGACTCCATCCAGGGTCATGCTGAGCTTGTGTCTGACCCTCCATATCTTCGTGAGGTATTCGTGGTCGTGTCGTGACCATGTGTTTGCATCACATAGAAAGTTCTGCCAGGTGCCTCCTTGGATGGTAACCTGTACTTTGGTGAGGATCGGATCTGACTTCGTCGCCATTTTGATGTCCGCTAAGGTCAGGCCTCGGAGGCAGGCGGCCGAAGAGATCATGTTGATGTAAGACTCCTCTGCTTCCCCTTCATGGTCTTCCACTTGCGGTTCAGGGTGCATGGGGTTTTGGCATAGGAAGTCCGTGGGATTCTTCGCCCCGGTCGATAGACGACCTCCATCATGTACTGTTGCAACTGGAACGCCCATCGCTCGATTCTCGGAGGTGGATGTGGGGCCGATCCTCGAAACAGTGGAGCCAAAGGCTGATGGTCGGTGATGACCTTGAATGGTTGACCACTCATGTAGAGGTGAAAGTGTCAACATGCCCATTTGATCGCTAAGGTTTCCCGTTCGATTTGGGCGTACTGCGCTACCGTGGGTGAGAGCGCTTTGCTGGTGAATGATAGGGCTGCCCAGCATCCCGGTTCTTGTTCTTGGGCCAGCACTGCTCCCAGGCCCACTGGGCTGGCATCAACCAATAGTTCAGTGTTCTTGCTCTGGTCAAAATACACCAGGGTGGTATTATCGAGGAGTGCTTCTTTGATGCGCTGGAATGCTTCCTCTTCCGGTGAACCCAGTTCTATTTTGCGTCCGTCTTGGTGAGAGCTCTCAGCGGCTCTGCGATGGCGGCCAGGTCGGGAATAAACCGGCTGCAGTATGTGGCCATCCTGAGGAAGCTCCTCACTTTCGGCACTGTTGTGGGTGGTGGTGCTTGTTTTATTGCCTGGGACTTCCTGGGGTCGACTTGAATTACATTCTGGTTGAATATGTATCCAAAAAATTTGATTGAGGGTTGAAAGAACAGGCATATCTCTCGGTATAGTGTAACGCCATGATCTTGCAGGCATTTCAGGGTGTCTTGCAGATGTTTGTAATGTTCGGCTGCCGTGGCGGAGTGGATGACGATGTCATCACTAACATTTAGAACACCCGGCAGCCCGGACAGTATCTTACAGACCGTAGCCCCAAGTGTGTGCTGAAGGTCATTATGTCCCTGCTTTCTTCTGCTAAGACCAGTTGGTGGTACCCAGCATTTAGGTCCAGTTTTGAGAACCATCGCAACCCATTGACGTCTGCCATGATCTCGTCAATGGTTGGGGTTATATGTTGTTCTCTTCAGATGACCTTGTTCGGGAGTCGCATGTCGATGCAAAGCCTTATTTTTCCAGGTTGTTTCGGCTTCTCGGCAATGACCATTGGGAAAGCCAAGGTGTTGGTCCAGTGACCTTTTTTGATCACCCCTTGTTCCTCTAGGTTCTGTAGCTCAGGCTCCACTAATGGTCGGAGGTGGAAGGGGGTGGTGCGATGCCGGAGTGCTGTCGGCATGACAAAGGGGTCGATGTCAGTTTTACTGGGGGGTGTTTGAGACACCCTAGACCTGAGAAGATGTTCGGGAATTGGTTGAGCAATTCGTCTGTTTGGTTGGATCTCACAGTTCTTGCAAATGAAACAAGGCCTAGGTTCTCTGCGGAATGGCTGCTGATTAGCATGTCGGCCTCCTGATTGATGACATGGCTGGTTGCTGTGATCTGGTGCTCTTCCCCTTGCAAGTGTACTGTCATCTGCCCACACAGGGGTAGTAGTGTCTGACTTGTTGCTTCTTCTGGCACACTGACTCAAAATGGTTTGGGATTCCGCAGTGTGAGCACGTCCGACCTTCTGCAGGGCAGGCGTTGACTGAGTCTTCCTCCCGCCCACAGTATCCCCACTTGTTCCTCTGTGGCGGGATCTGGCACCCTTTGGGGGTGGCTCATTTTTCCTTCGTTCTTATGGTGTCCGCTCACTCTGTTGTGATGGCCACAGGTTTGTCGGCTGTCCATGTCGGTGCCAGGTCCATCTCGTTGGCTTGTGCGGCTGACAGGTAGTGTGACTTTGCGAGGATTAGGATGTCGTCCAGGCATATATTTGGCTGCCTCAAGATCAGACTTCGTAGTGTCTTGCTAAGGCACCCTTGAATTAGTTGTGCACGGATCTCTTTTTGCTGGTCGTCTGCTGTGCAGGTACTTGCCAATTCCAGTAGCCACAGTTTGAATCTCTCAAAATCCAGGTTTAACTGAGGGTCAAAATGAGTGCTCTCACGGCTGCGTTTTAGTCTTTGGTCACCCCCTTGTTGGGGAGGTGTTTGAATAGGAGGTATATTTCTTCTCCTGCGTAATGTAGGAGCTGGGATTGCTTTACCGCGCCATCGGTCTCTCTCGTGGCTATGAAGTAGTTGTCCAGCCGCCCTATCCATATCTTCCACCTAGGGGAGGCAGTTGCTGGGTCTGTTAACTCACTGAAGGTGGGTAACACGCCTGTGAGCGCATGTTGTGTGACAATATGGTTTGGTTGTTGGGCTGCATTGGGTTTGTCCCCCATTTCAAGTGCTAAGTGTGCTGATCATGTGTCCTCTGGCAATTTTAGTCACTGTTCCTTTATTTGTTTTTTTTTCTCTGTAAAACAGGTCTTCCAGATTCTTCAAATGAGGGATTATTTGCTTGCTGTCGTGCCCTGACGCTTACTGTTTACTTTTTCTGCCCCCCTCAAACACTGGTGTTCTGAAATGGGGTGGCGCAAGGTCCAGATGGCAGTGGCTGTATGACAACTGTTCAGGATGCAGTGCCTCTGTGCTAGTAGGTGCACCTGTATTGACCAATGCTTGTTGGCTGTAGGCAGCTGGGGCTGTGTGCATGCAAACGGGTGGGACCGGTACCTCGAGGAGGTTCCTGCCTCTCGGGCACCACAGCGGTGAGATCAGGCGTCTGGATGAGCCTTGCACTGCCAGTCACGAGGCCTCAGTCTGCCATTTTGACGTGTGGGCCCCGATGGCAGGTGCGCGTGTTTGCGTGGTCGGCTGCACTTCACCGATCCTCTGCTGGGTTGAGGCCACACATGATCTCCGGTCCTGTGCAGGCGTGCAGGGCGGCAATGCAGAGGGGGAAAACAAGTGGGCGGCCCCCCCCTCGTCACCAGTGTTGCACCGGGGGATTCAGGTAGGCCCAGGGGTGGTACCCACAATGACCGGACATACGCACACTTGCTATTATAGTTGAGTGGGAAGACCCGAGCGGTCTCCACTCCTTTATTATATAACCTCGGGCCACGCCTGGCCCAAGGGTGATTGCGTCCACATCTGGTGCTCCCGCTGCTCAAATGACAGGACTGTAACCTGTAACACAAACGTCCATAAAATTCTCATAACTCACAACCTTTTTGTTCTCCACCTATCATTGTCTGAAAGTTGCGATCTGGATCTTTCCATCTTACACCCACTTCTTCCACAGCATCTATCACCCCTCTGCCATCACAAAATAAATTTTTAGTTGCAAATCTAAGAACAAATAGCTTCTTGTCAAATGCTCTTACAGACCAGCACTCACGCAGGAGTTTTCAGCATAGACTGGGGAAATGAAAAATGCATTCTTCATATTTCTAAGCTCCTTGCCACAACAGCACAACCTGCAGCAACAGGCTGGATCCATGGTCTCATCACTGCTAACCCCAGCATGGTTAATTGCAGTGCTCGAAGGACATCGACTGCTGGTCCATTAGCCATATCCTTCCTGCTCATTCTTCCGCATCCCTTTAATACCTTGAAAATCCAATCTCACAAACTATGGAAATAATTTTTCAAAAAGCTCTAAAAAAATGCTGTCAATGTTCTTGTCTCCTGAAAAAATCACACATCCAGAATGACAGCACTAAGGGTCCACACGAGGCTTCAACTTGGCTCCCTAGCTCCATTATTGGCAGCTCTGGCCGTGAGGCTACGCCCTCTCCCCTCAAACTAACATCACCAGGCGATATGCTTGCCTCGGAGTTTTAATTATATAGCGCGTCTGACCCGAAGGTATCAGCGAGCTTCGCCTGGGCACCAGTTGTGTTGCATATTGGCTCACGCATTTTTAACAGGCACGGAGTGATTAAGGGATGTGACTAAGTGATGTGCCCAGACACCGGATGTTGAGCGTCCCTGACGAGACCCGGCAGCCCGGCTGCGCCGGCTGCGTTCCCTAGTGGTGTTTGGTTATTGGTGTAAAGTAAATTTGAAACATTTCACCTCGGCCCACCTCGAGTGTGGCTTTGGCTTTGTCATCAGTACTTTGGCAGACCTTGCGCCTTCATGGCGATTGCTCTCTGGACCTAAATGGAGCGATCCTTGTGCTTGGCTACCCTCCTGTTGCAGAGACTTTCCTGCGTGTCAGAGCATTGATCCATTGAGATTCTCCCTCTATTACCACCAACGGAGCCACCTGGAGTGAGGCCGTCCTCCCCAGCCACACCCTACTCACACACATACTGTCTGGCCACATGATCTTAGCTCTCCCCGGGCCTAAAGCTTCCCCACTCTTGCCAGTATTGCAGGGCCTTGCCTGAACTCTACAGGGGACAACTCCTACACCGTTGTTTATCCTCCTAATCTCTCCAAAACCGCCGCTAAAACCTTCAAACACTCCATTCTGAAAAGACACCCTGAGACCCTGATCTCTGACCTACGTTATAGCGCTGATAAGGGCACAATCATTAATGACCTCATCTTCTACTCCAGAAAAACATCCCTATGGCGCGATACCCTCTCGAACCTCCTTAATGTACACGAAACCAAGAACCTTCTGTACGGCACTAAGCTCACGATCACGCCCTCCTCAAACTTGCGAGCTGACCTTACCATCACCTTATACAAAAACGGCATCGTCCTCATCCAAGCTCCAACCAAAGACCTCAACAAATTCGCTGACCTCTTCACCCTCCTCAAAAAACATGTGCACAACCCTCATCTTTCCACGCTCCCCCTACACCAACTTTCGCCACCCGACCCCCTCCCTCACTCCGTCCAACGCAGTCCAGAGGGTAAGGATAAAAGCCCCCGCTTAGTCCCACCAAAGGCCCAACCACTCCCCCTTGTCCCCCCCACCCCCTTCAAGGGTGCAGACTAGACCAACCCAACCCTTGCCGGTCCCCTCTCTAAACTGCTCTCCAGGCAATGTCACCCATATCTCTGCTAGGGATCTTCCTCCAACCCCCACACAACCTTCACCTCCCCTCATGGAGATCCTGCCGCCGCCCTCCTCTGCCAACCAGTGCTCTTCCCCCACCTCCATAGTGACTCATATGCTAGACACCTGCAGGGTTGCAAACACCCGCCCCAACTATCCCTCGACCAATCCGCCAAGCGCGCCTAGCCACTCACAAACCACTCCTCCAAGGGTTTATGACACAGGTCAACCTAGCCCCACTCCCATGCTACCAGCGCATACCAACAGAACCGTTCCTAAACCACTGACCTCCTTCCCGCAAGCTCTTCCCTCATGTATGGATATTGAAACTCTGCACCACAGAGCATCTACACTAACTCAGAGCATCCATAACTCCATTCTGGAACTAAAGAAAATCCTTCACCTCACCGATCTCTCCTTCTCGAACCTCAAGCTCCTGCAGAACTCTACTCCCCCCCTCTCACCGAGCCCCTCTATCAGCCGTTATCACTATCCCTGAGACACCTTCGCCCTCGCAAGCAGCCCTGCCACCTCTCAGAGGAGGAAATTCTAGCCCTCCTCCTCACCTACAAATCTGCCCCCAAAACCCCAAGTCCTCTTGGCTTGAGTGACGAACACGCTATCCATACGGTTGCAATCAACTCCAACAGATCAGCTACTCTCTGCAACAGAGGAGTTATTAATAACAACCTAGCGCAAGTTCCCATTTCTGCCCCAACTCACGACACTCACCCCGACCCCCCTCTGTCCGGCCTCTTAATTAACTGCCGCTCCGCAGTAAAGCATGCCGCCGATGTCGCTGATCTCATCCTGAGCCAAAAATCTGACATAGCAATCCTCACCGAATCTTGGCTCAATGAATCCTCATCTCCCTGCCTAGACCTCTTAGTCCCTCCTAACTATAATATCACAAGGCTGGACAGGCAATCAAAAAAAAAAGGGGGAGGCATTGCCTGCATCTACCGCTCTAACCTCCTCGTATCGGAACTTCTGGCAGATCCCACAGACTCCTGCAAATACCTTGCACTCTCCATATGCAGCAATGCCACTCAACTGTGCAGACTGCACATCTTTTACCACCCCCCAGGCATGAAGGACACCTTCACTGACCACCTCATGTAAATCATCACAGCCAAGGTTTCCTCCAATTCCAAAGACATTTTCCTTGGTGACTTCAATATGCACTGGAATGACCTCAAGGGCCCTCAGGTCAACGCCATCAAAGACTTCCTGGCAAACCAAGCCCTTACCCAAGCCTGCACACTCCCAACACACTCGAAAGGCGCCACTCTTGACTGGATCATTGCTAAGGAATCAGCGGTCAAGCTTATCTCGATAGACCCATGCGACTGGTCTGATCACCACGCTATTACCTTCCACTTACTTGGCACCCACAAGACAAGGGCACCGCAAGCTGCAATTCCCAAACGTTGGGTTAGAGACACTAAGAACCTTGATCTCGGGAAACTGGCTGCACGCTGCGAGATTGACCTCCCCCCCCCCTTACATCACAACGGTCAACAACCTCACAAGTAACTATACCACTACACTACTATGGCTAACATTCTTGATGATCTTGCTCCTCTAAAGCTAAAAAGAACCCAAATCAAAGACAGAAACCCCTGGTTCAACGGATCCCTCAACAATGAAAGGAGAACCCTCCGGCAGACAGAAAGAAACTGGAGACAACACCCCTCAGCATCCCAGTTAAAACCTCTCCGCCAGACCAGAAATGCCTATAATAGGAGCATCCTCAATTCAAAAAAAGAATTCTTCAGATCAGAACTGGGGAATGCCATGAACAGACCTCGCAAGCTCTTCGAAATGGTCAAACACCAATCTAACAAACTGGCTAAAACCTCCAAAGAAACCCCAAAATCTCGAATAACATGCGAGGATTTTTCCTCTTTCTTCTCTGACAAAATTACTGCCCTAGGAAACGAACTTAGATCAGCTTCCTACTCTCAACCCCCTCCGAAACTGCCTCATCTCTCCACGCTGCCCCCCCAGATTTCACCCAAAAACCAAGCGCACTGGTCCAACTTCAAAGTTTACGACGACCCTTCCGTCTCGAAAATTCTATCCTCCTTAAACCCAAACAACCACTTTAATGACCCACTCCCCTCAAACTGCTTAGCCGCTGCCTCCCAATCTATCATTCCTAGTTGGACCACAATAATCAATGCCTCCCTTCTTCAGGGGTCGATACCTGACTCTCTAAAAGCCAGTCAAGTCACCCCCATCTTAAAAAACCTACGCAGAACCCTGCTTCCCCTGACAACTTTAGACCTATATCCAATATCCCACTCCTAGCCAAAGTTCTGGAGAAATGTGTGCAACAGCAGTTGAGCCAACACATCACCAACTTCCACCGGCTAGACGACTTCCAATCCGGTTTCAGGCCTGGGCACAGCACTGAAACCACCATTCTCCACATCGTGGATGATGCCCTCCAAGCCCTTGACCAAGGCAAAACCTGTCTCCTTATCCTCTTAGATCTATCCTCGGCTTTCGATACGGTCAACCACGAAATACTATTTGAACGCCTCAATCTCAGGATGGGAGTCGATGGCCCCGTTCTCGAATGGTTTAGGTCCTTCCTCCAGAACCGCTCTCAGAGATTCCTAAACAACGGTAACTTGTCCGCTCCCTCTCCGATCACGGTCGGAGTCCCCCAAGGATCAACCCTGTCCTCTACCCTCTTCAATCTTTACCTCGAACCGTTAGCAGAAGTTCTACACACCGCCAATATCTCCTACCACATGTATGCCGACGACACCCAGATCTACATCAAAATCTCTTCTCTTGAGGAGATTCTTTCCCTGAATGAGGCCTTGAAGCTAACTGTCCAATGGCTCACCTCTAACCAGCTCAAGCTTAACGAAAAAAAAACAGAATTTCTTCTAATCTCCCCACCCAAATCCAACCCTGACATACAGGAATGGACTAAGGCGATCACAGCATTAAACTGCCCACCGACCATAGTGGACTCTGCCAAATCCCTTGGAATAACCCTAGACTGCAGCTTGAATATGCATGACCACAACAACTCGATGGCCAAAGATTTCACCTGAGCTATCTAAGAAAACTGAAACCTTTCCTCAACACTCCAGACCTAAAAATGGCAGTCCAGGCACTAGTCATCTCCAGACTCGAATATGGATGCTCTACCCTCTCGGGCCTACCCAAGATCTCTCTGGACCCCTTAAAAGCCTGCCTCAACGTCGCCGCCAGACTCCTAACAGGCTCAAAGAAATTTGACCATATTTCACCATACCTGAAAGCTCTGAACTGGCTCCCTCT
Organism: Calotriton arnoldi; assembly: GCA_963921515.1. Taxonomy (NCBI): domain Eukaryota; kingdom Metazoa; phylum Chordata; class Amphibia; order Caudata; family Salamandridae; genus Calotriton; species Calotriton arnoldi. Next base: position 226,325 of record CAWUFW010001896.1, read on the forward strand.
TGAGGCCAGGATCCAACTTAAATTGGCTTGCATCACTCACAAGGCTCTTCACATCAAATCCCCTGCCTTTCTCACCAGGAAACTCGTGGTATCTGGAGGAGCCAGAAACTCCCGGTCCTCCAGAGACCTCTTGCTCCAGCCTCCGCGCCTGCGAAAGAAAAATCTTACAATCGGGCTTTCTCTGGGGCCGCACCAAGAATATGGAACTCACTCCCGCCCGCTATTAGAAGAATTCCGTCTCTGGCATGTTTTAAAAAAGAGGCCAAAACCTTCCTAATGGGCAAATTCCTAGCCTAAATTCCTGCATTGCATTCCCCTCAGCGACCTTGCTTTATATCCTATGACTGCTACACCTTGGATTTACCGGATGCTACCCACCCGGCACCTACGGGCATCCCACCCTTTGGCTCTTGGACTTCTCGCTCTTGTAAAATATATGTACCTGTCTTTATCCCAAATGTTTCTACCCCCCCTTCTATGTCTTTTGTGTGCAACCTATTAATCCTGTAAAGCGCTCTGATACCCTAACGGGTCAAGTTCGCGCTCTATAAAACACAAAAATAAAATAAAATAAATAAAATAAAAAATCACACATCCAGAATGACAGCACTAAGGGTCCTGCTCAGTTTGCACTAAATCAGTTTTTTTTTTATAGCTGTTCTTTTAATTTGCACATTTGTTTACGAGGGAAGTTGGGAGCAGCTAAAATTACCTTTCTCTAACTTTCTGCCATTTTCCCACTTCAGGGATAACTAGAGCTCAATTTTTGGGCAGTGTGCGCTCTAGGGGGCATATTATCAAGAACGGCGTTAAAAATTATCGCCGGTTTAGCGGCAGAAAACTGCCGCTAAAGCGGCGATAATGGGCTTGATAATATGCCCTGAGAATTCCAATAGAAGCCCATGTTCTGGTGGGAACCTGGGCTTCTATTGAATTCTCCAGGGCATATTATCAAGCCCATTATCGCCGCTTTAGCAGCAGTTTTCTGCCGCTAAACCGGCGATAATTTTAACGCCGTTCTTGATAATATGCCCCTAACTTTTTTAAGGTCATGTATTTAATGAGGGACACTGTGCAGATGCGGCTGCACTAAAGGTTCTGCTCAGTTTGCACTAAATCTGTTTTTATTTGTTTTTATAGCTGTTCTTTTCATTTGTGTTGAATTGAACTGCTGCACATTTTTGCTACTTTGCACATTTCAGGGCTCTTTACACAGGAGGTCGGGAGCAGCTAAAATTACCTTACGCTAACTTTCTGCCATTTTCCCACTTCGAGGACAGATAGAGCCGTCATTTTTTGGCAGTGCATTCTCTAGCCTTTTTCAAGGCCATATGTATTCACCAGGGAACACTGCATGGATGAGACTGCACTAAAGGTTCTGTTCAGTTTGCACTAAATCTGTTTTTACTTGTTTTTATAGCTATTCTTTTAATTTGTGTTGAATTGAACTGCTGTGCATTGTACTACTTTGCACATTTCAGGGCTGTTTACGAGGGAGGTCGAGACCAGTTAAAATGACCTTTCTCTAACTTTCGCCCATTTTTCCCACTTTGGGGACTGCTAGAGCAGCCATTTGGGCAGTGCACGCTCTAGCTTTCTTCGAGGCCATATGTATTTAACGGGGTACGCCGCAGGGACGCAGTTGCACTAAAGGTCCTGCTCAGTTTGCGTTTTCTATTTTTACTTGTTTTTTATAGCTATTCTTTTTAATATGTGTTGAATTGAACTGCAGCACATTGTGATACTTTGCACATTTCATGTATGTTTACAAGGGAGGTTGAGAGCAGATAAAATTACTGTTTTCTAACTTTCTGCCATTAACCCACTTCGGGGACATATTGAGCCACCATTTTTCTGCAGTGCGCTCTCTAGCCTTTTTCAAGTCATGTGTATTTAACAGGAGATGCTGCATGGATGAGGTTGCACTAAAAGCCCTGCTCAGTTTGCACTTAATCTGTTTTTGCTTGTTTTTTATAGCTATTCTTTTATTTTGTGTTGAATTGAACTGTGGCACATTGCCCTACTTTGCACATTTCAGGGCTGTTTACGAGAGGTCAGGAGCAGCTAAAATTTCCTTTCTCTAACTTTTGGCCATTTTCCCACTTCAGGGACAGCTAGAGTCACACTTTTTTCAAGGCCATATGTATTTAACGGGGTGTGCTGCATGGACATGGCTGCCCTAAAGGTCAAACTCAGCTTTCACTAAATCTGTTTTTACTTGTTGTGTTATAGGTATTTGCTTAATTTGTGTTGAATTGAACCGCCTCACATTGACCTATTTTGCAAATTTCAGGGCTGTTTATGAGGTAGATTGGGAGCAGCTAAAATGACTTTTCCCTAACTTTCTGCCATTTTTCCACTTCAGGGACAGCTAAAGCCGCTATTTTTGGGCAGTTCATGCTCTAGCTTTTTTCAAGGCCATATGTATTTAATGGGAACGCTGCACGGATGAGACTGCACTAAAGGTCCTTCTCACTTTGCACTAAATCTGTTTTTATTTGTTTTTTATACCTAGGGCCTGATGTACAATGCATTTTACTAGTCACAAATAAGCCTTCAGATAGTTTGCGACTGGTAAAATGCATTTTCAAATGTACCAAACCTATTTTGTGAGTCGTAACTTATTACCTACTCGCAAAATAGAATTTGCGAGTCGCTATTAGGAAGGGGCATGCCAAAGGCGTCCCTTCCTAATAGCGAGTCGCACTGGTATGTAGGAATGTTTTGCGCTGTGAATGCGGTCGCAAAGAATTAGCAGTTTACCACAAATTTCAAATTGGTGGTAAGTCATTTGCAAACGGGAAGAGATCCCCAAGGGACCTCTTCCCCTTTGTGAATGGGGGGCGCCAACATATTTTCAGAGCAGGCAGTGGTCCCACGGACCACTGCCCACTCTGAAAGAATGAAAAGAAAACTTTCCATTTTTATTTTTGAAAAGCATCCCATTTTCTTGTAAGAAAAACAGGTTGCATTTAAAAAAAAACCTGCTTTATTTGCAAAGCAGTCACAGACATGGTGGTCTGCTGACCCCAGCAGGACACCATCCCTGTGAGGGCCGGCCATGCTCAATGGGTCGCATTTTGCAACCTAGCTCATGAATAATAATGAGGCAAGTCCCTTGTGACCCATTTGGGAATCACAAATAGTGTATCAGACACTGTTGTACATCAGGTTTTACGACCGGAAAATTGCAAATTGCTAAACTTCGCAATTTGCGAGTTGCAAAGACTGATGGTCGTACATCTGGCCCCTATCCTTTTAATTTGTGTTGAATTGAACTGTTGAGCATTGCGCTACTTTGCACATTTCAGGGCTGGTTACGAGGGAGGTTGGGAGCAGCTAAAATTACCTTTCTCTAACTTTCGGCCATTTTCCCACTTCTGGGACAACTAAAGCCGCCCTTTTTGGGCAGTGCGTGCTCCAGCTTTTTTCATGGTCATATGTATTTAATGGGAAATACTGCATGGACGCGCCACTGGCATGCTGAAGGGGCACCTAAGTCAAGCCTGTCTGTGCCCGTCAGTGTCCTGGAAGTGACCAGCGCCAGCCACTATGACCATGGCTCACCATAATAAGGAACAACTGCTTAGCCTAGCCCCTGCACTAAATTGCACCTTACAACCTCCATCACTCTTATTAAAGGACGGACAGATACTCTTGTTTGCAATGTGGGTTCCAAGTAAAACCTCCACTACAGGACAAAGCACTCACACTCGCTCCAAAGATTGGTATAAGTAGGAATATACAGCTCTCTGCAGGCCTGATCAATGTCCGCTCACTGCAGAAACATGTGGCCAATATTTTCGATTTTCTGAAATCCCGCACTAACTGTTCATGACAGAAACATGGTTATCTGAGACATCCAGCCCCACAATAGCCTCTGCCATTCCACAAGATTGCAAAATTCACAAAAAGGACCGACTGAGTGGAAGGGGAGGAGGGTAGCCATGGTAAACAGAGAAAAGTATGACTGCCTAACTATCCCTATTGATGATCTGGAAAGAGCTGAGGCACTTGGTTTCTGCCTCTCCCTGTCTCCCTATCAATTGACGGCCAAGATACTAATATACAGACCACTGGGCCCTGCTGGACCCTTCCTCAATTCCCTGGGAAATGCTTTGGCACATCTGGCACTAAGATATGCTCATTTCATAATACTGGGGGATTTTAATCTTTACATGGACAAAACTTAAGATAGTGAGTTGGCAACCACTACTCGAAGTCATGCCTTCCCTGGAACTTACTCAACATGTGTTCAGCCCTACACATCAATCAGGCCAAGTGCTTGACCAAATCCTATCCAACATTACATTGGTAATGGATGAACCTATTCTGCAAGCCTGGACAGACCACTACCTGATTAAGTGTGACTGGCTGGTCTTAGTAAAGGTGCAACCCCCCCAACAGGAAAAAACCCATGCGCTTCAAGAGCATTTCATAGAGTCCTGCCTGCAGAGTGTACTACGTCCCTGGAAGATAGCACTCCCTCTTTTTCAGGGGTAGTAGAAGAGGATGCTTGTCTCCTGGAAAGCTGGATCTGTGACACTACCTCTAAGCTCGCACCAGGGACATATCAGACACGGTGCAGAACTAAGCCGAACAGTCCCTGGTACACATATAGTCTCAGGGAAGGAAAGGAACGATGCACATCTTAGAGAGACAAAGGCGAAAGCATTATAACCCTAATGGCAAGGCTATATACAAGGTAGCTCTAAAGAAATATTATACTGAAGTCAAAATAGCCAAGAAGGCTCACCTGGAAGATAGAATAGAGAGAGCAGAAAGATAGAATGAAGCGAATAAATCCAGGGACATTTTTTAAGTTGTTAAAAATGTTATGTCCCCAGAGGCTTGTTTAAAACTTCAACAGCCTTCAGCTGAGTGGTGCGAGCAGCTGGCATTCTATTTCTATAATAAGATCTTGCACATTCAAGCTAGCTTTTCCTCTTGCTCTCAGTCTGAAGTAGTTTTGTAGAATGTTGTGCAACTAAACATAGCCACCACAACTATAACAACTTTCGCTAGCTTCGAACACATCTCCTTGGAGGGGTCATTAGCAGCGATATGTAGTCTCAAATTGGGATCTCCTGCTTATCCCTGCCCTCCCAACCTATTACCACTAGGGGCAAGCATTATTAACCAAGTGGCTAATAAGCTGCTTAACAAATGGCTGTCTACAGCAACAGAACCCCGTTCCTGGAAGCAGGCTAAAATCTTGCCCCTGCTTAAGAAACCTTCAGCAGACCCGGGAGAGCAATCTAATTACAGACCAATATTGTTACTACCAACCCTGTCTAAAGTGCTGGAAAACATGTAAATCAGCAGCTCTTTCAGTACTTGGAAACTAATAACCTGCTCCATCCATGCTAATCTGGCTTTAGACCCAACTTCAGCACTGAGACGGTGCTAGTGGAGGTTGCTGATTACATCAGAGGCACCATAAATGCTGGTGGGAAGGCAGTGCTGATCCTGTTTGATTTGTTAGTTGTCTATGATTCGGTACCCCACGCCAAACTCCTAGCGTGTCTCCCATCCATCAGAATAGTTAGTCAAGCCCTGGACAGGCTGGCCTCCTTTTTGAAAGGCAGAGGACAAGATGTGTGGATCCCTCTCTTCTCTTTGGAGCCTTGTTAACTGTTAGTGGGAGTGCCACAGGGTTCGGTCTTGAGCCCTACATTATTCAATGTATATCTTACCCTACTAGCTCGGCTGGCTGAGGCCTTGGGAGCAAAAGTGAACTCTTACGCTGATGACACTCATCTGTTGTTCTCCTATGGCAGGGAAGCAGAGTTCCTGGGCAAATCCATCAGATCCTGCCTAACAGCCATCTTCCACTGATTAACTTCCCATCAACTTAAATGTAACACTGACAAGACTGATTTACTATTCTTCTGTCTTAACGCCCGGGAGTAATGGCAGACCTTCTGGCCAGACAATGCTCTCCCAAGGCCCTCAGTGAGGAACAGTGAAGAATTTGTGTATCAAATTTGATGACTTTCTGTCCTTTCAACCACAGATTAAAATGGTAGTAGGTACATGTATTGGGCTGCTGCATATTTTAAGGACGTTTTTACATTTCCTCTCATCCTCAGCGAAGAAGTTCATTATCCAGGCACTTATAACCTCGAGGCTGGACTACGGAAATGCCCTGTATTTGGGTTTTCCCGACCACCTTATTAACAGGCTACAAATGGCCCAGAATTCAGTGGCCCGCATTCTCCTTGGCCTTCCTCTGAGAGGGCATGTGTCCCCGCATTTGTGGGCTCTTTACTGGCTACCAATAGAGAAGAGAATTTTCATTTCATTTCAATAAGCTTCATTTTGACAATTACTGTCATAAAAGCATGTACAACCAACAATAGTTAAAATAAAAATGATAAAAAAATTAAAAATAGCTTAAACTTAAAATCTTAGAGTATGAGAGGCCAAGCATCACAACGTACATGAGTAAGCAGGTCAAATAGCATATATCTGCATATAGTTATCATTATTAAAATGCCTATTACACACAATCAATATTATTATTAAAAATGAATGTATATGATTGGACACTTGGTAGAACAACCAAAAGAGGTATAACAAGCACTACTGTGTCTATAGTGGGTTACATCTCAAGGAGTACTTGTTTTGTGGACAAAGCTAAGTTTTTAGATCTTAGGACCCACCCCCATTCAGCCTAGAATCTTAGCAACTGAAACAGTAAACAGTTGCCGTGAATCAGATCTTAAGATCCACAATGCTGTGTTGCTACTTCTTGTCCCCAGATATTTACATATGGGTTTGATCCATTTCATGCGAGGGGCTGCATAAGCGGGTCAAGCAAATAGGACGTGGGTTATACTTTCCATATATTTTGTACAAGAGGGACATCTACTACCCATTCCTAAAGCCCATTTGCTTGTAAAAGATTCCAGTGGTAGTGAGCCTGCTCGAAATTGAAAGTAGAGCTTCCTATGAAATGTCCTATAATATTTAAAACACTTGTTCTGGTCTACAAGGCACTCCACCATACAGGTGAAGGTTACCTCAGGACAAGAGTTTGCTTCTATGTTACCCTGAGAAATCTGTGATCAGCCAACACCCTCCTGGCCAAAATCCATAGGATTCACTGCACCAGAGCTGGGTGAAGGTCTTTCTCCTTTCTGGGGCCTTGTGCATGGAACAAGCTTCCCCTGGAGTTAAGGTCAATTGATGCAATCTCACTGCTTAAGAAAAAACTTAAAACATGGCTCTTTAAGCAAGGAATAGATGGATTACCATATTCTGTAATTGTGACCTGTGTGCAGAGTGCCGAGACACTCCTTGGAGTAACCATGTACTATACAAGTCACTTTTTATTCATTCATTCATCAATACCATGCTTGTAACATACAACAAACTCATCTTTCAAGCACCTGATACAGTTGCACCACAGAAGATGAAGCAGCAGCGGCTTAGACTCTTTCAGCCATGGCTTTCTCCGACCCAAAAAAGAAAAGAAGAGAAATAAACTAGAAAATGAATAGCAACGCTCAATATATCTTGATTATTTTAACAAAATCATATCCATCTATGCCTCCTTCACTCCCATTAAGAAACGAATTAAGATGGCACATAAATTGACAAATACATGGAATTGTTTTCTAACTAATCAACCCAGAAAATCTGATCATTTTCATTATAAATCTAAAAACAACTGCTTACTAAAATTAATCTATACAAGCAACCACCATCAAGGCATTATATTTTTCTACTCTACCAGATGCCTGGTGCAAAATCATTAATGTATCTCTTAACCAACATTTTTTTCCACACTTTGTCAAATGTGGTCAGATTGCCCCTCGTCTAAGAAAACCTAACCTTTACTCACTCTTAGTCCCCTTACATTTTTACCCCTTTACATGACTCTCCCTAGTGCCTAACTTCTTCCTAACTTCTTCATCTTGGCTCTCTAGCCATACTTTTCTCTCTCCTCCTCTAGTTCCTACCCCCACCACGCTTCTTCCCATTTCATCTCCCTACCTACCCAGTGCTACTCTCCATCAGCTACACTTCCCATAAACTCCACTTGGTCCCTACTCCTCTGTTATGCCTCATGTCTATCTACAATGATTCCAGTGGTTCATACAGTTTTCTTCATTTGATGCAAAACATCAGCATCTTTGTTCATGTTATATTGTAATGTGGCTCTATGTCTCATGGTGCATGAGTACTATATAAAAACTGTGAAATTAAAATATATATATATTTACTGAAAAAACCAAAGGTTACAGAGACGTTATAGTTAGGCTCAGGTTTCACTCGTACAAAACCAGTGAAATTCAACAGTTATAGTTAGCTGAGCTAACTATAGCTCGCCCCCGCAATGCACTGATTATGACCTCACATATTGCATCACTCATGACATGGTCAGTCACATCACTGATGACATCACTGATGACATCATCCACTGACTGTGAGTGTTTTTAAGAAGTTTATGAGTGTTAAATATATATACCAAGGTGTATTGATATATCAATGGGTGTATGAGTGCCTGTATCGATGATTCAGTGGGTGCTTGACTGACTGTAGAAGTGAGCGATTAGGTGTCTCAGTAAATTTGTGGGTGAGTGAATAGGTTGTCTGAATGTGTGTATCAGTCAGTCAGTTGGTGTCCAAGTGGCTGTATGGGTTGGTGAGTGCATACATGAATGGCTGTATTGGTGATTCATTGGTTGCCTGAGAACCTGTATGGGTGTATGAGTGTCTGTGTGGGTGGGTGAGGGGGTGTGTGACTGCCTGCATGGATAAGTGAGTAGGTGACTCAGTGGCTGTATGGGTTAGTGAGTTCATCTATGAGGAGCTGTATGGGTGACTGAGTCTGTGTATGGCTGTGTTGGTGAGTGAATGGATGTGTCAGTGGTATGTGGATGAGTAACTGCATATGTGAAAGGCAGTATAGGTGAGTGTTGGAGTATATGAGTGACTGTATGTGTGAGTGAGTGATTGTGAGAGTGGCTGTATGGGTGAGTGTGTGCTGGTATCACTGACAGTATGGGTGAGTGAGTATATGTTAGTATTTGTATGAATAAGTTAGTGGGTGTGTGTTTAACTGTATAGGTGAGTATGTGGCTGTGTGACTGACTCTATGGGTGAGTGAGTAGGTGTGTGAGTAGCTCTTTGGGTGCCTGACAATGTGTGTGTGGCTGTATGGGTATATGAGTGGATATATCAGTGGCTGTATTAGTGAGTGATTTGGTGCATGAGTAGCTGTATACATATATGAGTAGATGTGTGTGTAGACCTATGAATCAGTGAGTGGGTATGTAAGTACTGGTATGGGTGTGTCAATGGTTTTGAGAATGGTAGTGTGGAAGTTGGAGTGGGTGTATGAAAGGTTATATTGGGGTGTGAGTGGGTGTGTCATTGATTCTGTGGATTATTTCATCAGTGATGCCATTTGAGATGTCATCAGTGATGTCACTGACCATCTCAGTGATGTAATATGTGAGGTCATAAGCAGTGCATTGCGGGGGTGCGAGTTAACTGCTGAATAGCCAACTATAAATAAAGGAATATGATTGGATGATACACTTTTCAACTATAAGAATAGGAGGAACACGCTCATTTATCTATCTTGAACATTCTTGAAGAGTAAATTGTGAGCAGCTCACTAGCATTTGTTGGAGTGTTTTTTTGTGTGCATATTTTGGCAACTCAGCCGGAAGGGGGAGATCAGGTGGAACAGCAGGCGGACAGGGCAGTCCTAGAAGTGGATTCTGGGCACTCTGGAGATGAGGGGCTCCCCAGAAGAAATCAAGCATTCTCTGGGATTTACTCAGGATTCCATAGGGAGAATCAAAAGAGTGGGCAAATTTGTCCAATGTACAATATGTGAAAAGACATTGTCAAGGGGTACAAATAAAAAAATTCTTGCAGGACTACGTCCATGCTGTACCATCTAAAAACATACCATGGCAATCATCTAAAAGCAGCAAGAAGGCAACGCGAGGCTGAAGTTCCCTCAACTTCAATAGCAGCCGCAACAACAAAGGGGCAGAGAGTGCCTTCAGAGGTCCAATCTCAACTTCGAGATTTGACTCCAGAGGTTTCCCGGATGGCATCATACTGCATGGATTGTGAAGTTGTAGTGAGTGCTGGAGAGCAGTCCATAACAGCCCTTCGCAATGCTGCAAAGAATCATAAATGTTGATTTTTTTTATTTTTGGCCCGTCATAGTTTTTCTACATTAGTAGACATTTTATTATCTTCTATTTTATTGTAACAATACTTACATATAACTTGCCATATGGACATGGCAAAGCGTTCCTCTACATATAAATACACAGCTAACTTTTGCTAGTTATCATTATTTTCTTTTTTACTTATTGAATGAAAGTCAACAGTCTGTGTTTGAATCTTGTAGTCAGTGCACCAACAACATATACAAACATACTTTTTTTTCAGACCATACTGTGTTAAATTTTGTAATTTCTTCTCCAAAACAATCAACTGTAATATCTGTGTCCTGTTCTGCAATTCCTCCTCTTAACAACTCTTTATTTTCCCTAGAATACTGCTCAGGACCAAAGAAACGAAACTGCACATCATCACAAACCTTTTCTGTGTCTGCTACAGTACCATGCAAAGGTGCTCTATTCATTTCTCCTAAACATGAAACAGGAGTTTTCACATAGTACAGCCTCCTAACTAAAGTTTGCATTGTTGAGTGATGTACAACTAACATCCTGAAATGATGAAATGTGCTTTGGCCCACTTTCTTTGATAAACAAGCTATTGAGTGTCCCTGCAAATTTGTATGCTTTCTGATCTTGCAAGGATCCAATCCTGACTTCGCCTTCCTTAAACCTCTTCTCCAATAACGTGTTCTACATTTCTAGGTACCATTACCTCTTTCAATATAGGAGTGCCGTTCTTCATTTCATAAAATCGTCCTCTTTAATCAATAGCATGCACTAATTTATTATACTGGAGATAGCTTTTTTCATTAAAGAAAGGCTCTGTACTAGAAGTATGTATCCATTCTCCACTAAAAACTGTACAAAAGTTACTTCTATTCACTAATCTTTTTTTCTGGTTTTGTCTCCTCATGCACAACACCATTTTGTCAAGAGTCTTCACTCTATTTATTATCAAAATGAAAAGCTTCCCCTTCAAAGCAAAGGCCTTATCAACTACTCTCTCAACTCGTTCTTTCTGTTTCAGTGCCTCTCTCCTTCTTCTATACTTTTTCATAGTTCTCATTAGATTTATAACTACTCTACTATGAAGCAACCTGGCTCTGATTTCTTTAAACTGCTTCTGTCTCCTGGTTAAGGTGTGTCCATCTTTGTTACATTCTTTCCTGTTCTTCTTATAAAGATTTTGTCCACTGTTATTCTTTCTCATAGTTTGAATTGTATTTTCATTATTTTGTAATCTTTGAAAATCTCCACATATTTTTCTAAGAAACGACTTTGCCCTCTTACCAGTAGCTCTTTTCTCTTTAACCCCTTTTCCTTAATTTTTCCCATTTTGTGTCTCAGTTCTGCATAAATACTGTAGTTGCTTCTGATCCTTTTTCCACCGAGCTTTTGTAGGCATTCTGTCTGTAGTTATACAGATCTTGTTCTGTAAAAAAAAAGTATATTAGAATTTTTATTGTAGCCAATGTACCAACTAATTTACTACTGGATTACACATAATACAAAAACAGTTTTTATGTTATGTCGCAGTTTTAAATCTACAGAGAAACCTAGCTACATATCTATAGGCACTTACTTCGATGTACCAAACCCAAACCAAAGCACAAAACATAATGTATTGTTACCTTTTAATATTATAGCGCCCTCTCCTACAACACCTGCACCATATCTCAGTTCTCACTTATACACAGTAAAAGACCACTTTATCTTTTTTGTAGTCAATTTTAAAATAAACATCAACCAAAGTGTAAAAGTACATACAGTGTCTCAATACTGTAAATCCGAAAACACAACATAAGAGCTATATCTGTGCCTCTCTACCACTGTGTCACTGGTAGATTTAGTGTTTCAGTACTTCTCTACTTAGATTGGTCCAATTTAAATTTTGAGATGCCCTGCCTATAAAAATCTGCACATTAATTTGTATCACAGCATTTAGCTCACTAATTCTTCTGAGTACATGCAAACAGTGTGTGACAGATTACATATATAGTTAACCAGATGGTTCTAAAAGAGTACATATTCTTCACTAAAGCTTGTAAAGACATGTGTTTGTGTTTGAGTACAACAATACTCCCTCGATGATTAGATGAGTGCATAGATAGTGCCTAGGCGATTCCCTCAGAATATAGGTAGTGTCTGGATGATTCCCTGAGTATGTAGGAACTGCTTAGTTAGTGCCTTTGTTCCCGCATGACTATATTGCTACTATCTGGGTGTTTGGATGAATGCATGAGTACTGCCTGAATGATTAAATAAGTGCATGACTAATGCCTCAGTGATTCAATACATGCATAGATAGTGGTTGGGTGATTAAATGAGTGCTAATCTAGTCCCTGGGTGATAACAGGACTATATGCGGAATATATACGTGATTTATTCAGTGCATGCAGAGTGCGTACATCATTGTTTAAGTGCATACATTTCAAGATGACATGGTGCGGTATTGGGTAAAGTTTACAATAAGCAATAATCATGCTTCAGATAGACCTTATTGCCTACAATACTGCCACTGCACAAAGATTAGCCGAAGGGCAGACTGAGGCCCCTGCACTCCGCCCCTACCGTTTTGCAGGCAGCTGGCTGAGGTGGGACTCGGTCCCCCAGCATTCTTCCTCTTCCGGCGCTGGAGGTGGGCCAAGCCCTCCCGGCGCCACAAGGGCAGCACTTCTCTCCCGCAGCACGGGATGCACGCGGGCGCACCTGGGCCACGCCCAGGCGAAGCCCAGGCCAAGGGTGGGCCCTTTTGCGCTCGTCCGCGGCCGAACAAGGCTGGGCTGAGCCTACTCTATTGGCCCCTTTATATCGGGACACAGTGCCTCACCTCAGTAACGAGAGGCACATTAGAGGTAACCCCCCATATTTTCTTCAACGCTGCATTGTTTAAGCAAGTATCTCGTTGTGGTTCTTTGGCTGGCTCTGACTGTGCACTAACTTGGCCCGATCAAGCCAACAAGTCATGGGTAGACGGGAAACCATGCCAGCATCAAATCCTACCAGCTTCACACTGGATGGCTTCCTGCAAAACGCTGTGGGGGCAATCAGCAAGGAAATTGAACTAACTGAGCGGAGACTCTCGCTAGCCCCTACTCTATCTCCATCTCTATCCTCCCTGGTCACTGCAGACGTTATTACAGACACTATTGTGATTGACACTGAGCCCAGGATCACAGTACCATTCTCTCCCATGGTGAGGATAAACAATAAAGCCGGTGACCCTACTAATAATGCTATAAACTCCCATAATCCTAACCTAACTGTGGAGGAGAGTAGATGCCCACAAGCAATAGGGGGAAAGGAAAAGAATAGAGGTAGTAGAGGCCGGACTTAAACTAAAGGATCGGTCCCCTGTGATTAAAAGAACCAGGCAAAACCCCTCAACAGGAAGTGCTAATAGGCTAAGGGGAGGCATGGGAAGGGGGTCCATATCAGAGAGAACAGACACTTCTCTCTTTAATAAAATTAGCAAATTGGTATCAGAGGCAATGGCTCCCATCCTAGAACGATTGAGTCATATGGAAGACCAGCTCTCCCTAGTAGTGAGGGACTTAAAGAAGAAAACAACACATACCACACTGAGGGATGTGGCTACACATACTAACAATCAAGAAGCTGCACCTCATGATAGGTTTGTATCGCCAGGAACAACATTCATCCCCATTACAAATGAGGTTCCCCCTGATAAGTACTGAACAAACCCCTTGGCAAACAGTAGCCCCTAAAAGAAATCAAAAGGTGGGACAAGGGGTTGGCTTGTTCGAGGTCAATCTTCCTGGTCTAGACCAACTGAACGGGGGCAGAAGGCATCATGTAACCTCAAATCCCAATGGCTTAACACATCCACTTACAAGCGGGGTAGGAGCAAAAGAAATATTAAATTTACCACCAGATTGCACTCCCTATACCCTGATATTAACAGGAGTCCACCCTCTCCCTTTTGGCTACCATGAAGACTGCCAAAGTCTCATAAATAAATGAGCCTACTGGTGCAATAGCAAAACATCGTCCCAGACAAAGCTACTCGATAACATCATTATGGCCCGGCTGGTGAGTTGGTTGGGCTGCACAGCAAAATCCATGGATGGGGATTGCGTGGTTCTTAATTTTAGAGACCCTAGGTGTGTGTTCTCCCTATTGACATGCCTTGAGGAAGCATTGGGTGAGAATTACCCCATAAGGGCCCTCCCTCTAGGTTTCTTTTATCCCCCCTTTAGGGGTCCCAATTTTAAACAAAAGCCACTCCCAACCACCACTTCACGCACCTACACCCGATTACCCAGTCAAACTGCTTTTAAATACTCTAAGGCCTAACTGATATCGATTGACTACAAGATCAGTCCGGCCGGGCAGGAGAGGGGGGAGACTTGGGACACTCGATTAATAACCTAGGGGTAGACATCTTCAAGGAGGAAAATGAAGCTGAAGGGGTTGTTTCACCAGTCATTGTTACATCTGATGTACCGGTTACTATAATTCTGGGGCTAGTTAAGCGGGAAAACACCACCTTGAATTTCAAAATCACATCATGGAACATTGCAGGATTTCACTCAAAAGTGGGGAATGAGGACTGGTTGAGCTTTATCATAGGTTTTGATATCATTTGTCTTCAAGAAACTTGGTCTTAAGATGACATCTTTATAGATGGTTACTGATCCTTCTGTGTTCCTGCAACTCCTTCTCCTGCAGGAAGGGCCAAGGGAGGGATTGTGGTATTCATCATGGTAAAATATGGCTCTTTAAAAGCCAAATGTATAGGCTCACCATCCTGGTACCAACTAATAGTGTTTTTGGACCTAGTTAAGGTCAAAGTATTATTGGTGAACTGGTATCATAACATCTTTGACAAGAGTAACTGCCAAATAATAGAGTCACTGCAAATGGAAACTAGCCAAGTAGCCGTGAAGTGGCAGCATTTATGTATCTTTTGGGCTGGGGACTTTAATTGCACGATTTGTGAGTACAGCTCCCAAAGTGTGTGTGGACTGGAAGACACTGAGGGCCAGCCCCTGACCCATTTTATCCACTCTCCCCAGGGTGAAGCTCTAAACTCTATTTTTGTAGGAAATGACTTATGTTTTTTAAATAGTTATGTCTGTAATTCTTCCTCCTAGTGCCCTACCTATGTCGGTAGTGTCAGGGCTAGCTCCATCGATTTTATGTTAATGTCTAGGAATTTTGCAACTCTTGTCCAGAATTTCACAGTTAAGCCTAATTGTGCAAGTGATCACGATCCTCTTATTGTCTCCCTCAATTTAAAGATTTGGGCGGGGGCAAGTGATGAACATCTGATCCTATATCACCCAAATAAAGGAGTCAGATTAAATTGGGTACAGGTAAACCCTTCTAAATTTGAGGAAGATACCATCAAAGGAAATTATTATTTAATAGTTGATTGCTTGCAGTTAGACTCCTTCCTCGTTGAACTTGTTCGGGAATTTGAGTTACTTTGTTTAGATATAGCCAAGAGGCTGACTAGGAATGACCGCCAAAAGCAACCCCTAGAGGCTTGCTGGTTTAACACCGAATGCTGTAGGGCCCATAAGGTATTAAAAAGGGCCCTTTGTGCCACTCCCGTGATAGAGATCTAATCAAATCCATAAGATATAAATATAAAAATGTGATCGGAAAAAGAAAGGCGGAATTGAGGTGGATGGCATGGGAAGATCGGGAAAGAGCAGGATCCCCTAAAAATTCTGGGAAATTATATACCGCCCTTTTTTCACCACAGATGCGAGACAGATGGACTCGCTGATCTTGGGGGTAGCTTGGGAAGCTCACTTCTCTGGCATTTTTAACCCTCTTAATAAGAAAATAGAGGAGGAGTCAAGGGGTATGCCCATTGACATAACGACAGCCACTCAACTCAGCTCGTCTATCACAGTTGCTGAAGTGGAGGAGGCCTTAGCACAGGGTATTTGTCTGAAAGCCACAGGCCCAGACGGGGTTTCCCTTGATCTTTTTATAAGAAACCCTAAACTATGGGCACCTTTACTAGCAAATGTTTTTAAAGCAGCTATTATTGGCCCTTTGCCCATGCCTTGGAAGGAGGCAATAGTGGTCCCACTTTTTAAAAAGGGCAGTAGAAGCGATCCGGCATGCTACAGGCCCATTTCATTGATTGATGCCACAGCTAAGGTACTGGGCAGGGTCCTTCTTGCCCGTTTAGAAGATTGGGAATCAACCACAGGGTTCATGTCCAATACACAATATGTGTTTAGGATAGGGATGGGCACAACCGAGCAATGTCTCAATTTGTACCGAATTGTTAACAAGTACATGAGGGCCATGAAGGGTTCTATCTACCTGGCCGTCATGGACTCATCTAGTGCTTTCGACACCATTAACCGGGACAAACTGTGGGCCATGATGGAAGGTATGGGTGTTGAGGAAGCATTAGTAACCCTCCTCTGGTAGGCTCTACTCCAATACCACAGTAACCATAAGATATGGCAATAAAGGGGAAATTTCAACAGAGGGTGTCCGGCAAGGGTGCATTTTAGCCCCATTCCTGTTCTTAATTTATACAAACGGACTGGAGGCTTTTTTATTAAGTAGGGAGCTTGATTTTCCCAAAATCGGTAACAAATCTGTTCCTTTATTATCATACGTGGATGACACTGTTTTAATGGCAAGGACAGCTATGAGCCTGCAGAAATCTCTTGATGCATTTGCTGATTGTATGTCTTCCCTTGATCTAAAAGTCAATTTTATTAAATCATATATAATGATTCGTGGCCCTAAGACCACAAAAACTAAAACCTTTGTTGTACAGGGCAAGAGAATAGAAAAGGTAAATAAATGTTCTTACTTGGGCAATTTATTTAACAATCAAATGAAATGGGAACCACTTTTAACCACTAGAGTACAAGAGACAAGTAGGGTGATGGATGCATTATTTTGTTTTGCATGTAAATTAGGGCACAAGCCTGTGAGGAAATTAATCAATCTCTATAGAGCTAAATGCCTCTCCATCGCAACTTATGGGGCCGGTGTTTGGGGATATTACAAAAGCCAACAGCTCCAAGTAATAGAGAATAAATTCATTAAAAGATTACTGATGACACCGAATAGTGTCCCCACCCTTTTCTGTCACAAGGAACTGGGATTAGAGTTTATAGAAGACCGCATAGGCATTGCCCCTCTGCTTTTATGGGCTAAGATTTGGCTTTCAGAGGATCTAACGTTTTCAAGAGAAGTCATCAAAGATTGTCTGAATTCGGGTAATGCTTTAATGATACCCTGGCTTCATTATCTAAGGGAAAAATACCACGCGATTGGATTGGGGCACTTTTTTCGAAAATCCTGAAAGTATCCCCCCAAACGCCAAGGTTATCATAAAAGAAGTGTACCATAATAAGTGCAATATGCATGATTACCAGCATGGCAAAATGGGTGTGTCCCATGGGTTCCCCGCCCCACTACAGTAATATTTAACTTTTTCCACCAACTCCCAGATTAGATTTTATTTAACTAGATTCCGTATATGCACTGTGCACTTTCTGCTGGCATTTCCGTGCCAAGGAGGGTGGACAGATAAGTTTATGTACTGCCAGTGCGATAACTTTTCGAGCCAAAGCACGATGCACTTTATATTATTCTGCACTTTATATAAATCGGCGAGAATTCGATTTTTATTTCCACTACTAAGGAAGATTCGCTCCTGCGCATATTTTGATGGTTTTAATTTCCTGCATACATTGGCCTCCACGGATATTTGTATCGCGGTAGCCAACTATATAAAATTTTCTATTGCAATTAGGAAGCGCTATGAGTTAAAGATGCACATAATTATTGGTGAACCATCATGCTGCTCAAACTGACTATTGTATGTAAATAACGTTACACTGCAGAAATTTTATGAATTGTCTTTAGCTCTTTTTATCGTGTTTGTTTAATGAATTGTAAAATTTTATTGAAACTGTTAAACTTTTATGGTTCTTTGAACCGAAATAAAGTTATTATTGACTTGACTTGAAGTGCATACATATCGCACGGCAGATTGCATGAGTGCATGAGTAGTGTTTCAGTGATTGAACGGGTACATGACTGATGCCCCTGTGTTTTTGGTTAATTGAACAGATAGTACCATGGCGATTACAAAACTACATGCGTATTACCTGGATAATTGAATGACTGCATCAGTAGTGCCTGGCTCTTTACATGAGGGCATGACTAATGTCTGAGTAATTGTATAAATCCGTTGTTAAAGTTTGAGTGATTGGAGAAAAGCAAGTGTGCTGCTGTGGTGATTATATTAGTGCAAAAGTATTGCCTCAGTAATTGGATGAGAGCATAGATACTGGATGGGTGATAGGTTCACTGCAATGGTACTTCTTTCGTAATTGGATGAGTGCATGACTAGTACCTGAGTGTTTGGACGAGTCCATGGGTTGTGCCTCAGTATTTGGATGAGTGCATAGGGTATAAGTGAGTGTTTGGATGAGTGCATGGGTTGTGCATGGGTGTTTGAATAACTGCACAGATACAGCTTTGGTGACTGTATATGTGAATGGTTAGTGCCTGGGTGATTGGATGAATGCATGGGTGTTGCCGGCGTAGTTCAATGAGTGCATAATTAGTGCCTCCATGATTAGAAGCATACATATAAGGATCTGCAAACACACAAAAATCACACCATCTAAGCATATGCAAACCACTCATCTAAGTAAAAACCACATTGACAAACACTTCCTAATACATATCTAATAAATATTACTACTTTATAATACATGTACAGGGTCAGAACATTTTCTTATGTTTTACTTGTGACTACACTACTCCTGTTTAATAATGTGACCATAAGTACTACAACTCCCAGAAAGCAAATAACATAGATGTATCTATTATGCACATGATGCTTAGACATTTAAAACATTTTTAGTTTTAAATACATTCGTCATTACAACTTTGAACAATACTATAATGTTATTTTTCTATGAACTACACAATGGAATAAAGGCGCTCTAATTCATTTTTCTCTTACTTGCCAAAACATTTCTTACTAACATCTTAAACACATACCCAATGATAGAAACAGTTCATGTCATATATTTTTTCATATTACTATGATACTCTTTTTTATCAAACTCAGATATAAATCTTCATTTCCAATGTAATTTTTTTTTTTAAATTACTAAGAGGTTATGTGCATACCAGTAAATTGAGTTTGTAGATTATATTGTTGTTTTAGCACTTTTTTAAATAGTTTTGACACAGTTAGGATTTGTAAAAACAAAGCCCAAGAATGGTACACCACTCTCATACAAAGCAACCATAAAATTGCACCCTCTTCAACTTACCACTCTATGACCATGAAAAGGCAGCAAATGAAACCATGTCTTTCATTTTAGACTATTCTATCTGCACTTGTGAATGGTTAGCATCTGTTATCCCTTTCCCTCTCTTTAAAAACGAGGTACCTGTCTCCACGTATTTGTGTTTTTTTCGCAATGATCGCGGAGTAATCACAGAAAAAAACAGGAGTCCAAACCTATATTTAGCTTCAGTTTTTTTAAACTTAGATACTGCACAACAGTTTATAACATAGTCCTCAATTGGAAATTAAAGTTTCTCATCACTTAAATTATGGCATAACTCCTCAACTTTAAAAAAAATGTTCTGTCTCTTTAACACCCTTCCCCCAATACACTTTTAGCTCACTGTATCTAGCAACCCCGTGGAACCAGTAAGTCACAAGTTCACAGCACATTCTAGAAGGAACATGCTACTTCCAAATGAGATACAGCAGGTGTGGGTTCCTGCACAGATTTAGAAGCATATCCATGTCTGCATTACATTCCTTTTTTAAACAACAGCCAATAATAGGACTTCCTACTAATGCATCCAACGTACTACTAATTTTATTCACTTACTTACTGACACCATCCAATGAAAGAAACCTTTTTTTTTTTTTAAAAGAAAACCCCTCCATTGGAACTGCTTTTCATTTGGAAAACTACCTCATTAAGCTCCAACCTTCTCCTGACTACTATTGGTCCTTCACTTCAAAATGCTGAGAGTGTGGATTTTTAGCCACAGCTATGTCTATTGGGCAAAAGAGGCTGCAAAAAAGAGAGGTATTGACAGGGACTTGGGTTTGCCAAATGTGGAGATTACTTGGTTTGGCCAGAGAGGGTTAAAGTTTAATCAGTTGCTGGCTTTGGTTAAAACCATTGTGGATTGCCGAGTTCCTCACCTCATGATTGTGCACTGTGGCGGCAATGACCTAGGCACATTGACTGGGGTAAGGCTGGAAATCCTAATGAAAGATACCTTTTCAGAAGTGATGTCGCTTTTTGCCTCACACTGTCTTGGTGTACTCTAATATATGCCAAAGACAGAAATGGAAATGGTCAAATCAATTCTGTCCACAGATTGGCAAAGCCAGGAAACATGTTAATAAAACTGGTTCTGCATTCCTCAGAGACCATCGCATTCGCTGTATCTATAACAACAATCTGCGTTTTGACATGCATGGAATTTATAGAAATGACAGAGCGCACTTTACAGACGAAGGCAACATGGTGTTTCTAAGTAACCTGAAACTCTCTATCCGGTCTTATGTGTAGCTGTCAAATACACACAATCAACACAAAGGCTCTTGTCAGAGCCACTCTAGTGCCCAAAATATTGTTTATTTACTTTATAAAGATCATGTTTTTTTAGTTTTTGGGTATCTTTGCAACAACATCGTGATCGCCGAGAATATGTTGCAAAATCATAAAACAAAAGCAGACATTCAACCGCCACCAGCACATCCAAAAATGTTAACTAAAAAAATCCATTGTAAACATGGCGCTACACATATTACTATATACATGCTTCTTTAAAAACATGTTTAAACTCATGTTTTTGTGCTAAGTTTCTTTAACATCCATATTTAAGCACTATTTTCCGTTTTCGCAGTTATTCTGGAAGTGAAAAACGCATATATACATATTACAGTATTTTACACACTAGAGGTTTATTACTGTACACTTCAAGCTCATGTTTTTCTAGTATATGTCTAGAACAACCATCTCTAAAACCTATTTTACGTTTTTGCGGTAAGGCCGGAGATTGCAATGACGTTGGTAATCACGCTCCCTGTGGATATGGCGTGAAAATGGAAAGCAAAAGTAGGAATTTAATAGCAACCACCACATTCAAAAATTAAAAACTATATAATTAATTCTAACCATCACACTAGATAAATCACCATCTATATAACTCTATAAAAACATTTATCAGAATCTCAATATCATACTATGTGTATTAATGATGCACTGATATATATTTTTTATATTTCCACCAATATTCGCGGTGTTGCCACAATTGTTATGATGACCCCCACGATGGTACATGGGGGGCGCTCTGGTGATCGGGGCATCGTCACGAATATTGCATGTGATAAAAAAATCTATTTTGGACACATAATTTGTGTCACTAACACTTACATTTCTGAAACATGGGTTCAGACTACTTCGAACCTGACCCCTTATGTTTGCTTTCACAGAAAATTTTAGACCAAGGAACTGTTCCCGGTAGATAAAATGGTGGCCGCAACTTTCTGTTTAGGTTGCGTCCAGCCAATCACAACATTCCTGTTAATGTGCGCAGTCGCGATTAATCGGGAAATCGTCACAAAATATCCCCGACCAGAGATAGCACTATAATTTTCAACTTACATTTCTCAAGAATAACTGAATGGATTTCCACCAAATAACAAAGAAGCACAATCTGCGTAACAACATCTACCTTTCTGCCAAATTTGGTGTACTTCCATCCAGTTGTTCGGGCTGTAGGTTCGACAATGTGTTCCTATAGGAATTAACATTACAAACACACATAACAATTGTATTTCTAAAGCGCACGTTCACCCAGAAGGGTATATTGGTGCTGAATAACAGATGTTTATTGTTACCCAACTCAATGGTACTCATTTTAGACCTCAGATGGATGAAAAGCTGAGTGGACCAACGGGATTTGAACCTGTGACCATGAGGTCGATGACAGGCCCCTGAAGTGGATGCATTAGTCCACTGAGCCACCACAATCTTATTTCACACCCCTATTTTTGGGTCCCCACTGCAGGTATCACCCCCATACTTTCCATGACACACAGAATCTACTTTGACACTTTATTTTTAATTTCATGAAGATTGGCCAAACGATGCCAAAGTTATAGGCAAGTTGTAGGCAAGTCAAAAATGCTTTTCCTATGGAAACAAGGTCCTAACTATAAGTACCTACTGGCAACCGCCTGTAGGTAATATATATATATATATATATATTCACTGAAAAAACCATAGGTTTTAGGGACAGTTATAGTTACTTGGACATTGCACTCGTACAAAACCCGTGAAATTCCCCGTTATAGTTAGTTCAGCTAACTATAACTCGCGCCCGCAATGCACTGCTGATGACGTCACATATTACATCACTCATGACATGGTCAGTGACATCACTGATGACATCACTGATGACATCTCAAATGACATCACTGATGACATCATCCAGTGACTGTGTGTTTCTGTAAAGTTTAAATATTTTTAAAATATATAGGAAAAGACGTATTGAAGAATGAGTGGGTGTCTAAGTGTCTGTATGGATGATTTAGTAGGTGCGTGACTGACTCTATAAGTGAGTGATTTAACGTATCTTACTGAATGCATGGGTTAGTGACTAAACTGGGTGTATGTCTGTATCCGTCTGTCTGTTGCTGTGTAAGTGGCTGCATGTGTTTGTGAATAGCTAAATGATTTTCTATATGAGTTATTGAATGCTTGTCTGAGTATCTGTATGGGTGCCTGAGTGTTTGTGTGGGAGGGGTGTGTGCAACTCTGTGCATAGATGTGTGAGTGGGTGATTCACTGGGTGGATGGTTTCAAGAGTGCATCTGTGATAGACTGTATGGGTGGGTAAGTGTGTGTAAGAGTGTGTTAGTGAGTGAATGTATGTCCCAGTGGTACATGTGTGAGTAACTACATATGTGAAAGGCAGTATATATGTGTGTTGGAGTATATAAATAGCTATAAGCAAGAGTGAGTGATTGTGATAGTGGCTGTATGGATGATTGTGTGCTTGTATCAGTGATTGTATAAGAGCGTAACAATGTGCTACTATTTGTATGAGTAAGTGAGCTGGTGTGTGTATAACTGTATAGGTGAGTAAATGGCAGTGTGTTTAATTATTTGCATGACTGACTAGGTGTGTGAGTATCTCTATGGATGAGTGGCGTTGTTTGAGTGTCTATATAGGAGTAAGAGTGCATATGATAGTCCTGTACTGAGTGACCGTAAGTATGAGTGACTGTACGGGTGAGTGAGTGGATGTGTGTGTGTAGACCTAAGAATCAGTGAGTGGGTATGTAGTTATTGGTGTTGGAGTGTCTATGGTTTTGCGAATGGCAGTCTGTAATTTAGAGTGGGTGTATCAAAGATTATATTAGGGTGTGAGGAGGTGCATCAGATTATCACGTGGATGATGTCATCAGTGATGTAATTTGAGATGTCATCAGTGATGTCATCAGTGATGTCACTGACCATGTCATGAGTGATGTAATATGTGACGTCATCAGCAGTGCATTGCGGGGCGCGAGTTATAGTTAGCTGAACTAACTATAACGGGGAATTTCACGGGTTTTGTACGAGTGCAATGTCCAAGTAACTATAACTGTCCCTAAAACCTATGGTTTTTTCAGTGAATTTCAAAGGTTTTTTAAATGCTAATTTGTAACTATAACGTGTCTGAAACCTATGGTTTTTTCAGTGAATTTCAAAGGTTTTTTAAATGCTAATTTGTAACTATAACGTGTCTAAAACCTATGGTTTTTTCAGTGAATTTCAAAGGTTTTTTAAATGCTAATTTCTAACTATAACGTGCCTGAAACCTACGGTTTTTTCAGTGAATTTCAAAGGTTTTGTAAATGACAATTTTTAAATGTATTAATTGTTATATTAATTTTTTTCATACTGATTTACTACATTTTTAGAAACAATTTTTTTACATATTTTATTTGTCAAATTACATTGTAATTACATTATACATTACATTACAAAAATACTTTCTCAGAATGAATTACTTTAGTTTAAATACTTTGCAGATAGGCAATAGACTTTTAAGTACAGTAGTTACAGTTGTTGCAATGGGCAACACATTTTCAAACACAATGCAACATTCAGCTCAATGTGAATTTCTAGTTAAATGCAATTAGTTACTTTATGGATTACTTTTGTAACCACAGGACTGGATCCTAGATTCAGTCCTGGTACATCTCCTGTAAACAGTTGAGTAAAAGCGTTTTGGTTACAGTCGTGATTTTTAAGGAATATTATTGTATTTTAAAAGTTGACACTTTGAAACTTTTTCTCATAGAATCACCAATGTTATCCTATGGAAGGAAATTCACTTAGCAGGTAAAAACTGTTATCTTTACTTTTTCTTACTCAGTGTTGGATCCTGGATCCAGCACTGGTACATCTCCTGTAAACAGTTGAAAGAATGCGTTTAAGTCAGACAGGCGATTTTTAAGGAATATTTGTAGTTTGTGAAAATCAACACTTTGAAACTTTTTTGCTGAAAAACAGTCAATGTTAGCCTATGAAGGAAATTCAAGTTACCGGTAAGTACGGTTAAAATTACTTTTGAGGATCAGTACTGGGCTGAAACATGCAGCACTGAGGTCTCTCCTGATAACAGGTGAGTAAATCGGAATTCAGTATTTCGGCTGATTTTAGAGGAATATTTTAAAGTTCCAAAACTCCACACTTAGAAGAATTTCCAAGTGAAACCAGTCAATGTTAGCCTATGGAAGGAAATTCAAGTTACTGGTAAGTACGGTTAAAATTACTTTTCAGGACCTGTACTGGGCTGAAAGATGCAGCACTGAGGTCTCTCCTGATAACAGGTGAGTAAATCAGAATTCGGATTTCGGCTGATTTTAGAGGAATATTTGTATGTTTCAAAAATCAACACTTAGAAGAATTACCAAGTGAAACCAGTCAATGTTAGCCTATGAAGGAAATTCAAGTTACCGGTAAGTACGGTTAAAATTACTTTTCAGGATCAGTACTGGGCTGAAAGATGCAGCACTGAGGTCTCTCCTGATAACAGGTGAGTAAATCGGAATTCGTATTTCGGCTGATTTTAGAGGAATATTTTAAAGTTCCAAAACTCCACACTTAGAAGAATTTCCAAGTGAAACCAGTCAATGTTAGCCTATGAAGGAAATTCAAGTTACCGGTAAGTACAGTTAAAATTACTTTTCAGGATCAGTACTGGGCTGAAAGATGCAGCACTGAGGTCTCTCCTGATAACAGGTGAGTAAATCGGAATTCGTATTTCGGCTGATTTTAGAGGAATATTTTAAAGTTCCAAAACTCCACACTTAGAAGAATTTCCAAGTGAAACCAGTCAATGTTAGCCTATGAAGGAAAT
Organism: Calotriton arnoldi; assembly: GCA_963921515.1. Lineage (NCBI taxonomy): Eukaryota > Metazoa > Chordata > Amphibia > Caudata > Salamandridae > Calotriton > Calotriton arnoldi. Next base: position 251,905 of record CAWUFW010001896.1, read on the forward strand.
TCAAATTACCGGTAAGTACGGTTAAAATTACTTTTGAGGATCAGTACTGGGCTGAAAGATGCAGCACTGAGGTCTCTCCTGATAACAGGTGAGTAAATCGGAATTCGTATTTCGGCTGATTTTAGAGGAATATTTTAAAGTTCCAAAACTCCACACTTAGAAGAATTTCCAAGTGAAACCAGTCAATGTTAGCCTATGAAGGAAATTCAAGTTACCGGTAAGTACGGTTAAAATTACTTTTCAGGACCAGTACTGGGCTGAAAGATACAGCACTGAGGTCTCTCCTTATAACAGGTGAGTAAATCGGAATTCCTATTTCGGCTGATTTTAGAGGAATATTTGCACAATGGTGAAGGGAGGGGGCGGGGCCTGAGGTGACATCTTTGCAAACGCGCCCGTGGCGCGTTTTAAGTTGGGGGATTAAGTTCCCTTGAATCCTGAGGGTCCCTAGGGGCCAACTAGACCACCAGGAACCTCCAATATGCGCCAGGGGCTGCGTTGCAGAGACGTGTAGAGAGGCCACACCCCTTTTACACCTCTCTGCAACGCAGCTCTGTGGCGCTTTCTGGATGTACCTGTTGGGCTAGTTGGCCCCAGGGACCCTCAGGATTGAAGGGGATTTAATTCCCCATCTTAAAACGCGCCACGGGGCCTGTTTGCACACATGTCACCTCAAGCCCCGCCCTCCCTTCACCACTGTGCAAACGCGCCCGTGGCGCGTTTTAAGTTGGGGGATTAAGTCCCCTTGAATCCTGAGGGTCCCCGGAGTCCAACTAGCCCACCATATACCTCCAAAAGCGCCATAGAGCTGCGTTGCAGAGAGGTGTAAAAGGGGCGTGGCCTCTGTACACCTCTCTGCAAGGCAGCTCCCTGGCGCATACTGGAGGTTCCTGGTGGGCTAGTTGGCCCCCAGGGACCCCCAGTATTCAAGGGGAATTCGTTCCTCTCTGCAAACGCGCCAGGGGCGCGCTTGCAGAGTGGTGAAGGAAGGGGCGGGGCCTGCGGGCCCGATCGTTTTTTAAAAAAATTTTTTGGGGGAGGGGGCCGCGTGGCCCCCTCCCGGGCCACTACTTGCCCCGGGGACCCCATCCCCCGGGGCTGGCCCTCTCGTTGGGGACTGTGGGGGTCCCCAATCCCCCACAGTCCCGCCGGCTCCCGTGTCCTACGGGAGCCGGCATTGCTTTACACATGGGGAGCTGCTAAGATGCAGCTCCCCATGTGGAAAGCAATCGGCTTTGGATATTGGAAGAGAGAGCAGGTTTCCTGCTCTCTCTTCCAATATCCAAAGCAAGTTTGCAATGACAGGACGGGAGCCTCGCGGCTCCTGTCCTGTCATTACAAACAGCAGTGTCCCGGGGTAGGCACCCCGGGACACTGCAGGAGCCGGCCCTGGGGGTGGTGGTCCCCAGGGCCATCAAGGGCTCCAGGAGGGGCCGCGCGGCCCCCTCCCATTCAGTGCACAGCCCCGGGAGGTGGTGGTCCCCGGGCTCTGGGGGTCCAAAACGGACCCCCATTGTAATTTTTCTTAGTGCCCCGGGGAGGTGGTGGTCTCGGGCGTGTGGGGCTGGAGCCCCCACACAGGTTTTTAATTAAAAAAGAAGCCCCGGGAGGTGGTGGTCTCGGGGCTGCGGGAGGGCTCAGAGCCCTCCCGCACCATTGTACATAAAGCCCCGGGGGTGGTGGTCCCCGGGCTTGGGGGCCCTTAGAGGCCCCCACACATAAAATTAACCCCTCAGCATGCCCCCGGGACTTGGGCCACCCGGGGCCAATTAACATCCCGCGCTTCGATTTTTTTTTTTCGGCAGGGTTCGCGCTCCCTGAGCGCATCCTGCCGATTTTTAAAAAAAAAAATTTTTTTCCCAGGGGGTCCTTGTGGGACCCCTGAGCAAACCTAGGGGTCAGGTGTTTCTACCCTCCCCTTTGTGCGCTTTGCGCACTTAGTTTCTGTCCCTCGGTTCTACCGAGGGATAAATGGCTGCCAACATTTCCTGAATCGGAATGTTGACAGCCAGCTGACAGCCAATTAACATGCAGCTCGTGGATCGGGAGGGTGCGCGAATCCTCCGTGCCCATAGATATATATGTACTTTTACTTTTTGATTTTCTCAGCAACTACTGAACGGATTTACACCATTTAACAAAAAGGGTTCTTTCTGAACCAAGAACTACCTCTTTGCCAAATTTGGTGTAATTCCGTTCAGCAGTTCGAGCTGTAGCCGTGTCTAAAGTTTCCTATGGGAAAATGCATGGGGAAAACGCGTTTTGGGACCCCCTTTTTCTCGGCCCCCGCTTGACGTATCACCCCGAGACTTTCAGGGTAGGAGCGGACCGGAGCGCCCCACGAAGTTTGAAAATTTCGCGAAGATACGTCAACCGGCAAGAGAGTTATTTCAAATAGAATGTCGCGGATTTCCTATGGATAATAGGTTGTAACTATAACTATCTACTGGCGACCGCCAGTAGATAATATATATATATATATATATATATATATATATATATATATATATATATATTCCAAGTCATCAGTTCGCAAAAGACCCGAGCCACTTCCTGACAGCGGGCTGAGGCGGGGTTGCGAGCCCCCAGTATTCCAACAAATGTTCGTTCGTAATAAAGAAACAACAAACACGCCAGAGCCCTTCGTTCTGCTGCACTCGTGATTTTATTGGCAAGTTACCCTACGCGTTTGGAGCAGCGCTCCTTGCTCACGAGTAGTTAGGTATGCCCTCAATGACTTCCTTAAAACACAGTCATGTGACCTTAACAAAATCATAAACATAAAGAAAATACTCCCGAAATTGGTTACATTTCATATGGCAAGTTATATATTAATAATGTTTCAGCTATCATCACACTAAATTGTATTATATTTACATACAAGAAATATATTGTATATTATTTCTATTGTTCATAAAGCACCTCACATTATTGAAACAGTCAATTACAACTTTATGTAGTCCGCGATAACATACACGAACAATTCAGCCCCAGTGGGCTTCCATTATAAAAACAGTATCATTGATACATCATGTTGTGCATATTCACGAGCACTAATTATTGTTTTGTGCTAATAAGATACATTCAGTTGATATGTTTATTGCTTGTACCACATTTAAAGTGTATTTTGAATACACAATTAAAGTTTACATATTATTTGAGATGACAGCTGCTACTAAATGCAGTAAAATTGTGTGCATGAACAATTCAGCCCTAGTGGGCTGTTTATTACAAAAGCATAAGCAAAACATGCAACGTTCTCAATAATTTATAGTGCATATGGGCATATGTTATAAAGAACTATTAAATACCCTTCATGGTAATAAGCGCAAAACACAATTATGCACATAAAGTTCGAAAAAGTTCAAACAACCGGCCAAAGTCCTGCCCTGTGAGCATACATAGAATTATAATGGCTACAACAGTAGCTATAACACACCGAAATATATAATCAATCGATCCTTGAAACCTGCATACTTAAAGCTTTTAATAGAAAGATATTTTAGCTTCTTATTGCTTTCCACTTGCCAGAAGTTCATTACTGGGACCTATATTAAAACAAATCAAAAACATGGTCACAGATTGTACTAGTGTATAAATTGTAAACATACCCTATATACAATATTTAAAAAACTGTGAAAAATAGTGATAATACATATTTAAAAACAGGCTATTGTTAATACTCCTGTGCTGCCTATTACATTTTATTAGGCCTTAAAAAGCTGATTCTTTCAACCCAAGTGTACTGAGAGCGCCTCATCATTGTTGTGTCCAACTGGGTACATGGTGCCGTATTTTATAATCATTTTGGACTCTCGTCTCCTTAATTCCTGCACCCTGTCACCTCCCCTTTCCCGTATAGGGATCTTCTCTAACACACAGAATGACAGCAGGTCACTATTCTGGTTGTGTGCAACTTTAAAATGTCTTGCAATTGGATATTGTTTGTCATTATGTTTGATCGCCCTCAGGCGCTCTCAGTACACTTGGGTTGAAAGAATCAGCTTTTTTAAGGCCTAATAAAATGTAATAGGCAGCACAGGAGTATTAACAATAGCCTGTTTTTAAATATGTATTATCACTATTTTTCACTGTTTTTTTAAATATTGTATATAGGGTATGTTTACAATTTATACACTAGTACAATCTGTGACCATGTTTTTGATTTGTTTTAATATAGGTCCCGAAGTAATGAACTTCTGGCAAGTGGAAAGCAATAAGAAGCTAAAATATCTTTCTATTAAAAGCTTTAAGTATGCAGGTTTCAAGGATCGATTGATTATATATTTCGGGTGTGTTATAGCTACTGTTGTAGCCATTATAATTCTATGTATGCCCACAGGGGCAGGACTTTGGCCGGTTGTTTGAACTTTTTCGAACTTTATGTGCATAATTGTGTTTTGCGCTTATTACCATGAAGGGTATTTAATAGTTCTTTATAACATATGCCCATATGCACTATAAATTATTGAGGAACGTTGCATGTTTTGCTTATGCTTTTGTAATAAACAGCCCACTAGGGCTGAATTGTTCATGCACACAATTTTACTGCATTTAGTAGCAGCTGTCATCTCAAATAATATGTAAACTTTAATTGTGTATTCAAAATACACTTTAAATGTGGTACAAGCAATAAACATATCAACTGAATGTATCTTATTAGCACAAAACAATAATTAGTGCTCGTGAATATGCACAACATGATGTATCAATGATACTGTTTTTATAATGGAAGCCCACTGGGGCTGAATTGTTCGTGTATGTTATCGCGGACTACATAACGTTGTAATTGACTGTTTCAATAATGTGAGGTGCTTTATGAACAATAGAAATAATATACAATATATTTCTTGTATGTAAATATAATACAATTTAGTGTGATGATAGCTGAAACATTATTAATATATAACTTGCCATATGAAATGTAACCAATTTCGGGAGTATTTTCTTTATGTTTATGATTTTGTTAAGGTCACATGACTGTGTTTTAAGGAAGTCATTGAGGGCATACCTAACTACCCGTGAGCAAGGAGCGCTGCTCCAAACGCGTAGGGTAACTTGCCAATAAAATCACGAGTGCAGCAGAACGAAGGGCTCTGGCGTGTTTGTTGTTTCTTTATTACGAACGAACATTTGTTGGAATATATATATATATATATATATATATATATATATATATACATATATATATATATATTGGTCCATTGAAGTGCACTTCTTTTTTAGGTGGTTGTGCACATATTACCAGGAAAAAATGCCATCACTCACACAACAAGAGAGCCAATGGCTGGAGTGATCTGATCCACTGCCCCACACTGTTTTTGTGATAGGGGATAACAAAATGTGAAAGACATTTAAACAGACCAATGGATGAAGAAGACTGCCAAAAGCCCTTCTAAGTGTGTAGCCGCAATCAATCCCTTGCACGCCTCCCCAGGAGGGGAGAAGTAATTCAGAGGATGCTGCAGGGGGGGACTTCATCTCCCGTCTCCCCCTGTGATTGGAGCGTTTATAAGCGTGACGCCGGCCCACGGCCTCCTGTAGCCACCATCAATCCCTTGCTCGCACCCCAGGAGGGGAGAAATAATTCAGTGGACGCTGCAGGGGGGACTTCATCTTCCGTCTCCCACCTGCGATTGGATCGCTTTTAAGCATTACGCCAGCCCGCGGCCCCCTGTAGCCGCCATCAATCCTTTGCACGCCTCCCCAGGAGGGGAGAAGTAATTCAGAGGACGCTGCTGGGGGGACTTTATCTCCCGTCTCCCCCTACGATTGGAGCGATTTTAAGTGCGACGCCGGCCTGCGGCACAGGATGTGCGTAGGCCATGCCTGGGCCAAGGGCGGGTCCGTCCACGCCTGACGGAGCCAGAAGGAGGCCAGGCTGGACCACCCCTCTAACGTGTTTCCATCAGTAGCTGATTGCTGAAAGTGAAAAATGGGGAAACGGAAATCCAACTTAGTAGAGCAAGGAGGTGAGTCCATTAATAACTTGGATTCTTGTCTGCTAAGAGCTTCTGATGCCTTGGAGAAGGAGATCGAAAGTGCTACTCGCAGGCTTTCTATGGGGGTGTTTGGCCTTCCATTTGTACCACCTCCTCCCGGGAACCTTCTGGGGAGCAAGCTGTGATGATTACCGACATTCAAGTCGAACCCTTAATCATCACCCGCCCTAAAAGCGAGACTAAACCCTCCACGTGCTCAAATAGAGCCACTAGCTCCCCCCCAGAACGCCTATGAAGAAGAAAAAGGGAGGGAGAGCGAGCAAACGTAGCAATATGGATACGGACCTTACTCTGCAGATCCAATCGAACCAGAAGGTAATGCTCATCAGAGTCGAACAAATAATCGCAAAGCTGTTGCAGCCTGTTTCGGAAAGACTTTCCAAAATAGAGTCACTTTTAGCCTCATTTAATCCATGAGGGGGCAGCCTCCCAGAGAGAGTAATCTTCGACCAGGTTCCTACTTCAACTACCTCCAATGACACTGTTCCAGAGGGACCCGATTTGTGCCCGCCTAACACTGTCTGCAATTGGTCAGCTGCAGATTACCTAAACCCATTGGTCACCCCAAGAGTCCTAACCGTTACTCAAGTTTGAGGAAATCAATAAGACCACCTCAGTCGCTCCATCACCCTATTTCCTGTCCTCCCCCTTCCTCTTATTACAACATCATATGAGGCTGACCCAATACAGAGTTCTTCACGGGGGCCTCCGAATCAACCACTAAGGTCAGAAGGCCTTCAAAACACAGACAGGAATGGCCAAGAAGATCTTCCTCGACGTAAGCTCTATTTGAGACTAGACTTGCCTCCAGTAGCGTGGCCCTATGTGGTCATCCTGGCTAATACCCCGGAGTCGAAATGTTCGCAAAAGGGATCAACCGAACAATTAATCCTAAAAGCTTGTCACTGGATCAATAAACATAGGGTAGGCTGGTTAGATGCACTAGCATTTTATTGGTGAGGTTTAATTCAGACAAGAAATTCAGGGTGACTGTGTTGTATTAAATCTTAAATCACACATTATGGCCCGTAATCTTTTAAGCATAGTACCCAAGGTATTCGCCCTGCCTTTAGGTTTTTTTACAAACCTGTAATTCAAACTCCTTGGGGAAAGGGATTAAGGGACCAGGTGAGTCACCCCCATTTAATGAACAATCAACCATTACTAAGGCTAGTACCCAACCTTACACCAACCAGTAACCAGTTTTCACCATTGGCTGATTTGGAAGCTTGCGATTGACAGATGATGAAGGGGGCCCCCCTAAACATAACATTAAGTAATAATAGAGAGAGGGTTGAGTTTCCTACGTTAACCAATGTGGAAAACGATCGGTTATCGATGATTGTATGGAACATCGCAGGGTTTGGCTCGAAAATGTCCGACCGAACCTGGATCCGATATATTACTTGCTTTGACGTAATCTGTCTGCAAGAAATGTGGGAATTAGCCCCCATTTATGTGGACGGCTATCGTACCTTCCATACTCCAGCAATACAGTCAAAATCAGGCCGAGCGAAGGATGGTATCTTGACGTTATTAAAAACACCTTGAAATTTGAAGTCTTGTCCACATGCAATGATTCCCCATATCTTAACATATTACATTTATCAGGGCATGGGGCTATACCTTATTTCTAATCAACTATTACAATAACAACTTTGGGGAAGATGGCAAAAGTTGTTAAAATGTTTGAGGGGAAATTAAATGTAGCAATCAAAAATTGCAAGAAGGTACCCAGCATTTTATGGGTGGGTAACTTCAATGTGCACAGCTGCCCCTCGGCAACCATTACGAACTGCGTATTACTCGATGAGGAAGGTGAAGTCATTGCGCACTTCACCCATAACTCGCATGGTGAAGCCTTCAATAGACTTTTCTTCACAAAAGATCTAGAAATATTGAACCCCACTACCAAATCCACAGGTCAGTTACAGAACATATTTGGATCCATGTCCCATGGATCAACCATTGATTATGTAATTGCTTCAGTTTCCTCAAAAGTCCATTACTGACCTAAAAGTGACCTTCTCTAGGTTCAGTGACCACGCAGCTATATCTTGCCGCTTGGCCTGGGAAGGGATATATGTCTACCAAATAACCCATATAAACCATTGATAACTAGGAAAAATGGTATTGTCTTAATTGGGGTAAAATTGGTAAGGACAAACTTGTCCCTTTAGTAGTCGCAAACCAATATAATGAAATTATGGCATGCCTCGAAACGAATAGTGACCCAATCAAGGTTGTGACTGCCTTTCAGTCAATTCTGTGTGAAGTAAAAAATAACTTAACAAAGAATGGTGTAGCCGCCAAACCAATCGCTCCACGGTGTTTTGAGCAAAATTGTACCAGAGCTCTCTCAAACCTACACAAGGCCCATAGGATGCCAGGAAGGCCAGACTACAAGTACTGAAGGATGAAGCCTGGGAACAACAACAGCAGGCCTCCACCTTAAAAAATTCCAGGGAATTTTGGAAGATAATTAACGCCCCATTTTTTAAATCAGCTCTAGACCCCAACCTAGATAGTCATGTGGATGAAGACTTATGGATGAAGACTTATGGGTGGCCTACTTTTCCAAAATATTCGGACCTGAGAGTGTAGGAAGGTACCTGTCTTTGAATAGCATTGGCCCAAATCCACCTCTGGTTCTCACTTTTCATTTTTAGAGGTACGAGAAGCCCTCTCGCAATGCACAAAAATAAGGCTCTGGGCCCAGATCGTACCACTATAGACTTTTTTACTGAGGCCCCGGACCTTTGGGCCCCAGTCCTGACCAATGTTTTTAATGTGGTAGCTAAGGTTGGTCCGCCGGAATCATGGTCAAATTCTATCATAATTCTGATATTTAAGAAGGGGGATATATCGGTGTCAAAAAATTATAGGCCTATCTCCCTCCTGGACAGTACGGCTAAATTTATGGGTCGGGTCTTACTGAATAGATTGGAGGAATGGGCTACAAGCAACAATGTCCTGATCCCAACCCAGTATGGATTTAAGAAGGGAAAAGGCCCCCACGACCAATTTTTAAACCTGAGCTTGCTTATTGCCAAGTTCTCACAAGCTAATCAAGGCAAGCTCTACTTGGCTTTTATGGATCTCTAGCAGCTTTTGACTGTGTGGCCCATCACCATCTGTGGAGAATCATGAGGGACATGGGGATTGATGAGGCCACATCCTCTTTATTAGACAATTATACTCTAAGGCAGCGGCTTGCGTTAACTATGGGAAGCAGGGAGAGTGCATCAGGTGGTTAACTATTAATAGGGGGGGGTTCGTCAGGGGTGTGGTCTCGCCCTGTTTCTTTTCTCACTGTACACCAACAGAGTAGAGGCCCCTTTGTTAGAGCTAGCCCCTGATGTCCCAAAGATGAACAAAGTCTGCATTCCCATCCTTCTCTACGCAGAAAATGTGGTATTAATAGCGCACACTGGCCTGGCGCTTCATAAGCTTTTAGACACTTACGTGAATTTTATGCATAATCTAGATCTGCAAACCAATGATACAAAATCTTCTATCCTAGTGACTGGGCCGAAGTCAAAGAAAGCTCCATTGTTTTATATAGCAGGCCAGAGAGTGGCTTAGACAGACACGTTTTCCTACTTAGGGGTGACATTCAATAGTACGCTATCATGGTCCCATATGGTGAGGAACAGGGGCTTAATGCTAGAAAAACGTATTGGCGCTTTATTTTCTTTTATTAAAATGTTAGGCTTGAAACCCCTAGATGTGGTGAAAAGGGTATATTCAGCCAAGTTCACTGCGGTAGTTACTTACGGAGCTGGTGTGTGGAAATTGCAACAGCAGAAGATACATTCTGGAAGAATCTGGTGGGCCTCCCTAATAGTTATTCTAATTACCAGTGCCATATTGAGTTGAAAGTCCCATACGTATCAGATCAGATATCTTTAGCCCCAATCATTTTATGGCACTCCATATGGAGAAGGGATCCTGCTGATTTAACCCAGCAGTTCCTGGTGGACTGCCTTGCTCTGGAAATGCACAAAAGATCTCATGGCTACTGTTTGTTAAAAACAACCTGATTTCCCTAGGCCTAGAAAGTTTCTTTAAAACACCAAGGACCTGACAGAATATCTCTAAAAAAGCTATTAAAGCGCTCTTTCTAAATTATATGACAGAAAAAAGGAATCGGCTCAACAGTGTTAAATATATGGTGCGAGTATATCGTGAGGGACCGCCACTAATCGAGGGGCAATTTTTCTATCTGACTGCCTTGACAAACTTGCGCCATAGATTTATACTGTTGAGGTTCAGGCTAAACCTAATTCCCTGTATGTTGGGTTACCCATCTGGCATTTTTTCTTTGCCCTGTCCCTGTGATGGGGTATCTTCACAATCCGACATACATATTTTATTATTTTGTAAGTTTTATTTGGACCACCACAATAGGTTTATTCTGCCAATCATGCGCAATATCGTTTTTAAAAATGCTGCCTGACTATTATGTATGTTACTGTGTGGCATCCTTCTTATGCCTTTCCCTAAAGTCCAGAAAATTGCACATTAGCCCGGAATGAATTATAGGTTCTCCTTTAGTCTTTTTATTATTGTTTTTAATTGCTTGTTATGCTTTTTAGGAACTATGTATTTATTTATGAACTTTCATGATCGGTAAAGAGAATTCGAATAAAGTGATTCAAGTCAAGTGTCTGTAAGCATGTATTTTTCTTCATTAATCAATTATGTTAATTCCATGATGTTGCATGGCAGCTAAAGCTGTCTGTAGGCCAGACTTAAAATGGTGTGAAGAAAACAATACCAGAGAGTAGCTGCACTGCTGATTTAAGTCATGGCTGTAAGACAGCAAGACGGATTCCTGTATGTGGCTCAGCAGTCCCAAAGATAGCACAACAATATTATCTCAATTAAATGACTACAAGATCTGCCAGGTTTTTTTTTTTAATTGAACAAGGAGTCGCTCATTGACAATCAAAATTGTATTTATTTCTTTATTGCCATTGCTGCCTAAAGGGGGAGCATAAGGGGACTAGAAGGTTTATATATCTAGCAGATTTGCAGAAAATTAAATAGAGGCTCTTGTCAGTCTTTAATACAATTTTGCAAGTGACTGTCTGATCACATTTCTAATACTCAGGCAAGCTAATATTGCAAGTATTTTACTATAATAGCATTGCATCTTTTATGGTCTGGGTTAATGTAAAATAAAAACTTGTAGAATATATAATTTTGATTGTCTTTGACTCGTACCATACTGGTCCACCTTGTCAACCACATCCACTCTAGGTCTGGTGAGATCCATGATGATCTGCACTCTATCTACATAGTTCTGGGAGCTAAGAGAAATCTAGTTGGAGGTGAGGAAAAAAGGTGCTTTGTCATGCTTGAATTGTTCTAGTCTTCCTCTCATTCTGCTGTTCATTCAGGTCTCTCTCTTTTGCCTTACACCCCTCCCGCCCATTTTCTTCACCATCATCCTTTCAGTCAGTCTTCAATTCCCTTGTTTAAACCATTTAATCCTCGCTTACCTCCCTCCTGTCCTACTCTGCTTCATCATCATACCCTTCATCTGTCACTCACTCCTGTGGCATGGTGCAGTGGCCCAGTCAGGGCTCCTGAGACGGGTCCCTATCGGGCAATGAGTGTTTGCTTTTTCCAGGAATTTGTTAGTTAAGGAGACTTGAGGGGCATTGCTAAAGGGTGTAGTGAGGGAATCCATGGTGGATGTGGTCATTGGGGGGCACCAACAAACATTGATGCACAGGGAGCCACCAGCGCTAAAGCCGGCCCTGCCCTTGAGGCCAGTCCGCCTCACCCATTGGTACCTCCTTTGGCCTTGTTTCAGCAGTAGCTGCAACTTACCAGGGTTCAGCAATGCAGGATTTGCACGCACACCACACTAAGTTCGCAAACTTCACAGTCTCTCTGCTTCATGCACAAGCACTTTTAATATGTGCTGCCTGCTTTGGGGGCACTGGAATTATGCAGCAAAGGAGGACAAAATGATGCTGCAGTGTTGACTAAATCATGTAGCAAAAAAAAGGCTGCAGCGTAATGCAGTATATTTTCTGATATTTTATTATTTTGATATTTTTGCACATGCTAACAGTCTCTGGAAAGACTTTTCCTTATTAGTACCAGTGTAACATACAAATGCAGCAGTGAGAAAGGTGATCAGTCGACCTTTGCAAAGGGTCGTCCACTTTGCAGCAACACAATTCACATTTTTTTGTAACTTTTGATCTGGTTCAGCTACAAACAATTTATAAGTTAAACTTGTCAGATTAAGCAGCAGATTTTGTATTATGTGGCAAATATGGCAGAGCCATAATTATATAGAAAACATTTGCAAACTAGGATATTTTGCCATTCATGTTTGAACTGCTATTGAGGAAAAAGAGGGGAGAAGTGCTGATGACAGAAACCCCATGGCTCAGAGACAAATGGCTTGTGCTTCCACTTTTAAGAGTATTTGGGACATCCTGTGATTGGAAACCTATCCCACTTTATGAATGTATTTAATGTCAATAACTCATATTAAACCTTATATAACCATTGGTTGAATTAAATAACACAATAAGATGTAATCGGTCAGTGAAATCCCAAACAAATACTAAAAATGTGAATGTTTTGTGCATTCTGGCCACACCTCTGACCCCGCCCACTAATTCTATCCTCTGGTTATTCCCGCCCTCTTATTCTCTGCCCACAGTTCCCCTACTTTTTTCCCCACTTCGACCACTGTATGCAACTAACAACCATTGACAAAGCCAATAGTCCTAACTTGTTGTAGGTGTAATGTTACTTGTTGTATTATATATCTGGGTGCACTGACAGAAGCAGCAAAATACCAGTCGGGCGGCACACTATGCCAAGCACATATTTTAGATTGTGTGTTTTTAAACCACCCCCTTAATTACATCGGCCACGCCCCTTTGAGAGACCCTCCAGTTTTTTCATCCCACTTAAAGTCCTGAGCCCAGTAGCACTCCCAGTGTGACTCAGTCCTCGCCTTCCCACTGTTGAGGGGTCTGTCTTACCTTCTCCCACCTGACTATTTGGTTCAAGGGTGGTTTGAAGTCTTCCTCGTTCCATACGCACAGGCTCTACATCCTTTTCTTCAGAACCTGCTTCTCTCACTCCTCTTCCGCATGCACCTTTTCCTAACTAACACTGCACAGCCTCTCCTCCCTCTAAACTTGCAGCCCCTTCTCAGTCAGGTATTAGCAGGGGCCGAACCGCATCCGCCCTTGTCTTTCCTCATTGTTTTCCTCCAACGCCCTAGGATCCTCGCTCCACTATCCAGCACACACCTGCCCCATTACATTGATTTATAGCATGGAGTCCTTGTTCCTGGCAGTGAAAACACCGTAGACGAGCACAGTATATGTCAACATTTGAAAATGCTACTTCGGAGATCTGTTTTGTTCAGATTGTAGGTCACCGGATTAGCACTGGATACTTTAAATCAGGCGAGCGCATGCCCACTTGTCATAAACAGGAAATGCACTTTCCTATCAATACCAAAACATATCAAATTGTCACAAAAGGTTAAGGCATGTTTTTCTTTTTTTATTGCCTATTCACTTGTGTACATAATGTCACGTGTGACAACTTTTGGCAGTTCTGTTTCTTCAGCCGTTATTAGAAAATGTTCTCCCATTGTATATCACTAAGTACACACATTGTACATCACATTTGGCCCCTGTTACTCTCATTAGCGTCCTCAAAAAGAAAACATCTCAGTGCACCTGAACTGCACATCAATTAGTGATCCCCAAAGGATAGCACATGGTGCATCCTTGATACACATCACTGACTTATCCACTGAGTAACATCAAACAGTCCCCCCCACAGATATGTTACTAATACTCACATGAGGTACATCACTTTTCCTGCCTTCTGCAAACCACCCTGGGTGACCTGCTGATCTTATTGCTGTATATTGCCTCCCAGTCCCTCCTGTCCTTGTCCCATTCATAAATAGTGAGATAATACTATCTCACGACAGAAAAAAAGAACGAAGGAATGCTGGCCCCACCCCACCCCCTTCCCCTTGGAGTACAAAAGAGTACCATTCTCAGCATTCCTCCTGTTCTTTTTTTCTGTCTTTGACATAATAGGACGAGGAGCAGGAGCTGGGGAGCTCCTGGTTACTTATGTGCTCCACTGCTGGGCGGTGGGGGCATTGCGGCGTGTTCCGTCTTCTTCCCTGCTGGGCGATGGGGGAAGTCGGATGGATTCCCTCTTTTGTGGATGTGGTTGCCGGTAGGGGGATTCCTGTCTGCGCCTCCCGGGTTGCCAGGCACGCTGGGAGGCGCAACTTTCCTGATCGAGATCCGTCTCTGCTTCCGGGTCTCGCTGCCTGTCTTCCGGCTGGGGGTGGTTCCGGAAGTCAGGCATTGCCATGGGGGTCGGCAGCGAGGCTGCATTCAGACCGACGTATATAGTAAGTACCGCGTAGCGGTTTCCTTGGATTTCTTGGCATTTTCTGAACGTTTTTTCATTGGCAAATTACTGATTGAGTTGGCATCCTGTATTGGAGGTGATCCTGTGGCAGCAGCCTGGGGCTCTGTTTGCTCAATCCACGAGGGGTGTTCTACCCTTTCTCCATCTTCCCCTTGGTTTCAGAACTCCCCTGGGTGTGGGTCATTTGGGATTTGGTGGATTGATGTTGTTACAATGGAGAAGCATTCAAGGAAGCGCAGGCATGTGGAGCACTCCTCTTCCTCATCTTCAGCCTCTTCTTCCTCCCCTTCTCCGGCGCAGTCAAGAAGCAGCAGGGAGGGGGATGATGATTGCATTAAGAGACTAATTAAAGAAACCCTGGTTGAAATGGGGGGAGGGCCTCGTTTGAAGGGTCCCCTTCCTTCTCTCTCTTCTCACTCATCGGATTCTGAGGAGGATTGGTTGGGGGATGCAGAACGCAAAGGCAAATATATTGACAAGGACATTTTGCCTGAGTTGGTACAGGAATTGTTGCGCACAGGACCATACTCTATTTAACGTGGAATTAGGTGCAGGACCTGAGGTCCGCCGTTGGTTCTTTGAAGTTTTTGACTTTTGATAAGTCCCTTGGACCTTTTTTGCACTCTCCACTTGGTGACTTTAATTGGAATTATGACTAAATTGATTGATATGAGAGAAGAACTGGCACAGGATTTGTTTGGTAAAGGATTTACTGCAACTGCGTCATAACAACTAAGGATCAACAAAATGTTGGGTTAAGATCATGTTCCTTGAAGCTTGAATGTACAAAGAAACAAGAGTTGGCACGGTGGTGGGATGGGGTCACGCTGCAAAAGTATTTAGATAACAAAAAAATACCCAGGGGTTTGAGAATTTTCATATTTCCAACTTTTGAGGATTTGAGTGAGGAATTGTTAGCCGAATGGGAAAATAATCTTGAAGGAGCATCAGTAACTATGATGAGAATCCTGATGAAGCATGCCAGTGTTAAGGGGACAAAACTGCAAAATGAAATTGAGAAAATAGAAAATGAGAGTGAGGGCATGGATTGCAAGGACTTGATTGAAAAAAACCATGATATCTTGAATAAAGTAATAGAAAATCACCAGCAATATTTAAAAGATTAAAAAATGAGGAAGATCAAAAGAGATGACCGTGATTACGGTGAGGGACGCATTTATACTTTCGCTAAGTAGTATGACAATGTAAACACAGGAGAAGACAGGAAAAGGGGCAGAGAGGAGAGCAATGATGCAAAAACAGCTAGTAGCAGTTCCATAGCTTCATATGCAAGTACCATTTCTAGCAATGATCAATCTGATAACCCTTTAGAGGAAGGAGCCACTTCCTTCCAGAAAGAATTAGAGAGATTGCGCATAGGCAATCAACAACGAGGAAGGGGCAAAAGAGGATCAGGAGAGGTGGGAGGAGAGGCAAGTGGTGCTCAACAAGAAAATCAGGGCATGCGGACCCGTTCAAAGAAGTATTAGACACAACATCACAGAAGGGGTTGAATGTGTTTGAGAAGGAAACCGACTCCCTCATTATAGACAGTTTAATTGAGAGTGACAACCGTAATGATTTGCTGATCATAAATTTGTCCAGTAAATTACTGGATCACGATGAGTTAAATGTGTTGCAGAAGGGTTTGGGCTTCTGCCCTACACAAAAGGGGGATATGGTGGATGTACAATTTGTATAAATTCCTACGGTCTTTAAAATTAAAGGAATCTTTTTCACAGCAAACCATCAGACCGACTATTGGTGTGCCTGTTTGTTTACCAATTGAACAAACCATAGGTGATATGCACAATTTGCAATGTCTGTTGTCAATTGAAAATGATGAGAATATTGATATACGTACATTACTAAGCGATTTGGATATAACGGAATGCTCAGACACTGACAGTGGCCTCAAACCCAAATCCAAGTTCACACCGCCTACAGTGTATCATTCCAATATCAATTTATTTGGGGATAGAGTAAAACAGGAATTACAGCTACTGGACATCCCTAACAAATTTGGTCTGCAACCCTCATATAACCTTACACGTGCAGAAAGGGCAGCGTTACATAGACTTCAAGTGGATAAAAGCATTGTAATCAGAGAGGATTATAAGGGAGGGAATGTGGTCATTATGGATAGAGCTGATTACATGAATGAGATCACACCACATTTGAGTGACCAGCAATGTTATGAACGGAGTACCTCTAACCCTATAGTTGAGCTATCCTCACTGATAAATCTGAGACTATTTGATTGGAAGGATGAATATCTGCTTTCTGATGATGAATACTGATATTTGAGGGTGCATAATGCTAGGTTCCCGTATATTTACATCCTACCCAAGGTGCACAAACAGGGTGATTTCCCACCCGGGAGACCTATCATCTTCGGGGTGGGCTCACCTACTGAAAGGATATCAGAGTTTGTAGATTTGGTATTGCAGAAGCATCTGATTAACTTACGATCCTATATATGTGACAGCAACGATATTCTCACTAAATGCAATGACTTCCAATGGTCAGAGGAACTACAATTTGTGACTTTTTATGTGGTCAGCCTATACACGTGTATTGAGAAGAAGTTTGGCCAGATGGCAATTCAACACTACTTAGATACGGATGGTGCGGATCACTTTTCACGAACACTATGATTTTGGAAATGATTGATCTTATTCTCACAAAGAACTTTTTCAGGCATGACAACATATGGTACCATCAATTGCAGGGTACGGCCATAGGTTCCAGGTTTGCTCCCTGGTATGCCGGCCTCTTTATGGGCTGGTATGAGAGGGAGCATGCCTAGGGGAAGGGTGCATCCCCTGGAGTAAAAATATTGTATTCTGGGGGAGGAACATAGACGATATCATCTGTCTATGGGCCGGCACCAATGAGTCCCTTTCTGAGTACTTTAAATTTCTCAATGATAATCCGTACAATGTAAGACTCACAATGCAGCATCACAAAAATGAAATTGATTTTTTGGACCTTCATTTCTATGTCAAAGAGGGCTGGATTCATAGCACTATGTTTCGTAAAAAAACAGCCTGTAACACTGTTTTGCACGCATCCAGTCCTCATGCCAAATCAGTTATTCGGAACATACCGTATGGCGAAATGGTCCGCACGAGGCGTAACTGTAGTGAGGACATACACTTCAGGGAAAACATACTCGACAATAAGGTGCGTATCCTCTGTCGAGGATATGATCACAACACACTTATGAAGGCGAAACACAAGGGACGCTCCCTACCCAGGGAACAAACACTGCAAACGAGTACCCGTAGCAAATACTCAAGGAAGATGGTGGACCCTATGAACAGTACTAAGAAATTGGCATTTATCACTAGATTTACATCACATAGTGATAGGATATTTAACATCTTTCGTAAGCACTGGCACTTACTTTTAGATATTCCCTCCTTACGTTCTTTATTGAATGAGCATCCCACTATGGTCTACAGAAGAGGACGCACACTTAAGGACTGTTTGTGCCCTAGCTATGTTACCTCTACACCATCCGTGAACACGTGGTTGCCGCCTAAACCATTGGGATTTTATGTCTGTGATTGTTGTAACGTTTGCTAATTTGGTGTAAATAGAGCAAAGATGTTTCAATCTAACACACCAAAGACACATTCTATCAAAAGTTTATGAACTGTAATTTACAGTTTGTGATCTATATCATTGGTTGTAGATGTAAAATGACATATGTTGGTAGCACCACACATACCCTTAAGATAAGAATCCAGGAGCATCGTAGAGCCCTTATCAACATGGACACTAGATACCCTATGACTAACCAGTACAGGGTGATGCATCCTAATTATTCAAGTTTTTGTATTTTTGGCATAGATCATATTATGGCCAATGCACGAGGAGGTGACCGTGAATTGCTACTTAGGCAAATGGAAGCCAAGTGGATTTGTCAGCTATTTCCCACAAGACATGGACAAAACACAGATGATGAGTTTCATTATTTTCTGGGTTAGCAGACCTATCCTTTTGCACTCAAGTTTATGGATGTGATTGGTTATCTTTGGCCTATTTTTGGACCCATTCGGCCTATTTGGACTGACCACCCATTTAAATATTGTATCCGTTTTGATCGGATTCCAAGGGTTGGGTTTATACCCTAATGAATAGCCATTGAGATATGGCACAGCCAACCCTGGCTGTAAATGAAGTACCATAGCCCCTCTGACCACGCTTTGGGCTATTATTATGGGTCTCCATTATTGTTTTTGGATGATCCCCGCCTTTCCTCTCCCACTCTCCCTCTATCCGATTCATAAATATATAGTCTTGCCTTTCTCTTTCAACTCTGTAACTAAACTTATTCTGTTTTCATATATGATCTTTTTGTTTAGGGTGCTGTACCAGGGACTTCTAACCTCTTGCATGTCATTTGTATTTATTTGCGGTCTTTTTTGTATTACATGGCTTTAGTCTTTCACTGGTTTAAACAAATATAGTTTTAACACTAGATACTGACGTTTGAACACCAGGGTAGAGATGTCATCTATATCAAAATTGGGTATTGGGTTTTGACTCTCCCTGTTTGACCATTTCATCATGGCCGCTGCACTTCCTCGATTGTGGCTGATGAAGCCATGTCGTTTCTTATTGTTTTTTACTGATATATACAACAAACCTTCTCATGGTTTGTTTAATATTACAAACATTTAAGAGTTAAGGTATTGGGGTTTGACGGGTACAGTTTGACCATGTCATCATGGCCACTGAACCTTTCTGATTTTTTGTTGAAGAAATTGTGTGGTTTTTCGATTTTTTTCATTGATACACACAATTAACCATCTTATGGTTCCCTTAGTATTACAAGCACTCAGTAGGTTTTATTTCTTATCAAATAATCATACAGGCTTACATGCATTTACTTCTCCTTTAATCACCATTACAAGATGGCCGTATTATTAGCTCCACTCTTGTGCGGACCCTCGCCACCTCGAAGAGGGATTTTTTTTAGGTCTCGCCTGGCGTTGCAGCGCGAACACTCTGCTCGCTCCTGGCGAGATCAATTGTCGTCCTTTTCTTGCGAAGCGAGGGTGGAAGCTCCACCCACGCTTCTTACTGGCGCACCCGCCAAATCCGTGGTTTCTATTGGGAGGGAAGCATGTTTGGTTCCCTCCCTGTCTTCCTTCGGCGTGCCTGCCCGGACAGGGCATGTGCACGCGCCTGGACTCCTCTTTGCCATCTCCTCTTTGCTGTGCCTCCACGCGCCCGGACAGGAGATGTGCACGCGCTTGCTGTGCGGGCACGGCGCTTCGGCGCGCTTTCACTTTCTTTATGGCGTTTCAGCAGCGGGTGTAGGTCTGGCAGCCTCGTTTCATCATTTGTTCACTGCTAGTAGCAGGGCTCCCACACGCGCGCATGTAGGGGTCAAAATGATACAAAGTGCCGCCTTACTCTCGGCACTGAAGGCTGCTGGAGATGGATGCGCCTGGTGATGTCAGAGCGGAGGTCGGGTGTTCTGAGCCGGCTGGTAGGTTACGATACAGTGTAAGCTTGTTAAGCTTCGAAGTCTGCTGTGTAGCTCCTCTTCGCGTTTCCTGCACTCGGTGCCGCCCGGCAGGTCAACATGTATCAGGGGCCCGGCATTGCCCGTAGCTTCTGCTCGGCGTTGATCTGCTCCCCTCTGCGCTGGCGCTGTGGCCCCTCTGCGGCCACGGAAAGCAGCAACGGAGGCAGGAAACGCATTGCAACTGCTTGTTTTTATGTTTAACTTTGTTTTATTGGTTTGCAGATAAGTGAAAGGGCCCATTACATACATCAGGTTATCCTATTTTCGGCCCCTGCGAGAGGCCCGGCTTGTCTGTGCAACATACAATAGCTAATAAAGCATAAAACTCCCAACCCCCCGTCCCCGTGTCCCAACTCCCCCTTCCCCGAACCGGTGTGCTATGATGGATCCTTGGTAGCTTGGTACATATAGAGCCCATGTGCGCCATGCCTCAGGAAGCTGCCTCAGGTTGTTGGATATCTGTTAGTCGCAAAAGGCAAAGGTATTTCGGGCAGGTGATTTCATTGAATTCCAACGCTAGTAGGGATAGTAGGGGCTGCCATGTGGTAGCAAACGCATCCGTGGATTGTGTAAGACTAGCTTGGATTCTCTCCATGCCTAAAGTGTACCACAGTTTGTGTAGCCACCCCGTATGAGTTGGTCTATTCCGTGTGCCCCATAAGGAGAGAATGTGTTGCACCGCTGCTCCCATAGCCAAGCCCATCTGCCTGCCCCTAACTGACTTCAGTGGGTACGTAAGCGGGTTGGGTAGCCCCAGCACGGTGTAGGCCGGTAAGCGTGGGACTTCTGTGTCAAATTGTTTGTCTATATCGTCTAGGACTGCCGTCCAGTATCCAGTCACTTCCCTACAGTCCCATAACAGGTGAGTCAGTGTGCCCTCTTCATCACATCCTCTCCAACATGTAGGGCTACGGTCGGGGTTTCCTTTATGCAGTCTGGCAGGTGTCAAATACCAATATGTTACTACCTTGACCGCTGCTTCCCTGCCTGCTGTGTTCCTAGCCGTGTGGTTCACCCGAAAGTAGATGTCCCGCCATTCTTTTCCGGTCAGCTCTCTACCAAGCTCCCGCGCCCATCTCCTCTGTCCAGCCGAGGGTCCCGGACGAGCTGGGGGACGTATCAGCCCGTAGAGTTCAGAGATCATCCTCTTATCCGAGGTTTTGGTTACGAGCCATTTCTCGTAGGCCGTCAGTTTTCTACCGACCATCGGGCGCACGTCTGGGTGTAGTAGCCAGTGACGAATTTGGAAATATTGGAATCTCTGGGGTTTCTGGACGTCGTAGGCTTGCGATATCTCTGAGAACTGGAGGAACCCCTCCAGGTCAAATAAATGCCCGGCTGACTTGCAAGTTGACGCCCTCCATTGTGGGAACGCTCGCTCTTCGAGTCCCGGTGGGAATTATGGATTATCGAATATGGGAGTAAATGGCGAGGGGAAGGAGGTAAGTCCACGTTTAGTCGCCACCGTGTCCCACACTTGCATCACAGTGCGTGTGAATGGGGAGAGTGCAAGGTTCGGGGGCCTATCCGGGCGTTTGAGGAATGGCACTTTCCAGAGGGCTAGCTGTGCCAGCGCCCTATCTTGGAACAGCCACCTCTTTTCTGATTCCGGTCTGCTCCATTCTACCAGGCATCTGAGTTGCGACGCCCGGAAGTAGTCCAGTAGATTGGGAATTCCTAGCCCTCCTTCATCAGGGGGACGGTAAGCTAGCTCTCTATTCATCCGCGGCCTCTTCCCGGCCCAGATGAAGTGTTGCACTGCGCTTTGCAATTTATGAATGACGCCTTTGCGAGGCCAGGCTGGGATGGTCTGAAAGAAATACAGCACTTGAGGCAAGATAGACATCTTGACTGCAGCGATACGGCCCAGAAGCGACAGAGGTTGCTTCTGCCATCTACGCAGATCCCCCTGAACTCGTGAGAGGAGGTTGGAGTAGTTTAGGGCGATTGTTTGCCCTGTAGAGGGGGTCAGAACTATCCCCAAGTATGGGATCTTGTCTTGAAGTTGGAGCTCCCCGAACTCTCCGTGTGTTACCCCTGGTGCAGTCTCATTGAGGCCAAGTGGCAATATCATGGATTTCCCCACATTGATCTTGAAACCGGAAACTTCACCAAAAGCAGGCAGTTCCCGAAGGAAAGCCGGGACAGAGCGCTTGGGTGTCTCTAGGGCTGCCAGGATATCGTCCGCATATAAGCTGATTGGGTGTTTCTCCCCTCCGAAGGGGATGCCGAGGATATCGGGGTTATCTCTTATCCGTTGTGCTAGGGGTTCAATATATAGCGCAAATAGAAGGGGCGACAACGGACATCCCTGCCTCGTACCCCTTTGAATGTCAAAGGGCTGGGAACTCATTCCGTTGACCCGGATCGTGGCAGTGGGTTTGTCATAGCAGCTTGTTACCCATGCCCTGAATCGCTCACCTAAGCCGAAGTGCGCCAATGTCTTATCCATAAAACTCCAGTCTACCCTGTCGAATGCCTTTTCGGCATCTATCGACAGTAAAAGGGCATCCATCTTGTTATGGTGGACTTTATCAATTATATGCATGATTCGTTTGGTGTTGTCGCTGCTTTGTCTATTGGGAATAAAACCGGATTGGTCTGGTTCGATGATGCCTGGCATGCGTGGGCCTAGTCTGGCTGCAAGGACCCCTGTGAACAATTTGAGGTCCAAGTTGAGTAAGGAGATCGGCCGGTATGAGCCACATTGGGTAGTGTCCTTTCCGGGCTTGGGAAGGACAACTATATCGGCTGCAAGCATGTCTGCGGGAATAGATCCGGGGCCCTGGAACGAGTTAAAAAGGCGAGTTAAAATCGGGGCGATGAGTGGACAGAACGCTTTATAGAACCCCGCCGAGAAGCCATCAGGCCCTGGAGCTTTCAGTGGCTTGAGTCGAGAAATAGCACCTATCACTTCTTCAATTCGAATCGGCGCATCCAAAGCTTCTGCTCCCGCAGTGTTTAATGCCGTGGTAGCGGCGCGTTGAAGATATGACTCTCCATTCAGTTGTATTCGTGGATATTTGCTATACAAGGAAGCAAAGAATTCTCTGAGAGTTTCAGCTATCTGGTCGTCCAGTTCCACCACCTCCCCCCTTGAGTTCTGAAGGGCAGCAATTTTGGACCTCTGAGCACGGGCTCTCAGTTTACTGGCCAGGAGACGTCCCGTTCTATCTCCCCCTATGTAGTATGAATGTTTGAGCCGCAAAGCCGCACATTCCGCCCTGTCAAGGTCTAGGCTTGCCAGCTGCGCTCTGGCTGCTTTCAGTTTATGCCATATTCTAGGGGCCCCTGTCCGGCTGTGTACTCGTTCCAGCTCTACCACATTGGCCGTAAGCTGTTCTCTCTTTTCTTTCCGGTCCCGAGCCTCCGCCGCGGAGATAGCTATCAATTCTCCCCTCACGACCGCCTTGAGGTCCCCCTAACGCTGCTAGAGACGTCTCCGGTGTATCGTTTGTCGTGAGGTAGTCAGTGATACATTTGTGCACCTGCTGGGATATCTTTTTGCGCAGCAGCAAATTCTCCCTTAGTCTCCACCTCCCCCTCGGTCCGTGAGTCAGGGGCACGTCTAATGTCACTATCACCGCATCGTGGTCTGAGAGTGCCGCTGGAGTAATGTCCACTGTGTCCACTAGGGCATTGATTTCAGCCGATCCTATGAAGTGGTCCAGTCTGGCATATGTGTGGTGTGCGCTTGAGTAATAAGTGTACTGCTTGCTATGGGTGTGGGCCTCCCGCCACATGTCTACCAGCCCCCTGTGAGCCAGCCATTCCCTCCCCTCCTCTGATAAGGCTCCTGTTTGGCCATAGCGTTGCCCGGATCTATCTTCCTCTGAGTCCATGACCAGGTTGAGGTCGCCTCCCACTAAAATCCTCCTGTCTTGGGGACTAAGAACCTCTGAAATGGCTCCCTTAATGAACTTTTCTTGTCCTTCATTGGGGGCGTAGATGGACCCCACCACTATGGCAGCCCCCCCACCCAGAGCCTGTAAGCCAACAACCTACCCTTTATTTCTGCTACCTTATCTCCCACCTTGCCCCAGAACTTCTTAGCGAGCAATATGGCTACCCCTGCCTTTTTATCTATGGTAGAGGAGTAAAATTGTTGGGGAAAGGCACGGGACCTCATTCTGTGCCAATCCTTAGAGAGGAGATGGGTTTCCTGCAGAAGGCACACATCTGCCCCAGAGTGCTCCAGATAAGATATGATAGCTCGCCTTTTAACGGGGTTATTCAGACCCCTCATGTTGAGGGTTAGCACCTGAAGAACATGTTGCGACATAGTGGGTTTACAAGTGGTGTTTGTGCTTGTGTCGTTGGTAGACTGCTCTTGCCTCTCACGTGTTCCAGGTATCAATGGCTCTGTCTTCCGTCCATGCCCACTCCCTAGCAGCACACCGGTTCCCCTTCCCTCCCTCCTCCCTAACCCCAACCCCCTCCCTTCAAACTTCCCAGGGTCGTGTCTTCCCCTTGTGTGGGTTCTGTTCCGAAGGTGCGTCTTGCCCTCCCTCGTGGTCCCCCTTTCCCCTGTGTCCCCCCTCCGCCTCCCTCCCCTCCCCGGATCCCCCCATTCCCTCCCTAACCCCAACTAAACAGACCCCAGGTTTGACCATAGTCCAATGTCCAACATTCCGTGACGCGGACATTTGCAAATGAAAAATCGTGGTGAATATGTGGTCCAAGTGCCCCGGCCCCCCGCCCCGCCCCCCCCAGCCAGCTGTATTTCAGTGCAGTAACGTCCCCTTGCGCAGCTCAAAGTTTGTCCGGCGAGGTAGTATCCCTCGACACTGCTTCCAGGGCTGCCAGTCTTTCTTGTGTGATGGTGGTAGGATCCGGCCGTGCTTCAAGTTTAGGCGAGCGTCTGCGGCCTACTCTTTGCCATCCTCCCCCTGAGGATCGTTGTGTGTGGATGGGCGAGTCCTCCGAGTCCCGTTGTTCTAGGCCCAGGAGCGCACACGTTTCATGAAGTGATCTCACTTGTTGTAGCTTGTCTCCCCACTTGAAAATCAAGCGGAATGGGTGGCCCCATGAGTAAGTCACTCCCTTGTCCTTCAAAAATGTCGTCACCTCCCTGAATGCTTTCCTCTTTTGTAAGGTAATGGAGGCCAGGTCCTGATATAGTGCTATGGGCTTACCCTGGTATTTGAGGGGTTGCTTCCGTCTGGCTTCACGTAGTATGCGTTCCTTGAGGGGGAAAACTGGCAAGAAAGCTAGGATGTCCGGTGGAGGGGCTGGTGCCCGCCTTGCCATTCCCACCCTGTGTGCACGATCAATGCGAATGCCAAAGTCTGGGGACTCATCCAGGATCTCCCTAAACAGGTCTTGGAGGTATCGGGCGACTTCTGACCCCTCTTCTTTCAGCGGGACCCCCCTAACGCGGATGTTGTTTCGGCGTGACCGATTTTCGAGGTCTTCTGCGTGGGCTTGCAAGTCTACCTGCTGATCCTTGAGTCGTATAAGTTCCTGCTGTAGTTGCTCTATCTCATCGCCTTTGGATTGTTCACGCTCCTCGATGGCGGCAACTCGCTCCCCAATTTCGTCCACATCGCGTCGGATCTCTCTCACCTCTCCTGCCACCTCTTGCTTAAGCGTTTGGAAATCCTCTCGCAGCATATTTAAGAGAGTTTCTAGGAATGTTCGTGTGATTGGCGCTTCTCCGTCGCCTTGTTCTGTTTGTGCTTTAGGGGCCGGGGAGGTTCGCCCTCCCTTCTCCCCGGACAGGGAGCCTTTGGCCAGCATCTCTTTCAATGTTCTTTCCCCCTTTTTCCGCACTGTGGACATTGTGGGGCTCCCGGTTGGTTGGTCTTCCGCCTCCGCACTAGATCTACGTGCACTTCACGTGTGTATCGCCTCTGGCTGCGTGGGTGACGTTGAGTTAGGGTCGCTCAACTTTGCCTCACTCCTAAGCCCCGCGGTGTGGTTTTGTGCTCTCGTGTGCGGACCGTGGCCTCCAGTTACTGTGGGCTGTGACTGTTATTCCTCCCGTTTGTGGGCGACCTGTTACGTGCTGGCAGTATGGTTCTCCTGCGCGGGTGCTCGCTTGGCAGTGCCTATCTTGTCGCGGCTAGCTTGCAGCGATCAGGCCGGCGGGCCCGCCTCGGCCCTGTCACCTGGGTCTGCTCTCTGAGCTCGGCTGCGGCGTTGGCGTTGTCGGCCTGCTGTGTGGCCCTGTAAGGGCAGCGATGGGCTCCTCACGATCTAGTATGCCGTATCCGGCCTTCAACCATGGAGGCGCTGAGTCACGGAGGCCAGCCTGCGGTCCCGCCCGCGGTGTCCACTGCCGCCTGGGTAGGGGCTGCCTCCACCCGACCCGACTCGGATGCGGTCTCTGCAGCTAATCTAATCGGGCTGGATTCAGCCCCCCCAGGGCCGCTGCCTCTACCGAACCGAGGGGTTATCTCTCCTGTTCCGCTGTGCTGTCCCACGCCGCTCCCGCTCCGACGCTTGCCCCTGCTCCGCCGGACCGGACCTTGGAGGTGGGCACCCTATGTATCCGCCGACTGCCTCCACTGCTTATGTGCCCTGTTGCACGTCCTCTGGTCTTTGGTGTCTGGGCTGCGTTCGGCGTTGGTGCCTACAGGGCTATCTCTCCCCCGCTGCCGAGTGTTCGTTAGAGCTTTGGGCCTTGGCACTCACCTCCCGGCCGGGCCGCGAGGGCCTACAGGGCAGCTTGTCTCTGGCGGGGCCGGGCCCCCTGGGTCACTCACCGCTCCCCCGCGCCGTCCCCGCCGTTACCTTCAGGCGCTGCTTCTTCCCTGGGTTGCGCAGGGGGCTCCGGACTCGCGCTCGGTGAGGCCCTCAAGCCGCGCGTTCGATTTATGCCTCCGGCCGAGCAGGGGCCGCCTCTCCGCTGCCGCTCCGTTCCTGCCTGTGCCTGGGATGATCGTCGCTGCTGCGGGTACTCACTCGCAATTCTGCCAGGCGCCCCCCTGGTGGACTGTCTCCGGATCCGCCTGTGTCCCCGCTAGGGAGGAGCCGCGTCTGTCCTTCCCGCTCAGCCGTTTTACTGGGCCTCTGGCCCGAGCGCCATCTCCAGCCGCTGCCTGCTCGGCCCCGCGCGGAGCCCACCAGCGGCATAAGACGCCCGCTGGAGCTTACGGGGGTGTCGCCACACTCCCTCTGGTCATGCCACCTGCTGTGGTGCACAACAGGGGGGTTTGCTGGGTTATTCGGCTGGTTACGGGGGCCAGGAGCGAGGAGCCTCCGGGTTGTGCGACCGCTCAGATCGCCATCTTGGCCACGCCCCCGCAACTGCTTGTTTTAATCTGGTTTGAGAAGATGAAAGGCGGAGTCACAATTCACAGACCTTGTCAGAGAGGCACACGCGAGGGTCAGGGAGTGGGCTTCGAAAACTGACATACCCGCCAAGTGCCAGCCGTCACAACCATGCCTGGATTTTAATCCAGCAGTACACTGTTAACTGCGATTTTTGAGAACATACAGTGTTAAAATAGAAACTACAATTACCAGAATGCAGAGTACTGTTGTCTGAAAAGGCCAAAACTCGGTGAATGTGTTACACGTAGCACTGGACCAAATGTTGGCTGAAAATCATCGAGTGAATGATATTTTCCACTGAAAACTATTACAAAAGAAAGCCGTTTCCTTTCAGCCGTAAAACAACTAAATTAATGAAGTGCCCTGAAGTCCTTGATAAGTACTACTTGGAACTCAATGCATGAACAGTGATTGCGGGTGTAGTAGCCTAGGAAGGATGCCGTGAGACTTGGTGCCACCTGGGGAAACGGCCCCTTTGACTGCTGTTTGGCTTTTAAAATACAGAGTTGTCAGAATCCAATGGGCTCCATAGGGCTCTGGGCCCGGTGCCACTGCACCTGCTGCACCAGTGTTAGACTACTTCCCCGTGCAGTTGGAAAATTTTGCTAGAACGTGAGTTGCTCTGAGAATGAAGCACGGACCCTTTTAATCCCACAAATTGTAAATTGATCACTGGCATAGAAAGGGTGCCCTGGTACTTACTGGACGAAAAGAGAACCCCCCGCCACCCAACACATATTTGGTAGAAAAAACTGTATAATTAACATAATTAAGGTGCAGTAGGTCCCTTAGAAGCACCGGTGATAGTGCCGCCCCCTGAAATAGATTAGTTTGCACAGTTCGACAAACATAACTCTCAGATATGTATTTTTGCCGGGGAGAGGGGTGTACAGCAGCTAACACCACCACCGTGACGTCAGAGGCATGCTGGAGGTCAAGGGCGGCATGCTTCCGGTCCCAAACACCTGCTTAATAAGCCCGACTCAGCTGTCAGGTTTAAAGGGCCTCGGTGTTGTGCACAGTGACGCGACCGGAGGTTAACCACACTTCATCGAAGCGCCCCAAGAGCTGGTGGTTAAACTGGGGCAGGGGAGACCACAGGCGATCTGGTTTCAAGAGGACTGTGTAGGTCTCAGGACAGGCCGGTGCCTCTGGAAGTCTGGTAGGGCTGGGCTGAGTCCCTCGTATACCAAGTAAATGACTTGAAACAGAGTCACAATAACACCTGAATTTGTACATGCCGAGAAAAGAATCAAGTGGACCACCTGAGTCAGGGCCTCTGAAAGAGCAAATTATTTGGCTGTGTTGATTAAATTATGTGGCAAGAAAAGGGGAAGTGGTACAGCATAATGTCACAAACTCTGTGATAGAATTATTTTGCAACAATGTCAGGCTAAACATTACACCACGTTAGTGCCAGTTTAATACCCGAATCCAGAAATTAGCAATGGACTGGTGACGAGTTAACCTTTTCCAAGGGTCTGCCACTGTGCAGCATCACACGTGACACTTTAAAGTAACTTTTGAGCCATTCGAACAAAAAACATGTTTTTTTGCGAAAAACCTGCCCAACAATTGGTGGAATATGTGAAGGTGCGGTAAATCCTTAATTATGTGGAACATGTGGCAGCTGCAGAACCGCTTAATTTCAATGGCCCTGGTTAGACTAACTGCTCCCTCTGCCCTGGCGCTGTGGCCCCTCTGCGGCCACGGAAAGCAGCAACGGAGGCAGGAAACGCGGGTGGAGCTGCTCCCCACGGCCCCCGCCGTCAGCGGGCAGAGCAGGTGAAGGACCAGTGGGTTGGGGGGCGTTCTGAGTGTTTGTCCCCGTGTTGGACTTGTATTTGCATTTAACATCTGTACCAACCTGTGGCCTCTTGCAGCTAAACACAATATGCCCGATGACCTTTCCACGCAGTGTATGTATGCTTTAGGTTACGTCCCTGTCTTGATCACATGAGACTTAACTTTTAGAGGTACACTCAGTGCTATAAATGGAAATCAGCTACTCTAGACACCCACAAATTAATTGGGGGCTGTGGAGGGGTTGACATGATGGTGCCAGTTGATGTGTCTAATATGTTCTGTTGGTATAGGCGAAGTAACTATAATTGGACTAGCGTTTTCCATTGCCCTGGCAACCCTTTGCTGGCTAAATGGCCCGAAGCCATTTCGTGCCAGACGATTGTCAAATATGTAGAGTTTGGGTAATATAAACACTTAAGTAAAAAAGGTTTTTTCTAAATAATATAGCTGTAAGTTGCGTCCAGTACCACATTTTCTTTGTACGAGATCCTGCCCATGAGCGGAAGACGATATCTACATGTATATATCATATGTCAACATAAAGGTTAAGAGGGCAGGCTTCTGTAATGCCCTTTTTTCACTCCTCTCGAGCACAGTGGTGAAAACAATATTTAGCTACTCTCTAGCACTGCATGGCCTTAGTTGTGCAGGACTCCCCGCGGTAGGCACTGCATCATTCAGATGGGACCCCTATCGCTCTATTGCCTTTCCCCTCAGCCTGACCTACATGTTTGACAGATCAGGGATATCGATAGGAAGGCAAAAGGGGAGCAGAATATTCTAGTATCATGGAGTGTCAAAAACAACTGAGATGTTTAGGGGAAAGTAAATATGCGTGAAATTACCAACAACTATTAGTGCACAGCACCACTTCATGAAAAAGTTTATTATATTTACATATTCATAAACAAAACGTAATTGTTAAAAACACAAAAAGAACTTAAGAGGTAGTGGTCAAGCGAGGCATCCCTGCCGTTGTTATCCCCAGAAAGTGATAACATGGGTGTATCCAAAGGCGGCACCTTGAAACCTTCTGCACTGTATGAAACGGTAATCTCGAGTTGCATCAGCAGTGTTTGAACAGCTTGCCTGCTCTCGTGGGCTGTCATCGTCACTCAGTTACTGTGCATTTCTGATAGTCCCACTAATCAGGATAACATTTCATGTTCACGGTTGTATTGCCAAGGTACCACGAGCAAAATAAAGTTCTTTAATATAATAATGACTATAAGGAAGTAACAAGCATTTGCAATGCATTCGGTCTTGCCTTTGAGACCTTGGGGTCGATTCCGATTCGGGCCGGAAAAAGCACCGACCGACTCGGATCCGGAAAAAATACCGACCGACACGTACCCGTGGCGCACGATACGCCAAGTACGATGCAAGGCGCGAAAAATCCGACCGACACGTACCGAAACCAAGCCGACCGAGCCGCACGGAAAGCAGCAATCCGGCCGGAAAAACACGCGAATCCAACCGACCGACACGCACCCGGAACAAATCCGACCGAAACGTACACGCGAACTCCAAACCGCAAAGTACGATGCAAGGCGCGAAAACCACGACCGAGTCGGACGGAGGACAAGCCGTACGACCGACACGCATACAAAACCGAGCCGAAGCAACACAATACACCGCGACCGACGCGTACGCAGCATAGAAAACTGCACAAACACAGCGTGAATGAAACGGAGAACACCGTACGAGACCAATGCAGGGTCCGACTCGGTCACAAGAACGTTTCCAACATACACAAACAGCACAAAGGAAAAATCACCCAAAAAAGGCCAAACAAGCAATTACCAAGCCAATAAATACTGGGGGTGGGGACAGAGAACAAAGACACACCCACAACTCCACCTATATAAAGGACACAAATCACTACCATGAGCCTTTGCAAATGCCATTCCACTGCCAGCACCCAAGAGAAAGCAACCACACACCCACAGCTCATCCCTCACACAAGCCACACACCATCAGCACACCAACAAATACCTACCTCACATACACCCAGCAAAACACACACTCACACACCCTCACCTGCACACCAACACACACATCACCCACCATCACCACCCATCACCATGCCCCCAAGAAGAATCCCAAGTTCCTAGATAGTGAATTGGAAGTCATGGTAGACGAGATCCTCAGGGTGGAGCCACAGCTGTTTGGCACATTGGTCCAACAGACCCCCATGTCGCAGAAAACCAAGATGTGGGAGAGGATCATCAACAGGGTGAACGCCCAATCACCATGTCGGCGCACAAAGACCGACATCCAGAACAGGTGGTATGACGTGCGCAGGAGGGTACGGAAAATGCTGAAGCAAGACTACATCAACAGCCAACACACCGGCAGTGGCCCTCCTGCCAAGCCAATATACCTCAGGCCCTGGGAGGAGAAGGTGCGGGCCATCCTTCCGCCAGTGAGCGTATATGGACTAGAGGACATCCCAGAGCCTGGTGAGTACACAACAAATGTACACAATATACTGCCACAAAACACACACATCACTGTCAAGGGGAGAGTCAAACCATGCACTCATAGCAATTACACAGCAACCAGAACAGAATCATCCCAAAATGTGTATGTCAGTCAGATAAACACAACACATGCCATCCAAAAAGTCACATCCAACTGTGCCAACACATGTACAAACACAACTACAACTACAGCTAGGCAGTGGCACAAATAGAACTAACAAACACATCCACACATGTAGCCACCACAACAACACCAACACACAGTGAAGGCCACTCAAAGGAAGGAATTCTGTGTATGCTGGCCAAGTCAGTGAAGCCAATAGCATCATGGGAGTCGCAGTCACACATATTGCCCCCCCACAACTGTCCCATCAACACCACCATGAACCATGCTCACATCACAGGGAGTGGAGAAGGACTCACAAGATGGCTGACACTGGCTACTGCTGTGGGGAGCACAAGGCCCTGCTGGCAACTGTGCACCAACAAACAGCAGGACACCACTGACTGACATCCTGAGAGACAACTTACACTCCCTGCAATGCAAGCACGTTCCATGGTGGGATATCTGGCTAGCTGGGTGGGAAGGGGGACTTGCAGCACTGACCATAGTCACAAGCACCTCCCCTCACACACACCCCAACACAAACTCCACAGAACCCACCTGGTAGAATGCAATGCCCCCATCCTAACACAAGATCCCACAAAGAACCACCACCCTGGGTCATGTTGTGTGAAGCACAGGGACACTCTTGGGACTTCCAGCCAAACAACTGCCAGGACAACACTCCCAGCCATCCTGTCAGCACAGCCACCCCACCCCACAGGGAAGCAGAGTCAAAAGGAAGGAAGCATGGGCATGCTGGGAAGGGGGGTGGAGGCAATAGCATGATGGGAGTCGTAGTCACTGATATTGGTCACCCCCACAACTGTCCCATCAACACCACCCTGAACCATGCTCACATCACAGGAAGTGGAGAAGGACTCACAAGATGGCTGACACTGGCTACTGCTGTGGGGAGCACAAGGCCCTGCTGGCAACTGTGCACCAACAAACAGCAGGACACCACTGACTGACATCCTGAGAGACAACTTACACTCCCTGCAATGCAAGCACGTTCCATGGTGGGATATCTGGCTAGCTGGGTGGGAAGGGGGACTTGCAGCACTGACCATAGTCACAAGCACCTCCCCTCACACCCCCCCAACACAAACTCCACAGAACCCACCTGGTAGAATGCAATGCCCCCATCCTAACACAAGATCCCACAAAGAACCACCACCCTGGGTCATGTTGTGTGAAGCACAGGGACACTCTTGGGACTTCCAGCCAAACAACTGCCAGGACAACACTCCCAGCCATCCTGTCAGCACAGCCACCCCACCCCACAGGGAAGCAGAGTCAAAAGGAAGGAAGCATGGGCATGCTGGGAAGGGGGTGGAGGCAATAGCATGATGGGAGTCGTAGTCACTGATATTGGTCACCCCCACAACTGTCCCATCAACACCACCCTGAACCATGCTCACATCACAGGAAGTGGAGAAGGACTCACAAGATGGCTGACACTGGCTACTGCTGTGGGGAGCACAAGGCCCTGCTGGCAACTGTGCACCAACAAACAGCAGGACACCACTGACTGACATCCTGAGAGACAACTTACACTCCCTGCAATGCAAGCACGTTCCATGGTGGGATATCTGGCTAGCTGGGTGGGAAGGGGGACTTGCAGCACTGACCATAGTCACAAGCACCTCCCCTCACACCCCCCAACACAAACTCCACAGAACCCACCTGGTAGAATGCAATGCCCCCCATCCTAACACAAGATCCCACAAGGAACCACCACCCTGGGTTATGTTGTGTGAAGCACAGGGACACTCTTGGGACTTCCAGCCAAACAACTGCCAGGACAACACTCCCAGCCATCCTGTCAGCACAGCCAGCACAGCCCACAGGGAAGCAGAGTCAAAAGGAAGGAAGCATGGGCATGCTGGGAAGGGGGGTGGAGGCAATAGCATGATGGGAGTCGTAGTCACAGACATAGCTCACCCCCACAACTGTCCCATCAACACCACCCTGAACCATGCTCACATCACAGGAAGTGGAGAAGGACTCACAAGATGGCTGACACTGGCTACTGCTGTGGGGAGCACAAGGCCCTGCTGGCAACTGTGCACCAACAAACAGCAGGACACCACTGACTGACATCCTGAGAGACAACTTACACTCCCTGCAATGCAAGCACGTTCCATGGTGGGATATCTGGCTAGCTGGGTGGGAAGGGGGACTTGCAGCACTGACCATAGTCACAAGCACCTCCCCTCACACCCCCCAACACAAACTCCACAGAACC
Source organism: Calotriton arnoldi (assembly GCA_963921515.1). Taxonomy (NCBI): domain Eukaryota; kingdom Metazoa; phylum Chordata; class Amphibia; order Caudata; family Salamandridae; genus Calotriton; species Calotriton arnoldi. Next base: position 285,821 of record CAWUFW010001896.1, read on the forward strand.
CACCTGGTAGAATGCAATGCCCCCCATCCTAACACAAGATCCCACAAAGAACCACCACCCTGGGTTATGTTGTGTGAAGCACAGGGACACTCTTGGGACTTCCAGCCAAACAACTGCCAGGACAACACTCCCAGCCATCCTGTCAGCACAGCCACCCCACCCCACAGGGAAGCAGAGTCAAAAGGAAGGAAGCATGGGCATGCTGGGAAGGGGGAGGAGGCAATAGCATGATGGGAGTCGTAGACACAGCTCTACATCCCCCACCACATGGCCCAGCAAGCTCACACTCACGCATGCACATCCCACAGAGAGTGGAAAGGCCCATCAAAGATGTCTGACACTGTTGCTGTGTCGTGGGGAGCACAAGGGCATGCTGGGTACTGCACACCAACCAACAGCAGGACACCACTGTCAGCCATCTTGCCATTGCTCTCACACCCACACACACTGAACTCCACACAAAAGCAAGTAAGTATGGGCATGCTGGGAAGGGGGGTGGAGGCAATAGCATGATGGGAGTCGTAGTCACAGACATAGCTCACCCCCACAACTGTCCCATCAACACCACCCTGAACCATGCTCACATCACAGGGAGTGGAGAAGGACTCACAAGATGTCTGACACTGGCTACTGCTGTGGGGAGCACAAGGCCCTGCTGGCAAATGTGCACCAACAAACAGCAGGACACCACTGACTGACATCCTGAGAGACAACTTACACTCCCTGCAACGCAAGCACGTTCCATGGTGGGATAACTGACTGGCTGGGTGGGTGGGAAGGAGGGCCGGCTGTCAACCAAACACAACCAATGCAGACCATGTTCACACCCCAGAAAATACATAGAAATGCCCAAATAATGCAGGACAATGTGCCACACCAATATCAACCCCTGACTGTGACGACTCAGGACAATGCAATGTACAGGCCCGCACCCAGAGGCACAGTCACAACTGTAATGTGTGTCAACCATTGATGCCTGCAGAAACATGACATACATTGTTTGTGTCTCCCAAAAACAGGTGATGATGTGGACACAGCAGCAGACGCTGAGGAGTCCCAGTCCCAGGCTCAAGAGGATGCCGAGCTCACTGGCGTCGTACAGCCTCTGTCCTCCTCGGACGATGAAGAACAACCTGGCACATCAGGTGCAAGTCAACATGCAGCACCAGCAGGACCACCAGCTGCAGCACCAGCAGGACCACCAGCTGCACCCCTGCACCCACCCCTACAACGACTGTCACCACGAATACCATCCCTGCCGACATGGACAGAATAAGGAGCAACACCAGCACAGTGACCCTGGACCAACCTGGGGCCATGGACACCACCACCACCACCAACCCCCAAGGTGGACCAGGGTTATCTGTGCGTGCCACTGCACACACTGCACATGTCAGCAGGGGTGGTGGGAGGGGTGGGAGACAGAGGTCGCTGCTTGCAGATGTTGCTGGTGTGCATGATGACCCACAACTGGTACGCATAGCTGATGCGTACCAGTCCAGCACCGGAGAGCTCAGCCAGGTAGTGGGGCTCCTCAGAGACATTAAACAGCAGCAGGCTGCCCATCATGCCCGCTTGGACTCCCACATGTCCCACGTGGAGTCACACATGTCCCGTGTGGACTCACACATGTCCCGCGTGGAGTCCAAGTGGGATGCACTGCATGAGATGACGGCGGTGCACAGGGACATTTTACAATGCCTCCGCCAGATGAACAGCAACCAGTCCACACCTCCCTGTGTGCCAACAACATCTGGTGCCGAACAAACTGCAACTGCCACAGGGAGGGAGGAGGACTCTGGCGGAGAGTCCCCTGCACCGCAGCAGCCTGCACTTGAGGGCCCCCCCCAAGAAGAGGGGTCGTCCGAGGAGGGAAAAGTGAGAGGCCGATGGCCAAGCGCAACTCCCAGGAAGCCTGAACCTGTTCTGGATGTTCGCCTTTGTGCACAGACTGTTCACCCTGTTGACGGCAACACTACTCCCACACATTGCATGGGGAGTACAAGTTGGACCAATGTGTCAGACAACTGTGGCCCCGATACTGGGGATCCTGTCTACCCGGACTTTCAATTCACCTAGGAACTTGGGATTGCAAGATTCATGTACAGCACAACCCATCCTATGCACTATTAACACAAATGTATCACAATAAACACACTAATACACCATACTTGCCTCTGTCGTGATTCCAACGTGGGTGCTGTTATGGGGATGATGAACTGCAAAATTACACTGTGTATGCGAACTGCAACAGCAAGGACAACACAGGCATGTGAGTACAGGAAACGTGACACACATGAGGGAGACACACCACCAGGGCTACACGACACATACACACCTAGGCCATCTGACTCATTGCCTACACTGATGTTGCCAGGGAAGACGGTGCAATGCACAGACACCACACCCATTCCCAGTTGTAGTCAAGTAGCCCACAGGTGCAGTAAGCAAATGGCAGTCAAATGTGTGACCACAGACAACGCACATCACAAAGTGAAGCACAGGTTTATTACACAGTTGCAACATGCCGTAACCACTACAGATGCAAGGTAACCCCACCTGGCAGCGGGCACACAGTCAACAACTGTAGACGGAAGGAAGTCCATGGGTGTGGCGCACATCACCTGTAGGGACACAACAGCTACCAGCCTGGATGTGCAATCACGTCGTCGGTGGACACAGTTGACCAAACGAATCTGAAAGTACCCTGTGAAGGACAGAAATGACACACAGTCAAAAGCAATGGAGTACAGGACAGAACAGCAAAACACATGCACAATACATGTTACAAGATACCCACCCAGAACCAAGTTAGCATGTCAACACTGTTGGGGAGTACAGCCCACCTGTCACCACACATCGCAACACACATCCAGTCAAGTGGCCCATGGACACACTCCAACAGCACCAGAGCACCACCCACACATCATGCCAACTCACATCATTGACATGACACCTCAGGATACTCACATTCAGCTAAAGAAGTTGGTGATGAGCTGTGTGCGGACATCACCATCACCATCATCATCATCATCGTCACTGGCATCGTGGTCCAGGCCAGGATCCTCCACAGGTGGCGGATGTTGGTCATTGTCATCCTGGATGAGAGGCAACTCCTTCCGCACTGCCAGGTTGTGGAGCATGCAGCAGACGATGATAATCTTGCACACTTTCGCAGGGGCATATGGGAGGGACCCTCCGGTCTTGGCCAGGCAGCGGAAGCGGCTCTTCAGGAGACCAAATGTCCGCTCAATCACTCTCCTGGTCCGACCATGTGCCTCATTGTAGCGCATCTGGGCAGGTGTCACAGGGTTCCTGAGGGGTGTCAGCAACCACGGCATGTTGGGGTATCCCGAGTCACCTACGGACAGACAAGTGCACATTAGCTGACTTGGAAAAGTGGGCGGAATACTACAGATCAGATCACACACAATGGCACAAAGTCAGTACACACCGACAAGCCAGGCACGCTGGTTCTGCATCTGTGCCATCATCCTGGGGATGCGACTACTCCTCATCACAAAGGCATCGTGTGCTGAACCAGGGAAACGGGCACACACGTGTGTGATGGTCATGTCTGCAAGACACACCACCAGTGCATTGACCGAGTGGTAGTGCTTGCGGTTCCTGTAGGCCTGCTCCTGGGCCTGTGGTGGTACCAAAGCCACATGTGTCCCATCAATGGAGCCAATGACATGCGGCATCCTCCCCAGGGCATAAAAGTCACTCTTCACGTCAGTGAGTCGTCGCAGTCTAGGGAAATAGATGTACCGGTTCAGGAAGAGCAACATTGCCGCCAAAACATCGCGGAGCACACGGCTGAACATGGTCTGTGACATCCCACCAGCAGTCGCCACAGTATGTTGGAAGGTACCAGTGGCAAAGAAGTGTAGGGCTGCCATCACCTTCACCTTGGGGGTCAGCGCTGTAGGATACGGCCGGCCAGGCTGCAAATGTGGGGACAACTGCACTGCCAAATCCTCAATCAGCTGCCTGGTGAAGCGGTACCGTCGGATGCTGTCCCGTTCCACCATCGTTGCCAGGTCTGGGAATGGCCGATGGACAGCAGGAGCCCTGCAGTGCAGAGGAGAAGTAAGCAAGATTGTCAGTCAGCCCACATATGCGGCATTGAACACACTCAAGATCCCAACATACATCATTATGAGGCACAACTACATGAAGTGTGCAGTACCGGAAGGACATGTATGGTACATACATGGCCAACATCTGTCAACACGGTCCAACAGGTGGCATCAATTAGTCCCAGGTTGGCCCATTGGATATCATGAGGCCGTGTCACAGTTCCCATCTCCTGCTGCCGTGTCACAATAACCCCCACAGGGACATGTGAGGACAGATGTGCCCCAGGCACCACAGCTCAACGACAGGTACATTCGCAGGGACCCTGTAATGCCACATGGACACTGGCATTACATGGAGTATCATGTATACACCACAGCAAAACAACCATGACCCCCACAGGTAGTGGCCCCACTTGCCACGGCAGGACAGACATGGACGTCTGTGACACACACGCACAACATCAGAGTCCATGCACACACAACGTGGATGTGGAGACTGTCTCCCATTGTGCACATGAAATCAGAGACATTGTAAACACCACATGCACAAAGACTGTGGAGGACCATCACTATTGTGCCACTGGGACACCCTGGCTCAAACATACCGTCCCACATGGGACTCACGGGGTATGTGACATGACATACACATACACCACTGTGAAATGTGACCATGGCACATGCACAGATATGAACAGTTGCACATCACAGTGGTCACGTACACGTAACACCCAGGATCCTGTCCCCATGAACACGTGCACAGCCTGGGGGTGGCTGCCCACAGGTGACACCCACAGGACAACATGTACACCAACATACACACAATAGGAAATGCAGCCTTACATGCCTTATGATAAAGTTTGGACAGGCTGTCGTGATGTAGGTGTGCCCCTCACTCCCTGGGAGCTATCTGTGGCTGGCATATGTCCATCTGAGACAGGCATGCTGACATATGCCAGTCACATGTACAGTGATGCGTTGAACAGCAATGGACCGATCGGTGCCTCCGGCCGGCCCATTGCTTTCAATGTGTGCGGGTACGCGTTGTACCCCTGTGCGCGTTGAACTGCAATGGACCGATCGGTGCCTCCGGCCGGCCCATTGCTTTCAATGTGTGCGGGTACGCGTTGTACCCCTGTGCGCGTTGAACTGCAATGGACCGATCGGTGCCTCCGGCCGGCCCATTGCTTTCAATGTGTGCGGGTACGCGTTGTACCCTGTGCGCGTTGAACACGCAATGGACCGATCGGTGCCTCCGGCCGGCCCATTGCTTTCAATGTGTGCGGGTACGCGTTGTACCCCTGTGCGCGTTGAACTGCAATGGACCGATCGGTGCCTCCGGCCGGCCCATTGCTTTCAATGTGTGCGGGTACGCGTTGTACCCCTGTGCGCGTTGAACAGCAATGGACCGATCGGTGCCTCCGGCCGGCCCATTGCTTTCAATGTGTGCGGGTACGCGTTGTACCCCTGTGCGCGTTGTACCGCAATGGACCGATCGGTGCGCACCCATTGACAATGGGCTTGCCTGGCAACGGACGCGTTTTCGAATTTCGAACGAGTCGGTTGCTGGAAAATCAGTTGGTCACCCACAACAATGTTGCAAAATCATGTATGTCATGAAGTTGAAGATTTGAAGGATGCTGTGGGCTTGTTTTGGTGCTGCTATTCCATGGATTGGCCAGATTCAGAAGATGCAAATGACTTGGACCTATCACTTTGGACACAAGGGACAGTATCTGCCTCTCCAGCACATATATATTGCTGGCTGTTCCCCTGAGAGCCCACTTGCCTGCACTACATGCTCCAGGACGACATCTGCCACTGCACTGCTGCTGTCTCTGCCCCTCTGGACCCTGCAATGGCACGTACTGTGGAGAGAGCCCCAGCCTTCAGCCTTGAAGAGAACCAGGCCCTGCTGGACAGCCTACTTCCACAGTACAGCAAGCTGTATGGGACACCAGGGGAGCAGGTGAGTGTTCTGTGCACTGCCTTTCTGAATGTGCATTTTGTCTGACTAGCAAGGCTGAGAGTCTGCACGCCACTGGCTAGCAGGCTCACTGAGTAGTTGTCACCCCCATAGTGTGTAGTGACTTGCACTGGACAGGTATGGTGCAGTGACAGTGCATTTGAACATGGTTTTACTTCCCATGCAATGATACCATGTAGTGACGTCTGGCAAACTGTCCATGGGCAGCTTTGCACTGCCTGTGTACATCATGTGCCCCTGTGATTGAGACATGTATATACAACTGTGTCATGCACGGATATGTTGCATGTGTGGTAATGGCCTTTTCACTTTGTCATCCTGACAGGTTAATGCCCATCGGAAGCAGGAAATCTGGAAGGACATCGTCCGGGCTGTCCGGTCCGTGGGGGTCTACAAGCGCCGGATCCGCAACTGCCAGAAGAGGTGGCAGGACCTTCGGGGCTGGACCCGGAGGATTGCACGGGTCCAGCTGAAGCTGTCGCCTCCTCGCAGGAGGGGCGGAACACGGACCCTGACCCCCACATGCTCCAGATCCTGGCGGTGGTCTTTCCAGACCTGGATGGGCAGCTGAAGGCCAGACAGCAGCAAGGAGGGGGTGAGTCAAAGACTGCACTGTGAACTCTGTATTACATGCTTTGTGCCCTCCTCTGGCCTGGTTCAACTGCCACAGTGCAGCAGTCATGTTGTCCAGGAGCCATGTCCCTCTATTGTGCACTGCCCACTGCTCATCTGATACCCAGGTGTGGCCCTCACAGTCAGGGAATTGTGTCACTTGGGACTGTGTCCTTGCAGTTTGCTTCACTAAAGGTGGGGGACAGCATCTGTTTCCCTAACTCTGTTGTGGGCATCATGGGTGGGTCCATTGTTCACACAACGCCTGGGTTTGGACATGTGATCTGCGTGTTGCTTTGATATGCGGTCCACTTGCTGAGCTGAGCCACCACATGTGCCTGGGGTATGTGGCACACGCCCATGCAGCGGGTGGGAACAATGTTTGTGCCCCAGGAGTGTGCAGATTACGTGTGTCACACATACATAGCCAGCTATCCACTGTCCAGGGCACATCCCTCATTCATGTGGAGCAGGACAGTCATGCCTACTCCAGGCCATGCAATGCACTCTGTACTCCCACTCCCATGTATCAGCTGACACATTGTGCACAGTGATTTGACCCCTCCGGTGTCTGCCTCTGTGTCAGTGTGCTGTGGATTAGTTGCCAGGACTGCTGGGGTGTTTCTTGGTAGGGGCTCAGCATGCCCCTGGAGATGTGACCATAGGAGACGATACTTGTGTGTCACATAGGTGTTTGATCAGCTGCCCGTGCAGACTGGGGTATGCGAATGTGATGTTCAGGCAGCTGTTCCCCATTCACAGCAAATTGTGAGGGGCTCAGGTTCAGAGGGTAGTGTCACAGGTCTCCCATATGTCCAATAGGTGTGACCTGGACAGATGAGGGTTGAGATGATGTGTTGTGTGGGGGATGTACATGTGCACTTGTGCAGCTCCAGGACTTGCATTCCCCATGACCTACTATTGTGACACAGTGCATAGTGTTGTTGTCTGGCTGCCAAGTCATACATCACTGAGACAGTGATGTATGACTTAGTAGTCATGCCTCTGCCATGGCTTGTGTCAACTTATTTGTGGTCCTGCAGGGGAGTGACATGTGCTACATGCACACCATAGTGGCGCTGGCTATCAGGACATGGGTGCATCATGGTGTCTGTCGCTGGTATGCATCACATGCATTTCCTATTTGACTCTGGGCATCCCTTTCATCCGGAAACCTGTACTCACTCAGTGGCAAGATCTGTGATGTGTCCACACCGTGTCCTCTGCACTGTCCAACTACTGTGTACTTGGTGCATGTGTCCACACTGGGGTGTTGCAATCCAACAGACACCAGACAGATGGGTGCAAGGCCATGTGGGATGTGAGTGCCATGCTTGGCATCAGACTGACAATTGGCTTCTCCTGTTCAGTTAGGGCACTTTTAGCAATGTACAACTAATGATGCCAGGGCTTGCTCTGTGATGTGCTGTGCTCACAGTGGTGTGTGCGTTTGGTGCAGGTGACTGATGTCTGTCTGTTTCCCCATTGTTTGCAGATACATCCACGGCCACGGAAGGGGACAGCTCCACGGACCAGGAGGAGCCAGAGAGCCAGACTGGGTCAGCAGCCGAGGAGTGGTCGGAGGGACCCAGTGGCACGGAGGGCGAGGGGAGCCACACCGAGGAATCCTCAGCACCATCCACCTCAGCTGAGGACCAGAGCAACTCGGAGGATGACTCCCTTGTGGAGGCGGGTGTCAGCAGCCACCACACCCCAGCTAGTGTTGCTGTCCCCGCCACCACCAGCACCACCACCGCCCTCCCATCGGCTCCCATTCCCAAGGTCTGTGGAGGCTCCCATGTTCGGGAGCGTGTCTCCTTTGGCCCAGGCACCGCACCCCCTGCCCCTGTGTCCCCTGCTGCCCTGAGTGAGGAGTCTGTGTACCTCCTTCGCCAGCTCCATGTAGGGCAGACAGCCATGCTGAGTGTCCTCCATGCGCACACCGCACTGTTGACTCAGCTGGTGTCGTTCATGGAGGGCATCTCATCGGGCATGTCTGACCTACAGAGGGGCAACAGGTCCATGGACTCCTCCCTGACGGCAGCAGTGTCCCTCCTCAGACAGTCCCTCACCCCTCCTGCCTCTTCTCCATCCACACTCCCCAGCACCTTGCCCGTCCCAAGCACACACACACCGGCACAGGCACACACCAGCACACACACATCCAGCACACAGACACACACGCCACAAACTAAACGCACACGCACGCACAGTCAGGGGACTGAAACCAGACTCACAGGGGATGGGGCCCTGGTACACACACACGCATCCACGGGCACTGCACAGTCCTCAGTTGCCTCTCCCTCCAAAGCACCCTCCCTTGCCTCACCTGCAACCCCAAAGACCCAGCGCCTCTTCCTCAGTGACCTCGGCCTCTTCCCCTCCGATCCAGCTGCCCCAGCATCCAGGGGGAAGAGGAAGCCCCCCACATGGAGCAGAGTGCCCCTCGCCCCCGGACACCCTCCCCAGGCACAGACAGACTGAGGCCCCCACCCGCAAGTCCCCCGGAGTGGTAAGAGCAAGACCCCGCCGCCGCCCTGCAGCTCAAGCACCAGGTCACCTTCCTCCATCCCTCAGGCCCCCACTCCACAGGTGCCCCCGCCACACCCTGCCCCAGGTTCCCCCACCCACAGATATACCATCCCCAAGAGGCTCCGGCCTTCTCCCCTGCCACTTGCTCTCCCGGCACCACACCCCCGCTGCGCTTGTCTGTGCCACTGATGTGGTGAGGGTGTCCTCCCCCTCTGTCCAGCCCACCTTGCCTGTTCCCCATTCTCCTCCCCTGGTGGTAGGCACTGCAGTGGAGTCCACTACCACCCTGTCTGACTTGGGCACTGCAGTGGCAGACCTGTCCACTCCATCTGCAGGGTCCACTGCAGTCGTGCCGGCACCCACAACATCTGAGCCATGCCCCCAGTTGTGCCGGCACACACCATGTCAGACACCTCCACTGCAGTTGTCAGTGGCTCTCCAGCACCCACCACCCCTTCCCTGCTTCCTCCTGGTGAGCCCTGATCCTGTCCCTGCGGTGCCTGGCCTACCCCCCCGGTTGCCCCTCCTAGTGGATTGTCCCTGGTTTTGTGCAGGCATGTGTAGGGTGGCATCTGCCACTGTCACCCACTTGTGACTTTGTTGATGGACTGGCCATTGGCCTTTGTTTATGTTCTACCGGACTTCTACTTTTAATGCCACATATGATGAATAAAGCAACTTTCTGTTCTCTAGTGCTTTTGCTTCTGATGTACATGATGTTGATGATGCTTACTATGCCCTTGCTGCAGTGATGGTGATATTTGGTCTCATGATTATGAAGTGTTACTGTGCAGGAACCCATGTGGTCCAGGGGTTATGTGTCCTATCCTGTGGTGTATCCATGTCATCCATAGCAGCATCTGAGGGTATCATGTGTTCAGTATTTGGCAATGAGATTTCCTACTTAGATTGGCAACTTCACATCTGTGGCTTCCACCCCTGCACATCTGTTGTGCCTGCCATTGTTCTATTCGTCTACTTCCCTGACCGTGTGGCCATCTCCAGTGAACATGCAGGTTTGGGCATCAATGGGGAAGGACTCATCTGTGTTGTCAGTGCAACATTGCTATACAAGTGTGTTGGATCTGTGCTGATGATTCCGTTGGCACTTCCATGACCAGGCTGATGGGACGGGAGCCCTCATTTGTTGCTAATTGTTGATTGTGTGTCCCATTGCTGCCATGGTATGGTATCTGTTCGCCTCACATCTGCAGTCTCCACAGGGTATCTGCATGTGTGTGCCCATTGGTGCAAATATGTGGGTCTGCATTCGGATGGTCACTTCTGTCATTGTGTCATTGATGATTGTTGACGGTGTCAGCCCCCATGGGTGTTGTTTGTCTGCACATGGCCAAAGTTATGTCTTATTTGCACTGCAGGATTTGGCTCCCCCAATTTATGTTGCAATGGGACACATACACTACTTTGCCACTGATGTGTTTGTTGTTCTGTGACCAGGAATCATCCATGCAGTTTGGCAGTTGCACCTCTTACTTTGTCAACACTTGCCTTTTGGTCACTGTGATGATGGGGGTTTGGACCCCATTGCCACAATGTTCAAAATGTGCTGCAGCTATGGACCCCACACTTGCCTTTTGGTCACTGTGATGATGGGGGTTTGGACCCCATTGCCACAATGTTCAAGATGTGCTGCAGCTATGGACCCCACACTTGCCTTTTGGTCACTGTGATGATGGGGGTTTGGACCCCATTGCCACAATGTTCAAAATGTGCTGCAGCTATGGACCCCACACTTGCCTTTTGGTCACTGTGATGATGGGGGTTTGGACCCCATTGCCACAATGGTCATGGCCTGCTTGCGTTGTGTGTGCCACACACATATTTGTGTGGCACATGTGCTAGGGGGTCACATTGTATGTTAGAAGTCATGTTCGGTGTTGTAGGCATTTGACACAGTCTACACACGCTTGTCATGGTGTTGGGGGGATGTCTTCTTCTTGCATTCCCTAGGTTGTGGTGTGCTGGTTGTGTCATGCATTGTCCATCCTATGGGTGGGGGTGGTAGTGGTGGTAGGCATCCTGCCCCCCTGGGTGAGGGTGATAGTAGTGGTGGGCATCCTGCCCCCCTGGCTGAGGGTGGTAGTAGTGGTGGGCATCCTGCCCCCTGGGTGAGGGTGGTAGTAGTGGTAGGCATCCTGCCCCCCTGGGTGAGGGTGGTACTAGTGGTAGGCATCCAGCCCCCCTGGCTAAGGGTGGTAGTAGTGGTAAGCATCCTGCCCCCTGGCTAAGGGTGGTAGTAGTGGTAGGCATCCTGCCCCCCTGGGTGAGGGTGGTAGTAGTGGTAAGCATCCTGCCCCCTGGCTAAGGGTGGTAGTAGTGGTAGGCATCCTGCCCCCCTGGCTAAGGGTGGTAGTAGTGGTAGGCATCCTGCCCCCCTGGGTGAGGGTGGTAGTAGTGGTGGGCATCCTGCCCCCCTGGGTGAGGGTGGTAGTAGTGGTGGGCATCCTGCCCCCCTGGGTGAGGGTGGTAGTAGTGGTAGGCATCCTGCCCCCTGGGTGAGGGTGGTAGTAGTGGTGGGCATCCTGCCCCCTGGGTGAGGGTGGTAGTAGTGGTGGGCATCCTGCCCCCTGGCTGAGTGTGGTAGTAGTGGTAGGCATCCTGCCCCCTGGCTAAGGGTGGTAGTAGTGGTAGGCATCCTGCCCCCCTGGGTGAGGGTGGTACTAGTGGTAGGCATCCTGCCCCCCTGGGTGAGGGTGGTACTAGTGGTAGGCATCCTGCCCCCTGGGTGAGGGTGGTAGTAGTGGTGGGCATCCTGCCCCCTGGGTGAGGGTGGTAGTAGTGGTAGGCATCCTGCCCCCCTGGCTAAGGGTGGTAGTAGTGGTAGGCATCCTGCCCCCCTGGGTGAGGGTGGTACTAGTGGTAGGCATCCAGCCCCCCTGGCTAAGGGTGGTAGTAGTGGTAAGCATCCTGCCCCCTGGCTAAGGGTGGTAGTAGTGGTAGGCATCCTGCCCCCCTGGGTGAGGGTGGTAGTAGTGGTGGGCATCCTGCCCCCTGGGTGAGGGTGGTAGTAGTGGTGGGCATCCTGCCCCCTGGGTGAGGGTGGTAGTGGTGGTAGGCATCATGCCACCCCTGGGTAGGGAGTGGTGGTGCGCATTCAGGCCCCTGTGTGCATATGTGGCATTGGTGATGGGCATCCCGCCCCTATGGTGCTGCTGTTGCTGGTGTAAGTATATTCTGCATCCCTGTGTGTGTGTGTGATGTGTCGTGTACGTGTTGTATGTGTTTCGTGGTTGGTGTCTGGCTTACCTTCTGCGCCGTACGCGTCCGTGCCTGTTCCGGTAGTAAATGTAGAATATTGGTATGATCGGGACGAAGGGATTCATGGTTGGTTCGTGTCGTTCGTCCTTCTCGTTGCTTCGCCTCGTCCTCGTCGCTTCGCCTCGTCCTCGTCGCTTCGCGTCGTCCTCGTCGCTGCCGTGTTCGTCTCGGAGCCGTGGATCGTGTTGTGGCGCGAATCGGAGCTTATGTGCGCCTCTCCCGGATGCTTTGACGTGCCGTGCGTAGCGACGGGTTCGGCGTGTACGGAAAGCGCATCGTACTTGTCCGGCCGGACGGGGCTGCATTTTTCCTTCCGTGCGACTAGATTCGGCGTTTCCGGATTCGCCTCGGTCGGAGAACAGGACCTGGTTTGGGTGAGTACGGCTCGGCCGGATTCTTTGCTGTTGTGCGCATCGTACTTGCTCGTTCGGTGTGCTGTACGGATCGGTCGGGAAACAGGCTTTCGCATGGCTTTTTTCCCGACCGAATGGTATTGGGTGCGCCTCCGACCGAGATCGGAATCGGCCCCCTTGTATGTATTTAGCTATGCAGCACATTAGCCTGGGAGCTGAAACATCTACTGTTCTTTAACATGGAGGGAAAGTAAATACCAAACTGCGTGACACGCCAGGTATGGAAACACAGAGAGAGAAATATTGCCTTTCAGTGGGAAATGGTATAGTCCAAAGCTTAATATAAAATCAGGGCCTTCGGTGGTCATATCACTGAAAATACAAGATTTAAAAAAAATATTATTGTCTACGGGTGCTCATGGAAGACAATTTCTATGGACTGGAATCGAGAGAATGCTAAAGTGATTCTGGTATTTTACTGACCTCTGCTGGTCGTTTTCTATCAAGAAAGTTAAATAGAGGCAGTTGAACAGAAAAATACAAATAAGAAAGTCCCTCAGCTTAAAGCAATTCTGGTATTTTACTAACCCTCTACTGGTCCTTTTTTATTAAGACAGTTAAATAGAAGCAGTTGAACAGAAAAAAAAAGTCCCTAAGCGGAAGCAGACAAGTCCTAGGGCTGATCTCCAGAGCCCACAAAGTACATACACATACAAGTATATACTAAAGTATATACAAGAGGTCTCGAATGCTCGACCTAAAAATGGTGATTAATAGGCGAATTAACAAGTGCAATAAACATCAACAGAATGTAAGCTAAACCAAATTGAAAAAACAGAAAAAGAACCAAAATAGACAGGAGAAAAGAAATGTTATCCGTTTGCTGTCTGTTCATTAATGTTTTATACTTGTTATGTTCATTAATGTCTCATACTTATTAGGTTCCTTAATGCAGGGCCGGACTGGCTACCGGGCGTTTTGGAATGCTGCCGAGCTGGGGGCTGATGTCACTGCGGTGGGGGCTAATTTCGTTGATGGAGACCAGTGTGTGCTTCGAAATAAACAAAGCAAAACGAATTTTGTTCAGCACACGCAGGTCCCCATCAACGAAATCAGCCCCCAGCTCGGCAGCATTCCAAAACGCCCGGTAGCCAGTCCGGCCCTGCCTTAATGTCTCATACTTCTGTAACCTCCTATGGCGACACCCCCTGTTACATGCATTGTTTCTCGGTAGGCTTTAATTACAACCTCCGAGCACTATTGTCTCAAATAGCTTTACCCTGGCTACTGTTGCAGGAAGGACACCTCTCTCCTAACGCTTTTTTTCTTTATAGCACGCATTTGCAATAAAATAGGTCTGGCATTTGCGAGAGTTGAAGCTACTGGCAGTGTAAATAACAATGCCTTTTCTGTTTTAAAAACAACACATAAATAAAAAGCATTGTCATTTACAATGCCAATAGCTAAAACTCTCGTAAAGGCGAGACCTATTGCATTGCAAATGCTACTTGTGGAGGGCCAAGTTATTAATTTTGCCGGTAAGTGAATGTTTGGCGGGTGGCCGCGTTTTTCAATTACGTCTGTTGGGTGTTAAAGCAGCATGTTACATTACAATTAATCATATGGTGATTTTGTCCGATGTCACTGAGCGCATGTTTCGGAATACGCGTCTTCGGGTTTTAAGCAATTCAAGAGCGTTGGGCGGGTGGCCGCTTTTTGGTGTGCGACCATATGATCTCAAGCACTTTGTATGCCTTCATGGCTACTTCGTCGCCCAACTCTGAGGTGCATTTTGCCGAATATGGTTCTCCGCGTCTGTGCCCAGCGAGAATTTACATGTGCAGTTATGTTGTTTCACACTGCATGCGGCTGGGGTTCTTATTTACAAAACGACTATGAGCATTTATCTTGCTTGATACAACGCTTTTATTTTTTGTGCTCTGAATTATAGGTTATGGTTCATAGGGTCTTTTGGCCTATTACTCTTTGTGTTTATAGATGTCCTTTTAACCTGGGTTAATTTCGCACCTGGGGCTCTTCTACCATGTCGGTGCCTCTAAATTACAGCATATATCTGACGTGGTAATTTTTATAAGGGTATCATCGGAATTTGCACTGCGTTTCCATAATCTACATTCATATTGAATTTTAGACCTTTGAGTGGGTCAGTGATATTTTATTTTAGACTTGTTACCAGAGTATGGGAATCCTATTCATCTTTCAAAATTTAATGACGCATCATTGTGACCACCCCCTTTGTATGTTTTTTATTATGATACATGTTCCATATATATATTATTAATAGGCAGATTTATTGGGAGCACATTCCCCATGGAATATATTTGTACAGAAAAGTCTACGAAAGCTTGAAATGAGTTACAGATACCAGGATACTGATGAGGTATGTTTCAATTTTTCCCAATTGACCTCAGCAATGTGGATATGCCTCACTATGATATTCTCTTAATACATTTTAACATTTGGTTAGTGTACTCATTTACGACGTGAGAAGTGCAATCAGGCCACTCTGCAAGCCATGGCGTAGATAACGATCATATGAATGTGATGTTTCGGTTTATTGGGGCGCAATGTTGGTTTGTCAAGGTTACCCTACCCCAGAAGAGCAGTAAGAGTGCTGCACAGAATATTGTCGTTATTTTGTGATTTTTTCTTTTGTAACTTTTGAGGATTATTTTTGTTTCTGTAATATGTTATGTTTATTGGTTATTATCATATGTATATAAATGATTTAATGTCATATTGTTGGTATTCATGACATTCCAGTGTGTCTTATTGTATGGACCCTGTGCCCGTTCTTCATGTTTATGTAAATGTGGATGTGCATGTCAAATTTTTTTTTCTTTTTTGTTTTTACTGTTGTCTCAATATTATTTTGTGTATTTAGTGATCGTATTTATATATGGTGTAGTGTACTATTTGTGTTTATATATGTTTTTTGTATGTTATTCACAGCCCTGAGGAAGTTCGGAAAAATTTATTTTTTCCTGAACGAAACGCGTTGGCTGGACGTTTTTTCATGTTTATATGTTGATGGCAAAGGAGAATATACGAAGAAAATAAAGGATTGAATCTGTTTCTCAAAGGATACATCGTTTTGAGTTTCATTGGAAAGTAATATTTCTTCCTGGTGCGCCATTCCACTCAAATTAACATGTTGCCTGAGTTGCTTAAACATGTGATTTCCTGATGATGAGGCGCCCAGCACCTCTGGTGGTTCATTACTGCGGCAGTTTCAGTGTTCAGCTGCGGTGGATGTGCCGGTTCATCCCTTCATTCGTGAGGTTCTGAAAAGGGAGTGGAAGGATCTGGATCGTATTTTACTTCATAGGTTTATGGGTAAACTTTACCCTCTTCAGGATATGTCCAAGGAATTACCGGATTCCTTTCCGATTGATTTGTTTGTTGCTAGCCTTGTGGGCCGGACTTCCTTGGCTGAGGATGCGGTGATCAAAGATGCAGTGGATAAGAAGGTTGATGCTTTACTATGAAAGGTGTACTCTGGGTCTCATCTGGCTTTGCGAGCCGGTATTTATGTCACTTACGTCACTCAATACTTGATCTCTGATATCAAGGCTTTGCATCAATCAATGGATGATTCTTCAGACTGCTCTGGGTTGTTGGAGCATATCGAGAGGCAGGTCGAGTTCCTGTCAGATGTGTCCTTCGATGTGGTAAGAGCTTCGGCTCTTTCTGGCGGGGTAGGTGTGGCAGCATGCCGCAATCTGGTGTTGAAGGACTGGAAAACTGATTACGTTCCAAGGGCTTGTGCCTGGCGCTATCCTGTCAGGGGTCTATGATGTTTGGGGAGGAATTGGAGGGCAAATTACATAAATTGTTTGAGGAGAAAAACCACTCTTCTTCCTTCAAGCAGCCCTCCGCTGCGACTCCTTCTTCCAACCTAACTCTTTCTTTCACCCTCCTTCTCGACGATACTTCTTCAGGGGTCACAGGCGGTTTTCTTCTGGTAGGGGTAGGGATAAAAAAAGCTAAGCCCCCCCCAAACCTCGTTCCTGACTATATGTCCGGGGCTCCCGAATTCTTGGTAGGCGGACGGCTGCAGTTCTTTCTCCCAACATGGCTGCAGTCCTGTTCTGACGTGTGGGTTCAGAACATTGTTCGTCAGGGGTACAGAATCAAATTTTCGGAGCCTCCTCCGGAGTCAGGGATTTGTCTGACTCCTTGGCCATCCTGTCCGGTCAAGGGGTCAGACTTGTCTCCTGGGGTCGAGTCTCTCTTGCAAAAGGGGTGAGTCAGGCCGTTTCTCCTCTGGAAGCGGGGAGAGGGTTTTACTCTCTGATTCTTGTGGTTCCCAAGGTGACAGGGGGGCTCAGTTTGGTCCTCGACTTGAAGGCTCTCAACAAGTTTGTGGTCCATCTGTCCTTCAGACTGGAGACTCTGCAGCGGGTGATTCCATTGGTGCTCCCGGGTCATTTCTTGTGCACCCTCCTTTCTCCAGAATGCATACTATCATGTCCTGGTTCACCCCAGCTTTTGTCAGTATTTGAGTTTTTGCCTTCAGGGGCGTCATTTCCAGTTTCACGTTCTGCCTTTTGGCCTGAAGTCTGCCCAGCGGGTGTTCACAAAGGTGGTGGCACCGCTGGTAGCTTACTTACATCTTCAGGGAGTCCTCATTTACCCATATCTGGACGATTGGTTGGTCCATGCTTCCTCTCAGGATCAACTACTGGTGGATCGGGAGATGGTGTGTTCTGCCTTATGAGCTCATGGGTTTCTTCGGAATCTTCCCAAATGTCAGTTGGAGCCATTGCAGGACTTAGTTTTCATCGGGGCGTGCTTTTGCACCAATCTGAACAGGGTGTTCCTGCCTGTTTCTCGTGCAGTGACTTTATGTTCCCTTGCTCTGCAGTTCTTGGTGGGTGGCACCTTTCCAGTACATCTGTGGTTACGGCTTCTGGGTCTCATGGCGGCAACAGTGTTTACCTCTTTGCTCACCGGCACAATGCCCAGCTGCCCCGGTTCTGCTCCCGAGTTTGGCAGGAGGGGCCTTGGGGGGTGGATGCTCTATCCGTTCCTTGGCCTTCCAGTCTCCTGAATGCATTTCCTCCTCTGGCTCTGATCCCCCGGTTCTTGGCTTGCCTCTGTTGGGAGTCCCGGGTGGTGGTGGTTCTGTTCTGGCCTCGCCGGTCATGGTTTCCCACTCTGAAGTTGTTGTCTGTGCAGGGTCCCTGGTTTCTCCCTTGTTTTCCGTCCCCTATGCAGTCGGCTCCGATGTTGTCTCTCCCGTGGCTTCGACTGTCGGTGTGGAAGTTGAGAGGCAGGGGTGGAGAAGTCGAGGTTTCCCTGAGCACGTAGCCCTGGCTCTGCAACAGTCTTGCAGGCCTTCCACCTTGAAATCCTATGGGCATCATTGGGGGAATTTCCAACGCTGGTGTGGGGTTCTGGGTTTGTCCCATCTGGTGTGCTCTTTGCCAGAAGTGCTTCAGTTACTTTGGGAAGGCTTTGAGAAATGGTTGGTTGTTTCCACTGTTCGGGCTCAGTGGGCCGCTATTAAGGCTTTTCGTTCCCCTTGGGGGAATTTGTTGGATGTGGACGATGTGGTCTCTCGCTTGTTGCGGAGTTTCTCGTTGTCCCGCCCTGTGGTGCGGCCATCTTTTCCTTTGTGGGATTTACTCCTTGTTTTGCGGGCTCTGGTGGCTCCTCCATTTGAACCTTTGTCTGAGGTGGACGTCAAGTTTCCGACTTTGAAGGTGGTCTTCCTGGTGGCTATTACTTCGGCTCGGCGCCTTGGGGAACTGGGTGCTCTAATGGCTCGGGAGCATTTTTGTCGTTCTCGGATGATGGTGTGGTCCTCTGGTTGGATTCGACCTTTGTCCCCAAGGTTTCTTCTCAGTTCCATCGTTCCCAGGAGTTGGTTTTGCCTGCCTTGTACACTGCTCCTGTGTCGGCAGATGATCTTCCTTGTCATATGCTGGATGTGTGCAGGGCTTTGCATGTCTATCTTGATCGTACGAGTTCCTTTTGGAAGTCTGATTCCCTGTTTGTCTCCTTTGGGGTGCCCGCTCATGGGGGGAAGGCTTCTTCGTCTTCCATTGGTCGCTGGCTGAAGCAGGTCATTATGTTGGCTTACTGGCTTTCGGGTGCCCCTCCTCCTGCTGGAGTTCAGGGACATTCTACCCGTGGGGTGGCTGCTTCATGGGCGGAGGTTCGGGGGGTGTCCCTGTCCGAAATATGTAGGGCGGCTACTTGGGCTTCCTCTAACACTTTTGTGGGGCATTATAATCCCGAATTTGCTGGGAGATTATGCTAATTTTGGTTTAGGGGTTCTGCTGGCTGTGTGCTCTTGAATTTCTCTACCTGTTTCTTCAAAAACTCACTTGGTTTGCAGTTTATTTTTGTCCGGGTGGTTTGTTGTTGATGAATGCTGGTGTTTGCTTGGGTATTCTCACTATTTATGAATGAGACAAGGACAGGAGGGACTGGGAGGTAATGTCCTATTACTTACCGGTAATCTTCATTATTCCTGGTCCCGTTGTCCTCGTCCCATTCATTACTTCCCTCCCTCCCTCCCTCCCGGTCTTGCCGGCCTTCATCTGGGCTTGGTATTCCAGGAGGAATGCTGGGATTGGTAGTCTTTTGTACTCCCAGGGGGAGGGGGTGGGGTAGGGCCAGCATTCCTTCGTTCTTTTTTTCTGTTGTGAGATAGTATTATCTCACTATTTATGAATGGGACGAGGACAGCGGGACCAAGAGTAATGAAGATTACCAGTAAGTAATAGGACATTATTCATTGTTCCGCTGGTGCACATTACCGCTTGTCCCCTGTGGCAGAGGGGGGTGTGACTGTTTGTCTGTGTGCGCTGGTGCCCATATGCTTGTTCAACTAATAATGAGAAAGGATGTGAAACTTCAAGTTCAGAATTGAAAGGTATCCTTACATGACTTAATGTCACTCTGCCGCTATTTGTATGTTATAATTACAACACACAAAATGGACCAATATTTCTTGCCAGAAAAGAATCTGTTCTCATTTAACATGCAACAGAGCAGAGATAGCGAGAGGAGGTAAGGGAGATACGAGAGGAATTGAATGTAAAGCAAGAAACATGCAATTGTGCCAGTAAAGTGCAAAACTTTGATTCTGTTAATAAAAACACAGGCTTTACGTTTACCGAAGCAGTGCTAAAGACATGCACAACTGAAGTGGGTGTGAATAACATGAATTTATATCTTTGCAGTATACTAAAACATTGCAAAAAGGCTTTAGAGGCCACAAAAAGACAAAAGTATCAAAACAGCGAATCGACTTGGAGAAATTCTGCATAAAAAGAGAGATATCATAAAACAAAGAGCCACAAGAAGCAGGCTTGTTAAAAGATAAGCCTACAGAGAAAGATGAGAGAACCGATACAAAACACAGAGGCTTACATAAATTGTACATAAAGTTACGCCAAAAACAAGAAAAGGGCACAGGCGCATGGCACACAAAAAGGGACTGGGCGTAAATTGTAATTGTGCCCTATTTTGTCTTTTCATGACATAGTGTGGTAAGCATACTTATGTTTATTTATTTCACGAAGGTTTTGCATCTTACAAAACATAACAATTGCATTTTATCTGGGCAAATAAACTACAAAATTTATTTTACCTGTATATCTGTACTTTTCATAAGTATTCAAATGCAGATTACAATTAAAACATTACCCCCTCATAGGACCTCCTCTCCCAGTCATTACAGTGTCAGGCGCTCTGGCCTCCAGATGAATAGCACTCTTTACAGCGCATGCGTTTACAACGCCAGTCGTTACAACGACGCGTTGTTACATCGCATGGCATTACAAAGCAAGTCGTTACAACGACTTGCGGTTGGGGGGGCACTGGAGTTTGGAATAGTATAATTTACTATTCCAACTCCAGTGTGTGCAACAGAAGGGAAGGTGTTGGATTGAAAATCCAACAAATCCAACACCTTACGCCCCCTACCACAAGTTGTTGTAACGACTTGCGTTGTAATGGCATGCGATGTAACAACGCATCGTTGTAACGACTTGCGTTGTAAACGCATGTGTTGTAAACAATGCGTTGTAAAGGTTGTTGCCCCCTCCAGATAGGTCTATCTACACCCTAGTCTTTTTTCTATTTTATCTAAACAGTATAAAGACTCCTCCCTCACTCCTTCATGCCTGCTTAATTTCCTCTATATGACAGTTTTTTATTTTATACATTTATGTTTTGTATTATGCTAAGACTCACCATGTGAGTTATTGAAGCACACAGCCTGCGGCCGCATTCACTGTACATGTGCTTGGCTGGGGAGGGAAGCATTGCGTGCGGTCAGCGGGCGGGCCGATCACGGGACATTTTACACAAAGTGCCCTGTGTGCACAACGGGCATTTGTGCCCGCTTTGCGTGCCCCCGGGCCACTTTGGTATTACAGAAGGGGCGGCAGACACTTGTGCAGCCCCTTCTGTAATACCAATAGCGCTTGTGTACATAAAATGCCAGCATTATCTTCAGGGGGCGTTCCCTCCTTTGCATGGCGCATTTTCAGTGTTTGTGCTGGGCGCACCTTTTAAAAGGTGCACCTGGCGCAAACAATGAGAATGCGTCTTTAGTGTAACATGGCCCCTGGTGCTGGGTTGAGGAACAGTCTCTGGCCCGCCAAGGCATTATTTTCTTTTAACGCGAGGTTGCAGAGAGGCGGCACGCTGTTTCTTATGCAGCCAAACAACTATAATTAGGAAGTGGGGCCCTTAGCCCTGCTTAATTCATGCTGTTTGTCGTGAGTTCGCTATGGAGAGTGTGGACAGCCGCGGTCCGTGCAGGTAACAGAGGTGGGGCCGGTGGGGGGGTATTTCGAGGGATGATGCAGAGGGAAAATTTAATAAAGAATTCATTTTCCACCAGCATCGTCCCTCGAAATACCGTCCCACCCGGCCCCACTGCTGTTACCTGCATGGACTGCGGCTGAGTGTGGATAATCATTTCTCTGCATCAGGGGGAGAGCTACACAGAAAAGGAAACATGTCCAGGAATTGTGGAAAGATGAACTACTGTAGATTTCTAGATTTGACCTCCAGGATTTAATCAATAAGTTAGCGAAAGCTGCGATGAATAAGCCCCAGACAAAAAAGCAGAAGGGTGAAACAGATGATGATCAAGATAATTTACCAAAGGGACAATATGTGCAGGGCAAAATATTTTCTGATATGTTGCCACATGTGCATGAACGCCTGTGATTTGATCCAAAAACCCTGGATGAGGAGGGATTTTATTCACAAAACAGTACCTCTGTTGTTGATGTCCTTCCTCTGCATAATGTCATTAAGGAGATAATTGCAAAGGAATGGACAGGATCTTGATAAACAAGGTATACCATAGTTGTTGAATAAGAGGCATCTTATGGCACAGTTTGAAGACCAGTATCCCTAGATCCCAAAAGTTAATTCGATTTTGGTGTCCATGGCCTCATCTTCCTCTCTGTCATTGAAGGAAGCCACTTTATCTGGCCCTGTTAAAAAAAATGTGGAAGCTGCCCTGAAGAGGACATATGTGGCTTCTAATTTTGGACATGTACCAGCACATATTCAGCTTATGCATCCCAGGTCTTATTAAAGGACTTTGAAAGACTATTTGATTGTCTCCAGGAACAGGGTGATCTGACTCCAGATGGAAATATTGGTGCAATTCTTTTCGGACATTACCTTTGATACGCTATGGGCTATTTTGTCAGCATCAGGTGCAGCAATTGTGGGGTGTAGATCTCTATGGATGATGCCTTGGCGGCTAGATAATGCACAAATATCTTAAGTGCATAAGCTTCCCTTTGTAGGTCCCAAGCTGTTTGGGGACTAACTAAATTATATGGTCCTGAAGTCTGCAGAGGAGAATATGATTTTAAATCCCTTCCAGTTTTTCCAGTAGGAAGAAATCTTTTTTTCACAAACTGAATTTTCAAGGACCTCTGGAGCACTCTTGTCCATTTTGAGGTCAGGCTCAAGGTTGGGGAGATACGCTTGCCAATAAAACCCAACCACAGGGACAGAACACCCAAGGAACTACTCAAAAATGACTATGCCAAGGTCGGGCCAGGCTTTGGTTTTTCCTTCAGTATTTCCATTATGGATCAGTGGGTCCTCTCCATCATTCGTCATGGATATCAGACCCCATTTGTTCAATGACCTACAGAAGGGGTGTGTCGATCTACTCCATTACCATGAGATGTGCAGAAGAAGGAGACAATGTTGACAGGTGTAGAGAAGTTGCTCCTGAAGAAGGCAGCTGTACCGGTTCCAGCAGCCCAGGAGGGCGAAGGGTTTTATTCTCTTCTCTTCTTGGTTCGCAAGCTGGATGGATCATTTCATCCCATCCTAGATCTGAAAGCATTCAACAATTTTGTGAAATTGGAACCATTTCGAATGATCACTCTGCAGTCCATCATTCACCTCATGCAGAAGGGAGACTTTTTGGTGACTTTGGATTTGGAAGGCGCCTATTTCTACATTCCAATTTATCCCGATAGTCAAAGATTTATTTGGCTTGCAATAGAGGGAAGCATTATCAATTCCAAGAGCTGCTATTTGGTCTGTTGACATCTCCGCTGACCTTTCCCAAGGTATTGGCACCAGTGGTGGGGCTGTTACAGTTTCAAAGGGTTTCAGTCTTCTGTACCTTAATGACTGGTTAATTTGTGCTTCTTCTCTCCCTAAGGCACAGCGGCAGTGGTGGCAGCAGTTGCTCTAATTCCACAATTGGGGTTCAAACTGAATTTGTCAATGTCTTATCTCAGCCCAGTTCAACGATTGTACAGTTCATAGGAGCAATATTCAACATGCTAAAGGGGACAGTCTTCCAGCCACACCCCGAAGACAGAGACATTACAAGCAAATTTGAGGACATTGTTGTCCCTGTCAGCCCAAGTAGGGGTTGGTTGAAGGTTCAGGGACTTATGGTGTCAACAACTTCAGTGGATCACTGGGCTCGGCTACACCTAAAGCTGATTGTCAATCATCTGCTAGGCCCATTGGTAATCCAGCCTGCTCACTAGCTAACGACTCACATGTCCTGATGTCCTCCACACTTGTACAAGAACTGACTTGGTGGTTGCTCCAACTCAGTCTAGAGAAGGGTGTCTTGTTTCAGCTACCTGCCCCAATATTGTTGACAATGGACGCCAGGTTTGGGGGTTGGGGGAGGGTTTACACCTTTAGAAATTTGGAAGGGAAGGGACAATAGTCCATGGTGGACAGAGGTCATTCCTCCAACTGCAGGGAGTTGGCAGCAGTTTGAGAAGCGGTGACATTTTTACAGCCACAGTTACAGATGGTGACTCTGGTGGTCCGCACAGACAATCAGGTAGCATGGTGTTACCTGAATCACCAAGGGGGACACAGGGTCCTCTTCTCAACAAGCTGGCACATCAGATCTGTTTTTGGGCAGAGGACGATCTAATTGCCATGAGGGCAGTTTACATGCAGGGAGAGCTCAATTTACATGCAGACAGCTTAAGCCGCAACCTGCCCTCTTCAGGTCTCCACCACCTCTCTTGCCGTGTCTTTCAACAGGTCTGTCATCTGTTCGGGGAACTGTGGATAGACCTCTTTGCCTCTCCCCATGATGCCCTTCCGCCATTCTTTTGTTCGGAGTTGAATTGTCACCAGGAGTGGGCAGTGGATGCTCTCTCGATTCCCTGGCCCCAGGTCTTCTGTATGACTTTCCCTCTGATTCCCCTCCTCCCAGGTTGCTTCTGGAGATTCAGGAGGAGAAGGTATCGGTGATTGTGATTGCCCCTTTAGGCCTCGACGCCTTTGGTTCCCTCTCTTGCTCATCTTGTCCAGAGGCAGGTTTATCAAACTGCTGATCATTCCATCACCTCTAAAGTTTACAGCATTGCCACTGAATAGGCTCCAACACCTGAAGTTGACAGCTTGGTTCTTGAATTGTTAGCACAGGAGGAAATACGTTGTTCTCGCCATATGGCAGCAGAAATTCAGCTCTCCCGTAAACTGTCTACTCTTTCCTCCTATTAAAACAATTGGGGATCTTTTATTAAGTGGTGTACTGCTAAAAGTACCCGGTTGAATGGGATCACATTCAGATTTTTGAGCGAGGTTTTTTGAAAAATCTGGCTTTGGCTAACTTGGCACTCAATGGCTTGTCAACTAAGTTCTAGCAGCGGATTTGAACGACGGTTGGTTATACATTGTTCCATTGGTTGTACATTTACTCAAGACTTTTCGTCTGCGAAAACCAGTCACCCCAGTTATTATTCCATCCTGTTCTCCAGGGTTTATAATTGTCCCCCTTTGAATGCCTCGAAGGAGGCAGACATGATATGGGTGTCAGCTAAAATGGCTTTTCTTTTAGTCATTAATTCGGCCCCTGTGTTTGGCTGAATTGGGGGCACTGATGGTGTCCTATGCCTTTTTGCAAATCTTTACTGATAGACTGCTGCTAGGGCTGGATCCAACATTTGTTCCTAGAGTGCCTTCCAGATTTCATTTGTCCCAGGAAGTGATTCTTCTGGTATTTCTTGAAGCTGAAGGCCTTCATATTCTTTCCTCTCTGGGTGTTAAGAGGGCTTTGACAGTCTATATATAATTAATTCCAAAGAGAGCAGATGAGCAACGGACTTATCAGCAACAAGCACCTCACATCAATACCATCGACATGTTATAATCCAGGTTCGTGCACACTTCTCAGCACCCATTGCTCTTTGGTGCCAATGTTCACAGATTCCAAGAATATACTTTACAAAGAGCAGTGCACGTGAACAGAAAGCCTTTTGAGTCTCTTCAAAGTTTCTTATAGTCCTTTATTATCATTTCAGATTATGCATTTGATATTTTTAAAAAAGAAGCAGCCAACGCGTTTCGTTCCATTTGGCAAACTGCCAGGAGAACTTCTTCAGGGCTGCAGACAAAGTAACACAAGACATATATAAGACCCCACAGACCATAACAATTTGACAGACAGCACAAATACAACCTATTACAATTATTAATACACAAATACACACAACTTATTGCCACAATTTATACATAAATAATCACAAACATAAATTTATATTAAAAAATACAGACCACATAATTATATACTTATTTCAAGATTTCTTATATATACGTCATTTCACATAAGAATATGGGGGACACCAAGAAAAAAGGTTATTTCATCACATATTTGCATTTACTATCTCAAAAACTACACTAATAATTATCACCTCAATATCTAATTTTAAATCTTTAAAATGTGATAATAAATCCATGATCAATAACAAATATATATTTTAAACATTCAAAAACGCAATTTTTAGCCACAGGGGAACATAAACATACAAAAAATCATTTTCCAACCGCAAGAGAACACAAACAGTGGATTTATGATAAATGTTACCTTAAAAGTATAAAGCAAAGAAGGAAACCAGAGAAGGTAAAAAAATGGAAAAGAAACAGATTTAAATCCTCACCTTTAGAAACAAATCTAACTTATAACTGTAATAGTCACTTTCAATCCTTTTTAAGAGATTAAATAGTTGTCCTTCTACTACTAGTTTGGCTTGAAAAAATCACAATCTAAAAAATAAACAATGAAACGCTATAATTAAACGGGCATTTCCTAAATATCAGAAAAAAACAATACTTAAAACCAAACAGGTGGAGAAGGATCAAACAAGTTTCATTATTTAATATTCGTAGGATAGGCTTACCAGAAAACAAAGTCCATTCAGCATACCATTAAAGTAGAGAGAACCGGAAATATGTAGGAGGGATGGTATCCCTAGTCCGTATTAGGACGCATCCAATGTGCGCCGCCTAAGATAACAACAGACCTCCATAAGTTATCTTAATAATTATTACGTATGCACTAAACACTTCGCCCAAACTCCATAATCCGGATGCGAATATTTCTATCCAAATTATTTTCAGCTATTTCTATTTAACTCTAAACACCAAAATGTAGCTAGTTTTTTTAAAAGGACAAGTCCGTCACTTGTAACCCATACTCATAGCCATAGTTGAATTCTCCGTCGGCGCAACCCATATTCAAAAGGATTATGGGTCAATTAGTCTCTACACCGTTACCCATACTAATTTAAGGAGAAAAGGAGGGGACAGATATAAAAACATTTCCGATCATGAACTAAGTTCAAAAAGCAAGAACAGAAAATACATATTCATGTTAGGCGGCCGGGAAAGCATGTCACAATCGCATATAGTAGTAAAAACGAACGACGATTAAACTTATATTTCTCTCAAAGTCCCAAAATTATGCTGGGAGAACGTGTCCCAAGCAAATTAATGCCGGGATAGCATGTCACAATCCTCTAAACTGATAAAGACGAACAATAACCAAACTTGTGTTTCCATCACAATCCCAAACAAGATAACAGCAAGCCAGCCCAGTCCCTCCACACTCAAGACTACCTAGAACATACCTTAATAAGCGGTCCATGGGATATCACCGTGCAACGTCCAACACCAAATGCGCCTCTCATGTGGAAAATTCGGCGAGGCTTTATATACCATTTTAAATTGGGAGTAAATAGAAACACCTGTTATTTCGAACCGCTGGTATGTCTAGATGTTCATAGAGAACACACCAGCGCCATGTTGGGAGTTGAATTTACCATTACAGATATTCAAAGCGCAACTCCATGCGCTATACTCAAAGGACTACCAAAACGTCAGCGCCATATTGGGAGTGAGAAATAGAGTCGTAAGAACTACTAATATTCAATATATAAAAATGAATCTTTAAAAGCTACACAATATACAACATGCCGCTCCGTATGCCGCTTTCCGAAGGCTATAAAACCACCACGTACATAAATGTATTTAGAAAGAAACGGCATCGGCAACAGAGTCTTATCAGGGTTTACAACCGTTCCACAATTAACTCTAAGCTCCACATTCACAAAAACTACAATAACCGCCGGTCGCTTGAGAAATAAACGTCAGCGTATTACGGCTTGTCAGTATCTGCCTTAAACGCCATTTTTGAAAGGCTAAATTTTACATGCTCAGAGTCTATAATATAAAACGAGTTATCATGATTCAAAGATCATTCAATTCCCATATGAAACCGCCGCCTGTCTTAGTATATTTTGAGAAAAACGGCATCGGCAGCAGAGTCTTTTCAGGGATTACAGAAATCCCACAATTAACTCCAAGCTCTACATTCTCAAAACTACAATAACCGGCAGCCGTTTAGAAATAGACGTCAGCACTATTCAGTTTGTCAATATCTCCTTTAAGCGCCATATTTAAAAGGCTAGATTCACATGCTCAGGGTCTATAAAACAAAACGAATTACCATGATTCGAAGATCAATCAATTCCCATATGAACCATACCCTATTTTATTAACAAAACCGTGCCGTCAATGCTTTATGATAAACACAAAATTTTAATCACTTAATCCAACGAATAACAGAGTCCCACAATTCTCCAAAATTATGAGTCATCAACAAAGTTCAATATTTCTTAAGAATTGGTAATCCATTATGGTCAATTCTCTTTATCCCTTTAAAATACACATAAAAGTCACCCCTCCACCAAACCAGGTATCTATTTGGTTCATATTTTACTAAGACCAACTCGGTATTTAAAAGAAAATCACCACAGCAACCAGTATTTACCAAACTAAAGTGATATTAGGAAGAGAAAGAAAAGACATAAACGAAAACCGATAATATCTATACATCCGAGTTTTGGCTTCTATTCTCAACAGTATATTGTGCATAGTTGTACCACCTCAAATAGCAGAATTAAAACTTCCTGACAATTTCTCTTTGTAAACAATAAAAGACAAAATCAAACAATAAACATAGTGTGTATTATACAGAGAGTAAAAGAACTGAATCAACAACATTAAAGCTTCCCGACAGTTTCTCTTTATAAACAGGAAGACAGATTCAGAAAAGAGATATGGCGCGTATTACACAAACAGTAAAGGGAAGAATTCAATTTAGGAAATAATGAAATTCATTATCTGTGTTATAGGCACCGGCTAACCGCACGTAGCCTACAAATCCATTTTGCCTCTTTTTGTCTTAGAATTAATTCCCTACTTCCACCTCTTCTATTTATTGGAACATGTTCTATACCATGAAACCACAGTATACAATCAGATGTGTGGTGTTGCTTATAATGCTCCGCCATCGGATATTTCATATCTCCTTTTTGGATGGCTCGGCGATGTTCTTGGATTCTAAGCTTAAGGCTACGCACCGTACTCCCTACATATATCATCTGACAACTACAGCCCAGAACATAAATCACATGAGTTGTATTACAATTTATAAACTCCCTGATCTCATATTTCCTGGGTCAGTTGTAAGAGAATTGCTGCGTCTTATTTACTCCCAACTTACAGATACTGCATGAGGTGCATGTATAGAACCCAAGAGGTTTAGTAGGCAGCCATGTATTACTAGATTTCGGGGTAGTAATATAACTAGGACATAGTTTTTCTTTCAAAGTTTGTCCCCTTCTATATGCTACTGAGGGACTCAGAGCGAGGTCGTTCCTTAAATTAGGTATTTCTAATAAGAGATGCCAGTTGTTTTTTAAAATACGAAATACTTTGTCACTCTCTGAAGAATACCTAGTTATGAACCGTAATCTTTTGATACATGAGGTATTGTTCTTCTTCTTAGGGGCCAAAGTCTTATCTCTGTCAAGTTGATATACTCGTGTTTCAGCTCTTTTCACATCCCTGATGTCATACCCTCTTCTGAGAAAACGATTACGTGTGTCTATGATATTGTCCTTAAAAGTAGTTATTTCCGAACAATTCCTGTGCACTTCCGGCATGCAATATACCATTGCATGCCGTTTCTTTACGGTATAGAGTGCTTTGTACTTGTCCCTCCTTTAAATAAAATTGGAGGTCCAAGAAATTGATATTCTCCCTATCATAGGACATCGTCAGTTGAACATTAAAGGGATTATCATTGAGGTATGAGAAGTACTCCTCCAAGCTTTCATTTGATCCAGACCAAAGGCATATAATATCATCGATATACCTCCCCAGAACACAATATGCTGTGTCCAGGAGGAGGCACACCTACCCCAGGCATGCTCCCTCTCGTACCACCCCATAAAGAGGCAGGCATAAGAGGGAGCAAACCTGGTTCCCATGGCTGTCCCTCGGGTTTGATGGTACCACTGTCCATCGTGGAGAAAAAAATTCTTGGTCAGAATAAAATCAATCATTTCAAGTACCATTTGATTGTGTTCGTACATATCAGCTCGCTCTCTGTCTAAGTAAGACCCCACAGCCATCAAACCAAATTTATTTTCGATACAAGTATATAAACTTATCACATCCCATGTTACAAAAGGAGGTCTTCTGACCATGCAAAATCCTTTAATTTAAGCAGCACATCAGTGCTGTCCTTAATATATGATGGCAAGTCCTTCATGTGTTTCTGTAATCGTATGTCCACAAACTCTGACATCTTTTCTGTAGGGGAACCTACCCCAGAGATGATCGGTCGCCCAGGGGAAATGGTGCTTTTTTGTGCACTTTCGGAAGTATGTATATACAGGGGAATCTAGGTTGACATACTTTTAGGTATCTATACTCTGAATCTGATAACAAACAGATATCCTTCCACTCCTTGAGTTTCATGTTGATAAGAATTTCTAATTCAATCATAGGATTTCCATTTACTGGTTCATAGCATGAGCTATCATTTAACTGACGTTGTATCTCATTCATGTATTCCTTCCTGTCCATTATTACCACATTGTTGCCCTTGTCTGCCCTACGAATAACTATCGTATGATCTCGTTCCAACCTCTTCAAGGCTTCCCTTTCTCCCTTTGATAGATTATTGCGCTCTTTATTAGAAAATGTATTAGAACCTTCCAATTTATAAAGGTCCTCTGATACTTTATCATGGAATAGATCTATATTTTGATGGTAAGATCCCCTTGGTATAAATTTGGATTTGGGACGCAGCCCACTGTCTATACCACAATTTTCTACAATTTCTAGATCTTTCAATAATGCACCCATCTCTGTCTCCACGCCCTCCTCAATTGATAATAAAAGCTGGACATTACGGACATCGGCAACACTTGGTACAGGAATTATATTTAGATCATTAAAATGTGAATCCTTACAACATTGATTGCTGAAAAAGTCTTTTAATTTCAAAGTTCTCGTAAATTTAAACAAATCAACATGAACGTCAGTTATATCACCCAACTGTGAGGGACAAAAGCCCAACCCTTTATTTAACAGGCTTACTTCATTGTCATCAATAATTCTCTGCGACAAGTTAATAATCTCAACCTCTTTGCTCAAACCAATTTCAAGGGACACCATTGCCATACGGCTTTCGAGAAAGAACTAGCCAAACTACGTATCAGCAACAAGCAACAGAAAAATTTAAGGGCAAAACAAGGAGAGGGGGGAGGAGATACCAGAAAAGGAACAAAGACAGGTCAAGTAGATCGAGAAGGAATGACAACCAGGTCAAAAAAGACATAACAGGTGATGTAAGTGGTATAAGTATGACAGGGGTGTCCCTTGAAATTGGTTTGAGCAAAGAGGTTGAGATTATTAACTTGTCGCAGAGAATTATTGATGACAATGAAGTAAGCCTGTTAAATAAAGGGTTGGGCTTTTGTCCCTCACAGTTGGGTGATATAACTGACGTTCATGTTGATTTGTTTAAATTTACGAGAACTTTGAAATTAAAAGACTTTTCAGCAATCAATGTTGTAAGGATTCACATTTTAATGATCTAAATATAATTCCTGTACCAAGTGTTGCCGATGTCCGTAATGTCCAGCTTTTATTATCAATTGAGGAGGGCGTGGAGACAGAGATGGGTGCATTATTGAAAGATCTAGAAATTGTAGAAAATTGTGGTATAGACAGTGGGCTGCGTCCCAAATCCAAATTTATACCAAGGGGATCTTACCATCAAAATATAGATCTATTCCATGATAAAGTATCAGAGGACCTTTATAAATTGGAAGGTTCTAATACATTTTCTAATAAAGAGCGCAATAATCTATCAAAGGGAGAAAGGGAAGCCTTGAAGAGGTTGGAACGAGATCATACGATAGTTATTCGTAGGGCAGACAAGGGCAACAATGTGGTAATAATGGACAGGAAGGAATACATGAATGAGATACAACGTCAGTTAAATGATAGCTCATGCTATGAACCAGTAAATGGAAATCCTATGATTGAATTAGAAATTCTTATCAACATGAAACTCAAGGAGTGGAAGGATATCTGTTTGTTATCAGATTCAGAGTATAGATATCTAAAAGTATGTCAACCTAGATTCCCCTGTATATACATACTTCCGAAAGTGCACAAAAAAGCACCATTTCCCCTGGGCGACCGATCATCTCTGGGGTAGGTTCCCCTACAGAAAAGATGTCAGAGTTTGTGGACATACGATTACAGAAACACATGAAGGACTTGCCATCATATATTAAGGACAGCACTGATGTGCTGCTTAAATTAAAGGATTTTGCATGGTCAGAAGACCTCCTTTTTGTAACATGGGATGTGATAAGTTTATATATTTGTATCGAAAATAAATTTGGTTTGATGGCTGTGGGGTCTTACTTAGACAGAGAGCGAGTTGATATGTACGAACACAATCAAATGGTACTTGAAATGATTGATTTTATTCTGACCAATAATTTTTTTCTCCACGATGGACAGTGGTACCATCAAACCCGAGGGACAGCCATGGGAACCAGGTTTGCTCCCTCTTATGCCTGCCTCTTTATGGGGTGGTACGAGAGGGAGCATGCCTGGGGTAGGTGTGCCTCCTCCTGGACACAGCATATTGTGTTCTGGGGGAGGTATATCGATGATATTATATGCCTTTGGTCTGGATCAAATGAAAGCTTGGAGGAGTACTTCTCATACCTCAATGATAATCCATTTAATGTTCAACTGACGATGTCCTATGATAGGGAGAAGATCAATTTCTTGGACCTCCAATTTTATGTAAAGGAGGGACAAGTACAAAGCACTCTATACCGTAAAGAAACGGCATGCAATGGTATATTGCATGCCGGAAGTGCACATGCCCGTTCAGTCATTAAAAACATCCCTTATGGGGAGATGGTGCGAGTGCGGAGGAATTGTTCGGAAATAACTACTTTTAAGGACAATATCATAGACACACGTAATCGTTTTCTCAGAAGAGGGTATGACATCAGGGATGTGAAAAGAGCTGAAACACGAGTATATCAACTTGACAGAGATAAGACTTTGGCCCCTAAGAAGAAGAACAATACCTCATGTATCAAAAGATTACGGTTCATAACTAGGTATTCTTCAGAGAGTGACAAAGTATTTCGTATTTTAAAAAACAACTGGCATCTCTTATTAGAAATACCTAATTTAAGGAATGACCTCACTCTGAGTCCCTCAGTAGCATAAAGAAGGGGACAAACTTTGAAAGAAAAACTATGTCCTAGTTATGTTACTACCCCGAAATCTAGTAATACATGGCTGCCTACTAAACCTCTTGGGTTCTATACATGCACCTCATGCAGTATCTGTAAGTTGGGGGTAAATAAGACGCAGCAATTCTCTTACAACGGACCCAGAAAATATGAGATCAGGGAGTTTATAAATTGTAATACAACTCATGTGATTTATGTTCTGGGCTGTAGTTGTCAGATGATATATGTAGGGAGTACGGTGCGTAGCCTTAAGCTTAGAATCCAAGAACATCGCCGAGCCATCCAAAAAGGAGATATGAAATATCCGATGGTGGAGCATTATAAGCAACACCACACATCTGATTGTATACTGTGGTTTCATGGTATAGAACATGTTCCAATAAATAGAAGAGGTGGAAGTAGGGAATTAATTCTAAGACAAAAAGAGGCAAAATTGATTTGTAGGCTACGTGCGGTTAGCCGGGGCCATAACACAGATAATGAATTTCATTATTTCCTAAATTGAATTCTTCCCTTTACTGTTTGTGTAATACGCGCCATATCTCTTTTCTGAATCTGTCTTCCTGTTTATAAAGAGAAACTGTCGGGAAGCTTTAATGTTGTTGATTCAGTTCTTTTACTCTCTGTATAATACACACTATGTTTATTCTTTGATTTTGTCTTTTATTGTTTACAAAGAGAAAATGTCAGGAAGTTTTAATTCTGCTATTTGAGGTGGTACAACTATGCACAATATACTGTTGAGAATAGAAGCCAAAACTCGGATGTATAGATATTATCGGTTTTCGTTTATGTCTTTTCTTTCTCTTCCTAATATCACTTTAGTTTGGTAAATACTGGTTGCTGTGGTGATTTTCTTTTAAATACCGAATTGGTCTTAGTAAAATATGAACCAAATAGATACCTGGTTTGGTGGAGGGGTGACTTTTATGTGTATTTTAAAGGGATAAAGAGAATTGACCATAATGGATTACCAATTCTTAAGAAATATTGAACTTTGTTCAAGACTCATAATTTTGGAGAATTGTGGGACTCTGTTATTCGTTGGATTAAGTGATTAAAATTTTGTGTTTATCATAAAGCATTGACGGCACGGTTTTGTTAATAAAATAGGGTATGGTTCATATGGGAATTGATTGATCTTCGAATCATGGTAATTCGTTTTGTTTTATAGACCCTGAGCATGTGAATCTAGCCTTTTAAATATGGCGCTTAAAGGAGATATTGACAAACTGAATAGTGCTGACGTCTATTTCTAAACGGCTGCCGGTTATTGTAGTTTTGAGAATGTAGAGCTTGGAGTTAATTGTGGGATTTCTGTAATCCCTGAAAAGACTCTGCTGCCGATGCCGTTTTTCTCAAAATATACTAAGACAGGCGGCGGTTTCATATGGGAATTGAATGATCTTTGAATCATGATAACTCGTTTTATATTATAGACTCTGAGCATGTAAAATGTAGCCTTTCAAATATGGCGTTTAAGGCAGATACTGACAAGCCGTAATACGCTGACGTTTATTTCTCAAGCGACCGGCGGTTATTGTAGTTTTTGTGAATGTGGAGCTTAGAGTTAATTGTGGAACGGTTGTAAACCCTGATAAGACTCTGTTGCCGATGCCGTTTCTTTCTAAATACATTTATGTACGTGGCGGTTTTATAGCCTTCGGAAAGCGGCATACGGAGCGGCATGTTGTATATTGTGTAGCTTTTAAAGATTCATTTTTATATATTGAATATTAGTAGTTCTTACGACTCTATTTCTCACTCCCAATATGGCGCTGACGTTTTGGTAGTCCTTCGAGTACAGCGCATGGAGTTGCGCTTTGAATATCTGTAATGGTAAATTCAACTCCCAACATGGCGCTGGTGTGTTCTCTATGAACATCTAGACATATCAGCGGTTCGAAATAACAGGTGTTTCTATTTACTCCCAATTTAAAATGGTATATAAAGCCTCGCCGAATTTTCCACATGAGAGGCGCATTTGGTGTTGGACGTCGCACGGTGATATCCCATGGACCGCTTATTAAGGTATGTTCTAGGTAGTCTTGAGTGTGGAGGGACTGGGCTGGCTTGCTGTTATCTTGTTTGGGATTGTGATGGAAACACAAGTTTGGTTATTGTTCGTCTTTATCAGTTTAGAGGATTGTGACATGCTATCCCGGCATTAATTTGCTTGGGACACGTTCTCCCAGCATAATTTTGGGACTTTGAGAGAAATATAAGTTTAATCGTCGTTCGTTTTTACTACTATAGGCGATTGTGACATGCTTTCCCGGCCGCCTAACATGAATATGTATTTTCTGTTCTTGCTTTTTGAACTTAGTTCATGATCGGAAATGTTTTTATATCTGTCCCCTCCTTTTCTCCTTAAATTAGTATGGGTAACGGTGTAGAGACTAATTGACCCATAATCCTTTTGAATATGGGTTGCGCCGACGGAGAATTCAACTATGGGTATGAGTATGGGTTACAAGTGACAGACTTGTCCTTTTAAAAAAACTAGCTACATTTTGGTGTTTAGAGTTAAATAGAAATAGCTGAAAATAATTTGGATAGAAATATTCGCATCCGGATTATGGAGTTTGGGCGAAGTGTTTAGTGCATACGTAATAATTATTAAGATAACTTATGGAGGTCTGTTGTTATCTTAGGCGGCGCACATTGGACGCGTCCTAATACGGACTAGGGATACCATCCCTCCTACATATTTCCGGTTCTCTCTACTTTAATGGTATGCTGAATGGACTTTGTTTTCTGGTAAGCCTATCCTACGAATATTAAATAATGAAACTTGTTTGATCCTTCTCCACCTGTTTGGTTTTAATTATTGTTTTTTTCTGATATTTATGAAATGCCCGTTTAATTATAGCGTTTCATTGTTTATTTTTTAGATTGTGATTTTTTCAAGCCAAACTAGTAGTAGAAGAACAACTATTTAATCTCTTAAAAAGGATTGAAAGTGACTATTGCAGTTATAAGTTAGACTTGTTTCTAAAGGTGAGGATTTAAATCTGTTTCTTTTCCATTTTTTTACCTTCTCTGGTTTCCTTCTTTGCTTTATACTTTTAAGGTAACATTTATCATAAATCCACTGTTTGTGCTCTCTTGCGGTTGGAAAATGAGTTTTTGTATGTTTATGTTCCCCTGTGGCTAAAAATTGCGTTTTTGAGTGTTTAAAATATATATTTGTTATTGATCATGGATTTATTATCACATTTTAAAGATTTAAAATTAGATATTGAGGTGATAATTATTAGTGTAGTTTTTGAGATAGTGAATGCAAATATGTGATGAAATAACCTTTTTTTCTTGGTGTCCCCCATATTCTTATGTGAAATGACGTATATATAAGAAATCTTGAAATAAGTATATAATTATGTGGTCTGTATTTTTTAATATAAATTTATGTTTGTGATTATTTATGTATAAATTGTGGCAATAAGTTGTGTGTATTTGTGTATTAATAATTGTAATAGGTTGTATTTGTGCTCTCTGTCAAATTGTTATGGTCTGTTGTGTCTTATATATGTCTTTTGTTACTTTGTCTGCAGCCCTGAAGAAGTTCTCCTGGCAGTTTGCCAAATGGAACGAAACGCGTTGGCTGCTTCTCTTTTAAAAATATCAAATGCATAATCTGAAATGATAATAAAGGACTATAAGAAACTTTGAAGAGACTCAAAAGGCTTTCTGTTCACGTGCACTGCTCTTTGTAAAGTCTATATATAATGTACAAGGGAGTTCTGCCTTGTCAATTCCTTGTTTGTCTCCTTTGGCAGTGTCAATAAGGGCAAGAAGGTGGCCACCTCGATGCTAAGCATATGTGTTCGGCGGGCCATTTTTCAGGCTTACAAATCTCTGGATGCAGGCCCTCCAGCACAGGTCCAAAAGCAATCCACTAGGTCAGTTTCTGCCTTCTGGGTGGAAGAAGCAGGGGTGTCCATCCAAGAAATCTGCATGGCAGCCACATGGCTGTCTCATAACACATTTGTTAATCACTATCTTCTTGATGTTTTGCAAATCATCTATGATAAATTTCTGTTGGTGTTGTGAAAGCACTACTGTACTAAGTGCGGTTTAATAACTGTCCACTTGTTTCAGAATACGGTGAAAAACTGGTTTTCTTTTTTGCTTGTAAAATCTTCAAATTGTAATGACAGGGATGAGGAGGTCCTATGAGGAGGTTATGAGTTCATTACTTACCGGGTAAAATTCCTTACCCCGATTAAGGTCCTCCTCATCCCAGTCATCAACCCTCCTTCCTCCCTTCTGGTTTTACTCCTTTTTGTCTGAACTTGTTATAAGCAGCCATGGAGGAGAGAGGAATGATTCTTTATACTGTTTAGATAAAACAAAAAAAAGACTAGTGTGAAGATAGGCCTGTCTTGTGGCGGAACCACCTCATATTGTAATGACTGGTACAAGGAGGAGCTTAATCTGGATAATGAAGTTTACTGTTTAGTGTTGGGTTCATTTAACCACACAGGCTATTCTTCATTAAAGCATTGGCAACGTACATCACTCCATTTATGCTGCTTCCATCTCCATTTTTGCCTATAAAATCATCTCTCCACCTAGAGAGAGAACTATTAGTCTTGTCATTGTTGATTTGCCTTGAATCTAATGCTAGAGAAGGAGATTAACCAACTACGAATCATTCTCCATATCACCCTAAAAGGGGCAGTCCAGGCAAACTGCTAGGCCATGCACCTTGTAGCCAGGAACAGCGGCAAACCTAGATGCTTTTCAACCAAGTTAGACCTCATTGGTGAAGTGCCTTTTGTCTACAACTGGCACATAATAGAACACCGCTACCTGCTGGAGACTGTGAACATTCCTGGCATGAGGACAACTCATGCAATTAAAGATAAACATACCATTGTCAACTACAACAGCCTGCAATGCTGCTTGCGAGGGTACCAAGAAAAAGAAGTATGAAACTGGTCAGAAAACACTTTGCATGCTGGTGCCCCCACCATGGAACAACCTGGACTTGTCCTGAAGATCTCCAAAGAATCATTACAGTTTTTTTCTGTAGCAAGAATCATATTGTTAGCCTTCACTAATTAAATTATCAATCTATTAGTAGAAAGTTTGCATTAGTATAACACAACTGGAGGGGGGCGTGGCCTGAGCTGCTACAGGATGGACGCGTCCGGCTGAGGCTCCGCGTTTCGAGCGGGACCTTTCCCCTTACCGGAGCTGTTTTTTGCTGATTCCTGGGCAATGGCTTGACTCTACTTAAGGAGCCGGCGCGGGGGCACAGGTAGCTGTCCTTTTTTTTACATTCTGTGCTGTTTTTCACCCTGTTTCCTCCGCGCCTCGCTCCCCTCAGGATTTTGCGCAGCGCCCGCCATTTTGCTTGCGGCGGGACGCTGCTTTGTTTTATGACTTCCCCAGTGCTGTTTAAGGTGCATTTTGAGGGCAGCGCTGTAGTTTTATTTGGGGAGCTTAATGAGTATGACAGAGCCATCTGTTTTTGAGGCAATTTCTCCCACCTGCAACTTTTTGAGGAGCAACTTATATTGTGGGCATAACATATAATTTTGAACCACCTGATGTGACTAGAGTACATTCATTTGTTGGGAACAGCTTGATTCACCATAAGGCAACTACATTTAAGTGAGGCTTTGTTCTTTGAACTGGTTTGCCTTTCCTGTGAGGCAGTTGCGACTAAGTCTGGTCATCATGCTTTCAGTGCTTTCTTCATATATGTGCTGGTAACATTGGTCAATATGTTCCCAGTGGGTTGTGGCTGTGATTAGAGGAGCTTTTTCACTGCCTGTTTTTTGATACGCTTCAATCCCCTTTTCGCAGCCAGTCATTAATATTTCCACGGCGTTCCTTAACTGGTTTTGGAACCTTCTGGGTGGACCCTAAAACTTCTCCGCACTGATTTGACCGTTGGATATACTTCTGATTGTTCTACACGTTGCCGAAGCGAGATTACAAGATAAAGATTGGTATTGTCTGTACGTTTAGTATTTTATATAGGTTTTACATCCTATTCCCTCACACTGCCTGATCCTTGAGACTTCATACACTTATACATTCATCTATATGGAGCCCTCTTCCTCCCTTGGTCAGAAGAGTACCTCAGCAAAAAGGCCTTCCCTCCGCAAAGACTCTAATGCTGCTGCTTCTTCCAAGCGCCAAAAGAAGGAACCCAACTCTCCTACTAAATCTCCACTACCTATAACACTAGAGGACCTTATGGAAGAGATAAAGCTTATTAAACCTTTTGTGATTGATACTAACGCTACCATTCAGAGGTTAGAAGAGAAGTGGTCTAACTTAGACTCAAGAGTGTCTGTGGTGGAACAGATGATCAGTGATACCCAGGATGTGATCCCTCAAGTTGCAGCTAAGTCTAAAGAGATTGCTCTCCTCAAATTGCAAACGGAGGACTTGGAAAATCGCAATAGGTGCAACTATCTTCGAATT
Organism: Calotriton arnoldi; assembly: GCA_963921515.1. Lineage (NCBI taxonomy): Eukaryota > Metazoa > Chordata > Amphibia > Caudata > Salamandridae > Calotriton > Calotriton arnoldi. The sequence continues at coordinate 325,539 of CAWUFW010001896.1, forward strand.
TACGGAATTCCTGAGGGAGAGGAGGGTTCTGACATGCTCGCCTTTTTAAAAATGCATATTCCTAAAATTGTTGGTCTCAAGGACGGCACTACTCTCAATTTGCAACGTGCACATCGCATTGGTCCTAACTCCGGAGGTTCCTCTTCTACCTCGTCTGTCAACCGCCCCAGAGGAATAATCATTCTTTTTCTGGAGTACACCGAGCTGTTAATGGTTCTCTCAGTGGCAAAGCTAAGAAAGCAGATGTTATGGTCCGGTCACAGAGTTTTCTTCTCTCAGGATGTGGCCCGTGCCACTGCTGTTCGTCGCAAGGAATTCTTTTCTCTTCACCCGGCTCTTTGATCTATGAATGCCAGATACGGCCTGGTGCACCCTTGCTTTTTTAAAGTTACTTATAAAGAACGTTCCTACTCTTTTGATCGTCCTGAGGATCTAAGACAATTTATTTCTCGCCATAAAGGAGATGAGATGGACTTTGGAGGGGCCTAAAATTGTCTCCTCTTGCTACGTTTTACTCTGAGTTAATTTTTCTTATTTTTATGTTCTAAAGACATCGGTCTTCTTTTGCTGTTGTTAGTTATGGTTTGTTGATGTTATTGCAGATTGCTGTTGTTTGTCCGTCTTCTCTGGAGGCCATTTCTTATTACTTCTTTGGTTTTTCTCCACAGATGTCTCCCTTCTCGTACAGATTAATTCCCCTGATGTTCCCTTCCTTCCTGCCTTCCCATCCTGCTCCTTCTGTTCACAGTTACTCTCAATGTTTGGTAAGTGTTAATCCTTCCATCAGATATTCCTGTTGCTGTTGTTTGCTCGTTTTATATTTATCAATTTATGCTTTTTTTTTATGTTGTCGGTCTCTACCCTTGTGTTACCCCTTACTAGGCTCCTCGTTCTTTCATATTTTTCTATCTATTGGTTCCTGTCGTTTCACGTTGTCCTCGCTGGCTTCGCCATCTGTCCTTCTTCTGCGGCTCCCCGCCCCCACATGCTAATCTTTTTTGTCTGGATATGTATTCCGTCATTCTTGACTGAAGTCCCCCGGCTTCATGTCAACCTATCTTTGTCTATCATTTACTTTCTTTATCTCTTTTTCTTTATTTTTCTCTTCCTTTTGTATTCTTCTCCTCTTTCCGTCCTTCTCTCTTTGACTTCTGTCCCCTTTCTTCCTTTTTCTTCCTCAGTTTTATTATCTCCTATTCCTCTCTACCTTTTTGTAACCTCTACTTTTTATCTCTGTCACATCCTTTCTTCTTCTCTGTTTTTTATTTCAATGTTTTAACCTTGTTGCCTTAAAATTTTCACATATTGAGTTTTTAACTTGTTTCAATTTTATAACACTCATGGTACTGTTTAATGCCCTTCCCCCTTGCGATGACTGATAACGTTCGAATTATCTCTTGGAATGTAAAGGGTTTACGTAATCCTGTCAAGAAGCAAAGGGTGCTTACGCATCTTTCCAAATTACAATGTAAGATTGCAATGCTACAAGAAACGCACCTTAGTGACAAAAATGTTAATTCCCTTAAGAAACAGTGGGTAGGTTATGTTTATAATCCTCCAGCTAAAGATAGGAAAAATGGAGTGGCGATATTATTCCACAAGTCCCTTTCCCTTACTATAGAAGGCGAAGAAAAGGATACAGATGGACGATGGCTTCTTCTTCATACTCTCATAAATGGATCCCGTATTTCTCTCCTCAACATTTATGGTCCCACGGGTATTGATTCACAGTTTTGGCAATCCATGTCACACACTCTTCACTCATGTTCTGAATCCAATCTCATAGTGGGTGGGGATTGCAATCAGGTCATGGACCCTTTTATAGATAGGAAATCTTCTTCCAGATATATTCCTAATAAAATGCAAAAGACCTTTGCTAGCACAATACTTTCGAGAGGCCTGGTTGACACCTGCAGGATATCTAATCCCGACTGTTTGGAATTCACTTTTTATTCCCCCGCTCATAACTCTACATCTAGAATTGACTATATTTTTTTGAGCCCTCACCTTCTTCCCAATTTACAACACGCCGAGATTGGTTCCATTCTTATTTCCGATCATGCTCCCGTCTTTATCAATTTAGATCTCCCTTCTCTATCTTCCAAATCCCGTCGTTGGCGCTTTAATAATTATCTTCTCAAAGATCCTACCTTTATTAGGCGCTTTAAAGATTTCGTTTCAGAATTCTTTCTCTTTAACGCTAGCCCTGAAATGCCCTTTCACTCTATTTGGGAAGCTTTTAAAGCGACAGCCAGAGGCTTTATCATTGATTATGTAGCTATTAAAAAGAAACAATCCCGTAAGGAGTCTGCCTCCATTTTGTCTTCCATTAAGAAATTGGAACATGCATATTTTTCTTCTAAGGATGAAGTTACTCTTAAGAACTTAGTCCAGGCAAAACTAAATTTTAATAGAAAATCCACGGAGGAAGCTTCTGGAACGTTACTCAAAATTAATTCCAAATTTTATGGTGGTCTCAATAGAGCTGGTACATTGCTGTCAAATTATTTGAAGATCAAGTCCCAAAGATCTAGAATAGTTAAAATCATCGATGATAGTGGTGTTAATCGCTTTAAAGATGAAGAGATATTGAAATGCTTTACGGACTTTTATAAAACCCTATACACCTCTGAATCTTCCCCTTCTAACGCTGCTTTGGATTCATTTTTTGACTCACTACACCCCGCTCTTCCCCCCTCCTGACTGTTCTACACTGGATACAGATATGTCCCTTTCTGAGATTAAGTCAGCCTTGTCTAAGTTACCCAAAGATAAGACCCCTGGCCCGGACCGCTTTACTGCTGAATTTTATTCCTCTTTCTCTCAAATCCTTTTGCCTCATCTTTTATCTCTTTTTCAACAATTTGTTTCTCACAATGAGGCTTGAGGATCTTTTCTTGAGGCTATGATCTGTTTAATTCCAGAGAAAGATAAGGATCCCTCTCTGTGTGCTAATTATCGCCCCATTTCATTGATCAATTTAGATTGTAAAATGTTCGCTAAGGTGCTAGCCCTCCGTATTAATCGGGTACTTCCAGAGCTGATTGGTCCGGAACAGACTGGATTCGTTAAGGGAAAGACTTTAGCTGACAACTCCAGAACTTTTCTTAATATTATTCATTTAGCATCTAAGAGTTCTTCCCCTGTTGCAGCCATAACCCTTGACGCGGAGAAAGCTTTTGACCGCATTCATTGGCTTTTTATGATGCGCGCCCTCAAATGGCATGGTTTTGGCCCCTCTATCTTGTCCCTTATCAATTTGTTATACTCCCCCCCAACCACTTCAGTTTTTGTTAATGGATCTCAAGCTTCTTATTTTACTTTACAACGAGGTACCCGTCAAGGTTGTCGTCTTTCTCCCCTGCTCTTTATCCTCTCCCTTGAACCTTTTCTCCATTCTCTGCATCATTCATCAACTTTCCGAGGTTTCAAAGACAAGGCAATTGAAATCAAATTTACCGCTTACGCAGATATTATGCTATACATTTCTGATCTCTCTACTTCTTTGCCCGCCTTCACAGATCTCCTATCCTCTTACACCGCCTTGTCTGGTTATAAGTTAAACTTTTCTAAATCCGAAGTGCTTCCGTTAAACAAATATTGTTTAAAAAGCATGTTTGATAGGACTGACTTTAAATGGAATATTAATAAAATCACTTGCCTGGGAATTAATTATTCCTCTTCAATTGTGAGAACGGTTCAGATTAATTTGGACGATGTTTTATTAAAAGTAAATAACATTGCAGGAAAATGGCCCCCCTTTTTTTGTCATGGTGGGGTAGACTGGACGTAATTAAAATGATGATGCTCCCTGTTATCAATTTTTATTTGTCCATGCTACCTGTGAAACTTCCACAGAAATTTTTTAAGACCCTTAATGGTGTTTTGAGTAAATTTCTCTGGAATGGTCGTAAAGCTCGTATCTCTTTATCTTTCTTGTCTGCTCCTAAGGATCTGGGAGGTGTCAATTTTCCCAATTTTCGACAATATCATTCCTCCTTTTTAGTTTGTCAAGTGTTACCTTATTTGTCCTCTTCGGAAGAAATTCCCTCATCAGTTTGGCATAAATTGGAGGAATCCCTGATTCATCCTTTCCCTTTTTCCTCGTTAGTTAATTTCACCCATCCTCCTCGGTTCTTTTAACTATCCGACCATTTCACAATTTATTTCAACCTTTCACCGGTCAAGCGCAAATCCCATACTCCTCTACAGATATTTCTAGATTCACCTCTTTGGCATAATAAATCCATTAAATTCTCCAATCGTACTATTTTCTGGAAAGATTTGGCGGCTAAGGGGGTTTTCCTGGTTAAACATCTACTACATGGTTCGCTTTTTCTTTCTCCCCAGGAAGTTCAATCTAAGTTTGGCCTACCTGTCTCCTCACTCCTTAGGTATGACTCTTTAAGATTGCTTTTAACTAATCAGTTTTCTCTCCTCTCCGGATCTCCCCCCTCCGCTTCAGACCCGTTTTAGAACCTCTGTCCACCTCCCTTTCCCTTCGTGCCTCTCATATTTATAAATATCTTCATTTCTCCTCTCCTAACCGCCCCAAGAGTAAGGTTGAACTCTTATGGGAATCCGATTTGCAGCGTACCCTCTCTATTCACACATGGAATTCTATTTGGGCACGCATACACCACACTTCCTAAACTGCAAGCACCACTCAGACCCTTTATTACTTTTATCAGAGGTTATTTTTAACCCCATTATCTCTTTCCAAGTATAGTTCAGCTCTATCCCCGAACTGCTGGTCCTGTAAAAACACCCCGGGCTCATTTATACATTCCTTTTTTCTTTGCCTCAGCATTACTTTGTTTTAGACCAAGGTATGTAAATCAATCTCCTCCATTTGCTTTATTAATTTTACTTTTGACATTTACTCCATATTCTTGGGAAGTAATTCTGCAAATTGGTTTGGATCTCGTAGGGTGGGTATTTTTGTGGATCTGTTAATTGCTATTGCCTGTCAGGTAATTACATCTAATTGGAAGGATGCCACTAAGGTCTCTTTTTCTGCTTGGTGGAACCTTCTTTGCTATCATCACAGACTGGACAGAGCTTCTGCCATCACATCTCAGCAGCTTCTTTGAAAGGAAGCCTTCTGGCCTCCACTCACCAATTATCTATCCGCATCTGCATTGCGCAACAAAGACAGTTCCTTCGTTTATCAACCACCATGAGTATTTTGTTTCTTTTTTCTTAAATAGTTTTTATAAGTCAATGTATGGTTCCTACTCTGTTTTTCAGGACATAAAATACTGATTGTACCTTGGTCGTCTTACATAAGATATCTGATAAGGATGTTGCTTTCTTTTCTTTTCCTTTCTTTTCCTTCCTATCTTCTTTTCTCTTTTTCTAGCTTTCTCTTCATTCTGAAAAATATAAAATGCTATTTTGTTTTAAGGTACAACCTTCCTCTAATGCTTTCATCCTCTGGTTTTATTCGTTTGACAACGGTAGTTATCGTAAGTTATCATTCCTCCCTGTTATACCTTTTGCTTGTTAGTTTTTGCCATTTCTCTATAATTATTGCTGTAATGTTGTACCCATGTTCTTATTTGCTTCAATAAAGCTCTTTAAACACAAAAAAGTATAACACAACTGTTCTCTCTTTCCCTTGCACCCACTGAAATATTATGCTGAGTGAAGAATTATTAAATTGCTAACAATGCTAATATGCTATGTTAAATGAGAAACCTGACCAATATATACATTTTCCAAAATAGAGAACTTTATCAAGTGATAAACTGTTGACCGTGTTTTAATCATTGTTTTTACTTCATTAATACAGATGCATTTAGCAAAAATGATCAAAAAGAAGTGGAATTCCAAGTTAGTTTTTGGTTGTGATGGGTACAGAAGTTCATAAAGTAAAGCAAAAAAACATTCATCTTAACAAATCAATAACGACCAAAAGCATCCTTTCCCACAGGGACATTTTGCAATTTGCGAACGACTACCCATTCAAAATAACAATTGAAAGCCATTTTCTGGAACTTCCTGTTGGAACAGTTACCTAATTAGGTTAGAGTTTACCATAAATCTAGTTCTAGCACCAGTTTCTCCCCATTTATTGGGACCACTTCAATATGGATATCGGAATTCCTAGAAGCGTTTTCTCCCTTCTTGCAGCAGGATGTTGATTTCCCTTTTTTCCCTTTGGAAGCAGCGAGGATTTGCAGCTTTGTCAGCGGGGAAGGTCTTCATCTCAGAAATGAGTTTGAGCTACATGAAAGGAACAAACCTTTGGCAAAGTCAAAAGGTTTACAATTCTTTCCTTTTTTATTTATGCAACCATATGAAACAGGTTTTTAAAAATGTTAAAAGCTATCAAAAGTAAAAATGGCATCTTCTAAAGGTGGTGCACGTATGTTTGCAAAAAAATAAACAGATACTGTTAGAACTGGGGGTCTCTAGTTGGCAGAGGTAGGTACCTTTGTCCAAATAGGGACCCTTGCTTCTAGTCAGGGCAAGGGGGTACACTCCTGAAATAACCCCTGCTCACCCTCTTGGTAGCTTGGCACGAGCAGACAGGCTTAGTTCAGAGGCAGTGTGTAAAGCATTTGTGAACACATACAGTAATCCAGTGACAACACTACAAATGGACACCACACAGGTTGTATTATAAAAATAAGTATATTTTATATAGATTTACCACAAGACCATAAACGACAAAAATAATCCACAATACTGTACTTTAAAGATGTTAGAATTAGCTTGAGTCTCTTAAAATAGAAATGCGACACTTTGAGTTCAATGTACCTTAAGATCCATAACGCAGGGCAACGAAAAGTGTTGCAGGGAAGGTGACGTGGTAGTCCCTTACACGCAAGGGCGGTGATGCGTTGAAGATCTGGTGCAAAGAAACAAAGTGGCGTCTTCTTGATGTTGCGACAACGAAGAGGTGATGCGTGCACGCCCGACGGGCATGCGGGGATTTCGATGAGTCTTTGGAGCCACGACAGGCCCTGCGACACGCTTTTCCTGGCGATGCGACGGCGTCTGATGCGAGGTCGATGCTCTGCCCCGGGGATGCGACGGCGTCTGATGCGACGGCGACACTTTTCTCCGGTGCTGCGAGGTGCTTCGAAGGATGCGAGGGTGTCAGCGACGTCGACACTCTTCTCCGGCGATGCGAGAATCAGCGGCTGCGGCGACACGCTTCTTTGTGTTGAATCGCGCTTCCAGCTCCCAGAGACACGCAAGTGTGTCAGAAGGTCCAAATTCCCAGCAAGGGAATACAGGGGGAGCTGGTGGGTGAAGTCTGTTGTCCCTGAGACTTCAGCAGGAGGCAAGCTCTAAAATCAAGCCCTTGGAGATCCTTCACAAGTTGATGAAAGTACACACAAAGTTCCCTTCTCCTTTCTTTGGCAGTCAGGCAACCACTGCAGGCAGATCCCTCTAGCTTAGGGATAGTCTTCTCCTCAGTTTCTTCTTGGTTCCGCTCCTCAGCAAAGGTTTCTTCTTGTTTCCCAAAAGTGATCTAATTTCCTAGGGGTCTGGGTCCCCTTTTTATTCACCTTTTCTCTTTGTTCTCTGAAGGCAGAGAGGCCTTTGCCTAGTCCAAAACCAGTTCTGATCAGTCCTGGAGCACTTTGTTTACAGGACTCCTTCTTTCCTTTCAGAATGTGGGACAGAGTGCTCAGCCGCCCGGCGGGAGGTGGAGCCAGCATTGTGGAAGGCAGGCACAGCCCTATTCAGACCAAGGTGCAACTCCTCCCTCCACTCTGGATGCAGATCTCTCTATTCAGCCCTGTGCTGACTCACCCTGTCTCCTGGAGTCCCCCAGCCCCTGTCACTCACAAACCCAGACAAGGAATACACAACCTAGCAGAAGCAGGCTTGGATAGTTTAGGCAAGAAAATACCTACTTTCTAAAAGTGGTATTTTCAAACACAGAATGTTAAAACCAACTTCACTAAAAGATGTATTTTATCATCCTGAGTTCAGGCATACTAAATTTGTTTCTCTACCATGTTCCCTGGGTCAGTTAGGATTATAAGGTGTAATAATCAAACTGCCCATTCTGGCCTATGGGGAGCAGGTAGCCTTGCAATAGTGAAAAACGAAAATGGCTGTAATTCACTATTAGGACATGCCACACACACCAGGGCATGTCCTACCTTATACTTACAATGCACCCTGCCCTAGGGCCTACTTTAGGGGTGACCAACATGCAGGAAAGGGAAGGTTTAGGGCCTGGTAAGTGGGTGCACTCACCAAGTCGACATGGCAGCCCTAGGCTGCACACAGGCTCTGCAATGGCAGGCCTGAGACACACTTTACAAGCTGCTTCTGTGGGTGGCACAACCAGTGCTGCAAGCCCACCAGCAGCATTGGATTTACCAGCCCTGGGCACACTCAGTGCACTGTACTAGGGACTGACAAGTAAACCAATCATCCAATCATGGAGTCACTAATACATAACACAATTTATCATAGGGAGCACTTGCACTGTGGCACTGAATAGCAGTGGCACAGTGCCCAAAGCATCTAAACCAGCAAAAACAGATCAATAACATTGGAGGCATCATCAAAAATGGAAGGGAGACCCACGCCAAGGATGCCAGGTCTAACACGTGTCCCCTCCAGCTGAAATGTGGGGAGAACTATCCTACCTCTAGGGAGTTCTCTTCACTAAGGCGGAAAAATCTGGACAGACCATCAGCATTGGCGTGTTCTGCACCAGGGCGGTGTTCCACCGTGAAGTCCATCCCCTGTAGGGAAATGGACCACCTCAACAGCTTTGGATTCTCACCCCTCATCTGCATCAACCATCTGAGGGGCCTGTGGTCTGTCTGAACCCGGAAGTGAGTCCCAAACAGGTATGGTCTCAGCTTCTTCAGCGCCCAGACCACAGCAAATGCCTCACGCTCAATAGCACTCCACCTCTGTTCCCGTGGAAGTAACCTCCTGCTAAGGAAGGCTACAGGTTGGTCTAGGCCCTCCTCATTCATCTGTGACAAAACAGCCCCCACACCATGCTCTGAAGCGTCTGTCTGAACGATAAACTCTTTGGAGAAGTTGGGGGCCAGGAGCACGGGCGCCGTGCACATGGCTGTCTTCAAGGTGTCAAAAGCTTGTTGACAGGTGTCAGTCCAAATCACTCTCTTGGGCTGCTTCCTGGAAGTCAGCTCTGTCAAGGGTGCAACCATGCTGCCATACCCCTTGACAAATCTCCTGTAATTCCCGGTGAGTCCTAGGAAGGCTCTCACCGTTGTCTGGGACTTGGGGGGCTCCCAAGCCAGAATGGTATCTATCTTGGGCTGTAGGGGCGCCACCTGGCCGCTCCCAACCTGGTGTCCCAAGTACACCACGGAACCCTGCCCGATTTGGCACTTACCTGCCTTGATCGTGAGGCCTGCCCTCCGCAGAGCCATCAACACTTCCCAGAGGTGGCGCAGATGTCCTTCCCAACTGGCGCTGAACACTGCGATGTCATCCAGGTAGGCGGCACTGAACTCTTCCAGTCCAACCAACACCTGGTTGACCAACCTCTGAAAGGTGGCAGGGGCATTCTTCATCCCAAAGGGCATCACCCGGAATTGGTAGTGCCCATCTGGTGTGGAGAATGCTGACCTCTCCTTTGCCCCATCAGTCAAGGCGATCTGCCAGTGCCCAGATGTTAAGTCAAACGTACTGAGGTACCGGGCAGCCCCTGACCGATCTATGAGCTCATCAGCTCTGGGGATGGGGTGTGCGTCAGTCCTGGTGACGGAATTGGGTCCTCGGTAGTCCACACAGAACCGGAGTTCGGGTGTGGCACCAGGCGCGGCAGCCTTTGGGACCAAGACCACTGGGCTGGCCCAAGGGCTGTGAGAGGACTCAATTACCCCCAATGCAAACATCTTGGAGACCTCCTCCTTGATGCAAGCTCTCACCCTGTCAGTCTCCCTGTAGGCCTTGTGCTTGACAGGAAGACTGTCCCCAGTGTCCACATCATGGACGCACCAGTCAGTGACACTAGGAACCTGGGAGAACAGGTCAGGAAACTGCCCCAACAGTTGGCGACAGTCACCTTGCTGCTCAGGTGTCAGGGAGGTAGAGAGGTTCACAACCTCCACTGATCCATCTTGCTCTTGGGCTGACAGGAGGTCAGGAAGAGGCTCGGTCTCCTCCTCCATCCGAGCATCTGTAGCTAAGAGCATGCCCACTTGGGACCTCTCCAAGTGGGGCTTCAGGCGGTTGACGTGCAGGACCCGCAAGGGGTTCCTGGGAGACCGCATGTCCACCAAGTAGGTAACAGGACTCTTGCGCTCCACCACCTCAAAGGGTCCGGTCCACTTATCCTGGAGCGCACAGGGCTCCACTGGGGCCATGACCCACACTTTCTGACCAGGTTGAAGCTCAACCAGAGAGGCATTCTGGTCGTACCACCGCTTCATTTCCTCCTGGCTGGCTTCCAGATTTGCCTCAGCAAGTTGCCTGAAACGCCTTAGTTTGGTTCCTGAAGGCCAGCATGTAGCTATATACATCCTGGGGAGGTTTCCTGGGAGATTGCTCCCAGCCTTCCTTGACCAAACTCAGAGGTCCTCTCACTGGGTGACCATACAGAAGCTCAAAGGGGCTGAACCCTAGAGACTTCTTTGGCACCTCACGGTTTGCAAAAAGAAGGCATGGCAAGAGGACGTCCCACTTACGCCTCATAGGTTCTTCCAGACCCATAATCATGCCCTTCAGGGTCCGGTTGAATCTCTCAACCAACCCATTTCCTTGGGGGTGGTAAGGAGTGGTGAACTTGTACGTTACACCGCACTCCTGCCACAGGGACTTCATATACTTGGATATAAAGTTAGTACCTCTGTCAGACACCACCTGTTGAGGGAACCCCACATGGGAGAAAATTCCCATCAGTGCTCGTCCCACCACGGGGGCCGTCACTGGCCTCAGAGGGATGGCTTCAGGGTACCGGGTGGCATGGTCCACCAAGACCAGGATGAATCTGTTGCCCATGGCTGTCTTGGGATCCAGTGGCCCCACAATGTCAATACCTACCCGTTCAAAGGGGGTGCTGACTACAGGGAATGGCTGGAGAGGAGCCTTCTGCTTCCTCCCACTCTTTCCACTTGCCTGGCAAGTCTGACAGGACCTGCAGTGAGTGGCGGCACTCCTGCGCATCTGGGGCCAAAAGAAATGGGTGACAAGCCTTTCAAAGGTCTTTTCCTGCCCCAGATGTCCTGCTAAAGGCACATCATGAGCCAAACCCAGTAGGAAGGCTCTGTAGCACTGGGGTACCACCAGCACACGGGCTGACCCAGGCTCAGCAACCTTAGGCTCGCTATACAGGAGACCATTCTCCCAGTAGATCCATTGTGATCCAGACTGATCACCTGCTGCCTGGTCTGTGGCCTGTTGCCTCAGACCCACGAGAGAAGGGCACTTGTTCTGCTCCTTGCAGAACTCCTCCCTGGAGGGTCCTCCATCTTGCTGCCAATGGGTCAGCTCAGGCAGGTCCCCCAGTTCAGCTACCTGTTCCCCTGTAGGCTCCAGGGCATCCCCTCAGGGTCTGCCTCCTCCTGGACCGTGGGAACTTCGGGGCCGGTTTCCCGCGCCCCCTGCCTCTTCTCTCTCCGGCAGGCACCTGGGCCTCCTCTCAGGCTCCAGGTCCTCTTGAACACCTCTGGCTGCCATGGACCGGGTGGCCACACACGCCCAATCAGGCAAGCCCAACATCTCCAAATGAGCACTCCGCTCTACCTTAGCCCAAGGGGAGCTCTCCAAATCGTTCCCTAACAAACAGTCAACAGGCATGGCTGGCCTCACAGCTACTTGAAGAGTACCAGAGACCCCCCCCCACTCAAAGGGAACCTGAGCCACCTTGCAGTGGCTCTCTGTGTTGTCAGCGGCAACAACTGGGTAGAATGCATCAGGGACCACCTGCTCTTTAGACACCAGGTGACACTTGACAGCTGTCACAATGGCTCCTGTGTCTCTCAGAGCCTGCACCCTATGGCCATTGATGGTCACCCACTGCCTGTACTTCTTAGTGTTCTCAGGCAGTTGGGTCCTAGGGACCATCTCAGAGTCTCCCAAAGAGACAAGGGACAATACTACAGGATCCTGCCCACCTTGGGCACCCATCTCCTCCCCCAGGGCTACACTAGCCAATTGCCGGGGGACTGCACCAGGTGGTGCTGGCTTTCCAAACAAAGGGCAACGGGGATCATTGGCCCTGTGGCCTAGGGCGCCACACTTGTAGCACACCAGGGGTCCCCTATGAACAGGTGGACCTGTCGGGCCCCCGTGCTTATTCTCAGGGGGAGGCTGGGAACCATTCCCTTGGTTCCCTTGGGGTTTACTTTGGGGCCCTCTCTGGAACTCCCTCTGTTTACCCTTGTCCCTTCCCACTCCTCTGCTGGGGACCCTGCCCACCCTTGGCGGAGTCTCCCACGTGACCCTTGTGGACCCGGGTGCTCACCCAGCGGTCCGCCTCCTCAGCAAGCTGCCTAGGGTTAGTCAGCCTACTGTCAATCAGGTGCTGGCGTAGCTCAGGAAAACAATTACTGGACAAGTGCTCCCATGCAATCAAATCAAAGAGCGCCTGAAAATCATTTGCTTTGCTACCCTTTACCCAACCATCCAAGGCTCTGCAAATAAAGGTCACATACTCAACCCAGGTACTGGCTTCAATCTTCTTACAGTTCCTGAACCTCTGCCTATAGAGTTCAGGAGTCAACCCATACCTGGTCATCAATGCATTCTTCATGTGGCTGTAGGAATTATAGACTTCAGAGGGCAAGTCCAACAAAGTATCCCGCCCTCACTAAGGAACCGACCCCACAACCCCGCTCCCCAATCCTTCTCAGGGACCCGGTGGGAAGTCATGGCTACCTCATAGGCCTTGAACCATTGCCCAATATCATCATTCTTAAAAACTCCTTAACCACATCCTTAGGAATATACACCCTAGCCTCAACAGGCACTGACGGTGTGCTGCCACCAGAGGGAGTAATCTCTAACTTCTTGGCTCTGAACTCCATCTCCCTCAAACTTTTTCATGCTCATGATCCATTCTTTTCTCTTCTAAGGCCAACTTTCTAGATTGCAATTCAAATTCCAACTGCCCCTTGAACTTGAGCCTGGTCAGCTCCATCTCATGCATCCTACTCTTTTCTCTGTCCTCCAGCTCTTCTGGGGACAGACCTCGAGCAGAAACACTGCTACCTATGGGGAAGATGCTCTCCTCTCCCCTGGACCCACTGGCCCATCCAGCTGCTCATCTGCATTCTCAGCCCCCTCATCATTCTCAGGGGTATTCCTTGCTTCAACCCAGGCCCTCAGCGCCTTTTGGAAATCATCCTTCTTGGTGATTCCGGTCATAGAAACTTTGAACTTCCTGCAGAAGTGCTCGAGCTGGTTAACGGTGTAGCATTCCAGTTTCTCCTCCTCCCAATCATTATCAACAGATACTATGGATGCTGCTGTATCCATGGTGATTAAACTTGGCAGTTTTTAGCAAAAATGGAAAGTCCCAGAAAAGAATATCTACCAAAAGTATGTGGTTGCGTTTTGGTCTGCACTCACTAGGTAGGGTTTACCAATCACTGTACATGAGTCACAAATGCAAGTCCAGAAATCCCCACCGCTGACCACCAATGTTAGAACTGGGGGTCTCTAGTTGGCAGAGGTAGGTACCTTTGTCCAAATAGGGACCCTTGCTTCTAGTCAGGGCAAGGGGGTACACTCCTGAAATAACCCCTGCTCACCCTCTTGGTAGCTTGGCACGAGCAGACAGGCTTAGTTCAGAGGCAGTGTGTAAAGCATTTGTGAACACATACAGTAATCCAGTGACAACACTACAAATGGACACCACACAGGTTGTATTATAAAAATAAGTATCTTTTATATAGATTTACCACAAGACCATAAACGACAAAAATAACCCACAATACTGTACTTTAAAGATGTTAGAATTAGCTTGAGTCTCTTAAAATAGAAATGCGACACTTTGAGTTCAATGTACCTTAAGATGCGTAACGCAGGGCAACGAAAAGTGTTGCAGGGAAGGTGATGCGGTAGTCCCTTACACGCAAGGACTGTGATGCGTTGAAGATCTGGTGCAAAGAAACAAAGTGGCGTCTTCTTGATGTTGCGACAACGAAGAGGTGATGCGTGCACGCCCGACGGCGTGCAGCGATTTCGATGAGACTTTGGAGCCGCGACAGGCCCTGCGACACGCTTCGCTGGCGATGCGACGGCATCTGATGCGAGGTCGATGCTCTGCCCCGGGGATGCGATGGCGTCTGATGCGACGGCGACACTTTTCTCCAGTGCTGCGAGGCGCTTTGAAGGATGCGAGGGTGTCAGCGGCGCGCTTCTTCGGGGATGCGCCGGCGTCTGATGCGACGTCGACACTCTTCTCCGGCGATGCGAGAATCAGCGGCTGCGGCGACACGCTTCTTCGTGTTGAGTCGCACTTCCAGCTCCCAGAGACACGCAAGTGTGTCAGAAGGTCCAAATTCCCAGCAAGGGAATACAGGGGGAGCTGGTGGGTGAAGTCTGTTGTCCCTGAGACTTCAAAAGGAGGCAAGCTCTAAAATCAAGCCCTTGGAGATCCTTCACAAGTTGATGAAAGTACACACAAAGTTCCCTTCTCCTTTCTTTGGCAGTCAGGCAACCACTGCAGGCAGATCCCTCTAGCTTAGGGATAGTCTTCTCCTCAGTTTCTTCTTGGTTCCGCTCCTCAGCAAAGGTTTCTTCTTGTTTCCCAAAAGTGATCTAATTTCCTAGGGGTCTGGGTCCCCTTTTTATACGGTTCCATGTTAAAATATAGATTACAAAAATATAGTTGACAAAAATATCGATGTAAAAATATCGATTACAAAAATATCGAATTGCTATACTTAAACAGGTAAGTACAATAATATCGACTCAAAAATATAGATGTAAAAAATATAGATGTAAAAAATATCGATTTTAAAAAATAACATAAATTAAAATAAATTAATTAAAAAATATTAAAATTATTAACAAAATAAATTAAATTTAATACATATTTAAACTAATTATAACAAATAAACTTAATTTATTAAATATAAACACAAAAAATATATACATATACATATATTTACTTAAATACATTTTATTAACTATTATCTTTATTTAATTTATAAACTTTTACAATTATATAAAAATAAAATAAACACATATATAAATAATTTAAAATAAAATATTCTATATTTAATTAACATATTAAACTATTTAAAAAAAGAATACATACATTTAATAACAAAATAAAAACATTAGTAGAAAAAGCGCTGGATAGCGAAGGGGTAAAAATTACTATTCCCACTCCAATGAGTGCAACAGTAGGGAAAGCGCTGGATAGCGGAGGGGTAAAATTTACTATTCCCACTCCAGTGAGTGCAACAGTAGGGAAAGCGCAGGATAGCGTAGGGGTAAAAATTACTATTCCCACTCCAGTGAGTGCAACAGTAGGGAAAACGCTGGATAGTGGAGGGGTAACATTTACTATTCCCACTCCAGTGAGTGCAACAGTAGGGAAAGCGCAGGATAGCATAGGGGTAAAAATTACTATTCCCACTCCAATGAGTGCAACAGTAGGGAAAGCGCTGGATAGCGGAGGGGTAAAATTTACTATTCCCACTCCAGTGAGTGCAACAATAGGGAAAGCGCAGGATAGCGTAGGGGTAAAAATTACTATTCCCACTCCAGTGAGTGCAACAGTAGGGAAAACGCTGGATAGTGGAGGGGTAAAATTTACTATTCCCACTCCAGTGAGTGCAACAGTAGGGAAAGCGCAGGATAGCGTAGGGGTAAAAATTACTATTCCCACTCCAGTGAGTGCAACAGTAGGGAAAGCGCTGGATAGTGGAGGGGTAAAATTTACTATTCCCACTCCAGTGAGTGCAACAGTAGGGAAAGCGCTGGATAGCGTAGGGGTAAAAATTACTATTCCCACTCCAATGAGTGCAACAGTAGGGAAAGCGCTGGATAGCGGAGGGGTAAAAATTACTATTCCCACTCCAGTGAGTGCAACAGTAGGGAAAGCGCTGGATCCCAAAACAATAAAAAATAAAACCATCAACATTTTTATTAAATTTAATTTCCAATATTAACATAATTAATATATAAATTTAAATATATTATTATTAACAAAGATAATTAAAAAAATTAATTACCCATTATTTAACACTATTAAATCCACAACACACACCTACAATTAATTACATAATTAAATTTAATAATTACTAATTAATTAATGAACATTAATTTATTATTTATTAATTAATCAATAAAAATTAATTACTTACCACCTTTCACACCATTTACACATATTAACACCAAAACCCACACCTAAAATTAATTACACAATTACAATTAATAATTACTAATTAATTGATGGTAATTAACTTAAAAGTATTTAATAATTAATCAATTAAAAAAATTAATTACTTACCACCCTTCACACAATTTACACATATAAACATCTCAACACACACCTAAAATTAATTAAGCAATTAACCTAATTATTTATTAATTGACTAATTGAAATTAATTAACAACTAATTATTAAACTATTATTAATTAATCAATTAACACATTAATTATTCAATAAATCTTATAAAATTAAATTACTTCCCACCCTAATCCCCTATAAACCCACAACCCACTACGGGACTAAAAACGCAGAATTAAACTTAAAATAAATTAATAACTAGTAAAACTCTAAAACATATAATAAAATAACAAACAATTCTCATTAAAAACACTAAGGGGCCCATTACGATACCCGGCGTAAAAAAATCCGCCAGGCATGGAAGCGGCAAAAATCCGCCCGCACACACCGTCTGAACACCGACCACGCCATTACGATGACACAAACCGAAAACCGCCATCGGCGGAAAAATCACACAAGATACCGCCCGCCATCGTCCGAGTCGGAGTCAAACCGCCCGCCACGGACGGAAACACGCACGACAACACAAAACTGCCCGCCCTCACGGCCGACACACCGCACGTGAGATTACGATCGCACCGCCATGAGCGCGGGAAAACTACAAATATACCGCCCGCCAGCGCAAACAACGCCGATGAGAATCGACACGGCAGAAGCCATGGCGCCCACGTCCCTGCACAGAAACCATCCGCTGACAAAAACAATCGCACACAACATGGCCAACAAGTCCACACAGCAAGGCACGCACAAATACACAAGCACAGTACACATCCCGAAAACACCCCCCTGGACAAACAAAAACTACAAAGGCCAGAACCCCAGACACAACACACCTGAAAACAACAGACCATGAGGACACACCCACATAGGTAAGTACAAAAGCAGCACTCCCACAGACCACAACCCCTTGCAACATTGCAAACTAGAGAGGAGAGAAGAGGACACAGTGACACAGCAAGGACAGCAGCACACCACAGAAACGCACACATCACAACCACCACCACCACCACCACCACCAAACACCGGCACCACAAACCCCCTGCACATTACACAACACACACCGCACCAGCACCACAAACACCATGGCACCACAAAGAATGCCCAAGTTCACGCCCATGGAGCTGACGGTCATGGTCGACGAGATTATCAAGGTGCACCCACAAATCTATGGGAACCTGGTCCAGCACACACCACTAGCCACCAGAAAGAGAATGTGGAACCGGATCGTAGACCAGGTCAATGCAGTCGGGACCCTGCCCAGGAACAGAGTTGAAATCAACAAACGGTGGAATGACGTCAAGAGCCTGGTCAAGAAGAAGGAGAGCAAGAACAGAGAGCTGGCTGCCGTCACTGGCGGAGGGAATCCCGCGCTCTTCAAGACCTTCAAAGCGTGGGAGGAGAAGGTGCGAGTCATTATACATCCGGAGATCCTCGCCGGATTACCAGGGGGAGTGGAGGCTGGTAAGTACAAACTAATGTATACCAGCACACCGCTATGTACTCACATGCACTACCACCATGCCACAGCTCCCAGGGACAAACACCCCCATGTCCAGCACACAATACACAACACATCACACACACATGCAACAGACACCACCACACACAGCCCAAACCGAACAACTGTAAGATACGTGGGGACATGTGTACACTCAGCCAGCCACGTAACCACCAACAGGTCCCCAAGTATGCCAGAAGCGCCACAACGAGCACCCACCACACCCATGTGTCCGCCATAGCTGCACTAACCGACAAGTAACAGGTAAGTGGCAGGAACACAAAGTGCAGTGGGTGGGAGGGTGGACAGCCCAAGTACAACACACACCAGGCCCCTAGTCCCACAGCACAGCAAGGAGGAGCATCCCCCACACCCCACAGCCACGTGTCAGCCACCGCAGTGCACACCGACAGCCGAAAGGTAGACATCACGGTCCACAACAATCGGTGTCAGTGGGTGTCCAGCCACCACCACGACCCACAACACCCCCCACCCCCACAGACCTGCAACATGGAGCACCCCCGCTTAGAACCATGTGGCATCCAGTACAGTGCACGCCCGAACAACCTGCAGGTGGGAAACTGGACAGGGCTGGATTACTGGAGGCATGAGGACCGTAACACGACCAACACATGGGACATGTCACGTAGCAGACGAACACGCAGCACCGCCCACCGTCACGAACAAGTGAACAATGTGCACACGGACATGAACCACAGACTCACACCTCACATGACCCATCACAGACACAGCAACACCCAAGGAGCCACGTCTGCATGCACAAGCCACACTGAATATAGTACCACACGGCAGCCACTGTGCAACCCATCACACACAACCGAAACACCATTGAAGTCCTGTCCATGTAGCCCCTACTGCCTGTCAACCACACACCCCACAACTACGCCTATGTAAGACAAACAACACTAGACGCAACAGAGCGGAACAACATAAATGCACACGAACACCACTGAACCCATCAAACACACAGACACACCATGCACATACAACATACCATCCATCCCATCCGTCAGCCCCAGTCTCATGAAAGGCATGTCATCCGCACAGCTGCCACACATACAGCAGTCACGCTAAGATACATGCCCATGACCAACCATGTGCCAGAAGTCAATGAAGCGCACGCCACACTGTGAGCAACAACACACAACATGGGCCACACCCCCCCGAGCACTGCAGTGATGCACATGGCACAGGGCAGCACGCACACCAAGGAGATGGGACAACTGCAATACGTTGGCTGGCACACAACCATCACTCACTCATAACGATGCGTCCAATGCCATGTCCAGTAATCACAACAGACAGCAAATATGCAGGCCATGTCAGGCATGCACACACCTCAGACCATGCACTGTCATGCTGCCACAACACATGTCACGTTCGGCACCCATGGCTCACAGCATGTACCCCAAAAGCATATTCCATCCCAAATGCGAATCTGGGGCATGGCCCCCATGTTGCCATATGCGTTCCTAAGCGTCCCATTTGAACACCAAAAGCAAAGTACAAACCAGACCCAGGATGGGCCAGGAGCCCGCATACACCAGAGTCACAATAAGTAGGGGCACAGCAACACACCCATCGGCATGGCCAATCCGTCCCATGCCACATGTGCACAGCACACAGTCCCATTGCCAAGCACACACAACTACAAATGGTACAGCCACACACACGCCTCCGGGAAACCCATGTACGAGATTGCACGAACTGTTAATGTCAGACGACAAATACATACTTCGCCAGGTGCAACACAATAACAAATCTCATTCTCTCCACAGGTGACGAACTGCTGGATGCTGGGGATGGAGACAGCAGCCAGCACAGCCAGCCTACAAGCCCCCAACGAGGACACACGGATGTGGAGGATCTGTCCTCCTCTTCGGACACGGACCACCAAGCAGGCCCATCTGGTGTGGCAGGGCCCAGCCGCTCCCCAGGACCCCTCCTACCCACCAACCCATCATCCAGGGCTGCTGAACATTCCCAGCCCCCTGCTGCCACTGTCGTTGCGGCCACACCCACGGTCATTGCGGCCACACCCACGGTCATTGCGGCCACACCCACGGTCATTGCGGCCACTACCACTGCCGCAACCGCCACCATCGCCGCACCGACCACCACCGCCGCCACCACCACCACGTCTTCGCTGGCACCAGCCCCAGTGCAGGTGGTGGCCCGGCCGACTGGATCCACCCTGGGAGCCAGGGCGAGGACCGTGGTGGGCAATGTGGCTAGTGGGCAGGCCGGTGGCAGCAGTACTGGTAGGAGGAGCAGGGTCAGGGAAACGCCAGTCTCCCCTGGGAGCCATGCCCTGCCTCAAATGGCCAGAGTCCTTGGGGCCTATGAAGAGGCCCAAGGACAATGGGCCAGGTCTGCTTCAGACACGCGGGAGGTGCTGGGGGTGCTGAGGTCCATGGACGCCCGTATGGGCCAACTCGTGGACCTCATGGGCCAGCTGGTGGTGAGGTCACAGCCAGGGACAGCAGCTCCACCACCGCCACCACCTGCCGGGGCGCAGGGTCGAGCAGCAGTGTCCAGTTCCCCTGCGTCCACAGCCAGTGAGCACACCTCACCCCCCACCAGCAGGTCGCCACCACACACCCCCCTCCCAAACGTGGAAGGGGCCGTCCGAAGTACAAACAGATCTCCCGGGAGGACTACGCACGCTCCAGACGCAAGTGAGGCAGCCAGCCAGCCTTCCTTGACCACCCACTGCATTGACTTGGACTACGATCCCACTCCACACAGCCATCTGGATGGCATGTGTCTGTTGGACCATGGACATGGAACAAGTGGGTACACCCTGAGCATCACGCAGCCGTGACCGACAGCTCATTGTCACTGCACGCACCACTTTTGTCATCACCTCGCACACAATCACATGTCACAGTTTGAAATAAATGCACCTCTTACACAAACTGCTGTTTGTGCCCTGTGTTTTATTTGTACGGAATACAACGGCCACCTTGGGCGGAAAGGCACCTGATGCGTGGCATGGCAATGGAACCGGAGGGCCTGTAGGGACCTAGGGGTGGGAGACAGAACAGGAGCACATTCAATGAGTGTGTCACACACCCATCACACAGTACATGTCAACAACTACAAGCAATGTACACACATCGCACAGAGCAATAGGGCACAATGCCACAGCCACCAACAGTGGCATACTACCCTGGCCATGGAGCGTTGACACACAGCACGCAGTGAACAAACGGCCACCCTGACACAGCACACACACACCTGCACAGATACAGCCACATCAGCCGTCGTACATGGACACTCACCGTCAAGTGAAGTAGCGGGCGATGAGCTGCTGCCGCACATTACCAGCTTCCTCCTCTCCGCTGTCCTCCTCACTCGAGCTGTCCTGGTCTGCGGGCTGGGGCCCTGGTTGATCTCCGTCATCCACGATGAGGGGGATCTGCTTCCGAATGGCCAGATTGTGCAGCATGCAGCACGCCACCACTATCTGGCACACCTTCTGTGGGGAGTACGCCAGCGCACCCCCGGTGCGGTCCAGGCACCTGAACCTGGACTTGAGGAGGCCAAAGGTACGCTCGACCACACGTCTGGTCCTCCCATGTGCCTCATTGTAGCGATCGTCTGCTGGGGTGCGAGGATTCCTCAATGGACTGAGCAGCCATGCCCCATTCGGGTACGCAGAGTCACCTGGGTGTGAGGGACACAGAGAACCGTTGCTAATCCAACTGGACAGGGGACAGCATCGCACAGCCAGCACGCTACACCACTCCACATACTCACCGACAATACAGCCACGATCCTGTTGCAGATTGGACATCAGTCGTGGCAAGATGCTGTTGCGCATGACGTGTGCGTCATGGGCCGAGCCTGGGAACTTTGCACACACGTGGGTTATCACCATGTCCGCAAGGCACACCACTTGCACATTCAGGAGTGCGTGTGCTTCCTGTTGCGGTACAGGTGCTCAGTGGCCTGTGGTGGAACAAGGCCAACATGTGTGCAGTCAATGGCTCCAACGACGTGTGGGATCCTGCCAAGGGCATAGAATGCACCCTTCACTGCCGCCAATTCACGAGCCCTGGGGAAGCGGATGTACCTGTTTCGGTACAGCATCATGGCTGCCAGTACATCCCTCAGCACCTTGCTGAACATGGGCTGGGACATCCCTCCTCCACTGCCCACTGTGTGCTGGAATGACCCAGTGGCGAAGAAATGCATGGCGGCCATCACCTTAGCCGTGGGGGTGACTGCTGTCGGATACACCCTGCGGGGACGGAGATGGGGTTCCAACATGGCACACAGTCGATGCAGGGTTGGCCTGTCCAGCCGAAACTTCCTAATGACCTCAGTATCGTCCATGTCCGCCAGCAATTGGTATGGGCGGTCAATGTTCGGTCTCCGCCTAGGGAAAATGGCAGTGGACACATGTCAAAGCAACACGACACATAGCAATTCCGCATACACATCACTGACATGACTGAGCAAGCACATGAGTCACAGCCCAGCTGTCAAGCAGGGACGGCACGGCCACAATACACTTACACAGGTCTCCCACCAATGGCAATGGCTAGTGATACAAACCACTGCCATGTGCATGCACATGGGGATCTAGGCCCCAATGACTTGCGGGGCGTGCTGATGGGGACTGACTGCATATTCGTCAAGCGGCAACGCCACGGCAACATGAATGTCTGCTGAGCATGGCACTGCTTCCGAGGCTGGATGAGTATGGCACACGACGACGACGATGTGGGCACAGGCTGAGCGGCCAAAACAAGTGGGACCTGTGGCACGAGGGGATATGAGACAGTAGTAGGTGTCAGCACTGCACCCTATGTACAGCACTGTACGGATCACACCTCCCGAAACATTGACAGGTGTCCACATTGACAGCCCCATGCCAAGACGGCTGTGTGCCTGCAGTCACACGTCACAGGTGAGAGGTTACATTGCACGTGCCAGGTGGCAGACGTACATAGTGGGAACTGGCATGTGTGTGCATGTGTCTCCTGTTCAGGATCCACCAGATGGGCGCTGACTCTGTACTGACCATTGGACACAGCATGTTCCGTGGAAGGCTTGTGTGTGTGGGATGGTGGCACTGGATGTGCCTCCGTTGGGTGGGGGGCCATGCACAGGGCGGGTACGTCGATGATTGCGCATTGTTGGTCACGGTGGGTGCACCAACTAAGATGTGTTGCCCTGTGTTCAATTCCTATGTCCGCATGATGATGGACTGTAGATGTGGGCAGACTACACATTGGTCGATGTGCTGTCTATATGCATGTGCCTTCACACCAGGCACAGCTGCCCCTGCACATGTGACCCCTGCTGGACTCGCTGCTGGGTCTGTGGAGCTGATGCACCTTCTGTGCGTGGGGCGGACAGCTCTCCTCACTTCCCTCATTGCGCATGTCATGACTTTGCCGCAGGTGACATGGATCATGGAGGGCCCACATGTACGCGTGGGTAGGCTACACATGATTGTTCACTGGTCGCCACCCCCAGTCAGTGTTTCGAATGGGAAGGTTGTCGTGCTGGTGGCATATTCGATGTGGCGGATGGGCGGGCCTAGGTGCGGGCTTACATTCCGGACATGGGGGGTAGTTGGATTGGCGACTAGTTGCAGTACACACGGGACACGTCTCTTCCTTTCCACATCTGGGTCATCCCTTGTACTAACTGACAGTGATACAGTCATCTTCGCCCCAGCCCTCATGTCCTCCCCTCGCTCCCCCAATATGCATGTGCACCTGCGAGGCTAGCGCTTGCACAGGCAGCCCCAAGCTCGCACCAGAGAGGGCAAGGAGTGTATGTGTGGGTCCAGTTGCACGAGTGGGCTGTCTCAGGGTATGATGTGTGGCGGGACGCCGTCCACCTGCGTGGTGCCCCAAATGGAGACCCGGCCTGCATGGACTATGCATCACAGTCTTCGCCTTCCGGATCCGCCACCTGCGACACCCAGTGGCTGTGGCTGCCCTTGCGGCCATTCCGCGTCCGTCTGTGGCTGATGGCCCACACATTCACTCTTTGGCCTCTCTGGGGAGGGCTCGGGGGTGGTGGCGCACGCGCTTGCACTTAGTCGCAATGGCATGTGGCGTGGTTGGTATGATGGGCAATGGATGGGATGGTGCGAGCCACCTCCCGTGACGTCAGTGCTGCTCGTGCTGTGGTGCGTCCCCCCTACACTTCCATTTGACTTGTGCCATGCTACACGTTGAGGTTCTATTGCCTGCGTGATATGACCAGGAGGAGCGCGAGGAGACCTCTCACACACCATGCTCCACTGCCATCCCGTGCCCTGTATCGCCTGTGCGGATTGACTATGTTGGGGTTACACCTGGTCGACTGGGGCTGTGTGTGCCTTGTCAAGGGGCATGGCGTGCGCACAACAGGATCCAGCTTGTCCACGGAGGGTGGGCTGACGTGTGCGCCTGGTACCGCATTGTTCGTGTGCCCGGCTGCTGTGCACACACGTGTTCACTCCCCCCGACAGGTGTCCTCTCACAATGCCCAGGGAAGCGGTGGTGTACTGTTCATGACCCCTCCCAACACGGCGTGCTCCAACTTGGCATGTGCGCATCTACCCGTCACACCCACCCACCTGAGCACTGCGTCCATACGACTTCACACGACACATGTGTGTCTTCCACAGTTGTGCTACTCATTTGCGTTGACATCCAATACCAGTGGACTACATGGTCATGTCACGACTGCCGTGTACTTCACATACTCTCATCCTCTCTCATTCGTACTTGTGAAATGAGTCAGCGGAGACAGTTTTGGTTTCAAACATTATATTGAGTCTTCTGTCCTCTGTGATGCAGTATAGTGGACACTACTGGCAGCGGAATACATGTTGAGGATATACTGAGCATGATTACAAATGGGATAGGGTGTGGGGTTACATGTGATTGGCTGTTGCATGTGGGATGTGGGCTTCAGAGTTACATCTGCTTGGCCAAGGCTGTGCTAATGTACATTTACGTATAGCTGCGGAGCTGCGGACTTTGACACAGACGGTATACATGTAGCCTACCAGACCGCTTGGCATCATGGGCACAGTCCATCTCAGTTCCATGTGACAGGTTTGCTGCGGTTGTTCCTCATGCACGCGTGCATGTGAGATGACATCAGGGCATGTGCTTGCGTGCATGCAGCGGCGTGCCACTTGTTGTTGCAATGTGGTGGTTACTGGACATGTCACAGTCACTGGGGTCGTGTTGTTGTTGTATGCACTTGTCGTCCATGCAAAGGTCCTGGTATGGGATTCCCGGGGCGGGGGTGGGAGGGGTGCAGCACCCACAGACTCCAGGCGACCTATTCATGTCCACTGAGCGGTGTGTGTGTCCATGGGCGCTGGATCCATGTCGTGTCCTGGTTGTTCGTGCAGTTCCGTCCATGTGGGTGCGATACACAGACCCCATGCCACTGCCTCCCACGATGCATGCGGTGTTCCTGGATGTGATGGGGAACAGTGTGCATGTCCCGGTCATATCCGATGTCATGGCGATGTCGTTGATGGTGTGGTAACAGTTGCCGGTCGTTTGGTATGGCTGTTGTGGTGGTGACTGGCCAGTCCGTGCGGAAGCTAAGCATGGGTGCGGGGTTGGACATCATAGGTCAATCGGGGAACCTGCGTTGTGGTCCGACGAATTTACAGGTTGTCAGGTATGCGATGCCGTCCAGCAGGGCTTCCATGTCATTGGTGGTGTACATGTTTGCCAGCCAATGTAGCGGATGGTGGCTGTCAAGGTGTTGTTCGTAAGTTGTCCCTTGGAGGACCATGATGGGGCATGCTGGGTGACATTCGATGTAGCTGTTCTCGATGATCCGTCGTGTGGAGGCACAGTGGTCCCATTTCAGTGCGGGTGCGATGTTGGCCACATACGCCATGCCCCCATAGGCAGAGCAGGCCCTGTCGTGTGCGTCCAGAGGGAGGAGTAGTGGTAGCAGGTCCGCCTTTAGACATGCCGGGTTGGAGAGGCACATCTCCACGGGATGCTGGTAGGGACACCTCCGACAGTAGAAGACGGGCATGACGCAGCTGAACAATGTGATGCGGTAAGTCAGTCGGTAACTTACGTTCAGCAGGGACAGGAGATCGCATCCCAATATATGTATCAGGTTGGTTTTGTACAGTTTGACCTGTCCGGCGTAGTTGGGTAGGTGTGTTGCGGTTGCCATTTTGCAGCGGTGCGTTGTGGTGGCGTGCTCCGGCTGTGTGTGCAGTCTGCAATGTGCACGCTCCGAGGTTGCTGTGAGCTCTGTGTAGTCGTAGGGAGACAGGACTTGTGTTCTGTTGGCTTGTGCGGAGGACACGGGCCCTCATCCCACATGCTTCTCAGACAGTTCAAGGTCAGTGATGTGTGACTCCTTCCAATTAACTTGCATGTGGCCGACATGGGGGAGTGTTTTCTTTTTCTTTCCCGTCCGTTGTGTTCTTCTGTGATATGCGCTATCTGCCCTGTGGTCGGTCTCCTCGGCATGCCTGTGTTGGTCTTTTCTTGGACAATGGCTGTATTCACCGGCTTCTTTCGTAGGGCTGTGGTTTCGGAGTTGGAATGGAAGGTCATTCAGTGCTGTCTGCTCTCCCTTGTGTGGGCGGCAGGCTGCCTTTCCGCTCTGCGTTGGGCCTTGTGTGTGAATGTTATTCTTGGGCCACCTGTTGTCGGTCCCCGGGCTCTTTGGTGTTCCGTTTTATATGTCTTGTTCATATGTGCAGGGTGGTATGGGTGTTTCAGTGTGGTACTGGCGTTCCTCTTCCCGAAGGGGCCCTGCTTCTCCTAGTTGGTGTTGCCGCCGCTGTGTGCTACGCCATGTTTGTTACACTGGGGTGTGTCCTGCTGTTGCGTGACTTCACTGACATGTGTGCGTCGGTTGTGTGGCGTTGGGTGTTGTCCGTGAATTGGGCGTTGGGGACATGTCTGTGGCAGGCCTGTCACGTGTCATGTGCGTTCGGGGTGGGGCTGATGTGTGTGCTGCTTGGTTGTGTCCCTGTGTCTGTGTGTGACGCATGCATGGCGCTGCGGTTGGCCTCTGCGTTGTGCGCATGTGTGGCGGCGTCATCGCCGCTTTGGGGCCGTGACGGGGTCGTTGGTTCCTAGTCCCAGGTGGTGTGTACACATGTGTTGCGAGATGTTACGATTTGGCCTGTGTGTCATATGTGGATGCAATGGTGGATGTGTAGTGTACACGCGGGGGTGGGGGTTGTCCGCTTTTTCCGCCCTTGCACTGTGTGCGCTGTTTGCGTGCACTTGTTGTGTGTGTGCCTACCTGCGTCTCCGCGGTACGTTGCGTCCTTGGTGGTGCATCAGCAAGAGCATGGGGAGGGCCTGCAGTGCTGGATTCATGCTCGGGGGAGCCGCTTCTTCGGTGTCCGTGCTCGGCGTCCGTGTTACCGCTTCGGTTTGTCGTACGGTGTCTCTTAGCCGTGGGAGCTGTTTGTTTGCGGCATCGTAATTTGTACGCCGGGCGGGACGTGATTTCGTCGGACGGTGTGTGTCAATTGTGCTGCGCCGCTACGTGTACGGACGCACTTTGATGGCGGACGGTGTCGCTGGCTTGCCGGCGGTGTTTGGCTGACTTTTCGCATCGTAATAGGGCGGGCGTGTGGACTGCTGCGTGCCGGCGGTAACTGGTGGTTTTTGCATCCGCCAGCACGGCGGTTGTGCTTCCGCCCGCCATCGTAATGACCCCCTAAAATACATAAAATTATTAATAAATCGATATTTTTGTAAACTATATTTTTTGTAAACGATATTTATTACAAAGATATTTATGTAATCGATATTACTTACCTGTCAGTCGATATTCTTGTCAACTATATTTTTGTTCTCGATATTTCTTCTCCACGATATTTTTGCGGCGATATTTCTGTCCCGCGATATTTTATGCGGCGATATTTCGACTCTGCACCTTTTATACACCTTTTCTCTTTGTTCTCTGAAGGCAGAGAGGCCTTTGCCTAGTCCAAAACCAGTTCTGGTCAGTCCTGGAGCACTTTGTTTACAGGACTCCTTCTTTCCTTTCAGAATGTGGGGCAGAGTGCTCAGCCGCCCGGCAGGAGGTGGAGCCAGCATTGTGGAAGGCAGGCACAGCCCTATTCAGACCCAGGTGCAACTCCTCCCTCCACTCTGGATGCAGATCTCTCTATTCAGCCCTGTGCTGACTCACCCTGTCTCCTGGAGTCCCCCAGCCCCTGTCACTCAAAAACCCAGACAAGGAATACACAACCTAGCAGAGGCAGGCTTGGATAGTTTAGGCAAGAAAATACCTACTTTCTAAAAGTGGTATTTTCAAACACAGAATGTTAAAACCAACTTCACTAAAAGATGTATTTTATCATCCTGAGTTCAGGCATACTAAATGCGTTTCTCTACCATGTTCCCTGGGTCAGTTAGGATTATAAGGTGTAATAATCAAACTGCCCATTCTGGCCTATGTGGAGCAGGTAGCCTTGCAATAGTGAAAACGAAAATGGCTGTAATTCACTATTAGGACATGCCACACACACCAGGGCATGTCCTACCTTATACTTACAATGCACCCTGCCCTAGGGCCTACTTTAGGGGTGACCAACATGCAGTAAAGGGAAGGTTTAGGGCCTGGTAAGTGGGTGCACTCACCAAGTCGACATGGCAGCCCTAGGCTGCACACAGGCTCTGCAATGGCAGGCCTGAGACACACTTTACAAGCTGCTTCTGTGGGTGGCACAACCAGTGCTGCAAGCCCACCAGCAGCATTGGATTTACCAGCCCTGGGCACACTCAGTGCACTGTACTAGGGACTGACAAGTAAACCAATCATCCAATCATGGAGTCACTAATACATAACACAATTTATCATAGGGAGCACTTGCACTGTGGCACTGAATAGCAGTGGCACAGTACCCAAAGCATCTAAACCAGCAAAAACAGATCAATAACATTGGAGGCATCATCAAAAAATGGAAGGGAGACCCACGCCAAGGATGCCAGGTCTAACAGATACAAAAATGCCCGATATCAAAAATAAATGTAGAAACAAAAAATAAGGCAAATGAAAGATGAGTGTTGGACTTGGCCCTTTTTACAGGGTCATCCCTGAACTTTTTGCCTTCCTTCTGGTATTTTTTCTGACCTGGTGGTGGTTTTAGGACTCTGGGCACTTTATCACTGCTGTCCAGTGAAAATTGCATGTGCTCTCTATGGTAAAACAAGGTAAGAGTGGTCTACACCTGTTTGGAGTATTTAATTTACGTATCAGTCCCTTGTAAAGTGGTATCTCAGATACCCAGGGCCAGTAAATTAAATGCTACTGGTGGGCTTGCAGCGCTGCTTGCGCCACCCACCAAAGTAGCCTCTCAAACCTGTCTCAGGCTTCTGCCATTGCAGGGCCTGGGCGCGCAGTTTACTGCCGCTGTGACGTGGCATATAAAGTGGGTGCCACGTCTGTGACTCCCATTTTACAACATATTAGTCACCCCTAAGGTAGACCCTAGCTAGCCCTATGGGCAGGGTGCGCTGTAGGTAAAAGGTAGGACATGTGCCTTAACTGTGTGGCATGTCCTGGTAGCGACAAACAGCCATTTTGGTTTCTCACTACTGTGAGGCTGCCCTCTCATAGGAATGCATTGGGGATTCCCTGATAAGTGTTTCAGTGGTAATTCCTGATCTGAGAGGAGTAGCGTGATCAAGTTTGGTAGGTTTAGAATAGTGGTAACAAATGCTGCATAATGGTGTGTGCAGATTTATTGTCACTATTTTAGAAACGCCACTTTTAGAAGTGGGCATTTCTGTGTGCTATGTGTCTTTGTGCCTGCCTGATGTGTATTGCATGTCTGGCTCTGGAGTGACAGAGACTGGGGGGGGTGCAGTGGCTCTAGAGGGGCTGGGTGAGTCAGCACTAGGCTGAATGGGCCTGGTCTGCATTTGGAGTAGTGGGAGGAGTAGCCCCTGACCCTGAATAGGTCTGTGCCTGCCTTGTACAATGCTGGCTCCGCCCCCCTGTGGTGTGTCTGGGGCCAGGACCTACACTGTCAATGGGGACTGTTGTGCACTTGTTAAGTGCCCCCCAGAACTGGTTTGAACTGGGACCCAAGCCCTGTGCCAGGGCAGAACAAAAGACATGTGCAATATAAATATTGGGGTTGTGACCCCATGTCTGTTGAACTTTGTGCTGACTTGAAGCGGAAGGACTGCTGGGCGCCAGGAGGAACCGCCACAAAGGACTCCCCCTCTGCACGGAGGGCCCTGTGAGCTGGCCTGCCTGGGCCCAGCTCTACCCTATATGCTACCCTGCTGTGAGGGGTGAATTGACCTGCAGGTGCTGCTCCTGCCTGGAGCACAAGAAGGACTGGACTGTCATCCTTCCTGTTATTTTAAAAGGAAGTGTGTGTAGCGCTCAAGTGTGCTCCATTATCCATTCTATGACCTAAGGGTGATGGCTCGTGTGAAGCACTTTTGTTTTTATTACCGCGCCGCCCTTGCCTGTGGCTATTGAGGGACGGGAGAGGGGAGCTGAGCCAGGAGAAGTGCTCCCCCTCTCCCTGGCGGCCTATCACTGTTTTCCTGCGGTGTGCGCAGCCGGGGCTCTGCTGAGTGGCCCCGGGCTGCTACACCGCGTGTGCGAGAAGTAGAGGGTTCTGGCGGCGAGAACGGCCGCACCACAAAGCAGAAGACAGGCGGGGGATGCCTGGATGTGGGCGGGGCTCCCAGAAGGAAGGGGAGAGTCCCGCAGGCCGCCTAAACCTGGTGCAGGGAGGAACCTGTCACCGCAACCCAGAAGTCAGGCAGCAACTGCCTGGTTGAGGGCGGAGCTGCCTTCCGCAGACGTCGACGCCGGAGACTTCGCTCCGGGTTCTGCTCCAGTCTGGCGGGAAGCAGCAGCTGACGGAGCGTCCTTAAGAGGCGGGTGCCTCCACCGGAACCATCCACAGGGGCCCCGGGAGAACACCCCAGAGTGAGCAGGTGAGTGCCTAGGGGACAGAGTGTCCCTTGTCCCGGGCCGCACTGTGGTTCTCTGGCATGAGGGGACATTGGAGAGTTTCACTTGGGTGCTGAGGTGGCACCGACTCTTCCCCCGCATTCCCGGCACGATTACAACTGTGCTACATGATCGCGGGCAGCTGCAGATTTAGCGCAGCACCGCGGTCAGTCTCCAGGGAAGGAGACAGGGGTGAGTTGCGACCCCCTGATCCCCCCTTTTTGTTGGCATTGCGGGGCGAGCCCAGGACAGGGCCCTCGCTGTGGAACATTGGCTTGGGGTACAGCACCCCTGTGGCAGAGGTACTATAGGTCCCTGTCGCTGCTGAGGGGTAGGCCTAAGGTGGGCCTGATGTACTGCACTACTGCTACTTATGTTATGCTGAGTGTAATGCCAAGTACTGTCCTGATGTTCATGCCTCATGAGATGTGCACCGTGGCAGGTGTTACTGTGGTGCACCGATGATTATTAGGATGTTTGCCTAATGTGTTTATGCTGAGTGTACTATTGCCAGTTATTACTGGTTGCTTTGCTAACTGTGCATTCTAATGGTTATGACAGTGGCCCGATTGGGCCTGTAATGTATATAATCCCCTTTAAAGTGATACCTAGTGCCAGGTGCCACAGTGTATATATGTGATTATGCTCTAATGTGTTTTATAGGTAATACAAAGGTTATTTTCATATAACCTTGTGTGGAGTTTCTTTTGTGGTGTGCCTAGTGTGTCGCTGCTGTGTGTGTGTGTTGCGCAAACGCTTTACACATTGCCTCCGGTATAAGCCTGACTGCTCGTGCCAACCTACCAAGGGGGTGAGCAGGGGTTATCTTTGGCGTGCAACTCCCTTGACCTGACTAGAGTGGTGGTTTCTGCCTGGCTTAGGCGCAAGCCCTAGCCAACCAGAAATCCCATTTCTAACAATGGGATTATCTCACGAGCTCAAAGTGGACTATTTTTCAGTTGGATGTAGACATCTGCCCAAGCAAAATGCCATCAGTCCAAGTGAAGAAAGCTATTGGCTGATTTGGGCTGACTCTTCGCCTCATCCCTTTTGCTGTGATGAAGGGAAACAAAATGCGAATGACATGTGAACAAGACCAATGGATTGGGAGTGGTGACCAAAAATATTTATTTGTATGTATGTATAGATGTATTTTTATCCTTTGGTGAAGGGAAGGGGGGAATATGAGACCGCACTGTCTCTAGGTCAGACATAACTGCTCTTTCATACGTCTCCTTCAAGGTCAGCCATGGAATGCATGCAAGGTTCTGGCTCCAAAAACAGCTTAGTGGTCCATTGCAGACAGCTGTGTGTAAAGTTAAGGTTGCAACGTTGAAATCCAGACGTGCGCTTTTAGCCTTCCTCCCTTATGAGAGTAATATTCTGAGTTGGACTCAGTTGGGTCACAATATAGCATCATGTTGCTTTAGCACCATGACGTCAGTGGCATCCAAAGGCTTTACAAAATCAGAATATTATGTTTGCAATAAGATTAACACACATTATTGACAGGCGACTTTATGTATTTACCTTGAAAGACTAATTTATGCATTTATATTACAAATGTATTTTGTCTTTTCATGAATGAATTTACAGATGGAAGAAGACATAAAAATAAAGGCAAACATCACACCATTTTGTTCTAAAATATTTTTTTTAGCTCCGAAGAGTGCTCTTATACGACCCAATCAAGGCTCAGCCTGTCTTCCAGAGCAGGTGGTAAATGACTCATTCGTTTCAAATCATAATTCAAGAGCGATTAAATATTTGTAATACCATCAACCCTAGATCAACTTAATTTTAATTGTCAGCAAGTACACCTCAAAAACAGACATGCACCACAGTTTAAGGACAAGCTGACTTGAAATGCGATATATTTAAAATTGAAATATATTTTTCTTAAAATACAAGAAGAATCAGAGCAACGCAAAGCAGGCCTTTTAGGTGCTAGCAGTCACAATGATAACTCCATGCATTTCCTTCCCCAACTGCAATTACTGCCATGTCAAAGTTTGATGTAAGTAATGTGACACTTCCTCCAAACATTTTTTTCTCAATTTTGTTCCTTCTTTTGTTAGGATGGCTGACAGCAGACTTTGTGAGACGTGGGCCTGCTGTGCTGATTTAGTTTGTAATGGCTGCAGGCAGTGTTCAGAGAACTGTAAAGTGAAAGGCATTAAGTTACTTGGTACATTTAAGGGGTTCGTTGAGGTACACCCTGTATACAAAGCGAAGAGCCCTGCTGTGCAAAATAATCCTTGTCACGAGTTCTTAGTCCTGAGAAGCCCTTCCACATTGACTGGCTGAAAAAACACTGTCATCAGCGCTGGTGAATGGGGAATGTTTTTGCTCTTAACATATGTGAACAATTTCCTTCTGTTTTGGTTTTCTCCATCTTTTTTCCTGTCTCCTCTTTAACGTTTGATTTCTTCATTCACAAGGGGTTTTGAAGCAGTGCTGCCTTCAGGAAGGCTTTTTCCATTCCTTTCACAGGCTGCATTAAGTAGCAGTGCTCCATTGTGCTCTCATGAGAAAGCCTTTCTTTCAGCGGTGTTTAGCTTCGCTGTACAAAATGTCAAGCCTTCGGCATGCCGGTCTTACTACTTTTATCTAAGGTCTTTTTTCCCTTTGTGTTTTCCTGCTTAGGGTAGCCTGCAGAGCATGTCATGCAGGCAGTGTGGTCTAACTTGTAAAAACGAAGCAGACAGGAACTCAGCCTACCGGCATCGGTTCGAATCTTGACGCAATCCATGTCTGACCTTGGGTTTCACAACAAGAGGTAGAGTGAATAACAGTCGTCCTATTTATTGTTTACCGAATGTAGTATACTACAACCCAATGTTTCAGAACTACCCAGGCCAGGGATTTGGGTGGCCTCAGATGTACCAACCATACCCTCCTATGCAGGGCCCGAATAACATTCAGCACTTCCCACAGACATCTGGCTCCCCTTTTTTAGGCAGAGGCAGGGCCCGTGGCAGGGGAAAACAAAGAGGCAACCTGGGGGTCCAGTGGGAGGATCTCAATCAGAGAATAACTCGGAGCATGGCACGAGACCCTTTGCCGGGCACCAGCAGGGAGGGGACCTAGTGATGAACCTCACAGATCTCCCACTGACGATAGCCCAAACAACAGTGCTAAACAAAGGACTGGGCTTTGTCCCTACAAATACAATGGATAACTTTAGGGTACGTCAGGAGCTCTCTGATTTTTTCAGATCGGTGAGATTGAAGGTCTTCTTTCAAGGCCGGGAGGATAGAGTTGATAATAGGGGAGATACTGAATTTCGCCCTAAATCGACCTTCACCCCGATGAACTCTGTACTTCCACAGGAAGTTTTAACGTTTGAGAGAGCAGTGGTGCACGATATTGAGGAACTTGGGAAAAACCAGACACAGCCCTTTAGGAACATCACTAGAGAGGAAAGGGAAGCCCTAGAGGAACTGAAAAACAACCAAGACCTGGTTATAAAGCCCGCTGATAAGGGAGGTGCTATAGTTATCCAGACAAATTCAGCATATGAACAGGAATGTCAGAGACTGTTGAGCGATGAAAGGAATTATAAGATCCTCCTGACGGACCCTACTCCAGGATTAAAAAGAGAAATTGCTATAGTTGTAGAGGAAGCCCTGAGTAACGATTGGATAACGGAACATGAAGCCAGTTTTTTGCAAAGAAAGGACCCCATCACACCAGCATTTTACACCTTACCTAAAGTGCATAAAGCAATGAGACCACCTCCGGGTAGACCTATCGTAGCTGGAATTGGCTCTATACTTGAGCCATTGTCGCAATTTTGTGACTTCTTTTTTAAACCATTGGTCCAGAACAGGAGGGCATATTTAAAGGATACTACTGAGGTCCTTAATCTCCTCATTGATATGGATTTCAACCGGGATGAGGAATATTTGGTGGGATTAGATATAGAGTCCCTGTATACCAATATTCCTCAATTTGAAACGCTGAGGGTGGTAGAGGAGCTTCTCTTTGAACAAGATTGGCAATACCAGACTCCCAGACCATTTATCTTACATCTGGCTGAACTAGCACTGACTAAGAATTTTTTGAGTATAATGGTGTTTTTATTTACAGACCCATGGAACATCTATGGGTAGTGCGTTCGCACCGAGTTTAGCGGGTCTGTACGTATCAACTTTTGAGCACAAACATATTTTTGATGCAAGAAATCCATGGACACAGAACATCCGTGTCTGGAAACGATTTATAGATGATGTCCTCCTCATCTGGAGAGGCAATGAAGCATCTATAAAAGACTTTATGCAATGGCTTAATAGTCAAAATCCTTTTCTGCATTTTACCACTACCATTACCAAGGATGAGCTCCCCTTTTTGGACCTAGTTATTTGTCCACACAAAGTGAAATTGTCTACTAGAGTACATCACAAACCCACAGATAAGAATGGTCTACTTCACTTTGGGAGTTTTCATCCTAAATCCCTCAGGGAGAATCTCCCTGTGGGCCAGTTTCTGCGGCTCCGCAGAAACTGTTCTGAACCTGATAAATTTAGGGAAGAGGCGGCCCTACTTACAGGAAAACTCAATGACAGAGGTTATCCATACCAAGTGGTCAGGAAGGCGCGCAAGCGAGCATGGAATTGTAACAGGGAGGCGTTGTTGACAAAAGTAGAGAGACCGGCTAGAAACAATACTATCTGTGTCACTACATTTAACACTGCTTCCACTGCCATTAAACGCATCATCCTGAAACATTGGAGGATATTGAACTCCAGTGGGCTCAGGCTTGAAAAACCTCTATTCTCATTTAGAAGAGGCCAGAACATCAAGGACCAATTGGTACATTCTCGATCACAGAACAATCCTCGAGGGGCTCCTCGAGGTGCTGGGGGCCTTGCACCAGTCATGGGCCACACACGATGTGGTTCATGTGACGTATGCAGATTGACAAAAAACACTAAAGACGTGGATGTGGGCCTGAGACATCCTTGGCAACAGCGAGTGCACACGAATTGCAACTCCTCCTATGTCATCTACATAATCAAGTGTCCTTGCAACTTGATTTATGAGGGGATGACGTGTAGAAAGGTTAAAGTGAGGATAATGGAACATAGGAGCAATATTCGCTGTGCCAGGACGAACACACGCCTTACAGCACACTACGCTGAAAAGGACACACGGTTGAGGATATTTATTGGACGGTGTTGGACAAACCTTTTTCGCACCTTCTACAAGGAACCATCACATGCCCTTTTTATACGCGAACAGAAGTGGGTGTACCGTATTAGAAGTCACGAGACAGGGCTTAATGATGAAATACCCTGGGCAGCTATGGGTAGTAAATAGATTTCACTCTACTATTTATGTTAGCCCTATGACATGTACTGCACCATACTGTATATTAAGTGGACAGGGTTTGTATGGCTAACAATATTCTCCTTTCAAGTAACCCTGGGTTTATAGAAATTCACTCACGAGACCAACGTGTTGGTATTCACAACTTTTATTTCTCGTCATTGGTATTATCCTACTTCCTGGTGATGTTAATGAACATGTCCCAATAACTGGGCCAGTGGTCTAGTTTTTAGAGGAAATGTGGTTTGCGTTACTTTACAGACCGGGACAACGTGATGGGAAATATGAGTAGGCAGACTTGTATTACACTACATTTTTATCGAGTGAGCAGGGTTTATAAGGAGTATATAGTGCTTGAAATGGCCGACAATATCTTCCCTGCTAAGTAACCTTGGGTTGATGGATATTCACCCATGGTATCGATATGTTGTAAAAACCCAACCCCTTTTTGATCGTCATTGATATTATCCAACTTTCTGTGAAAGAGTTGAATATGTCCCAATAAACTGAGTTAGCGGTCTAGACTCTAGCAGCAATGTGGTACGCGTTACGTTACACGCGTGGACCACGTGATGGGAAGTGTTAGTGGACTAATGAAAAGAACGGGAGACCGGCTATCGATGTCCATGCACGGCACTGAGAGAGACTGATCAAGGCGGCGGCGTACCACTCTTGACGAAGTAAGGAGTAGGGGGGTACTATGGCTGATCGTGATATACTATCTAAGGGGCACACTTGTAATACTCGTGAGTTTTAAGAGTAACGCTACGAATTGCATCATGGGGCGTTATATGTATTAAAGGAGGGATGTGTATTTTGTTTTTTAATTAAACCTAGGGATCCCCACGGATACATTTCTATATTTAGAGACACACAGATAGGTGGTGCAGAGGCTGAAGGATTTGTGTCTTTGAAGCTTTTACTATGTTGTGGTTAGCCGGTAAAAAGAATATGACGTTCCGGCTAAAAACTTCACTACCCGTAATACATAATCGTTCGGAGAGCTTTGGTTCTTCATACGGCTTCTATATAATCTAACAGTAGATTATATACTCTAAGTATATTGATTTTCTCCACACTGTGTGACTACAGAGGGTCGCCCTCTACTCCAGTGCCAGTTTTAGCATTCTACCTAATAAACTCGGTAAGATGGGCAGAGTGTTGTACCAAGTGAGACCGAGATATATAACACCTAAAGATATACCTAAAACTATGAGTACGATATGGGGCAGGGAGCCTCAATATCAATTTTATTCTATTTTTTGGCTGTGTGGAGGTGTTCATCAACATTGGCACGTTTAAACATCTAGATGGCATGCTATTAGCATTTAAAGGATGTTATTCACAGACTGTGTGTGATATGTACTATTGGTAGGGCCATTGTATGCCCACAAAATTTTTAAAGGGTGTGTTATTCGTTATTTATGAAGCACCCGAGTTGCATGTAGTAGAGTATATGTGAGCACACTACGAAATTTGTTTCTTTCTTTGTATTGAGTTGATGTATTTTGGACAGTTTGTTTTCACTGTTTTTATGTTTCTATTCACAGCTTCCATTGGAAAAGTAAAAGATACCAACAACTCCAGACTTACAGG
This sequence comes from Calotriton arnoldi, assembly GCA_963921515.1. NCBI lineage: Eukaryota > Metazoa > Chordata > Amphibia > Caudata > Salamandridae > Calotriton > Calotriton arnoldi. The sequence goes on from CAWUFW010001896.1 coordinate 363,356, forward strand.
TGGAGTAGAGCCCAAATAAGTGGGTCTTCTATAGGGGTTTAATTGGAAAAGTAGCTTAGGGATCCTGTTTGTCCTGATGAATGCCGGGTAATGTATCTAAAACCGGCAGAAACATGTTGACCGCTATGCAGAACGGAGGGGTGGTGAGTACCTAATTTACTCACACCACCACCATCCGTAGGTATATTTATTGTATCTATTTTAGCTCTGACTAGGGAATCGAGGAGTAAAATTATTATTAGATATCCCATAGCCAGTTTTAATTCACGATACATCTGCACCTTCTTAGGATCCTGTCTTTTCCTTTCTGTCTTATCACTGTTGTATTGTCTTCCCCTCCCTATTGCTCCGCCTCTAGCGTTGGATTGCGCAGAGGCATCAGTATCAGCCCTATGATGAAGCATGCCACAACTTGTTGTGGGTGAGGGCAGTTTTTACAAAGCTGTTGTGCTCCCCTAGTATACTACATTCGGTAAACAATAAATAGGACGACTGTTATTCGCTCTACCTCTTGTTGTGTGTTTTCAACGTTTCTGAGGAGGATGAGGTAGGGTTGTTCCTTCTCCCCCTTTCTTTTATTGTGTGTACTGACCTTGGGTTTCACCTTGTGTGTATGTTGTCCATCTTCCCGTGTGAATTTGTGGACAGGTGCATTTCTCTGCTGAGACATACAATATTTGTCTTTCTGTTCTTATGTTGTTAGCGTGGGCTATCAAACTGCTCCCCGTTCTGCAAATGCAGGCCAGCAGCACTCAGTGTGTTTTTCTAACATGTCACGTGCATGGTAGCAAAGTGCGCTACCTGTCTTAATTGTCTGTGAAAGGTTTCCTACTTGAAAAGACGTGCCCCCAGAGTGCGTGTTCATTACCCGCTGGTGTGGCAAGTGCATCGCCCTGTGCCACTCTGGAACAGAAGCAAAGGAAAGAGGATGCCTAGAGTGACCATACGTCCCGGATTTCCCCAGACAGTCCTGGTTTTCAGAGGAGTGTCCCGGTGTCCCAACGCTTACTTTAATTTTAAATACATGTCCCGGTTTATGGGACAAAGGTAAGGCAATCCTTCAGAGAAGAATAACAAGGTATGCTTTTGTTAAATAATGTATCTGCTTCAGGCTGTGCAGGTTGAAGTCGGCTGCATGCAGGCTGCAGCAGAGGGGAGACGATAGGAGGACAGGAGTAGTCAGGGTAGAAGCTAGATGTATTGCCATAGTTAATGTTATGTAAATTAACCTTGCAAGTGTGTGTGTGTGTGTGCGTGTGTGTGTATATATATATATATATATATATATATATATATATATATTACCTACTGGCGGTCGCCAGTAGGTAGTTATAGTTAGGAGCTATTTTCAATAGGAAAAGGGTTTTTTGATTTGCCAATAACTTTGGCGCCGGTTGACGAATCTTCGCGATATTTTCAAAACTAATGGCCCTCTACAGTCAGCTCCTGTCTTTAAAGCTTCGGGGTGATTCGTCAGGCGGGGGCCGAGAAAAAAGGGGGGTCCCAAAACGCGTTTTCCCCATGTTAATTTCCATAGGAACTTTAGACACGGCTACAGCCCGAACTGCTGAACGGAATTACACCAAATTTGGCAAAAAGGTAGCTTTTGGTCCAGAAAGCACTCTTGTGTTTACATGGTGTAAATCCGTTCAGTAGTTCCTGAGAAATTCAAAAAAGAAAAATATCGATATCTGAGCACTGAGGAGGAGTCACGACTCCTCCCGAGCACGAGCTGACTTTTGATTGGGTGCCAACACTCCAAACCAGGAAGTGTTGGCAGCCATCTTGTGACTCGGTAACCGAGTCACAAGAAAAGAGTGGAAAAAGGTTGAAAAACAAGAAAGGGGGCAGGGTAGAAACACCCCGACCCCCAGGCTCTGCTCAGGGGGTCCCAGAAGGACCCCAGGCCCAAAAAACATTTTTTTTTAAACGGCAGAATTTGCGCTGGGTGCGCGAATCCGGCCGAAATGTTTTTAAAAATGAAGCGCGGGCTCCGCGCTTCGTTATCTGTAAGCCCCGGGTGGGCCAGGTCCCGGGGGCAATGTTTATACTGTATGTGGGGGCCCGCGGGTGTCCCCGCAGCCCTGGGGACTGCCACCTCCCCGGGGTTTTGAAATAATATGCGGGGGACATGCAGCCCCCCCGCAGCCCCGGGGACCACTACCTCCCAGGGCCGAAATTGGCCTCGGGAGGGGGGCCGCGCGGCCCCCTTCCCGTTTTTTTCTTTAAAAAAAAAAAAGGGGTCATGCCCTGGGGGATGGGGTCCCCAGCGCCCCAAAAATAGTAAAAGAAGGGGGGCCACACAGCCCCCCTTCTAAAACAAAAATAAAATAAAAAAGCCGGCATCACGCCGGAGGCCCCGCTTCCTCCCTGCACCACTCTGCAAACGCGCCCCCTGGCGCATTGTAAGATGGAAAATTAAGTCCCCATGAATACTGAGGGTCCCCGGGGGGCAACTAGCCCACCAGGTACCTCCAGTAAGCGCCACATAGCTGGTTTGCAGAGAGGTGGTCCGAGGTCACGCCCCTTTTTACACCACTCTGCAAACGCGCCTCTTGGCGCACTGCTGGTGGGGCGATGAGGTTCTCTTGTGTCCTGAGGACCTCAGAACACAAGTGGACTTCATCCCCCAAGCCGCAGTGTGCCAGGCGCCGCGTTTGCAGAGTGGTGTAAAAAGTGGGCGTGGCCTCAGACAACTCTGAGCAAATCCAGGTGTGTGGCGCTTACTGGAGGTACCTGGTGGGCTATTTGGCCCCCAGGGACCCTCAGGAATGAAGGGGACTTAATACCCCAACTTAGAACGCACCAGGAGGCGCGTTTGCAGAGTGGTGTGGAAAGGGGGCGTGGCCTTTGTCCACCTCTCAGCAATCCCACTGTGAGGGGCTTACTGGAGGTAAGACGTAGGCTAGTTGGCCCCTAAAGGACCCTCAGCAGCGAAGGGGACTTCAATCCCCATTCCAGAGCGCGCCAGGGAGCGCGTTTGCAGAGTGGTGGGCAAAGGGGGCGAGGCCTGCTATGAGAACTTAGCAATCCTGCTGTGTGGGACTTACTGGAGGTAATAGGAGGGGTAGTTGGCCCCCAAGGTTGTCCTTGGGGGCAACTACCCCTCTTGTTACCTGCAGTAAGTCCCACACAGTGGGATTGCTAAGACGTCTAAGGAGCACATGCCCCCCCTTTCTCCACCACTCTGCAAATGCGCCTCCTGGCAGAATACGGGATGGGGGATGAAGTCCAATTTACTCCTGAGGGACTTTGGGAGCCAAGAAGCCCTCCTGGTACCTCCTCTAAGTCCTATGCAGCGGAATTCCTGAGCGCTGGTCGGACGCTACGAAATTTATTTATTTCTTTGTATTGAGTTGATGTATTTTGGACAGTTTGTTTTCACTGTTTTTATGTTTCTATTCACAGCTTCCATTGGAAAAGTAAAAGATACCAACAACTCCAGACTTACAGGTGGAGTAGAGCCCAAATAAGTGGGTCTTCTATAGGGGTTTAATTGGAAAAGTAGCATAGGGATCCTGTTTGTCCTGATGAATGCCGGGTAATGTATCTAAAACCGGCAGAAACATGTTGACCGCTATGCAGAACGGAGGGGTGGTGAGTACCTAATTTACTCACACCACCACCATCCGTAGGTATATTTATTGTATTTATTTTAGCTCTGACTAGGGAATCGAGGAGTAAAATTATTATTAGATATCCCATAGCCAGTTTTAATTCACGATACATCTGCACCTTCTTAGGATCCTGTCTTTTCCTTTCTGTCTTATCACTGTTGTATTGTCTTCCCCTCCCTATTGCTCCGCCTCTAGCATTGGATTGCGCAGAGGCATCAGTAGCAGCCCTATGATGAAGCATGGCACAACTTGTTGTGGGTGAGGGCAGTTTTTACAAAGCTGTTGTGCTCCCCTAGTATACTACATTCGGTAAACAATAAATAGGACGACTGTTATTCGCTCTACCTCTTGTTGTGTGTTTTCAACGTTTCTGAGGAGGATGAGGTAGGGTTGTTCCTTCTCCCCCTTTCTTTTATTGTGTGTACTGACCTTGGGTTTCACCTTGTGTGTATGTTGTCCATCTTCCCGTGTGAATTTGTGGACAGGTGCATTTCTCTGCTGAGACATACAATATTTGTCTTTCTGTTCTTATGTTGTTAGCGTGGGCTATCAAACTGCTCCCCGTTCTGCAAATGCAGGCCAGCAGCACTCAGTGTGTTTTTCTAACATGTCACGTGCATGGTAGCAAAGTGCGCTACCTGTCTTAATTGTCTGTGAAAGGTTTCCTACTTGAAAAGACGTGCCCCAGGAGTGCGTGTTCATTACCCGCTGGTGTGGCAAGTGCATCGCCCTGTGCCACTCTGGAACAGAAGCAAAGGAAAGAGGATGCCTAGAGTGACCATACGTCCCGGATTTCCCCAGACAGTCCTGGTTTTCAGAGGAGTGTACCGGTGTCCCGACGCTTACTTTAATTTTAAATACATGTCCCGGTTTATGGGACAAAGGTAAGGCAATCCTTCAGAGAAGAATAACAAGGTATGCTTTTGTTAAATAATGTATCTGCTTCAGGCTGTGCAGGTTGAAGTCGGCTGCATGCAGGCTGCAGCAGAGGGGAGACGATAGGAGGACAGGAGTAGTCAGGGTAGAAGCTAGATGTATTGCCATAGTTAATGTTATGTAAATTAACCTTGCAAGTGTGTGTGTGTGTGCGTGTGTGTGTATATATATATATATATATATATTATCTACTGGCGGTCGCCAGTAGATAGTTATAGTTAAAACCTATTATCCATAGGAAATCCGCGACATTCTATTTGAAATAACGTTGGCGCCGGTTAACGAATCTTCGCGAAAGTTTCCAACTTGTTGGGGCGCTCCGGTCCGCTCCTATCCTGAAAGTCTCGGGTGATACGTCAAGCGGGGGCCGAGAAAAAGGGGGGTCCCAAAACGTGTTTTCCCCATTCAATTTTCCATAGGAACCTTTAGTCGCAGCTACAGCCCGAACTGCTGAACGGAATTACACCAAATTTGGCAAAGAGGTAGCCCTTGGTTCAGTGTCGTGCCTTTTGCTTAAATGGTGTAAATCCGTTCAGTAGTTCCTGAGAAAATCAAAAGTAAAGTCACATATATATCTGGGCGGAGCCTAACCACACATGTCATCGTGAGATCTGATTGGCTGTCAGCACTTCATCCTGGAATTTCTGGCAGCCATCTTGGGACCAATATAAATGATAGTACCTCATTGAAATGCATTGTAGTGAATAGAAGATTTTGAGGGTCACCAAAAGGAGAACTATAAAGGGTGATAACAGGCTTTAGTTACATTAGAATTTATTTGTTGACGGTACCATACTAATTTTAGGAATTGTGGTGTATTCCAAGGTGATTTTACCATGTGAAAAACCTTCTGCTGGGATATCATGAATCATGTTTGAGAGAACACTATTTTCTCATGCTTGTCCCATGGAGGTTTGGAAGGTGCTCCAGAAGCTAAAATGAGAGCATATTTTCTGTAAATTCACATTATCTTTCTCACTCATGTGAGAATGAAGTCTGACATTCTCAGTAAAACATGTACATCCAACAAGGGCAGAGACTGTCAGTTGATTCCTTTGTGTTCTACTGCAGCTTCCCAGAGTGTTCTAAAGAACAACTAGAGTGCTAACAGCCTTACTTATGACAAAAGTATGGCACACCTGAAGCCATCTTGATTGGAATAAACTGGTAACACTTAAAACATTTAATTTAAAAAGGAACAAAACGATGGGGTTCATTTTGTCATAGAAATTATGGTTAGTGCTGTAGAAAGAAAAATTAGGACATGTTTCAAGTGTGATCTCAAATATCTTCCTGTTATATTTCAACAGGAGCAGCCTGCCAGTTGATGCCTTTGTGTTCTACTGCAGCTTCCCAGAGTGTTCTAAAGAACAACTAGAATGCTAACAGCCTTACTTATGACAAAAGTATGGCACACCTGAAGCCATCTTGATTGGAATAAACTGGTAACACTTAAAACATTTAATTTAAAAAGGAACAAAATGATGGGGTTCATTTTGTCATAGAAATTATGGTTAGTGCTGTAGAAAGAAAAATTAGGACATATTTCAAGTGTGATCTCAAATATCTTCCTGTTATATTTCAACAGGAGCAGCCTGCCAGTTGATGCCTTTGTGTTCTACTGCAGCTTCCCAGAGTGTTCTAAAGAACAACTAGAGCGCTAACAGCCTTACTTATGACAAAAGTATGGCACACCTGAAGCCATCTTGATTGGAATAAACCGGTAACACTTAAAACATTTAATTTAAAAAGGAACAAAATGAGGGGTTCTTTTTTAAATAGAAATTATGGTTAGTGCTGCAGAAAGAAAAATTAGGGCATGTTTTAAGTGAGATCTCAAATCCTCTTCTATTTCATTAGAAAATTCTGACATGCAGACTGAAACAATCACTTTCAATACCAGCAGCAGACTACCAGTTAACTCCCTGGTGAGCAGTAGCTTTACTCCAGTGATCTAATGAGCAACTAGAGTGCTAACATTCTGAATTTATGGCAGATGTGAGACACATCTGAATGCCTTCTTGATGGAATCAAAGTAAAAACTGAAAGCATTTCCTACTGAGGAGACTGCAGTAAATGAAGAAATTAGGAAACTTCATAACAAAGAAGTCTTCCAAGATGGCCACCAGTGAAAAAAGAGCCCAAATGTAGCACAAATATTATCCAGATGTAGCCCACATATAGCCCAATGACAAAAGTGTGCAAAACACTTTTTATTTTTAGTTTTTGCAGTTTTATGTAGTGCAGACTGGTCAGGTATTGGAGCATTGCATCTTAAAACATGACCCCCTACACTACAAAAACACCACTGCACTACCTTAAACCCTAAAACACTACCCCCAGCACGACCCCCTACACTACACAAGCACCACTGCACTATCCTAAACCCTAAAACACTACCCCAGCACGACCCCCTACACTACCCAAACACCACTGCACTAACCTAAATCCTAAAACACTACCACCAGCACGACCCCCTACACTACCCAAACACCACTGCACTACCCTAAAACATGACCCCCTACACTACACAAACACCACTGCACTACCCTAAACCCTAAAACACTACCCCCAGCACGACCCCCTACACTACACAAGCACCACTGCACTACCCTAAACCCTAAAACACTACCCCCAGCACGACCCCTACACTACACAAACACCACTGCACTACCCTAAACCCTAAAACACTACCCCCAGCACGACCCCTACACTACCCAAACACCACTGCACTAACCTAAATCCTAAAACACTACCCCCAGCATGACCCCCTACACTACCCAAACACCACTGCACTACCCTAAAACATGACCCCCTACACTACACAAACACCACTGCACTACCCTAAACCCTAAAACACTACCCCCAGCACGACCCCCTACACTACACAAGCACCACTGCACTACCCTAAACCCTAAAACACTACCCCCAGCACGACCCCCTACACTACACAAACACCACTGCACTACCCTAAACCCTAAAACACTACCCCCAGCACGACCCTCTACACTACCCAAACACCACTGCACTAACCTAAATCCTAAAACACTACCCCCAGCATGACCCCCTACACTACCCAAACACCACTGCACTACCCTAAAACATGACCCCCTACACTACACAAACACCACTGCACTACCCTAAACCCTAAAACACTACCCCCAGCACGACCCCCTACACTGCCCGAACACCACTGCACTGCCCTAAACCCTGAAACACCACCCCCTTCACGACCCCCTACACTGCCCGAACACCACTGCACTGCCCTAAACCCTGAAACATCACCCCCAGCACAACCCCCTACACTGCCTGAGCACCATTGCTCTGCCCTAAACCCTGAAACACCAGCCCCAGCACGACCCCTACACTGCCCGAACACCACTGCACTGCCCTAAACCTTGAAACACCAGCCCCAGCACGACCCCCTACACTGCCCGAACACCACTGCACTGCCCTAAACCCTGAAACACCAGCCCCAGCAAGACCCCTACACTGCCCGAACACCACTGCATTGCCCTAGACTCTGAAACACCAGCCCCAGCAAGACCCCTACACTGCCCGAACACCACTGCACTGCCCTAAACCCTGAAACACCAGCCCCAGCACGACCCCCTACACTGCCCGAACACCACTGCACTGCCCTAAACCTTGAAACACCAGCCCCAGCACCACCCCCTACACTGCCCGAACACCACTGCACTGCCCTAAACCCTGAAACACCAGCCCCAGCACCACCCCCTACAATGCCCGAACACCACTGTACTGCCCTAAACCCTGAAACACCACCCCCTGCACCGCCCCTACACTGCCCGAACACCACTGCACTGCCCTAAACCCTGAAACACCACCCCCTGCACGACCCCCTACACTGCCCGAACACCACTGCACTGCCCTAAACCCTGAAACACCACCCCTGCACCACCCCCTACACTGCCCGAACACCACTGCACTGCCCTAAACCCTGAAACACCACCCCCAGCATGACCCCTTTACTGCTCGAACACCACTGCACTGCCCCAAACCCTGAAACACCACCCCCAGCATGACCCCCTACACTGCCTGAACACCACTGCCCTAAACCCTAAAACACCACCCCTGCATGACCCCCTACACTGCCCGAACACCACTGCACTGCCCTAAACCCTGAAACACCACCCCTGCACGACCCCCTACACTGCCTGAACACCACTGCACTGCCCTAAACCCTGAAACACCACCCCCAGCACGACCCCCTACACTGCCCAAACACCACTGCACTACCCTAAACCCTAAAACACCACCCCCAGCACGACCCCCTACACTGCCCGAACACCACTGCACTGCCCTAAACCCTAGAACACTACCCCCAGCATGACCCCCTATACTACCCGAACACCACTGCACTACCCTAAACCCTAAAATACTCCCCGCAGCACGACCCCCTACACTACCCGAACACGACTGCACTGCCCTAAACCCTAAAACACTCCCCCCAGCACGACCCCCTACACTACCCGAACACCACTGCACTGCCCTAAACCCTAAAACACTCCCCCAGCATGACCCCCTACACTACCCAAACACCACTGCACTACCCTAAACCCTAAAACACTAACCCCAGCACGACCCCCTACACTACCCAAACACCACTGTACTACCCTAAACCCTAAAACACTCCCCCAGGACGACTCCCTACACTACCCAAACACCACTGCACTACCCTAAACCCTAAATCTACCCCCAGCATGACCCCCTACACTACACAAACACCACTGCACTACCTTAAACCCTAAATCTACCCCCAGCATGACCCCCTACACTACACAAACACCACTGCACTACCCTAAACCCTAAATCTAACCCCAGCATGACCCCCTACACTACACAAACACCACTGCACTACCCTAAACCCTAAAACACTACCCCCAGCACGACCCTCTTCACTTCCTAAACACAACTGCACAATTTGTTACAGGCGTTGCAACGCAGGCCTGTGGTGCTTACTGGAAGTACCTGGTGGGCTGGTTGGGCCCCAGGGACTCTCAGGATTCAAGGTGACCTAATCCCCCAACTTAAAACGCGCCACGGGCGCGTTTGCACAGTGGTGAAGGGAGGGGCGGGGCCTCAGGTGACATGTGCGCAAACACGCCCTGTGGTGCGTTTTAAGTTGGGGAGTTAATTCCCTTTGAATCCTGGGGGCCAACTAGCCCACCAGGTACCTTCAGTAAGCACAACAGAGTTGCGTTGCAGAGAGGTGAAAAAGGTGCGTGGCCTCGGAACGCCTCTCTGCAACTCAGCTCTGTGGTCCTAACTGTAGGTACCTGGGGGGCTAGTTGGGCCTCAGGATCCCTCAGGATTCAAGGGGACTTAATCCCGCAACTTAAAACGCGCCATGGGCGCGTTTGCACACATGTCACCTCAGGCCCCTCCCTTCACCACTGTGCAAACGCGCACTGGCTCTGGTTAGTCAGAGTCAGTTACCACCAGTACCCGTCTGAAAAAGTTGTGGGCACAGGATGATTTTGCAACAAGGCCTCTTTCTGCTCCTCTGTTGGTTCTTTCTGCACATCTTTTGCTTCTTTCTGTGCGTTTTTTCTTCTTTCTTCACATGTCCTACCTCTGTTGGCATAGTTAGAAACTAGCATTTAAAAACCTTTGAAATTCACTTAAAAAATCATAGGTTTCAGGCACGTTATAGTTAGAAATTAGCATTTAAAAAACCTTTGAAATTCACTGAAAAAACCATAGGTTTCAGGCACGTTATAGTTAGAAATTAGCATTTAAAAAACCTTTGAAATTCACTGAAAAACCATAGGTTTCAGGCACGTTATAGTTAGAAATTAGCATTTAAAAACCTTTGAAATTCACTGAAAAAACCATAGGTTTCAGACACGTTATAGTTAGAAATTAGCATTTAAAAAACCTTTGAAATTCACTGAAAAACCATAGGTTTTAGGGACAGTTATAGTTAGTTGGACATTGCACTCGTACAAAACCCGTGGAAATTCCCCTGTTATAGTTAGTTCAGCTAACTATAACTCGCGCCCATAATGCACTGCTGATGACGTCACATATTACATCACTCATGACATGGTCAGTGACATCACTGATGACATCACTGATGACATCTCAAATGACATCACTGATGACATCATCCATGTGATAATTTCATGCATCTTCTCACACCCTAATATAACTTTTGATACACCCACTCTAAATTACAGACTGCCATTCTCAAAACCATAGACACTCCAACACCAAAAACTACATACCCACTCACTGATTCTTAGGTCTACACACACATCCACTCACTCACCTGTACAGTCACTCATACTTACAGTCACTCAGTACAGGACTATCATATGCACTCATACACCTATATAAACACTCACACACCGCCACTCATCCATAGAGGTACTCACACACCTAGTCAGTCATGCAAAAATTAATCACACACCCATTTACTCACCTATACAGTTATACACACACCAGCTCACTTACTCATACAAATACTAGCACATTCTTACGCTCTTATACAATAACTGATACAAGCACACACGCATCCATACAGCCACTCTCACAATAACACAATCTCACTTATAGCCATTTAAATACTCTAACACACATATATACTGCCTTTTACATATGTAGTTACTTGCACATGTACCACTGAGATATGCATTCACTCACTAACACACCCATACACACACTCACCCACCCAAGCAGTCCATCACAGATGCACTCTTGAAATCATGCACCCAGTGAATCACCCACTCACACATCTATGTATAGAGTCACACACACCCCCACCCACACAAACACTCAGGCAGCCATACAGATACTCAGAGAACCAATCAATAACCCATATAGACACTCATGTAGCTATTCGCAAATCCATGCATCCACTTACACACCAACAAACAGACGGATACAGACATTCACACAGTTTAGTCACTAACCCATGCATTCAGTAAGATACGTTTAATCACTCACTTGTAGAGTCAGTCACTCACGTACTAAATCATCCATTCAGACACTTATACACCCACTCATTCTTCAATACGCCTTTCCCTATATATATTAAACATATTTAAACTTTACAGAAACACACAGTCACTGGATGATGTCATCAGTGATGTCATCAGTGATGTCATTTGAGATGTCATCAGTGATGTCATCAGTGATGTCACTGACCATGTCATGAGTGATGTAATATGTGACGTCATCAGCAGTGCATTGCGGGGCGCGAGTTATAGTTAGCTGAACTAACTATAACAGGGGAATTTCACGGGTTTTGTACGAGTGCAATGTCCAACTAACTATAACTGTCCCTAAAACCTATGGTTTTTTCAGTGAATATATATATATATATATATATATATATATATATATTACCTACTGGCGGTCGCCAGTAGGTAGTTATAGTTAGGAGCTATTTTCAATAGGAAAAGGGTTTTTTGATTTGCCAATAACTTTGGCGCCGGTTGCCGAATCTTCGCGATATTTTCAAAACTAATGACCCTCTACGGTCAGCTCCTGTCTTGAAAGCTTCGGGGTGATTCGTCAAGCGGGGGCCGAGAAAAAAGGGGGGTCCCAAAACGCGTTTTCCCCATGTTAATTTCCATAGGAACTTTAGACACGGCTACAGCCCGAACTGCTGAACGGAATTACACCAAATATGGCAAAAAGGTAGCTTTTGGTCCAGAAAGCACTCTTGTGTTTAAATGGTGTAAATCCATTCAGTAGTTCCTGAGAAATTAAAAAAGAAAAATATCGATATCTGAGCACTGAGGAGGAGTCACGACTCCTCCCGAGCACGAGCTGACTTTTGATTGGGTGCCAACACTCCAAACCAGGAAGTGTTGGCAGCCATCTTGTGACTCGGTAACCGAGTCACAAGAAAAGAGTGGAAAAAAGGTTGAAAAACAAGAAAAGGGGGCAGGGTAGAAACACCCTGACCCCCCAGGCATGCTCAGGGGGTCCCAGAAGGACCCCCAGGCCCAAAAAAAGCTTTTTTTTTTTTAAATGGCAGAATTTGCGCTGGGTGCGCGAATCCGGCCGAAATGTTTTTTAAAAAATGAAGCGCGGGCTCCCGCGCTTCGTTATCTGTAAGCCCCCGGGTGGGCCAGGTCCCGGGGGCAATGTTTATACTGTGTGTGGGGGCCCGCGGGTGTCCCTGCAGCCCTGGGGACTGCCACCTCCCCGGGGCTTTTGAAATAATATGCGGGGGACATGCACCACCTCCCGGGGCCGAAAGTGGACTTCATCCCCCAAGCTGCAGTGTGCCAGGAGCCGCGTTTGCAGAGTGGTGTAAAAAGTGGGCGTGGCCTCAGACAACTCTGAGCAATCCAGGTGTGTGGCGCTTACTGGAGGTACCTGGTGGGCTATTTGGCCCCCAGGGACCCTCAGGAATGAAGGGGACTTAATACCCCAACTTAGAACGCACCAGGAGGCGCGTTTGCAGAGTGGTGTGGAAAGGGGCGTGGCCTTTGTCCACCTCTCAGCAATCCCACTGTGAGGGGCTTACTGGAGGTAAGACGTAGGCTAGTTGGCCCCTAAAGGACCCTCAGCAGCGAAGGGGACTTCAATCCCCATTCCAGAGCGCGCCAGGGAGCGCGTTTGCAGAGTGGTGGGCAAGGGGCGTGGCCTGCTATGAGAACTTAGCAATCCTGCTGTGTGGGACTTACTGGAGGTAATAGGAGGGGTAGTTGGCCCTAAGGTTGTCCTTGGGGGCAACTACCCTCTTGTTACCTGCAGTAAGTCCACACAGTGGGATTGCTAAGGCATCTAAGGAGGACATGCCCCCTTTCTCCACCACTCTGCAAATCGCTCCTGGCAGACTACGGGATGGGGGATGAAGTCCAATTTACTCCTGAGGGACTTTGGGGGCCAAGAAGCCCTCTTGGTACCTCCTCTAAGTCCTATGCAGCGGAATTCCTGAGCGCTGGTCGGAGGCCCAGCACCCTTTCTCCACCACTCTGCAAACGTGACTACTACTTAAAGAAGCATCTTTCTGCACCTCTGACTTAGAGGTAGTTTTAATCCCCTTGCCCTATTATGTACTAGGACCTTACAGAGGAGGTCATACCAATCACAGGGGTACCCCAACGCATAGTGTTCCCTAGTGTATGTAGGTATTTTCACTGTATTCTAAGTGTCTTTTAGCATAGCACTGGCTTTAGGCCTGGCTAGTCAGTCAGTTACCACCAGTACCCGTCAGCAAAAAGTTGGGGGCACAGGATGACTTTGCAACAAGGCCTCTTTCTGCTCCTCTGTTGGTTCTTTGTGCACAACTCTTGCTTCTTTCTGCACCTTTCTTTATCTTTCTGGACTTCTGTTGCCTCTTTCTGCATTTCTCTTGCTTTTTTCTGCGCCTTTCTTCCTCTTTCTGCACATGTCCTATCTCTGTAGGCATAGTTAGAAATTAGCATTTAAAAAACCTTTGAAATTCACTGAAAAAAACCACAGGTTTCAGGGACGTTATAGTTAGAAATTAGCATTTAAAAAACCTTTGAAATTCACTGAAAAAACCATAGGTTTCAGGGACGTTATAGTTAGAAATTAGCATTTAAAAAACCTTTGAAATTCACTGAAAAACCATAGGTTTCAGGGATGTTATAGTTAGAAATTAGCATTTAAAAAACCTTAGAAATTCACTGAAAAAACCACAGGTTTCATGGACGTTATAGTTAGTTGGACATTTCACTCGTACAAAACCAGAGAAATTCGGCCGTTATAGTTAGTTAAGCTAACTATAACTCGCGCCCCCACAATGCACTGCTGATTACGTCACATATTACATCATTCATGACATTGTCAGTGACATCACTGATGACATCACTGATGACATCTCAAATGACATCACTGATGACATCATTCAAGTGATAATCTGATGCACCTCCTCATACCCTAATATAACCTTTGATACATCCACTCTAAAATACAGACACCCATTTTTAAAACCATAGACACACCAATACCAGTTACTACATACCCACTCGCTGATTCCTAGGTCTACACACACATCCACTCATTCACCCATACAGTCACTCATACATTCAGTCACTCATCAATACAGCACTATCATTTGCACTCATACACCTATACAGACACTCACACACCACCACTCATCCATAGAGTTACTCACACACCTAGTCAGTCATGCAAAGAATCAATCACACTCCCATTTACTCACCTATACAGTTATACACACACCACCTCACTTATTCATACAGATAGTAACACATACTTGCTCTCTTATACAATCACTGATACAAGCACACACTCATCCATACAGGCACTCTCACAATCACTCACTCTCACATATAGTCATTTATATACTCCAACACTCACATATACTGCCTTTCACATATGTAGATACTCACACATGTACCACTGAGACATCAATTCACTCACCAACACACCAATACACACACTCACCAACCCATACAGCCCTTCACAGATGCACTCTTGAACCCATACACCCAGTGAATCACCTACTCACACATCTATGCATAGAGTCACACACCCCGACCCACCCACACAGACACTCAGGCATCCATACAGATACTCAGACAACCAATCAATAACCCATATAGACACTCATGTAGCTACTCACCAACCCATGCAGCCACTGGGGTGGAGCCTGGAGCCGAACGGACGTGAATGGTTTCAGCTCCGCTCCAGGCCCCGTGGAAATGGACAAATACAGCGCTTGGACTGCCGTGAATTTGAGCCCAGAAGAAGAGCTAATCATGAGCTCCTGAGCGGGACACCCGCAGCTCGTTTTTGCAGCCCGGAGACCGCCGGCGGTGTCTTATAGCGAAGATTCCTGGCAGCCTGGGGAAGGCAGCACGATGGCGGCTGCCACGGAGAAGCAGATCGGAGGATAGAGGTGGGGCTCGCGGTCGGACTGAAGGAGTGAATTGAGAGAGCCCGCGGCTCTCGCTCCATGAGGCTTCCGCGACCCGTTCCGAGGGGAGCGGAGGTGATGTTATGTGACCGCAATCCCGAGCACGCTGACTCGATTGAGAGCCCTCCCCGCCCCCCCTCCAGACAGCACGAGCGAGAAGCTGGCGTTAAGGCGATGCACCCGGTGAGGAGAAGGGGGAAGAGGCGACAAGTGCGGGGGCCCGGCAGGCTACGTTTTGATGCGTGGACACTCGCTGACAGAGAAGCCTGGGGTTGGCAAGACTACCTGTAAGACACCCATTGACTAATGCCTGACCCTAAGATGGCGCCGGCCAGGCAATTCTTTCACTACACGGAGGCCTCGTGTATGGGCCCGAGTTGCTAATGCAGAGGGATCGGCGGACGCTGGCGCTGTGCACCCCTCGATCGGTCCTCCATTTCTGTGGCCGCCCGCCTTGAAAACTGACTAGGAGGCTTCCTCCTGCACCATCACTAATCGGCCTTCTCCCTTCATGTTCTGTACGGAGGTACGGAGAGGGCGAGTGCGGTTGGGTTGAGACGCCTGACCCTAAGATGGACAACATACGATGAGGCTTACCAGTAAGGGGGACATGGAGTGGCTGAATAGGGGTCCTTCCTATACGACTGGGGTATGAGGAAGGCAAGCTAAATGTCAAGCTAATGTCCTTTTATGTGCACACAAGGGCTGCAAAGCATTAACTAATCTGGTGACTGCATTTGCCTGACTCTAAGACGGCATCTGAGAAGCAATAATTAGTCCCAGTGGAGACCCAGATTTTCAGTTTTCAGTTTAGAGTCTCAGCAACTTACTAGGAAAGATGGTGAAAGCAATGATCATATATGATCCGCAACATCAACGCTTCCCTCTGGCTGGGGCTAGGGGCTCTGCCCCTGTGAAACCGGCTTTCATTTAAGACGGGGCAACTCATCATTAAATGCAAATTGCGGATCACTTAAGAGGGGACCTCAAAACATGGCTGCACTAACCTTCACCTTCATGACTGCCATGCCAATTCCGTATCTGTCCATTGCCTGACCCTTGATACCTCACCATTTAATGGCCTCCTAGGAGTCACCCTCAGTCATATGCTCCGGTGAGTCAACGAACAGCCCTAGAGCAACAGCACAATTCTCTCTACTTCTCGCACTTTACCCTCAAAGGACGGCTCCGAACACTCTACCCCACCTTTCCCAATAGGGTGCCTGCCCCCATCATACCTAGTCACAATGCCACCCGCCACGTCAGCCTACACCTACCCCTCCTCTGCGAACCACTTAAAACTGCACGGACCAAACTCCTTCTCGATCAGTTTCCCCCCTAACCTCTCACCCAAAGCAAAAAAAAACTTTAAGCAAAAACTGATCGAACAACATCCTGAATCACTATTCGCGGACATCTACCACTGCGCCTCCAAAGGACAGGTAAAAATGGATCTCATCTTCCACACTGAAACACCCGAAATATGGAACTCCATCCTCAGATCGCAACTCAATATTTCCAAAATTACTAACACTTCCCATAGCTGCAAACTGACATTCTCAGCCCCTAACCGCAACAGGCGAAATGGGAACACCACTGTAACCATCTATTCCAATGGCACAGTCCTGATACAAGCCAACAACGACAATCTAGAGTCCTTTGACGCCCTCTTCCCATCTCTCCGGACTGCCCCCTCTCACGTATTCCTCCCCTGCCCGCCCCTCCTCCTCTCCCTGAAGAGCCTGACCCGCCAACCGAACTCACCCACCATTCTGGTGCACCCTTGTAACAACACCTGCCTCCCGCGGTGAGACATCACCCTCAACACTACCAGAGAGAACAAGACCCCACTACCCCCCTCCGGCAACCACCCCCACCCACCCCCCGCCCTCCATCCCTCCCAACCCACTTCGAACGACTTCAACACACAGTATGTGACTCCCAACCCCCTCCCCAGACCCACATACAATTTAACACCGACGCCCCAACACGGCCACTGCCTCCCCGCACCCTCTGCCCCACCTAGAACCCACACGGACAGCTCACTCACAAAATGGCAACTTAACAACGTTAGGCTCTCCCCCCCAGGTTTAACATGCCCACCCAGAACACCCACACCGACATAGAGACTGGGCAGCGGCTCACCCTGCTTGAAAGCCAGATAGCGACCATAATACAGGGTTTTAGTGAAATCCTAACCAACCTCGCCGCGCCCCTAAAGCCTCACCGTATCCCCTCCTTCCCCCTCCTTCTCAACAGAGGCTTTCCAAGGCTCCCCACCCGAGATGGATCTCTACCCCCTCTCTAATCAGACACAGAGACCCAAAAGAACTAGAGATGCAATGTCTGCGAGTGAAGCGGCAGATCTCACTTCCTCGTACGAAAATCCTATTACTGCCACCCTCCAATCCAAAATCCAGGTGATCACCGGACTGGGAAGAGAACAGGCCCCTCCGAAATCCCCTAGACCCCCGGCCACTCGCACTATCATCCCCACAGTCCCCCGAATGAAAAAACCCATAACAGAGACGCCCCCCCACCAACTGCATGCTCATAAACTGCAGATCAGCCACCAAGCATGCCACAGAGCTAGCGGAATCCATCCTCACCCACGAAATAGACATAGCATTCATCACCGAGACATGGCTAAATGACTCCTCCTTACCACTCATGGATACTCTTGTCCCCCCTGGCTTTGTAATCACCAACAAAGATAGAAAAGACCAAAGAGGTGGAGGCATAGCAATCATCCACAAAAACAATATTTCCGTGACGGAAATAGACTCCTTCAACTACAACACCTTTGAGTGCCTAACCGCCAACATCAACACTAGCAACAACAAAATACTAATCTGCCACCTTATTTACCACCCCCCAGGCAACACCACCACATTCACTGAACACCTGTCTGACCTGATTGCCCACTGCTCTCTCCGAGACACAAACAACTTACTTCTGGGTGACCTCAATCTACACTAGAATGAAGAAAACAACCCACTAATCCAGAACCTGAATGAGCTGCTACACAGCAACAACCTTACCCAACACTGCTCAGAGGAAACCCATAACAGAGGAGCAATCCTAGATGCCATTATCGCCCAGCACGACACAGTCACGATAGACCACACCCTGCCCGTGGATTGGTCCAACCACCACTTAATCCTATTCCACCTCACTCAGCCGATCACAATTAAACCGCCACCCAAGACCCTCCGAAATGGACTAGAAACCTTACTCAGATTAACATGACTGACCTAGAGGAAAGGGTTAACTCTCTCCTCACTGCCTCCACGGATGATCTATCCACAACAGAACTCACCACCCACTACAACACAAACATGACTTCCATTCTAGATCAAGTAGCCCCCTTGAAACTAAAAAAAATACCAGGAACATCCCATCCAGATCTTGGTTCAACACGGACATGAACAACGAAAGGAGACAACTAAGAGCTACAGAAAGACTATGG
This sequence comes from Calotriton arnoldi, assembly GCA_963921515.1. Classification (NCBI taxonomy): domain Eukaryota; kingdom Metazoa; phylum Chordata; class Amphibia; order Caudata; family Salamandridae; genus Calotriton; species Calotriton arnoldi. Next base: position 382,269 of record CAWUFW010001896.1, read on the forward strand.
AGGAGCAACCCCTCCACAAGCCTACACGAACAACTCAAAGCAGCCCGAAGGAAATACAAAAAACACATCAGCAGCGAAAAATCCACCTTCTTCTGCGCCGCCCTGGACAACGCAAAAAACAGGCCCAACGAACTGTTCAAAATCATCAGGCAACAAACCTCCAAGCCCCCGGAATCCTCTCTACAGGCCTCCAAGGACTTGTGCGAAAACTTCGCCAACTTCTTTGAAGAAAAAATCACCAAGATTGAGCTCTCACTGGACATCAACGTCAACCCCGTCTGCAAAAGCCTGCACCCAGTGACAGTAGACAGCACGCTCAAGCACCCCACTAAAACCTGGAAGTCCTTCAACCGCATCCTGGAAACCGAGATCCTCAAACTGATCTCCACCTTCAAACCAGCCTCTCACGTCCTTGACCCGATACCCACCCAATTGACCAAAAAACTGAAACTCTCCATAGCCCCGTTCTGGTGCAAGATCATAAACAGCTCCCTGAGAACCGGCATCATATCTGAATGCCTCAAAGTTGGCCAAGTCACGCCACTACTAAAAAAAACAGGCCTTGACTCCAAGGAACTGAATAACTTCAGACCCGTCTCCAATCTCCCCCTCCTATCGAAAATCCTTGAAAAATGCGTCCTCCTACAACTGACTCAGCACATGGATAGCATCAACCTTCTTGATCCCCACCAATCGGGTTTCAGAAAAGGTTATAGCACCGAGACTGCGATCCTTAACATCACAGACGACATCCACAAATCACTTGATACCGTCCAATGTTGCCTCCTCATTCTCCTGGACCTATCGGCAGCCTTTGACACGGTTGATCACCAACTTCTCATCAAGGCTTTACAAGAAAGGGTAGGTGCTGATGAGGTGGTCCTATGCTGGTTCTCCTCCTTCTTACACAGCCGCTCACAAAGGATAAAAAAAAAAAACTTTACCTCCGACCTACACCCCGTCAGCAGGGGCGTCCCCCAAGGTTCAGTGCTCTCACCTCAACTGTTCAACATATACATGGAACCCCTCACCACCTTACACAAAAATGCCAACATCCCTTTCCACCTATATGCAGATGACACCCAGATCTATCTAGAAACCTCCTCCATAGATGACATTCACAGACTAAATGACACTCTAAAAGAAATCCAACATTGGCTGTCGCTTAACCACTTAAAACTCAACCAAGACAAAACTGAGATCCTCCTCATCTCCAACAAAGAAGAGAACCCTCAAATTTCAGAATGGCTAAAAGTTTGGATGCTCTCAAAGGCAATCGCACTCTGACCAACTCCGTAAAATCATTAGGAATCACCCTAGACTCAAACCTCGACATGGCCAAACACATCAAGAACTCCGCAAAGAGTGCCTTCGTCAACCTGAAGCTACTCAACAAAATAAAACCATTCATCCCAACCAAAGACCTCAGACAAGCCACCCAATCACTGGTGCTATCCAGACTCGACTATGGGAATGCCACCCTCACTGGTACAGCAAAATATCACCTAGCTCTCCTCAAAACTACTCTCAACGCAGCAGCCAGAATGGTCACTGGAATTAGGAAATACGATCACATTTCACCAGCACTCAGAGAACTAAAATGGCTCACAATCGAATTGCGTGCCAGTTTCAGAACTGCCTGCCTCACGCACAAAGTCCTGCACACAGGAAAACCTGAGTATCTGGCTGCTAAACTCAAGGGGGTTGGTCAGACAAGGAACCTCAGGAGCTCCAGCACCTTACTACTCATCCCTATGAAAACACGCAAACAAAAAACTGCCGCACGGTCCTTCGCCGGAAACGCGCCCAAAATCTGGAACTCCATCCCAGTCGGTATCAGGACTATCTCGTCCTTCACAAAATTAAAAAAACACCTAAAAGTCCTCTTCCTGAACTGCGCCCTCCCGAATGGATAGCCGCCGCCCAAACGCAAATTCCTGCTCGCCGTTGCTCCCAGACATTGTATCACTAAGACCTACCTCCTCCTTGCTATTTGACCCCTACCTGCTCCTCCCCCCCTAAGAGGTTCAACCCAAGACAACGTGCTCTCAATGAGGTTATCTCAGGACTCACATACTACCTCAATGCTGCTCAGCACACTTGGACTTCCGAACCAATGTGTATAATACTGCTCTATTGTATGACTCTTGCACAAAAAACTGTTGTAAAGCGCTCCGATACCCTCGGGTCAGCCCAGCGCTATATAAAACTCCTTAAATAAATTAATAAATGAATACACACCAACTGACAGACTAATACAGACATTCACACAGTTTAGTCACTAACCCATGCATTCAGTAAGACACGATTAATCACTCACTTATACAATCAGTCACGCACCTACTAAATCATCCATTCAGACACTTATACACCCACTCATTCTTCAATACACCTTGGCATATATATATATATATATATATATATATTAAACATATTTAAACTTTACAGACACACAGAGTCACTGGATGATGTCATCAGTGATGTCATTTGAGATGTCATCAGTGATGTCATCAGTGATGTCACTGACCATGTCATGAATGATGTAATATGTGACGTCATCAGCAGTGCATTGCGGGGGCGCGAGTTATAGTTAGCCTAACTAGCTATAACGGCCAAATTTCTCTGGTTTTGTACGAGTGAAATGTCCAACTAACTATAACGTCCCTGAAACCTGTGGGTTTTTTCAGTGAATATATATAGATATATATATATATATATATCACTGAAAAAACCATAGGTTTCAGACACGTTATAGTTAGAAATTAGCATTAAAAAAACCTTTGAAATTCACTGAAAAAACCATAGGTTTTAGGGACAGTTATAGTTAGTTGGACATTTCACTCGTACAAAACCATAGAAATTCCCCCGTTATAGTTAGTTCAGCTAACTATAACTCGCGCCCGCAATGCACTGCTGATGACGTCACATATTACATCACTCATGACATGGTCAGTGACATCACTGATGACATCACTGATGACATCTCAAATGACATCACTGATGACATCATCCAGTGACTGTGTGTTTCTGTAAAGTTTAAATATGTTTAATATATATTGGGAAAGGCGTATTGAAGAATGAATGGGTGTATAAGTGTCTGAATGGATGATTTAGTAAGTGAGTGATTAAATGTATCTTACTGAATGTATGGGTTAGTGACTAAACTGTGTGAATGTCTGTATCCGTCTGTCTGTTGGTTTGTAAGCGGCTGCATGGCTTTCTGAATAGCTACATGAGTGTCTACATGGGTTATTGATTGATTGTCTGAGTATCTGTATGGGTGCCTGAGTATTTGTGTGGGTGGGGTGTGTGTGACTCTGTGCATAGATGTGTGAGTTGGTGATTCACTGGGTGCATGGTTTCAAGAGTGCATCTGTGATGGACTGTATGGGTGGGTGAGTGTGTGTATCGGTGTGTTAGTGATTGAATGTATATCTCAGTGGTACATGTGTGAGTAACTACATATGTGAAAGGCAGTATATATGTGTGTTGGAGTATATAAATGGCTATAAGTGAGAGTGTGTGAATGTGAGAGTGGCTGTATGGATGAGTGTGTACTTGTATCAGTGATTGTATAAGAGTGTAAGAATGTGCTAGTATTTGTATGAGTAAGTGAGCTGGTGTGTGTATAACTGTTTAGGTGAGTAAATGGGTGTGTGATTAAGTTTTTTGCATGACTGACTCAGTGTGTGAGTACCTCTATGGATGAGTGGCGGTGTGTGAGTGTTTATATAGGTGTATTAGTGCATATGATAGTCCTGTACTGAGTGACTAAGTATGAGTGACTGTACGGGTGAGTGAGTGGATGTGTGTGTAGACCTAAGAATCAGTGAGTGGGTATGTAGTTTTTGGTGTTGGAGTGTCTATGGTTTTGAGAATGGCAGTCTATAATTTAGAGTGGGTGTATCAAAAGTTATATTAGGGTGTGAGAAGATGCATGAAATTATCACATGGATGATGTCATCAGTGATGTCATTTGAGATGTCATCAGTGATGTCACTGACCATGTCATGAGTGATGTAATATGTGACGTCATCAGCAGTGCATTGCGGGGCGCGAGTTATAGTTAGCTGAACTAACTATAACGGGGAATTTCTATGGTTTTGTACGAGTGAAATGTCCAACTAACTATAACTGTCCCTAAAACCTATGGTTTTTTCAGTGAATTTCAAAGGTTTTTTAAATGCTAATTTCTAACTATAACGTGCCTGAAACCTATGGTTTTTTCAGTGAATTTCAAAGGTTTTTTAAATGCTAATTTCTAACTATAACGTGCCTGAAACCTATGATTTTTTAAGTGAATTTCAAAGGTTTTTTAAATGCTAGTTTCTAACTATGCCTACAGAGGTAGGACATGTGAAGAAAGAAGAAAAAACGCACAGAAAGAAGCAAAAGATGTGCAGAAAGAACCAACAGAGGAGCAGAAAGAGGCCTTGTTGCAAAATCATCCTGTGCCCACAACATTTTCAGACGGGTACTGGTGGTAACTGACTCTGACTAACCAGAGCCAGTGCTATGCTAAAAGACACTTAGAATACAGTGAAAACACCTACATACACTAGGGAACACTATGCGTTGGGGTACCCCTGTGATTAGCATAACCTCCTCTGCAAGTCCCTAGTACATAATAGGGCAGGGGATTAAAACTACCTCTTAAAACGCGCTACAGGGCGCGTTTGCACAGTGGTGAAGGGAGGGGGGCCTGAGGTGACATGTGTGCAAACGCACCCCGTGGCGCGTTTTAAGTTGCGGGATTAAGTCCCCTTGAATTCTGAGGGTCCCTGGGGCCCAACTAGCCCCCAGGTACCTACAGTTAGGACCACAGAGCTGAGTTGCAGAGAGGCGATCCGAGGCCACGCACCTTTTTCACCTCTCTGCAACGCAACTCTGTTGTGCTTACTGAAGGTACCTGGTGGGCTAGTTGGCCCCCAGGGTCCCTCAGGATTCAAAGGGAATTAATTCCCCAACTTAAAACGCACCACAGGGCGTGTTTGCGCACATGTCACCTGAGGCCCCGCCCTCCCTTCACCACTGTGCAAACGCACCCCGTGGTGCGTTTTAAGTTGGGAGATTAGGTCACCTTGAATCCTGAGGGTCCCTGGGGCCCAACAAGCCCACTAGGTACTTCCAGTAAGCACCACAGGCCTGCGTTGCAACGCCTGTAACAAATTGTGCAGTTGTGTTTAGGTAGTGAAGAGGGTCGTGCTGGGGGTAGTGTTTTAGGGTTTAGGGTAGTGCAGTGGTGTTTGTGTAGTGTAGGGGGTCATGCTGGGGGTAGATTTAGGGTTTAGGGTAGTGCAGTGGTGTTTGGGTAGTGTAGGGAGTCGTGCTGGGGGAGTGTTTTAGGGTTTAGGGTAGTGCAGTTGTGTTTGGGTAGTGTAGGGGTTGTGCTGGGGGTAGTGTTTTAGGGTTTAGGGTAGTGCAGTGGTGTTTGGGTAGTGTAGGGGGTCGTGCTGGGGGTAGTGATTTAGGGTAGTGCAGTGGTGTTTGGGTAGTGTAGGGGGTACTGCTGGGGGTAGTGTTTTAGGGTTTAGGTTAGTGCAGTGGTGTTTGGGTAGTGTAGGGGTTACTGCTGGGGGTAGTGTTTTAGGGTTTAGGGTAGTGCAGTGGTGTTTGTGTAGTGTAGGGGGTAGTGTTTTAGGGTTTAGGGTAGTGCAGTGGTGTTTGTGTAGTGTAGGAGGTCATGTTTTAGGGTTTAGGGTAGTGCAGTGGTCTTTGGGTAGTGTAGGGAGTCATGCGGGGGTAGTGTTTTAGGGTTTAGGGTAGTGTAGGGGGTCATGCGGGGGGTAGTGTTTTAGGGATTAGGGTAGTGCATTGGTGTTTGGGTAGTGTAGGGGGTCATGCGGGGGGTAGTGTTTTAGGGTTTAGGGCAGTGCAGTGGTGTTTGGGTAGTGTAGAGGGTCGTGCTGGGGGAGTGTTTTAGGGTTTAGGGCAGTGCAGTGGTGTTCGGGTAGTGTGGGGGTCATGCTTGGGGAGTGTTTTAGGGTTTAGGGCAGTGCTGTGGTGTTCGGGTAGTATAGGGGGTCGTGCTGGGGGAGTGTTTGAGGGTTTAGGGCAGTGCAGTCGTGTTCGGGTAGTGTAGGGGGTTGTGCTGGGGGTAGTATTTTAGGGTTTAGGGTAGTGCAGTGGTGTTCGGGTAGTGTAGGGGGTCGTGCTGGGGGTAGTGTTCTAGGGTTTAGGGCAGTACAGTGGTGTTTGGGCAGTGTAGGGGGTAATGCTGGGGGTGGTGTTTTAGGGTTTAGGGCAGTGCAGTGGTGTTCGGGCAGTGTAGGGGGTCGTGCTGGGGTTGGTGTTTCAGGGTTTAGGGCAGTGCAGTGGTGTTCGGGCAGTGTAGGGGGTGGTGTTTCAGGGTTTAGGGCAGTGCAGTGGGGTTCGGGCAGTGTAGGGGGTCGTGCAGGGGTGGTGTTTCAGGGTTTAGGGCAGTGGTGTTCGGGCAGTGTAGGGGGTCGTGCTGGGGGTGGTGTTTCAGGGTTTGGGGCAGTGCAGTGGTGTTCGAGCAGTAAAGGGGTCGTGCTGGGGTGGGGTTTCAGGGTTTAGGGCAGTGCAGTTGTGTCGGGCAGTGTAGGGGGCGGTGCAGGGGTGGTGTTTCAGGGTTTAGGGCAGTGCAGTGGTGTTCGGGCAGTGTAGGGGGTCATGCAGGGGGTGGTGTTTCAGGGTTTAGGGCAGTGCAGTGGTGTTCGGGCAGTGTAGGGGCTCATGCTGGGGCTGGTGTTTCAGGGTTTAGGGCAGTACAGTGGTGTTCGGGCAGTGTAGGGGGTCGTGCTGGGGCTGGTGTTTCAGGGTTTAGGGCAGTGCAGTGGTGTTCGGGCAGTGTAGGGGGTCGTGCTGTGGCTGGTGTTTCAGGGTTTAGGGCAGTGCAGTGGTGTTCGGGCAGTGTAGGTGGTCGTGCTGGGGCTGGTGTTTCAGGGTTTAGGGCAGTGCAGTGGTGTTCGGGCAGTGTAGGGGGTCATGCTGGGGCTGGTGTTTCAGGGTTTAGGGCAGTGCAGTGGTGTTCGGGCAGTGTAGGGGGTCTTGCTGGGGCTGGTGTTTCAGAGTCTAGGGCAGTGCAGTGGTGTTCGGGCAGTGTAAGGGGTCTTGCTGGGGCTGGTGTTTCAGGGTTTAGGGCAGTGCAGTGGTGTTCAGGCAGTGTAGGGGGTCGTGCTGGGGTTGGTGTTTCAGGGTTTAGGGCAGTGGAGTGGTGTTTGGGCAGTGTAGGGGGTCGTGCTGGGGCTGGTGTTTCATGGTTTAGGGCAGTGCAGTGGTGTTTGGGCAGTGTAGGGGGTCGTGCTGCGGGTGGTGTTTCAGGGTTTAGGGCAGTGCAGTGGTGTTCGGGCAGTGTAGGGGGTCATGCTGGGGGTGGTGTTTCAGGATTTAGGGCAGTGCAGTGGTGTACGGGCAGTGTATGGGGTCTTGCTGGGGGTGGTGTTTCAGGGTTTAGGGCAGTGGTGTTCAGGCAGTGTAGGGGGTCTTGCTGGGGGTAGTGTTTCAGGGTTTAGGGCAGTGCAGTGGTGTTCGTGCAGTGTAGGGGGTCGTGCTGGGGGTGGTGTTTCAGGGTGTAGGGCAGTGCAGTAGTGTTCGGGCAGTGTAGGGGATCGTGCAGGGGGTGGTGTTTCAGGGTTTAGGGCAGTGCAGTGGTGTTCGGGCAGTGTAGGGGGTCGTGCTGGGTGTGGTGTTTCAGGGTTTAGGGCAGTGCAGTGGTGTTCGGGCAGTGTAGGGGGTCGTGCAGGGGGTGGTGTTTCAGGGTTTAGGGCAGTGCAGTGATGTTCGGGCAGTGTAGGGGTCGTGCTGGCGCTGGTGTTTCAGGGTTTAGGGCAGTGCAGTGGTGTTCGGGCAGTGTAGGTGGTCTTGCTGGGGGTGGTGTTTCAGTGTTTAGGGCAGTGGTGTTCGGGCAGTGTAGGGGGTCTTGCTGGGGGTGGTGTTTCAGGGTTTAGGGCAGTGCAGTGGTGTTCGGGCAGTGTAGGGGTCTTGCTGGGGGTAGTGTTTCAGGGTTTAGGGCAGTGCAGTGGTGTTCGTGCAGTGTAGGGGGTCGTGCTGGGGATGGTGTTTCAGGGTTTAGGGCATTGCAGTAGTGTTCGGGCAGTGTAGGGGGTCGTGTAGGGGTGGTGTTTCAGGGTTTAGGGCAGTGCAGTGGTGTTCGGGCAGTGTAGGGGGTCGTGCTGGGGGTGGTGTTTCAGGGTTTAGGGCAGTGCAGTGGTGTTCGGGCAGTGTAGGGGGTCGTGCTGGGGGTGGTGTTTCAGGGTTTAGGGCAGTGGTGTTCGGGCAGTGTAGGGGGTCTTGCTGGGGGTGATGTTTCAGGGTTTAGGGCAGTGCAGTGGTGTTTGGGCAGTGTAGGAGGTCTTGCTGGGGGTAGTGTTTCAGGGTTTAGGGCAGTGCAGTGGTGTTCGGGCAGTGTAGGGGGTCGTGAAGGGGGTGGTGTTTTAGGGTTTAGGGCAGTGCAGTGGTGTTCGGGCAGTGTAGGGGGTCGTGCTAGGGTATGTGTTTCAGGGTTTAGGGCAGTGCAGTGGTGTTCGGGCAGTGTAGGGGGTCATGCTGGGGGTAGTGTTTTAGGGTTTAAGGTAGTGCAGTGGTGTTTGTGTAGTGTAGGGGTCGTGCTGGGGGCAGTGTTTTAGGGTTTAGGGTAGTGCAGTGGTGCTTGTGTAGTGTAGGGGGTCGTGCTGGGGGTAGTGCTTTAGGGTTTAGGGTAGTGCAGTGGTGTTTGTGTAGTGTAGGGGGTCATGTTTTAGGGTAGTGCAGTGGTGTTTGGGTAGTGTAGGGGGTCGTGCTGTGGGTAGTGTTTTAGGATTTAGGTTAGTGCAGTGGTGTTGGGGTAGTGTTTTAGGGTTTAGGGTAGTGCAGTGGTGTTTGTGTAGTGTAGGGGGTCATGCTGGGGGTAGTGTTTTAGGGTTTAGGATAGTGCAGTGGTGCTTGTGTAGTGTAGGGGGTCATGCTGGGGTAGTGTTTTAGGGTTTAGGGTAGTGCAGTGGTGTTTTTGTAGTGTAGGGGGGTCATGTTTTAAGATGCAACGCTCCAATACCTGACCAGTCTGCACTACATAAAACTGCAAAAAAACTAAAAATAAAAAGTGTTTTGCATACTTTTGTCATTGGGCTATATGTAGGCTACATCTGGGTAATATTTGTGCTACATTTGGGCTCTTTTTTCACTGGTGGCCATCTTGGAAGACTTCTTTGTTATGAAGTTTCCTAATTTCCTCATTTACTGCAGTCTCCTCAGTAGGAAATACTTTCAGTTTTTTACTTTGATTCCATCAAGAAGGCATTCAGATGTGTCACACATTTGCCATAAATTCAGAATGTTATTACTCTAGTTGTTCATTAGATCACTGTAGTAAAGCTACTGCTCACCAAGGAGTTAACTGGAAGTCTACTGCTGGTATTGAAAGTGATTGTTTCAGTCTGCATGTCAGAATTTTCTAATGAAATAGAAGAGGATTTGAGATCTCACTTAAAACATGCACTAAATTTTCTTTTTGCAGCACTAACCATAATTTCTATGGCAAAATGAACCCCCTCATTTTGTTCCTTTTTAAATTAAATGTTTTAAGTGTTACCAGTTTATTCCAATCAAGATGGCTTCAGGTGTGCCATACTTTTGTCATAAGTAAGGCTGTTAGCACTCTAGTTGTTCTTTAGAACACTCTGGGAAGCTGCAGTAGAACACAAAGGCATCAACTGACAGGCTGCTCCTGTTGAAATATAACAGGAAGATATTTGAGATCTCACTTAAAACATGTCCTAATTTTTCTTTCTACAGCACTAACCATAATTTCTATGGCAAAATGAACCCCCTCATTTTGTTCCTTTTTAAATTAAATGTTTTAAGTATTACCAGTTTATTCCAATCAAGATGGCTTCAGGTGTGCCATACTTTTGTCATAAGTAAGACTGTTAGCGCTCTAGTTGTTCTTTAGAACACTCTGGGAAGCTGCAGTAGAACACAAAGGCATCAACTGACAGGCTGCTCCTGTTGAAATATAACAGGAAGATATTTGAGATCACACTTGAAACATGTCCTAATTTTTCTTTCCAGAGCACTAACCATAATTTCTATGACAAGTTGAACCCCATCATTTTGTTCCTTTTTAAATTAAATGTTTTAAGTGTTACCAGTTTATTCCAATCAAGATGGCTTCAGATGTGCCATATTTTTGTCATAAGTAAGGCTGTTAGCACTCTAGTTGTTCTTTAGAACACTCTGGGAAGCTGCAGTAGAACACAAAGGAATCAACTGACAGTCTCTGCCCTTGTTGGATGTACATGTTTTACTGAGAATGTCAGACTTCATTCTCACATGACTGAGAAAGATAATGTGAATTTACAGAAAATATGCTCTCATTTTAGCTTCTGGGGCACCTTCCAAAACTGTATGGGACAAGCATGTGAAAATAGTTTTCTCTCAAACATGATTCATGATATCCCAGCAGAAGGTTTTTCACAGGGTAAAATCACCTTAGAACACACCACAATTCCTGAAATTAGTATGGTACCATCAACAAATGAATTCTAATGTAACTAAAGTCTGTTATCACCCTTTATAGTTCTCCTTTTGGTAACCCTCAAAATCTTCGATTCACTACAATGCATTTCAATGGGGTACTATCATTTATATTGGTCCCAAGATGGCTGCCAGCAATTCCAGGATGAAGTGCTGACAGCCAATCAGATCTCACGATGACATGTGTGGTTAGGCTCCGCCCAGATATATATGTGTTTTTACTTTTGATTTTCTCAGCAACTACTGAACGGATTTACACCATTTAACTAAAAGGGTTCTTTTTGACCCAAGAACTACCTCTTTGCCAAATGTGGTGTAATTCCGTTCAGCAGTTGAGGGCTGTAGCCTTGCATAAAGTTTCCTATGGGAAATTGATTTTTTGACTCTTATTTTTTAATTTCTCCGCAACTACTGAGCAGATTTACACCATTTAACAAAAGGGTTCTTTCTGAACCAAGAACTACCTCTTTGCCAAATTTGGTGTAATTCCGTTCAGCAGATCGGGCTGTAGCCGTGTCTAAAGTTTCCTATGGGAAAATGAATGGGAAAACACGTTTTGGGACCCCCTTTTTCTCGGCCCCCGCTTGACGAATCACCCTGAGACTTTCAGGGTAGGAGCGGACCGGAGCGGGCCATAAAGTTTGAACATTTCGCGAAGATTCGTCAACCGACGCAAGAGTTATTTAAAATAGAATGTCACGGATTTCCTATGGAAAATAGGTCCTAACTATAACTATCTACTGGCGACCGCCAGTAGATAATATATATATATATATATATATATATATATATATATATATATATATATATCAAAACCCAAGTCCTGTCCCTCCTTCTACAGCGAGAGGGAAATACAGCAGGTACGGACCAGCAAAGTACTCCAATAAATCAAAAGCGCAGGTTCAAAGTTCCATTATTTATTCATGTGTTCACCAAGATGAAACAGACGAGTGTCCGCCCCAGACGCGTTTCGATCGCCACAGCGATCTTGATCACCTGACGCGCTGGTGACGACTCACTACACAAATACTCAGTGCAGCCAATCACAGCAAAGGACTGGTCAAAGGTCAGTGCAAATAAAATAGAAAACACACTATTGTACGGAGCAAATAGATGGAAACAGCCATACTGGCAATATAGCATAGCTCATGAGATAAATACTTCAATACATAAATAGAAATGATACAAAAGTTACATAAGCCCTGGGTAAAAATTAAATAGGTGTAGATATTGCATGGAGGTTAAGAGACAGCAAATGCTCCATGTGTAAAGTAGCATAAATAATGAAAACTAGATTGCACATGGAGTACAAACGAAGTCAGAGCACACTGACCATGTCATGAATGATGTAATATGTGACGTCATCAGCAGTGCATTGCGGGGGCGCGAGTTATAGTTAGCTTAACTAACTATAACGGCCGAATTTCTCTGGCTTTGTACGAGTAAAATGTCCAACTAACTATAACGTCCCTGAAACCTGTGGTTTTTTCAGTGAATATATATATATTATTATTATTTTTTTTTTTGTGTGCAAAAATCGGGACAGACCAGACATAGAAGCAAGGTTGAATGCTTTAGTCCTATGTTTTGCTTCTTAAAATCTGGTCACCCTAAATTTGCCCCTCTACAAGCAAAATTGATCAGTGCGCCAGTAAGTGAACATACTTTTAAACAAAATGGCGCCCTCTACTTGTTTTGCTTGGCCAGAGGTAGTGTGCTTCAATATTCCCTTGGCAATCTTAAGGCTGCTCATTAATTAGTGCACTGAAAGCCCCTAACTAGGCCATCTGGATGCTAGGAGCCTCGTCCACCTCATTTATCATCGAAAAGAAACAAGGTGGGCTACCAAGCAAAGCAGCAAGGAAAACTGCTTCTTTTTAACAATGGGCCAAATGTAATTATTCGCTTGTTTAATCCTCTTGGGGCTGGCATTTTCCTGGCAACAACCAAACAAAGGTATGAAAAAACGGAGCTATAGCGACGCTGATATTTCTTTTCGGCTGCATTAAAAATGTCACAGCCCGCTTCCATTGTGCATGTTTTTGAATCAAAATGTCACTTAGCTGCTGCTCTTAAAGTGCACTTAATGTTTTCATTAAAACTCAGCGAAACCAAGAAATGACAAGGGTGCAGGTGGATGCGGGCAATTAGACTCCCCCTGCATGTATTGTCAGCTCGCAGTTTCAAAGAGGAGCAGCGCCGCTCAACACCTGTCCCTTCTCTTTTGAATGGCAGCTCACAGAAATCCACTTAGCCGCCTTTTGTCTGCTTATTTTCCTGACAGATAATGTGAAGAAGCAGGCAGTTACAGGGCCGGTAATTCAGAATTAATTTTCGCTTCACAAGAGTGATGTGCGCAGCCGAGTGCGGTAATGGTACCTGAGCAGGATTCAGGGGGTAAACAAGACAATTTGAGCTGATGGACTTGAAATAAATGCTCTTTCAAGGTGTGCTCCTCCGACAGCTCTGAGTGGCGTTTGTGGAAGCTTATTTTATCGGCATGGAATGAAAGTCAAGGAGTAAATCATTAAAGCATTAGTCTTCTGCGTTTGAGGTGTTCTGCTTGTGTGGCGACGGCGGGAGGGAAATGAGCGCGGAGCTGTAAGCCCATTTAACAACGGGGGCGTGGCAGGACAGCTGCTATTGTGCAACACATAGACTTTGTGCCTCGAAGCCCACGTGTGCATTAATTGCCGTGTTCATTTCTGCCAGGAGTTCATTAGTGCCTTTGTTAGGCAGGTTGCACAGCCAATGTTGCTCATACCAAATGGATTGGTTCGCCCCCTACAGGAATTGGTTCGCCCCCACACATTGAAATGAATATTTTTAGGACTTACAAGATATGTGGAGTGAGAACGTCCCTCACTTGTAGGTTTTTCACCTTACTCCACGTCGTCAGGGCACCAGGCGCCCGGTCCTATGCTTTTATTTATCAATATGATCTCTTCCGGGAATTCTTTTGGAGGTTTATTTCCATTGTACAAGTTCAGCTGGCAGGCCTGACAAAAATATTTTGTAACATAAAGAGGACAGGAAACATGGGGGCATATTAGCAACGAGGCGATAAACAATTATCGCCGCTTTTGCGTCCGTTTTCGGACGAAAAGCGGCGATAATGTTATCGCCTAATCAGCAGGATCACGCTATCGCGTGAATCCTTGCATTATCGCCCTTTCCCCCAACGCCCATCTTTGCATCTCTAATGAGATGCAAAGTGGGCGTACCCGGATGGACTACGTTGCAAATATCGCTGATGTTCACATCGCGATATTTACAAGGTAGCCACATGATTTTAGCAGAGGTTAGATTTCGGCGAACGGCCGTTTTCGCAAAATCTAACGTCTGCTAAAATCCTGACTTAGCCATCCCTAACATAGGGGGTGGATTCTGCTGATACGACCACAGGGTCGTATCAGCAAGGTTATCGCCGTTTTGCAGGGAACATAGCTGGAAAACCAGCGATGTTCCCTGCAAAACGGCGATAACCTCGCTATCTCTGGAATTTTTATCGCCCTGGAGAAGCGCGTTGTTAATAACGCGCTACCAGGGCGATAAATTCCAGAGATAGCCTGCGTTAGGGAATACGTCGCTAATCACGGCCAGCGATAATTATCGCTGGCCGTTGATAATATGCCCCTAAGTCTCCTAATGACATGGGGCGAGGTGGCAGCCCACCCAGGTTATTTTTTGTAGTCTGGTAAATTGTAATTAGGGCGAATGCAATTATGCGATTCTATAGCTGAAGCGTTTTCTTTCTGGTTATAGGTCGCTGAATTCGGCACATAGCATGCCATTTGCTGCATAATAACAAAATAGGAAAATATTACTGCCGCAGAATGTGCCACATAATGCCACATCATTTGTAATTTCTTGCTACATAATTTAGTGAACTCTGCTGCCTAATTTAGTCCTTTATCACTGCATAATTCAGTGCCCCTGCGTGTAGTCCTGCATTTAAAATGTAGTTTAAGCTTCTCCCTGCACGCAAGTCACCAGTCGTGCAAACCTTCCTCACCTCACAGAATATTTATAGCACCGGTAGCAGCTGTGCAAGGTTCCCTCTCACATACTGAACATGTGTGACATGGGCATCAACAGTGTAAGCTTCCCTCCCACACAAAATGAGTGCTACCTATGTTCCAAAATTGTAAGCTTCATTTGCATACACTGTCACATAGAACAAGTAGACAGGAGTGGTTGGGGTGCCATTATTATCACCATCATAGTTTTATTTATATAGTGCTGTAAGCTCTCAGGCATCAAATTACTTGGCCACAAACACACAACTCTGACACTCCTCGTGTGAAGCAAGCGTGTTTTCAGCACTTTCCTAAATGAGAGGAACTTTTCAGTAAGATGCAGCTACTCTGTTAGGCTGTCCTAGGACCTTCGGGCCAGAAGTGGTAGGGGTAGGCAAGGGTTGTATTTTGCAAGCATTGGCAATAAAGTTGTAGTGATTACTGGCCTGTCAGTAGTTCGCTGAATTTCCTGCTTTTACATATACACACTTACTTAGTTTTCTCTTTCAGTTTTAATTTGTCACAGGTAATTCGCAAACATTGTTTATGGGAGTACTCTCCATGCTCACATTTTTCTTGTGAATACTCCACAACCGTGTCACACCAGTAACTCCTAAGCATTTGGCATGCAAGTGTGTGCACTGCTTTATTTTTCTTTCATGAGTACTCTGAAACCAATTTGCACTGGTAACTTGCTACCATTTTGTATGTGAGGGATACTTTGCCTAGTTTTTCTCTGAGTGACTCAACACAAATAACACTTCCAAACAAAATTTCACTGAAAGTTTTGATTTTCAGGCAAAATCATTGGTAGGTCCGAAAGTGGTATTATGGATTTGTTTTTTTTAGAATTTTTGTGAGAATAATATACATTCCACTAGGACAAACTGAGGGACTTTGCACCCCCTAAAGTTGTTTCCCTGTAAATAACAATTTTCTAAATGCAGCCTGTTTTTTAAATGTGAGAAATTTGGAACTCAACTTTGCATGGCTTTCCATTTCGATGTAACATGATCCCTATGTGAAATGTAAGTCAACATTGTAACAGTTGAATTCTGGATATCTTAAAGTTTTGCTATGTTTTTTCAAAGGTATCAGCAATGAAGGCATTGCAGTAGCTCAGTTTCATGCCAATAATTGCCCTGGCAAACTTCCCTGTGCTAAATGCTTCTACAAATGGTCAAGGTCCGACCACATGCTGAAAAAGACCAGGTCAATAACATGAATATATGACCTGATAAGTCAAATATCTCAGTAAGAAAAACAGGTGCTGATAATTTGAACTTGCCTACACTGCATTCATTTGGGCTGCCAGTGGCATTAATTCATCAAGATCATCTTTGCCTAGTGTACATCTAGTGTTAATACCACATTTAGCCAGGCACTTTAATAATGGTGTCCTTCCTTTTGGAAACCAGCCCAGCTACAGTTTACAGCTTACAGCCTTGTCCAGCTGGAGGATTATGAGAACCACAAAAGTGATAAATCTTAAGGTAACACCTTGGACCCGGGCTGGCAGCAAATCTATCTGTACCGTGACACTACATCAGTGGCTACAAAATCTAGCTTTGTCCAACCAGGAGCTTTTGGCATCAAGAGCAACAGCTGCAGGGGGAGCTCAATGACAACAGACCTTACTTTGAGGGACCCTCATGGGCCACAGCCTTGGATTTGGGCGACCGAAGGTCTTTGAGTTCCATTTCAGACACTGACTTCAAAAAATGTTGACTGGAATGAGCTGCTTGTCAAATATGACCTTCACTCTATCACAGTTGGCCTGAAATCATGACTAGCTTTCGGTCAGCTGTGAATTTGGGCCATATTTACGAAATAGTAGCGCAGGGCAGTGCAGCAAGTCCCCTTGCTGCGCTGCCCTGTGTCACTGGTAAAGGGTAGCAATGCACCATATTTATCCACTATGATGCATCCCTGGCCTTTCTTCTTGCGCTGATGCCGTTTTGTCAGCCTAGCGCCAACACTGACACCCTTGCACCGTGGTACAAGGGTGCCTTTGTTGCATGCAGGATTATTTTTGTGCAAGAAGGGGCACCTTCCTACACAAAAATGATCCTGAGATTCTATGTGTACTTCAGAATGCAGCACACGTGGAAAGAGGAAATATGAGGAGAAATAAAGATATTTCTCCTCATTACGCATCACCTAGGGAGGTGTAAGATTTTGGTGCATTCCCAGGTTTACAAGTCCTTGTAAATCTGGGAATGCCTCAAAAACCATGGGAGTTATGTGAGAACAACCACTGCAACATCCATGGAATGCCTCTCTCGCCCAGAGAAAGGCAACGCAGCGATTTGACCAGCATTGCCTTACTCCAGATTTATGAAGCCATTAAAAGACACGCGAAGTAGCTTTATATGGCTTCATAAATCTGACTTAGAGGCTTGCATCACGCATGTACTAGTTTGTGTGGCGCTAACATGATACAAGTCTCTCACAAATATGTCCCTATGTTTTTCAATAGCACATTCTTTTTTCTAGGCGCTCTTTGCCTTAAAAGTATCAGAATTTGTCTCTCCGGTTCCCCTTATCTAATTTTAATGATTTAGTAAGAATTAGTTTTATTCATTAAATATCCAAGTTGTTTTGGAAATCTTGTTGTGTTGTTTTGCTCTTTAAAAATGTTTGCACTGTTTGAACAGAAGACGTATTTGTCTGGAGTTTGCTTGCTGCTTGTGCTATAGCTACCAGGATTCTCAAAGAACTGTATTTTTAGCTAATAAGATTGTGTTTATTAAGCCAGTAGTGATTACCATTTCTAAAATCAAATTAATAACTACATTTTTGTCAGTTATGCTTTATACATGTCGGCTAACATTGCAGATCATTAGAAAAGTGAAATAATGGATAACTGAGATTTCTCACTGTTCTGTGACATACATGCTACCAGCAAAATGTGTGATAGTCATCAAACATCAATTGACAGTTAGAAAGCATTCAATCAAATACTAATTTTTTTTCCATCTTAGAAATGTGTGTCCTATAACTGTATATACAATCCCTTTCCTGGGCTTCATCTTTATGTTTGAATGTTCTTAACTCCTCCATATTCCAAAGAGCAGAGGGAATTCTATGATGAGATATAGTCCTGAATGGAGTGATATGGTGTAAGATGGTTAGCATCTAGCTGCTGATGATTAAGATCAAGTCTTCTGTGTTAGTACTGCTAATTAGAGAGGTTCATTGGAGGGCCTAGCTCAGATACTGAAAAATTACCTTAGCATAGTTTGTATGCAAAATAGCCCTGTCTCTCCTATTTCAGGATTAATCACAGCTGAACAGAACAGAAACAAAGTGCAATGCTCATACCCCAATCACGTAGCCTGTACTTCTATCTTGCACCTCAACAACACCCTTGTCTTCTCTCTACCCTGTGTCATGTTCCACGAGATGCACATACTTTTGGCACTTTGTCCACCACTTTTATATGGAAATGCTTTACCCCAACCTCTTCAACATACATGTCTTCAATGGCAGAAGAGGCTGGTGGGGTGTACAGAGTGTGGGCCCTGTCCAGAAAGAGGTTTTGTGTCTAAACATGAGTTAAGACAAGAAGAACTATGTATCCCATAGGGCCATAGGACTCTCGCAAGACTTGGAAATGGCAGTGGCCATCTTGAGTGCGTAGAGTATAAGTTCCTCGTGGTCCACAGTTTCCTTGCTAGACAATCACAATACATAGTTGCAGCAGCTGGGCTTGACAGAATTTCAGAAACCTTGTACTCTGTTATTGCCTAGAAGTCAACTAAAGACTGACCTGAAGTCATCAAAATTCAAGAACAACTGTCATGTTTAATGGTATAGACATTGCACTTGAATACTATTTTCAGGATTCATCCCTTAAGGATTATGCACTTGTATGTTTGTGCAAAGAATTATCCAATAAGAACTATGAATTCTTAAATTTACATTTGTTTGTTTCTATAAGAGAATTGAAAAGGGTCCTCATCTTGCACAGACTTCAATAGCGTTTCTTAGAGATGTATGCTATTACAATATTGCTTTAGATGGGCAAATGATTGCTGGTTGGTTGGAGAACAATATGATATTTATGATCATTTATTGTATTAGAGTTTACCTGGAAAGTAATTCGAACCATAGAGCATTATTTCATCCCTTTCAAGGTAGTTATCTTTAAGAAGCAATGCATAATAGCTAAGATTATTTGCATGTTGTATAGACTTTAATTGTTTTCCTCCTCTAAGAAGACAAAGTTTCCTCCAACCATAGAGCACTGGAAATACAGAGAGGTCAAAAAGTATGTCATGTATAATATCAGCCTTTAAGTACTAGAGCCAGCATAATAGAAATAATAAAATATTCTTCAATTCTTTAGGTATCAATGCTCCTGCAGTGCAGACCAAGGCCAACTGAACAGCCAGTGTGATAATATCCAGTGTGTCTGTTTCGTTCTTTTGCTCAATTCCCTTTTCCCTGGGTCTACTTCAAACCA
Organism: Calotriton arnoldi; assembly: GCA_963921515.1. Taxonomy (NCBI): domain Eukaryota; kingdom Metazoa; phylum Chordata; class Amphibia; order Caudata; family Salamandridae; genus Calotriton; species Calotriton arnoldi. The sequence continues at coordinate 401,229 of CAWUFW010001896.1, forward strand.
ACATATTGTCAGTGTATTTGTGGCAGTGGATTCAGAGAAGTATGGTAGCACACATTGCTTTCCTTGCATACAGATTGGAAGGTTAGTACATCTTTACATAGTGATTGACCCACATTATCATTCCAACCCTAGTGACTACTATGTCCCAAAGTTGAGATGTAGTACGCAAGCTGTAAGAGGAGGGTAGTTCAGCTAGGTGAGGGAATAAACTTTATAAAATGAATTGATGCAGATTAAACAAGAAATACAGTTTCTATTAAAGCCTTACAAGAAAGATGCCAGAGAGATACAATTACTGAAAGAACCTAAGGCCACTGATCCTAAGGATTTACTACTTACTTTAAAAAGTTCAATGAGCAGGTATAATCACAAATCCTACCCCTAATACACTTACTGAGAGATTTAGTTGAGATCCCCCAACATTTGCACTGTTTCTTAATCAGTGACAACTGCATTCCTTATATAGGCCTACAGCGTTTCTAGAGAATGAAATCAAAATAGCTTTTGTTTTCTCTTACTTCAGTGTGAGTGCTGCCAATTGGTGTATTTAATTAGCCGATAATAATGATTCATTGTTGTATAATTTCTGTGCCTTCTGAAAAGTATACAGAAGGTATTTGATAGGAAATCACATGTCCTTCTCTAGATAACTAGTTGTTGAATTTAAAAGACATAGTAAGGTGTATATACAAATCTAATCATTTAGTAGTTGAGAATTGCTGGCCTGAAGTGAAAACATCTACGTTATTCTATCCTGGCTTATGAAGTGAATTAGAAGATGTATTGGTACAGGTGCTCAAACTTCCTACTAGGGGGGTGATTACGAGTCTGGCAGTACATTGACCGCCAGACTCGCGGAGGCACGGTGGTGGCTGTCTTCCACCCACCCTATAACTAGGGCGGTCAGACCACCATTGCACTGCTGCAACCGCCAGGTCTTGAGGCCACAATATCTTTGGCGGGACCGTCGTGCTCCAGCCAAGTATATTACGAGTTTCTTCTTCGCCACGGTTTTCATGGCGGTTTCTCCTCCATGAAAACCGTGGTGGAAAGGAGGCAGGCCCCTCTGTTGCCTCTGGGCCATGGGGTGCATGCAAGGGGGCACATGTTGTGACCCTCCTGTATGCATGCACCCCAGTACCTGCATTGCATGGACTGCACCAGTCCATGCCATGCACGTACTGCCTTTGACATTCCCATTGCGGTGCCTATTTTATAGGCACAGTCGTGGGAACACCAAAGAACTGCCCGCCAGTGACTTAAAATGTCATAATATGGCGGGCTGTGCACACACGGTTTTGGCGGTGTTGAGGCAGGGCTGTCCTGCTGCCGCACCGCCAAACTCGTAATCAGGCCCAAAGTGTAAAGAGATTATAGATTTGGTGGTGCTGATAGGTCATTGCTTAACGTTTTGATGCTCAGACAAAAACAAAACTGAAAGTTAAGTGTTTGTAGTACACAATAGACTAGAAGAGACTAGAAATTCCAAGGTTCATGAGCATTTGCAATTCTATTTTAAAATATTTCAATAATCTTTTATGAATTGAAAGAAATAATGTAACATTCATGTTTATTAAAATATAATCAGATTACTTTAAAATAATTTTATACATCACTTTTAAGAATGTATAATACATAATAAAAATATACGTATATTTTTACTTTAGGTTTTTTTAAGGTTTTTTTTAAATTTCAAATTCAGAAAAATAATTATGATTTAATATAATGTTTTCAAAATACTTACATTTTAAAATTAGAAATTAAGTTAATAGTGCTGTAGCATATTTTTTTATTTTGTTCTACATTTGAAATATTTGGTGGTGGAGATAACCTATGGTAAAATATAGGAAAAAGTAAAATTGTTTAATAAAGTTGAAAAAGTAGTACAAATATTTTAATTTAAATATTAACATAAATTAATTTTATATATTAATTTTAAATGTTGAAAAAAAAGAAATGCTACAGCACTATTAACATAACTTTGAAATAAATATTTAATTAATTTGAATAATTTAACATGAACATTATTATTTTAATCGCCACAGACCACGAAAATCTGTCCTGCGATCCATGTGTTATTAAGACCCCTGTTCTGCAAACACACATCTTGCTCCTAATCCTGCACCAATTCAGGTGAATGCTGAAAAAGAATATGAAGTACATACGATTTTAAATAAAGTAATTGTTAGAATAAAATTGCAGTATTTAGTGGATTGGATGGAGTTCTGCTCTGAGGATTGATCCGTCCTGGGAAACTGCCTTCAATCTTCATGCTCCTTGTCTGCTAAGTGAGTTCTAAAACAGTATTCCAGATAAACTAGGAGCTTAGGCACAGAGGTATCGGGCCTTGAGGGTGGCACTGTTAAATATTCACGGATGTGCTTACCTTTGTATGCCAGACCCATGCGGAGACATGTTACTCTGATCCTCTTGAACATAGGTGTCTTCAGGAGCAGAAAAAGCTGGCATGGTGCATACATAGTGGACTCTGCCTAAAAAGAGGCTTCTTGTCTCCGATGGAGGTGCGAAGCTAACCACATAAGTGATGACAAGAAAGACTACATGTGCCTTGGAGCCACAGGACTCATGAGACTTGAGCATAGTGACAGTCATCTTGAATGCTTGTAGTATACATATTTCATGGTCGACAGCATCTTTGCTAGGTAATCAAGATATATAGTTGCTGCAGCCAGGATTTGTCAGAATTTCTGAACCCTCACAATTTGTTAATGCTTGAAGTTGAAGAAATGCTGCGCAAACAAATGATGTATTAGCATATGGCTGGGTCCAAACTGGGGTGATGTGGCGAGCAAAATAACGATGGATTAAACCCAGATCTGTGACTGGGGGTGAGTGTTTGAAAAGTTTCAACACTCTGTTCATCATTTTATTTTGTGATGTTGCTATGTGCGCCCTAAGTGGCTCAGTGTATGCCCAGACGTGGGTCTTGCTCGCTGCGCCACTGGATTCAAGCCAGCCTTGCTGATGAGGGGTGATACTTTGAAACAAGTCCCAGGATGCTTGTTTCCAGCAGGGGCTACTCACAGAGCAGGGGGAAGAGTGGTTGGGACACTTTCTAAGTGCACATGATGGTTTGGCCGGCCGTCTTGGGCCGGCCAAACAGTCATGCACACTTAGCATGTTCTTCACTGGGCTGCAAACCACAGCCTGGATAGAATCAGTCAGTCAAAGTAACATTTATTTAGACCACAGGTCTTTAAACAACATAAAAACATAACTTTTATATACATTCTAATATCATGACTAATTTCTTCAACAGTTTTCATTAAAATAGGTATCCTATAAAAAGAAGAGGAAAAAAGAACCGGTTTCCATACACTTCATCACACAACAACTCAATTACACAATATATATATCATAGTCACACCCATGTATAAAATAGATAAATATTTAAAAAATAATTATAAAAATTCCTAATAAAAATTATCCTTTATAAATTCTTTTATCAAATAAAGCTATAAAACCCAACTCTGTCAAGGCTTTCACTCTTCAGTTCGTTTCTACATATAAAACCTTTTTACAGCATTCATATATCTCCCTATAGCTATTGCAATATCAAGGTTTGGCATGTCAACAAGAAATTCTACAGCTTGTGCACTGGATACAATACCATATTTTAAAAAGGTGGGACGTAAAAACAGTCTCCGCAGAGCTAATACTTTTGAGCAATCCACTAATATATGCCAAATATCACATTTTGTGCCTTACATACATGTACATTTGCCATCGGGTTGCATCATTTCTGTTTTTATTTTCTCATTTATTATCCAGGGGTTAATACCAATTCTTAATCTTAATACTTCACATCGAAGCCAATGATTTGGCAATATATCCAGGTATGGGAACTAGGCTTCCTTCTGCCAACTATTTAACATAAATTGCACTGATTTTTTTCTCTCTCAGATACTCCCAGTCTTCCTTCTGAGACAGTTCCTTCCTTAGAGTTCTTAATTCACTCTTAGTAGTTTCTACTTGTAGAGTCTGTTGACATATTCTCACCTTCAAGCTCCCACATACTGAATGCAATTTCTTTCTAACCCCTTTGGCCCATTTTAAATCGCTATACTGGATCTCATTATTGCACCATGGCGAAACTTTCTGGTCCTCTCCCGGACCCAGTCTTTTCTAAAATCTTAATAGAGCCACTTGAGCCTGTACATTCCATGATGTCATCCCCAGCTCTATTCTTATTGACTGGATCATAGATGGGCCCGGTAACGACATTAGGGACTTTATACACTTCCCTTCCTCGATATCCCAGCCACTTTTACCACTTAGGCAGAGTAATTCTGCCCGATATTGTAGTTGTGGGGGTATCATGGCACTATCGGCCTTAATCAATGGTCTATGGGACATTTCTCCATAAGCACAGTTAAAGTTTTTCAATCCACACACTGATATATGGGCCTTAACTTTTAGGGCCTCCAAATGCGTATGCCACTTCAGGGACCTGTCAAACCAGACTTCAAGATATTTGTATTCATTCACTATTTCCAGTTTTGTAGGGCCCAAATACCAGTTACACTTAAAATCTCTTTCACCAAAGCATACATCTTTGGTTTTATCCATATTTACAGTTAAATGCTTTGCCCCACAGTATTCTCTAACTGCATCGAACTTCCTTTGTAGGTCCAACTCTGTCTGGTCTAGGATTACTAGATCATCTGCATACAGCAGACATGATAATTGTTTTCCATTCATTCTCGGGCTTGCACGTCTATCCACCTCTAACACAGATGGCAGATCTGCTAAAAATATGGCAAAGAGTTGGGAGGCCAGCACACAACCCTGTCTCAAACCATTATTAATTGCTATTTTCGGGGTCAATGTCCCCTCTGTATCCTTAATTATCTGTGCCCAGTTAAACCTATGTAACTCCTGTATTACAGCCAATAGTCCCTCTGGGATATCATATTTTTCCAGGGTTTCCCATAGGCACTTCCGATCTACCAGATCAAACGCTGCACAGAAGTCTACAAAACAACAATACAACTTCCCTCTTTGCTCAATAGACTTTTGTGCGACCGCCCATAGGGCAAAACAGTGGTCAATCGTGGAGTGGCCTTCCTTAAAGCCTACCTGTTCCACAGGCACAATTGACCGCTGCTCTACCCAATCCTTCAATCTTGCCAGAATTATTTTAGCAAATACTTTCTCTCCTACATCCAGGAGATTGATCAGTCCATAATTTTTCGGGGCTTTCATATCTTCTTTCTTGTGTACCGGTCTAATTATAGCTCCCCTCCAACTATTGGGGATTTTTCCCGATTCTAATATAACAAAAAACATTTGTGATAAGATTTCAGCCCACCAATTCAACTGTCTTTATTATGATAGCAGGAAGGTTATCTGGTCTTGCTGCTCGAGTTAAATTTAGCTTCCTTATAGTATGCTTTACATTATCTACTGTGAAGTATGTTTTTATATGTTCAACCACCCCTCCCCGAGATATTATTTCTCTTTCTACGGGCACTTTCCTTGTACCGTACAGTTCACCCAAGTATTTTTCCCATGCTGCTTCTTCCACCGCACAACTCATAGCCCCTTGGGGTTGTCCTGAAGGTTCCTGTATCAACTTCAAAAACTTCCGTACATTTTTTGCTTCAATGGCTTCCAGCAGATTCTACCAGCATTACTCTTTGTAATTGCTTTTCTGATTCCTTAATAACGTTTTAAAAGCCTTCCTCAACTTGTGAAGTTTAATAAATCTACCCAGGTCATATCTAGCTCTAAGATTTCTCTCTTCTCTCCTTATCAACCTTTTCTTTTTCATACATTCCTCAGTGAACCACTTCATTCTCCCTCCTTGGTTTGTTTGGTTCGCCATAGGGCTTAATTTCTTGTTTTTTAATTTTACCCTGAAGCATTGTACTTTTTGTTCAATTGTTTCTTCAAACCATTCCAAATTCTGACCCCTAACAATTTCCAAATTTAAGTTCTGTTGAAAATTAGCCAATTTGACCAAATATTCATCTGTTAATCTCGTTGTCAAGCGCTTAGGGTATTCTAGTTGTTGGGAAGGTACTATAGCAGGTGGGCTCCTTGCACCTCTAATTAATTCAAGTAGCATGGGGTTATGATTGCTACCTTCTCTTTGAGTTACCTGAAACCCTTTTATTTTTGCAAAATTCCATGCATGAAGAAAAACTTAATCAATTGGGCAATGTTGTGTGCCTACCTTAAATGTTTGCTTAGCAGGGCAGTCAGTTTCTATCCTGCCGTTCAAACTAAACAGCCCCTTTGTCTCCAGATAGTTCCCTAATGCTATAATGCTGGATAGAGAACATGCACAGCTTCCGAGTCCCCGTCTGAGCACCGAACCACGGTGATCAGACCTATCATGATGCTGCTGTCATAGTGACCGCAGTGTCGTGATTGGCTTAGGGGATTCTGGGAGCCTGTAGGCTTCCAGTTCACACAGAAGCAGAAGACGTAGGAGAGGCGGCGGCCGGCCAGCTGGGCGGCAGGTAAGTGATCTTTTTTTTAATCCCCCCTCCTCCCCTCCCCACTACTACTACCCGGGGGCAGTCACCACTGGTTTCCGGTCCAGGAAGGACCTGGCTTGGCAATTCGGGCTGAACTGTTTCAATGGGGAGAAGGGTCAAGACTGTTTGCCTATGGCTGGGTCCAAACCAGGGTGACGTGGTGAGCAAAATAACAATGGTTTAAACCTAGATCTGTGACTGGGGGTTGAGTGTTTGAAAAGTTTCAACATTCTGTTCATCATTTTATTTTGTGATATTGCTATGTGTGCCCTAAGTGGCTAAGGATAGTTTTAAGAGGTGCAGACACCATAAATTAGGGTAGGAGAAGTTTATTAAGTGACAGAGGAGCAACCCCTGAACACGACCTGTACAGCAGCAACCGTCCTACTAAGTGCGGTTCCCCTTCCAGAACACAGGAAGGCTGGCAACCATCTATAGGATACCATGGCTCAGTTGCTAAGACACAACAGATATGCCCAGAAGTGAGTCCCTTGCTCACTGCGCTCTTGGATTCATGCTAGCCTGGCTGATGGGGGGTGATACCACGAAACTGGTCCCAGGATGCTTGTTTCTGGTTCAGGGAGGACTTGGCTTGACAGTTCTGGCTGGACTGTTCCCATGGGGAGCAGGGTCAAAACTGATTTGCATATGGCTGGGTCCAAACTGGGGTGATGTGGTGAGCAAAATAACGATGGATTAAACCCAAATCTGTGACTGGGGGTAAGTGTTTGAAAAGTTTCAACACTCCGTCCATCATTTTATTTTGTAATGTTGTGAAGTTGAAGAAAGACTGAACTGGATCAGAGAAGTATCTTACCACTACATTTGGGTTTAAGGATATAGGGGCTTATTCAGAGACAGCATATTTCAGTACATTTGATAGAACTACAACAGTACTACAAACATACTACAAAATGTTTTTCGTAAACTTACGTTCAGAGGTTCTGCCTCCGCCTCTCTTATTGTTTGGTGTGCAGAGATCACCATCCACACTGCGAAGTCTCATACACATAAGTATACGTTTTACTAGGAAATATAGGAAATACAGAGGGGAGTGGCTGGAAAATGATAAATTCCACTAAACGGCTATTGGACATTCATCACATTACAGTCATCTGCACCCCCACAACACTAGTTTGCACCCAACCCAATGCCGTAGATACACCCAGTGTCAATGCATGTGGGCGCGGTACACAGAGGGTCGCACTGGGCTGATGAGCTCATTAAGGAAGCCCAATAGATGACACTCCCTCGACTCACATCCTCTCTTTACTGGAGTCCAGTTTTGCGTGGCAAGCTTATATAAGGACAGGCCCAAACCACCACCCTCGCTTGATATCCAGATGCTTTAGCAGGAGCAGGAGCTGTGCATTAAGGCTACCTGAGTCAGAGACTGCACAATGCAGAGACTCCACACCCTTGATCCAACTTACTTACTTGTTTTTCATCCCTAGATGCCGCACTTCTATCCCATGATCTTTCGATGTGGGTTGCAAACGTGTAAAAAGGACATTTAAGACAAAATGTACAGCAACCTACAGTAAGGAGTAGGTGCCTAGCTTAACAACTCAGCTTACCTGATTGCCATCAAGGTGAAGGTACCCTGAGGGATCACGAAAATATATTGTTTAAAAGTTACTACAACTATTTCGAGTTCAAAGCTCACTAGTGAGGAACGTATAACACAAGAGGAACACCCACTAAAGCAAATTAATGCAGATTAAAAGCAGAAGCGCTTTTTCAAAAGGTAAAAGAGAAGTTACCATCATACATTGTGTGCAGGTAAAGAGACTCCTGATACATTTGACAGAACTATAGGAATTTATGTTTTGCTGATGACAAGTGTGTGATGCAGCACCTCTCAAAAATGATGGCAAAATTGTTTAAAGGATCCAGTTTATAAGGAAGATACAGATTACACCTTCCTAGAGTAGAGAAGCAGAGAACCTAAAATGAGTGTCTAGGGAAGTTTGCACCACAAGGACAAAATAAAATTCATGTTCTGATCCATGTTATTTGTTTTCCCCAATGAGTTATTAAATAGCCACCAGTCAACCCTAATAGGGCCCACACGGGTAAAAGGGGAACTGTAGCTAGGTTACAGAGTGAATAAAAGAATGATGGATCTAAAAGAAACTATAAAGCTAGCGGGAAGTTATATATGCATAACAACATTGTGCTTTCTTTTCACAGGGCTGCCACATCACTCGATCAGAGCCAGAAGAAACCAGCCATAGAACAGTGACAAGAGGACTTATCCTTGTCACAACAGACAAAGGTGCTCGACCCTCTTCATCTCTCCTTAGTCTCTTTCCATCTCCCTTTCCCCTGCTCTCCTGGTATCTGCCTTTCTGTTACCTTTGCGGAGCCTGTCTAGGAGAGTAGAGGAGAGGAGGGCCAGACAGCTTGGAGATGTGTGTCACTCCTTCAGGAGGAAAAGCACAGGTTAGTGCTCTCAGACCAGATAAGGGGAGTGAATCAGACAGGAGAGAAGAGGGGTTTAGGAAGGGCTATAGAGGGAGTTAGGGAGGGATGCGCATCATCCCACAAAAGGGTAAGCTAATTGCTATTCACAAACTGCACTTCTAAAATTAATACAGCCAAAAAGAGACCCAAAATAGTAATAAGTTACTCTATCTCAGAGCTGAATTAAGTCCAGCCCCACACATGGTCAAACACTGGTACTGTAACACCATCCCATAGAAAATAAAGTAGGTAGGGACTTAAACTAAAACCACATAAGAACAAATGTTAAATTAAATTAGTTAAAAATGTAAATATGTACGCATTATATTAAAAATATACACATAAAAAAACATATTTATTATCAAATTATAAGATATTTTGACAGTTTTTTAAAATTTAAACATACATTTTAGTTTCAATTCTAATAAAATGTAATTACATTACTTCAATTAAGTCTATACATCACTTTTAATAATTATTAGTGAATTATGAAAAAGACTACTTTTTTACTTTTTGTTTTAGGTGGGCATTTATTTTATAATTTATACTTCAAAAATGTAATTTTAATTTAACTTAATATTTAAGTGAATTAAAGATTTGATATAAAATTAAGTTAATAGTGTTATGGCATTTTTCTTTTGTTCTAAATTTAGAATAAATATATACAATTAATTTACAATAATATTTAACATAAAACATAAAAATATTTATACTATTTTTTGCTTTTTACTATAATTTACCATAGGGGTGGTATAGGCAAAGTTGTACAAACATTTTTATTACCCTAGTTTTTGCATTTTGTTTTTAAAGAGGTTGTCAATTTTTCCTCCTTTTTGTTGTTTCAACCTACTTGCTGTTTGTGGTGGACACAGATGTGTTATCCTGAAAGCTATACAGTTCTGAAAAGTAGACCAAACCAGAAATGCAGCAAGGGGTCACTTTTGTAGATCCTCAAGGGTTTCCCAAGAAACTAAGGGGGAGATTTTCAGAAAAGTTGCGCAATGCAGCGCAGCCCCCCGCGAGGCTGGGCTGCGTTGCGCGACAGGGAGCAGGAGAGCGCTATATCTTCAGAGATATGGCTCTCTCCTCCCCTTTCCCTTGCGCCGGTGCTGATTTCAGCTGCTGTGCGCCATGCACACACCTTAGCGCCGCAGCGCTAGGTTGTGTGCATGAGTGTAGCATAGGTTTTGTACAGGAAGGGTACCCTTCCTGTACAAAATACTATGCAAGGCACGATGCAAAGCTTTTCCCACTTTGCATACGTGCTGCACAGTGCAGCACGCATGGAAAGTCGGAAAAGCATGGAGAAATGAAAGCATTTCTCCTGTTAGCACCTCCTTTAAAGGGGCGTTAACTTTTGGCGCAAAACCATGTTTACAAATATTTGTAAATATGGTTTTGCGTCAAAAGGCATGGGTGGTTGCATGGGAACGCCCATGTACCACCCATGTGACGCCCCCTCGGCGCAAAGTAACGCAAAGCAGTGCTTTGCGCTACTTAAAGAGTGCTTTCCATGGCGCTGGAAAGAAAATAGCAAAAAAAAAATTTGCGCTGGTTTGCTTCACTTTTGTGACGCTAAACCAGCGCAAAAGTTTTGAAAATCTCCCCCTTAGCTTTGAAATAAAAATAAATAAGGAAAATAAGTAGGAAAAAGCCATTGGTAACACTGTTTTCATCTCTAATTTTTTTTCACAATGGCTAGTTTACAAAAGCAATATATTGTTACATCTGTTAGACGTTTATGGTCACAGGGATATTTAGGGTTGGCAGGTTCTCCAAAAACCCAAGGTACCCAGAGCTAACTGCAGTTTATAATGATTTTTCAATGAATGCTAACCATGCAGTAATAGAAAATCTAATGACTGAAAAATGGGTATGAAGAAAATCTATGTATTTATGAAATGTGGACAAGATACTGAGTAGGAACAGTGGTACTTTGTACATGTCTGAAATTGGGGTCACCTATACTATCATGTGATTCAGAGGGCATTTTGCAAAATGTGTTCTTTTTGCACACTGACTTACAGTTGGAAGCCAAGAATGCAGAGAAATCCAATAAGTAATAACAAATGACCCTGCTATTTTGTTACTCGCGTGTCTCCCAATAAAAACGGTACCCCATTTGTGTTCCTGGGCCTAGTGCCTTCAACACAAAACACCCCAAAATGCAACCTGGAGATATCACATGTCACCTAGCAAAATTAATGTTTTTTTGCAGTGTTGGTAGCTGCAGAAATTGGTCAACAGCTCAGCCTCTACCCAGAGAATACTACCAAACCCAGAAATGTCTGAAAAGCAGACACACAGGCAAGTCCAGGATGGTGTGAATCATGTGGATCCACAATGTTTTCTTACAGATAAGGCATTGCAAACCTCAAATGTTGCCTAAAAACACACATTTTAGTCACATTTCTGGAGGGAAAGTTCCAGAATCTGCCTGAATCCACAACATTCTTACCACCCAGCACATCCACATTTCCCCAGATAAAAACAGTACTCCACAGGTGCGGCTGGGCCTACACCCTGGACAAAAAATGCCACAAAACAGGACATGGAGACATACAGAAATCTGAGCGAAAACCAATCTGTTTTGACAATGTGGGGAGTTGTGGAATTTGGGCCCTGGCTCTGCCGCTACTCAAGAAAACCAAACCCAAACTTTTCTGAAAACTAGACAAATCGAGGAGCGCAGGGTGTTTTAACTCACCTGGATCTCATGATGTTTTTGTTTACCCACAAGGTCTTGCAAACGTCAAACATTGGCTAAAGACATGCATTTTCCTCACATTTCAGTGAGAGAAAGTTCCGGAAGCTGCGAGGATCCACCCAAATCTTACCACCCAGTGTTCTCACATTTATCCTGATAAAAGCAGTATCCCACTTGTGTGAGTGGACCCAACGCCTGCAAGAGGACAGGCCCCAAAACGCTAAAGGTCAAATCACATTTTTCAACTAAAAACTGACAGTTTTTTTGCAATGTGGATAGCTGTGGATTTAGGGCCTGGGCTCGGATGTCACCTAGAGAGGCCTATCAAACTCAGACATTTCTGAAAAATAGTCCAGGGTGGTCATGCTTCTGTGGACACCCCTACCTTTTCTTAGACACAAGGCCCTTCAAGCCTCAAATTTTGTCCCAAAAATTAATTTTCCTCGTAGTTCTGTGAGAGAACATTCTGGAATCTGCGGGGAATCCACAACTTTTCTATCACTCAATGCTCTGAAACTTATCCTGAAAAAAGCAACATCCCACATGTGTGGGTGGACCCAGGACCCATGGGAGGAAAGCCCCAAAACGAAACATAGGCAGATCAACCTTTTCCTCTTAATACTAACCCTTATTGTGCATTGTGAGTAGTTGTGAATTTTGGGCCTGGACTCTGCTACCACCCAGAGAAATCTACCCAACGCAGATATTTTTGAAAACTAGGCACTGAGGAGATTTTAGAGTGGGTTGACTCGCATGGATCCCTTGACGGTTTCTTGCTTACAAGGCCATTCAAACCTCTAACTTTGGCTAAAAACATAAATTTTTCTCACATTTCTGGAAGGGAAAGTTCTGAGAACTGTGGGGATCTACACAATTACTACCACCCAGTGTTCCACATGCTTCCTGATAGAAACAGTACCCATTTGTGAGGCAGGGCCTAGCGCCCGCAACAGGAGCAGATCAAAACAAGGACCTTGCAAAGTCCATATGGTCTTCACATGGTTCCAGGTTTGTTCCATTCCTGTTGAGGACACTAGGCCTAGCCAAACTCACAGGGTACCATTTATATTGGAAGACATGTAGCAACACTAGGTGGGAGAACAATTGTTAATCTCCCAGCTTGGGAAATTTTCTTTGACTGAAATGTGAGGAAAATGTATGTGTTTTTATGTGAATAGAAAGAAAAAATGCGGCTGACCACTGTTCAGCACCTCAGTTCCTAGATTGGGAAAAACAATTAGAAAGTCTGTGCAACAGCTTCCAGAGTTCGCCGCACTTCCACTCCACTGGAAACCAGATAAGTAAATTCATAAAGAGAAGGAAGGTGCACCAGAACAAAGTCAGTAGGCTCCAAGTATATCCAAAAAATATCCTTTATTGTAGTAGTTGTTAAAATTGGACATCAGCCAACGCGTTTCGTTCCAAATGGTACTTCGTCAGGGCTGAAAAAACACACAAATAAAACCAAAGTAAATCACACTTAATATATAGACCAACATATAAAAATACAAACAACATATATACATATATATATAAACCAAACACATATTTCCATAACATTTATAGAACGGCACAGAAAAATCAAGATACATAACATATTTACATATATAAACTAAAATATATCATAAAAGAAAGAAAACACAACATATATATATATATATAAAAGACACCATAAAATTGCTAAACACAAATCTAAACCATACAAACCTAACACAATACACAAATGGACATACTAAATTATAAGACAAAACTGTACGCATTAAAATATTTGCAAGGACATAAAAACGGTGGGAATAAATTTGAAAAGAAGGGGCAACAAAAAGGGAGAAGGGAAAAGAAAACACAAACCCATCTATGCGTCTCACCTCAGTTATCTTAATCTCGGTCTGATTGATCTGTGTACGTGGGTCAATATTTCCCAAAGCCCAACCAAGGTAGATAAAATCCTAAGTTATAGTAAGAAAGATAAGAACAAAAACTAAGGGTTGCATGCAAGAATAAGTACTGCAACTCCTGCCATACATGTGGGATCAACAAATTATGATAAAAATTATTATCAAAAACATAGATTAAATGACACCCCACCAGAATGTTATCAAAATCACTTAAAGGTGGCGTCTTACCGCAAGAAAAGGACTGTCGAACTTATCAGTTCCAGTGTCCCACAATCGTCCAAGTAGGATGTCCCAAAAGGTTAGCCCAAATCCTAACAAAGGGAGGACACAAGAAATCATTGCGTGCTTTTATTGGTAGGCTTTTTAATGAGGATGCCTTGATACTGTCTGCTCGCCCATGATTGGTGGCAAAAATTTTGAATGGATATTGTTCTTTATATTAGGATTATTGTCCGCTACACTGGCCTTCGGAAATATGAGTTGATGAAAGAGATTATTCATTACGATTCAGCGGTTTTGCGGATGTGGAGGTAAGATGACCCCTGGAGACTCCTGTGGGTAGTAATCGACAAACATTTGGTTAGACTATGATTTTTGTCATCCCTCCTCTTTTTTAATCCATTGCCTATCTGACCTATAGGTGGATAGGGTGTTGTTATAAACATATGGCGGGAATTAGGATGTGCAAGATGTGAAAAGCACGCAATGATTTCTTGTGTCCTCCCTTTGTTAGGATTTGGGCTAACCTTTTGGGCCATCCTACTTGGACGATTGTGGGACACTGGAACTGATAAGTTACGACAGATCCTTTTTCTTGCGGTAAGCACGCCACCTTTTAAGTGATTTCGATAACATTCTGGTGGGGTGTCCATTTAATCTATGTTTTTGATAATAATTTTTATCATAATTTGTTGATCCCACATGTATGGCAGGAGTTGCAGTACTTATTCTTGCATGCAACCCTTAGTTTTTGTTCTTATCTTTCTTACTATAACTTAGGATTTTATCTACCTTGGTTTGGGCTTTGGGAAATATTGACCCACGTACACAGATCAATCAGACCGAGATTAAGATAACTGAGGTGAGACCCATAGATGGGTTTGTGTTTTCTTTTCCCTTCTCCTTTTTGTTGCACCTTCTTTTCAAATTTATTCCCACCGTTTTATGTCCTTGCTAAATATTTTAATGCGTACAGTTTTGTCTTATAATTTAGTATGTCCATTTGTGTATTGTGTTAGGATTGTATGGTTTAGATTTGTGTTTAGCAATTTTATGGTGTCTTTTATATATATATATATATATATGTTGTGTTTTCTTTTTTTTATGATATATTTTTGTTTATATATGTAAATATGTTATGTATCTTGATTTTTCTGTGCCGTTCTATGAATGTTATGGAAATATGTGTTTGGTTTATATATATATGTATATATGTTGTTTGTATTTTTATATGTTGGTCTATATATTAAGTGTGATTTAGTTTGGTTTTATTTGTGTGTTTTTTCAGCCCTGACGAAGTTCCATTTGGAACGAAACGCGTTGGCTGATGTCCAATTTTAACTACTACTACAATAAAGGATATTTTTGGGATATACTTGGAGCCTACTGACTTTGTTCTGGTGCACCTTCCTTCTCTTTACGAATTTACTTATGTGTTTTTTATGTGCCATTTTGAAATCCTTGTGTTTACTAGGCTTTCTGCCCTCCCGGAGGGCAAAGTGGAGCAAACTCCCATCTGGGTGAACGACTATACTGGCCCATCAGAGGCAGGAGGGATGGGCCAATGCAAGTGAGGCCTTCCCATTCCATCTTTGCCCAAATGTAAAATCCCTGGTGTCTAGCCGACTTTCTATGCCGTGGGGCAATTGGAGGCAAACACCCCAAACTGCCTCAAGGTGGTGGGGCAAAAAGATTTTATTGCGTCCTTTGGGGTGGGGTCATGGCACTATGCCAGTGTGGGCCACAAACCCAACCCCCATACCTTTCTTTTTTTTAGCATTCCCTGATGTTTAGTGGGTTTTCTACTCCATCGGGGGGCAGATTGGGGACAAAGCTAACCCCTTCCTTTAAAAGCAAATCCCCTGTGTCTAGTAACCCATGGAGCAGATTGGGAGCAAAGTGGTACAATCAGCCTCCCAAGAGTGGCAGAAAGACTGTATTGCACACTTTGGGGTTGGGGCATGGCCATATGCCAGGATGGGATGCCAACCACCTCTTTCTTTCTTAAAACAAAGTTGTGCTGACTATGATGTTTTCTAACCCTCCTCTGGGTGAAGGAGGGCAGATTAGGGACAAGTCCCCAAACCGGCAGAAAGACTATATTACCCTCTTTTGGGGTGGGACATGGCCCTATTCTAGGGTGGGCTGTTCTCACCCCTTTCTATTTTTAGCTATATCCAGGGGGTCTATTGGGCTTCCTGCACACCTGGGGGCAGATTGGTGGTAACCCCCTCCCCCACTTCCACAATTAATGTGGGCAGAAGACTTAATTACTTTTGGGGTGGGTGGTGGTGAGCACAGGGCCTTGCCTAAGAGCTTCTCCCCCTCATATAATCCCTGGCAACCAGTGGGGACTAGATCCCTGCTTGGGGATCAGCACCCCAGCGCCAACAGCCACACTAAAAAGAGCCTAAACATTTAGAAAAATTAGAAAAAATATTTTTAAGTTAAATATGAATGTTAAACACTTTAATATATTTCTTTTAAATGTGAAGCCACATACAAATGTTACAGCATTAATAACTAATTTTAATCTAAAATTTAAATTATTTTGTATACATTAAATTAAAATACATTTATTTTTCTGAATTTTAAATGACAAAAATACACACCTAAAATAGAAACTATACTTGAATATGCATTAAAATCATTAAATGTAATGCATAAAAATAATTAAAAATAATGTCATTATTTTTAATAAATAATAATGCTATGTTAATTTTAAATTGAAATAATGTAAATACAATAGTTTACAATAAAATAATAAATACGTTTTATTTATAGACTTTTTAAATTAAATGCAATTTATTTATCTTTTTAAATATTGTAAACAATTAATATAAATTTTTGGGGAATGCAGCTATAGCATTTAACTGCACTTTTCAGGGTTCGATGAGTTAACATTCAATTTGTAATTGGCCACCTCCATGAGCCAGCTGCCCACATATCTAATAAAATTACTTCAAGTGTAGAGAGGCAACATCAATAGTGTTATCACACAAGCTTCAAGATGAGTCTTAGTTGTGAGTTAAGGTAAGGATAGTCTGTATCCAAAAGGATAAGGGAGTTCAGATATTTATAAATATTTATAATGCAATTATGCATTGCATAACCAAGGACTATCACGATTGACTAATAAAGGATTTTTATATGGACTTAAATATGTGACTCTCTAATGTTTGATAAACGGACTGTCCTCATGACTGACTCATCTTGAGTACTGAATGATAACAATATTGATGCTGCCGCTCCATACTTGAAGTAGTTTAAATAATGTTTTTTTTATTTTACCCTTAGTTCCCCAAAGGTTTTATCTTTAGTCCCTACCTCCATTATTTTCTGTGTTGTAAGCCACTGGTTAGCCTTGCGTGGTGCTGGACTTACCTCCAGCTCTGAGTTGGAGTACATTTATTACTGTTTTAGTTCCTTTTTTGCCTGTAGTAATCATAGAAGGGCAGTTTGTGAATAGCAATGAGATTATGCGACGGAGTACTCTGACCACCAGACTCTTGGCCTGCCTTCCTTAGTTAGAGATGGGCAGACCTTAAGATTTTCATTGATGGAGCCCCCTTTGGCTCTGTCGATAAAAAGCTTCCTCCGAGGACTGGGCACAGCAGGGGCTGTCAAGGGTAGGGCATTATATCTCCCACTCTGTTTAGGTGTACAATCTAATGTTCTTTTTTCTGTCAATCACAGCCAGGAAAACCTGGTAGTGAACAGCAGAAAAAAGGAAATATTGACTCTTTTATCCTAGAAGAAAACGCCCAGGTTGTGGGGTCATTCGTTTTTGTTTTTTCATGAACAAACTTCCACTTTGGGAATTGCTTCTGAAAAACAAATAAAAGTTTAAAAATTCAGTGGATGGCTGTCAAAACCAAAGGCAGCTATCCACTAAACATTTTTTACCTTGAAGAAAACCTTTAAGGGTGTTATCTCTTAGATAATCTACATGATAGTAGCACCCATCACAGACATCACAGGGTCCGGGACAGAGTTGACTTCAAGAATAGATGAAGCAATATGTCCCTAAAGACAAGCTCCAAACAGCATTTCAAATTACAGTCAATAAGTAAGGATTGGCTCAAAAGGGAGTTTAATATCAGTAAATTATGAAAAACCATAAAGGATTTTTAAATTATTAAAGTGCAGTACAGAAAGCAAAAGTAATACAGGTTAAAAAAATGTGGTTATAAGACATAGAAATCAGTTGCGATAAAGGCTTATAGATGTAGAAATTAGCAAAATTTGGAAAGAGTAAATCCAGAGCATGCAGCAAATCAATAGAGAAATGGGCACCATCCCCAGCAGAGCTTCCAAAAGATTCTGTCTCGACCCCAATGTCAGGGTATTTTAAAGAAAATTCTACCACAGAAACCAATAGAAAATTGCACAGTCAGCATCAATTGAGCAAATGTAGCAATATAACATCAAATCACAGTTAAGCATTATGAAACGAAATATAATCAAACCATGCCAGCACTATCTCCTAATATGAATATTAATAAACTCTTTCTGGCCTAAAGTCGTCAAACGTGGTATAACACATTGGTTACATACACAATGGAAAGGCTCATAAATGAACTGTCTACAGTATGTGAGCAGGAAGAGCCTTGAAAAGTATCTTAAGCTTACTCCAGAGTTCTTCAAATCAACATGTCATTACAACACAAACAGTGCATATTTTACTGTGTGCCTTGTCAAATGAAAAAGAAAAAAATATATATATATATATATATATATATATATATATATATATATATATATATATATATATATATATATATATATATATATGTATATATATATCCAAATGAAAGCTGCACCACAATTGAGGCACCACACACGTGCGTGTTCAAACCCTTTATTTGGCAAGTTGCAGGGAACCAGGCTCACCTCCATGGAGAGGTAACGACCAAACATGTTTCGGGCTTCCTAGCCCTTGTTCACTGGTGTCATGAGGGAGGCACAGCAGCAAAGTCTCGCGCCGCACCTGCGGCGATTAAATTGTAGTCCCGCACAATGGGCGTGCATCGCAACTGCATTCTGGTCTAGGTAGTTTGCTGCTACGTATAATCCATAATGGAATGCCACAATGTCTCCCAAGGTTCTTAAAACCTTTAGTAGGTTGCCGTGATAAGCAAGGCTGGGTCCCTGCTCGTGATCTCACCAAACTGGTCACGCCGTTCCATTGACGCTGATAACTTCACAGCGCTCTGGAGCTGCTCGTCCGCAGCGGGGTGCCTCGCGACCAGGGCAAAGCTGCTATATATCCAAATGAAAGCTGCACCACAATTGAGGCACCACACACGTGCGTGTTCAAACCCTTTATTTGGCAAGTTGCAGGGGAACCAGGCTCACCTCCACGGCGAGGTAACGACCAAACATGTTTCGGGCTTCCTAGCCCTTGTTCAATGGTGTCATGAGGGAGGCACAGCAGCAAAGTCTCGCGCCGCACCTGCGGCGTTTAAATTGTAGTCCCACCCAATGGGCGTGCATCGCAACTGCATTCTGGTCTAGGTAGTTTGCTGCTACTTATAATCCATAATGGAATGCCACAATGTATCCCAATGTTCTTAAAACCTTTAGTAGGTTGCCGTGATAAGAAAGGCTGGGTCCCTGCTCGTTATCTCACCAAACTGGTCACGCCGTTCCATTGACGCTGATAACTTCACAGCGCTCTGGAGCTGCTCGTCCGCAGCGGGGTGCCTGCGACCAGGGCAAGGCCGCTATATATCCAAATGAAAGCTGCACCACAATTGAGGCACCACACACGTGCGTGTTCAAACCCTTTATTTGGCAAGTTGCAGGGGAACCAGGCTCACCTTCATGGCGAGGTAACGACCAAACATGTTTCGGGCTTCCTAGCCCTTGTTCACTGGTGTCATGAGGGAGGCACAGCAGCAAAGTCTCGCGCCGCACCTGCGGCGATTAAATTGTAGTCCCGCCCAATGGGCGTGCATCGTAACTGCATTCTGGTCTAGGTAGTTTGCTGCTACGTATAATCCATAATGGAATGCCACAATGTCTCCCAATGTTCTTAAAAC
This sequence comes from Calotriton arnoldi, assembly GCA_963921515.1. Classification (NCBI taxonomy): domain Eukaryota; kingdom Metazoa; phylum Chordata; class Amphibia; order Caudata; family Salamandridae; genus Calotriton; species Calotriton arnoldi. The sequence continues at coordinate 421,066 of CAWUFW010001896.1, forward strand.
CTTTAGTAGGTTGCCGTGATAAGCAAGGCTGGGTCCCTGCTCGTGATCCCACCAAACTGGTCACGCCGTTCCATTGACGCTGATAACTTCACAGCGCTCTGGAGCTGCTCGTCCGCAGCGGGGTGCCTCGCGACCAGGGCAAGGCCGCTATATATCCAAATGAAAGCTGCACCACAATTGAGGCACCACACACGTGCGTGTTCAAACCCTTTATTTGGCAAGTTGCAGGAGACCAGGCTCACCTCCACGGCGAGGTAACGACCAAACATGTTTCGGGCTTCCTAGCCCTTGTTCACTGGTGTCATGAGGGAGGCACTGCAGCAAAGTCTCGCGCCGCACCTGCGGCGATTAAAGTGTAGTCCCGCCCAATGGGCGTGCATCGCAACTGCATTCTGGTCTAGGTAGTTTGCTGCTACGTATAATCCATAATGGAATGCCACAATGTCTCCCAATGTTCTTAAAACCTTTATTAGGTTGCAGTGATAAGCAAGGCTGGGTCCCTGCTCGTGATCTCACCAAACTGGTCACGCCGTTCCATTGACGCTGATAACTTCACAGCGCTCTGGAGCTGCTCGTCCGCAGCGGGGTGCCTCGCAACCAGGGCAAGGCCGCTATATATCCAAATGAAAGCTGCACCACAATTGAGGCACCACACATGTGCGTGTTCAAACCCTTTATTTGGCAAGTTGCAGGGGAACCAGGCTCACCTCCACGGCGAGGTAACGACCAAACATGTTTCGGGCTTCCTAGCCCTTGTTCACTGGTGTCATGAGGGAGGCACAGCAGCAAAGTCTCGCGCCGCACCTGCGGCGATTAAGTGTAGTCCGCCCAATGGGCGTGCACCATAACTGCATTCTGGTCTAGGTAGTTTGCTGCTACGTATAATCCATAATGGAATGCCACAATGTCTCCCAATGTTCTTAAAACCTTTAGTAGGTTGCCGTGATAAGCAAGGCTGGGTCCCTGCTCGTGATCTCACCAAACTGGTCACGCCGTTCCATTGACGCTGATAACTTCACAGCGCTCTGGAGCTGCTCGTCCGCAGCGGGGTGCCTCGCGACCAGGGCAAGGCCGCTATATCCAAATGAAAGCTGCACCACAATTGAGGCACCACACACGTGCGTGTTCAAACCCTTTATGTGGCAAGTTGCAGGGGAACCAGGCTCACCTCCACGGCGAGGTAACGACCAAACATTTTTCGGGCTTCCTAGCCCTTGTTCACTGGTGTCATGAGGGAGGAACAGCAGCAAAGTCTTGCGCCGCACCTGCGGCGATTAAATTGTAGTCCCACCCAATGGGCGTGCATCGCAACTGCATTCTGGTCTAGGTAGTTTGCTGCTACGTATAATCCATAATGGAATGCCACAATGTCTCCCAATGTTCTTAAAACCTTTAGTAGGTTGCCGTGATAAGCAAGGCTGGGTCCCTGCTCGTGATCTCACCAAACTGGTCACGCCGTTCCATTGACGCTGATAACTTCACAGCGCTCTGGAGCTGCTCGTCCGCAGCGGGGTGCCTCGCGACCAGGGCAAGGCCGCTATATATCCAAATGAAAGCTGCACCACAATTGAGGCACCACACACGTGCGTGTTCAAACCCATCCATTATGGATTATACGTAGCAGCAAACTACCTAGACCAGAATGCAGTTGCGATGCACGCCCATTGGGCGGGACTACAATTTAATCGCCGCAGGTGCGGCGCAAGACTTTGCTGCTGTGCCTCCCTCATGACACCAGTGAACAAGGGCTAGGAAGCCCGAAACATGTTTGGTCGTTACCTCGCCGTGGAGGTGAGCCTGGTTCCCCTGCAACTTGCCAAATAAAGGGTTTGAACACGCACGTGTGTGGTGCCTCAATTGTGGTGCAGCTTTCATTTGGATATATAGCGGCCTTGCCCTGGTCGCGAGGCACCCCGCTGCGGACGAGCAGCTCCAGAGCGCTGTGAAGTTATCAGCGTCAATGGAACGGCGTGACCAGTTTGGTGAGATCACGAGCAGGGACCCAGCCTTGCTTATCACGGCAACCTACTAAAGGTTTTAAGAACATTGGGAGACATTGTGGCATTCCATTATGGATTATACGTAGCAGCAAACTACCTAGACCAGAATGCAGTTGCGATGCACGCCCATTGGGCGGGACTACAATTTAATCGCCGCAGGTGCGGCGCAAGACTTTGCTGCTGTGCCTCCCTCATGACACCAGTGAACAAGGGGTAGGAAGCCCGAAGCATGTTTGGTCGTTACCTCGCCGTGGAGGTGAGCCTGGTTCCCCTGCAACTTGCCAAATAAAGGGTTTGAACACGCATGTGTGTGGTGCCTCAATTGTGGTGCAGCTTTCATTTGGATATATAGCGGCCTTGCCCTGGTCGTGAGGCACCCCGCTGAGGACGAGCAGCTCCAGAGCGCTGTGAAGTTATCAGCGTCAATGGAACGGCGTGACCAGTTTGGTGAGATCAAGAGCAGGGACCCAGCCTTGCTTATCACGGCAACCTACTAAAGGTTTTAAGAACATTGGGAGACATTGTGGCATTCCATTATGGATTATATGTAGCAGCAAACTACCTAGACCAGAATGCAGTTGCGATGCACGCCCATTGGGCGGGACTACAATTTAATCGCCGCAGGTGCGGCGCGAGACTTTGCTGCTGTGCCTCCCTCATGACACCAGTGAACAAGGGCTAGGAAGCCCGAAACATGTTTGGTCGTTACCTCGCCATGGAGGTGAGCCTGGTTCCCCTGCAACTTGCCAAATAAAGGGTTTGAACACGCACGTGTGTGGTGCCTCAATTGTGGTGCAGCTTTCATTTGGATATATAGCGGCCTTGCTCTGGTCGCGAGGCACCCCGCTGCGGACGAGCAGCTCCAGAGCGCTGTGAAGTTATCAGCGTCAATGGAACGGCGTGACCAGTTTGGTGAGATCACGAGCAGGGACCCAGCCTTGCTTATCATGGCAACCTACTAAAGGTTTTAAGAACATTGGGAGACATTGTGGCATTCCATTATGGATTATACGTAGCAGCAAACTACCTAGACCAGAATGCAGTTGCGATGCACGCCCATTGGGCGGGACTACAATTTAATCGCCGCAGGTGCGGCGCGAGACTTTGCTGCTGTGCCTCCCTCATGACACCAGTGAACAAGGGCTAGGAAGCCCGAAACATGTTTGGTCGTTACCTCGCCGTGGAGGTGAGCCTGGTTCCCCTGCAACTTGCCAAATAAAGGGTTTGAACACGCACGTGTGTGGTGCCTCAATTGTGGTGCAGCTTTCATTTGGATATATAGCGGCCTTGCCCTGGTCGCGAGGCACCCCGCTGCGGACGAGCAGCTCCAGAGCGCTGTGAAGTTATCAGCGTCAATGGAGCGGCGTGACCAGTTTGGTGAGATCACGAGCAGGGACCCAGCCTTGCCTATCACAGCAACCTACTAAAGGTTTTAAGAACATTGGGAGACATTGTGGCATTCCATTATGGATTATACGTAGCAGCAAACTACCTAGACCAGAATGCAGTTGCGATGCACGCCCATTGGGCGGGACTACAATTTAATCGCCGCAGGTGCGGCGCGAGACTTTGCTGCTGTGCCTCCCTCATGACACCAGTGAACAAGGGCTAGGAAGCCCGAAACATGTTTGGTCGTTACCTCGCCGTGGAGGTGAGCCTGGTTCCCCTGCAACTTGCCAAATAAAGGGTTTGAACACGCACGTGTGTGGTGCCTCAATTGTGGTGCAGCTTTCATTTGGATATATAGCGGCCTTGCCCTGGTCGCGAGGCACCCCGCTGCGGACGAGCAGCTCCAGAGCGCTGTGAAGTTATCAGCATCAATGGAACGGCGTGACCAGTTTGGTGAGATCACGAGAAGGGACCCAGCCTTGCTTATCATGGCAACCTACTAAAGGTTTTAAGAACATTGGGAGACATTGTGGCATTCCATTATGGATTATACGTAGCAGCTAACTACCTAGACCAGAATGCAGTTACGATGCACGCCCATTGGGCGGGACTACAATTTAATCGCCGCAGGTGCGGCGCAAGACTTTGCTGCTGTGCCTCCCTCATGACACCAGTGAACAAGGGCTAGGAAGCCCGAAACATGTTTGGTCGTTACCTCGCCGTGGAGGTGAGCCTGGTTCCCCTGCAACTTGCCAAATAAAGGGTTTGAACACGCACGTGTGTGGTGCCTCAATTGTGGTGCAGCTTTCATTTGGATATATATATATATATATATAATATATATATATATATATATATATATATATATATATATATATATATATATATATAATGAATATTATGAAGCAGCGGCCATATTAATACAAAATGGAGTTGAGGCCTAGTTGAGACCTGGTTGAGCATAAGCCAAGAAAACATAGTTCTGTACAACTGAGCATTATATGATTCTAATCAGGAAATAACTTACACACCATCAAAGTACAGGGATTACCGCTGGGAAGGCAGTCATTTCTACATTTGATGAATTGCGTTGAATCAGGATTGCATCCTCTCTTGTCCATATAACCTACCAGTAATATCACAAAACTCTAGCTGTTGAAAATGAAGTTTAATGAAAGCATATCTGAGTGAGAGATGAAAACCTTCCCAAAGATAGCAATGCAGCTGTAGTTTACTATACTGGTGCAAAAGTAGAGCAGCTCATTTTAAGTGAAAAAGTTTACTTAAATCATCCTGAAAATCCATAATGTGAACCTGTTGGGGCACTGGAATCTTAAACTGCCGCTTATCTTGGACAAGATGTACCTGATAACAGTACTCCTCACAAATTGAGACAAAGTGATGTCTATGCAATGTATCCCAAAACTTGCTTGGCTTTATCTGTCACATGTTACTATCTCCAAGTTACCTACTAAAATGTAATGAATAGTAGTGAAATGCATTTTAAACCATCTCCCTTAATTTTACAAAGACATCTCAATGCTTATAAACTTAATCAGGCGGAATCTGAGGATGCATGGTACCAATTAGCACTGCTCCATTCCCCAATATCCAAGGAAGATCGTAGTGCAATTCAATACAGGTGATTGGTACTTAGCAAAAACATTCCTCTTACCAAATTTCGACAGGGTCAACTTCATCAAACGGAATTGTAGTAAATGAAATTCTGCAAGAGTATATCAGTCAAGGAGTGAAGGGGAGGAATTATCTTCTAAAGAAAGTAGGCAAAATTGAGATGAGACTTGCAACATCTGATTTCAAGCAACAATTGTTTGGGATAAATCCAAAAATAAAGGAGTAATATTCTAATGGAACCAGACCTGATTGCCAGGAAAAGCGTCTGGGCACTCCTGAAACATTACAGCACATTCTAAATCACTACTTTAATAAAACAATGGAAAAAAAGCAGGGAATAGCTACTAATTGTGCAGCGGCTGCAGTGGCACTGGGACCCAGAAGTGTAATGGGCCTTATGCACCCCAACTATAGTGCAGCCGCCACTCTTGCTATATTCCTGAGTGAAAACGGTACCATTATTTTCACGTATACTTTGATATTAGGATTAAATAGATTAAATATATCAGAATATCATGATCGTCGAACCCTTTTTGTGCTTTCCAGGTTTATATCATTTTTCTGCCATTTCTTGGAGTTTTATCTTTTGGGGGATGGTAGGAGACCCCTCAATTATGTCACTTTCTGGAAGACATTAAGCCTTAGTCAGTACTTTAACCCTTTCGCTGCTAGGCCTTCCCCCCCTCTCCCCCCGTGCTAAGCCTTGTTTAGACTATTTGTGGTAGTTCACGCTTAGGCCCCTGTAACCTTTTGTCCACATAAGGTATCCATGCCAAATGTGGGTCTATTTCTTCCAACATCCTGAGGATTCTAAAGGTACCCAGGGTTTGTGGATTTCCCTGGAGGGGACCCAAAAATTAGACAAAATACAGCAACATTTTGTTTTTGTTTGGGAAAATGGGGAAAAAGTGCTGCAGAAGAAAGCATCTGTTTTTTCCCTGAAAATGGTATCAACAAAGGGTTTGTGGTGCTGAAATCAGCATCTTCCCAGATTTCAGGGACAGGTAGACTTTTGTCAGAAAACTAAAATTGTCTGCACAGTTTTGGCATTTTACTGGGACATAGCCTATTTTTACTATTTTTTGTGCTTTCAACCTCCTTCCAGTTAGTGGTAGAAATGGATGTGAAAGCAATAATGGATCCTGGAAAGCTATACATTTTAGAAAAGTAGACAAAATTCTGAATTTAGCATGGGGTTATATGTGCAGATACTTTAAGGTTTTCCTATAGAAACTAACAGTTGAAATAAAACAATATTGAAATTGAGTTGAAAACAACAACCGTTTGTGCAAGCATTTTCACCTGTAACTTCTTCTATCTATGGCAGGTTTTTAAAGGCAATAGACTGTTACGTCCGCTGGGCCCTTCTGGTTGTGGTGATATATAGGATTTGTAGGATCATCAAGAAACCAAGGTACCCAGACCCAATAACTGAGCTGCGCCTTGCAATGGGTTTTCATTGTGTACCGTGTATATAGCAATTCATTTGGTAAAATATCAAGAGTGAAAAATAGGTATCAAGGTCACCTGTGTATTTCCAAAATGGGAACAAAATATAGAGTTTAGAAGCAGTAGTTATTTGCACATCTCCGAAATTGTGGGAATCCATCCTAGCATGTGAATTATAGGACATTTTTCAAAGTGACTTCTTTTTTACACATTATCTTACATTTGGAAGGCAGGAATGCATAGAAAGTCAATAGGTAATAACAGTTGTTCTACAATTCTGTGTTCCCCTAAGTCTCCCAATAAAAATGGTACCTCACTTGTGTGGGTAGGCTTAGTGCCTGCGACAGGAAACGGCCCGAAACGCAACATGGTCATATCACATTTTTCTAGTGAAAACTGACCCTTTTTCGCAATGTGCCTAGCTGTGGATTTTGGACGCTAGCTCAGCCGGTACCTGGGGCAACCTAGCAAACCTGTAAATTTTTGAAAACTCGACACCCAGGGGAATCCAGGATGGGGTGACTTGTGTGGCTCTCACCAAGTTCTGTTACCCAGAATTCCTTGCAAACCTCAAATTTTGTCAAAAAAAACATTTTCTCATATTTCTGTGATGGAAAGTTCTGGAACCTGCGTGGATCCACAAAGTCCACCCACCCCACATTCCCCAAAGTCTTCTTATAAAAATGGTACCTCACTTGTGTGGGTAGGCCTAGTGCCCGCAACAGGAAATGGCCCAAAACACAACATGGAAACATCACATTTTTCCACTGAAAACTGACCCTTTTTTTGCAATGTGCCTAGCTGTGGATTTTGTACCCTAGCTCAGCCGACACCTAGGGAAACCTAGCAAACCTATACATTGTTAAAAACTAGACACCCAGGGAAATCCAGGATGGGCTGACTTGTGTGGCTCTCACCAGGTTCTGTTACCAAGAATTCCTTGCAAACCTCAAACTTTGTAAAAAAAAACACATTTTCCTCACATTTCTGTGATGGAAAGTTCTGGAATCTGCGTGGATCAACAAATGTCTATGCACCCAGCATTCCTCAAAGTCTCCCGACAACAATGGTACCTCACTTTTGAGGGTAGGCCTAGTGCCCACGACAGGAAACTGCCTAAAGGCAACGTGGACACATCACATTTTTCCAGTGAAAACTGACCCTTTTTTGGCAATGTGCCTAGCTGTGGATTTTGAACCCTAGCTCAGTTGGCACCTAGGAAAACCTAGCAAACTATAAATGTTTGAAAACTAGACACCGAGGGGAATCTAGGATGCGGTGACTTGAGTGGCTCTCACCTGGTTCAGTTACCCAGAATTCCTTGCAAACCTCAAACTTTGTAAAAAAAAAACACATTTTCCTCGCATTTCTTTGATGGAAAGTTCTGGAATCTGCGTGGATTCACAAACTTCTACACACCCAGCATTCCTCAAAGTCTCCCGATAAAAATGGTTCCTCACTTGTGTGGGTAGGCCAAGGGCCCGCGACAGGAAAAGGCCAAAAACTCAACGTGGACACATCACATTTTTCCAGTGAAAACTGACCCTTTTTTTGCAATGTTCCTAGCTGTGGATTTTGAACCCTAGCTCAGCCGGCACCTAGGGGAACCTAGCAAACCTATACATTTTTGAAAACTAGACACCCAGGGGAATCTATTAAGGGGTGACTTGTGCAGCTCTCAAAGGGTTCTCTTACCCAGAATCCCTTTTAAACCTCAAACTTTGTAAAAGATAATACATTTTCCTCACATTTCTGTGATGGAAAGTTCTGGAATCTGTGTGGATCCACAAACTTCCACCAAGTCCGCCTTCTCCAAAGTCTGCCGATAAAAATGAAACCTCACTTGTGTGGGTGGGCCAAGTGCCCGCAGGACGGAAGGGCCCAAAACGTATTGTGGAGACATCAAAATTACCTATTGCAAAACGACCTGGATTTGCATGGGGGGGGGCACCTGTGTTTTTTGGCCGGGGCTCGGCGGCCATCTAGGGAAACCTACCAAACCCAGAAATTTCTCAAAACAAGACACCCGGGGGAGCCCATTGAGATATGGCTTGCATGGATCCCCCAACGTTTTCCCACCCAGAATGCCCTGCAAACCTCAAATTTAGCTGGAAAAATCAAATTTTCCTCACATTTCTGTGATGGAAAGTTCTGAAATCTGCATGGATCCACAAACTTTCACCCACCCAGCATTCTCCAAAGTCTCCCAATAAAAATGGTACTTCACTTGTGTGGGTGGGCCAAGTGCCCACGGCAGGGAAGGGCCCAAAACGTATTGTGGGGACATCGAAATTATCTTTAACAAAACGACTTGGTTTTGCAATGGGGGACACCTGCATTTTTGGGCCCAGGTTCGGCGGCCATCTAGGGAAACATACCAAACACAGATATTTATGACAACTAGACACCCGGGGGAGTCCAGTGAGATATGGCTTGCATGGATCTCCTAACGTTTTCCTACCCAGAATCCACTGCAAACCTCAAATTTAGCTGAAAAGAATCACATTTTTCTCACGTTTCTTTGTGGGTAAGTTGTGGGATAACCGGGCTGACACAAATTTCCTACCACCCAGCGTTCCCCCAGGTCTCCGGATAAAAATGGTACCTCGCTTGTATGGGTGGGCCAAGTACCCGCAATAGGCAAGGGCCCAAAACGTATTGTGGCGATTTCAAAATTACCTATCACAAAACAACCTGGTTTTGCAAGGGGGCACCTACGTTTTTGGTCCCGGGCTCGGCGGCCATCTAGGGAAATCTTCCAAACCCAGACATTTATGAAAACTAGACACCCGGGGGAGTCCAGTGAGATATGGCTTGCATGGATCCCCCAACTTTCTCCTACCCAGAATCCCCTACAAACCTCAAATTTAGCTGAAAAAAATCACATTTTTCTCACGTTTCTGTGTGGGAACGTTGTGGGATAACCGGGCTGACACAAATTTCCTACCACCCAGTATCCCCCCGGTCTCCGGATAAAAATGGTACCTTGCCTGTATGGGTGGGCTAAGTACCCACGATAGGCAAGGGCCCAAAATGTATTGTGGAGATTTCAAAATTACCTATCACAAACCAACCTGGTTTTGCAAGGGGGGGGCACCTGCGTTTTTGGTCCCGGGCTCGGCAGCCATCTAGGGAAACCTACCAAAACCAGACATTTATGAACGCTAGACACCCGGGTGAGTCCAGTGAGATATGGCTTGTATGGATCCCCCAACTTTCTTCTACCAAGAATCCCCTACAAACCTCAAATTTAGCTGAAAAATTCACATTTTCCTCACGTTTCTGTGATGGGAAGTTCTGTAATCTGCGTGGATCCACAAACTTCCATGCACCCAGCATTCCCCAAAGTCTCCCGATAAAAATGGTATCTCACTCATGTGGGTGGGCCAGGCACCCGCAACAGGCAAGGGCCCAAAACATATTGTGGAGATTTCAAAATTACCTATCACAAAATGTCTTGGTTTTGCAAGGGGGCACCTGTGTTTTTGGTACTGGACTCGGTGGCCATTTAGGAAAACCTACCAAAACCAGATATTTCTGAAACCTAGACACCCGGGGGAGTCCAGGGAGGTATGGCTTGCGTGGATCCCCCAACGTTTTCCTACCCAGAATCCCATACAAACCTCAAATTTAGCTGAAAAAAATCACAATTTCCTCACGTTTCTGGCTGGGATCACATTGCCAGAACAAATGTCCTACCACTCAGCATTCCCCTCAGTCTCCAGAGTAAAATGATACCTCATTTGTGCCTGTGCAGTGATCCTACAGCTTATCCACACAGAAATGTGAGGAAAATGTGACTTTGTAAGTAAATTTGAGGTTTGCAGGGGATTCTGGGTAAGAAAACGCTGGGGGATCAATGCAAGCCACACTGCCAGCCAAAAGTCAGTACATGCACACCACCATCCATGCACACTACCAGCCAAGCGCCACCCACGCACACTGCCAGCCAAACGCCATCCACACACACTGCCAGACAAGCGCCATCCATGCACACTGCCAGCCAAGCGCCATCCATGTACACCGCCAGCCAAATGCCATCCATGCACACAGTAAGCCAAGCACTATCCACGCACACTGCCAGCCAAGCAGGGTGGACTGGGAACAGCAATCAGTCCTGGCAGATTGCTGCTCGACCAGCCCTGTGAGGGGGAGGGGCATGCTAGTAAAAAGCACTGCTACCGCTTTGGTTACTGGGGGCCGATATTGCAGCATGCTGCAAAACCTGCCCCCAGTGACAAAACTGGCCCTCACGGCCAGAAAACCGGGCCCCACCTCTCCAGCCCACCGGGGAAACGCCTGGTGCCCGCTATGGCCAGTCCGGCCCTGCAGCCAAGCACCATCCATGCACACAGCCAGCCAAGCACATCAATCAATCAATCAATCAATCAAGCATTTGTATAGCGCACTACTCACCCGGGGGGTCTCAAGGCGCTGGGGGGAGGGGGTCCGCTACTGCTCGAACAGCCAGGTCTTGAGCTGTTTCCTGAAGGCGAGGTGGTCTTGGGTCAGGCGGAGGTGGGTCGGAAGGGAGTTCCAGGTCTTGGCGGCCAGGTAGGAGAAGGACCTTCCTCCTGTGGTGGCTCTTCGGATGCGGGGGACGACGGCGAGGGCGTGGCTGGACGATCGAAGCTGGCGTTTGGGAGCGTAGAAATTGAGGCGGCTGTTGAGGTATCCTGGGCCATGGTTGTGTAGGGCTTTGTGTGCGTGGGTGAGGAGCCGGAAGGTGATTCTCTTGTTGACTGGGAGCCAGTGCAGGTCTCTCAGGTGTCCGGAGATGTGGCTTCGGCGGGGGATGTCCAGGATGAGTCGTGCTGAGGTGTTCTGGATCCGCTGGAGTCTCCTCTGGAGTTTGGCGGTGGTTCCGGCATAGAGGGAGATGCCGTAGTCCAGACGGCTGGTGACGAGGGCCTGGGTGACCGTCTTCCTGGTCTCGGTGGGGATCCACCGGAAGATCTTACGAAGCATGCGCAGGATGTTGAAGCACGACGAGGAGACAGCGTTGACTTGCCTGGTCATGGAGAGGGAGGAGTCCAGGATGAAGCCCAGGTTGCGTGCGTGGTCTGTTGGTTTGGGTGCGCTGCCCAGGGCGGGGGGCCACCAGGAGTTGTCCCAGGCGGAGGGTGAGGATCCCAGGATGAGGACTTCCGTCTTGTCCGAGTTCAGTTTCAGGCGGCTGTTCGACATCCATTTGGCTACGTCTGTCATCCCTTCGTGCAGGTTGGCTCTGGCGGTGGTGGGGTCGTTGGTGAGGGAGAGGATCAGCTGGGTGTCGTCGGCGTAGGAGATGATGTTGAGGTTGTGCTGGCGTGCGATGGCTGCGAGGGGGCTCATGTATACGTTGAAGAGTGTTGGGCTGAGCGAGGAGCCTTGAGGGACGCCGCAGATGACTTCGGTGGCCTCTGATCTGAACGGGGGAGGCAGACTCTCTGTGTCCTTCCGGCGAGGAAGGAGATGATCCACTCCAGTGCCTTCTCCTGGATTCCGACGTTGTTGAGGCGCTGTACTAGGGTACGGTGGCAGACAGTGTCGAAGGCTGCGGAGAGGTCCAGGAGGATGAGGGCCGCTGTTTCTCCGTTGTCGAGTAGGGCTCGGATGTCATCGGTAGCTGCGATCAGGGCGGTCTCGGTGCTGTGGTTGGCCCGGAAGCCGGACTGCGAGGGGTCGAGGGACCCGTTCGTCTCGAGGAAGGCGGCCAGTTGCTTGTTGACGGTCTTCTCGATGACTTTTGCCGGAAACGGGAGTAGCGAGATGGGGCGGTAGTTCTTGAGGTCGGTGGGGTCGGCTGATGGTTTCTTGAGTAGAGCACTGAGTTCGGCGTGCTTCCAGCTCTCCGGGAAGGTGGCGATGTCGAAGGAGGTGTTGATGATGTCCCGCAGGTGGGGTGCGATGACAGCGTCGGCCTTGTTGAAGACGTGGTGAGGGCAGGGGTCTGTCGGAGATCCGGAGTGGATGGAGTTCATCGTGCGGATAGTGTCTTCGGTGCTGATCGGGGCCCAGGCGCGGAGGGTGGTGGTGGGGGCGGTGGTTCGGTCGCGGCGTGCGTCGGTTGAGTGCTGAAGCTGTTGTGTATGTCCGCGATCTTGTTGTGGAAGTAGGAGGCGAGGGAGTTGCAGAGGTCTTGCGAAGGGGTGATGTCGTTGTTTCCGGCGTTGGGGTTGGAGAGCTCTTTGACGATGTTGAAGAGTTCCTTGCTGTTGTGTGCGTTGTTGTCCAGTCGTTCCTTGAATGCGGTTTTCTTGGTGGTGTGGATCAGTTGGTGGTGTTTGCGGGTGGCGAGCTTGAGGGCAGTCATGTTGTCCGGTGTTGGGTCTCTGCGCCAGGTTTTCTCGAGTGCTCTGCAGTTCTTCTTGGAGCTCTTGAGTTCGTCGTTAAACCATGGGGCTTTCTTGCTGCCGGGTCTGCTCGGCTGGGTCTTCAGAGGGGCGAGGTCGTCTGCGCAGTCGCTGATCCATTTCGTGAGGTTGGTGGCTGCTTGGCTGGGGCTCGTTGTGCTGGTGGGAGGGTTCTTGCTCAGGGAAGTGGCGAGCTGATCTGCAGTGATCTTGTTCCAGCTTCTGCGGGGAGCCTGTTGCTTGTGATGGTGGAGCGTGGTCCTTCTGAAGCTGAAGTGGACGCAACTGTGGTCCGTCCAGTGGAGTCCTGTGGCGTGGCTGAAGGCGATGTCCTTGCTGGAAGAGAAGACCGGGTCGAGTGTGTGTCCGGCGTAGTGGGTGGGGGTGGTCACCAGTTGCTTGAGTCCGAGGTTGGCGAGATTGTCCAGCAGGGTGGCGGTGTTGCGGTCTTTGTTGTTCTCCAGGTGGAAGTTGAGGTCCCCGAGGAGGATGTAGTCGGCGGAGGGGAGGGCGTGTGGGCTGATGAAGTCGGCGATGTCCTCGCTGAATTGAGTGCGTGGTCCCGGAGGTCTGTAGATGAGGGTGCCTCTGAGGGTGGTCTTGGGGTTGACGTGGATCTGGAAGTGCAGGTGTTCGGTGGGTGTGAGGGTGTCGATGGTGTTGGTCGTGATGCGGATGGAGTTCCTGTGGATGATGGCGATGCCTCCTCCTGTCTGGTTGACGCGGTCCCTCCGGATGATCTTGTAGCCGTCCGGGATGGCGATGGCGATGTCGGGCGCTGAGGAGGCGTTCATCCAGGTTTCCGTGAGGAAGGCGACATCTGGGGCTGTGGTGTCGAGCAGGTTCCAGAGCTCGACGGCGTGTCTGTGGATGGAGCGGGTGTTGAGCAGGATGCACTTCAGGTGGGTGCTGCTGGCGTTCGGCTTGGTGGGTGCTGGTGTGGCGTGGGTCCGGTTGCAGGTGAACTTGCAGGAGTGGCAGCTGAAGGGTCCGTGGGTGCGTCTCGGTGTGGCATGGTAGCAGCCCGGGGTTCGGCCGGTGTTCAGTGCGATGAGTTCGGTGGCGTCGTAGGTCCGTTGGGTCGGCTTCCGTCGGTGGGGGCCAGGGGTCCTGGCACTGGGCGCGGTCCAGGCGCGGACGGGCGCAGACGGGCTTACCTTAGGCGCACCTTCGGCGCTCATACGGTGCTCCCGCTGCGCGCGTCCGCTGCGCGGTCGCTGAGGGGGCGTCATAAGAAGGGGGCCGGGATGGCGGGTCAGCTGGGAGGCGGGATCGTCTGGTCCAATCGTCTGGCGTGGGGGCGGGTCCGCAGGCAGGAAGCGGCGGGAAAACGGGAGCAGGCAAGGCGGGCGGCCCGGCGGCGGCTGGGTCGCTGCGACGGCGTCGGCTCTCCGCGGTGAAGAGTTCAGGCAGCAGGAGGCTCTGGAGCAGGAGAGGTGAGGAGCGAGGGGGCGACCAGGCCAGAAGCGCAGTGGTCACTCCCTGGAGGCAGGCAGGGTCCCCTTAAGAAGGGGGCCGGGATGGCGGGTCAGCTGGGAGGCGGGATCGTCTGGTCCAATCGTCTGGCGTGGGGGCGGGTCCGCAGGCAGGAAGCGGCGGGAAAACGGGAGCAGGCAAGGCGGGCGGCCCGGCGGCGGCTGGGTCGCTGCGACGGCGTCGGCTCTCCGCGGTGAAGAGTTCAGGCAGCAGGAGGCTCTGGAGCAGGAGAGGTGAGGAGCGAGGGGGCGACCAGGCCAGAAGCGCAGTGGTCACTCCCAGGAGGCAGGCAGGGTCCCCTTAAGAAGGGGGCCGGGATGGCGGGTCAGCTGGGAGGCGGGATCGTCTGGTCCAATCGTCTGGCGTGGGGGCGGGTCCGCAGGCAGGAAGCGGCGGGAAAACGGGAGCAGGCAAGGCGGGCGGCCCGGCGGCGGCTGGGTCGCTGCGACGGCGTCGGCTCTCCGCGGTGAAGAGTTCAGGCAGCAGGAGGCTCTGGAGCAGGAGAGGTGAGGAGCGAGGGGGCGACCAGGCCAGAAGCGCAGTGGTCACCAGTCCACGTACACCGCCAGCCAAGCACCACTCCACGCATACCACCAGGCAAGCACCAATCTACACACACCGTCATCAAGCACCATTAGACAAGTGCAGGTCCACACACACCGCCAGCAAAATGCCAGCCAAAGGTCATTATACGCAGACCGTGAGCCAAACTCCAGGTAACACACACACAAACTCTCCTTGGTTTCTAGTGGTTTTCTGCCCCCGCTTGGGTGCAGATGAGACTAAAAATATCACTGAAACAGCCAAAATGTGTGCCTAAGAAAAAGGGAGCGACCCTTGCCTATGGGGCTTCTCACTGGCATGCCCATAAACATATCCCTGGTGCCTAGTGGGCTTTCTGCCCCCCGGGGGGCCATATAAGGGACTATTGCCCCAACTGCCTCCCTGGGGGGGGCAGAAATACTCTGTTAACTTTTTTTGGGGTTGGGGCATTGGCATGCCCAGCCTGGGAAGCCCCCACCCCTGCATATAAAAAAATAACATCATCCCTGGTGCTTAGTGGGCTATCTGCACTCCCCGGGGGGAGGCAGATCAGGGGCTATTGCCCCCATCTGCCTCCTGGAGGGGGAGAAAGACTGTGGACTTTTTTGGGTGGGGTTGGGGGCATTGGCATGCCCATTTTGGGCAGTCCCCACCCCTATATACATTAAAAAAAATCCCTCGTGCCTAGCATGCTTTCTGCCCCCGAAGGGCAGATCAGTGGCTGTTGCCCCCATCTGCCTCCAGGGGAGGCAGAAAGACTGTGGCAGTTTTTTTTAGGGAGTGGGGCATTGGCATGCACCTTTTTGGGCAGCCCCCATCCCTACGTAAAAATAAAAACAATCCCTGGTGCCTAGTGGGCTTTCTGCCCCCTGAGGGGCAGATCAGGGGCTATTGCCCCAATCTGCCTCCTAGGAGGGCAGAAAGACTGTGGAATTTTTTTGGGGGTGGGGGAATTGGCATGCCCATTTTGAGCAGACCCCACCCCTATATACATAAAAGAAAAAATCCCTGGTGCCTAGTGTGCTTTCTGCCCCCCGGGGGAGCATATCAGGGGCTATTGTCCCATCTGCCTCCCAAGGGAGGCAGAAAGGCTGTGGCAATTCTTTTGGGGGGTGGGGGCATGGGCATGCCCATTTTGGGCAGCCCCCACCCCTACGTATAAAAAAAACCCCAATCCCTGGTGCCTAGTGGGCTTTCTGCCCCCCCGGGGGCAGATCAGGGGCTATTGCCCCACCTGCCTCCTGGGGGGGCAGAAAGACTGTGGAATGTATTGGGGTGGGGGCATTGGCATGCCCATTTTGGGCAGCCCCCACCCCTATATACATTAAAAACAAAGCCCTGGTGCCTAGTGTGCTTTCTGCCCACCCAGGGAGGCAGATCAGGGGCTATTGCCCGCATATGCCTCCCAGGGGGGCAGAAAGACTGTGGAATTTTGCAGGGGGAATGAGGGCATTGGCATGCCCATCTCGGGCAGCCCCCACCCCTAAATATGCCCTAAAAATAAATCCCTGGTGCCTAGTGCGCTTTCTGCCCCCCGGGGGGGCAGATTGGGGGCTATTGCCCCTATCTGCCCCCAAGGGGAGGCAGAAAGACTAAATATGCCACAAATTAATTGGGGGGAGCAAAGGCCTCGCCCAAGGGTCCATTCCCCCCTCCCTGGTGTCCAGTGGGTGGATCCCTGATAGGTGATTGCCCTCCTAATGTGATCCCCAAGCAGGGATCCACTAGGGAGGGGTACCATTGGAATTGGGAGATTAACCCCTTTTCAATGATACCTCTTCTGTATTTCTACATGCTCGGGAAGCTGAGATAGCCCCACGAGGTCCTGAGGCTGTTTAGGGGTCAAAGAAATCCCTCTGGTGCCCGCACCAGAGGGATATCAAGTGCCATGTGTGCCGACGGCCGGGACCCGTCCGACGCACATGAGCACTGTTGCGTTGGACGACTCCTGGCCACCTGACGCATGCAATGGGTTAAATGGCCCGGTACTCACTGGTACTGAGTACCAGCACTTTTTCATTCAAGTACCGTCACTTTTCCTCAAACAAGGCCCATTTCTCGACCTCTTCCTGCCACTGGGAAACTAAGGGAGTGGAATGGGATTTCCAACGTTTCATAAGAAGGCATCTAGCCAACAGTAATGCTAAGTAAATAAAACACGATATCACTTTAGCGTTTTTGGGCCTGGGATATAGGCCAAGGATACAGCATTCCAGTGTGTGCCAATGGTTCAGTTCTGTGAGGCTGAGAAAATAGACGTGATTTGTTCCCAACAAGGGGTCAAAATTGGGCAGGCCCATAACATGTGTAATAAATCAGCCTCTAGTGTTCGACAGCGCAGGCAGGTCGAGGGGACCATTAGAACATGGCATGCAATCTGTGAGGGCTGAGATAAGCGCAGTGTAAAATGGAAAATTGTATACATTTGAATCTGGAGTTTTGAGAAATCTTCTGGGGGTACTCTATCAGGAATTCCCATTATTAGTCTTACAGATGACATGCTAGGTCTCCTTCCCATTTTGCCTGCAGGGAGTTCAGAGGGAACGGCAGGTGAGCTTGAACGCCCCAGTACAGCCACTGAACTAGGTGATGCCTATGTCCCATCGTGTGTATTGCCTGGAGTAGTTCATGTGGAGTGGGTTCAGTTCCCTCAGGTGCCCAGTGGCGCCGTATGTAGTGTGTGATCCTTTTCTGGGGTAGAAACAAAGTGTAGGCCAGGCCATGTGCATGCGTGAAGTCTGCGTGATTTAGTAGAGTACCCTCTACAAAAAGATCAGCAACTCTTTCTACTCCTACCTGTGTCCAAGGCAGCAGTCTATGTGCCATAAGAATCAGTCCCAGAGGCTGTTGGAAGGCCAGTCAGTGGTATATTCTCAGCATAGGGTACCTGTGGGAAGGTGTATCTCAAAGCCATCTTCCAATCTGAAAGGTCAACATGGAGCTGTAGGGGGCCCTTCGCAGAAAAAGGAGCACCAGGGCACTGCATACTGTGTAGCGTACCTTGCTTAAGCATGGCCACGGTGTAATCAATTTCGGGCAGGTTAAAGCCGGCTAGGCATTAGGACAGCCGCCACTATGGTTGTCCTACAATACAGTAAGATTTGACATCTGGAGCATCCATTCCTCCTTGGTCTGGGGGGAGTTGGAGTTTGGGGAGGGCAATCCTATGATGGCCACTAGACCCAGATCAAATCAATTAGAAGAGTATTTAGCATTTTAAAAATCCATGCAGGGATAAGTATTGGAAGGTTTACAAAGTGGTAAAGTAAATGAGGCAATATGACCATTTTAGCTAGGGCCAATCGTCCTGCTACTGATAATAGTAGAGTAGTCCAGAAGTTTATTTGTGATTTGAGGGATGTAATAGTTTTGAGGAGGTTAGCCTCCAAGAGATCAAGTGCATCTCTGTAGATTTGTACCCCTAAGTACCTTAAACATTCAGTGTGTCACTTGAAGAGACATTTCCCCGAATGGCAGTGATGGCTGGTTGTATCTTCAAAGGAAAAGGTGTAGTATTTATTCTCATTAATACGCAGGCCAGATAGGGACGCAAATGCTGAGAAGTGTCCAGCCAGTGCCCCTAGGTACAGGTGGAAATCTTTAATGTATAGTATCATATCATCTGCATATAATGAGATAGCATGGGTTGTGGGCTCTATGGGGTTGCCCCATGTAAGGGCATCTTGGCGTAGTTGTTGTGCCAAAGGTTACAATGCTAGGACAAATAGAAGCAGCGATGGGGGCAGCCCTGAGGCGTGCCTCTGTATCAAATAGGGACCGAAATATGTTGGGATGTGCGGACTCGTGCAGAAGGACCAGTATAGAGCAATTTTACCCAGCAAATATATGCGGGAGGCATACCTTATTGTTTGAGGGCGGCACGCATAAATTCCCAGCTTAGTGTGTCAAACGCTTGTCTTATGTCTAATGAAATACAACCTGCCCAGCGAAGCCACCCCCAGACAGCATCTATAACGTGATGTAGCCGGTGAATATTAAGGGATAGATTGCAATTGGGGACAAAGCTGCATTGATCACTGTGTGGGAGTTCAGGAAGTAAGGGAAGCAAGTGGGAAGCCAAGACTTTACTGAGGATTTTGTATTCAGTATTGACAATGGAGAGAGGTCTGTAAGAGGACATGTCTGAGGGATGTTTATAAGGTTTTAATAGATAGGTGACCAGCGCTTGTGCTGTGGTAGGATGCAATGTACTGGCTTCCAGAGAGGCACCATAGAGACGATCTAATTGTGGGATCAAGCGGGTAGTAAATGTGGCATAGAACTCAGTGGAGAGGCTGTCAGAGCCAGGGATCTTATTTCTGGCTAGTTCTCTTATTGCACCCAGGATCTCAGTGACCGTAAGAGGGGCTCCCAGTTCATCCCTTTCTATAGCCGTCACCTTAGGATGGGACCAGGTATTTAGGAAAACTTGAATTGGCTCTGAACCCACCGATGGAGTGGCAGTGTATAAGGCCAAACAGAAGTCGAGGAATGCTGTGTTTGTTTCCAGTTGGAAAGTGGCTTGGTGTTGTGTGGAGTAGTGATTGTGAGGATTGGGGTGGGCAGGGGCTGTGGCTTAATCAGGTGAGCTAACAAGGCCCCAGATTTGTCAGCCTCAGTGGGAGTTCATTTTATGTATGCCCTGTAGTCCACTATGCGCAGGCGTTCTAATAATTCCGGATATTTGATCCTAGCTTCAGCAACGGCTGGCACAGGTAAGCGCAGTGGGATGGGGCAGGGCGCGGCGGGGCGGAAGTCGACAGACGACGGAATAGGAATTATTTATTTATTTAGTTATGCCTAGTCCATCATCTGTTGACTCACAACCCTCCCACCCTGCCCCGCCTATGCCCCACCACCCCACTGCATTTACCTGTGCCGGCCCCCGCTGCCTAGCTTCTTGCAGTTTGGCTGCATGATCCTCTTTATCCACTGCTGCCCTCTCTACGGGTCCCAGATCTCCTCTATTCGGGTAAGCTCTCTTAAGACCGTTTTATGGGCTCCAACCACTGTGCCTATGGACGTCCCATGTATTACTAATTTAAGGGCCAGATGTACGACCCTTTTTTGCGCTCTCAAACGGGAGATCGGCCCGTTTGCGACTGCAAAAAAAGGGTCATGGCATGTACAAACGCTATTTTGCGAGTCACTGACTCGCAAAATAGCTTTTATAACTCTGACTATTATGAAGGGGCGTCCCTTCCTAATAGCGAGACTCAATGCCATTTACTATTGTTTTGCGACCGCATTAGCGGCCGTAAAACACTCGCAGTTTACCGCCTACTTCAAGTAGGTGGTAAACCACTCGCAAACGGGAAGGGGTCCCCAGGGGACCCCTTCCCCTTTGTGAATGGGTGCGTGAATATTTTTTAAGAGCCTGGCCTTAAAAAATGAAACTGAAAAGTTTCATTTTTCTTTTTAAATGCAGCCCGTTTTCCTTTAAGGAAAACAGGCTGCATTTAAAAAATAAAAATAAAACGTTTATTTAAAAAGCAGTCCCAGACATGGTGGTCTGCTGACCCCAGCAGGCCACTTTCCCTGGGAGTGCTAGACATTCCCAATGGGGTCGTAAATTGCACTTGCCTCATGAATATTGATGAGGCATGCAATGTGAGACCCCATTGGGAATCGCTAACAGTGTCTGAGACACTGTTGTACATTCACTTTTGCGAGTCGCAAATTGCGAGTCGCAATTCGACGCAATTTGCGACTCGCAAAAATGAATGGTTGTATATCTGGCCCTTAAAGCTTCCCATTCTGTTAAGGTGGAGGAAGTAGAGCCAGTATTCTCAGAGAATTATCTATTGTTGTAGCTAAAGTGTCATGAAAAAGTGTATCTTCCGATAACTGTGGCTGGAGATGCCATGTGGGGGGAGAGAAGCTGGTACGCGTACCCATGTGACCCTGATCTCCAGAGGATTATGATCGGAGAGGGTTTTTTCCTAAGTATATCGAGTGTGTGATAGAGGGTTGGAGGGAGGTTGTGCATAGTCGTGTGTGAAGTAAATGAGGGGTAGAATAATAAGAACATTCATACATGCCACTATTCTATGTGTGCCATGAATCATTAAGGGGCCATCCCTCCACCCACTGTCGCAGGGCTTTAGCTTGAAGTACCGAGGTAGCATTTGGAAGAGGGGGTGTAGTCTATCAAGGTCTATATCTAATGCAGCATTATAATCCCCACCTAGGAGCCACGGGTA
The DNA here is from genome assembly GCA_963921515.1 of Calotriton arnoldi. Lineage (NCBI taxonomy): Eukaryota > Metazoa > Chordata > Amphibia > Caudata > Salamandridae > Calotriton > Calotriton arnoldi. The sequence continues at coordinate 442,096 of CAWUFW010001896.1, forward strand.
ATGTGTCCAATCCACTGGTGTTGCAGAGAGATGAGATAGGAATGTATCTTGCTCCAGGTTAGGGGCATATATGCAGCCTAGTACCACAGGTGTGTTATCAAGTGTGCCACGGAGGAGGACGTAGCATCCTTGTGTATCTATTCTGGTTTCTACGGCTATGAAAGGAATGCCTGCTTTAATCCACACTGCAACCCCATGGGAGAATGTGGAATGTGAGGTGTGAAAGAGCTGGCCACACCATTTCTTCTGAATTTAAGGGCCCCACTGTCTACGAGGTAGGTTCCTGCAAGCACACCAAGTGTGCCTGATGGTGATGTAATTGGGCCAGGATCCTGTAATGTTTTTGTATGGCTCCCATGCCTCTGATTTTCTAGGTAAGCATGTTATAGTTATGCAGTACAGACTTTGTGGACGGGCAGAGGTAAGCATGTACATTGTGCTCCAAGCAGGAACATGACTTAAATTAAAATATAATCAAGCAGTGACGATGTGTAACCCCCATAAACAAAAACCCCAACAAAAATCATATCTAATACCAGGTCCAGCGATGTAACCTTGTACGACCAGAAATGTAAAAGAACCATACAACTTCTGAACAGTACGTGCAATTGTCCTTGGGGTTCTTGGCGAACAGCTTGAGAATGCAAATTAAGGGTGATTGGAATGTTGGCGCCCGGGCCCGTCATTAGGCATCATGGGGTGGGGTGAGACATCCTGACAGGGACAATAGAACATATACAATCAATTGTGCAATGCTTAACCCATAGAAAATATCGTAAACCTTGTGAAAAGATCTAGCCAAGGGTGGAGGGACATGAATAATCCATCAGGTATTGGGAGTACACCATGGGGGCCTGGAGGCAACAGTACTTACAGAGACCCTAACTCAACAGATTGTGAGTCATCTGCGGGGTGATAGCAGGGAATAGCGCCAGAGTGCCCCGAGTCTGAGTCAGAAGAACTTTCCTGGGAGGAGCTGGGGCTGATGGTTGGTCGAGTAGCACGATGGGAAGTGGCTGAAAGAATTTCATCCTTCTGTCCCTCAAGAGCTTGTTGAGGGCAGGGAATAGTGCCACCTCGTGTGGATCGAGACGATTACCTTCTCGGGGTTCAAGGTGGGCACTGAATCATCAGCATCCTTGGTCGTGGATACTACAGGAGTCGGGTGAAGTGTCTTTCAATCCAGTCCCAAGCCTCCTCCGACAGCTCGAAGAAATAGGATTTCTGTTCATACAGCACCTTGACCCTAGCTGGAAACAGGAGGGCATAGGTGAGGTCCACAGTACGGAGTTGAGTTTTGACAGCTTGGAAAGAGTCCCTATTACACTGTACCACAAGTGTGTAATCAGGAAACAAAGAAACTCAGATATTGTCCATTAAAATAGGTGCTTTTTTTATGGGCTTTGTGGAGAATTGTGTCCTTATCTATTTAGCTTAGTATGCGGGCCACAAAGGGATGTGTCTCTTAGAAGGGACTCAATGCGCCCTCTCCATGGTGAACAGATCCAAGAGACTCTCCGGTGCCCCATTATTTTAGAGCCAGTCCTCTATGTACAGTGAGACGTTGGATCCCTCCGACATGCCAACAATGAGCATATTATTGCGGCAGGCCTGCCCTTCCGGGTCTTCTGCACGGTCTTGGAAAAGCTCGACTTGTCGCTGTAGGAGTACGGTGGTGGCCGTTTGCTCTTTCTACCACAGAGACAGTGAGTAGATGGCAGTCTCTGTGGTTTTGACCCTGTCTGTCAACTTGTTGTGGTTATCTTTGAGGAGGGTGAAGTCTGAGGTAAGTGCACCATTATGTTGTTCAATGGTCGGTTTCGAGTCCTGGATTTCTTGCAGAATGATATCTACTCTGTCCACAGGGTGGATCTCTAAAGTAGGTGAGACACAATCCTCAGGTGTTATCAGCGATGAGTCCTCATTTTCGGGAGAGTGGGCATGTGGGTGCACTGCAGTCCTGGCTGTCTTGGATGTCTTGGCTTTAGTGTGGCCCATTCTGTGTGTGGCAAGGATGACACGTCTTGAAGGTGATAGAGCTAAGTGCTGAGGTGGGCCAACCCATGCCCATGGAGGTGTAGTGACTGTTTAGTCACCCAAGGAGGCCCAGGCAAGGACCAGAAGCCAGGTAAGTGTTAAGTTGGAGGTGTTTATCAGGCACGCAGAAGGGGGAAGCTTTCAGGGCTAGGGTCCCAGTAGGATGGTCAGGGAAGGTCAGCACAACCAGCTGATATCTCAGTCACCAGGTGCCCCGGTCCACAGGTGAAGAGGCCTGGGAAGGCCCGGTCAAGGAGTAGTTCCAGCAGTCCCTGGCAGACAGCAGGCTGCAGCGAGGACACAGGAAATAACGTGGTTCAGATCCTCGGAGTAGTCAAGCACTCTAGACCTGGCATGCTCAGAATCCACCAGGGATTAGGGACAGCTAAAATGGAGAGACTCTGCCACACTTCTCAGGGAGGCATCGATGGGCAGCGCGTCACGCACTCAGATCTACCATACCTGATGCAATGATGATGCAGAGGGAAAGCGTTGCACAGTGGGGGATGAGCTGGCCCCAAGGGACCCACCGGGCCTCAGTGTGTGGGTGGGCCCAGCCCTGCCCACCCCTCATAGCAGTTCACCTGGTAGCGTTACCAGTGGTTCTGTGTTGGGACCACAGGTAGTAGCGGTCTTGGGAACAACCCTGCGATGACATCGAAGCTGCACAAGCCTCACCCAACCCTGCAGCTAGGAACAATCCGGAAGGCACCCAGGTACTCAGCCAATGGCCAGGCGCGTCCCAACAGGCAATCGACGAGGGCCTGGCCTGCGACATCGTGTAGGCTCATTCTGCACTGGGGCAGGACTTCTCCAAGCCTGCAGCAGTCACCACCCCAGATATGTTCAGGGCAGCCCGACCCCACCCCTCTGTGCCTCGTCTAACTTCACCTGGGCTGACGTTCAAGGGACCTGTCCGCGGCCCAGGCCGCTGGTCTCCTCTTGCCAGGTGTCGGTGCACGTCATGAGCCAAGGGGCGGTGGCCAACCCGGGGCTCAGATCCAGGCTTCCTGTTCACCGCATTGTCATTCACCACCAGGTCAAGTCCATCTCTGGAGGCCGGGCTGCCACGCAGCTAGGCCCCATGTCCGCGAGGGCACAATATGCAGCGACATCATCCACCAGGTAGATAGCTTGATACCGCCACAGTTGGGGGTTAAGTTGTAAGCATAACGGTAGCAGGATGCCTCAGTATTCTGCTATATGGTGATAGACCAGCAATCAAGCTGCCTCCGCCTTCGGCAGTTAGCCACGCCACCCCAGCAGGTCACAAGTTAACATCCTTGTAATATAGCTTAGTGAGTTATGACCTGCATGCAAACAACAAGGCAAATATTTAGAACCTTACTGTTTTTTCCTCTATCCTTTCTTATTATGATGTTGGTAAAAAGAGTTACTTTGGTTAGTAATAAACACTTATTAGTAAGTGCTAAATAAATGGTTATTAGTGTAATAACTAATGGACAGATTCATCTGACATTCTACAAATGCATGCAGATATTCTACATGCAAAGCTTGGCAAGGTCAAAAACCTAGCCCCGCTCCATGTTCCGCCTTTAGCACCACCCTTCTAGATGTCCCATACTCCACCCCAGTCCACCTCACCTTTTGGTGAGTAACCGCACTTATGTTTTTTCCATTCAAAGCACTGACCTTAGTCATTGTTCAAAGTACAAATAAGGCCTCACCTTCCTCAGAGAAAAGCCTTACAAGGTTTACCTAATTCCATTAGACAGTGTGAAGCCATGCATTCCAGCGGCACACAGCGGTAAACAGAATGGGAAGTGTTCTCAAGTCCGCCGCGGAAGGGGCAGGAAAATCAATAGCCTGTGAGAGAAAGCTTCCAGCAATATAGATTGTTTGAACTACTTACCATTATGTCAAATTCACTTTAGCATCAGCAAACAGACACTCTGCAAGAGGAGTATCGAGACCAGCGAATTTCTGCTGCTTGTATTTAAAGGCCTACAACTGTATAGATTTCTTTTACAATCATGTCTTTCTCATAGATAATAATAAACCCTTTTATTTCACCCTAAAACACTTGTCCTGCTCACCTTTTTGTCTTCTTGAGTCACATAGAATTAGTGAAATATTTGTACACTTCCAGTTGCTGGCACTGCTCATGTCCCTTGAGGGGTAATGCTTGCGAATTCGAAAGGTGTTACCTAATGATCACCTACAGGGCAGACGAGCACGCTCAGCACCTGCCCATGTGACTAGACTATAGTAAGGAAAGAGGGCAATAGTTGCTTGTCATACACAGACAGCATGACTTATAAAAACGGTGTTTATAAAACCTGTGACCACGTTTAATGTGTACATAACTTGGAAGAGGAAATAAAACAAGCACCTGGATACCCTCTCGGTGATTAGTGGGCTATACAGATCAACATAACATACCATGTGACATGCATTACAGTGATGTTTTTTCCATTTCCCAGTGAAAATACAATCTGGGCTTCTTTTAGAGATTAGTAGAGCTGATACACCACAGTATTTGGTGATGCCGTCGACCTGCCAAACATGCAGTTTCCTCGCTCTATTTAGGGTTGGGAGAAGGGCTCGGTATATGCCGGTGGACCCTCAGTTAGTGGCTACATCAGTGTAAACTCTTGCCCTGATGGCCACTGAAAAGATGCGCTCACAGGAATACGGTGAGTACATATATTTTATTGCAATTACAAGTAAGCAGGAACATCAGGAGGGAGCTGCAGTAGCGGTTGCTAGTATTGTGAAGTGGTGGGGTGGGAGAGGGGGAAAACAAACTAAAGAAAAACATAATTATAAATATTAAAATTACACTTACCTGCTCCGAAGGCCACCGCCTTGCTCCTGATCCTCATGTCCTTGTCAGGGGCCTGCTGCACACTGCGCAGGTCGCAGCTCCCAATCCCAGGGCTGCTCACATGCTGGGAATGCTATTCCCAGCATGTGAGCAGAGCTGGGATTGGTATGAGCACCTCGGTTCGGCGCTCAGATATGGACTGGGAGCCAGTGTTGGTCTCTCCATCCAGCTGTACAACACAGCTATTTGGAGAAAGGCTAAGTGCACATGATGGTTTGGCCTGCTCCAGAGGATCATCCAAACCGCCATGCGCACTTGGCAGTGCCCATCACTCCCCCCTCCTCCCTGGTGCTGCAGCAACAGCTTCAGGATGAATGGCCCAACCCTCCCTCGGCTCCCAGCCTGTAGGACAACAACTAAAATGCTAATACATTTTTTTTATTATTATTTTATATTTGTTGGTCACCTGTGCTGGCTTTCAGCAGGGGGGGGGAGATGCTCCTCCGCCATAATGGAGGAGCCGCCCCTGGGAGCTGGCAGCCAGCTCCTCAGCGGTCATTCATCTCCCCTACCATCATTCTTCCTTCGAACCCTCATGACACATGCCACGTGAGGTGGAACACTACGATGCGTATCTCAGGAGTTGTACATACTCCTTGTGTGTGAGAAAGCATATACTACTGCAGACCTGTCATGTTACTGCTCCTTGCATTAAGAAAGCTGTGCTCTTCCTGGATCTATGTTGCACATTAGTATAGCGTGGTGTGCACTGTGCACCTTTTCAGTATTCAAAAGCCAAACAAGTTAGAACCATACAAGGAGTTCTGCGGGAGCGGGAGATTTGCAGGGTGCAAGAGGCAGAGTACGTGGCTCAAGGAGACACAGAGTTCAAGGGGAATCACATGCTTTATTTCTGCATACAGAGTGGTTACAACCCCAGCAAAAAACTGCATGCTCTCCAACAGACTCTGAGAGAACCATGTGCCTCCTGGGTATCGGCTGTGATACTCTTTCAAGCACAGAGAACCAACTGCATATCAGAAATGCAAGTCTCTTTATTTATTTTGTATTTTTTATTCATTTACATATCGCTCCTAATTCACAAAGGTGATAGGGTGCCTTAAATATTACTAACCGGCATAACGGATTACATTAGGAAAAGGAAGGAAATTACTAGACGCAGAAAAGTGTGTTGAACACCCATAAAGCCTGAGACAGTACAGGGTTTTACTGGCTCAGCATATGTCTGAAAACATAGGGTTCGAGTTGATTCCTGAATGCCCTAAGTAGGGGTTACTTAGATTAGCAGGGAAAACTTCCAATCTGGCACAGCTGCAACTGAAAATAGAGAGCAAGTACTGCATGGGCATCAGCAGTGCAAGCCTGCCACACACACACACAGATAAGGTACAGTATGGAAATCAGAGATGTGAGCTCCCCCTCACACACGCACGCACGCACGCACACACGCACACACAAACACTCACCAGATGGATAATGGTTGTGGAGAGCAGGGTGCAGGGAGCTGAGTATGCTGAGTAGAGGAGAGCATGTGCAAGGGAGAAGTGCAGGGTGGGGAAACTCCTGTTTCTTCTCCTTGGTACTCCCCTCATCGAGCCTCAGGGGAGCACTGCTTAGAAGAGCATACAAATAATGAAGGCAGGGGCACAGGGAAGTGGGAAAAGTTGCTGAGAGACGAGTACCTTTGAAAGACAGTCAGGGCTTTGACAATGTCTGTTGCCAAGTAAACTTGTGATACTTCTTGATAAGCCAGTGCTGAAAGACTGAAAGGGCAGGGTCATGTTTCCGAAAGGACAGTAGAACTGGTGCAGTGAGATAAATGTTACATTGAATATTTGTATAGTGCTTTTTGAAACACTAAGGTCTCCTCAAAGTGCTAAGGGAAGGCAGGGGAAAGAGGAAATGATGGGGCAAGACAGATGGAATGAGAAGCATGCCTTGTGCTAATATCTCAACGGACTGACAGTAGAGCATTATGGGTAGCAGTCTTTAGTCATGCCTGAAGGTAGAAAGAGAGTGAGCTGGAAAAGTGGCATGATGATGGAAGGAGGGAAGGGCAGGAGGAAATGAGTGTACTCATGTGGTGAAGGTTGTATTGAGCAGAAACAGAGAAGGGAAGAGCTAAAATCATGGCACACTATTTGAAAGATATTAGAGGAGGCTTCAGATTCTGTAAAGGCTGCTTTAACCTCCCTGTCCACAATGCCTACAGTGAGCCCTATCCTGATACCACTCCCTAATGAACACATCTACCTGTGGGCCCACAACTAAAAAGGGAGGGAGTGCTCAATCTTTTCCCTCAGGAAGTTATTTAAAGAACCAAATAACGAAAAAGTCAGTAATAAAGCAATTCCTCTCTATCCAATTTTTAATCGACGTGGAACAAACGGTATACAGTATCCTTCAAAAATTGAAATAAATAAAAAATCCATGACAAAGAGTGAATCCTTAACAACATACCCTCAGGATTCAGCCACACCTAAAAAGGATAGAAGGAACGAAAAAGAACCGCGACAAGTTACAAAAAAAAGACCTAGAAGAAGGATTTCGAAAAAGAAAGCATATAAGCTAAAATTTTCACCGCATATAAATCAGCAATGTAAATCCTCGGACGAGGTACAAATATCAAGATCAGACAATAAACTTGACGAGACTGGACACAGTGTTCAAGACCAAAAGGAGAAAATAATTCAAAAACAACTAAATCCTTGCGCAGTAAAATTTTCTATGTCAGGAAGTGACTAAGACTATCCAGTGCAATCCCGCGCCCAAACTAAAGATCAGAAAGCGGACGTAACAACTATTAGAGTACGGCAGAATCAAACATGCTTTCTGGAATTTTCTGATTTATTCCCCTTAGGAAATGATTCACTAAATCGAGGGAAAATAGTGAATCTAATACGCAAGATTCCACAATTACAGTTGTTATCAAGTTCCGAAATAAAATTAGTAGTGTTCCCGTCAAAATCGAATAGCACGGTGGCTATTGCGGAATTCTGGTCAAGTGTTATTCCTGCAATAATTATAAACAAATGTGAGATCCTTTATAAAAATGGATACGACGTGGTACCAGCAAACAACAGGGGAACCCAACTAAAGGGGAGACCAGAGGAAAGGAAAACTATAAAAATTGAGTATTTTGATGATAACATCGGCAGCATCAAAAACTGCATAGGTAACCCTGAAGAAAACTTGACCATTTCATTAGAAAACGGAAAGAGAGTAATTAGAAATAAAAATAAATTCAAGCAGGAGAGACCCTCAAGGGAACATCAATGGACCTGGATACCAGAGACCCTAAATAGCCACAAACAGGGAAGGGAAATCAAACTCCCCTTTTAACAGTAGGTTGTCCATAGTATTATGGAACATAGCAGGGAAAAACAAAGAGAAAATGGCGTTAATCGTGGAAGATACCCCTGCGTTGGTTATTCTTCAGGAAACCTGGGCAATAAAGCCATTTGATCAAAATGGCTACTTTGTCTATGATAAACCAGCAGAACATGTGGCTCGGGGACATGCCAAAGGAGGTTTAGCAATACTGATGCACGAGGATTTCTTCTGGGATCAAGAGGTAATCCCCATGCTCCATAGAAATATCCAATGCCTAAAGGTTAAATGCCGGCTCAGTGCTAAGAACTCTCCAATTGACCAAATAATTTTTAATGTGTACATCGCACCAGGTTCCTCGAATGATGCTGTCTTGGTCAAAATATTCAATGAAATGGAAAGGGTGATGGAAGAGAGAGGTTTCCCTCCAGTCTTTCTTACAGGAGACTTTAACAGGAAAATATCGAATGACCTCATAGAAAAATGGGAAAATGAAGAACAAACGGAAGCCTTATCTATCCCCACCCCATTGTTTTCACCTGGGATCAAGTCAGACAAACGAGGAAAAATTGTGTTATCTTCACTCCCTATAATAAATTGTTTTATCTTAAATGGACGCACAGAAGGAGATATTCCGGCATCCTTCACAAGAAAAGGTCATTCCACCGCTTCTATAATAGACTATATGATTTGTAGTCAAGCTCTTCTCAACAGGGTAGTAAAATTAAGTACAAAATTTCATCAAGGAAGCGACCATGCCATATTAAAATTAGAAACTGAAATAACACTACAATGTACATTTTCAGGTCTTATTATGCATGTACATAGCAAAGTACTCGTGAATCAAGGCCAAAGGAGAATATCATGGGTATCTACTGCTTTTAATAAAATTAATTACGCAATCAATAAGGCGAAAGTATTACAATCTATACACTTTTCTGATCCAATAGTAAATTTTGAAATAATTCTCAATAAAATAACGCAATCCCTACAGGAAAATTTAAAATATCAAGCGAAAGGAGCCATATTACAAACAAGAAAGTCTCCATATACAAGAGGTGCCGCCTTAAATAAATTAATACGTATGCAATATCAAAACCCTACAAAGGCAAGAGAATCAGAAATTAAACTACTAAAAAAACGCCGGAGGAGGGAAAAAGAAAAACTGCGAAAATCCCAGCAGGATAAAAATTGGGTCCAAATCCAAACTGCAGCAAAACAAAATAATACCTGTGAGTATTGGAGGTTAATAGCTAAACATACAGGAACGAAGAAATCTTTGCAAGCATCTTCCGTCCCGCCAAGGGAATGGGAAAAATGTCTCCGTATTCTATACAAATCAAATTGGAATTACGAAAACCTGGAATATTCACTGTGTACGCAGACGGAAAATACTCAAAATATTTCTCCTCCAGTGGCTCGTCAAATAGAGTATTATATAAAGAAAGCAAGATCTTCAGCTGCAATGGGCCCGGACCAAATACCCATGTAGGCACTACAAGCTAATCCTGTGGAATGGAGTGAATTCTTAGCTCCATTATTCTCATATTGCTACTGTACTGGAAAAATTCCTAAATCGTGGAAAGGGAGTATAGTTATTCCAATTGATAAAAAAGGATCTCGGCTGCATCCAGGGAACTATCGTCAGATTGCACTGTTGGATGCAATAGGGAAGATCTTCGCGGCAAGTGTCCTAGACCATCTCAAAGATTGGGCTTTTTCTTCCGGAGTGATCCCATTTAATCACGCCGGGTTCAGACAGAAACATTCAGTCACGGACAACATAGCGGTCCTACAGACTATCATCGACAAATATGTAGTCCGGAAATCACAGGTGGTCTATGCGGTCTTTGTTGATTTTTCAACAGCATTTGATAGAGTGGACAGACCAACACTCTGGAAGAAACTTACTAATCTGGGGATCCCGAAAACTTTATTGTACCTTATAATTTTACTCCGTTCTGAAACGTGGTGTCATGTACAACTGGGACAAGAAAGGGGTCTCACAAGCCAAATTGTCACATCAAATGGCCTCAGGCAAGGGTGCCTTTTGGCCCCTCTCCTCTTTTCATTATACCTTAGTGACCTTCCGGACAGTTTCCTTCAGGTTATAAATTTCCCCCCGAAGATCGTGTTGAGTAACATACACATTATGATGTACGCTGATGATGTTGTAATTTTTGATCTTACCCCCTTTGGACTACAAAGGAACCTAGATGCATTAACAAAACATACAAAGGAAAATTTTTTGGTTCCTAATACATCTAAAACGAAAATCGTTCCATTTAGAGGGAGAAAGAATTACACAAATTATAACTGGACACTGGGAGAAGAAACTATAGAAGTGGTAAAAGAATACATCTACTTGGGGCGGATCTTTAATCAATCACTAGGAAATTCTACCCACCTACAATACTTAAATCGTAAAGCAGACATCCATGTGGGAGCGCTGCAAAGATTATATCTTTCTTCTGGTCAAAGACACTTCCAATCCTTATTACCGGTCTTTAGTTCTAAGATTCCCCCTATTTTATCATACGCCCTGGAATATATTCCAATTCTTCAGTGGCATCAAATACAAATGAAAGAAGGGAAAATTCTTCGTAAACTGGCTAAGGTTCAACAGTCTGTCCCAGCACACGCTCTGCGTCTGGAATTCTCATTAGTCAGCTCTTTTGCCAGAGCCATTACCAACGTACTTAGATGGGCGTATAATCTTCTACACGCAGAGCAAGGCACTTTAAGATTCTTACTAAAAAAAGAGACATTTGAGACTAATTTTACAAAATACACCCTAAGCCTGAATTTGACCACTGCTTTTAAATTATCTAATTCCTCAATTGCACTCTTGAAATCATGGTCACCAGCACAAATGAAGCTCTTCTTGAAACATTTGACGCCAAGGCTCAGTTATGATCTGGACATTTTGCACTGTTCTAAATTATATCACTATGTACAGTACGCAGAAGCCATTCCATACAAACAGGCCCAATAATACATCCGTTTTTCTTTAAGGCATGGAATTCGGCGGTGTATAATTTTATTGAGGTTTGGGCTACTTCCTTTTAACTCATTGACTTTTAAATGGACTGACAAAAAAATGTTTCTTGCATTTGTGATCTTTGCAATGGTGGCGTACAAGATATGAAGCATGTATTGTCAGTCTGCCCAAACCCGACGCTGGTCGAAGCTCGAAGGCGTTACTTAAAACCAATACAATTTAGATATAATAGTGCATCAGTGCAGAATTTGATAATGCTTTTTAATTCTCCACCAGACGAATTTGTATGTCATAACTTGTTTAAATTTTTAAAATCGTTTTTAAATTTGTATTGATTGTTTTATGTAATAATAGTCGCAATGTATGAAATTTGTTGTTCTCAGTAGAGAACTATATCAAATAAATTAAACTACGAAACTATGATGAAAAAACTATGAAAAAAACTATGAAACTACTCATTTTTATATGTGCTCAGGCGTCTGGGAACAGCTCTCCACAAGTCGATAAAGCTTGACCCTTCTGCTCATCTCGCTTAGTGGCTTGGATTAGGCATTTATTGCTCAAGAATGACTTAGGTTGCCTAGCTGGTGTCATAAGGTTTCTGCACATACACAGAGCTATGCACAGGAAAATGGGACCCCGGAATACAGTGGTTTGCCACCATATACCGTAGCACCCAAAAACCCCAACCCAACTAGCTTAGCTTCCCATTAGCACCCAAGTACTAATGTTTGGACAACCCAGAACACGGTATCTTTATCTCAGGACTCACAGAAGCAAGAACACTCTTTCGCCACTAACTCGTACTTGTCCACAAGGTGCGTAGTAAGAGACACTGGATAGGTTAAAATGTTTATTCCAACTTACGTGCTCTAATGTACAGTACACGTGTCAGTACTAATAGCATAATGCATATGACTAATATAAGCAGCATGGTTACAATTCCATAGAATACAAACGGGGAAAGCATCTCAGAGCTCAGTGGATAAACGTTTAAATAACATTACCACCCTCCCCTTGCAGTAAGATAGTTTATTATAGTAATAGAAGACCTCTGGGCTTTGACTAGCGAACCCCCATACCTCAGTCTCTAGATGCAGAATTACATCAGCAGGACATCATAGCTCTTCTCACTGAAAGGGATTTCTCCAAGTGTGTCAAACGCTAGTAAACCACAGTATTAAAAGCATACCCAATTCTTCATGGCAATTGCACATAATGTTATGTCTGGGTGCGCGAGACTGGCCATATCAGGAAGAACCGAAATACATTGTTATGCGACCTTGTACATGTTTGTGCAGACTGAGCCCAAAAAGGTGAACAACAGAAAATGCAGACAGTGCAAAAGAACTTGGCACGAGCAAAGGGCGAGGAAGGCCCGGCTCAGTGTAACGTGCGCAAAGAAAAGCAGCATGGCAGCCAGGCCTAGGCCAACATAACAAGGCAGGTAACAATCCACAAGACACCCTCCCTGGACAGTCCGGCGGCCAGGACAGAGGCCCATCAGAGGAGAAAAATAGCCGTCGGAGCACAGGGAGCGCCCAAACGGCCAAGGGCAGGTCAATCCATGAAAGTGAAAGTGCAGAAAAAAGCCATACCCTCCAAGAGTTCATCATTGGACTCGTCAAAAAACATAGATGCCATCCAATCCATGAGTTCAAAAGAGCAGGAATGCTCCTCAGCAAAGGGAGCATCCAGAAGCAATGCGGGACAGCTTGCGTGATAATTGAAACAGCTTCGTTGTAGGAGATCCTGGGCAGCCGCCCAGATATCCCATTGCGCCAAAATCCCCAGTGCAGCCGCACGCGCCATACAGCCAGCGACGGAACAGTCCTGCTCATGGGCCTCTAAGGGACCCATCAACTGAACAAAATCCGGAACAGACAATGACGAATTGGAGAGGCAATAATCCAGAGTCCAGGTGAAAGGACAGCGGACACAAGTCATCACAGGTTGCACGCAAGTGAAATACGCAAAGCGAAATGAAAGAGTATATGACACACTCAGTGTCGCCAATGGCAAGACACCAAAACCGGCCAAAAGGCGCTCACGGAGCAGCTGGAGGCGTTCTGGATCGAGCAGGTCCCATCGGGGAGCAGCCATTGCGCAGAAAGCAAATTAAGAGCAAGACACCAGCCGCTAAAGCGAGGATCAATGGGAAACCGCCAAAGACACTGGAAAATATAGAATGTATGAAAGCCGGGATGACACCAAAAATAGTTTGGAAGGAGGACACCAAGCCCGACCCAACGACCTTAAAAAAGTGTACTAGGCCTTCAGTGTTAGATGCGTTAAAAATACGATGTATTAACTCCCCAAAATGTTGGGGGAGATTAGTGTTCAAAAGGGCCTGTATTTCACTGTGGGTACTCGCCACCTGGAGAATGAATGTCTCCCGGGCGGACGTGAGCATAACTTCCTCGTTTAATAATAGTGCCTTTATTCTGCTCAGTCTATTGAAATCCGCTTCCATGGTAGGGATGGAAGGCCAAATAGAGATATCAACCTTGCCATGAGGGGGAGGAAAAAGCACATTTTTGCAGCAGACAACCCTGTGCGAAACTGTTACAATGTAAGGAATGCCAGCCTGCAGGCCACAACAGTTTTCGTTATTTAAAAGTAAATAACTACCATTGGAAAGGAGAGTGAAAGTAGGTGAAATAACAGGAGCAGGAATACCTTTCAGCACACAAGCAAGATTAGGAGAGGAAACGCTACATGAGCCATGCAATTTAATGTGTTTACAAATAAGCGAATGACCTATAGTCGAGTCGCAGTACTCCCCCGTGAGAAAGACTTCCTTGCCGTCCCGAAGGCATTTATACATGAAAGGCAAGGACCAGAGTTCATGCAGGAAAGCACTGCCCAATGGCCGGTAACGGCCCACAGGATAATGTTTCATGCACGAGTCAAATTCAAACAAGGAAAAAGGTAAAACGATAACCCCATGAACTAGCCATACAGCAGAATCGAGTTCTGCAACAGAGAACGGCAAAGGATCCACCTTTTCGATATGTAATAGAGTGTAAGTTGCATCCTTCATGGACATAAATTGCTGTTTATCAGTTAAGTTAAAAGGTAGAAATAAGGCAGAGGTGTTCAAGAAATGCCAAGGCACTTTACCTAACTTAAGTGTTTGTAAAGTCCATGCAAACTGCATAACTGAGCGCAATTGATTCTGACCATGATATAACACAGAAACATCATCTTGTACAATATCAACAACAGAGGACACAATATTCTCTAAAGTGTAAATGCGAGAAGACAGGGTATTAATACTATTGTCAACAACAGCAAGCACCTTTTCCATATTTGCTTGATCTATTTCCCGAAGACGGGAAGCAGCTTCCATTTGTGATAGCTTCCAGAGTTCATTATACGTTTCATAAATGAATCTCTTAGGTCGGGGACCACGAGGTCCCAAAACAAAGTCGGACAGATCAATATTGCCTGTAAGGAGGGACAAATGTTGTTTAACAGAATCAAGGGACGAATGTTGCAGCCATTGTTTGCATAATTTACCAACAGAGTATGTAGTGACTGTACGGGCATCAGTAAACCTCGGATCAGGCCTATTCTGTGTGTAGCTAGCACCAGTATCATGAAAACGCATTTGACATGCATTAGATGATATAGGCCATACTAACCAGGGTGACTGAACCAGCTCAGAAACATTAAACAAATTATTTTGTAACATTGCCTGCAGGGACACGAGGGACATATTGAATCGTGAGCTTTCATTTGGAAAACTCGACAGGGATGGTATTGATGGCGTATTCAATTGTTTAGTGGTTGCTAAGCCCCAACATGTAGTCTGATAGATGGAAGCATTTAGGAACATAATTTGGGTAGGGATGAGGCAAGCACGATGCAACGCCTCGGTTCCCTGTACCTGCCATGGCTTGGAGCCCCAAATAGATTTTAAATCCACTGTATTATCCCAGTACTCATAACCACCCACAGCTAGGGCACTCAGAAAGGAACCTGAATAAAGCAATTTGGTGTGTGTCAACATAATTTTCTGAGTTGATGTGTTATTAAGTCTAAAATAATAGGATGCAGGGTTCGACCGATTAAAATCAGTAAAATAATTAAACTTATTTCGAAGAGTTTGAGAGCTACCTGGCAAGGGGTTTGGACAATGTTCCCATTGGGTAAAGTTAACAGAACTACGCAGGGCACTGGGCTTATGGAGAAAATGATTACCCCAATGTTGGTAACAATACAAATCGGCATAATTAGCAGAATTCATATATAAATCTTCAGCATTAAAAGATGCATAATATTTTAAATCGGCAAACAATGCTTCAACGGCATGCACATCCCAATCATCAGAATGAATATTATTTTGTACTACATCACCCATTGAAACACGAAGGACATTAGGTACATTAATAATTTCCGTCGGACCATGGATTTGATAGTTCACTGCATCCCATACGATGCCATCAGCCACTGGGAAGGCTGAAATGTTCACAAATGTGTGGTCACGCTTCATGATGTGAGACGAGGAATGAGGAGCCAAAGTTCCAGAAACATAGTCTACAGCAGAGCGTTCAGGTAAATAGTGACCATTGATTAGTAGAAAAAACACTGTGACAAAGCCAATGGACATGAACAAAAATATCAAGAAAAGTACCAACCAGATGTATCTCCAGGGGGGAATCAAAAAATTGTCTCTAAACCAGGATATAAAAATACTGAACTTGGATGGAACTTTTGAAGATGTGGAATCCGAATCAAAGGAATAACGAGTCGGGCTTAGTGGCGTTGTTGGTTGATGTGCCACCGATTCTGATGCAGGATAAGTATACTCGTCCTCGTCGATATTGGTGGAGAGTTGGGAATCAATCGTAGTTTCAGGCAAATCAACCATCTCAATTACAGCATCAGCGATCGTTCGTGCAGATGGACTATGAACATATGTCCGATAAATGGCAGGACAAGAGACCGCTGGTGTGACACTATTCAGGATCGGCCAGGCGCTGTAGCTTGACATTTTCAACTGAGATGTATCTGTTCTCTTTACGACCAGGAAGCGGTGGTAAAATAACTGTACGTGTTCCCTTCAAGCCCAGAACTGGAACCGGTGCACGAAAAGAGGGGCCAAATTCTTTTTTGTTTTCAACCTTCTCTCGAACCAGTTCTCCAATCTTTGGAAGCCAGCCGGCTACCGGAATCTGCAACGCAGGATCTGTGGCTGAAGGTAAATGTGTAGTTGCAAGTTTGTCTCGGGCTTCTTGAAAGTCCTGTAACATAGCAGAATGGTTATCTACATCAAACTTGGCGGATTGCGCCGCGATGTCTGGACCCTCAAGGTCAGGCACAAACATTCTTATGCCAAAGAGCATTTCGTATGGGGTCCGCCCACCCAGAGGTCTTCTAGGGAGATTATTAAGTGCACGCTGAACGGTATACAAATGGGCCAGCCAGTTCCTGCCAGTACCTAAAACCCTAGCTGTTAAGGATTGCTTTAAGTCACGGTTCATTCGTTCAACGATAGAGTTGCCCTCAGGCCTATACGGAGACGAAAATTTCACCCGCACCCCAAGCGAAGCCATTGCATCCTTGTAAGCCCTAGAGGCAAACGCTGGACCTTGGTCCGAATGGAAGGTGCCGCATGCGAAAATTCCCACAAAGACACGCAAATCCCTGATTACATTTTGGGCGTCAAGACTCCGTTGTGGCCAGACCCAGAGAAACCGTGTGCACGAGTCCACTGCCACCAAGATGTATTTATAGGCAGTGTCTGATGAGAATGGACCGCAGTGATCCAAGTAAACACACCCAAAGGGTCTGTTAGCAATGCAGAGCGGTGTTTGTGGTGGACGTGTTACCGTGGAAGGCTTAATCTGTTGACAAACGTCGCAAGAAAGCACAAAAGCACGGGTGTCTTTATATAACCCACGCCACCAATAACGCTGCTGCAAGATGGAAACCGTAGCTGACACACCTGCATGAGCAGAAGCCATGCCTTCGTGTGCAGCTGATATCAAGGCACTCCTGCGGTCCGCGTTGGGGATCAGCCGATCTCCAACGTCAGGTATAGTTACATAAGGAACCTGATCGGGACTTAATGTGTAAGAATACTTGGAAGGGAAACCTGTCGGGTAATTATTACCTTCCTTGGTTGCAGCAATAGCTGCTAATATAACAGGGTCTATTTTAGACATGGACCTGGTAACCGCTGCTACTGAACACGTGACTACTGCTGAACGGGCAGCTTCATCTGCCAGATCGTTACCAATAGCGTGTGCGCCCACCCGCTGATGGCCTAAGGTGTGAACCACCTGTGTGAGGGGCAGACGTTGTTGCAATTCTGCCACTCGAACCCAAAGCATTTTATGCTTAATTGTGCTCCCTTTTGCGTCCTTGTAGTCATTTTTCGACCAGAAAAACAGATTGTCATTGTAAGATTGTACACAGTAAAAAGAATCACATACAATAAGAGTGGTCTCATCCTGAGAAGCGAACTCAAGTGCAAGTAGCAATGCATGCAGCTCGGCCAATTGTGCGGTACTATCTCCAAGTGTGCGAGTGTGCACTACAGAGGATTTGAACGTTCCATTTACAAAGGAACCCGCAACAATAGCACATGCAGCTGAATAAGCGTGCTTGGACCCAGTGGCCGGTTGCGCCGAACCATCTGTGTAGATCACACATTTGTAATCCTCAAGCGGTAGTAAAAACAAAGGAGGAGGATGAACGAATTCATACTGCAAAAACTCCTGAGTCTGAAGAGAAGAATCAAAAACAAAAGTGACGTCCGAAGACGTCAAAGATGTAGCCCATTGTATCCAACGGGGATGCAGTGCTTTTGAGTTCGGTACACTTGCCTTTGTTACTGCCTCCAGGGCAGGACAGGGTGTTACCACCAGAATCCGCTTACCCTGTGCCAGTGCGCGTTCTTTTAGAATCGCCATTTGCACTGCAGTCAGAACTTTTTCAACAGATGTAAAGCGCAATTCAGCGGAAGTGTACAGATGTGACTTGTATGCGATAGGTACTGTATCACCTTCATTAAAGGTTAAATAGGTGAATCCCACCGCCCCCGGAATTATTCTAATCACCAGGTTTGTGTGGTTATCACGAGTCAAAAGATATTTAGACTCCAAAAGGTCTGTCTGCAAAGACTGCAGAATTGAGGTATGCTCAGGCAGCCAGCAAGACCTTGAATAAGTAGGTTGTATCAAAGCATACAAAGGCTTGATACGCTGGGCATATTCGGGAATGTAAGTACGCCCGAAATTCAAGAAACCCAGCAAAGACTGAAGTTTCTTCAGAGTATTTGGGGGGCACAAATGTGCACATTTTTCCAAGAAATGGGGGCTAAGCCCTTACCTTCGTTATTGAGCTCATAGCCCAAGAACAGAACGGTAAATTCAGCAATGTGTGACTTAGCAAAGTTAAATTTGTAACCCTGCTCCGCAAATTCAAGAATAATGCGGTCCACACGAGACAAATGCTGATATAACTCGTCGTCTGTCAGATAGATGTCATCTACATACGAACATGCGTCTTGATCAATGTCATTTAACAAAGAAACAACACGGGCGGCGAATATACCCGGACTATTTTTGTAGCCCATGGGTAAACGCCGGAACTGGAATAATTTACCACCGGATGTGAATGCGGTCCATTGACCACTCTCCGGGGCTAGGTTGTGCGTGTAGAAACCGTTTGAAAGGTCAAGTGTCGTTTTGTATTTTTTACGAACAAGACTGTCTACAAGCGCAGAACTGTGTGTATTTTGCACCGCAAAGTTCCGACAATGAGTATTTAAATGCCGGTAATCCAAAACTAAGCGGTACGATCCATCGGGTTTAGAAACCACGAAAAGGGGATTGTTCATAGGTGATACGCATGGTTCAATTACTCCCTGATATTCCAACTGTGTCAGAATTTCTGAGACGGGGCCTTTTGCCTGCCGTTTGATGGGATATTGGGGTTGTGGCTGCGGTAGTGACCGCAAAGGTATTGCATGGGGAGGTGACTCTTCATCCCATCCCACATGGTTGCGGTATAACGCTGGTGCCAGGTACACAGCCCACTCAGCTGCAAGTGCTTCAGCTTTGTCTTTTGGGACATGCCTTGAAAAGCTTGGAAGGATTACCTCCTCTCCTTTATGTGCAGCTAAAACGAATGGGGGTGGCCAATCCACCTCTGCTAACAAAATGTCATATGAAGAGGTTAGATTTTCCCAAAAAATCCCTTTTATTTCACGCGGTATGTCACCTTCAATTTGTATGACTATATTATATAGTCTGTCAGGGGGTGCCACTCTCGTGTCAGCTGTCTCTACAGTAACGAATGTTTCAGTTGCTGTCGCCTCCATATGAGGACGTAGCGCCTCCCGCACTATGGTAACTTCCGCGGCGCTGTCTAGGAGGGTCACTGCCCACGTCCAATTCTGGAGTCTCGTTCTCACGGTCTGAGGCATATTTCGCTGTAACAGCGGCAACTTTTTTCTTCTGAAATTGCGGTCGAGGAAGATGAAAGTCTTCTGCTTTCCCTCTGACTTGTTGTCGAGGTTGGTCTCGCTCCTGGGGAGCCTCTCGGCCCCTTCCTCTATCTTGCCGTCCTCCTCCACCAGCCTGTGACGACGTCTGGGCCTGTGAAGAACGAGGAGAACGCGTATCAGAGCTCTGAAACCTTTCTGGTGATTTAATCCTTGACCTATCACGTAAATCATAAGTACGTTCAGAAGAAACCGAAACTGGGGAAGCGCCTCTCGACCCCGGCTTCTTTTGTTGCTTACCCTGTTTTTTCTGTCTCCAACTCTTTTTAGTGAAGACTGGTTTATCATCTTTCTCAGATGCACTTTTTGTTTGTATAACTTGTGTTTGCGATTGAGTTTGCATTTTTACAAAAGGCTTGTTGCCTAGGCTATTTCTTCCAATTGTTTTATAAGCCCGGGCTATTATTTTCGGTAATTCGCGAGGCCTGTCCAACTCTGGGACCAAAGCCAAAGCATTCGCTACTTGAAAGTTCATAGCATCGCCCTTGACATTTCCAAGGATCAGCTCAGCTACTACATCAAACACTCCCACTAGTCTCATCCCTAATTCCACAGCCGCTTCAGGGCCATGTTCATCCTGTACTTTTTTAATTACAGAGGGTAGAACCGTCATGGAAGGAGTTCCAAAACATTTTGAATAAACTGCTGCGAATACCTTACCCCAGTTTTCACATGATGTCAAATCGGGGATTATGTCTTTTGGCAAACTTATCGTGAGGATGCGGTGTTTATCTACTGGGGATGTATGTGGAAACACTGCTTCTATCTGATCGAACTTTTCAGCAAGCCAGTAAGGATAGTCGTCCTTATTTTGTGGACGTTTGCCCATCACAGAATTTACCATGACAGGACTTATGGTCACTCCAGCGGCTATAGCTGGTTGGCCTGCGACTACAGGAGCAGCTCCATGGAGGCTACCTGTAACGTATGTCACCAAGGCTCGATGCACTCGCACCAATTCGGTATGCATAGTGCGCAGTTCCGCAAGCGGTAATGCCAGATAATTTGGATGCGGGGTATACCCGGCCAATACAGGCCAAGTGGCCCCCTGAATTGACAAGGGGCCTAAACGAACTGCGGTAGTTGGTTGTGGTAGGGCGCCATTAAACCAAACACGGTGCTGCCAAGCCGTGAGAGGCACTTCAAGAGTAGTATAGGGTCGATAGGCAGCAGGAATAGCGGTGGGTTTATATTCATGAAACAGCTTATCACCTGCATCCACCGCTTCAAAAGTGATCCAAGTGTAAAACACTTCAAAGTGATAAGCCGCATCGGCTTGAACCACAAAGACCAACTCGACCCCAGTATCGGGCACTCCATACACAGCTAAGTGGTCTCGGAGTGCTCCTCGACTATGTGCAGCTATCGCCACACCAGCCATGACCAAACAATTATATTCGACAACCTAACAGGGAGCACAAAAAATGGGTCTGCTAACTAACCTTTTTTAATAACTTCAAGCTCGAAAGAACCTATAAAACATTCAATATAGGAGGTATCACCGTCACATACGCCTCCGGAAGCGTACGCGAGGGGTTTGTGGACAAGCACAAGTACTACTCAAGCGTCTCGCAGATAAGCAGCCCCACGGTGGTCGCGCCATGTCATAAGGTTTCTGCACATACACAGAGCTATGCACAGGAAAATGGGACCCCGGAATACAGTAGTTTGCCACCATATACCGTAGCACCCAAAAACCCCAACCCAACTAGCTTAGCTTCCCATTAGCACCCAAGTACTAATGTTTGGACAACCCAGAACACGGTATCTTTATCTCAGGACTCACAGAAGCAAGAACACTCTTTCGCCACTAACTCGTACTTGTCCACAAGGTGCGTAGTAAGAGACACTGGATAGGTTAAAATGTTTATTCCAACTTACGTGCTCTAATGTACAGTACACGTGTCAGTACTAATAGCATAATGCATATGACTAATATAAGCAGCATGGTTACAATTCCATAGAATACAAACGGGGAAAGCATCTCAGAGCTCAGTGGATAAACGTTTAAATAACATTACCACCCTCCCCTTGCAGTAAGATAGTTTATTATAGTAATAGAAGACCTCTGGGCTTTGACTAGCGAACCCCCATACCTCAGTCTCTAGATGCAGAATTACATCAGCAGGACATCATAGCTCTTCTCACTGAAAGGGATTTCTCCAAGTGTGTCAAACGCTAGTAAACCACAGTATTAAAAGCATACCCAATTCTTCATGGCAATTGCACATAATGTTATGTCTGGGTGCGCGAGACTGGCCATATCAGGAAGAACCGAAATACATTGTTATGCGACCTTGTACATGTTTGTGCAGACTGAGCCCAAAAAGGTGAACAACAGAAAATGCAGACAGTGCAAAAGAACTTGGCACGAGCAAAGGGCGAGGAAGGCCCGGCTCAGTGTAACGTGCGCAAAGAAAAGCAGCATGGCAGCCAGGCCTAGGCCAACATAACAAGGCAGGTAACAATCCACAAGACACTGGCTGTGGTTGTGAGGACTTGTGTTATAGGCTGGAGCTCACTTGGGTACTCTGCTTAGGACTTTAATAAATATGTACCTGGGGTTGCTGGTCCTACAGAATCTAAGTCTGCTAGGGAACAGCGATTGAAAGAATACAGTGAGTGTGTTGTGTCTGCAGAGGCACTGCTGGGAAAGAAACACTGTAGCAATTGTGCCCGTAGGAGTGCTGGGACCTATGCAACATGGACAGCATTGATGTGGATCGCAACACAAATAGAAGCTTTAATTTAGGACTAGTAGAAGAGAGTAGATTTAAATTTAAATTTGTAGATTTATACAGCGTGGCTTATCACCCAAGAGGGTATCCAGGTGCTGCCCATGGGTGACCAAGTGAGTATGCAAATGAGTGCAAGAGTGGCTGAGAGGATGAAGTAACAAGTGTCTTGTGTCAATGGGAGGGGGACTGTTGGAAGAAGATCAGTATGTCAGTAGCCCCTGCAGAGCCCTGGGCACTGGCCTCTGTGGGACCACCAGGGACTAGAGCTGCTGAGTGTGTGAATGACTGAATGAGTGAACAGATCATTTAGTGGACATATGGGATGGTAGGAAAATGGCAGCAATGCCTAAGAGACAGCAACGAGGGGCATTTTAAGAGAGTCCCTAAAAGTCTAGAACCAGACATCAGTGCCTCCTAATGGATGGCAGTGCTATGGATAGTAAACAATATGTCCGGTTATGACTTACAAGTGACTGACACCACCTACGCCAAAACTGCTTTTCGGAGACCAGGCTCGAGAATCCTCCTGTTTTCCCAGCAGCTCATTTTGCTGAATAGCATATTGTAGCAAACTAAGATGCATACATAAATACATGCATTGACAGACTTTGGAGATACACACTGCCAGATACCTTGACAGCAGGACAGCTATGCAAATACTTCTACACAGCTTCTATCTGCTATTTGTTTAAATAACAAAATTATGTATCACTCATACAGTGTGCCATCACATGTATCATTCTATTTGCCTGTAATAAAATTGAGCAACCTTATTCCATTTGTGATAATATAATATTTATAAGCATTCCAGCGGTGTCCTCTTCATATAAGATCCGGGCAGCCCACGTGCACTCACTCACTAGCTCAAAGGAGGTCACCCACCTCCAAGCGAGACTCGTCCATTGCACAAGGAATTAACTAGCGTACAGCCCCTGAAGAACTCTCCCTTGTATCCCTTAAAGGATGAATCTGTTTACTCCCAAGGGATCTTCACAGCACCAGAGAATTCACTGATTACCCATATAAGAGAATTCACCCACTGCCTCTTGAAACACCCCCTCCCCCACTGCCCTCATACAGTCAGATCCACGCCCACAGGAACCTCAACCTCTGACCCTCCCTTCCCTGCCCAAGGAATCTCCAGACTGCAGAGTGTACTGACTCGATGACCTCAGAAGCTCCAGCGGTTGTATCATGAAGTTGTGCACTTGTGCAGGGCTCAACTGGGCGCCAGGTTGTATATAACTGCCCTATCTTAACTGCTTGCATTTACTTCAAAGAATTATTGCATCGTTTGCTGACAGCACAGCTTGGAAACAGTGGGTAATGATTGTCTCTCTCTGTTTCCGAGCAGTGCTCTGTGCAGCACATATATTAAATCGGAGTCATTCTGATTTGAATGTATGCGCTTTGCAAAGTGCAATTGCATAAAAACAGCTGCACAACTGTGCCCTGTGCGACCGCTCACCATCATGAGACGGTTCCAGGAAGTTCTCTGAGTGTTTCACTATAGCCTAAGTGTCCCATTCTGGTATTTAAACAATTAAACTTTAGTGTTAAAAAAGTCACAAGCTAGGAGTTGTAAGCAACTTAGCGCATCCTACATATGCATAACACAAAATACAATTCTGTTGTAAGGGAGGTAAACACAATCCAGAATTGTGTATGAACATATTTTTCTTTTTCTTTAATGATGGCTATGAGTTTCTAGTTATTTAGTACATCGAGATTTTCCAGTTTGATGAAAGTGCAAGTTCTATATTCAATCCATTTAACTGATTCACAAGTATTTTTATTTTTATTTTTTTATTTTAAGCAGTTTATAAAGCGCGCAAATACCCTTGGGTGTCTCGGCGCTGCGGACTGTGTGAAGGAACAGCCCTGGAGCGAGTAACTATTGGTTGAAAAGCCAGGTTTTTATCTGTTTCCTAAAAGCTAACAGGGTGGGACTGGACTTAATGTGGAGGGGAAGAGTGTTCCACAGTTTGGCGGTAGCGACAGTGAATCGTCTGTCGCCCCATGAGGCTTTTTTGGTTCGAGGGACCGTCAAAAGATTGGCTGCTGATGAGCGCAAGGGTCTATTGGGCATGTATGCACAGAGGTTTTTTTTCAAAAACTCCGGTCCGGTGTTACGGGTGGCCTTATATGCAATGCATAGCACCTTGAATTTGGTTCGGCTTCTTATGGGCAGCCAGTGGAGCTGTCGAACCACCTTGGATATAGGCTTGTACTTGGGGGTACCTGACAGAATCCTGGCGGCCTAGTTCTGTACCAGTTGTAGCTTACTAAGGACCTTTTCCTGGGCGTTGATTAGGAGACCGTTACAATAGTCAACTTTTGACATTACCAATGTGCTGATGAGGGTTTTGCCAGCACTAGGTGGTAGGAATGGTAGGAGTTTTTTTATCATCCTGAGGACGTAGAAGGATGAGGAGACAACTGTGTTAGCGTGGTGAATGAAAGATAGTTTGTCATCAAACATAACACCCAGGTTTCTGACCTTTTTGACGGGGGACGGAGGTGATCCCAACTTGGCTGGCCACCATATGGGGGACCAGCTAGGGGAGAGATTGCCGAATATCATCACCTCCGTCTTGTCAGAGTTTGATTTTAGTATAACTTAAACATTATTTTTACATTGAGAAGATACATTAACAGGTCCTCGAGGATCCTAGAGGAACTTTTACAAGGCGAATAATATTTGTTGTTTTGGCCTATTGATTACAGTTTTGGAAACCAATCTGCATTTGGTATGTGCCTGGAAGAAACTTGAAGAGCAAGAAATATAAAGGACCATATGTAGACCAGATAAATTAGTTGAGATTAAGGTATCATTTTCTAAAGCCTCGTTGATGATTGGTGTATCAAAAGAGCCAGGAACATAGTAATCATGGCAAAGAATATCGTTGAAGATGCAGGTCAAAAACAGGTAGAACTAGCAACCTGATAATCCAAAAAACATGGAGCTGTGCCCAAGAGTGTAGCTTAGTCAGTGAGATTCGGGGGGTGAATCTCAAATTTCCCAAATTAAAAAGCAGAGGAACGCAGGGTGGGGGTAAGGACCAAGGTTAAGGATTGTCAAATTGGTGCAACTGGGAGGGCTCCATGTTTCTAGCTCTCCGCATTTACAAATCATTTCATCAAGTGATTAATGCAATGGCCCCATGTACTAAGACCAAGTCTCAAATAGAGGATTTCTTGCAGGCAAATTATTAAGGAGGGCCAAATCAGAGCCGAGCCCTGGATCTGGCCTGGTTCAATGAGTCCATGCATTATCCGAGCCATGAAAACTTTCGGCATGTATATCGTGCAACAAACATAATGTAAAAATATGATACAATCTCTTCAAAATTAAAAAAAGGTGTATTTCTTTAAGTTGCAGAAGTGTTTTATCTTTGTACATCAGATTACATCATTCTACAGGCAGACGTTTATTAAAAGTAATTGTCTTCAGAAGCATTCATGGCTCACCCCCCCACCCCAAAGACAATGCCATTAGTGAACTAAGAGGCTTCAGTAGTCATATGAACCCTAAACGTGCCTTAGGTTCTTATTATAGATGCCGTGTGTTAGATCAAATATAAGAGGTACTTGTACAGGGCACATCCTGAACTCAAGTATTTCAAAGTGTGCTTATGTGTGCTAATAAAGATGGCTCTGTGAAATAAAATATGTGCCTAGGATCACGCAGTTAGGACAAGTAGGGAAGCTAATATGGTTCCAGGTTATCTGGATTCACATTTTGAAATTCAGCCACCAGATGGGTAGCTCTGTCTACCTTCCTCTCTCTCCTATTTACATCAATTTGGCTGTTTTGTCTAAAAACCAACAGAGATAGAAGACCCGACTCAGGATGCCCAGACCCTACTACCAAGCCAAGAATGCATTTATTTGGGAGGGTATCACAACTCAAAAACCCCCACCCCCGAAGCTACACCACTGCCCGTTCCTTTGTATTAATTTCGGCACAGCACTCTGCCCTCTTAGATTACCCAAGTTACAACCTGTTTTTAATCCCTTTCTTCAATGATATGTCTTGCTTTGTGGCAGGAGGATTAAGGCTGAAACCCTGCAAAACAGCAACGGTATCGTCTGTTATATCATTTATGCCATCTGCTTTGCGATGCTGTTTGCTAAACTGCACTGAAAGTATAGGATGTATTCCCCCATTCCATTGAGCACCAAAGCTCATAGACGCAGATTCCATACACTGCTTGGGTACTGCTCTTTTGCAGTCAGGTTCTATTTAGTAATGTATTAACTATTGCTGGGTTTGCTCATTTCTTCCACTTCTTTTTAATTGCAGTGCTGTTTGTTGCAATGTATTTTGCCTACGTCCTATATAGCTTGCAAAGTGAAAATATGAACTGTCATTTTTATTGTCGCAACGCAGAAATAACCACTGCATAAACATGGGGAAATGGCACACCATTACAGCGTATGATGTTGTGCTCAATTAGCACTGCGTTGCATATTATCAGAACAAGGGTACTTTATCTGGGTCACACATAAGTTTTTTTCTAAACCCTTCTTATTTCTATTGATATTCCTATCAAAGAAACAAAGAAAACATTAGCTTGGGCTCTTCTAATAGCTGGAATCAAAACCAATTGTATATCTCATTCCTTTCCCAGGAAAAACAAGCTGTGATGACACAGCTGCAACCAGATCCCCTTGGTGTACTGAAAAATATGCAGTCTGATAATGAAGAGGGCACAATTTCCTGCTTACACTGGCAGTACTACAAAACATTATTTTTTTTAGTTATTTAACTTGGCTGTCAGAACAAACCAAGACACAAAATGCATCTTTTTAATGGCATTCACCATGAAAGACCCACTCTCTAAAGTTTGCAGATTTATGTTTCTTCAGTGCTTTAAAGGTGCTGCGAGTTAAAGCAAATCGGAGGACATCTGTATAGTTTGATTCTGGAATGGGTCTATTTATTCAAGAAAGCCCCAAATAGTGGTCTCTTGCTGCTCTCACATGGGATATGTGGGTATTAAGCAATATTACATCCATTGTGAGATCAGACAAAAAATCACCTTGGGAGAATGCAGTAAAGGGGGGGAAATGAGATGGGGTGAAAGAGAGGAGGTTGTTTGTGCAACATGTTATCATTACCACAACATCTCCCTTTTTAATGTTATAATGTGCTTCTAAGAGCAGCCCTCCAGAGCGGTTCCACAACAAAACATATTTGGAAAAAATTAATTTACAAATTGTGACCTGTAAGTATGGACCCATTTGAGGTGTATCCTGAGAAATTGAAATGTGGCTTCACTTTTCCCCAAAAACGAGCTGGCTCTGCAGCAGGAAATACCCTTACGGTTTTCAGAACTTTGAAAACTTCTATTTCTTTTGCCCCTGAAATGTATTTCTGTACTCAGCCTCCCATTCTTTCATCAGTTTCCTCACTCCCTTTTTTGTCCCTTTCCTCCATCTCTCCCATGTTTGACACTGGACTTTCTTCCTATCTGAAAGGGCCAAGCCCCCTGCTTCTTCTTAGAATACACTGCCTCCTGGCCTGATTCCTTAACTGTACCTTCTTATCTTACCACCTTTTCACACTCTTGAATTTCCCTATTTATCTTTGGCTACTTTTTCAACTGATTTGAGGACGGTTTTAATCTTCCTCTGCACAGTTGACCCCTAATTTCCAGACATTGTTTGTTCCATAATTCTTCTCGCCTATCTTTCTATTTAACAAATTGTGTTGTGTATCATCAATTTTATGTTTTTCATGAAGCTTGCCATTCAGACCGAAGTCTTCTATTTGATTTGTAAATCTATGCAATGCTGCACTTATACATTTTCAATCCCATCCATTTCATTTTTCTATGAGTAAGTTTGCCGATCATGCAAGACAACTGAAGGAGTCCTATTTACTGACTTAGACGTAAGCAATGGGTTCTGATGTTGATGTGACACCAAAAGTGTTTTTGTGAGGGCGATAAATAACCATTCTCTCCACTAAGGCAACGAGAGACTGACAGTGGTGGAAGTGAAATAATCTAGATAGGGGCCTAGGCCTTTTTTCACATTCCCCCATTGAGCTTGCCTACTGGCTCACTAGATAGGGTGATTTGTGGGCTATAAATAGAAGGATGTAAATTGTGTGTGTGTGTGTGTGAGTGTGTGCGTTTGTGTGTGTGTGCTGTGCTGGCCTTCTAATATCTATCTCGGTCATTGGATCAACACCTATAGATCTCCTGTTTCCCTCTCAGACCAGTTGTCTCTGTTGGGTGTGGCAAAGTATACAACCAGATAATTTGGAAGTGTTCGCAGCTATTCCGGTCTGAGATCTACATCCCTTTCAGAATGCACTTCCTTTCTGGGGCTACTTCGCAAGAACCAACCTGAACTGATCTCAGGAGGGGAGGCAAGCCTGCATGACCAGGACCTGAGGTGATCACACTGAGACCAAGTCCCTCAAGGATTGAAGGGGCCACATGAAATTCAAAACATGTAAACCACCTGATTGGTCAGTACTGGCCATCACAGTAAGATAACAGCTGACACCCTTGCACAGTAAGTTGTTTTCAGTGTTTCTGTTTGCCACCAAGGATGAGGTTTGCAGCAGAACAGGAGAGAAGAGCACAGAGAGACAGATTTACTAAGTTTCAAGCAAAGCAGCACAGCAACAACATTTTTTGCACTGTGTGAAAGGTAGAGAGGAGAACAGCTACTGAAATATGACAGAGGGCAGAGCCAGCCTCCATGCACTAAGGACACGGGCGACCGAGCTCCTCACTGCCCGCAATCTCCCCGACCGAGCATAGTGGCCATTGTCTCTCTGCTCCACCGGTGGAAACTTCCTTCCATATGCGGGACCTCGGGGGAATGCCTGCAGGTATTTGGGAGTGCGGGTCCTTGATGAGGTTGGGGCAACTGTTAGGGTTTTGCTTTGTATTTGGTTGTGTGCTTGTTTGTTTGCCAGTGGTGGTACGTATGAGGCTGTGGTGATATGTGTTTGGTGTGGTGGGGTCTGCACGGCTCCGTGTGGTTCTTCTGCCAGCGAACTCTCTGGGTTCCTTTCCCACCTGGTTTGCCACTTATAGCTACACAAATTAAGTGGCTTCCATGGAATGTGCAGGGCCTCTCTTTCCCCTCTAAGCTTTATAATGTATTGTCTTACTTGAAATGAGGGGGGTCCATGTTGCTTTTCTTCAGGAGACCCACATTAAGGAGGCTGAGGACCACACCCTTTGGGGTCACTAGTGGGGTCAGGTCAATGCTACTTTTTATTCTGCCTTATCACTGAGCTCTCTTATTTGATTAGGCCTGGGGTCCCTTTCCGCTTGGATAGAGTGGTTACTGATCTGGAGGGTTATTATGTACTAGTGCTGGGGAATCTGGATGGCAGGGATGTTGCCCTCCAAAATATTTATGCACCAAACATGGACCAATCAACATTTCTTACCAGTTTGCCGCCCCTGCTTTCAAATATGGTCCCCTATTTGAGGGTGGTGGGTGGCGGTTTTAACTGTGTTGAGGATTTAAGTTTGGATCTGTACATGGTGCGCCCACGGGCATGCTGGCAGAGATGGGCTATTTGTTGCCTGGACAGTGGGATTTAATAGAAAGTTGGCGGGTTTATCATCCAGTGGCTCGTGTGTACTTCTATCGCTCTGGTCTACATGATCTTGAGGATCGACTTGACACTCTTTATAAGTGTAGAGCACTTTATGATTGAGTGGTTGGGCTGGAATATTTGGCAAGAATGTATTCTGATCATGCTCTTATGATGGCACGTTTTGATGGTCCTCATTTAGGCCTAGTTTGCCCACCTGGCACTTTGATCCAGCACTTTTGGACAATCAGGCCTTCTGAGTTTTATTGGGGGAGCAAATCTCTCAATACTGGACTGATGATGCTGGGTCGGTCTCATCGGAGAGGATGGAATGGAAGGCTATGATGGTGGTGATCCAGGGGTGTTGTATTTCTAGCAGAGTAGGGGTTCGCACTCAGCCTATTTCCAACTTCAGCGGCAGGAGGTGGTGTTGGATGGTCTTCCACTGGAAGGGATCCTGGATGGTACAGGATGCCTGCTAGACGAGCGGTTTGAACTCGTAGAGTGCCTTTGTTGCTTTGATTATAAGGTGTATGCGGCTAGGGAACCTGCAGAGCAGGATAAGTCAGGCAGGATGCTGGCTTGGCTTTTGCTAGATGTCAGGGTTCCTCACTCTATGCTTCAGTTAGAAGGTCCTTCGGGGTGCGATGTATTTACACAGGAGGAGATAAACGCAGTGTTACTGCAATACTATTCCTCGGGGTGGCGAGCGATGAGGGGGAATTGCTGAACCATATTGCAGATGCTTCTCTGGTGTCCCTTGAGTCAGCAGGGCCTGGTCTTGATGCATTTCCTATAGACTTTTACACAGCCTTCGCGTTGGATCTTGTTCCTAGACTTGTGGCACTCTTTAATGATTCCCGGCAGTGTGGTCAGCTTCCGCACTCACTGCGGGAAGCAGCCATTGTGTTCTCCCCAAGAAAGATAAGGACCCTCTTCACCGCTCCCTATCTATGCTTAATGCCGATTACAAAATCTTAAGTAAAATTTTGGTTACTTCCTCATATGTGCTCTTTGACCCATTTGGATCAAACAGGCTTCATACCTAAGAGTAGCACTATGCCCAATATTGATCAATTTTTCCTGGCTTTAGGCCGTCAGGAACACCTCCCACCGGAAGCCCTGTTTATCTCTGTTGGCATTCAGAAGGTGTTCGACTCGCTCTGCTGTGGATTCCATTATTCTACTATGCTTAGCATGGGCTTAGGTTTGCTCTTCATCAAGTGAATGAGGCTTCTTTACACTGGCCCCCCTAGCCCGGATCCGTACCGGTGCTTTGGTATCGGAGGCCTTTGCGGTGGAGCGGGGTTCTTGGCAGGGTTGCCCCCATCACCTTTGTTATTTTCGTTGGTTATGGAGTCCTTTGCCTGCACGATTTGCAGGGGACATTATCACGTCCTGAACATTACCTCTAACTGTACTTATCTCTCTCTGTATGCATGTGACATGTTGTTGTATCTTAGGGGGAGGGACATCGACCTTCTGTAGGTGGCAGCGGCATTATCGGACTTTGGGGCTCACTCAGGACTTGAGGTTAACTGGAACAAGTCCTGTGTTTACCCTTTTATGGATGATACCCCTGAGCGTGGTCCTATCACCACAGCCCTAACGCTGAGGTTGGAGCTTGATATGGTTCGGTATCTGCGAGTGGCTGTTTACCACTCCCCGGACTTGTTATATGAGTGGGACTTTGGGCGTATGTTGGCTGGGCTGCGTGGCTCCGTTGCCTTCTGGTCTACATTGCCTCTATCGGTCAGTTGACTCTTGGCCATTTCCAAAATGATCATATTTATGCGTTTTCTTTATTTGTGTGCAGCACTCCTGTTGGAGTTGCTCCAAAAACTTTTTGGCGGGCTGAATGTTCTGCTTCTCTTGCTTTGTTCCTCACATTGCCTTGTAGCCCTCTCGAAGTTGTGTTTGCTCGTGGCTGATGGGGGCCTAGCTGCTCCCAAATTGGAATTATATTACTTAGCGGCGCAGCTTCAATGGGTGGTGCTTTGGTGGGCCTTTTTATGGGATGGTGTGGGAGCTGCTGAGGCTGGCTCTCCTTTCAAGGATTGCTTATTGGGTTTTCTACTGAAGCCCACTCCTTCCAGGGCATAATCCTCGAATATCCTGATTAGGACTGCATGTTATGTTTGGGCTCATGCCTTACGGCAGACTCACATGCCAACCCCGTACTCCCGAGAGCTTCCTCTTTTGGTGATCTGGTGTTGGGGTCCCCTGAGGGGTGGTCTGGTCTCTGTGAGTGGCCAGTGGCGGGGATTGATGTCTTCGGTGATCTTTTTGTGGGTGGGGAGATCTGTGTCCATTTTCAGATCTCCGGGAGTGCATGATATTCCGGTGGGCCATTTCATCCTTCATGGAACCATGACACGCAAGACATTGCATGCCTGCCTGCAAAATCTCTTCCTTATTATGGGTCAGACAAAAGTGGTTACATTACATTAAAGGGTTTTGTTAGAGGGGGCACGACCTGCTCTCACAACCCTCCGGTTATGGTGGGAAGTGGACCTTGGGACGCCTCTCTCTGATTCCTCTTGCATGAAGATACTGGAATCTAGTTGTGAAGTATCTAGAAACACCCTCTTCAAAATTATTCAGTTCTTCTATTTGCATCAGGCCTATTTGACTCCCCGACGTGTACATGCTATGTTTCTACCACAACCTCGGAGTGTCCCCGGTGCGCCATTGAGGATGCAGATTTTTTCCACATGGTCTGATCTTGCCCCATCTTAGGAAGTTCGGGGGGCCCACAGATAGAGACTTTCCTCTGAGTCCTTCCTTATGCCTGTTCGGTCTCCATGCACACTCGATGGCTCTGAAGGTTACTGTTTGGTTTTTGCATTTGGCCTTGCTTCTTGCCCGGAGGCAGCTTACCATGAGTTGGAAGTAGGTCCAGGGTCCTGATGTCTACAGCTTGTGGGTAGAGTTGATGAAGTCGTCAGACGGCAAAAGGGTGGCGATTCATAGGGAGAAGGCTCTCGGGGTTCAGGAAGTTCCAATATTACCTGCTTGGGATACCATCTTGTTAGCTTGTCCACGAATGGTTCGAGGGGTCCGGGTGCTTGTGGATGGATCTTCTTCTGGTGGTTCCGTACCGGCCTCAGACGCTGGAGTACTAAGTCCGTCCCCGATTGGCACTCCATAGTGGCTTTCCTTTCTCTTTGGTTCCTTGCTCTGCTTGTCCCCTCCTCTTGTGTGTGGGGGATCCTGGATCTGTGCATGGTGGATTTATTGGGAATGGGAGGTCGTGCTTTACAAACCTATATTTTGTGCATTCCCATTGTGTAGGCTCCCTCATCTTTTCTATGGTGGAATCTTCCTTATGCTGGGTATGTTGATACTGTTCTTGCTACTTACTGTATCTTCATGATGTTATTTGGCTTCTGAAGTCGTGTCTTGGAGTTAAGCCTGCTGGCCTTTATGTTCTTATACAAATTGGTTTGTTACATTGTGTTAAAAAAACTCAATACAAATATATATTTTTTTAAATCTACAAAAATATTGCACTGTGTCTCTCCCCCCGTACCTCTGATGCTGGTGCACTTTTAGCTGCCTTGCAGCAACACAAATAGTGGAAGGGTGTTTGTGTGATGTCAAGCACAGATTTTATACTGAAAGGGTACCTTTCCAGTAAAAAATACTATGCTTAGATGTTGTTTTACACTTCATGCTTTGTATGAATGCTATACAGTGGAGCACACATGGAAGGTTAGGAAATTTTTGAGAAAAGAAATCATTTCTAACATTTTTATATCTGTGTCAAAGGGGCATTAGTTTTTGGCACCTAATCCTGTATACCTTATTTAGTAGTTTGGGCTTTTCATAAAAATACATGGGTGGCTGCATGGGAATGACCATCAATCAATCAATCAACCAGACAGTATTTATAAAGTGTGGCTTGTCATCCGTGAGGGTATCCAGGTGCTGAAGACCCTGCATTGAGGGAGAATCAGTTGAACAGTCAGGTCTTGAGTCCTTTCCTGAATTTGAGCAGCGAGGTTGATGTCCGTAGGTGATGGGGGAGATTGTTCCAAGACTTCGCTGTGAGGTAGGAGAAGAAGCGTCCTCCACTGTTTCTACAGTGGACATGGGGGGTGAGTGCATGGGCGCGGGAGGGGGAGCGCAGGTGTCTGGAGGGTTGGTGGAAGTTCAGGCAGTGGTTTATGTATGCTGGTTCCTGGCTATGAAGTCCTTGTAGGTGTGGGTCTGCATCTTGATTTGACATCTATTCTGGGGGGAGCCAGTGGAGCTTCTTGAGGAGAGGGTTGATGTGGGTCCGCTTGGGGAGGTTGAGAATGAGTCTGGCCACTGCATTCTGTAGTCTTTTCAGAAGTTGAGAGTTGATTCCTACGTAGAGTACATTACCATAGTCCAGCCAGCTGGTGATGAGGGGTTTGTGACAGTTCACCTGGTGTCAACAGGGAGCCATTTGAAGATCTTAGGGAGCATGCGGAGAGTGAAGAAGCAGGCGGAGAAAGAGCATCCTCCACTGTTTCTACAGCGGACATGGGGGGTGAGTGCGTGGGAGCGGGAGGGGGAGCGCAAGTGTCTGGAGGGTTGGTGGAAGTTCAGGCAGTGGTTTATGTATGCTGGTTCCTGGCTATGAAGTCCTTGTAGGTGTGGGTCTGCATCTTGATTTGACATCTATTCTGGGGGGAGCCAGTGGAGCTTCTTGAGGAGAGGGTTGATGTGAGTCCGCTTGGGGAGGTTGAGAATGAGTCTGGCCACTGCATTCTGTAGTCTTTTCAGAAGTTGAGAGTTGATTCCTACGTAGAGTACATTACCATAGTCCAGCCAGCTGATGATGAGGGCTTGTGTGACAGTTCACCTGGTGTCAACAGGGAGCCATTTGAAGATCTTAAGGAGCATGCGGAGAGTGAAGAAGCAGACGGAGGAGACTGCATTGATCTGGGTTCTCAATATGAGTTTGCTGTCTAGAATGATTCTAAGGTTGCGGGCGTGGTCTCTCAGCATGGGTGAGGGCCATAGTTCTGACAGTCATCAGGAGTCGTTCCACGAGGAGGTATTGTTCCTAAATATAAAAACTTCCGTCTTGTTCATGTTAGGTTTTAGGCAGTTGTCTCTCATCCAGTCAGCGACGCTTGTCATGCACCTGCGGAAGTTGGGCATAGTGGTGGATGGGTTTTCTGAGAGAGAGAGGATGAGCTGAGTGTCGTCTGTGTAGTATATCACGCTAAGTCTGTGGGTTCTGATGATCCTGGGTAAGTGGGTCATGTAGGTGTTGAACAGAGTAGGGCTGAGGACGAGCCTTGAGGGACGCCACAGATGATGTTTTTAAGTTCTAAGGTGAAAGGAGGTTGGCGGATCCTCTTTGTTCTGCCGGTTCTATTGCTATGCCTCTATGATGCAAAGTAATGCAAAGCAGCCGAAAGCACTACCTTACGTTACTTCAGAACTAATTTCCAATGCAAATCAGAATTTCTGCTGTAAAGCAAATGCCAAAACAAAATTTTGCACCAGTTTTCATCACTTTTGTGATGCAAACCAAACTCAAAGTGCTAGTAAATCTGCCCCTGAGATCAAGGAATGGGTTTCTCTACTGCACCACTTCTCACCTTCCAGACTTGGCCTACCTCTGGGACAGCAGCAATAACCTACCTGCTTGTAGGAGGAGTTGAAGTGCCTGACATGAGGACATTTCCTGATTCAGTGACAAGAATCAAGGTTCAGCTGACTGAACTAACTTACATAGAGAAGATATCAAATGGTAAGCATTGCCCAAGTCATTAGTCACCTAAGCCCACTGCCCGTGAACATGCTAAACCACTTAAGTCATTGTATTCA
Organism: Calotriton arnoldi; assembly: GCA_963921515.1. Taxonomy (NCBI): domain Eukaryota; kingdom Metazoa; phylum Chordata; class Amphibia; order Caudata; family Salamandridae; genus Calotriton; species Calotriton arnoldi. The sequence goes on from CAWUFW010001896.1 coordinate 477,913, forward strand.
CAATCAAGAAGCATGACCAAACCTATACACCTGGGTAACTAAACATCACTCTCTGGCCATTGCTTGGGAGTCTCCGGGAATCCTGACTTTGACACAAGGCCTGAGTTTCATGATCTCAGACAGTGGTTTTGGACTCATTTATTTCCCCTCATTTTTTTCACTGTTTGGAACACCCATTTTCCGTACCTCTGCTGAGAGTGAGTCTCACTTTTTGAGTCTCACTCACTGTAATCTGTGTTCAAGTGGATTGGGAGTGCTAACAGCCATTGTCTGCCTTTTAAGACAAGGACCACCACTGTGCAGCTGAGAGAGGAGGCTATAGGCTTTTTGCATGTGTACACATGTGAGGGTTGAGCGAGTGGGGCTTTAGTCTAACTTAGTCCTCTATTTGCTCACAGATAGACTGTTGGAGGAGGAATGCTTAATAAATTTGTCATGGCCCTTTGTGATGAGCTCTCCTTTAAACCTTTGGAGGGAAGGGCCTAGGAAACTGGGTCAGTCAGGGATGTGGTTTAAGGATGCCAGGGAGCTCTTCCAACAGATCACTTGAGGTTGCCATTTTGGAAAGTCTCAACATGCTGTGCAGAGGTGTTGAGACAGGATGGAGTGATGATGTTCCATCCTAGGTTTTTGCAGAGGTCCCTCACTTCTGGAACTTTCCATGACCACTTAAAAACCTCTGTATTAGGGAGAGACTTTTGAGAACATGCTGGACATTTTGTGGAAACTACACGTAAAGTATGCCCAGCTGGAAGAAAGAAGACACATAATGCCTGCTGAATGGAACTCAAAGACTACTGATTCCTGCTGTAGAGGTGAACTCAAGGACTTCTAACTGCCAAGGGAAAATAGAACTCAATGACTTCTGACTTAGGATGGTGCCCATGGACGTAGATTTGTCTCCAGGGTCAGTGGCACTGGCTGCCCACACCTTCTGAGGGACAGTACAGGGATGGGCCTGCTTGGGGGACCCTGCTGGTTTGCCCTGGATCTTCTTTGGACTGGTCTTGTAGGCAAGTGACCTCCAAAAGAAGGTGACACTCTGACTCCTGCTGGCACAAAATGGCTGGGAAGCTGTATGCTCTGCAGGTGCAGGCAGGGTGGGTATTCATCCTTGAGAGCCTTGGGGTGCTGCTGAAGTAGGCCCTTGGTCAGGGAGAATTACCACAAGCACAGAGAGAGGACAGGTCCTGGGCATTGAACTAAGGGGCTTGAGGCATGCCCTGAGCTCTTCCTCATTAAAGGCAGAGCAGTGAAAAATCAAGATCTTTATTTAAAAATGTAGAGGCCGCGCATGAACAGCCCTGGTAGCTACAGCACACCAACAGGAATAAAACAAGCCTAAGATCACCCAAACTGACCCAGCGGGGTCAGAGAAGTGGGATGTAGCCCCACCTACTTAACTGCAGGCTGTCCAGCGGACCTGCAGTGCCACCAACCAGAAGAAACCTTATTCACGGTTTCCCCAGGGAACCTTGGAGATTGTGATCAACCCAGGGGACTGACTGAAATTGGACACATGGCATTCCCCCCTCACCCAAACTATCCAAATTCCATGCTAAGGGCCTGGGGAGAAATACATTTGTTGGGGGGTGTGGCATGGTGCCCCCATATTATTTTATTGTTCCTGGGGCCCCCGAAATCCCAAGAAACCAATGCAGACAGAAAGGAAATCAATGAGCACCATGTTCCTCTCTTTACAATATAATCTTTGGGGCCCGCAGTGCCCTGGGGACCGAAAAATAAATGACTGAGGCTAGCTCCAACACCATTCCACTCCAGAGGAGAGCCTGATCCTCAGGAGAATTGTGCCACATTTACTTCCACATCTTGTGCCTTTGTCTGGGGAGTGGGGAAGTGGGACACAGCGGGAATCTGCCCACAACTACAGACAGATGAAGAAGGACTGCCAGCTCTCACACTAGCCCGAGTAAAGAGACAGTACCATGAAAAGTCTTGGTCTTTTGGGCTTGGGCACTCATACGACCCTAGGCCCAGACAATCCCAGGTGCCCCATCGGAGGAGCAGGGGTGCTGAGACCTGAAATTAAAAGCATGCTAGCACATCATTATATGGAAGTTGCCATATGTGGGGGAGATATTGGGATTTTAGGGTTCTAGGCTTGCTGATGTGCAACCTGTTAGAGGGTATGCCCATGTAACCATAAGTATTTCCACATGCCAACTTTCCTATATTTGTATAATTAATGCATAGTATATATTCATGTGTGCAATCATACAGTATTTTTTAATTTTATAAGAAAATGCACCGTCTGGACAAAGATTTATTAGGTGTTGTTTGTTGCGTCCCTAAGGACTTTGTCACTTGCCCACACCACGTACTTTGAGTAGACCCTGGATGGCTCTGCCTCATTACTCTGAGAGAGTTAAGTGCTACAAAGGGGTTTATGAAGGTAGAAAGAAGATATGGGCCTTATTCCTTGTGAACGACTCCCATTCCTCCCATATATAATAATACTTTTTGAAAATGAAATCAAAATGAGTAGCTGTCCCTGATTCCTGTGCCACAGGAATCATATTCCTAGGCTGGGCATTTCAAGGGATATCATGGTATGAACACATCATTCAAGTCCCCCTTGTCCATGCCAGTAGTGCAATGGGCACCGGGCATCCTATTGCCCATTGTGGGTGCGACCATGCCAGTGGTTTAATATGCTACTGAAAAATCATAACTGTGAGTAGTGGATTCTGAGATAAAGGCCCCCAAATCCTTTGACCACCTAATGGACACCTAGGGTGAACTGGCATTCTAGCCAGCACTGCCCCCTCAGTAGACCAGTTGGTACTGGACTTAGGACTCCAGTTACTCTGTACCCTCCATAGCACAGTGATGACTGGACACCAGATGATTCCCAACCCCCAATGTGGCGTTAACAGCACTCTGCAACCGTGAATGAGATCCGAAAGAAAACTGCATGCTGTTTGCATTTCTAACAGTGCAATGGATGATTTGTTCCACTCACAGCAGATTTGACATTAATGGTGCTAATGCCACATATGTGAAGGAGGGCTAGCATATACCAAAGGTGCAGCACCTTGTGACTTGGAGGGGCATCCACTGCTAGGGCAGCCCAACAGGTGTCAATTATCACTACTGTATGCAAAATCAGCAAATCATATGTAGAGATGGCGAACGTATGCCCTGACTCACTAACACAAATCCCCCCTCCCACACTCACATTTCCAGACACACATACATGCCTTGGTATGCCCACACATAGGTCCAAGCATGCATTACACACAGACATATACACATGCCCGAGACAGACACACCCATGCACCATAGTCAAAATATTTACAGATTTGTTTTAATTATCTTGGCTCTATTACCACTCCATATACTTGATGCCACCATAGGCGCTGGAAGTAGGGGTGCAGGGCGTGCTGCAGCACCTCCAAAATAACAATGTTGGAGTGAAGAAGGTGAATGAGCAATAAAGGTAGCTTTAAACTTCGTTTTTTCTTAATACAATAGTGGTGAGTTCAAACAGAGGTCAAACAGCGTTTTCAGATATATTGCATCTCATTCTTTTATCTTGGAGACTGGTGTTTACTTTTTTTCTCTAACTTCAAAGTTAGAGAGTTCTGTTTTGTGAACTTTCTGACATTCTTGCTGAGGTACAGAGAGTGTGTAAGGAAAGGCTGTAGTATGTCAGTTTTTTTTCTAACGCGCCACAAAATCGAAATGCCAGTAAATAAACTGTTACAAATATTTCAAAATAAATCAGCAGGTAGGAAAGCAAAAATTAAGCACATTTTATTGTAATTCTGAAGTGTGATGAAAACAGATTTCAATAGGATCAAAACAAATCAAAGCACTTTACTTGGTGATAGGCAAACAATACATTTTTGTTGAATCCGGATTTGCACACATTATCTTTTGTGTGCCATATTTTCAGCAATAAATCTCCAGTGCATATTATATTATATGGCCATTTCAATGAAACATTTGCTGTAAAAGTAATAGATTGGTGACAGTGTGCTCCAAAATGGACCACCAATACCACACCCGTACCACTCTCCTGCTGAATGTTCACGGCTCAGTTGCTATACTTGTTCTTTGTGTGATGCTTGGATTTTTCATAATTCCTATGACTTTAGTGATGTAACATTGATGGCATTTCCCCCACTCTGAAAATTGTCCCAGCACCACTGGGTGAGCAATTGATCTTATTTGTTATCCCTTCTTCTATTTCCTCAATTTGAAATCCAACCAGCCTAATAGTTGATCCTCTGATCATTTGCTTCTTTCTTTGATTTTGTTCTTTCTTCTCCTTTTTCTTTACCACTGCATGTAAACAAGCAATGCTGTGCTACCTCCTATACATATACAGGTTGTCTCCTATCAGCTGTCCAACAAATGTCACGCAGTCTGATTTTTTTCTGCTAGAGTGAGTTTATCTTAACCTCTTACACATTTTAACCATTCTGGTAAACGATTTCAAGTTTGGCTAGTGTTAAGTTCATTTAGGGATTCCGCTACACCAGTTTGAAAAATTATGAAGTAAAAAGAACATTTCTGATTTTCTTTCCTCTCTATGAAATCAGTTAAAGAAACTTATTGTCAATTCTTAGCTACCAATTACCAGTGGCATAACACAAAATTATGGGTCCCCTCCCTGCAAAATGTGATGAGGGGCCCTGTCGTCTCCCAGATCGCACAAATATTGATTGGTCATGGGCTCAATAGTGTCCCACTGAAGGGTTGGAGCCCCCGTATGCTGCAGGTGGCCTGCTCAAGAGTGACTTCCCCGAGCGTTTACCTATTTCTTAGTCCGTGCCATTGCATGCATTTTGCAAGGCATGCAATGGCATGGCTTTGGAACGGAGGGGGCCCCCTCCAAAACAAGGAACCCTTGGACTCCCAACATTGTGGGGGCCTCCGTTACGCCCCTGCCAATTATTCTCACAGTCTATGATATGAGTGCCCTGCCTTCAATCAACTTCTTACCCCTTTGTATGACATTCTCTTTAATGCTGATATCCTTATATCAGAATTAGCCTAAAAACACCAATTTTCTCTTTTATATCTGCGGTTCTAACTCCATTGTGTCTACTCTCCTCTAGGCCTTCTTCTCCTTCCCTTCCCACTCATGCTTTTTGTGCCTCTGTTGATGCTTTTTCTCATGTCTCGATTAGGGCTTATAGCTATTCCTAGTAATCACTTGCTATGCTCTGTTGTGAGTCCAGCCCCATCTCCTTTCTTATACTTTTATACTAATTAACACTACTATTTTAGCTGGTCTCCTTTGTTCATGCTATAGATCCTGCGCTGTTTTTCATCTGCTCAAAAAACCCTCGGTTTACTTCACTGACCTTTCTAATTTCCACACTACAACCCGTCTTCCAGACTTATAAAAAATTCTTTAATATATTGTTTTCAGTTCACCTCTTTTCTGCAAGCTCATCATCATGCCATTTACTCAGTATAATTTTGCTTCCATCTGCATTATTCTACAGAACTTATTTTACTCTAAAGTGCAACTTTCTTTATCGGCACGGCATAATAAGCTTTCTTCTGTTCTTATCTTGTTAGATCATTCTTCAGCTTTTGAAACAGTGGAAATGATCAAATTGGTTTTATTCTGATCTGTCCACGTTTTCCTGTCTACAACTCCTTGTTCTCAGTAAGGTGTCAAGTGGGGTTCTGATCTTGGTCCTCTGCTATTTTTAGGGTGAGCATTCAAGACCTCTTGTATATACTTTAGTATATACTTATATGTGTATGTACTTTGTGGGCTCTGGAGATCAGCCCTAGGACTTGTCTGCTTCCGCTTAGGGACCTTTTTTTTGTTCAACTGCCTCTATTTAACTGTCTTGATAAAAAACGACCAGTAGAGGTCAGTAAAATACCAGAATTGTGTTCTGCTTAGTGACTTTCTTTTTTTATTTTTCTGGCAACTGCCTCTATTTAACTTTCTTGATAGAAAACGACCAGCAGATGTCAGTAAAATACCAGAATCACTTTAGCATTCTCTAGATTCCAGTCCATAGAAATTTTCTTCCATGAGCACCAGTAGACAATAATATTTTTTTCAAATCTTGTGTTTTCAGTGATATGACCAGTGAAGGCCCTGATTTTATATTAAAAACAGAGCTTTGGACTATACCATACCATTTCCCGTTGAAAGGCAATATTTCTCTCCATGTGTTCCCATACCTGGCATGTCACGCAGTTTGGTGCTTACTTTCCCTCCACGTTAAAGAACAGTAGATATTTCAGGACCCAGGCTAATGTGCTGCATAGCTAAATACATATAAGGTCCAAAAGGCGAGACCGATTGCATTGCAAATGCTTGTTTATTTTGGCTTCAGTCCCATTTACCTCACAAATGTTCTTTTCCCGTTACCCCTTTACACATTCCATCTGAGGCCTAAGTTTCAGCCTCCCTTTCAGCTGCTGACGCCAGGTGACCTCTTATTTCCCCAAATTCAACCAAATAAAATATAAAAAAACGTTTAGTTCCTGCTTCTTCGAAAACTTACCTTTCTCTGCTTCAGCAAGCAATTTTATCTTCTGTTAACACTTTTGCCCCAACTTCATTGTCTTCTATTACCTTTCATTTCTAGTTTTAAATTGTCCTGGATTCAAAAGTATTCAATCTCTAACTCGCATGTGTTTCGGTCTCCTTATATAATCCTCTTCCAGCTAATTTTTCTGCTTCTTTATTTCTTTTATCTGTTCCACATTTTCATGTGCATCCTCTCTCTTTGGCTCTTTCTCTTTTCACACCTAAACTGTGTAGTGAGTTTGTGTATGTTACAGATAGGTCAAAATGATCTTAATTCAAAAAAATATTGAAGACCTATTGTTGTGAACATTCTACCCAACTCTGATGCTCTTTTATCTTGCGAAAGAAAATGTTACTTTTTTTACTACTTGTGTTTGTACTGTAAAAGTGCCATGTTCCGTGCTTTGGATAAAGGTATTAGAGTAAAATTCAATAAATAAATAACATAACTAATTAATTAATTAAATCCTTCTCGGTGCAGGAGGTTTCAATGAGAATAGAGAACACACGGCAGCATTTTCCCGCAGCCACATGTTTCTTAAAGTCCTAGCTAGATGGGGACAGAGGAACCAAGTAAATTTAAAATGATTTGTGTAACAAACACACATAAAACAGATAAGTTGTCACTTTTTTTTGGCACAGTGCTCCTTCATCACTCTCCTCCTCAACAGTCCCTTTTTATTTTAAGCAATACACATTCCAGTAAACAGACGTGGAGCGACCGATGATGAGGGAATGTCTTGCGCATGGCATTGCACGCTGAGCATTATTTATAACATATTTCCCTTCTTTAATAAACAAATAAAAGAAAATTAACTTTACATAAGTAAAGATATGAAGACAAAATAATAGACATTATACAATTAATAGAATCCAAAACATTTGTACAAGAATCCTAAAAAGCATATTTGATAAGGTATAAATGACTTATTAACATGAACCCAAAAATCCTTAAATCTGACCGAGGGGATTCGGTTCTTCCCACTGCTCTTGACACAGGAGGCAACTGTATCACCTACTACTGAATCTATTACAGAATCCTGTGAAACCCTACAATTGTACCCCAACAATACACCATCATTCTGGACTGACTCAAATTCATTAGTATAACACTGTGTATCATGTTTGGGAAAAACAACTGATAAGGGTCATTATCATTCCCCTCTTCATGCTGACTACCAGTATCGTTGCATTTGGCTACGCTTTTTAAATACCAAACTCCTCTGTCTTGTGTGACAGCACTTTTAGAGCTAATTCCCACAATATTGAGAGGATTCCCAAAATGTGAATCCAACTTTGCACCTAAACTCAGTATAAAGCTCCCTTGAAAAAACTTCAGATTCTTCATAATTCAGTGGCTAGGATGCTTATGAAAATCCAGAGATTCCAGTCTGCCTCTCAGGCTCTGGTGAGGCTACACTGGCTCCCTGTGCATCGAAGGATTATTTTTAAAGCTCTTTGTATTACTTACAAATCGCTGCGGGGACTAGGTCCAGCATTTTTAAGAGAAAGACTTAGAAGTTATGTCTCTGATAGGACTCTTAGGTCTAGTGCAGCCAGGAATCTAGTGGTGCCTTCCTACAAACTCTCTTCCTGGGGAGGTAGGAGTTTCTTGGTTTGCACTGTTCAATCAATCAATCAATCAATCAGGTTTTTGTAGAGTGCACTACTCACCCGTTAGGGTCTCAAGGCGCTTGGAACTGAAACTTGCTTCCCCTGGAAATAAAATCAGCTTTCTCCCTTTTGAGTTTCTGCAAACTCTTAAAAACCTGGCTTTTTACTAAATCTTAACTGTGATCTTCATGTTTCCTTGTTCCTTAGCGCCAAGACACCTCAGGGTATTCCTTTGTGCTTTATAAACTCAACCTCAAATCAAATCAAATGTTCACCAAAGGCTTGTGATCAGCACTTAAGACAAAACTAGTATCCCAGATGTAATTACAGTAGTGTTCCACAGCCCAAACACAGGCACGAAACCCATGTTTGCGTACTTCCTTTCCAATGCATTAGGAGTGCATGAAGCAAAAACAACATTCCATTCTCCTTGTCCATGCTTCTGAGATAACACAGCACCTACGCCGTACAAACTGGTATCAGTGGTTTGAAAACATGTCTTCCTTGCACAAAAAGGCTTAAGAGTGGGAGCATTCAATCTTTCAGTTTTGTTCATCTCAAAAGCTCTTTTTGCTCACTCAACCATTCAAACTTAGCATCCTTCCTCACCAACGTTCTCAATTGTTCCATTTGGTACACATTTACTGTAATGTTCTTGCAGCCAAGGAAAAGAAAGTAGTTTTCTTTAGTATCTGGTTCATGGCCCGTCATAAGAGCTTCAACTAATGCAGCTTAAGGCATGACTCCTTGACATGTAATTATGTTTCCAAGATACTCAACTTGATCCTGAAAGAATTAGCATTTCTCTTCTTTCAACATTAGCCCTTTTCTTGTAACCCTAGACACACTTTCTTAAGATGCTCTACATGCTCATCTTCTGTTTTGGAGAATACTAATATGTCATCCTGAAAACATTTCACATTTTTTTCAGCTCCTTTAAAAATATGAAGCATAGCCCATTGGAAAACAGAAGCACTGATGCTAGTCCAAATGGTATTCTGTTAAATTTGAACAAACCCATAGGTTTGATTTCTTTGAATCAGGTACCAACATGACTTAATGGTAGTAAGAACACAAATCCAATGTTGAAAAAACTTTTGGCCCTTCGAGCATGCACACCAATTCATTGATATTAGGAAGAGAATGAGAAGCAATAGAATATTAGCATTCAACCCACGTAAATCAACACACAATCGCAATGTATCATACCCCTTACGTGCCAGCACAATGGGAGAAATCCCCTCCAATGACTCAAATTCCTGGATAACGTCTCCTTCCATCATACTTTCCAATACATTTTTCAAATCATCTCTGACACTTATTGTACATTCCTCAATCTATGCTTGATAGGAATAGCACTACTCTAACTCTTTAACTGAATTGTATGCTGAAATCATCTCCACAATCCTATTTCATTAGAAAGAAATTGGTAAAGAATTTAACTAGTACTTTACAATTATCCACTTCCCTTACTAACACTTTTTACTCCTTGGCTCTCAAGTCTAATTTAATCCCCAATTTCCATAACTCACACATCTACGCCTATGCGTGAAACATACACCTTTATATCAGCATTACTCCCTTTAAAACGCAAATTGGAATGAAAAAACAAAATCATGCCTATCTTCCGACCGTCAAATGCTTAGACAATAGCATCATGAGGCTCTAAATCATGTTCTTTCTCCTGACCTGCAAATTATTTGTGGAACACTTGCTTGGTAATAATAGTCCAAGGAGAACCAGAATCTCCCATCAAATTCAACTCCTTTCCTGAACATTTAGCAGTACAGTGTGGGGGCCCAGGTGGTTTGTCCACATTATCTTCCATTACAAAGCTGACTACTTCTTTCAATGCGAGAACGATCCTGTGCTTGTGATATCCACCTTTCCTCCAACCATTAAAATTAACCTCAACATTCACATTTATACACCCAACTTTGCTCTTCTTCTCCACTCTATTCTCAGTATCTTTACGCACTCTGGCAAAATGTCCCACTTTTCCACAATTTTTGCAATCCTTTCCTATTGCAGAGCAAAATTTTAAAGATGCAACATGTGTGCTACTACCACATTTAAAAAGTATGAGCTCTTTTCTTTACATCTTATTAGGCAGTTCATTTAACAAAAAAACAATAACAAATGAATGGAAAAGACGAGAAGTAAAGGCAATACAATCTATTCCTGTATAGCACCTGAGATTCCAAAAAAAGAAGACCAATTACATAGCTCAGACGTTAAGCTAATTAGTAGAGTATAAGTCAATGAGAGAATCCAGATGACAAAATTGCGATAGTTGCAACCTCTGCCTCCATCATTCCAGTGGTCAGGTGGGGATTTACTTCTTGTGGAAGAAAAGAGTGAGTGGACAAGCGGGGATAGGAGTGAGGGAGTGGACACAAAGGAAAAAGAGGAAGTGGAAGTGGAAGGAGGGGCAGGAAAGGGGTGGATATCCCAAGTATTTAGTTGATGTGGTTAGTTAGTTAGGAGTTAATTACCCAGTACCTTGATTTGAAGGAGAGTTGGTTTGTATGTGAGCATCTAAAGGAGACCAAAGTAGTCTTGATTTATCATGATTGAAATTGTGGTTAAGCATTTTTTCTTTTTTTTAAACATACTTTATTGATTTTGTGCCACATCTGGTGTGGGTGTGAAAATAGTGGATGCATAAGCAGAGCAACAAACATTGAATAAGCAGAAAATTCTCAATTCTGATAAGATACATTCAAGAAATAGGCAGTTGCCTATGAAAGACATCAGTATTGTAACATCCACATGCGGCTGAGGATTTATCGGAGGTTAATTGTCTGTCATTCAATGACCGTATGCAAACATTAACATTCGAAAAAAACATTTCTAGATAACCCACCCCCCTCCCTCTCATCTGGCTCACCCCGTCATTCTTTAGCATATTCGGAGCACGGCTTGGCTCTAAGGTTCCCCTCTCCGGAGGATTCATTTGTTCAGCAGGGCGTTTTCATTACCGCCAGGTCCAACGGCCGACCGTGGTGGGGGCGAACATGACTGTATGTCAGGAGAAGGGGGACACAAGTTTTATTTACGTTGTGGAATAGGGGGTTTGATTGCCTTAAGTGCCTCAAGCATAAGATCCCATTCCATGGAGATCAGTATTTTCCTTAGGCCCCTATATTCTTCTCTCCTGATGGCTGCGCTTTCAGCATTGCACTATCGGACTGCCTCCCGTGCCATGAGTGTAATGCTGGGGGAAGGGCCGACTTCCACCTCATAGTGATGGAACACTTCGCTATAAGTAGGGCCAAATCAGCAAACCGGAGCTGTACTTTCTGTGACTTGGGGCGGCGATAAAGGCCCAATAGACATCGTTCTGCTGTGTCCCAGCTAGGGATACCTGTCTTCCACAGAGTGGGCAATCTCGGACCAGAATCCCCCAAGACGTGGGCATGTCCACAACATGTGAATTATGTTTGCATCCTCCGTCTGGCATCTTGGGTAGGACACCTGGGCGGTGGGGTGCATGCGGTTAAGGCGGTGTGGAGTGAGGTAGGCCCTGTAAAGGATCATATATTGTATTAGCTTGAATTTGGCGTTACGGGATCCTCTTTTAAGGTATTCTAGAAGAGAGGTCCAGTCCTTGTCCGTCAAGTTCCTACCCAGGTCATTCTCCCATTTTTCTTTAAGTGTAGTGGGGGGTCTCCGCATGTGCCCTGGTGCCCCTATAGAGCCATCTAATAAGGTGACGCCCATTACCCATAAGATATACCGCGTATGTCAATTCATGTGTCGGAGGTGTTTCGCCATTCAGTGGCCAGTGTTTCTTCACATAACTAACCAGAGCTGCATGCAAGAGAAAGAAAGAGCATGAGGTCCCTTGTATTCGGGAGAAGTTCTCATGATCCACCTGTATCCCGTCTGTAAATAGTGCCCCACAGTGGAGACACCCTCACGCGTCCATTTGAGTACACTATGCGAGGTGACCAAGCCAGTGGGTGTAGGGATGCCTAATAAAGGAGTATTAGGGGCGTATGGGAGTGTTTGGCTTGTGTATTGTAGCGCCCGCTTCCAGTAGGCAAGCGCTGTACGCAGCAGTAGAGGGATTTCTGAGGGGATTCTACTCTGTGGCAACAATAAGGTGTGGAGGGTGCCGTGAGATAGCAGCAGTGGTGTGTAGTCCAGTTCATGTAAGTTGCGTCCTGCTAGCCAGTATGATAGCCATTGTAACTGGCTTGCATAGCAATAGGCCCGGAAGTCTGGCACACCTAGGCCTCCCTTGCCCGTCCCCAGTTGTAGTTTGGCCAGCCCCACTCTTCTGCGGCCCCTTCCACATATGAGGTCTGCGAGTAGCGTGTCTAGTGTTTTAAAAAGGGGAGTAGGAATCAGCACTGGTAAGTTTGTGAAGAAATATAGCAGTCAGGGGAGCATGACCATCTTGGAGTTGGCTATTCTGCCCATTACCGAAAGGGGCAGTGAAGTCCAGAAGGATGTCTGTGCGCAAAGCAAATTAATTGCCCTCAACAAGTTGCCCTCTAATAGGTCCTGTGGGGATCTATATATTTGGATACCTAGATATTTAAAGGTATCTGGCTCTACTTTGAGAGATAGTCGCCCAAAGGTTATGACATCTGGGTGCCCAACTGGTCAGAAAAAGAATGCATGAGATTTCTTCTCATTAATAGCTAGGCCTGAGATACGTTCTAAATGATCGAAGATATGTGGTAAGGGTTCCAGATCATTTGCCAAATTATTAATGTATAGTATGAGGTAATCAGCATAAGCTGACATTATATGTGCTGTATCGCCCACTCGGATCCCAGTTCCTATCGCCTCCATTAGGAGTCTGATGGGCAGTGGTTCCAGTGCTAGCACTAGGAGCAATGGCGATAGGGGGCAACCCTGTCGGGTGCCTCTGCTCACCAAACATGGTCGCGAAATGTGAGCACCAGTTCGGGCTCGTGCAGTGGGGGCGATGTAGAGTAGCCTGACCCATTTGATATATTCGGGCGGGATGCCAAACTTATCCAGTGCTTTAAACATATATTTCCAGTTGAGGGTATCAAAGGCTTGGCGCAGGTTGAGGGCGATGCATCCTGTATTCTCAATGTTATTGGAGGTGGCCTCCATTACATGGTATAGGCGTACGATATTGAAGGAGGTACTGCGGGTTGGGACAAAACCATTCTGGTCAGTGTGGATAAGTTGTGGCATGAGGCCTGCATGGTGGTGAGGGGGAGGGCGCCCTCCTCCAGCACCGTTTGATACAGCCGCTCCAGGTGTGGAACCAGTGTATCTGAAAAGGTGTCATGGAATTCTGCCGGCAGGCCGTCTAGACCTGGAGCCTTATTGCGGGGGAGCTCTCGGATGGCTTCCCTGATTTGCTATTTAGTGATAGGGCCAGTCAGTTCTTCTTGGTCTGACTGCAAAATTTGGGGGTAGTGGAGGTCGTTCAGAAACGTTTCTATGAGCTCCACCATTGTCTCCTCAGGGGCATTGTATAATGATTCGTAGTATTCACAGAAGGCTAAGTTTATGTTGTGTTGCGTATTTACCTTAGTATCGTCTGGTAGGGCTATCTCGTGTATAGGGGTGGGGGAAGGTGTATTCCGCAACAGTCGTGCAAGAAGTGGTCCTGACTTGTCGGCTTCTGTATGCTTTATTTGAGTATATGACTGGTAATCAAATGTTCGTGGCGCTTCAGCAGTTCAGCATGTTGTATGCGTGCTTCTTGTAGCTCCTCCTTTTTGGTGGGGCTGCTAATTGCCTCTTGTTCTACCTTATTCAGAGTGTCTTCCACTGACTTAAGGCATTTATGGATTTCCTGCCTGGCCCCCACTGTGGCACTAATGGTGGCACCCCTTTTGAGTGTCTTGAATGCGTCCCACTCTATTAGGCGTGAGGATGCAGTGTTGTCATTTTCGTCGAAGTAATTGGTAATGGCTGATGCCATCGTGGATCGAAAGACCGTGTCTTCTAGCATCTGTGGCCACCACTTCCAGGTAGGAACTGGTGTAGGAATTCTCCCCCATGCCAGCGTAACCTCTAGGGGTTATGGTCAGAGAAGGTCTTTCCTAGGTAAGTGGTGTCAACCACCTGGGTGGTGTTGGTGAGGGAGTAAAATATTCTGTCCAGTCGGGTATGAAGCAGGTGTGGTGGTGAATAAAATGAGTATTCCTGGCTGTTTGGATTCTTGAGATGCCAGACTACCCCCAGTGACCAACCATCCGCCCATCCCCGGAGTGCGTCCGCCTGTTTTACTGAGAATGCGCCTTGAAGGGGGGGGGTGCGAGCGGTCCAGTTGGATGTCCAGAACTGCATTATAATCTCCTCCCAGCAACCATGGGTATCCCACCCAATCTGCCAGCACTGTGTTGAGACTCGTTAAGAACTTGTCTTTGTCGTAATTGGGGGCATATACGCTACCTATTACTATATGCGCGCCGTCAAGTGTGCCATCGATAATAACATATCTGCCCATTGCGTCTATACGCAGCTCTAAGGCCACAAACGGGACCCCACCTCGAATCCAGACAGTAGCCCCCCTTGCAAAGGCGGAATATGATGTGGTGTACACTTGTCCCCTCCATTTCTTGCGTAGCTTGATGGCCTCTGAGTCAGTGAGGTGAGTCTCTTGCATCAAGGCGAGTTGCACTTTGTGCCTATTTAGTTGAGCGTGTATTCGATGGCGCTTATGTACCGCTCCCAACCCTCTGACGTTCCAAGTGACTACAGTATATTTTCCCTGCGCGGCCATGTGTGTGTGTTCGGTTCTAAGATCGGCCCAAGCTCGAGGGCGGGGAATTACATCCTGCGCATTAAGGGGTGAGCCAGAATCCCAATAACCCATATCAGCACCCAATACAGGGTCCAACCTTAAAACTATGTTGGACCAAACATAATACATAGTATTCGAAACAGTTTGATGAGTTTGTTTTGCACTTGCCATGTGGAAGGCGGCTATGTCGCCTTGATTAATGCTGTTGCGGACAGTAGTGTAGATGACCGGACTGTGGGCAAGCATGAAGGAGATAGCAGACCCGGGGGAGTAGGAAGGGGGCAGTGAAATACTGTAGACCGCATATTATGTTAATTGCTATTGTTTCGGCAAAGTGTTCATGCATGAAGGGCATAGGATCTAAAGGTCGTTTGCGGTCTGCGGTGTGACAGTGGGAAACAATGCAAGGCTGTTCTCTGAGTCTGAATGCATGGTGGTGTCTTTAGACGATTCCGGCGAGGAGTGGGGATCACAGTCTCTGAAGGCCGCCACTGCGGCAAGCGCCGACTCTCTGCCTCACTTGGCCTGCCCTGGGGATGGGCTCTTTGATCCGAGTTTACGAGACAACCTAGCACGGTGTGTGCCTCTTCCTGTCATCGGTCGCGGACCCCGGTCTGTGCTCTGTGATGATTTTCTTGACATGTGGGGGGAGGGGAATGTGGTATCTATCCAGTCTCCTACAGCCTCTGGGCTGTCGAAGAAATATAACTTCTGGTCATGGATGATCTTTAGTCAGGCTGGGAATAATAAGGCGTATTGCACACTCAGGGCTCTGAGTTTCTGTTTGACCGATTGTTAGGAGGCCCTCTGTCATTGCACCAGTACTGTGAAGTTGGGATATAGCGAGATCTGCTAATTTTCATATTGGATATTGGACTTTTCCCTGGCTAGATGGAGGAGGGTGTCATGGTCCCTATAGTTAAGTGTGCGGGCAATCATTGGGCGTGGAGGTGCACCCGTTATTGGTTTCCTGGTAGGGATCCGATGGGCTCTCTCCACACAAAAAAAGTCAGACAAACCCTCTGGGACCACATGTTCTCGCAACCATTGTTCCACAAAGCGGGTAGGGTTAGGGCCTTCACACCGTTCTGGCAGCCCCACTATGCGGACATTGTTCCTCCTTGCCCTTCCTCCGCATCTTTGGCTCTTTCTTGTAGGCTAGATACTTGACTCTGTAGTTGTGCGATCTGCCCTTTGTGTTCCTTGTGCTGAGGGAGCAACTCTGCTAGATGGTGTTGGTTACTTTTCACTGTGGAGGCCAGTTTGTCATGATCTGCCTTGAGCAGAGAGAGGCCGGTTGTCAGGGAGCCAATTTGCTGCTCTATTGCCTTGCGGGAGTCTCTCACTTCTTCTAGTATTATGTCAAGCTTGTCCGGGGTGGCCTCCATGTTGGTCACCGGGATGCAACTCATTTGGGGCATCTGGGTTGAGCTGTCTGAGTCCTCCTGTTGTGAGGGGTGCGCAGTGGTCAATCCCATCATCTTTCCCTTCGTTCACCCCATGATGCTCGGGCTAGTGGGATCGTTCACCCTCCGTTCGTGGCAGCGACCAGGGTCCGTGGTTTTTCCTCCCAGGGGGCACCCTAACAGCTACTTGGTCCTCAATCCGGGGGGTCCACGGCAGGTGCAATTGCTTCTTGGCCCTTGTCTCAGGCGGGCAGTGTGGAGCCAGGTGTGGGGGGAGCAAGAGTTCAGTTTAAGGCCTGAGGGACAGGAACAGACCCTCGGGGCCCCCCCAGTCATGGCCGGCAGGGGAAAAGCGGACACCTTGCTACAGACACTTGTGTTACTTGCACAGATCAGGTGTCTTTGGTGCGATCAGGCTGTATTATATTGGCAACTGTGGGAGCCCCCCAGTGTCCCGGCCCGAGCGCAGAGGTGGGTCGCCACGACCTGGGCCGGAGGGCCCTTCAATTAATCCTTTCCAGGGTACTGAGGGTATATGGATGCCTCCAGTCCACAGCAAGTCCCCAGGCAGCGTTCAGGTGATCTTCAGGGGAGGGCCACTTCTGTTCTGAGGGGAGGCACCCCGATCACCCCTCCACAAGTCGCCAGGAGCAGGCGGGCGCCCCCCGGCCATGGTATGCTCCTTCGTAGCGGCCAGGTAGCCCCCACTCTCTCTGGTATTCAGTTCAGGGGAGCTCAAGCAGTCAGGGGGGAGTGATACTCATGGTTAGTTGCTCCATCTAGATCGCTCCTGCAGGGCCGGGAGGCAGAACAGATCGCGGACTAGGCCGAGTCCCCTTTCAATTTTTGGGTCTCAAGGTCGGTCTCTCAGCTCCCGCCCAACTCGGCCCACCGAGTCCGTATGTGTCCTGGACACCCTCCACGACATGGAGTGCGCCAGCCCCAGTTCTCTTCATGGCTCCTTCCTGTAGGGCCGGCGGGCGGAGGCCACACCCAGGAGTCAGCGGACGCGGGCCCAGGCCCACAGGGCCTGCCCAAGCAGTCGTCCAGTTCCGGGGTGATCCTCTCGGGTCAGCGTCCCCTGGGGGCTTCTGTTGTCTACTCGGGACCGCATCGGGCTCCCCACGGCTCCGGCCGGTGCCGGCCCATTCATGCTGCAGCTCAGGTGGGGAAGGCAGCAGGCTGAGTCTGCCCGGGGCCCCCCAGTGCGAGTTGGCGCAGCACTTCATTCACGGGCAGCTCCCAGCAGTTTAGTAGCGTGGGTCGGCTATCCACGCATCAGACACCGCGGGATGCTCCGGGCAGGAGCCCAGGAGACGCAATGTCCCGCAGTGAGTATCAGTCAGTGCAGCAAGCATCAGGATGCCTTGCCATGCTTGGTTTCTGCAACGCCGTCATTCTTCAATTTATAGGCATCACACAGGGCGAATGTTGGCAGAACTGTGTCCCCTGCAGTCTGTGCGGGCTTCAGGGGAGAAATGGGCCTCGGATGGCCACCGGGTCGCCAAGGTGTGCCGGGCTGTTGGGTCCGGTCATGGAGCTCCACTACTTTGCGGCCGCCATGTTAGGCGGTTAGCCATGCCCCCCCCCCGAAATTTTGGTTAAGCATAATGTTCCTAAGGAAGCAGACCCAGGCCCACCAAGTGTGGTAAGAAATAGATTTAATTTCTTTCCAAATGCAAAGGAGTGTTTTGACACCCAATGTGAGCAGCAAATCAAATAGTAGGAGTTCTGTTGTATTGAGTGGTAGAGGGTTTGGGAGAGCCCAGAGGCCAAGGGAGATTAGCACTGGGTCCAGCGATAATTTACAGTGGAAGATGTTGTTAATAGTTTTGTTAATGTCCTCCCAGTAGCAGCGAAGCAAGGGACAATAAAAAATCATGTACTCGAGGTCGCCAACTTATGAGGAGCATTTCCAACATTTGTTTGAGCTTAGTTGGTCCAATTTGCAAAGCTTTGCTGGGGCCCCGAAGGATCTGTGGAATAGCCATTATTTGCATTTAAGTATGACAGGGGAAATCTTGAGCTTAGTGGCATGTTTCCAAGTAAATGACAAATTGCTTTCCATTGGCAAATGGCAAAACTCCATTATTCAAGCCAAGAGCTTAAATTATTAAACAAACTCCACACTGCCACCGTACCCGAGGGCCTTCTAGCTACCCCTGTACCTATAGCCACTCCCAAAGTAGACACTGAAACTAACCTCAATAAGTCAGTCCCACTCCTCAAATCCCGGTTAAAGAACATTACAGACACAGACATCACTGAGACGCCTAAGCAACTAAACGGGCTTTATTTTAATGCCCGCTCAATTCCCAAACACACACTAGAAATATGGAGCCTCTCGATATAGAAAAGCAAGATATTTGTTTCATTACTGAAACTTGGCTCCATGAACATGCCCTCCCTGACGTGGTAACCGCGTTCCCTCCAGAATTCCAGCTAACCAGACTAGATAGAAACGTCTGGAGAGGAGGAGGTTTAGCAATAGCCACCAGGACCAGCCTGGAGATTACCACACTAGAAACCATCACCACAGAAAGGTCCGAACTGTGCATTTTTAGAATTGAAAGTGAATCTAAGGGAACCTGGAGAGGTGCCCTAGTGTACAGACCCCCCTGCCCGAAAGCCAATTTTATAAACCACCTGCTCGAGACAAATGCTCCACATGTACTAGCAGCTGACAACTTTCTCCTCATTGGAGATTTTAACTATCATGTGGAACTGCTCTCAGACCCTGACACAAGTCAGCTGATTACTCATCTGAACACACTGGGACTAGTTCAAATGGTGATGGGACCTACCCATTCGGCAGGTCACACCCTTGATCTTCTGTTTATCAACACAGCCAGTGTCAGAGTGGAGCCCCCTCTTCCTCTGCTCTGGTCCGATCATAACCTGCTGAAATTCTCCCTACCAATAGTCACCACCAAAAATTACCTTAGTAGTGAACCCATATGGAGAAGGCCTTGGCGGAAAGTCACTCCTGCCACTTTCTCGGCCCATTTTAGCCCCCCGTCTCTATCTTGCACGGAGAACATCGATCATGCAGCAACAGCCTTTGAGGCCGCAATCACACTGGCCTTGAACATCTTGGCCGCCCTGTCAAGGGTCAAGCTTAAGCCTAGGGTATCACCCTGGTTTATAGAATCATTGAAAATTGAAAAACTCTGCAGTAGGAAAGCTGAACGTAAATGGAGAAAATCTAAAAGTATCGAAGATCGACAAATGTATAAACTCATCCATCGAGGTTATTTAGATAACATTAAGCATGCAAAAAAATGGTATCTTATTAACAGGATCAACAAAGCTGCCAATTCCAACAAGGTGCTTTACAAAATACTAAAGGAATTTACTACTCCTCCTCTTGGTCAGCCTTGTAACCCATCTTCGCAAGAATGGGTAGACACGCTGTCCACTTTTTTGAAGAAAAGATCATTACTATCCATAGTTCCTTTCCGCACCATGACACTAAAAATTCCAACAATGATTCTGACATCAACCTCAACCCCACTTTTCCCCTTTTAGAAGAGTTCACTGCATTTACCTCAGATGAAGTTTCAACTGCCCTGGTGAAGATCAATTCGGGTTCCCCAGTAGACCCGGTTTCACCCCGTTTCTTTTCAACCATTGCTCCCCTGCTCCTCAGAAACCTTACCGACTTATTTAATATGTCACTAGCACAAGCAGCAGTCCCTGTTAGATGGAAAGCAGCAGGGGTTAAGCCCATTCTGAAAAAACCTTCTGCCGACCCCAAGGTACCTAGCAACTACCGCCCAATTTCTTTGCTTCCCTATTTTGGAAAGGTACTTGAGTCCTTGGTCAACAAGCAGCTTACCACCCATCTGGAGAGTCATGGATTGTTGGACCCTTCACAGTCGGGGTTCAGGGCTGCCCATTGTTAGATTTAAAATTCCCTTTCTGATGATGTTTCTGTCGTGCTGTTGTAGATTAGCAGTGTGTGGCTAAATTACATGCATTGATGTACGCATTCAGTAGCCCGTCAGGTATTCTTCGCAGTATGCAGGCCTCATTAACCAGAGTAACGCCATTTTGTTTTTCGCAACCCTTATAAGACTGCCTGTGCCATGCTCATGTTAGGCCTTAAAGTTCAGAATCGCTTGCCTCAGCAGAACATTGCATTTCGTTATATTTTCTGTTCATGTTCAAGGCTGCAACTCGACTTGCTAACAGTATAATTATTTTGCTCTGCATTCCATTGTATACATGTAACTCTGCTCCCACGTTAAGAGATGGTGAGACTCGGCACATTGGCCTTGGACTGCTGATAGTGCACCCATCTGGCAGGTGTTAGCCCATCTTTCTGTGCCTTCTTTGTTCGTGTCCGGCTCAGGCCGGTATTTTTCCACTGAAGGCGGGGCCGAAGTCTCCTGAAGGGTTTATCTTAGCGAAGGTTGGGGAAGCAGTCCCTCTCCAGCCATCTCAGGGTGCAGGTTATGATGGGTTCCTCTGCAGAGTAACGGTAATAAATGCTTGTTTGTATTCTCTACTGTCTGACCGACTCTTCATTTTGGAAGGCATAGCAGGTGGTCATAAGTACCCGTGTGGCCCTAGAGGGCCTCGTCCTTCACCATAGCACTGAAACCTCGCTAGTGGAGGTTGTCGACAATAGAAGGCTGGCCCAGGACAACGGGCAGTCAGCTATGCTTGTCCTGTTGGATCTGTCGGCTGCTTTCGACACCATCTCCCACAGCATTTTAGAACAACGGCTCTGAGAGATGGGTGTCAGGGGTGTGGCCCTGGACTGGCTCAAAAACTATCTAACTGACCAAACTACCACCGTACAAGTGGGCGCCCTGGTTTCCCACAGTGGGCCAGTAAAAATGGGAGTCCCTCAAGGCTCCATCTTAAGTCCCATGCTCTTTAATCTTTATGTGACACCTCTGGCCAAAGTGATCAGGTCCTATGGTTTTGATGTGGTGTCATACGCTGATGACACCCAGTTATTGATTACCCTAGGCTCTGATCCCACCGACTCACGGATCTGTTTCAAAAACTGTATGACCCACATCGATAACTGGATGCGTACCAACCATCTCCAGCTTAATGGTAGTAAGACAGAGGTCATTCTTTTTGGTAAGGCACACAAATTTTGGTCAAATGACTGGTGGCCTCAGAACCTAGGTCCCTGTCCATCTCCCAAACCCGTGGTGCGGAACTTCGGAGTGATGATTGATAATCAGTTGTCAATGAAAAGCCATATAAATCATACAATCAGTACCTGTTATGGAATAATGCGCAACCTACGCAAAAGTTTTCAATGGATCCCAATTGAATTGAGGAAACCACTTGTCCAGGGATTAATCATAAGTCGTATCGACTATGGAAATGCCCTGTTGGCCTCCATTAATGAGGAGCTCTATTCCACGCTTCAAGTCCTGCAAAATACTGCTGCCAGACTCGTACTAAACCTTCCATCAAGGTCTCCATCAGCGCCCCCAGTCTGAAGACTCTTCACTGGCTTCCCATTAGGAAGCGAATCCGCTTCAAGGTCCTCTGTCTGGTTCACAAGAACATGTACGGAAATGGGCCAAGCTACTTTGCCAAAAATCTCAGCTGGTATCAGCCAAACAGGACGCTTAGGTCAAGTACCAAATTTCTCCTTACCCCTCGTAGAATCCGCACCGTCAGGAATGGCAGTAGATCTTTCTCTTTCCTTGCACCTGCTCTTTGGAATAAACTTCCATCACAGCTCCTTTCCATCACAGATCACAAGCTATTCCGCAGGGAATTAAAAACCTGGTTATTTGATCATCTATAACGACTGCTCTATTTCATCTGACCTTCATGCCCAGTGGAGCTCTTACGCTAGCGCCATGAGACCTCCGGGTGATATGTGCGCTTAATAAATCTCCTTGACTTGACTTGACATTAGGTGAGAGTAGCCTTCCCTAATACAAGAGTCAGACCGTTTGATTTGGTATTTGTGAATGGGGTTAGATGTGAATTCCTGGAGGAATTTGTAAATTTGTGAGGCTTGGTGATCTTGGGAAACGAGTAAGGTAAAATTCTTAAGTATACTTGGGTACTGAGGGTTCCAGAAACGTTGGCTGCAATTGATCGCCACTTTGAGTTTTAGGAAGTTATAGAATTCTTTGTCAGGGATACCTAAGGAGGCTTGTAGGAGGGAAAATGGAATGGGCTTAGCTCTGTCAATCACATCTTTGATGTAGAGGATATTGTGGGATGACCAGGAGTGCCAATGGAGGGCTTAACAATGAGTTTTATTAGTGGCTTGCACTAGAGTAATGCATAGGAAGAATGCTTGATTTTGATAGTATAATTCTTGTTCAGATGTTTCACAGCAAGTATCATACTCTAAGTATATTTGTGGAGTATTCTGGCTTGAAGTAGTCCATTGGGATAGTTTCAAGAAGTATGGTCTTATTCAATTCTTGTCTGTTAGACCTGGCATGTTTGGCGTGTTTTTCCCCTGACTCTTTTGCTTCTGACCCCCTGTTTTTGGCTATGTGCTGCATTTCATTTTTGCTGGTTTTAGGATCTGTGCACTTTACCACTGCTGACCCGTGCTAAAGTGCAAGTGCTCCTTGTGTAAATTGTATTTGTAATTGTTATCCATGATTGGCATATTTTATTTACTGGAAAGTCCCTAGTAAAGTGCACTGTTTGTGCCCAGGATCGGTAATTCAAATGCTACTAGTGAGCCTGTAGCACTGATTGTGCCACCCACATGTGTAGCCCTGCAAACATGTTTCAGACCTGCCACTGCAGTGTCTGTGGGTGCAGTTTTAAACTGCCATGTTGACCTGATAAGTGCATCCACGTGCCAGGCCTAAACCTTCACTTTTACTACATGTAAGGCACCCCTTAGGTAGGCCAAGGGTAGCCCCATGGTCAGGGTGCAGTGTATTTAAAAGGTAGAACATGTACTGGTGTATTTTACATGTGCTGATAGTGAAATACTGCTAATTTAGTTGTTCACTATTTTGCAAGGACTATCTCTCCCATAGGTTATCATTGGAACTCCCTTGTAAAATCTTACAATTGTAACTACCAATTGGAAACAGATGTAGATTTGGAGTTCAGGATCCCTGAACTCACAATTTAAAAATACATCTTTTGGTGAAGTTGGTTTTTAAACTGCATGTTTGAAAATGCCACTTCTAGAAAGTGGCAATTTTCTTGCTTTACCATTCTGTGCCTCTGCCTGTATGTGGAATCCACTCCACATCTGAGGGAGGATGACAGTTGGGCTGTGCATTCACTCTAGACAATCATACAAAAGGGAGCGGAGGCGTGCCTTGCATATCCTGATGCATCATCAACAGGCTGATGTGCCTTCCTGAGCTAGAGTGGTGAGAGGAGTTGTCACTGACACCTGAATAGGGCTGTGCCTGTCTTCACACAAAGCTGTCTCATCCCCCCCGTACTGTGTCTGGAGCCAGGTCAGGGAAAAGCAGGGTCTTGTGCACTAAAAAGCCTTTCCTTTGAAGTTGGCCTACTTCAAAGGCAGAAACTGGTATAAGTACTGGAGCTGGGACACCATAACCTCAGAACACTTCTGGACTAAGGGCATTCTGCTGGAAGAAGAGCTGGATGCTGTAGGAGGGACTGCCAATCTGCCTGTTGCTTTGTTGGGCTGGCCTGCTGCTTGCTGTTTCTGTCCTTAGAGAGAAAGGATGGACTTTGCTCTCTGAATCCTGCTTCCAAGTTTTTCCAAGGGCCTGTGCGTGCTTGCCTCCTGTTAAGAAGTCTCACTGCCAACAAAGAACTCATCTACATCTTTCTAACAGCAACTGGACTTCTCTGCTGGTAGCTGGTAATTCTGATTGCCAAGTGGTGCAAATTCCAGTTCCTGGGCCCTTGGAATCATGTGGCTGGTGCTGCAACACAAGAAAAGCAACATTGATGCCGCCCACAGTGCCACTGCCTGCACCGGAGCCGAGGGCACCACTTGTGAAAAGCACGACGCACTGCCCCGACTTACACCGCAGCCCTGGTGTTGCCAATGACAGCAACTTATTGACACCGACTTTGTCATCGAGGCCGCTGCCTTCACCGGAGCTGAGAGCACCACTTGTGAAGTGCACGGCGCACTGCTCTGACTTGCACCGCAGCCCGACCTTTCAGATGACCGCACTTCGCACCGACGCCATGCCGCTGTCATCACCAGAGCCGAGGGCACCACTTGTGAAGAGCACGATGCACCGACCTGACTTACAATGCATCCCTGACGCCTGTCAATGCCAACGCCTCAACCCTATCATCACGGGGTCGATAACCGACGTGGGTGACCTCCTGAACTCATTGACACTTCCCCGTCATAAGTAACCGACTCATTGCCACCTACGCCGCTTCACCTTCCCTGCACAGTAAGGAACCATTGCCTCACCTCCCCTCACCTGCGTAGCAGTAAGGAACCAAAGCCTCTCCTCCCCTGTGTAGCAGTAAGGAACTAACGCTTCACCTCCCCTGTGGCAGTTAGGATCTGACTCTGCACCAGCACCGCATCACCTCCCCAATGCTGTGCATCGTCTTTGTTTTCGTCGTTTTTAAGGCACTGTTACTTTTGGGTCTGTGTGACTCTGTGGCCGGCCCACGCTCCTCGCAATTGGCACTTAACTTTTGGATTAGTACCTATCACAACGTCGAGATAGCCCCGATTGGAGCTATTGTTTTCCAAGAGCTATATTTTTACAGTAATCTTTGCAAAAGTGATATCTCGATTTGTGTATGTTGGATTTTTATCATTTTGGTCTTGTTTGATTCAGATAAATATTGGTTATTTTTTTCTAAACTAGTGTGGACTCCTTTTGTAGTGTTTTCACTGTGTTACTGTGTGTGTGTATGCACAAATGCTTTACACATCGCCTCTGGAATAAGCCAGACTGCTCGTGCCAAGCTACCAAGGGGGTGAGCAGGGGTTATCTTAGTTGTGTAACCCCCTTACCCCTTCTAGAGTGAGGGTCCCTACTTGGACAGGGTGCAAATAACTGCCAACTAGAAACCCCATTTCTAACACTGTCCAGATGAGGGGGAGGAAGTATAGGGGCTTTGAAATGTACCAGTCTATGAACTGTTTAAGAAAAAAAAGCAATTTGCATTTTACTAAAGTTGGGAAGCCCCACTCCGCCTTTCTCTTTGTTAAGTAGTAAGATCTTGGTAGCAATTCTAGGTTTTTTACCTCGCCAGATGAATTGAGTAGTGGTCTTATAAGAAGTTTAAAATAGGAGTCCGATGATTGAAGAGGGACCATGCTGATTATAAAGTTTACTTGCAGTGCAATTAGCATTTTAGTGATTCTAGTCTTCCCCACCATGTCATATCCTTGGGCGACCACATTTCAATGAGGTCCTGTATTTTTTTCAGCATCATATTTTCAATGTGTGTGTGAGATTTGGACAATGCCTTGCCTAGATGTAGGCCCAGGTGTTTCAGGTGAAGGTTTTGCCATTTGAGGCTGGTGTTTCTGATTTTACCTGCGTTTGTGGGTGTGCAAACCAGGTTGAGCGGGAAGACCTCAGTTATGACCTTTTTTAGTATGTAACCGGAGGCATTAGAATAGCAATTAATTAGATTAAGTATTTCCGGAATGGCTGATTCTGCATCTTCAGTGGAAGATGAGGACGTCGTCGACATAGGCTGCTACCTTGTGAGTTGTAGAGCCAAAGGGATGCCTTTGATGACGGGGTAATGACGTAGTTCAGAAAGAAGGGCTTCTATGGCTAAATGGAAGAGTAATCGTGATAGAGGATACCCATCCCTCATTACTTGAGAAAATTTGAATTTTTTGTAGAGGGATTCATTTACCCTTACTTTGGCAGAGGGATTATCATATAATACCGACACCATTTATTGGAAGGAGGAGCCAAGGTTGAATTTGCGGATTGCTGATCTTAAAAAAGGCTAAGCGACCTTATCAAAGGCCTTTTAGGCATCTAAAGCCATTGCCATTGCAGGAGAGTGGAGGAGGGGAGCTTTTTCGAACACATGTGCAAATAGTCTAATGTTATAACAGGCCAATCTCCCGTTAATGAAGCCCGTTTGTGATTTGTGTATTAATGATGGGAGATATTTTTCCAACCTGGCGGCAAGATTTTTTGCATACAGTTTGCACTCTATGTTGAGTAATGAGATCGGCCTGTAGTTCTTGGTGTCTAATGGGTCCTTGTTGTCTTTATGAACAACTGTAATTATTGCTTCAGTGAAGTTTGGGCTGGTTTTGCCTTTGGAGGCGTAAAAGTCAAATCGGGATTTTTGGTGTGGCGTGAGCGTGGGTTAAAAGCGTTTGTAAAAGAGACTTATAAAGCCATCAGGCCCAGGAGTTTTCTTTCTTTAATGTTTTATTTTTTTTAAAACACATTTTATTGGGGTTTACAATGAAATAAGGCCATTGTGGCCTGCATAATAAAGCAGCATGTAATAAGGTACATACCCTTGATGAACGGAAAAATAAACAAACTGGCACCCCCCCCAGAATCCTGGAAAGTCTTCAGTAGTTCCTCATGGTAGAAGTATTTATACAGAACGTCAACGACCCTAGATGGTATCTCCATACGTCTGTATCTCAGTGTCTAGTTGGGTATCTATAGTGTTTCCAGCGTTGCCATATCTTGGAATGGTTGTGAGGACAGCCCCTGGCCTAGAATACCGGTATTTCAAGACCCATACAGTTGTCCACGCCTCTTTTCCATGAGCCAATGGATGATGGGGAGCTTGCTTTCCATACTTAAGCAATGTCTCTTTTGGACAATGTAAGTCGTAGGAACAACAAGTGCCATTTATAGCGGTTCCCGCCAAGACCCTCTGTGCTATGGATAAGAATTAGCTTGGGGTCTAGTCGAATACCCCATGTAAGAACCTCAGCAAGGCAGTATGTCAACCATTGCCAAAAGCACTGCAGGGACGAACAATCCCACACTGTGTGTATGAAGGTACCCTCGTCTATCCAACACCTAAGGCAGGTAGGAGATTAAATCACGCCTGTGAGGCAAAAACATTGTTTGGTGTAATAAGCTACATGGAGATATTTGAGCTGAATCAGGCTAAGGCGCAAAGAGATAGTCGACTTGCCGGGGACCCAGGGCTTCCGTCCAGTCATCATCATCATCGATCTCACCAACGTCTCCCTGCCATGACACCCGAAGAGCGGGCAAAGTCGTGGTGCTGTGTGTGATCAATGATTGATAAATTTGTGTGATTTTGTGAATGCCTAGGTCGGCCATTAATAATTTGCCCTCTCAAGGGCTAAATTCCGGCAGCTCTTGAAGGTCTCGTAAGTAAGGGGATATGGCGTGGCGGAGCTGAAGATACCTATAGAACAGGCTGCGATGAAGTTGGAACTCAGACTGCAGTTCCTGAAAGGACTTCAAGACTAGACCCTTTCAGACATTGCCCATTGTGGACACCCATATGTCATCCCACTTTCGAAATCCCTCCAGCAGGTCGCCTGGCAAAGTAGAGTATCATGCTACAAGGGAGTCTCAAGTGTCAGTTTTCCCCACCACCACATCCGTCAGAGGGAACGCCGCCACTGAGATATAACCACCTGCGTTGCATGAGGAAGGAAGCCAAGTCCTGTCCTGCTGTACAAAAGATCCAAGAGTGGGGTGTCAACCATCGCCCACCTCTCTATAGCAAATGCTGGGTCATATTGAGGACCATACCACCAATCATTAATGATTAGGAGATGCGAGGCCTCATAGTAAGATTGTATGTTGGCAGCCACGATGCCTCCACAATAAGTAGACTGAAAACATGTGCGAAGGGCTATGCGTGTTGCGCCGTCACTCACAGAAACTGATTCGACACAGTGCTAATTTGTTTGAACCACAAAACTGGGATAATGTGCGGGTGATTCTGAAGTTGATAGAGCACACAATTCGCTGATCTGTCCAGCAAAGAGAGTGGGAGCTGGGACCAGGGCCTTACTTCATCCCTAAGATACGTTAATATTGGATTGATATTGCGGGACCATGATGTCGCAGAATCAGGGGAGATAAAGACCCCAAGATATTTTAAGCAATGTTTAGCCAGAGTCAGACTGGCAGCCTTTTCCATATCATTCTGTAAGTCACCCACAGGGAACACCACCGACTTCCTCATATTCATGCATAGCCCAGACGCCTCGCCAAAAACCTGCATAATCTGTAGGATTCGGGGCCCCGAGTGCCGTGGATCTGTACGGAAAAACAGAACATCATCCGCTTGTACCGCGATTCTATCTGACAGTCCCGATGACCAATCAAAGCTGTGCACCTGAGTATCCACCCTCACCCATGCAGCCAATGCCTCCATAGCCAGGGCGAACAGCAGAGGGACAGTGAGCACCCCTGTCTCGTGCCCAAAGAACCCAAATAGGCCCTGACACCTCATTTGCGACCCAGACTGAGGCAGTCAGATCTGTATATAAAAGAAAGACATATGAAAGGAACCGCGGGCCAAAACTCATGTCTTGGAGTAGGATAAACAGGTATTCCCAGCTGACCAAATCAAAGGCTTTATCAATATCGGCTTAAAGTATGGCAGCTGGACCATCCAAGCAGCTGGACAGGGCCAGGGCATTGTGGACCCACCAGATATTGTAGCGTGTGACTCTATGTGGTTTGAATCCTGCCTGGTCCGGGTGAACCAGATCCTGCATATGTCCCATAAGTCTGCTGGCGAGAGTCTCAACATTGAGGAGGAAGATAGGTCAATATGAGGAGTGGTCCTCAGGTGGACTGCCCGGCTTCAAGAAGACCACGATTTCAGCGTGTCTCCAGTCTGGCGGGAGCACTCAGTCCATCAATGTCGATTGAATTTTGCCCAATAAATGCCTGCCAAGTTGCGGCATATAGGATTTAAGGAATTCACAGGGGAAGCCGTTAAGTCCCGGGGCTTTCCCAGTCCGCATCTCCACCAGAGTGGTGGAGAGTTCCTCCTCTATCGCAGCCTCCAACTACGAGCAGGCAGTGTTCGGCAGGGATCGTGGAGGTATGGCCTTAATGAACTCCAGAATCTGGTCTTGGGCTAAGTCATCACCACAAGCATAGAGCTCACCATAGAATGCTGCAAAGCTTTGAGCCACAGCCCGAGGGTGCGACAGGAGCTCCCCTGCTGCGTTTTGCACCATTGGTGTCGGGGAGGCCGTCTTATTTTTAATGTTTTGATCGCCTTATCTATTTCTTCTGTTTCGAATGGTTTATTAAGAGAAATGTTGTTTTCTTCTGTAAGTGAGGGGAGATTTATGTTCCTGAGGTAATTCTCAAGTCTGCGGTGTTAGGTTGCCAATCCGGATTATAGAGTTCTTTATAATACTGTGCAATGCAGCTTTCAATTTTTTGGGATTCAGTTTCAGTTTTACCTAATTTGCTTTTGATTGCAGTAATCGAGGAGCTGTGGATTTTCACTTTTAGGTAATTGGCAAGTAAATTCCCGCCCTTGTTGAATTCACACAGTTTTTTTGCTTTGTGTGTGTTTAGCCAGATATGCGCTGTCTCGCTTATTAGTTTATAATATAGATATTTTAGTGTCTTGAGTTTGTTTCTTGTTTATATGGAGTGTTTTGAGATAAGGAGGTGCTCGAGCTGTTTGACTTTAGATTCGAGTTCCTCCAAGGGTTTGGTTAGAAGTTTTATTTTTGTTGGTCATAATACTGATCATTTTGCCCTTGAGAGTGACTTTCATCGCTTCCTAGAGAGTTTCAAAGGATGCATCTGGAGAGGCATTCTCTTTGAAATAGTTAACAATGGTAGACTTTATGTCTTCTCTGCAAGTGGGATAGTTTGGAAGGGAGCCATTAAGGTGCCAGTCTATCAAGATTTTGGAAGTTAGCTATTATGACATTACTGAGAAGAAAGTGTGGTCACATATAATGATAGGTTTGATCAGGAAGGAGTTAGATTCTGATTGGAAAGTATATAGACTATGCTCGAGTGAGCTTTATCAGGGTTTGAGTAGAAAGTGAACTCGCTACATGTAGGGTTAAAAAGCCTCCAGATGTCTGCAAGATTATGTATGGTGGAAAGTTTTTTCATTTGTGTATGGGGTTTTCCAGGCTTAAGTTTTACAGGGGGATAATTTTATCCAGTTGTGAAATAGAGGACAATTTGCTGTCATCCTCTTCACAAATAGCCTCATCACCAGATGGACCTTTCACTTTTCCGCAGGCTCACCTTGGGTCCTGCAACTTTAAAATCACTTCTTTGGAGTCAGCAGGGGCAGGACCAGTCCCATCGACCTGGACCACCGACTTTTTTGAAAGCCTGGAAAAACCGTAACTCTCTCTCGTGAGAGGAAGATGACGTCAGGAAACCACTCCCCGAGAGATCCTCTCTGAAGGCGTTGCAGCGTCGATAACTGAAGAAGAGGAAAATACTGCCTGGTCAGCGAGCCTAGGAAAAGAGATGCCGCCCAAGACTGAAGCTCCGAGCACTTGGAGTGACAAGAGTCAGCTGATAAAGCTAACCCGGGGAAGCAGGCAAGCCAGTCCAGACGCTGAGGAAACGACCAGCCGGTTCGCAGATGATCCCAGCCACGCTTCGGGGAGAACGTGGCTATTCCAGATGCATGATAGAATTCAGGTTTGGGACAGGGGCCATACATTTTCTATGAGAAATTAAAAGGTCACATTAAAACGTTTTAAGTACCCAAAGTATTCTTGCAGAAAAATAATAGGCCGGGGGAAGGATAACAGTGCATGTATATGTTTACACAAACTTGATAATTATGTCTTTTATTGGCATTTCTTGAGATGTTTCTCCATCTTAACCACATCCCTTTGTTCTGGGTGCTTGAATATGGGAAACAGCGTTTACAATGCTGTTGTTACAACACAGTGCTTTTACAACGCGGTCGTTACAACGACCGTTTTGTTAGTACGCAATACCTTTACATCGCAAGTAATTAGAATGACTTGCTGTAGGGGGCGCTAAGGTATTGGATATGAAATCCAACACCTTCCCTGCTGTTGCGCAAACTGGAGTAGGAATAGTAAATAATACTATTCCTAAGTCCAGCACGCCCCCTACAGCAAGTCGTTGTAATGACTTAGCGATGTAAAGGTATTGTGTACTAACAGCGCGGTCGTTGTAACAACCGCATTGTAATAGTACGCAATGTAATAGCATGCGTTGTAACATGCTATATTCCTTGAATATATAACCTGTGTCCAGCTTAGAGTGAACATCGACTTGATCACGTTTCCAACACTACTCACCTCGGGTGATCATGACAATCATTATAATGGAGACTAATAAGGTATAAATAATAAAGGAGAAGAAAGACTCTTTAACAGTTGACTTTCCTTCCTTCTCTCCTTTCTTTTCCGAGAACACAGGCGGGAGGATCCTGGAAGTCAGAACTGTAACTAAAGAAAAGAAGGGGATTGTCAAGGACTAAACAATACTAGTTTATAAAGCAATGCAAAAATAAAGCACCATCTACTTCTAAACTACGTTTCTTTGAACTTAATTAAAAGAGAAATTATATTGTTCGTACCAAAAGGACTCACACCAGTATTAGGTCCATTGGGAGGTTAAAATCCCTGCCCACTTTGGGATTTCATGTAACCTTTTGTTCAGTGCGACACAAAGGTGAGGGCAATCTGATTTTGGCACATATAAATTGGCGAAAAAGTGTTCCTAGTTATCTTTGATGATTTGTGAGATGACCCATTGACCTTCTGTATCATTTGTATTCTTAATTGCTTTAATACGTGTGGATCTGGTAAAGATGGTGATGACACCATTCTTTTTATCAGAATTAGCGGAGCAAGCCAGATCCGAGTACCAATTGTTTAGAAGATTTCGGTCGATGTCCCTGTCTATTCTGGTCTCTTGAAGTAGGAGGATGTCCCCTCTCAGTTTGTGACAATATTCTATTATTTTCCTTCTTTTGACCGGATGATTGAAGCCCTTTATGTTAAGTGATAAGATCTTAAGAGTGCTGTTAAACATGGTGCTTGTTGTGTTGAGTTTGGTTCTATTAGGGGTGTCTGATAGGCAAGAGGGAGGTGTAGAAACGCTGTTTAATGTAACAGTCCAGGGGGTGGGAGGGCCTGGCCTTCTATACTTCGGATATCCCAGGGGGGGGAGATAGGGATGAAAGTAGGAGACAGGGGAGGCGAAGAAGCAAATAAGAGGAGAGAAAATGAAATAAAAAAGATTTCCAAGGATCCATATTGACACGGAAAGAGTTTTAACTTCTCTTTTTCAGTGCCATTGAGAACCACTATTGTTATCCTTCATGTTTGACACCACAGCACATTTATTATCAGATCTGTCACTTCCAACTCTTTCATCAAAAGAACGGATTGGCCAGTTGCTTTGGCTATAGTAAAGGTGTCATTTAACATTGGATCACCTAAAACCCAAAGTTGTTCATAAATCTTCTTGTTCCTTACATTGACTATAATGTGATCACAGAGCTTCTCATCAGCCATAACACCAAAGTTGAAGGACATGGAAGGTGCTTTGAGCGCTGTTACAAAGTCATCAAATGACTCAGCCTCACGTTGATGTCTGATATAGAATTTAAAGCTATCTAAAGCAATGCTACCAACATGTATAAATCTCTTCTCCATTCTAATTAGATCATCAATAAATTCATCTTGATCTCCATAATCCTGGGATCTCACTTGTGGTAAAGTTCTAAAAACTGCTTCTCCTTCTGATTCTAATCAATGTAAAAATATGTTTTAAGCCTTTCAACCGACAAGTTATCTGCTCCAATTGCTTTCATAGAGATCAAAAGCTCTTCTTTCCATCTAACCCATGGAATAGGAGGGTCACCCTTACTCGGGAGAAATGTCAGAGGGGGGTCAAACCGCATAGAGGAATAAGTAAAGTTTGAACACCCTTAAATAACTCTCTATGTTATCTTTCATGCAATCAAATACACAGTTATTTCAAAAGTTGTTTCCCAACCAATAAAGGACTAGCACAAGGAGTGCATGTCACAGATGTATCATAGAAAATGCAGAGATCAGCTGTAGGTATGGTTATCGCCAATGATTAAATATCCATAAAAGTTCACTTCAATATCAACAATCATGAGTTTACTCAATCTAAGATGGCTGCTTCCGACCTAATCCATGTCTCAGTGTATCAGTTCCTTTATATCTTTGTTCCAAATTAAGTTGGCCGCCACTGACGTAACCAACATCATTGCATTGAATTTTAGTGTCAATCGAGCAAACTCTTCACACGCTAATCCCGAACTAAGGTGGCCACTGATGAGGAAAGGAACCAAATAATCTGCAAGATACAGAGTCATGAGTAGTAGTTAGTGCATAACAGTCAGTAGCTTGTGCAGCCCCTGCTCACCATTTCCCAATGCATCTTCTTACAAACAGGCTCTGACAGCTCAGCACGAGAGCCCAAAAGTTCATTGCTCAGTTGACTCCTGTGCCAAAGCAGTACAAACCGGTCTCCGAATCCATCCTTGCCAAATAGGGTAACAAAGACACATAAAACAGGCAAGTTGACTCTGCTTTATTGGCACAGTGTTCTTTGCTCTCCTCCTCAATAGTTCTTTGTTACTTTAAACAATACACATTCTATTAAACAGTTGCATGGAACGAAGCATGACGAAGGAATACGTTGCGCATGCCATTCCATGCTGAGCATTAAAACACTCAGGTCCTGATTCACAAAGCTAAACTTACACTTTTGTGTAAGTTTATGTTTTTTTGGTATTCACAAACTACGAGTTAATACTAAGTTTATGACTGCAGAGATTCTGCAGCCAGGGCGGAGAAATCCGCACATGAGAAGATAGGACAGGTCTATCTTTTATGTGCCGAGTTCTCCGCCCCGACTGTGGAGTCTCTGCAGTCGTAAACTTAGTATTGACTCATAGGTTGTGAATTTCAAAAAAGCATAAGCTTACACAAAAGTATATGTTTACCTTTGTGATTTAGGCCGTCAGTTGATTTTGATAGCACAGATAAAGCATTGGTAAAGAGCAATGGAAATAGAGTCCTCAAGAACACAAGCAAGTTTCTTTGGCAAACCTCTGTCTCACTGTCAAGACTAGAGTAGCAAGAGTGCTAAAGTCCAGAAGCTAGGTGACAAAGCTTTATAAAGATAAAAGTGGTGTTCATCTTCCACTGGAACTGGACGCATTTTGCCAAGTCCCGCCTGCATCTTCCTGAGGCTGAAATAGAACCCGGCTCCTAACCAAAGCGGTGCAGGCCCACATCAAGGTACTGAACTGAAGGGACTTGTTTGCACCCGCCCAGGGCTGCCCCATGCTGCGTTACTGTGCCCCACCTGAGACTCTCCATAACAATTTGACCCTGCTAAATTTCTGAAGCTCCATACCCACCTTTTGAGAATCGGCTTGGCCCTTTGCGTCTTTAGAGCTTTGTGATCTTGGTCGAAGGGAGATGATCTTTTAAAGCCGGAGCTGGGCTTTTTGGACACATAATAATGCTGATAGGCAATAAAGTGAAATAGCAGCTGGACACTTTTAAACTGGCTCTGTACTCATTATATTGTTCAACAGGTTCCAAGAGCTAATATAGGGGCCCCAGTTAGAATAAGCCCTGATCGCGAGCAGAAACCCCCGACCAATATACCTACATGAGATCAAAGATAGAGATAATGATAGTGATCTGTTCTGTGATAGTGATCTAACTGCCTTGGATTGAAAGAGCCTGCCGCCATTTTTTGACACTACAGTGGGGTTTGCCTTCCACACAGCTGTCTGTCTTAAATTTAAAGAGCCCAACTGTCTGCCTTTGATTTAAAGAGCCAGCTTCCTTTTACCGACTGTGCGAACCACTTGCCTCTCCCCTCAGCTCGACTTGCTACGCCATGCACCGCTGACTGGGTGATGTGATCCTGGGCTACATACTCACTTTGCTGTGGTTTGAGGTGAGCTAGATGGAGATCTAAAATTCAGCATAACCCATTTCTTGCTAAAGGATCCTCCCCAATAGGATTTCACTGGAAGACTTCACTTCAAGTCCCACTACTAATCGGTGGGTCATGTTGACTGACCAGCAAACACCAGTTAGTGCAAGGATATAAATTATAATCTTGTCTATATTATGCATGTACTGTTGTGATTCGATTGCCCCCTCTGCTTTGTTTCATAGCATAATCTTGCCTATATTACGCTTGCACTGTTGTAATCTGATCGCCCTTTCCTTTGTCCCCACTACTACTACCATAGCCCATGGTATTGACCTCTATGCCACCCATTCTTCTATTTTATATATTCTTGTGGCCCATACAGGAGACTGAAAACTGACCTTATCTTCTTCACCCCGAATATTTAATCTTGGAATACTATCTTCAACAACTCTCTCAACGTAACATCCTCCTGCAAAATCCCACAAGGCTACCAGCTAAAAATCTTCCCTTCAGCTCGCCTCAATGGTTCAATTACTATCTCCCTATATAACAACGACAAAGTCATGATTCAAGCTAAATACATCTATCTCTCTCTTTTTGACCACCTATTCCATCCCAGCTCGATTGCCGCCACCCTACTCCCCTCTCTTAAAACCCTACTACTCAGAACCTTTGCTCCTCTTTTCTTCCCATCCCTCCCCTGTAGCCCACATACCTTCTTCCTATCACAGCTCTCTCCCTTCCTCTCCTCACCAATACACAACATGTATGCTTCTTTCAAAGAATTCCTTGAGAATCTCTCTACACAGCAGCACCCACACTGTTCCGACATACATTTCCAGAATCTGCACCCTCTATACCATAATTCAATACCCCCCTCTTTTCCTTACTACCTCCACCCCCTTCCTTATGCTACCCTTCAAGATGACCCTTCCACAAAACCTGGTGCCCCTGCTGAATGGTTTAATGTTCCGTACACAGCTCTGCACTCCCTTGACAATAAACTAGGCCTCCTCAGCTCCACAATCTACCAGCTTGAAGCCACTATCTCCCACTTAAACTCTAGAATGTCCACTGTACTTGACTCCTTACTCCTCTTGGTGAAAACACTATACCCCATACACTTAACTCCAAGAAGTCCACTTCTCCCTTGCCCCAAAAAAGCTGCACATGATCTATTACCAACTGAAATTTCCAATCAACTTGCTAGCTATAATACCTCCTACTCCCCGACCATTTCTTCACCAGACAACACAAATCAACGCACTGTACCTATCATCTCCCTGGTCCGAACCAAACACCAACCATCAACAACCCAGGCACCGACCCATAGAAACCTCATTCCCATCATTACTAAAAGCCCTGACACCCTCATTGCCAAAACAGTCACCTCAGAGATACGTTGTATGCTTCATAACTGAAGGTCTACATTGAAACACAAGCTGGAAATCTGAGATACCATCACGCAATACAAATTTGATCTACTCATCCTCATCGAGACATAGCTTAATGACACTTCTCACACTATCTTCGATCTTCTGCTCCTCACTAACTGTTCCATTTTCAGAATTGACCGGCTTGGCAAAGTCGGGGAAGGTGTCGCGATCATATTCATAAATTCTCTTCAATGCAGAGAACTGCCCAGTATCTCTTTCTCTACATTTGAATGCCTTACTTTGGAACTTCTTGGTCAGCACACCCCCTCATCAGGATGCACACCTTTATCACCCGCCAGGTGACAGCTACGCCTTTACTGAGGAATTTATCGACTTTGCAAAAGACCAATACTCTCAAAGCAATAGATTGATCCTTTCTAGGTGACTTTAATCTCCACTGGTTTCTCTCAGTTGATTTGGCCGCCAACCAGCTCACCTGGTTCCTCTCAGTTGATTTGGCCGCCAACCAGCTCACCTCATTTCTCTCTGGAAATGACCTTCTGCAACACAATTCTAAACAAGCACACTCAAAGGGCTCTACATTTGACCTTATCATCTCCAAAGTTAACCTGATAACAGTTGATGATCCTATACCAGTAGACTGGTCTCACCACTTCCTCATCCTCTTCTTGTTCCGCCTCTCTCATGTTATAACTCTGGGTCAATCTAAAAGGGCCACTATCTGGTTTTGCAACACAAAAACATCAATCTTAACACTCTCAGCAATTCAGTTAAGATGGCACTACCAGAAATCAACCCTCAACTCTTAAGTCAACGATGTGACTGCCCAAAGTCTCACCAACCTTTCAGTCTTGATAGACAATTTAGCTCCACTTCAAAGCAAAAGGAAAAGGCCCATACCTTCTGCCCCATGGTTCAATAAGTCCCTCTCTGATGTAAGAAAAAATGTAAGATACCTAGAGAAGAAATGGAGACAGTCACCCTCTACTAGTAATCTTTCTAATCTCCAATACACTAGATCACACTGCCACAAGCGGATTTTCTGCAAAAAATCAAATTACTTCAGATTCCTTCTTGACTCTGCCAAGAACAGACCAAAGACATTTTCCGAATTAATCAGAACTACCACTAATACTCCCTCCACTTCAAACATCAAATGTGGTGACCCTCCCAAGAAAGCAGCAGAATTTCTTCAATTCTTCAATAAAAAAGTTAATTCGCTCCTTCACCATACTTCACATCCAATCCCACATGAGGAATGCAAATCCAAAGGCTCCTGGCACAGCTTTGACGTCATCACCTATGACACCCTTTTCAAGGAAATGTTAAAAACAAAACCTTCGAACCCCTCTCCAGACCCTTTCCCAAGTGACCTTTCAATAGACCTTTACAGCCACATGCTCACCTTTTGGTCTAAACTGATTAACCTCTTCCTCAGCCAAGGTTCCTTTCCTGATGTCCTCAAAATAAGTCAGGTGACCCCACTACTAAAGAAACCATATGCCCATGTGAACGACTTTAATAACTTCTGTTCTATCACCAACCTCCCTTTCCTTGCTAAAATCACTGAAAGATGTGTAGCGGAGCAACTCACCTAACACATCAAGGACAATAACCTTCTTGATGAATTTCAAACTGGCTTCAATTAAGGCTGCAGCACAGAAACAGCGCTGCTACATGTTATCGACGATGCCCTCCGAGTACTTGGATCAGTTAGCTCCTGCCTCTTGATCCTGCTTGACCTCTCTGCAGCCTTTGACACTGTAAACCATTACACACTTGTCAACACACTAAAACATTGAATGGTGTTTTGAAGGTGTAGTGCTTAAATGGTTTGAATCTTACCACTTGGGCAGATCTCAGATGATCAAAAGTGAAAACTGTCTCTCAACATCAAAGGCTGTTGATCATGGAGTCCATCAAGGCTCTATGCTTGCTTCCACCCTATTCAATCTCTACATGGAACCTCTAGGAGAACTAGTACAAACGTCTGGCATCCGTTATCATCTCTATGCTGACGACACCCAACTCTACCTCAAGATGTCCTTCACGCATGACATTTCACTCCTCGCCGCCATCTCTGTCCAAGAATGGATGACATCTCACCACCTAAAGCTAAATCTTTCGAACACTTAGTTCCTTATTATATCAAACTCACAATCCTCACCTCCTGTACAGTCTTTGATGGATAATCTGAACATTCTTAACTGCAAACCTACCATAGTTGACAGTGCTAAATACCTAGGAGTCATCCTGGACAAGAGACTTAACCTCCATTCCCAAATCAACACCATGGGCATAAATGCACGCAACCAACGATGCCTTCTCAGGGGTATCCAAAGTTTCATCCCTGAACAAGACCTGAAAACATTGTTCATCTTTGGTATTCTCCAAACTTGACTATTGTAATTCACTCCTTGCAGGCCTCCCCAAGATCCACCTTTCTCCTTTAAAATTCATCCTTCATTCGGCGGCACGCTTCATCTACGGAGCCAAAAGAAACTACCACATCACGCCTATGCTGATACCTCTTCGCTGGCTTCCTGTTGAAGCCAGGTCAATATATAATCCTGCTTGTGTCACCCATAAAGCCATTCATACTTCTACCCCTTGCTATCTAGCTAACAAACTCAAACTTTCAGGTGGATTCAGACCCTCACGTAATGCTGACAATCTACTGCTCAAACCTCCGACTTTCAAAAGGGAAAGACTTATAGCGCAATCTTTCTCAGGAAGTGAGACCAGAATTTGGAACTCACTTCCTCCATACCTTCACACTATCACCTCTTTCTGTATCTTCAAAAAGGACCTTAAAACTCTTCTCTTCTAAAAACAGTTACCAATAATTCACTGACTGACTGTTTCATGTTCCTCACTAGAGAACTAGTTTGACTTTCTGCTTCAACTGTGGAATATGTACTTTTGAAACCCTAATCGCTTTACTTTAGTTTGCAATGTGTAATTTTTAGTGAACTTATATTTTGTAAATATGTAACCATCACTCTGTGTAACTGCAGTAGTTATACGTTTTGTTAACTCTACCATGTTACCTAGAATGTCTGATCTAATGTACTTCACTCTATTGTAAAGCGCTCTGACACCTCTGGGTAAAATACATGCTATGTAAAAAATGCCTAAATAATAATACCAAATAGTAATAAATAGGTGGCGGTCCCTCTGTGTAAGGCTCTGCTGGGGTTGCTGTTTTGATCTTTGCTAGCTGCTTCATGCCAGCCACAGGTGGGAAGGCGCTGGTGACCGAGTGGCAATACATGCTTGATAAATGTGCCACGCCCTTCCTCTCTATTGTATATGCGAGCCCATCCCAAAATTGAGTCAACGGCTGGTGATGAGCAGTGGGGTAACAAAGGCCAAAGGCACAGCAGGGGCTGCGGGGGGCCCCCTAAGCACAGTACCCTGGCATGGCAGCTCCTGAGTCCGAAGGGGGGCCCTTGATGTAGTTTGCACGGGGCCCCCTCAATTTTTTTACGCTAGTGGTGATGAGCTTGTGTATTTGTGCATACTGGTCTGCAGCAGGGCAGGAAAACAGACCTCCACATTCTCATTGTCTCCTGTAGATGGCAGTATGGTTTGTGCAGCATATGGGCCCTACTTTCTCTCGGCCTGGTGCCACTGCAATGGCTGTATCCTTTGTAGCTAGTTCCCTGAAGCACACCTGCCC
The DNA here is from genome assembly GCA_963921515.1 of Calotriton arnoldi. NCBI lineage: Eukaryota > Metazoa > Chordata > Amphibia > Caudata > Salamandridae > Calotriton > Calotriton arnoldi. The sequence continues at coordinate 518,113 of CAWUFW010001896.1, forward strand.
AGTTCAGGTTTAGCCTGATAAAAATAACACCTAAGACAGATGATCTGAACCAGGTGCTTGCTAATTATAGCTGCACGTACATTAACAGATGCAAAGTACAAATGAAGTGTGGTGATGGACCATATTGAACTTGTGATAGCTTAGCTCATCATTTTCTGGAGCTGGGAATCTGGACGAGGGGGATATGCGATATAATGGCTTCGGCGACAATGTAACAATAGAGATGAAATGGATTAAGAAACACACATCAGAAAATGTGTTTATGAATCTGTAAAGCGTAATATATACACATATATATATATATATATATATATATATATATATATATATATATATATATACTACTACACAGACACTTCTGCATTCACAGCTTCAAGATTAGTACGTTATTGAGATTGAGCTCTAAGGAGTCACTTGTGACAAGTGCTTTCCTCCTAAATTCCCGGCAGGCTTATTTACAAGCCCCTTGTGCCACCACTGTGTCACTTTTAAAATGGGAAAAACTGATGTATCGGCAGCGCAAGGGGCTTGTAAATAAGCCCCCAGGGTCTTTCCTTGCTCTCGGCGCATGTATACAAACCCATAGGGGCAGATTTACAAGAAAGTGCTGCAGCGCGGCACCGCAAGCCCTTTGGCTGCGCCACGCTGCAGCACTTTCAAAGCACAGAATGCGACATAGTTACAATATTATGTCGCATTCCTGTGCTCTCCCCTGCGCTGGCGCACAAACAGCTGCCATGCGCTGGTGCAGGCACCCTTGCACCATGTTGCAAGGATGCCTGCGTCATGGGGAGATTGTTTTTGTGCAGGAAAGGGCACCTTCCTGCACAAAAACAATCACTACAGGCATTTTCCACTTTCAATGCGTGCTGTAGAATGCAGCACGCATTGAAAGAGGAAAAAACAGAGGAGAAATGAAAACATTTCTCCTCTTTGCGCCTCACTACGCCACCCCTAGGGTGGCATAGCATTCTAATGCATTTCCAGGTTTACGATTCCTCGTAAATATGGAAATGTGTCAGGTTTATGGGTTTTGCATGGGAACACCCACAGCAACACCCATGGAACGCCCCTTTCACGCAAAGTGTTGCGTGTAAAGGGGCCGTATTTACAAGGACAGAAAAAGTCTTGCAGGGTGGCTTTTCCTGTCCTTGTAAATATGGGGCAGTGAAATGCGCCGCCAGTGCGTCATGAAATGTGACCACTGGTGGCGCAAGGGGCTTGTAAATCTGCCCCATAGTGGGCATGGCGCAGGAGAAGCATGAATTTATATGGTGACTCGTTAGTTTCTGACACAGCTTGACCAAATCATTGATATTTATCCCCCTGGGACAATTATCGACCAATTCCCTTTCCTGCACATATAATCCTCTCCTCCTTTAATCCGCTGAGGAAGCAATTAGTGCTGTAGTGAGAACAGCGGGTCAAGTGAGGAAACAGCCGGAGCAGGTGTGAGCGCATCCGCATAACTATCCTTTCAGATTCAATTCACGAATTTACCAATATTCATTCAAGATGGCGCTTCGCGTCATTACGTGATTAGGGACGTCGCATGCAGATGAGCAACAACGTAAATCTAACCGGTGAAAAGAAGAACACAGAAGATGGCCACCCTCAGTAGTTAATTTCTCCGGCACAGGGCACACTACCTCTCTGGAAAGTAATCTGCTCCTCTTTGCTTTCCCTAAGGCAGTGTACAAGCAGAAGCTGCATGAGTGCCTCATTATCATTCTTTACGAAGCCACCTCATTATCTCACCCAGATGTTCCTGCAACTGGCCCTTTAAAGACTCTCTCTGTCTAGTGTTGACATTCTATTTACATTTGTTCAGCAATATTGATGCTAAATGAATAAATGCAGTATGCTGTCGGTACTGGAGACTAATTAAATCTATGTCTGAGCCTGAGAACTTGATTGAGAAATTTGCTGCAACTGAACAAGGTTTAAATAAACACTTTAATGTAGTGCTTTAATTACTCTTTAGTTTGTAATGCGATTTTTGGCTGTTTAAACTATGATTTAGGGTGAGCTAATTACAAATGATTTTCTAGCCTATAATTAATAATAGGAAAATTGTAATTAGACAGCAGCTGTTGATCATGGCGACAATTTGCGTTAGCCGTTTCAGGCTGATCAGTCTGGTAGATTTACAAGAACAGCATTCTCGGGATTTGCGACAAAACCTTTTCAAAGGCCATCTGTAAAAATATGGACAGATATTTAAGCGCTCCCCGAGGGCTTTCTGTGTTTATCTAAACTACAGCAAACACAATGCTTATGATAAGATTCCTAATTCCTGGCTCCCGCTAGCTAAAATATACAGGCCCTTACCAATGTTCACAGACACCCCTTGAAGATATCCTTGTCTCACACTGTGCTGCTATTTGTGTATAAAGTTAATATGCTTTGAGGACGAACATTAGTTTTTTGTTCATCTGTATGGCATTATAAAATGTATGTTTAGATAAATAGAAAAAAGAATGCGTTTTTAGCAGATGAACTAATGGGATGGTTTTTTTTTTATCGAAAAAGGTGAAAGGCTATCCGTTTTTCTCTACGCAGCACAAACGATGTAACAAAAAGAGGCTATTTCTGGATACTCACCCCTGTGAATTTACACTCAACCATAGTTAGCTTTTTCATGATTTCACTTTCAAGGGTTTGGTACACAATGAAACCTTCATTCTCGGTAATGTGGTAAAACTGACTAAAACTTTTCATGAGGAAATACCCCTAATGTTCTGTACAACTGCCTGCAAAAGTGCTATTACCCAGAAAAGTGTGTTGTGTACTATCGGTAGTTCTGCTTGCAAAAAACGTATATGTGTTTTTTTCAGCATAAGCTGATATCTGATGTTTCGCATACACTAATTTCGCATGTGCTAATATTGCATGTGTGGAAAACTACACACGGAATCACCACATATAGCTGAACAATGGAACTCCCATTCCCATGCCCAGTGGTGCCCGAAATGTGTGGTGCTGCTGCCTGACAGCTAATCTGGTACAGGCGCACTCACTGAAGAATCCCAGTCATGTAGTAGGGAGTATATATGTGCTGTTTATTGTTATTGTGCACATTACACCCAGTAGAATTGTTGCAGGGTTCTGTTTGGAAACAGAACTGTGCCTTGGGAGAACAGGATGTCAGAATGTAGGGACTGACCACGTCAGTACCTGTAGTCCCAAATCCGAGTAGCTCACAGTGCCTCACCTGAACTCCTAACCTTCCCAGAGTAACAGGTGATTTCAACAAACCTAGAACATGAACCTCTAGTCCCCAAGGGAACCGTGGAAACAGATCATCACCTTTCGTTCTCACTCAGGCATGTCCAAAGTGAACAGAAGAAAGACACGAAGAAAGTTTACAATATATTTATTGAACCCATTGTAGTCTATTTTGAAGCAGGTGTGCTGCGATTAGTAAATAGATACAACGAAGCAACGCAATCAACATTACTAGCAGGATGTGAACACTGAACAATCCAACCATGGCAACATATATATCTATCTAGTCCCACCCTCACTATGTGAGCACAGGGATATTTCAGTGATCTCTGGGATTAATACTGTACCCCATACCTCGTGTGTGTAGTTAGGTGTTTTGCATCATAAGTGCATCCTCAGTTTACACAAGGCTGCTGACTCAGTTCCAAGACTGGTCTCTCTGCTGGAATTCTCCCCTCTGCTCTCCAAGGGGCTGAGTCACGGGTTATATGATAAGAACTATTGTTTTATAAAACTGCAGCTGTGCTACTATTTTGTGTTTAAAAACGTTAGGAGATGTTGCTGACCGGGCACAAGAATACAGTACACCATGTTGTTCGACCTTGTACGAAATGTTCAGACTGAATCCCAAAAGGAGTCACTGAATAACAAATAATTGAGCAGCGTATTTCTAAAATAATATCATGTCACAAAAACAAATGTATTATGGGTGGCTGTGCAAAGCAAAGACAGCCTAAAATAGCTAATATGTGCAACCAATGGAGAACCAAAATGAGCCCAAAAGGGGAAACACTACAGAATCAAGGAGGTGGCCGTTCTGAGTGATTCTTCTCCAGCAACACACAACTGTGACTTAATTCAGTGTCTTCTCCTTCCACCAGCCAAATGGAGTGCACTCTTAGCATCTCATGGTGAACTCTCCTCCAAATATGCAATCAAGAATGCAGTACAATATAACCAGCAAGGTAGATGTCACACCTGTCTACTCTTGTGAAGTAGACAAGGCCCAAAAAAGATTTAACATATTGTTTACTCGATAGTGAGTGGCAATAAAATCAAATTTTCCGCAACCAGTGTTTGTGCCCCATAACAGAAGAATAATTGACCCATTTGGAGGAATGTTCATGGGACAATCATCATAGGTAGTGGGATAACACAGACCTTCACCTGTTTATAAGGCCAACAGCTCACTGTATACTGCATTCTAATGCGTCGAAGTATCAATTGGATGGGCAGCATCTCAGGTGAAATTATTATGGGCATTGATTGGTATTCCTCATGGGTGTTGACAGAAATTAGGGACAGGTGGCTGACTGAGTGTTGTATGTTATGGTCACATTCCTTGGTGAGTGACTCCTCCCAGGAGAAATCTGGTGGAATGTATAACTCTGTACCCATTTCACAAATGCACTTGTAGCTGCTGCTAGCTGCCAGCTGCCAGCCAGCCCCACCACCACTACAAGCATCTAGCCAGTCATTCCTGCCACCACTGCTGCCTCTGTCATGACAACAGCTGTCTCTGTCATCCATGGTGACAGCTGAGGACATGCTAAGCCTCCTGTGGAAGTGGATACTCTCCTTTCACCCAGACAGGAGATGGCTTTGAGAGTATCCTTTAACTTGGATCCCCTACTAAAGGCAGACCTGAGATATTCAGCCCTAACTGAGGAGGACACAGTTGCTACTGCATGAGTAGCCTGGGAGAAGATAGTTATGAAGGCAGAGGAACTACATGAGTTCATGCAGGGTATGAGTAACATGAAGGCAGAGCATGCGCTGCTCCGCAAAACTTACAGTGTCCCTGTTACCTCTCTGCCTGTTGCCATAGACATTAGGGACGCCTTAAGGGAAGAGGTTGGTTTCATGCATCAGTAGGACAGATCAGTGTAATACACGGAGGCTCAGACGAGCAGAGATACAAAGAATAGGCAATCTGCAGAGCCTACAACAGATTGACAGTGCTGTGATGAAAAAATCCCTCGCATGGTGACTGACGTGCACCCCTGCCCTCAGTGCCCCAATTGCAGCACTGTCTGGATCCCTGGTGCTGAATTTTTTAGTCATGGGTAAACACGGATCATGCATGTGTTCCATGACATAGCCCTATCTAATGGATTGTGGTCTTGTTGAACTGGAAGGGGTACAAAGCACTACCCTCATGGTGATGAAAGGCGACTGCCTTTATCAGGAGTTAAGTAGTCTAAGTGCAATGGTGGCAGCATACTGTGTAGTGATCAGCAAGAGTGAACAGTCCTTTTTACCTGTGTCACTAGAGTGAGGCCTACAGGCCCACTCGTATAACGTTTTGCTGCTGTGTGCTTAACTCAACCTTGGCCTACATCAAGTTAGCATGTAGCGCTGGAGCCCAGAGTCCTGTCTTATCTGGGAGTCAGAGTATACTACGCGGATGCTGATATGAGGGAAGGTAACCTGGATCGGGCCCTGTGCGCATTGAGAGGGAGTGTAACATACTGACGTATGATTACCCATCATAGCCAGGATTGCACTGACAAAGATGATCGTGTTGCCCTGGGTCTTCCATTACTTTGCCAATTTACTGGTCTGGGTCCCACAGTTCTGGTTCTACTCCCTGAATGTGCTGCTCCGTGAGCTGATATCTGAGGGGGCGCAACAGGGTGTCCCTGAGTATGCTGCAAAGACCAACCAGTGAAGGGGTCTTCAAGTACTGAACTACATATTCTATTTCTATGCAGCACATCTCCAGTAGTTGGCCAGATGGGCAGCTGACACTGCCTTGGCAGAACCTGGGGAGCTTGGTGAGACCCGCAGAGCGGGAGTTCTCCTGGCCATGCTTCTGGGAGTAAAAATGCTTCCTAGGAAGAAACCTAAGTTGCTAGCCATAGCCATCTGGTGCTGGAGAACTGTGTTTAAATTAGTGGATGGACGAACCTTATATGCACCATCACTACCACTGGTGGGGCTTCCTACCACAAGAGATGGGTACTTCATGGCGAGGCAGATGGAGGATTGGACTGCAGTGGACTAGTTGACGTTGGGGGACTGTTATTCGGAGGGGACCTTCCAGACTCTGGAGAATTTGATCGCTGACTCCCACTTCCCAGGCACACACTTCATGACATATGGGCTTTAGTGAGAGTGGTGCATCGGCCATTGGGGGCACTGGACCATAAGTATTCCCAAGCATGACTTACTTCAGACAATCCTAACTTTTGGAGGCGGCAGGCACTTCTTTCCTGGCTATATAAAAGTATATTGGAAATGACAGTAAACAGTTTGCAGAAAGCTTGCCCCACGTGGAAAATCATAATAGGCCAGAAATTCACAGGGAAGGAGTGGGAGAGGGTCTGGGAAAACACACACACTGCGCCTTGTAACACCTGTTTTAAATATACTCAATTCAACTACCTGAACACCACATCATTTTAACACAGTGCTGCAGACCACTAACACTCAGTGCCCTAGATTTCACATGGTGGCTGCGGTCTGTGCCCACATTATTTGGACATGTCCGGTGATCATCCAATTCTAGAACAGGGTCACCTCTGAACTGGAACACACCCTAAACAGGCAGGCATTATATGGCATAGAACTCTGCCTGCTGGGTCTACACCATAGGCAGGTGACCAAGAATGCTGGCAACAGAGTCAACGCTCTAGCACTAAGCGTAGTTTGTTGGGACATAACCAGCCATTGGAAGTCACCAAATGGCCCCTCCACATAGCAGGTAGAAGTCAGATGTGAAAACCTAGGCCCTGGCGGAGGGAGCTGCCTAGAGGAATACAAAGGGATATGTAGGAAGCAACTAGTGGATCAATGGCAGGAATTTGTAGACAGCTTCTTAATGGTGAAGAGCACAAAAGAAGTCTACACTTAGGCTGCACACACAGAGGACCCCACCTGAGCCAGGGTATCCAGGGGGGATGCACCTGAATACTGAACCATGCTAACTTTGCCCGGCCTCTGGTCCCCCTAACTCCATATGGAGATGCATTTGCCCCGCATAGACCATGTTAGAGCACAACACTGAGTACATGCATCATTTACATACTTGCTTGGATTAGCTGAAGAAGTTGACTGAATGTTTACTTTTATGCTCTGTTTAGTTTTCCTTTTTTTACTCCCAGCAGTAAAAACCTGGCAGAGCAAAGCCTGTACCGTAGCCTCCGAGACAAGTGAAGTAGTGTGTGACCGAGGCCTGAACTAAGATGGTGCAAGGGGAGCTTTGAGTTAGAGATGTCCAGAGGTATCAGTGAGCTGCATGTGCAGATCCAGGTTTGGATGCAGTAGGAGCATGAGGTTGGAGTGAGGTGCAGGTCAACATGACCGCCCTGGAATGAGCAGTCCAACATAGGAGATCAAGAGGCTGGAAAGAAAAAATTGTGGGGCTGCGGGTTGAGAGAGATGGACTTCTGAAGTTGTTGTGACTGCTTTTTCTGCCCACTGCTTCATGGTGAGTAGCATACCAATGCTACAAGGAGCCCAATCACATGATAGTAATATAGTCAAGCAGTTACTTGAAACTATGGACGGGGCTATTTGATGCAACATTTATTGATCTAGTGATCATATACCCAGGGGTATTGGTTGGCTTAGGTTGGGTTGCCTCGGGGATCATGGTGTTTGTGATTGGAACATTGTTATGCGATGCATTAACCCTAAGGTGGGCATATTTTGGATCACAGTCTCAGCCTAGGCATGGTGCTCTAGGAGAGCAAGTCTGGGAAGTGATTTTAAATGGAGAAACCGCTGATTAAATTTTATAGGAGTGAGCTTGAATTATTGAAGTTTACTGCTAACTGTGAGGGCATGACATCATTAAGCTGACCATTGTTCTCCATTTTCAATTTTTCATTGTTATTACTTTCATCAGTGACTCAGATTAGAGTGATTTCTCTTAAAGCTTAAACATTAGAAGTGGGCTTGCCAAAGATCATTATGTGCCATACGAGAGCAGCTAAAACTGGGGCTTGACATTTTGATGATGGATGATGGAGGCTGCCCAGCAACACACAAATTACAAAATATATTTGAGGCCATGAGAGAGATTTGTGAACACATAATTGTCCCAGTGGCCACAGATTTGAATACACTGAGAGCAGATAAGATTAAGACAGTTGAGAGAGTACCTGAACCAGAGTGCAAAGTGGCAGAACCACTGCCTAAATTTAAAGAGATCTGAGAGCTGATGTGGACCTACTGTGATCCAAGGAGAGCACATTGGAGTAGTGTGCAGAGAATGGAGAAGGGCGTTCCTGCCACAACAATTAAAGGATTATGGAAATGCCTGAAAATGTGGAGGGCTCTAACAAGGTTCAAGTTTTGGAAGAATGGATGAGAGTACATGTGGCTCCAGATGGATCCTTTGTGCTAGACATATCATCCTTGGTGTGGTATTCCCCCAAACCTTTTGACTTCACCCCTCCTGTTTTTCTGGACTTGTTTTTTGTTGGCTTTAAGACTTTGTGCACTTTACCACTGCTACCTAGTGCTAAAGTGCTTGTGCTCTCCCCTTCAAGCATGGTAAAATCTGCCTTCGCCTAATTGGCACATTCATCATCATCATCATTATCATTCGTCTTTATTTGGTTCAAAAGAATACAAACCATAAACAATACATTAAAACAAACAATTAAAAGCAATCAAAAGCATTTCATACAATTCCCATTACACTCCTTGCTATTACTGCTCCTGCAAGAAAACAAGCTACAGAATCACAAGTATCAGGTAAAAGGTGTAAGTATAAAAGTGTAGGTCTAACCTGTTTAAAATTCAATTCCTTGAGTAGAGGGCTAAGGAATATATTCCATAAAGTGTTATCCATGGGAGAAAAAATAATAAAGTGCGATTTATCTTGGTGGGAAACCTTATCACAAGGGCAAAGGCCAATATCAGATTCCTTTACCCAACCCTTCAGTATTGCTAACAGGTGCTGAACAAGTTTCATCCTAAACCTTGTCAGTTAGTATCAACAGTGATTTGACATTGCATAGCACTGATATAGCTCAATTGACAGAGTTGTTTTTACCATGTTAAATTGAGTGACAAAAGGTTTAGCCATCGCCCCTGCTTCTTTGTCAAGTTGAAAACATTGTTTGTTCATTCAACATCGGCCTTGATAATATGGCAGGGTCGATTAAATAGCTCAGGCCAGCCTAGAGACCTATAGCTAAACTCAAAAAAACGCAGCCAAGGTATCGACATATCATAGTCAAGGCCAAGACAGTCTTCCAAAATAAGTAGATTCAACTTGGTTTCAGGTTTAAACCGTACATTGAGCCATAACAACAAAGGCTGCAGCTGTAACAGATCGGAAATGTAGCTCATACCCAGCTCTTCATGTACCATATCTGAGGCAACAATAAAGGCCTGATTACGACTTCTAGCGGTCGGGAGCGGGCGGCATGCCACCACTGCGCCCCCACTCTTCCAAGAGTCGCCGCCTCCTTCCCTCAAGATTACAAGTAATTTTATGGTCCAGCAGGCGGGCTGCGTGGCAGCCCGGCAGCAGTGCGGCTTAAAGGCACATTGTGAGCCTTAAACAACACTGCCGTGGGACCGCCAGTGCACGTTCCTGCACGGGAAGGAATGCACCATGTCATGCATTTATTCCCATGCAGGAGCTGGGGGTGCATATCTACAACAAGTGATCCCTGGCATGGACCCTTGTGCACAGGGGCAAGAGGTGGCCCTGTAGGGACCCCTTTCTTTTCTCACCGGAGGAAGAAACTCCATGACACCGCTGGCAGCGACGAAAGCCCTAATATGCTTGGCGGTGCTGAACTGCTACCACCAGGCCCCTGTGAGTCTGGCGGTTCTCGGACCACCAAACTCATTATCAGGGCCTTAGTCATATGGATAACAATTTTTTCACAAATTTGTTTTCCTCTATCTGAAGTAGCTGAGCAGCTGACATAGTCCCAAATGTCACAGCTGTAAGATTGTAGATTCTAATCATAGCATCAATGCATATATGTCCCATCCTCCTCCATAATTTCAGATTGTTAATATTGAGCTACACAAATATAGAGATTTTTAGATCGTGACACATTAATATTATGATGCAGAAATATTGTGGACAAACCTATTGATTTTTAGGTAAATAATATACTTTAGAAGAATATCTCTGTTTTTAATATCTTTTTCAAGAATATCTGTGCTATTAATATCGTTTTCAATAATGTAGTTGTTAAAAATATCGTTTTTAAATTATCTTTATGTGCGTTAGTTCATTTTTTAGTTGTATTTGTTGTATATCGTTTATAAAATTGTTAATATTTTTAAATATCGTTTTTTAATTTTAAGTTATTTATAATTTTGAATCTAATTGTTAATAGTAATTTATAGTGTCTTAGCAGGTTGTGAGGTTTGCAGGGGTACAGAGTGGGAAGTTAATTTAGCATAATTAATTAATATTTTCTTAATTAATATTATTTTATTTATTTTATAATCAATTAAATTGTGTAATTATTATATTTTTTAAGTTGTATTTTAGGTGTGGGTTGCTGTGTTTGTCGGGGTATAAGGTGGCAAGTTAATTAAGTAATAATTGATTTATTATTAATTATTAATTCATTAACTATTTATTTGATAGGAGAAGGGAGGCGGCAGCGAGACAAGATGGTTGCTCCTTAGTGCTCATCCCGAGCCGCCGAGGTTTTTTTTTCTTAAGAGGAACGCCTTATCATGACAAGCGCCTCTTTCGTCATGCTGGATGGCGTCGGAAGTCGGTAGGAGCAGCGGGTGAGTTTATAGACCTTGTGTTGGTCTATTGACTGTTTCGTGCCTCAACTCCTGCCGCTCCCGTTGCTAGCTTGTTGCGGCCTCCATTTTCAGGCTCCCGTTTCTCCTCAGAGAATGTGCGCGTTTCAAAATTGCATTACCTGAAGAGCTCCCATGAATGGGGATTGATGCCTACACTGGAAATATCTTCTCTGCAGTTTTGTTTTTTCTATGCCATAGCGTTTTAAGGTCCTTTCAGTTTATCATTAGGTCAGACTTGCATGGTGCTTCAATTTTTGAGGAGTTACACTTACCCTGCTTCTGCTTACCTCTGAATGTCCTCTTTACTACAAAGGAGCTACCTTTGGACTTATGTGGATTTTCTTTTTTTTATTCAGCCTGGTGATTCTGCATTTCTGCCATAGTGAACGTCTGCGCAGATGCTGGGAGTTCGTTTTCTTTTCAATGGTTTCTCTTGTTGACTATTAGAAGTGTTTTTTCCTCTTTCTCTGTGGCATTGCGCTGCCACCATTTGTTAAAATGGAGCCATCACATTCGTCCAAGTCACAGGCTTCTACTAACTCTGTTGCCGATGGTCGTAAGGATACATGTAGCAATGCTAATAAAAGAGTCAAACATGACCCGTCCTCATCAATAAAATGTTCACTGCCTTTGACCTTAGAGGATATTATGGATGAACTTCGAAATATGCAACCATTTATGTTGGACACTAGCGCAGCACTTCAGAGAATTGAGGAGAAATGGTCTAATCTAGACTCAAGACTCATGGAGGTTGAACAGCGAGTTAGTGATGCGCAGGATGTCGTTGCTAAAGTTGCCTTCCTTACCAAAGAGGTAACTCAATTGAGTAGTTAACGGAGGATTTGGAAGATCGTAATCGGCGAAAAAATTTACATAACTATGGAATAGCGGAAGGTTCTGAAGGGCTGGATATGATACATTTTCTGAAGCTTCATATTCCTAAGATTGTGAGCCTCCAGAGCTCCATCGATCTCAACATCCAGAGGGCTCATCGAATTGGGCTTCACATTCCTCGAATTTCAACAGACCTAGAGGGATTATTGCCCTTTTTCTTCAATATTCTTATTAGATGATGGTTCTTACAGCAGCCAAACAAAGTAAACAAATGCTTTGGTCTGGCCAGAAGATTTTCTTCAGTCAGGATGTTGCTAGGACTACAGCTAAACGTCGGAAGGAATTCTTAGATCTCAGACCAACGCTTAGATCTATGAACGCTCATTATGGCCTCATTCATCCTTGTTTCTTTAAGGTTACCTACAAAGACAAGTCAACAACTTTTGTTGACACTGCTGATCTCAAGAAATGTATCCACATACATAAAGGAGAAGATATGGAACTCAGTAAATCTTAATAGGGTCCATAAAGGATAAGATATGGAACTCAGTAAATCTTATTGGGGTCACTGTAAAAGTTATAACTTTAAATTTTCATTCTTTCTTACAGGTCCCTTGTCTTCCTTTGTATTGTGGATCAAGACGTCCTGTCTTCTTGCGTCCCTTTGTTCCATTGTTTATGTTATGGCCATCAACATGGTCCCACGTGATGTTTGGTAGTTTCTCCCTTTTTGTTTCCCGTTAAATGGTTATATCATTTGTTCTGTTCCGCTTTCTTCGATATATAATATTCCTCCATTACAAGTTCTCTTCTAATGTATTTGTCCTCGGTGGTTCTTCTTCGGAGAGGTCTCTGACTTTCTCGCTCCCCCCTTTTTATCAACATTATCTCTTTTTGTTCTTTCACATATGGCTAAAGTCTTGTGGCTTTTCGACATCCTTTCTTTTTCTCTACCTTTGGGGAGTCTTTTTACTCCCCTTTCTCTTCGTTCCTCTTTCTCCATTCTTATACTTACTTTTTTTCACAATATTTTTTATATTTTGCTATACAGCTCCTTCTTTCTTATGCAGCTTTGTGCAGTTTTGTCTCCATCAGTTTAACTTTTACATTCTTTTGCTTAAGTTTTGTTTATATTTTAGGTTTAGTAATGCTTGTTGTTTGATGGTTTTTATATATTCTACCAATGAGTAATTTACGTATTATCTCTTGGAATGTTAAGGGCCTATGCAATCAAGATAAGAAGCAATGGGTGTTATCTCACTTATCAAGATTACATTGTAAAAATGCTTTATTCCAAGAAGCCCATCTTAAGGACCAGAACATAGCTTCTTTACGTAAACAGTGGGTTGGGAGTGTTTTTTTGTTCCTCTTCAGTAAACAACAAAAATGGTGTCTAAAAACTGTTTCACAAATCTTTATGTACTCAATTGTTGAGCGAGGTCAATGATATCCAGTTTTCTTTGTGAATGTCTATGGCCCATGTGGAGTGGATTTGTCATTTTGGAATCACTTTGCCACTCTTTTATCCTCATGCACATCCGAAAATCTTATAGTAGGAGGCAATTGCAATCAATTAATGGATCCCTTTCTAGATCGCCAATCTCAAACTATGTTTGTCCCCAATAAAATGCAAAAACATTTCAAAAAGCCATTTCCTCTAGAGGGTTAGTTGATGCATGGAGAACCTCTCATCCAGATGATGTTGGAATTTACTTTTTTCTCCCCTGTTCACAATTCACGCTCTAGAATAGTTTATATATTTTTTACTCAGTCTGTCCTCCAATTCATGACACATGTTCTATACGTATTTCTGATCATGCTCCTGTCATAGTAGATCTGGATACCCCTGCCCCTAAATCCCATTCTCGCAGGTGGAGATTCAACAATGTCCTTTTGCTTGATGAACAATTTACAGAACAATTTACAAAGTTTTTCCACAAATTGTTTGCAATTAACTCATCCTTGGAAACAAAGAGGAATTTTGTTTGGGATGCACTTAAAGTTACTGCTAGGGGGTTTATATTAGATTTTGTCACAAAAAAAGAAAAAAATAGCACTCAAAGATTCCAAGTTACTTTTAAAACACATTAAATCTTTAGAACATGAATACTTTTCTTCTAATCACCCAGATACTTTGTCTTAACTTATAAAAGCTAAACCACACTATAATAAACAATCCTGGGACAATGCTTGTGGTAGCCTGCTTAATGCTAAAATGTATGGAAGTCACAATAAAGCAAGGACATCCTTGGCTAATTATCTTAAGATAAAGAAGCAAAGATCTAACATAGTAGCCATAACAGACTAATTTGGGATCAGACACGTTAGTGATTCTAAGATATTACAATGTTTTACAGAGTACTATAATGAACTTTATATCCCAGAGTCCTCTCCTAGCGTAGGACAATTGGATGTTTTTTTCCAATCCATTCCTAAATTGCCAGACCGTCAAGTGGATTTGTCTTCATCTATTAGTTCAATTTCTGAACAAGAACTTGTAACAGCGATCAGTCACCTTCCCAAGGATAAAGCTCCCGGTCCTGATGCCTTTTCTGTTCACCTTTACTCTCATTTTAAGCATATTTGAATTCCAAAATTATTACTTCTCATTACCCATTTTTTAGATGCAGGGCAGGCTCAAGGCTCCTTTTCTCAGGCAATGCTTTGTTTGCTAGCAAAGAAAGGAAAGGACTTATCTTAATGTAGTAGCTATAGACCTATCTGACTCATTCATACTGACTGTAAGATTTTTGCTAAAATATTGGCATTACGTATTAATCAAGTTATCCCTGATTTAGTGGATTTTCATCAGTCTGGGTTAGTGAAGGGACGATAAATCTCGGATAACTCAAGAACTTTCCTTAATATTATTCATTTGGCTTCCAGATTACACTCCCCTTTAGCAGCCATTACTTTGGATGCCGAAAAACATTTGATCAGGTAAATTGGGATTTTATGTTTGGTGCACTAGGATGGAATGGTTTCAGTCCCCATATTCTTCAATATATTTGCTTGTTATACTCTGAGCCTTCTACGTCCATTTGGGTCAATGGTAATCAGTCGCGGTATTTCACTCTTCACAGAGGGACTAGACAGGGTTGCCCATTATCCCCTCTTTTACTTATTCTATCCTTAGAACCCTTTTCGGAAAAGCTTCGTAGATCCCCAAACGTCTCAGGTTTTCAATTTAAGAATATGGATATAAAATTCATGGCTTACGCAGATGATGTTTTATTATATGTCTCTAATCCTAACATCACTTTACCTGAGTTTTTTCGTTATTGACCAAATATTCTGCGGTCTCAGGATACAAACTTAATATTGAAATATCTGAGGTTTTGCCTTTGAATAAATATTGTCTTCCAGAAATGTTTGTAGATACTGTTTTCACATGGAATTCTAAGTTCATTAAATGTCTTGGTTTGCTATACTCTAAGGGCCAGATGTACGACCATGTCATTTAGCGAGTCGCAATTTGTGAGTCACTAAATGACATGTACAACAGTGTCTGAGACACTGTTAGCGATTCCTAATGGGGTCACAAATTGCATACCTCATGCATATTAATGAGGCACTCTCAATTAGCGACCCCATTAGGAATGGCTGGCCCTCCCAGGTATGGTGGCCTGCTGGGCTCAACAGACCTCCATGTCTGGGACTGCTATTAAAAAAAACTGTTTTTTTTTTAAAATGCAGCCCGTTTTCCTTAAAGGAAAACGGGATGCATTTAAAAAAAGAAAAATGAAAAGTTTTCGTTTCATTTTTTACAGGCAGGTAGTGGTCCCTGGGACCATTGCCTGCCCCTAAAAAGCATTTTCCCCTGCATTCACAGAGGGGAAGGGGTCCCCTGAGGACCCCTTCCCATTTGCGAGTGCTTTACCACCCTCTTTAAGAGGGCGGTACATTTCGAGTGTTTTGACATACTTACATAGGTCTCTGACTCGCTATTAGGAAGGGACGCCCTTGCAACGCCCCTCCTAATACGGACTCACAATTCCTATTTAGCGGGTCACAAAAAATTGTGATTAGCTAAATAGGGATTGTACTTGGCCCTATTAGATTTTCCATGCGCAAACGGGTCGCAAAACCGTTTGCGCATGCAAAATAGGGTTGTACATCTGGCCCTAATACTGTTAAAGAAACCATCAAGCTTAATCTTACCGAAGTTACTTCAAAAATTTCACATTTGGCTGAGGGTTGGTCCTAGTTATATTTACCCTGGTGGGGTAGATTAGCCACGATTAAGATGATGATGTTACCAATCATTAATATAGCCTTATAGCCCGCCATAGCGGGCTATACCGGCTATTAAAGGCCCACTCCAGCGTTAAAGGCCCGAGCTGAAGGGGAGGGCTTTTAACAAATCAGCCTTCTTCCTGCTTGCTCATAAATCAATAATAAGTGAATACCTTGATTCTCATTGGTCGCTGTAGATGACAGGAGAAAAAGGATTGGTCAATCATGGGCCAGTGTCATTGCCCCTCCATTTTCCTTATGGATATTTTCTAGTCCATAGCGTGCCTCGGGAATCTGATATTAATAGTTCTCTATCTAGAGGACACATGTACAGATTGCATATTATCCCTCCACATGGGCCTTACCGAAATGCACAGTGAGTGCAGCGTGTTTCTTTGATGTGGTATTTAGTGTATAGGAATTATGAAGAGTGGGATTATGTGTTATGTAGAGTAATTATGTGGTATTGCAGTCTGTGTTGTGGAGTGGTAACCTCAGGTTTAGTCTTTTTCATTTCCATAGAAGCTACACTATAAACTCACTGAAACAAAAAAAGAAGGAACCACTGAGGAGCACTTCTGGACCTAGTCAGAGGTATGAGCAGGGCCACTGGAATTATGCGACTGTTTGGCTGCACCAACTTTTGCACTATTATACATTTTCCGCATTTGCCACATAATCCATCATCTGCTGCATAATCCGCAGATTTGAACAAAAAAAACCTTGTTTCTAGCTCAAACGATGCCAAAAATGCAGCGACAAGTGTTATAGCGTGGTGGAACGCCCTTTGCAAACCTAGAATGGTCACCTCTTACTTATTGCTAAATGTGGGTGTTAAATTGGTGCTAATGGTGTGCAAACTTCTCCAACTTGTTTCTGCGACTCTCTTGCCGCTTTCTACATTTCTCTTGCTTCTTTCTGCACATTTCTTCATTTTTCTGCACTTCTCTTGCCTCTTTCTGCACATCTCTTCCGATTTTTGCACCTTGCTTCTTTCTGCACCTCTCTTGCCGCTTTCTGCACCTATGTTGCTTCTTCCTGCACTTCTCTTGCTTCTTTCTTTACCCACTTCCCTCTTTGTGCAACTCTCTTGCCTCTTTGTGCACCTCTCTTGCCTCTTTGTGCACCTTTCTTGCCTCTTTCTGCACCTCGCTTGCTTCTTTCTGCACTTCTATTTCTTCTTTCTGCACCTCTCTTAGTTCTTTCTGCACCCCTCTTCCCTCTTTCTTAAACTCTGTTGCATGTTTCTGCACCTCTGTTGCCTGTTTCTGCACCTCTCTTGCCTCTTTCTGCACTTCTCTTGCCTCTTTCTGCACCCCTCTTGCCTCTTTTTGCACCTATTTTGCTTCTTTCTGCACTTCTCTTGCCTCTTTCTGCACCCCTCTTGCTTCTTTCTGCACCTCTGTTGCTTCTTTCTGCACTTCTCTTGCCTTTTTCTGCACCCCTCTTGCCTCTTTCTGCACCTCTGTTGCTTCTTCCTGCGCCCCTCTTACCTCTTTCTGTACCCTTCTTCCCTCTTTCTGCACCTCTCTTGCCTCTTTCTCCACCCTTCTTCCCTCTGTCTGCACCTCTCTTGCCTGTTTCTGCAACTTTCTTGCCTCTTTCTGCAGCTCTCTTGTCTCCTTCTGCACCTCTGTTGCTTCTTTATACACTTCTCTTGCCTCTTTCTGCACTCCTCTTGTCTGTTTCCTCACCTCTGTTGGTTCATTCTGTACTGCTCTTGCTACTTTCTGCATCTCTCTTGCAAATTTCTGCACCCCTCTTGCCTCTTTCTGCACCCCTCTTACCTCCTTCTGCACCTCCGTTGGTTCTTTCTCCATGCTCTTGCCTCTTTCTGCACCCCTCTTGCCTCTTTCTGCGCCTCTGTTGCTTGTTTCTGCACTTCTCTTGCTTCTTTCTGCACCCCTCTTGCCTCTTTCTGCACCCTCCTTCCCTTTTTCTGCACCTCTCTTGCCTCTTTCTGCACCCCTGTTCCCTTTTTCTGCACCTCTCTTGCCTATTTCTGCAACTTTCTTGCCTCTTTCTGCAGTTCTCTTGTCTCCTTCGGCACCTCTGTTGCTTCTTTCTGCACTTCTCTTGCCTCTTTTTGTGCCCCTCTTGTCTGTTTCTGCATCTCTGTTGATTCTTTCTGCACTTCTCTTACCTATTCCTGCACCCCTCTTGCTTTTTTCTGCACTCTTGCCTCTTTCTGCAGTTGTCATGCCTCCTTCTGCAGCTCTGTTGCTTCTTTCTGCACTTCTCTTAACTTTTTCTGCACCCCTCTTGCTCTTTCTGCGCACCTCTGTTGCTTCTTTCAGCACCTCTCTTGCTTCTTTCTGCACCTCTCTTGCTTCTTTCTGCACCTCTCTTGCCTCTTTCTGCACCTTTCTCCCCTCTTTCTGCACCTCTCTTGCCTGTTTCTGCAACTTTCTTGCCTCTTTCTGCAGTTCTCTTGTCTCCTTCTGCACCTCTGTTGCTTCTTTATACACTTCTCTTGCCTCTTTCTGCACTCCACTTGTCTGTTTCTGCACCTCTGTTGGTTCTTTCTATACTGCTCTTGCTACTTTCTGCACCTCTCTTGCTTCTTTCTGCAACCCTCTTACGTCCTTCTGCACCTCTGTTGGTTCTTTCTGCACCCCTCTTGCCTCTTTCTGCACCCCTCTTGCCTCCTTCTGTACCTCTATTAGTTCTATCTGCACTGCTCTTGCTTCTTTCTGCAACTCTCTTGCTTCTTTCTGCACTTCTCTTGCTTCCTTCTGCACGTCTGTTGCTTCCTTCTGCACCTCTGTTGCTTCTTTCTGCACTTCTCTTGCCTTTTTCTGCACCCCTCTAGCCTCTTTCTGCACCTCTGTTGCTTCTTTCAGCATCTCTCTTGCTTCTTTCTGCACCCCTCTTGCCTCTTTCTGCATCCCTCTTGCCTCTCTCTGGACCCTTCTTCACTTTTTCTGCACCTCTCTTGCCTATTTCTGCAACTTTCTTGCCTCTTTCTGAAGTTCTCTTGTCTCCTTCGGCACCTCTGTTGCTTCTTTCTGCACTTCTCTTGCCTCTTTCTGCACCCCTGTTCCCTTTTTCTGCACCTCTCTTGCCTATTTCTGCAACATTCTTGCCTCTTTCTGAAGTTCTCTTGTCTCCTTCGGCACCTCTGTTGCTTCTTTCTGCACTTCTCTTGCCTCTTTCTGTGCCCCTCTTGTCTGTTTCTGCACCTCTGTTGATTCTTTCTGCACTTCTCTTACCTATTTCTGCACCCCTCTTGCTTCTTTCTGCACTCTTGCCTCTTTCTGCAGTTGTCTTGCCTCCTTCTGCACCTTTGTTGCTTCTTTCTGCACTTCTCTTGCCTTTTTCTGCACCCTCTTGCTCTTTCTGCGCACCTCTGTTGATTCTTTCAGCACCTCTCTTGCTTCTTTCTGCACCTCTCTTGCTTCTTTCTGCACCCCTCTTGCCTCTTTCTGCACCTTTCTCCCCTCTTTCTGCACCTCTCTTGCCTGTTTCTTCAACTTTCTTGCCTCTTTCTGCAGTTCTCTTGTCTCCTTCTGCACCTCTGTTGCTTCTTTATACACTTCTCTTGCCTCTTTCTGCACTCCACGTGTCTGTTTCTGCACCTCTCTTGGTTCTTTCTATACTACTATTGCTACTTTCTGCACCTCTCTTGCTTTTTTCTGTACCCCTCTTACGTCCTTCTGCACCTCTGTTGGTTCTTTCTGCACTGCTCTTGCCTCTTTCTACACCCCTCTTGCTTCTTTCTGCACTTCTCTTGCCTTTTTCTGCATCCCTCTTCCCTCTTTCTGCACCGCTGTTGCTTCTTTCAGCACCTCTCTTGCTTCCTTCTGCCCCTCTCTTGCTTCTTTCTGCACCCCTCTTGCCTCTTTCTGCACCCTTCTACCCTCTTTCTGCACCTCTCTTGCCTCTTTCTGTACCCCTGTCCCCTTTTCTGCACTATTTCTACAACTTTCTTGCCTCTTTCTGCAGTTCTCTTGTCTCCTTCTGCACTTCTGTTGCTTCTTTCTGCACTTCTCTTGCCTCTTTCTGCACCTCTCTTGGTTCTTTCTGCACTGCTCTTGCTACTCTTTGCACCCCTCTTACTGCCTTCTGCACCTCTGTTGGTTCTTTCTGCACTGCTCTTGCTTTTTTCTGCACCCCTCGTGCCTCTTTCTGCACACTTCTCCCCTCTTTGTGCACCTCTCTTGCCTCTTTCTGTACCTCTTTTGCCTGTTTCAGCAACTCTCCTGCTTCTTTCTGCACCCCTCCTGCCTCTTTCTGCACCTTTGTTGCTTCTTTCTGCACTTCTCTTGCTTCTTTCTGCACCTCTGTAGGTTCTTTCTGCACTGCTCTTGCTTCGTTCTGGACCTCTCTTGCAAATTTCTGCACCCTCTTGCCTCTTTCTGCACCCCTCTTGCTGCTTTCTGAACCTCTCTTGCCTCTTTCTGTACCCCTCCTGCCCCTTTTCGTACCTCTATTTCTGTTTCTGCAACTCTATTGCTTCTTTCTGCACCCCACTGGTTCTTTCTACACCTCTGTTGCTTCTTTCTGCACTTCTCTTGCTTCTTTCTGCACCTCTGTTGGTTCTTTCTGCACTGCTCTTGCTTCTTTCTATACCTCTCGTGGAATTTCTGGACCCCTCTTTCCTCTTTCTGCACCCCTCTTGCCTCCTTCTGCACCTCTGTTGGTTCTATATGCACTGCTCTTGCTTCTTTCTGTACCTCTTTTGCCTGTTTCTACAACTCTCTTGCCTCTTACTGCACTTCTCTTGCCTACTTCTGCACCTCTGTTTCTTTCTGCACCCCTCTTGCCTCTTTCTGCACCTCTGTTTCTTCTTTCAGCACCTCTCTTGCTTCTTTCTGCACCTCTCTTGCTTCTTGTTGGACCTGGCCCTTTTTGGCAGGTTCACCCCTGAACTTTTTGCCTGTCCCTTAGCCTTTTCCCTGTGTAGTGTTGGGGATTTTAGGCCTCTGGGCACTTTAGCACTGTGGCCCAGTGTAAAGTACGTGTGCACTGTGTGCATGTGTGGTGAGACTGGCCAGCCCTCCCATAGGAATGCATTGAGGATGAGTGTGTCAGTGGTAATTCCTGTTATGAGAGGTGCAGCATGGTCAAGTCTAGTATGTGCGAACTCGTGAGAATAAATGCTGCGCGATGGTGTGCGCAGATTTATGATGACTGGTAGAGAAATGCCACTTCTAGAAAGTGGCATTTCTGTGTGCTCTGTGTCTGCCTGCCTGATGTGAATTGCATGTCTGGCTTGTGAGTGACAGGGGCTGGGAGGTGTGTGTGGCTCCAGGAGGGGCAGGGTGAGTCAGCGCAGGGCTGAATGGAGAGATCTCCATGTAGATGGGTGGGAGGAGTTGCACCTGGGACCTGAATAGGGCTGTGCCTTCCCTCCACAATGCTGGCTCCACCTCCTGTGGTGCGTCTGATGTCCCTAGCCTACACTCAGAAAGGAGAGAGGAGCTTAGCAAAACAAAGTGCTCCAAAGCTCCCCAAACCAGTTCTGACTGGTATCCCCCAAGCCCTGCACCTTTAGACAAAGGAATTCTGTGTATAAATGTAGGGGCTGTGACCCCATAAGGTTGTTCATTTCTTGTTCTTGGACTCGAATCTGCCAGGGGCGTGCTGCTGCTGTGGCCCAGGGGGGGCTTCCATGAGGGCTTGCCTCCCTGGGCCCTGCCTTGCCCCTGGACCTGGAAGACTTTTGGGACCCTTCTGCCTTTCTTACTAGAGTCCAGAACCTTCAGGACTTTGTCTACATCTGGCGCCCTGGGAGCGCTTTATTCCAATTTCCCCAGAGGAAGGTAGCGTGGGCTGCGCAGCGCCGAGCTGCAACCCTTTCGTTTTTGAAGGAATCCCCATCGTAGGGAATTCCCCCGCATTGCTGTGAGTAGCGGGTGCCCACCCCGCGTTTGTGCCTCCTACGAGCGGGAGCCTACCCCGCTTTATGGTACCTTTGTTGGCGGATGCCCACCCCGCTTATTTTTATATTTAAATTGCGGGAGCCCACCCCGCTTTATAGTTTAAATGACGAGGGAGCCTACCCCTCATTGCCGCAGAGACGAAATCACCGCCGCGGCCCGATCGCCGCAAAGGAAGTCAATACAAAAGGGGATGATGGACGGAACGTTTGAGCCAATCAAACACTCACCCCCAGTCAACTGATCTGGGTTTAATCCATCATCATTCTTTAGCTCACTCCACCACCCCAGTTCAGACATGGCCATATGCAAATCAGTCTGACCCTGTGCCTCATGGGAACAGTCCAGCCCGAACTGCCAAGCCATGTCTTCCCTGGACCGGAAACAAGCATCCTAGGACCGGTTTCTGGCATTTCAGCCGTCATCAGCCAGGCTTGCTTGAATCCAGTGGCAAAGTGAGCAAGGGACCCACGTCTGGGCATACCCCGCCAACTTAGGGCGACCAAAGCGATACAAAGGGGATGATGGACAGAACGTTTGAGCCAATCAAACACTCACCCCCAGTCAACTGATCTGGGTTTAATCCATCATCATTCTTTAGCTCACTCCACCACCCCAGTTCAGACATGGCCATATGCAAATCAGTCTGACCCTGTGCCTCATGGGAACAGTCCAGCCCGAACTGCCAAGCCATGTCTTCCCTGGACCGGAAACAAGCATCCTAGGACCTGTTTCTGGCATTTCAGCCATCATCAGCCAGGCTTGCTTGAATCCAGTGGCAAAGTGAGCAAGGGACCCACGTCTGGGCATACCCCCGCCAACTTAGGGCGACCAAAGCGATACAAAAGGGGATGATGGACGGAACGTTTGAGCCAATCAAACACTCACCCCCAGTCAACTGATCTGGGTTTAATCCATCATCATTCTTTAGCTCACTCCACCACCCCAGTTCAGACATGGCCATATGCAAATCAGTCTGACCCTGTGCCTCATGGGAACAGTCCAGCCCGAACTGCCAAACCATGTCTTCCCTGGACCGGAAACAAGCATCCTAGGACCGGTTTCTGGCATTTCAGCCGCCATCAGCCCGGCTTGCTTGAATCCAGTGGCAAAGTGAGCAAGGGACCCACGTCTGGGCATACCCCCGTCAACTTAGGGCGACCAAAGCGATACAAAAGGGGATGATGGATGGAACGTTTGAGCCAATCAAACACTCACCCCCAGTCAACTGATCTGGGTTTAATCCATCATCATTCTTTAGCTCACTCCACCACCCCAGTTCAGACATGGCCATATGCAAATCAGTCTGACCCTGTGCCTCATGGGAACAGTCCAGCCCGAACTGCCAAGCCATGTCTTCCCTGGACCGGAAACAAGCATCCTAGGACCGGTTTCTGGCATTTCAGCCGTCATCAGCCAGGCTTGCTTGAATCCAGTGGCAAAGTGAGCAAGGGACCCACGTCTGGGCATACCCCCGCCAACTTAGGGCGACCAAAGCGATACAAAAGGGGATGATGGACGGAACGTTTGAGCCAATCAAACACTCACCCCCAGTCAACTGATCTGGGTTTAATCCATCATCATTCTTTAGCTCACTCCACCACCCCAGTTCAGACATGGCCATATGCAAATCAGTCTGACCCTGTGCCTCATGGGAACAGTCCAGCCCGAACTGCCAAGCCATGTCTTCCCTGGACCGGAAACAAACATCCTAGGACCGGTTTCTGGCATTTCAGCCGTCATCAGCCAGGCTTGCTTGAATCCAGTGGCAAAGTGAACAAGGGACCCACGTCTGGGCATACCCCCGCCAACTTAGGGCGACCAAAGCGATACAAAAGGGGATGATGGACGGAACGTTTGAGCCAATCAAACACTCACCCCCAGTCAACTGATCTGGGTTTAATTCATCATCATTCTTTAGCTCACTCCACCACCCCAGTTCAGGCATGGCCATATGCAAATCAGTCTGACCCTGTGCCTCATGGGAACAGTCCAGCCCGAACTGCCAAGCTATGTCTTCCCTGGACCGGAAACAAGCATCCTAGGACCGGTTTCTGGCATTTCAGCCGTCATCAGCCAGGCTTGCTTGAATCCAGTGGCAAAGTGAGCAAGGGACCCACGTCTGGGCATACCCCCGCCAACTTAGGGCGACCAAAGCGATACAAAAGGGGATGATGGACAGAACGTTTGAGCCAATCAAACACTCACTCCCAGTCAACTGATCTGGGTTTAATCCATCATCATTCTTTAGCTCACTCCACCACCCCAGTTCAGACATGGCCATATGCAAATCAGTCTGACCCTGTGCCTCATGGGAACAGTCCAGCCCGAACTGCCAAGCCATGTCTTCCCTGGACCGGAAACAAGCATCCTAGGACCGGTTTCTGGCATTTCAGCCGTCATCAGCCAGGCTTGCTTGAATCCAGTGGCAAAGTGAGCAAGGGACCCACGTCTGGGGATACCCCCGCCAACTTAGGGCGACCAAGCGATACAAAGGGGATGATGGACGGAACGTTTGAGCCAATCAAACACTCACCCCCAGTCAACTGATCTGGGTTTAATCCATCATCATTCTATAGCTCACTCCACCACCCCAGTTCAGACATGGCCATATGCAAATCAGTCTGACCCTGTGCCTCATAGGAACAGTCCAGCCCGAACTGCCAAGCCATGTCTTCCCTGGACTGGAAACAAGCATCCTAGGACCAGTTTCTGGCATTTCAGCCGTCATCAGCCAGGCTTGCTTGAATCCAGTGGCAAAGTGAGCAAGGGACCACGTCTGGGCATACCCCGCCAACTTAGGGCGACCAAGCGATACAAAAGGGGATGATGGACGGAACGTTTGAGCCAATCAAACACTCACCCCCAGTCAACTGATCTGGGTTTAATCCATCATCATTCTTTAGCTCACTCCACCACCCCAGTTCAGACATGGCCATATGCAAATCAGTCTGACCCTGTGCCTCATGGGAACAGTCCAGCCCGAACTGCCAAGCCATGTCTTCCCTGGACCGGAAACAAACATCCTAGGACCGGTTTCTGGCATTTCAGCTGTCATCAGCCAGGCTTGCTTGAATCCAGTGGCAAAGTGAGCAAGGGACCCACGTCTGGGCATACCCCCGCCAACTTAGGGCGACCAAAGCTATACAAAAGGGGATGATGGACGGAACGTTTGAGCCAATCAAACACTCACACCCAGTCAACTGATCTGGGTTTAATCCATCATCATTCTTTAGCTCACTCCACCACCCCAGTTCAGACATGGCCATATGCAAATCAGTCTGACCCTGTGCCTCATGGGAACAGTCCAGCCCGAACTGCCAAGCCATGTCTTCCCTGGACCGGAAACAAACATCCTAGGACCAGTTTCTGGCATTTCAGCCGTCATCAGCCAGGCTTGCTTGAATCCAGTGGCAAAGTGAGCAAGGGACCCACGTCTGGGCATACCCCCGCCAACTTAGGGCGACCAAGCGATACAAAGGGATGATGGACGGAACGCTTGAGCCAATCAAACACTCACCCCCAGTCAACTGATCTGGGTTTAATCCATCATCATTCTTTAGCTCACTCCACCACCCCAGTTCAGACATGGCCATATGCAAATCAGTCTGACACTGTGCCTCATGGGAACAGTCCAGCCCGAACTGCCAAGCCATGTCTTCCCTGGACTGGAAACAAGCATCCTAGGACCGGTTTCTGGCATTTCAGCCGTCATCAGCCAGGCTTGCTTGAATCCAGTGGCAAAGTGAGCAAGGGACCCACGTCTGGGCATAACCCCGCCAACTTAGTCCCTTGCCACTGGATTCAAGCAAGCCTGGCTGATGACGGCTGGAATGCCAGAAACCGGTCCTAGGATGCTTGTTTCCGGTCCAGGGAAGACATGGCTTGGCAGTTCGGGCTGGACTGTTCCCATGAGGCACAGGGTCAGACTGATTTGCATATGGGCATGTTTGAACTGGGTTGGTGGAGTGAGCTAAAGAATGATGATGGATTAAACCCAGATCAGTTGACTGGGGTGAGTGTTTGATTGGCTCAAGCTGCTCCGTCCATCATCCCCTTTTGTATCGCTTTGTTCGCCCTAAGTTGGCGGGGTATGCCCAGACGTGGGTCCCTTGCTCACTTTGCCACTGGATTCAAGCAAGCCTGGCTGATGACGGCTGGAATGCCAGAAACCGGTCCTAGGATGCTTGTTTCCGGTCCAGGAAGACATGGCTTGGCAGTTCGAGCTGGACTGTTCCCATGAGGCACAGGGTCAGACTGATTTGCATATGGCCATGTTTGAACTGGGGTGGTGGAGTGAGCTAAAGAATGATGATGGATTAAACCCAGATCAGTTGACTGGGGTGAGTGTTTGATTGGCTCAAGCGTTCCGTCCATCATCCCCTTTGTATCGCTTGTTCGCCCTAAGTTCGCGGGTATGCCCAGACGTGGGTCCCTTGTTCACTTTGCCACTGGATTCAAGCAAGCCTGGCTGATGACGGCTGGAATGCCAGAAACCGGTCCTAGGATGCTTGTTTCCGGTCCAGGGAAGACATGGCTTGGCAGTTCGGGCTGGACTGTTCCCATGAGGCACAGGGTCAGACTGATTTGCATATGGCCATGTTTGAACTGGGGTGGTGGAGTGAGCTAAAGAATGATGATGGATTAAACCCAGATCAGTTGACTGGGGGTGAGTGTTTGATTGGCTCAAGCGTTCCGTCCATCATCCCCTTTGTATCACTTTGTTCGCCCTAAGTTGGCGGGGTATGCCCAGACGTGGGTCCCTTGCTCACTTTGCCACTGGATTCAAGCAAGCCTGGCTGAAGACGGCTGGAATGCCAGAAACCGGTCCTAGGATGCTTGTTTCCGGTCCAGGGAAGACATGGCTTGGCAGTTCGGGCTGGACTGTTCCCATGAGGCACAGGGTCAGACTGATTTGCATATGGCCATGTTTGAACTGGGGTGGTGGAGTGAACTAAAGAATGATGATGGATTAAACCCAGATCAGTTGACTGGGGTGAGTGTTTGATTGGCTCAAGCGTTCCGTCCATCATCCCCTTTGTATCACTTTGTTCGCCCTAAGTTGGCGGGGGCATGCCCAGACGTGGGTCCCTTGCTCACTTTGCCACTGGATTCAAGCAAGCCTGGCTGATGACGGCTGGAATGCCAGAAACCGGTCCTAGGATGCTTGTTTCCGGTCCAGGAAGACATGGCTTGGCAGTTCAGCTGGACTGTTCCCATGAGGCACAGGGTCAGACTGATTTGCATATGGCCATGTTTGAACTGGGGTGGTGGAGTGAGCTAAAGAATGATGATGGATTAAACCCAGATCAGTTGACTGGGGGTGAGTGTTTGATTGGCTCAAGCGTTCCGTCCATCATCCCCTTTTGTATCGCAAAGGAAGTCAGGCAGCGCTATGCCTGATGTGGGGTGGGACTTCCGGTTCCTCGAGGGAAGCCCCACACCCATGGAAGTGCTGGCCGGAGCCACGCGGACTCCACATGGAAGTCCCGGGTCCCAGGAGGGGGCCCGGGTGAAGAGAGCAGAAGGAGCGGAAGCAGCCTGAGGCGGAGGGGGTTCGAGGCACATTGCCGGTGCCTGCCCCCGCCGCACGAGAAAGAAGCCGCATGCTGCTGACTCCGCGGAAGGAGTCACGGAAACCAGAGCCCCGAGAGGAGTCCGGAGCATTGACCGGTGAGTGGGGACTCTGGGTGATACCGGCCAGTTGGGGCTCAAAGGGCACACGTAGTGCCAGTGCCCGTGTTCTGTGGTGCCAGTGAAGGCACCGTTTTTAGTTGTCCCGAGCGGCCCCGTCTGGCAGCGGGCCGCTCCAACTTGGACATGATTGTTCTGGGAGCCCGTGCGCTTCCACAACGTGGCGCATAATTGTTTTAGAGCCCAGGTGGCTCCAACGTTGGGGGCAAGTTTTATTTAAAAGCCCCTTGGCAGATTTGGTGGTAAAGGGCCCCAGGGGGACCCGTGCTTTCCCCCCATGTGGCCATTGGCCTACAGCTGCCCCGTTTTGCTAGAGGGCAGCTGCAACGTCTGTGGGGCATGTTGGTCCCCAGGTCGGAGCACATTGTCGGTGCTCGTGTTCCTGTCCGTTTTCGCACAGTTGTTCTAAGGGCACTAGGAGGGTCCAGGCATCTTAATAATTATAGCTGCCCAGCAAGTAGTGGGCAGCTGCACCGTTTAGGCTATTCTTTCTTTAGGGGACATGTTTTGAATTTAGGAGTGAGATGCACTCCTCTGCCCCAGTACTTTCACAGCTGCCCAGCAAGTAGTGGGCAGCTGCTACGTTTAGGCTTGCGCAAAGTGCGCACCCTTGACTCCTGCTGCATTGGCAGCGTGCCCTGACTTTTGGACATAGGGCATTTGAGCCCCTTTTGAGATGGCCAATGGCCAGGGGACTGTTAGGTTTGCAGGGCGCCAGGCCCTAATGTGATTTATGCCTCTGCTATGGTTTCTACTGTGAGGTATGTGCTAATGTGATTTCTGTCCTAAAATGTGGTGCTAGGAAATGTGATGCATTTGCTATGGTTTACGCACCCTGTTTCATACCTCTAAATGTATTTCTAGGATTATGAGGTTTTGCATAATGTGTTTATGCTTGTGGGGTTATTGTTTCCTAATGCGTTTAGGTTGTGAGTTATTCTCTACTGTGGGTTATGCCTAAAGGGATTTATGCTTAGGATGTTGGTGTCTAATAGGTTTAGACTTATGAGATGATTGCATAGTGTATTTATGCTGGTGAGGTTGGCGTATAATGTATTTTTGCGCCTAATGTGATACTGTGCATAATGTGGTTTTATGTTACAGGCTGATGCTGAGTATAGTGGTTACCAGTGATTACTGGTTGTACGTTTATGATATGTCCTACATTTATGATATGTTCACTAAGTGATGGTTCTGACAGTGGCCCACGTGGCCCTGTCACGTGTAAATAATCCGTTGTAGATATTGCCCAGTGCCAGTTGGCACCATGTGTATTATGTGAATACTATTCTAATGTGTTATGAGAATACAAAGGCTATTTTTGATATACCCTTGTGTGGAGTTCCTTTTTGTGGTGTGCATAGTATGTTGTTGCTGGGTGTGTGTTGCGCAAACGCTTTACACATTGCCTCCGGGATAAGTCTGACTGCTCGTGCCAAGCTACCAAGGGGTGAGCAGGGGTTATCTTGGGTGTGTAACTCTCTTGCCCTGACTAGAGTGGTGGTTTCTGCTTGGCTTTGGCGCAAGCCTTAGCCAACCAGAAATCCCATTTCTAACATTGGTGATCAGCGGTGGGATAGGACTTGCGTTTGCGCAATACCACGGCAACAACTGGTTGCACTACAAGCTCTGCATTTTAGATAGTCACATGATGGGGATTATTATGTCTGAGTTTGTTTTAAGTGTCATTTCTTTTTGAAATGTGTTTTATTGTTTCTGTAGGAGAGTAGGATCTGCTTCACATGGGTACCCCCACTTTTTGCTGATGCTTCACTGTTTTTCGACCTTAGTCTGGCTGGGGCCCTGCTAATCAGAACCCCAGCCTAGCTGCTTCCTCTCTAAAATGTTTTCCATGTGCCTTAGGCACATCTCTGATTGGAATCTGGAGTGCCCTTATAAGTCCCTAGTATATGGTATACTATGTACCCAGGGCATAGGTACCTCAGAGGCCTACCAGGGGCTGCAGCATGTATTGTGCCACCCCTGGAAGGCCATCCAAACTGACACCACAGGCCTGCTACTGCAGCCTGGGTAAGGTGGTGCATGCACCCCTTACTGTGATATAGGCTACCTATATCACTACATACCTACACACATATAAACCTATAAGTCACTCCTATGGCAGGCCTTATCAATCCTGAAGGCAGAGTGCGTGGTTCCTATGTGAGAGGGTGCCCCTGCATGAGCAGGGCCCCTCTGCAGCGTTCGGAGACCCTTCTCTGATGCTGTTTGTAGTGCAGCCTGACCATATACTCTTAAGCGCATTATAACCTCGCGTTAAATGCTAACTTTGGGATGGCTGCACGGAAACATGTTCTGTTTGGTGTCAAACATCTTGGAATACTACCCCCCCGCCAGTTCTGGCGGCGGGGGTAGCATTCCACCCTTCTAGAGGAAAAGACATGTACACACCGGTATACCCGGTACTGACTTTCCAGAGCCCTGGCATCACAAAATGGATGCCGCTGCCACAGACACGAGTCTGGCCTCCTGCTGCTGAACAAAACTCCGGCAGGGGAGGCCTGGACAATAGGTTTCCTGTCCCAGGGAGGTGTGACCACCTCCCCAGACAGGATAGTGTGTATTGGGGCTGGGCGGGAGCACTCTCTGGTGCTTTGAAGTCCTGCACTGGGGGCACATTTGGTGTCCCTGTGCATACCCCAGTTCAAACTGGCTCAGGGGCTTCCAGCCCCTGCTCTGGCACGAAACTGGACAAAGGGAAAGGGGTGTAACCACCCCTCTGCCCTGACCCTCCCATAGGTGGGGCCACAGAGTATGTCCAACCCCCTACCTTAGTATAAGTAGGGGACCCCAGTCCTTAGGACTTTAGATTTACCTGGACGAAACTCTGATACAGAATCCTGGACCTTCGACGCTCTACTTTAAGATTAGAGGACTGAAGAATCTCCCTTGGGGTCAAGGAGTGACTCCCCTGCTTGGCAGGCACCAAAGAAGCAATTGTCCAGTCTGCATCGCTGAAGCTCCTGTCGGACGCCGAAGGCTTTGCATCACCAGAGGTGGATTTCCAGACTTCACTGAGGCTGCCCTGAGTTCTCAGCAAAGCTGAGGCCCGTAGCTGTTGTGGGTAACGTGGAACCGTGACCCCTGGACACCGAACGCATTTGCAAGTGCATCCTCTTCTGGGTCTCCCACGAAGTCGTGCTTTGGGATTCGAGTAGCCCCAGCCTCCAGCACCAACTGCACCGAAGATTACTGGCCTCCACTCCACGAGTGTCCTGTGAGCCAGCTCCACGTGCATCGTCTTGAGGCTCCTTTGCGGTTGCTAGTCTGTTGGCTAGTAGGCCCTCCCGAAGGCCAATCTTTTTCTGCTTGGGCTCCCTGGTTGCTCCAGGCGTGCCCTGACTTATCCTTGCTGGGTGAGTCCCCCAGATCTTGCTGGTCTGCAACATCGTCCTTCTTCCATTTCCACAAGACTTGCCGTTGCCAAGGCTTGTTGGGTCCAATCCGGTCGCCGACACCCCTGCAATCGACAGATGTTGTGGGACAGCTCGAATCCAGCTCCTGGTCATCGTCGACGCCTCCTGGACCTCGTGGCTGAAGAGTCAAGACGACTGTCAACCTACCTGAAGCACTCGACATCGGTGGGAATCTGCTCATCGCCTTCCTGGTCACTGGCTAGTGACCCAGACTCTGTCCCCTCTGCTTTCAGGTTCTTCAGATCTTCGATCCACCTTTGGATCCACCCGAACACTTTCGACTTGGCCGCCAGCAGCACTTTGCAGCAGATCGCCATTGAAAGCGACGACGAAACCCGACCCCGAAAGACACCTATGCACACGGCTCCCCTGGGTGAGGTAACTCGAGTACTCCGGTGCTCACGTGGGTATTGACACTAGAACAGCCTAGTTCTCAACGGGTTTGCTCCAAGTCCTCCTCTAAGTGTCCCTTTTCTTTTAAATTCTAATCGCGACTTTCCCCATAGAAGTTAACGGTGGTTCGCGGCTGTGTTCATACACTGCACGCGTCCCCCGTGGGTCCCCTGTGTCACTGCCTTGGGTGGTTCCTTGTGGTCCAAGCACTTCTACAGGCTCTAGGCCTTGTGTCTAGCTCAGTCGTGGTTCTTATACCACTTTATTGGTATATGGTTTGGTACGCCCCTGGGGCTCAAACGTGTATTTGTGCTATTACTGTAGATAACTAACTTATAATTTATGTACTTCGAACTCTAGCCTCATAAAGAGACTAGAGGGGTGTGTTTAGTAATAAATACATATATTTTGAATATATACCTGGTGTGGTCCTCTTTCATTTGGTCACTCAAGAGATTATAGACTGGTAAAACAAGCTGCTTTACATTCCTTCAAGACTTAGCCTGAAGGCTGCTCTCCATAGCTACCACTAGGATAGCTTTCAATAAAGGTTGTCTTTAACCTATCTCCAATAAGGGGTTGTTTGGACTGGTGCAAGGTGCCCACTATAATTAGTGGACAGCATATGCCAGGCCAACTTCTCACATTGGTGTGCAGCGTGTGGGATTCCAGCTTGCTATTGTTTTACCAGATAATCTCAATTGAATTGATCAACTGAAAACCACTAAGGGTACCTAAGGTACATATAAATCAAGCTTAGTAATACAGTAAGTTCTACTGAACTTAGAGTTGTGTGTTAAGGGACAGCACACCCTTTCTACAACTCAAGAGAGTTTAGTAGGCCACACTAGAGTAGGTAGTGCATACACCACACCTCACTAGTAATGTCTTCAAAGCCAGGACCCAGTGAGTCCTTGCCAGAAGCCAGTGGGCTTCTTCCCTCCAAGTATGATAAACTCCCATTCTTGGAATTGAGAGCATTATGCAATACTAGGAAGTTGAAGGCAGGCAAAAGTGCCAGCACCCAACACCTCAGGGAGGTGTTACTAGCTGATGATCTCAGCAGGCCCCTAGGGTCTGAAGGGGTAGGCAAAGAGGGTGGGGCAGAAGATGAGGAAGGGGCCAGGGGTGAAGAAACCCAGCCCCCCCTCTGAAACTGGCCAGGAAGGTGAAAATGACCTTGTCCTGGAAAACCCAATTCCTCCTGTGGAGGAGGAGGAGGGAGGATCAGACTGACTTCCCCTTTGTCCCCCAGGAAGAGTTCTGAGTGTGCCCAGAAGGTCTAGGTCTCCTTCTCAGGAGTCTAACCACTCTGACACCTCAATAGGGACCTCTGTCTCCTCTCATAGGAGGGAATCCTCTCATGAGAGGAGAAAGAGACTGATTCAATATGAGCAAACTCAGCTTGAACTCAGGAAACAGCAATTGGCTATAGACAGGGAGTCCCTAGATCTCTATAGAGAGAGACAAAAGTTGGGACTAGAGTCCCATGGTGGCAGCAGTTTCCCCAAAGATAGGGAAAGGTCTTATGACCATAGAAACCTGAGCAAGATTGTCCCTCCCTACCAGAGTGGGGATGACATCCACAAATGGATAACTGCTCTAGAGAGGGCCTGTAAAGTACAGAGGGTCCCTCAGGAGCAGAGGGCAGCAATCTTGTGGCTCTCCTTTGCAGACAAAGGTAGAGACAAGCTCCTCACTGTTAGAGAGAAGGATGCTGATAATTACAAAGTCTTGAAGAGTGCTCTAATTGATGGGTTTGGCCTAACCACTGAACAATACAGGTTAAAGTTCAGGGATACCCAAAAGCACAGACTCAAGACTGGGTGTACTTTGTTGATTGTTCTGCCAAGGCTCTGGAAGGTTGGTTATTGGGCAGTAAGGTATGTGACTTCACAGGATTGTACAATCTGATCATGAGGGAGCAGATTCTTAATAACTGTCAAAATCAGCTGTTGCATCAGCACCTGGTAGACTCTGATCTGACCTCTCCCCAAGAATTGGGAAAGAAGGCAGACACATGGGTCAGAACCAGGGTGAAGCAGAAGGTACAGAACCAAGGTGGTGACCCTAAGAAGCAAGATTCGAAAACCTCTGATAAGGGTGGGGAGAATGGTAAAGATCAAAAGTCTTCACAAGGCCCCCAAAAATCTTCTTCAGGTGGGGATTCACAGTCTACCAAAGGGAAAGGCCAAAGGAAACCATGGTGCAAGGTCTGTAAGCAAAAGACCCACTGGACCAGTGATTGCACCAAGTCCAAAGACTCTACTCCAGCCCCCACCAATGCCCCTAAGGCACCTGCTCCCCCTAGTGCAGCTACAGTTGGTGGTGGGACTACACAAGCCAAGGGTTTAGTAGGGTTGACCCTGGGTAAAGAGATGAGCTCTGACCTAGTCAGAGAACTCACTCAGGCTGTCCTAGTCTGTGATGGAGGCATGGATATGACCTCCTCTGTGAGTCCCAGTAATCTGGGCAAGTACAGACAACAGCCCTTAATCAATGGAAGAGAGGCTTTGGCATTTAGGGACACAGGGGCAAGTGTCACCATGGTGACACAAGACCTTGTGAATCCTGGGCAGATTATACTTGGTGAAATGTGACCAATGCTAGCAACGTCAGAACAGACCATACTCTGGCAGTTGTTAACTTCTCCTGGGGAGGGGTAACTGGCCTTAAGAAGGTTGTGGTAAGTGCAGACCTATCCGTTGAATGCTTGCTTGGCAATGACTTAGAAACTTCAGCTTGGGCAGAAGTGGAGCTCAGGACCCATGCAGAAATGCTGGGCATCCCTGCAGATGTGTTTGCTGTGACCAGGTCACAAGCCAAAATGTCTAGCACTGAACAGGCCTTGGATTCTGGAATAATGAACCAAGTGCCCTCCAAGAAGAGGAGTAGTAGGGTAAAGGCAGTGCCTTCCCCCTTGGCTCAGAAGGAAGATCAGTCCCTTGAGGGGGATGATCTCAGTCCAGAGGAAGGAACTGTCCCAGAGGAGCTTGAACCTGACCAGGTTGAGTTCTTGGGGACAGGGGGCCCTTCCAGGGCAGATCTGAGCCAGGAGCAGCAGAGCTGCCCCTCTCTTGAACCCCTCAGACAGCAAGCTGCTGCTGAGGCTGCTGGGAAAGCTAGTGGTCCCCATGCTGTGTATTGGGATGATGGACTCTTGTACTCAGAGTGTAGAGACCCCAAGCCTGGTGCTACCAGGAGGTTGGTTATACCTCTGAAGTTCAGGGGCTTCCTATTGACCCTAGCCCATGATATTCCCTTAGCAGGTCACCTGGGCCAGAACAAGACTTGGGACAGGATTGTCCCTCACTTTCACTGGCCCCACATGTCTGAAGACACCAGGAGTTTTGTCGCTCCTGTGTAACCTGCCAGGCCAGTGGCAAGGCAGGTGGCACTACAAAGGCCCCCCTGATACCACTACCTGTGGTGGGGGTTCCCTTTGAAAGGGTGGGGATTGACATTGTTGGTCCCATGGATCCCCAAACAGCATCTGGGCACAGGTTTATCCTGGTGGTAGTGGATCATGCCACCAGGTACCCAGAGGCTATTCCCTTAGGACCACTACAGCACCTGTGGTGGCAAGGGCCCTCCTGGGAATTTTCTCAAGAGTGGGCTTCCCTAAGGAGGTTGTATCAGACAGGGATGCAAACTTTATGTCTGGATACTTAAAAGCAATGTGGAAGGAGTGTGGAGTGACTTACAAGTTCACCACACCCTATCACCCACAATGCAATGGTTTAGTTGAGAGATTCAACAAAACCTTGAAGGGCATTATTAAAGGGCTCCCAGAAAAGCTTAGGCTAAGATGGGACATACTCTTGCCCTGCCTTTTATTTGCATACAGGGAGGTGCCTCAAAAGGGGGTTGGCTACAGCCCTTTTGAACTTTTGTTTGGTCACCCTGTCAGGGGTCCATTGTGCTTGGTGAAGGAAGGATGGGAGTTACCTCTCAAGCCCCCAAAGCAAGACATAGTGGACTATGTACTTGGTCTCTGCTCCCGGATGGCTGAGTATATGAAAAAGGCAACTAAAAACCTTGAGGCTAGCCAGGAACTTCAAAAAGCCTGGCATGACCAAAAGGCTGTACTGACTGTTTACCAGCCAGGACAGAAGGTGTGGGTTTTGGAGCCAGTGGCCCCAGCAGCTCTCCAAGACAAATGGAGTGGACCCCATACCATTGTTGAACAGAAGGGTGAGGTTACCTACTTAGTAGACCTAGGAACACCCAGGAGTCCCCACAGGGTTCTCCATGTCAACAGGTTAAAACCATATGTGGACAGGGCAGACATGGGCTTGCTCATGGCTACTGATGAGGGACAGGAGGAAGAGAGTGACCCACTCCCTGACCTGCTCTCACAGAACCCTGGTGATGGGTCAGTGGATGGTGTAGCCTTGGCAGGCAGCCTCACTACCCAGCAGCAGACTGATTGCAGACAGGTGCTCAATCAGTTCAGACACATATTCTCACTGACACCCAGTCAGACTACCTGGTGCACTCATGAAGTGGACACTGGGGACAGTCTGCCTATTAAAAATAAGATTTATAGGCAACCTGACCATGTCAGGGACTGTATCAGGACAGAAGTCCAGAAGATGTTGGATTTGGGAGTTATTGAACCCTCAGATAGCCCTTGGGCTAGTCCAGTGGTCCTTGTGCCAAAACCTCACACCAATGGTGGGAAAAGAGAGATGAGGTTTTGTGTGTACTACAGGGGTCTCAATGCAGTCACTAGGACTGATGCCCATCCAATACCCAGGGCAGATGAGCTAATCGACACTTTGGCCTCAGCCAAGTATCTAAGCACATTTGACCTGACAGCTGGCTACTGGCAGATCAGACTAGCTGATGATGCAAAGCCAAAGACAGCATTCTCAACCCCTAGTGGGCATTATCAATTTGTGGTGATGCCCTTTGGTCTGAAGAATGCACCTGCCACTTTTCAGAGGTTGGTGAATACAGTCCTTACAGGTCTGAAGCCTATAGTGCAGCATATCTAGATGATATTGCTGTCTTTAGCTCCACCTGGGAGGATCACCTGGTCCACCTCAGAAATGTTTTACAGGCCCTGCAGAAAGCAGGCCTGACTATCAAGGCCACCAAGTGCCAGATAGGGCAGAGTCAGGTTGTGTACCTGGGCCACCTTGTGGGTGGAGGCCAGGTTCAACCACTGCAGAGCAAGATCCAGACCATCATGGACTGGACTGCTCCAACTACCCAGACTCAGGTGAGAGCCTTCTTAGGCCTCACTGGGTACTATAGGAGATTTGTCAAGGGGTATGGATCAATAGTGACACCCCTGAATGACTTAACTTCCAAGAAAATGCCCAAAAAGGTTCAGTGGACAGTTAGCTGTCAAAAGGCATTTGATGACCTAAAGCAGGCCATGTGCACTGCTCCCATTCTACAGAGTCCTGATTACTCCAAGAAGTTCATTGTTCAAACCGATGCATCTGAATTGGGGGTAGGGGCTGTACTGTCACAATTGAATGATGAAGGTCAGGATCAGCCAGTAGCTTTTATTAGCAGAAGGCTGACCCCTAGAGAGAAACGTTGGTCAGCCATTGAGAGAGAGGCCTTTGCTGTGGTCTGGGCTCTGAAGAAGTTGAGGCCATACTTGTTTGGTACTCACTTCCTTGTTCAAACAGACCATAAGCCCCTCTTATGGCTAAAACAAATGAAGTGTGAAAACCCCAAACTGCTTAGGTGGTCCATTTCCCTACAGGGGATGGACTTCACAGTGGGACATAGACCTGGGAGTAACCATGCCAATGCAGATGGACTCTCTAGGTACTTCCACTTAGAACATGAAGACTTAACTGGGCAAGGTTAGTTTAATGTCCCTACGTTTGGGGGGTTGTGTAGGAGAGTAGGATCTGCTTCACATGGGTACCCCCACTTTTGCTGATGCTTCACTGTTTTTCGACCTTAGTCTGGCTGGGGCCCTGCTAATCAGAACCCCAGCCTAGCTGCTTCCTCTCTAAAATGTTTTCCATGTGCCTTAGGCACATCTCTGATTGGAATCTGGAGTGCCCTTATAAGTCCCTAGTATATGGTATACTATGTACCCAGGGCATAGGTACCTCAGAGGCCTACCAGGGGCTGCAGCATGTATTGTGCCACCCCTGGAAGGCCATCCAAACTGACACCACAGGCCTGCTACTGCAGCCTGGGTAAGGTG
Organism: Calotriton arnoldi; assembly: GCA_963921515.1. Lineage (NCBI taxonomy): Eukaryota > Metazoa > Chordata > Amphibia > Caudata > Salamandridae > Calotriton > Calotriton arnoldi. The sequence goes on from CAWUFW010001896.1 coordinate 555,741, forward strand.
GTGCATGCACCCCTTACTGTGATATAGGCTACCTATATCACTACATACCTACACACATCTTTTTTTTTTCTTCTTTTTTTTGGGAATCTTTAGAGCGCACGATTACCCGGAGGTGTCCTGGCGCTAGTTACTACTCCCTAAGGCTGAGCTGAAAAATGAGGATTATTTATCAAAAAGCCAGGTCTTTAACCCCTTCCTGAATGCTAGAAGACTGGTAGCATTTCTCAAATAGAATGGCAATTCATTCCAAGCCTTTGCTGCGCACAGAGAGAAACGTCTGCCTCCCCATTGAGCTTTTTTTGTTGATGGGACTACCACCAACTTAGCTCCTAAAGATCTAAGAGTTCTTGCTGGTATGTACCATTGGAACTGGCGCCTCAAATGATCTGGTCCTAAGCCCTGAAGTGCTTTAAAGACCATACACAAAGATTTAAACTGCACCCGGTTCCTCACCGGGAGCCAGTGTAGTCTTTTAATCTCCTTGGAGATGGGAGAAAACTTGGAGGTGCCCGTGAGTAATCTGGCCGCGGCATTTTGTAGCAGCTGAAGCCTATACAGAAATCTTTGTTGTATGTTTAAGTATAGGCTATTGCAGTAGTCTAGTCTTGACATAACCAATGCTGTGACTACCGTTTGCCGGGTCTCCGAAGGTAAAAACCTCAATACCTTCTTAACAGTTCTGAGAACATGCACTGTTGTTGAGGTTACTGCATTTACTTGGGCCCCAAAGGAGAGTTTCTCATCCAGGATTATACCCACATTTTTCACCTTTTTTGAGGGTGTAGGGAGAGACCCCATGGATGCAGGCCACCAATTAGGCGTCCAAAAATTAAGATCATTCCCAAACAGCATTACCTCCGTTTTTCCTGAATTCAATTTCAGGCAATTCTCTGCCATCCATCTCCCTACCGATTCCATACAGTCCTGAAACCGTTTATCTAATCCCAGTTCTTGGCCAGGTAATAGAGACACCACAATTTGTGTGTCATCGGCATAAGAAGTGAGACCAAATCCATATGCACTGATGACGGGGGCCAATGATGAGACATACACATTAAAGAGTGTGGGGCTCAAAGATGACCCCTGCGGTACACCACAAGGCAGTGCAAAGGGCTTGGACTGAAATTTACCTAGGGATACAATCTGTCCCCTGTCTGATAAAAAGGATTTAAGAAGATCCCACGCTTTTCCCTGGACTCCACAAGCCCTGAGTCGGTCCATCAGAATCTCATGATGGACCGTATCAAAGGCCGCGGACAGATCCAATAAAATCAAGGCTGCCCTGCCTCCTCGATCCACGGCTTCCCTAATCTCCTCGGTGGCCTTAATGAGCGCAGACTCAGTGCTATGTCCCTCTCTAAAACCATATTGAGAGGGATCCAGTGCTTGAACTTCCGCCAGAAAGGCACTGAGTTGACGATTCATAAATTTTTCAACCATTTTTGCGGGGAGAGGAAGCCGAGAAATCGGGCGGAAGTTGTTGGGATCCTTGGTGTCCAGGTTTGGCTTTTTCAGTAGAGGCAGTATTGAAGCCACCTTCCAGAGCTTGGGAAACTGTCCTGTTTCAAACATCCCATTAAAAATGGATGTGAGAGAGCGAGCAATCGGACCAGGGGCCAATTTTACCACCCTCACAGGGCATGGATCGAAAGGCGAGCCAGATTTGGCTCCCATTAAAAGCTCGAGAGTATCATTTACAGTCAATGGTGCAAATTTGTCCAGGGCCCGAGGGCCAGTTCTTATGGACTTAGATACCTCCCTTGCCATGTTCATCTCAGCATTGTTAGGTCCGCTAAAAGCGGAAAATATGCTCTCCACTTTATTAAGGAAAAATTTCACAATCTCCTCGCACAGTTCCTGACTGGACTGAACTGTAACTGGGCTCGGGGAGGCCAGGCTAGAGACAGTCCTAAATAACTCTTTAGCAGAGTTCTTTGCCAAGTCAATTTGGGCTGAAAAAAATTGTTGTTTTGCAACAAAAATAACTTGTTTATACTCCTGAAGGCTAGATTTATACAATTTCTTTTCTGCTTCCTTATAGCCATTCCTCCAATTGCGTTCCAGATGTTTACAGCTACGTTTTAGATTTCTCACCTCCTCTGTAAACCAGGGAGCAGAAGGATGTGCTCTTTTAGGGAAAACATTTTTTGGTGGCGCTAATTTATCACATGCTTGCGCAAGCCAATTAGTATAGGTGGTAGTTGCCTCCTCTGCCTCTAGTGATAACTGGCCTGCCGTAGTAGAAAGAAGAGCCTGTAGAGCAGTACCATCAACTCTATTCCAGGCTCTAGTCTCTATTTGTCCTTTAAGATAGCCACTTTTCACGTGCTGGACCACAATAGTTAGTTCAAATTGAACCGCAGCATGGTCAGACCACACAAGTGGTAATATGCCTGTAAATGACATATCGGGATGATTAGAATAAATCCCATCCAAGGTATGTCCAGCTACATGAGTCGGACCCCTGACATGTTGCTTCAAATCGGCACTATCCATCATATCCATTAGTCTTGCTGTGTCAGGATCAGTGGACATTTCTAAGTAAAAGTTAAAATCTCCCAAAATAGTGTAGGTATTACAACACAAACCCTCTTCTAATATTTTACTAAAATGGGCGGAAAACAAATTTTTTGCTCCAGGAGGTCTGTACAATAAAATACCTTTAAAGGTATGATGATCAGATAAGGTGAAGTTAAAAGACAAAGCCTCACAGGTTATGGTTGAAACAGATTGAAAAACAGCTTTAATAGAGCTATGGTAAATTAATGCCAAACCCCCCCCTTTCCTAACAGGCCTATTTAATGCATGACAGAGAAACCCAGGTGGGGTAGCTTTCACTAGATCTGGACCAGAGGCCTCATCTGTCCAGGCTTCTGTAATAAAGGCTATTTTTATTTCATTTTCTTCTATGAGCCTTGCGCACTCCGTACTATGTTTAACCAGGGACCTTGCGTTCACCAGAATACATTTAAAAACCTGAGTGCCACATCCGGCTGCATAGGGCCTTTTATCCTTGCACAGCCTAATGGACTGAAATCTGAACTCTGGTAGGGTTATATTACATGTAGGACAAGACCCTGGGAGAGTTAATGGCCTTGAATCAAAGGAAATACATATACAATCCTTCGTCTCCACCCTATTTAGTTCCAACAGAGCATTTTTGGAGTATGTATGGATGGGGGGCTTACCTGGCGTCAAACTACCAGGGGTTTTGGCGCTGAGCGCGACCCGAGCGCGGACGGGCGCAGACGGGCTTGCCTTAGGCGCGCCTTCGGCGCGCCAGCGGCGCTCCCGCGCCAGCGTCTCTATTAGTAGCTGGAATCAGGGAAAGCCTAGTCCGCTACCCCTTGTCCTCCCAAAATGGCTGCCCCCGCCCGACTCAGACACGAGTTGAGCTGTGCCACTGAGCCTCTGTCCCCACCAAGCATATCACCAGAATGCCAGGTAAAAACAAAATTTTAACAGTTTAAATTTTTTAAAAGTAAGCGCTGCTTACAGAGATGTGCAAAGTACGCTGTGCAGTCAACTAAATGAGTTGAACATTAAACATTTAAAAATGCCTATAAACAGAGATCAAATTTCTCTAGCGCCAGAATTCGCCGTGCCTAGAGCAAGAGAACAGTGCAGCTCACAGTTAACATGCAATCTCCCGGCTCAAGCCTCAGGAGAGTAACAGTGCGCTCCCGCACCAGCGTCTCTATTAGTAGCTGGAATCAGGGAAAGCCTAGTCCGCTACCCCTTGTCCTCCCAAAATGGCTGCCCCCGCCCGACTCAGACACGAGTTGAGCTGTGCCACTGAGCCTCTGTCCCCACCAAGCAAATCACCAGAAAGCCAGGTAAAAACAAAATTTTAACAGTTTACAATTTTTAAAAGTAAGCGCTGCTTACAGAGATGTGCAAAATACGCTGTGCAGTCAACTAAAGGAGTTGAGCATTAAACATTTAAAAATGCCTATAAACAGAGATCAAATTTCTCTAGCGCCAGAATTCGCTGTGCCTAGAGCAAGAGAACAGTGCAGCTCACAGTTAACATGCAGTCTCCCGTATCAAGCCTCAGGAGAGTAACAGTGCGCTCCCGCGCCAGCGTCTCTATTAGTAGCTGGAATCAGGGAAAGCCTAGTCCGCTACCCCTTGTCCTCCCAAAATGGCTGCCCCCGCCCGACTCAGACACGAGTTGAGCTGTGCCACTGAGCCTCTGTCCCCACCAAGCAAATCACCAGAATGCCAGGTAAAAACAAAATTTTAACAGTTTAAAATTTTTTAAAAGTAAGCGCTGCTTACAGAGATGTGCAAAATACGCTGTGCAGTCAACTAAAGGAGTTGAACATTAAACATTTAAAAATGCCTATAAACAGAGATCAAATTTCTCTAGCGCCAGAATTCGCCGTGCCTAGAGCAAGAGAACAGTGCAGCTCACAGTTAACATGCAATCTCCCGGCTCAAGCCTCAGGAGAGTAACAGTGCGCTCCCGCGCCAGCGTCTCTATTAGTAGCTGGATTCAGGGAAAGCCTAGTCCGCTACCCCTTGTCCTCCCAAAATGGCTGCCCCCGCCCGACTCAGACACGAGTTGAGCTGTGCCACTGAGCCTCTGTCCCCACCAAGCAAATCACCAGAATGCCAGGTAAAAACAAAATTTTAACAGTTTAAAATTTTTAAAAGTAAGCGCTGCTTACAGAGATGTGCAAAATACGCTGTGCAGTCAACTAAAGGAGTTGAACATTAAACATTTAAAAATGCCTATAAACCTATAAGTCACTCCTATGGCAGGCCTTATCAATCCTGAAGGCAGAGTGCGAGGTTCCTTTGTGAGAGGGTGCCCCTGCATGAGCAGGGCCCCTCTGCAGCGTTCGGAGACCCTTCTCTGATGCTGTTTGTAGTGCAGCCTGACCATATACTCTTAAGCGCATTATAACCTCGCGTTAAATGCTAACTTTGGGATGGCTGCACGGAAACATGTCGTGTTTGGTGTCAAACATCTTGGAATACTACCCCCCAGCCAGTTCTGGCGGCGGGGGTAGCATTCCACCCTTCTAGAGGGAAAGACATGTACACACCGGTATACCCGGTACTGACTTTCCAGAGCCTTGGCATCATAAAATGGATGCTGCTGCCACAGACACGAGTCTGGCCTCCTGCTGCTGACCGAAACTTTGGCAGGGGAGGCCTGGACAATAGGTTTCCTGTCCCAGGGAGGTGTGACCACCTCCCCAGACAGGATAGTGTGTATTGGGGCTGGGCGGGAGCACTCTCTGGTGCTTTGAAGTCCTGCACTGGGGGCACATTTGGTGTCCCTGTGCATACCCCAGTTCAAACCGGCTCAGGGGCTTCCAGCCCCTGCTTTGGCGAGAAACTGGACAAAGGGAAAGGGGTGTAACCACCCCTCTGCCCCTGACCCTCCCATAGGTGGGGCCACAGAGTATGTCCAACCCCCTACCTTAGTATAAGTAGGGGACCCCAGTCCTTAGGACTTTAGATTTACCTGGACGAAACTCTGATACAGAATCCTGGACCTTCGATGCTCTACCTTAAGATTAGAGGACTGAAGAATCTCCCTTGGGGTCAAGGAGTGACTCCCCTGCTTGGCAGGCACCAAAGAAGCAATTGTCCGGTCTGCATCGCTGAAGCTCCCGTCGGACGCCGAAGTCTTTGCATCACCAGAGGTGGATTTCCAGATTTCCCCGAGGCTGCCCTGAGTCCCCAGCAAAGCTGAGGCCCATAGCTGTCGTGGGTAATGTGGAACCGTGACCCCTGGACACCGAACGCATTTGCAAGTGCATCCTCTTCTGGGTCTCCCATGAAGTCGTGCTTTGGGCTCCAAGTAGCCCCAGCCTCCAGCACCAACTGCACCGAAGATCACTGGCCTCCACTCCACGAGTGTCCTGTGAGCCAGCTCCACGTGCATTGTCTCGAGGCTCCTTCGCGGTCGCTAGTCCGTTGGCTAGTAGGCCCTCCCGAAGGCCAATCTTTTTCTGCTTAGGCTCCCTGGTTGCTCCAGGCGTGCCCTGACTTATCCTCGCTGGGTGAGTCCCCCAGACCTTGCTGGTCTGCAACATCGTCCTTCTTCCATTTCCACAAGACTTGCCGTTGCCAAGGCTTGTTGGATCCAATCCAGTCGCTGACACGCCTGCAATCGACAAACGTTATGGGACAGCTCGAATCCAGCTCCTGGTTGTCGTCGACGCCTCCTAGACCTCGTGGCTGAAGAGTCAAGACAACTGTCAACCTACCTGAAGCACTCGACATCGGTGGGCATCTGCTCATCACCTTCCTGGTCACTGGCTAGTGACCCAGACTCTGTCCCCTCTGCTTTCAGGTTCTTCAGATCTTCGATCCACCTTTGGATCCACCCGAACACTTTCGACTTGGCCGCCAGCAGCACTTTGCAGCAGATCGCCATTGAAAGCGACGACGAAACCCGACCCCGAAAGACACCTATGCACCCGGCTCCCCTGGGTAAGGTAACTCGAGTACTCCGGTGCTCCTGTGGGTATTGACACTAGAACAGCCTAGTTCTCAAAGGGTTTGCTCCAAGTCCTCCTCTAAGTGTCCCTTTTCTTTTAAATTCTAATCGCGACTTTCCCCATAGAAGTTAACGGTGGTTCGCGGCTGTGTTCCTACACTGCACGCGTCCCCCGTGGGTCCCCTGTGTCACTGCCTTGGGTGGTTCCTTGTGGTCCAAGCACTTCTACAGGCTCTAGGCCTTGTGTCTAGCTCAGTCGTGGTTCTTATACCACTTTATTGGTATATGGGTTGGTACGCCCCTGGGGCTCAAACGTGTATTTGTGCTATTACTGTAGATAACTAACTTATAATTTATGTACTTCGAACTCTAGCCTCATAAAGAGACTAGAGGGGTGTGTTTAGTAATAAATACATATATTTTGAATATATACCTGGTGTGGTCCTCTTTCATTTGGTCACTCAAGAGATTATAGACTGGTAAAACAAGCTGCTTTACATTCCTTCAAGACTTAGCCTGAAGGCTGCTCTCCATAGCTACCACTAGGATAGCTTTCAATACAGGTTGTCTTTAACCTATCTCCAATAAGGGGTTGTTTGGACTGGTGAAGGTGCCCACTATAATTAGTGGACAGCATATGCCAGGCCAACTTCTCACAGTTGCACTATGAGTTGGGTGTCCTGCCAAGGACAGAAACCAGAGAAGCTGAAGGAGTTTTGTACTGCCCTTGTGCAGACTGCTATTTATGGGGTTGGCCTGAAGCTGAAGGAGTTGTTACTGCCCCTGTGCTGTCTGCTATTTCTAGGGTTGGCCTACAGTGGTAACTTAATTGGCATGGAGTAATTCGCTCTGGAGGGTAGATTATCCCCTAAGTGCAGTTTTAGTTTTCTGGAATTCCCAGTAAGGATGGGATCCAGTGGTGGCAGCAATATGTAGTCCAGTGCAGGAAGTCCCATTCCCAGTTCCCATAGTATGGTACTTGGTTCCCGGTTAAGAGGGGGACAGGTTGTGTTTCAGGGGCAGTAAGATGCTGTCTCACCAGTCTTGTGGGGGGAGTGTGGATGAATGTTGTGATGCACTGGACGTTTGGGTGACTGGTTAGCACGGTAAATGGTGTTAGTGTGTGAGTTCTTTGATTGTAGGGAGCTTGCATTGGGAGTGACCTAGAAGAATGGTGCAGGTATCTCCAACCCTTGCGGCGGAGATGGTTCAGAGTAGCCCAGCTAGGTGACCTTATAGTGAGGAGGTTGTAGGGACTCACATCCTGTCTCGCAGGAGAAGGAGTGAGATTGGGCTGTGTCCCGAAGTGCCCGCACCTCAGTCTCCAGTACTGGTTGGTTCCATGAGGGAACACCAGGTAGGGAGCCTAGTCTGTCCTGTTGGACCGTTCTTCGAGGTGGTTTTTCCCGTTTTAGGTGAGCTGGGAGTGCCTGTAATCAGACCTCCAGCAGTTCTAGTGTCTGACAGTACCGCTCCAGTTGGGAGGGTGCAGAAGTCCAGAGTGAGGGGTGAGAGGGGGAAAGAATCCCTAGTGGAAGAACCATTGGGTCAGGGGCCAGCCAGAAGGGCTGAGCCTCATAGGAGTCGCCATGGTGACGCCACTTTTGTCCTGGGGCATCTTCACGCACTGTCAGAGGGACAGGAGGTCGTGAGCTCTGCGCCAGGTTGCTGGGGCATCTTCACGCACTGTCAGAGGGACAGGAGGTCGTGAGCTCTGCGCCAGGTTTCTGGGGCATCTTCACGCACTGTCAGAGGGACAGGAGGTCGTGAGCTCTGCGCCCGATTGGTGGGGCATCTTCACGCACTGTCAGAGGGACAGGAGGTCATGAGCTCTGCGCCAGATTGCTGGGGCATGGCACGCTAGGTATGTGTCACCCTCAGGAAGCCCTGGTTCGCCAGGCATCTGACCAAAGGGTATCGTCCCTGGGTTGGGGAGCCAGGTTCAGGTGTTTGCCTGTCCTGGACGGCAGGGCGACTGTAGTCAGTGTCCTGGCCGGTTTGCCTTCTAGGGGGTACCACTCCAGTGGGGAGGGTATCGGACTCTGGAAGGGGGTGCGGAGGGAGGGAGTCCTCGCCTTTGACCCCGGTGCAGCCGGTGAATTTGTGTCCCAGGTGGTAGACCAGTTGATGGAGAGAGGTCCTGAACTGGTGGGAGAGTTGTGTTCTGGTGGGTGCTTCCCCTGGGAGGGTGCATAACCCCAGAAGGGAGGTAGGGTGAGGAGATGCTTTGCCCGTGACCTCTGGTCAGCCTGAGGGTGCGGACCCTAGGTTGGAGGATCAGTGGTAGTTTGGAACTATGCTGAGAAGGAGAGTGGAGAATGGCTATTGTATGCCAGGGGTTACTGCCCCCCACTCTGTGGATTGGCAAGGACCAGTGGCATCTGGGTGGCCTAGGGCCTGGTCCTGGCCGTGGACAACTAAGGAGTACCGGTGGGGTAGCCTAGTTTTTTTTCTTTCTTCTCTTAGATGGATTCCATGGGCTCACAGTGGCGTAGGACCGGAGGGTGTCCCTGCAGTTGCGGGCCCACGTCCGTGTTCTATCGCCCCAAGCAGGGAAGCCCATCACGGTGGTGATTGGTCTACCCTGCGTTTTGGCTGGAAGGGGGTTGTGTTGGACCTGGCCCTTTTTGGCAGGTTCACCCCGGAACTTTTTGCCTGTCCCTTAGCCTTTTCCCTGTGTAGTGTTGGTGATTTTAGGCCTCTGGGCACTTTAGCACTGTGGCCCAGTGTAAAGTACATGCGCGCTGTGTGCGTGTGTGGTGAGACTGGCCAGCCCTCCCATAGGAATGCATTGAGGATGAGTGTGTCAGTGGTAATTCCTGTTATGAGAGGTGCAGCATGGTCAAGTCTAGTATGTGCGAACTCGTGAGAATAAATGCTGCTCGATGGTGTGCGCAGATTTATGGTGACTGGTAGAGAAATGCCACTTCTAGAAAGTGGCATTTCTGTGTGCTCTGTGTCTGCCTGCCTGATGTGAATTGCATGTCTGGCTTGTGAGTGACAGAGGCTGGGAGGTGTGTGTGGCTCCAGGAGGGGCAGGGTGAGTCAGCGCAGGGCTGAATGGAGAGATCTCCATTTAGATGGGTGGGAGGAGTTGCACCTGGGACCTGAATAGGCCTGTGCCTTCCCTCCACAATGCTGGCTCCACCTCCTGTGGTGCGTCTGATGTCCCTAGCCTACACTCTGAAAGGAGAGAGGAGCTGAGCAAAACAAAGTGCTCCAAAGCTCCCCTAAACCAGTTCTGACTGGTATCCCCCAAGCCCTGCACCTTTAGACAAAGGAATTCTGTGTATAAATGTAGGGGCTGTGACCCCATAAGATTGTTCAGTTCTTGTTCTTGGACTCGAATCTGCGTGCTGCTGCTGGGGCTCAGGGGGCGCTTCCATGAGGGCTTGCCTCCCTGGGCCCTGCCTTGCCCCTGGACCTGGAAGACTTTTGGGACCCTTCTGCCTTTCTTACTAGAGTCCAGAACCTTCAGGACTTTGTCTACATCTGGCGCCCTGGGAGCGCTTTATTCCAATTTCCCCAGAGGAAGGTAGCGTGGGCTGCGCAGCGCCGAGCTGCAACCCTTTCATTTTTGGAGGAATCCCCATCGTAGGGAATTCCCCCGCATTGCTGTGAGTAGCGGGTGCCCACCCCGCGTTTGTGCCTCCTACGAGCGGGAGCCTACCCCGCTTTATGGTACCTTTGTTGGCGGGTGCCCACCCCGCTTATTTTTATATTTAAATTGCGGGACCCCACCCCGCTTTATAGTTTAAATGACGAGGGAGCCTACCCCTCATTGCTGCAGAGACTAAATCACTGCCGCGGCCCGATCGCCGCAAAGGAAGTCAGGCAGCGCTATGCCTGATGTGGGGCGGGACTTCCGGTTCCTCGAGGGAAGCCCCGCGCCCATGGAAGTGCTGGCCAGAGCCTCGCAGACTCCACATGGAAGTCCCGGGTCCCAGGAGGGGGCCCGGGTGAAGAGAGCAGAAGGCGCGGAAGCAGCCTGAGGCGGAGGGGGTTCGAGGCACATTGCCGGTGCCTGCCCCCGCCGCACGAGAAAGAAGCCACATGCTGCTGACTCCGCGGAAGGAGTCACGGAAACCAGAGCCCCGAGAGGAGTCCGGAGCATTGACCGGTGAGTGGGGACTCTGGGTGATACCGGCCAGGTGGGGCTCAAAGGGCACACGTAGTGCCAGTGCCCGTGTTCTGTGGTGCCAGTGAAGGCACCGTGTTTAGCTGTCCCGAGCGGCCCCGTCTGGCAGCGGGCCGCTCCAACTTGGACATGATTGTTCTGGGAGCCCGTGCGCTCCCACAACGTGGAGCATAATTGTTTTAGAGCCCAGGTGGCTCCAACGTTGGGGGCAAGTTTTATTTAAAAGCCCCTTGGCAGATTTGGTGGTAAAGGGCCCCAGGGGGGACCCGTGCTTTCCCCCCATGTGGCCATTGGCCTACAGCTGCCCCGTTTTGCTAGAGGGCAGCTACAACGTCTGTGGGGCATGTTGGTCCCCAGGTCGGAGCACATTGTCGGTGCTCGTGTTCCTGTCCGTTTTCGCACAGTTGTTCTAAGGGCACTAGGAGGGTCCAGGCATCTTAATAATTACAGCTGCCCTGCAAGTAGTGGGCAGCTGCACCGTTTAGGCTATTCTTTCTTTAGGGGACATGTTTTGAATTTAGGAGTGAGATGCACTCCTCTGCCCCAGTACTTTCACAGCTGCCCAGCAAGTAGTGGGCAGCTGCTACGTTTAGGCTTGCGCAAAGTGCGCACCCTTGACTCCTGCTGCATTGGCAGCGCGCCCTGACTTTTGGACATAGGGCATTTGAGCCCCTTTTTGAGATGGCCAATGTCCAGGGGGACTGTTAGGTTTGCAGGGCGCCAGGCCCTAATGTGATTTATGCCTCTGCTATGGTTTCTACTGTGAGGTATGAGCTAATGTGATTTCTGTCCTAAAATGTGGTGCTAGGAAATGTGATGCATTTACTATGGTTTACGCACCCTGTTTCATACCTCTAAATGTATTTCTAGGATTATGAGGTTTTGCATAATGTGTTTATGCTTGTGGGGTTATGGTTTCCTAATGCGTTTAGGTTGTGAGTTATTCTCTACTGTGGGTTATGCCTAAAGTGATTTATGCTTAGGATGTTAGTGTCTAATAGGTTTAGACTTATGAGATGATTGCATATGTATTTATGCTGGTGAGGTTGGCGTTTAATGTATTTTGCGCCTAATGTGATACTGTGCATAATGTGGTTTATGTTACATGCTGATGCTGAGTATAGTGGTTACCAGTGATTACTGGTTGTACGTTTATGATATGTCCTACATTTATGATATGTTCACTAAGTGATGGTTCTGACAGTGGCCCACGTGGCCCTGTCACGTGTAAATAATCCCTTGTAGATATTGCCCAGTGCCAGTTGGCACCATGTGTATTATGTGAATACTATTCTAATGTATTATGAGAATACAAAGGCTATTTTGATATACCCTTGTGTGGAGTTCCTTTTTGTGGTGTGCATAGTATGTTGTTGCTGGGTGTGTGTTGCGCAAACGCTTTACACATTGCCTCCGGGATAAGCCTGACTGCTCGTGCCAAGCTACCAAGGGGGTGAGCAGGGGTTATCTTGGGTGTGTAACTATCTTGCCCTGACTATAGTGGTGGTTTCTGCTTGGCTTTGGCGCAAGCCTTAGCCAACCGGAAATCCCATTTCTAACACTTCTTTCTGCACCCCTCTTCCCTCTTTCTGCACTTCTCTTGCCTCTTTCTGTGCCCCTCTTGTCTGTTTCTACACCTCTGTTGGTTCTTTCTGCACTTCTCTTGCCTATTTCTGCACCCCTCTTGCTTCTTTCTGCAGTTCTCTTGCCTCCTTCTGCACCTCTGTTGCTTCTTTCTGCACTTCTCTTGCCTCTTTCTGCACCCCTCTTGCTCTTTCTGCACCTCTGTCGCTTCTTTCGCACCTCTCTTGCTTCTTTCAGCACCCCTCTTGCTTCTTTCTGCACCTTTCTCCCCTCTTTCTGCACCTCTCTTGCCTCTTCCTGCACCTCCATTGCCTCTTTCTGCACCCTATTCCCTTTTTCTACACCTCTCTTGCCTGTTTCTGCAACTTTCTTGCCTCTATCTGCAGTTCTCTTGTCTCCTTCTGCACCTCGGTTGCTTCTTTAAACACTTCTCTTGCCTCTTTCTGCACTCCTCTTGTCTGTTTCTGCACCTCTGTTGGTTCTTTCTGTACTGCTCTTGCTACTTTCTGCACCTCTCTTGCAAATTTCTGCACCCCTCTTGCCTCTTTCTGCACACCTCTTACCTCCTTCTGCACCTCTGTTGGTTCTTTCTGCACTGCTCTTGCCTCTTTCTGCACCCCTCTTGCCTCTTTCTGCACCTCTGTTGCTTGTTTCTGCACTTCTCTTGTTTCTTTCTGCACCACTCTTGCTTCTTTCTGCACCCCTCTTGCCTCTTTCTGCATCCTTATCCCCTCTTTCTGCACATCTCTTGCCTCTTTCTGTACCTCTCTTGCCTCATTCTGGATTCTTTTGCATCTTTCTGCAACTCTCTTGCTTCTTTCTGCACCCCTCTTGCCTTTTTCTGCACCTCTGTTGCTTCTTTCTGCACTTCTGTTGCTTCTTTCTGCTCCTTTGTTGGTTCTATCTGCACTTCTCTTGCTTCTTTCTGCACCTTTATTGCCTGTTTCTGCAACTCCCTTGCTTCTTTCTGTACTTCTCTTGCCCCCTTCTGCACCTCTGTTGCTTCTTTCAGCACCTTTCTTGTTTCTTTTTGCACCTCTCTTGCTTCTTTCTGCACCCCTCTTGCCTCTTTATGCACACTTCTTCCCTCTTTCTGCACCTCTCTTGCCTCTTTCTGCATCCCTGTTCCCTTTTTCTGCACCTCTCTTGCCTGTTTCTGCAACTCTCTTGCCTCTTTCTGCAGTTCTCTTGCCTCCTTCTGCACCTCTGTTGCTTCTTTATACACTTCTCTTGCCTCTTTCTGCACTCCTCTTGTCTGTTTCTGCACCTCTGGTGGTTCTTTCTGTACTGCTCTTGCTACTTTCTGCACCTCTCTTGCAAATTTCTGCACCCCTCTTGCCTCTTTCTGCACCCCTCTTACCTCGTTCTGCACCTCTGTTGGTTCTTTCTGCAATACTCTTGCCTCTTTCTGCACCCCTCTTGCCTCTTTCTGCACCTCTGTTGCTTGTTTCTGCACTTCTCTTGTTTCTTTCTGCACCTCTCTTGCTTCTTTCTGCACCCCTCTTGCCTCTTTCTGCACCCTTCTACCCTCTTTCTGCACCTCTATTGCCTCTTTCGGTACCTCTCTTGCCTCTTTATGCACTCCTCTTGCCTCTTTCTGCACCTCTTTTGCCTGTTTCTGCAACTCTCTTGCTTCTTTCTGCGTCCCTCTTGCCACTTTCTGCACCTCTGTTGCTTCTTTCTGCACTTCTGTTGCTTCTTTCTGCACCTCTGTTGGTTCTTTCTGCACTGCTCTTGCTTCTTTCTGTACCACTCTTGCAAAGTTCTGGATCTCTCTTGCCTCTTTCTGCACACCTCTTACCTCCTTCTGCACCTCTGTTGGTTCTTTCTGCACTGCTCTTGCCTCTTTCTGCACCCCTCTTGCCTCTTTCTGTACCTCTGTTGCTTGTTTCTGCACTTCTCTTGTTTCTTTCTGTACCTCTCTTGCTTCTTTCTGCACCCCTCTTGCCTCTTTCTGCACCCTTCTCCCCTCTTTCTGCACCTCTCTTGCCTCTTTCTGTACCTCTCTTGCCTCATTCTGCACTCTTTTGCATCTTTCTGCAACTCTCTTACTTCTTTCTGCACCCCTCTTGCCTCTTTCTGCAACTCTGTTGCTTTTTTCTGCACTTCTGTTGCTTCTTTCTGCTCCTTTGTTGGTTTTATCTGCACTTCTCTTGCTTCTTTCTGCACCTCTATTGCCTGTTTCTGCAACTCCCTTGCTTCTTTCTGTACTTCTCTTGCCCCCTTCTGCACCTCTGTTGCTTCATTTTGCACTTCTCTGCACTGCTCTTGCTTCTTTCTGTACCAGTCTTGCAAAGTTCTGGATCTCTCTTGCCTCTTTCTACCCCCTCTTGTCTGTTTCTGCACCTCTGTTGGTTCTTTCTGTACTGCTCTTGCTACTTTCTGCACCTCTCTTGCAAATTTCTGCACCCCTCTTGCTTCTTTCTGCACACCTCTTACCTCCTTCTGCACCTCTGTTGGTTCTTTCTGCACTGCTCTTGCCTCTTTCTGTACCCCTCTTGCCTCTTTCTGCACCTCTGATGCTTGTTTCTGCACTTCTCTTGTTTCTTTCTGCACCTCTCTTGCTTCTTTCTGCACCCCTCTTGCCTCTTTCTGCACCCTTCTCCCCTCTTTGTGCACCTCTCTTGCCTCTTTCTGTACCTCTCTTGCCTCATTCTGCACTCCTTTGCTTCTTTCTGCAACTCTCTTGCTTCTTTCTGCACCCTCTTGCCTCTTTCTGCACCTCTATTGCTTCTTTCTGCACTTCTGTTGCTTTTTTTCTGCTCCTTTGTTGGTTCTATCTGCACTTCTCTTGCTTCTTTCTGCACCTATATTGCCTGTTTCTGCAACTCCCTTGCTTCTTTCTGTACTTCTCTTTCCCCTTCTGCACCTCTGTTGCTTCATTTTGCACTTCTCTTGCCTTTTCCTGCACCCCTCTTGCCTCTTTCTGCACCTCTGTTGCTTCTTTCAGCACCTTTCTTGTTTCTTTTTGCACCTCTCTTGCTTCTTTCTGCACCCCTCTTGCCTCTTTATGCACACTTCTTCCCTCTTTCTGCACCTCTCTTGCCTCTTTCTGCACCCTTGTTCCCTTTTTCTGCACCTCTCTTGCCTGTTTCTGCAACTCTCTTGCCTCTTTCTGCAGTTCTCTTGCCTCCTTCTGCACCTCTGTTGCATCTTTATACACTTCTCTTGCCTCTTTCTGCACTCCTCTTGTCTGTTTCTGCACCTCTGGTGGTTATTTCTGTACTGCTCTTGCTACTTTCTGCACCTCTCTTGCAAATTTCTGCACCCCTCATGCCTCTTTCTGCACCCTCTTACCTCGTTCTGCACCTCCGTTGGTTCTTTCTGCAATACTCTTGCCTCTTTCTGCACCCCTCTTGCCTCTTTCTGCACCTCTGTTGCTTGTTTCTGCACTTCTCTTGTTTCTTTCTGCACCTCTCTTGCTTCTTTCTGCACCCCTCTTGCCTCTTTCTGCACCCTTCTACCCTCTTTCTGCACCTCTATTGCCTCTTTCGGTACCTCTCTTGCCTCTTTATGCACTCCTCTTGCCTCTTTCTGCACCTCTTTTGCCTGTTTCTGCAACTCTCTTGCTTCTTTCTGCATCCCTCTTGCCACCTTCTGCACCTCTGTTGCTTGTTTCTGCACTTCTGTTGCTTCTTTCTGCACCTCTGTTGGTTCTTTCTGCACTGCTCTTGCTTCTTTCTGTACCACTCTTGCAAAGTTCTGGATCTCTCTTGCCTCTTTCTGCACACCTCTTACCTCCTTCTGCACCTCTGTTGGTTCTTTCTGCACTGCTCTTGCCTCTTTCTGCACCCCTCTTGCCTCTTTCTGTACCTCTGTTGCTTGTTTCTGCACTTCTCTTGTTTCTTTCTGTACCTCTCTTGCTTCTTTCTGCACCCCTCTTGCCTCTTTCTGCACCCTTCTCCCCTCTTTCTGCACCTCTCTTGCCTCTTTCTGTACCTCTCTTGCCTCATTCTGCACTCTTTTGCATCTTTCTGCAACTCTCTTACTTCTTTCTGCACCCTCTTGCCTCTTTCTGCAACTCTGTTGCTTTTTTCTGCACTTCTGTTGCTTCTTTCTGCTCCTTTGTTGGTTTTATCTGCACTTCTCTTGCTTCTTTCTGCACCTCTATTGCCTGTTTCTGCAACTCCCTTGCTTCTTTCTGTACTTCTCTTGCCCCCTTCTGCACCTCTGTTGCTTCATTTTGCACTTCTCTGCACTGCTCTTGCTTCTTTCTGTACCAGTCTTGCAAAGTTCTGGATCTCTCTTGCCTCTTTCTACCCCCTCTTGTCTGTTTCTGCACCTCTGTTGGTTCTTTCTGTACTGCTCTTGCTACTTTCTGCACCTCTCTTGCAAATTTCTGCACCCCTCTTGCTTCTTTCTGCACACCTCTTACCTCCTTCTGCACCTCTGTTGGTTCTTTCTGCACTGCTCTTGCCTCTTTCTGTACCCCTCTTGCCTCTTTCTGCACCTCTGATGCTTGTTTCTGCACTTCTCTTGTTTCTTTCTGCACCTCTCTTGCTTCTTTCTGCACCCCTCTTGCCTCTTTCTGCACCCTTCTCCCCTCTTTGTGCACCTCTCTTGCCTCTTTCTGTACCTCTCTTGCCTCATTCTGCACTCCTTTGCTTCTTTCTGCAACTCTCTTGCTTCTTTCTGCACCCCTCTTGCCTCTTTCTGCACCTCTATTGCTTCTTTCTGCACTTCTGTTGCTTCTTTCTGCTCCTTTGTTGGTTCTACCTGCACTTCTCTTGCTTCTTTCTGCACCTATATTGCCTGTTTCTGCAACTCCCTTGCTTCTTTCTGTACTTCTCTTTCCCCCTTCTGCACCTCTGTTGCTTCATTTTGCACTTCTCTTGCCTTTTCCTGCACCCTCTTGCCTCTTTCTGCACCTCTGTTGCTTCTTTCAGCACCTTTCTTGTTTCTTTTTGCACCTCTCTTGCTTCTTTCTGCACCCCTCTTGCCTCTTTATGCACACTTCTTCCCTCTTTCTGCACCTCTCTTGCCTCTTTCTGCACCCTTGTTCCCTTTTTCTGCACCTCTCTTGCCTGTTTCTGCAACTCTCTTGCCTCTTTCTGCAGTTCTCTTGCCTCCTTCTGCACCTCTGTTGCATCTTTATACACTTCTCTTGCCTCTTTCTGCACTCCTCTTGTCTGTTTCTGCACCTCTGGTGGTTATTTCTGTACTGCTCTTGCTACTTTCTGCACCTCTCTTGCAAATTTCTGCACCCCTCATGCCTCTTTCTGCACCCCTCTTACCTCGTTCTGCACCTCCGTTGGTTCTTTCTGCAATACTCTTGCCTCTTTCTGCACCCCTCTTGCCTCTTTCTGCACCTCTGTTGCTTGTTTCTGCACTTCTCTTGTTTCTTTCTGCATCTCTCTTGCTTCTTTCTGCACCCCTCTTGCCTCTTTCTGCACCCTTCTACCCTCTTTGTGCACCTCTATTGCCTCTTTCGGTACCTCTCTTGCCTCTTTATGCACTCCTCTTGCCTCTTTCTGCACCTCTTTGCCTGTTTCTGCAACTCTCTTGCTTCTTTCTGCATCCCTCTTGCCACCTTCTGCACCTCTGTTGCTTGTTTCTGCACTTCTGTTGCTTCTTTCTGCACCTCTGTTGGTTCTTTCTGCACTGCTCTTGCTTCTTTCTGTACCACTCTTCAAAGTTCTGGATCTCGCTTGCCTCTTTCTACCCCCCTCTTGCCTCCTTCTGCACTTCTGTTGGTTCTATCTGCACTGCTCTTGCTTCTTCCTGCACCTCTTTTGCCTGTTTCTGCAACTCTCTTGCCTCTTTCTGCACTTCTCTTGCCTCGTTCTGCACCTCTGTTGCTACTTTCTGCACTTCTCTTGCTTCTTTCTGCACCTCTGTTGGTTCTTTCTGCACTGCTCTTGCTTCTTTCTGGACCTCTCTTGTAGATTTCTGCACCCTCTTGCCTCTTTCTTCACCCTCTTACCTCCTTCTGCACCTCTGTTGGTACTTTCTGCACGGCTCTTGCCTCTTTCTGCATACCTCTTGCCTCTCTCTGCGCCTCTGTTGCTTGTTTCTTTCTGCACTTCTCTTGTTTCTTTCTGTACCTCTCTTCCTTCTTTCTGCACCCCTCTTGCCTTTTTCTGCACCCTTCTACCCTCTTTGTGCCCCTCCCTTGCCTCGTTCTGTACCTCTTTTGCCTTTTTCTGCAACTCTCTTGCTTCTTTCTGCACCCCTCTTGCCTCTTTCTGCACCTCTGTTGCTTCTTTCTGCACTTCTCCTTCTTCTTTCTACACCTCTGAAGGTTCTTTCTGCACTGCTCTTGCTTCTTTCTGGACCTCTTTGCCTGTTTCTGCAACTCTCTTGCCTCTTTCTGTACTTCTCTTGCCTCCTTCTACACCTCTGCTGCTTCTTCCTGCACTTCTCTTGCCTTTTTCTGTACCCCTCTTGCCTCTTTCTGCACCTCTGTTGCTTCTTTCAGCACCTCTCTTGCTTCTTTCTGCACCTCTCTTGCTTCTTTCTGCACCCTTCTTGCCTCTTACTGTACCCTTCTTTCCTCTTTCTGTACCTCTCTTGCCTCTTTCTGCACCCGTTCCCTTTTTCAGCACCTCTCTTGCTTCTTTCTGCACCTCTCTTGATTCTTTCTGCACCCTTCTGACCTCTTACTGTACCCTTCTTTCCTCTTTCTGTACCTCTCTTGCCTCTTTCTGCACCCCTGTTCCCTTTTTCTGCAGCTCTCTTGCTTGTTTCTGCAACTTTCTTGCTTCTTTCTGCAGTTCTCTTGTATCCTTCTGCACCTCTGTTGGTTTTTCAGCACTGCTCTTGCTACTTTCTGCACCTCTCTTGCAAATCCCTGCACCCTCTTGCCTCTTTCTGCACCGCCCTTACCTCCTTCTGCACCTCTGTTGGTTCTTTCTGCACCTCTGTTGCTTCTTTCTGCACCCCTCTTCCCTCTTTCTGCACCCTTCTCCCCTCTTTGTGCACCTCTCTTGCCTCTTCCTGCACCTCTGTTGCTTCTTTCTGCACTTCTCTTGCTTCTTTCTGCACCTCTGTTGGTGCTTTCCGCACCTCTCTTGCCTCTTTCTGCACCCCTCTTGCTTCTTTCTGCACCCTCTTGCCTCTTTCTGCACCCTTCTCCCTCTTTCTGCACCTCTCTTGCCTCTTTCTGTACCTCTCTTGCCTCATTCTGCACTCCTTTGCATCTTTCTGCAACTCTCTTGCTTCTTTCTGTACCCCTCTTGCCTCTTTCTGCACCTCTGTTGCTTCTTTCTGCACTTCTGTTGCTTCTTTCTGCTCCTTTGTTGGTTCTATCTGCACTTCTCTTGCTTCTTTCTGCACCTATATCGCCTGTTTCTGCAACTCCCTTGCTTCTTTCTGTACTTCTCTTGCCCCCTTCTGCACCTCTGTTGCTTCATTTTGCACTTCTCTTGCCTTTTCCTGCACCCCTCTTGCCTCTATCTGCACCTCTGTTGCTTCTTTCAGCACCTTTCTTGTTTCTTTTTGCACCTCTCTTGCTTCTTTCTGCACCCCTCTTGCCTCTTTCTGCACACTTCTTCCCTCTTTCTGCACCTCTCTTGCCTCTTTCTGCACCCCTGTTCCCTTTTTCTGCACCTCTCTTGCCTGTTTCTGCAACTCTCTTGCCTCTTTCTGCAGTTCTCTTGCCTCCTTCTGCACCTCTGTTGTGACTTTATACACTTCTCTTGCCTCTTTCTGCACTCCTCTTGTCTGTTTCTGCACCTCTGGTGGTTATTTCTGTACTGCTCTTGCTACTTTCTGCACCTCTCTTGCCTCTTTCTGCACCCCTCTTGCCTCTTTCTGCACCCCTCTTACCTCGTTCTGCACCTCTGTTGGTTCTTTCTGCAATTCTCTTGCCTCTTTCTGCACCCCTCTTGCCTCTTTCTGCACCTCTGTTGCTTGTTTCTGCACTTCTCTTTTTTCTTTCTGCTCCTCTCTTGCTTCTTTCTGCACCCCTCTTGCCTCTTTCTGCACCCTTCTACCCTCTTTCTGCACCTCTATTGCCTCTTTCGGTACCTCTCTTGCCTCTTTATGCACTCCTCTTGCCTCTTTCTGCACCTTTTACCTGTTTCTGCAACTCTCTTGCTTCTTTCTGCATCCCTCTTGCCTCTTTCTGCACCTCTGTTGCTTCTTTCTGCACTTCTGTTGCTTCTTTCTGCACCTCTGTTGGTTCTTTCTGCACTGCTCTTGCTTCTTTCTGTACCACTCTTGCAAAGTTCTGGATCTCTCTTGCCGCTTTCTACCCCCCTCTTGCCTCCTTCTGTACTTCTGTTGGTTCTATCTGCACTGCTCTTGCTTCTTCCTGCATCTCTTTTGCCTGTTTCTGCAACTCTCTTGCCTCTTTCTGCACTTCTCTTGCCTCGTTCTGCACCTCTGTTTCTTCAGTTTGTTCTTCTCTTGCCTTTTCCTCCACCCCTCTTGCCTCTTTCTGCACCTCTGTTGCTACTTTCTGCACTTCTCTTGCTTCTTTCTGCACCTTTGTTGGTTCTTTCTGCACTGCTCTTGCTTCTTTCTGGACCTCTCTTGTAGATTTCTGCACCCTCTTGCCTCTTTCTTCACCCCTCTTACCTCCTTCTGCACCTCTGTTGATACTTTCTGCACTGCTCTTGCCTCTTTCTGCATACCTCTTGCCTCTCTCTGCGCCTCTGTTGCTTGTTTCTTTCTGCACTTCTCTTGTTTCTTTCTGCACCTCTCTTGCTTTTTTCTGCACCCCTCTTGCCTTTTTCTGCACCCTTCTACCCTCTTTGTGCACCTCCCTTGCCTCGTTCTGTACCTCCTTTGCCTTTTTCTGCAACTCACTTGCTTCTTTCTGCACCCCTCTTGCCTCTTTCTGCACCTCTGTTGCTTCTTTCTGCACTTCTCCTTCTTCTTTCTACACCTCTGAAGGTTCTTTCTGCACTGCTATTGCTTCTTTCTGGACCATTTTTGCCTGTTTCTGCAACTCTCTTGCCTCTTTCTGCACTTCTCTTGCCTCCTTCTATACCTCTGCTGCTTCTTCCTGCACTTCTCTTGCCTTTTTCTGTACCCCTCTTGCCTCTTTCTGCACCTCTGTTGCTTCTTTCAGCACCTCTCTTGCTTCTTTCTGCACCCTTCTTGCCTCTTACTGTACCCTTCTTTCCTCTTTCTGTACCTCTCTTGCCTCTTTCTGCACCCCTGTTCCCTTTTTCTGCAGCTCTCTTGCTTGTTTCTGCAACTTTCTTGCTTCTTTCTGCAGTTCTCTTGTATCCTTCTGCACCTCTGTTGGTTTTTCAGCACTGCTCTTGCTACTTTCTGCACCTCTCTTGCAAATTCCTGCACCCCTCTTGCCTCTTTCTGCACTGCCCTTACCTCCTTCTGCACCTCTGTTGGTTCTTTCTGCACCTCTGTTGCTTCTTTCTGCACCCCTCTTCCCTCTTTCTGTGCCCTTCTCCCTTCTTTGTGCACCTCTCTTGCCTCTTCCTGCACCTCTGTTGCTTCTTTCTGCACTTCTCTTGCTTCTTTCTGCACCTCTGTTGGTGCTTTCCGCACCCCTCTTGCCTCTTTCTGCACCCCTCTTGCCTCCTTCTCCACCTCTGTTGGTTCTATCTGCACTGCTCTTGCTTCTACTGCACCTCTTTTGCCTGTTTCTGCAACTCTCTTGCCTCTTTCTGCACTTCTCTTGCCTCCTTCTGCACCTCTGTTGCTTCTTTCTGCATTTCTCTTGCCTTTTTCTGCACCCCTCTTGCCTCTTTCTGCATCTCTGTTACCTCTTTCAGCACCTCTCTTGCCTCCTTCTGCACCTCTGTTGGTTCTATCTGCACTGCTCTTGCTTCTTTCTGCACATCTTTTGCCTTTCTCTGCAACTCTCTTGCCTCTTGCTGCACTTATCTTGCCTCTTTCTGCACCTCTGTTACTTCTTTCTGCACTTCTATTGCCTTTTTCTGCACCCCTCTTGTCTCTTTCTGCACCTCTGTTGCTTCTTTCTGCACTTCTCTTGCTTCTTTCTGCACCTCTGTTGGTGCTTTCTGCACTGCTCTTGCTTCTTTCTGGACCTCTCTTGCAAATTTCTGCACCCCTCTTGCCTCTTTCTGCACCTCTATTGCTTCTATCAGCACCTCTCTAGCTTCTTTCTGCACCTCTCTTGCTTCTTTCTGCACCCCTTTTTCCTCTTTCTGCACCCTCCTTCCCTCTTTGTGTACCTCTCTTGCCTCTTTCTGTACCCCTGGTCCCTTTTTCTGCACCTCTCCTGCCTGTTTCTGCAACTTTCTTGCTTCTTTCTGCAGTTCTCTTGTCTCCTTCTGCACCTCTGTTGCTTCTTTCTGCACCTCTCTTGCTTCTTTCTGCACCCCTCTTGCTTCTTTCTGTACCCTTCTTCCCTCTTTCTGTACATTTCTTGCCTCTTTCTGCACCCATGTTCCCTTTTTCTGCACCTCTCTTGCAGTTTTCTTGTCTCCTTCTGCACCGCTGTTGGTTCTTTCTGCGCTGCTCTTGCCTCTTTCTGCACCCCTCTTGCCTCTTTCTGTACCTCTGTTGCTTGTTTCTGCACTTCTCTTGTTTCTTTCTGTACCTCTCTTGCTTCTTTCTGCACCCCTCTTGCCTCTTTCTGCACCCTTCTCCCCTCTTTCTGCACCTCTCTTGCCTCTTTCTGTACCTCTCTTGCCTCATTCTGCACTCTTTTGCATCTTTCTGCAACTCTCTTACTTCTTTCTGCACCCCTCTTGCCTCTTTCTGCAACTCTGTTGCTTTTTTCTGCACTTCTGTTGCTTCTTTCTGCTCCTTTGTTGGTTTTATCTGCACTTCTCTTGCTTCTTTCTGCACCTCTATTGCCTGTTTCTGCAACTCCCTTGCTTCTTTCTGTACTTCTCTTGCCCCCTTCTGCATCTCTGTTGCTTCATTTTGCACTTCTCTGCACTGCTCTTGCTTCTTTCTGTACCAGTCTTGCAAAGTTCTGGATCTCTCTTGCCTCTTTCTACCCCCTCTTGTCTGTTTCTGCACCTCTGTTGGTTCTTTCTGTACTGCTCTTGCTACTTTCTGCACCTCTCTTGCAAATTTCTGCACCCCTCTTGCTTCTTTCTGCACACCTCTTACCTCCTTCTGCACCTCTGTTGGTTCTTTCTGCACTGCTCTTGCCTCTTTCTGTACCCCTCTTGCCTCTTTCTGCACCTCTGATGCTTGTTTCTGCACTTCTCTTGTTTCTTTCTGCACCTCTCTTGCTTCTTTCTGCACCCCTCTTGCCTCTTTCTGCACCCTTCTCCCCTCTTTGTGCACCTCTCTTGCCTCTTTCTGTACCTCTCTTGCCTCATTCTGCACTCCTTTGCTTCTTTCTGCAACTCTCTTGCTTCTTTCTGCACCCCTCTTGCCTCTTTCTGCACCTCTGTTGCTTCTTTCTGCACTTCTGTTGCTTCTTTCTGCTCCTTTGTTGGTTCTACCTGCACTTCTCTTGCTTCTTTCTGCACCTATATTGCCTGTTTCTGCAACTCCCTTGCTTCTTTCTGTACTTCTCTTTCCCCCTTCTGCACCTCTGTTGCTTCATTTTGCACTTCTCTTGCCTTTTCCTGCACCCCTCTTGCCTCTTTCTGCACCTCTGTTGCTTCTTTCAGCACCTTTCTTGTTTCTTTTTGCACCTCTCTTGCTTCTTTCTGCACCCCTCTTGCCTCTTTATGCACACTTCTTCCCTCTTTCTGCACCTCTCTTGCCTCTTTCTGCACCCTTGTTCCCTTTTTCTGCACCTCTCTTGCCTGTTTCTGCAACTCTCTTGCCTCTTTCTGCAGTTCTCTTGCCTCCTTCTGCACCTCTGTTGCATCTTTATACACTTCTCTTGCCTCTTTCTGCACTCCTCTTGTCTGTTTCTGCACCTCTGGTGGTTATTTCTGTACTGCTCTTGCTACTTTCTGCACCTCTCTTGCAAATTTCTGCACCCCTCATGCCTCTTTCTGCACCCCTCTTACCTCGTTCTGCACCTCCGTTGGTTCTTTCTGCAATACTCTTGCCTCTTTCTGCACCCCTCTTGCCTCTTTCTGCACCTCTGTTGCTTGTTTCTGCACTTCTCTTGTTTCTTTCTGCACCTCTCTTGCTTCTTTCTGCACCCCTCTTGCCTCTTTCTGCACCCTTCTACCCTCTTTGTGCACCTCTATTGCCTCTTTCGGTACCTCTCTTGCCTCTTTATGCACTCCTCTTGCCTCTTTCTGCACCTCTTTGCCTGTTTCTGCAACTCTCTTGCTTCTTTCTGCATCCCTCTTGCCACCTTCTGCACCTCTGTTGCTTGTTTCTGCACTTCTGTTGCTTCTTTCTGCACCTCTGTTGGTTCTTTCTGCACTGCTCTTGCTTCTTTCTGTACCACTCTTCAAAGTTCTGGATCTCGCTTGCCTCTTTCTACCCCCTCTTGCCTCCTTCTGCACTTCTGTTGGTTCTATCTGCACTGCTCTTGCTTCTTCCTGCACCTCTTTTGCCTGTTTCTGCAACTCTCTTGCCTCTTTCTGCACTTCTCTTGCCTCGTTCTGCACCTCTGTTTCTTCATTTTGTTCTTCTCTTGCCTTTTCCTGCACCCTCTTGCGTCTTTCTGCACCTCTGTTGCTACTTTCTGCACTTCTCTTGCTTCTTTCTGCACCTCTGTTGGTTCTTTCTGCACTGCTCTTGCTTCTTTCTGGACCTCTCTTGTAGATTTCTGCACCCTCTTGCCTCTTTCTTCACCCCTCTTACCTCCTTCTGCACCTCTGTTGGTACTTTCTGCACGGCTCTTGCCTCTTTCTGCATACCTCTTGCCTCTCTCTGCGCCTCTGTTGCTTGTTTCTTTCTGCACTTCTCTTGTTTCTTTCTGTACCTCTCTTCCTTCTTTCTGCACCCCTCTTGCCTTTTTCTGCACCCTTCTACCCTCTTTGTGCCCCTCCCTTGCCTCGTTCTGTACCTCTTTTGCCTTTTTCTGCAACTCTTTTGCTTCTTTCTGCACCCCTCTTGCCTCTTTCTGCACCTCTGTTGCTTCTTTCTGCACTTCTCCTTCTTCTTTCTACACCTCTGAAGGTTCTTTCTGCACTGCTCTTGCTTCTTTCTGGACCTCTTTTGCCTGTTTCTGCAACTCTCTTGCCTCTTTCTGTACTTCTCTTGCCTCCTTCTACACCTCTGCTGCTTCTTCCTGCACTTCTCTTGCCTTTTTCTGTACCCCTCTTGCCTCTTTCTGCACCTCTGTTGCTTCTTTCAGCACCTCTCTTGCTTCTTTCTGCACCTCTCTTGCTTCTTTCTGCACCCTTCTTGCCTCTTACTGTACCCTTCTTTCCTCTTTCTGTACCTCTCTTGCCTCTTTCTGCACCCGTTCCCTTTTTCAGCACCTCTCTTGCTTCTTTCTGCACCTCTCTTGATTCTTTCTGCACCCTTCTGACCTCTTACTGTACCATTCTTTCCTCTTTCTGTACCTCTCTTGCCTCTTTCTGCACCCCTGTTCCCTTTTTCTGCAGCTCTCTTGCTTGTTTCTGCAACTTTCTTGCTTCTTTCTGCAGTTCTCTTGTATCCTTCTGCACCTCTGTTGGTTTTTCAGCACTGCTCTTGCTACTTTCTGCACCTCTCTTGCAAATCCCTGCACCCCTCTTGCCTCTTTCTGCACCGCCCTTACCTCCTTCTGCACCTCTGTTGGTTCTTTCTGCACCTCTGTTGCTTCTTTCTGCACCCCTCTTCCCTCTTTCTGCACCCTTCTCCCCTCTTTGTGCACCTCTCTTGCCTCTTCCTGCACCTCTGTTGCTTCTTTCTGCACTTCTCTTGCTTCTTTCTGCACCTCTGTTGGTGCTTTCCGCACCTCTCTTGCCTCTTTCTGCACCCCTCTTGCTTCTTTCTGCACCCCTCTTGCCTCTTTCTGCACCCTTCTCCCCTCTTTCTGCACCTCTCTTGCCTCTTTCTGTACCTCTCTTGCCTCATTCTGCACTCCTTTGCATCTTTCTGCAACTCTCTTGCTTCTTTCTGTACCCCTCTTGCCTCTTTCTGCACCTCTGTTGCTTCTTTCTGCACTTCTGTTGCTTCTTTCTGCTCCTTTGTTGGTTCTATCTGCACTTCTCTTGCTTCTTTCTGCACCTATATCGCCTGTTTCTGCAACTCCCTTCCTTCTTTCTGTACTTCTCTTGCCCCCTTCTGCACCTCTGTTGCTTCATTTTGCACTTCTCTTGCCTTTTCCTGCACCCCTCTTGCTTCTATCTGCACCTCTGTTGCTTCTTTCAGCACCTTTCTTGTTTCTTTTTGCACCTCTCTTGCTTCTTTCTGCACCCTCTTGCCTCTTTATGCACACTTCTTCCCTCTTTCTGCACCTCTCTTGCCTCTTTCTGCACCCCTGTTCCCTTTTTCTGCACCTCTCTTGCCTGTTTCTGCAACTCTCTTGCCTCTTTCTGCAGTTCTCTTGCCTCCTTCTGCACCTCTGTTGTGACTTTATACACTTCTCTTGCCTCTTTCTGCACTCCTCTTGTCTGTTTCTGCACCTCTGGTAGTTATTTCTGTACTGCTCTTGCTACTTTCTGCACCTCTCTTGCCTCTTTCTGCACCCCTCTTGCCTCTTTCTGCACCCCTCTAACCTCGTTCTGCACCCCTGTTGGTTCTTTCTGCAATACTCTTGCCTCTTTCTGCACCCCTCTTGCCTCTTTCTGCACCTCTGTTGCTTGTTTCTGCACTTCTCTTGTTTCTTTCTGCTCCTCTCTTGCTTCTTTCTGCACCCCTCTTGCCTCTTTCTGCACCCTTCTACCCTCTTTCTGCACCTCTATTGCCTCTTTCGGTACCTCTCTTGCCTCTTTATGCACTCCTCTTGCCTCTTTCTGCACCTTTTACCTGTTTCTGCAACTCTCTTGCTTCTTTCTGCATCCCTCTTGCCTCTTTCTGCACCTCTGTTGCTTCTTTCTGCACTTCTGTTGCTTCTTTCTGCACCTCTGTTGGTTCTTTCTGCACTGCTCTTGCTTCTTTCTGTACCACTCTTGCAAAGTTCTGGATCTCTCTTGCCTCTTTCTACCCCCCTCTTGCCTCCTTCTGTACTTCTGTTGGTTCTATCTGCACTGCTCTTGCTTCTTCCTGCATCTCTTTTGCCTGTTTCTGCAACTCTCTTGCCTCTTTCTGCACTTCTCTTGCCTCGTTCTGCACCTCTGTTTCTTCAGTTTGTTCTTCTCTTGCCTTTTCCTGCACCCCTCTTGCCTCTTTCTGCACCTCTGTTGCTACTTTCTGCACTTCTCTTGCTTCTTTCTGCACCTTTGTTGGTTCTTTCTGCACTGCTCTTGCTTCTTTCTGGACCTCTCTTGTAGATTTATGCACCCTCTTGCCTCTTTCTTCACCCCTCTTACCTCCTTCTGCACCTCTGTTGGTACTTTCTGCACTGCTCTTGCCTCTTTCTGCATACCTCTTGCCTCTCTCTGCGCCTCTGTTGCTTGTTTCTTTCTGCACTTCTCTTGTTTCTTTCTGCACCTCTCTTGCTTTTTTCTGCACCCCTCTTGCCTTTTTCTGCACCCTTCTACCCTCTTTGTGCACCTCCCTTGCCTCGTTCTGTACCTCTTTTGCCTTTTTCTGCAACTCACTTGCTTCTTTCTGCACCCCTCTTGCCTCTTTCTGCACCTCTGTTGCTTCTTTCTGCACTTCTCCTTCTTCTTTCTACACCTCTGAAGGTTCTTTCTGCACTGCTCTTGCTTCTTTCTGGACCTTTTTGCCTGTTTCTGCAACTCTCTTGCCTCTTTCTGCACTTCTCTTGCCTCCTTCTACACCTCTGCTGCTTCTTCCTGCACTTCTCTTGCCTTTTTCTGTACCCCTCTTGCCTCTTTCTGCACCTCTGTTGCTTCTTTCAGCACCTCTCTTGCTTCTTTCTGCACCCTTCTTGCCTCTTACTGTACCCTTCTTTCCTCTTTCTGTACCTCTCTTGCCTCTTTCTGCACCCCTGTTCCCTTTTTCTGCAGCTCTCTTGCTTGTTTCTGCAACTTTCTTGCTTCTTTCTGCAGTTCTCTTGTATCCTTCTGCACATCTGTTGGTTTTTCAGCACTGCTCTTGCTACTTTCTGCACCTCTCTTGCAAATTCCTGCACCCCTCTTGCCTCTTTCTGCACTGCCCTTACCTCCTTCTGCACCTCTGTTGGTTCTTTCTGCACCTCTGTTGCTTCTTTCTGCACCCCTCTTCCCTCTTTCTGTGCCCTTCTCCCCTCTTTGTGCACCTCTCTTGCCTCTTCCTGCACCTCTGTTGCTTCTTTCTGCACTTCTCTTGCTTCTTTCTGCACCTCTGTTGGTGCTTTCCGCACCCTCTTGCCTCTTTCTGCACCCCTCTTGCCTCCTTCTCCACCTCTGTTGGTTCTATCTGCACTGCTCTTGCTTCTACTGCACCTCTTTTTCTGTTTCTGCAACTCTCTTGCCTCTTTCTGCACTTCTCTTGCCTCCTTCTGCACCTCTGTTGCTTCTTTCTGCATTTCTCTTGCCTTTTTCTGCACCCCTCTTGCCTCTTTCTGCATCTCTGTTACCTCTTTCAGCACCTCTCTTGCCTCCTTCTGCAGCTCTGTTGGTTCTATCTGCACTGCTCTTGCTTCTTTCTGCACATCTTTTGCCTGTTTCTGCAACTCTCTTGCCTCTTTCTGCACTTATCTTGCCTCTTTCTGCACCTCTGTTACTTCTTTCTGCACTTCTATTGCCTTTTTCTGCACCCCTCTTGCCTCTTTCTGCACCTCTGTTGCTTCTTTCTGCACTTCTCTTGCTTCTTTCTGCACCTCTGTTGGTGCTTTCTGCACTGCTCTTGCTTCTTTCTGGACCTCTCTTGCAAATTTCTGCACCCTCTTGCCTCTTTCTGCACCTCTATTGCTTCTATCAGCACCTCTCTAGCTTCTTTCTGCACCTCTCTTGCTTCTTTCTGCACCCCTTTTTCCTCTTTCTGCACCCTCCTTCCCTCTTTGTGTACCTCTCTTGCCTCTTTCTGTACCCCTGGTCCCTTTTTCTGCACCTCTCCTGCCTGTTTCTGCAACTTTCTTGCTTCTTTCTGCAGTTCTCTTGTCTCCTTCTGCACCTTTGTTGCTTCTTTCTGCACCTCTCTTGCTTCTTTCTGCACCCCTCTTGCTTCTTTCTGTACCCTTCTTCCCTCTTTCTGTACATTTCTTGCCTCTTTCTGCACCCATGTTCCCTTTTTCTGCACCTCTCTTGCCTGTTTCTGCAGTTTTCTTGTCTCCTTCTGCACCGCTGTTGGTTCTTTCTGCGCTGCTCTTGCTTCTTTCTGCACCTCTTTTGCCTGTTTCTGCAACTCTCTTGCCTCTTTCTATCCTTCTTGTGCCTCCTTCTGCACCTCTGTTGCTTCTTTCTGCACTTCTCCTGCGTCTTTTGCTGCACCCCTGTTGTCTCTTTCTGCACCTCTGTGGCTTCTTTCTGCACTTTCCTTGCTTCTTTCTGCACCTCTCTTGCTTCTTTCTACACCCCTCTTGTCTCTTTCAGCACCCCTCTTCTGCCTTTCTGCACCTCTCTTGCCTCTTTCTACAACTCTCCTGCATCTTTCTGCAGTTCTCTTGTCTCCTTCTGAACCTCTGTTGCTTCTTTCTGCACTTCTCTTGCCTCTTTCTGCACCTCTCTTGCCTCTTTCTGCACTTCTCTTGCCTCGTTCTGCACCTCTGTTTCTTCATTTTGTTCTTCTCTTGCCTTTTCCTGCACCCCTCTTGCCTCTTTCTGCACCTCTGTTGCTACTTTCTGCACTGCTCTTGCTTCTTTCTGGACCTCTCTTGTAGATTTCTGCACCCTCTTGCCTCTTTCTTCACCCCTCTTACCTCCTTCTGCACCTCTGTTGGTACTTTCTGCACTGCTCTTGCCTCTTTCTGCATACCTCTTGCCTCTCTCTGCGCCTCTGATGCTTGTTTCTTTCTGCACCTCTCTTGCTTCTTTCTGCACCCCTCTTGCCGTTTTCTGCACCCTTCTACCCTCTTTGTGCACCTCCCTTGCCTCGTTCTGTACCTCTTTTGCCTTTTTCTGCAACTCTCTTGCTTCTTTCTGCACCCCTCTTGCCTCTTTCTGCACCTCTGTTGCTTCTTTCTGCACTTCTCCTTCTTCTTTCTACACCTCTGAAGGTTCTTTCTGCACTGCTCTTGCTTCTTTCTGGACCTCTTTGCCTGTTTCTGCAACTCTCTTGCCTCTTTCTGCACTTCTCTTGCCTCCTTCTACACCTCTGCTGCTTCTTCCTGCACTTCTCTTGCCTTTTTATGTACCCCTCTTGCCTCTTTCTGCACCTCTGTTGCTTCTTTCAGCACCTCTCTTGCTTCTTTCTGCACCTCTCTTGGTTCTTTCTGCACCCTTCTTGCCTCTTACTGTACCCTTCTTTCCTCTTTCTGTACCTCTCTTGCCTCTTTCTGCACCCCTGTTCCCTTTTTCTGCAGCTCTCTTGCTTGTTTCTGCAACTTTCTTGCTTCTTTCTGCAGTTCTCTTGTATCTTTCTGCACCTCTGATGGTTTTTCAGCACTGCTCTTGCTACTTTCTGCACCTCTCTTGCAAATTCCTGCACCCCTCTTGTCTCTTTCTGCACCGCCCTTACCTCCTTCTGCACCTCTATTGGTTCTTTCTGCACCTCTGTTGCTTCTTTCTGCACCCCTCTTCCCTCTTTCTGCACCCTTCTCCCCTCTTTGTGCACCTCTCTTGCCTCTTCCTGCACCTCTGTTGCTTCTTTCTGCACTTCTCTTGCTTCTTTCTGCACCTCTGTTGGTGCTTTCTGCACCTCTCTTGCCTCTTTCTGCACCCCTCTTGCCTCCTTCTCCACCTCTGTTGGTTCTATCTGCACTGCTCTTGCTTCTTCTGCACCTCTTTTGCCTGTTTCTGCAACTCTCTTGCCTCTTTCTGCACTTCTCTTGCCTCCTTCTGCACCTCTGTTGCTTCTTTCTGCATTTCTCTTGCCTTTTTCTGCACCCCTCTTGCCTCTTTCTGCATCTCTGTTACCTCTTTCAGCAACTCTCTTGCCTCCTTCTGCACCTCTGTTGGTTCTATCTGCACTGCTCTTGCTTCTTTCTGCATATCTTTTGCCTGTCTCTGCAACTCTCTAGCCTCTTTCTGCACTTATCTTGCCTCTTTCTGCACCTCTGTTGCTTCTTTCTGCACTTCTATTGCCTTTTTCTGCATCCCTCTTGCCTCTTTCTGCACCTCTGTTGCTTCTTTCTGCACTTCTCTTGCTTCTTTCTGCACCTCTGTTGGTGCTTTCTGCACTGCTCTTGGTTCTTTCTGGACCTCTCTTGCAAATTTCTGCACCCCTCTTGCCTCTTTCTGCACCTCTTTTGCTTCTATCAGCACCTCTCTAGCTTCTTTCTGCACCTCTCTTGCTTCTTTCTGCACCCCTTTTTCCTCTTTCAGCACCCTCCTTCCCTCTTTGTGTACCTCTCTTGCCTCTTTCTGTATCCCTGGTCCCTTTTTCTGCACCTCTCCTGCCTGTTTCTGCAACTTTCTTGCTTCTTTCTGCAGTTCTCTTGTCTCCTTTTGCACCTCTGTTGCTTCTTTCTGCACCTCTCTTGCTTCTTTCTGCACCCCTCTTGCTTCTTTCTGTACCCGTCTTCCCTCTTTCTGTACATTTCTTGCCTCTTTCTGCACCCATGTTCCCTTTTTCTGCACCTCTCTTGCCTGTTTCTGCAGTTTTCTTGTCTCCTTCTGCACCTCTGTTGGTTCTTTCTGCGCTGCTCTTGCTTCTTTCTGCACCTCTTTTGCCTGTTTCTGCAACTCTCTTGCCTCTTTCTATCCTTCTTGTGCCTCCTTCTGCACCTCTGTTGCTTCTTTCTGCACTTCTCCTGCGTCTTTTGCTGCACCCCTGTTGTCTCTTTCTGCACCTCTGTGGCTTCTTTCTGCACTTTCCTTGCTTCTTTCTGCACCTCTCTTGCTTCTTTCTACACCCCTCTTGTCTCTTTCAGCACCCCTCTTCCGCCTTTCTGCACCTCTCTTGCATCTTTCTACAACTCTCCTGCATCTTTCTGCAGTTCTCTTGTCTCCTTCTGAACCTCTGTTGCTTCTTTCTGCACTTCTCTTGCCTCTTTCTGCACCTCTCTTGCCTCTTTCTGCACCCCTCTTGCCTCTTTCTGCACTTCTTTTGCCTGTTTCCGCAACTCTCTTGCTTCTTTCTGCACCCCTCTTGCCTCTTTCTGTACCTCTGTTGCTTCTTTCTGCACTGCTCTTGCTTCTTTCTGCACTTCTCTTGCCTTTTTCTGCAACTCTCTTGCTTCTTTCTGCACCTCTGTTGCTTCTTTCTGCACCTCTGTTGCTTCTTTTTGCACTACTCTTGCTTCCTTCTGTACCTCTGTTGGTGCTTTCTGCACTGCTCTTGCTTCTTTTTGGACCTCTTGCAAATTTCTGCACCCCTCTTGCCTCCTTCTGCACCCCTGTTGGTTCTATCTGCACTGCTCTTGCTTCTTTCTGCACCTCTTCTGCCTGTTTCTGCAACTCTCTTGCCTCTTTCTGAACTTCTCTTGCCTTCTTCACCTCTGTTGCTTCTTTCTGCACTTCTCTTGCCTTTTTCTGCACCCCTCTTGCCTCTTTCTGTACCTCTATTGCTTCTTTCAGCACCTCTCTAGCTTCTTTCTGCACCTCTCTTGCTTCTTTCTGCACCCCTCTTTCCTCTTTCTGCACCCTGCTTCCCTCTTTGTGCACCTCTCTTGCCTCTTTCTGTACCCCTGTTCCCTTTTTCTGCACCTCTCCTGCCTGTTTCTGCAACTTTCTTGCTACTTTCTGCAGTTCTCTTGTCTCCTTCTGCACCTCTGTTGCTTCTTTCTGCACCTCTCTTGCTTCTTTCTGCACCCCTCTTGCTTCTTTCTATACCCTTCTTCCCTCTTTCTGTACATCTCTTGCCTCTTTCTGTACCCATGTTCCATTTTTCTGCAGCTCTCTTGCCTGTTTCTGCAGTTCTCTTGTCTCCTTCTTCACCTCTGTTGGTTTTTATGCACTGCTCTTGCTACTTTCTGCACCTCTCTTACAAATGTTTGCACCCCTCTTGTCTCTTTCTGCACCCCTCCTACCTCCATCTACACCTCTGTTGGTTCTTTCTGCACTGCTCTTGCTTCTTTCTGCACCTCTTTTGCCTGTTTCTGCAACTCTCTTGCCTCTTTCTGTCCTTCTTGTGCCTCCTTCTGCACTTCTGTTGCTTCTTTCTGCACTTCTCTTGCCTCTTGCTGCACCCCTGTTGCCTCTTTCTGCACCTCTGTTGCTTCTTTCTGCACTTCTCTTGCTTCTTTCTGCACCTCTCTTGCTTCTTTCTGCACCCCTCTTGTCTCTTTCTGCACCCCTCTTCCCCCTTTCTGCACCTCTCGTGCCTCTTTCTGCACCCCTGTTACATTTTTCTGCACCTCTCTTTCCTGTTTCTACAACTCTCCTGCATCTATCTGCAGTTCTCTTGTCTCCTTCTGAAACTATGTTGCTTCTTTCTGCACTTCTCTTGCCTCTTTCTGCATCTCTTTTGCCTCTTTCTGCACCCCTTTGGCTTCTTTCTGCACCTCTTTTGCCTGTTTCTGCAACTCTCTTGCTTCTTTCTGCACTTATCTTGATTCTTTCTGCACCTCTGTTGGTTCTATCTGCACTGCTCTTGCTTCTTTCTGCACCTCTTTTGCCTGTTTCTGCAACTCTCTTGCCTCTTTCTGCACTTCTGTTGCCTCCTTCTGCACCTCTGTTGCTTCTTTCTGCACTTCTCTTGCCTTTTTCTGCACCCCTCTTGCCTCTTTATGCACCTCCGTTGCTTCCTTCTGCACCTCTGTGGCTTCTTTCTGCACTTCTCTTGCTTCTTTCTGCACCTCTGTCGGTGCTTTATGCACTGCTCTTGCTTCTTTCTGGACCTCTCTTGCAAATTTCTGCACCCCTCTTGCCTCTTTCTGCACCCCTCTTGCCTCCTTCTGCACCCCTGTTGGTTCTATCTGCACTGCTCCTGCTTCTTTCTGGACCTCTTCTGCCTGTTTCTGCAACTCTCTTGACTCTTTCTGCACTTCTCTTGCCACCTTCTTCACCTCTGTTGCATCTTTCTGCATTTCGCTTGCCTTTTTCTGCACCCCTCTTGCATCTTTCTGCACCTCTATTGCTTCTTTCAGCATCTCTCTAGCTTCTTTCTGCACCTCTCTTGCTTCTTTCTGCACCTCTCTTGCTTCTTTCTGCACCCCTCTTTTCTCTTTCTGCACCCTTCTTCACTCTTTGTGCACCTCTCTTGCCTCTTTCTGTACCCCTTTTCCCTTTTTCTGCACCTCTCTTGCCTGTTTCTGCAACTTTCTTGCTTCTTTCTGCAGTTCTCTTGTCTCCTTCTGCACCTCTGTTGGTTCTATCTGCACTGCTCTTGCTTCTTTCTGCACCTCTTTTGCCTGTTTCTGCAACTCTCTTGCCTCTTTCTGCACTTCTATTGCCTCCTTCTGCACCTCTGTTGCTTTTTTCTGCACTTCGCTTGCCTTTTTATGCATCCCTCTTGCCTCTTTCTGCACCTCCGTTGCTTCTTTCTGCACCTCCGTTGCTTCTTTCTGCACCTCTGTTGCTTCTTTCTGCACTTCTCTTGCTTCTTTCTGCACCTCTGCCGGTGCTTTCTGCACTGCTCTTGCTTCTTTCTGGACCTCTCTTGCAAATTTCTGCACCCCTCTTGCCTCTTTCTGCACCCCTCTTGCCTCCTTCTGCACCCCTGTTGGTTCTATCTTCACTGCTCCTACTTCTTTCTACACCTCTTCTGCCTGTTTCTGCAACTCTCTTGACTCTTTCTGCACTTCTCTTGCCTCCTTCTTCACCTCTGTTGCTTCTTTCTGCATTTCTCTTGCCTTTTTCTGCACCCCTCTTGCCTCTTTCTGCACCTCGATTGCTTCTTTCAGCAGCTCTCTAGCTTCTTTCTGCACCTCTCTTGCTTCTTTCTGCACCCCTCTTTCCTCTTTCTGCACCCTTCTTCCCTCTTTGTGCACCTCTCTTGTCTCTTTCTGTACCCCTGTTCCCTTTTTCTGCACCTCTCTTGCCTGTTTCTGCAACTTTCTTGCTTCTTTCTGCAGTTCTCTTGTCTCCTTCTTTCTGCACCTCTGTTGCTTCTTTCTGCACCTCTCTTGCTTCTTTCTGCACCCCCTCTTGCCTCTTTCTGTACCCTTCTTCCCTCTTTCTGTACATCTCTTGACTCTTTCTGCACCCCTGTTCCCTTTTTCTGCACCTCTCTTGCCTGTTTCTGCAGTTCTCTTGTCTCCTTCGTCACCTCTGTTGGTTCTTTCTGCACTGCTTTTGCTTCTTTCTGCACCTCCTTTGCCTGTTTCTGCAACTCTCTTGCCTCTTTCTGTACTTCTTGTGCCTCTTGCTGCACCCCTGTTGCCTCTTTCTGCACCTCTGTTGCTTCTTTCTGCACCTCTGTTGCTTCTTTCTGCACTTCTCTTGCTTCTTTCTGCACCTCTCTTGCTTCTCTTTGCACCCCTCTTGTCTCTTTCTGCACCCCTCTTCCCTCTTTCGGCACCTCTCTTGCCTCTTTCTGCACCCCTGTTACCTTTTTATGCACCTCTCTTTCCTGTTTCTACAACTCTCTTGCCTCTTTCTGCAGTTCTCTTGTTTCCTTCTACACCTCTGTTGCTTCTTTCTGCACTTCTCTTGCCTCTTTCTGCACCCCTCTTGCCTCTTTCTGCACCGCTGACGGTACTTTCTGCACTGCTCTTGCTTCTTTCTGCACCTCTCTTGTAAATTTTTACACCCATCTGGCCTCTTTCTGTACCCCTCTTCCCTTTTTATGCACTTCTCTCGCCTCTGTTTGCACCCCTCTCGCCTCTTTCCACCTCTTTTGCTTCTTACTGCACTTCTCTTGCCTCTTTCTGCACCCTTTTGCCTCTTTATGCACCTCTGTTGTTTTTTTCTGCACTGCTCTTGCTTCTTTCTGCACCTCTCTTGCAAATTTCTGCACCCCTTTTGCCCCTTTCTGTACCCCTCTTCCTTCTTTCTGCACCTCTCTTGCCTCTGTCTGCACCCCTGTTCCCTCTTTCTGCAGCTCTTTTGCCTGTTTCTGCAACTCTCTTGCTTCTATCTGAACTTTTCTCGCCTCTTTCTGTACTCAAATGGGAAGTGCAAGCTGTCAAGTTTAAAGGTCTGCGTGCTCTTGTGACTGAGGTATATGTCTACTTGCACATGTATTCTTACATGTGTTATGCATCTGAAGATGGTAGCTTAAAAAGCGGGTAACTTCTCCTATAGGTGGTCAAATCTTCTCAGTTCTGCTCTGTCTTTCGGTTGCACAGGAAGAAATAGAGTAGGAAATGTCGACTGCACTAATATTGAGTGCAAAATATCGAGATACATAAATATCGACTGCAAGAATATCGTGGCCAAGAATATCGAGTTTCAGGTAAGAAATATCGTTTTCTAAAATATCGAAGTAATTAATATCGTTTGCAAAAATAAAGTTGTAAAAATATCGTTTTTTTAGTTAGTGTTATGTATTTTAGTATGTATTTTAAATGTATGTGCTCTATTTTTTTGTCTAAGTATTGCATTTGTTTTTTAATATGTGTTACATTTTTAGAAGTTATTAATTTTATTTTAATTAAATTTAACGTTTTAGTTCCGTAGCGGGTTGTGGGTTTATTGAGGAATAGGGTGGGAAGTAATTTCATTATAATAAATTGAATATTAATTTTTATTTATTAGTATTTATTTATTTTTGATTTTATAGTGTTAATTGTGGGAATTAATGTATAATTAATTAATTAATAATTGGCTGTTAATTTTTATTGATTAATTAATTGGTAAATATGTTAATTGTGTCATTTTTTTAGGAGCGGGTTGTTGGTTTATAGGGGAATGGGTTGGGAAGTAATTCAATTATAATTCATTTATTAATATTTTTTATTAATTAATATTTATTTATTTTATATTTTATATTGTTAACTGTGGGAATTAATGTATTATTAATTATTTATTTATTGTTTGTTAATTATTATTAATTAATTGGTAATTATGTTAATTGTGTTATTATTTTAGGAGCGGGTTGTGGGTTGATAGGGGAGTAGGGTGGGAAGTAATTTAATTTTAATACATTTATTAATATTTTTAATATAATATTTAATTTATTTTATTTTATAGTGTTAATTGTGTGAATTAATTTATTAATTATTTATATTTTTGCTTGTTAATTGTTATTAATTAATTTAACTGTTAATTAATTATGTTAATTGTGTCATGTTTTACGTAATTGGTGGTGGTATTTATAGGGGAATATTGTGGGAGGTAATTTATTTATAATTAATTAATTAATTATTTGTTAATTAATGCTAATTAATGAATTACATTTTAAATATGCCAATTGTGTAATAATTTTGAATTGTGGGGTTTATAGTGGTAAATGGTGGGAAGTAATTTCTTTTAAATTAATTAATGATTTGTTAATTGATATTAATTGATTAATGTAAAATTAGTTATGGAAATTGTGTAAATATTTATAGGTGTGTGTTTTGGCATTGTTTGGGGTAGAGGGTGGAAAGTAATTTAGTTTAAATAAATTAATCATTACTTGATCATTAATATTCATTTATTAATTGATAAATATTTTTGGTAATTGTTTAGTTTTTATTTTGTTTGGGGATTTATATTCAATAGCTGTAACGTTTGGTTTGTACATTAATTTTTACATTATTAAATGTGTTCTATAATTATTAATATTTGTTAAATTGATAATTAATTGTGTTAATTATAGAGGTACACTTTTTTGTTTAATTTAGATGCATGTTGTAAATTGTGTGGTGTTATTGGGTAGGAAAACAAATATTACATTTATGTAATTTTTAATTTTTTGATTAAGATAAATTTCTATTACAAAATATTTATTTGTTTGTAAATTGTTAAATTAAAAAATATATATTTTTATGTCAATTTTAGATTTTTGCTACATTGAAATATTTTTATATGTTTTGTTAATTTTTATATTTTTATATATGTTTTGTTTTTGGGTTTTTTATTATATTTTGTATTGTAGTTGATCTTTTGTTTGTTTTTAAATTTAATTTTTTTTCTGTGGGAATAGTAATTTTTACCCCTCCCCTAACCAACACTTTCCCTACTGTTGCATTCACAGGAGTGGGAATAGTAATTTATACCCCTACGCTATCCAACACTTTCCCTACTGTTGCACTTGCTGGAGTGGGAATA
The DNA here is from genome assembly GCA_963921515.1 of Calotriton arnoldi. NCBI lineage: Eukaryota > Metazoa > Chordata > Amphibia > Caudata > Salamandridae > Calotriton > Calotriton arnoldi. Next base: position 593,884 of record CAWUFW010001896.1, read on the forward strand.
GTAAATTTTTTCCTTCTGCTATCCAACACTTTCCCTACTGTTGCACTTGCTGGAGTGGGAATAGTAATTTTTATCTCTCCGCTATCCAACACTTTCCCTACTGTTGCACTCATTGGAGTGGGAATAGTAAATTATTCCCCTCCGCTATCCAACACTTTCCCTACTGTTGCATTCGCTGGAGTGGGAATAGTAAATTATTCCCCTCCGCTATCCAACACTTTCCCTACTGTTGCATTCGCTGGAGTGGGAATAGTAAATTATTCCCCTCTGCTATCCAACACTTTCCCTACTGTTGCACTCGCTGGAGTGGGAAAAGTAATTTTTTACCCTCCGCTATCCAACACTTTCCCTACTGTTGCTCTCATTAGAGTGGGAATAGTAAATTATTCCCCTCCACTATTCAACACTTTCCCTACTGTTGCACTCATTGGAGTGGGAATAGTAAATTATTCCCCTCCGCTATCCAACACTTTCCCTAGTGTTGCACTCGCTGGAGTGGGAATAGTAAATTATTCCCCTCTGCTATCCAACACTTTCCCTACTGTTGCACTCGCTGGAGTGGGAAAAGTATATTTTTACCCTCCGCTATCCAACACTTTCCCTACTGTTGCTCTCATTAGAGTGGGAATAGTAAATTATTCCCCTCCACTATCCAACACTTTCCCTACTGTTGCAATCACTGGAGTGGGAATAGTAAATTATTCCCCTCTGCTATCCAACACTTTCCCTACTGTTGCACTCGCTGGAGTGGGAATAGTAATTTGTTACCCTCCGCTATCCAACACTTTCCCTACTGTTGCACTAAATGTAGTTTAAAATGTAGGTTTAAAAAATATTACATATTTTAATATTTTAATTTATATTATAATTTTTTTAAAATTTTTATGTTACAGGTGTATGTATATATATATTTATCTTTATTTTTTAATATATTTCTAACATTTTATAATTAATTAAAATTATTATTTATTAACTATTTTTAAGTAAATATATATATATTACATTTTATATATGTATGTTTAATTTATTTTTAAATTACATTTATTACTTATAATTGCTAAAATTTACAAATAAATCTAAATATTTTTTTAAAGTAAAATGTATTATTTAATTTATTTTACATTATTGATAATACATATAAAAAAACTATGGGGCCCATTACGATACCCGGCGTAAATAAATCCGCCAGGCATGGAATCGGCAAAATACCGCCCGCATACACCGTCTGAACACCGACCACGCCATTACGATAACACAAACCGAAAACCGCCATCGGCGGAAAAATCACACAAAATACCGCCCGCCATCGTCCGAGTCGGAGTCAAACCGCCCGCCACGGACGGAAACACGCCCGACAACACAAAACCGCCCGCCCTCACGCCCGACACACCGCACGTGAAATTACGATCGCACCGCCATGAGCGCGGGAAAACCACAAATATACCGCCCGCCAGCGCAAACAACGCCGATGCCAATCGACACGGCAGAAACCATGGCGCCCACGTCCCTGCACAGAAACCATCCGCTCACAAAACCAATAGCACACAACATGGCCAATAAGTCCACACAGCAAGGCACGCACAAATACACAAGCACAGTACACATCCCGAAAACACCCCCCCGGACAAACAAAAAATACAAAGGCCAGAATACCAGACACAACACACCTGAAAACAACAGACCATGAGGACACACCCACATAGGTAAGTACAAAAGCAGAACTCCCACAGACCACAACCCCTTGCAACATTGCAAACCAGAGAGGAGAGGAGAGGACACAGTGACACAGCAAGGACAGCAGCACACCACAGAAACGCACACATCACAACCACCACCATCACCAAACACCGGCACCACAAACCCCCTGCACATTACACAACACACACCGCACCAGCACCACAAACACCATGGCACCACAAAGAATGCCCAAGTTCACGCCCATGGAGCTGACGGTCATGGTCGACGAGATCATCAAGGTGCACCCACAAATCTATGGGAACATGGTCCAGCACACACCACTAGCCACCAGAAACAGAATGTGGAACCGGATCGTAGACCAGGTCAATGCAGTCGGGACCCTGCCCAGGAACAGAGTAGAAATAAACAAACGGTGGAATGACGTCAAGAGCCTGGTCAAGAAGAAGGAGGGCAAAAATAGAGAGCTGGCTGCAGTCACTGGCGGAGGGAATCCCGCGCTCTTCAAGACCTTCAAAGCGTGGGAGGAGAAGGTGCGAGTCATCATCCATCCCGAGATCCTCGCCGGATTAGCAGGGGGAGTGGAGGCTGGTAAGTACAAACTAATGTATACCAGCACACCGCTATGTACTCACATGCACTACCACCATGCCACAGCTCCCAGGGACAAACACCCCCATGTCCAGCACACAATACACAACACATCACACACACATACAACAGACACCACCACACACAGCCCAAACAGAACAACTGTAAGATGCGTGGGGACATGTGTACACTCAGCCAGCCACGTAACCACCAACAGGTCCCCAAATATGCCAGAAGCGCCACAACGAGCACCCACCACACCCATGTGTCCGCCATAGCTGCACTAACCGACAAGTAACAGTTAAGTGGCAGGAACACAAAGTGCAGTGGGTGGGAGGGTGGACAGCCCAAGTACAAAACACACCAGGCCCCTAGTCCCACCGTACAGCAAGGAGGAGCATCCCCACACCCCACAGCCACGTGTCAGCCACCGCAGTGCACAACGACAGCCGAAAGGTAGACATCACGGTCCACAGCAATCGGTATCAGTGGGTGTCCAGCCACCACTACGACCCACAACACCCCCCACCCCCACAGACCTGCAACATGGAGCACCCCCGCTTAGAGCCATGTGGCATCCAGCACAGTGCACGCACGAACAACTTGCAGGTGGGAAACTGGACAGGGCTGGATTACTGGAGGCATGAGGACCGGAACACGACCAACACATGGGACATGTCACGTAGCAGACGAACACGCAGCACCGCCCACCGTCACGAACAAGTGAACAATGTGCACACGGATATGAACCACAGAGTCACACCCCACATGACCCATCACAAACACAGCAACACCCAAGGAGCCACGTCTGCATGCACAAGCCACACTGAACATAGTACCACACGGCAGCCACTGTGCAACCCATCACACACAACCGAAACACCATTGAAGTCCTGTCCATGTAGCCCCCACTGCCTGTCAACCCCACACCCCACAACTACGCCTATGTAAGACAAACAACACTAGACGCAACAGAGCGGAACAACAGAAATGCACACGAACACCACTGAACCCATCAAACTCACAGACACACCATGCACATACAACATACCATCCATCCCATCCGTCAGCCCCAGTCTCATGAAAGGCATGTCATCCGCACAGCTGCCACACATACAGCAGTCACGCTAAGACACATGCCCATGACCAACCATGTGCCAGAAGTCAATTAAGCGCACGACACACTGTGAGCAACAACACACAACATGGGCCACACCCCCCGAGCACTGCAGTGATGCACATGGCACAGGGCAGCACGCACACCAAGGAGATGGGACAACTGCAATACGTTGGCTGGCACACAACTATCACTCACTCATAACGATGCGTCCAATGCCATGTCCAGTAACCACAACAGACAGCAAATATGCAGGGCATGTCAGGCATGCACACACCTCAGACCATGCACTGTCATGCTGCCACAACACATGTCACGTTCGGCACTCATGGCTCACAGCATGTACCCCAAAAGCATATCCCCTCCCAAATGCGAATCTGGGGCATGGCCCCCATGTTGCCATATGCGTTCCTAAGCGTCCCATTTGAACCCCAAAAGCATATCCCCTCCCAAATGCGAATCTGGGGCATGGCCCCCATGTTGCCATATGCGTTCCTAAGCGTTCCATATGAACTCCAAAAGCAAAGTAAAAACCAGACCCAGGATGGGCCAGGAGCCCGCATACACCAGAGTCACAATGAGTAGGGGCAAAGCAACACACCCATCGGCATGGCCAATCCGTCCCATGCCACATGTGCACAGCACACAGTCCCATTGCCTAGCACACACAACTACAGATGCCACAGCCACACACTCGCCTCCGGGAAACCCATGTACGAGATTGCACGAACTGCCAATGTCAGACGACTAATACATACTTCGCCAGGTGCAACACAATAACAAATCTCATTCTCTCCACAGGTGACGAACTGCTGGACGCTGGGGATGGAGACAGCAGCCAGCACAGCCAGCCTACAAGCCCCCAACGAGGACACACGGATCTGGAGGATCTGTCCACCTCTTCGGACACGGACCACCAAGCTGGCCCATCTGGCGTGGCAGGGCCCAGCCGCTCCCCAGGACCCCTCCTACCCACCAACCCATCATCCAGGGCTGCTGAACAGTCCCAGCCCCCTGCTGCCACTGTCGTTGCGGCCACTCCCACGGTCATTGCGGCCACACCCACGGTCATTGCGGCCACTACCACTGCCGCAACCGCCACCATCGCCGCACCGACCACCACCGCCACCACCACCACCACGTCTTCGCTGGCACCAGCCCCAGCGCAGGTGGTGGCCCGGCCGACTGGATCCACCCTGGGAGCCACAGCGAGGACCGCGGTATGCAATGTGGCTAGTGGGCAGGCCGGTGGCAGCAGGACTGGTAGGAGGAGCAGGGTCAGGGAAACGCCAGCCTCCCCTGGGAGCCATGCCCTGCCTCAAATGGCCAGAGTCCTTGGGGCCTATGAGGAGGCCCAAGAACAATGGGTCAGGTCTGCCACAGACACGCGGGAGGTGCTGGGGGTGCTGAGGTCCATGGACGCCCATATGGGCCAAATCGTGTCCCGTATGGACCAACTCGTGGACCTCATGGGCCAGCTGGTGGTGGCGGTGGGGTCACAGGCAAAGCCAGCAACACCACCTCCGCCACCACCTGCTAGGGCGCAGGGTCGGCCAGCAGTGTCCACATCCCCTGCGACCACAGCCAGTGAGCACACCTCACCCACCACCAGCAGGTCGCCACCACACACCCCCCCTCCCAAACGTGGAAGGGGCCGTCCGAAGAGGAAACAGGTCTCCCGGGAGGACTTCGCATTCACCAGTCGCAAGTGAGGCAGCCATCCAGCCTTCCGCCAGCCTGCCTTGACCAGCCACTGCATTGACTTGCTCTACGATCCCACTCCACACAGCCAGCTGGATGGCATGTGTGTGTTGGACCATGGACATAGAACCAGTGGGTACACCCTGAGCTTCACGCAGCCATGACCGACAGCTCATTGACACTGCACGCACCACTTTTGTCATCACCTTACGCACAATCACATGTCACAGTTTGTAATAAATGCACCTTTTTCACTAACTGCTGTCTGTGCCCTGTGTTTTATTTGTACGGAATACAACGGCCACCTTGGGCGGAAAGGCACCTGATGCGTGGCATGGCAATGGAATCCGGACGGCCTGTAGGGACCTAGGGGTGGGAGACAGAACAGGAGCACATTCAATGAGTGTGTCACACACCCATCACACAGTACATGTCAACAACTACAAGCAATGTACACACATCGCACAGAGCAATAGGGCACAATGCCACAGTCACCAACAGTGGCATACTACCCTGGCCATGGAGCGTTGACACACAGCACGTAGTGAACAAACGGCCACCCTGACACAGCACACACACACCTGCACAGATACAGCCACATCAGCCGTCGTACATGGACACTCACCGTCAAGTGAAGTAGCGGGCGATGAGCTGCTGCCGCACATTCCCAGCTTCCTCCTCTCCGCTGTCCTCCTCACTCGAGCTGTCCTGGTCTGCGGGCTGGGGCCCTGGTTGATCTCCGTCATCCACAATGAGAGGGATCTGCTTCCGAATGGCCAGATTGTGCAGCATGCAGCACGCCACCACTATCTGGCACACCTTCTGTGGGGAGTACGCCAGTGCACCCCCGGTGCGGTCCAGGCACCTGAACCTGGACTTGAGGAGGCCAAAGGTACGCTCGACCACACGTCTGGTCCTCCCATGTGCCTCATTGTATCGATCGTCTGCTGGGGTGCGAGGATTCCTCAATGGACTGAGCAGCCATGCCCCATTCGGATACGCAGAGTCACCTGGGTGTGAGGGACACAGAGAACCGTTGCTATTCCAACTGGACAGGGGACAGCATCGCACAACCAGCACGCTACACCACTCCACATACTCACCGACAATACAGCCACGATCCTGTTGCAGATTGGCCATCAGTCGTGGCAAGATGCTGTTGCGCATTATGTGTGCGTCATGGGCCGAGCCTGGAAACTTGGCACACACGTGGGTGATCACCATGTCCGCAAGGCACACCACTTGCACATTCAGGGAGTGCGTGTGCTTCCTGTTGCGGTACAGGTGCTCAGTGGCCTGTGGTGGGACAAGGCCAACATGTGTGCAGTCAATGGCTCCCACGACGTGTGGGATTCTGCCAAGGGCATAGAATGCACCCTTCACTGCCGCCAATTCACGAGCCCTGGGGAAGCGGATGTACCTGTTCCGGTAAAGCATCATGGCTGCCAGTACATCCCTCAGCACCTTGCTGAACATGGGCTGGGACATCCCACCTCCACTGCCCACTGTGTGCTGGAATGACCCAGTGGCGAAGAAATGCATGGCGGCCATCACCTTAGCCGTGGGGGTGACAGCAGTCGGATACACCCTGCGGGGACGGAGATGGGGCTCTAACATGGCACACAGTCGATGCAGGGTTGGCCTGTCCAGCCGAAACTTCCTGATAACCTCTGTATCGTCCATGTCCGCCAGCAATTGGTATGGGCGGTCAATGTTCGGTCTCCGCCTGGGGAAAATGGCAGAGGACACATGTCAAAGCAACACGACACATAGCAATTTCGCATACACATCACTGACATGACTGAGCAAGCACATGTGCCACAGCCCAGCTGTCAAGCTGGGACGGCACGGCCACAATACACTTACACAGGTCTCCCAACAATGGCAATGGCAAGTGAGACATACCACTGCCATGGTCATGCACATGGGGATCTAGGCCCCAATGACTTGCGGGGCGTGCTGATGGGGACTGACTGCATATTCGTCAAGCGGCAACGCCACGGCGACATGAGTGTCTGCTGAGCATGGAACTGCTTCCGAGGCTGGATGAGTATGGCACACGACGACGACGATGTGGGCACGGGCTGAGCGGCCAATACAAGTGGGACCTGTGGCACGAGGGGATATGAGACAGTAGTAGGTGTCAGCACTGCACCCTATGTACAGCACTGTACGGATCACAGCTCCCGAAACATTGACTGGTGTCCACATTGACAGCCCCATGCCAAGACGGCTGTGTGCTTGCAGTCACACGTCACAGGTGAGAGGTTACATTGCACGTGCCAGGTGGCAGACGTACATAGTGGGAGCTGGCATGTGTGTGCATGTGTCTCCTGTTCAGGATCCACCAGATGGGCGCTGACTCTGTACTGACCATTGGACACAGCATGTTCCGTGGAAGGCTTGTGTGTGTGGGATGGTGGCACTGGATGTGCCTCCGTTGGGTGGGGGGCCATGCACAGGGCGGGTACGTCGATGATTGCGCATTGTTGGTCACGGTGGGTGCACCCACTAAGATGTGTTGCCCTGTGTTCAATTCCTATGTCCGCATGATGATGGACTGTGGATGTGGGCAGACTACACATTGGTCGATGTGCTGTCTATATGCATGTGCCTTCACACCAGGCACAGCTGCCCCTGCACATGTGACCCCTGCTGGACTCGCTGCTGGGTCTGTGGAGCTGATGCACCTTCTGCGCGTGGGGCGGACAGCTCTCCTCACTTCCCTCATTGCGCATGTCATGTCTTTGCCGCAGGTGACATGGATCATGGAGGGCCCACATGTACGCGTGGGTAGGCTACACATGATTGTTCACTGGTCGCCACCCCCAGTCAGTGTTTCGAATGGGAAGGTTGTCGTGCTGGTGGTATGTTCGATGTGGCGGATGGGCGGGCCTAGGTGCGGGCTTACATTCCGGACATGGGGGGTAGTTGAATTGGCGACTAGTTGCAGTACACACGGGACACGTCTCTTCCTTTCCACATCTGGGTCATCCCTTGTACTAACTGACAGTGATACAGTCATCTTCGCCCCAGCCCTCATGTCCTCCCCTCGCCCCCCAATATGCATGCTCACCTGCGAGGCTAGCGCTTGCACAGGCAGCCCCAAGCTCGCACCAGAGAGGGCAAGGAGTGTATGTGTGGGTCCAGTTGCACGAGTGGGCTGTCTCAGGGTATGATGTGTGGCGGGACGCCGTCCACCTGCGTGGTGCCCCAAATGGAGACCCGGCCTGCATGGACTATGCATCACAGTCTTCGCCTTCCGGATCCGCCACCTGCGACACCCAGTGGCTGTGGCTGCCCTTGCGGCCAGGCCGCGTCCGTCTGTGGCTGATGGCCCACACATTCACTCTTTGGCCTCTCTGGGGAGGGCTCAGGGGTGGTGGCGCACGCGCTTGCACTTAGTCGCAATGGCATGTGTCGTGGTTGGTATGATGGGCAATGGATGGGATGGTGCGAGCCACCTCCCGTGACGTCAGTGCTGCTCGTGCTGTGGTGCGTCCCCCTACACTTCCATGTGACTTGTGCCATGCTAGACGTTGAGGTACTATTGCCTGCGTGATATGACCAGGAGGAGCGCGAGGAGACCTCTCACACACCATGCTCCACTGCCATCCCGTGCCCTGTATCGCCTGTGCGGATTGACTATGTTGGGGTTACACCTGGTCGACTGGGGCTGTGTGTGCCTTGTCAAGGGGCATGGCGGGCGCACAACAGGATCCAGCTTGTCCACAGAGGGTGGGCTGAGGTGCGCCTGGTACCGCTTTGTACGTGTGCCCGGCTGCTGTGCACACACGTGTTCACTCCCCCTGACAGGTGTCCTCTCACAATGCCCAGGGAAGCGGTGGTGTACTGTTCATGACCCCTCCCAACACGGCGTGCTCCGACTTGGCATGTGCGCATCTACCCGTCGCACCCACCCACCTGAGCACTGCGTCCATACGACTTCACACGACACATGTGTGTCTTCCACAGTAGTGCTACTCATTTGCGTTGACATCCAATACCAGTGGACTACATGGTCATGTCACGACTGCCGTGTACTTCACATACTCTCATCCTCTCTCATTCGTACTTGTGAAATGAGTCAGCGGAGACAGTTTTGGTTTCAAACATTATATTGAGTCTTCTGTCCTCTGTGATGCAGTATAGTGGACACTACTGGCAGCGGAATACATGTTGAGGATATACTGAGCATGATTACAAATGGGATAGGGTGTGGGGTTACATCTGCTTGGCCAAGGCTGTGCTAATGTACATTTACGTATAGCTGCGGAGCTGCGGACTTTGACACAGACGGTATACATGTAGCCTACCAGACCGCTCGGCATCATGGGCACAGTCCATCTCAGTTCCATGTGACAGGTTTGCTGCGGTTGTTCCTCATGCACGCGTGCATGTGAGATGACATCAGGGCATGTGCTTGCGTGCATGCAGCGGCGTGCCACTTGTTGTTGCACTGTGGTGGTTACTGGACATGTCACAGTCACTGGGGTCGTGTTGTTGTTGTATGCACTTGTCGTCCATGCAAAGGTCCTGGTATGGGATTCCCGGGGCGGGGGTGGGAGGGGTGCAGCACCCACAGACTCCAGGCGACCTATTCATGTCCACTGAGCGGTGTGTGTGTCCATGTGCGCTGGATCCATGTCGTGTCCTGGTTGTTCGTGCAGTTCCGTCCATGTGGGTGCGATGCACAGAGCCCATGCCACTGCCTCCCACGATGCATGCGGTGTTCCTGGATGTGATGGGGAACAGTGTGCATGTCCCGGTCATATCCGATGTCATGGCGATGTCGTTGATGGTGTGGTTACAGTTGCCGGTCGTTTGGTATGGCTGTTGTGGTGGTGACTGGCCAGTCCGTGCGGAAGCTAAGCATGGGTGCGGGGTTGGACATCATAGGTCACTCGGGGAACCTGCGTTGTGGTCCGACGAATTTACAGGTTGTCAGGTATGCGATGCCGTCCAGCAGGGCTTCCATGTCATTGGTGGTGTACATGTTTGCCAGCCAATGAAGCGGATGGTGGCTGTCAAGGTGTTGTTCGTAGGTTGTCCCTTGGAGGACCATGATGGGGCATGCTGGGTGACATTCGATGTAGCTGTTCTCGATGATCCGTCGTGTGGAGGCACAGTGGTTCCATTTCAGTGCGCGTGCGATGTTGGCCACATACGCCATGCCCCCATAGGCAGAGCAGGCCCTGTCGTGTGCGTCCAGAGGGAGGAGTAGTGGTAGCAGGTCCGCCTTCAGACATGCCGGGTTGGAGAGGCATATCTCGACGGGATGCTGGTAGGGACACCTCCGACAGTAGAAGACGGGCATGACGCAGCTGAACAATGTGATGCGGTAAGTCAGTCGGTAACTTACGTTCAGCAGGGACAGGAGATCGCATCCCAATGTATGTATCGTGTTGGTTTGGTACAGCTTGAGCTGTTCGGCGTAGTTGGGTAGGTGTGTTGCGGTTGCCATTTCGCAGCGGTTCGTAGAGGTGGCGTGCTCCGGCTGTGTGTGCAGTCTGCAATGTGCACGCTCCGGGGTTGCTGTGAGCTCTGTGTAGTCGTGGGGAGACAGGACTTGTGTTCTGTTGGCTTGTTTGGAGGACACGGGCCCTCTTCCCACATGCTTCTCAGACAGTTCAAGGTCGGTGCTGTGTGACTCCTTCCAATTAACTTGCATGTGGCCGACATGGGGGAGTGTTTTCTTGTTTCTTCCCCGTCCGTTGTGTGCTTCTGTGATATGCGCTATCTGCCCTGTGGTCGGTCTCCTCGGCATGCCTGTGTTGGTCTATTCTTGGACAATGGCTGTATTCACCGGCTTCTGTCGTAGGGCTGTGGTTTCGGTGTTGGAATGGAAGGTCATTCAGTGCTGTCTGCTCTCCCTTGTGTGGGCGGCAGGCTGCCTTTCCGCTCTGCGTTGGGCCTTGTGTGTGGATGTAATTCTTGGGCCACCTGTTGTCGGTCCCCGTGCTCTTTGGTGTTCCGTTTTATATGTCTTGTTCATATGTGCAGGGTGGTATGGGTTTTTCAGTGTGGTACTGGCGTTCCTCTTCCCGAAGGAGCCCTGCTTCTCCTAGTTGGTGTTGCCGCCGCTGTGTGCTACGCCATGTTTGTTACACTGGGGTGTGTCCTGCTGTTGCGTGACTTCACTGACATGTGTGCGTCGGTTGTGTGGCGTTGGGTGTTGTCCGTGATTTGGGCGTTGGGGACATGTCTGTGGCAGGCCTGTCACGTGTCATGTGCGTTCGGGGTGGGGCTGATGTGTGTGCTGCTTGGTTGTGTCCCTGTGTCTGTGTGCGACGCATGCATGGCGCTGCGGTTGGCCTCTGCGTTGTGCGCATGTGTGGCGGCGTCATCGGCGCTTTGTGGCCGTGACGGGGTGGTTGGTTCCTAGTCCCAGGTGGTGTGTACACATGTGTTCCGCGATGTTAGGATTTGGCCTGTGTGTCATATGTGGATGCGATGGTGGATGTGTAGTGTACACGCGCTGGTGGGGGGTTGTCCGCTTTTTCCGCCCTTGCACTGTGTGCGCTGTTTGCGTGCACTTGTTGTGTGTGTGCCTACCTGCGTCTCCGCGGTACGTTGCGTCCTTGGTGGTGCATCAGCAGAAGCATGGGGAGGGCCTGCAGTGCTGGATTCATGCTCGGGATGCCGCTTCTTCGTTTTCCGTGCTCTGCGTCCGTGTTACCGCCTCTCTTTCACGTGCGGTGTCTCTTAGCCGTGGGAGCCGTTTGTTTGCGGCATCGTAATTTATACGCCGGGCGGGACGTGTTTCGTCGGACGGTGTGTGTCAGTTGTGCTGCGCCGCTACGTGTACGGGCGCACTTTGATGGCGGACGGTGTTGCTGGCTTGCCGGCGGTGTTTGGCCTACTTTACGCATCGTAATTGGACGGGCGTGTGGACTGCTGCGTGCCGGCGGTAACTGGTGGTTTTTGCATCCGCCAGCACGGCGGTTGTGCTTCCGCCCGCCATCGTAATGAGCCCCTATATTTTGTACCTCGATATTTTTAACAACGATATATTTTTTTCGATATTTTTGTACTTACCATTATGAAGATAGGAGGTCGATATTTTTGACAACAATATTTATGTCACGATATTTCTGTAGGTCGATATTAGTGTTGTCGATATTCTGTCAGTGATCCCAGGCAGACATGTCTTATGTATATATGTGTTATAAAGCCCCTCAAATATACTATTGAATACCCATGTGCCCTGTATTGTGAGCAGAAAGAAATGCATCCACATTTTTGTACACAAATTTAGAGTATGCTGTTTGAAACACAAGTATTCAAGTATTTGTATGTTTATTTTTATGTAACATATCACTAGGTAAAAGCAGACACACGCATGCATACCTCCACAAACTTGGTCAGACTTACAACAGTGATATGCTTAGGATTGCTTTTCTATATTGGTAGGCCTAACATTCTGAGCAGTCGATTAATAGTGAACCTTCAAGAGAAAAGTGAGGTTTAAGATATCTTGGGAGAAGGATTAATGTTTAGGCTACTTTGTATGAGTCTGTTGCAAGGTACAGTCAAAGTAGGCCTCTTTCTGTAACTCTGTTGGTTCTTTCTGCACATCTCTTGCTTCTTTCTGCACCTTTCTTCCTCTTTCTGGACTTCTGTTGTCTCTTTCTGCCTTTCTCTTGCTTCTTTCTGCACCTTTCTTTCTCCTTCTGAACCTCTCCTGCCTCTTTCTGTACTTCTCTTGCTTCTTTCTGTGCCTTTCTTCCTCTTTCTGCACATGTCCTACCTATGTAGGCATAGTTAGAAATTAGCATTTAAAAAACCTTAGAAATTCACTGAAAAAACAGAGATTTCAGGGCCGTTATAGTTAGGCTGATACTTCACTCATGCAAAACCAGAGAAATTCTGCCATTATAGTTAGTAGAGCTAACTATAACTCACGCCCCCGCAATGCACTGCTGATGACGTCACATATTACATCACTCATGACATGGTCAGTGACATCACTGATTACATCACTGATGACATCATCCACTTAATATCTGATGCACCTCCTCATACCCTAATATAACCTTTCCTACACCTACTCAAAAATACAGACTAACATTCTCGAAACCATAGACCCATCAATACCAGTTACTACATACCCACTCACTGATTCATAGTTCTACACACATCCACTCACTCACCCATACAGTCACTCATACACGCAATCACTGATCAATACAGCCACTGATATATGCACTCATACACCTATACAGATACTCACACACCGCCACTCACCCATAGAGTTACTCACACACCTAGTCAGTCACCCAAAGAATCAATCACACTGCCATTTACTCCGCAAATACAGTTATACACACACCACCTAACTTATTCATACAGATACTAACACATACTTATTCTCTTATACAATCACTGACACAAGTATACACTCTTCCACACAGCCAGTCTCACAATCACTCACTCTTACATATACTCACGTATATACTCCAACACTCACATATACTGCCTTTCACATATGTAGTAACTCATAGATGTACCATTGTGACATCCATTCACTCACCAACACAGCCATACACACACTCACCCACCCATACAGCCCCTCACAGATGCACTCTTGAACCCATACATCCAGTGAATCACCCACTCACACATCCATGCAGGGAGTCACCACCCCCCACCCACCCACACAGACACTCAGGCACCCATACAGGTACTCAGACAACCAATCATTAACCCATATAGGCACTCATGTAGCTACTCACCAACCCATGCAGCCACTTACATACCAACTGACAGACTAATACAGACATTCACACAGATTAGTCACTTACCCATGCATTCACTAAGACACGTTTAATCACTCACTTGTACAGTCAGTCACGCACCTACTAAATCATCCATTCAGCACCCACTCATTCTTCAATACACCTTTGCGTATATATAGATAACATTCTTAAACTTTTCAGAAACACTCAGTCACTGGATGATTTCATCAGTGATGTCATCCGTGATGTCATTTGAGATGTCATCAGTGATGTCACTGACCATGTCATGAGTGATGTAATATGTGACGTCATCAGCAGTGCATGGGGGGGCGCGAGTTATAGTTAGCTCAACTAACTATAACGGCCGAATTTCTCTGGTTTTGTCCGCACTCGGAGAATCAAGAAAGTTAAAATGGGAGGCCGTGCCTTTTCCTACCTAGCCCCCAAGTACTGGAACAATCTGCCAGAGGACCTTCGGGCATGTCCCAGTCTGGTTCTCTTCAAGAAACTTCTTAAAACCTGGCTATTTTAATAAGCATTTCTCACACCAGGTTGCCTGCTACCCTGGCGCCGAGAGATCCCCTTGGGGATGATTCGTGCGCCATACAAATAATAATAATAATAATAATAATAATAATAATAATTGTACGAGTAAAATGTCAGTCCAACTATAACGTCCCTGAAACCTGTGTTTTTTCAGTGAATTTATATATATATATATATATAGAGAGAGAGAGATCACTTTTTTATATATGTGTGTTTTCCCTTGGGGCAACCACCCAAGTATAAAAAAAAAGTGGAAAACAGGCACCACAATGAGAACAGCAAAAAAGTTACATATATAAAAGTTATATATATAAATATAGAGAGAGAGAGAGATTCACTCTCTGTCTATATATAAAGAGAGAAATATATCTATCTATCTATCTATAGATATAAAGCTATATATACACAAACATGTATATATATATATATATTATCTACTGGCGGTCGCCAGTAGATAGTTATAGTTAGAACCTATTTTCCATAGGAAATCCGCGACATTCTATTTGAAATAACTCTCTTGCCGGTTGACGTATCTTCGCAAAATTTTCAAACTTTGTGGGGCGCTCAGGTCCGCTCCTACCCTGAAAGTCTCGGGGTGATTTGTCAAGCGGGGGCCGAGAAAAAAGGGGGGTCCCAAAACGCGTTTTCCCCATTCATTTTTCCATAGGAAACTTTAGACACGGCTACAGCCCGAACTGCTGAACGGAATTACACCAAATTTGGCAAAGAGGTAGTTCTTGGTTCAGAAAGAACCCTTTTGTTAAATGGTGTAAATCCGTTCAGTAGTTGCTGAGAAAATCAAAAGTAAAAGTACATATATATCTATGGGCACGGAGGATCCGCGCACCCTGAGCGCACCCTGCGCGCACCGTCCCGATCACGAGCTGCATGTTAATTGGCTGTCAGCTGGCTGTCAACATTCCGATTCAGGAAATGTTGGCAGCCATTTTGTCCCTCGGTAGAACCGAGGGACAGAAACAAGTGCGCAAAGCGCACAAAGGGGCAGGGTAGAAACACCCTGACCCCTAGGTCTGCTCAGGGGGTCCCATAAGGACCCCTGGGCAGAAAAAGCATTTTTTTAAATCGGCAGGATGCGCTCAGGGTGCGCGGATCCTGCCGATAAAAAATCGAAGCAGCGCTCTCCCGTGCTTCGATTGTATTTTGCCCCCGGGTGGCCCAAGTCCCGGGGGCATGGTGGGGGGTTAAATTTATGTATGGGGGCCTCAAAGGGCCCCCAAGCCCCGGGGACCGCCACCCCCGGGGCTTTCATTTTAAAATGGTGCGGGAGGGCACTCGGCCCTCCCGCAGCCCCGAGGACCACCACCTCCCCAGGGCTTTTTTAAAAAAACAAAAATTCCTGTGTGGGAGGGCTAGAGCCCCCCACACGCCCCGGGACCGCCACCTCCCCGGGGCACTAAAAAATTTAAAATGGGGGTCCGTTTTGGACCCCGAAGCCCCGGGGACCACCACCTCCCCGAGGCTGTGCAATTTAAGGGAGGGGGCCGCGCGGCCCCCTCCTGGAGCCCTTGATGGCCCTGGGGACTGCCACCCCCAGGGCCAGCTCCTGCAGTGTCCCGGGGTGCCTACCCCCGGGACACTGCTGTTTGCAATGACAGGACGGGAGCCTCGCGGCTCCCGTCCTGTCATTGCAAACTGCTTTGGATTTTGGAAGAGAGAGCAGGAAACCTGCTCTCTCTTCCAATATCTAAAGCAAATTGCTTTTCCACACGGGGAGCTGCATGTCAGCAGCTCCCCATGTGGAAAAGCAATGCCGGCTCTCGAAGGCCGCGGGAGCCGGCGGGACCGTGGGGGCATTGGGGCTCCCCTCACGGTCTCCATTATTATGTATAGGCCCCGGGGATGGGGTCCCCGGGGAGAATATAAATTAGTGGTAGGAGCTATCAAAAATTTTACGGAGAAATAAGGAGTCGCGCACCCAGCGCGCCGCTCAGCGCGGCCCCTAGTGTGAACGCGTTGGGTGCGCGACTCCCAGCGCGGCCCCCTGGTGTAAACGCGTTGGGTGCGCAACTCCAAGGTAAACGCGTTGGGTGCGCGAATCCCCCAAATATTTAAAAAATAAAGTAAATATACATGAAGTATATATGTTTATATCTTGGGTGGCTCTAAAAAGAGCCCTTGTGTTTATTGATAGATTATGGTACCTACAAGTAAGTACCGATGCAGAGTCTAAAGTTGATGAGAAAGACTCTGTTACCCTCATCTGTAAAATGTACACCGTCTCTCCTATAGATGCCATCCATATTAAAACGCAGATTGTTGTTGAAAATGGACCCCATCCTATAATCTCTGAGATAAGCAGAAACAGCTTTATTGACATGTTTCCTAGCTTTCTCAAACTGTGGACAAAAATGATTGGACCACTGCCATTTCTGTCTTTGGCATATGTTCGAATAGACAAAGGCAGTTTGGGAGAAAAGTGACATGAATTCTGCAAAGGTGTCCTTCATAAGCATTTCCAGACCTACCCCAGTCAAAGTGCCTAGGTCATTGCCACCACAGTGCACAATTATGAGGTCAGGGTGTTGGAGATGCAAAAGGATTTAACCAATGGCATCAATTGGTGCCACTTTAATCCTCTCTGACCAATCCATTTAATGTCTACATTTGGCAAAGCTAAATCTTTGTCAATACCTCTGCTTTCAGCATACCTTTTGCACCAGAAAACATAGCTGTGTCCCACAATCCACACTGAAAGCATCTTGAAGGGATCAATGTAGGTAATAAAAAGATGTCTGTAGTTGAGGTAGGTAGGAGGGAAAATGAAATCTATCTAAAATGGTGGACAACATGCTGTTTTTAAGAAAGTAGAGATTTGATTGGCTGTTTAAGAACACTCTACATTCTAATATAGGGTGCATTTTTCTTTGTTTAGAAAGCATGTTTATTATTGGTTACAATGAAAAGTTTGAAAGGTACAGCAGAAAGGATAAGTGAATGCTTTGCAAAGCCAACCACACCTGCTATTGTCATTTGCAACATTGTGTGGTGAACTTGTGACCTGGCAGCTAAGTTGAATGTTGCATGAGCTGTTGCTATGGAAACTGATATTCAGAACAAGGGGGAAGATGTCAGTTGAAAAGTATTATTCTCTATGACCAATGGAAATTCGTTTTACAATTTGAAAAACACTGGGAAATCATGTGTATATGTATGAAAAATTAGAGGGAAAGTTTGCCATTACTGGTTTTATATTGGAGAGTGTGCTTATCTACATTCTGTGCGAAAAAGAAAATCCTGACTGAGTGTGTGAATTTTTAATTCAACAGATTTATTTAATAGGTGAGTTATATATTTTGGACGTTTATTTAAAAAAGATTTGATAGTTTAATGAAACTGTGTTTTTGAAATATATTATTAAATGTACTGATGTATACTTTAATTATTTTTATTGTATTTGATGTTTGTTTTAAAAATAGTATGGGGCAGTTTTAGAAGCCTCTTGCGCCACTTTTGCGTCACTTTTAACATGGGAAAAGTGACGCAAATGTGGCGCAAGGGGCTTGTAAATCTGCCCTTTGTATAGTAATATATATATTTTAAACTGTGTTGAAAGGTATAGTTGAATAATTATTTATTCTACTATCCTGTTGTCAAGTTTCTGTAGTATTAGAACTCAGTCACTGCTTATGGATTTGCAGAATGATTCAGGCATTCACACTACCAATGCTGTAGTGAAATGTGTAGAATGTATGCAGTCACCTAACCTCTTCCAGACTAGTGCGTCTCTTTTGCTAAAGCACAGGGAATAGTTTTGGTTCTCTAGAATCACACTGTGAGTATGTGTGCACTTCTGCAACCATTGTGACAGAAGCTTGTGATTACTTTATGTCTTTGCTGACACATAACTGCTTAAAAGTCTAACCTGTTGTCAAGTTTCAGTAGTAGTATAACTTAGTTACTGCTTATGGATTTGCACAATGAGTCAGGCATTCACATTAGCAGTGCTGTAGTGAAATGTGTAGAATGTATGTAGTCACCTAAAATTCACTGAAAAAACCATAGGTTTCAGACATGTTATAGTTAGAAATTAGCATTTAAAAAACCTTTGAAATTCACTGAAAAAACCATAGGTTTCAGGCACGTTATAGTTAGAAATTAGCATTTAAAAAACCTTTGAAATTCACTGAAAAAACCATAGGTTTTAGGGACAGTTATAGTTACTTGGACATTGCACTCGTATAAAACCCGTGAAATTCCCCGTTATAGTTAGTTCAGCTAACTATAACGCGCGCCCCGCAATGCACTGCTGATGACGTCACATATTACATCACTCATGACATGGTCAGTGACATCACTGATGACATCACTGATGACATCTCAAATGACATCACTGATGACATCAACCATGTGATAATTTCATGCATCTTCTCACACCCTAATATAACTTTTGATACACCCACTCTAAATTATAGACTGCCATTCTCAAAAACAAAGACACTCCAACACCAATAACTACATACCCACTCACTGATTCTTAGGTCTACACACACATCCACTCACTCACTCATACAGTCACTCATACTTACGGTCACTCAGTACAGGACTATCATATGCACTCATACACCTATATAAACACTGACACACCGCCACTCATCCATAGAGGTACTCACACACCTAGTCAGTCATGCAAAAATTTAATCACACACCCATTTACTCACCTATACAGTTATACACACACCAGCTCACTTACTCATACAAATACTAGCACATTCTTACGCTCTTATACAATAACTGATACAAGCACACACGCATCCATACAGCCACTCTCACAATCACACACTCTCACGTATAGCCTTTTAAATACTCTAACACATATATATACTTCCTTTTACATATGTAGTTACTCGCACATGTACCACTGAGATATACATTCACTCACTAACACACCCATACACACACTCACCCACCCAAGCAGTCCATCACAGACGCACTCTTCAAATCATGCACCCAGTGAATCACCCACTCACACATCTATGTACAGAGTCGCACACACCCCACCCACACAAACACTCAGGCACCCATACAGATACTCAGACAACCAATCAATAACTCATATAGACACTCATGTAGCTATTCACAAACCCATGCAGCCACTTACACAGCAACAGACAGACGGATACAGACATTCACCCAGTTTAGTCACTAACCCATGCATTCAGTAAGATAAGTTTAATCACTCACTTATACAGTTAGTCACGCACCTACTAAATCATCCATTCAGACACTTATACACCCACTCACTCTTCAATACGCCTTTCCCTATATATATTAAACATATTTAAACTTTACAGAAACACACAGTCACTGGATGATGTCATCAGTGATGTCATCAGTGATGTCATTTGAGATGTCATCAGTGATGTCATCAGTGATGTCACTGACCATGTCATGAGTGATGTAATATGTGATGTCATCAGCAGTGCATTGCGGGGGCGCGAGTTATAGTTAGCTGAACTAACTATAACGGGGGAATTTCACGGGTTTTGTACGAGTGCAATGTCCAAGTAACTATAACTGTCCCTAAAACCTATGGTTTTTTCAGTGAATTTCAAAGGTTTTTTAAATGCTAATTTCTAACTATAACGTGCCTGAAACCTATGGTTTTTTCAGTGAATATATATATATATATATATATATATATATATATATATATATATATATGTATATATATATATATATATATATATATGTATAGATATATATACACAGTGAAAGATCTCTCTCTTATATATATATATATCCACAGAGAGTGAATCTCTTTCTATAGATATATATATAGTGATAGATAGATAGATAGATAGATAGATAGATAGATAGATAGATAGATAGATGTACAGCTTGCAGGCAGCAATAAAAATGTCAAGATAACTCTTGTGATTATGTTCCTGCTAGAGAGAGAGATCCGAGTTTTGTCTAATGGCAGTTTCGACATGCCATAAAAGTAGTGAAGACAGTTAACGTGCCTGCTGCAAAGAACAGATCTGTATTATATGTTGATAGCTAAGTGGATTAGTAAAGCCAGCCAGTCCCAGAGCTTTAAAACAAATGAAATGTTTGTGAAAGAGGGGCTATGGAGAGATGAGAGGCACTTTTGCTGGGTGGTAGTGAGGCAATCCAAGAAAAAGGTCATGGGAGGTGGGGCCCCAAAATGATTGTCACACAGGGCACCTTTGAAAAACGTTTGCCTAAGGCAAAGCGATGAACAATTTCTAGCGTGGGCAACAAAAACCAAAATATGTGATATAAACAATGGAATGCCTTGAGCGTCCCTTTTAAAAAGGTAAAATAAACTTCCCCCAGAAATAATATCATCTAGAAAGAATTTTTCATTAAAATCAATCATATTGGAAAGTCTGTTATATCAGTCTCTGTATCTCCACACAGGAGACGTAGACTGTATCGAGCCATTCACCTGGGGTCTACTCCCCTACCTGAATAACTAACGGATCTCCATCTATATAGTTCCATAGAGGTAAACCCAATAGACATAACGATGAATTCATTCTGTGAAATTAGCTCTCTTGGGTTTCATTCACCTTTAGGAATGAAGTGTGCATTTTTCCTTTCACACTTTTGGTGTTATTCTAAATTCACAAATATTCTATTATCCTAAACTTCTTCTATTCTGTTTTCTATATGGTTCACAACTCTAAGGTCTACTCTATGTACATCCATTCAGTCACCTCTTTTTGGATATCTCCCACATATTCAGCAGAACTAAATTCATTCAAGCTTCAGTTTGGGCAGTGAAACCTATATTTTCCTGTTGTTGTTATTTTATTATTGCAGAGTTCACTGAGACTGATTCCTGAAGAAGGCAATGCCGAAATGCACGTAGTGTGTGTGCATCCTACCGTCAGTTTCATAAAATTATCATGCAAATTATCTGTATAAAATAGAAGAAAAACTAAACATATACTGCACAGATTAAAATACAGATTAGCCTATTTTATACATTGTATTACCTAGATGAGTTACAACAACGTTCACTGTATCGTCTTGTGTGACATCTGTAATGTATACAAAGAATTCCGTTTTTATTGTAAATAATTAATATCAAAGAAAAATGAATGCATTTTAACAATATACAGAAAATGTTTACAAAAATATACATCCATATTTATACTAAATAAATTAATTAATATCAGCTTTTGGATATCACTGTTTATTTGGTGTTTATATCACATATTTTGGTTTTTGTTGCCCACACTAGCAATTGTTCATCGCCTTGCCTGAGGCAAACTTTTTTCAATTGTGTATTTCCTTGTAGAAAGGCAATGTTATATTGTATACAGGGGCCCCGTTCTTTACCAAACTAATGTCACACAGGGCACCGCCAGCTCTAAAGGCTGTGATAATGGATATGTGGCAAGGTGAAGTAAGACTTTGTCTTTTTTTAGGTTTTTTGTGTCTTTGGAGAACCTGCTGATTTTGGGTATGAAGACAAGGTAAGGTGACTGGTATTATTTACTGTTACTCACATCACTCACACACACACACCCACCAACAGTTTTAGAACAGCCTATCTTCCTTCTACGTAGGATAGTGTTTTAGATGGATGGTTTTAGCCAGTAGCAGAAATGGCATCTCGGTGGATGACTGCTTCCTAGGCCCTAAATATGGTTCTGGAGTCCAGCTCTGAGGCAGGATCAGAGACTGAGACAGCAGATACTGAGACAGCATCTGAGGGAGAGGACAATGGAGCAGAAACTAGAAGTGATTGTTCAGTTGGTGCAGTTAGATTCTGATGACTCATCCTCCAGCGATTCTGAGGGACATGATGATGACAGTTGTGCTGTCCCTTTGCAAGCACAGTCTGTCCAGTGGGACAACAGTAGCAGGTTAGACCAACCCAGAGAGCAGGCACATGTGGCAGCAAGTACAGACTCTCTTGGAAGCCCCCCAATTTAGTTCAGCCCCAAATTACGCCTTTCACTGGTGACGCTGGATGTAAAGTCGATACAGCCAATTTTTTGCAAATCCACTACATCCATCTCTTTTTGGATGTTGACTTCCTTGAACAAATTGTGCAGCAAACAAATTTGGCAGTACATTGCAAGCAAAAGTCCTTGCTATGGCATCAAGCTGTACATGCTGTGTGAGAGCTTGACTGGCTATGTGTACAGCTTGAGAGTGTATACAGGGAAGGACTCCACTCTCAACCCTGTAGGTTGCCCTCCCACGCTAGGAGTCAGAGAGAAGATTGCATGGGAATTTGTCCAGCCTCTCATTCACATAGGTTATAACCTTTATGTGGACAATTTCTATATGGGACTAGAGCTGTTCAGTGAGCTGTACAAATCTGGCACTGTGGCACAGTTTGTTGTTGCCGCAAAGTATTCCTGCAGGAGCTTGTTTGTAAGAAGCTCCAGAAATCCCAGAGCATTGCGTTGCGTTCCAGCAAACTGCTCGCAGTCAAGTTCTCGGATAGACGTCATGTGTACCTGCCCACTAGAATTCATGATGAGAGCACTTTCCCTGTCACAGTTTGGGGACAGATGACTGAAGTTCACAAGCCCACCTGTATACTCGATTTCAACAAGTGCATGGGCGGACTGGAAAAGAGAGACCAGGTTCTTCAGCCATACAATTATAGTCATAAAACTCGCACTTGGTACAGGAAACTGTTTACCCACCTGATTGAGATGGCAAAATACAATGCATATGTTGTTTATTGTCAGACAGCCACAAGAAGACTCATGCCTTTCCTTGACTTGCTATTGTCCATCAATGAAAGTCTTACTGCTACAGAAGCAGCAGCCTCCACTTCATATACTCTGGAGGACAAGGCAAGGCTGCAGGAGCGACACTTTGCTGATTGCATTCCTGCAACAGCTAACTGACTTGACCATATTGTCATTGTAAAGTCTGTTCTTGTCATGGAAAGAGGCAGGAGAGTCATATTTACTGCCCCCAGTGCCCATTTCACCCAGCCCTGTGTTTTCTTTGATTGCATATATTGTACCATACAAAAGTGAAATATTGGGAAATGGACTGAGGTTGAACTACTGTTAAGTAAACCTTTCAATGGCTGTGCATGGATACCTACCTTCCATAGGCCACTCTTTTACTAGGCAAGCTGCTGTAGAAGTTTTGGGCCTCTACTTGAGGAAATCATGGACTTGTTTATGGCTTGCTTGACACCTTTATCCGTCGTTAGAACATGGTTGGTGCTGTCTTCTCCGATTGACAAGTGCATTATAGACCCCACACTGCACATAGTGGTGGACAGAACATAAGCCACGTTGTCATGGAGTACCCTGTGTGACAACATTTTAAAGGCTTGTCTAGATTGTGAAGTGCTTTTTAGGGAACTTATGTATACAAAAAAGGACAACCCTGATTGCCCACGTGAACCAGAATAAGTGTAATAAGTCAAAAAATGTCCCATGGGAGTTATTCACCAACACTTCTACTTGCTTTGAAAGTGTGCCAACTCAATTAGTAACTTGTATCATAACCAATGTTAATGAAAATGGGTACAGGACACAATATTGTGTATGATGATTGTTTTCACATCTTTAGAATGAGTTAGTGTGAGTTTTCACAAGTGTCGGTGAATGAGTCCGACAGGACATTTGTTTGGCTTATTACTTTAGTGAACTTAGGCAGTATTCCCCAGCATGTTTGCCTTACTCTCAATGGTAGATATGCTCGCTCAGTTCAAGGAATGAGCTCTCAGAGGAAGGCATACTCGGACACCCCCAACTTGCATCCAAAAACTGGAAGGAGTCGTATTTAGCACAGTAAGTGCCCTGATGGTGCATGAAAGACACGTTTTCCTGAACTTCAAGTACCTATGGATGAAAGGCATTAGCATAGGTTCACTTGGAAATTATACAGGATTAGTCAGGACTGTAATGAAGACAGAGACATTAATGGGTAAGAAAAGGTTACAATAGGTGTGCTTTCCCAGGGATATTGCATAGGTAGAAGGCAGATAGTAAAGATAGTACAGATACACATGCCATGACTTCATCTTCACCTATGGATTCAAATCCAATGGTGCCGCTCTCGCCCAATAGTAACTTACTTCGGTATGTATGAGTAAATGCTTGACCTGCTTGCCATGTTCATCCTCTGTCAGTACTTAGCAGCTGTTCAGTGTGCTGCATGATAAGTGCATTACAGTCACAGCACTGCACATATCGGCAGATAGGACATATGCTACATTCTCACGGACTACCCTGTGTTTCAAAAAATACAGCTTATGATGATCTCGTTAGAAACCTTGGAAAATTCCCCAGCATGCCTGTCTTAGTTTCAAAGGTAGATATGCTTGCTAGGTTCGAGGAATAGTCCTTGGGGCATACTCTGACACCCCTAACTTGCATCCACAAACTGGAAGGAGTTGGATTTCGCACAGTGAGTGTGCTAAAGATGCATGAAAGACATGTCTTCCTGAGCCTCATATGGCTGTCATGGGAGCCATTAGTAAAGGATCATTAGGCATGCGTTTGTTAATGTTCAGAAAAAAGGAGTTGGTTACTCAACAGGTGGTAAAACGCAGTCAAATTGATTCCGTCCTGTGATGTATGAATGTAATGGGCTCTTGCATGGCGACGGTAAGTTGATATGAGTTCACTTATCGGTTAGGTTGGGCCTGCGGTATGAAAGTCTTGTGCGTGGTGCGTGAATGACATGTGAATGGACCATAAAGCTGTTGATGCCTTGATGTGGCTTTATGACTCAACTTCTGAAGTCTCGATTTCAATATTCAGATACTTTGATAAATATTTGTAGATTAACTTTATCAAATTAGTACCAGATGTACCCAGCTATTAACAACTCTCTCATCACTCTCTACCGCCCTTGGAAATGCCTTCGCTCTGCCAACCTCAACCTCGCAGTTATCCCCAAAATCAGAAGGGCAAGAAGCGGAGGAAGATCTTTTTCCCACAATGTTGCCAGACTCTGGAACACAATGCCCTTACACCTCCGTTCGGAACTCCGACATCTTCCCTTCCAAAAACTCCTCAAGACTTGGCTCTTCCAACACTCCTCCTTATAATCTAACACTCTCCTGGTACTATCTCATCACTCACCCTTCTAGCTGTTCAGCCGCTAGTGCTGGGATGCCCTTGGGTAGCTACACGCTCTACAAATGCTAAATAATAATAATAATGTATATTTATGGCTGTAAGATGGCCCTTACTAAGAACTCCTAGAGTTTTGTTTTGTCATTATGGGTAACTGTGGATTTTGGGCCCTAGCTCAGCCAACATCTAGGCAAACCTGCACATTTTTTAACACTAGACAACCAGGGGAGTCCAGGGTGCATGACTTGCGTGGCTCTCGACATTTTCTTTTACCCAGAATCCACTGCAAAGCTCAAACTTTGCCCAAAAAACATATTTTCCTTGCATTTCTGTGAGGAAAAGTCCTGGAATCTGCAGGCAGCTACAAATTCCTACCACCCAGCATTTCTCCACGTCTATCAAGAAAAACAGTGCCTCACTTGTGTGGGTGGGCCAAGTGCCCACAACAGGGAAGGGCTCAAAACGTATTGTGGAGTCATCAAAATTATCTATTACAATACAACCTGTTTTTGCAAGGGGGACACCTGCATTTTTGGTCCCAGTCTCGGCAGCCATCTAGGGAAACCTACCAAATCCTGAGATTTCTGGAAACTAGATACCCGGGGATGTCCAGGAAGGTGTGGCTTGTGTGGATCCCCCCAAAGTTTTCTAACCCAGAATCCCCTGCAAACCTCAAATTTAGCTAAACAACAATCACATTTTCCCTTACATTTCTGCGTGGAATCACTGTGCTGGCACAAATTTCCTACCACCCAGCATTCCCCTTGGTCTCCTGATAAAATAATTGTGTGGAAATGTGAGGAAAATTTGATTTTTTTCAAGCTAAATTTGAGGTTTACAGGGGATTCTCGGTAAGAAAACGTTGAGAAATCCAGGCAAGTCAGCCCACCCTGGATACCCCTAGGTGTCTAGTTTTTAAAAATGTGCAGTATTGCTAAGTTTCAATTGATTTCAGCTGAGCTAGTGCCCAAAACCCACAGTTAGGCACATTGCAAAAAAAGGATCAGTTTTCAGTCGTAAAATGAGATCTGTTCACGTTGCGTTTTGGATCGTTACCTGTAGTGGGCACTAGGCCTAACCACACAAGTGTGGTACTATTTGTATCGGGAGACTTGGGGAACTGCCGGGTGAGTGAAAGTTTGTGGCTCTCCACTGATTCCAGACTTTTCATCACAGATATGTGAGGAAAATTTGTTTTTTAGACATATTTTGAGGTTTGCTAGGGATTCTGGGTAAGAAATACGTGGAGAGAGACATGCAACTCAGCCCATACTGGATTCCCCTAGATGTCTAGTTTTAAAAAATGTACAGGTTTGCCAGGTGTCCCAAGATGCCGGTTGAGCTAGAACACAAAATCCACAGGTAATCACATTGTAAAAAAAAGGGTCATTTTTCAGTGGAAAAATGTGATGTATCTACGTTGAGTTTTGGGCCATTTCCTGTTGTGGGCACTAGGTCTACCCACACACGAGTGAGGTACCATTTTTATCTGGAGTCTTTGGGAGATGCTGGGTGGAAGGAAGCTTGTTGCTCCCCTCAGATTCCAGAACTTTCCATGACAAAAATGTGGGGAAAATGTGTTTTTTAGACAAATTATGAGGTTAGCAAGGGATTCTGGGTAACAGAACCTGGTGAGAGGCACATAAGTCACCTCATCCTGATTCCCCTGGGTGTTTAATTTTCAAAAATGTACAGGTTTGCTAGGTTTCCCTAGGTGCTGACTGAGCTATTGCCCAAAATCCACAAATAGGCAAATTGAAAAAAAAGGGTCCGTTTTCAGCTGTCGCGGCCATTAGGCCTACCCACAAAAATGGGGTACCATTATTATCAGGAGACATGGGGGAATGCTGGGTGGATGGAAGTTTGTGGCTCCCTGCAGATCCCAGAACTTTCCATCACAGAAATGTGAGGAAAATGTGTTTTTTAGTCAAAGTTTGAGGTTTGCAAGGGATTCTGGGTAAAACAAACATGGTGAGAGCCATGAAAGTCAGCCACCCTGGCTACCCCTTGGTGTCTGGTTTTAAAAAAAATGTAAAGGTTGTCTAGGTTTCCCTAGATACCACATTAGCTAGAGTCTAAAATCTAGAGCTACCCACATTGGGAAAAAAGTGTCTGTTTTCGGTGGAAAAATGCAATGTGTCCATGTTGCGTTTTGGGCCGTTTCCTGACAAGGCGATTAGGCCTACCCACACAAGAGAGGTACCATTTTTACTGAGAGACTTAGTGGAATGCTGGGTGGATGGACGTTTCTGGTTCCCCGCAGATTCCAGAACTTTCCATTACAGAAATGTGAGGAAAATGTTGTTTTTTAGTCAAACTTTGAGGTTTGCAATAGATTCTGGGTAACAGAACCTGGTGAGAGCCACACAAGTCACCCTATCCTGGATTACCCTGAATGTCTAGTTTTCAAAAATGTACAGGTTTGCTAGGTTTTCCTCGGTGCTGGCTGAGCCAGGGTCCAAAATCCACAGCTAGGCACACTGCGAAAAAAGGGTGGGTTTTCACTGGCAAAATGTGATGTGTCCACGTTGCGTTTTGGGCCGTTTTCTGTCGGGGGCACTAGACCCACCCACAGAAGTGAGGTACAATTTTTATCTGGAGACATGGCGGAATGCCGGATGGATCAAAGTTTGCAACTCCCTGCAGATTCCAGAACTTTTCATCACAGAAATGTGAGAAAATGTGTTTTTTAGTCAGAGTTTGACGTTTGCAAGAGATTCTGGGTAAAAAAAATGCAGTGAGAGCCACGTAAGTCAGCCCATACAGGATACCCCTAGGTGTCTAGTTTTCAAAAATGTACAGGTTGGCTAGGTTTCCCTAGGTGCCGGCTGAGTTAGGGTCTAAAATCTAGTGCTACTGACATTGGAAAAAAAGGCTCTGTTTTCGGTGGCAAAATGCAATGCGTCCATGTTGCGTTTTGGGCTGTTTCCTGTCATGGGCAGTAGGTCTACACACACAAACGAGGTACCATTGTTATCGTGAGACTAAAATAGTAGAACATTTGTTATTAACAATTGGATTTTGCTGCATTTGTGCCTTTCAGAATGTAAGCCAGTGTATAAAAAGCATGACATTTAGAAAAAAAAATCCTACACTAATAGGGGTACCCACAAATTCAGAGATGTACAAATAACCACTGCTCCTAAATGCCATATCTTGTGCCCATTTCAGAAATACATAGGTTTCCTACATACCCATTTTTTACTCTGCCTATTTCACTATATGATTTGGTCTATCCTCTGTACTCAATGCAAAACCATTACACTGTGCAGCTCAGTTGTTGGCTCTGGGTACCTTGGGTCATTGAAGATCCTACAAACCCTGCAGCCAGAAGGGTCTAGCGGAGATAATGGTATATTGCTTTTGTAAATTGCCAATCGTGACAAAAAGTTACAGATGAAAATGTTGTCATAAATGCCAGTTTTTTTCCTACTCATTTTCGATATGTCTTTATTTGGCCAGTTATTTTCCTTTGGAAAGCCTTGAGAGATCTACACATATGACCCCTTGCTGAATTCTGTATTTTGTCTACTTTTCAGAAATGTATAGCTTTTATGGATCACCCATGGGTTTCACACTGGTTCTCACCACAAACTGGAAGTAGGTTGAGAGCACAAATAAATAGGTAAAATTGGCCACCTTAAAAATGGGAAGATGGTGATGTTAGTACATGCCATTTTTAGGACAAAAAACAGACACTTTTATCTGAAGCACCTTTTCCCAATTTTTGTTTTAAAAGCTCAATTTTGCTATATTTTCCCGATTTTCTTGGTCTTCTTCAAGGGAATCCACAAACCCTGGGTACCTTTGTAATCCCCATGATCTTGGAAAAAAAGGAAGCAAATTTGGCGTGGATACCTTATCTGGAAGAAAAGTTGTGGCGCCCCAAGGGCAAACTACCCCATATAGCCAAAAAAGGGCTCAGCATTGGGGAGGGGGAGGCCCAGCAGTTAAGGGGTTAAGGAAATGATGTTCAGCTGGCACAAATGGGTCTCTGTAGCCGGCCCACACTCCATTGCAGTCAGCCTAGTCTTGTGGCTTTGTCCTAGTCCGGCGCAAACAGATATCTACAGTTGGCGTCTTGTGCTTTTTGGCACTATAGTCACTGAAATCTTTAAACCTGCAAATCTCCTGTTCCACTGATTGGATTTTTGTTATTTTGGTCTTGTTTCATTTATTAAAAATGACTCTATTTTTTTAAAATCTGGTGTGGGATCCTTTTGAAGACTTCAAGACTGTAGACTAGTCACTCCCTCCTGGAAGGCAAATATATACAATACTTCTGTGCTGACCTACTTACTTTCATGTGACCTGATCAGGTTCTGATACGCCTATGCCCCACAAATGCCCACAAGGGAACACAGCAAGAAAACTTTTTTTACTATTTTTATTTATCACAAATGTTCATGTCAAATTTTTTTTGTTATTTTATATCTTATTAAATGTAAATAAAGACTTAGGGGCCGAATCCGATTCGGGCCGTAAAAAATACCGACCGACTCGGTACAGGATTATAGTCCGACCGACACGTACCGGCGTTGCCCGACCTGGGAAGTACGATGAAATGCATGTGAATCACGACCGACTCGTACGGAACTCAAGGCGAACGACCGACCCGGACGGAAACAAGCTATCCGGCAGGGAAACCACGCGAATCGAACCGACCGACACGCACCAGGAATCAACCCGAACGAAACGTACCCGCGAACTCCGACCCGCGCAGTACGATGCAATGGGTGCAAAATCAGACCGATTCGCACGGAGTCCAAGCCGTACGACCGACACGCATACAAAACCCAGCCAAACAAACACAATACTCCGCGACCGACGCGTACGCCGCATATGAAACTGAGCTGAAACACAGCGGGAACGACTCGGAGAGTCGCGCACGAGATAACTGCAACGTCCTACTCGGTCAGAAGAACGACTCCTACATGCACAATAATCACAAATGAAAAAATACAAAAAAAGAGGGCCAAACAAGCAATGACAAAGCCAATAAATACAGGGGGTGAAAAAAATGGAACAAGGACACACCCCCAACTCCACCTACATAAAGGCCACAAATCCCTACCATGATCCTTTGCAAATTCCACTGACCAGCCAGCACAGAACACCAGCAGACAGCAGACACACACACAGCTCATCCAACACAAAAGCCACACACCATTAGCACCTCAACAAATAGCACCCTCACACACACACAGCAAAACCTACACACATACACCCTCACCTGCACACACACACACATCAATTACCACCACCACCCATCACCATGCCCCTAAAGAAGATTCCAAAGTTCCTAGATAGTGAATTGGAAGTCATGGTAGACGAGATCCTGAGGGTAGAGCCACAGTTGTTTGGCACATTTGTCCAACAGACCCCCATGCACAGAAAACCAAGATGTGGGCGAGGATCGTCGACAGGGTGAACGCACAATCACCATGTTTGCGCACAAAGGAAGACATCCAGAACAGGTGGTATGATGTGCGCAGGAGGGTCAGGGACCTACTCAAGAAGGATTACCTCCTGAGCCAGCACACCGGCAGTGGCCCTCCTGCCAAACCAGTATACCTCAGGCCCTGGGAGGAGAAGGTGCGGGCCATCCTACCACCAGTGAGCGTATATGGACTAACAAACATCCCAGAGCCTGGTGAGTACACAACTAATATACACAATATTGTGTGCCAATACACACACATCACTGTCAAGGGGATAGTCAAACCATGCACCCCTAGCAAATCAATAGCAACCAAAAGATAATCATCCCAAGAAGTGTATGTTAGTCAGATAAACACAATACATGCCATGTCATAGTGATATGTAACTGTGTCATGACATGTACAAACCCAATACCAAATAGAGCTAGGCAGTGGCACAAATCTAACCAACAAACACTGTCAGATATTTAGCCACCACTAGAACACCGCCTCACAGGGAAGCTCACAGAAAGGAAGGAATCCTGTGTATGCTGGTGAAGTCAGTGTAGCCAAGAGCATGATGGGACTCGTAGTAACAGATATTGGGCAGCCTCACATTTGGACCATCAACACCACTCTGAACCATGCTCACAACACAGGGAGTGGAAAAGGACTGACAATATGGCTGACACTGGGTACTGCTGTGGGGAGCACAAGGCCCTGCTGGGAACTGGGCACCAACAAACAACAGGACCACACTGTCAGCCATCTTGCCATTGCTGTCATACTCACACACAGTGAAGTCCACTCAAAAGGAAGGAAGTATGGGCATGCTGGGAAGGGGGTGTAGGCAATAGCATGATGGGAGTTGTAGTCACAGATATTGCTCACCCTCACAATTGGCCCATCAACACCACTCTGAACCATGCTCACATCACAGGGAGTGGATAAGGACTGACAAGATGGCTGACACTGGGTACTGCTGTGGGGAGCACAAGGCCCTGCTGGGAACTGTGCACCAACAAACAGCACAACACCACTGCCTGACATCCTGAAAGCCAACTTGCACTCCCTGCAATGCAAGCACGTTGCATGGTGGGATATCTGGCTGGGTGGGAAGGAGGACTGACAGCACTGACCATAGTTACAAGCAGCTCTCCTCACACACCCCCTCAACACAAACTCCACATAACCCACCTGGGAGAATGCAATGCCTCACACACCAAATGAAGATCCCACAAAGAACCACCACCCTGGGTAATGCTGTGTGAAGCACAGGGACACTCTTGGGACTTGTAGCCAAACAAACGCAAGGACAACACTGTCAGCACAGGCACACTACCCCACAGGGAAGCAGAGTCAAAAGGAAGGAAGTACGGGCATGCTGGTAAGGGGGTGTAGGCAATAGCATGATGGGAGTTGTAGTCACAGATATTGCTCACCCTCACAATTGGCCCATCAACACCACTCTGAACCATGCTCACATCACAGGGAGTGGATGAGGACTGACAAGATGGCTGACACTGGGTACTGCTGTGGGGAGCACAAGGCCCTGCTGGGAACTGTGCACCAACAAACAGCACAACACCACTGCCTGACATCCTGAAAGCCAAATTGCACTCCCTGCAATGCAAGCACGTTGCATGGTGGGATATCTGGCTGGGTGGGAAGGAGGACTGACAGCACTGACCATAGTTACAAGCAGCTCACCTCACACACCCCCTCAACACAAACTCCACATAACCCACCTGGGAGAATGCAATGCCTCACACACCAAATGAAGATCCCACAAAGAACCACCACCCTGGGTAATGCTGTGTGAAGCACAGGGACACTCTTGGGACTTGTAGCCAAACAAACGCAAGGACAACACTGTCAGACTTCCTGTCAGCACAGGCACACTACCCCACAGGGAAGCAGAGTCAAAAGGAAGGAAGTACGGGCATGCTGGTAAGGGGGTGTAGGCAATGGCATGATGGGAGTTGTAGTCACAGATATTGCTCACCCTCACAATTGGCCCATCAACACAACTCTGAACCATGCTCACATCACAGGGAGTGGATGAGGACTGACAAGATGGCTGACACTGGGTTCTGCTGTGGGGAGCACAAGGCCCTGCTGGGAACTGTGCACCAACAAACAGCAGAACACCACTGAATGACATCCTGAGAGTCAACCTGAACCCACTGCAAGGGTGGCATGCTTCATGGTGGGATAACTGGGCTAGGTGGAGAAGGATGGCCGGATGTCCACCAAATACAACCAATGCTGGCCATGCACACACCTCAACATTCACATTGAAATGCCCCAAGTATGCAGGACAATGTGCTACACCAATATCAACCTCTTACTGTGACAACTTAGGACAATGCAATGTACATGCCCGCATCCAGAGGTACAGTCACAACTGTCAGGTGTGTGAACCATTGATGCCTGTAGAAACATAACATACAATGTGTGTCTCTTCCAAATACAGGTGATGATGATGGGGACACAGCAGCAGGTGAGGAGGAGTCCCTGTCCCAGGCTCCGGGGGACACTGAGCTCACTGGTGTGGAACAGCCTCTGCCCTCCTCGGATGGCGAAGACCTACCTGGCACCTCCGGTGTGGGTCATCATGCTGCACCAGCAGGTCCAACATCTGCACCCACCCCTCCAACAACTGCCAACACACAGACCACCCCCGCCGACACGGACAGACCAAGGACCACCGATGATAACAGCACAGGGCCCCAGGCCCACCGTGGAGCAACGGACAACAACACCACTAACAACCCCCAAGGGGGCCTTGGGTCACCTGTGTGTGCCACCGCAGGTCCTGCACGTGTCGCCAGGGGTGGTGGGAGGGGTGGTAGACATAGGTGACTGCTTGCAGAGGGGTCTGGACTGCATGATGACCCACAACTGGCACGCATCGCTGATGCGTACCAGGATAGCACCAGAGAGGTCAGGCAGGTAGTGGGGATCCTCAAGGACATACAACAGCAGCAGGCTGCCCATCATGCTCGCTTGGACTCCCACATGTCCCATGTGGAGACACACATGTCTCGCATGGAGTCCAAGTGGGACACATTGCAAGAACTCACAGCGGTGCATAGGGACATATTGACATGCCTCCGCCAGATTAGCACCAACATGGCAACACCTCCCTGTGTGCCCACAACATCTGGTGCTGCAACAACTGACACCGCCACAGGGAGGGAGGAGGACTCTGGCAGAGACTCCCCTGCACCGCAGCAGCCTGCACGTGAGGGTCCCCCCCCAAAGAAGAGGGGTCGTCCGAGGAAGGAAAACTGAGAGGTTGATGGCCACGTACATCCCCCAGGAAGCCAACACCTGTTCCGGAAATTCTCCTTTGTGTGCAAACTTTTCACCCTGTCGAATGCAACACAACTCTCCCACATGACATGGGGAGTTCAAGTTGGACTAATGTATCATATGACTGTGGACTTCACTCAGGACATTTCTGCTACCAAGACTTCCAACTCATCTGGGAACTTTGGATCACAATCCCAATGTACAGCACCCACCATCCTGTGCACTATACACACACACATTTCTGTAAATAAAATCACTAGTACACCATACTTGCCTCTGTTGTTATTCAAATGTGGATACTGTTATGGTGATGATGATCTGCTAAATTACACTGTGTATGCTAACTGCTACAGCAAGTACAACACCGTCATGTGAGTCATGGTGACGTGACAAATATGAGGGAGACACACCACTAGGGCTGCACAACACAGAGACACCAGGGCCATCGGACTCATCGCCTATAGTGATGTTGCCAGGAAATACTGTGGAATGCACAGACACCACACCTATTCAGAGTCTGTGTCAACTAGCCCACAGGTGCAGTAAGCAAATGTCAGTCAGATGTGTGACCACAGACAACGCACATCCCAAAGTGAAGCACAGGTTTATTACACATTTGCAACATGTTGTTTCCACTACAAATGCAAGGTAATCCCACGTGGCAGTGGCCACACAGTCAACAAGTGCAGAAGATATGAAGTCCAGGGGTGTGTGGCACATCACCTGTAGGGAAACTACTGCTGCCACCCTGAAAGCTGAATCATGGTGTCGGGGGATCCAAGTTGACCAAAGTACTCAGTAAGCACCCTGTGAAGGACAGACATGACACACAGTTAAAACCACTGAAGAACAGGACAGAACTGCAATACTCATGCCCAATACATGTCACAAGACAAGTACACAAAACCAAGTTAGCATGTCAAAACTCTTGGGGAGTACATACTACCTGTAAGGACACATTGCTGCACGCATCCAGTCAAGTAGCACATGGCCACACTCAAACAGCACCAGAGCACCACCCACACATATCATGCAAACTCACATCATTCACATTACATCTCCCTGGAGACTCACATTCAGCTGAAGAAGTTGGTGATGAGCTGTGTGCGGACATCACCATCATCATCATCATCATCATCATCACTGGCATCGTGGTCCAGGCCAGGATCCTCCACAGGTGGCGGACGTTGGTCATCGTCATCCAGGATGAGAGGCAACTCCTTCCGCACTGCCAGGTTGTGTAGCATGCAGCAGACAATGACAATCTTGCACACCTTTGCTGGGGCATATGGGAGGGCCCCTCCTGTCTTATCCAGGCAGCGGAAGCGGCTCTTCAGGAGACCAAAGGTCCGCTCAATCACTCTCCTGGTCCGACCATGTGCCGCATTGTAGCGCATCTGGGCTGGTGTCACAGGGTTCCTGAGGGGTGTCAGCAACCACGGCATGTTGGGGTATCCGGAGTCACCTACGGACAGACAAGTGCACATTAGCTGATTTGGAAAAGTGGGCGGTATACTACAGAGCAGAACACACACAATGGTACAAAGTCAGTACACACCGACAAGCCAGGCACGCTGGTTCTGCATCTGTGCCATCATACTCGGGATGCGACTACTCCTCATCACGTAGGCATCGTGTGCTGAACCAGGGAAACGGGCACACACATGTGTGATACTCATATCTGCAAGACATACCACCAGAGCATTGATCGAATGGTAATGTTTCCGGTTCCGGTATGCCTGCTCATGTGCCTGTGGTGGTACCAAAGCCACATGTGTCCCATCAATGGAGCCAATGACATGTGGCATCCTCCCCAGGGCATAGAAGTCACTCTTGACGTCAGTGCGTTGTTGACGTGTAGGGAAATAGATGTACTGGTTCAGGCATCTCAACATTGCCTCCAAAACATCGCGTAGCACACGGCTGAACATAGTCTGTGACATCCCACCGGCAGTCGCCACAGTGTGTTGAAAGGTACCGGTGGCAAAGAAGTGTAGGGCTGCCATTACCTTCACCTTGGGGGTCAGCGCCGTAGGGTACGGCCGGCCAGGTTGCAAATGTGGTGCCAAGCGCACTGCCAAATCCTCAATCAGCTGCCTGGTGAAGCGGTACCGTCGGATGCTGTCACGTTCCACCATCGTTGCCAGCTCAGGGAATGGTCTATGGACAGCTGGAGCCCTGCAGTGCATGGGTTGAGGAAAGAAAGATTGTCAGTCACCCCACATATGTGCCATTCACCATACTCAATTTCACATGATACATCATTATGAGACACAAGTACTTGATGTGTGTGCCGTTCTGATCGGACATAACTCGCACCTACATGGCCATCATCTAACTTCTCAGTACAACATGTGTGGACAACAGGTTCCAGGTTGTGCTATGGGAAACCATTAGGCTGTGTCACAGTACCCATTTACTGCTGTCACGTTCCACACACACACCACAGTGACATGTCTGGACAGATGCGCCACAGGCATCACAGCTCATTGACAGGTAGATTCCCAGTGACCCTGTCTTGCCACATGGACACTGGCATGACATGGCGTATCATGTACACGTCAGAAAAACAAACATGACTCCCACAGGTAGTGGCCCCTGTCGCCTACGCAGGACAGACATGGACGCCAGTGACGCACAACATCAAAGTCCATGCACAAACAACGTTGATGTGGAGACTGTCTCCCATCGTGCACAAGGAATCAGAGACATCGGAAACACAACATGCACACAGACTGTGGAGGGACATCACTATTGTGGCAATGGGTCACCCTGTGACGTACATGCCTTCCCCCATGGGACCCTGGGGGTATGTGACATGTCACACACATACACAACCTGGAAATGTGAGCATGCCACATGCTCCGAAATGAACTGTTGCACATCACAGTGGTCATGTGCACAACACACAAAGGACCCTGTCCCCATAAACACATGC
Source organism: Calotriton arnoldi (assembly GCA_963921515.1). NCBI lineage: Eukaryota > Metazoa > Chordata > Amphibia > Caudata > Salamandridae > Calotriton > Calotriton arnoldi. The sequence continues at coordinate 631,008 of CAWUFW010001896.1, forward strand.
ACAGCCTGGGTGTGGCTGCCCACAAGAGCCACCACAGAAACCACATGTCAACCCCCATACACAGAAAAGGTAATGCAGCCTTACATGCCTTAGGAGACAGTGTGGACTGGGTGTGGTGTTGTAGGTGTGCCCCTGGGTCTCTGGCAGGTATATGTGGCTGGCATACGTTCACCAGTGACAAGCATGGTGACATATGCGACTGACCTGTACAGGTACGCGTTGTACAGCAATGGACCGATCGGTTAGCCCGGCCGGCCCATTGCATCTGTTGTGAGCGGGTACGCGTTGTATCCCGAAATACGCGTTGTACAGCAATGGACCGATCGGTGTGCCCGGCCGGCCCATTGCATCTGTTGTGAGTGGGTACGCGTTGTACAGCAATGGACCGATCGGTGTGCCCGGCCGGCCCATTGCATCTTTTGTGAGCGGGTACGCGTTGTATCCCGAAATACGCGTTGTACAGCAATGGACCGATCGGTGTGCCCGGCCGGCCCATTGCATCTGTTGTGAGCGGGTACGCGTTGTACAGCAATGGACTGATCGGTGTGCCCGGCCGGTCCATTGCATCTGTTGTGAGCGGGTGCGCGTTGTATCCCGAAATACGCGTTGTACAGCAATGGACCGATCGGTGTGCCCGGCCGGCCCATTGCATCTGTTGTGAGCGGGTACGCGTTGTACAGCAATGGACCGATCGGTGTGCCCGGCCGGCCCATTGCATCTGTTGTGAGCGGGTACGCGTTGTATCCCGAAATACGCGTTGTACAGCAATGGACCGATCGGTGTGCCCGGCCGGCCCATTGCATCTGTTGTGAGCGGGTACGCGTTGTACAGCAATGGACCGATCGGTGTGCCCGGCCGGCCCATTGCATCTGTTGTGAGCGGGTACGCGTTGTACAGCAATGGACCGATCGGTGTACCCGGCCGGCCCATTGCATCTGTTGTGAGCGGGTACGCGTTGTACAGCAATGGACCGATCGGTGTACCCGGCCAGCCCATTGCATCTGTTGTGAGCGGGTCCGCGTTGTATCCCAAAATACGCGTTGTACAGCAATGGATCGAACGGTGCGCACGCGTTGGCTGGGGCCTGGCATTGCAACGGACGCGTATTCGAAGCCTCAACGAGTCTGATGCAGTGAATTCAGTTGGCCAGCCACAACAATGTTGCAAAATCATGGGTGTCATGAACTTGGATTTTTGAAGGATGCTGTGGGTGTGTATTAGTGCTGCTATTCCATGGATTGGTCAGATTCAGAAGATGCAAACGACTTGGACCTATCACTTTGGACACATGGGACAGTATCTGCCTCTGCAGCACACATATAATGCTGGCTGTTCCCCTGAGAGCTCACTTGCCTGCACTACATGCTCCAGGACGACATCTGCCACCAACACTGCTGCTGTCTCTGCATCCTCTGGCTACTGCAATGGCACGTACTGTGGAGAGAGCCCCAGCCTTCAGCCTTGAGGAGAACCAGGCCCTGCTGGACAGCCTCCTTCCACAGTACAGCAAGCTGTATGGGACACCAGGGGAGCAGGTGAGTGTGCTGTCCACTGCCTTACTAATTTTGCATGTTGTCTGACTAGCAGGACTTACAGTGTGCACACCACTGGCTAGCATGCTCACTGAGTAGTTCTGACCCCCAAAGTGTGTAGTTACATGCACTGAACAGGTACAGTGCAGTAACAGTGCATTCCAACAAGGTTTACTTTCCATGCAATGATACCATGTAGTAACTGCTGGCAAACTGTTCATAGCCATCGTTGCACTGCCTGTGTACATCATGTGCCCCAGTGATTGAGACATGTATATCCAACTGTGTGATGCACGGATATGTTGCATGTGTAGTAATGGCATTTTCACTTTGTCATCCTCACAGGTTGATGCCCACCAGAAGCAGGAAATCTGGCTGACCATCGCCCGGGCAGTAAGATCCGTGGGGGACTACAAGCGCCGGATCCGCAACTGCCAGAAGAGGTGGCAGGACCTTCGAGGCTGGACCCGGAGGATCGCAAGGGTCCAGCTGAAGCTGTCGCCTCCTCGCAGGAGGGGCGGACACCGGACCCTGACCCCCACATGCTCAGGATCCTGGCGGTGGTCTTCCCTGACCTGGATGGGCAGCTGAAGGCCAGACAGCAGCAAGGAGGGGTGAGTCCATGACAGCACTGTGCACTTTATCTGACATGCTATGTGCCCTCCTCTGGCCTGGTTAAACTTCCACAGTACATCAGTCTTGTGGTCCAGGACCCATGTCCCTCTATTGTGACATGCCCACTCCTCATCTGATACGCATATGTGTGGCCCTTACAGTCAGGAAATTGTGTCACTTGGGGACTGTGTCATTGCATTTTGCTTTGCTCAAGGTGGGGGACAGCATTTGTTCCGGTGACTATGTTGTGGGATTCATGGGTGGGTCAATTGCTCACACAATGCCCAAGTCCTGACATGTAATCTGGGTGTAACTTTGATATGTGGTCCACTTGCTGATCTGATTCACCACATGTCCCTGGGGTATTTGGCACACCCCCATGCTGTGGGTGGGAACAATGTTTGGGCCTCAGGAGTATGTATATCAAGTGTGTCACACATGCTTAGACACCTGCCTACTGTCCAGGACTCATCCCTCTTACAGGTAGAGCTGGACAGTCATGCCTACTCCAGGGCATACAATAGACTCTGTACTCCCACTCCCGTGGATCATCTGACATGTTGTGATCAGTGACATGTTCCCTCAGGTGTCTGCCTCTGTGTCAGTGTGCTGTGGCTTCGTTGTCAGGACTACTGGTATGTTTGTCGGTTAGGGTTCAGCATGCCATCTGAGATGTGACCATGTGAGACGATACTTCTGTGACTTATAGATGTTTGATCACTTGACTGTGCACACAGGTGTATGCGACTGTGACTTTCAGGCAGCTGTTATTCATTCACAGCACACTGTGAGGTGCTCAGGTTCTGGGAGTTGTGTTTCATGTCCCCCATATGTCCAATTGGCATGACGTGGACAAATACTAGTTCAGATGATGTGGTGTGTGGGGGATGGACATGTGCACTTGTCAGTTACATAACTTGCATTCCCCATGTCCTAGGATTGTGACACAGTGCAGACTGTTGTTGGCAGGCTGCCATGGCCATGTGACTGGAGACAGTGACGTATGACTTTGCAGGCATGCCTGTGTCATGGCATTAATCTTCCTAAGAGTGATCCTGCAGGGGAGTGACATGTGCAACATGCACCCCATTGTGGCATGGACTATCCGGACATGGGTGCATCATGGTGTCTGGTGCTGATATGCATCACATGCATTTCTATTTAGACTCTGGCCATCCCTTTCTCCGGACACCTGCACTGACTCAGTGGCAAGAGATGTGATGTGTGCATGTTCACATACTTCACTGTGTTCCCTGCAATGTCTAACAACTGTGTAGGTGGTGCATGTGTCCACACTGGGGTCTTACCATCAGACAGGCACCAGACAGATGGGTGTAAGGGCAGGAGGGGTGTGAGTCCCATGGTTGACCATCAGACTGACAATTGGCTTCTCCAAATCTGTGTGAGGAGTTTTGGAAATGTTCTACTAAGGATGCCAGGGCTGGCTCTGTAAGTGCTGTACTTACTGTGGTGTGTGCGGTCAGTGCAGGTGACTGATGTTTGTCTGTTTCCCTAATTGTTTGCAGATACATCCACGGCACAGGAGGGGACAGCTCCACGGACCAGGAGGAGCAGCGGAGCCAGACTGGGTCAGCATTTGACAAGTGGTCAGAGGGACCCAGTGGCACGGAGGGTGAGGGGAGCCACACCGAGGAGTCCTCAGCACCATCCACCTCAGCTGAGGACCACAGCAGCTCGGAGGATGACTCCCTTGTGGAGGTGGGTGTCAGCAGCCACCACACCCCCGCTAGTCTGTCTGGCCCGCCACCACCACCACCAGCACCGCCCTCCCATTGGCTCCAATTCCAGACGTCCGTGGAGGCTCCCGTGTTCGGGAGCGTGTCTCCTTCGTGCCAGGCACCGCAGCCCCTGCCCCTGTGTCCCCTGCTGCCCTGAGTGAGGAGTCTGTATACCTACTTCGGCAGCTCCATGTAGGGCAGACAGCAATGCTGAGTGTCCTCCATGCACACACCACTCTGTTGACACAGCTGGTGTCGTTCATGGAGGGCATCTCGACGGGTATGTCTGCCCTACAGAGGAGCAATAAGTCCATGGACTCCTCCCTGATGGCAGCAGTGTCCCTCCTCCAGCAGTCCCTCCCACCTCCTACCTCTGCCCCATCCACACTTCCTGGCACCCTACCTGTCCAAAGCACATGCACACCTGCACATTCACCCAAGCACACAGACACGAGCAGCACAGACACACCCAAAAGAAAGGCAAGACGTGCACACAAGCATCCTCAGGGGACAGATAACACACACACAGGGGATGGGGAACAGACACACACACAGGCATCCACAGTCACTCCGCAGTCCTCCAAATCCTCTCCCTCCAAGACCCCTTCCCTTGCCTTACCTGAAACCCCACCTACACAGCAGGTCTTCCTGTGTGACCTCGGCCTCTTCCCCTCCGATCCTGCAGATCCGGCATACCGGGGGAAGAGGAAGTCCACCCACACAGAGGGGAGTGCCCCTCACCCCCGGACACCCTCCCCCAGGCGCAGGCAGACTGAGGACCCCATTTGGAAGTCCCCCCGGACCAGGAAGGGCAAGACCCCACCACCACCACCACGCAGCTCCACCACCCAGTCTCTCTCCTCCATCCCGCAGGCCACCACTCCACAGGTTCCACCGCCACACCCTGCCCCAGGTTCCCCCACACACCGATACCACATCCCCAAACTGCTTAGGCCCTCCCCCCTGCCACTTGCTCTTCCACCCCCAACCCAGACGCTCAGCCTGTTTGTGCCACTGGTGTGGAGACCGGGTCCTCCCCCTCTGTCCTGCCCACCTCATCTGCCCCCCCTTCCACTCCCTTGGAGGCATGCACTGCAGTGGAGTCCACAACCACCCCGTCTGACTCGGGCACTGCAGTGGTGCCGGCACCCCCTGAGTCAGACACCTCCACCTCAGTTGCTGGTGACACTCCTGCACCCACCACCCCTTCACTGCCTCACTCTGGCATCCCCTGATCCTGTCCCTGTGGTGCCTGGCCTGCCCCTTGTATGCCCCTCCAAGGGGGATGTCCCCTGTCCCTACCAGTGCAGGCAAGCAATGGGTGACAAGTTGTCACATATCACCCTGTTGGAACTGTGTATTTGGACTGGCCATTGGCCTTAGTTTAATTTGGACTTCTGATTTTTTATTGACATTTGCTGAATAAAGCCTATTTTTGTTTACTTGTGGTTTTTCTTTTGATGTACATGATGTACATGGTTATCATCATGCATTTGCAGTTGTAATAGTGTTCAGATCAGGGAAATTAAGTGTTGCAGTGATGGACTCCATGTGGTCCATGGGATGTGTGTCCTGTTGTAGTCTGGATCTATGGCATCCTCTGCTGCAGTCTGAGGGTGTGATGTTCAGCATATGACACAGGGATGTACGTTTTGCATTTGTAAATTAACATCTTTGTCTTACAGTGATGCACATCTGGTGGGCTTACCACTGTTCAATGTTTCTATTTCCCTGACTGTGTGCTCATCTCCACTGGACATGCAGTTTCGCACACCAATGTTGAAGGACTCATCAGTGTATACAGTGCACCTTGCTTGACACGTGTTTTGGGTGTATGCAGATGACTGACGTGATACTCCCGTACCCAGGCTGATGTGAGCAGAGCCTTCAGTGTGTTGTAGTTGTTGACTCACTGACCGAGTGTTCTGCTGACATGTTTGAGTCGTGCACAGACAAGGCTTGGCACAGCGGACCTTCCACAGCAGTGGAGTGCCCTCATGGCAGTGTGTAATCCCATGACATTGCCTGGGCCGGTGTTTTGTGTTGTGTAAGCATGTCTGTGCGTGTACCCTTCCCTTTTCCTACACAGGCTGTGTCCCTACGGATGTTCCTGTTTCTGATGCTTGCTGAGTTGTTCTGTGTTCATCCAGCATCTTGGACCTGGTTACTCCGGGATGTGGGTGCATGGCTAACTAAGGTTCATCAGGTTGTCATCCCAGGTTGTCTTTGTTGTCAGGGCTGGGGATGTGGGCAAACGCAGATGGGACACATTCAGGATTCCCCTTGGCACTTGTTGGTTACACATGTCATGTAATTTACAGTCTATGGTATCTTTCAGTGATTGTGACACGTTGTGTGTGTGACTGCTGCCACTCCTCAGGGTCAGAGCTGCAATGTTGGAAGTTGTGTACGTGTGTTCTTTGTGTGTCACCTTGTCTTCTTCATTGGTGTGTGACTATGGCCAGGATCCCATCGATTGTGGTGGATTTCACGTCATGCCCATGTACCGCGTAGTGTGCAGTGTGTCAGACATTCACGAGTCTTGTTGACTGGCCATGTGTGATGGGTTTCTGCACCTTAGTTTCCCCCACCACCCCTGGGATTGTCATGGGTGCATGTGCATTGTCACCAGTCCATGTGAGCTTCACTGCTGCACATTGGTGGAGATCAAGGTGTGTGGTGTTGAGTGTGTGCAAATGTGAGTTGTTGCACGGCTAGACCCCTACCTCCATATTGGCCATGGCTGGCAGGCCGTGCTGTTTGATTTGTGCTTGTGTAGGTGTGATGGTAGTTTGTTGCTCAGGACACATGGCTGTGGTTCACAGTGTGAATGACATCTACCCTTGTCATCACAGTGGGATTATCATGCAGGGTAGTGTCACCACAATGTGGGGTCCCTGGGGGTAGTGCTGTGGTGGGTCTGTCTCTTGCTGTGTTAGTTGCTGTTCCTACTAGCTTGTGTGACATGTGTAATTTGGGCTCCCTCTCATCTAACAATGCCTCTTTGCCCACATAGGGAATCCGATCCATGAGTTACTTTTGTATGGCACTGTATACACATCTGTGTAATTGGAATTCAGGCCTCCTCATGTGTTGTGTGGTTGCCTGGGGACACTGGCACACACCCCCATCACCTGTTGTGTTTGATATGCAGTGTGGGTCTGCCTGTTTGTGTTTGTGCATTTGCACCACTGCATTGGCATATATTGAGTGTGCCATTGGCTGTATGTTGTTTGTTGGCTTTCCCCTGCTGTCCCTGGGACTCCTAGGTCATCAGTCAGCACAATAATCATGGTTTGTATGTCCCATTGCTGCCATGGTATGGTATTTGTTCACCTGACATCTACAGTCTCCCTAGGATATCTACATTTGTGTGTCCATTGGTGCAGATATGTGGGTCTGCATTATGATGGTCACTTCTGTCATTGTGTTATTTGTGAATGTTGACAATGTGAGCCCCCATGGGTGATGTTTGTATGCACATGGCCAAAGGTATGTTTTATTTGCACTGCACTGTTTGCCTCACCCAATCTATGTTGCTATGGGACACAAGCACTACTATGCCACTGATGTGCTTGTTGTTGTGTGACCAGGAATCATCCATGCAGTTTGGCTTTGGCAGCTTTTACCCTGACTACACTTCCCTTTTGATCACTGTGGTGAGGGGCTTTGGGCCCCATTGCCACACTGTTCAAAAGGTGCATCAGCTATGGACACCACACCTACCTTTTGGTCACTGTGGTGATGGGGCTTTGGGCCCCATTGCCACACTGTTCAAAAGGTGCATCAGCTATGGACACCACACTTCCCTTTTGGTCACTGTGTTGATGGGGCTTTGGGCCCCATTGCCACACTGTTCAAAAGGTGCATCAGCTATGGACACCACACTTCCCTTTTGGTCACTGTGTTGATGGGGCTTTGGGCCCCATTGTCACACTGTTCAAAAGGTGCATCAGCTATGGACCCCACACTTCCCTTTTGGTCACTGTGGTGATGGGGCTTTGGGCCCCATTGCCACACTGTTCAAAAGGTGCATCAGCTATGGACCCCACACCTACCTTTTGGTCACTGTGGTGATGGGGCTTTGGGCCCCATTGCCACACTGTTCAAAAGGTGCATCAGCTATGGACCCCACACCTACCTTTTGGTCGATGTGGTGATGGGGTGTTCAACCCCATTGCCACAGTGGCCATGGTCGGCTTGCATTGTGGGGGCCACACACATTTATGTGTGACACATGTGCTAGGGGGTCACATTGTATGTTCAATGTCATGTTCAGTGTTGTAGGCATTTGTCACAGACTTGTTGGGGGGGATGTCATTTTCAGACATTCCTTATGTGGGAGTATGCTGGTTGTGTCATGCATTACCCGTCCCCTGAGTAGGGGTGGTGGTAGTGGTGGCCATCCATCCCCCTAAGGGTGGGGATGGTAGTAGTGACAGGCATCCAGCCCCCCCTGAGTGGGGTGGTGGTAGTGGCAGGCATCCAGTCCCCTATGAGTGGGGATGGTAGTAGTGACAGGCATCCAGCCCCCTGAGTAGGGGTGGTGTTAGTGGCAGGCATCCAGCCCCCTGAGTAGGGGTGGTGGTAGTGGTAGGCATCCAGGCCCCTGAGTAGGGGTGGTGGTAGTGGTAGGCATCCAGGCCCCCTGAGTAGGGGTGGTGGTAGTGGTAGGCATCCATCCCCCTAAGGGTGGGGATGGTAGTAGTGACAGGCATCCAGCCACCCCTGAGTGGGGTGGTGGTAGTGGCAGGCATCCAGCCCCCTAAGGGTGGGGATGGTAGTAGTGACAGGCATCCAGCCCCCCCTGAGTGGGGTGGTGGTAGTGGCAGGCATCCAGCCCCCTATGAGTGGGGATGGTAGTAGTGATGGGCATCCATCCACCTAAGGGTGGGGATGGTAGTAGTGACAGGCATCCAGCCCCCCCTGAGTGGGGTGGTGGTAGTGGCAGGCATCCAGCCCCCCCTGAGTAGGGGTGGTGGTAGTGGTAGGCATCCAGCCCCCTGAGGGTGGGGATGGTAATAGTGACAGGCATCCAGGCCCCCTGAGTAGGGGTGGTGGTAGTGGTAGGCATCCAGCCCCCTGAGTAGGGGTGGTGGTAGTGGTGGCCATCCATCCCCTAAGGGTGGGGATGGTAGTAGTGACAGGCATCCAGCCCCCTGAGTGGGGTGGTGGTAGTGGAAGGCATCCAGCCCCTAAGGGTGGGGATGGTAGTAGTGACGGGCATCCAGCCCCCCTGAGTAGGGGTGGTGGTAGTGGCAGGCATCCAGCCCCCTGAGTAGGGGTGGTGGTAGTGGTAGGCATCCAGGCCCCCTGAGTAGGGGTGGTGGTAGTGGTAGGCATCCATCCCCTAAGGGTGGGGATGGTAGTAGTGACAGGCATCCAGCCCCCCTGAGTGGGGTGGTGGTAGTGGCAGGCATCCAGCCCCCTCTGAGTAGGGGTGGTGGTAGTGGTAGGCATCCAGCCCCCTAAGGGTGGGGATGGTAGTAGTGACAGGCATCCAGGCCCCCCTGAGTAGGGGTGGTGGTAGTGGTAGGCATCCAGCCCCCCCTGTGTAGGAGTGGTGGTAGTGATGGCCATCCATCCCCCTAAGGGTGGGGATGGTAGTAGTGACAGGCATCCAGCCACCCCTGAGTGGGGTGGTGGTAGTGGCAGGCATCTAGCCCCCTAAGGGTGGGGATGGTAGTAGTGATGGGCATCCAGCCCCCCCTGAGTAGGGGTGGTGGTAGTGGCAGGCATCCAGCCCCCCGTGAGTAGGGGTGGTGGTAGTGGTAGGCATCCATGCCCCTCTGAGTAGGGGTGGTGGTGGTGGTAGGCATCCAGGCCCCCTGAGTAGGGGTGGTGGTAGTGGTAGGCATCAATCCCCTAATGGTGGGGATGGTAGTAGTGACAGGCATCCAGCCCCCCCTGAGTGGGATGGTGGTAGTGGCAGGCATCCAGCCCCCCCTGAGTAGGGGTGGTGGTAGTGGTAGGCATCCAGCCCCCTGAGGGTGGGGATGGTAGTAGTGACAGGCATCCAGGCCCCCTGAGTAGGGGTGGTGGTAGTGGTAGGCATCCAGCCCCCTGAGTAGGGGTGGTGGTAGTGGTGGCCATCCATCCCCCTAAGGGTGGGGATGGTAGTAGTGACAGGCATCCTGCCCCCCCCTGAGTGGGGTGGTGGTAGTGGCAGGCATCCAGCCCCCTAAGGGTGGGGATGGTAGTAGTGACAGGCATCCAGCCCCCCCTGAGTAGGGGTGGTGGTAGTGGCAGGCATCCAGCCCCCCCTGAGTAGGGGTGGTGGTAGGCATCCATCCCCCTAAGGGTGGGGATGGTAGTAGTGACAGGCATCCAGCCACCCCTGAGTGGGGTGGTGGTAGTGGCAGGCATCCAGCCCCCTAAGGGTGGGGATGGTAGTAGTGATGGGCATCCAGCCCCCTGAGTAGGGGTGGTGGTAGTGGCAGGCATCCAGCCCCCTGAGTAGGGGTGGTGGTAGTGGTAGGCATCCATCCCCCTAAGGGTGGGGATGGTAGTAGTGACAGGCATCCAGCCCCCTGAGTGGGGTGGTGGTAGTGGCAGGCATCCAGCCCCTATGGGTGTGTATGGCATTGGTGATGGCCATCCCACCCCTATGGTTCTGCTGTTGCTAGTGTACGTCATTTGTGCATCCCTATGTGTGTGTGACATATTTCGGGTACGTGTCGTTTGTTTGTATTGTTGGTGTTTGACTTACCGTCTGCGCCGTACGCGTCCGTGCCGGTCCCGGTAATAGATGTAGAGTATAGGTAGGACCTGCGCGATGGGATTCATGCTTGGATCGTCTCGTTCGGGTTTCTCGTGTCTTCGAGTCGTACTCGTAGCAGGCTTGTTCGTCTCGTAGCCGTGGATCGTCTTGTGGCGCGAAACGGAGCTTATGTACGGCTCGCCCGGATGCTCAAACGTCCCGGATGTAGCGACGGGTTCGGCGCGTACGGAGTGCGCATCGTACTCGTCCGGCCGGAAGGTGCTGTGTATTTGCTTCCGTAAGACTCGATTCGGCGTTTACGGATCCGGCTCGGGCGGGGAACAGGAGCTGGATTGGGTAAGTACGGCTCGCTCGGAATCTGGGTTGTTATACGCATCGTACTTGTTCGTCCGGACGAATGTTCGAATCGGTCGGGAAACACGCAATCGGCTGTTTTTTTTCCGGACGAATACTGTTAGGTGCGCTTCCGGCCGGGATCGGAATCGACCCCTTAGAACAAATAGACATTTACAATTTCATTGACTGTGTTTCTTAATCAAGTACAGTACTTGGAAATTAATCCATTGATTACTAACAAAGACACAAGAAAAGAAAAAACTATTTCTAACAAACAACCCAGCCATCTAAAACTGATCACTTATACTACCATTCTCTCTCATTCACTCCACACATGTTCACATTACACATACATCAAAAAACTTGAAATTCGACCCAATGAGGGCCCTAGCCATGTTGAAAAGGGCAAATGCGATGCTTTACCAGAAGCAGAATAGTTTGAAAAAGTTCTCGAAAAGACCACTCCGTAATGATGGTAAAGGGTCTGGTCTACGCGCGTTTCAGTGGAAAAACCACCTTCCTCAGGACCAAGGTGTGAAGAATCTCTCATAAAAATGCTGGGGTTGTCTCATATCATTGGACAATTCTTTGGAAGTTTTAAAAGCGTTGAAGGTTGTTTATATGTATCAGCAGCCAACTGATTTGTTTCATAACCCTATATGGGGCATTTTAACCAGGCTTTCCATCCAGACAGAAAGGGTGAAATTGGGGTCTTCGTTTCACTGTGTTTGTTATGCAGTAGGTGGAATACCTCAGAATACTCCTTTTCCTTTATGAAATCCCTCTGATTCCTTCTGGATTACGAGGAAAATATGATTGTCTCTATTTTAGAACTGCTACCGTTTCAATGTCGTTATCCCTTGAAATGGCTCCGATCAACGCCCTCCTGGAAGAACCATCATCTGCTGCTCTGTCCTGTCCCCTTTCCCCTCTTGGTACTGTAGTCCTTAGTCTATCATTTACACAGCTGAAAGATCATTATATATGAGAGTGAACCATATCAAGACTTGTGAAACCACAACAAGTCTTGAAGATCCTCATAACGATTAACTGCTAAACTTATAACCGGGAGATTCAGTGAGAAAAGAACCAGTTTAACTTCTACCCTGCCATGGAAGACAGCAACATTATCATGAATAAGCTAAAAACAAGAACGCTTCATACGGCCCAGGCCCTGGTTGCTATTAAACAAAATCCCATACTTTCTATGCTACCAGCACTTCCTCATTCATATGTATATCACTGGAGAAAGGCAATTAGAAAATGTACATGGCAGTCATCAGACCACTTCTTAAGTAATCTAATCTAAACTTTGCTTCTTGTGACAACTATTGCTCCATTCAATTGCTGCCAGTTATTCATAAAGTACTGGGAAATGAAAATGTGATCAAAAGCTAATTATAATTCTGTAACACAAATTATTAGATATCACCCACACAGGCCTAAAGGGGATTTGCAAACTAGAATTAATTCTAGTTCAAATTGACTTGTTGCTTGTTAAAGTTGATTTACATTCATTGGATATGCCTATTAGAAACATCGATGGCCATTAAACTTTAAAATACCATTTATTGGATTCCTCTGCCTCTTTTTTAACTCACACACTTTGATAGTAATTGATTTCACTTAAGTTAGTCTTGAGAATAATAACTTTTTTGTATGAAGAGGTCATTGCCATGGGCACTTCTTTTGTCTCTTCATAAGCAAACTTAACGCTGCATTTCTTAGAAAAAGCATACACCTTGAGTCAGCAAGGAGAAGTGTGAGAAATTTGGTTGATGGTTGACTGGGGTGTGAGCCCTGGTCAACCAACAGCCACAATCCTTCGCAGTATGAACCACAAAAAGTCACTAAATTAACCCACGCTTAACCCTGGGTAGCTTGGCACAAAAAGCAGTCAGGCTTAACTTAGAGGCAATCTGTAAAGTATTTATGTAGCACACAAACAGTAATAAAGTGAAAACATAACACAAGAAAAATCCCGAACCAATATAGAAAAATAAAGTAAATCTTAATACATTTTTTACACCAAAACAACAAAACTCCAGTTAGTAGAACCGGAGTTATGAATTTTTAAAGTTGTTTGAAAGAACTTGCACCTAAAAGATCAAAGCGCTAACCGCGGACATCTACTCACGTGAGACTGAGTCAAAGTCGAAAAATATGGCTGACCGCAATGGAGAGAGTTTTGGATACACAAAGTGGATTGGGCCTGGTCAGCATTTACCTTCAGATTTAGAAGAAATTCTGAGAAAAATGTTCTGAGAAGGGAAAGTTCTGTGAGGCAAGGCTGCTGGAGGTGTCTGAGGAGGGAGCATCGTATTCGGATAGCCTTGGGTCACAGTCGTGGTGAATATTTCTACATGTGGACTAGTCTCTGAAATGGAAGTCGAAACTATCCAGCGGGATGAGTCAAAGGGCTGTAGTCGAAGACAGTTCCAAGAGGCCAGATACCCCTTTGGCGAAGGAACACTGAAAAGGATTTGCTGCTGCACAGAAAACGCAGCAGGTAAAGATGCAAGGTCAATCCGACCGGTGATGCACCTCCCTCCGGCTAATCGGCGAGCAGGTTGGTCCCTGTCTCCTCCTGTTTCTCAGAGCAGTTTTGAGGCAAAATTTGTCTAAGTCCTCAGTTTTGGATTTTGGCTATCTGGACACATTTTGCACAACTTCCAAGGGTCCAGGACTGGAGAGGCGCCACATAGAGGGTCAGGACTCACTCAGGCTGAGTCCTGGTGTGGGTTCAAGATGGAGGAAGTCTTTTGTGTCCCAGTGTTTTTGAGCAGGAGGTAAGCAAACTAGTCCTTGTTAGTCACTCTAGAGGTACTGGGACAGATGAAGAACCAGTCCTTGTACCTTGGCAGAAGGCGGTGGAACAATAGGGCAACAGGACAGAAATTCAGCAGGGCAGCAGTCCTTCAGAGAAGCAGTCCAGTAGGCAGTCCTCCCAGCAGCACAGCAGTCCTTCTTTTGGAAGGTGGGAGAAGCTTCTAGATAGTGGCTTTGAAGGGCATGGGATTTCCTAGCTCCCTAGCTCTGGCTCCAAGCTGGCTGCAATGACAATGGATAGATGAGGCCCATTGGGCCTCATTTACTATATTTTGACGCTTGGCAGCGCAGCAAGCCTTCCTGCTATGCTGCTGTGCATCAAAATAAAATGGCAGGAATGCGCCTTATCTACAAGATATGGTGGATTCCTGTCCTTCTCCCCTGCGCCGGAGCACAAACAGCAGCCGTGCGCCAACACAGACTCCTTTGCATCATGTTGCAAGGGTGCCTGCGTTGCGGGGATTAATGTTTTGTGCAGGAAGGGATATTTCCTGCACAAAACAAATAATTGATGGCATTTTCCTCTTTCTATGTGTGCTGCAGAATGCAGCACGCATAGAAAGAGGAAAAAATTAGGAGAAATAAAAGTATTTCTTCTCGTTGTGCCACTCCTACGCCTTCTCTGGGGAGGCATAGTGTTCTGATGCATTCCCAGCTTTGCAAAATGTTGTAAATCTGGGAACCTGTCAGGTTCCATGGATGTTGCCTGGGAACACCTACAGCAACACCCATGGAATGCCTCTTTCATGCAGAGTGAAGAAGGATCTAGTACACCAAATATGAGGAAAAAGTGGGTCACGGAAGTCAGACAACATGCAGATTCACACTGAGGGCAAACCCGGAAGCCAAGAAAGTATCCTTGTGAATACATTTAGTGGACACATTTTAAACCAGATAAGTGAAATGCTATTGCTGAACACAAGTGTTGCCAAGGAGAAAGTGAGACGTGAGTTTGCTGACTTACCAGAAGTCAGTGACGAAACAACTCGAAAAGCTCCGACCCGAGAACAAAGGCAATAAACAGGCAGAACATCTTTGCTCCAGTGCCAGAGACCGAGGATCAATCTTAGCGAAGGAGATGAGTCGTCTGGCTAAAAAGAAAACGTTCACCTCTGTACTACAAAAATCTGACCGCAAACGAAGAGAAAGTGACGAGATCACAAAGTTATAGCCACTACCTAAGTGGAAAAACCGCCGCCACTTAAAAGAGGTGTACAGTTCTTGAAGAAAGTATGAAAACCATGTAGCTGTTGACAGGGGAAAAGTGAAGTACAGAACATAGAGAATTACAAAAAATAAAGCTGTGAGCATATAAATACAGGAAGAAATACCCATGGAACAAAAGTGAAAAAATGAAGATAAAGGAAAAAAACGTAAGGGGGAAGGGCCGTGATAAAAATGAAAATGACAAATCTAACACACAAACACAAATGAATCTCGCTTTAAGGGGACCGCATTCCACTAGGATGAGTAAAGAAGAAAGGGGATATATAGGTACAACGAAACGACCCGTAGACACCAATATTAGCTTATAGTAGATGAACTATACAAGAAGTTTACAAGCATCTTAAATATAGTACAATAACATGTATACACGAAGAAAGCAAATCAATATTGTAAATCTAAAGATAGTATCAGATGAACTAATGAGACAGGCTAGAACATGGGTACTCACAAACATTTTCCTGGGGGCTGCAAAGTTTGGCCTTTGGTGTGACCGAGGGCCGCACTGATGCCAGCGGGGGTGTAAAGTGGGTGTAGGGGAAATTAAGCATGTATATCTAGTGGCTGAACTCAATTGCTCATTGTGAGACCAGAAAATCTGGGATTAATCCTGGCTTCTCCACTTGACCAAATTGTGTGACCCTGGGCAATTGTTTTATTTCAATTTCCCTTCTCTTTCTTCATTATCACATATAAGAGGACCTCGAAATACATGACTTCAGGATGCGTGCTGTACAAAACTATCTCCTGTGCTTGGATAGCATTGTTGCCGGGCATTGTTGTCGGGAGGAAGGGAGTGAAGCATGAATGTTTCTAAATTCATGTTTGAAATCCATCACTTTAAAAAATACTTCTGAATGCGCTGCTATAATTTGATTTACTAAGGTGAAATGGTGCTACAGGTCAATGAAATACATTCTTTGAAATTTGAAAAGACTATCGTATTTTTACACGTTTGCTGTCTTTACAAATGAAGGTGTTCTTAAAGTTAAGGGCCTAGTTACTTCCTTTCCCTAACTGTAATTAACCTTTAAATAAGTGCTTGCTGTATGTTTAATTTTTTTTTAATGTTGAGTCAAGCAAACAGCAGCCCAGTACTTCTGCTGCCCAGGGGGGCGCATGTAAAGGTCAGGAGGGCTGCAAGGGGCCCCAGGCCATACTTTGAGTATCACTGGGCTAGAACATGTTAAGCCTCCAACTCATAAGTAACACGAACGGTCAATTTTACCATTCGGGCTTACAGTACCCACCCTAATGATCGAAAAGATTTCCCTTTGCAAAAAATGCATTGCTCTGTTTACTCCTCGAGTCCTTTTTTTTTTCCTTCGAAGTGCATATTATTTATGTAATATTCCTGATTCTGGTGCATGCCATGATAAGGGAGCCCCTAATGCCAAGCTTAAGTTGGTATCAGTTTACAACATTATTGATAATATGTTGGAATTTTGTTGCTTGGGATACCCCCTTGTTGAAACTTGTTTATTACTTTTACTTTTTTTCTTTCGAATGTTTCTGCCTCAGATGCCATCCTTTTGATTCTTAACACTTCGGAGTGTGGTGGGTTGGCTTTCAATCTCCATGGGTGGAATTATTGGTAAAGTAGCATACTGTTCCTGCCAGTGGGTTTTATATACAATTTAGTATTCCATTTCTCGGTTCCACTTGGATGATACTCACATCCAAGAAATAAATGATGTTTTTATCTGTTTTGTGTGTGAACTGGATGTAGTCCTCCTGTGGCTTAGTTTTGTAATATTAGTAAAAGCAATTCATTTTCAGTTTTAGTCTAAATATGAAAAATATCATCTACGTATCTTAAGTAGAGTTTAAGACACTCTGGGGAGGGGCGTGGCCGACCGCCGAGCATGGCAGAAGCAACCTAAAGGGGCTCCGCGATACACCCTGACACGGAGGCATTTACTCGACAGATACAGGCACCCCGGCGCTCCCTGTGGGGCATAGCAGAGACCGGAGACGGTGGAGCCCACTGAGACGGGGAGCGGAACGGATTGCAGACTGTTTTTCACCCGATTGGGACCGGCGGTGTCTCTGGCCGGGCTGACGCTGCGGAAAGGGGTAGACCCGGCCGCGGCTACGGAGCTGAAACCCAGCAACCGGCGTGCCGGAGCGGCGATTGTCTGCACCGTGGAAGTTCCTGATTACCCCTCCCCGCTTGACAGTGCGACCATGGAGGGCAGACTACGGGGGCAGATACTGCGGTGAGCAATAGCGGCCCTGCTCGAGACCCGGACGGGAACCAAGATGGCGGCGGTGAGGCGAGGCTCTGCATCCGCTGATTGCTGCTAGGAGGTAGAGTGACCCCTGCCCTGGCTGCCGGACCGCCACACGGGGTCCTTGACATCGACCTACCAGCCCAGAAAGGAATAACGGAGACCGACATTTGGACCGCCCTGGACCGGGATCCACTGTGGGCGCGAGGTGCTCAGTGGGCGTTGGGGGGTTCAGTGAGAGCCGTCTGGCCTGGTGAAGCGGGCTGCTTTCGGACGTTGGTCAGAGGTGGAGTGCCCTGCCTACATTAAGATACCGGCGCCTAATACCATTTCGTGAACATTTGCCTTACGGTGTTGTGTGTGGCACTGGCTCAGTGGAGGGAACCGAGATCGGCAGCGACGATTACAGGGCCATGAGAGCGGTCCAGAGGGCACTACAATGACGGGGGCGAGCTGGTGACTGTCCGTGTGCCGAGGCCCGAGACATTACACCTGGTCTGGTTGGTGTGCCCGGGACGCATAGCCGTGAAGGCAGCAGCTGATTGGAACCACGGTGGGGCCAGGAACCTGTTCATACTGGATGTGCATGGACTGGATCTCCAGACTGGTGGGGCGCCCTGCACAGGGAAAATTGAGGTGAGAACAGTACTGCCCTGTTGTTAGCCGGTGCCTGGTGGCATTACGGGGCTGGCTGTGACACAACCCTAGCTATCCACCACCTACAAATCCTGGTGGGAAATGGGGCGACCGAGGGCTAAACAGACGGACCCCCAGCCGCAAGACGGTCCCTCGGGAACTACGCCAGACACTCAACTGGGTAGTCCAGATATGGAAGCGATCCCACCCACTGCATCCAATAGTACAGATGGGAAGCTGGACTTAATACTGCGCGAAATACGAGACTCCAGGGCAGTGATGGAAACCCAAATCGACACGCTCACGACCAGTTTTACTCTGTTGAAAGCCGACCACACAAAACTGGCGGACAAAGTTAAAAATAACAGACTGGCGCTAGACGACCTAATACCGCAACAGACGGCACACTCCTCCCAACTAGAGCAACTACAGCACCAGCTGAAAAGCTTGCAAGATAGGGTGGATGATGCAGAGGGCCGCTCCAGACGCAACAATGTGCGCATTTTAGGTCTACCGGAAAAAGCGAAGGGACCCACCCAACCCAATTCATCGAGCAGTGGCTGCGGGAACAGGTGGCTACAATGGGTCTCACTGACCATTTCAGTGTGGAACGCGCCCACAGGGTGCCGTCCCGACCCCTCGACCGGGTGCGCCTCCCAGACCTATAATAGCGCGGATTCTGAACTATAAAGACAGAGACACAATTTTGCGTCTGGCAAGGGAACAGGCTCCGATAACGTTCGAAAACAAAACGATCTCCTTTTACCCGGATTTTACACTAGCAGTACAAAGATCGAGGGCTACTTTCCTGGACGTCAAAAGGAAACTTCGATTGCATCACCTAAAGTATGCCTTACTGTTCCCAGCTCGCCTTAAGGTTCTCTATGAACAAAAAGCCCTGTTCTTTGAAAATCCGGAAGACGCTGCGGACTGGATGGAGATTACACTGTCGCCGCCGGGATCTCGGCACTCCTCGCAATCTACTCACGGACAGCAACCGAAAACGCAGAGGGTGAAAAAGGACAGATGTGAAAGACAGAGGCACCCTGCCAGAGGAGCAAGTAGACATCCTTCCCAAGAACAGATACTGGACAGTCAAACGGATGCGGTCCTGACTGCTGCAGCACTGGCTGTGCATGATGCAAGGTCGGCGGCGAACACTGGACACTCATCGGTAGAGATGGAGGCGCAGTCGGAGTCGGGGTCCAGCGTGGCCCTGTTTCCTCTGGTCACTCCGCAAACTGTGGATGAGTATATAGGATGATACAAACTGTTGCCTCCGCTGCTGGACTGCAGTGCCAGATGAGTATACCTAGATCTGTGTTTGACCTGGGCTGTATATGATCCTTATGTGCTCCCTGTGTAACGGAACGGGGTGGGCTGATCAATGGGATCTATAATAATGCTTAATACTTGCAAAATAGGGTGTTGACGGGGGCTCCTGGGTCCCCAAATAGGTGTGTAACATGAAAGAAGCTACGCTCGGTACGGTTACCGCTACCCCTGGGGCAACTGCATTGAGTTATGTAACTATGGAATTATTTTTGAGTTTGTTTTGTTGGTTTGGTTCTCCTTTGTTGTTTGAGGGGAACCTAGTATTGGGGTGTTTAAGGGAATTTACTGGCTCGGCACTATGGAATGTGAGATATGCACAGCATGTTGGGACCTATAGGCTGGTTAGACTGCATAATCGGAGACATGATGGCACGGCCCAATAGTTATACATACATATCCTGGAACGTAAGAGGGATGGGATCCATACACAAACGGCATAGAGTGTTGGCTCAATTAAATCGTAGGAAAGCACACATAGTTTTTCTCCAGGAAACGCATTTAATACATGCGGAAACGGCTAAGCTCCTCAAGAAATGGAGAGGACAGCTGTACTCTACCTCCTTCTCAACATTTGCCAGGGGGGCGGCTGTGTGGCTCAGGAACGGTACCCCCTTCAAACTGCTAGAACAGAGGACAGATGCGAATGGGAGATATGTGCTACTGTATGGCCTGTTGGATGGGGAACGTGTAGTACTGGGAAGTGTATATGCCCCGAACACGGACCAAGATGGTTTCCTGGAGGTTCTTAGCACAGCACTGGTGGGCTGGGAGGGATATCCATGGATACTAGGAGGTGATTTTAATTCAGTGCTGGACCTGGAGATGGACAGATCCCACCCCCCCCCCCTGAAAGAGGCGGGATGCAGGAAGCAAACAGAGGCACTACAGATATGGGCAAAAGGGTGGGAATTGGGAGATGTCTGGAGGGAGAAACACCCTACAGATAGGGAGTATTCCTTTTTTTCCGCACCACACAGTCTGCATACCCGTATAGATCGGATATTCTGTTCACAGCGCCTACTGGGTACTATTAAAGACACTACACATCTGAGCAAAACGTATTCTGACCATAACCCAGTTGAGGCTACATTACACTGGGGAAAGGTGCCGTCGCCAATCCCATCCTGGAGACTAAATCCAGCGCTGCTGGAAGATTCTGTGTTTCGTACTGCTCTTGAAGTGGCTACAACCCAATACTTTGCGGAAAACAGGAACACAGCGAGCTCCCGGCAGATAGAATGGGACGCGTTTAAAACAGTGATACGGGGGGTGGCGATTAGTACAAAAGTGGGAGTACGTGCGACACTTCTAGACAAGCTTATGGACGTAGAGGCCAGAATGGGCAGACTGGAGCAGGACGCGGTTACTAATACAACAAGCAAACTAGAACTACAGGAACTATATATGACGCATGCAGAATTATTAGAAGACCTTAGAGTTCTAGATTATAGACGGTACACGCAATCACAGCATGTGAATGCAGATAGGGCAGGCCCCTTGTTAGCCAAAATTATTAAAAATACACCACCTATGACACCCGTTCTCGAAATTGACACTCCCGAGGGGAGGTGAAACGCACACAGATGGAAATTAACATTGCCTTTAGACAATACTATGAACAATTGTATGCATCCCCGGATAGAGTAGAGGATATGGAATATGAGGATTTTTTTGAGGGGCTGCAAATTCCCACGCTAAACGCAGAGCAGGCGGCAGATTTAAAGGCTCCGATTACGCAGATGGAACTTAAGATAGCGATAAAGGCCCTTCCCCGCAATAAATCACCCGGCACTGACGGCCTGCCAATTGAATTTTATGCGGCGTATTCTGAATTGCTGATTCCTCGCCTACTAGAAGTATACAGTGCAGCAGTAGAGGATGGTTTCCTCCCTGACACAATGGTGCAGGCGACAGTGATTTCCCTGCTAAAACCTGGGCGGGACAGCAGAGATATAGCGAGCTATAGACCATTGTCGCTCCTTAACACGGACTACAAAATCCTCAGTAAGGTACTGGCAAACAGACTACTGCAATATACCCCTGCCTTAATACATACGGATCAGTGTGGTTTTGTACCATCCAGGAGTACGGCATTCAATATTCGGAGGCTCCATATGGTGATGACACAGGTGCCCACGGATATTGAACCGCGAGGCTGCATATCCCTGGATTTGCGGCAAGCGTTTGATTCGTTGCACTGGGACTATATGCTGGCTGCCCTGACTAAATTTGGGATCCCCCCGGTATACATAAAATGGGTAAGACTGCTATATACGAACCCCACAGCACGGGCCCGCGCAGGACTCCATATTTCCGACCAATATCAAGTGAAAAGAGGCACCAGGCAGGTATGTCCGCTCTCTCCACTATTGTTCATATTAGCGCTGGAATCTCTATTGCACACAATACGGATGAAGGCAGGACACAAAGGGATCACTATAAACGGGGAGAAGCATGTGGTCTCGGCGTATGCTGATGACATTATCTTGTTTCTTAATAATTTAGGGGAGAACCACGACCCCCTGCCCGAACTTTTTTCAAGGTTCCAGAAACTTTCTGGTCTCACGATAAATGAGAACAAATCCTACGCCTTTTTCTTTAATGACGTCACTTGGACTGCGCCGATCCAATTTGGTCAATTAGAGTTCCAAACCGCGCCAGTTACCTTTAAATATTTAGGCATCCAAATATATAGAGACGTGGAAGATATTTTGGATGGGAACTTAACCCGATCCATAGCATCACTCCGGAAGCAGATTACGTTTTGGACCTCCCTACCTATATCGGTGGCTGGGCGGATAGCCATTACAAAAATGGTGGTGCTTCCGCGACTGCTATATTATTTTGTTAATTTGCCTATCCTGGTGCCAATGTCTACATTCAAACTGCTGGACACCTTAATAATTGAATTAATTTGGGGTTCCGGACGTAGACGTATAGGACTTCCCAAATTGCAATTAGCTACGAAACCAGGGGGGAATGGGCGTCCCTGACATGAGAGCCTACTGCTATGCAGGACAACTTCAATGGCTAGCTTATTGGATAAAAGGCCGCAACCTGAGAGAAATATCTATGACTAAATTAGCATGGGAAAAAGGGGAACTGCATGTACTGTTGCTACCGGGTAGCAAAATTCCACCGACAGCGTCTCCACTGCTCCGCACGGCCCTTAACTACTGGAAAAGGGCAGTGCGGTATACCAAGGTCCCCGCACCTTACGCACCAAATATACCCTTATTGGGCCTTCCACTGTCATCGGGTAGAGTGACGCTCCGACACATAGGAAGCTGGAAAGACGGAGGAGTTTCCACGGTAGGGGATCTCTTCGCTGATGGTGCATTGATGTGCCATGAAGCCTTTGTGAGAGAAACGGGGGTACCAGACAGACTGTTTCTATTGCATGCCCACGTTTCACGATATATTACAACACTGTGGACACATGGGGGACGAACCGCAGACCCATGCACTGGCGCACATGCAATATCTGATGGGGGAGGGAGATCACTTGACGAAATGGTTATACATGGGAATACGCACGCATACCTCTGTGTCATTGCACTCGATCAGAGATAGATGGAACGCAGATATTGGACGCATACTCACGGATAGAGAATGGGGAGCAGTACTAGAACATGCGGGTAAGGTCACCAGAAATCCAAAGTTTAAGTTTATCCAACTAATGATAGTACATCGCGCATATTTAACCCCACGCAGACTTAGCAAAATGTTCCCGGAGGCGTCAGGTGATTGTCCCCGTTGCTGCTCTCCATGTGCGGGTTTACTGCACATGTTATGGGACTGCCCCAGGCTACTGACATATTGGTCGACGGTCCAGGACCTAGTGAACAGCGTGGTACCGACAAGGAATATCAGATCACTGGACAGTTGTGTACTAGGTCTCGGTCCCAAGAGTAAGAAGGGAACCCCCACGCGTAGGTTCGTGCACTTGGCAATGATATTGGCGATACGGAATATAACCATGAGATGGAAAGCGGCCAGATCTCCCAAAGCAATAGACTGGTATAATGAAGTGGTACGCTGGGGGAGGGCTGAAGGAGCGGAACTACACAGGGAGGAACAGAAGGGACTGAGAAAGATACCAATATCACTTGCTTGGAATACAATAATGGAGGAATTTGTGGCAAAAGACCTATATGAATAATACTAGAATGTATAAAATGAAGTTGTGTGTGGTAATATGGATCCTATATGGAAGACAATATAGCCAATGGTATGCCGCATGCTAACATTTTACAATTAATGCATACGAGACGAATTGCTGTCCTCACATAGATGATTTGTTAATGATCTGCAAACAATTGTTAGTCGAAGCCAGATTTGGGGGGTGGAAGGGTGGGTGGGGTGGGTTGAATGTCTTGTTTTTGTAACACACAATGATTATATTACCTTCAGCAGTTTAAGACTATTGTATTGTTTTAAAAAATGAATAAAAACATAAAAAATAAAAATAAAAAAAGACACTCTGGGGGATATGTACAAGGAAGTGGCGGAGAGAGGCGTTAGCCGTCATGGCTTAACGCCTCTCTCCGCCACTTCTGAAACTCAAGACTGCAACAAATTTACAAGAATTTGGTGCAGTCTTGCGTTTCCCCCGGCGATGGCGTTAAGTTTAGCAACTTAGCGCCAACGCAGGCACCCTTGCCCCATAGTCAAGGGTGTCTGCGTGCAGGGGAGGATTGTTTATGTGTAGGAAGGTGTCCCTTCCTGCACATAAACAATCCTAAAATGCCCTTCTGTCACTTTCATGTGTGTTGCTTAATGCAGCACACATGAAAGTCAACAAAACGGCATTCTTTTAAAGGATTGTTTATGTACAGGAAGGGACACCTTCCTGTACATAAACAATCCATGGCATTTTGATTTTTCCATGTGTGCTGCACAAGGCAGCACACATGGAAAAAGCAAAAACGAGTAGAAATAATGCATCCCTCGTCATTTCGCCAACTTAAGACCAGGTTTTACCTGGTCTTAATTTTGGCGCTGCCTCCTATGTACGCCACCCTTGTACATAGGGGGCAGCGTCGAAATGAATGGGTGTTGCGGTGGAACGCCCACCGCAACATCCACTGACCACCCCTTTCACGCTTACCATAGCGTGAAAGGGGGCCTTATTTACAAGGCAGCGTTAAGCCACGTTATGTGGCTTTAAGCTGCCTTGTAAATAAGGCACACCTCTATCGCCACCACAACGTCGATATAAGTGACGTTGTGGTGGCGATAGGGGCTTGTACATATGCCCCTCTGTCCATTCTTCTTTAGAAAAATAATATGCTCAAATTCGAACCTGTTCATGTAAAAAGATGTTCATGTATATTGGGGCTGCCCAAACCCTTTGGAAGTTCCAGGTAGTACTAGAAAGAAGGTTATGTTATCATCACGAGAAAATGTGGAAAACATGAAGTATAACAGTCAAAAGGAATACTAGTGAGATTTTTGGTGGTGGAGTATTGAGTAATGCCCATATTACACCTTCAATGCCTCCAGTATGCGGTATAGATGTATAAAAAGAGGTTGACATCCATAGTGCAATGGAGATATTCTTCATTAAGTAACATTTCAACTCCTTGTAGTTTTCTAATGAAATCTGTTGTGTCCCTGATGTAAGAGGACATTCTTGAACTACATGTTGCAAGGAATAGCCCAACTATTTTCCCATTGGTTGTTGTAGAGATTTTACGGCCGATATAAAAGCACACATAGGTGGATCATATAGGTTTGTGGAAATTTTGGGCAATAGGTAAATGTGTAGCATTCTTGGGTGGTCCTGTTGAAGAACATTGATCCAATCTGTTCTTTTGCCTTTTTCAAAATAGTGAAAAGGATGTTGGTGACTTTGATGACATCTGTGGTGCTGTCTTCCTCCAGTTTGGTTTCCCTAATGCGGTACTGTGTCGTTAAGATGTTCCAACAATTTGACTTGAAAAAACTCACAAACCCATACCAGAAGTGCACCTGCTGTCTGGCATTTAAATGGTTATTTTTGGGTTGTGTGCCAGCTTTTGTAAGGAAATTCCTTCTTTTATTTTAAGAATATTGGCTTTGTCACTGTGTCTTATTTTCATGGCCTGTATATTGCTGTGCACAAGATTTTGAAATGCATTGTATTAGACCTTGCATCCTTGGAGTGGTTTCCCTTGACATTTTTGTCTTCAGATCTCCTGTTTTCGCTGACTTTGTTTTTGCTGGCCTTAGGATTCAGCACACTTTACCACTGACGACCAGTGCTAAAGTGCTTGTGCTCTTTCCCTAAAACATGGTAACATTGGCTTATCCACAATCAACATATTTCATTTACTTATAAATCCCTAGTAAAATGAACTGCATGTGCCCAGGGCCTGTTAATTTATGCTACTATTGGGCCTGCAGCACTGACTGTGCCACCCACTTGAGTAGTCCTTTAAACATCTCAGGCCTGCCATTGAAGAGCCTGTGTCTGCAGTTGTAAATTGCCATGTCGAGCTGGCAAGTTAAACCTCTTGCCAGGCCGAAACCTTCCTTTTCAATACATATAAGTCACCCATAGGGTAGGCCCTGGATAGCCCAAGGGCAGGATGCAGTGTATATAAAATGTAGGACACATACGTTTAAGTTTTACATGTCCTAGTAGTGAAAACCTCTTAAATTCGTTTTTCACTACTGCAAGGCTTATCTCTCTCATGGAATAACATTGGGATTACCTTATCACATTTTATGAGTGTAATTTCCAATTGGGGAGAGATTAGAACACCAAGTTTGGTGTCTCTGGAATCGTAATTCAAAATCTCAACTTATGGTGAAGTAAGATTTTAAATTATAATTGCAATTGCCAGTGCAGGCTTGCCAGAGCCGCAGTTATAGAATAGTGTTTAGGGATTCTCAACAGTATGCGGGCTGCAGCATTTGGAGTATCCTGGAGTCTTTTTATGACCGATT
The DNA here is from genome assembly GCA_963921515.1 of Calotriton arnoldi. Lineage (NCBI taxonomy): Eukaryota > Metazoa > Chordata > Amphibia > Caudata > Salamandridae > Calotriton > Calotriton arnoldi. Next base: position 657,139 of record CAWUFW010001896.1, read on the forward strand.
TCTAACTTGCCAGGTACAGGGAGTTCCCATAGTCAAGTTGTGATATGACTAGACTTTGCACCACTATCCTGCGCGAGAGTTCGGGTAGCAATCGCAGCAGCTTTCTCAGAGTCCTTAACATGCCAAAGCATGTTGCCGCAAAGATTTTGGCTTGAGTTTCCATCGAAGGCTTATTGTCAAGCCAGAAGCCCAGACTCTTTTTTAAAAATTCTTTTTATTGTAGGCAGACAGTAGAACGGCAGCAGTTTAGTTCTTACAGATGGACAATCGTGGTAATACATAAATAAGCAGTAATCACCTACTCACATCATCAAGTACATAGAAAAGCAATTGGTAGGTTGTGGACATCGCCCCCTCACCACGGGGTCACTCCTCTTCCAGTTGGGGGATTGCCTGGACGGGTGGACACAGCATCCCTCTGTCATTATTCCAGTTTCCCCAGATTTTTGACCACTTATGGGGGAATCCCCTGCTCTCATAGACAACCCCCTCTGCTTGCATACACCAGTCCATATCCTCCTCCCATTCCTTCAGGGTTGGCCTAGAATCGGAGCCCCACTTTCTTGCTATATTGCGCTTAGGAACCATGAGGCCAATTGTGACCCATATTCTTCCTCCTCTAGTAAGATCTGTTGTCCTCCATATGTTTAACAGGCCCAGCTGTTAAAGGTCTGTGGCCCCAGCTGTAAAGATGGAGTTTGAGCTGGCCAACCTGGAGAGATACACCGTGCCCCAGATCAATGAGTTTTGTCAGGACAGGGGGTTGTCTGGTAAGAGAAGCACTAAAAAGGCAGTGCTCCAGAAGGCCTTAAAGGCATGGATAGAAGCCCATCACATGGTAACAGATGAGGAAAAAGAATTGGATGATGAGGAGGTGTTGGAGGAAGACCCACAGGAGGAACTTGGGCTGCAACCTCTTGAGGAGAGGGTAACATTTTCTCTTCCAGTAGTGGAGACCTCTTCACGTGCAGGAAGCAGTGTGTCCTCCCACAACCTATTCCTCAAGGAGCTGGCAGAGAGGAAGGTGGAGAGGAGTATACGCTGGAAATGTCTTATCTCAAAATGGAGGAAAGGAAATTGGCCCTGGAAACAGAGTAAAAGAAAATTGGCCCTGGAAACAGAGCAAAAGAAACGTGCTATAGAGACGAGAATTGCTTTGGAGCATTTGGCTCACGAGAGGAGCCTTTAGGCGCTGGACATCAAGACCAGGCAGGCAGAGCCCAGCAGTGATGGTGGCAGCATTTCTTCAGTGCCCTCTAGAGACAGGAGGGTCCACATCCCTAAAGGTCTGGTGCCTGACTTTGTTGTGGGAGAAAACATTGAGTTTGAGGCATATGAGATTGCCCTGCAGATGCACAAGATCCCAGAGGGGGATTCGTGGGGTTAATCTGTGGAGGCATATCCCAAGCATGGGGAGGTGAACCCTACTGACCCTGGAGAAGGAGGATAGTATGAGGTATTCCCTCATGATAGAAGCCCTTATCAGAAAGTATGGTCTGACCCCAGAAAATTATAGGCTCAAGTTCAGGGACAGCCAGAAGCTGCCCCAGCAGTCCTGGGAGGATTTTATAGATTCCTTTTGCAAGGCACTGGATAGTTGGGTGAAGGACAGTGAGGTGAATGATTACAAAGGGCTGTATGATCTGTTTACTAGAGAGCACATGTCCAGTAACTGTTTTCCAGACCTGCACCAGCACTTGATTGATAATAAGCTCACTGGCCCAAAGGAACTTGCTAAGGAGGCAGACTGCTCGCTCAGCACCAGGGTCCATAAAAAGGTATTTGGGGTATCACCACAAGGGTGGGCAGAGTACCCATCAGAAGAAGGAGGGGGGACAAACATAAAAACAAGGAGTTCTCTAAAGTGCCACAAGCTAGTTCCATGGGTCAAGACTCCCACCCCCCCAACTGAAAAGAAGAAGAGATGGCTCCTTGATAGTAAGTCACACGGGAAAACACCCCCGAAGTGCTATGAGTTCCAAGAGGAAGGGCACTTCAAGGGGGATGCCAAGTGTCTCAAGCGGGCAGAGCCCCCTACCAGTGAGTAGTCACTGGTGTTTGCTGGTGTAGCGCTTGAGGAGGAAATTGTCCCAGATAGTGTGGGGGCAGTGTAGAAGTTACTCTAGTGTCCCTGGGTGATAGATAGATGGTGCAGAGAACTAACATGACTAGTAATACTAGTAAATACAGGCAGTGGTTCACCGTCGGGCACAGGGTGGAGGCTCTGAGAGGCACTGGAGCCAGTATGACAACTGTCAGATGTAATCTGGTGACCTCAGAGCAGGTAGTCCCTAATGTTTTTCACCAAGTTGTTCCAGCTGACATTTGTGAGAGGCACTACCCATGGATCTGGTTCCCTTTGAATGGGGGGAGGGGTCTCAAGTTTCTTGAAGGTAGCTGTAAGTCCACCCATGCCTGTGGATTGTCTGCCTGGCAATGAACTGGACCATACCGCCTAAAAGGAGGTGGAGCTCAGGTCCCACTTGGAGATGTTAGGGTTGCCTGAGTGGGTGTGCCTAACCACTAGGTCCATGGCTGCCCGAGAGGGTAATCAGGAGGACCTGAAGCCTAGAAGAATGCCCAGGTACCTGCCAAGATGAGGAATAGCAAGGGGCATAGGAAACCTGCTCCAGAAACTCCCATTGTCTAGGAGGAATCTGACCCTAAAGAGGGCACCACAGAGACTACAGGGGAGGATGTGGCCGAACTGGGGAACCTGCCTGAGCTAGCCAACTGGAGGCATTAAGGGGATCCCACTAAGGGGGAGCTCTACAAGACTCAAAGGGTATGCCCTACTTTTGTGGGTCAACAGCAGCAGTACGATGTCATGACCCTGACCTCCTTGTGTTCTCACTCCTCCTGTACCTTAAGGGTAGGGGGCTTGAGGGATCGAGCACACGTCTCAATGCTTCCTTGGCTGTTCATGGGACTCATTGCCCTGTAGGCTTGATAACGTTCCTGGCATGGTAATGATCCCCCAGGGACCTAGGCCACTGAATCATGAAACAACAAAGTAAAAACAGTAACATCCTCCAGGGCCTTCAGGCCAACTCATCATGACTATAATGATATTTGGGCTCACTCATAAGTACATGACAATGGGGATATCTGGGCTGACTCACAGGCACATGACTATGGGGATATTTGGGCTGACTCATAGGCACATGACTATGGGGATATTTGGGCTGACTCATAGGCACATGACTATGGGGATATTTGGGCTGACTTATCAGGATTAGGGAATGGTATTTATACCGCCTCAAACTATGAGGCAGTGCTTGACTTACCCACTGGTTTAAGAGGATTGATTCTCTTCAGCGATCCCACTCACCTGAACGTCTCTACAACCAGGCCAAATTTATTCTGCATTGTGGCTCTCCTGTGAATCTCCAAAACTACGGACATCATCTAACCTGCAAATCCAGCAATGCAGTGAACACCATCCCTGCAACGCCGCACCTAAAAGGAGAAAACATGGTTAAGTACCATACTTAAGGTTAGCACACTAATGGAAAGGGTTATTAACTAAAGTCTTGTTTTTATGATGCTGAAATTCAGAAAACAGGACAATTCTTGAACATTGAGACATTGTGGGTATTATTTAACACGCATTCCAAGACCTTGGTATTAGTGCGAAGTGACATTCTTATGTGCCATCCTTTATTGTGCTGTAGAAGCACACTCTTGCACATCTTGTGCCTAGTGTTGAACAAACAAGGTGTACCTTAGAGTGTGATGTGAAAACACAATATGGCATCTGCCAGGAGTGCCACAACTCCAAGGGTAACCATTGATTATTGGAAGTCTATGCAGCAATAGATGCATTATCGTGCAAGTGACTGTAAGTATACGTCAAAGGCAGGAGGGAATATTTCACAATTACTCATTTGTTGAATAACCTCTCTACTTGTATTTGCAGCAAGGCTCACTGTGCACTACATTATGCACATATCACGATGACGTTCTCCAGGACTGAGAAGAGACGTGCGTATGACTCCTAGAAGACGGTGGCTGAGCTCATAGGCATGAGTCTCTCTGTTTGCTATTTTGTCCCAACCTCCCTTCCATCCTGGGACTGCTGTTGATTCACGGTTACAATTGCCTGATCAGATTCCACCCTAGGAGAGATAGGAGATCCAGCATTGTCTCTGCGGACAAGAGTCAGCTGAGTGGCATAACAGAAAGCCAAACCTCATACAATCTTCTCCACTTAGACGAAATGGACTTGCTTGATCAGGGCAGCGTTCACGACCTATCTCAGGCACTTATGAAGGAGGCTCCTAGTGCGTTAGAATTGGCTAAGGCATTAGCCAACTAACCCAAAAATCTAAAGGAGGGAGTAGAGAGGTATAAGAGTAGAATCATCCTCCTATATAACTACAATTAAACAAAGAGATTCTACCATTATTCAATATATCCTTCCTTGTGTAAAGAAATTCTAATGAAAGTGGCGGATAGTTAGTGTTTGACCCAAAGAGTTGTCATGGGAAACACTATGTGTTTTTAAAAAATACCCCTCACACACTAAGAATCCCTCAGTGTCTTGCTTCATCATGGCGGTCTTCCCGTCCTTCTACGGGCGGGGCGTGCTACAACCTACAGAGATGTGGGAGCACTTAATACAGTCAAAAAGGCTATGTTTAGTGCAAGAGTTAGAGTGATAGGGAAAAAGGAGATAGTGGTGCAATAATTAAAAGTTGCCTGGCTAGTGGAAAAAATAAACTTTATTCACTTCCCTAGCTGGTAATGTTAAAAAACTGGGGAAACGTAGGTGGTGTACTGTTATGAGTAGCCTCCTACTTGGTCGACATGTTTCAAAAGCCAATCCCCTTGGCTTTCTCTTCAGGACCGTGCGTGATCCCTATGTCACTCACATATCATTTATATGTAATATGTACCTAATATGGTTTAACCATCAGAACATGCTCAATTCGGCATGCAAAAGAACGTACCTAGTTGGTATCTTAATTAACCTGCGAAAAAATTGAAAAAATGATACAATAATACATTATTATACACATATTACCATCATGGGGAACAAGGTAGTTGGCAGTGAATACCACCGTGATATATTTTTCAATGTGATCATCACACCACACTTATACTGTTAAAGTGGGTGCTGTGCTGCCCAATGGTATTTTTAGTCACTGTTTTCGTTTTTACGACACACACGAAGATGTATAGAACACTTTAAAACACTTGAAAAATCTTAAAAACACACACACATATATATATGTACAAAAATGCCTGATGTTAATAAAGGCATTCCATGCTTCTCATTTTTGCGTGATTCTCAATGCGATTTCGAATAATACATACTCTCTTTTGGAGGCTCTAGCGCTCCATGAGCTTTCACGGTAGGGGAGGGCGCCTGTAGTTTAACACTGCGTAGAGGAACGGTAAATGGTATTAGTTACATACACGGTAGTGTCCTACAAGCCGTGGGGGGGCTGTTTTTACAGACCCGCCTGAGTCTTACTCACATCTTAAATGCTGCACACTAGCCGGTCAATGCCTCCGTGTAGCTCCGTGGAACAGGGACTGAACGTTCGAGGCTTGTATTTGTAATGATTACTTCCTCAAAGCGCGCTCAAAGGGAGTTTGACCACTAGAGCGTCAATCGTCCCTAGATGGCCGCCCTTGATGTGCAGCTCTTAGTCCTTGGAAAGTTCTCTTCAACGCAGGTTACGTTCTTTTGCATGCCGAATTGAGCATGTTCTGATGGTTAAACCACATTAGGTACATATTACATATAAATGATATGTGAGTGACATAGGGATCACGCACGGTCCTGAAGAGAAAGCCAAGGGGATTGGCTTTTGAAACATGTCGACCAAGTAGGAGGCTACTCATAGCAGTAGACCACCTACGTTTCCCCAGGTTTTTTAACGTTACCAGCTAGGAAAGTGAATAAAGTTTATTTTTTCCACTAGCCAGGCAACTTTTAATTATTGCACCACTATCTCCTTTTTCCCTATCACTCTAACTCTTGCACTACACATAGCCTTTTTCACTGTTTTAAGTGCTCCCACATCTCTGTAAGTTGTAGCACGCCCCGCCCCGTAGAGGGACGGGAAGACCCCCATGATGAAGCACGACACTGAGGGATTCTTAGTGTGTGAGGGGTATTTTAAAAACACATAGTGTTTCCCATGACAACTCTTTGGGTCAAACACTAACTATCCACCACTTTCATTAGAATTTCTTTACACAAGGAAGGATATATTGAATAATGGTAGAATCTCTTTGTTTAATTATTAGCCAACTAACACCATGTAATCCAGTCCTTACAATAAGAAAACCTGTTGCTAAAAAATGAATTGGATAGGTATCACCCCCGTCATCCCCCTTGGCTACCTGATTCAGGGTCTGTGCCTAAAGGTGCACATCTGGTTTTTCAACCCGCTCAGTTTTGAGTGTCTGGGCACCCAGCAACACAGTCCAAAAGTTGCTCAAACCAGGGAAGAGGTCACCTGGACAATGTCACTGTCATCACACCCACACCTGTTCCACTGGCTTTGCCTGAGCGCTTTTTTGGAGATAGAGCCAAGCTAAATGCATTCTGGAGTCAGTGCCAGTTGCAGTTTCTGTGCACTTCCACAGCATTTCCAACTGATACCAGCAGAATTGCCTTCATAATTTCTTATCTTGGAGGTACTGCTGCCAATTGGGTCATCCCACTCATCGAAAACGATGACCCTATTTTGCATGATTTTGGAAGGTTTAAGGAGACGATGTGTCGTCTCTTTGCTTGGCACACCTTCATTCAGGCGAGTGATAATGAGCTGCTGAACCTGCGACAAGGGAGTAACGATTTACTTTTACACATTACGTCAATCAGTAGGTTAGTCACGGAAGCTCAGTAGTCAAAGGAGAAGAGAACCTCGATCATTTATAGAGGCCTAAGGGATGAGCTCAAGGACTCGTTGGCCCTCATTGTGGATCTCCCATTGCATTGTTGTGAATTTATTGATTTAGTTATGCGCCTAGATCACAGGCTATCTCAGCGAAGAGGTGAAAGACCATGTGGAGAGTCTAAGCTGTTAGTAGTTTGGTTGGAAAGAAAGGAATCCGATCTCAAAAGTCATGACATTTTCGAGCCCATTCAAATCGGGGGACTCAGTGGCCCTTTGTCCACCAAGGAAAAAGAGCACAGAAGAAAAATGAATGTATACCTCTATTGTGGCAATGTGGGACATCATGCTAAAAAATGCATTACAAAACCAAAAGGATTTCCTAAAGTTGCAGCAACCACCACTGATGCATTACAGGAAAACTAAGAGACCCGGCTAGCATAGAGGTCAACCTGTCGGGTGTATATCTACATAAGACCTCACACTATTTGGCAAATACCTTGGGTAACATCCCACGGCCCCATGATTATCTTTCTACAACAGTGGAAATTCGAGCCCTTACTCCTCGACTCAAGGACAACTGGAATTTTTTTTAGACCTCACCCTTGGTAGATCCTTTAAGATTCCAAGGATTAAAAAGGTAGAGCCTGAACCAGTTAGGCTGGTGGAAGGCTCTGAACTCTCTTCAGGCATGACTGAATACCAGACAGCACCAATAGGTCTGGTATGTGAGAATGGACATACCGAGACTCTGACATTTTACCTGATCGAAACACCCATGTTTGGGTTATATTAGTAGTACCCTGGCTCCAGCTCCACAACCATGATATTGGTTGGGCCTTCTGGGGTCACACTATTTTCAAACCCATTGCTATGCCACAGCATTGGTGCTACAATTGAACAAGGAGCTGTAGCTTCCCTACCTATCATAAACCAGGATTTTCAGGATGTATTTGATGATCAAAAGACAACGCAATTACCTCCTCATCAAGAATTCTAGTGTCATATAGACCTACTGCCAGGCGCATCTATACCTTGTCGGATCCTGAGACTAAGCATCTAAAAAGCTACCTCGATGAGCTTCTTGAGTAATGGTTCATTAGACATTCCACCTCTCCTGCATCCTCGCCACTCTTCTTTGTCTCTGAAAAGAACCACACATTGCAGGCCTGCATTTACTACAGGACACTGAATAAGGTAACAATTAAAAAACGGTACCCGTTGCCCTTAATCCCTGTCTTGCTGGACCAGGTTTGTGGCTCTACAGTATACACTAAATTCGATTTGTGTGGGGCATATCACCTCAGGAGGGTGAAGGAGGGGGACAAATAGAAGACATCTTTTTGAACCAAGCTTGGTTTATTCGAATATACCGTCATGGTATTCGGCCTGTGTAACACCCCCACCGCATTTCAATTGTTTATAAATGATTTCCTACAAGATATGCTGGACGTATGCATCATCATGTACATCGACGACATCCTCATTTATTACCAAAACATGACTGATCATATCACTCATATACGAACAGTCTTACAGGTCTTCCCTGACCATGCCCTGTTCGCCAAGGTGGAGAAGTACACATTTCACTCTCAAAAAGTTGAGTTTCTGGCCTACATCCTGTCACCTGAAGGCATAACCAAGCACACAAAAAAGATCCAGGCCATTCTTTATAGGCCAGCCCCAACATCCATTAAAGATGTGCAGAGTTTCTTAAGCTTTGCCAAATTTTATAGGAGATTCATCACTCACTTCTCCGGCATTGTAAGTACCATTACGAAATTATTGAGGAAGAAAGTACCCTTCATTTGATTGCTGGAGGAAGAACAAGCTTACTGTTCATTGAAACAGAAATTCACATCAGCCCCAATAGTGAAACGCCCTGATCCTACACAACCGTACTTCGTGGAGGAAGATGCCTGGCATGTGGCATTAGGGCAATCTTATCACAACGCAACATTTCTACAGGACACATGCACCCCATTGCCTACTTTCCAAGAAGTTGCTGCCTGCCTAGCAGAGTTACACAGTGGCTGAACGCGAGTTGCTCTCCATTAAACTCTGCTTTCAGGAAGGGCGGCACTACTTACTCAGTGCACAACACACCATCACCATACACACAGATCTTAAAAACCTTCACTTTTTCAGATCCTTAAAGTCCTTGACCCCATAACAAATCAGGTGGCTCCTATTCTTTACTGAGTTAAATTTTGTGATCATGAACAGACCTGTGGCCCAACAGACTAAAGCTGATTTATCATCACGATGGAGACATGAAGGCCAGGACAAGAGTCAGGCACCTCCACAAACCTCCTAGCTCCGGAACACATCATTGGGCTATGCCACCAAGACCCATTTCTAGACAAAGTCCACCAATGCACAAAAGAAGCAGACATAGACACGTGGGTGGACAAAGAGAACGATTACATGTAGGATGGGTTGCTTTATCATGGCACTACAATGTATATCCCCACTAAGGATCTGAGACAGGAAGCCTTGACCGGGTGCTATGACACTTCATTAGCAGGGTACCCTGGGATACAAAAAACTTCAACAGTGGTTTTGGTGGCAAATGTTGTCCAAAGACGTGCACAATTATTTCCAAACACAACCCATATGTACCCAGAATAAAGCTTCCCACTCCGCTCCTACGGGTTCATTGCATCCATTCCCAGTGCGCCACCAACCATGGTATACCATCAGCATGGACTTCATCACCGATTTACCTGCTTCCAACGGTTATACTACCATATGGGTAATCGTAGATCTGTTTTCAAAAATGGCGCATTTTGTTAAAACGGATACCTGCTGTAAAAACCCTCATCCTTTTGTTCGTTCAACACATAAATCATTTGCATGTACTCCCCTCATCATTGTATCAGACATAGATCCACAATTTGTGACCCCGATTTTGGCGCAACAAGTGCACTCCTTTTGGCATTGATGTTTGACTCTTGTCTGCCTACCACCTACAAACTGATGGGCAGATTGAACTAGTAAATCAGGCACTGGAACAAACCCTGAGGCATTTATTGACATCTAATCCTACTGCATGGGAGACCTTACTACCATTGGCAAAATTGTGCCTACAATGATTACAGTCACACCACTATTGGGATATCGCCCTTTTACTGTGTACCTGGGACAAACCCATGCATGTTACCTGAGGACGTTGCAAGCCAGACTGGGCCTGTACCCACAGTACAGGAATTAATAATGCATTTGTCCCTAGGGCAACAAGATGTACTAACACATCTCCAACAAACAAAAGCAGACATGACAAAGTAGGCCAATAAACATTGTCTGCAAGCCCCTATTATAAGAAAGGGAATCAGTTTTTGCTTGCACCAAGTCATCTATAGCTCCAGGGACCACGTTAGTTACAACCTTAATATGTGGGTCCCTTCCCTGTGGACAGTATACTCAATCCTGTAGCTGTAAGCCTCCTATTACCTGATGACTTACCTGTCCATCTAGTATTCCATGTGTCCCTCCTAAAACCCTACTGTGCCAAGACCCACCTAGCATCTCCATCCACTCCTAAAGCTTTCGATGGACAGCTGGAATTGGAGGTTGAATTGATCCTTGATGCCAAAAGGGTAAAATGGCATTTATATTACTTCATTGACTGGAAAGTGTATGGTCCAGATGATCAGTCATGGGAACCAGCTGCTAACATGCACGCCCCCATCTAGTTCACCTCTTTCATACACGCCATCCCAACAAACCCTGCCCAGGAAGCCTTCTTTGTGGGGAGGAACTGCCATGACCCTGACCTTCTTTTGTTCTCACTTCTCCTGTACCTTGTGTTTGGGGGCTTGTGGGATCGATCACACGTCTCAGTGCCTCCATGGCTGTTCATGGGACTCATTGCCCCGTAGGCTTGACAACGTTCTTGGCATGGTAATTATCCCCCAGGGCCCTATGCCACCGAGTCATGAAACACCAAAGTTCAAACAGTAACATTCCCCCAGGGCCTTCAGGCTGACTCATCATGACTATGGTGATATTTGGGCAGACTCAAAGGCACATGACTATGAGGATATTTGGGCTGATTCATCAGGCTTTGGGAACTGTATTTATGTCACACTCGAACCATGAGGCACTGCTTGGCTTACCCACTGGGTGAAGAGGACGGATCCTGTTAGGTGATCCCGCTCACCTGAACGTCTTCACGACCAGGCCAACCTTCTTCTGCATTGTTGCTCTTCTGCGAATCTCCAATGCTGCATACGTCTTCTCCCCTGCAAATCCAGTGATGCAGCGAACACCATCCCTGTGATGCTGCATGGCTCTCCTGCGAATCTCTGGTGCTGCGGACATCATGTTCCCTGCAAATCCAGCAATGCAGGGAACTCTATCCCTGCAACACCGCGCCTAAAAGGAGAAAACATGGTTAAGTACCATGCTTAAGGTAAGTGCACTAACCGAAAACGTATCAACCAAAGACTTATTTTTATGATACTGAAAAGCTGAAAACAGGATAACTCTAGAACATTGAGAGGTATTATTTAACATGCATACCTAGACCTTAATATTAGCGCCTAGGGACATTTTTATGTGCCATCCTTTATTATGTCTGCAAATCTAAATGCACACTATTGCGCATCTTGTACCGAGTGTTGAACAAACAAGGTGTACCTTAGTGTGTGATGTGAAAACATGATACAGCTTCTCCCGGGAGTGCAGTGACTCCAAGAGTAACAGTTGATTATTGGAAGTCTATGCAACAATAGATTCATTATTGTGTTAGTGACAGTTGGTACACATTTCAAAGGCAGGAGGGATTATTTCACTACTACGCATTTGTCAAATAACCTCTCAGCTTGTATTTCCATTACAGCTCACCACTCACTACATTATGGACATATCACGATGACGCTCTCCACGACTGAGAAGAGACATGCGTATGACTCCAAGACGACGGTGGCTGAGCTCGAAGGCATTTCAGTCTTTCTGTTTGTTATTTTGTACCAGCCCCCTTTCCCTTCTGGGGTGGCAGTTGATTCACAGTTACAAATAACTGATCAGACGCCTCCCTAGGAGAGATAGGAGGTCCAGCATCATCTCTGCAGACAAGGACAGCCGAGACCCGGGCAGCTGGTGATGCCTCGGGCAAACACCTGATATACTGGGAGAATGGTCTCCTGTGAGCCTAATGATCCTTAGCCTGGTGCAAACCATGTGTTGGTGGTCCCCCAGTGCTACAGGACTTCCTAATGAGGCTGGTTCATGACATACCCCTGGCAGGTTATTTGTAGCAGGACAAGACCTTTGACAGGCTTGTCCCCCACTTTTACTGACCTCAAGTCAGGAAGGCCTCAGATGAATTCTGGAGGTCCTGTCCTACCTGCCAGGCTAGTGGCAAATCATGGGGAAGTGCAAGCCTCCCTCGCAACGTTTTCCTGTTGTTGGCACCCCCATTGAGGGGGTGGGTATCAACATCATTGGGCCTCTGGACCCCAAGAAAGCCATGGGCAACAGGTTAATTGTGGTCGTGGTGGACCATGCTACCCAGTACCCGGAGGCTATACCTCTAAGGAATGTGACTGCAACTGAACACGGATGGGGATCTTTACTTATGTGGGCTTCCCCAAGGAGGTAGTATCCAACTGTGGTACCAGCTTTATGTCAGTGTGCATGAAGGCCATGTGGAAAGAGTGAGTGGTAACCTACAAGTTCTCCACTCCTTACCACCCACTAACCAATGGTCTTGTTGAAAGGTTCGTTAGGACCCTCAAGGGCATGATTATGGGCCTGTCAAAGCCCATGAGGTGGAAGTGGGACATGCTACTGCCATTCCTTTTGTTTGCTTACTGGGAGGCACCACAGAAGGGGATTGGCTATAGCCCCTTTGAACTTCTGTATGGGCACCCTGTGAGATGACCTCTCCGTTTTGTGAAGGAGAGCTGGGAGCAAGCAGCCAGAAAATCTCCCTAGGACGTGGTCAGCTACATGCTGGCCCTCTGGAATCAGACAGCACGCATCAGGAAACACGCTCAAGAGAACACAGAAGCCAACCAGGAGGACATGAAATGGCACGATGACCAGAATGCCACTCTGCTCGAGTTTCAGCCTGGTCAAAAATTGTGGGTGATAAAACCTGTGGAGCCCAGGACCTTGCAAGCCCGCTGGTCTGGGTCTTATGAGGTGAAGAAGCACAAGAGTGATGTCACCTACTTGGTGGACCTCAAGACTCCCAGGACCCCTTAAGGGTCCTACATGTCAATCGCCTCAAGCCCTACTTTGTGAGGTCTGAGTTAATCATGCTCCTATTCACTGATGATGGGTTGGAAGTAGAGAGTGAACCTCTCCCCGACCTCCTTTATTCTAAGTAGCAGGATGAGTCAGTCGAGGGTTTCATCCTCTCCCCTACACTGACCCTAGACCAACAGAAAGAATGACATTACATGGTGTACCCATGATATTGATACAGGGGACAGCATGCCTGTGAAGAATAACGTTTACAGGTTGTTTGACAAGGTGAGAGCCAACATTAAGGAGGAGGTCTCCAATATGCTGACTTTAGGGGTTATTGAGCCCTTAAGCAGCCCTTTGTCCAGCCTAGTGGTATTTGCCCCCAAGGCTGCTCCTCCAGGTGTTACACCCGAAAGTAGGTGTGTGTGGACACCAAGACTGACGAACACCCCATCCATAGAGCTGATGAGTTAATAGATCGGTTAGGAGATGCCGAGTTCTGCAGCACATTTGACTTAATGTCTGGGTACTGGCAGATTTCCTTGACTCAGGGGGCCAAAGAGAGGTCTCTTCCCCAGAAGGGCACCTCCAAATCGAGTAGATGCGCTTCAAGTTAAAGAACGCCCCTGCCCCCTTCCAGAGGTTGGTCAACCAGGTCCTGGCTGGGTTAGAGAACTTCAGTGCTGCCTACCTAGATGACATTGCGGTCTTCAGTTCTAGCTGGCAGGACCACCTGTGCCACCTCAAGGAAGTGCTTCAGGCTCTGCAGAGTCCTGACTATCAAGGCTAGTAAGTGTCAGAAAGGGAAGGGTTAAGTGGTCTACTTGGGTCACTAAGTGGGAGGAGGCAAGATGCAGCCCCTCAAGGCTAAAATTGAAACCATTCTGGCTTGGGAACCACCCAAGACCCAGACAGAGATGAGAGCCTTCTTAGGCCTAACTTCCTATTGCCCCCTTGGCAGAGATAACTTCCAAGAAGCAGCCACGTCAGGTGATCTGGACAGGGGATTGCCAGAATGGTTTTGACACCCTGAAGTGGTCCATGTGCACAGCAACTGTTCTCAAGGCCCCTGATTTCTCCCAAGAGTTCATTTTGCAGACAGACACCTCAGAGCATGGTATAGGGGCCATGCTCCCACAGCTAAATGGGGAGGTCCTGGACCAACCTGTTGCCTTCATCAGTAGGAGGTTACTTTGCAGGGAACAGAGGTGATGTGCAATAGTGAGGGAAACCTGTGCTGTGGTCTCAGCACTGAAGAAGCTAAGACCTTACCTGTTTGGTGTTCACTTCCAGGTTCGGAAAGACCACTGACCCCTCAGATGTCTAATGCAGATTAGGGGTGAGAATCCCAAACTGTTGAGGTGGCCTATCTCCCTACAGGGAATGGATTTTATGGTGGAACATTGCCCTGGAACATGCCACGCCAATGCTGATAGTCTCTCCAGATTCTTTCGGCTTAGTGAGGAGAACTCCCAAGGGTTTGGGTAGCTCTTTCCACTTTCAGCTGGGGGAAACACGTGTTATACCTGGCACCCTTGGCCTGGTTTCCCCTGACTTTTTTACCCCAGACCTCCTGTTTTCAATGACTTCGTTTTTGCTGGCCTTAGGATTCTGCACACTTTACCACTGCTGACCAGTGCTACAGTGCTTGTGCTCTTTCCCTAAAAGATTGTAACATTGGCTTATCCACAATTGGCATATTTAATTTGTTTATAAATCCCTAGTAAAATGAACTACATGTGCCCAGGGCCTGTAAATTAAATGCTACTATTGGGCCTGCAGCACTGACTGTGCCACCCACTTGAGTAGACCTTTAAACATCTCAGGCCTGCAATTGAAGAGCCTGTGTCTGCAGTTGTAAACTGCCATGTCGACCTGGCAAGTAAAACCTATTGCCAGGCCTAAACCTCCCTTTTAAATACATATAAGTCTTCCCTAAGGTAGGCCCTGTCAGCCCAAGGGCAGGGTGCAGTGTATTTAAAAAGTAGGGCATGTACTTTTACATATCCTGATAGTGAAAAACTCTATTAGTTTTTCACTACTGTACGGCTTATCTCGCCCATAGAATAACATTGGGTTTACCTTATTATTTCTAATTGGGAAAAGATGGGACCCTCAGGTTTGATGACTCTGGAATCACAATTTAAAATCACAACTTATGGTGAATTTGGATTTTAAATTGTTATTCTGAAAATGGTACTTTTAGACTGTTGGCATTTGGTGCCTGCTGCCTGTCTCTGAATACACATCTGGGGTTGGTGACAGCTGGGCTTTGTGCATTCCATCAAGGCAGCTACACACAAAAAGAGCTTGTGTGTGACTAGATGGGCCATCCTGGGCAGGATGAGAGGGAGGAGCTGGACACAGTCTCATACTTACACCTGAATAGGCTGTGTCCTGTCACCACAAAAAAGGCTGCATAACCCCCTTTAATGAGTCTGGAGCCAGAGCAGAAAGGCAGGGACGCTGTGCACTTCATAGGCATTTCTCTGAAGTCTCCCCCACTTCAAAGGCCCAACTGGGTATAAGTACTGAACTTGAGACACCACCACTTCAGTGAACGTTTGGATCTGTGGATACTCTGCCAGGAAGAAGGACTGCTGTGCTGCTGAAAGGAATGCCACACTGCTGGACTGCTACCCTTAAGGAGCTTCTGCCTTTCTGTGCTGATCTGCTGCCTGCTACCCTGGTGAAGAAGATTGGACCTTGAACCCTTCTGAAACCCAGGACTCCAGAGTGACTCAAAGATCTAGAGTGCTGGCCTCCTGATCTGAGCCTCAGGAACTTAACAGGCTCCCCACAGCTCCAATGCCCATTTTCTAAGAGTTCCTGGAATCCAAGAGTAGCCTCTCATGGTCCTGTGCCCTTGGGTGGATCCGCAGCTCTTTAAGTAAATCTTTTTGGCTCTTCGCGAACAGGCCTGTTATCTCCAGAACCGCACTGCTCGCACAAAGGATCAGCGCGAGTGGGCGCAAGTTCGTCTCTTCACACAGCAAGTATCACCGCTCACGACGGTGATGCTTCAGCTCATTCGTCTGCGATACCAGGCAGCTCTTAGCGCCCAATGGACCACTGTCAGCTACGCTTTCCTTGCTCACGGAGACCAGCTTCCCTGCGAACAGGACTCTTGGCACAATTCTTGAGAAGGTAAAACTTCAGCGGTACTTAACTGGGATTGTGTCCTATCCACGCTCTATCACGGTCGGCCTGAACTTTTGATGCATGACCAGATAGCCCTGGTTGGCGCTTTATTCTTTTAAGCGCTACATTTCAGTTATCATTTAAAAATTCATAACTCCAATTATACCTTTTGGATTTTTGTCATTTTGATCTTGTTTTGTTCATTAAATTAAGCTCTGTTTTTCTAATCTAGTGTGGAATCTTTTTGCCTGTTGTTTTCACTGTTTTACTGTTTGAAGTGTTGCACAAACACTTTACACATTGCCTCTTAAGTTATGCCTGTCTGCTCTGTGCCAAGCTACCAGGGGGCGAGCCTAGGTTAATTTAGTGTGTGTTGTGACTTACCCTGACTAGGATTATGGTTCCTGCTTGGACAGGGTGCATACCTCTGCACCGTCTACAAGCAGGATTTTCTTGAAAACAGTGGACTTATTTTCTGAGGGAATTTCTTGTGTCATAAAAATGCTGCAAGCAAACTTGCCTCAACTTAAAAATGCCCTCAATTTCAAGTCTGTTGGTTTTGTAGGTGGGTCAAAAAGACATGCCTTTTCAAGTTCTTTACATTCATTGTTAGAAAGGTGGAGATTAGAGATGTTGAATTAAGAGGGTCTTATTTTGCTTTTCAGCAGTCTGCCTTCTGAGCCCTGTCCATGCTATTTTGTGACTGTTAGTTGTGTGCCTAAAAAACTTGAGGGATTTATGTCCCTGTGTTGGTAGCTTTTGTAGTGTTCTCACTTACAAAATCATCCTTCAGTAGTGTGATTGTGATTAGATAAATGGGTGATTAACTTTGGTGCTACATATGTTAGTGTTCTTTTGTTTAATGATATTTAAATGATTCACATTGAGGGATACACTTCTTTCTGACCTACTGGTGCCATTGATTGGTGATGTTTCCTTGGTGCTCTTTTTCTAGCATAGGTATCTGTCCAGTAGTACACCTTGTTGTTTTTGTAATTATAAGTGTCCCTACAAAATGTATTAGTCATTCACTGTTTAATTTCCTGGGTGTATTTTTCTATTTTCAAATTGGTGTCCTCGAGAATTGCTTGCCATTCATATGGTTTATAGTGCATAGTTAGATGTGCCTCAGGAGCTTCTCTTTCTAGTTCAAGTTCTCTTAAAAATGTTGCCAGTTCTTCTATTATTAGAATTAAATCAAGCAAGCATTCATTCAAAATTAAGTATTACTTAGATTCAAATTCCTTGCTGATGATAATCAATGATGGGTTTACTGCTCTTTGAAGCCCTCTGGATAGCCTTTGAAATTTGTGGTACTTATTTTGGTGGATTAATGCAAATGTTGTTTAGCTTGCCATCTTAAAAGATATTTAAACTGTCTTAAATTCTTTCCATGTGCACCTCCTCCAATGAAGTCAATTTTGGCTTCCTTTATAAGACTTTGTCACCACAACCACAATCCTTGTCAGGGTGTAGTCACAAGTAAACCCCAAATTAACCTGTGCTTACCCTTCTGTTAGCCTGGCACAAAAGCAGTCAGGCTTAACGTAGAGGCAACATCTAAAGCATTTATGCAGCATTTCAAACAGTAATATAGTGAAAACACCACACAAGATTTAAAATTTAGAAACATAAATAATTTAAGACCAAAATGACAAAAATCCAGTCAATAGAACCAGAGATATGCAATTTTAAAGATTTAAGTGAAGATGGTGCCAAAAAGCACAATTAATCAACTCTAGATATGTGGTCAAGCTGGATCGGGACAAAGTCACAATTTCAGGCTGACAACAATGGAGAACAAAGTGCCTTAAATCCTTGTTGTGGAGTGATGTGGTGTCCCGCGTTGATGATGCATCACACCACTGCAGTTACCAAGAGCTGCAGGGCCGTGATGGAAGGACCTGCATTTTTATCGAGGATGCCATCTACGAGGGGCTTGCGATGCGAAGTGCTGCATCGAAAATGCATTGCTCACTTGATGGCTCCAAAGATGCTGTGGGGCTTGCAATGCGAAATCCTGTGTCATCATCGAGGATGCCATCGATGACAGTCTTGTGACGTGAAGGCTTGCGTCAAGGAAACGTTGCGAAGTGGCGGTTCTTGGGAGGCTGCTGGTGGCGATGCGAAATCATGCGGCATGCAGCGGTCAGAATGCAGAGTTTGGTGAGGTAATGCGTTGCACAGTGGCTCCAGTGCAGAGTTTTTGGGAGGCGATGCACTGTGATTCATCGGCTGTCACAACAGTTGGGCTGGCAGAGCACCTTCAGGTCCATTTCCAAAGGTCTAGGACCATTGTGGCAGCCCTTGGGATGGCAGGACTTATAGCTAGCAGAGTCCAGGTGCTGGGTTCAAGATGCAAGATGTCTGTTCTGTCCCTGAGGCTTCTGACCATGAGGCCAGCCAACTAGCCCTTGGAGTCACTCTGGTGGTCCTGGGTTCAAGGTGCAGGTCCAGCCCTTCTCACTCAGGATGGAGAGAAGCAGAGTAGCAGAGTGGCAGTCCTTCTTTAGCAAATCAGCACAGTAGTCCTTTTTCTGAGTCTTCCACAGGTGCAGATGTGTACTGAAGAGTTGGGGTCTGAGGTCCAATATTTATACCTGGTGTACACATTGAAGTAGGAGACGCTTTTTTTTATGTGCAGAGTTCTCCTCCCCAACTGTGGAGTCTGCGCAGTTATAAAGGTGCACAGACAGAATATCGAGTTTAAAATGTTGACATACACAAATATTGAGTTTAAAATATCGTGATACAGAAATATCGACAGGAAAAATATCGTGGTCAAGAATATCGACTTGCAGGTAAGAAATAACGTTTTTGAAATTTCGAAGTTGTTAATATCGTTTGCTAAAATATAGTTGTTTAAAATATTGATGTTTTAATTAGTGTTATGTATTTTAGTATGCATTTTAAAAGTATTTAAAAGTATGTGATCTATTTTTTGTATAAGAATTTGTTTTGTTTTTTAATATATGTGTTAATTTATTAGTTGTTATTAATTTTATCTTAATTAAATTTTCCATTTTTAAGTTCTGTAACATTTTCCCTACTGTTGCACCCATTGGAGTGGGAATATTAAGTTTTACCCCTCCGCTATCCAACACTTTCCCTACTGTTACATTCACTGGAGTGGGAATATTAATTTTTACCCCTCCGCTATCCAACATTTTCTTTACTATTGTACTTACTGGAGTGGGAATATTAAGCTTTACCCCTCCGCTATCCAACACTTTCCCTACTGTTGCACTCACTGGAGTGGGAATAGTAAGTTTTACCCCTCCGCTATCCAACACTTTCCCTACTGTTGCACCCACTGGAGTGGGAATAGTGATTTTTACCCCTCCGCTATCCAACATTTTCTTTACTATTGCACTTACTGGAGTGGGAATATTAAGCTTTACCCCTCCGCTATCCAACACTTTCCCTACTGTTACATTCACTGGAGTGGGAATATTAATTTTTACCCCTCCGCCATCCAACATTTTCTTTACTATTGTACTTACTGGAGTTGGAATATTAAGCTTTACCCCTCCGCTATCCAACACTTTCCCTACTGTTGCACTCACTGGAGTGGGAATAGTAAGTTTTACCCTCCGCTATCCAACACTTTCCATACTGTTGCACCCACTGGAGTGGGAATAGTAATTTTTACCCTTTTGCTAGCCAACACTTTCCCTACTGTTGCACTCACTGGAGTGGGAATAGTAATTTTTACCCCTCCACTATCCAACAATTTCCCTACTGTTGCACTCAATGGAGTGCAAAATTTAAATTTAAAGACTATTAAATATTGTAATATTTTAATTTATAATATAATGTTTTTTATTAGATTTTATGTTATAAGTGTATGTAAATATGTATATATATATATATATATATATATATATATTTATACATTTTTATATATTTATAAAATTATAAAATAATTTAAAATTAATAGTTTATTAATTGTTTTAAAGGAAATAGATAGGTATATATATATATTACATTTTATATATGTATGTTTAAATATTTATTAAATAACATTTATTTTATTATATTTGTTAAAATGTATATTACATCTAAATAATTTTTTTAAGTTAATTTTATTATTTAATATATTTAACATGAATTTTTATTTAAATAAAAAAATCGATATTTTGTACATCTATATTTTTAAATCGATATTTTTGTACTTACAATTTTAAATATAGGATGTCGATATTTTCAACATTGATATTATTGCATCGATATTTGTGTATGGGGATATTGTGGGAATCAATATTCTATCAGTGAGCGAGTTATAAACTTACTATTAACTAGTAGTTTGTGAATACCTAAAAAAATATAAACTTACACAAAACTGTAACAACACCAATTATAATAACAATAATAATTATTATCATTATTTTTATTTTTTATTATTATTTATATTTATATTTCTAAAGCCGCACATTTGTCTAAAAGGTATCCTGACACTTACTTGTGATGAATGCAAGCATTCACCAGAAAATGTTCTACACTTAAGTATCTACAAGAACAGACTAACTTTGAACTATGAAATGCACAAAACAGAGGAGTTCAATTCAAGGCAGAACACCAGAGAAAGAACCTGAAAAATGACGAGCCTAATGATTATTAATTAAGCTATTTGTGACTCTCTAAAACGGGCTGCAAATGCAAGGATGGTGGCCTTCTTGGACAACAAACCTTCATTCCTGCATTCACAAATGGAAAAAAAAAATAAGCATCCAGTTCCATTTTATGAACGGGTACTAGCTAAAAGATAAGTTTTCCATTTTGGAAGATATCTGGGGGAGCACTTAATGTGGTGCTCTGACCATCTCACACAATTCACAAAGTGGAAACAGTCCTACAATGACTGCTACGCCTTTGCCAATCAGCTACCACCCCTGCTCGGGTGTCAGTACCTGGTCACAAACCGTTGGAGTATTTCATTTGGATTCATGAGACAAGATTACTTTTATGAATTCTTCTGAAAAACTAATAATATACAGATGGAAGTTGGCAAAAGGTGTCAGACCTTCATCTCAGCACTGACGTTTGCAAAACGCCAACATTAAAACCACCATCCCATAACTGGACAGTGGTTGAAATAACAAATAAAAGAGGAACTTTGCAAAAGTTGGAGCACACAGCGATCAATGCGCTGCTGCCTGTGCCCCCTGGTACCAATAGTTGCCACAGTCATATTGGAACCTATCTTTTATAGAAAGCTTCCTCTGTGCAAGCTTTTATTGACTGATTCGCTAGTCAAAAACCATTCAATACATTGCGACCACCGGGATTGTTCTATACTATCAATAGATATACTTGCGAATCATAAGAGGGGGTGGATTTTTCGCTCTCCTTTTTATGTGAAGTTTAAGGAATCACAATGACAGTAAAAAGGTAGTGCAAGAATTAGCGAGATTGCTGGAGGAGGAAAATTCGGCCCACTTTGTTATATCCGGGGATTTTAATCTATATTTAATGGGCACTTCGGCAGGGGATTTAACAATATCCCAAACAGCACTTTGGGAAATACCCTGCCAGGGCAGCAATACATCCGGGCACCAGACGAAAATTGCGTGTAGATTACTGGATGACCTCAAACACTTGAGCCTTAGGGCCCTAGACGGCAGGTTCCAATCAGATAATCCGCCGAATGCCACGTTTCACTCCAACAAAACCAGAACTTGCTTGGATTACACCTTTGTATCCCTGTCCATATTTCAATATTTTTGCTCATTCCAAATTACAGACAGATCCGGTAGTGACCATCTACCACAAGAAGTCACATTTTTACCATATATCACTACCCCAAACCATGTAAGGGAGACAACGGGCAAAATCTACCTCACAAATTGCAAATGTATTAAGAGCACACCAGTCGGGCTTACTCAATTACATGCAACCGTAAGGGACACACTTGAAGACATTTTAGGTAAGTCAACTACTGCCGTAAATACGTGGGAAACGCTCATTGGAACGCTACGGGAAAAACACGCCAAAGCAAACAAACCCAAATGTGATAATGAAGTATATAAAGAGGTCACCAGTGCATCACACGATGCTAGATTCAGGGAGTATATAACCAGAATAAATAAAGCCTTTAGAATTCAAAGGAAAAAGCCAGGAGATTTAACAGCTTTCGCAGCCGTAAGGTCAAATAAAAAACTAATAAAGAAGTTAAGATGGAAAATACAAAGAGACCAGGATAATGAATTATGGGCTAAATTACATACTGACATGAATATAACAACAACACTAGACTCTGGACGACAGTGAATCAAATTCTTAAACCAGACAATAGAGGTATAAACTCAAATATTACTGAGGCTTCATGGGTTCACTACCTAAAAAATCACTTCAATGAAGAATCTACAGATAACTAACCCCGGGCGTAGTGGGCGTAGTGGGGCTAAGCGGAGGGCCACGGAGTTGAGAACAAACTCCGTGGAGCTCCGCTACGCCACCCGCCTCCCACCCCCCCTATTAACAATTGCTTAAAACTGAAATAAAACTACTTTTAAAGTAAATAAAAACCACTTACCTTGGCTGCGGCGTCCCCGGGCTGCTCTCCTCCTCTTCTGGGGAAATGGCGCATGCGTGCGCGCACCCGTGCATGCGCATTTCTCGTGAGGAATGTGCATGCGCGGGCGGGTGCACATGCGCAGTTTCCTTAGAGACGCCGATGAAGAGGAGGAGAGCAGCCCGGGGATGCCGCAGCCAAGGTAAGTGTTTTTTATTTACTTTAAAAGTAGTTTTATTTCAGTTTTAAGCAATTGTTAATAGGGGGGGTGGGAGGCGGGGTCTGCCAACTCCGCTCCTCCGCGGAGTGTGTGGAGATTTGCCTACTCCGCGTTCAAATCTCCGCACACTCCGCGGGCGGAGCGGAGGCCCCTGCCCGGGGTTACAGATAACCTCCAGACGGGATTCTGGGATATTCTAACAAGTACACAACAGGAGGAACTGCCCGAGGCGAATACAGATAGCATTAAAAAACAAAGAATGAAAGTGCGAAAAGAAGGAACCCCTGGCCCAAACAGCATACCTCCAGCAGTATTTAAATATGACCCAGATCTCTGGAAAGGAATCTTAGCCCCAGTATTTTCGGAGGTCATGAGCACACGAATTGTCCCCGCGTCTTGGAAAGGGTCAATTATATCTCCCATTTTTAAAGGAGGGGACAGATCTCTTTCAGCAAACTATCGTTTTATAACTCTAATGGATATTGATGCTAAATACTTTGCCGGAATTGTGCTTGATGAGCTAATATCATGGTCCTCTAGTAACACCATCAGACCATATAATCAGACCAGATTTTTAAAGTCATCTGGCACGATTACGAGCATCTTAGCAATCTCTCTACTTATGGATGCTGCCCGTGCCTCCAAAACACCACTATACTTTTGTTATATTGATTTTAAAGCAGCATTCGACTGTGTGGACCGAGGGAATTTATGGCGGAAGTTAGCAAACTGGAATATACCGCAATACCTTTTAAATATGTTGATAATGTTGCATAGAGATACGTGGGTTCAAATCAAAATAGGAGCAGGCAGGCATCTCTCTCAAAAAATCCAAACCACTCGAGGCCTAAAACAAGGATGCGTTCTGGAACCAATTTTATTCAAAGTCTTTCTGGCAGATTTGATGGAACCACTACAATCAGGTAATCCTCATGCTCCTAAACTAGGCAGAAAAACAATATCAATTTTTATATACGCTGATAACACAGTACTGGTTAGCCACACTCAGGTGGGACTTCAACGACTGCTCGACACAATGATGATTTACTCACAAGCCAATGCCCTGCCAATCAACTTGGGCAAAACGAAAACCATGAGTTATAACATCAAGAGCGTCCAAACGCAGGCCTGGTTTTTGGGCGAAATGTGGCTGGAAAACGTGGATGAATACAAGTATCTTGGGGTAACTATTGATAACAAAGGTAGCTTTTTAACACAGAAGGCTGCGATACAAAAGAAAGGGCTGGTCCTGGCCATAGCATTTTAAAAACTTGAAGAAAAAGCTTGCTGGTCCCTCTCTGAAGCCACTCCTGGAAGTCATAAGAGCAAAGCTTCTTCCAACAATCTCATATGGAAGTGAAGCATTAAGAGGGCTGGACGCCAGCACCCTAGATACCGCAATCACCCGTGCTTACAGAATCATATTCTCCTTACCAAGTTATACCTCACCTGTGCAGATAAGATTTGAATTCGGGTTGCAAAAACAGTCACTAGCCAGACGCGGTGCATACATAATATGCTAGAACAAGATTAGGCAAGCCGAACCCTACTCAATGAATCAGTTCAGTTCAGTAACTTTATTTCGGCCGTTACGACCATAAAAGTGCCATGTGCATGCAGTTCATTTACAATGAAGTTTGAACAAGCGAGATAAACAGTAACAAGTTTTACAGAGGTAAAATAGTAAATACTTATATAAAATAATAGTACACCAACCCCCACATAATAGTCATATTAGTTGGACACTTGCTACATAGTTAAATCAGAAATCCTAACTAGGTAGAGGGGGAAAAAAACATTAAAAACAAGAAAGTGCAAGTGCATACAGTGCATAAAATATTCTACCTCCCTAGATAAAACCAATGTCCTTCGAGGATATAAAAGTGTTCCAATCTCGCTTAGGCAATAGAATCACATGATGGTGTAAGCGCCGCGCTAAATACTGAAATCAAGGGTACAATCCAGATAATAAAAACATGAAGTCAATAAAACAGGTAGTTCCTCAAAGGCCAGAATTCATTACAATTATTAGTAAATGTAGAAACAATTAAAATACAATAGTAGTAAAACAACAAAAATCTATATAATCAGTATTAAACACTGTACCCTGTCATATGCAGTCATGTGGTGATGTTAAAAATATTATAACTACTGCGTGATCATTGTATGCCTCCTGCAAATCCATAATTTGCCCAACAATTTAGCAACTGCGCATACTATTAAGGTGCTTGTATCTGACTTTAGAATGTGCAAGGCATTTTTGTGACAGCGGGTTCCCAACCTACTGCATACAGGGGCTATCCACCTGGATCTCAAACGGCTATATCTAGGGCATACAAAAAAGATGTGAGTAATAGTCTCATCGGCTAAAGCACAGCTCGGACAGAGCTGCGAAGCGGACGAGGACTGGCACCATAAAGCGGTAAAAGAATACACAGGGAGTGATCCGAATCTAAATTGCATATACAGCTTAAGGTCCTGTGGATTGGTAATGACCTCTAGGTATCTCTCAAGCGCTCCCTTTAATTTAAACTCCATAAAATCGAGAGTCAATTGACCCCAAGAAGAGTAGGAGATGGCAGACATTGTCACCCACCCCCAATATTGCTTCTTAATCAATGCTTTGCTGGGTAGGGATTCTGTGTTTTTAGTGTCTCATAGACCTTCCAGCCCCACGGAAGTCATCAGAGCCTTAAACTTAGAGAACCAACTAATTTTCTTGAGATGGTCAAGCGCATAAACCTCATCCAGGGCCTTAGCATAGGGGAGTAGTTCTGGGGTAGTTTTCAAACGTAGCCAAAACAATAAGGGGCGTAGCTGTGCTTTTTCTACAATTGAGGATCTGCCCATATCCAATCTTAAAGGATGGAGGGGGGTACTCTGGGGGAGTGAGCAAATTGTTCTTAAAAATTTGTTTTCAGTTGCGAGGAGCGCATCAAGTTTTTCAAACCCCCAGAGTTCCGCCCCATATAACGCTGCACCCACCGCCTTGTGATCATATATGCAGAGAGGGGCAGCCATTGGTTTACTTCCAGAGGTCATATGCTCTCTAATCAAGGCCCCTGTAGTACGTCTAAATTGGAGATTCCGCTTCTTAACATGGGGCTTCCAGGATAAATCATCCGAGAGGGTGACTCCCAAATAATCAAAGGTGTTAACCCTCTCTAATGGAATCCCATCAAGGAGTATCTTTCCCTTGAAAGATTTGTGCGGATTCAACAGTAATAGTTTAGTCTTTGAGGTGTTAATTTCAAGGCCTCTAAGCACACAAAAAGACTCAAAACTGTTCAAGAGACACTGTAGACCAGTTGGGGTCTTGGAAACTAACAGGGTGTCATCGGCAAAAAGCAAGGTTGTCACCTTGACCCCCCCCAGAGATGGCGCGTCAGCAGGACTCTCAGCGAGATGCTGCACGACTCCATTAATAAAAAGTGAGAAAAGGGTGGGGGCCAGTACACAGCCCTGCCGGACTCCCCTGTCCACTCTAATCGAATCAGTAAGTTGACCCTGGTTGCCCCAACGGACTCCTGCATAGTTATTCTGGTGTAGGCGTACTAGCAATGCCAATATCTCCCCAGGAAGACCCATTTCCTTCAGGAATCGCCAAAGTTTATGTCTCGGAATTAAGTCAAAAGCAGATCTTAAGTCGATGAAAGCTACATATAAACTGCCTTGACAAATAGTCAGAGCCTTCCATGCCAACAATGAAAAGCAAAAAACCTGATCGACAGTGCTGATCTTCTGTCTGAACCCTGCCTGGAAGGGAGAAAGAATGTTATTATCAACCATCCTCACTGAATCATATGTTGTGGGACGAGCTACAGAACCACAATTTGTCACCGGCAAGAGTATACCTGCAAGAGTCTCTCGTCCTCACAGGCCTCGCTCAACTTTGGGAAACTCAAACCAATTTACAGACCTTCAAGCGTCTGGTCAAGAAGTCACTTAAAACTCAGGGGTATATTTACAAGAACTACTGCTAACTAGCATTAATTAGCGGCAGTTTTCTTAACGCGGCCTATCGCCGAAAACTATCCCCCTGTTAGCGATGTATTTACAATACGTCACTACATGGCGATAGTATCAGCTAGCCGTGGTGAAAACTGCTGCTAACACTAGCGTCAAGGCGATACAAATATTGACGTTAGCGAGAGAAAAGGGACGAAAGGCCAATTAGCGGCAACCAAACTCACATTAGTCTACCCAACATCACTTTTTTGCCTCTAGAGGCAAAAATAGCCTATAAGTCCACCTCCAATGAAAAAAATAAAATAAAAACAATGGAATGCAGAATGGAGCAGCCAGGGCAAAGTGCAGCACAGATCAACAACCCCCCAAACTCCCCAACAGCCAGGATGACCAGCCAGAGTCCCAAGGGAAGAGGAAATGCAGATTCAGGGCTACATTTATGAAAAGAGGCGCATCGCTGGGGAAAACCATTGATGCATAACTTTTCATAGTGCCCTTGCAACACCATGGCAGCCAAAACCTTGAAAGTGCGGATAGTCCCCAGGGCCCGGAGGCCTCGCTGGGCATGCATCTGTGACCCGGTGTGGGAGGCAAAGGTGCTGTGGAGTTGCTGTGCCATGGCAGCAGACATTGAGGCGTTGGTGATCGCTCTTACCTGGTGGTGAAGTCTAGCAGGTCACATGGAGACACTTTTCTGACCTGTGTGAGAAGACCGCCTGGCGCCCCTTGGAGCTGTGAATGGTAGAGGCTCTCCTGCGCACCAACGTAGGGAGGTCTGCATCGCATACCAAGTGCCACCTCTACACCGGGGAGCACGGAGAAGATTACCAATGGTGGGCTGTGCCTCTCTGCATCACAGGCCAGGGAATGTTACGCTGGCTGGACGCTGTGGAGGGTGAGGCCCCTGAGCTGCGCTAAACTTGTGCGGTGGGAACGCTGCAACTTCACGCCTAAGGGGGCCCTGTTGCATCACCTGCATCAGGAAGTTCCCCAGTGGACTTGGCACGACTGCGGTACCCAGGCTTGTGAAATTCCACCTGGCTGAGGCTTCTGCTGGTTGAGCACAGATTTGAAGAGAGTGCAGCGCATTGATTCCCGGTGTCAATGTCCAGGTGAGGAGAAGGTGGGACGCATAGCCGAGGAGGCCTGGGGGTCAAGTCGGGCACAGGCCTAGCACCTGTGGGTGTCACACACCGTGCCCTGAGCAATCCCTGCACTGCGGCTGACCTACATCACCAAGGGCACCTCACAAGGCTGGTGGGGGAATCCACTAACTGGCTCAAGTCGCTGAGATCGGCTATTGGTGGCAGTGGGTGCCAGGGGCACGGGGTCAGTTCGGGCACAGGCCGCTGGGTATGCAGCTTGATCCACCGTTACTTACTGGGGAACACGGAATCCGGTCGCCACTGTTAGATCAGAAGAGGAAAATGGGTGGTGCTGCCTTTCCTTGCCCCCTGTTAGTTTGCTTTTGGGTGTACGGGGGACTATTCCTTAGTGGACTTCCTCTTCCCACAGCACTACACTGTCTGGTTGCTGCTGTCCCCATCTGCTGCTGCTTGTTCCTCTGACCCGGAGGTCAGGTGTTTGAGTCCCTCCTCCACCCACAGGCTCCTGCCTGCGCCTCATCCCTGGTGGTCCAGTGGTAGAGCGTCACTGCTCTGCAGCTTTACTGCCCTCCAATCCCTCTTTTCTGCTGTTCCTGTCCATCTTTCTGCTCTTCTCTGTTACTTTTCTACCTTTGTTTTTTTTTTAATCTTTGCTTTGTGTGGCTTTGTTTTTCCTGTGCTTTTTTTCAGTTCCTTTTTCCCTGTCCTCTCCCCCGTTGCCGCTGCGATCCCCCATGTCCCTGCCCCCTCCAGTGTCCTGTCCCGCGCTTCCTGCCTCCCAGCTGTCCATCCCCCCGCAGCACTACATAATGGCGGATGCTGTGCGGCCATGCACAGCGGGCGGGCCACAGGTGTGCCGAAGACAAGCCAAAAGCAAGCCCTTCTGCGTCCGTTTGCCCCTGTACTGCGCCCAGCACCAGGGTCCCTGCCTCTTGGACACTCCACCGCTACAATGCCAGCACCCTCCTCGCCCTCAACCCTGGTCGCCCCGCCTCCTGCCATCTAGCATCACTGAAGAATACCCTTGCACCCTGTGCCTGCCAAAACTGTAAACACACCTTCTGCCACATCAGCACACCAGCGCCTCTTGCCACCCAGCCGACCAACTGTGCACCCGACCAGCTCAACTGCATCCTCCTCAACATGCGGGCCCTCCACAAATACGCAACAGAAATCTGGGACCTCTTCAACGCCACCTCTTCAGACATTGCTTTCTTCACAGAAACCTTAACCAACCTCTGCTCCGGACCGGACTTCGCCATCGCCATCCCTGACGGCCTCAAAATCACCTGCAAGGACCACCCCGTCCGTCCAGGAGGAGGCATTGCCATTGTCTCCAAAAGCATACTCTGACTGACCATGCACTCTAATGACCCAACGGCGACCATGGAACACCTCCACTTCTAGATCTGGACAAACACCAACACCACCCTCCGCGGCACTCTCATCTACAAGCCCCCTGGCCCATGAACCCCCATTCACAGATGCCATTGTAGACCTCATCACACCCCAGGCTCTCCCATCCACCGACTACATCCTACTCAGAGACCTCAAGTTCCACCTGGACAACCCCAGTGACCAGATCACCCCCCCTCCTGGGGGGTGGTGCTCACCAACATCGGACTCAAGCAGCTAGTCACCGCACCAACCCACATAGCTGGACACACGCTCGAGCCCGTCTTCTCCGCCAGTGGGAACTTCAGCTACAGCCACACCACCGAACTCTCCTGGACTGACCATCATTGTATACCTCATCACGCCCACCGTACAGCACCGCCATCACTGCCTCTCTCCTGGATCAAGGCCACCGAAGAACTTCTCGTCAGCTCCCTCAGCACCACCACTCTGCCAACGCTTACAGACGCCAACACCGCAGCGCGCAAACCGATGGAGCTCCACTTGCGCCGACACCCTGGCACCCCTCAAGAAAAGACCAGGCAAACAACACTCCAAGAAGGCCATCTGGTTCACTCCCACCCTCCACTAGTCCAGACACACCTGCAGACATCTTGAGAAGAGATGGAGCCACAAACAATACCCCTGAAATTCAAACAACCTTCAAATCCACCTTCAACGCACACCACACAGAGGAAGAGGAAATACCCCGGATTGATAGGTTTTGTGCAGGTACGTGTCCCTACCTGCACAACATCAACTCCGCAACACCATGGTGCAAGGGTGTCTGCATTGGCGCATGGCAGCCATTGTGCATCAACGTAGGGGAAAATACAGGGGGACTTATTCATGAGCCCCTTCCGACAGTTTAAAGCCGCCGGTGCATCATTTCTTTGGCGTACTTGCAGAGTTAATTTTGCACCACATTGAGTCGTATTTACAAAGTGATGCATCTAGGTATATGCATGACCTTGTAAAGCCCTGTGCCACATTTTACCTGCGTCAGGTATGATGTTTGCAGGGTGGGCGTTCCCATGCAACAAAGCCTCGTGGGAAGGGCGTAGTGAAATCCATCAGATTTCACTGCAACAATTCTAGGACACCACTGCGTCAAAACCTTACGCCTGCCTCATGGTGGGCGTAAGGGTGACGCAGTGCCATAGGGATAGGCCTGCCCCATGCATTGCTGGAGTTGCGTCATGGTTGCGACACAACTGCAGCAATGCGTGACTTTAGCGCTGACAGATATGTCAGGATTCCAGACGTATGTCATTGATTGCGATATGGTGCGCCGTACAGTCAATACGGCGCATCTATGGTGTCGCAAGGAGGGCGCAGTTAAAAGTGTCACAACGCTGTTTTGTCGCAGTGATGCAACACTTTTCATGTATGAGGGCCAGGAATGCATCCTATCTTATTGATAGGGCGCATTCCTGACCTTTTGTTTTGGCGCAGGGCAGCGCAGCAATATTCCTTGCAGTGCTGTCCAGCACCCAAACACCTTATATGTGGGCACAAGTGTTTGCACCAATTTTAAGTCCAGCTATTTTTTGGTCTTAAAAAACTGCCTCTAACTGGACTTAGAGGCAGTTTTTTCGGTTTTACACTCTACATGGAATTCCTTGTAAATATTGCGAAGTGTGGTTAGCTGCAGTTTTTTCACGGGAACACCTACAGTGCATCTCATTTTCGTTAAGTCCCGCTAACAGAAGTGGTGATCTTGAAAATTCATGATTACGCTGGAAAAGTGCTGCTAACTGCAGTTAGCAGCAACTTGTAAATAAGACGATTAAAAAAAGCCACCGTACCGTCAAAAAAGTGACGCTATGGCAGCGTTAAGTCCTTGTAAATATGCCCCTCAATCTGTTATAGAGGATAAAGCCACACTAGCAAAAAGGGCCCATGTGTGGATGACATTAAATAACTATGTCTATTGCCCTTCAAGATTACTTTGCCACTGGTTACCCAGCTTTTATCAAACTGCAGTTTCTAAAATACCAGCTGGCGTTATTACCAGTTAAAGAGCATATGGCACCCTGGCTACGTGGAAATCTCCCTGCTACCTGCCAACTGTGAGGGACCAATAAGGAAGATCTGTTGCACTTAGTCTGTGCCTGAAACACTGTATAGACAGAAAAGAAACAACTATTAATCAGGGCATTTAACCAAAGGGGAATTCGAACAAGAAGGCAGGCAGTTCTAGCCTGTTTTGATCCAGGGGGCCCTCAGTTAAACTGCTGCTTTGTCAAATTTTTGCTAAAGGTGGAGCAGAGATTACAGCAAACGTAATCTGTTCAGCACTGCCAACATAAACTGCTGCTCAAATGGTTACATCATTCTTAAGGAACAATATGACCCTCCACCAAGGCTACACTGGGGCTGACCTGTTT
This sequence comes from Calotriton arnoldi, assembly GCA_963921515.1. Classification (NCBI taxonomy): domain Eukaryota; kingdom Metazoa; phylum Chordata; class Amphibia; order Caudata; family Salamandridae; genus Calotriton; species Calotriton arnoldi. Next base: position 688,926 of record CAWUFW010001896.1, read on the forward strand.
TATTCTTGAACATAGGGGCATATTAGCAAGACCCACGTTAAAATGATTGCCGTTTTAGCGGCAGGAAACTGCCGCTAAACGGCGATAATGGGCTTGCTAATATGCGTTATGGAATTCCAATAGAAGCCCAGGTTAGATGTCCTGCACATCTAACCTGGGCTTCTATTGGAATTCTATAACGCATATTAGCAAGCCCATTATCGCCGTTTTAGCGGCAGTTTCCTGCCGCTAAAACGGCGATAATTTTAACGTGGGTCTTGCTAATATGCCCCTAAATCTCCTCCATGAAAATCCAAGAGCCGTAAATACGCCAGAAATTTAACAATAAAAAAAGTATAAACAGTTTTCCCTTTTACGTGACATTGTCCTACATGAAAATATCTAATCTGCTATAATAGCACTTCCTGTTTACTAAAGCACTGATTTTTACCTTCTTTCTTACCACTCAACAATTTTAAATTCCAATGTAAAGACTAATTTTAGAATTATAATTTTATGCACATCATGTATTTGTGTATTTATATCATGTAGAACTTTTATTGCAATGGTTTTAAGTAACTTCGCAATTATTTAAATAAACCTAGCCTAACCTAACAATATGTGAGTGACCAAGACATATTTGACGCACAATGTTATTTAATACATTGCACTTTTGTTTTTCACCGTCACAAAGTCAAAAAGTGTGCAATGTTGCACAGCAGAAGTGTTGTGAGAGTGGTTGTTTTAAGAACAATATGGAAATGTTTGAAGCTGTAACAATTTATTTTCGAAATTCAATTTTGCATTACCTTTTGAGCACGTTAGACGTTATGTCTATAAATAGAGCAGTAACACCTTTCCACCTCTTACATGAGTAAACTTGCCAGTCCTTGATTGTACTCTGAAATACAGCACAATGGACACTGATTACTGCGCCTGTTTACGACGTCATCCTTCCAGGCAAGGTCACGTGTCCAAGCCACTCCACACCAGGCTGTAACTGCAGCACATTTAGCAGATCCTTGAGGTGGAGACCATAATATAACTCCGAGGCTCAAGTATGTGGTTCCTTTTAAGAAATGACACGTGGTAAAAAACGAAACTCAAATGTGCATTGCATCCAAACGAGCATAAAATATTGCTATGTTTTTTTCCAAAAATGCACGCAAGCGCCAATTTAAAATTTTCCGGCGTCGCTTCTTCGTCCAATCGAGGTCATTCCCACTGTAATGTCAAGTGAACCATTGACTCTCTAGTCAGAGCTCGCGCATCGGCAAAAGAAATTGATAGGAAAGATTGTTCACAATCCATTTCCCGGATCTCTGGGAACCTCTTGACCAAAAACAGAATTGAAAATACCCTCTTAAGATTCAGAGGCAATATCCTGAGTGCTTTACAATTGTTTTTGTGACCAAAATCACTACAAATCAGATTATCTTCTTAACGGAAAAGAGCCCATCACAGCCACATTTTGGTGATAATTAGACTATGACTAAACAGCACAATGAATCTTCCAGTGTCACCTATATAATTATATGTTTAATAAAGAGAAAAAATTGTCCATACCTTCTGAGTCAGAAATTCATATAGTCGCAGTATTTAATTTTATTCGTAATTCCTAAGAATTTGCAATTTCTAGTTTTATATTTCCAAGTAGTGGAAGGTGGTCGCAATATAGGAATATTGCAGTGGAGCGAAAGATAAAATCATAACCAGGAAATAACCTTCCTGGAGCCCATTGTTTGCTAGGATACTCCACAGACTAGTTGTGCAGGAGCAGGAGAAGCTTCAAGTAATTAAGGGGCATATTATCAAGGGCCTTATCTCCGCTTTTTTGGCTTTTAAAGCCAAAAAAGCGGAGATAATCTTTTCGCCCTATTTGCAAGCCGGTGCTAACATGCATTAGTGCATGTTATCAGCCGCTTTGCCGACGCCTGCTTTGCATCTCTAATGAGATGCAAAGTGGGCGTCACTGGGCGTACCCCTGATGGACTACCTTGTAAATTATCGCTAAATGCACATCGCGATATTTACAAGGTGGCCCTCAGGATATTAGCAGACGTTAGTTTTGGCGAAAACCGCGGTTTTTGCCGAAAACTAACGTCTGCTAAAATCGTGACTATTGTATGTTGACAATGGGAGGTGGATTGATGTGTTACGACCACAGGTCGTATCATCAGCATATCGCCGTTTTGCAGGGAACATCGCTGGAAAACCAGCGATGTTCCCTGCAAAACCTGGCGATTTCCCGCTATCGCTGGATTATATATCGCCCTTGAGTTATGCGTTGATGATAACGCGCTAACTCGGCGATTTAATTCAGCGATAGCCGATGTTAGGGAAATCAGCGCTAGGCGCGCTGGGTGATAATTATCGCCCCTCGTTGTTGATATGCCCCTTAGTCTGGGTGGTGAACACCGCTCCGCTCGGAGAGTTTGCAGAGTTTCCCGCACTCCGCATTACGCGGAGCTCGCAGAGTTTTTTTCCTTGTTCGCGCTCGTTAACATCAAACTGGTGAGCGCGAGCAAGGAAATCTACCTCCCGGCGAGATTTTTCCTCATTCGTGATCGTCAACGTCAAGTTGGTGAGCGCGAGAGTGGAAAATCAACCTCCCTGCGAGATTTCTCAATGCGGGCGGTCGGATTTCTCATTGCGAGTGGTCGCGTATGCACACGTCAGCTCGTATATGCACGCGACAGCTCGTGTTGAGAAACCGTCCATTCGTGTTGCGAAAGCTGCCGCTTGAGTAAAAAATCTACTCGAGTGGCAGAAAGGAAGCAGCGCCCGTTTGCGATGTGTATGGAGCCGTTCGCGATGATTGCCAAGTGCGGACAAACACCGGCACTGAAAATCACAGCGAACGGCATTTATCTATGCCCTCCACCGCTTGCGGAGTTCCGCATAGCGCAGCAGAGTTTTTTTTGCACTTAGCGCAGTTCCGCGCAGCTCTGTGAACTCCGCGAACTCTGCCCAGGCTTACAAGTAATGAAAGAATGGTAGGAACAGAGCCGCAGAGGAAGATGGCAGAAAAAGGAAGCAGAACTTTTCAGGTATGAAAATTAGTGACTTTTGTAAAAGAATGTATTTCTAATAACCACAATGTTTTTGAAAAGCAACCAAAAATAAGCTTAGAATTCAAGAAAAAAATCAATGTATTAAGAGAGTAAATGCGCCATGAAGTTAGTTCAGCTCTCTTTATTGCATCCACCATGTACAGCACAGCCACCACTAGACCAACCCTCCAAACAACAGCCCTCTGTTTGTCTAGGACACCCCACAGTTCCATATGATGCCCCTAAGACTCCATACATCAGAGTTAAAGGGGCATAGAAAAATACACAGGTTACAACCCCCCCCTCCACAATAATAAAAATAACTAACAGACTACAATACTAATAGGAAAAAATAAGGCTTGGTGTCTAACAAAATAAACCAATACCTAGAAAATAAAATGCAGAATTAAAACAATACTAACAAAACATAATAATGCAAACATTAAAACAAGTTCTAAACAATAACATAACACTCTCACATAAAGCTCTTGCATGGGTGTTAATTCACAACATAATCCTTAAAATAAGTTGGACTCCTCCTGGTACGAGCCCCCACACCCTCTCTGGGACATGAAAAATTCATAATTGGTCTATGTTCAACATTCACATCAGGCCAAGGTTTAACCTCTTGCCCATTCACCTCCCCTCCCACTTGTGAGGATCTTCTTGCCACAGGTGACATGCTCCACACGTCACCATTTTCTAGTACCACCGCATTCTTTTTGATTTCAGTTACTCAGAAAGGTCCCAAAACCTTGAATTCCCCCTTTGGAAAACCACCTTTGTCATTTCACATGCACATATTCTCCCACTGTCCAACTTCTGTGAATGGTTCAATACTTGACATTGTAACGCTACTTGTATCTCCTTTGATAATCAGCCAATTTTTACATACTGAAACTCACTCTCTCCTTCTTACACTTCAACCACATAGGATTGAGTTTAGATTCAGCCATACGTCCTTTCAAACAATGAAATGGAAACTATTTGGTAATAGTGCTGGGAGTAGTGCGAAGTGCCCACAGTTTTTCTCTCCAAATCCTTCTGAGAGAACCCTTTCCTTCCACATCTGCCTGGGCACAGTCCCTCACCAGACCAATCATTTTTTCTACAAGACCATTGGCCTGAGGTGAATACAGTGTAGCAGGACGATGTTCAATTGATAGTTCATTGAGGAAGCTTGTCATTTCGTCTGATACAAATTGAACCCCGTGATCAGTGATGATTATTTTAGGGATTCTACAACAAGTCAATACATCTCTCAAGAACTCTAGCACACTCTCAGTTATTATGGAGCTAGTACAACAAGCAGCTACCCATTTGGACGTATCGTCCACCAATATAAATACATACCTTTCACTAGGGGCCAACATATTAAAGGGTCTGACATTATCTCACCCCAGCTTGCACCATTGTTCCTCTGGCATCTCCACTAGGGACAATGCTGCTGTCCTCACAACCTTTGTTTCATCACTGCTTGCACAGATCCAGCAGTCTCTCACCAGAATCTCCATCTATCTGTCTAATCTAGGCCTCCTTTAGTTCTCTCTCACCCTTGCCATGGTAAGATTCCTACCAAGGTGTCATTCGTGAACCAAATTCATAATCATGTCTCTTAAACTCCTTGGCGCAACTAGACTGTCCCCCCTGAACAACTTGCCCTCAATAATACTCAGTTCCTCTTTCACACCCCAAAACGTTTTAATCTCTTCAGACATCAACATCCTTTCAAGCCATCCTTCTACCACATATTTTTCACCTTAATCCAATTTACATCTTTTCCATATTCTTCACACCACTCTGCTTCATATATAGCTGTTTCTTTCACACACATAACTAAGTCTGGGCGGTGAACTCCGCTCTGCTCGCGGAGTTTGCAGAGTTTTCCGCACTCTGCATTACGCGGAGCTCGTGAAGTTCCCAAAAAACTCAGCTCTGAGTTTTTTCTCTTGCTCGCGTTCATCAACGTCGAGTTGGCGAGCATGAGCAAGGAAAATCCACCTCCCGATGAGATTTTTCCTCGTTCGTGATCGTCAATATCAAGTTGGCGAGCGCGAGTGTGGAAAATCAACCTCCCTGTGAGATTTCTCAATGCGGGCGGTCAGATTTCTCATTGCGAGTGGTCGGGTATGCTCGCGACCGCTCGCGTTGAGAAACCGTCCGTTCGCATTGAGGAAGCTGCCACTCGAGTAAAAATCTTCTTGAGCAGCAGAAAGGAAGCAGCGCCCGCTTGCGCTGTGCATGGTGCCATTCATGATGATTGCACAGTGCGGCCAAGCACCTGGCACTGAAAATCACGGCGAATGCCATTTATCTATCGCATTCTGCCACTTGCGGAGCTCCGCGTAGCGCAGCGGAGGTTTTCTTGCACTTCACGGAGTTCCACATAGCAGATCTCCACGAACTCCACCTAGGCATACACATAACCTGGATTACTGACTCAGGTAACACCTTTTCCTCTAATGGCAGCCTGGAAAGGCAGTCTGCTGCAGCGTTGCGAAGTCCCAGAAGATATTCCACCTTGAAATGGAATACTTATACACTCTCCACCCACCTTTTAATCCTTGTAGTTGCCCTTTCAGTATCTTTGCAAGTAAACACTTGTTTGGAGGTTTGAGGTTGGACCTCAGGGTGAATGGCAAACCTCAGAGAAAAAAATTTAAGTGGTGAATGGCCCATACACATGCAAGTGCCTCACGCTCATTGACAGAATATCTCTCTTTCGCCCCTTTGAGGAAGCGTGAGGCAAATCCTATGACCTTTTCTTCTCCATCCACAATCTGAGCTAAAACTGCTCCCAACCCCCTGAGACTGGCATCAATTGTCAAAATTGTTTTGTTTTTTAAAACTTTTTTTATTTTAAGGTCACAGCAAAAACCAGTACATTAAATCAATTTATACAGGATAAAACAGTCAGAGAGAAAAGAGAAGAACGCAAACAAGCGCCCGTAACAAGTCACATAGGTAAGTATACATATATCGGATTCATGTCCAACATTACTTCATGGCAGATGAGAGTTCTGAAAATAGCAGATAGATTAAGAAGACATACATAAAAATGAGAGTAACATAATCTCACCTAAACACACCTAAGCAGACAAGAGATTGAAGTATAACTATATTTGTTTTGTCATTAATGGGATAGATGAAATCCCATCTAAGATTCCCCAAATTTTGTCAAATTTTAGCTAAGTCTGGGTGGTGAACTCCACAACGCTCACGGAGTTTGTGGAGTTTTCTGCACTCCGCGTTACGCGGAGTTCTGAAAAACTCCGCTTCGCGTAGCGGAGCAGAGTTTTTTCTTCCCTCGCGTACATCAATGTCAAGTTGGCCAGCGGGAGCGAGGAAAATCCACCACACCGGCGAGATTTTTCCTCGATCGCGATCGTCAATATCAAGTTGGCGAGCGCGAGAGTGGAAAATCAACCTTTCTGCGAGATTTCTCATCGCAGGCGGCCAGATTTCTCATTGTGCGTGGTCGCGTATGCTAGCGACCGCTCGCGTTGAGAAACCGTCCGTTCGTGTTGAGAAAGCTGCCGCTCGAGTAAAAATCTACTCGAGCGGCAGAAAGGAAGCAGCGCCCACTTGCGCTGTGCATGGTGCCGTTCGTGATGATTGCACAGTGCGGACAAGCACCTGGCACTGAAAATCACTGCAAACAGCATTTATCTCACGCACTCTGCTGCTCTCGTAGCTTCATGTTTCGCGGCGGAGTTTTTTTTGCACTTGTGGAGTTCCGCGGAGCGGAACTCAGCGAACTCCGCCCAGGTTTAATTTTAGCTCGGCAAAAAGGCCCTTTGCCTTAGCCAATGCAAGCTCTAGTTCATATATTTGATAAAGAAGGATACGCCATTCTGCAACATTAGGAGCATTCTGTAAAATCCATGTTCGAGCAATATAGAGTCGGGCAGAAGTTAACATAATTATGACCAATTGCTGCAAGCCTCCAGTGAAGTCACATTGAACGCCCGTCATTATCTCTTTAGGGGACAGTTGTATAGGGAAGCCTAAACTTGATAACATATAATTTATCACCCCTTTCCAAACTTCTCCAGGCCTGTGTAAAGAGCAAACATGTGCGAGGCATCGGCAGCCAGGAGGTCACACTTAGGACACCTTGTTCTATCTGTCCTATCTATCGATGGAGTTACTCCCCATTTTAGAATTACGCCTGGAGTATAATATAAAAAGCACACCGTACGCCAGTGTTGTAGCTTAAGATTCACAGAATGTACAGAGCGATCCAACAGATCTAACGACATCTGAACCTCCGTAGCTAACACTTCGAATGTAAGAAGCCTAGTCCATTTTGCAGCCAATACTGGAGTTTCATCAATTACAGAGTGCAACAATGCCTGATACATCACACTTTAGTTGATTTAATGTCAGGCTTAAAGTAGTGTGAAGAAAACTCTGAGCTGTCGATGCCCCGCACCTGTACGCTTCCCACCCGCATAGTGTCCCTCAGTTGGAGATATTTAAAGAAAGAATGATGTGACAGTTTATAGACTCCTTGCAGTCTGAAAAGGATCTAAAACCATATAAATCACATAATTAGCCCAATGTCGTAATACCACAATTTGTCCATACTCTGCAAGTTGTATCACCAGAAACCGCAGGGAAGGCGGGGTTATCCCTAATAGGGGTATCTTAATTAAGAAAGGCAAGAGAATATTTCTTGCAAACTCCTTTCCACATGCAAATAATATCTTTCAATAACTTAAAGCGTACCCTCTTGTAGTAATTAGGATCATCAAGCCGATAAAAAAAAAAGCCTAGCTTCTGTTCCTAGGGCAAGCCAATAATACAATGGTATTTGATTGAGATCTCCATATGTCAATAGACTACGCACACGGCCGGTAAAAGTGGCCCAAAAATAGAGCTTAAAGTCAGGGAGTGAAAGCCCACCTGTTTTGTAGGTGGATTTCAAATATCGTCTGGCACGCCTAGCGCGCCGATACCCCTATATAAAACTGCTGATAGGGCCATCGAGGAGCCTAAAAAAATAATCCGGAACTCTCAACGGAATTGCCCTAAAAAAAGTACAAAAACTTTGGGAGGATATTCATTTTAACAATATTAACTCTGTCAAATATAGTAAGTGGCAGCTTGTTCCATGATTTTAATTTAATAATTGTTGCAGATAATAGGGTTTCATAATTTGCTTTAACAATATTCAAAACCATAGAACTTAGCCTGATGCCTAAATAGACCATCGAAGTGGTGGCCCCTTGAATTGGAGAGTCTGGTTTAAAATTCAAAAGGACCTGTGTTTTACCTAGGTTGAGCTTATAGCCAGAAAACTCCCCAGAAATATGTGCATTATGAGAGATCTGGATAAGAGCTGATGCAGGATTAGAGGAGAAAATTGTCACATCATCCACATAAGCGGTAAGTTTGAGTTGTCAATCGGCATAAACCCAGGGTTGAATAACTTAGTTCCTAATAGGAGATTGCAGGTAGGTTTCAATGTAAAGAGCAAAAAGAAGGGGCGATAGTGGGCACCCCTGTCTTGTCCCACGATTGATGCGAAAAAGCACGGAATAGCTCCCAGCATATGCAACCCAGGCTTAAATGGCCATGTATAATGCCTGAATCATTTTGATAAATTTATTGCCTATACCAAAGACAGATAACGTGGTCCATAGCACCCCCAAAACACCCGGTCAAATGCCTTCTCTGCATCAAGTAGTATCATACCCAGATTCAGATTGCATTTTCCTGCAATATCAAATGCCATGATTGCTGTATTAGTATGTTCCATAGTGTCTCTGCCCGGAACAAATCCATGTTGCTGTGGGTATACTAGACCGGGGATCAATGGAGCGAGTCGACAAGCTAAAATCTTGGCGAACCATTTAGCATCTGTATTAATCAGCAAAATGAGCCCAAATCGTCAGATGGCTTATTCTTTTTTAAGAAAACCACAATATTGGTTATATTCCACCTATCTGGGATAGCCCCCCCGCCTGAATAAATTGCACCACGTAGAGAAATTCCAGACGTAGTATCTCTCCAAACGTTTTATAAAACTCGGTCGGGAGAGTGTCGTCTCCCGCAGCCTTACCCGAGGGTAAAGCCATCAGTGCCTCTTCAACTTCCAGACTTGAAATTCCTATCTGTATATCGTATGCCTTCTCACCATCAAGAGAGGGCAAGTGAGACTGTTGAATATATTCCCTGCACTTAGACTGATCGAATGTCTGTGGGTGACTGAAGAGCTTACTATAAAACCCGGCAAATTGCTCCAAAATAAGTTTAGATTTTGTATAAATTTACCATCCAGCCCCTTAATGGGCTGAATTTTACCCTTAGTTTGTTTTTCGGCGATTTGGTACGCTAAAACTCGTCCTACTCTTTCCCCATACTCATATTGGAGCTGACTATATTTCACATATTTGGCCGCTACCTGTTCTTTCAGTCTACGTCCAGCTCGAGATCGCATTTCTGACAGTAAACAAAATATTTGATGTTCATCTGTAGCTCCCTGGGTAATTGTGAGGGCATGTTGTATCTCTAGTTGGCAAACAGTTTGCCGGAGAGCGTTTGTTTCTTCAATTGCAACCCTATTTTGTTTAGTCACGTATTGTAGCATTATACCACGGATATATGCTTTCATAGCATCCCAGACTACTGTAGGGGAGGCAGACCCTCTATTGCTAGAATAAAAACTCCCTAAGTCAACCAGAGCAGGTCCGTATATATTCAACATTAGTTAATAGATGCCGGGGGAAAGTAAACCTAGGGCTTTCCGGCTTATCCCACTTCAAATCAGGTGAAAAATGAAAATAAATCAGGTTGTGGTCTACGACCACCCTTGGGCATACTATCATCTGCATATTATCTACCAATGTGTACTTGGTAAAAACCATATCTATCCTTGAGTAGTGTTTGTGCGGATGAGAATAATATGTGTAGCCAGGGTCTAATGGATAGAGGGTCCACCAGGTGTCGCAGACACCGTGGAACCTGATCAAGTCGTTTAGGGAAGTTTTAATTCTGGGTTTATGAGACACCACCCTGCGATTAGTAAAATCAATGCCACAATTAATTACATAATATAGTCTCCCATTAAAATCAATTCACCCTCCCAGTCCAATAATTCAAATGAAAGTGTATCAAAAATTTCAAGATCGTCAGTATTTAGGACATAAAAAACAAAAATCAAAAATTTGAAAGAAAATAGCATCAATTGTATCAGTACCCATCACCCCTTAGATCAGCTGCTGTTTTTAAAGCTTGACCATCACATTTTTTAGAGGCAAGGAGAGCAACCCCCTGAATCGATATAGTCTGAGATGTAGCAGCAGCAACTATACTGTAATTCAACTGCCTAAGTAGGTCTCTATCCTTATGTGCCAAGTGGGTCTCAGTTAGTGCCACCAAATCAGGTTTATAATGACCGATTTCCTCCCGGACCAGTTGTCGCTTTGCCTGTGCATTGATCCCTGAGACATTCCAACACATACATTGATTGCACGCAGCCTTAGCCATCTATAAAGCAGAAAAGTAGCCGGACTCCCGTGTCTTGGTGTTCCAACTTAAACCTAGAATATTCTATAACAAACTTAACATTCAGCCTGTATGAAATCAGTAAATGGTAACCTATTTCTTCCCCTCCCTCCCCAACCCCCTACAGCTAGACCAGCTAGCCAGTAGAGGGCATTCAAAACAGACCGACTTGGTTCCATCACCCACTGCCCCCAGCATCCCCAGAGCCCCCCCTGCCCTCCCGTCCTAATGAAGGAATCACCCCAACCTAGGGCCATTGATGTAAAGAAGGCCTGAAGAGAGCCCCCCACCTGCCCACCCCACCCCTACCCACCACTGCCAACCCGTAAGTGAACAGAGAAAAAAAGAATAAAGGAAGAATGAGGTGAAAGACATAGAAAGTATATAACTAGAGTATTAAGCTTGCTACTTCTTTGTCCCCTTTAGCCGAGCAAGTGCCTGTGTTGCATCTGCCTCAGAAAAACACAACTGAACACGCCCATCCAGTACAATCTTGAGGCGAGCAGGTTCCTGTAGGAAAGCTTGTGCTCTGGCAGCTTTGAATGGGTCAATAAACTGTTGAAGCTTCCATCTACGATCCATCGTGGATTTGCATAGATCTGACTGGGCTACTAGTCTCATTCCATCTACTGATACCGAGGATGTTGGTCGAGCCATCAAGGAGATAGCCTGCCGCAGAAGAAAGTTTCCGATGTATATCAGCATAGGTCGGGCCCATGAGCCCTTAGGGCCAGATACATTGCGATTAAGAGGGAACCGGTGGGCACGTTGTATTTGCGAGTCCCAGTCCCAATCATTCAAATATGGGAGAGACCTTCTGAGTAGTTGTACCATGTATTGTCGAGGATCGGAGCCTTCCTTGCCCTCTGGTATCCCAAAGATCCTAAGATTATTCCTCCTATGGCGATTATCAATGTCCTCAATCTTGGTTTGGAGGAATCTAAGCCGACTCTCATGATTCTCAGTGGACTTAGCTGTAGTTGCGACTATCTCCTCACTAGTAGCCACTCTTTGCTGCAGTTCGCTGACATCCGGTGTAAGATTATTAATCTGACCAGAAATCTCCTCCAGAGATTTTTGCAATTGCACGGTGTCTGCTCTTGCCTGAGTATAATATGCCTGTGCCTCAGCCCTGTGAGCCTGCAAAGCTAGCATGATTGATCTTAGAGTTGGTTCCTGCACAGCCTCCTCCGTCCCTCCTGCAGGCTCCTTGACTGTAGGTGAAGAAGAGAGGTCCGATATTGTCCCGGATGATATATCGGAAGGAGAAGCAAGGTTCAGAGTTGAGCACCTGTGTCGGGTCTGACGAGAGATAATTGACCTAACCTCTCCCTTTGATGTAACCCATTTCCTGAGTGGGCTAGTTTTGGCCCCTTGGTTACTTGCCCTGCCAGCCTGACGGTGCTTTAAAGATTTGGATATGGGTGCGCCACGCTGTGATCCACAAGCTTTTTTGGCTTAGTCTGTGCTACTGTAGATTTATGAGGGGCGGAAATGCCTTGAGTAGAGATAGTATCTGCCTGCGATGTACAATGCAAACTTCCTGGGGCAGGTAGATAATCACTGTCATTTTTGCTAGTAGAATGCCCCTGTACATTTGCCTCTGTATAGAGAAGTGTCTAGTGGCATCCAGTTTTTCACCTAGCAACACACCCACATCATCTTCAATATCCTCGATAACCTCAATATCCTCCCTTAGTATAGCGCATGTGCACTCAGTCACCCCAGCGCCCCCCCTCCCCCGGGAATATGAGAAGTATCAAAGGCAGTACTTACAGTTGTTAATTGTGTGATACCCCACAAAGCCTGAGATGAGGATTCCCATACACAGGGCACTCCAATAGCTACAGGTGAGAGCCCTATTTGAGGAGTCGATAGTACAGGACTGAAGGGTCGCTGGATATCCATTGTTGATTTGACTGCAGCGAGTTCTTGTCCATGAACCACATCCTGATCCACATCCAGGTCCTGGTCTGTACTCTGAACCAGGCTAAGGCTTTGTATCTGGTACAAAGAGGGTGATGAACTTGCTGGTGAATTCACCGCCGCTGCCATTAAGGCCTCTGCCAGATGAGATACTTCTCCTGGTATTTGGTCTTTAGATGCGGCAATAATCACTTCTTGTACTGCCCCTGTCTTTAGTAGCTTCAGGATGGGGCCTCCCACGTGTGAAGGTGTAGCGGCCAGAGGTATTGGTGCCTGGATAGGGCCTGGATTCTCAACTAAGTCTGGGCAGTGAACTCCGCTCCGCTCGCGGTGTTTGCGGAGTTTTCCGCACTCCATGTTACGCGGAGCTCGCGGAGTTCGAAAACTCTGCTTCGCGTTGCGGAGCGGAGCTTTTTTCCTAGCTCACGTTCGTCAATGTCAAGTTGGCGAGCGTGAGCGAGGAAAATCCACCTCCCAGTGAGATTTTTCCTCGTTCGCGATCGTCAACATCAAGTTGGCGAGCGCGAGCGTGGAAAATCAACCTGCCGGCGAGATTTCTCAACGCGGGCGGTAAGATTTCTCATTGCGAGTGGTCGGGTATGCTCGCGACCGCTCGCGTTGAAAAACCGCCCGCTCGCGTTGAGAAAGCTGCCGCTCGAGTAAAAATATACTCGAGCGGCAGAAAAGAAGCAGCGCCTGCTTGCGCTGTGCATGATGCCGTTCGCGATGATTGCACAGTGTGTACAAGCACCTGGCACTGACAATCACCGCGAGCTGCATTTATCTAAAGAAACTCCGCTGCTCGCGGAGCTCTGCGTAGTGCGGCACAGTTTTTTGTGCACTTCGCGGAGTTCTGCGAGACGGAACTCCGCGAACTCTGCCCAGGGTTATTCTCAATCTGGAGTGTGACTAGGTCTTCCACCCTATTTTTTGTGCCCCCTCATGTGGCACGTGTCCCTCGAGAAGTATTGATCTTCTGTGGGGCCATCCCTGTATCCTGTAATTTTGTGCTGTGCTGATACAGGCGCGAATACCCAACTAAAAATACCAGGCCGTATACTCTGCGTCCACAGAGTCACAGCATCAAAAAAGGTAAATAGTATTCCGGGAGAGAGCCACGGGACCAACAGTAGTCAAGACTCAATGGAGAAATGCAGCCTCAGGAGAATCCACCTTTGGAGATGGTTAGTAATTGTATGCTGTTAGAGATCAACGAGGAGCAGGGGAAAGAAGCAAACTATTGTGCAGAGCATCAGGCTTGCTGGTGAATGATCCGCCTGTACTCAGCACGCTGTGTAGCTGGGAGCGATGCCGTCAAGATCTCCTGGCATCAACTGATGTAGCTGGGGACACCAAAACCCCCTCTGCCGATACCACTCATCCAAGTACGTGCGGGGTATCAGTAGTGATTAAAAAATCAGAGAAGCCAACCGGAAGAAAGGCAGCGGCGAAGCTGCCGCTGCTGCACACCGCCTCAAACTGCTATGGTCCTCACGATGGCGGCAGTGATCGGGAAGGTGCGGAATGGAGCCCTTGGTGGAGTCAACCCGCCATCTCCCTTCCGTCCCCCAAAAATCGTCAAAATTGTTCTTTTAGTGATGTCAAAATGCCCCAAATTGGTCATACTTCCAATTTCCATCTTAATTTTTGAGAAAGCTTCCTCACATTCTGCCGCCCATTTAAATGTAGCTCGGTTTTCAAAAGAAACCTCATTGGCATCACTATGCTGGCAAATCCCTGAAGATGTCTGGAATAGTTTTCTCCAAACCAAGGAATGACCGAACACCATCTTTATTAACCAGACCCAGCACCTTTGTGATGGACTCTGTCAAATCTACTTTTGGTCTTATGCCTTCTCTTGAAGTGGTATGCCCTAGATACGATACAGTGCCCACCCTAAACTTTCACTTCTCACATTTCATTGTGAGTCCAGAGCTCCATAACCTCTGCAAAACTTGCTTGAAACTGGCATCATGGCTTGTTCTATCCTTCCCAAAGACAAGAATATCATCTTGAAAGAAAAGTACATTGCTGACTCCTTCAAGAACCCCCTTCCTTAATCTTTGAAAACATGTGGCCCCCTAATCTAAGCCAAAAGGCCTCCTCTTAAATTTATATGCTCCTAGTGGTGTCACAAAATATGTGAGATGACAGGAATCTTTATGTAACATCACCTGGTGATAGGCTGCAGAAAGATCCACAACACTGAACATATTGGCCCCATTTTGCATAGACAGCATCTCTGCTATAATTGGAAGAGGTTGACAATCCACCCAAATGTATTGATTTAGGTCCCTGAGGTTCACGCACATCATCAATTTGGACTCATTATCTTTAGGTGCAATGCCAACCATTCACATACCTCCATCTTCTCCACCATATCCAACCCTTTAAGCCTGTCTAGTTCTTCCTTCAAGGGACCCATCATATGATTAGTAACTTTCCAAACCTTATGGACTACCGGTTGGCGTTTTGTTTCAGGACAATCTTATGCGTGAATCCCCTCATTAAACCCAGTACTTCCCTGAACACCTCTTGAAATTCTCCTACCACATCTTCATCCTCACCGCGATTAGCTATGAGCATGACCTAGTCTGGGGCATTGGAATTGAGTGTAATGCCAAAATTCTTTTGGTGGCACCAACCTAAATGGTTATTCCCGCGTTTTGCTACGTAGACCTTCCCAACAGTTCCACATACTTTAAAGTTGATGTTCATTATGGTATAACCTGTAAGATCAATTTTAGTACCACCATAACCACCAGAAGAGACACCAAAAGCACCTAGTTTTATGTTTTCTTTGGCAAAAATAGTGTCCCAGTTTCTTACACCTATTAAAGTGAAGGGGGAACCTGAATCAACCAAAACTGTGCCCTCTTTACAATCCACCAATATCTGGCACTCAGGCATAACAACCTGGTTTACCATCCACCTCTCCATCCATCTGATTCACCCCAGTTTCTTCCATATGTGATACACACAGAATGGCATGGTGGTGCAAATCAGGCTGGACCTTCGTATTTTTGCACACCCGTGCCAGGTGTCCTTATTTCCCACATTTTCTATAGGCTAAATTCCTGGCAAAACAAGTAGGGCTGTTTGAAAGTTGATTAGGATTGTCACACCTATAACATTTCACTTTGACATTTTCTTGCCTTTTAAGTTAGTAGTATTGCCTTTGGAATTGGCAACACCCACTTTGTGTACTAATATATTCCACTCCTCGTCTTGCTCACTGCTCATATTAAGATTTGCTACTCTCTCAATCGTGCCAGCAGGTTTATCATGCATTTATTTTACCCACACTGTTGTGTGCTCCGCCCCCTCGACAAACATCCACAGCATTCTTTAGGGTCGAGTTTTTTATCAGTAATTGTTCTTGCACTCTGGGATTATTTGTGCAACGCACAAATTGATCACTTATTAAGGAATCTGCTAAGTCCCCAAAATCACACATGCGCGCCAGACTCTTCAGCGAAGCTATGTAATTCTCCACTTTTTTAGTTTTGCTTTGATCTCTTGTGGAGAATTTATGTCTCACCATCCCCTAATTGATCCTAGGTCCAAAGTGTCTTTCCGATATTACCATAGATATCCCTGGGTTCCCCTTCAGAAGTCCCTGCAGTTAGTTCATCTAAACTCTTGCAGATGTTACGACCTTCGATAGCTAAATTGTGCACCAAACACCCTGCTTCCTTACTGGGGAAAATTTCTCTCTGCCAATAGCAATCAAGTTGAAATCAAACAGTTTCCTCCATTTTTTCCATGATAAAATGGGATCACCTGCCTCTGAGAGAAATTGCGTAGGTGGGATCATATTTCCTGCTGTCATGTTTCTGTGATGGATTGCCACAAAGTCAAATATAACCAAATAAAATAACTAATTAATATAGTAATCGAAAATAACCAATTTATATAATAAATTAACACAACCAGATAACGTAACAAGTTATAATAATAATTCTTCTAGCGTCATCTTCCAGTTCTCTCCACTCTTTTTAAAAAAAATAGTGGTTGGCAGTGAATAAACTTTTATATGGGTATGAACATTTGCACCTTACCCCAACTGTCTCAAGTTCCAAGGTGTAGGTACTTAAATGCGGCTCAGCTTCACTCAAATCACCCATTTGGTCAATTACTTTGCATGCATCTCCTGACGCGTCTCTCGAGATGTCAATTCTATTTTCATAAATACCCTAGAGAGCGTCATGATGGCTGAGTGCATCATCCCTCTTCCTTGCATAAACATGTGCCCTTGCTCACTTCTCTGGTTACCCGTCACTGGCGCTAGTAGCCCTCTTTCGACACAGCTCTTTGTCGCTACTGCTGGGCACGTTTTTCCCACACGGCTGTGCGCACATAAGCTCACTCGGTAGGGGGTTACTTTCTTTCTTAGCACCGTGCTCCAGGCATTTTTAGTGACTCAGGCACTTTCTTCACATGCGCTGTGGACTCGCGCTGGGGACTCAAGAGCTGGCTTCTCGGAATTCTTCACAGCAGGTCATGCCAACCTCAGATACTGTGATTGCAGGAAATTAGTAGTAACTGCCCTTACTCTTTCCAAAATTGATTATTGTAATGGTCTTTATATCAACTTACAGAAACGCCTGGTTAATAAGTTACAGATCCTGCAGAACACGGCTGCCTGTCTTCTGCTTCAAATACCCAAACACAAATAAGTCTCAAAGGCCCTGGTAGGCCTTCATTGGTTGCCAGTACAGAAGATAATTGATTTCAAGGCGCTTGGCATCACGTTCAAAGCTTTACATGACGAGGGACCAGACTACTTCAGGAGAAAGTTTGTTAAGTATATTCCATCTAGGACTCTTAGGCCCTCCTCAGCTGTCAATCTGACAGATCCTAAATTTAAACGAGTCTTCTGGGGTGGCAGAAACTTTATATATGGCACAACTTAAAGGTGGAACGCCTTACCTCTTCACTTAAAAACCTGCCCATCTCTGCTCACTTTTAGAAGGAATCTTAAGACCTGGCTTTTTAATAATTAGTTTGTAATTTCTGCCCACTGTACCATTTTTCCTTTTCTGTGATAGACTAGTGCCAAGACGCCCCCGGGCATTCGAGCGCATTACAAAACCTGTTTTCATTTCATTGCGCTTGGAACGGTTTCAGCACCCTTTCATTGCGCTTGGAACGGTTTCGGCAAGTTTTTATCCCAGATTAGCACTGTAGCGCTGGGTGAAAGTTACAAACAGCTCCACATCGGGAACTAACCAATTAAGCAAAAGTTGAGACTGTCTGGTGTCCGCAGCAGCCCACTCAGCATCTCAAGAGTTCAAAACGCACCTTCAGTTCTGTGCAAACACCAGGGTCTCGTAAAAATGGCATGCATGATTCATTGGTGGATGCTTGAAACTCGTTGCCAATGTTTAGAGACTAAGGGGCATATTCTCAAGCAGTTATCGCCACGATAGCAGCACTTTTCTGCCGCTAATGTGGCGATATTTTTATCACCCTATTCTCAAGCTGTCGCTAGCAGCCGTTAGCGACAGCTTTCTGGAGTTAGCGGCCGCTATTAACATCGCCAACGATGTTAGCGACAACTAACGCTAATCATATGCAATGTAGGCGTTCCCATGTTAAAACGCACGCTAACCCCGCTTCGTGTTATTCTCAACGATCGCCCGGACCGGCGATACGATAAAAAACAGCCGCTAAGGCCCGTTAGTTGCAGGAACTTAAGACCAGACAAAAGGAGGTCTTAAAAAGGGTGAAAAATAGCAGTATATAAGGGAGACTAGCCCAGAGCCTCATCTGATGATCCACTGATGCCATGGCGGTACTAATCATGCAGCTTGGAGCACCAAGAAGGCCACAACAATCACCGCCAATGCCACCTCCCCCAGGACAACCACCGAGGCTGCGCCAAATTAGACAGCGGGTCTATCGCCGACGCACCACCCTCACAGACCTAACGCCAGAGGAGGTCATTGCCCACAACAGGCTCAAAAGGACATCCACCCTCCACATCCTGACACAGATAGCCCACAGGGTGATGACACCAACACAGCGGATAAGCAACATTCCTCCACAAACAAAGCTGCTGGCTGTGCTGCACATGTTGGCCTCAGGTACATTCCAACCAACAACTGCCAGAGTCGGAGGAGTCTCACAGCCAGCCCTATCAAAGTTCCTCACAACAGTTTTGGATGGCATAATCAGCCTGATACCCCAGCACCTTCACTTCCCCAACACTGCGCAGGGACAGCTGGAGACCAAGCAAGGCTTCTACGCCATAGCTGGCTTCCCGCATGTGTTGGGGGCAATTGACTGCACACATGTCCTACTTGTTCCCCCTGCGGACACTGCCCACATATACCGCAACAGAAAGCACACACATTCCATCATTGTGCAGGCAATAGTGGACCACTGGGGCCTGTTCACCAATGTCGTAGCCAAGTTCCCAGGCAGGGTGCATGATTCCTACATCTTCCGCCAGTCCATCATTAACCAGCGCTTTCAGGATGGCACATATGGGAATGCACTGCTTGTTGGTAAGTACTAACTGAACACACCACACACCTCAACTCCACAATCATAGAAAACACAACTGTGAGAATGCACACATTCCAAACTCACATAGAACATGACAATCAACATGCCCACCTACCAGACACAACAACACAAGTTACTGCGGTAACTGGGGCCAGCCATGTAGACAAACCTTCCCCAAAGGCATAGCCCCTCTGCCACACAAATGCAAATGTAGTGAGAGGTGGAAACCAAGTATGTGCGATGGAGGTACTCGACCTACGAAGAAAGAATGTACACAAGGCCGAGTGTTGCGGTGGTGTGCTGGACAGTCTTGAGTGTGCAGAGCACGGACATGTCCATGTGGGCATATAGTGCGTTTCCGTTGTCCAGCCTGATGGCAATGACAGGGATGGTGACTGTCCTACTTGACGGGGGTGGGAACCATGTGAAGGTAGCATGGAGGATGCAGAGGCTGTCGAAGCAGCTGCAGGCCACTGCGTAGACCTGTTTGTACATAGAGAGGGAGGAGTCGAGTATGATTCCTAGGTACCTAGAGTTGAGTGGGGGAGGGCTGCCAAAGGCACTGGCCCACCAGGTGTTGCCACATGCTGATGGGGTGGTCACGAGGATGAGGACTAATGTCTCCTCCATGTAGAGCACACCCCAGCTGTTGAACATCCATGTTGCAACTTGCTGCAATCCTCCCTGGAACCCCAGTCAGGTGTGTATGGGCGCCTTGTTGAGGGAGAGTATAAGCTAGGTGTCCTTGTAGGTAGTGATGTCCAATGGTTCCCTTCATGTAGCTCCAGTTCTACTCAAGGCGTCTGCAGATGCATCTGTCATATTTGATGTTGTTGGTGACCGAGGTGGCATTCATAGCACGCTGTATGTTGGATCTGCATATTGGTGCAAGTGTGTATGCGCAGTTGGAGATACATGTGTTGAAATTCCAGACAGTGCTGTTGGCGTTGCCTGCAGTGGTGTGGCTGTTGCTGTTGATGGTGGAGTGTACCAGATCCTTGGTGACTCTGCTCCAGTAACTCTGTGTGGTGCCAGCTGTGTGTTTGGGTGTCATGGGGTTACACGATGAGGAAGTGTATGCTGTGCTGGTCACACCATGGGCGTTCAGTGTTGTTGATGAAGTGGACGCAGTTTCCACGTGTGATGATGGGGTCAAAGGTGTGCCTGCCATGTGGCTCAGTGTTGAGAAGAGTTTGCTCAGTTCGATGTTAGCAAGCATCTGCCAGAGGGTAATGGATTCTGAGTTCTTGTGGTATGTGAGGTGGAGGCTCCGCTCATGGATGAGTATGTAGTCCATGGAGTAGATGACGTGGCATGAGATGAAGTTGATGTTGATTGCGAAGCGTTCCCACCCTCTGAGGGCCCTGCAGGTGAGGGTGCCACAGACTGTTGCTTTGTGGCAGGTCTGGATCAGAAACTGCAGGTGTTGTGCGATGGGGAAGGTCTAGCGGCAGCTTCACCAGCTGAACAGAACGTGAGCCGTGTCTGGTGTGGCCCATTGGCATCTAAACGTTCTCCTGGTGTTGACTGCGAGGAGTGCAGATTAGTGGTAGCGCTAGACGTTAGGAGAGCCAGGGACCCTGCTGGTGTAGGTGTCAGGCTTGCGGACATGTGCAGACAGTCCGGACATTGGTGCGCTGTTGGAGTGCCAGTGATGCAACCGCGCAGTGCACACAAGCAAATAGACTCGGGGGAGGGACGAGCAGCTGTGAGGCAATGTAATCCGCATAGATGCAGGTCATTCTGTCAGAAGCTACACATGGCAAACATCAATCCCAAAGTACCACCAATCACACACCACAAAACTATTAACACTGCCCACACAGCATGCATAACTACAAATGGACACATCTCTCCATTACATGTTACAGGTGATCAAGGATATGCACTCACCCCATGGATGATGACATCCCTCCGAGCCACCAAGAACCCAGGCCCAGAGGCAGTATAATTTGGCCCTTGTACGCACCAGGGGCATAGTAGAGCGCACATTTGGCATGCTAAAGTCACGTTTCCGGTGCCTTGACATCACAGGTGGAAGACTGTTGTACAGTCCAGAAATTGTGTGCAAGATGATCATAGCATGTTGTGAATTGCACAATATATGTGTACGCATCAATGCCCCATGGATCCAAGTGCCAGATGCACCTGGCGATGATCAGGATGATGAGGAAGATGAGGCAGGTGGAACACACCCCACAGCTTCTGCAGCAGGAACAGTCCGAAGGAACAGAATCATCACCAATTTCTTCACCTGAGCACGTTCAATCGTGAGTGTCCTCAGCAATCATATATATGTTCAAAATGAGCCCAAGCACAGTATATGCAAATAAAAAACACTGCACACATACCCTGTGTGCATGTTTCTCCTCCGCATTATTACATCACTCTGACAAGTGTAAGTGTAACATTAAGTGGTAACAATATCACAATTTTTTTTTTGTTGACAGTATATACTTAATTTTTTTTATTTATTGGCAGTTAAGTAAAAGGAAGAAAATATCATGGTACAATATACAAAGTGCACATAGAGACAGTGCCTGTAGTCAACATTGAAAACATTGGTGAGTATACAAAGTCATCCAACGTGAACATGCCTTGTGTCCTACATCTTGGTCAAACCTGAAATGCAATTGGAGGTCTAAAACATCAAGGAGAACACATTTATGAACGCCTATCTATTCAGTAGATCATAACAGAGCTGTTTAGTCCTGCGTGTCATTGTTTACATCATCTCGTTCAGTATCACGTAGTGCATTTATCCAATTCTCAAAGGGCCCCCAAATATTCTTTGGTCTAGATGCGATCAGCATTAAGTCCCAGAAAGCCGTAAGTTGTTCCTGGCAGAATGTTACGTCTGTAATCCAATCCTTAAGTAAGGGGGGTCGTGATCTTCCCCACGTCATAGCAATCCGTCTCTTAGCCAAGAGTAGCAACATGGCCAACAGCCTCCTCACCCCCACCGACACCTCCTTGACATAACCAAGTACCCCTAGTTTAACAGCGGGGGGAATATGTGTCATCAAAATTTCATCAACCTTTTGGAAGATTTCCCTCCAATAAACTGCCAATCTCGGACATTCCCATGCCATATGCAAGAAGTTAGCGTGGTCCGTATGACATCGCCAACATTCAGCATTAGGTTTAAGTCGCATACGGAATAATTGCATTGGGGTTCTATAGTACTGATTCAAAAATTTGAAGTGAATCAGTCTTAACTTATAATTGGGAGATAGTTGTTCTAGTTGTGCACAGCAGAACTTCCATTCATCTTCAGTGATCTGTGGAGTTAATATTGTATTCCAATGTTCCCTCGATTTCGAAATGATTATTGGGTGGTGCGTTTGCATTGAGGTATATAGCCTGGTGATAAGTTTCTTCTGAACGGGGGTAGTGAGTAAGCTGTCTAATGCCTGTAGTGTGGGTGGGGGATCTGGGAACGTGTCATGCAACTTGCGACAAGTCGCACGTATGCGATGATAAAGTAGTGTGTCCGAAAATGTTGGTGGCGGCGTGTCAGTTGGCTGGGGTGGTTCCAAGAACCCCTGCTCACGGTATAAATCTTTGAAGTGCTGAATTCCCAACCCTTTAGCGCGAGTTATTTCGCCCTGGTGTGCCATTGGGGGCATCTGTGAATTTCTAGCAAGTGGAATCGAAGGGGCGTAAAGTATATGCATACGTGCTCTGCGACGAGGGTTATCCCAAGCCCACCTAAGCATTTCTGTGGTATCCATGGTGTGGCGCGGTCGCCTGTGCTGTTGATATATCGCTACATCAAGCGGGACCGGTGCCACCCTATCACACTCCACCGCCACATGTGGTTGAAATGGGATTGGGTGCACCCAATAATGTAGAAATTGCGCCTGAGCGCAGTAAGCATATAATGGGAAATCAGGTGCCCCCAGCCCTCCCTGACATTGAGGTAGTGTCAGCAGTTCATACGCCACTCGAGCCTGCCAATCCGCCCACACAAGGGAGATTATCAATGACCACAGTTTCTGAAAGAATGCCTGAGTTAATAGAAGCGGGACGTTAACAAAAATATACAGAAACTTAGGAAGAACCACCATCTTGGCTATCGCAATGAGCCCCGCAAGTGATAATGGAAGTGCAGTCCATAGTTTAATTTTCCCTTCTAGCCATGTAATGGTGCGACCCATGTTCATGTTCCAGAGTTCCTGAAGGTTTCCGCTTAGCCAAGTCCCGAGATATTTAATCGGGCCCTCTGCCCAACAAAGGGGATAATCTAGCTCGAATGGAGTCGCTGCCTCCGTCAATGAAAACAAGACTGATTTCTTCCAATTCACTTGTACACCAGACATTCCACCAAATCTCGTAAGTTCCCTCAAAGCAGGTTGTAGATTTGTATGAGGGTTTTTGATGTATAGAGTAATATCGTCTGCATATTGTGAGATTATTATCCCTCGAGATGTAAATTGCAAACCACTACCCGCATGATGTTGTCGTAAGCGAGCCGCCAGCGGCTCCATTGCTATAGCAAAGAGCAATGGGGAGAGGGGGCATCCTTGTCTTGTGCCGCGGGTGAAGTGGAACTGATCGGTTATTTGGCCATTAATAAAGATACGCGCTGTGGGTTTAGTGTATAAAAGTTGTATTTGGTGCATAAAAAGTGGACTGAAGCCTAATCTTTTTAAAACCGCAAATAGAAATGACCATTCGAGTGAATCAAATGCTTTGGTGGCGTCCAAAAAAGCTGCCACCGCAGGAAGTTGGGGATCTAAATAATGGAGTATGGCGAAAAAAGTACATAAATTATGCGCTGTGGATCGACCAGGGACAAAGCCCGATTGATCAGGCCTAGTAATCAAGGGGAGCAACGGTTGGATTCTGTTTGCCAGTAATTTTGCACAGATTTTATTATCTGTGTTAATTAGTGATAATGGTCGATAGGAGTCGCAGTTAGTCAGGGGCTTATCTGGTTTAAGAAGGAGCAGTATGCCAGCCTCTCTGAGAGAAGGGGGCAGGAAGCCTGTATCTATGGCCTGTTGGTAAACATCCATAAGGTGTGGAGCCAGAATAATAGCGTAACACTTATAAAAAGAGGCAGGCAAACCGTCCAGCCCAGGAGCTTTATCCAGTGGCAAGCTGGATATAACCTTAACAACGTCCTCCTCCGAGAAGGGTGCATCCAGATATGCTCTGTGAGCGTTTTCTGGCCATAATAGTTCTATGGTGTCAAAGTAAGAAGCTAAAGAGTCAGTTGTTGATGTACCTTGTGATGTGTATAGTTTCTCATAGAACTGCTTGATGTGTGTTTTTATCTCCTGCGTTCCTCTAATGCTCTGGTTGTCTGCGACTTGTAGTTCAATAATATAATCTGCAGTGCGTGGAGGTTTCAATAGGGCAGCCAGTGTCTTCCCCGGATGATCTCCCTCCCCATATTTCCTGGCCTGGGCATCTTTACCTAAGTATTTAACTTCACGGTGTGCTGTTTCTTCGAATTCACTCAATTTGCTCCTAATTTTGGATAGTAATGTAATATCTCCCTCTTGATAATATGCAAGTTCTAGCTCTCGAATTTCGGTTTCTAGTGTCGTTAATGTGTGTCTAATTGATTTGAGGACACCACCCTGACGGGCAATACATTTACCCCTGATCACCACCTTAAATGCTTCCCATAGGGTGGAGTGCGAGGACACCGATCCCGCATTTAGGGCAAAATAATCTAATATATCTAAATAATCGAATCTAATATATGTTCGGTATACTCGAGAGCTGAAGCCGGAGTAGGCATGGTGCATGATCTGAGAGAGACCTAGGAAAGTGTTTGATATCTTCCACCCATGTTGCAACGTCTTTAGATATGAGCCAATAATCTATGCGCGACCACGCGGAGTGCTGTGTTGTAACACAAGTACCCTCCAACACGTCTGGGTGTCTAAGTCGCCAAATGTCTACCAGTTCACCCTCTAATAGTATTGTGTTGAGCGCATCTCCGGCCCTTGGATGCAATGTACGTGATGTTCCCTTGCAGTCCTTGGCATCATCCAGGACAGTATTAAAATCTCCCCCCCAAATAATTGTGTTGCAGCCCAATTTGACCATGTTGCCCCATAGGCCATGAAAGAAAGTTGGGGAGTCTGTATTTGGACCGTACACCGTCACCAACATCACACGTGTAGTGCCCAGCGCACCGTCTAGGATAATGTATCTGCCTTCTGGGTCAGAATATAATGAGAATAGGGACCAGCCAATGTTTTTCCTAATGAGGATCGCAGTCCCCCTAGCATAATTTGAGTAAGTGGCCATGTAAACATTGCTCCATTATCTATGGTGTAGGGTGGTGGTTGCCTGCCGGGAGAGGTGCGTTTCCTGTAGGAAGCATATGTCTATGTTATGCCTTCGAAAGTAGGATTGTACAAGTCGTACCTTTCTGTTATCATTCAGACCTCCTACATTCCACATTAAACAGTTATACATAAGCATGTATCTGGTAAGCTTTGTACATCATGGTGACCTGCACCCCCACCGTTTCCAGTTGCAATTAGCACATTTGTATCTCCTACATTTACTGCCATTTTTAATTTAATCCCCAGATTGCGCTCTTGAACTAACCCGCCCCCAACCACACAAACCCCCCAATTAGGTTGAGTAAACATAGCCTCCCACCCTTCTTAATGGAACAAATAAAGGAACTAATAAAGAAAAACTACCCACCCAGAAAAATCGAGTGAATAAATGGGAGAACTCCCAGGGGGACAAGGAGAGACCGGCAAACACCCCAGTACGAGGACTGGGTGGCTGAGGAGTAAATTTGTGCGTGGAGCATACTGTTCAGCTAAATTCTAGACAAAAGGAGTTAACTATTTACATTATTACATGCTGACATAATTCGAATGATTTGTTGTTACCCTACATTCGACACTCAATTGTAAACCATCAAACTCTTGGTCAGTCATATGTTTTGTGTGGCTCAGTCATTATCACTTAAATCATTTCCTGTGGCGTGCTGTTTGTCCGCTGTTGCTTTGTGCTTCTTGCAGCCGCATACATGTTTAGCGAACTTAAACACTGACTTGGCATCTGTAAAGAAGTGGGTATCATTGTCATGTGTTACCTTAAGTTTAGCTGGGTATAGTAGCGCATACTGCACACCTGCTTGTTGCAGTAATTTCTTAGCCTGAGCAAACTCCCGGCGCGCTGCCTGGACCATAGGAGTAAAGTCCGGATAAAAGGAGATGTTATTTCCTTTGTACGAGATTTGGCCTCGTTCTCTAGCTCCCCTAAGTATGGCATCTCGGTCTCGATAATTTAAAATCTTGGCCAGGATAGGCCTGGGAGTGCCACCCACTGGTGGCTTTGGTCCCAAGGCCTGATGTGCTCTCTCGACTATGAAGACCGTTGACAGCTCTGATCCAAAAATATCTTTCAGTAGGTCTTCCACGTAGTTTTCCATTCTACCTGTTGCCGTTGTTTCCGAAATACCTACTATGCGTAGGTTGTTCTGTCTGGACCGAGCTTCCAAGTCAATTGATTGATTGATTGATTAATAACTTTATTCGATCTTAATTGATAAGGTCATAAAAGTATACAGATCATATATTATTCAAAATTAAAAAAAAAGACAATATATCACAAGCAGTATAGTTAAAAGTTCACAAAAGTGTACAGACAATAAAAACCAGATAGGAACCATTTAAAATAGTAATACCATCCATTACGTTTTTCAAACTGAATTATCAGTTAAGTGCATAGCGCTTAAAGTGCTCACAGTGCCTCTCATGAACAATACCATTAAATTAATAAAATACATTGCAATAACGAATATCTAAAATCTAAAAATATTTTGAATACTTATCAAGATAGACTCCACACAGACAATTATTTTAAAGTGCTAATTAGTGCAGTTTGGAATTTTGGACAGTCTAATACCTCACTAACCTCCTTTTTGATAAAGCCGAACATAAGTACGATGCTACACAGTAGTTGACATATGGATTGGGGAGCATTTGGAGGAAAAACAGGGCAGGTCGGCATTGGATAAAATGATATCTTAGCAACAGCGGGCGAATATACTTTTTTCCGAATACATGAATAAAATTTGCAAAAAAATAACAGATGTAAGTTCGATTGTGTAGATATTTGATCACAGGGACAAACTGGAAGTTCATTTACTGAATAGGTCCCTCATGGATAACCTAACAAACAGGGAATAAAATTTAATCTAAACCTTAGCAGTATAAATCTATGTCGGGGATTTGTTACAGATGTCAAATATGAATTCATTTCTCCTATAATACACTGTAGGGTTAAATATAGTGCTACTG
This sequence comes from Calotriton arnoldi, assembly GCA_963921515.1. NCBI lineage: Eukaryota > Metazoa > Chordata > Amphibia > Caudata > Salamandridae > Calotriton > Calotriton arnoldi. The sequence goes on from CAWUFW010001896.1 coordinate 716,197, forward strand.
TAGGTTTGGCCCCATTTAGGTTATCTCTTTCCTTTTCTCCAAGTTCTTTAGCACGTGCTTTAATTACGCTTTTTGGTGTACCCCTACAGGCAGATGGATCTAAGTACAGGGTCTCTAAACCCAACTTCATCAATGTGTTTTTAACATAACACAGCCAAGGGACTCGATTTGCTTTATCAAGCTGTATACAATCTTGGATGATGCCTTGGGTAAGTCCCACTGTATCTCTCTTCCAAATCGAATGCCAAAGTAGAACTGGGGCTAAGAATGTCAGATCAGAAATGAAAGGGACTTGTAATTCCTGGTGCACAATATAGTTAGAGCACCCTTTGGGGATAGCAAATAACTTTTTAAAGAACATATCTTCCTTTTTTTGTAGTGAATCAGCTACACCCCAAATGCCTGCACCATATGTAGCAGAAGCAACAGCTCTGGCGCCATACATTTTTTTAATTGGTTCTACAGGCTTAGTGCCCAGTTTTCTTGTAAAAGAACGGATAGTCATAACGTTTTTTTCCAAGGCATTACATCTGTTCGCAACCATGTCCTTCCAGGTCCCTTCACTATTAAAAAGTACTCCCAGATATAAAAAAGTTTTAGTTATTTCAATTTTTCGTGAGGCAATATAAAAAGTTGGTAGTTTCCTTGGCTGTTTCCCCACTACTAAAACAAATGTTTTAGTTTCATTTACTTGTAAATCTAGATCCGACATATAAGATACATAATTATTTTTTAGTTTTTGTAAGGCTATGCCAGTTCTTGCCACCAGAACGGCGTCATCTGCGTAAAGTAGTATGGGTAGCTGTTTTTTATTTACTCTAGGTACATCGATAACATCCACATTTACTGCGGACTCTACCCCATTTGTATACATAGAGAATAAAAGGGGGCTAAGACACAGCCTTGCCTAACCCCCCGATGAATTGGAAAGGCCCTTGTACATTCTCCCTGGGATCCAAATCTTAAACGAGCTGTGGACTGGGAATATAACTGTCTAATGAAGGAAATAATATTTTCCTCCACGCCCATTTCTTTTCAAATAAACCATAATTTCCCATGTGAAACTGAATCAAATGCGGCGGAGAGATCCATAAACGCCATAAATATGTTCCCCTCTTTTGCATTGGTATATTTTGCCGCAATTAGGTTTAGATTTAGACACTGATCTAGTGTCCCCATCCCTTTTTTAAAACCATATTGAGTAGAAATTAAGATATTTTTGTCTGCTGCCCATTCCTCAATTCGGTTTAAAACAATACGGCCCATAAGTTTGCAGGTGCCATCTATAAGTGAAATCGGTCGATAATTCTTTGGCAATGCTTTATCTCCTTTTTTAAAAATTGGTACAATTACCGGCGTTTTCCACGAAGCCTGTATTGGACCTTTTGCAATAGCATTTAAAACATTAGTTAAAAATGGAATCCAGAGTTCCAATGGTTCAAAGAAAAAATCAATCGGAGCGCCATCGGGACCCGGAGCCTTGGCACTGCTACACTGTTTTAATCCCTTTTCCACCTCTATCATTGGAAAAATGATCGGTGTATCTGTTTTAAAGCTAGAAGAGTACTCATCATTCGGATATACCGAATCAAATATTGCAGTATAATGGTCCACCCAGGCTTCCTCTCCCACGTGCGTACTTATAGAGGGATCTGAGTCTTCACTCAAGAATGGGGAGTTAACTATCCCCCAAAACTCTTTGAATTTTTTAGGAAGGAAGCTGCCCGCAGTTTTTCCCATGCCTCTTCTTTTAGAGCCGCTAATCTCACCTGTCTGCATTTTTTATATTCGCCTCGTAAGAGGCTCACCAAAACTTTATTTCTTGGCTTTTCCTTTAGTACATTAAGGAGTCTACTCAAAGATTTTGTTTAGGTCCTATCAAACCAGCGTGGAGCTTTTCCTACGCTTGCCTTGAAGTTAGATTTTAAATTATCTTCCACCACATTCAACAGAGTAGCAAAAGCTTTCACTATACCCTGTGGAGCTCCCTGCAAAGCAAGGCATGTATCAATTTCTTCTTGGGTATGACGAATTACTTTAGGGATTAGTGTAGCTTTATTTATTTTTGCCCATTTAAGCACTGTACCATTTTTCCTAGCTATACTTGGTGCCACAACTTTTTTAATATTGCTACTGAAGCAGCCCTTCCATTCCAATGTAAAAGTCAGAGCGGCATGATCACTAAAATTTGAAACAAAGGTTCCTACCTGATATAAACATTTCTTAAAAGCAGTTTCCACTACAAGGTAGTCAAGCGTTGATCCATTTCTAGGATCCCTGAAAGTTTTTACCAAAGTACCAGTTTCTTCCTCTGCAGGGTTACAAATCTCCACGTTCCTAGTAACCATGAGCCTATTTATTTCCTCCCCATATTCGTGATGTATAAAATGATATGGTGTAACCCCGTCCTCACCAACTATTCCACAAACTGGCCTTAGAATTTTTGGGCAGACTGTGGCAATTAAAGTCACCCACCCATAGTATGTGCAAATGTTTACGGTGGCTGCCTATAGCTTTTTCTATTTCATTTTCAAGAGAACGGATTACACCTGCCATGTTGCCTTCAAAAAAATTATTATAAAAATTTACTAATAAAACATCTGCTTGACAATTCCCACTAAAAACTAATAGGTGATAATACGGTGACAGCACAATTAAATCAATTATTTTTATAGCTAAAGTGTTCTTTATCAGCGTTATTATACCGCCTCTCGCTCTTCCAGACCGAGATGGAATTGCGGGGGTGTGGAATGTACGGAACCCATCATAAGACACAGTACCCACCTCCCATGTTTCCTGGAGGCACACTAAGTCATATCCATTTAATATTGATAGCCAATCTTCATTATCCTTCTTAGATCTGAGCCCCGCTATATTCCAAACCAATGCTTTTATATTATCCCTTTCTTCAGCCTGTGAGTGACCTACTCTAATGCGGGTTATCTCCTGATGTGTCGTAGGGCACACAAACTCCTCATTTTCCCTATGTCAATCGCATGCCTCCAAATCCTCCAAAGACGCAAACCTATTTGTCAGAGGTATATCTAAGGCATTTGCTTCTCTAACAGGGGGGGGGTACTGCAGCATGAATAGGGACAGGGGAAACAGCAGGTCCCGGAATATAGTTCAGCCCAGTCTTCGTCATTTGTTGTGACCCCAGAGGTCTGTAAAAAAAGCCCAAAGGTACAGCAAAGATTTGTGTAGACGCCACAGGAAAGTTAGGAATCATGCCCAGGAGGTATTTCACATAGTGCTGTCTCTTAAAATGTATTAATACACAGTCTCCCCCAATTGACTTTGGAGTATTTCCCACCCATGGTACTGTTCTATCCATGTTAATTTGATTGCCAATATTCAAACCTTCTGAGTTCATAGCAAATGTAGATAACCAATACATGGCTTTATTAATTAGTTGTTGGGTGGTTTCCGTTTGATTAGTTTTCAAAGGGGGGACATTTACTAAAATCATTACATAGGGACATGCCGCTGGGGGGAGATGGAGATTAAACTTATGGGGGGGTTGGTATCCCCCCTGTTCCCTCTGAAGTTCCTCTTGAGTGGTATAACTCTGAGTCTGAATCCGAGATAGGATTCTGCTATCTGAAGCCCTATCATGATATATACCTTGTTGGTTCTGGAGCGATGAGCTGCCATAGTTTGCAGGATGACCCGAGTTAGCAGTATTAGCCATATTGATAAAGGGATACGAGAGGGTGTTATCCAGCGGTAACACATTTGTGTTGGATCGACAAATATTTGCATTTCTCTTTTCCCAAGGTTCACCCATCCCACGTCTATCACAAATGTTGTCAATATGTTGACCCCTCCTGTCCATTACCGTTCTACTTTTAGTAATTAGGGCAGTGGACATTAGTGTAACTGGTTTACGGTCAAAATCAGTGGTAACTACTGGCTGCATCTCACCAAGTACAGGTTTAGCACATTCACATACACCTATTGAATTCGCCCTCTGTACAGTGGTGCTAGCATTAGTACAAACAAAATCCCCATTATCAATGATTTTTGCCAACTGTCCCTCAATACATTCAAGTCTCTTCAAGACTGGTTGGAGCAGGCGGGTCAAAGTAGTTTCCAGATCTTGCAGGGGCTTACCAGGCTTTCCAGGACCAAAAAAAGTATTTTTGGGCGGGCCCTTACCCCCCCCCTATGGTCATAGTTAAATTTTGCTGACATGATAATTTACCTCCTCTCTTTTTCTTCACCGGGGGTTCAACCGGAGAGCCAGTGGGGTTTGAGTTGACTGTGCCATTTGGCTGAGAGTCTGAAATCAGTACTGGGGGCTCCGATTGCATAACAGAAACTATATTTGCACCCACTTGGTCATGTGTAGCTAAATTGTAGCGGGGTGCTATTAACACGGAATCCATATCAGCTCCTGTGAGTCTCCCCTCTGTTCTCTCAATTTCTTTTGACAAGGCGTCTGCTGCCTTCATGAGGAAAGAATCCAAGGTATTTACGACATCCCCTCCTTGGTCACGCAAAGGCGTTTTTCTTTTCCCCATATTCTTACCTCAGAGTTGGAGGGATAGCCCAGCCCAGCCTCCTCCGGGCTCCGACGGGCATGGACGGGCCCGCCCGTGGCCCGGGCTTCGCCCATGCACGGCCCGGGTGCGTCCCCGCACGCGTCCCGGCGCTTGGGCTGATGGGGAGTGTAGTCCTTGGGCAGCCCCCACTGAATCTCCTGCAGCTCTGGCACACCGCGCCGCGGGCCGGCGTTGGTCTTTTGAAGCGCCTCCCGGTGCTTGGGCTGATGGGGAGTGTAGTCCTTGGGCAGCCCCCACTGAATCTCCTGCGGCTCTGGCACACCAAGTCATCATTCTTGGCCTTCAGGGTCGCTAACATTCGGTCCATGCCTAAAAGTTGCTCTTTAGTTTCTACCTGGGAATCGTGCAGGTCACTGGGTTGATTTTCAAGTTGATCCAGGCAAAGTTCGTGTGCATCCATTTGCGTTTTTACCTTATTCATAGTGTCTATTTTGGAGTCAATTGTCTTTAGGCTTGATTGTACTTCAAGTAGCAAGTTTTTGAGATCCACCATTCCTCCGTCTGTTTCTGTAGTTGATCCATGAGCAGTGTCAGGGTCGGGGTCAACCTCCCCTTGCCGCGTTTGCCTTTTGTTTTCAAACACCAGTTTGGGTTGCTTAGCATCTGGTTTTCCCATATTGCTGTCCAGTGGAACTCCAGTACTTTATCAGTTGAGGATGAATTAGTGAACTGCTGCTCTACTGTGCGTTCCCCCGCCCCGTTCTTTGCAGTAACTGGGTATCGGATCTGCTACCTCTAGCAAGACCGCGAACAATAAGTTCCAGCGGGGCTCCGACCCCGAGGGCAGGGGATAGCACATGACAAATATTTGTAGACAGTATACCCAGGTAGGTTATGATAGTCCTACAATTGAGCTCCACTTAGTGGACGATGGTCGCTCCAACAATGCTGCAGCAGTACAAGTATACTGGCCCCTGGAGGGTACCACCTCTGGCCAAGTGTGTGTGGCAAGTCGTATTACTGTAGCACCTCCGTCTGTCACAAAGTCATTGGTCACGTAACTTGCACCACAGCCGCAGCGCACAGCTCTCAGTCTTTTATGGCCAAGTACTTGCAATTGTTGTATGCATGCCCAAAGTTACCTGACTGGCTCAGCAGGCAGATAGGTCCACCGGTAGGCAGACTGTTCACCACACGGTACTCTCAGGGGGGCCCCGTGTCACCACCAGGCGATTGCAGCTCTATATCTTCCTGGCAAAGTGAGCAATTACAGGCGGTACGTGCGCCGCGATCCCACGCTCAGCAGGCCTCTAAACCACTCGCCACCATCGCTTCTTTACATATATACCATCAAAGCGTGCCCCGCATGCCCCACAGTCTTAAAGCGGCTGCCGCCGACCTTCGTATTTCCCAACTGGAGCATCGGGGTAGCGCAGCACGCCTGCAGCTCTTCCCGCCTCGCAGACCCAGTGGGTATTACACAAGTGGAGGCCGTGGGGTCACGCGCTACAGACCCAATACCGCTAGCAAGGACCCGTGGGTATTGCAAATTGTGGCCCTAATTGCGATCCCTTATCCAGCGGCATTCCTGAATGGGGTCATTTAGCGTACCACGCTCAGTGTTGCACTTCGGCCACCATGCCGACGGGACCCCAGATACAACTTCGTGCATCAGCGGGCACAGACCCAGTCCCTCGCTCTTCGTTGCGTTATAGTCAGTGTAGTGCACACTTTGTGCCCTCCGCGGCAGCCTCTCTTACTTGGTGTCACTGCTCACTGCTCGCGGTTATATCACCGCACAGGTCCACGCGTTCACTTCAGCTCGGGCATTCGCTTTAGGAGAGCTCCGGTGCTTGAGGCCCGATGCCAGGCCCACGCAGCTCTGCCCCTTCGCCTCGGGCTCCGGACCTTTCAGGGCTATTTTCATGCCGAAAAGCGGGTGCACTCACGTTTCTAAGTGCCCAGCAGAGTCAGCAGATATAGAGTGTCGAGATCAGGTTACTGTTCCATGCTATTATGGCAGGATGATGATCGGATTAAGCCTCGGCCGGCGGAGCCCTCCTAAAGAGCGGCCATCTCGCTGCTCGGTCAGGCCACGCCCCCCAACAATATCACAATTTTAAAATTAGGGGGGATATGTCACCTCTGAACAGAGATGCTGTTTAGGGTGAGATATGTTCCAAACTAGACATGTTAGTGTGTCAAATGTGTTACAAAATTCTAATGTTCAGCGTGTCACATGTGGCTAAACATTACAAATAGGGGGTCAATAGTGGTATACTATGAATATCAGGGTGTCATTTGTGGTCAAGTATGAAATTAAGGGTGTAACTTGGGGTCAAATATGAAATTAAGGGTGTAATTTAGGGTCAAATATGAAATTAAGGGTGACATTTGGGGTCAAATATTAAATTAAGGGTGTCATTTGGGGTCAAGTATGAAATTAAGGGTGTAATTTGTGGTCAAAGATGAAATTAAGTGTGTAATTTGGGATCAAATATGAAATTAAGGGTGACATTAGGGGTCAAATATGACATTAAGGGTGACATTTGGGGTCAAATATGAAATTAAGGGTGTAATTTGGGGTCAAATATGAAATTAAGGGTGTCATTTGGGTCAAAGCAAGCTTTTCATGTGTTCATTGTGCTAAGAAATGAAATTTCAGCTAAGACTGTAAATCTGTGTAATAACTTGCACTTAGCATGCAAAACTGCCCGCATTTCCGAGTTTGCAATGTATTTTTCATATCAGCGATGGAAAATAACTCGATAAACACATTGAACTATACGAAATGTTCCCCCAAAGCCATTTTGCGTGCAGATTTTCATCGCTAAGTCAAAAAACGGGCCGCATACACACAGGAAGTGATGTCTGCATGCTTCCTGTTTACTGGAGGAGTGCTGTGCACTTTCACTCTCTCTTTTGAGCACATTGCTGGTGATTGTGGAGAGTGTTGAAGGTGTTTGGTGGTGTGTGCTGCAGATTTGAGAGTTTGAGAGTGTTGCTGTGTCCTGTGGCCTGTCGATAGTGTCTCTGTGAAGTGTGGTGTTCTTGTATTTACGTGTTTTATTGTCTCCTGTCCTCAATCTTGTCGGGTGTTTGTCTTGGAGTAGTTAACTTTTTTTGTAGTTGTTGGGGATATTATCTAGGGTTTCTTTATTTTGGGCAGTGGGGTTAGGTGTGTGCAGGGAGATGATGGGTGTGGGCAGGGAGGGCAGGATGTCCAAGGGGGCATTGGGGGGCTTCCTATGGCTCATAAAGTTCTACCTGCCCTTGATGGTGGAGAGGGGAGGCCGTATCCTCGCTGGATACCCAGTCAGTGTACGTAAGCAGAGGTGGGAGTGTGTGTGGGCGCAGATGCTGCACGTATTTGGAGTTGACCGCAATGTGCGCCAGTGGAAGCACTGCTGGCAGGATAGCCTGGCCCGGGAAGGTGACCTCTTGGACTACGTGGGACTCATTGGTGGCCTAGAGTGTGGTAAGTTCAAACTCTAAATTTATTCATGAATACTGTAACGAAAAACTAAATATGGCGTGTGGGACACACTGGTGTTCAAGTGCAAAAATGTTGCAGAGTGAGGCGGGAGATGTATGACGTTCACGCATACTGTTGGCACATCAGAGACACAAGGGTGCATCATATTGGCAAGCATAGGGTACAAGTTTGTGTTACCCACTTCGATGGAGCAACACTTAGCACTGTTGTGCCAAAGCTGGCACACCTGTGCAAAAATACGTGCAGGATGAAGATTGTTTGTGTACAGGAAGGGCGACTGTACATGAACAATCCAAGGCATTGTGTCTGTGACCTGTGTGCTGGCCAAGAGGAAGTGTAAAAATGATGTCCTCATAAATTGTGGTACTTTAGCTATGCTGTCCTTGTACATAGTCTCTGTGTGACTATGTATGAGATAGGAACAAATGCTCAAAGGAAATAGGACATCTCCAGAGTGTCATACACCACCAACATCTGTGAAACTGCCGTGTGTAATCTGCCAGGGCCGGCTTTAGGGCAGTGCGACTGGTGTGGCCGCACTGGGTGCTGACCTGTGGAGAGGGGTGCTGTGACCTCAGGGGGACGCTGTGTTTAGCAATATATTATGATATGAGAGATGAGGGGCACTTTTGCAGGTGGTAGTGAGAGAATCCGAGGAGGCGTTCAAGGGATGTGGGGGTTCCAAAAGTTATTGTCGCACCGGGCGCCACCAGCGCTAAAGCCGGCCCTGCGATCTGCAGCGATGCATTTGTACACAGAGCATGTATTACATCATGTTGCGTGTAGAAATGTGGCCTTGTGAATGTGTCACACAACTAGTATGTGCAGGTTTGCTAGCATTATTGTCTTGTTTGGCCAGACTCAGCATTCACAGGTCTTGTGTGAATGGCAGGCAAAGTAGACCCAATCATGTAGCCAACAATAAACGCAACCCTACAGTTATGAAGCATTTTCAGTAATGGTGATGATTTGTATGATGAATGTGACAGGTGTGATTTAACGTATGATACCAACACAAATTACTTTTGTTGTCTCACAGCTGGACGACCTATCATCACACGGGGGGACAGCAACAGATTCCAGGACCCACACGCCACTGGTGAGTTTGGACATCATATATTTGCACAGTGCGTTGTGAAAAATGTCTGTGTCAAATGATGAACGTAGTAGTATGCAGTATAGGTGTGTATCACATGAACCATGACTACAGTGTGATGATGTATTGTGGAAGTCAGAAGTGTGTACAAATCGTTAAGTGAAGGTGAAGCAATGCATTGGTCTCCCAGTTGTAACTTTGCACATCCCCAGTCAGTGATACACATGGAAATTAGGTCTATGGGTTCGGTCACCACAGCACATGCATGTGGATTACAGAGCGCACTGATAGGAGAGGAGACATGTAAGTGGTGCTGCCGATGAGTATCAGCAGACATGGAATGCATGTACATCCTTGACTGAGATGACTGTGCAAGTGTGCCCGATCATGCACAAGGAGGCAGTGGTTTTCAGGCCGTGCGTGCCCAGACACAGATCTGCACTGTGATTTCGTAGGTATGCTGCATACCAGCTTCACAGAAGTGGCAGTGCATAGCTTTGAGCCAAGCATATCAATGGCATGTTCCCCAAACACCTTGCAAATATGGCCCTATGAATCTCATTGGCATGTTTGGCCACTGCAATGGTGTTGTCAAGCTGTCTCCTTGGGGTCATTCCCTGTCCGGCTCTGGATCAGGTGTAGGAGCTCCTCTGTCCCAATTGTTGACATTACTCAGCATGCATTTACCCCGCATGCTTTGGCTCTGCATTTATTGCTGTGCCATTTTTTTTACAATGCAGGCCTCTAGAACGCTATCTGTGAGAAAGCATTACCCATAACAACACTATAACCATCATGATTCCAGGGTGCCGTTACAATGGTGAATGCATTGTAACAGTTTGCATTGTAAAGGCCTGCGTATTTAGCTTTACTACGGAGTGATATTAGCAGATCCAAGACATGCATGAGTAACAATTTAGAGGAAAGGATGTTTCCCCCTTTCTAGCAGCAACGCATCACCCATTGTGGAGTAGTGGTGGCCAGAGGGACAGTGCCTCATGTACAAGTCAGTGTTCAGCCACCCAACATGTTTCCATGTGTGCTGCATGATGCAGCACAGATGAAAGTGTGAGTAGGGCTGTCCCAGGATTGCTCCTGTGCAGGTAGGGTAACCTTCCTACACATTAACAAGCCCCCCTAAACACAGACACCCTTGCACTCTTGTACAAGAGTGCCTGTGTTAGCGCTGACTTGATGAACTGCACACAGTTGCTGAGGGACACACAGGGCTGCACATGAGCATTGTACATTTGATGCAGCACTGTGTCACAGGAGAGGATGAGGGTGGTGCTACACACCGAGGGCAAATGCCTCCCTCCTCCGATTCCTTGTACATGTCACCCTCAGTCAGGGAATGTCATGGCAACATCATTTGACACTGTCAGTCTAATTTGTTTGTGACAGTACATGTCCCATGCCATACACTGTCATGTCATTCTCCCCAGCATGTAGTCAGTGATCCAGGATTCAACATTTAGTTGTCCAGTTCACTCTCTGACTTGACATAGTTACGCTAGAGTGTAGGCTCCCATGTTGAAGGGATCTTGTATTATGGATTTGAATGTAGAACATTGACATAGTCTAAAGGACTCACAATTTCCCTTTTTTCACATTTTACAGACAACATGATGCCAGCGGAGTCACACGCCTTCCAGGTGAGGAAGGAGCGGTACCAACATATTAAGAAGGTTGCCAAAGGGTACCGCAACATGGCGCGGAGGAACGAGGAGGACCGTGCGGCTGGTCGGTGGAAATTGGTGACCGAGGTGGCAACCCATGGCAGACGCAGTGGCACACAGGCCATCCCAGGCCCCTCTGGTATCAGTGGCAGGTCCCAGCGTGGACAGTCAGTGTCCCATCCCCCTACAACAACCCCAACCCAAGGGACAATCCCATCTGCACCTGCGGACCCGGTGATACCATTTACTGTCCGGGACAGGAGGCTGATTATGGACAATAATGTGCTGCTGGCTGAAATGAGGCGGGAAATGGCCGAGCAGACAAGGCACCTTGAGGACCTTAAAAACACCTTGGACTACCATAAAGTCTGGACATGTTGTGCCCCATCCCCCTCTTCTCCCTTCCCCCAATGTTTTATCTTGTATTTTAGTTAGTGTTAGATAAGTATTTTAAGTGTTAGGTAGTGTAGTTTTAGTGTAGGTATAGTTAGTGTTAGATTTTAAGGTAGTTTTAGATTTTTATTATTGTATAGTATTTGGGGATAAGTTTTCTTTTCCTTTGGGTGGGGGGTTGATGTCTTTTTGGAAAAAATAAAACAAAAAAATATATCTTTGTGTAGGTTAAATGTGTAGTTAGTTTATGTATAGCTTAGATGTCTTTGTCCTGTCTTGTGATGTGCCTTAAGGGTGGGAGGGGGTTGATGTCTTAGATATGTTTTGCGTGTTTAGGGTTAGGGTAGGTAGTTTAGGTACTTTTTCTCTTAATTCTAGTTAATTTTAGATTAGTAGTAGTTAGGATTATAGTTGGTTTAGGAGAGCTAAATATTTAAATTTTATAATAAATGGTTACTAGTTTGGATTCCGGCTTGCACTTATGTTAAGGGTGATGTGGTGGAGTGTGCCTTATTACCTTGTATGCATCTCATATCACCAATGGACTCTACGTTGAATGTGTAAGTGTGGTCATGACATGTTACTTAGCAGGATGGATTGTGTCAGGATACCTTAGATGTGAGCACAGTAAACTTGCATGGATAACAGGGTGGCAAGTAGGATTCACGGCCTCGTCTACGGGCAGTCGTTTGGGAAGTTATACATCTTAAGTGTGACTCACGGAGTTGGCCAGCACATTGTTGCACATTTACAACACAAGGTAGAGACATGGCATTGAGAGGATATTGTAGTAGCTACTGTTATCCATCATGGAGATGGATGTATGCCCCGGGTACCACAGATTGCATCATAGCCCTGCATCTCACATGCTCCTTGCGCAGAGTTCATCTACATTGCACAGACCTTGGCACACTTGCTGCATAGTGCAAGTGTGTCAGATTAAATTGAATTACATGTTCCTGTGCATGTAGGCTGTACCTACGGGCCATGCGAGTAGGAGTCTTTCTGTGGGTCCATTGAGAACTGCATATGGCAGAACAGTGGGCTTGATTCACGTAAGTCATCTGGGAGTAAGTCATGAGTTTAAGTTTTTCCGGTATTCACACCTGGCATTGAGGAGTAGTGCAGTTAGATGTACTGACTTCACTTCTCCTAAATCCCTTTTGTGAATCTCAAAAGTTGCTAAGTCATTATTTTGTCACAGTTAAACTTTTTGTGTGTGCACACAGTTCTGCTGCACACCAGAGGGGAAATGTTGCGTTGCTCCCTCTTGTGCCAGTGTCATGGCAAAGTCGCCCAGCTGTTACCTTTTGGCTCATAGTGAGGCCACCCTTGCATATGGCTGGGTCCAAACTGGGGTGGTGTGGTGAGCAAAAGAATGATGGAGTAAACCCAGATCCTTGTGACTGGGGGTGAATGTTTGCATTGTCCAGCATTCCATCCATCAATTGTTTCTTTTGCATATGTCGCCCTAAGTGGGAAGGGTATGCCCAGACGTGGGTCCCTTGCTCATTACACCACTGGATTCAAGCTAGCCTGGCTCATGAAGGGTGATGGCCTGAAACCGGTCCCAGGATGCTTGTTTCCGGTCCAGGGAGGACCTGGCTTGGCAGTTCGGGCTGGACTGTTTCGATAAGGAACAGAGTCAAGACTGATTTGCATATGGCTGTGTCCAAACTGGGGTGGCGTGGTGAGCAAAAGAATGATGGAGTAAACCCAGATCCTTGTGACTGGGGGTGAATGTTTGCATTGTCCAGCATTCCATCCATCAATTGTTTCTTTTGCATATGACCCCCTAAGTGGGAAGGGTATGCCCAGGCGTGGATCCCTTGCTCATTACACCACTGGATTCAAGCTAGCCTGGCTGATGAAGGGTGATGCCCTGAAACCGGTCCCAGGATGCTTGTTTCCGGTCCAGGGAGGACCTGGCTTGGCAGTTCGGGCTGGACTGTTCCGATAAGGAACAGGGTCAAGACTGATTTGCATATGTCTGGGTCCAAACTGGGGTGGTGTGTGTGAGCAAAAGAATGATGGAGTAAACCCAGATCCTTGTGACTGGGGGTGAATGTTTACATTGTCCAGCATTCCATCCATCAATTGTTTCTTTTGCATATCTCGCCCTAAGTGGGACGGGTATGCCCAGACGTGGGTCCCTTGCTCACTACACCACTGGATTCAAGCTAGCCTTGCTGATGAAGGGTGATGCCCTGATACCGGTCCCAGGATGCTTGTTTCTGGTCCATGGAGGACCTGGCTTGGCAGTTCGGGTTGGACTGTTCCGATAAGGAACAGGGTCAAGATTGATTTGCATATGGCTGGGTCCAAACTGGGATGGTGTGGTGAGCAAAAGAATGATGGAGTAAACCCAGATCCTTGTGACTGGGTGTGACTGTTTGCATTGTTCAGAATTCCATCCATCAATTGTTTCTTTTGTATATGTCGCCCTAAGTGGGAAGGGTATGCCCAGACGTGGGTCCCTTGCTCACTACACCACTGGATTCAAGCTAGACTGGCTGATGAAGGGTGATGCCCTGAAATCGGTCCCAGGATGCTTGTTTCCGGTCCAGGGAGGACCTGGCTTGGCAGTTCGGGCTGGACTGTTCCGATAAGGAACAGGGTCAAGACTGATTTGCATATGGCTGGGTCCAAACTGGGGTGGTGTGGTGAGCAAAAGAATGATGGAGTAAACCCTGATCCTTGTGACTGGGGGTGAATGTTTGCATTGTCCAGAATTCCATCCATCAATTGCTTCTTTTGCATATGTTGCCCTAAGTGGGAAGGGTATGCCCAGACGTGGGTCCCTTGCTCACTACACCACTGGATTCAAGCTAGACTGGCTGATGAAGGGTGATTCCCTGAAATCGGTCCCAGGATGCTTGTTTCCGGTCCAGGGAGGACCTGGCTTGGCAGTTTGGGCTGGACTGTTACGATAAGGAACAGGGTCAAGACTGATTTGCATATGGCTGGGTCCAAACTGGGGTGGTGTGGTGAGCAAAAGAATGATGGAGTAAACCCAGATCCTTATGACTGGGGGTGAATGTTTGCATTGTCCAGAATTCCATCCATCAATTGTTTCTTTTGCATATGTCGCCCTAAGTGGGAAGGGTATGCCCAGACATGGGTCCCTTGCTCACTACACTACTGGATTTAAGCTAGCCTGGCTGATGAAGGGTGATGCCCTGAAACCGGTCCCAGGATGCTTGTTTCCGGTCCAGGGAGGACCTGGCTTGGCAGTTCGGGCTGGACTGTTCCGATAAGGAACAGGGTCAAGACTGATTTGCATATGGCTGGGTCCAAACTGGGGTGGTGTGGTGAGCAAAAGAATGATGGAGTATACCCAGATCCTTGTGACTGGGGGTGAATGTTTGCATTGTCCAGCATTCCATCCATCAATTGTTTCTTTTGTATATGTCACCCTAAGTGGAAAGGGTATGCCCAGACGTGGGTCTCTTGCTCACTATACCACTGGATTCAAGCTAGCCTGGCTGATGAAGGGCGATGCCCTGAAACCGGTCCCAGGATGCTTGTTTCCGGTCCAGGGAGGACCTGGCTTGGCAGTTCGGGCTGGACTTTTCAGATAAGGAACATTGGCAAAACTGATTTGCATATGGCTGGGTCCAAACTGGGGTGGTGTGGTGAGCAAAAGAATGATGGAGTAAACCCAGATCCTTGTGACTGGGGGTGAATGTTTGCATTGTCCAGCATTCCATCCATCAATTGTTTCTTTTGCATATGTCGCCCTAAGTGGGAAGGGTATGCCCAGACGTGGGTCCCTTGCTCACTACACCACTGGATTCAAGCTAGCCTGGCTGATGAAGGGTGATGCCCTGAAACTGGTCCCAGGATGCTTGTTTCCGGTCCAGGGAGGACCTGGCTTGGCAGTTCGGGCTGGACTGTTCCGATAAGGAACAGGGTCAAGACTGATTTGCATATGGCTGGGTCCAAACTGGGGTGGTGTGGTGAGCAAGAGAATGATGGAGTAAACCCAGATCCTTGTGACTGGGGGTGAATGTTTGCATTGTCCAGCATCCCATCCATCAATTGTTTCTTTTGCATATGTCACCCTTGAAATGGTGGCACTGCTTCTGACTATATGGTCAGTGCAGTGCACCACGCATCCCTTGTCACATTGCCCTATCCGCTCACAGTGGTCACACCATGTGGAGCTCCAAAGTCAGTAAGCATTGTTCGTCCACAGGAAGGGGTTGACTGACGCATTACACTTTGGTGTGAGTCCCTATTGCCAGCTCTACTTCACTGAGGCCGACATTGTGGTTAAATTAGTGGCTGGTAGACATGTGCCCTTACGTATCTTCATCAATATGTATATGGTGTGCACCATCTTGGGATGTGAAATGCAATGTGCACCTTCACAACAGGCTTCGTCCACCCTGTGGATTGTGAGTAGATATGCCAGGAGATTTTCTTTCAGCAATTGTAAGGGGTGACACTACTTGTGGCCTGCAACAGACTTTGCCTTTATTATACACATTCCTATTTCCTTCATGGATGTGGGGCTGAGTTGGGATATTGCTAGATTGGTGTATTGTAGCAATGGGGGCACAGCTGGTCCACACATTCCCGGTCCTCTCACTGCCTATCAGGATCACAGTGAAACATATACATTTGTATTATTTCCTTGGGTGTACCTTTTAGTGGATTCACTGCTCCTACATTTTGCAATACTGCTATACTGGATTGGTCATGGACAACAGACAGACATCTGTGTGATGTAAATATTTTATTCACATGTCTGTTGACATAGTTGGAGACTGAACCAGTCCTTGGCCATGCAATCCCCACATTACATTGATGCCCAGTGGAGGGCCAGACAGAGTCCTTAAGGGTTGACAAGTCCAAAGGAGGAGGAAGAGTTCAGTCAGCAGTCTGATTGCTGTGTCATTGGTAACCAGACAAAATATGACAGTCCATGTTGAGGTTCAAGGTGAGTGTCACAGAGTGTATCGGGGGACAGTGGAAGGTGATATTCCGTGGCATGATGCTGAGCCCAGAATAGAAACTGGCCATTTGGCAGAGATGAATGCTACTGCTTCCTTCTTTGCAATAAGGCCGAATCATCCACATCTTCGTCCTCTGATGTGTCATTTGCCTCACATGTGGGTGGTGGTGGATTGTCTGCAGCACCGTGAGGCACTGACACATCAGGGGGCGGAGATGTGGATGTAGAAGCAGCAGCATTAATCTGCGCCAGACCTTGCTGCAGCAATGCAGTGATGATGATCTGCAGGGCATGGAATATTCCAGCTACATCTCGCTGGTGTGCAGCCGTGGTAGCCATTTGTTCTGCCTGCATCCGCTCCATCTTCTCCATTATCCTCCGCATGCGGCCCAACTCCTGGCTGCCATCGCTGGAGCCACTCTGGCTGGACAGTTGTTCCTGTCTCTGAGTCATGACTCCAGCGATGGCAGCCATGGAGTGTTGGAGAGCATTGAGCGAACTGTGGGTGTCCGTGATGTTTTGTAGGTGGTCCCAGCTGGAACTCAGACACCCGCAAACGGAATCAACTTTGGCCGCCAGGCTATCAAACCCCACCCGCACCTGATGAGCCATCTCCTGCTGGACCTCTAACACACGGCAGTGGAATGCCAGGTGTGGATCCGGGAGGTCCTGGGAGACAGCCGTGGTGGTAGGTGCTTGCTGCTGTGTGGTTTGTGCAGGGGTTGGGGTTTGCACAATGCAGCTGGGTTGCCTTGCTCCTGGAGATGGGGTGCTGATGGAGTGTAGCAGCTGTTGGAGGTTGTCTGTGTTGATGCTGGTGAATTCCTCCTCTTCATCGGTGAAGAGTGGGACAGGCTGCTGTTCAGGAGGTGATGTTTCTCCCTCTGCAATGTAAAGGGGAGATGCAGTTTAACTGTGTGTTTCATATGTGATCATGCATTGGATGAGTTTACAAGCAGACTGCATGACAATGTACATTGTGACTGTTTGGGAGGAGCTGCCTATTTTTTGCAGGATGTTGATGTTTTCTACTACATCATGGAGATGAGGTTGTACTTGTACATTGTCATCTGACAGTTTACAGCTATGACAAATGTGATTGTACAGTTTATACACACAAGCGGCACCAGTTGTGTCCTCTGTTCAGTTGTGAAGGTGATGCAGTTTGTCCCACATTGTAGTCAATGTTGATGAGTTCCAGTTTTTATGTGTGTGCGCTGCATTGTGGGATACTCGCCCATGCAGCTTTGGTTTTACTATACCATATCCCTTTCAGGCAGTGTGCCTTCACTTCTGTGCATTTACAATGCTGAGATGTTGCAGGCTGGGGTAAATATGTGTCTTGGTCAGAGTTGGGACACTTGTGCATTGTTTTACAGCAGATGTCTTGTTTACCTCAGGGGTTGTATGTACACAAGGATGTGTCAGAGTGTGTCCTGCTCCTTTAGGGATGTGGTCCACACTCACCCACCTCAGTGACGTGGCCTGCACCATGTTGTGATGTTTGGGGTGCAGGCATGCTATTCATCATGCACTGTCACTTGCCTTGTCAGTGTGGCTCACAGACCCGCACCTTTGCTGTGTACAGCACATATGCATGTGTTTGTTGCAAGATTAGTTATGTGTGAGTAAGGCCCCCTTCAGGCACATTAGCTACTAAGGCCTACTTGCTGTTTCAATGTGTGCTGCACTATGCTGTACACATGTGCATCCAGGTAGCTTTGTCTATTGTGATTTGTCTTGTGTGCATGTCGTCAGTCATGGTTTATCTTGCATGCATTGCTTACTGCCCTCCTGTTGGCTTACCCGTTGTGAGTATGGTGCTGCGTGAGTTTCTATTGTTGTTGCTGGCTGGACAGACAGTGTCAACACCCATTACCCTCAACTTTGACCCCACGTGTGGGGGTGTAAGTGGGCCTGGATTTGATGGATGTGGATTCCCTAATGCGTATTTGTGGTGCTCAGGCCTTGTCCCCGCCACCCTCCCAACATATGCAAATGGCAGGGTGATGTGTGTTTGTGTATGTGCCACGCAGCTGGTCACATGGATGATACATGCTGTCCTGGTTATGAATATTCAATGCATGGCTTTGCGTGTGGGTGATGACAACCATGACTGCATCTTTGTTCACTGACACAGTTGACTTTCCAAACAGATAGGTTTACATGCACATAATGGTGTGATGGGCAACTCTCACCGGGACTGATGTGGAATGGTGTTTTCTGTATGGCAGATGTGTACACTTGAGAGTGGAGGTGTACAAATCGACCTAAGGGGTGAGTGTGCCATTTTGCTAGTTGTCATTATTTGTTGCAACTTTGCTATCCTTGCTTGTTGTCATACTTTGGTTGTCTTACTTCTTTACAGGGACATTGTAGTTCTGTGGGTCTGGCACACAGACAAGCCATGCAGTACAGATTTGGTTGACACATTCCTGATATGCATTGTCCCCGCACTGTGGTGTTGTAGGCATAGCCCCCCTGCTCATTGTATTACATCGCCTTTTGAGTGCAGGCTGCTATTTGTGTGCATTGTGGGATATGCACCTTGAGGCCATTTGGCTGCATGATCAGTTTGTTGTGGCATTGCATGTGTTTCTGGTGTGCAAACTCACTAGATGGTTTCTCACTTGGTGTACACACAGTGACGGCTCACAGTGGGAGTGCTGCAGGGCGGTGGTGCAGGGAGGTGGTGCGGGCGGGGGAGGGGCAGGATGGGGGTTAGTGGAGTTGGACACGCGACGGGCAGGAGTTAGGTGAGTAAATGAATGATTTGAACTAGTTACCTTGCACTTGATGCATCGCTGAGTTTGCGATGCAGCAAGCGCAAGGTAAATAGTTAGGATTATTTCTTTACTTGCCTAACTCCAGCCCGTCGTGTGTCCAACTCCACTTCCCCCATCCTGCCCCTCCCCCGCCCCGCACCACGATCCCGCACCACCGCCCTGCAGCACTCTCACTGCAAGCCGTCTCTGTGTACACAGGACTGCATCTCATGGACAAGCAGGCAGACACATTTACTGGAGATGTGGCAGGATGTCTACATGGCCCCCTTTCCTCAACAGCACGCATATACAAATCGTCTGCACAGGGCAGCATCTCTCTGATACTATGAATGGGGATGCACTGTGTGTGTGACTGATCATGTGCATGAGTAGGCATGCCACCACCAATGTCAGCAGACATGCAGCATTGTGCACGTGTGTCTGCGTTGTGTGCAAGATTGTGTATGTGCAGTTGTGTCCCCCTTGATGCACATGCACATTCTTGCACACGACTCCAACATACAGGCACATGCATATGCTTGTTGTTGAGGCAATGGGGCCTTTTTGACAGCCTGCCACATCTCCAATCAATGTGGGCCTTTGCTCTTTCACGTAGCCCTTATTTTGTGGTCTGATATGATACTTGGACTATATTGGTTTGACTTTTCTGTGCACATTTCCAGGTCTGTGAGCCCACCAATATGTGTCTTGCAATGTATTGGGTGGGTAGGGTGATATGTGTCTATGCCACCAGGGCCAAGGGGATCCGGGACATGATCCGCAGTCACTGTGGGTGTGCACTGCGATATATTTAATTGTACATGAGTGCCATTGGGCCCATCTCCCCCCGTCCCCCCAGTCCCTCATTGGCACTCACCCTGCTGCTGTAGTGTCTGGTCGTGTTGAGCAGTATCCTGTCCCGGAACTCCAACCACCGTCTCCTCGCTGATGACTTGGGACACCTGTTCCTCCAACGCATCCAGCTCCTCCTGTGGCGCTTGACTCCCACCTCCAGTATGCATTGCTGCTTTCAGGTTGGCTGCAAGTTTCCGCTTGATCTTGCGCTTAACATCATGCCAGTGCTTCTTGCAGTCATCCACTGTCCTCCTCACCTCTCCGACAGCATTGACCTTGGCCACGATAGACTGCCATATTGCATTTTTGGTTGCCAATGACAGTGGAGGTGACAAAAAGTTGTTGTTGGTGTTCAGTCACCTCCGCAATCAGGACCTGGTTTTCCTGCTGACTGAACCGAGTCTTCCTCTTCCTCTTTTCCTTGGCCTTCCCCTGGGTCTCTGGCTGCTCCTCCTGGGTGTTTGTGGGGTTGTTGTTGGCCTCTGTGCTGGGTCCAGCTTCCTCCATGCTTTGTTTCAAATGCTTCTTTTTTTTTTTTTTTGTGGTGTTTGGGCTTCATAGCGGGCGTTTTATAGTGATTTTTCTCGCCTAACATGAAAATGTGCGCTGACGCTAATTAGCGTGTCGGTCCTGGTCGCTAATTGGCCCATCGCCACTTTTTTCACGTTAGTGTGACGATTTTTATCGCCGTGCCGCAGATCCTAACGCCGGACATTTTACCCGGTAGGGGAAACTATCGCCTGTTAGCGGCGTGTTGTGAATACGCCGCTAACTTTGCGATAATTTCCCGCGTTACACGGCGATAAGAAAACTATCGCTAACTGAGGTTAGCGATAGTTTTCACCATTTGTTGAGAATATCCCCCTAAATACGTTGTGAAATTGGTTCAGCTCTCTTTATTGAATTAACCCCGTGCAGCACAACCACCACTGGACAAGCCCTCCAACCAACTGCCCTCTGGTTGTTCATGACACCCCACAGTTCCATATGATGCTGTTAGAACTCCATAGATTACATCAGAGTTAAAGGGGCATAGGCAAATACACAGGTTACAACACAATGCAACCGGTGTAACCCAACATTCTACTGACAAAATACGTAAGCGCTGGTACGACTTAAGAAAAACTGATTACAAAGTGGAATAAAATAGGATGCACTGGAATCTATCCCTCTACAAAACTCCCAGATAACCACATTGAAGAAATGATAGTGACAACCTTGATGCCAAAGGCAGTATCAAGAGTGAGTGATATTGATACATCCATGCACCCACCCACAGCAACAAGTCAGAAATGTGCCCCTTTAACAGAATCATAGCTTTATATTTAAAGTAACTATGTACCTTCGTTGCTAATATATGTATTTAGTTTTAGTTAACTTTGCACATGTGTAGTTAATTAGAGACGTCTGAGGGACACTTTCCAGTCTGTGTGCTTTTTAAAAATAATCATAACTATATGACTACAAATACTATAATACACTTGAAAAGTCTTCATAGCGGTAGGAAGTGTTGTTTATTGTTTAATTCCGTGCAAATGTAGTATGTGTTATACATAATTATTTTAACGTGTAAATTATACAGAAAATTCATTTTTAAATCAGAAAATTAGAATCATAAAGTACACAATAGTATTGTGGGAGTTTGTGCATTCAAACGTTCATAAAAGTATGTTAGCTGCCAATGCAAAGTAGGGGACACATTAAAACTAAGCAATAATGGTTTCTACAGATGTTCCATTGAAACAGAAAGAAGAGTAAGAGGTAGGAGGCTTGAATAATGTGTCTGAGGTATTAGACTTGGGCCAATCCAAATCTACACCATTAACCTCAACAATAGAGAAGCAGACATATTCAGGAGACAGAATTCACCATCACAGGAGCAGACCTTAAGCACCAGTGCCATATTCCCCCATGCAGGTATTAAGCTAACACAAACCTATGCAACACAACATATGCATAACAAAAAACTATGCAAGATGGGTTTCATACCATTAAAGAAGGTCATTATAAACGGAGTCATTGACGGAGTCTGTAACTGCTCTTTGTGGAGCTATACATTAAGACTCTACAAACCAACAACACAGGCACAGGGATCTCGCTACCAGATTGTATGGATTGTGAAAGTCTGTTGATAATCCTGCTCAAAAGCAAATGGTGTCTTTTTCGGTACGGTGTAGATTTGCAAAGAGAGGTAGGATATTTCAGTGGGGTTGTTTGAAAGGGTCTGGTCCAGGTTACATCTGTTCCAAAGGAATTGCAAACTGTTCACTTTGCAGCTGCTGAGAGTTGATGTTTCAGAGTGTCAGGAGGCTTCTAGCCTCAGCAGTGTTTCTGCCCATTAGACATGGACATGTTATACTAGATGACACATTTCAGAGAGTCCTGGAACTGTGGCTGCCTCTAGTACTGAAAATGCAAGTCTGGGCAGAGGGAGAAAGACGCCTATGGAATCATTACATTTGTAATAATAAAAAAAATGCATTCGATTACATGTTTATTTTTTTGCTTGTATTTGCCCAAAACTCATTTTGACGAAAAGACTGTTTTCTATATTGTCCAACTTTCATCTGTGAAGAAATGGAAAAATACGTTTTAAAAAGTACAATTTGAATGAATATGTAAAATTAAGAAACCAATAATAAAGCATTTCACACTTACCACATAAATAGTTGCTTCTGATTTGTGACTAGTACGCCCTTCCTTCTCCAGGTGAATTAACACCCTGACCTATGGTTGCATGACACGGGAGTGGGGGTTCTTCATTATAAGAATTATCATCCGATGGTTCATCTGGAAGTTCATTCCTGGTTGCAACGTTATGCAACATAGCTCAGCATGCAATGGACACACAACAAGTTTCTAGTGCATACTGTAGTACCACAACTTTTTTGCAAGCACCGAAATCAACGTTTTAGCAAGAGAAAGGTATGTTCAGTCACAGATCGTCTTTGCATGTGTGCAACATTGCACTTCCTAATCCTTGGTGACTGTCGGTGAAGGGACGGTGTCAAAAGCCAGGCCCTAGTGGCACATGTGCTGTCAACAATATCAGTGATGATTTGTTGCTTTATGTTTTAAATCATTGTAGGAGAGTAGGATCTGCCTCTTATGGTTACCCTACTTTTTGCTGATGTATCACTGTTTTTCGACTTTAGTCTGGCTGGGGCCCTGCTATCCAGGACCCCAGCCTAGCTGCTTCTCTCTAAATTGATTCCATGTACCTTAAGTACACTTCAGATTGGATTCTGGGGTGCCCTTATAAGTCCCTAGTATATGGTATACTATGTACCCAGGGCATAGGTACCCCAGAGGCCTACCAGGGGCTGAAGCATGTATTGTGCCACCCCTGGAAGGCCCTCCAAAATGACACCACAAGACTGCTACTGCAGCCTGAGTGAGGTGGTGCATGCACCCCTTACAGAGATATAGGTTCACTATATCTCACCTATCACTGCACATAGAAACCTGTCAGTCACCCCTATGGCAGGCCTTATCAATCCTGAAGGCAGGGTGCTTGGTTTTATGTGGGAGGGTGCCCATGCAGGAGCAGAGCCCCTCTGCAGCCTTCGGAATCTCCTCTAAGGGGTTGTCTGTGGTGCAGCCTGACCATATACTCTTAAGTGCATTATATCCTCGCGGTAAATGCTAACTTTGGGATGGCTGCACAGAAACATGTTGTGTTTGGTCTCAAACACCTTGGAATCATAACCCCACACCAGTAACTGGTGTGGGAGTATGATCCCACCCTTCTAGAGGGAGAGACATGACAGCACCGGTATACCCGGTACCAACTAAACAGAGCCCTGGCATCACAAAATGGATGCTGCAGCCACAGACACGAGTCTGGCCTCCTGCTGCTGACCGAAACTCCGGCAGGGGAGGCCTGGACAATAGGTTTCCTGTCACAGGGAGGTGTTACCACCTCCCAGACAGGCCTTAGTGGATTGGGGCTGGGTGGGTGCACTCCAAGAGTGCTTTGAAGTCCTGCACTGGGGGCACATTTGGTGTCCTCTTGCATACCCCAGTTCAAACCGGTTGCAGGGGCTGCCAGCCCCTGCTCTGGTGCAAAACTGGACAAAGGAAATGGGTGTAGCCACCCCTCTTTCCAAACCCTCCCATAGGTGGGTCCACAGAGTTAGTCCAACCCCTTTCTTAGGTATAAGTAAGGAACCCCTGGCAACAGGACTTTATATATCCCTGGATGAAACTCTGCAACTGAATCCTGGAACTTCGACGCTCTACTAAAGACTAGAGGACTGAAGAAATCTCCCTTGGGGTCAAGGAGTGACTCCCCTGCTTGGCAGGCACCAACAAAGCAATTGCCGTTCTGCATCTCTGAAGCTCCCGCCAGACTCCGAAGTAACTTCAGCCCAGGAAGAAGATTTGCAGACTTCTCAGAGGCTGACCCGAGTCCCCAGCAAAGCTAAGACCCGCAGCCCTCACGAGTGACGTGGAACCGGAACCCCTGGACACCGTGCACATTTGCTAGTGCATCAACTTCTCGACGTCTCTTGAAGTCCTGCTTTGGGTTACTTGTAGCCCAGGCCCCAAGCACCATTTGCATTGAAGATTGTGGGCCTACACTCCACAAATGTTCCGTGGGCCCGCTTCTTGCATTTCCGCTTGAGGCTCCTTTGCGATCCCTGGTCCGTTGACTGGTGGGTCCCTGTGAAGGCAAATCTGATTTTCTTTGGGCTTTCCTGGTTTCTCCAGATGTGCCCTGACTCCCCACTGAGTGGTGAGTCCCTCAGACCTTGCTGGTCTGCACAGAAGCATCTTTCTCCTTTCTGCGTGGGTTGCTGTTGCCAAGGCTTGTTGTATTCAATCCGGACACCAACGCTGCAGCACTCGACATCCTTTGTGGGACAGCTCGAATCCAGCTCCTGGTTGTCATTGACACCTCCTGGTCCTCGTGGCTGAAGAGTCAAGCTTCACCTCTTTCACCTGAAGCACCCGACATCGGTGGGCATTCGACTATCGTGCCCCTGGTCACTGGAAAGTGACCCAGACTCTGTCCTCTCTGCTTTCAGGTTCTTCTCATCTCCGATCCAGGCTTGGATCTCTTCGGACACTTCGCATCTTCCCGGCAGCAGCACTTCCTTGCAGGCTGCCATTGAAATCGACGACCCGACCCAACACCATTCGACACCTACGCACCCGGCTTCCCTGGGTGAGGTAACTCGAGTACGCCGGTGCTCCCGTGGGTGTTGACCCTAGAACTGTCTAAGTCCAAGAGGGTTTTGTCCTAGTCCATTTCTAAGTGTCCTTAAACTCTAAAACTCTAACCGCGACTTTCCCATAGACTTTAACGGAGCTCGCGGCTGTGTTCACACACTGCACACAGCCCCCGTGGGTCCCCTGTGTCACTACCTTGGGTGGTTCCTTGGGGTCCCAGCGATTCTACAGGCTCTAGGCCTTGTGTCTACTTAAGTCGTGGTTCTTATACCACTTTCTTAATATATGGTTTGGTACGCCCCTAGGGCTAATCGTATATTGTGCTAATTTACTGTGCTATTTGACTTGTAACTTGTGTACTTTGACCTCTAGCCTCATAAAGAGACTATTGGATAGTGTTTAGTAATAAATACATATATTTTATATATATACCTGGTGTGGTTCTCCTTTCATTTGGTCATTTATGAGATTATAACTGGTAAAACAAACAGCTTAACACTCCTTCAAGACTTAGCCTGAAGGCTGCTCTCCATAGCTACCACTAGGATAGCTTTCAATAAAGGTTGTCTTTAAACCTATCATCAATAAAGGTCGTTTGGACTGGTGCAAGGTGCCCACTATAACTAGTGGACAGCATATACCAGGCCAACTTCTCACATTGGTGTGCAGCGGTTGGATTCAAGCTTGCCTTTGTTTTACCAGATAATCTCAAGTGTGTGACTAACTGAAAACCACTAAAGGTACCTCAGGTACATATAAATTCAAGCTTAGAAACACAGTAAGTTCTACTGAACTTAGAGTTGTGTGTCAAGGGCTTAGCACACCCTTTCTAAAACTCAAGAGAGTTTAGTAGGCCACACTAGAGTAGGTAGTGCATACACCACACCTCACTAGTGATGTCTTCAAGGCCAGGAACCAGTGGGTCCCTGCCAGAAGCCAATGGGCTTCTACCCTCCAAGTATGACAACCTCCCATTCTTGGAATTGAGAGCATTGTGCAGTACTAGGAAGCTGAAGACAGGCAAAAGTGCCAACACCCAACGCCTCATAGAGGTGCTTCTGTTGGATGATCTCAGAAGACCCAGAGGGTCTGAAGGGGTAGGCAGAGAAGGTGGGGCAGAAGATGAGGAAGTGACCAGGGGTGAAGAAACCCAGGACCTGACCTCTGAAACTGGCCAGGAAGATGACAATGATCTTGCCCTGGAAAATCCAGCTCCTCCTGAAGATGAGGAGGAGGACCAGAATGACCTCCCCTTTGTCCCACCAGGAAGAGTTGTGAGTGTGCCTAGAAGGTCAAGATCTTCTTCTCAGGAGTCTAACCATTCTGACACCTCAGTAGGGAGCTCTGTTTCCTCTCATAGGAGGGAATCCTCTCATGAAAGGAAAGAGAGACTGCTCAAGTATGGAGAAGCTCAGCTTAGGATCAGAAGAGAGCAGTTGGCTATAGACAGGGAGCCCCTAGAGCTTCATAGACAAAGAAGAAAGTTGGGACTAGAGTCCCATGGTGGCAGCAACTTCCCTAGTGGTAGGGAAAGGTCTTATGACCATAGAAACCTGAGCAAGATTGTCCCTCCCTACCAGAGTGGGGATGACATCCACAAATTGATTACTGCACTGGAAAGGGCCTGTAAAGTTCAGAGGGTCCCCCAAGAGCAGTGGGCAGCAATCTTGGGGTTCTCCTTTGCAGACAAAGGTAGAGACAAGCTCCTCACTGTTAGAGAAGAGGATGCTGATGATTACCATGTCCTGAAGAGTGCACTGATAGATGGGTTTGGCCTAACCACTGAGCAATACAGGTTAAAGTTCAGAGATACCCAAAAGGCACAGACACAGGACTGGGTGGACTTTGTAGATTGTGCTACTAAGGCTCTGGAAGGCTGGTTACGTGGCAGTAAGGTGTGTGACTTCAAAGGATTGTATAATTTAGTCATGAGGGAGCAGATTCTTAATAACTGTCAGAATCAGTGGCTACATCAGTACCTGGTGGACTCTGATCTGACCTCTCCCCAAGAATTGGGAAAGAAGGCAGACAAATGGGTCAGAACCAGGGTGAAGCAGAAGGTACAGAACCAAGGTGGTGACCAGAAGAAGCAAGATTCCAAAAACTCTGACAAGGGTGGGGAGAAGGGTAAAAGACCAGAAGTCTTCTCAAGGTCCCCAAAAATCTGCATCTGGTAGGGAATCCCAATCTACCAAAGGAAAATGTCAAAAGAAACCATGGTGCAAAATCTGTAAGCAGAAGACTCACTGGACAAGTGATTGCACCATGTCCAAAGACTCTAATCCAGCCACCATTGCCCCTAAGGCAACTGTTCCCCCTAGTCCAGCTACAAATGGTGGTGGAAACACTCAGAATAAGGGTTTAGTAGGGTTGACCCTGGGTACTGAGATGGGCTCTGGCCTAGTCAGAGTACCAACTCAGGCTGTCCTAGTCTGTGATGGGACCCCTTAGTGAGTCCGAATAATTTGGGAAAATACAGACAGCGGCCTTTAATTAATGGAAGAGAGGCTTTGGCATTCAGGGACACAGGAGCAAGTGTCACCATGGTGACAAAAGATCTTGTGGATCCTGGGCAGATTATACTTGGTGAAATGTACCAAGTGACCAATGCTAGCAATGTCAGAACAGACCATTCTCTGGCAGTTGTTAACTTCTCCTGGGGAGGGGTAACTGGCCTTAAGAAGGTTGTGGTGAGTGCAGACCTACCAGTAGAATGCTTGCTTGGCAATGATCTTGAAACC
Organism: Calotriton arnoldi; assembly: GCA_963921515.1. Taxonomy (NCBI): domain Eukaryota; kingdom Metazoa; phylum Chordata; class Amphibia; order Caudata; family Salamandridae; genus Calotriton; species Calotriton arnoldi. The sequence goes on from CAWUFW010001896.1 coordinate 743,862, forward strand.
TCAGGTTGGGCAGAGGTGGAGCTCAGGAAACATGCAGAAATGCTAGGGATCCCTGCACATGTCTTTGCTGTGACTAGGTCACAGGCCAAAATGGCAAAAGCTGAACAGGCCCTGGATTCTGGAATAATGGACCAGGTGCCTCCCAAGAGGAGGAGCAGTAGGATTAAGGCAGTGCCTTCCCCCTTGGCTCAGGAAGCAGATCAGTCTTTTGAGGAAGATGATCTCAGGCCTGAAGAAGGAACTGTCTCAGAGGAGCTTGAACCTGATCAGGTTGAGTTCTTGGGGACAGGGGCCCTTCCAGGGCAGATCTGAGCCAGGAGCAGCTGAACTGCCCCTCTCTTGAACCCCTCAGACAGCAAGCTGCTGCTGAGGCTGCTGGGAATGCTAGTGGCACCCATAAGATGTATTGGGATGATGGACTCCTGTACTCAGAGAGTAGAGACCCCAAGCCCGGAGCAGCCAGGAGGTTGGTTATACCTCTGAAGTTCAGGGGCTTCCTATTGACACTAGCCCATGATATTCCCTTAGCAGGTCACCTGGGCCAGAACAAGACTTGGGACAGGATTGTCCCTCAATTTCACTGGCCCCACATGTCTGAAGACACCAAGGAGTTTTGTCGCTCCTGTGTAACCTACCAAGCCAGTGGGAAGGCAGGTGGCACCACAAAGGCCCCCCTGATACCACTACCTGTGGTGGGGGTTCCCTTTGAGAGGGTGGGGATTGACATAGTTGGTCCCATGGATCCCCAAACAGCATCTGGGCACAAGTTTATCCTGGTGGCGGTGGACCATGCCACCAGGTACCCAGAAGCCATTCCCCTTAGGACCACTACAGCACCTGTGGTGTCAAGGGCCCTCCTGGGAATTTTCTCAAGAGTGGGCTTTCCTAAGGAGGTAGTATCTGACAGAGATGCAAACTTTATGTCCAGTTACTTGACTGCAATGTGGAAGGAGTGTGGGGTGACTTATAAATTCACCACACCCTATCACCCACAATGCAATGGTTTAGTTGAAAGGTTCAACAAAACCTTGAAGGGCATGATTAAAGGGCTCCCAGAAAAGCTTAGGCGAAGATGGGACATACTCTTGCCCAGCCTTTTATTTGCATACAGGGAGGTGCCTCAGAAGGGGGTTGGCTATAGCCCTTTTGAACTTTTGTTTGGCCATCCTGTCAGGGGTCCATTGTGTCTGGTGAAGGAAGGTCGGGAGTTACCTCTCAAACCCCTAAACAGGACATAGTGGACTATGTACTTGGTCTCCGCTCCAGGATGGCTGAGTATATGAAAAAGGCAACCAAAAACCTTGAGGCTAGCCAGGAATTACAGAAAGCCTGGCTTGACCAAAAGGCTCTGCTGACTGTGTACCAGCCAGGACAGAAGGTGTTGGTGTTGGAGCCAGTGGCCCCAGCAGCCCTCCAAGACAAGTGGAGTGGCCCCCATACAATTGTTGAACAGAAGGGAGAGGTTACCTATCTGGTAGACCTGGGAACTCCCAGGAGCCCCCACAGGTGCTCCATGTCAACAGGCTGAAGCCATATGTGGACAGGGCTGACATGGGCTTGCTCATGGCAACTGATGAGGGACAGGAGGAGGAGAGTGACCCTCTCCCTGACCTGCTCTCACAGAACCCTGATGATGGGTCAGTAGATGATGTAGCCTTGGCAGGCAGCCTCACTGCCCAGCAGCAGACTGATTGTAGACAGGTGCTCAATCAGTTCAGACACATGTTTTCTCTGACTCCAAGTCAGACCACCTGGTGCACTCATGAAGTGGACACTGGGGACAGTCTGCCTGTTAAAAGTAAGATTTACAGGCAACCTGACCAGGTCAGGGACTGTATCAGGACAGAAGTCCAGAAAATGTTGGAGCTGGGTGTCATTGAGCCTTCAGATAGCCCTTGGGCTAGCCCAGTAGTCCTGGTGCCTAAACCTCACACCAAAGATGGCAAGAGAGAGTTGAGGTTTTGTGTGGACTACAGAGGCCTCAATGCAGTCACTAGGACGGATGCCCATCCAATCCCCAGGGCAGATGAGCTCATAGACACTTTGGCCTCAGCCAAGTATCTAAGCACATTTGACCTGACAGCTGGCTACTGGCAGATCAGACTAGCTGATGATGCAAAGCCAAAAACTGCATTTTCTACCCCTGGTGGGCTTTACCAATTTGTGGTGATGCCCTTTGGTTTGAAGATTGCACCTGCCACTTTTCAGAGGTTGGTGAAAACAGTCCTTACAGGTCTGGAAGCCTATAGTGCAGCATATCTAGATGATATTGCTGTCTTTAGCTCCACCTGGGAGGATCACCTGGCCCACCTCAGAAATGTTTTGGAGGCCCTGCAGAAGGCAGGCCTAACTATCAAGGCCACAAAGTGCCAGATAGGGCAGAGTCAGGTTGTGTACCTGGGCCACCTTGTGGGTGGAGGCCAGGTTCAACCATTGCAGAGCAAAATCCAGACCATCATGGACTGGGTTGCTCCCACTACCGAGACTCAGGTGAGAGCCTTCTTAGGCCTGACTGGGTATTACAGAAGATTTGTCAAGGGGTATGGATCAATAGTATAACCACAAAAGAGCTACTCCCAGTATACTAGTCTATGTGCAATGTATCTAAATAGGTGAGTGAAGGTGTCTCACAAAAAGTGAAGGACTGGTCTCACACACCACCTGGTGTCATGCTTCATCATAGACCAGTCATCGCCCTCTAAAAACTTGGTTTGATAGAGGGCGGGCATACACCTGACGACAGGGATGCACTTCTAAACTAAGTGGGGCCCTTATAAAGAAAAGTGAATTTAAAACCCATTCCAGATGTCAAATTAATTTATTATCTACCGGCATCTGCATGGTATTAAAATGTAAAGTGATCGGTAAACTGGGGATTTTAATATCCCTTTACCGACATCAATATGGTCAACATGTTTCTGCCAAGAGGCCCAGGAGGGTCCGCGGCATTCATCAGGACCTAAATAGTAATCTGGAGGGCTCCGCTCTTACCACAATTATGGTGAGAGGACATCCACTGTGTGGGGGGTGACGTGATCACAACCCACTGAGAAATGGCCTTTATATTTAGCACCTGAAAAAAGAAAACAAATGTGTAGAAAGACACAAAACACAAGACATGATTTCCACTCAGCCTCATACACAGACACTAATAGTGAGTGGCTATTCGTGAAAAACTGAGTGTCATCACTGCTACTCCCACTAGTGATTACATCCCTTTAAACACCCTCTACCATACAGTCACATTTTTGATGAGTTGGGTTCCTTTAGTTTTTTTATTAAGAACTTGAGTCGCTCTAGCTGCTCATGGCTTATGGCTCTGTGGTTAGAGTATCATGCAGATGCCGGGGACTGGTCTATGATGAAGCATGACACCAGGTGGTGTGTGAGACCAGTCCTTCACTTTTTGTGAGACACCTTCACTCACCTATTTAGATACATTGCACATAGACTAGTATACTGGGAGTAGCTCTTTTGTGGTTATACATTGTTGCTGGAGGCTGCTGACTCCCAGTACCCCGTGCCTCTTGTGCCCTTATCCCAGGTATATTCTGGGTACTGTGGTTACATATGGATCAATAGTGACACTCCTGAATGACTTAACCTCTAAGAAAATGCCCAAAAAGGTTCAGTGGACAGTTAGCTGTCAAAAGGCATTTGATGACCTGAAGCAGGCCATGTGCACTGCTCCCATTCTGCAGAGTCCTGATTACTTCAAAAGTTCATTGTGCAAACAGATGCATCTGAGTTGGGGGTAGGGGCTGTACTATCACAGTTGAATGATGAAGGTCAGGATCAGCCAGTAGCTTTTATTAGCAGAAGGCTGACCCCCAGAGAGAAACGTTGGTCAGCCATTGAGAGGGAGGCCTTTGCTGTGGTTTGGGCTCTGAAGAAGCTGAGGCCATACTTGTTTGGCACTCACTTCATTGTTCAGACAGACCATAAGCCCCTCTTATGGCTAAAACAGATGAAGGGTGAAAACCCCAAACTTTTGAGGTGGTCCATTTCCTTACAGGGGATGGACTATACAGTGGAACATAGACCTGGGAGTAACCATGCCACTGCAGATGGACTCTCCAGATATTTCCACTTAGAACATGAAGACTTAATTGGTCAAGGTTAGTTTAATGTCCCTGCATTTGGGGGGTTGTGTAGGAGAGTAGGATCTGCCGCTTATGGTTACCCCCACTTTTTGCTGATGTATCACTGTTTTTTTACTTTAGTCTGGCTGGGGCCCTGCTATCCAGGACCCCAGCCTAGCTGCTTCCTCTCTAAATTGATTCCATGTACCTTAAGTACACTTCAGATTGGATTCTGGGGTGCCCTTATAAGTCCCTAGTATATGGTATACTATGTACCCAGGGCATAGGTACCCCAGAGGCCTACCAGGGGCTGAAGCATGTATTGTGCCACCCCTGGAAGGCCCTCCAAAATGACACCACAGGACTGCTACTGCAGCCTGAGTGAGGTGGTGCATGCACCCCTTACAGAGATATAGGTTCACTATATCTCACCTATCACTGCCCATAGAAACCTATCAGTCACCCCTATGGCAGGCCTTATCAATCCTGAAGGCAGGGTGCTTGGTTTTATGTGAGAGGGTGCCCATGCATGAGCAGAGCCCCTCTGCAGCCTTCGGAATCTCCTCTCCGGGGTTGTCTGTGGTGCAGCCTGACCATATACTCCTAAGTGCATTATCTCCTCGCGGTAAATGCTAACTTTGGGATGGCTGCACGGAAACATGTCGTGTTTGGTGTCAAACACCTTGGAATCATACCCCCACACCAGTAACTGGTGTGGGAGTATGATGCCACCCTTCTAAAGGGAGAGACATGACAGCCCGGTATACCCGGTACCAACTAAACAGAGCCCTGGCATCACAAAATGGATGCTGCAGCCACAGACACGAGTCTGGCCTCCTGCTGCTGACCGAAACTCCGGCAGGGGAGGCCTGGACAATAGGTTTCCTGTCACAGGGAGGTGTTACCACCTCCCAGACAGGCCTTAGTGGATTGGGGCTGGGTGGGTGCACTCCAAGAGTGCTTTGAAGTCCTGCACTGGGGGCACATTTGGTGTCCTCATGCATACCCCAGTTCAAACCGGTTGCAGAGGCTGCCAGCCCCTCCTCTGGCGTGAAACTGGACAAAGGAAATGGGTGTAGCCACTCCTCTTTCCAAACCCTCCCATAGGTGGGTCCACAGAGTTAGTCCAACCCCTTTCTTAGGTATAAGTAAGGAACCCCTGGCAACAGGACTTTAGATATCCCTGGACGAAACTCTGCAACTGAATCCTGGAACTTCGATGCTCTACTAAAGACTAGAGGACTGAAGAAATCTCCCTTGGGGTCAAGGAGTGACTCCCCTGCTTGGCAGGCACCAACAAAGCAATTGCCTGCGTGCATCTCCGAAGCTCCCGCCGGACTCCGAAGTAACTGCAGCCCAGGAAGAGGATTTCCAGACTTCTCAGAGGCCGACCCAAGTCCCCAGCAAAGCTGAGACCCGCAGCCCTCACGAGTGATGTGGAGCCGGAACCCCTGGACACCATGCACATTTGCTAGTGCATCAACTTTTTGACGTTTCTTGAAGTCCTGCTTTGGGTTACTTGTAGCTCAGGCCCCGAGCACCATTTGCACTGAAGATTGTGGGCCTACACTCCACGAGTGTTCCATGGGCCCACTTCTTGTAATTCCACTTGAGGCTCCTTCACGATCCCTGGTCCATCTACTGGTGGGTCCATGTGAAGGCAACTCAGATTTTTTTTGGGCTTCCCTAGTTGCTCTAGACGTGCCCTGACTCCCCACTGAGTGGTGAGTCCCTCAGATCTTTCTGGTCTCCACAGAAGCATCTTTCTTTTTTCTGCATGGGTTGCTGTTGCCAAGGCTTGTTGTGTTCAGTCTGGACACCAATGCTGCAGCTCTCGACATCCTTTGTGGAGCAGCTCGAATCCAGCTCCTGGTTGTCGTCGACACCTCCTGGTCCTCGTGGCTGAAGAGTCAAGCTTCACCTCTTTCACCTGAAGCACCCGACATCGGTGGGCATTCGACTATCGTGCCCCTGGTCACTGGCAAGTGACCCAGACTCTGTCTCCTCTGCTTTCAGGTTCTTCTCATCTCCGATCCAGGCTTGGATCTCTTCGGACACTTCGCATCTTCCCGGCAGCAGCACTTCCTTGCAGGCTGCCATTGAAATCGACGACGCGACCCGACCCATTCGACACCTATGCACCCGGCTTCCCTGGGTGAGGTAACTCGAGTACTCTGATGCTCCCGTGGGTGTTAACCCTAGAACTGTCTATGTCCAAGAGGGTTTTGTCCAAGTCCATTTCTAAGTGTCCTTAAACTCTAAAACTCTAACCGCGACTTTCCCATAGACTTTAACGGAGCTCGAGGCGCTCCCCCACCACACAGCTCCGCCTGTGGTGTCCTGCCCGCTGCTGCTGCTGGTAAGCTCGCCCCTCTGCCTGTGGCCTCGGTGCCCGGTTTCCTTCTGTTTCCCCTCGCTGCCCCCACTGAATTGTGTCCTTTTTCCTTCTGTTTCCCTCGCTGCCCCCATTTTCACTGCGCCCACTTTCCTTCTGTTTCCCTCGCTGCCCCCATTTTTACTGTGTCCTTTTACTTCTGTACCCTCGCTGCCCCCACTGAATTGTGTCCTTTTTCCTTCTGTACCCCTCGCTGCCCCACTGAATTGTGTCCTTTTCCCTTCTGTTTCCCTCGCTGCCCCCATTTTCACTGCGCCCACTTTCCTTCTGTCTCCCCTCGCTGCCCCCATTTTTACTGTGTCCTTTTACTTCTGTACCCTCGCTGCCCCCACTGAATTGTGTCCTTTTTCCTTCTGTACCCTTGCTGCCCCCACTGAATTGTGTCCTTTTTCCTTCTGTACCCTCGCTGCCCCCACTGAATTGTGTCCTTTTTTCCTTCTGTACCCCTCGCTGCCCCCACTGAATTGTGTCCTTTTTCCTTCTGTACCCCTCGCTGCCCCCACTGAATTGTGTCCTTTTTTCCTTCTGTACCCTCGCTGCCCCCACTGAATTGTGTCCTCTTTCCCTTCTGTTTCCCTCGCTGCCCCCTTTTCCACTGTGTCCATTTCACTTCTGTACCCTCGCTGCCTCTCTCCACTCCCGCCGCTGCGTCCCCTGCGGCCCCGCCCCCTGACTGCCCATTCGCTGCCCCTGCCTCCTGCCTCCCAGCTGCTCCTCCCTCCCACCTCCCTTATATGGCGGGCCGCTGCGCGGTGAGGAGAGCGACCCTTGACCTTGCCAGGTGGGTCGCTCCCCACCACACAGCTCCGCCTGTGGTGTCCTGCCCGCTGCTGCTGCTGGTAAGCTCGCCCTCTGCCTGTGGCCTCGGTGCCCGGCTTCCTTCTGTTTCCCTCGCTGCCCCCACTGAATTGTGTCCTTTTTCCTTCTGTTTCCCTCGCTGCCCCCATTTTCACTGCGCCCACTTTCCTTCTGTTTCCCTCGCTGCCCCCATTTTTACTGTGTCCTTTACTTCTGTACCCTCGCTGCCCCCACTGAATTGTGTCCTTTTTCCTTCTGTACCCCTCGCTGCCCCCACTGAATTGTGTCCTTTTCCCTTCTGTTTCCCTCGCTGCCCCCATTTTCACTGCGCCCACTTTCCTTCTGTCTCCCTCGCTGCCCCCATTTTTACTGTGTCCTTTTACTTCTGTACCCTCGCTGCCCCCACTGAATTGTGTCCTTTTTCCTTCTGTACCCTCGCTGCCCCCACTGAATTGTGTCCTTTTACCTTCTGTACCCTCGCTGCCCCCACTGAATTGTGTCCTTTTTCCTTCTGTACCCCTCGCTGCCCCCACTGAATTGTGTCCTTTTTCCTTCTGTACCCCTCGCTGCCCCCACTGAATTGTGTCCTCTTTCCCTTCTGTTTCCCTCGCTGCCCCCTTTTCCACTGTGCCCATTTCCCTTCTGTACCCCCTCGCTGCCTCTCTCCACTCCTGCCGCTGCGTCCCTGCGGCCCCGCCCCCTGACTGCCCATTCGCTGCCCCTGCCTCCCGCCTCCCAGCTGCTCCCTCCCTCCCACCTCCCCATATATGGCGGCCGCTGCGCCCCGCCCCTGACTGCCCATTTGCTGCCCCTGCCTCCCGCCTCCCCGCTGCTCCTCCCTCCCACCTCCCCATATATGGCGGGCGCCATGCGGCCGCGCCGCTGGCGCGCCGAAGGCCCGCCTAAGGCAAGCCCGTCTGCGCCCGTCCGCGCCTGGACCGCGCCCAGCACCAGAACCCCTGGGCCGTGCGCCCCCCGCACCAGCCTCGAGGACGACGCCGCTACGATGCCACCACACTCCACACTCTCAACCCTGGACGGACGCACAACTGCTTCAAGGCCGCCCCGAAATGCACCCATGGTCCCTTCACCTGCCGGAACTGCAGCTACACCAGCCTCAGAGCCACCGAAACGCCCGCCAATAAGGACCTCAACCACCTCCGATGCATCCTACTGAACACCCGCTCCGCACGCAAACACGCCGTCGAGCTCTGGGACCTGCTCGACACATCATCACCAGACGTCGCCTTCCTGACAGAGACCTGGATGAAAGACTCCTCCGCCCCGACATCGCCATAGCCATCCCAGACGGCTATAAGATCACCCGCAGACCGCGACAACGCAGTAGGAGGAGGAATCGCCATCGTCCACAAGAACACATTCAGGGTCTCGACCAGCACCGACGACACTCTCAGCACCGCCGAACACATGCACTTCCAGATCCACACGGACCCCAACACCACCCTTAGAGACACCCTTGTCTACAGACCCCCTGGGCCCCGACCCCAGTTCAGCGACTCCATCGCCGACTTCATCAGCACGCATGCCCTGACCTCTACCGACTACATCCTCCTCGGAGACCTGAACTTTCACCTGGAGAACAACAACGACAGCAACTCCACCACCCTGATCGACAACCTCGCCAACCTCGGTCTGAGCCAGATCGTCACAACACCGACCCATTCCGCCGGCCACACGCTTGACCCCATCTTCTCCTCAAGCTCCCAAATTTCCTTCAGCCACACCACGGAACTCCCCTGGACCGACCACCGCTGCATCCATTTCACCTTCCAGAAACCCACCACACACCACCGCACCCAACAGATCCCACGCCGCTGCTGGAGCAAAGTCACCGAAGACCAACCACGGGCAACCTCGCTCTCAGCCCTCCCTCCGACCCATCCAACACCGACGACGCCGCCTGCAACCTCAGACGATGGATGGACGACTGTGCCAACACCCTCGCCCCGCTGAAAAAACTCACCTATAGTGACACCACCAAAAGAGCCAGCTGGTTCACCTCAGAACTCCTAGCCTCCAAGCGCACCTGCCGGAAACTAGAGAAGAAATGGCACAGTGAATAGACACCGGACAGCCACGCAGCCCACAAAGACGCCATCCGTAACCACCACCACCTCATCAAGTCCGCCAAGAGAATCTCCTTCAAAGACCGCCTCGACAACAATGCACACAACAGCAAGGAGCTTTTCAACATCGTGAAGGAACTCTCCAACCCCAGCTCCAACACCAACGACATCCCGCCGTCGCAACCCCTGTGCGATTCCCTCGCCACCTTCTTCCACCGCAAGATCGCCGACATCCACGACAGCTTCAACACCCATACAGACCCAACTAAGATCGATGCACCAGACCCGCCGCACACCATCGACCACGACCCCCTGCCAGCCTGGGCCAGCGTGAACATTGAGGACACCATCAAGACCATGAGCACAATACACTCCGGCTCCCCGTCAGACCCTTTCCCGCACCACATCTTCAACAAAGCCAGCAGCTCCATCGCACCCCACCTGTGCAACATCATCAATCTCTCCTTCGAGACCGCGACCTTCCCAGAGAGCTGGAAACACGCAGAGATCAACGCCCTACTCAAAAACCCAAGGCGGACCCGAGAGACCTCAAGAACTTCCGGCCCATCTCCCTGCTTCCGTTCCCAGCCAAGGTCATCGAGAAGATGGTCAACAAACAGCTAACCCGATACCTCGAAGAAAACAGCATCCTGGACCCATCCCAATCGGGGTTCCGCAGCAACCACAGCACTGAGACTGCCCTCATCGCCGCCACCGACGACATCAGGATCCTGCTGGACAACGGTGAGACCGCAGCCCTCATCCTGCTGGACCTCTCCACCGCCTTCGACACTGTCTGCCACCGCACTCTACGCGCACGCCTCCACGACGCAGGGATCCGAGACAAGGCCCTGGAATGGGCCACCTCCTTCCTCACCGGCAGAACCCAGAGAGTCCGCCTCCCACCATTCCGATCCGAAGCCTCCGAGATCAGCTGCGGCGTACCCCAGGGATCGTCCCTCAGCCCAACACTGTTCAACATCTACATGGCCCCGCTCGCACGCATCGCCAGACAGCACGACCTCAACATAATCTCCTACGCTGACGACACTCAACTGATCCTCTCCCTCACCAAGGACCCCCTCGCCGCCAAATCCAACCTCCATGAAGGAATTAAGGCCGTCGCCGATTGGATGAAGATCAGCCGACTAAAACTGAACACAGAGAAGACAGAGGTCCTCATCCTCGGCTCCAACCCCTCGGCCTGGGACGACTCCTGGTGGCCAACGACGCTGGGAGCAGCCCCGACACCCACCGACCACGCACGCAACCTGGGAGTCATCCTTGACTCAACGCTCTCCATGGCCAGGCAAGTCAACGCAGTCTCATCCTCCTGCTTCAACACCCTCCGCATGCTTCGCGAAGATTTACAGGTGGATCCCGACAGACACAAGAAGAACAGTCACCCAGGCCCTCGTCAGTAGCAGACTTGACTATGGGAACGCCCTCTACGCAGGAGCCCCGGCCAAGCTCATCAAGCGACTGCAACGCATACAAAACGCCTCCGCACGCCTGATCCTCGATGTACCACGCCACAGCCACATCACCCCCACCTGAGGAACCTGCACTGGCTCCCCGTCGACAGGAGAATCTCCTTCAAACTCCTCATCCACGCACACAAGGCACTCCACAAGACTGGCCCAGCCTACCTCAACAGACGACTCCTCTTCTACGTCCCCAACCGCCAACTCCGCTCCGCCGACCTCTCCTCGCCACCGTCCCTCGCATTCGAAGAACTACCACCGGCGGCAGATCCTTCTCCCACCTCGCCGCCAAGACCTGGAACACCCTTCCACTAAGCCTACGACAGACTCAAGACCTGCTGACCTTCAGGAGGCTACTCAAGACCTGGTTGTTCGACCAGTAGCAGCACCCCCCCCCCCTTTTTTTCTCCCCAGCGCCTTGAGACCCTCGCGGGTAAGTAGCGCGCTTTACAAATTCTGTGATTGATTGATTGATTGATTGATTGAGGCTGTGTTCACACACTGCACACAGCCCCCGTGGGTCCCCTGTGTCACTACCTTGGGTGGTTCCTTGGGGTCCCAGCGATTCTACAGGCTCTAGGCCTTGTGTCTACTTAAGTCGTGGTTCTTATACCACTTTCTTAATATATGGTTTGGTACGCCCCTAGGGCTAATCGTATATTGTGCTAATTTACTGTGCTATTTGACTTGTAACTTGTGTACTTTGACCTCTAGCCTCATAAAGAGACTATTGGATAGTGTTTAGTAATAAATACATATATTTTATATATATACCTGGTGTGGTTCTCCTTTCATTTGGTCATTCATGAGATTATAACTGGTAAAACAAACAGCTTAACACTCCTTCAAGACTTAGCCTGAAGGCTGCTCTCCATAGCTACCATTAGGATAGCTTTCAATAAAGGTTGTCTTTAAACCTATCATCAATAAAGGTCGTTTGGACTGGTGCAAGGTGCCCACTATAACTAGTGGACAGCATATACCAGGCCAACTTCTCACAATCATGACATATGATATGTAAATTTGGTATAGTTTAATACTACCTAACAAGCACCCACCTATAAGCTCTCTTCTTGCAGTCCTGTCATGAAGTGCACAATTCCGGAACCTATATGTATTGTGGTTATAGAATGAAAGGAGATGAAACACTGCCCGCTGGGACAAAACTTGTAATAATAAGGACTCAAATCACAAACTGTTTTTTTTTGTAGTACGTAAAGTAATACTGGCATGGTGCTACAAAATGCAATTCACAAACCTACAGTCAGAGACCACTGTCTCACCTAACTTTTCTATGTGGAGGACACTGCCATTTGTGCAAAGATTTCCTGCACACATAGGTATACGTTTTTGTAGTAAATATGGGAGTACCAAGGGAAAGTGGCTGGAAAATGGGGCATAATTACCACTAAATGGGAAGATTTAGAAAAATTAAGGAGAGGTTTGGGAGGCATATGCGAATACAAACCAAAATTTCTCAAAAAAGTAAGAGAATTGCAATTTACACAATACATTTCTAAAGTTGATATACCCCTAGAGGCACCAAAGAAAGAGTAAGTCTACCCCTGCCCAGCCTTGGAGTAAGTCAAGCACCACACATGGCCCAAAACTGGTACTTCAACATACCTTCCTAGAAAAAAAGAAGGCAGGCTATAACACTAACACCTCATCTAAATAATGTAAAAAAATATAAATATTTGGGCTGCCTATCAGACTTAATCTTAATTTACATCTGTTTTCTCCCTTCCTAAATGTGATTCTTCATATCTGGTTAACATAATTGTTCCACACTTCCCTCTTGAGAAATTTGAACTGCCATACCATGGTACTCAAACTAAGTCTAGTGCCTCTTGCTATTGAGATACTTATTCGAGCAAAATACTTATGAAATAATCAAGAATGTTTTTGCTGCTTTTTCATTAAACACTTGTGGTTCACTGTGGCTGCTCACACACCACATCCTAGTCTCAAGCATGCAGTGATACACAAGGATGAAATTCACCCTCATACAAGGTCTAATGTTTGAAGAACATTTTTTATTTGTACTGATTATTAAACAACATTTCAGTATCATGAATTATCAATTGCAACCTTGAAAAAGCCTGAGGCCAAAGCTCCAAGTACTGGGCGAAAAATGTGTTACCTGTCAAATCTGAAGAAAAAAAACACGTCGGGCCGAATTACCGGAGTATCCTGTGGGTACAACGTGCATTTGCGCCCGCTTTGCATGCCCCGGGACACTTCGGAATTAGAGAAGGGCCAGCAGATGCTTGTGCGTCCCCTTCTGGAATACCGATAGCGCTGGTGCACATAAAGCACTAGCGCTATCATCAGAGGGCATTCACCCATTTGCATGGGGCGTGGTCCCATGCAAATGAGGGAATCCATTTCTCTCTGCACCCGCGCTGAAAGACAGACGCTGGCGCAGAGGCAAAGAAGCTGTCAGGAGGCCCATTGACAGTGCACCATCTAAAAGTTGGCGCACTGTCAGTGCGCCCCCTGATGGCAGCCCTCTGGATGGGAGAAAGGGGTTCCCATGGACCTCCCAGATGTCCCCTTGCAGGCAGATCCACTCACTCACTGCACCCGCCTGCAAGGGGATCACTAACTCCCCTTCAAAGTGCAAGCGACTTGCCGCCTGCACTGTGCAACTTGGAGCAGCTTCAAAGCAGCCGCTCAGTTTTTCACCTGAATGCGCTGGCCTGGGGCAGTGCGAGTTTGCGACTTTCCTGGGGGCAGTGCATTCATTATAATGCGGTGCATTTTCCTGGTTAGCGCTGGGCCCACCTTTAGAAAGGTGCGCCCAGTGTAAACCAGGAAAATTAGCTGTATATGTAATACGGCCTCTGGTCAGTGCACCCTATTATGGATAATGCCCTGCACCCATGGCAGCTGCAAACTCTTGACTGCCCTGAGTGGAGCACAATATTGAAAGGCCAACCTGCAGTTTGGAGTAGTTGACCTTTCTTCACAAAGCAAGCAGCACCCTGCCAGCTTTTGAAACAGAGGCAGAGAGGCCCCTGTAGGCGGGTACAGGGAGTGCACTGTACCTGCCTGCATCGGCATGTCTGGGGGGTCCATGGAGGCCCCTTTCTATCTGTTGAAAGGGCACCCTTCGGAGGTGAACTGACTGTGGACCACCTCTCTGTGTCACCTAGTCAGTGCACCTTCTGATAATGCATTTGCCTCTGCATCCACATCCATAATGCAAGGCAAGTGAAGAGACAAAATGTTTCCCTTGTTAGCACAGCGCCACGCCCCCATGCTAATGTTGGAATGCACCCATAGACCTGTGCCAGAGCTATATATGTGCCCGCATGATCTGTATTACAGTAAGGGCTGCACTAGGATCCACAGCACCTTTTGTAATACCAAAGTGCCCCCAGAGGTGCAGAAAATAAACATTTATCTGTTACGCACCCTAGGTACTTTATGTAATACTGCCTTATATAGTCATATTCACTTGTTAATGAAGCCATTTTGAAGCACACTATTAATGATCCATACCACATGCCTTTGAACAAAATAAAATGTTTATTCACTTAGTTGAATGAGGATTTAAACAAATGAATATGCATTTGCTTTAACAAATGCATGCCTCTCTCACTAAATGCACATTCACCCCACTAAATATACATTTAGGTCAGTCAATTGAGATTTGGCCAAGAATTGTACATTCAGACCAATCTATAACCAATATATAACAGATCACAAGCAAAGGGAACATAAGCATCACTAACTGAATGTAAAACAATGCATTTTCAAACTGAGCATTGCAGCATTGTGTTCTACATATGTATGCTTACTTAGTAACTTTAATTAATACTATCAAAAATCCCAGCTAAGATGCTAATGAGTGCAAACTACAATAAATAACAAGCATTGGCATAGCCAATAGGTCTCGCCTTTGGAACCTTATAAGTATTTAGTTATGCAGCACAATATCCTTGGTGCAACAACATCAACTGTTGCATGGCTAAACACTTATAAGGTCCAAAAGGCGAGACCTATTGGCTATGCCAATGCTTGTTACACTTGTTAACACTGTTTGGGGAAAGGTTGGCCCCAATTACCACCAGTTTAACATACCAAACATAGCAATCAGCTACCCAAGGTGACCAGTAAACATTTGCCTTCCACCGCGCAGCAACACGTGTCGCAGCGTTTTTAGCAACTTTCGAACCGTTTGAGCTAGAACATGTTTTTTTGTTAAAACCTGCAGATTATGCAGCAGACGATGGATTATGTGACAAATGCAGCATATTCATAATTTATGAAAAAACACCACGGACACACAGTCGCATAATTACCCTGGCCCTGCCTGTAAGTAATAAAGGCAAAGCCTCTCCATATAAAACAAAAACTGCTTTGTTACCGCGGGGCCTCGCTTGTATCAAAAAACAGCAACACAATAACAGCGAGAGCTATTAATAGATATCACTGCAACATCTCCATCGCAACACTTTAAAAGTACGTGTTAGACAACGACGGCTCGTGCGAGGCTCTCGAAATGATGCGTTGCAGGCGGAAACTGCTCCGGGAGAGATGCGAGCCCCAAAAGCAACAGCCGGAAGTCGAGACGTAATCTGGGTTTACTAAACCACGAGTTCGGATCAGCGATGCACGAGATAACGTTGTTGGCGTTTGCTTTTTCCCCAAAGCCCTGATTAAAGCCTCGCTGGAGCAAACAAGTTGTTTTTGAGAACTCCACCCGAGGCGCTGAATTGTTGCTTTTTTATTTTTTATTTTTACAACGCGGCTGTGCACAGAGCTCGTGGCCCTGCACTGTCTCTCATTTGCTTGCAATGCCTTCACGCAAGGTATCGCTGATTGGAAAAACTGAATTCATCTGTGGGAAGTGCACGATTCTTGTCACTGTGAGAGCCAAGTACTCTTGAGCCCTGGCACGAGGGTGAGACAGGCAGGGGAGCGAGAGTAGAGAAATGTCAACAAGCGCGTGCGGCCACGCTAATTGGAAACAGGTGGCCCCTGCGCGCCGCTGCTCGCAACCGCAATGTGGATGCCACCACAAGCACGAGTGTTTCAAAAGTGCAGACCGATTCCAAAAGGTCATCTCCTAGCGCAGGCTCGACCTAAAAAAGGAATCTTACTACCGAAAAATACATGCACTAATAGTACGTTTACTTTTCAGGGTGATAACATCTGCAAGTAGTCTCTTTGAAACTCTGTAAGCTGGAATGTAGGTTAAACAGTTAGCTTTGACCTTTCCTCTTGCTAAGGCACAGACATGTGTGTGTATGCTTGTTAAATAACAAGCACACACACATACATATATGTATAAATTTACGGAAAACCAAAGGTTACATGGATTCGGTAAGTAGGAAGTACAATTAAAAAAACCTTAGAAATTCATATTAAAAAACAAAGAATGTTATAGTTAGGCTCAGATTTCACTCATACAAAACCAGTGAAATTCAGCAGTTATAGTAGGCTAACTATAACTTACGCCCCTGCAATCCTCTGCTTATCACCACACATATTACATCATTCATGACATGGTCAGTGACATCACTCATGACACCACTGATGACATCACTGATCTCATCCACAGAAACCCCTCACATATCCACTCACACACCCATACAAACATAAACCCACTCATAAACCCACTCATAAACCCACTCACACACCCACACAACCACTCACACACCCACTCACAGATCCATAGAGCGACTCACATAGCCACTCACTCACCCATACAGTCACTCACACAGCCACTAACTCACTGATACAGCTACTCACACACCCACTTTTTCACCCATACAACCACTCACACACCCAATCACTCACCCATACAGCCTCTCACAGAGCCACTCACTCACCAATATAACTACTCAAATATCCACTCACACACCCATACAAGCACTCACGTGTATACTTACTCACGTTTGTACGATAGAGGCATGGCTAAACCATGCATGCCTCTACCACACTGCCCGAGCCACGAATGTATAAGTCAAAACAATACCCTTTCAGGCATAGAGTGGCGAATAATTTGATTTGACTTTGATAGAAAAGCAGACATTTGAGGTGAGCAAATTTAGAGTGTTGCTGGTGTTGAGAGTGCTCTATAGTGGAGCTGCTTTCCACCTAAAGTTGAGAACTACCCAGAGTTCTCTGCTTCTTTTTTTGTATAATTTATGCGCCACTCTATGCCTGAAAGGCTATTGTTTTGACTTATACTGGGTGCTCCCTTGTGTCTGGACAAAGCTATACCTCTCTGAAGAGCTCTAATGAGAGCGAAACACATGTCAGGGGTTGCTTTTATTCATTTCAGGTTGGCTTGGATGGTATTTTACCAATCCAAAGCTGTAATACTGTGCCTGGAGTGGTAAAAGGCTTTGGCCATTTTACAGCTCAGCATGGATAGCACTGTGCTAATTCTATGCTTAAAGACTTTGCTGTAGAAATGGAAAAAGACTTTGTTCCTTTCTATCTCGGCGTGGATGGCACTGTGCTAATCCTACGCTTAAACACTTTGATAGAAAAGCAGACATTTGAGGTGAGCAAATTTAGAGTGTCGCTGGTGTTGAGAGTGCTCTACACTGGAGCTACTTTCCACCTAAACTTGAGAACTACCCAGAGTTCTCTGCTTCTTTTTTTTTGCGTTTATATATATATATATATATATATATATCACTTTTGCGAAAATCCAGCTCACGTGAGCAAGGCTGCGGACGCAGTCGAAACGCGTAGTGGAATAAACTTGGTTTTGCATCAACATCGGATGTTTGTCTTTTCCCTGAGAGCGCACTTATTTGGATTTTCGCAAAAGTGATATTGACTTTACCAGCACGCTCCGCTGGTGTGTGCGTCACCTTCCATGGGTTATCAGTTCGGAAGGAGCTACGTTCTTGGGATATATATATATATATAGGTCATGTGATCAAGGCCGTGTCAGGCCGAAACGCGTCAGGGCGGTAGTGGTGTTGAGAGCACAATAAAGATTTCATGCACCAAATTGGGTTCGTGTTCCGTCCTTTCCCAGAGAAGGTAATCCACGAAGAACGGCGTCTGCTATATATATATATATATATATATATATATATATATATATATATATATATATATATCTTATCTACTGACGTCGCCAGTAGATAGTTATAGTTAGGACCTATTTTCCATAGGAAATTCCGCGACATCCTATTTGAAATAACTCTTAAGCGTCGGTTGACGAATCTTCGCGAAATTTTCAAACTTTATGGCCCGCCCGGTCCGCTCCTACCCTGAAAGTCTCAGGGTGATTCATCAAGCGGGGCCGAGAAAAAGGGGGTCCCAAAACGTGTTTTCCCCATTCATTTTCCCATAGGAAACTTTAGACACGGTTACAGCCTCGAACTGCTGAACGGAATTACACCAAATTTGGCAAAGAGGTAGTTCTTGGTTCAGAAAGAACCCTTTTGTTAAATGGTGTAAACTGCTCAGTAGTTGCGGAGAAATTAAAAATAAGAGTCAAAAATCAATTTCCCATAGGAAACTTTATGCAAGGCTACAGCCCGAACTGCTGAACGGAATTACACCAAATTTGGCAAAGAGGTAGTTCTTGGTTCAAAAGAACCCTTTTGTTAAATGGTGTAAATCCGCTCAGTAGTTGCTGAGAAAATCAAAAGTAAAAACACATATATATTCTGGGCGGAGCCTAACCACACATGTCATCGTGAGATCTGATTGGCTGTCAGCACTTCATCCTGGAATTGCTGGCAGCCATCTTGGGACCAATATAAATGATAGTACCCCATTGAAATGCATTGTAGTGAATCGAAGATTTTGAGGGTTACCAAAAGGAGAACTATAAAGGGTGATAACAGACTTTAGTTACATTAGAATTCATTTGTTGATGGTACCATACTAATTTCAGGAATTGTGGTGTGTTCTAAGGTGATTTTACCCTGTGAAAAACCTTCTGCTGGGATATCATGAATCATGTTTGAGAGAAAACTATTTTCACATGCTTGTCCCATACAGTTTTGGAAGGTGCCCCAGAAGCTAAAATGAGAGCATATTTTCTGCAAATTCACATTATCTTTCTCAGTCATGTGAGAATGAAGTCTGACATTCTCAGTAAAACATGTACATCCAACAAGGGCAGAGACTGTCAGTTGATTCCTTTGTGTTCTACTGCAGCTTCCCAGTGTGTTCTAAAGACCAACTAGAGTGCTAACAGCCTTACTTATGACAAAAGTATGGCACACCTGAAGCCATCTTGATTGGAATAAACTGGTAACACTTAAAACATTTAATTTAAAAAGGAACAAAATGATGGGGTTCATCTTGTCATAGAAATTATGGTTAGTGCTCTGGAAAGAAAAATTAGGACATGTTTCAAGTGTGATCTCAAATATCTTCCTGTTATATTTCAACAGGAGCAGCCTGTCAGTTGATGCCTTTGTGTTCTACTGCAGCTTCCCAGAGTGTTCTAAAGAACAACTAGAGCGCTAACAGTCTTACTTATGACAAATGTATGGCACACCTGAAGCCATCTTGATTGGAATAAACTGGTAACACTTAAAACATTTAATTTAAAAAGGAACAAAATGATGGGGTTCATTTTGTCATAGAAATTATGGTTAGTGCTGTAGAAAGAAAAATTAGGACATGTTTCAAGTGTGATCTCAAATATCTTCCTGTTATATTTCAACAGGAGCAGCCTGTCAGTTGATGCCTTTGTGTTCTACTGCAGCTTCCCAGAGTGTTCTAAAGAACAACTAGAGCGCTAACAGTCTTACTTATGACAAAAGTATGGCACACCTGAAGCCATCTTGATTGGAATAAACTGGTAACACTTAAAACATTTAATTTAAAAAGGAACAAAATGAGGGGGTTCATTTTGCCATAGAAATTATGGTTAGTGCTGTAGAAAGAAAAATTAGGACATGTTTTAAGTGAGATCTCAAATATCTTCCTGTTATATTTCAACAGGAGCAGCCTGTCAGTTGATGCCTTTGTGTTCTACTGCAGCTTCCCAGAGTGTTCTAAAGAACAACTAGAGTGCTAACAGCCTTACTTATGACAAAAGTATGGCACACCTGAAGCCATCTTGATTGGAATAAACTGGTAACACTTAAAACATTTAATTTAAAAAGGAACAAAATGAGGGGGTTCATTTTGCCATAGAAATTATGGTTAGTGCTGCAAAAAGAAAATTTAGTGCATGTTTTAAGTGAGATCTCAAATCCTCTTCTATTTCATTAGAAAATTCTGACATGCAGACTGAAACAATCACTTTCAATACCAGCAGTAGACTTCCAGTTAACTCCTTGGTGAGCAGTAGCTTTACTACAGTGATCTAATGAACAACTAGAGTAATAACATTCTGAATTTATGGCAAATGTGTGACACATCTGAATGCCTTCTTGATGGAATCAAAGTAAAAACTGAAAGCATTTCCTACTGAGGAGACTGCAGTAAATGAGGAAATTAGGAAACTTCATAACAAAGAAGTCTTCCAAGATGGCCACCAGGGAAAAAGAGCCCAAATGTAGCACAAATATTACCCAGATGTAGCCCACATATAGCCCAATGACAAAAGTGTGCAAAACACTTTTTATTTTTAGTTTTTTGTAGTTTTATGTAGTGCAGACTGGTCAGGTATTGGAGCGTTGCATCTTAAAACATGACCCCCCTACACTACAAAAACACCACTGCACTACCCTAAACCCTAAAACACTACCCCAGCACAACTCCCTACACTACACAAGCACCACTGCACTATCCTAAACCCTAAAAAACTACCCCCAGCATGACCCCCTACACTACACAAACACCACTGCAGTACCCTAAACCCTAAAACACTACCCCAATACCACTGCACTAACCTAAATCCTAAAACACTACCCGCAGCACGACCCCCAGCACGACCCCCTACACTACCCAAACACCACTGCACTACCCTAAAACATGACACCCTACACTACACAAACACCACTACACTACCCTAAACCCTAAAACACTACCCCCAGCATGACCCCCTACACTACACAAGCACCACTGCACTACCCTAAACCCTAAAACACTGCCCCCAGCACGACCCCTACACTACCCAAACACCACTGCACTAACCTAAATCCTAAAACACTACCCCCAGCACGACCCCCTACACTACCCAAACACCACTGCACTACCCTAAAACATGACCCCCTACACTACACAAACACCACTGCACTACCCTAAACCCTAAAACACTACCCCCAGCACGACCCCCTACACTACACAAGCACCACTGCACTACCCTAAACCCTAAAACACTACCCCCAGCACGACCCCCTACACTGCCCGAACACCACTGCACTGCCCTAAACCCTGAAACACCAGCCCCTGCACGACCCCCTACACTGCCCGAACACCACTGCACTGCCCTAAACCCTGAAACACCATACCCTAGCACGACCCCCTACACTGCCCGAACACCACTGCACTGCCCTAAACCCTGAAACACCACCCCCTTCACGACCCCCTACACTGCCCGAACACCACTGCACTGCCCTAAACCCTGAAACACCACCCCCAGCATGACCCCTACACTGCCCGAACACCACTGCACTGCCCTAAACCCTGAAACACTACCCCCAGCAAGACCTCCTACACTGCCCGAACACCACTGCACTGCCCTAAACCCTGAAACATCACCCCCAGCAAGACCCCTACACTGCCCAAACACCACTGCCCTAAACCCTGAAACACCACCCCCAGCACGACCCCTACACTGCCCGAACACCACTGCACTGCCCTAAACCCTGAAACACCACCCCCAGCACGACCCCCTACACTGCCCGAACACCACTGCACTGCCCTAAACCCTGAAACACCACCCCTGCACGACCCCCTACACTGCCCGAACACTACTGCACTGCCCTAAACCCTGAAACACCATCCCCAGCACGACCCCCTACACTGCACCGAACACCACTGCACTGCCCTAAACCCTGAAACACCACCCCCAGCAAGACCCCCTACACTGCCCGAACACCACTGCACTGCCCTAAACCCTGAAACACCACCCCCAGCAAGACCCCCTACACTGCCCGAACACCACTGCACTGCCCTAAACCCTGAAACACCAGCCCCAGCACGACCCCTACACTGCCCGAACACCACTGCACTGCCCTAAACCCTGAAACACCACCCCCAGCACGACCCCCTACACTGCCCGAACACCACTGCACTGCCCTAAACCCTGAAACACCACCCCTGCACGATCCCCTACACTGCCCGAACACTACTGCACTGCCCTAAACCCTGAAACACCACCCCCAGCACGACCCCTACACTGCACGAACACCACTGCACTGCCCTAAACCCCGAAACACTACCCCCAGCAAGACCCCCTACACTGCCCGAACACCACTGCCCTAAACCCTGAAACACCACCCCCAGCAAGACCCCCTACACTGCCCGTACACCACTGCACTGCCCTAAACCCTGAAACACCACCCCCAGCATGACCCCCTACACTGCCCGAACACCACTGCACTGCCCTAAACCCTGAAACACCACCCCCAGCACAACCCCGTACACTGCCCGAACACCACTGCACTGCCCTAAACCCTGAAACACCAGCCCCAGCACGACCGCCTACACTGCCCGAACACCACTGCAATGCCCTAAATCCTGAAACACCAGCCCCAGCACGACCCCCTACACTGCCCGAACACCACTGCACTAACCTAAACCCTGAAACACCAGCCCCAGCACGACCCCCTACACTGCCCGAACACCACTGCACTGCCCTAAACCCTGAAACACCAGCCCCAGCAAGACCCCCTACACTGCCCGAACACCACTACACTGCCCTAAACCCTGAAACACCACCCCCAGCAAGACCCCCTACACTGCCCGAACACCACTGCACTAAAGCCTGAAACACCACCCCCAGCAAGACCACCTACACTGGCCGAACACCACTGCACTGCCCTAAACCCTGAAACACCACCCCTGCACGACCCCCTACACTGCCCAAACACCACTGCACTGCCCTAAACCCTGAAACACCACCCCTGCACGACCCCTACACTGCCCGAACACCACTGCACTGCCCTAAACCCTGAAACACCACCCCTCAGCACGACACCCTACACTGCCCGAACACCACTGCACTGCCCTAAACCCTGAAACACCACCCCCAGCACGACCCCTACACTGCCGGAACACCACTGCACTGCCCTAAACCCTGAAACACCACCCCCAGCACGACCCCCTACACTGCCCGAACACCACTGCACTGCCCTAAACCCAGAAACATCAACCCCAGCAAGACCCCCTACACTGCCTGAACACCACTGCCCTAAACCCTGAAACACCACCCCTACACTGCACGAACACCACTGCACTGCCCTAAACCCTGAAACACCACCTCCAGCAAAACCCCTACACTGCCTGAACACCATTGCTCTGCCCTAAATCCTGAAACACTAGCCCCAGCATGACCCCCTACACTGCCCAAACACAACTGCACTGCCCTAAACCCTGAAACACCACCCCAGCACGACCCCCTACACTGCCCGAACACCACTGCACTGCCCTAAACAGCGAGAAACACCAGCCCCAGCAAGACCCCCTACACTGCCCGAACACCACTGCACTGCCCTAGACTCTGAAACACCAGCCCCAGCAAGACCCCCTCCACTGCCCGAACACCACTGCACTGCCCTAAACCCTGAAACGCCACCCCAGCATGACCCCCTACACTGCCCGAACACCACTGCACTGCCCTAAACCCTGATACACCAGCCCCAGCACGACCACCAACACTGCCCGAACACCACTGCACTGCCCTAAACCCTGAAACACCAGCCCCAGCACGACCCCATACATTGCCCGAACACCACTGCACTGCCCTAAACCCTGAAACACCAGCCCCAGCACGACCCCCTACACTGCCCGAACACCACTGTACTGCCCTAAACCCTGAAACACCAGCCCCAGCATGACCCCCTACACTGCCCGAACACCACTGCACTGCCCTAAACCCTGAAACACCATCCCCTGCATGACCCCCTACACTGCCCGAACACCACTGCACTGCCCTAAACCCTGAAACACCACCCCCTGCAGCAACCCCTAGACTGCCCGAACACCACTGCACTGCCCTAAACCCTGAAACACCACCCCCAGCACGACCCCCTACACTGCCCGAACACCACTGCCCTAAACCCTGAAACACCACCCCCACACGACCCCCTACACTGCCCGAATACCACTGCACTGCCCTAAACCCTGAAACACCACCCCCTACACTGCCCGAACACCACTGCACTGCCCTAGACCCTGAAACACCACCCCCAGCACGACCCCCTACACTTCCCGAACACCACTGCACTGCCCTAAACCCTAAAACACCACCCCCAGCATTACCCCCTACACTGCCCAAACACAACTGTACTACCCTAAACCCTAGAACACTTCCCCAGCACGACCCCCTACACTACCCGAACACCACTGCACTACCCTAAACCCTAAAATACTACCCCCAGCACAACCCCTACACTACCCAAACACGACTGCACTGCCCTAAACCCTCAAACACTCCCCCAGCATGACCCCCTACACTACCCGAACACCACTGCACTGCCCCAAACCCTAAAACACTCCCCCAGCACGACCCCCTACACTACCCGAACACCACTGCACTGCCCTAAACCCTAAAACACTCCCCCAGCACGACCCACTACACTACCCAAACACCACTGCACTGCCCTAAATCCTAAAACACTACCCCCGCATGACCCCCTACACTACCCAAACACCAATGCACTACCCTAATCCCTAAAACACTACCCCCGCATGACCCCTACACTACCCTAAACCCTAAAACACTACCCCCGCACGACTCCCTACACTACCCAAAGACCACTGCACTACCCTAAACCCTAAAACACGACCTCCTACACTACACAAACACCACTGCACTACCCTAAACCCTAAAACACTACCCCCAGCAGTACCCCTACACTACCCAAACACCACTGCACTAACCTAAACCCTAAAACACTACCCCCAGCAGAACCCCTACACTACCCAAACACCACTGCACTACCCTAAATCACTACCCCCAGCACGACCCCCTACACTACCCAAACACCACTGCACTACCCTAAACCCTAAAACACTACCCCCAGCACGACCCCTACACTACCCAAACACCACTGCACTACCCTAAAGCCTAAAACACTCCCCCAGCACGACTCCCTACACTACCCAAACACCACTGCACTACCCTAAACCCTAAATCTACCCCCAGCATGACCCCCTACACTACACAAACACCACTGCACTACCCTAAACCCTAAAACACTACCCCCAGCACGACCCTCTTCACTACCTAAACACAACTGCACAATTTGTTACAGGCGTTGCAACGCAGGCCTGTGGTGCTTACTGGAAGTACCTAGTGGGCTAGTTGGGCCCCAGGAACCCTCAGGATTCAAGGTGACCTAATCCCCAACTTAAAACGCACCACGGGGCGCGTTTGCACAGTGGTGAAGGGAGGGGGCGGGGCCTCAGGTGACATGTGCGCAGAACACGCCCTGTGGTGCGTTTAGTTGGGGAATTAATTCCCTTTGAATCCTGAGGGACCCTGGGGCCAACTAGCCCACCAGGTACCTTCAGTAAGCACAACAGAGTTGCGTTGCAGAGAGGTGAAAAAGGTGCGTGGCCTCGAACGCCTCTCTGCAACTCAGCTCTGTGGTCCTAACTGTAGGTACCTGAGGGGCTAGTTGGGCCCCAGGGACCTCAGAATTCAAGGGGACTTATCTCGCAACCTAAAACGCGCCACGGGCGTTTTAAGAGGTAGTTTTAATCCCCTGCCCTATTATGTACTAGGGACTTGTAGAGGAGGTCATGCTAATCACAGGGGTACCCCAACGCATAGTGTTCCCTAGTGTATGTAGGTGTTTTCACTGTATTCTAAGTGTCTTTTAGCATAGCACTGGCTCTGGTTAGTCAGAGTCAGTTACCACCAGTACCCGTCTGAAAAAGTTGTGGGCACAGGATGATTTTGCAACAAGGCCTCTTTCTGCTCCTCTGTTGGTTCTTTCTGCACATCTTTTGCTTCTTTCTGTGCGTTTTTCTTCTTTCTTCACATGTCCTACCTCTGTAGGCATAGTTAGAAACTAGCATTTAAAAAAACCTTTGAAATTCACTTAAAAATCATAGGTTTCAGGCACGTTATAGTTAGAAATTATCATTTTATAAACCTTTGAAATTCACTGAAAAAACCATAGGTTTCAGACACGTTATAGTTAGAAATTAGCATTAAAAAACCTTTGAAATTCACTGAAAAACCATAGGTTTTAGGGACAGTTATAGTTAGTTGGACATTTCACTCGTACAAAACCATAGAAATTCCCTCGTTATAGTTAGTTCAGCTAACTATAACTCCCGCCCTGCAATGCACTGCTGATGACGTCACATATTACATCACTCATGACATGGTCAGTGACATCACTGATGACATCACTGATGACATCTCAAATGACATCACTGATGACATCATCCATGTGATAATTTCATGCATCTTCTCACACCCTAATATAACTTTTGATACACCCACTCTAAATTACAGACTGCCATTCTCAAAACCATAGATACTCCAACACCGAAAACTACATACCCACTCACTGATTCTTAGGTATACACACACATCCACTCACTCACCCGTACAGTCACTCATACTTAGTCACTCAGTACAGGACTATCATATGCACTCATACACCTATATAAACACTCACACACCGCCACTCATCCATAGAGGTACTCACACACCTAGTCAGTCATGCAAAAACTTAATCACACACCCATTTACTCACCTATACAGTTATACACACACCAGCTCACTTACTCATACAAATACTAGCACATTCTTACGCTCTTATACAATCACTGATACAAGTACACACTCATCCATACAGCCACTCTCACAATCACACACTCTCACTTATAGCCATTTATATACTCCAACACACATATATACTGCCTTTCACATATGTAGTTACTCACACATGTACCACTGAGATATACATTCAATCACTAACACACCCATACACACACTCACCCACCCATACAGTCCATCACAGATGCACTCTTGAAACCATGCACCCAGTGAATCACCAACTCACACATCTATGCACAGTCACACACACCCCACCCACACAAACACTCAGGCACCCATACAGATACTCAGACAATCAATCAATAACCCATGTAGACACTCATGTAGCTATTCAGAAAGTCATGCAGCCGCTTACAAACCAACAGACAGACGGATACAGACATTCACACAGTTTAGTCACTAACCCATGCATTCAGTAAGATACATTTAATCACTCACTTGTAGAGTCAGTCACTCACGTACTAAATCATCCATTCAGACACTTATACACCCACTCATTCTTCAATACGCCTTTCCCTATATATATTAAACATATTTAAACTTTACAGAAACGCACAGTCACTGGATGATGTCATCAGTGATGTCATCAGTGATGTCATTTGAGATGTCATCAGTGATGTCATCAGTGATGTCACTGACCATGTCATGAGTGATGTAATATGTGACGTCATCAGCAGTGCATTGCGGGGCGCGAGTTATAGTTAGCTGAACTAACTATAACGGGGAATTTCTATGGTTTTGTACGAGTGAAATGTCCAACTAACTATAACTGTCCCTAAAACCTATGGTTTTTTCAGTGAATATATATATATATATTTAAAAAAGAAATTCCCCAACCTTCATGTGATTAAGGAGCCGGCACTCGTTATCATGGGTATTCTCCCGTTTATTGCATTGGCTGCAACACACACACGAATACCACAGGGACGCGTTTCGGCAGTCTCGCTGCCTTTTTCGACCTGTTATGCGCCATATTAGTGCTTCTTTTAAAGCTTGAAAATAGTAAAAATAGAAGATGCCCTTTCCTCAACATAGATTGGGTATGCACTTTTATGTGGGAAATTAACAACTATATACGAAATTGCTCAGAAAAGGTTGCAACAGAGTAAAACCTGCAAGTAACATTGCTTCACAGTTCTTTTACTACCTGTGCTACTGAAGATTATGCCTTTCAGTTCATCTTGTACTAAAAAGTCCCATCATGCATTTCTATATTGCTCGCAAAACCCAGACTGGATTATTACAAGTCCTTAAATTGAAAGATGGCATCGCAGTAATTTCTCTTTAAAAACCCAAAAGTCACGCATTTCTGCAAGTATAAGCAGATTTATTTCCAACGTAGTAGCTCCGCATGTTATATTCAACTCCTTCCACGTACCTCCATTTCCAATGGCAACTTGCTCTTTCACTCGGAAACACCTCACTTGTGAATACAAAAATATCCAATTACCAGGGAGGAGGACTCACAGTGGCGACTTCATGCTGCTAAAACTTAAATCCGTGTGTCCAGTGCAGCCAGTCCCGATAAGCAGTAGTAAGGTCCCATGACACCACCGCAATTTGGATTGCGTAGATATATATATATATATATATATATATATATATATATATATATATATATATATATATGTTTCCTTCCAACGCCCTCGTCCAGAATGCAAGCGCTGCTCATGTGGGGCGGTGCGTAACTTCTCCGGCAGGGCCGCCGGTCAATATTTCACCAGGTATCTCTGCGGGAAGCAGAGATTCTTGAAGAACGCACTCGGGATCGATGGCTATGTAATATATTCAAGTGCAAAAGGCAATAGCCATGCCCAACGCGTTTCGGTTCGCCACTCGAACCTTGCTCACGGGATGTTTTTTTTCTTTCCAAATTCAAAAACAGGCATAATTTATTTCTACTTTTTCAAGCATTTCCTGTTTGTAAGTCGCATAGCATGCTGGTATATGTAGTCCATTACATTTCTTTTTTGGGGCTTTTCAGTATAAAGTGACATTGTGCATGAGGTCAATTTACTAAAGTGATAAAATATCTGCAAAGCTGTGCAGTGATTTAAAAGATTTTTCAATAAATATTGTTTTGAAAAAGATTTTTTGAAACTTTGCAATGGAATTTCATGAGGCAAAACAATTTTATACATGTCAATTACGTATGTCAGTCAAATCTTGTAAGTCGCATGTTAAAAAATTCACACTCTCTAGTGAGTAAGATGATCATTTTTTACGATTTCATCTTATTAATTATTTACTTAGTTCTCTTTAGTGAGTATTATGAACAATGTCTCTTTTCCACATGATGATAAGTCTCAGTTTACATTTATTATTTAGTATTTCTTATGCTCTCCAGTGAGCTTTCAATTCATCAGAGACAGTCCGAGTTGTTTTTTAAAAGATTTTTTTAAAGATGTACATATAGTTCCTCTTCCTGATTCAAACCCAAAGGTGTTATTGTTCTGAACGATACAATATGTTTGGACTCTTTTTACTGTAATAGTCTTTCACGGTTGCCTCCTCTCTCAGATCTGGGGATTTGTTCAATGGCATAGAATTTTAGAACTTCCCATTTGCAGTCGTGGGTTTTTTCCATATGTTTGGCTATGGCGTTGGACCGGTCATTATTTTTGGTAGCTCTAATGTGTTCTAAAATTCTTTTTTTGATCTCACAAGTTGTGCTGCCTATATATTTTAATTTGCATGGGCACTCCACAATGTAAATTACATATTTGCTTTTGCAGGTGATGTGCTGTTTGATTTTCCACTTTACTCCTTTGTTAATTGCCACTTCTTTTTTGCTTTCTGCTATTTGGCATGCTTTGTAGTTTTTACATGGCCAAAAACCTTCTATTTGTGTCCATGATTTAGTTTGTTTTGCTTTGAAGTGGCTGTGTTTTAATCTGTCACCGATGTTTAATGTTCGTCTGTATGTTATATTGGGATGGTTGCCTATTATTCCAGATAAGGTTGGGTCTAGTTGTAAGATTCCCCAATGTTTCTTGATGGTTCTCGACAATTGACTGGCTTCCATTGTGTATGTTGTTATTAATCTAATTTTTGAGGGATCCTCTGTTTCAGGTTGTATAGGATTTTTCAGAATCTCAGTTCGATTTTTTGTTTTTGCTCTCTTTAGGCTCTTATCAATGACTTTTATGGGATATTTTCTCTTTTTAAATCTCAACTGTGCATCTCTGCTATGTTTTCCGAATTCACCTTCAGATGAACAATTTCTCCGTAGCCTTAAAAATTCGCCATATGGAATATTCCATTTTTGATTGATCGGATGGAAGCTGTTTGTGTGAAGAATTGCATTGGTAGCTGTTGCCTTTCTATATAGTGTTGTTTGTAAGGCATATATATATATATATTCACTGAAAAAACCCCAGGTTTCAGGGACGTTGTAGTTAGTTGGACATTTCACTCGTACAAAACCAGAGAAATTCGGCCGTTATAGTTAGTTAAGCTAACAATAACTCGCGCCCCCGCAATGCACTGCTGATGATGTCACATATTACATCATTCATGACATTGAAGAATGAGTGGGTGTATAAGTGTCTGAATGGATGACTTAGTGGGTGTGTGACTGACTGTATAAGTGAGTGATTAAACGTGTCTTACTGAATGCATGGGTTAGTGACTAAACTGTGTGAATGTCTGTATCAGTCTGTCAGTTAGTGTGTAAGCGGCTGCATGGGTTGGTGAGTAGCTACATGAGTGTCTATATGGGTTATTGATTGGTTGTCTGAGTATCTGTATGGGTGCCTGAGAGTCTGTGTGGGTGGGTGGGTGGGGGGTGTGACTCTGTGCATAGATGTGTGAGTGGGTGATTCACTGGGTGTATGCGTTCAAGAGTGCAGCTGGGAAGGCCTGCATGGGTGGGTGAGTGTGTGTATGGGTGTGTTGGTGAGTGAATGGATGTCTCAGTGGTACATGTGTGAGTAACTACATATGTGAAAGGTAGTATATGTGAGTGTTGGAGTATATAAATGACTATATGTGAGAATGAGTTATTGTGAGAGTGGCTGTATGGATGAGTGTGTGCTCTTATCACTGATTGTATAAGAGAGTAAGTATGTGTTAGTATCTGATGAATAAGTGAGGTGGTGTATGTGTATAACTGTATAGGTGAGTAAATGGGAGTGTTATTGATTCTTTGCATGACTGACTAGGTGTGTGAGTCACTCTATGGATGAGTGGCGGTGTGTGAGTGTCTGTATAGGTGTATGAGTGCAAATGATAGTGCTGTATTGGTGAGTGACTGCATGTATGAGTGACTGTATGGGTGAATGAGTGGATGTGTGTGTAGACCTAGGATTCAGTGAGTGGATATGTAGTAACTGGTATTGGTGTGTCTATGGTTTCAAAAATGGTAGTCTGTATTTTAGAGTGGGTGTATCAAAGGTTATATTAGGATGTGAGGAGGTGCATCAGATTATCACGTGGATGATGTCATTAGTGATGTCATCAGTGATGTCATTTCAGATGTCATCAGTGATGTCATCAGTGATGTCACTAACCATGTCATGAATGATGTAATATGTGATGTCATCAGCAGTGCATAGCGGGGCGCGAGTTATAGTTAGCTTAACTAACTATACCAGCCGAATTTCTCTGGTAAGGCCCTAGTACATAATAGGGCAGGGGGATGAAAACTACCTCTAGCTCAGAGGTGCAGAAAGAGGCAAGAGAGGTACAGAAAGAGGCAACAGAGGTGCATAAAGACGCAAGAGAAGTGCAGAAAGAGGCAAGAGAATTGCTAAAAGAAGCAAAAGAGGTGTAGAAAGTAGCAAGAGAAGTGCAGAAAGAGGCAAGTGAGGTGCAGAAACAGGCAAGAAAGGTACAGAAAGAGGGAAGACGAGTGCAGAAAGAGACAACAGGGTGCAGAAAGAAGCAAGACAGGTGCAGAAAGAAGCATGAAAAATGCAGAATGAAGCAATAGGGGTGAAGAAAAAGAGGCAAGAGAAGTGCAGAAAGAAGCAACAGAGATGCAGAAGGAGGCAAGAAAACTGCAGAAAGAGGCAAGAGAGTTGCAGAAACAGGCAAAAGAGGTACAGAAAGAGAGAACAGAGGTGCAGACAGAGGCAAGAGAGGTGCAGAAACAGGTAAAACGGGTGCAGACAGAGGCAAGACGGGTGCAGAAATTTGCAAGAGAGGTGCAGAAAGAAGCAAGAGCAGTGCAAAAGAACCAATAGAGGTGCAAAAAGAGGCAAGTGTGGTGCAGAATGAGGCAAGAGAACTGCAGAAAGAGGCAAGAGAGTTGCAGAAACAGGCAAAAGAGGTACAGAAAGAGGGAACAGGTGGGCAGACTGAGGCAAGAGAGGTGCAGAAAGAGGGAAGAGGAGTGCAGAAAAAGGTAAGAGGGATGCAGAAATTTGGAACAGAGGTGCAGGAAGAAGCCAGAGCAGTGCAGAAAGAACCAACAGAGGTGCAGAAAGAGGCAAGAGGGGTACAGAAAGAGGCAAGTGAAGTGCAGAACGAAGCAAAAGAGGTACAGAAAGAACCAACAGAGGTGGAAAAAGAGGCAAGAGGGGTACAGAAAGAGGCAGGAGGGGTGCAGAAAGAGGAAGAAAACTGCAGAAAGAAGCAACAGGTGCTGAAAGAGGCACAAAGGGTGCAGAAAGAGACAAGACAGGTGAAGAAAGCAGGAACAGAGGTACAGAAAGAGGCAAGAGTGGTGCAGAAAGAAGGAAGAGAGGTGTAGAAAGAGGCAGGAGAGTTGCACAAAGAGGCAAGAGGGGTTCAGAAACAGGCAAAAGGGGTTCAGAAAGAAGTAAGTGAGGTGCAGAAAGAGGCAAGAGAGGTGCACAAAGAGGCAAGAGAGTTACAGAAAGAGGCAAGTGAAGTGCAGAAGGAGGCAAGAGAACTGCAGAAAGAGTGGATGTCTCAGTGGTACATGTGTGAGTAACTACATATGTGAAAGGTAGTATATGTGAGTGTTGGAGTGTTGGAGTATATAAATGACTATATGTGAGAATGAGTTATTGTGAGAGTGGCTGTATGGATGAGTGTGTGCTCTTATCACTGATTGTATAAGAGAGTAAGTATGTGTTAGTATCTGATGAATAAGTGAGGTGGTGTATGTGTATAACTGTATAGGTGAGTAAATGGGAGTGTTATTGATTCTTTGCATGACTGACTAGGTGTGTGAGTCACTCTATGGATGAGTGGCGGTGTGTGAGTGTCTGTATAGGTGTATGAGTGCAAATGATAGTGCTGTATTGGTGAGTGACTGCATGTATGAGTGACTGTATGGGTGAATGAGTGGATGTGTGTGTAGACCTAGGATTCAGTGAGTGGATATGTAGTAACTGGTATTGGTGTGTCTATGGTTTCAAAAATGGTAGTCTGTATTTTAGAGTGGGTGTATCAAAGGTTATATTAGGATGTGAGGAGGTGCATCAGATTATCACGTGGATGATGTCATTAGTGATGTCATCAGTGATGTCATTTCAGATGTCATCAGTGATGTCATCAGTGATGTCACTAACCATGTCATGAATGATGTAATATGTGATGTCATCAGCAGTGCATAGCGGGGGCGCGAGTTATAGTTAGCTTAACTAACTATACCAGCCGAATTTCTCTGGTAAGGCCCTAGTACATAATAGGGCAGGGGGATGAAAACTACCTCTAGCTCAGAGGTGCAGAAAGAGGCAAGAGAGGTACAGAAAGAGGCAACAGAGGTGCATAAAGACGCAAGAGAAGTGCAGAAAGAGGCAAGAGAATTGCTAAAAGAAGCAAAAGAGGTGTAGAAAGTAGCAAGAGAAGTGCAGAAAGAGGCAAGTGAGGTGCAGAAACAGGCAAGAAAGGTACAGAAAGAGGGAAGACGAGTGCAGAAAGAGACAACAGGGGTGCAGAAAGAAGCAAGACAGGTGCAGAAAGAAGCATGAAAAATGCAGAATGAAGCAATAGGGGTGAAGAAAGAGGCAAGAGAAGTGCAGAAAGAAGCAACAGAGATGCAGAAGGAGGCAAGAAAACTGCAGAAAGAGGCAAGAGAGTTGCAGAAACAGGCAAAAGAGGTACAGAAAGAGAGAACAGAGGTGCAGACAGAGGCAAGAGAGGTGCAGAAACAGGTAAAACGGGTGCAGACAGAGGCAAGACGGGTGCAGAAATTTGCAAGAGAGGTGCAGAAAGAAGCAAGAGCAGTGCAAAAGAACCAATAGAGGTGCAAAAAGAGGCAAGTGTGGTGCAGAATGAGGCAAGAGAACTGCAGAAAGAGGCAAGAGAGTTGCAGAAACAGGCAAAAGAGGTACAGAAAGAGGGAACAGGTGGGCAGACTGAGGCAAGAGAGGTGCAGAAAGAGGGAAGAGGAGTGCAGAAAAAGGTAAGAGGGATGCAGAAATTTGGAACAGAGGTGCAGGAAGAAGCCAGAGCAGTGCAGAAAGAACCAACAGAGGTGCAGAAAGAGGCAAGAGGGGTACAGAAAGAGGCAAGTGAAGTGCAGAACGAAGCAAAGAGGTACAGAAAGAACCAACAGAGGTGGAAAAAGAGGCAAGAGGGGTACAGAAAGAGGCAGGAGGGTGCAGAAAGAGGAAGAAAACTGCAGAAAGAAGCAACAGGTGCTGAAAGAGGCACAAAGGGTGCAGAAAGAGACAAGACAGGTGAAGAAAGCAGGAACAGAGGTACAGAAAGAGGCAAGAGTGGTGCAGAAAGAAGGAAGAGAGGTGTAGAAAGAGGCAGGAGAGTTGCACAAAGAGGCAAGAGGGTTCAGAAACAGGCAAAAGGGGTTCAGAAAGAAGTAAGTGAGGTGCAGAAAGAGGCAAGAGAGGTGCACAAAGAGGCAAGAGAGTTACAGAAAGAGGCAAGTGAAGTGCAGAAGGAGGCAAGAGAACTGCAGAAAGAGGCAATTGAATTGCAGAAAGAGGCAAGTGAGGTACAGAAAGAAGCAAGATAAGTGCAGAAAGAAGCAACAGAAGTGCAGAAAGAAGGAACAGAGGTGCAGAAAGAGGCAAAAAAGGTGCAGAAAGACGTAAGAGGAGTACAGAAAGAAGCAAATGAGATGCACAAATAGGCAACAGACATGCATAAAGAGGGAAGAGAGGTGCAGAAAGTTCAAGAGATTTGCAGAAAGAGGCAAGAGAAATGCAGAAAAAGAAAGAAACGTGCAGAAAGAAGCAACAGAAATGCAGAAAGAGGCAAGAGAGGCGCAGAGGGAACCAAGAGTGGCTTGCACATCATTAGTACCAATTTAACACCCACATTTAGCAATAAGTAACAGGTGACCATTCTAGGTTTGCAAAGTGCCTTCCACCACGCTGTAATACTTGTTGCTGCATTTTTGGTAACGTTTGAGCCGTTTGAGCTAGAAACAAGGCTTTTTTTGTTCACATCTTCAGATTAGGGAGCAAATGATGAATTATGAGGCTAATGCAGAAAATGTATAATTGTGCAAAAGTCGGTGCAGCCAAACAGTCACATAATTCCAGTGGCCCTGCTCATACCTCTGATTAGGTCCACAAGGGCTCCTCAGTGATTCCTTCTTTTTTTGTCTCACTGAGTTCATAGTTGAGCTTCTATGGAAACGAGGAAGACTAAACCTGAGGTTACCACTCCACAACACAGACTACCATACCACATAATTACTCTCCATAACACATAATCCCACTCTACATAATTCCTATACACTAAATACCACATACTTTCTATCCACATAATTTCACTGCACAACATACCACATAATTCGACTACACACAACGTACATCCACTCCACTCCAAAAAACATTAGTAAAAAACTTTTGCATTTACAACGCCAATAGCTCTAATTCTCACAAATGCGAAACCTATTACATTGCAAACACTTCTTTAACTAGTAGTCACGTTTGCAGAGTGGTGGAGAAAGGGTGCTGGGCCTCCGACCAGCGCTCAGGAATTCCGCTGCATAGGACTTACAGGAGGTACCAGGAGGGCTTCTTGGCCCCCAAATTCCCTCAGGAGTAAATTGGACTTCATCCCCCATCCCATAGTCTGCCAGGAGGCGCGTTTGCAGAGTGGTGGAGAAAGGGGGGCATGGCCTCCGAAGGCGTCTTGGCAATCCCACTGTGTGGGACTTACTGGAGGTAACAAGAGGGGTAGTTGGCCCCAAGGACATCCTTGGGGGCCAACTACCCCTCCTATTACCTCCAGTTAGTCCCACACAGCAGGATTGCTAAGTTCTCATAGCAGGCCACGTCCCCTTTGCCCACCACTCTGCAAACGCGCTCCCTGGCGCGCTCTTGGATGGGGATTGAAGTCCCCTTCACTGCTGGGGGTCCTTTAGGGGCCAACTAGCCTACCTCTTACCTCCAGTAAGCCCCACACAGTGGGATTGCTGAGAGGTGGACAAAGGCCAAGCCCTCTTTCCCCACCACTCTGCAAACGCGCCTCTTGGCACGTTCTAATTTGGGGTATTAAGTTCCCTTCATTCCTGAGGGTCCCTGGGGTCAACTAGCCCACCAGGTACCTCCAGTAAGCGCCACACACCTGGATTGCTGAGAGTGATCCGAGGCCACGCTCCCTTTTACACCACTCTGCAAACGCGGCTCCTGGCACACTGCTGCTCAAGGGATGAAGTCACCCTTGTGTCCTGAGGTCCTCAGGACACAAGTGGACCTCATCGCCCCACCAGCAGTGTGCCAAGAGGCATGTTTGCAGAGTGGTGTAAAAAGGGGCATGGCCTCGGACCACCTCTCTGCAATCCAGCTGTGTGGTGCTTACTGGAGGTACCTGGTGGGCTAGTTGGCCCCCAGGGACCCTCAGTATTCAAGGGGACTTAATTCCCCAACTAAGAATGAGCCAGGGGGCGCGTTGGCAGAGTCATGCAGGGAGGGGGCGGGGCCTCCGGTGAGTTGCCGGTTTCTTTTTTCTTTATTATAATTTTGTTATTTTATGGGAGGGGGGCCGTGTGGCCCCCCTTCCCTGGGCCACTTTTGGCCCCGGAGACCCCATCCCCCAGGGCCTGGCAGCCTTGTAGTTTTTTTTTTAATTTTGGGGACGGGGGCCATGTGGCCCCCCTCCAGAGGCCAATCATGGCCCGGGGACCCCATCCCTGGGACCTGGACAGCCTTCTTTTTTTATTATTTTTTTTGGGAGGGGGGCCACGTGGCCCCCTCCTCAGGCCAATTATGGCCCAAGGGACCCCATCCCCCGGGGCCGGCCTTTCCGTTTAAAAAAAATAAATTTACTAAAGGGGACGGGGGCCGCGTGCCCCCCTCCCGGGCCACTTCTGGTCCCGTGGACTCCATCCCCTGGGGCCGGCCCTCAAGTTAGGGACCGTGGGGGGAGCCCAATGCCCCCAAGGTCCCAGCCGGTTCCCCGTATCCTGCGGGAGCCAGCATTGCTTTTGGGCAAGGGGAGCTGCTGACATGCAGGAGTTTGCTATGGGAGGGCGGGAGCCATGCTCCTGCCCTGCCATAGCAAACGGCAATGTCCCGGGGGTGGGCACCCCGGGACATTGCAGGAGCCGGCCCTGGGGGGTGGCGGTCCCCAGAGCCATCAAGGGCTCCAGGAGGGGGGCCGCACGGCCCCCCTCTCTACATTTTCAAAGCCTCGGGGAGGTGGTAGTCCCCGGAGCTGGGGGTCTGCTACGGACCCCCGCATTTGAATAATTAATGCCCCGGGGAGGATGGTGGTCCCCGGGGCAGAGTGGGGGGGCAGGAGCCCCCCCACACCTAATTTCTTAATTTAAGCCCCGGGGAGGTGGCGGTCCCAAGGCTTGGGGGGGCCCGCGAGGCCCCCCGCATATAATTAACAATGCCCCGGGGAGGTTGCGGTCCCTGGGGCAGTGTGGGGGGGGCAGGAGCCCCCCATGCATTTTTTTCAAGCCCCGGGGAGGTGACAGTCCCTGGGGCTGTGGGGGCTACGTGCCCCCGCATATTATTTCAAAAGCCTCAGGGAGGTGGCGGTCCCCGAGGCTGCAGGGGCCCCCGTGGGCCCCCGCATACATTATAAATATTGCCCCCGGGACCTGGCCCACCCAGGGGCTTACAGATAACGAAGCGCGGGAGCCTACGCTTCCTTTTTAAATTATTTTTACAGCCGGATTTGCGCACCCAGTTCAAATTCGGACGTTTTGTTATTAAAAAAATGCTTTTTTTGGGCCTGGGGGTCCTTGTGGGACCCCCTGGCAGGCCTTGGGGGTCAGGGTGTTTCTACCCTGCCCCCTTTTCTTGTTTTTCATCTTTTTTTCACCCTGTTTCTTGTGGCTCGGTTACCGAGTCACAAGATGGCTGCCAACACTTCCTGGTTTGGAGTGTTGAAAGCCAATCAGAGTGAAGCTCGTGCCTGGGAGGGTTCGCGAATCCTCCTCAGTGCTCAGATATCGATGTGATATAGGAGGAGAACCGTCCAGTATGCATAACAACTTTTAACACACATTCAAATGGGATTACAAAAATTGTAAATAAACATTGGCGAATCCTTAATAGTGGAGGCATTAATTTACCAAAACCAATCTTCTCTCACAAAAGAGGAAAAAGCATCCGAGATTTGGTCGTGCACACCAGACCAAAAGAGAGCAAAGACGGACAGCAGACGCAAACTACCCTAAGGCCACCAATCTCTGGCCATCATCCTTGTGGCATGTGCAATGTATGTAAACTAACCAAAAAGCAAAGAGATAAGGTTCCAAGATGGGACGAGATGGGACCAAAGAAATTTCACAACATGTAACTCAAAGAATGTGGTTTATCTTATTTCTTGCCCGTGCCTTTTAGAGTACGTAGGAATGACCACACGCCCGTGAAAATAAGAATAGGGGAACATAAAAGCAACATAAAATGCAAAAGAAGCACCACCAAAATGGCAGCCCATTTTTTGGAAAAAGGTCACAAGTGGGAAGATCTCTCGTGGACGATAATTGAACAAATTCAAAACGAGAAGTATTTATTCGAAAAGGAACAGCGTTGGGTGTTCCGTCTGAGAACTCATGAGAAAGGGCTAAATGATGACATTCCTTGGAATCAGCTATAAATACTGAGGATTACAATTAAAATCCCTTAATAGATGCTCTGCTAATAAATTAAGAAGCTATCATATGCCAGGATTTCTAAAGAAATAGCCATAACGAACAAGCCCTGAAAGCCATACTGTATTTTACAAAGGCTCTTTTCAACGTTGTCTTAACAATTACTGCTTCACTTGTGGGAGAATATACAACCTAAAACCCCCGTTTTAAAATGAGCCATGTAAAAACATAATATTTATTTTTCATTTTTTAACAACTAATTTTACGACCCTTTCAGACCCTGGTTTCTATTTTTTCTTTGGCGTTTCTCTGTTTATATCAACGATCAAAAGAAATCCTCAACAAAGTTTTTTCTTTGGCGTTTCTCTGTCTATATCAACGATCAAAATAAATCCTCAACATAGTTTTTCATCAATACCTTCCAACAGGAAGTGTATCAAAAAAACCTCTTTTTCGCCCCATTTACAGGCGGCCATTTTGTTTTTTCCGGGTCTAGTTGTTTTTCTTTCACAGCTGCTTTCAATTGAAGGCGTTTTCCACGCAGAGTCCTTCCTTTAAAAACCGGGGCTTGCACAAATCTCATTTGAGTTCCCGGAGAGCCACGAGAAGGTAATCCTTGGTGATTGAGCAGCATCCAGCATGTAAGTAAGACAAGGGCATGTCTTTAAAAAGCCCAAGATACCGCGACCCACACGGAGGAGAAATGACTCTGATGTTTAACTTAGCCTTTACATCTATGTTTCCCCACGTTTACAGTATCAATGTGAAGGCGCCTTTACACCCATCGTGGCATCTCATGGAGCGGACACGTTAATATACGAATGTATGTATTATTTTTTTAAATATAACATTTAACGGCACGTCTCTCTGAGAGCATGAGTATTAAAAAACCCCCTTTTTTTTTAACGGCACCCCACGGGATCACTTCCTATTAAGAGAGCGGATGCACACATAAGGGGATTAATTTACGCCCATAGTGGACATATGATAAATCCAAGAATCCTGTAAAACTATATCTTATTTCTACTTCCACGTGAGTGTGAATGTATGTTTGGTTAACAAAAGGAGCATGTATAAGAGCCACCTTTTTAGATGTATAGAGATCCTGTATGCATGGGAACCGGATGCTGACACCATAAGGATTCCTTTAAAAACCACTACTTTGGATGTATGAAATTCTGGGCTCAGAAAATACCAGATACAAACAACAAGAGTAGTGTTTCTATAGCTAAAAATACCCTATTGGGTGAAACGGAAAATATATCACAGTGACAGACAATATTATCGTTTCCACGTGATGGTGATGTGAATATGAAGGGGATAAACGATAAGAGCTATTGTTTATCCACAATGTTTTTTAATTTTCAGGTTTCATTATAGGATATACAATTGGTATATTGTGTTTACTACCCTATTCGGGTGCATGAAAGAGTATGTGTGACCAGTAGGCATATGTACATTTATTATATCACCCAGTGAGGTGCAATAGGGATCGTTTTTGGTCCTGAGGAAGTAAGCCAAGGGATGGCTTCTGAAACATGTCGACCCTGTAGAAAGTGACCCATCAAAGTACACTATCTACACCTCCCCACTTTTATTATTCTCAGCTAGGGAAGCAAATAAAGTGTATTTTTTCCACTAGCCAGGGAATTTTTAATCATCACATATATATAGTTTTTCACGACCCCACGCATTACACATATACACTAATCACTAAATTAAGTGCTCCCGCGTCTACGTAGGTAGTAGCACGCCCGTCCCGTAGAGGGGCGGGAAGACCCCAATGATGAAGCATGACACTGAATCAGGTTTCAGTGTGTGAGGGGTATTTAACAATTTTTTGAATACTGTCCTTCCTACCAATTAGAGAAGGATGTTTCTAGACATCATCATTGGAACATATAAAAAACACCTGCAGTAAAACTGAATATACACTTATACCCATATATATCTTTATGTAAATATTGGTAATATGTAGAAAAGGCAAGGTTTAGGGACTGGCAAGTGTGCGCACTTGCCAAGTCGACATGACAGTCCTAGACTGCACACAGGCTCTGCAATGGCAGGCCAGAGTTACCTTCTAAAGGCTGCTTCTGTGGGTGGCACAATCAGTGCTGCAGCCCACTAGCAGCATTTGATTTACAGGCCCTGGGCACACACAGTGCACTATACTAGGGTCTGACAAGTAAATCAAATATGCCAATCATGGAATCACTAATCCATAACAACAATTTACAAAGCGAGCACTTGCACTTTGGTACTGAACAGCAGTGGCAAAGTGCCCAAAGCATCTAGACCAGCAGAACGGAGTCCAACACACAGCAAAAACACAGGAGGCAAAGGCAAATAATGCAGGGGAGACCCACGCCCATGGTGCCAGGTCTAACACGTGTCCCCTCCAGCTGAAATGTGGGGAGAACTGCCCACCCTCTTGGGAGTTCTCTTCACTAAGGCAGAAAAATCTGAACAGACCATCGACATTGGCGTGTTCTGTACCAGGGCAGTGTTCCACCGTAAAGTCCATCCCCTGTAGGGAAATGGACCACCTCAACAGCTTTGGATTCTCACCCCTCATTTGCATCAACCATCTGAGGGGTCTGTGGTCTGTCTGAACCTGGAAGTGAGTCCCAAACAAGTATGGCCTCAGCTTCTTCAGCGCCCAGAACACAGCAAATGCCTCACGCTCAATCGCACTCCACCACTGTTCCCATGGAAGTAACCTCCTACTAATGAAGGTTACAGGTTGGTCTAGGCCCTCTTCATTCAGCTGTGAGAGCACAGCCCCCACACCATGCTCTGAAGCATCTGTCTGCACAATGAACTCTTCTGAGAAGTTGGGTGCCTTAATGGCAGATTTCAGGGCATCAAAAGCCTTCTGGCAGGTGTCAGTCCAATTCACTTTCCTGGGCTGCTTCCTGCAAGTCAGCTCTGTCAAGGGGGCAACAATGGTGCCATACACCTTGACAAATCTCCTGTACTACCCGGTGAGTCCTAAAAGGGCTCTCACCTCTGTCTGAGTCTTGGGGACTTCCCAAGCCATAATGGTATCAA
Organism: Calotriton arnoldi; assembly: GCA_963921515.1. Taxonomy (NCBI): domain Eukaryota; kingdom Metazoa; phylum Chordata; class Amphibia; order Caudata; family Salamandridae; genus Calotriton; species Calotriton arnoldi. Next base: position 785,601 of record CAWUFW010001896.1, read on the forward strand.
TCTTGGGCTGTAGGGGCACCACCTCGCCGCTCCCCACCTGGTGTTCCAAGTACACCACTGACCCTGCCCGATCTGGCACTTGCTTGCCTTTATCGTGAGGCCTGCCCTCCGCTGCACCTTCAACACTTCCCAGAGGTGGTGCAGATGTTCCTCCCAAGTGGCACTGAACACTGTATGTCATCCAGGTAGGCAGCACTGAAATCCTCCAGCCCAACCAACACCTGGTTGACCAAAGGTGGCAGGGGCATTCTTCATTCCAAAGGGCATCACCGGAATTGGTAGTGCCCATCGGTGTGGAGAATGCTGACCTTTCTCTTGCCCCATCAGTTAAGGCGGTCTGCCAGTACCCAGATGTTAAGTCAAACGTACTGCTGTACCGGGCAGCCCAGAACCGATCTATGAGCTCATCAGCTCTGGGGATGGGGTGTGCATCAGTCCTGGTGACTGAATTGAGCCCTCAGAAGTCCACATAGAACTGGAGTTCTGGTGTGGCACAGGGTGCGGCAGCCTTCAGGACCAAGACCACTGGGCTGGCCCAAGGGCTGTTTGAGGGCTCAATCACCCCTAGCGCTAACATCATGGAGACCTCCTTGATGCAACCTCTGACCCTGTCAGTCACTCTGTAAATCTTATGTTGTACTGTCGGACTGTCCCCAGTGTCCACATCATGGAAGGACCCCTGAGTGATGCCATGGGTCAGGGAGAACAGATCATAAAACTGCCCCAACAGTTGGCAGCAGTCACTCTGCTGTTCAGGGGTCAGGGCGGGAGAGAGGTTTACACCATCCACTGACCCATCTTGCTTCTTTGCAGACAGGAGGTCAGGAAGAGGCTCATTCTCCTCCTCCATTCCAGCATATGTTGCTAGGAGCATGCCCACTTCGGACCTCTCCAAGTGGGGCTTCAGGCGGTTCACATGTAGGACCCGCAAAGGGTTCCTAGGAGACTGCAAGTCCACCAAGTAGGTGACGTTACTCTTGCACTCCACCACCTCAAATGGTCTGGTCCAATTATCCTGGAGCGCACAAGGCTCCACTGGGGCCATGACCCATACTTTCTGTCTAGGCTGAAACTGGATCAGAGTGGCATTCTGATCGTACCAGCATTTCATTTCCTCCTGGCTGGCTTCCAGATTTGCCTGAGTGAGTTGTCTGAAGTGCTTAGTCTGGTTTCTGAAGACCAGCATGTAGCTATATACATCCTAGGGAGGTTTACTGGGAGCTTTCTCCCAGCCTTTTTTCACCAGACTTAGAGGTCCTTTTACAGGATGGCCGTACAGCAGCTCAAAGAGACTGAACCCTAAGGACTTCTGGGCACCTCTCTGCAAGCAAACAAAAGGCATGGGATGAGGACGTCCCACTTATGCCTCATGGGTTCACCAAGACCCATAATCATGCCCTTCAGGGTCCGGTTGACTCTCTCAACCAGCCCATTACCTTGGGGGTGGTAAGGAGTGGTGAACTTGTATGTAACACCGCACTCCTGCCACAGGGACTTCATATACTTCGATATGAAGTTGGTACCATGGTCGGACCCCACCTCTCTGGGGAACCCCACACTGGAGAAAATCCCCATCAATGCACAACCCACCATGGGGGCCGTCACAGTCCGGAGAGGGATCGCTTTTGGGTACCGGGTGGCATGGTCCACCAAGACCAGGATGAATCTGTTGCCCATGGCTGTCTTGAGATCCAGAGGCCCTACAATGTCAATACCCACCCTTTCAAAGGGGGTGCTGACTACAGGGAAAGGTTGGAGAGGAGCCTTGCACTTCTTCCCACTCTTACCACTTGCCCGGCAAGTCTGGCAAGACCTATAGTGAGCATCTGAATGCTTGCGCATCTGGGGCCAGTAAAAGTGGGTGACAAGCCTCTCAAAGGTCTTGTCTTGCCCAAAATGCCCTGCCAAAGGCACATCATGAGCCAGACCCAGTAGGAAGGCTCTGAAGCGCTGTGGTACCACCAGCACACGGGCTGACCCAGGGTCAGCAACCTTAGGCTTGCTATACAGGAGACCATTCTCCCAGTATATCCAATGTGACTCGGACTGATAACCTGCTGCCTGGTTTGCAGCCTGCTGCCGCAAACCAATGAGAGAAGGGCACGTCTGTTGCTCTTGGCAGAACTCCTCCCTGGTGGGCCCTCCTTCTTGCTGCCAATGGGTCAGCTCAGGCAGGTCCCCCAGTTCAGCCACTTGTTCCCCTGTAGGCTCCAGGGCATCCCCCTTAAGGTTTGCCTCCTCCTCGACCGTGGGAACTTCGGGGGCTGGTGTCCCACGCCCCCTGCTTCTTCTCTTCCTGGCAGGCACCTGGGCCACTCTTTCAGACTCCAGGTCCTCTTGAATGCCCTTACAGGTTGCCATAGACCGAGTGGTCACACACGCCCACACACGCAGACCCAATATCTCTAAATGAGACCTCCGCTCCACCTTCACCCAAGGGTAGCTCTCCAAATCACTGCCTAGCAGACAGTCAACAGGCATGGCTGGCCTCACAGCTACTCTCAAGGTACCTGAGACCCCCCCTCCACTCAAAGGGAACCTGTGCCACTTTGCAGAGGCACTCTGAGTTGTCAGCGGCAACTACTGGGTAGAATGTGCCGGGGACCACCTGCTCTTCAGACACCAGCCGAAAACTGACAACTGTCACACTGGCTCCAGTGTCTCTCAGAGCCTCCACACTATGGCCATTGATGGTCACCCACTACCTGTACTTTTTAGTGTTATCAGGCAGATGAGCACTTGGACCCATCTCACTGTCTCCTAAAGAGACCAGGGACATCTCTGCGGGACCCCACCCACCTTGGGCACCCAACTTCTCCCCCAAGGCTAAACTAGCCAGTTCCTGGGGCGGTGCACCAGTGGGTATGGTGGTAACCGGTTTGGGACACTTAGGATCCCCCCGGAAGTGACCCACCTGACCACAACTAAAACAAGTCTTGGGATCCCTCTGAACAGGCTTACCTGTCGAGACCCATGGTTTCTTTTCATTGGGAGGCTGGGAACCCATACCTTGGTTCCCTTGGGGATTACTTTGGGGCCATTTTTGGAACTCCTTTTGTTTACCCTTGTCCCCCCACTCTTCTGCTGGGGACCCTGCCCACCTTTGGCGGAGTCTCCCACATGACCTTTGTGGACCGTGGTATTGACACAGCGGTCCGCCTCCACAGCAAGCTTCCTGGGGTCAGCAAGCTTACTATCTATCAGGTGCTGGCGTAGCTCTGGAAAACAACTACTAGACAAGTGCTCCCATGCAACCAAATCATAGAGCCCCTGCAAATCAGTTACCTTGCTACCCTTCACCCATCCAACCAGTGCTCTGCAAAAATAAGATACATATTCCACCCAAGTACTTGACTCCAGCTTCTTACAGTTTGTAAATTTCTGCCTATAAAGCTCTGGGGTCAACCCATACCTGGCTATCAAGGCTTCCTTCATGGGGGCATAGGACATCTGATCCACAGTGGGCAAAGCTAGCAATTTCTCCCTTCCTTCACTGATGAAGCGGCACCACAACCCCGCTCCCCAATATCTCTCAGGGACCCGGTGGGACCTCATCGCTACTTCATAGGCCTTAAACCACTGCCCAATGTCCTCATGCTTCATGAAATCTTTGATAACATCTTTGGGAATGTATACCTTTCCTTCCCCAGGCACTGATGGTGTGCTGCCAGCAGTGCGATTGATCTCTAAACTCTTTGCTTTCAGATCCAACCCCCTCAACTCTCTCTAATGCTCTAAAAGCATCTTCTTTTCCTCCATGGTCAATTTCTTGCTCTCCAACTTCAATCTCTTATTCTCTAAGTCACCCTGGCTCCCCAGCTTGAGCTTAGCAAGCTCCAATTCATGCACTCTGCTTCTCTCCCTGTCCTCCAACTCCTCTGGAGACAGACCCTTTGAAGACACACTGCTACCCACCCTGGAAGGCTACTTCCCCCCAGTCAGGCCCAATAGCCCCTCCTGCTGCCCATCTAAATTCTCTCCCTCCACCATAGGCTCTTCAGGATGCTCACTGGCATTCCTAGATTCCAACTATGCCCTCATCGCCTTTTGTTATTCCTCCTTTCTGGTGAGGCCTCTCACAGGGATTTTACATTTTTTGCAGACAGCTTTGAGTTGTGCCACATTGTAGGTATCAACCCTCTCTTCTTCAAATTCAGTATCCACAGATGCAATGGATGCTGGTTTACTCATGGTGAAAATTGGCAGTTCTCAAGATGCAAAAAATTCCCAGGAAAAAAACTCTACCAAATGTATGTGGTTGCGTAATGGTCTGCACTCACTAGTAGTGTACACCAATTACTGTATGTAAATCAAAATTGCAAGTCCAGGACCCTCACCGCTGACCACCAATGTTAGAAATGGGGGTCTCCAGTTGGCAGAGGTAGGGACCTTTGTCCAAATAGGGACCCTTGCTTCTAGTCAGGGTAAGGGGGATACAGTTCTAAAATAGCCCCTGCTCACCCCCTTGGTAGCTTGGCACAAGCAGACAGGCTTATCTCAGAGGCAGTGTGTAAAGTATTTGTGAACACAGACAGTAATACAGTGAAAACACTACAAATGGACACCTCACCAGTTTAGAAAAATAAGAAATCTTTATCTAAACCAAACAAGACCAAACAACAAAAATCCAAAATACAGTAATCAAAATATGACAGTTCTGTCCATAACAAACTATGGATGCAACACTTTCAACATAAAGTACCTTGGATGCGTCACAGTCACAAATAAAAACAGCCAGAGGGAAGGTGATGCATTGGTTCCTTACGCCCAGGGAAGGTGATGCGTCGGTTCCTTACTTCAGGGGAGGTGATCTGTCGGTTCCTTACTGCCACACAGGGGAGGTGATGCGTCAGTTCCTTACTGAAGGGGAGGTGATGCGTCGGTTTCTTACTGTGCCGGGAGGTGATGTGTCAGTTTCTTACTGCGGCCCTGGTGTTCTTGTAGACTTCGCGCACCAGTGCGAAGTGTTGCGCACTGGAGGTGAGGCGTCGCTTTGCGAGGCTTCGCGTTGTCTAGCGTCGGTGTTGGGGGCTGCACGGCGAGGCTTTGCAACACCCGGCGGGACACGGCGTGGCTTCGCGTCGCCCAGCGTCGGTTCCGAAAGGCTTTGCACAGATTTGCGATGCTTCACGACGGTTCTTGCAGAGAGCAGCTGCAAAACCCACTTCTGAGGCATTTTGACTGCAGGATGCACCTCAGGCAAGGGTAGGACTCACAGATGGCAGAGTCCAGCAGCACCTGCAGAGTTGCAGGAAGTCTTTTGTGTACCTGAGACTTCTTAACAGGAGGCAAGCTCTATTTCAAGCCCTTGGAGATCTTCTTCAAGCAGGGGACACAGCACACAGCAAAGTCCTTTCTCCTCTCCTTTGCAGAAACAGCCACTGCAGGCCAACCCCAGACAGCAAACAGCACAGGGGCAGTATTCCTCCTCAGTTTCTCCAGCTCTTCTCCTTGGCAAAGGTTCCTCTTGATTCCCAGAAATGATCTAAAAGTCTTGGGTCTGGGCCCCTCTTTTTATACACCAAAATCCTTTGTTCTCTGAAGGCAGAGAGTGTTTGTACCCAGCCAAAACTAATTCTGTCCTCACTGGTGCAGCCTCCTGGCAGGAGGTGGAGACAGCATTGTTGAAGGCAGACCAGGCCCATTCAGGTGAAAGGAAATCTCCTCCCCCTACTCTAAATGCAGCCCAGGTCTATTCAGCCCAGCCCTGACTCATCAGACTTCTGGAGCCGCTGCCCCTCTCCAGCCACTGTCATCCAAAAGCCAGACATGCAATACAGATCTAGCAGAGGCACACTGGATGGTTAGGCAAGAAAATACCTACTTTCTAAAAGTGATATTTTCAAACACAGAATGTAAAAATCACCCTCACTAAAAGATGCATTTTAACATTCTGAGTTCAGGCATACTAAACTTTATTTTTCTACCTTGTTCCCAGGGCCAGTTATGTTTATAAGATGTTATAAACAAACTCCCCATTCTGTCCTATGGGACCGGGTAGCCTTGCAACAGTGAAAAACGAAATTGGCAGTATTTCACTATCAGGACATGCCACACACATCAGGGCATGTCCTACCTTTCACATACAATGCACCCTGCCCACAGGGGTACCTTGGGCCTACCTTAGGGGTGGCTAATATGTAGAAAAGGGAAGGTTTAGGGGCTGGCAAGTGTGTGCACTTGCCAAGTCGACATGACAGTCCTAGACTGCACACAGGCTCTGCAATGGCAGGCCAGAGTTACCTTATAAAGGCTGCTTCTGTGGGTGGCACAATCAGTGCTGTAGCCCACTAGTAGCATTTGATTTACAGGCCCTGGGCACACACAGTGCACTATACTAGGGTCTGACAAGTAAATCAAATATGCTAATCATGGAATCACCAATCCATATCAACAATTTACAAAGGGAGCACTTGCACTTTTGCATTGAACAGCATTGGCAAAGTGCCGAAAGCATTTAGACCAGCAAAACGGAGTCCAACACACAGCAAAAATACAGGAGGCAAAGGCAAAAAATGCAGGGGAGACCCACCCCAATGGTGCCAGGTCTAACACGTGTCCCCTCCAGCTGAAATGTGGGGAGAACTACCCACCCTCTTGAGAGTTCTCTTCACAAAGGCGGAAAAATCTGAACAGACCATCGGCATTGGAGTGTTCTGTACCAGGGCGGTGTTCCACCGTAAAGTCCAACCCCTGTAGGGAAATGGAAAACCTCAACAGCTTTGGATTCTCACCCCTCATTTGCATCAACCATCTGAGGGGTATGTGGTCTGTCTGAACCCGGAAGTGAGTCCCAAACAAGTATGGCCTCAGCTTCTTCAGCGTACAGACCACAGCAAATGCCTCACGCTCAATCGCACTCCACCTCTGTTCCAGTGGAAGTAACCTCCTACTAATGAAGGCTACAGGTTGGTCTAGGCCCTCGTCATTCAGCTGTGAGAGCAAAGCCCCCACACCATGCTCTGAAGCATCTGTCTGCACAATGAACTCTTCTGAGAAGTTGGGTGCCTTAAGCACGGGCGCTGTGCACATGGCAGATTTCAGGGCCTCAAAAGCCTTCTGGCAGGTGTCAGTTCAATTCACTTTCCTGAGCTGCTTCCTGGAAGTCAACTCTGTCAAGGGGGCAAATATGGTGCCATACTCCTTGACAAATCTCCTGTAATACCCGGTGAGTCCTAAAAGGGCTCTCACCTCTGTCTGAGTCTTGGGGGGTTCCCAAGCCAGAATGGTATCAATCTTGGGCTATAGGGGCGCCACCTGGCCGCTACCCACCTGGTGTCCCAAGTACACCACTGAACCCTGCCCGATCTGGCACTTGCTTGCCTTGATCGTGAGGCCTGCCCTCCGCTGAGCCTTCAACACTTCCCAGAGGTGGTGAAGATGTTCCTCCCAAGTGGCACTGAACACTGTATGTTCTCCAGGTAGGCGGCACTGAAATCCTCCAGCCGAACCAACATCTGGTTGACCAACCTCTGAAAAGTGGCAGGGGCATTCTTCATTCCAAAGGGCATCACCCAGAATTGGTAGTGCCCATCTGGTGTGGAGAATGCTGACCTCTCTCTTGCCCCATCAGATAAGGCGATCTACCAGTACCCAGATGTTAAGTCAAATATACTGAGGTACCGGGCAGCCCCCATCCGATCGATGAGCTCATCAGCTCTGGGGGTGGGGTGCGAGTCAGTCCTGGTGACTGAATTGAGCCCTCGGTAGTCCACACAGAACCAGAGTTCTGGTGTGGCACCGGGTGCGGCAGCCTTCGGGACCAAGACCACTGGGCTGGCCCAAGGGCTGTTTGAGGGCTCAATCACCCCTAGCGCTAACATCTTAGAGACCTTCTCCTTGATGCAAGCTCTGACCCTGTCAGTCACTCTGTAAATCTTATGTTGTACTGGAGGACTGTCCCTAGTGTCCAAATCATGGACGCACCACTGAGTGACGCCAGGGGTCAGGGAGAACAGATCAAAAAACTGTCCCAACAGTTGGCGGCAGTCACTCTGCTGTTCAGTGGCCAGGGCGGGAGAGAGGTTCACACTGTCCACTGACCCGTCTTGTTCCTTTGCAGACAGGAGGTCAGGAAGAGGCTCAGTCTCCTCCTCCATTCCAGCATCTGTTGCTAGGAGCATGCCCACTTCTGACCTCTCCAAGTGGGGCTTCAGGCGGTTCACATGTAGGACCCGCAAAGGGTTCCTAGGAGACTGCAAGTACACCAATAGGTGACGTTACTCTTGCACTCTACCACCTCAAATGGTCCGGTCCAATTATCCTGGAGCACACAAGGCTCCACTGGGGCCATGACCCATACTTTCTGTCTAGGCTGAAACTCGATCAGAGTGACCTTCTGATCATACCAGCGTTTTATTTCCTCCTGACTGGCTTCCAGAGTCGCCTGAGCGAGTTGTCTGAAGCGCTTAGTCTGGTTTCTGAAGACCAGCATGTAGCTATATACATCCTAGGGAGGTTTACTGGGAGCTTTCTCCCAGCCTTCTTTCACCAGACGTAGAGGTCCTCTTACAGGATGGCCGTACAGCAGCTCAAAGAGACTGAACCCTGAGGACTTCTGGGCACCTCTCTGTAAGCAAATAAAAGGCATGGTAAGAGGACGTCCTACTTATGCCTCATGGGTTCACCAAGACCCATAATCATGCCCTTCAGGGTCCGGTGGCATCTCTCAACCAGCCCATTACCTTGGGGGTGGTAAGGAGTGGTGAACTTGTATGTAACACCACACTCCTGCCACAGTGACTTCATATACTTCGATATGAATTTGGAACCACGGTCGGACACCACCACTCTGTGGAACCCCACTCTGGAGAAAATCCCCATCAATGCACAACCCACCACCGGGGCCGTCACAGTCCGGAGAGGGATGGCTTCCGGGTACCGGGTGGCATGGTCCACCAAGACCAGGATGAATCTGTTGCCCATGGCTGTCCTGGGATCCAGAGTCCACACAATGTCAATACCCACCCTCTCAAAGGTGGTGCTGACTACAGGGAAAGGTTGGAGATGAGCCTTGCACTTCCTCCCACTCTTACCACTTGCCTGGCAAGTCTGGCAAGACCTATAGTGAGTATCTGAATGCTTGCGCATCTAGGGCCAGTCAAAGTGGGTGACAAGCCTCTCAAAGGTCTTGTCTTGCCCCAAATGCCCTGCCAAAGGCACATCATGAGCCAGACCCAGTAGGAAGGCTCTGAAGCACTAGGGTACCACCAGCACACAGGCTGACCCAGGCTCAGCAACCTTAGGCTCGCTATACAGGAGACCATTCTCCCAGTATATCCAATGTGACCCAGACTGATAACCTGCTGCCTGGTTTGCAGCCAGCTGCCACAAACTAATGAGAGAAGGGCACATCTGCTGCTCTTGGCAGAACTCCTCCCTGGTGGGCCCTCCTTCTTGCTGCCAATGGGTCAGCTCAGGCAGGTCCCCCAGTTCAGCCACTTGTTCCCCTGTAGGCTCCAGGGCATCCCCCTCAAGGTTTGCCTCCTCCTTGACTATGGGAACTTCGGGGTCCCGTGCCCCCTGCCTCTTCTCTTCCTGGCAGGCACCTGGGCCACTCTTTCAGGCTCCAGGTCCTCTTGAATGCCCTTACAGGCTGCCATAGACTGAGTGGTCACACACGCCCACTCAGGCAAACCCAATATCTCTAAATGAGACCTCCGCTCCACCTTCACCCAAGGGGAGCTCTCCAAATCATTGCCTAGCAGACAGTCAAAAGGCATGGCTGGCCTCACAGCTACTCTCAAGGTACCTCAGACCCCCCACTCAAACGGAACCTGTGCCACTTTGCAGAGGCACTCTGAGATGTCAGCGGCAACTACTGGGTAGAATGTGCCAGGGACCACCTGCTCTTCAGATACCAGCCGACAACTGTCACACTGGCTCCAGTGTCTCTCAGAGCCTCCACACTATGGCCTTTGATGGCCACCCACTGCCTGTACTTTTTAGTGTTATCAGGCAGATGAGCCCTTGGGACCATCTCACTGTCTCCTAAAGAGACCAGGGACATCTCTGCGGGACCCCACCCACCTTGGGCACCCAACTTCTCCCCCAAGGCTACACTAGCCAGTTTCCGGGGCAGTGCACAAGTGGGTGCGGTAGTAACCGGTTTGTGACACTTAGGATCCCCCGGAAGTGGCCCACCTGACCACAACTAAAACAGGTCTTGGGACCCCTCTGAACAGGCTTACCTGTTGGGACCCATGGTTTCTTTTCAGTGGGAGGCTGGGAACCCTTACCTTGGTTCCCTTGGGGATTACTTTGGGGCCCTTTTTGGAACGCCTTTTGTTTACCCTTGTCCCCCCCACTCTTCTGCTGGGGTCTCTGCCCACCTTTGGTGGAGTCTCCCACATGACCTTTGTGGACCCTGGTACTGACACAGCCGTCCGCCTCCACATCAAGCTTCCTGGGGTCAGTCAGCTTACTATCAATCAGGTGCTGGCGTAGCTCTGGAAAACAACTACTAGACAAGGGCTCCCATGCAACCAAATCATAGAGCCCCTGCAAATCATTTACCTTGCTACCCTTCACCCATCCATCCAGTGCTCTGCAAAAATAAGATACATATTACGCCCAAGTACTTGACTCCAGCTTCTTACAGTTTGTAAATTTCTGCCTATAAAGCTCTGGGGTCAACCCATACCTGGCTATTAAGGCTTCCTTTGTGGGGGCATAGGACATGTGATCCTCAGTTGGCAAAGATAGCAATGTCTCCCTTCCTTCACTGATGAAGCAGCCCCACAACCCCGCTCCCCAATCTCTCTCAGGGACCCGGTGGGACCTCATCGCTAATTCATAGGCCTTAAACCACTGCCCAATGTCCTCATGCTTCATGAAATCTTTGATAACATCTTTGGGAATGTATACTTTTGCTACCCAAGGCACTGATGGTGTGCTGCCACCAGTGGGATTGATCTCTAAACTCTTTGCTTTCAGATCCAACTCCCTCAACCCTCTCTCATTCTCTAAGAGCATTTTCTTTTCCTCCATGGCCAATTTCTTGCTCTCCAACTCCAATCTCTTATACTCTAAGTCACCCTGGCTCCCCAGCTTGAGCTCAGCAAGCTCCAATTCATGCACTCAGCTTCTCTCCCTGTCCTCCAACTCCTCTGGAGACAGACCCTTTGAAGGCACACTGCTATCCACCCTGGAAGGCTACTTCCCCCAGTCAGGCCCAACAGCCCCTCCTGCTGCCCATCTAAATTCTCTCCCTCCACCATAGGCTCTTCAGGATGCTCATTGGCATTCCTAGATTCCAACCAGGCCCTCAGCGCCTTTTGGTATTCCTCCTTTCTGGTGAGGCCTCTCACAGACATTTTACATTTTTTGCAGACAGCTTTGAGTTGTGGCACAGTGTATGTATCAACCCTCTCTTCTTCAAATTCAATATCCACAGATGCAATGGATGCTGGTTTACTCATGGTGAAAATTGGCAGTTCTCAAGATGCAAAGAATCCCCAGGAACAAAACTCTACCAAATGTATGTGGTTGCGTAATGGTCTGCACTCACTAGTAGTGTACACCAATCACTGTATGTAAATCACAAATGCAAGTCCAGGATCCTCACCGCTGACCACCAATGTTAGAAATGGTGGTCTCCAGTTGGCAGAGGTAGGTACCTTTGTCCAAATAGGGACCCTTGCTTCTAGTCAGGGTAAGGGGTATACAGTTCTAAATTAACCCCTGCTCACCCCCTTGGTAGCTTGGCACGAGCAGAGAGGCTTATCTCAGAGGTAGTGTGTAAAGCATTTGTGAACACAGACAGTAATACAGTGAAAACACTACAAATGGACATCACACCAGTTTAGAAAAATAAGAAATCTTTATCTAAACCAAACAAGACCAAATAACAAAAATCCACAATACAGTAATCAAAATATGACTCTCAAAAGGTATAAACAGTTCTGTCCATAGCAAACTAGGGATGCAACACTTTCAACACAAAGTACCTTGGATGCGTCACAGTCGCAAATAAAAACAGCCACAGGGAACGTGATGCATCGGTTCCTTACGCCCAGGGAAGGTTATGCATCGGTTCTTTACTTCAGGGGAGGTGATGCGTCGGTTCCTTACTGAAGGGGAGGTGATGCGTCGGTTTCTTACTGTGCGGGGAGGTGATGCGTCAGTTTCTTACTGCGGCCCTGGTGTTCTTGTAGACTTCGCGCCCCAGTGAGATGTGTTGCGCACCGGAGGTGAGGCATCGCTTTGCGAGGCTGCGCGTTGTCCAGCGCCGGTGCTGGGGGCTGCGCGGCGATGCTTCGCGACACCTGGTGGTTTCGAGAGGCTTTGCATGGTTTTGCGATGCTTCGCATCGGTTCTTGCAGAGAGCAGCTGCAAAACCCACTTCTGAGGCCTTTTTACTGCAGGAGGCACCTCAGGCAAGGGTACGACTCACAGATGGCAGAGTCCAGCAGCACCAGCAGAGTTGCAGGAAGTATTTTGTGTTCCTGAGACTTCTTAACAGGAGGCAACCTCTATTTCAAGCCCTTGGAGATCTTCTTCAAGCAGGGGACACAGCACACAGCAAAGTCCTTTCTCCTCTCCTTGGCAGAAACAGCCACTGCAGGCCAACCCCAGACAGCAAACAGCACAGGGGCAGTATTCCTCCTCAGTTTCTCCAGCTCTTCTCCTTGGCAAATGTTCCTCTTGATTCCCAGAAATGATCTAACAGTCTGAGGGCTAGGCCCCTCTTTTATACACCAAAGTTCTTTTCTCTCTGAAGGCAGAGAGTGTCTGTACTCAGCCAAAACCAGTTCTGTCCTCACTCGTGCAGCTTCCTGGCAGGAGGTGGAGACAGCATTGTTGAAGGCAGACTAGGCCTGACTCATCAGGCTTCTGGAGCCGCTGTCCCTCTTCAGCCCCTGTCATCCAAAAGCCAGACATGCAATACACAAACCTAGCAGAGGCACACTGGATGGTTAGGCAAGAAAATACCTACTTTCTAAAAGTGGTATTTTCAAACACAGAATGTAAAAATCACCCTCACTAAAAGGCGCATTTTAACATTCTGAGTTCATGCATACTAAACTTTATTTTTCTACCTTGTTCCCAGGCCAGTTATGTTTATAAGATGTTATAAACAAATTCCCCATTCTGTCCTATGGGAACAGGTAGTCTTGCAATAGTGAAAAACGAAATTGGCAGTATTTCACTATCAGGACATGCCACACACATCAGGGCATGTCCTACCTTTCACATACAATGCACCCTGCCCACAGGGGTACCTTGGGCCTACCTTAGGGGTGACTAATATGTAGAAAAGGGAAGGTTTAGGGACTGGCAAGTGTGTGCACTTGCCAAGTCGACATGGCAGTCCTAGACTGCACACAGGCTCTGAAATGGCAGGCCAGGGTCACCTTTTACATGCTGCTTCTGTGGGTGGTACAATCAGTGCTGCAGCCCACTAGCAGCATTTGATTTACAGGCCCTGGGCACACACAGTGCACTATACTAGGGACTGACAAGTAAATCAAATATGCCAATCATGGAATCACTAATCCATAACAACAATTTACAAAGGGAGCACTTGCACTTTGGCACTGAACAGCAGTGGCAAAGTGCCCAAAGCATCTAGACTAGAAAAACGGAGTCCAACACACAGCAAAAACACAGGAGGCAAAGGCAAAAAATGCAGGGGAGACCGACGCCAATGCTGCCAGGTCTAACACCTCTTTAATGAACATGAGCATACAGGAACTAGGGTTTCAGAGGCGGTAGTACAGGGGAACCCCGATGGTGCCAAGACATGAAAACAGCAACTCAACCTGTATGAAAGACTAATGAGAAAGGAAATCATTAGATGCTGGGAAGTTATGTCGTTGGAAAATTAATTTGAAGTAGTGAGAGTTCCACGGGGCGTAAGGATACTTATCACACCTACATACTAATACCCTAATCCAAAGCTCTTGGAAGAATGGTCAATACTCATGGCAGGTAATTGCAAAACAATGATGGCTCTTTTAGCTAAATATGCTGCCATAGAACTCGATCAGGTGATATAAGAAATTGGTAAGTTAAAAGCTATTTTGTAGAAACACACCGAACAGGAAGAGATAAAGAGTTTTCTCCTTCAGATGGAGGGCAGATTAGAAAAATATGAAGAGGAGATCAAGCATATAAAGAAGTGCAAATTTTTGCAAGACAAACAAGATTATGCTCAAGGGAGGATTCTCACTTTTGGCCGCAGATTTGATGATATTATCAAACAATACAAACAGGTTGGGGCATTAACACAACAGGAGCTTGTGATATCGGAGTCAGGGTCTGACAGTTACTCATCAGACTATGAGGAACAGATCACATCTGGGGGCAAAGACTCTTTCTTTTTAAATTACTAGATGAGTATTGTCTTTTACAGGCAAACCAGACAGGACGAGAGAGATCACCCATAGGAAGAGGAGGAAACAGTGGAAGAGGAAAAAGACAAGAAGAGGGGGTAGAAACAGCAAAAGACATGCTGCCACATGGGAGAACAGCAAGGCAGACAATGAGAAAATGATGGATGAGAATGCTCTGACTGTAATCAATCTCTCCTCCCACAACTTAACCCCACAGTAATAATCTGTTTGGGAACTTGGTTTGACATTCTGTCCAACAGCGACCCTGGACTTCTGCGCAACTAGGATTGATGTTTTTCTTTTTATATGTAAACTAAAATTGAAGAAGATTTTTCTTCAAAATCCTAAGAAAATTCAGTAGTGCTGACAATTCTGAATTAGTCTTGGCTCATGATACCACTTCTGATGATTTGAATCTGGGGGATGAACTGGGACACTGAAAGAATTTTTTGGAATCTCTTGACTTGGAATTAGACAGGACTACTGCCACCCCTTTTAAATCCAAATCTACATATAATCCAGCTACCCTCATGATTAGATTGATATTTTTCACAAAGTGATAATCAGGGAATTGATCAAAATCTGGCACAACACAGGTGAAAAATATCTCAGCAGGGAACAGAGGGATACTCTCAGCATGAAGAAGAGTTTCTTTGGATTACAAGCAGGACTCGTACCCGCAGCCCAGCACCAGCCCCGCTTGGTGGATGAGGCAGGCAGTTTTGCAGGATAATGAAAGGATATATATATATATATATATATACCCCACGATGACGAGTGCTGGCTCCTCAATCAGATACGGTTGGGGATTTCTTTCCATGATTCTGAGCGCTAGCGGTAGCGCCACCTCCAAAGCACCACCAGCGATCTGGCAGCACACCAGTTTTACCGCAAATTGGATTTTGAATATATATATATATATATATATATATATACTACCTACTGGCAGCTTTGATATATATATATATATATATATATATATATATATATATATATGTATATATATATATATATATATATATATATATATATATATATATTCACTGAAAAAGCCATAGGTTTCAGACACGTTATAGTTAGAAATTAGCATTTAAAAAACCTTTGAAATTCACTGAAAAACCATAGGTTTTAGGGACAGTTATAGTTAGTTGGACATTTCACTCGTACAAAACCATAGAAATTCCCCGTTATAGTTAGTTCAGCTAACTATAACTCGCGCCCCGCAATGCACTGCTGATGACGTCACATATTACATCACTCATGACATGGTCAGTGACATCACTGATGACATCACTGATGACATCTCAAATGACATCACTGATGACATCATCCATGTGATAATTTCATGCATCTTCTCACACCCTAATATAACTTTTGATACACCCACTCTAAATTACAGACTGCCATTCTCAAAACCATAGACACTCCAACACCAAAAACTACATACCCAATCACTGATTCTTAGGTCTACACACACATCCACTCACTCACCCGTACAGTCACTCATACTTAGTCACTCAGTACAGGACTATCATATGCACTCATACACCTATATAAACACTCACACACCGCCACTCATCCATAGAGGTACTCACACACCTAGTCAGTCATGCAAAAATTTAATCACACACCCATTTACTCACCTATACAGTTATACACACACCAGCTCACTTACTCATACAAATACTAGCACATTCTTACGCTCTTATACAATCACTGATACAAGTACACACTCATCCATACAGCCACTCTCACAATCACACACTCTCACTTATAGCCATTTATATAACGTGTCTGAAACCTATGGCTTTTTCAGTGAATATATATATATGTATATATATATATGTATATATATATATGTATATATATATATATTCACTGAAAAAACCATAGGTTTCAGACACGTTATAGTTAGAAATTAGCATTTAAAAACCTTTGAAACTCACTGAAAAAACCATAGGTTTTAGGGACAGTTATAGTTAGTTGGACATTTCACTCGTACAAAACCATAGAAATTCCCCGTTATAGTTAGTTCAGCTAACTATAACTCGCGCACCCGCAATGCACTGCTGATGACGTCACATATTACATCACTCATGACATGGTCAGTGACATCACTGATGACATCACTGATGACATCTCAAATGACATCACTGATGACATCATCCAGTGACTGTGTGTTTCTGTAAAGTTTAAATATGTTTAATATATATAGGGAAAGGCGTATTGAAGAATGAGTGGGTGTATAAGTGTCTGAATGGATGATTTAGTACGTGAGTGACTGACTCTACAAGTGAGTGATTAAATGTATCTTACTGAATGCATGGGTTAGTGACTAAACTGTGTGAATGTCTGTATCCGTCTGTCTGTTGGTTTGTAAGCGGCTGCATGGCTTTCTGAATAGCTTCATGAGTGTCTACATGGGTTATTGATTGATTGTCTGAGTATCTGTATGGGTGCCTGAGTGTTTGTGTGGGTGGGGTGTGTGTGACTCTGTGCATAGATGTGTGAGTTGGTGATTCACTGGGTGCATGGTTTCAAGAGTGCATCTGTGATGGACTGTATGGGTGGGTGAGTGTGTGTATGGGTGTGTTAGTGATTGAATGTATATCTCAGTGGTACATGTGTGAGTAACTACATATGTGAAAGGCAGTATATATGTGTGTTGGAGTATATAAATGGCTATAAGTGAGAGTGTGTGATTGTGAGAGTGGCTGTATGGATGAGTGTGTACTTGTATCAGTGATTGTATAAGAGCGTAAGAATGTGCTAGTATTTGTATGAGTTAGTGAGCTGATGTGTGTATAACTGTATAGGTGAGTAAATGGGTGTGTGATTAAGTTTTTTGCATGACTGACTAGGTGTGTGAGTACCTCTATGGATGAGTGGCGGTGTGTGAGTGTTTATATAGGTGTATGAGTGCATATGATAGTCCTGTACTGAGTGACTAAGTATGAGTGACTGTACGGGTGAGTGAGTGGATGTGTGTGTAGACCTAAGAATCAGTGAGTGGGTATGTAGTTTTTGGTGTTGGAGTGTCTATGGTTTTGAGAATGGCAGTCTGTAATTTAGAGTGGGTGTATCAAAAGTTATATTAGGGTGTGAGAAGATGCATGAAATTATCACATGGATGATGTCATCAGTGATGTCATTTGAGATGTCATCAGTGATGTCATCAGTGATGTCACTGACCATGTCATGAGTGATGTAATATGTGACGTCATCAGCAGTGCATTGCGGGGCGCGAGTTATAGTTAGCTGAACTAACTATAACGGGGGAATTTCTATGGTTTTGTACGAGTGAAATGTCCAACTAACTATAACTGTCCCTAAAACCTATGGTTTTTTCAGTGAATTTCAAAGGTTTTTTAAATGCTAATTTCTAACTATAACGTGTCTGAAACCTATGGTTTTTTCAGTGAATTTCAAAGGTTTTTAAATGCTAATTTCTAACTATAACGTGCCTGAAACCTATGATTTTTTAAGTGAATTTCAAAGGTTTTTTTAAATGCTAGTTTCTAACTATGCCTACAGAGGTAGGACATGCGAAGAAAGAAGAAAAAACGCACAGAAAGAAGCAAAAGATGTGCAGAAAGAACCAACAGAGGAGCAGAAAGAGGCCTTGTTGCAAAATCATCCTGTGCCCACAACTTTTTCAGACGGGTATTGGTGGTAACTGACTCTGACTAACCAGAGCCAGTGCTATGCTAAAAGACACTTAGAATACAGTGAAAACACCTACATACACTAGGGAACACTGTGCGTTGGGGTACCCCTGTGATTAGCATGACCTCCTCTGCCAGTCCCTAGTACATAATAGGGCAGGGAGATTAAAACTACCTCTTAAAACGTGCTACAGGGCGCGTTTGCACAGTGGTGAAGGGAGGGGGGGCCTGAGGTGACATGTGTGCAAACGCACCCCGTGGCGCGTTTTAAGTTGCGGGATTAAGTCCCCTTAAATTCTGAGGGTCCCTGGGGCCCAACTAGCCCCCCAGGTACCTACAGTTAGGACCACAGAGCTGAGTTGCAGAGAGGCGTTCCGAGGCCACGCACCTTTTTCACCTCTCTGCAACGCAACTCTGTTGTGCTTACTGAAGGTACCTGGTGGGCTAGTTGGCCCCAGGGTCTCTCAGGATTCAAAGGAATTAATTCCCCAACTTAAAACGCACCACAGGGCGTGTTTGCGCACATGTCACCTGAGGCCCCGCCCCTCCCTTCACCACTGTGCAAACGCGCCCCGTGGTGCGTTTTAAGTTGGGGGATTAGGTCACCTTGAATCCTGAGGGTCCCTGGGGCTCAACTAGCCCACTAGGTACTTCCAGTAAGCACCACAGGCCTGCGTTGCAACGCCTGTAACAAATTGTGCAGTTGTGTTTAGGTAGTGAAGAGGGTCGTGCTGGGGGTAGTGTTTTAGGGTTTAGGGTAGTGCAGTGGTGTATGTGTAGTGTAGGGGGTCATGCTGGGGGTAGATTTTGGGTTTAGGGTATTGCAGTGGTGTTTGGGTAGTGTAGGGAGTCGTGCTGGGGTAGTGTTTTAGGGTTTAGGGTAGTGCAGTGGTGTTTGGGTAGTGTAGGGGGTCGTGCTGGGGGTAGTGATTTAGGGTAGTGCAGTGGTGTTTGGGTAGTGTAGGGGGTACTGCTGGGGGTAGTGTTTTAGGGTTTAGGGTAGTGCAGTGGTGTTTGGGTAGTGTAGGGGTACTGCTGGGGGTAGTTTTTAGGGTTTAGGGTAGTGCAGTGGTGTTTGGGTAGTGTAGTGGTTCGTGCTGGGGGTAGTTTTTTAGGGTTTAGGGTAGTGCAGTGGTGTTTGTGTAGTGTAGGGGGTAGTGTTTTAGGGTTTAGGGTAGTGCAGTGGTGTTTGTGTAGTGTAGGAGGTCGTGGTTTAGGGTAGTGCAGTGGTCTTTGGGTAGTGTAGGGAGTCGTGCGGGGGTAGTGTTTTAGGGTTTAGGGTAGTGTAGGGGGTCATGCGGGGGGTAGTGTTTTAGGGATTAGGGCAGAGCAGTGGTGTTTGGGTAGTGTAGGGGTCGTGCTGGGGGAGTGTTTTAGGGTTTAGGGCAGTGCAGTGGTGTTCGGGTAGTGTAGGGGGTCGTGCTGGGGGAGTGTTTTAGGGTTTAGGGCAGTGCAGTGGTGTTCGGGTAGTGTAGGGGGTCGTGCTGGGGGGAGTGTTTGAGGGTTTAGGGCAGTGCAGTTGTGTTTGGGTAGTGTAGCGGGTCGTGCTGGGGGAGTGTTTGAGGGTTTAGGGCAGTGCAGTCGTGTTCGGGTAGTGTAGGGGGTTGTGCTGGGGGTAGTATTTTAGGGTTTAGGGTAGTGCAGTGGTGTTCGGGTAGTGTAGGGGGTCATGCTGGGGGTAGTGTTCTAGGGTTTAGGGCAGTGAGGTGGTGTTTGGGCAGTGTAGGGGGTAATGCTGGGGGTGGAGTTTTAGGGTTTAGGGCAGTGCAGTGGTGTTCGGGCAGTGTAGGGGTCGTGCTGGGGGTGGTTTTTCAGGGTTTAGGGCAGTGCAGTGGTGTTCGGGCAGTGTAGGGGGTCGTGCAGGGGGTGGTGTTTCAGGGTTTAGGGCAGTGGTGTTCAGGCAGTGTAGGGGGTCGTGCTGGGGGTGGTGTTTCAGGGTTTGGGGCAGTGCAGTGGTGTTCGAGCAGTAAAGGGGGTCGTGCTGGGGGTGGTGTTTCAGGGTTTAGGGCAGTGCAATGGTGTTCGGGCAGTGTAGGGGGCGGTGCAGGGGGTGGTGTTTCAGGGTTTAGGGCAGTGCAGTGGTGTTCAGGCAGTGTAGGGGCGGTGCAGGGGGTGGTGTTTCAGGGTTTAGGGCAGTGCAGTGGTGTTCGGGCAGTGTAGGGGGTCATGCAGGGGGTGGTGTTTCAGGGTTTAGGGCAGTGCAGTGGTGTTCGGGCAATGTAGGGGGTCGTGCTGGGGCTGATGTTTCAGGGTTTAGGGCAGTACAGTGGTGTTCGGGCAGTGTAGGGGGTCGTGCTGGGGCTGGTGTTTCAGGGTTTAGGGCAGTGCAGTGGTGTTCGGGCAGTGTAGGGGGTTGTGCTGGGGCTGGTGTTTCAGGGTTTAGGGCAGTGCAGTGGTGTTCGGGCAGTGTAGGTGGTTGTGCTGGGGCTGGTGTTTCAGGGTTTAGGGCAGTGCAGTGGTGTTCGGGCAGTGTAGGGGGTCATGCTGGGGCTGGTGTTTCAGGGTTTAGGGCAGTGCAGTGGTGTTCGGGCAGTGTAGGGGTCTTGCTGGGGCTGGTGTTTCAGAGTCTAGGGCAGTGCAGTGGTGTTCGGGCAGTGTAGGGGGTCTTGCTGGGGCTGGTGTTTCAGGGTTTAGGGCAGTGCAGTGGTGTTCGGGCAGTGTAGGGGGTCGTGCTGGGGGTGGTGTTTCAGGGTTTACGTCAGTGCAGTGGTGTTCGGGCAGTGTAGGGGTCATGCTGGGGCTAGTGTTTCAGGATTTAGGGCAGAGCAATGGTGTTCAGGCAGTGTAGGGGGTTTTGCTGGAGGTGGTGTTTCAGGGTTTAGGGCAGTGCAGTGGTGTTCGTGCAGTGTAGGGCGTGGTGTTTCAGGGTTTAGGGCAGTGGTGTTCAGGCAGTGTAGGGGGTCTTGCTGGGGTTGATGTTTCAGGGTTTAGGGCAGTGCAGTGGTGTTCGGGCAGTGTAGGGGTCGTGCTGGGGGTGGTGTTTCAGGGTTTAGGGCAGTGCAGTGGTGTTCCGGCAGTGTAGGAGGTCATGCAGGCGGTGGTGTTTCAGGGTTTAGGGCAGTGCAGTGGTGTTCGGGCAGTGTAGGGGTCTTGCCGGGGGTAGTGTTTCGGGGTTTAGGGCAATGCAGTGGTGTTCGTGCATTGTAGGGGGTCGTGCTGGGGGTGGTGTTTCAGGGTTTAGGGCAGTGCAGTAGTGTTCGGGCAGTGTAGGGGATCGTGCAGGGGTGGTGTTTCAGGGTTTAGGGCAGTGCAGTGGTGTTTGGGTAGTGTAGCGGGTCGTGCTGGGGAGTGTTTGAGGGTTTAGGGCAGTGCAGTCGTGTTCGGGTAGTGTAGGGGGTTGTGCTGGGGGTAGTATTTTAGGGTTTAGGGTAGTGCAGTGGTGTTCGGGTAGTGTAGGGGGTCGTGCTGGGGGTAGTGTTCTAGGGTTTAGGGCAGTGCAGTGGTGTTTGGGCAGTGTAGGGGGTAATGCTGGGGGTGGTGTTTTAGGGTTTAGGGCAGTGCAGTGGTGTTCGGGCAGTGTAGGGGGTCGTGCTGGGGTGGTTTTTCAGGGTTTAGGGCAGTGCAGTGGTATTCTGGCAGTGTAGGGGTGGTGTTTCAGGGTTTAGGGCAGTGCAGTGGTGTTCGGGCAGTGTAGGGGGTCGTGCAGGGGGTGGTGTTTCAGGGTTTAGGGCAGTGGTGTTCAGGCAGTGTAGGGGGTCATGCTGGGGGTGGTGTTTCAGGGTTTGGGGCAGTGCAGTGGTGTTCGAGCAGTAAAGGGGGTCGTGCTGGGGGTGGTGTTTCAGGGTTTAGGGCAGTGCAGTGGTGTTCGGGCAGTGTAGGGGGCGGTGCAGGGGTGGTGTTTCAGGGTTTAGGGCAGTGCAGTGGTGTTCAGGCAGTGTAGGGGGCGGTGCAGGGGTGGTGTTTCAGGGTTTAGGGCAGTGCAGTGGTGTTCGGGCAGTGTAGGGGGTCATGCAGGGGGTGGTGTTTCAGGGTTTAGGGCAGTGCAGTGGTGTTCGGGCAATGTAGGGGGTCGTGCTGGGGCTGATGTTTCAGGGTTTAGGGCAGTGCAGTGGTGTTCGGGCAGTATAGGGGGTCGTGCTGGGGCTGGTGTTTCAGGGTTTAGAGCAGTGCAGTGGTGTTCGGGCAGTGTAGGGGGTTGTGCTGGGGCTGGTGTTTCAGGGTTTAGGGCAGTGCAGTGGTGTTCGGGCAGTGTAGGTGGTCGTGCTCGGGCTGGTGTTTCAGGGTTTAGGGCAGTGCAGTGGTGTTCGGGCAGTGTAGGGGTCATGCTGGGGCTGGTGTTTCAGGGTTTAGGGCAGTGCAGTGGTGTTCGGGCAGTGTAGGGGTCTTGCTGGGGCTGGTGTTTCAGAGTCTAGGGCAGTGCAGTGGTGTTCGGGCAGTGTAGGGGGTCTTGCTGGGGCTGGTGTTTCAGGGTTTAGGGCAGTGCAGTGGTGTTCGGGCAGTGTAGGGGGTCGTGCTGGGGGTGATATTTCAGGGTTTACAGCAGTGCAGTGGTGTTCGGGCAGTGTAGGGGGTCGTGCTGGGGCTAGTGTTTCAGGATTTAGGGCAGAGCAATGGTGTTCAGGCAGTGTAGGGGTTTTGCTGGAGGTGGTGTTTCAGGGTTTAGGGCAGTGCAGTGGTGTTCGGTGCAGTGTAGGGGGTGGTGTTTCAGGGTTTAGGGAGTGGTGTTCAGGCAGTGTAGGGGGTCTTGCTGGGGTTGATGTTTCAGGGTTTAGGGCAGTGCAGTGGTGTTCGGGCAGTGTAGGGGGTCGTGCTGGGGGTGGTGTTTCAGGGTTTAGGGCAGTGCAGTGGTGTTCCGGCAGTGTAGGAGGTCATGCAGGCGGTGGTGTTTCAGGGTTTAGGGCAGTGCAGTGGTGTTCGGGCAGTGTAGGGGTCTTGCCGGGGGTAGTGTTTCGGGGTTTAGGGCAATGCAGTGGTGTTCGTGCATTGTAGGGGTCGTGCTGGGGTGGTGTTTCAGGGTTTAGTGCAGTGCAGTAGTATTCGGGCAGTGTAGGTGATCGTGCAGGGGTGGTGTTTCAGGGTTTAGGGCAGTGCAGTGGTGTTCGGTCAGTGTAGGGGGTCGTGCTGGGGTGGTGTTTCAGGGTTTAGGGAAGTGCAGTGGTGTTCGGGCAGTTTAGGGTGTCGTGCAGGGGATGGTGTTTCAGGGTTTAGGGCAGTGCAGTGGTGTTCGGGCAGTGTAGGGGTCGTGCTGGGGCTGGTGTTTCAGGGTTTAGGGCAGTGCAGTGGTGTTTGGGCAGTGTAGGGGGTCTTGCTGGGGGTGGTGTTTCAGGGTTTAGGGCAGTGGTGTTCGGGCAGTGTAGGGGTCTTGTTGGGGGTGATGTTTCAGGGTTTAGGGCAGTGCAGTGGTGTTCGGGTAGTGTAGGGGGTCTTGCTGGGGGTAGTGTTTCAGGGTTTAGGGCAGTGCAGTGGTGTTCGGGCAGTGTAGGGGGTCTTGCTGGGGGTAGTGTTTCAGGGTTTAGGGCAGTGCAGTGGTGTTCGTGCAGTGTAAGGGGTCGTGCTGGGGATGGTGTTTCAGGGTTTAGGGCAGTGCAGTGGTGTTTGGGCAGTGTAGGGGGTCGTGCAGGGGTGGTGTTTCAGGGTTTAGGGCAGTGCAGTGGTGTTCGGGCAGTGTAGGGGGTCATGCTGGGGGTGGAGTTTCAGGGTTTAGGGCAGTGCAGTGGTGTTTGGGCAGTGTAGGGGGTCGTGCTGGGGGTGGTGTTTCAGGGTTTAGGGCAGTGGTGTTCGGGCAGTGTAGGGGGTCTTGCTGGGGGTGATGTTTCAGGGTTTAGGGCAGAACAGTGGTGTTCGGGCAGTGTAGGGGGTCGTGCTGGGGCTGGTGTTTCAGGGTTTAGGGCAGTGCAGTGGTGTTCGGGCAGTGTAGGGGTGGTGCTGGGGCTGGTGTTTCAGGGTTTAGGGCAGTGCAGTGGTGTTCGGGCAGTGTAGGTGGTCGTGCTGGGGCTGGTGTTTCAGGGTTTAGGGCAGTGCAGTGGTGTTCGGGCAGTGTAGGGGGTCATGCTGGGGCTGGTGTTTCAGGGTTTAGGGCAGTGCAGTGGTGTTCAGGCAGTGTAGGGGGTCTTGCTGGGGTTGATGTTTCAGGGTTTAGGGCAGTGCAGTGGTGTTCGGGCAGTGTAGGGGTCGTGCTGGGGGTGGTGTTTCAGGGTTTAGGGCAGTGCAGTGGTGTTCCGGCAGTGTAGGAGGTCATGCAGGCGGTGGTGTTTCAGGGTTTAGGGCAGTGCAGTGGTGTTCGGGCAGTGTAGGGGTCTTGCCGGGGGTAGTGTTTCGGGGTTTAGGGCAATGCAGTGGTGTTCGTGCCTTGTAGGGGGTCGTGCTGGGGGTGGTGTTTCAGGGTTTAGGGCAGTGCAGTAGTGTTCGGGCAGTGTAGGGGATCGTGCAGGGGGTGGTGTTTCAGGGTTTAGGGCAGTGCAGTGGTGTTTGGGCAGTGTAGCGGGTCGTGCTGGGGTAGTGTTTGAGGGTTTAGGGCAGTGCAGTCGTGTTCGGGTAGTGTAGGGGGTTGTGCTGGGGGTAGTATTTTAGGGTTTAGGGTAGTGCAGTGGTGTTCGGGTAGTGTAGGGGGTCGTGCTGGGGGTAGTGTTCTAGGGTTTAGGGCAGTGCAGTGGTGTTTGGGCAGTGTAGGGGGTAATGCTGGGGGTGGTGTTTTAGGGTTTAGGGCAGTGCATTGGTGTTCGGGCAGTGTAGGGGGTCGTGCAGGGGTGGTGTTTCAGGGTTTAGGGCAGTGCAGTGGTGTTTGGGTAGTGTAGCGGGTCGTGCTGGGGGAGTGTTTGAGGGTTTAGGGCAGTGCAGTCGTGTTCGGGTAGTGTAGGGGGTTGTGCTGGGGGTAGTATTTTAGGGTTTAGGGTAGTGCAGTGGTGTTCGGGTAGTGTAGGGGGTCGTGCTGGGGGTAGTGTTCTAGGGTTTAGGGCAGTGCAGTGGTGTTTGGGCAGTGTAGGGGGTAATGCTGGGGGTGGTGTTTTAGGGTTTAGGGCAGTGCATTGGTGTTCGGGCAGTGTAGGGGGTCGTGCTGGGGGTGGTTTTTCAGGGTTTAGGGCAGTGCAGTGGTGTTCGGGCAGTGTAGGGGGTGGTTTCAGGGTTTAGGGCAGTGCAGTGGTGTTCGGGCAGTGTAGGGGGTCGTGCAGGGGTGGTGTTTCAGGGTTTAGGGCAGTGGTGTTCAGGCAGTGTAGGGGGTCGTGCTGGGGGTGGTGTTTCAGGGTTTGGGGCAGTGCAGTGGTGTTCGAGCAGTAAAGGGGGTCGTGCTGGGGGTGGTGTTTCAGGGTTTAGGGCAGTGCAGTGGTGTTCGGGCAGTGTAGGGGGCGGTGCAGGGGTGGTGTTTCAGGGTTTAGGGCAGTGCAGTGGTGCTCAGGCAGTGTAGGGGCGGTGCAGGGGGTGGTGTTTCAGGGTTTAGGGCAGTGCAGTGGTGTTCGGGCAGTGTAGGGGGTCATGCAGGGGGTGGTGTTTCAGGGTTTAGGGCAGTGCAGTGGTGTTCGGGCAATGTAGGGGGTCGTGCTGGGGCTGATGTTTCAGGGTTTAGGGCAGTACAGTGGTGTTCGGGCAGTGTAGGGGGTCGTGCTGGGGCTGGTGTTTCAGGGTTTAGGGCAGTGCAGTGGTGTTCGGGCAGTGTAGGGGGTTGTGCTGGGGCTGGTGTTTCAGGGTTTAGGGCAGTGCAGTGGTGTTCGGGCAGTGTAGGTGGTCGTGCTGGGGCTGGTGTTTCAGGGTTTAGGGCAGTGCAGTGGTGTTCGGGCAGTGTAGGGGGTCATGCTGGGGCTGGTGTTTCAGGGTTTAGGGCAGTGCAGTGGTGTTCGGGCAGTGTAGGGGGTCTTGCTGGGGCTGGTGTTTCAGAGTCTAGGGCAGTGCAGTGGTGTTCGGGCAGTGTAGGGGTCTTGCTGGGGCTGGTGTTTCAGGGTTTAGGGCAGTGCAGTGGTGTTCGGGCAGTGTAGGGGGTCGTCCTGGGGGTGGTGTTTCAGGGTTTATGGCAGTGCAGTGATGTTCGGGCAGTGTAGGGGGTCGTGCTGGGGCTAGTGTTTCAGGATTTAGGGCAGAGCAATGGTATTCAGGCAGTGTAGGGGTTTTGCTGGAGGTGGTGTTTCAGGGTTTAGGGCAGTGCAGTGGTGTTCGTGCAGTGTAGGGGGTGGTGTTTCAGGGTTTAGGGCAGTGGTGTTCAGGCAGTGTAGGGGGTCTTGCTGGGGTTGATGTTTCAGGGTTTAGGGCAGTGCAGTGGTGTTCGGGCAGTGTAGGGGGTCGTGCTGGGGTGGTGTTTCAGGGTTTAGGGCAGTGCAGTGGTGTTCCGGCAGTGTAGGAGGTCATGCAGGCGGTGGTGTTTCAGGGTTTAGGGCAGTGCAGTGGTGTTCGGGCAGTGTAGGGGGTCTTGCCGGGGGTAGTGTTTCGGGGTTTAGGGCAATGCAGTGGTGTTCGTGCATTGTAGGGGGTCGTGCTGGGGGTGGTGTTTCAGGGTTTAGTGCAGTGCAGTAGTGTTCGGGCAGTGTAGGGGATCGTGCAGGGGGTGGTGTTTCAGGGTTTAGGGCAGTGCAGTGGTGTTCGGGCAGTGTAGGGGGTCTTGCTGGGGGTGATGTTTCAGGGTTTAGGGCAGTGCAGTGGTGTTCGGGCAGTTTAGGGGGTCGTGCAGGGGATGGTGTTTCAGGGTTTAGGGCAGTGCAGTGGTGTTCGGGCAGTGTAGGGGTCATGCTGGGGCTGGTGTTTCAGGGTTTAGGGCAGTGCAGTGGTCTTTGGGCAGTGTAGCGGGTCTTGCTGGGGGTGGTGTTTCAGGGTTTAGGGCAGTGGTGTTCGGGCAGTGTAGGGGGTCTTGCTGGGGGTGATGTTTCAGGGTTTAGGGCAGTGCAGTGGTGTTCGGGCAGTGTAGGGGGTCTTGCTAGGGGTAGTGTTTCAAGGTTTAGGGCAGTGCAGTGGTGTTCGGGCAGTGTAGGGGGTCTTGCTGGGGGTAGTGTTTCAGGGTTTAGGGCAGTGCAGTGGTGTTCGTGCAGTGTAAGGGGTCGTGCTGGGGATGGTGTTTCAGGGTTTAGGGCAGTGCAGTGGTGTTTGGGCAGTGTAGGGGGTCGTGCAGGGGGTGGTGTTTCAGGGTTTAGGGCAGTGCAGTGGTGTTCGGGCAGTGTAGGGGGTCGTGCTGGGGGTGGAGTTTCAGGGTTTAGGGCAGTGCAGTGGTGTTCGGGCAGTGTAGGGGTCGTGCTGGGGTGGTGTTTCAGGGTTTAGGGCAGTGGTGTTCGGGCAGTGTAGGGGGTCTTGCTGGGGGTGATGTTTCAGGGTTTAAGGCAGTGCAGTGGTGTTCGGGCAGTGTAGGAGGTCTTGCTGGGGGTAGTGTTTCAGGGTTTAGGGCAGTGCAGTGGTGTTCGGGCAGTGTAGGGGGCATGCTGGGGGTGGTGTTTCAGGGTTTAGGGCAGTGCAGTGGTGTTCGGGCAGTGTAGGGGGTTGTGAAGGGGGTGGTGTTTCAGGGTTTAGGGCAGTGCAGTGGTGTTCGTGCAGTGTAGGGGGTGGTGTTTCAGGGTTTAGGGCAGTGGTGTTCTGGCAGTGTAGGGGGTCTTGCTGGGGTTGATGTTTCAGGGTTTAGGGCAGTGCAGTGGTGTTCGGGCAGTGTAGGGGGTAGTGCTGGGGGTGGTGTTTCAGGGTTTAGGGCAGTGCAGTGGTGTTCCGGCAGTGTAGGAGGTCATGCAGGGGGTGGTGTTTCAGGGTTTAGGGCAGTGCAGTGGTGTTCGGGCAGTGTAGGGGGTCTTGCTGGGGGTAGTGTTTCGGGGTTTAGGGCAGTGCAGTGGTGTTCGTGCAGTGTAGGGGGTCGTGCTGGGGGTGGTGTTTCAGGGTTTAGGGCAGTGCAGTAGTGTTTGGGCAGTGTAGGGGATCGTGCAGGGGTGGTGTTTCAGGGTTTAGGGCAGTGCAGTGGTGTTCGGGCAGTGTAGGGGTTGTGCTGGGGCTGGTGTTTCAGGGTTTAGGGCAGTGCAGTGGTGTTCGGGCAGTGTAGGGGGTCTTGCTGGGGCTGGTGTTTCAGAGTCTAGGGCAGTGCAGTGGTGTTCGGGCAGTGTAGGGGTCTTGCTGGGGCTGGTGTTTCAGGGTTTAGGGCAGTGCAGTGGTGTTCGGGCAGTGTAGGGGTCGTGCTGGGGGTGGTGTTTCAGGGTTTACGTCAGTGCAGTGGTGTTCGGGCAGTGTAGGGGTCGTGCTGGGGCTAGTGTTTCAGGATTTAGGGCAGAGCAATGGTGTTCAGGCAGTGTAGGGGGTTTTGCTGGAGGTGGTGTTTCAGGGTTTAGGGCAGTGCAGTGGTGTTCGTGCAGTGTAGGGCGTGGTGTTTCAGGGTTTAGGGCAGTGGTGTTCAGGCAGTGTAGGGGGTCTTGCTGGGGTTGATGTTTCAGGGTTTAGGGCAGTGCAGTGGTGTTCGGGCAGTGTAGGGGGTCGTGCTGGGGGTGGTGTTTCAGGGTTTAGGGCAGTGCAGTGGTGTTCCGGCAGTGTAGGAGGTCATGCAGGCGGTGGTGTTTCAGGGTTTAGGGCAGTGCAGTGGTGTTCGGGCAGTGTAGGGGGTCTTGCCGGGGGTAGTGTTTCGGGGTTTAGGGCAATGCAGTGGTGTTCGTGCATTGTAGGGGGTCGTGCTGGGGGTGGTGTTTCAGGGTTTAGGGCAGTGCAGTAGTGTTCGGGCAGTGTAGGGGATCGTGCAGGGGTGGTGTTTCAGGGTTTAGGGCAGTGCAGTGGTGTTTGGGTAGTGTAGCGGGTCGTGCTGGGGGAGTGTTTGAGGGTTTAGGGCAGTGCAGTCGTGTTCGGGTAGTGTAGGGGGTTGTGCTGGGGGTAGTATTTTAGGGTTTAGGGTAGTGCAGTGGTGTTCGGGTAGTGTAGGGGGTTGTGCTGGGGGTAGTGTTCTAGGGTTTAGGGCAGTGCAGTGGTGTTTGGGCAGTGTAGGGGGTAATGCTGGGGGTGGTGTTTTAGGGTTTAGGGCATTGCAGTGGTGTTCGGGCAGTGTAGGGGGTCGTGCTGGGGTGGTTTTTCAGGGTTTAGGGCAGTGCAGTGGTATTCTGGCAGTGTAGGGGGTGGTGTGTTTCAGGGTTTAGGGCAGTGCAGTGGTGTTCGGGCAGTGTAGGGGGTCGTGCAGGGGGTGGTGTTTCAGGGTTTAGGGCAGTGGTGTTCAGGCAGTGTAGGGGGTCGTGCTGGGGGTGGTGTTTCAGGGTTTGGGGCAGTGCAGTGGTGTTCGAGCAGTAAAGGGGTCGTGCTGGGGGTGGTGTTTCAGGGTTTAGGGCAGTGCAGTGGTGTTCGGGCAGTGTAGGGGGCGGTGCAGGGGTGGTGTTTCAGGGTTTAGGGCAGTGCAGTGGTGTTCAGGCAGTGTAGGGGCGGTGCAGGGGTGGTGTTTCAGGGTTTAGGGCAGTGCAGTGGTGTTCGGGCAGTGTAGGGGGTCATGCAGGGGGTGGTGTTTCAGGGTTTAGGGCAGTGCAGTGGTGTTCGGGCAATGTAGGGGGTCGTGCTGGGGCTGATGTTTCAGGGTTTAGGGCAGTGCAGTGGTGTTCGGGCAGTGTAGGGGGTCGTGCTGGGGCTGGTGTTTCAGGGTTTAGGGCAGTGCAGTGGTGTTCGGGCAGTGTAGGGGGTTGTGCTGGGGCTGGTGTTTCAGGGTTTAGGGCAGTGGTGTTCGGGCAGTGTAGGTGGTCGTGCTGGGGCTGGTGTTTCAGGGTTTAGGGCAGTGCAGTGGTGTTCGGGCAGTGTAGGGGGTCATGCTGGGGCTGGTGTTTCAGGGTTTAGGGCAGTGCAGTGGTGTTCGGGCAGTGTAGGGGGTCTTGCTGGGGCTGGTGTTTCAGAGTCTAGGGCAGTGCAGTGGTGTTCGGGCAGTGTAGGGGGTCTTGCTGGGGCTGGTGTTTCAGGGTTTAGGGCAGTGCAGTGGTGTTCGGGCAGTGTAGGGGGTCGTGCTGGGGGTGATATTTCAGGGTTTACGGCAGTGCAGTGGTGTTCGGGCAGTGTAGGGGGTCGTGCTGGGGCTAGTGTTTCAGGATTTAGGGCAGAGCAATGGTGTTCAGGCAGTGTAGGGGGTTTTGCTGGAGGTGGTGTTTCAGGGTTTAGGGCAGTGCAGTGGTGTTCGTGCAGTGTAGGGGGTGGTGTTTCAGGGTTTAGGGAGTGGTGTTCAGGCAGTGTAGGGGGTCTTGCTGGGGTTGATGTTTCAGGGTTTAGGGCAGTGCAGTGGTGTTCGGGCAGTGTAGGGGGTCGTGCTGGGGATGGTGTTTCAGGGTTTAGGGCAGTGCAGTGGTGTTCCGGCAGTGTAGGAGGTCATGCAGGCGGTGGTGTTTCAGGGTTTAGGGCAGTGCAGTGGTGTTCGGGCAGTGTAGGGGGTCTTGCCGGGGGTAGTGTTTCGGGGTTTAGGGCAATGCAGTGGTGTTCGTGCATTGTAGGGGGTCGTGCTGGGGGTGGTGTTTCAGGGTTTAGTGCAGTGCAGTAGTATTCGGGCAGTGTAGGTGATCGTGCAGGGGGTGGTGTTTCAGGGTTTAGGGCAGTGCAGTGGTGTTCGGTCAGTGTAGGGGGTCGTGCTGGGGGTGGTGTTTCAGGGTTTAGGGAAGTGCAGTGGTGTTCGGGCAGTTTAGGGTGTCGTGCAGGGGATGGTGTTTCAGGGTTTAGGGCAGTGCAGTGATGTTCGGGCAGTGTAGGGGTCGTGCTGGGGCTGGTGTTTCAGGGTTTAGGGCAGTGCAGTGGTGTTTGGGCAGTGTAGGGGGTCTTGCTGGGGGTGGTGTTTCAGGGTTTAGGGCAGTGGTGTTCGGGCAGTGTAGGGGGTCTTGTTGGGGGTGATGTTTCAGGGTTTAGGGCAGTGCAGTGGTGTTCGGGTAGTGTAGGGGGTCTTGCTGGGGGTAGTGTTTCAGGGTTTAGGGCAGTGCAGTGGTGTTCGGGCAGTGTAGGGGGTCTTGCTGGGGGTAGTGTTTCAGGGTTTAGGGCAGTGCAGTGGTGTTCGTGCAGTGTAAGGGGTCGTGCTGGGGATGGTGTTTCAGGGTTTAGGGCAGTGCAGTGGTGTTTGGGCAGTGTAGGGGGTCGTGCAGGGGTGGTGTTTCAGGGTTTAGGGCAGTGCAGTGGTGTTCGGGCAGTGTAGGGGGTCATGCTGGGGGTGGAGTTTCAGGGTTTAGGGCAGTGCAGTGGTGTTCGGGCAGTGTAGGGGGTCGTGCTGGGGGTGGTGTTTCAGGGTTTAGGGCAGTGGTGTTCGGGCAGTGTAGGGGGTCTTGCTGGGGGTGATGTTTCAGGGTTTAGGGCAGAACAGTGGTGTTCGGGCAGTGTAGGGGGTCGTGCTGGGGCTGGTGTTTCAGGGTTTAGGGCAGTGCAGTGGTGTTTGGGCAGTGTAGGGGTGGTGCTGGGGCTGGTGTTTCAGGGTTTAGGGCAGTGCAGTGGTGTTCGGGCAGTGTAGGTGGTCGTGCTGGGGCTGGTGTTTCAGGGTTTAGGGCAGTGCAGTGGTGTTCGGGCAGTGTAGGGGGTCATGCTGGGGCTGGTGTTTCAGGGTTTAGGGCAGTGCAGTGGTGTTCAGGCAGTGTAGGGGGTCTTGCTGGGGTTGATGTTTCAGGGTTTAGGGCAGTGCAGTGGTGTTCGGGCAGTGTAGGGGGTCGTGCTGGGGGTGGTGTTTCAGGGTTTAGGGCAGTGCAGTTGTGTTCCGGCAGTGTAGGAGGTCATGCAGGCGGTGGTGTTTCAGGGTTTAGGGCAGTGCAGTGGTGTTCGGGCAGTGTAGGGGGTCTTGCCGGGGGTAGTGTTTCGGGGTTTAGGGCAATGCAGTGGTGTTCGTGCATTGTAGGGGGTCGTGCTGGGGGTGGTGTTTCAGGGTTTAGGGCAGTGCAGTAGTGTTCGGGCAGTGTAGGGGATCGTGCAGGGGGTGGTGTTTCAGGGTTTAGGGCAGTGCAGTGGTGTTTGGGTAGTGTAGCGGGTCGTGCTGGGGGAGTGTTTGAGGGTTTAGGGCAGTGCAGTCGTGTTCGGGTAGTGTAGGGGGTTGTGCTGGGGGTAGTATTTTAGGGTTTAGGGTAGTGCAGTGGTGTTCGGGTAGTGTAGGGGGTCGTGCTGGGGGTAGTGTTCTAGGGTTTAGGGCAGTGCAGTGGTGTTTGGGCAGTGTAGGGGGTAATGCTGGGGGTGGTGTTTTAGGGTTTAGGGCAGTGCAGTGGTGTTCGGGCAGTGTAGGGGGTCGTGCTGGGGGTGGTTTTTCAGGGTTTAGGGCAGTGCAGTGGTGTTCGGGCAGTGTAGGGGGTGGTTTCAGGGTTTAGGGCAGTGCAGTGGTGTTCGGGCAGTGTAGGGGGTCGTGCAGGGGGTGGTGTTTCAGGGTTTAGGGCAGTGGTGTTCAGGCAGTGTAGGGGGTCGTGCTGGGGGTGGTGTTTCAGGGTTTGGGGCAGTGCAGTGGTGTTCGAGTAGTAAAGGGGGTCGTGCTGGGGGTGGTGTTTCAGGGTTTAGGGCAGTGCAGTGGTGTTCGGGCAGTGTAGGGGGCGGTGCAGGGGGTGGTGTTTCAGGGTTTAGGGCAGTGCAGTGGTGCTCAGGCAGTGTAGGGGCGGTGCAGGGGGTGGTGTTTCAGGGTTTAGGGCAGTGCAGTGGTGTTCGGGCAGTGTAGGGGGTCATGCAGGGGGTGGTGTTTCAGGGTTTAGGGCAGTGCAGTGGTGTTCGGGCAATGTAGGGGGTCGTGCTGGGGCTGATGTTTCAGGGTTTAGGGCAGTACAGTGGTGTTCGGGCAGTGTAGGGGGTCGTGCTGGGGCTGGTGTTTCAGGGTTTAGGGCAGTGCAGTGGTGTTCGGGCAGTGTAGGGGGTTGTGCTGGGGCTGGTGTTTCAGGGTTTAGGGCAGTGCAGTGGTGTTCGGGCAGTGTAGGTGGTCGTGCTGGGGCTGGTGTTTCAGGGTTTAGGGCAGTGCAGTGGTGTTCGGGCAGTGTAGGGGGTCATGCTGGGGCTGGTGTTTCAGGGTTTAGGGCAGTGCAGTGGTGTTCGGGCAGTGTAGGGGGTCTTGCTGGGGCTGGTGTTTCAGAGTCTAGGGCAGTGCAGTGGTGTTCGGGCAGTGTAGGGGGTCTTGCTGGGGCTGGTGTTTCAGGGTTTAGGGCAGTGCAGTGGTGTTCGGGCAGTGTAGGGGGTCGTCCTGGGGGTGGTGTTTCAGGGTTTATGGCAGTGCAGTGATGTTCGGGCAGTGTAGGGGGTCGTGCTGGGGCTAGTGTTTCAGGATTTAGGGCAGAGCAATGGTATTCAGGCAGTGTAGGGGGTTTTGCTGGAGGTGGTGTTTCAGGGTTTAGGGCAGTGCAGTGGTGTTCGTGCAGTGTAGGGGGTGGTGTTTCAGGGTTTAGGGCAGTGGTGTTCAGGCAGTGTAGGGGGTCTTGCTGGGGTTGATGTTTCAGGGTTTAGGGCAGTGCAGTGGTGTTCGGGCAGTGTAGGGGGTCGTGCTGGGGGTGGTGTTTCAGGGTTTAGGGCAGTGCAGTGGTGTTCCGGCAGTGTAGGAGGTCATGCAGGCGGTGGTGTTTCAGGGTTTAGGGCAGTGCAGTGGTGTTCGGGCAGTGTAGGGGGTCTTGCCGGGGGTAGTGTTTCGGGGTTTAGGGCAATGCAGTGGTGTTCGTGCATTGTAGGGGGTCGTGCTGGGGGTGGTGTTTCAGGGTTTAGTGCAGTGCAGTAGTGTTCGGGCAGTGTAGGGGATCGTGCAGGGGGTGGTGTTTCAGGGTTTAGGGCAGTGCAGTGGTGTTCGGGCAGTGTAGGGGGTCTTGCTGGGGGTGGTGTTTCAGGGTTTAGGGTGCAGTGGTGTTCGGGCAGTGTAGGGGGTCTTGCTGGGGGTGATGTTTCAGGGTTTAGGGCAGTGCAGTGGTGTTCGGGCAGTGTAGGGGGTCTTGCTAGGGGTAGTGTTTCAAGGTTTAGGGCAGTGCAGTGGTGTTCGGGCAGTGTAGGGGGTCTTGCTGGGGGTAGTGTTTCAGGGTTTAGGGCAGTGCAGTGTTGTTCGTGCAGTGTAAGGGGTCGTGCTGGGGATGGTGTTTCAGGGTTTAGGGCAGTGCAGTGGTGTTTGGGCAGTGTAGGGGGTCGTGCAGGGGGTGGTGTTTCAGGGTTTAGGGCAGTGCAGTGGTGTTCGGGCAGTGTAGGGGGTCGTGCTGGGGGTGGAGTTTCAGGGTTTAGGGCAGTGCAGTGGTGTTCGGGCAGTGTAGGGGGTCGTGCTGGGGGTGGTGTTTCAGGGTTTAGGGCAGTGGTGTTCGGGCAGTGTAGGGGGTCTTGCTGGGGGTGATGTTTCAGGGTTTAGGGCAGTGCAGTGGTGTTCGGGCAGTGTAGGAGGTCTTGCTGGGGGTAGTGTTTCAGGGTTTAGGGCAGTGCAGTGGTGTTCGGGCAGTGTAGGGGGCATGCTGGGGGTGGTGTTTCAGGGTTTAGGGCAGTGCAGTGGTGTTCGGGCAGTGTAGGGGGTTGTGAAGGGGGTGGTGTTTCAGGGTTTAGGGCAGTGCAGTGGTGTTCGTGCAGTGTAGGGGGTGGTGTTTCAGGGTTTAGGGCAGTGGTGTTCTGGCAGTGTAGGGGGTCTTGCTGGGGTTGATGTTTCAGGGTTTAGGGCAGTGCAGTGGTGTTCGGGCAGTGTAGGGGGTAGTGCTGGGGGTGGTGTTTCAGGGTTTAGGGCAGTGCAGTGGTGTTCCGGCAGTGTAGGAGGTCATGCAGGGGGTGGTGTTTCAGGGTTTAGGGCAGTGCAGTGGTGTTCGGGCAGTGTAGGGGGTCGTGCTGGGGGTGGTGTTTCAGGGTTTAGGGCAGTGCAGTAGTGTTTGGGCAGTGTAGGGGATCGTGCAGGGGGTGGTGTTTCAGGGTTTAGGGCAGTGCAGTGGTGTTCGGGCAGTGTAGGGGGTTGTGCTGGGGGTGGTGTTTCAGGGTTTAGGGCAGTGCAGTGGTGTTCGGGCAGTTTAGGGGGTCGTGCAGGGGATGGTGTTTCAGGGTTTAGGGCAGTGCAGTGGTGTTCGGGCAGTGTAGGGGTCGTGCTGGGGCTGGTGTTTCAGGGTTTAGGGCAGTGCAGTGGTGTTCGGGCAGTGTAGGGGGTCTTGCTGGGGGTGGTGTTTCAGTGTTTAGGGCAGTGGTGTTCGGGCAGTGAAGGGGTCTTGCTGAGGGTGATGTTTCAGGGTTTAGGGCAGTGCAGTGGTGTTCGGGCAGTGTAGGGGGTCTTGCTGGGGGTAGTGTTTCAGGGTTTAGGGCAGTGCAGTGGTGTTCGTGCAGTGTAAGGGGTCGTGCTGGGGATGGTGTTTCAGGGTTTAGGGCAGTGCAGTAGTGTTCGGGCAGTGTAGGGGGTCGTGCAGGGGGTGGTGTTTCAGGGTTTAGGGCAGTGCAGTGGTGTTCGGGCAGTGTAGGGGGTCGTGCTGGGGGTGGTGTTTCAGGGTTTAGGGCAGTGCAGTGGTGTTTGGGCAGTGTAGGGGGTCGTGCTGGGGGTGGTGTTTCAGGGTTTAGGGCAGTGGTGTTCGGGCAGTGTAGGGGGTCTTGCTGGGGGTGATGTTTCAGGGTTTAGGGCAGTGCAGTGGTGTTCGGGCAGTGTAGGAGGTCTTACTGGGGGTAGTGTTTCAGGGTTTAGGGCAGGGCAGTGGTGTTCGGGCAGTGTAGGGGGCGTGCTGGGGGTGGTGTTTCAGGGTTTAGGGCAGTACAGTGGTGTTCGGGCAGTGTAGGGGGTCGTGAAGGGGGTGGTGTTTCAGGGTTTAGGGCAGTGCAGTGGTGTTCGGACAGTGTAGGGGGTCGTGCTAGGGTTGGTGTTTCAGGGTTTAGGGCAGTGCAGTGGTGTTCGGGAAGTGTAGGGGGTCGTGCAGGGGCTGGTGTTTCAGGGTTTAGGGCAGTGCAGTTGTGTTCGGGCAGTGTAGGGTGTCGTGCTGGGGGTAGTGTTTTAGGGTTTAGGGTAGTGCAGTGGTGCTTGTGTAGTGTAGGGGGTCATGCTGGGGGTAGTGTTTTAGGGTTTAGGGTAGTGCAGTGGTGTTTGTGTAGTGTAGGGGTCATTTTTTAGGGTAGTGCAGTGGTGTTTGGGTAGTGTAGGGGGTCGTGCTGGGGGTAGTGTTTTAGGATGTAGGTTAGTGCAGTGCTGTTTGGGTAGTGTAGGGGGTCGTGCTGGGGTAGTGTTTTAGGGTTTAAGGTAGTGCAGTGGTGTTTGTGTAGTGTAGGGGGTCGTGCTGGGGGTAGTGTTTTAGGATTTAGGGTAGTGCAGTGGTGCTTGTGTAGTGTAGGGGTCGTGCTGGGGGTAGTGTTTTAGGGTTTAGGGTAGTGCAGTGGTGTTTGTGTAGTGTAGGGGGTCATGTTTTAGGGTAGTGCAGTGGTGTTTGGGTAGTGTAGGGGGTCGTGCTGGGGGTAGTGTTTTAGGATTTAGGTTAGTGCAGTGGTGTTGGGGTAGTGTTTTAGGGTTTAGGGTAGTGCAGTGGTGTTTGTGTAGTGTAGGGGGTCATGCTGGGGGTAGTGTTTTAGGGTTAGGATAGTGCAGTGGTGCTTGTGTAGTGTAGGGGGTCGTGCTGGGGGTAGTGTTTTAGGGTTTAGGGTAGTGCAGTGGTGTTTTTGTACTGTAGG
Source organism: Calotriton arnoldi (assembly GCA_963921515.1). Lineage (NCBI taxonomy): Eukaryota > Metazoa > Chordata > Amphibia > Caudata > Salamandridae > Calotriton > Calotriton arnoldi. The sequence continues at coordinate 822,010 of CAWUFW010001896.1, forward strand.
GGGTCATGTTTTAAGATGCAACGCTCCAATACCTGACCAGTCTGCACTACATAAAACTGCAAAAAACTAAAAATAAAAAGTGTTTTGCACACTTTTGTCATTGGGCTATATGTGGGCTACATCTGGGTAATATTTGTGCTACATTTGGGCTCTTTTTTCACTGGTTGCCATCTTGGAAGACTTCTTTGTTATGAAGTTTCCTAATTTCCTCATTTACTGCAGTCTCCTCAGTAGGAAATGCTTTCAGTTTTTTACTTTGATTCCATCTAGAAGGCATTCAGATGTGTCACACATTTGCCATAAATTCAGAATGTTAGCACTCTAGTTGTTCATTAGATCAATGTAGTAAAGCTACTGCTCACCAAGGAGTTAACTGGAAGTCTACTGCTGGTATTGAAAGTGATTGTTTCAGTCTGCATGTCAGAATTTTCTAATGAAATAGAAGAGGATTTGAGATCTCACTTAAAACATGCACTAAATTTTCTTTTTGCAGCACTAACCATAATTTCTATGGCAAAATGAACCCCCTCATTTTGTTCCTTTTTAAATTAAATGTTTTAAGTGTTACCAGTTTATTCCAATCAAGATGGCTTCAGGTGTGCCATACTTTTGTCATAAGTAAGGCTGTTAGCACTCTAGTTGTTCTTTAGAACACTCTGGGAAGCTGCAGTAGAACACAAAGGCATCAACTGACAGGCTGCTCCTGTTGAAATATAACAGGAAGATATTTGAGATCTCACTTAAAACATGTCCTAATTTTTCTTTCTACAGCACTAACCATAATTTCTATGGCAAAATGAACCCCCTCATTTTGTTCCTTTTTAAATTAAATGTTTTAAGTGTTACCAGTTTATTCCAATCTAGATGGCTTCAGGTGTGCCATACTTTTGTCATAAGTAAGACTGTTAGCGCTCTAGTTGTTCTTTAGAACACTCTGGGAAGCTGCAGTAGAACACAAAGGCATCAACTGACAGGCTGCTCGTGTTGAAATATAACAGGAAGATATTTGAGATCACACTTGAAACATGTCCTAATTTTTCTTTCTACAGCACTAACCATAATTTCTATGACAAAATGAACCCCATCATTTTGTTCCTTTTTAAATTAAATGTTTTAAGTGTTACCAGTTTATTCCAATCAAGATGGCTTCAGGTGTGCCATACTTTTCTCATAAGTAATATTGTTAGCGCTCTAGTTGTTCTTTAGAACACTCTGGGAAGCTGCAGTAGAACACAAAGGCATCAACTGACAGTCTCTGCCCTTGTTGGATGTACATGTTTTACTGAGAATGTCAGACTTCATTCTCACATGACTGAGAAAGATAATGTGAATTTACAGATAATATGCTCTCATTTTAGCTTCTGGAGCACCTTCCAAAACTGTATGGGGCAAGCATGTGAAAATAGTTTTCTCTCAAACATGATTCATGATATCCCAGCAGAAGGTTTTTCACAGGGTAAAATCACCTTAGAACACACCACAATTCCTGAAATTAGTATGGTACCATCAACAAATGAATTCTAATGTAACTAAAGTCTGTTATCACCCTTTATAGTTCTCCTTTTGGTAACCCTCAAAATCTTAGATTCACTACAATGCATTTCAATGGGGTACTATCATTTATATTGGTCCCAAGATGGCTGCCAGCAATTCCAGGATGAAGTGCTGACAGCCAATCAGATCTCACGATGACATGTGTGGTTAGGCTCCGCCCAGATATATATGTGTTTTTACTTTTGATTTTCTCAGCAACTACTGAACGGATTTACACCATTTAACAAAAGGGTTCTTTCTGAACCAAGAACTACCTCTTTGCCAAATTTGGTGTAATTCCGTTCAGCAGTTCGGGCTGTAGCCTTGCATAAAGTTTCCTATGGGAAATTGATTTTTTTACTCTTATTTTTTAATTTCTCCGCAACTACTGAACAGATTTACACCATTTAACAAAAGGGTTCTTTCTGAACCAAGAACTACCTCTTTGCCAAATTTGGTGTAATTCCGTTCAGCAGTTCGGGCTGTAGCTGTGTCTAAAGTTTCCTATGGGAAAATGAATGGGGAAAACACGTTTTGGGACCCCCTTTTTCTCGGCCCCGCTTGACGAATCACCCTGAGACTTTCAGGGTAGGAGCGGACCGGAGCGGGCCATAAAGTTTGAAAATTTCGCCAAGATTCGTCAACCGACGCAAGAGTTATTTCAAATAGAATGTCGCGGATTTCCTATGGAAAATAGGTCCTAACTATAACTATCTACTGGCGACCGCCAGTAGATAAATATATATATATATATATATATATATATATATATATATATATATATATATATATATATATATACATACTACCTACTGGCAGTCGCCAGTAGGTAGTTATAGTTAGGACCTAGTTTCCATAGGAAAAGCATTTTTTGACTTGTCTATAACTTTGGCATCATTTGACCAATCTTCATGAAATTTTCTCAGAAAAAAGTGTCAAAGAAGGTTCTGTGTGTCATGAAAGTTTGGGGGCGATCCGTTCAGTGGGGACATGGAAATAGGGGCATGAAACAAGGGTGCATTTGTAATGTTAATTCCGATAGAAACGCATTGTTGAACCTACAGCTCAACCTGTGGAAGCAATTACCCCAAATTTGGCAGAAAGGTAGATGTTGTTATGCAGATTGTGCTTTTTGTTATTTGGTACAAATCCGTTCAGTAGTTTTGGAAAAACTAAAACTGAACAATATAGTGATATCTCTGGCCTCGGATATTTAGCAGCGGTTTCATGGTGATCGCGGTTAAATCGCAATGATTTCGAGGTAAATCGCAAATGCATTCACCAACGGGAATGCTCTGATTGGCTGAACGCAACCTGAACAGAAAGATATGGCCGCCATTTTATTGATCGGGAACAGTTCCTGGGGCTGGAAATTTGTGTGAAAGCTAACATAAGGGGTCAGGGTGGAGATAATCTGACCCCATGTTTGAGAAATGGGGGTATCAGCGCCACAAGTTATGTGCCCCAAATATTTTTTTTTATCCCATACGATATTTGTGACGACGACCGACCGCCAGCGCGGCCCCCGTATACCATCATGGAGACATCGCAAATATAGCACAGACATCACGAACACTGGTGAAAAAAAAATATATACATATATTTGTACAGACTCGCCGGTCACTGTCACAGACTAATGTATGCACTCACAAACTCACTCAGACACTTATACACCCATTCACATACCTACTCAAACACTTATACATCCAGTCACATACCCACTCAGATACTCATGCACCCACTCAGATCATTCAGGTACTCATGCACCCACTTACAGACTCACTCAGAGAGTGAGGTACCCATGTACAGACCCACTCAGAGACTCACGCACCTACTTAGAGACCACTCATAGACTTATGCGCACAGTCTCATACACACTTAGAGACTCTTATACCAACTCACTAATCTACCCAGACACTCATACACCCACTCACAGATCCACTCACATACTCAAAAACCCATACAGCCACTCACACACCCACTCACAGACCCACTCAGAGACTTATGCACCCAGTCTCTGATACACTCAGAGACTCACGCACCCACTCACAGTCCCACTCAGTGACCCATGCACTCATAGAACCACTCAGACACACACTCCCAATCATTGACCCACAGAGAGACTCATGCACTCACTCACAGACCCACTCAGACACTCATGCATTCACTCACTCACCCACTCAGACACTCATGTATCCACTCATAGATCCAGTCAGACAGGCATATACTTACTTTCAAATGCACAAAGGCACTCATGCACCTACTCACAGTTCGACTGAGAGAGTCATGCAACCAATCACAGACCCATTGAGACACTCATGCCCCCAGACATAGATGCACTGAGACAGTCACTTAGCTCATTACAGAACCATTGATAGACTGATGCACCATCTCACAGATCCTCTGAACAGTGAATGAGAGACTTACTGATACAGTGATGCATGCAGTCACAGATTCCACTGAAAGAGTTATACACTGTATTATAGAGATATTAAGGGCGTTATACATGCTATTATAAAGTCATTTAGATAGTAATGTGTTTAGTGTTGTGGTTATAATCCATTTTGCAGTTATTAGTTTTGAATGTGGTGGTGGCTGAAATTTACTGAAAAAAACAAAGATTACAGGGACGTTGTACTTAGGAATTAGGATTGATGTCATCAGTGATATCATTTGAGATGTCATCAATGATGTCATCAGTGATGTCACTGATCATGTCATGACTGATGTAATAAGTGAGGTCATAATAACTGCTGAATTTCTCTGGTTTTGTATGAGTGAAATGTCAGCCTAACTATAACGTCCCAGTAACCTTTGGTTTTTTCTGAGAATTTCTCAGGTTTATTTCAATTTTATTTTCTAACTATAATGTCCCTGTAACCTTTGGTTTTTTCAGTGAAAAAAAATAATTATATATATATAAGTTATAAGCAAGAAGCAAGTCAAAAAGCTTATTCCATAGGAATGTAAAAAATGTAAAAATGTAAAAAAGTTTTAAAAAAAAGAAACTGGCAGAGTAGGAATACCCTGACCCCCTAGGCCCGGTGATGGGGTCCCCCAGGGGTGCTGCCAGGGCCAAAAAGCATTTTAAAATAAATTTTTGCTGTAAAAATCACAACCGATTTGCTGCAAATGTTTTTTTTTAAATAAGCGTGGTCTCCCACGCTTGTTTTCACTTTAGCCCCTGGGTGGGGCAGGTCCCGGGGGCATGAGGGTGTTTTCTAAAAAAAAAAAAGGAGGGCACACAGGGCATCCCTCCTAAGGCTTCTATTAGCCCCAGGGACTACCACCTTCCCAGGGCTTTTAAATAATAGTAAAGGTGGGCCGTACGGACCCCCTCCTGGGGCTTTAATATGCCTTGGGGTCCACCACCTCCCCAGGGTAAATAAATGATGTGGGGGGCTGCGTGGAACCTCTGGCCCTGAGGACCACCACCTCCCCAGGGCTAAATATATATTTAAAACTGGGAGGAGGGCCACCTGGCCCCCTTCCCTGGCCATATACAACCCCAGGGACCACCACCTCCCCCAGGCTGGCAAGTGCATACAAAATAAGGGGGGGTGCACAGCCCTTCCATCTGGAGCCATTAATTGCCCTGGGGACCGCCACCTCCTAGGGTCGGCGCCTGCTATCTCCCAAGGTGCCTACTCTCCAGAGATAGCAGTTTGCTTTCGCTAGGGGGAGCTGTGATAACTCCTGCCAAGCGAAAGCAAACGCTAACTCCACTCCCAGCAAGCAGAAGCTATCAAACGAGCAGAAAAGGCAAAACAGAGCAGAAGAGGGCAAAACAGAGGGCAGAAAAACGAGCAGTGCAGGCAAAATTGAGGTCAGAAAAAATGAGCATAAAAGGCAAAATGTAGGGCTGTAAAACAAGCAGATGAGGCAAAACAGGTGGCAGAAAAATTAGCAGAAAAAGGCAAAACAGAGGGCAGAAAAAAATTAGCAGAAAAAGCAAACAGAGCAAGAAACGAGCAGAGAAGGCACAAACAGAGGGCAGCAGGTAGACAGACAGCAGAGGGCAGTGGACTGCGGGCAAGCTGGACAGGAGAACTGTCGCAGGGGGAGCTGGCATGAGGACCTGCTTAATTTTTACAGAAATTAAACCTCAATGGGAAACACTTAGTTATATAAACATGGCAGGTGCCCCAATTGAAGCTCCACTTCTGCAAAGGAGAAATGATCCTGAACTCCTGGGCTTGACAAAGGCAAAGCAAGTGTGTTTTCTTGGCAAATCCGCATTGGACGGCAATCAGAAATGCTTCATGGAGGTGAATGCATCATTGATCTATTGGAGCACAATGTGTTGTGACTTTGACAAGTGGGCTCTTTCTTGTCCTTACCTGGTGAGAGCAGAGTCCATGGTTCTCCCTTTAAATGATTATGAGTAAAGAATTCGAGACAATGAGTATACAAATGTGCAAAATCACCTGAAGCTCCGCCTGTTTGGCCCAGCCCCGTCCACATTAGTAGTATGCAATGGTCTTCCTGCCTTTTGCCGGGATGATAAGCAGCTCACCAAAAGGTCCCCCAACGAGTTTCCCACTGATTTTGGTGATGTGTTCTTGATGCAGAGGAATATGAGGACATGTCCACCAAATAAAGAATCACTTACTTCATATAGTTAAGAGGAAGGACTCTTGTTTGGTGGAGATTTACCTCTTTGTACACTTGTCTTCTCTATAGGAAGATTCGTGTTATCACAAATTTCTGGATAAAGATGCATAAGGAACAATCACATTGCCAAAACGCACACAAGGTCACTGGTGACATTTCCTCATGCTCCATTAAGCAGCTATAGTGTATAATATAACCCTGAGCGGAGTTTGCAGAGTTGCGCTACGCGAAACTCCGCGAAGTGGGAAAAAACTCCGCCGCGCTACGCTGAGCTCCGGCGTACTGCAATAGAAAAATGCAGTTCGCAGTGATTTTCAGTGCCGGATGCTTGTCCGCACTGTGCAATTATCGCGAACGGCACCATGCACAGCGCAAGCGAGCGCTGCTCTCCTTTCTGCCGCTCGAGTGGATTTTTACTCGAGTAGCAGCTTTCTCAACGCGAACGGGCAGTTTCTCAACGCGAGCGATCGCAAGCATACGCGACCACTGGCAATGAGAATCCCGACCCCCCGCGTTGAGAAATCTCGCCGGGAGGTGAAGGAAGTGGCCCTTAGGGGCCACCCAAGTTATTTACAACCACCTGCTGTGCCTTTCCAAGTAATGAAGAGTCGGTCAGACAGTAGAGAATATAAACAAGCATTTATTAGCAATACTCTGCAGAGGAGTCCAATCTGACCTGCACCCTAAGATGTCTGCCGAGGGACTGGCTCCCCAACGGCCTGCAATGCATGATCATTCCTCCAAGAACCCCCCAACCACGCCCACAGTGGAAAGTTACCGGCCTGGGCCGAACATGAACAAAGAAGGCACAGAAGGATGGGCTACCACCTGCCAGATGGGTACATGCTATCGGCAACTCAAGGTTACCGCACTGAGTCTCAGCATCTCCTAATGTGGGAGCAGAACTACACACTCGGATAGGCATGCGACGGCAGAATGGCCTATTCATTAGTAAGTCGGGAAGCAGCCTTGAACAGAAAAGAAAATAATAACTAAATACAGTGTTCTGCTGAGGCAAGCAATACGAATAATGAGGCCTAGTTCAGACACAGCCTAAGCAGCCTAATAGGGATTATCAAATACAAAATGTAGTCACACTTGCTAACTAAAGCTTGCACGTTGCAGGGATAACTCAGTGGGTTGCATAACGTGAATACAAATGGCAGCTATTTAGCCACACACTGCTAACCTAATGTAGCATGATACGAGTGCATAGCAGGGATGGGATTTTCAAACCTAACAGACCCTTCTTTTACCATGGGTGGCTAAATGCTTTATTGAGGCTATCCGGTAGGGTCTTTACAATTCCAAGTGGGAAGGAAGAAAATGCATAGTCACTCAAGTTACAAGGGAGAATAAAACAGCACATGAGTATCAAAACCTACTTAGTATTCAAAAATGCCTTAGTCTATAAGCATGATGTCCTGGATATCCTGCATCATCATAGTAGAGACCTTAGCATATCGTCCTGGCAATTTAGGGGTAGGGGTGAGCTTGCTCACACAATAGGTGCAACATGCTGGAAGGCAATTAATACATAGGCAACATGTGAAGAGGACACCTGCGATAACTATGAGGGCAAGTAGTATCTTCCAACCCCATGATGTCAGCAGACCCCAGAACCACCCTGTGAGGGACCATGATCTATTATCCTGATGGATATCTGAAGCAAGCCTGTGTCATTTCTGTATGGCGGAGTACACATTAGGGGCGTTATCAGGAATGTAAACACAACAACTGCTGCCGATGACGCGGCAGGCTCCACCCCTATCAGCAAGGATGACGTCTGAAACCATCCGGTTTTGAAGAGCAACGAGTCTCGTAGCCTGAAGCTCTACTGTAATATTAGTCAGTATACCTGCAGTAGTGTTAATAACTCCCTCAACTACTCTAGCAAGGTGACAGATATTACGGCTATTGAACATGGGGCCCCAGAACGGCAGAATGCCCTTCATGATGTCAGTAAATTGCTGTAAGGAAGTATCTGTTTGATCTATATCTTCTGGATTGACAACTCTCTTGGCCCGATGCAAATGTAGATCCCTACGCTGTAGCCTATGATCCTTGTGATGATTAGATGGTGCAATATAAACAGGGGGCAAAAGAAAAGAGACATAACACTGGCCAGAACATCCCCTGGGAAGCCATGTATAAGCCTGTTCCCCACAAACAAAATATACATTTGGAGGTGTGAGCAAAGGTGGGCTACTAGTAGTGTTCAATCGGTATGTGTAGTTACAACTGCTCTGACCTACTGGAATGTTCCCTGTACCTTCAACACAGAAACTAGCTGATGTATTGATAACAGGGACGTGCATGGCTTTGTCTTCAGTTATATTTCGTTCCTGGAAACATTTAAAATATTCAGTAACATTAAATCCTTGAAAATCCAGCATTTCATTTTGTAACCAAGTGACATTCTTATTAACCTCAAAAATATTCATATCAGCTTCTGGATGTAGGGTACCCTCTTTTCCATCTGCCCCAGGTGTATATCCTTGGTGTACCACTATATACTCCAACACTGCTTCGTAATCAGACTGTACCATATTCATTGCATCAGCATGATAGTGCATGTACACCATAGAAAGCAATTAGAACCATGCCTCACAGCTACCCAAGTATGACAGGGGCAATGACACGAGTAGATCGTTCTTGTGCATAACTGAGGGAAGTAACCCACACACCCAACAATTCATGGCATTAGTGGTACTGTGTACCTGATGAAGCATCTGCAGAAACGCATTTTCGACATAGGTCTGTCTATGTCTCTCTATATGCGGGGCCAGTGTAACAAACGAATGCTCAGGTGGAGCCGGGGTAGTCCCTATCAATGTGTGCACAGGATGCTGTTCTTCTAAATACCACACCACCCCGAATAGTGTTATCGTTACGATGAGAAGGACCACTACCACCCTACTCCCAATAGACCAACTAGACCACACAGGACCATTCTGCTCTAATGGTGGGGCCACCAGAAGCTGTTCCTCCTTCATAACTGCGCAGCCAAATGGGTACATAGAAAGAAACTTTAGGAATTGGAGCCACAAAAATACAACCGACCAGAGGGGTACAAATCACCCAGTGTCCTTCAGAACCTCACTTGTAGACTCCTATTGTTCATCAACGACGGTGCTATGGAGTACTCCCACGGGGGAGCTGCGCGATCGCAGCCCTTGCTGGAAAACAAATCCTCTTCTTTCAGGATAGGGCACCCTCCCTCCTTGGAAGACACCCTCAGCTAATCCTGTCCAGTGTCCAGGGCAGTGCACCAGTGTAGTTCACTCTAATCTAAAGCAGGCACCTTAGGCATAGCACCTAGGCCCTAAGCTTGAGTCCTTCCCTAACTCCTGGACTGTCCTACTGGCACCCTGTACTTCCGTCGGTGCCACAGGTTGTACCTGGCAACCCCAGGCACTTCTTCATCAACAAAAAGGGGAAGAAATTCAGGCTCAGCAGGGCATTGAGACTCAGGTGTCTGTGCACCAGAAGCGGGAACATCCGGAGCACCCCTTATCTCTGGGGGGACCGCCTCAAGTAAGGCCTCGTCGCTTTCTTGGTCTGTCTGCGCCCACCTCAGTCGGGCATCAGAGAAGGGAATGAAACAGGGCACTCGTTCCCCTTCCTGGTCAGCAATGCTGTCGAGGACCCACTGGTCATACGGAAGTGGAAGAGGGATCCTCTTGACGTGCGATCCGTGTACCCAGTGATTCTGGCCTTCAAGCTTTACTGCAGTGCGGGTGGCGAGTAGGACCAAGAGTGGCCCCTTCCACCGAGGCTCCAGGCAGCTCTTTCGCTGAAAATTCTTCACAAACTCGAAATCCCCGGGCTGTAGCTGATGCCCGGGCCCCTCTGGTACTGGTTGAAGCATGGCGTGAATCTGTTGGTGGACAGAACGAAGATCTTTAGTCAACACATACAGATAGTCCACAAGTAGGGGGTACTCTATCTCGGAAAAACGCTTGGGTCTTGGGACGCCCCAGACGTTGACGGGGCGCCCAAAGACCACCTCGTACGGGGACAACCCTGTTCTAGAATACGCTGTCGCTCTGGTAGATAACAAAGCCAAAGGTAGAGCATCGGGCCATCGCAAACCTGTGCTTTCTTGAATTTTCGCTAACTTCAACTTGAGAGTACCATTGTACTTCTCAACCAAGCCTGCTGACTGGGGGTGGTTCGCTGCATGAAACTTCTGTCTAACATGCAAGCCTTTACACACCAATTCAATGACTTTTGAATTGAAGTGACTTCCGTTGTCACGCAAGATCACACGTGGTAATCCATAGCGCGGGAAGAACTCTTTTAAGAGAGCCTTCGCCGTTGCCATAGCCGTATTCTCCTTAGTGGGGTATGCCTCAATCCATTTACTGAATGCACAAATCACTACCAGCACATAATTCAGATTGTTAACTCGTTCCATTTTGATGAAATCCATCTGGAGACCCTCGAAAGGGAAGGAAGGCGGTGCAAAATTACCTGCGGGTGTAGGAGTACCTTTCCCAGGATTATGTTTCAGGCAAATGATGCAGTGTTTCACTAGGTGTGTGGCTACCTTACGGATATTATCGTTTCGCCATACTGGGTCCAGTAGCTTACATATTCCTTTGGCACTAATGTGTGCTGGGCCGTGGGCCATAGTAACAACAGGGAGCACATGGGAGTTGGGCAGCAACCATCTCTGTTTCCCAGACAAGTCAGTCCAACACCCATCCTCGTCCAAACACCCTGTCCTCTCCTCCCATACTGCCAGTTCATCTACTGTCGCCTCACTCTGTATTTCCATGACATTTTCTAATGTGTCCTCGAACATTCCATTGTCTGGAACCCACCTAGCGGGACCTGCCACAAACATCTTTTTCATCTTCGATCTAGCTGTCTCCTTAGCTGTCTGATCTGCAAAAGCATTTCCCCTTCCAACATCGTCCATTACTGCTTTGTGAGCGCTACATTTTATTATTGCCAACTTATCAGGAAGTGTCAGTGCTGACAACAGTCTATGTATCAATGGACCATGCTGTATTCGCAACCCATGCGAGGTCAAGAACCCTCTCTCCGCCCAGAGGCGCCCGAAATTATGGGCCACCCCAAAGGCGTACTGGCTGTCGGTGTAGACATTGACAGTCAGTCCCTCACTTAACTCGCAAGCCCTAAGGAGGGCAACTAACTCTGCAGCCTGGGCCGATTGGTTTGGGATACGGGATGTCTCAACTACAGTGTGTAACGTTGTGATTGCATAAGCTGCAGTGGTAGTGCCATCTGGTAGTTTGAAACAAGAGCCTTCGACATATAGTTCCCCTTGGGGGTCAGATAAGGGAACATCAGTCAGGTCTACCCGTCCCTTCGTTTCTTCCTCAGTCCGAAATAAACAATCATGGACATCATTGTCCTTTTCTTCCGAAGGGAGGGGTAGTAACGTGGCTGGGTTCAGAGTAGCACATCGTTTGATGGTAATGTGCGGAGCAAACAAAGTTAACTCATATCCAGTTAGACGCGCACTAGTAAGGTGCTGTGTCTTTGTCTTATTCAACAGTGTGTCCACAGCATGAGGTACCATGACTGTGAAATCCATATCAAGGATGAGCCCTGCCAATTGTCTGATAGAAACTGCCACCGCCGCAGCAGCCCTCAGGCAGCTCGGGAGAGCTCTGGCAACGTTATCAAGAATAGCAGAGAAATACGCGCAGGGTCTCTGCTTACCACCGAAACCCTGTGTTAGAACAGAAAGCGCGCAACCGTCCGCCTCATGTACATAGAGCACAAAAGGCTTCTGGTAATCAGGAGTACCAAGCACAGGAGCAGAGCAAAGCGCAACCTTTAATTGCTCGAAAGCTTGCTGGCATGCAGATGTCCAAGGCAAGGGTTCATGCACGTCTTTAGTGGTCAGGTAAAGGAGGGGTTTCGTTAGTAAGGAATAGTTAGGGATCCAATTACGACAATACGAAGTTATACCAATGAACCCGCGTACCTCGCGCTGGGTCTTAGGAACAGGCATATTAGTAATAGCAGCTATGCGTTCAGGTGTTAGTCTACGACCCTCCTTCGACAGTAGGTGACCTAAATAGGTGACCTCCTGTCCACAATATTGAAATTTCGAAAGTGACACCTTGAGTCCATGGTGTGCCAAATGTAACAGCAATTTAACTGTGGCCTCTTTACAACCACCTTCAGTGACTGACGCCACAAGGAGGCCGTCAACGTACTGCAACAGCACATTACCAGGGGGAAGTTCCAAAGAATCCAATTGAACTTTCAAAGCTTGGCTATAGATACTAGGACTCTCCGTATAGCCTTGTTCAGCACGACAGAACCTAAAGCTCCTTCCGGCTATTGCAAATCCAAACAGATATCTGCTATCTGTATGGATTGGAATGCTGAAGAAGACATTCTTTAGATCGATCACAGAGAAGAATTTTGCAGAAGGGGGAATCATTGTCAAGATCATGGTAATGTCTGGGACTACAGGATACTGGGGAACCACTATTTTGTTCACCTCTCTAAGGTCAATTACAAAGCAGTAAACGTCAGGGTGAGCATCAGAAAAATCCAAGGGTGCCTTTTTAAGAATAGGAAGAATAGGGCTATTACACACATTCGCCGCTGTCTCCTCAACCACACCAGACTTAATCAAATCCTGTATTATTTGCAATAAGGCCTTTTCTCCTGCCTGGGATATCTTATACTGGGGAATAGGTGGCAATATATTGTTGTCCTTAATCTGAATAGAGACCTGTGGGATCTGGAGTAACCCCACATCCGTGTCTCCTGTAGCCCACAGTGTGCGTGGTACATTTTTAAACTCAGCGGGGAGGGGGGCATCCTTTGCGAGACATTGTGTGGCATGGGCCACTTGTGGTCCAATAGTCATGTAAACACCATCTGGAGAACAAAAAATTGTCGCTTGCAACCTTTTTAACAAATCCAACCCTAACAAATTCTCCCCACAATTTGACGTTAATAGAAATGGTGAACCAACCGTGAAGGGGCCAATAGTCAAAGCAAGAGGTTTGGAAATGGGGCTGACAACCGGCACGCCTGAGAAACCCACCGAAACATTGTTTTGGCCAGACAGAGCCACCCCCGGGACCAGTGAACGGGAAACAGAGCTATTCATAGCCCCTGTATCAACTAAGAATTTCTCTGTCGTACCGTGTAAATCTGCAGTGACATAGGGTCTGCGCTGATCTACAGGCACCGGAACTGGTCCCTTGCCCTGTCCCAGGCTATCCTAGCTGTGAGACATCCCCGTCACTTCGTCCATGTCCTAGTCATCATGATAGTACTGCCTCCCTCGGGGGTCGTCAAAATAGTTCCTGCTCTGCCCATTAGACGATGCATTCTCTGATCGCGTCTCCCCCCGGCCTCCTCCTCCTCTTCCACATCCTCCAAACCCTGACCTCTCGGGGCCTCACCTCTCTGCGATAACTCTGGGCACTCATTCCGCCAATGTCCCTCCCGCTTGCAATATGCACATTGATTGAGCCTAATAGGTGCGCTCGAGGAACCACCCCTGTTAGACCTGGGTAGCCTCTGGGCCGAACCTCTTCCTCTTCCGTGATCCCTCGCAACTTGCTGCATCAACACCCTCATTTTCAATTCTTTTGAGTTTTTCTCTACTTTCTCCTTTTCTTCATTCTCTCTATGCTCGTGGTACTGTGCCATACTCAATATTACTGATGGGGAAGAGGTGCTCCAAGTGCTTTCTGAAGCCTGCAACCCAGTCGCAATCTCAGAAAGCAAGTTGTTAACAAACCTGCTGACAAACAACCGGACACCACCTTCCAACGACAGGTCCTGGCCACTAAAGTCAAGAAACACCCCTTCAAACCTAGTAAAGAAATCAGACACACTCTCGTCCTTCTGACGACATGCAGTCAACTTGTCCCAATTCACCCGTCTTGGCGGGATAAGGGAATGCATATAGGTGATAATGTGACCCGGTAAAGCCAATATCTTCGCCTTCGGCTTGTCACCGGGCTTGCGGTCCTTATCCCACGCCCTGATCTGATCCCATGTTCCTCCCAATTCCACCACGTGATCCTGTGTATACACTTGCCTCCATATATCCACCGGTACCAACAAGCCAAAGAACAACTCAATATCAGCTAACGTCATCACCGTGGAGGAGGCCGCCTCTGTCAACTCCTTGTAGTACGCAGTCGGGTTTTTCCGAGGGTCCAGCAACTGACTTTTAAGGGATATTACCTCACTCCTCTTCCAAGGAGTATAGATCCACTGTTCCTGAAACCGAGCATCAACTCGTGGCCTAATTACAGCGTTCATTGAGGTGCGCAGTTCTGGTATTTCAGGATGATAAATGGGATGGATCTCCCTCATGGGGCACTGGGTCACCATCGTCGGAACCTTTTGGAGCAATCTGCCCCGATAACCCACCAATGTCGTTACATTGCTAAAAACCTCATTAGCAGCCATACCTGCAGCATATACCCTGTCTCGTATGTCATAGATGATCTGCGGTGCAATACCCTGAAAATACTGCTCCCACAGTCCTATTAGCGTGGCCGACATGTGCTTAAGGTCATGCTGCTGTATGAAGGGCTCATAATCTTTCATCACACTCCACACATCTTCCACACTATAGATCGGGCTCCGAGCCCACTGAGCCGCCTGATTCGCCACCATTTGCTTCTCCTCATCACCCACAGCAGAACGCACCAACACTTTGTCCATACGGTCTCGTGCTGCTGCCCAATTCCCTTCATGTATCCCACGTAAAGGGGTCTCGCCATTCAGCAGTGCTTGGGGTGTCATACTCGAGGGAGAAAGAGAAGATGAGGAGACAGGTGTCATCATGTAAGGAGACAGTGTTGTAGGAGTGAAAGGGGGTTTAGCCGTAGATACAGAGTCAGTAGACGGAAAAGGAGAGCTAACGGCTCCCGCCCCTGTTACTGGCGTGAGCAGAGAGGAAGCAGGCAGGCTGGGGCTGAAGCAGTTTGACTAGAGGCAGAAATATTAGGAAGAGCAGCACCAGAGGCCGGGGACTGAGATGTTGGAACCTTTGGGTATATCCGCTCAGGAGCATAAGGTGGAGGAGGGCGAGAATCCAATAGCTCTTTAACAAAAACATCACCTTCCTCTCTAGTAACATAGCATTTATCTGTCTGCAATCAAAACTTTCTATTTGCACATTCTATGCCTTTCTCTATCTTTTCCCTTTCATAGGCCACTGCTTTCTGCATTATAGTTTGTGTCTGTTTCTTCTGGGTCTCTTTCTCTGCTCTCATACGCTGCTGCTTTGCTTTCTTCTGCCATACTCTTAGAGAATCGAACATCGACTGCCTGCTCTTTTTGGCAAACAATTTGTCCTGCAAGAAATTCAATTTTTGCTCATCAAACGAGCCAGTAAGTGGCCATTGTAACTCAGCATTGTCCCTCGTATATTTATTCCACAATGTGCTAAACATAATAGGGCCAATACCGTGCTTGACGTATACATCAAAATTTGGGGTACCCTCCAGAGGCGCAGGCTGGCTCTCTTCCAATCGAGCCTCAGTAGAACAACACCGACATCCAAAACACCCCAGTTTACTTAGACAAGGCATCTTAATATAAGACACATGCGCTGTCCCCAACGGACAAATATAACACCAACAAACAAAATAATAAAAGGAAAAAAATAAAGAATACAAATATTGTTCAGGAACCAAACCAAAACGGTCTGAGGACCGCTCCCTACAGTCCGGAGACTGTACCAGGTTCAAGAAGACAGGCTCTAGCCCCAGACCTTTTCAAGAATGGGCCAAATTACCAGCTGGCCTTGTAGGCTGTTCACAAACACTCTGGGGCCGATTCCGATCTCGGCCGGTAGGGCTCCGAATCGGATTCGGCTTAACCGGATCCGATTCGGAGCCCTATTTCCCGACCGATTCGTACGCGCGTCCGGGTGAGCGAGTACGATGCGTAATTGCCGACCGACTCGTCCGGGCGTCCCGACGGCTCCGACCGACTCGTTCCCGGGTCGAACCGCACCGACCGACTCGCTCGGACTCGACTCGCACCGCGCAATGGAGACGTTCCCCGGCCGGGTAAGTACGATGCGCGCCGCGAGCAGTCCGACCGAGCCGCGCACTCCGGCTCGAAAGAGCAGTCGGAGCCGTACTTTGGGGGTCCGTGTCGGACCCCACTGTACGCGTAGCCGTGCGAGTCGCACACATGGGGGACCCATGGGTCCCCCCTACCTATGCGTGTACGGCGCGAGTCGCTTTGCCGCGTACACGCTGTAGGGGGCGCCCTTGTCCGCCTCGCACCCATTGAGTCAATGGGAGCCCGCGTACGCATTGTACGACAGGCTCCCATTGACTTCAATGGGAGTCCGACCGACTCGAGTCCGATGGCATACGTGCGCATCGTACTCGTTCGGTCGGGCTGCACGGGTCCGATTCGGTCGGAAATCTCTCCGGGTCCGGCTCGGTCGGAGAGATTTCCGGCCCTAATCGGAATCGGCCCCTTTGTGTCTTTAAAAAGGGTCCGCAAACCCACCAAGTTCAAACCAAAACGGTCCGAAGACCGTACCAAGACACAGCCCGTTGGCTCGTGTCGTTCGAGCAAGGCAGTCCGAGAACTGCTCCAAGACAGTCCGGAGACTGTACCAAGACCGTTCAAGAATGGCGCCATTTTTCCAAGAATCAAATCACTCACCTGGTGCACACAGGTCGAGTCAAGTTATTCTCCACTGCCGACTCTTCGGACCAAACGGTCAACTCCAAGGTTTGGCCTTCTCAGGACCCCAGCCGGTGACCACTAGACGAGGAGTTGCCCGATCAGACGGGCGGGGCAGCTGTGAGAACCAAGCTCGATCGTGTGGGATACCCCGATCTGCCCGACTGACCAGACACAACCCCGACCCTGCAACCCGATTACGGGCGAGCTGGATTACCTTGTGGGGTCCCTGTTCGGGCACCAACTGAAGGAAGTGGCCCTTAGGGGCCACCGGGGTTATTTACAACCACCTGCTATGCCTTCCCAAGTAATGATGAGTCGGTCAGACAGTAGAGAATACAAATAAGCATTTATTAGCAATACTCTGCAGAGGAGTCCAATCTGACCTGCACCCTAAGATGTCTGCCGAGGGACTGGCTCCCTAATGGCCTGCAATGCATGATCATTACTCCAAGAACCCCCCAACCACACCCACAGTGGAAAGTTACCAATCCGGGCCGAACATGAACAAAGAAGGCACAGAAGGATGGGCTACCACCTGCCAGATGGGTACATGCTATCGGCAACTCAAGGTTACCGCGCTGAGTCTCAGCATCTCCTAATGTGGGAGCAGAAGTACACACTCGGATAGGCATGCGAGGGCAGAATGGCCTATTCATTAGTAAGTCGGGAAGCAGCCTGGAACAGAAAAGAAAATAATAACTAAATACAGTGTTCTGCTGAGGCAAGCAATACGAATAATGAGGCCTAGTTCAGTCACAGCCTAAGCAGCCTAATAGGGATTACGAAATACAAAATGGAGTCACACTTGCTAACTAAAGCTTGCCCGTTGCAGGGATAACTCAGTGGGTTGCATAACGTGAATACAAATGGCAGCTATTTAGCCACACACTGCTAACCTAATGTAGCATGATACGAGTGCATAGCAGGGATGGGATTTTCAAACCTAACAGAGGTTTATTTCCCATGCTCACCAACTTGATGTTGACGATCGCGAACGAGGAAAATCTTGCCGGGAGGTGAATTTTCCTCACTTGAGCTCGCCCAACTTGACGTTGGTGAATGCGAGCGAGGAAAAAAACTCAGCTCTGCTGCGCGAAGCGGAGTTTTTCGGAACTCCGCGAGCTCCGCGTAACGCGGAGTGCGAAAAACTCCGCAAACTCTGCAAGCGGAGCGGAGTTCACCGCCCAGGGTTAGTATAATACATAGTGGACATTTACCCAAGGAGGTAGCACTTAGTAATTAACCAGTAAAAATTACTCCACTTGGGTAGATATTTTGTGCGCAACTGTGGGATTTTTTGGGATAAAGGGGCAAGTGTGGTTCTGTTGTGGCCCAGTCACTGACACAGCTACTGACATACCCACACAGACACTTAGACACACACTTTGACATTCACACACCTACTGACAGCCTCCATCAGAGAGTGATATACCCACTCACAGACCACTCAGTTAGTCACACACACACACACTAACAGACCCACTCACATTCCCACTCAGACCTACTCAGACACTATCACATGCACTCATAAACCCACTCAGACACTCATGCATCCACTCACTGACACACTCAGACACTCTCACACCCATTCACAAACCTACCCAGGCACTCATGCACTCACTCACAGAACCAATCAGACATTCTCACAGCCACTCACAGACCCATTCAGATACTCATGCATCTACTCGGACATGTACACCCACTCAAAGACACACTCAGACACTCATGCACTCACTCACAGACTGACTGACACACTCATGGAGGTACTCGCAAACCTACTCAGAGGTTCTCACACCCACAAACAGACCCACTCAGACACCAACTCAGACACTCACACACCCTCTCACAGGCCTACTCAGACACTCACACAACCAATCAAACACCCAATGAGACATTTATGCAGCTGATCCCAAATTCACTCAGATACTCACACACCCACTCACACACCCACTGAAACACTCACACACTCATTCACACACCTACAGAGACACTCATGCACTCACACACTCAGTCTCAAAGGTTACGGGTTACACTTAGGAAATAAAATTTAAAAAAAACATTAGAAATTGACTGAAAAAGCAAAGGTTAAGGGGACGTTATATTTAGGATATAGAATTAAAAAAATTG
The DNA here is from genome assembly GCA_963921515.1 of Calotriton arnoldi. Lineage (NCBI taxonomy): Eukaryota > Metazoa > Chordata > Amphibia > Caudata > Salamandridae > Calotriton > Calotriton arnoldi. Next base: position 840,964 of record CAWUFW010001896.1, read on the forward strand.
GAAATTCCAGTGAAATTCAACAGTTATATTTACCTAAGCTAACTATAACTTACACCCATGCAATGCACTGCTTATGACCTTACATATTATACCATTCATGACATGGTCAGTGACATCACTGATGACATCTCAAATGACATCACTGATGATATCATCCAGAAAGCCATTCACATTCCTATGCAACCTCTCATACACCCACTCACGTACCCACCCAACAACTCACATACCCATTCACAGACCCATACAAGTACTCACAAAACCACTCACTCATCCACAGAGCCACCCATATACCCACTCACTCACTCATACAGCCACTCACACAACTAGTCACACCCATACAGCTACTCATACAATTAGTCACTCACCCATACAGTCATTCACACAGCCAAACACTCACCCATACAGCTACTCACACACCCACTTATTCACCTATACAGCCACTCACATACCCACTCACTCACCCATATAGACTCTCAACACAGCCACTCACTCACCCATAAAAGCACTCACACACTCACTCACTCACCCACACAACCACTTACATATCAATTCACACATCCATACAAGCACTCACTCATCTGCTCACCCATACAGCCATACACTTACACACCAAGTCATTCACTCATACAGACACTCAGACACTCACGCATTCACCCATACAGTTACTCACATACCCACTCACCCACCCATATAGCCAGTCACATGATTACTCACTCACCCATACAGCCACTGACACACCAACTCACTCACCATAACAGCCACTCACACAGCCACTTATTCAACCACACAGCTACTCACACACCCACTTATACACCAATAGAGCCACTCAGATACCCACTCACACATGGATACACACATTCACACAGCCACTCACATAATATATGTTAGAAATAATATCACTCGTTATTAGTACACAAAGTATACTAATTAAACTTTTGTGGTACCGTGGTATATATGTTAAATACTCATAAACTTTTAGAAAACAATCACTAGATGATGTCATCAGTGGTGTCATCAGTGATGTCATTAATGATGTCACTGACCATGTCATGAGTGATGTAATATGTGAGGTCATTAGCAGTGCATTGGGGTGTAATTTATAGTTTGATTAGGTAATTATAACTGCTGAAATTTACTGGTTTTATATGAGTGAAATCTGAGCCCAACTATAACATCCCTGTAACCTTTGCTTTCTTCAGTGAGTTTCTATGTTTTTTTAATTCTATTTCCTAACTAGAATGTCCTGTAACCTTTGTTTTTGTCAGTGAATATATCTATACACACACATTATATATATATATATATATATATATATATATATATATATATATATATATATATATATATATATATATTATCTACTGGCGGTCGCCAGTAGATAGTTATAGTTAGGACCTATTTTCCATAGGAAATCCGCAACATTCTATTTGAAATAACTCTTGCGTCGGTTGACGAATCTTCGCGAAATTTTCAAACTTTATGGCCCGCTCCGGTTTGCTCCTACCCTGAAAGTTTCGAGGTGATTCATCAAGCGGGGGCCCAGAAAAAAGGGGGGTCCCAAAACATGTTTTCCCCATTCATTTTCCCATAGGAAACTTTAGCCACGGCTACAGCCTGAACTGCTGAACGGAATTACACAAAATTTGGCAAAGAGGTAGTTCTTGGTTCAGAAAGAACCCTTTTGTTAAATGGTGTAAATCCGTTCAGTAGTTGCGGAGAAATTAAAAAAATAGGAGTCAAAAAATCAATTTCCCATAGGAAACTTTATGCAAGGCTACAGCCCGAACTGCTGAACGGAATTACACCAAATTTGGCAAAGAGGTAGTTCTTGGTTCAGAAAGAACCCTTTTTGTTAAATGGTGTAAATCCGTTCAGTAGTTGCTGAGAAAATCAAAAGTAAAAACACATATATATCTGGGCGGAGCCTAACCACACATGTCATCGTGAGATCTGATCAGCTGTCAGCACTTCATCCTGGAATTGCTGGCAGCCATCTTGGGACCAATATAAATGATAGTACCCCATTGAAATGCATTGTAGTGAATCGAAGATTTTGAGGGTTACCAAAAGGAGAACTATAAAGGGTGATAACAGACTTTAGTTACATTAGAATTCATTTGTTAATGGTACCATACTAATTTCAGGAATTGTGGTGTGTTCTAAGGTGATTTTACCCTGTGAAAAACCTTCTGCTGGGATATCATGAATCATGTTTGAGAGAAAACTATTTTCACATGCTTGTCCCATACAGTTTTGGAAGGTGCTCCAGAAGCTAAAATGAGAGCATATTTTCTGTAAATTCACATTATTTTTCTCAGTCATGTGAGAATGAAGTCTGACATTCTCAGTAAAACATGTACATCCAACAATGGCAGAGACTGTCAGTTGATTCCTTTGTGTTCTACTGCAGCTTCCCAGAGTGTTCTAAAGAACAACTAGAGTGCTAACAGCCTTACTCATGACAAAAGTATGGCACACTTGAAGCCATCTTGATTGGAATAAACTGGTAACACTTAAAACATTTAATTTAAAAAGGAACAAAATGATGGGGTTCATTTTGTCATAGAAATTATGGTTAGTGCTGTAGAAAGAAAAATTAGGACATGTTTCAAGTGTGATCTCAAATATCTTCCTGTTATATTTCAACAGGAGCAGCCTGTCAGTTGATGCCTTTGTGTTCTACTGCAGCTTCCCAGAGTGTTCTAAAGAACAACTAGAGCGCTAACAGTATTACTTATAACAAAAGTATGGCACACCTGAAGCCATCTTGATTGTAATAAACTGGTAACACTTAAAACATTTAATTTAAAAAGGAACAAAATGAGGGGGTTCATTTTGCCATAGAAATTATGGTTAGTGCTGTAGAAAGAAAAATTAGGACATGTTTTAAGTGAGATCTCAAATATCTTCCTGTTATATTTCAACAGAAGCAGCCTGTCAGTTGATGCCTTTGTGTTCTACTGCAGCTTCCCAGAGTGTTCTAAAGAACAACTAGAGTGCTAACAGCCTTACTTATGACAAAAGTATGGCACACCTGAAGCCATCTTGATTGGAATAAACTGGTAACACTTAAAACATTTAATTTAAAAAGGAACAAAATGAGGGGGTTCATTTTGCCATAGAAATTATGGTTAGTGCTGCAAAAAGAAAATTTAGGGCATGTTTTAAGTGAGATCTCAAATCCTCTTCTATTTCATTAGAAAATTCTGACATGCAGACTGAAACAATCACTTTCAATACCAGCAGTAGACTTCCAGTTAACTCCTTGGTGAGCAGTAGCTTTACTACAGTGATCTAATGAACAACTAGAGTGCTAACATTCTGAATTTATGGCAAATGTGTGACACATCTGAATGCCTTCTTGATGGAATCAAAGTAAAAACTGAAAGCATTTCCTACTGAGGAGACTGTAGTAAATGAGGAAATTAGGAAACTTCATAACAAATAAGTCTCCCAAGATGGCCACCAGAGAAAAAAGAGCCCAAATGTAGCACAAATATCACCCAGAGGTAGCCCACGTATAGCCCAATGACAGAAGTGTGCAAAACACTTTTTATTTTTTGTTTTTTTGCAGTTTTATATAGTGCAGACTGGTCAGGTATTGAAGTGCTTTACATGAGCATTGGTTACATCACACAAGGACAAATTCATGTTGGTTGACCCCTACACTACCCAAACACCACTGCACTACCCTAAACCCTAAAACACTACCCCCAGCACGACCCCCTTCACTACCCAAACACAACTGCACTACCCTAAACTCAAAAACACTACCCCCAGCACGACCCCCTATACTACCCAAACACCACTGCACTACCCTAAACCCTAAATCTACCCCCAGCACGACCCCCTACACTACCCAAACACCACTGCACTACCCTAAACCATAAAACACTACCCCCAGCATGACCCCCTACACTACACAAACACCACTGCACTACCCTAAACCCTAAAACACTACCACCAGCATGACCCCCTACACTACTCAAACACCACTGCACTACCCTAAACCCTAAAACACTAACCCAGCACGACCCCCTACACTACCCATACACCACTGCACTACCCTAAAGCCTAAAACACTACCCCCAGCACGACCCCCTACACTACTGCACTACCCTAAACCCTAAAACACTACCCCCAGCATGACCCTCTACACCACCCAAACACCACTGCACTACCCTAAACCCTAGAAAAGAAACCCCACCCCATGCCCAATCCCCCTTACCTCTCACTCCTCGTGGTTCCTCTCTCCTCGTGGTTCCTGCTTCACGTCGTCTCTGAGGGGCGGTGCACGTCGTTGTGAGGAAACGGAACAGCCTCTGTTTCCTTACAACGACATGGATCGTCTACATGTTTTTTAGAACGCATGGTCATTTACCATACATACCTTTACAACGGATCACTGACAGAATATCGATGAGAAGAATATCGACCTACAAAAATATCGAGGTAAAAATATAGAATGCCAAAATATCGAATCCCTATCTACAAACAGGTAAGTACAAAAATATCGAATCCAAAATATAGTTGTAAAAAATATAGTTAGTCAAAATATTGAATTTTTTAAATATCTTAAAAGTAATGTAAAATTAATGAAATAATATATATAATTAACTTAAACATACTTAAAAATACTTAAATAACTTTAAAATTAATAAATAATTAATGTAAGTAAAAAAAAAAGAAACATACATTTTTATTTTTTAATTCATATATATATTAACGTAATATTTATAAAAAATATTCAATATTTTTAGCGTAGGATAGAGGGAGGGTAAAATTTACTATTACCACTCCAGTGAGTGCAACAGTAGGGAAAGCGTTGGATAGCGGGAGGGTAAAAATTACTATTCCCACTCCAGAGAGTGCAACAGTAGGGAAACGTTGGATAGCGTAGGGGTAAAAATTACTATTCCCACTCCAGAGAGTGCAACAGTAGGGAAAGCGTTGGATAGCGGAAGGGTAAAAATTACTATTCCCACTCCAGAGAGTGCAACAGTAGGGAAAGCGTTGGATAGCGGGAGGGTAAAAATTACTATTCCCACTCCAGTGAGTGCAACAGTAGGGAAAGCGTTGGATAGCGGGAGGGTAAAAATTACTATTCCCACTCCAGAGAGTGCAACAGTAGGGAAAGCGTTGGATAGCGTAGGGGTAAAAATTACTATTCCCACTCCAGAGAGTGCAACAGTAGGGAAAGCGTTGGATAGCGTAGGGGTATAAATTACTATTCCCACTCCAGAGAGTGCAACAGTAGGGAAAGAGTTGGATAGCGTAGGGGTAAAAATTATTATTCCCACTCCAGTGAGTGCAACAGTAGGGAAAGCGTTGGATAGCGTAGGGGTAAATATTACTATTCCCACTCCAGAGAGTGCAACAGTAGGGAAAATAATGATTTAATATTTTAATAAAAATAAAATAATTATCAATACCAATAAAAAATTAATTAAAATTACTTACCAATTACAAAATATTTAATAATTAATTCTAAATACCAATAAATATTATTTCTTAAAAATTAATTACCTATTAATTATTAATTAACAAAGAATTAATTTTCAATACCAAAAATAATAAATAATAAAAAAATACCAAGTAATAATTAATTGACAGTAAATTAATTATCAATACACCAAAATATTTTCAATAATTAATTAATTACAATTAAATTACTTCCCACCCTATTCCCCTATAAACCCACAACCCGCTACAAAGAATACATTAATACAATTAACATAATTATCAATTAATAAATTAATAAAAATTAATTACCAATTAATAAAAATTAATTACCAAATAAGAATTAATTAACAATAAATTAATAATCAATACCAATAAATAAAAATAAATAATTACTGAATTACAATTAAATTACTTCCCACCCTATTCCCCTATAAACCCACAACCCGCTCTGAATAATAAATTAATACAATTAATATAATTATCAATTAAAAAAATTAATAAAAATTAATTACCAACTAATAAAAATTAATTACCAATTAATAAAAATTAATTACCAATTAATAATTAATTAACAATGCATTATTTATCAATACCAATAATTAAAATTAAATAATTACTTAATTACATTTCAATTACTTCCCACCCTATTCCCCTATAAGCCCACAACCCGCTACAGAACTAAAACGCAAAATTAAATTAAATATAATTAATAATTCCTAAAAATTAATATTTAATTTACTATAATTAAATTACTTCCCACCCTATTCCCCTATAAACCCACAACCCGCTACAGAATTAAATTACGCAAAAATTAAATAACATCAAATTCATTACTTTAAAAAATTAAAACATACATTACAAAAATAATACATACTTTTAACACATATACTAACACTTAAAACACTATAAAAAAATTCGATATTTTTAACAACTATGGGGCACATTACGATACCCGGCGTAAATAAATCCGCCAGGCATGGAAGCGGCCAAAATCCGCCCGCACACACCGCCTGAACACCGACCACGCCATTATGAGTACACAAACTGAAAACCGCCATCGGCGGAAAAATCATACAAAATACCGCCCGCCATCGTCCGAGTCGGAGTCAAACCGCCCGCCACGGACGGAAACACGCACGACAACACAAAACCGCCCGCCCACACGGCCGACACACCGCACGTGAAATTACGATCGCACCGCCATGAGCGCGGAAAAACAACAAAAATACCGCCCGCCAGCGCAAACAACGCCGATGAGAATCGACACGGCAGAAGCCATGGCGCCCACGTACCTGCACAGAAACCATCCGCTCACAAAACCAATAGCACACAACATGGCCAATAAGTCCACACAGCAAGGCATGCACAAATACACAAGCACAGTACACATCCCGAAAACACCCCCCCGGACAAACAAAAAATACAAAGGCCAGAACCCCAGACACAACACACCTGAAAACAACAGACCATGAGGACACACCCACATAGGTGAGTACAAAAGCAGCACTCCCACAGACCACAACCCCTTGCAACATTGCAAACTAGAGAGGAGAGGAGAGGACACAGTGACACAGCAAGGACAGCAGCACACCACAGAAACGCACACATCACAACCACCACCACCACCACCACCAAACACCGGCACCACAAACCCCTGCACATTACACAACACACACCGCACCAGCACCACAAACACCATGGCACCACAAAGAATGCCCAAGTTCACGCCCATGGAGCTGACGGTCATGGTCGACGAGATCATCAAGGTGCACCCACAAATCTATGGGAACATGGTCCAGCACACACCACTAGCCACCAGAAACAGAATGTGGAACCGGATCGTAGACCAGGTCAATGCAGTCGGGACCCTGCCCAGGAACAGAGTCGAAATAAACAAACGGTGGAATGACGTCAAGAGCCTGGTCAAGAAGAAGGAGGGCAAAAACAGAGAGCTGGCTGCAGTCACTGGCGGAGGGAATCCCGCGCTCTTCAAGACCTTCAAAGCGTGGGAGGAGAAGGTGCGAGTCATCATCCATCCCGAGATCCTCGCCAGATTAGCAGGGGGAGTGGAGGCTGGTAAGTACAAACTAATGTATACCAGCACACCTCTATGTACTCACATGCACTACCACCATGCCACAGCTCCCAGGGACAAACACCCCCATGTCCAGCACACAATACACAACACATCACACACACATACAACAGACACCACCACACACAGCCCAAACAGAACAACTGTAAGATGCGTGGGGACATGTGTACACTCAGCCAGCCACGTAACCACCAACAGGTCCCCAAATATGCCAGAAGCGCCACAACGAGCACCCACCACACCCATGTGTCCGCCATAGCTGCACTAACCGACAAGTAACAGTTAAGTGGCAGGAACACAAAGTGCAGTGGGTGGGAGGGTGGACAGCCCAAGTACAAAACACACCAGGCCCCTAGTCCCACAGTACAGCAAGGAGGAGCCTCCCCCACACCCCACAGCCACGTGTCAGCCACCGCAGTGCACAACGACAGCCGAAAGGTAGACATCACGGTCCACAGCAATCGGTATCAGTGGGTGTCCAGCCACCACTACGACCCACAACACCCCCCCACCCCCACAGACCTGCAACATGGAGCACCCCCGCTTAGAGCCATGTGGCATCCAGTACAGTGCACGCACGAACAACTTGCAGGTGGGAAACTGGACAGGGCTGGATTACTGGAGGCATGAGGACCGGAACACGACCAACACATGGGACATGTCACGTAGCAGACGAACACGCAGCACCGCCCACTGTCACGAACAAGTGAACAATGTGCACACGGATATGAACCACAGAGTCACACCCCACATGACCCATCACAAACACAGCAACACCCAAGGAGCCACGTCTGCATGCACAAGCCACACTGAACATAGTACCACACGGCAGCCACTGTGCAACCCATCACACACAACCGAAACACCATTGAAGTCCTGTCCATGTAGCCCCCACTGCCTGTCAACCCCACACCCCACAACTACGCCTATGTAAGACAAACAACACTAGACGCAACAGAGCGGAACAACAGAAATGCACACGAACACCACTGAACCCATCAAACTCACAGACACACCATGCACATACAACATACCATCCATCCCATCCGTCAGCCCCAGTCTCATGAAAGGCATGTCATCCGCACAGCTGCCACACATACAGCAGTCACGCTAAGACACATGCCCATGACCAACCATGTGCCAGAAGTCAATTAAGCGCACGACACACTGTGAGCAACAACACACAACATGGGCCACACCCCCCCGAGCACTGCAGTGATGCACATGGCACAGGGCAGCACGCACACCAAGGAGATGGGACAACTGCAATACGTTGGCTGGCACACAACTATCACTCACTCATAACGATGCGTCCAATGCCATGTCCAGTAACCACAACAGACAGCAAATATGCAGGGCATGTCAGGCATGCACACACCTCAGACCATGCACTGTCATGCTGCCACAACACATGTCACGTTCGGCACCCATGGCTCACAGCATGTACCCCAAAAGCATATCCCCTCCCAAATGCGAATCTGGGGCATGGCCCCCATGTTGCCATATGCGTTCCTAAGCGTTCCATTTGAACCCCAAAAGCATATCCCCTCCCAAATGCGAATCTGGGGCATGGCCCCCATGTTGCCATATGCGTTCCTAAGCGTTCCATTTGAACCCCAAAAGCATATCCCCTCCCAAATGCGAATCTGGGGCATGGCCCCCATGTTGCCATATGCGTTCCTAAGCGTTCCATTTGAACCCCAAAAGCATATCCCCTCCCAAATGCGAATCTGGGGCATGGCCCCCATGTTGCCATATGCGTTCCTAAGCGTTCCATATGAACTCCAAAAGCAAAGTAAAAACCAGACCCAGGATGGGCCAGGAGCCCGCATACACCACAGTCACAATGAGTAGGGGCAAAGCAACACACCCATCGGCATGGCCAATCCGTCCCATGCCACATGTGCACAGCACACAGTCCCATTGCCTAGCACACACAACTACAGATGCCACAGCCACACACTCGCCTCCGGGAAACCCATGTACGAGATTGCACGAACTGCCAATGTCAGACGACTAATACATACTTCGCCAGGTGCAACACAATAACAAATCTCATTCTCTCCACAGGTGACGAACTGCTGGACGCTGGGGATGGAGACAGCAGCCAGCACAGCCAGCCTACAAGCCCCCAACGAGGACACACGGATCTGGAGGATCTGTCCACCTCTTCGGACACGGACCACCAAGCTGGCCCATCTGGCGTGGCAGGGCCCAGCTGCTCCCCAGGACCCCTCCTACCCACCAACCCATCATCCAGGGCTGCTGAACAGTCCCAGCCCCCTACTGCCACTGTCGTTGCGGCCACTCCCACGGTCATTGCGGCCACACCCACGGTCATTGCGGCCACTACCACTGCCGCAACCGCCACCATCGCCGCACCGACCACCACCGCCACCACCACCACCACGTCTTCGCTGGCACCAGCCCCAGCGCAGGTGGTGGCCCGGCCGACTGGATCCACCCTGGGAGCCACAGCGAGGACCGCGGTATGCAATGTGGCTAGTGGGCAGGCCGGTGGCAGCAGGACTGGTAGGAGGAGCAGGGTCAGGGAAACGCCAGCCCCCCCTGGGAGCCATGCCCTGCCTCAAATGGCCAGAGTCCTTGGGGCCTATGAGGAGGCCCAAGAACAATGGGTCAGGTCTGCCACAGACACGCGGGAGGTGCTGGGGGTGCTGAGGTCCATGGACGCCCATATGGGCCAAATCGTGTCCCGTATGGACCAACTCGTGGACCTCATGGGCCAGCTGGTGGTGGCGGTGGGGTCACAGGCAAAGCCAGCAACACCACCTCCGCCACCACCTGCTAGGGCGCAGGGTCGGCCAGCAGTGTCCACATCCCCTGCGACCACAGCCAGTGAGCACACCTCACCCACCACCAGCAGGTCGCCACCACACACCCCCTCCCAAACGTGGAAGGGGCCGTCCGAAGAGGAAACAGGTCTCCCGGGAGGACTTCGCACGCACCAGTCGCAAGTGAGGCAGCCAGCCAGCCTTCCGCCAGCCTGCCTTGACCAGCCACTGCATTGACTTGCTCTACGATCCCACTCCACACAGCCAGCTGGATGGCATGTGTGTGTTGGACCATGGACATAGAACCAGTGGGTACACCCTGAGCTTCACGCAGCCATGACCGACAGCTCATTGACACTGCACGCACCACTTTTGTCATCACCTTACGCACAATCACATGTCACAGTTTGTAATAAATGCACCTTTTTCACTAACTGCTGTCTGTGCCCTGTGTTTTATTTGTACGGAATACAACGGCCACCTTGGGCGGAAAGGCACCTGATGCGTGGCATGGCAATGGAATCCGGACGGCCTGTAGGGACCTAGGGGTGGGAGACAGAACAGGAGCACATTCAATGAGTGTGTCACACACCCATCACACAGTACATGTCAACAACTACAAGCAATGTACACACATCGCACAGAGCAATAGGGCACAATGCCACAGTCACCAACAGTGGCATACTACCCTGGCCATGGAGCGTTGACACACAGCACGTAGTGAACAAACGGCCACCCTGACACAGCACACACACACCTGCACAGATACAGCCACATCAGCCGTCGTACATGGACACTCACCGTCAAGTGAAGTAGCGGGCGATGAGCTGCTGCCGCACATTCCCAGCTTCCTCCTCTCCGCTGTCCTCCTCACTCGAGCTGTCCTGGTCTGCGGGCTGGGGCCCTGGTTGATCTCCGTCATCCACAATGAGGGGGATCTGCTTCCGAATGGCCAGATTGTGCAGCATGCAGCACGCCACCACTATCTGGCACACCTTCTGTGGGGAGTACGCCAGTGCACCTCGGTGCGGTCCAGGCACCTGAACCTGGACTTGAGGAGGCCAAAGGTACGCTCGACCACACGTCTGGTCCTCCCATGTGCCTCATTGTATCGATCGTCTGCTGGGGTGCGAGGATTCCTCAATGGACTGAGCAGCCATGCCCCATTCGGGTACGCAGAGTCACCTGGGTGTGAGGGACACAGAGAACCGTTGCTATTCCAACTGGACAGGGGACAGCATCGCACAACCAGCACGCTACACCACTCCACATACTCACCGACAATACAGCCACGATCCTGTTGCAGATTGGCCATCAGTCGTGGCAAGATGCTGTTGCGCATTATGTGTGCGTCATGGGCCGAGCCTGGAAACTTGGCACACACGTGGGTGATCACCATGTCCGCAAGGCACACCACTTGCACATTCAGGGAGTGCGTGTGCTTCCTGTTGCGGTACAGGTGCTCAGTGGCCTGTGGTGGGACAAGGCCAACATGTGTGCAGTCAATGGCTCCCACGACGTGTGGGATTCTGCCAAGGGCATAGAATGCACCCTTCACTGCCGCCAATTCACGAGCCCTGGGGAAGCGGATGTACCTGTTCCGGTAAAGCATCATGGCTGCCAGTACATCCCTCAGCACCTTGCTGAACATGGGCTGGGACATCCCACCTCCACTGCCCACTGTGTGCTGGAATGACCCAGTGGCGAAGAAATGCATGGCGGCCATCACCTTAGCCGTGGGGGTGACAGCAGTCGGATACACCCTGCGGGGACGGAGATGGGGCTCTAACATGGCACACAGTCGATGCAGGGTTGGCCTGTCCAGCCGAAACTTCCTGATGACCTCTGTATCGTCCATGTCCGCCAGCAATTGGTATGGGCGGTCAATGTTCGGTCTCCGCCTGGGGAAAATGGCAGAGGACACATGTCAAAGCAACACGACAAATAGCAATTTCGCATACACATCACTGACATGACTGAGCAAGCACATGTGCCACAGCCCAGCTGTCAAGCTGGGACGGCACGGCCACAATACACTTACACAGGTCTCCCAACAATGGCAATGGCAAGTGAGACATACCACTGCCATGGTCATGCACATGGGGATCTAGGCCCCAATGACTTGCGGGGCGTGCTGATGGGGACTGACTGCATATTCGTCAAGCGGCAACGCCACGGCGACATGAGTGTCTGCTGAGCATGGAACTGCTTCCGAGGCTGGATGAGTATGGCACACGACGACGACGATGTGGGCACGGGCTGAGCGGCCAATACAAGTGGGACCTGTGGCACGAGGGGATATGAGACAGTAGTAGGTGTCAGCACTGCACCCTATGTACAGCACTGTACGGATCACAGCTCCCGAAACATTGACTGGTGTCCACATTGACAGCCCCATGCCAAGACGGCTGTGTGCTTGCAGTCACACGTCACAGGTGAGAGGTTACATTGCACGTGCCAGGTGGCAGACGTACATAGTGGGAGCTGGCATGTGTGTGCATGTGTCTCCTGTTCAGGATCCACCAGATGGGCGCTGACTCTGTACTGACCATTGGACACAGCATGTTCCGTGGAAGGCTTGTGTGTGTGGGATGGTGGCACTGGATGTGCCTCCGTTGGGTGGGGGGCCATGCACAGGGCGGGTACGTCGATGATTGCGCATTGTTGGTCACGGTGGGTGCACCCACTAAGATGTGTTGCCCTGTGTTCAATTCCTATGTCCGCATGATGATGGACTGTGGATGTGGGCAGACTACACATTGGTCGATGTGCTGTCTATATGCATGTGCCTTCACACCAGGCACAGCTGCCCCTGCACATGTGACCCCTGCTGGACTCGCTGCTGGGTCTGTGGAGCTGATGCACCTTCTGCGCGTGGGGCGGACAGCTCTCCTCACTTCCCTCATTGCGCATGTCATGTCTTTGCCGCAGGTGACATGGATCATGGAGGGCCCACATGTACGCGTGGGTAGGCTACACATGATTGTTCACTGGTCGCCACCCCCAGTCAGTGTTTCGAATGGGAAGGTTGTCGTGCTGGTGGTATGTTCGATGTGGCGGATGGGCGGGCCTAGGTGCGGGCTTACATTCCAGACATGGGGGTAGTTGAATTGGCGACTAGTTGCAGTACACACGGGACACGTCTCTTCCTTTCCACATCTGGGTCATCCCTTGTACTAACTGACAGTGATACAGTCATCTTCGCCCCAGCCCTCATGTCCTCCCCTCGCCCCCCAATATGCATGCTCACCTGCGAGGCTAGCGCTTGCACAGGCAGCCCCAAGCTCGCACCAGAGAGGGCAAGGAGTGTATGTGTGGGTCCAGTTGCACGAGTGGGCTGTCTCAGGGTATGATGTGTGGCGGGACGCCGTCCACCTGCGTGGTGCCCCAAATGGAGACCCGGCCTGCATGGACTATGCATCACAGTCTTCGCCTTCCGGATCCGCCACCTGCGACACCCAGTGGCTGTGGCTGCCCTTGCGGCCAGGCCGCGTCCGTCTGTGGCTGATGGCCCACACATTCACTCTTTGGCCTCTCTGGGGAGGGCTCAGGGGTGGTGGCGCACGCGCTTGCACTTAGTCGCAATGGCATGTGTCGTGGTTGGTATGATGGGCAATGGATGGGATGGTGCGAGCCACCTCCCGTGACGTCAGTGCTGCTCGTGCTGTGGTGCGTCCCCCTACACTTCCATGTGACTTGTGCCATGCTAGACATTGAGGTACTATTGCCTGCGTGATATGACCAGGAGGAGCGCGAGGAGACCTCTCACACACCATGCTCCACTGCCATCCCGTGCCCTGTATCGCCTGTGCGGATTGACTATGTTGGGGTTACACCTGGTCGACTGGGGCTGTGTGTGCCTTGTCAAGGGGCATGGCGGGCGCACAACAGGATCCAGCTTGTCCACAGAGGGTGGGCTGAGGTGCGCCTGGTACCGCTTTGTACGTGTGCCCGGCTGCTGTGCACACACGTGTTCACTCCCCCCCGACAGGTGTCCTCTCACAATGCCCAGGGAAGCGGTGGTGTACTGTTCATGACCCCTCCCAACATGGCGTGCTCCGACTTGGCATGTGCGCATCTACCCGTCGCACCCACCCACCTGAGCACTGCGTCCATACGACTTCACACGACACATGTGTGTCTTCCACAGTAGTGCTACTCATTTGCGTTGACATCCAATACCAGTGGACTACATGGTCATGTCACGACTGCCGTGTACTTCACATACTCTCATCCTCTCTCATTCGTACTTGTGAAATGAGTCAGCGGAGACAGTTTTGGTTTCAAACATTATATTGAGTCTTCTGTCCTCTGTGATGCAGTATAGTGGACACTACTGGCAGCGGAATACATGTTGAAGATATACTGAGCATGATTACAAATGGGATAGGGTGTGGGGTTACATCTGCTTGGCCAAGGCTGTGCTAATGTACATTTACGTATAGCTGCGGAGCTGCGGACTTTGACACAGACGGTATACATGTAGCCTACCAGACCGCTCGGCATCATGGGCACAGTCCATCTCAGTTCCATGTGACAGGTTTGCTGCGATTGTTCCTCATGCACGCGTGCATGTGAGATGAAATCAGGGCATGTGCTTGCGTGCATGCAGCGGCGTGCCACTTGTTGTTGCACTGTGGTGGTTACTGGACATGTCACAGTCACTGGGGTCGTGTTGTTGTTGTATGCACTTGTCGTCCATGCAAAGGTCCTGGTATGGGATTCCCGGGGCGGGGGTGGAGGGGTGCAGCACCCACAGACTCCAGGCGACCTATTCATGTCCACTGAGCGGTGTGTGTGTCCATGTGCGCTGGATCCATGTCGTGTCCTGGTTGTTCGTGCAGTTCCGTCCATGTGGGTGCGATGCACAGAGCCCATGCCACTGCCTCCCACGATGCATGCGGTGTTCCTGGATGTGATGGGGAACAGTGTGCATGTCCCGGTCATATCCGATGTCATGGCGATGTCGTTGATGGTGTGGTTACAGTTGCCGGTCGTTTGGTATGGCTGTTGTGGTGGTGACTGGCCAGTCCGTGCGGAAGCTAAGCATGGGTGCGGGGTTGGACATCATAGGTCACTCGGGGAACCTGCGTTGTGGTCCGACGAATTTACAGGTTGTCAGGTATGCGATGCCGTCCAGCAGGGCTTCCATGTCATTGGTGGTGTACATGTTTGCCAGCCAATGAAGCGGATGGTGGCTGTCAAGGTGTTGTTCGTAGGTTGTCCCTTGGAGGACCATGATGGGGCATGCTGGGTGACATTCGATGTAGCTGTTCTCGATGATCCGTCGTGTGGAGGCACAGTGGTTCCATTTCAGTGCGCGTGCGATGTTGGCCACATACGCCATGCCCCCATAGGCAGAGCAGGCCCTGTCGTGTGCGTCCAGAGGGAGGAGTAGTGGTAGCAGGTCCGCCTTCAGACATGCCGGGTTGGAGAGGCATATCTCGACGGGATGCTGGTAGGGACACCTCCGACAGTAGAAGACGGGCATGACGCAGCTGAACAATGTGATGCGGTAAGTCAGTCGGTAACTTACGTTCAGCAGGGACAGGAGATCGCATCCCAATGTATGGAACAGGTTGGTTTTGTACAGCTTGAGCTGTTCGTCGTAGTTGGGTAGGTGTGTTGCGGTTGCCATTTCGCAGCAGTGCGTTGTGGTGGCGTGCTCCGGCTGTGTGTGCAGTCTGCAATGTGCACGCTCCGAGGTTGCTGTGAGCTCTGTGTAGTCGTAGGGAGACAGGACTTGTGTTCTGTTGGCTTGTTTGGAGGACACGGGCCCTCTTCCCACATGCTTCTCAGACAGTTCAAGGTCAGTGCTGTGTGACTCCTTCCAATTAACTTGCATGTGGCCGACATGGGGGAGTGTTTTCTTCTTTCTTCCCCGTCCGTTGTGTGCTTCTGTGATATGCGCTATCTGCTGTGTGGTCGGTCTCCTCGGCATGCCTGTGTTGGTCTATTCTTGGACAATGGCTGTATTCACCGGCTTCTGTCGTAGGGCTGTGGTTTCGGAGTTGGAATGGAAGGTCATTCAGTGCTGTCTGCTCTCCCTTGTGTGGGCGGCAGGCTGCCTTTCCGCTCTGCGTTGGGCCTTGTGTGTGGATGTAATTCTTGGGCCACCTGTTGTCGGTCACCGGGCTCTTTGGTGTTCCGTTTCATGTGTCTTGTTCATATGTGCAGGGTGGTATGGGTTTTTCAGTGTGGTACTGGCGTTCCTCTTCCCGAAGGGGCCCTGCTTCTCCTAGTTGGTGTTGCCGCCGCTGTGTGCTTCGCCATGTTTGTTACACTGGGGTGTGTCCTGCTGTTGCGTGACTTCACTGACATGTGTGCGTCGGTTGTGTGGCGTTGGGTGTTGTCCGTGAATTGGGCGTTGGGGACATGTCTGTGGCCGGCCTGTCACGTGTCATGTGCGTTCGGGGTGGGGCTGGTGTGTGTGCTGCTTGGTTGTGTCCCTGTGTCTGTGTGCGACGCATGCATGGCGCTGCGGTTGGCCTCTGCGTTGTGCGCATGTGTGGCGGCGTCATCGGCGCTTTGGGGCCGTGACGGGGTGGTTGGTTCCTAGTCCCAGGTGGTGTGTACACATGTGTTCCGCGATGTTAGGATTTGGCCTGTGTGTCATATGTGGATGCAATGGTGGATGTGTAGTGTGCATGCGCTGGTGGGGGGTTGTCCGCTTTTTCCGCCCTTGCACTGTGTGCGCTGTTTGCGTGCACTTGTTGTGTGTGTGCCTACCTGCGTCTCCGCGGTACGTTGCGTCCTTGGTGGTGCATCAGCAGAAGCATGGGAAGGGCCTGCAGTGCTGGATTCATGCCCGGGGTGCCGCTTCTTCGTTGTCCGTGCTCTGCGTCCGTGTTTCCGCCTCTCTTTCACGTGCGGTGTCTCTTTGCCGTGGGAGCCGTTTGTTTGCGGCATCGTAATTTATGCGCCGGGCGGGACGTGTTTCGTCGGACGGTGTGTGTCAGTTGTGCTGCGCCGCTACGTGTGCGGGCGCACTTTGATGGCGGACGGTGTTGCTGGCTTGCCGGCGGTGTTTGGCCTGCTTTTCGCATCGTAATTGGGCGGGCGTGTGGACTGCTGCGTGCCGGCGGTAACTGGTGGTTTTTGCATCCGCCAGCACGGCGGTAGTGCTTCCGCCCGCCATCGTAATGGGCCCCTATATTATGACTGTCGATATTTTGACAATCGATATTTCTTACCTGAATTTCGATATTCTTAAACACTATATTTTGGCAATTCGATATTCTGTCCATTCTATATTAAAATCTCGATATTTTGGCAATTCGATATTAAAAATGTGATATTATGTCTGTTTACCCTTTAGAACAAAATTCGTTGTAAAGGCATGCGTGGTAAATGACCATGCGTTCTAAAAAAATGCGTAGTAATGACTTCGTGATATACAACGCATGCGTGGTAATGCATGCGTTGTAATGGTATCGCAAAGTAAAAAGTCGTTGTAACGGCTGTTTACCGATCGAAGCTGGCCCCTGTTCTTCAGTGAGACGTTTATTTGATTAATTAGGAGGAAGGAATGTGTTTTTTTACCGAAAAGTGCATTCCCGGCTGTTGTATTGTGAAAGTGATCGCGTGGCCTGGTTTCACTTCCGGTGAGAAAGTGGAAGAGTCTGTTTGGATCTAAAGGAGTTCTGTTGTTGGACGGGGCCGGCGCGACATGTCATCAGAAAACATAGCTAATGGAAAGCGTCCTCCCTGAAGTGTGGAGCAGTGCCATGAGAGGTCAACAAGTGTGCGTCCCACCGCAGTATGACCGTACCGCGTGACCCATGTGCCACCTCCAGGGTACGGGAGGCAGAAGCGGCATCGCAGGTCCTCTTGAAGACCGTTGTAGCACTAATTCTACATTTTGGTACTAGGGCATTTTAACTTCGTTGTTCCTGCCAGATACAAAGAGAAGATCCTGTGTTATTCAGTGCCCTCGTTACCTTTTTTGTGGGTTGTGGTGCTTGTCACTTCGCTGCCCCGCCGGTGCACATGACTGGGCACCCCACCTCGTGTGCCATCTGCAGGGCCTCTGCCCTCGGATCACTGGTTTCGGTTTCTGGAGTGGCAACATAAACAGTTGCTCCCAAAAGACTAGCCTGAACACTTAGGTGAATATCCCCTGCACCAGCATTCCACGGAAATTCTTTCCTAGCTCTCCCACGTCAACGAGGATGTCATAATAGCACGGCTCCACTCGCGACACCGCATGACGTAATCGGAGCCATAAGAGAACCTAATCGGCGTGCTGACGTCAGTTCCACCCATTTTTTCCGTGCCACTGAGGCAAACAGGGGACCGAGACATTTTCACATGTATACATAGTATAATAAATATATATATATTCACTGAAAATCCATAGGTTTCAGGCACGTTATAGTTAGAAATTAACATTTAAAAACCTTAGAAATTCACTGAAAAAACCATAGGTTTCAGGCACGTTATAGTTAGAAATTAGCATTTAAAAAACCTTAGAAATTCACTGAAAAAACCATAGGTTTCAGGGGCGTTATAGTTAGTTGGACATTTCACTCGTACAAAACCATAGAAATTCCCCCGTTATAGTTAGTTCAGCTAACTATAACTCGTGCGCCCGCAATGCACTGCTGATGACGTCACATATTACATCACTCATGACATGGTCAGTGACATCACTCATGACATCACTGATGACATCTCAAATGACATCACTGATGACATCACTGATGACATCATCCAGTGAATGTGTGTTTTTCTGAAAATTAAATATGTTTTATATATGTATATCTCAAGGTCAATGGAAGAATAAATGGGTATATAAGTGTCTAAATGGATGATTTTGTTTTGTAAAATTGATTGTATAACTGACTAAGTGTATCTTAGTGAATACATGGGTTAGTGAGTAATGTTTAAATATGAAAATATCTGTATCAGTCTCTCACTTTGTGTATAAGTAGCTACATGAGTGTCTATATGGGTTATTAGTTGGTTTTTTGAGTATCAGTATGAGTGTCTGTATGGTTCGGTGGGGGTATTACTTAGTGCATAGATGCATGAATGAGTGACTCACTGTTTGTATGTGTTGAAGACAGCATGTGTGCAGGACTGTATAGGTGGATGAGTATGTTTATGGGTGTGTTAGTGAGTGAATGACTGTCTCAATAGTGTCTTTATGAGTAACTACATATGTTTTAAACTAGTATATGTGAGTATTGGTGTATATAAGTGAGTATATGTGAGAGTGAGAGATTGGAAGAGTTCCTGTACAAATAAGTAGGTGTTTCTATAAGTGATTGTTTAAGAGAGTAAGTATGTGTAAGTTTCTGTAGAAGTAAGTGTGGTAGTGTGTGTATAACTGTATATGCAAGTAAATGGATGTTTGATACTTTGTTTGCATGTGTTACTATGTGTGTGAGTAACTCTATGGATGAGTGGCGGTGTGTAACAGGATGTATAGGTGTATGAGTACATATGATGAGTGAGTACATGTATGAGTGACTGTATAGGGACTGTTGGTGAATGAGTGGATGTGTGTGTAGATCTTGTAATTACTGAATAGGTGTGTTGTAACTGGAATTGGTATGTCCATTGTTTTGAAAATGTTAGTTTGTATTTTTGAGTGTGTGTATCAAAGGTTATATTAGGGTGAGAGGAGGTCTGCCACTCTATCACAAGGATGATGTCATCAGTGATGTCATCAGTGATGTCATTTGAGATGTCATCAGTGATGTCATGAGTGATGTCACTGACCATGTCATGAGTGATGTAATATGTGACGTCATCAGCAGTGCATTGCGGGCGCGCGAGTTATAGTTAGCTGAACTAACTATAACGGGGGAATTTCTATGGTTTTGTACGAGTGAAATGTCCAACTAACTATAACACCCCTGAAACCTATGGTTTTTTCAGTGAATATATATATATATATATATATATATATATATATGTATGTGTATGTATATATAAATTCATTGAAAAAACCAAAGGTTACAGGAACGTTATAGTTAGGCTCAGGTTTCACTTGTACAAAACCAGAGAAATTTAGCAGTTATAGTTAGCTAACTATAACTCACACCCCCACAATGCATTGCTTATGACCTCACATATTACGTCACTCATGACATGGTCAGTGACAACACTCATGGCATCTCAAATGACATCACTGATGATATTACTGATGACATCATTCAGTGACTGTGAGTGTTTTTAAAAGGTTTATGAGTGTTAAATATATATACACCAATGTGTATTGGTGAATTAATGGGTGTATGAGTGCCATATGGATGATTCAGTGGGTGTGTAACTGACTTATAAGTGAGTGATTAGGTGTCTCAGTGAATGTATGGGTGAGTGACTGGTTGTGTGAATATCTGTATCAGTCTGTCAGTTGGTGTCTAAGTGGTTGTATGGGTGTGTGAGTGGGTACGTGAGTGGCTGAATTGGTGAGTGATTGGTTGTCTGAGAGTCTGTGTGGGTAGGTGAGGGTGTGTGTGACTGTATGAATGAATGAGTAGGTGAGTCATTGGCTATATGGGTTAGTGAGTATATGTGTGGGAGGCTGTATGAGTGAGTGATTGTGTATGTTGGTGAGTAAGTGGGTGTGTCAATGGTATATGGGTGAGTAACTGGGTATGTGAAAAGCAGTATAGGTGAGTGATGGGATATACGAGTGCCTTTATGGATAAGTAAGTGAATGTGAGAATGGTTGTATGGATGAGTGTGTGCTTGTGACAGTGACTGTATAGATGAGCAAGTATGTGTTAGTATCTGTATGAGTAAGTGAGTGGGTATGTGTATCTGTATGGGTGAGTAAGTGGCTGTGTGATTGACTGTATGGGTGAGTGACTAGGTATGTGAGTAGCTCTATGAGTGACTGACTTAGTGTGTGAGTGGCTGTATGGGTGTATGAATAGATATGTAAATGGCTATATTAGAGACTGAGTGGCTGTATGAGTGGCTGTGGGGAGAGCGAGTGGATGTGTGTGTAGATCTATGAATCAGTGAGTGGGTGTGTAGGTACTGGTATGGGTCTGTGAATGGGTTTGTGTATGGTTGTGTGGGAGTAGGTGTATGAAAGATTCTATGGGGGTGTGAGTGGGTACGTAAGTGAATCTGTGGATGATGTCATCAGTGAAGTCATTTGAGATGTCATCAGTGATGTCATGAGTGATGTCACTGACCATGTCATGAGTGATGTAATATGTGAGGTCACAAGCAGTGCATTCTGGGGGACACAAGTTATAGTTTGCTCAGCTAACTATAACTGCTGAATTTCACTGGTTTTGTGCAAGTGAAACCTAAGCCTAACTGTAACATCCCTGTAAACTTTGGTTTTTTCAATGAATTTCTTTTTTTTAATTCCATTTCTGAACTATAACGTGTCTGTAACCTTTGTTTTTTTGCAGTGAATTTCTAAGGTTTTTTAAATGCTAATTCCTAGCTATAACGTATCTGTAACCTTTGGTTTTTTCAGTGAATTTCTAAGGTTTTTTAAATGCCAATTCCTAACTATGACGTATCTGTAACCTTTGGTTTTTTCAGTGAATTTCTATGGTTTTTAAGTAGTTGTCACGTTTGCAGAGTGGTGGGGAAAGGGGGCTGGGCCTCTGACCAGCTGTCAGAAATCCCACTGTGTAGGACTTCGAGGAGGTACGGGGAGGGCTTCTTGGCCCTCAAGGTCCCTCAGGAGTAAAGTGGACTTCGTCCCCCAACCAGTAGTGCACCAGGAAGTGCGTTTGCAGAGTGGTGGAGAAATGGGGCGCGGGCTTCAAAGACCTCTTAGCAATCCTGCTGTGTGGGACTTACTGGAGGTAACAGGAGGGGTAATTTGCCCCCAAGGACATCTTTGGGGGCCAACTACCCCTCCTGTTACCTCCAGGAAGTCGCACACAGTCGGTTTGCTGAGAGGTTTTTGGTGGCCATGCCCCCTTTCTCCACCACTCTGCAAACGCACCTCTTCGCGCACTACTAGTTGGGGGGATGGAGTCCCATTGGCTCTCCAAGTCCTCTCAGCAATACCGCTGTCTGGGACTGACTGGAGGTAACAGGAGGGCTGTTTGCCCACCCGACGACCCTCAGCACTCAAGGGGACTTCATTCCCCAACCACCACTGCTCCATGAGGCGCATTTGCAGAGTGGCGGTAAAGGGGGAGTGGCCTTCAGCGACATGCCGTAGGTTATTTTTTTTATTTTATGTTTTCGTTTTAGGGAGGGGGGCTGCGTAGCTCCCCTTTCCTGTGCTGATTTCAGCCCTGGAGCTCCATCCCCTGGGGCCAGACTTTTATGAAATGGGTTCGGGACCACACACTGCCCTTCCCCAGGCCAATTATGGCCCTGAGGACCTCATCCCCCAGGGCCTGGCTTTTCCTTTTTTTAAATATTTTTTTAATAAAGGAAGGGGGGCCATGTGGACCTTCCCAGGTCTGATTTTGACCCCGGGTGCCCCATCCTCTGAGTCCTGAAAATTTTAAAACATTTAATGGTCATGTGCCGCCCTCCCGGCCCGATTTTGGCCCCGGGGACCCCATCCCCCAGTGCCTGGCCACAATACTGGGTACCCTGGTTCCACCCAGGGCACCTAGTTTTTCAAGTTAGGGACTGCGGGGGGAGCCTGAAAATCCCTGCTGGTTCCCCACATCCTGCCGGCATTGCTTTTGAACAGAGGGAGCTACTAACATGCACCTCCCTCTGTCCAAAAGCAATTCTGGTCCACTTCTAGTAAGCAAAAATATTTTCTGCTCTCGCTTACTAGAAGTGGAGCAGAGTTTGCTATGGCTTGGAAGCCATAGCAATCTGCAATGTCCCGGGGGTGGGCACCCCGGAACATTGCTGGACCCAGTTCTGGGGGTGGCGGTCCCCACGGCCATCTAGGGCTCCGGGAGGGGGGCTGCGTGGCCACCTTCCTTTATTTATATTTTTCCCTGGGAGGTGGTGGTCTCCGGGGCTGCAGGGGAACCGCACGGCACCCTGTATGTTTTTAAATGAATGAAAAATCCCCATAGATAACATGGGGAAATGCATTTTGGAACCCCCTTTTTTCTCTGCCCCTGCTTGACGGATTCCCCTATACTTTCTATCCAGCAGCTGAACCAAGGAGGGGAAGTTTTTGGAAAATGTTGTGAAGATTAGTCGAGCGGCACCAAAATTATTGGCAAACCAAAAAATGTTTTTCCAATGGATACCTTGGTCCTAACTATAGCTACCTATTGTGACCTCCGGTAGATAATATAATCCAATATCGTGATTCTATTGCAGTACCCATATAGTTCATAAACACATCCTACAGTTATATATACATATATATATATACATACATATATATATATATATATATATATATATACATATAGGATAATCAAAATCCATACGTTGCCTTCTTCCTCAGCAACAAAAACAGGTACAGACCACAATGTGGGTTGAAGATGCTGTGCTTTTTATTGCCAAATTAGTGTATATTAGAAAATAAAGTAGCGAGTGCTCAGCCTGACGCGTTTCGACCGCGTTGCTGCGGTCTTGATCACATGAAGCGTTTGACCAAATAGACTCTTTAAATAGTGCAGTAACCAATAGGATTTCCAATACCATCCTACCTGACCAACAATAAACATAAAAGAAATATTTAAGGGCATTAAATTGTCTTATGTAATATATAAATATAAATACATAGTCACCTCAGAGGTCTCCAGTTATTTGGCAGGAAATACTCTAAATAGCATAATTCTTTTGCCAACTTAATCCTCTTTAAACCTCTTTAAAGCAATATCACTGATACCACATAGTACTTTCTAAGTGATCACATATATCCTGGTGCAATGGTGGTCATGTATATATATATATATATATATATTCACTTTAAAAACCATAGGTTTTAGGGACAGTTATAGTTAGTTGGACATTTCACTCGTATAAAACCCGTGAAATTCCCCCGTTATAGTTAGTTCAGCTAACTATAACTCGCGCCCCCGCAATGCACTGCTGATGACGTCACATATTACATCACTCATGACATGGTCAGTGACATCACTGATGACATCACTGATGACATCTCAAATGACATCACTGATGACATCATCCAGTGACTGTGTGTTTCTGTAAAGTTTAAATATTTTTAATATATATAGGAAAAGACGTATTGAAGAATGAGTGGGTGTGTAAGTGTCTGTATGGATGATTTAGTAGGTGCGTGACTGACTCTAAGTGAGTGATTTAACGTATCTTACTGAATGCATGGGTTAGTGACTAAACTGGGTGAATGTCTGTATCCGTCTGTCTGTTGCTGTGTAAGTGGCTGCATGGGTTTGTGAATAGCTACATGAGTGTCTATATGAGTTATTGATTGGTTGTCTGAGTATCTGTATGGGTGCCTGAGTGTTTGTGTGGGTGGGGTGTGTGCGACTCTGTGCATAGATGTGTGAGTGGGTGATTCACTGGGTGGATGGTTTCAAGAGTGCATCTGTGATAGACTGTATGGGTGGGTAAGTGTGTGTAAGAGTGTGTTAGTGAGTGAATGTATGTCCCAGTGGTACATGTGTGAGTAACTACATATGTGAAAGCCAGTATATATGTGTGTTGGAGTATATAAATAGCTATAAGCGAGAGTGAGTGATTGTGATAGTGGCTGTATGGATGAGTGTGTGCTTGTATCAGTGATTGTATAAGAGCGTAACAATGTGCTAGTATTTGTATGATTAAGTGAGCTGGTGTGTGTATAACTGTATAGGTGAGTAAATGGCAGTGTGTTTAATTATTTGCATGACTGACTAGGTGTGTGAGTACCTCTATGGATGAGTGGCGGTGTTTGAGTGTCTATATAGGAGTAAGAGTGCATATGATAGTCCTGTACTGAGTGACCATAAGTATGAGTGACTGTACGGGTGAGTGAGTGGATGTGTGTGTGTAGACCTAAGAATCAGTGAGTGGGTATGTAGTTATTGGTGTTGGAGTGTCTATAGTTTTGCGAATGGCAGTCTGTAATTTAGATTGGGTGTATCAAAGGTTATATTAGGGTGTGAGGAGCTGCATCAGATTATCACGTGGATGATGTCATCAGTGATGTAATTTGAGATGTCATCAGTGATGTCATCAGTGATGTCACTGACCATGTCATGAGTGATGTAATATGTGACGTCATCAGCAGTGCATTGTGGGCGCGAGTTATAGTTAGCTGAACTAACTATAACGGGGGAATTTCACGGGTTTTGTACGAGTGAAATGTCCAACTAACTATAACTGTCCCTAAAACCTATGGTTTTTAAAGTGAATTTCAAAGGTTTTTTAAATGCTAATTTGTAACTATAACATATCTGAAACCTATGGTTTTTTCAGTGAATTTCAAAGGTTTTTTAAATGCTAATTTGTAACTATAACTGTCCCTAAAACCTATGGTTTTTTCAGTGAATTTCAAAGGTTTTTTAAATGCTAATTTCTAACTATAACGTGTCTGAAACCTATGGTTTTTTCAGTGAATTTCAAAGGTTTTTTAAATGCTAATTTGTAACTATAACGTGCCTGAAACCTACGGTTTTTTCGGTGAATTTCAAAGGTTTTTTAAATGTATTAATTTTTATATTATTTTTTTCATACTGATTTACTACATTTTTAGAAACAATTTCTTTTACATATTTTATTTTTTAAATTACATTGTAATTACATTATACATTACATTACAAAAAATACTTTCTCAGAATGAATTACTTTAGTTTAAATACTTAGCACATAGGCAATAGACTTTTAAGTACAATAGTTACAGTTGTTGCAATGGGCAACACATTTTCAAACACAATGCAACATTCAGCTCAATGTGAATTTCTAGTTAAATGCAATTAGTTACTTTATGGATTACTTTTCTAACCACAGGACTGGATCCTAGATTCAGTCCTGGGACATCTCCTGTAAACAGTTGAGTAAAAGCGTTTTGGTTACAGTCGTGATTTTTAAGGAATATTATTGTATTTTAAAAGTTGACACTTAGAAACTTTTCCTCATAGAATCACCAATTTTATCCTATGGAAGGAAATTCACTTAGCAGGTAAAAACTGTTATCGTTACTTTTTCTTACTCAGTGTTGGATCCTGGATCCAGCACTGGTGCATCTCCTGTAAACAGTTGAAAAAATGTGTTTAAGTCATACAGGCGATTTTTAAGGAATATTTGTAGTTTGTGAAAATCGACACTTTGAAACTTTTCTGCTGAAAACCAGACAATGGATTCCTATGGAAGAAGAGATAAGTTACTGGTAAGTACGGTTAAAATTACTTTTCAGGGTCAGTGCTGGGCTAAAAGATGCAGCACTGGGTTCTCTCCTGATAACAGGTGAGTAAATCGGAATTCGTATTTCGGCTGATTTTAGAGGAATATTTGTATGTTTCAAAAATCAACACTTAGAAACTTTTTCAGCAAAAAGCAGGCAATGATATCCTATGGAAGGAAATTCAAGTTACTGGTAAGTACGGTTAAATTTACTTTTGAGGATCAGTACTGGGCTGAAAGATGCAGCACTGAGGTCTCTCCTGATAACAGGTGAGTAAATCGGAATTCGTATTTCGGCTGATTTTAGAGGAATATTTTAAAGTTCCAAAACTCCACACTTAGAAGAATTTCCAAGTGAAACCAGTCAATGTTAGCCTATGGAAGGAAATTCAAGTTACTGGTAAGTACGGTTAAAATTACTTTTCAGGACCAGTACTGGGCTGAAAGATACAGCACTGAGGTCTCTCCTTATAACAGGTGAGTAAATCGGAATTCGTATTTCGGCTGATTTTAGAGGAATATTTGTATGTTTCAAAAATCAACACTTAGAAACTTTTTCAGCAAAAAGCAGGCAATTATATCCTATGGAAGGAAATTCAAGTTACTGGTAAGTACGGTTAAAATTACTTTTGAGGATCAGTACTGGGCTGAAAGATGCAGCACTGAGGTCTCTCCTGATAACAGGTGAGTAAATCGGAATTCGTATTTCGGCTGATTTCAGAGGAATATTTTAAAGTTCCAAAACTCCACGCTTAGAAGAATTTCCAAGTGAAACCAGTCAATGTTAGCCTATGGAAGGAAATTCAAGTTACTGGTAAGTACGGTTAAAATTACTTTTCAGGATTAGTACTGGGCTGAAAGATGCAGCACTGAGGTCTCTCCTGATAACAGGTGAGTAAATCAGAATTCGTATTTCGGCTGATTTTAGAGGAATATTTGCACAATGGTGAAGGGAGGGGGTGGGGCCTGAGGTGACATCTGTGCAAACACGCCCCGTGGCGCGTTTTAAGTAGGGGGATTAAGTCCCCTTGAATCATGAGGGTCCCTACGGGCCAACTAGCCCACCAGTAACCTCCAGTATGCGCCAGGGGGCTGCGTTGCAGAGACATGTACAGAGGCCACACCCCTTTTACACCTCTCTGCAACGCAGCTCTGTGGCGCTTTCTGGACGTACCTGTTGGGCTAGTTGGCCCCCAGGGACCCTCAGGATTGAAGGGGATTTAATTCCCCATCTTAAAACGCGCCACGGGGCCTGTTTGCACACATGTCACCTGAAGCCCCGCCCCTCCCTTCACCACTGTGCAAACGCGCCCCGTGGCGCGTTTTAAGTCGGGGGATTAACTCCCTTGAATCCTGAGGGTCCCTGGGGTGCAACTAGCCCACCATATACCTCCAAAAGCGCCACAGAGCTGCGTTGCAGAGAGGTGTAAAAGGGGCGTGGCCTCTGTACACCTCTCTGCAAGGCAGCCCCTGGCGCATACTGGAGGTTCCTGGTGGGCTAGTTGGCCCCCAGGGACCCCAGTATTCAAGGGGAATTGTTCTCCTCTGCAAACGCGCCAGGGGGTGCGTTTGCAGAGTGGTGAAGGAAGGGGCGGGGCCTGCGGGCCCGATCGTTTTTTTTTTTTTTTTTCCTGAAGGGGGCTGTGTGGCCCCCTTCCTTTTTCCTATTTTTAGGCCCTGGGGACCCCATCCCCCAGGGCCTTACCCCTTTTTTTTAATTAAAATTAAAAAAACGGGAAGGGGGCCGCGTGGCCCCCTTCCCTGGGCCTGTATTGGCCCCGGGGACCCCATCCCCCGGGGCATGGCCTCTTTTTTTTATTTGGAGGGGGGCTGCGTGGCCCCCCTCCTCAGGCCATTTAAGGCCCCGGGGACCCCATCCCCCGGGCCGGCATTGCACTTTTTAAAAAAAAAATGTACCTTTGGGGAGGGGGGCTGCGTGGCCCCCCTCCGTGGCCACTTATGGCCCCGGGGACCCCATCCCCCGGGGCCTGGCCTCTCGTTGGGGACTGTGGGGGTCCCCAAGCCCCCACAGTCCCGCCGGCTCCCCGTGTCCTACGGGAGCCGGCATTGCTTTACACATGGGGAGCAGCTAACATGCTGCTCCCCATGTGGAAAGCAATCAGCTTTGGATATTGGAAGAGAGAGCAGGTTTCCTGCTCTCTCTTCCAATATCCAAAGCAGTTTGCAATGACAGGGCGGGAGCCGCGAGGCTCCCGTCCTGTCATTGCAAACAGCAGTGTCCCGGGGGTAGGCACCCGGGACACTGCAGGAGCCGGCCCTGGGGGTGGCGGTCCCCAGGGCCACCACAGGCTCCAGGAGGGGGCCGCGCGGCCCCCTCCTTACATTTTGAAAGCCCCGGGGAGGTGGTGGTCCTCGGGGCTTGGGGGTCCAAAACGGACCCCCATTGTAATTTTTCTTAGTGCCCCGGGGAGGTGGTGGTCTCCGGGCGTGTGGGGGCTGGAGCCCCCCACACAGGTTTTACAAAAATAAAAAAGAAGCCCCGGGGAGGTGGCGGTCCTCGGGGCTGCGGGAGGGCTCAGAGCCCTCCCGCACCATTATACATAAAGCCCCGGGGGTGGTGGTCCCCTGGGCTTGGGGGCCCTTAGAGGCCCCCACACATAAAATTAACCCCCCCAGCATGCCCTCGGGACTTGGCCCACCCGGGGGCCAATTAACATCGAGCGCGGGAGACCGCGCTTCGATTTTTTTCGGCAGGATTCGCGCACCCTGAGCGCATCCTGCCGATTTTTAAAAAAATTATTATTATTTTTGCCCAGGGGTCCTTGTGGGACCCCCTGAGCAAACCTAGGGGGTCAGGGTGTTTCTACCCTGCTCCCTTTGTGCGCTTTGCGCACTTGTTTCTGTCCCTCGGTTCTACCGAGGATAAAATGGCTGCCAACATTTCCTGAATCGGAATGTTGACAGCCAGCTGACAGCCAATTAACATGCAGCTCGTGATCGGGACGGTGCGCGCAGGGTGCGCTGAGGGTACGCGGACTCTACTCGGCCATAGATATCACTATCTTTTTACTTTTGATTTTCTCAGCAACTACTGAACGGATTTACACCATTTAACAAAAAGGGTTCTTTCTGAACCAAGAACTACCTCTTCGCCAAATTTGGTGTAATTCCGTTCAGCAGTTCGGGCTGTAGCCGTGTCTAAAGTTTCCTATGGAAAATTGCATGGGGAAAACGCGTTTTGGGACCCCCTTTTTCTCGGCCCCCGCTGACGAATCCCCCGAGACTTTCAGGGTAGGAGCGGACCGGAGCGGGCCATAAAGTTTGAAAATTTTGCGAAGATACGTCAACCGGCAAGAGAGTTATTTCAAATAGAATGTCGCGGATTTCCTATGGATAATAGGTTGTAACTATAACTATCTACTGGCGACCGCCAGTAGATAATATATATATATATATATATATATATATATATATATATATATATATATATATATATATATATATATATATATATATATATATATATATATATATATATCCATCAACAAAAGGTTTCCCTGCTTGAGAATGCCAACACAGTGAGAGGTATATCCTTTCTTTATTGCAGGTAAGCAAAAACAGCGCGTTACTCCTCCAAGTAAAAAAAAAGCGCCAAACATGTTTCGGGCCAACTGCCTTGATCACTGGCATCAACACAAAACCCCACAGCTGCTCATATTTAATGTCATTGACTCCATCCTCAAAAAACAATGCATTCTGGGCAAAGGAGTTCATTACCATAGTGGGATTCTTCTCCATAGTGGTAGCAGCTGGTTCTGTGTCAAAGAACTATATTCCCCATAGTGGGCTGGCATGGAGGAGAAACTGCAGTGTTCCGCACAGTATCCACGCCTACAACAGCTGAAACCTCCAACTCCACGGAACCCTTTTTTTGGACGGGTCCGCGGCCAGCGAAGTATGCGGGGGGCATTCTCGCGACGAGGAGCGCCGCATTTAAATCCATCAACAAAAGGTTTCCCTGCTTGAGAATGCCAACACAGTGAGAGGTATATCCTTTCTTTATTGCAGGTAAGCAAAAACAGCGCGTTACTCCTCCAAGTCAAAAAAAGCGCCAAACATGTTTCGGGCCAACTGCCCTTGATCACTGGCATCAACACAAAACCCCACAGCTGCTCATATTTAATGTCATTGACTCCACCCTCAAAAAACAATGCATTCTGGGCAAAGGAGTTCATTACCATAGTGGGATTCTTCTCCATAGTGGTAGCAGCCGGTTCTGTGTCAAAGAACTGTATTCCCCATAGTGGGCTGGCATGGAGGAGAAACTGCAGTGTTCCACACAGTATCCACGCCTACAACAGCTGAAACCTCCAACTCCACGGAACCCTTTTTTTGGAAGGGTCCGTGGCCAGCGAAGTATGCGGGGGGCATTCTCGCGACGAGGAGCTCCGCATT
This sequence comes from Calotriton arnoldi, assembly GCA_963921515.1. NCBI lineage: Eukaryota > Metazoa > Chordata > Amphibia > Caudata > Salamandridae > Calotriton > Calotriton arnoldi. Next base: position 871,954 of record CAWUFW010001896.1, read on the forward strand.
TAAATCCATCAACAAAAGGTTTCCCTGCTTGAGAATGCCAACACAGTGAGAGGTATATCCTTTCTTTATTGCAGGTAAGCAAAAACAGCGCGTTACTCCTCCAAGTCAAAAAAAGCGCCAAACATGTTTCGGGCCAACTGCCCTTGATCACTGGCATCAACACAAAACCCCACAGCTGCTCATATTTAATGTCATTGACTCCACCCTAAAAAAACAATGCATTCTGGGCAAAGGAGTTCATTACCATAGTGGGATTCTTCTCCATAGGGTTAGCAGCCGGTTCTGTGTCAAAGAACTGTATTCCCCATAGTGGGCTGGCATGGAGGAGAAACTGCAGTGTTCCACACAGTATCCACGCCTACAACAGCTGAAACCTCCAACTCCACGGAACCCTTTTTTTGGACGGGTCCGCGGCCAGCAAAGTATGCGGGGGGCATTCTCGTGACGAGGAGCGCCGCATTTAAATCCATCAACAAAAGGTTTCCCTGCTTGAGAATGCCAACACAGTGAGAGGTATATCCTTTCTTTATTGCAGGTAAGCAAAAACAGCGCGTTACTCCTCCAAGTCAAAAAAAGCACCAAACATGTTTCGGGCCAACTGCCCTTGATCACTGGCATCAACACAAAACCCCACAGCTGCTCATATTTAATGTCATTGACTCCACCCTCAAAAAACAATGCATTCTGGGCAAAGGAGTTCATTACCATAGTGGGATTCTTCTCCATAGTGGTAGCAGCCGGTTCTGTGTCAAAGAACTGTATTCCCCATAGTGGGCTGGCATGGAGGAGAAACTGCAGTGTTCCGCACAGTATCCACGCCTACAACAGCTGAAACCTCCAACTCCACGGAACCCTTTTTTTGGACGGGTCCGCGGCCAGCGAAGTATGCGGGGGGCATTCTTGCGACGAGGAGCGCCGCATTTAAATCCATCAACAAAAGGTTTCCCTGCTTGAGAATGCCAACACAGTGAGAGGTATATCCTTTCTTTATTGCAGGTAAGCAAAAACAGCGCGTTACTCCTCCAAGTCAAAAAAAGCGCCAAACATGTTTCGGGCCAACTGCCCTTGATCACTGGCATCAACACAAAACCCCACAGCTGCTCATATTTAATGTCATTGACTCCACCCTCAAAAAACAATGCATTCTGGGCAAAGGAGTTCATTACCATAGTGGGATTCTTCTCCATAGTGGTAGCAGCCGGTTCTGTGTCAAAGAACTGTATTCCCCATAGTGGGCTGGCATGGAGGAGAAACTGCAGTGTTCCGCACAGTATCCACGCCTACAACAGCTGAAACCTCCAACTCCACGGAACCCTTTTTTTGGGCGGGTCCGCGGCCAGCGAAGTATGCGGGGGGCATTCTCGCGACGAGGAGCGCCGCATTTAAATCCATCAACAAAAGGTTTCCCTGCTTGAGAATGCCAACACAGTGAGAGGTATATCCTTTCTTTATTGCAGGTAAGCAAAAACAGCGCGTTACTCCTCCAAGTAAAAAAAAGCGCCAAACATGTTTCGGGCCAACAGCTGAAACCTTTGTGTTCGAAACGTGTAGGAGGAGGAGAGGAATGGTCTAAATAAAGAATCGAATTCAAGCCAAGGAGAGTGCCGTGTATTTAATCATTTGTTGGATTATATTTTGCGAGAATTGGCCTGTTCTCGCCACGAGCACCAGCTGGATCGTGCTCCCCCGTAAAGGACCGTGTTGTTGAATCATATATATATATATATATATATATATATATTCACTGAGAAAACCAAAGGTTTCAGGGACGTTATAGTTAGGAGTTAGCATTTAAAAAACCTTAGAAATTCATGAAACAAACCAATGGTTACAGGAATGTTATAGTTAGGCTGACATTTCACTTGTACAAAACCTATGAAATTTAGCTGTTCTCATGCCCCCACAATGCACTCCTTATGACGTCACATATTACATCACTCATCACGTGGTCAGTGACATCACTGATGACATTACTGACTACCATGTCATAAGTGATGTAATATGTGATGTCATAAGCAGTGCATTGCGGGGGTGTGAGTTATAGTTAGCTCAGCTAATTATAATGGCTGAATTTCACAGGTTTTGTACGAATTAAATATCAGCCTAACTATAACGTTCCTGTAACCATTGTTTTTTTCCATGAATTGCCAAGGTTTTTAAATGCTAATACCTATCTATAACGTTCCTGAAACCTTTGGTTTTTTCAGTAAATTTGTAAGGTTTTTTAAATGCTAATTCCTAACTATAACGTCCCTGTAACCTTTGGTTTTTTTCAGTGAATTTCTAAGGTTTTTTAAATTCTATTTGCTTACTATAACCTTCCTGTAACCTTTTGTTTTTTTTAGTGAAATTCGAAGGTTTTTTAACTAGCAGTCACGTTTGCAGAGTGGTGGAGAAAGGGGGCTGGGCCGCCAACCAGCTCTCTGGAATTCCGCTGCATAGGACTTACAGGAGGTACCAGGCAGGCTTCTTGGCCCCCAAGGTCCCTCAGGAGTAAAGTGGACTTCATCCCCCAACCAGTAGTGTGCCAGGAGGCGCGTTTGCAGAGTGGTGAAATACAGACATGGATATGTTTTTGAAACTGTGGAGTAAAGCACACCTGCTGTATCTTATTTGGAAGCAGCATGCTTCTTCTAGAATGTGCTATGAACATTTGACCTACTGGTTCCACTGGGTTGCTAGGTACACTGAGCTAAGAATGTATTGGTGGGAAGGGTGTTAAAGAGACAGAACATTTTTTAAAACGTTGAGAAGTGATGACACAATGTAAGTAATGCCAAGTTTTAATTTCCAACTCAGGACTATGTAATAAACTGTTGTGTAATATTTAAATTTCAGAAAAATGAAACTAAATATAGGTTTGAACTCCCATTTTGTTTTGCGATTACTCCGTGATGATTGCAAAAACATCGTGAAAACGCGGCGACAGGAACCTCATTTTGAAAGAGAGGGAAAGGATTAACAGATGCTAACCATTCACAAGTGGAGATGCAGTAGCCTAAAATAAAAGACATGATTTCATTTGCTGCCTTTCTCATGAAGATAGAGTGGAAATTTGAAGAGGTTGCCATTTTAGACTTGATTTGTATGAGAGTGGTTTACAATTCTTGTGCTTTGTTTTTACAAATCTTAACAGTATCAAAACTATGCAGAAAGAGCTAAAACAACAATATAATCTACAAACTGAATTCAGTGGTATGTATATAACTCTGTAATTATTTTAAATATGTACATTAGAAATGAAGATGTATATGGGAGTTTGATTAAAAGGAGTATCACAGCGATGAGAAAACATATATATGAGATGAACTGTATATTAGAGGTTATGTGTTTAAGAAGTTAGTGGTGAATGTTTTGGGAACTAAGAGAAAAATGAATTAGTGCCTGTTTATTACATTCTATATTTTATTGAAAAATAACAGTTTTGTCTTGTGGAAAGCTGCAATGAGAACTAAGAATGTTTTAAATGTCTAAACATCACATGCAGAATAGATACATCTGTCATTTGCATTCTGGGAGTTGTAGTACGTTTAGTACATTATTACATTATTAAACAGGAATAGTGTAGTGAGAATTAAAAGATGAGACATGATGTCTGCCTGTATATGAATTAGAAAGAAGTAATACTTGTTAGGTATGTATTAGGAAGTGTTTGTCAATGTGGTTTTTAACTTATATGACCACTTTGCATATGCTTAGATGGTGAGATATGGTTTTTGTGCTTGCACATAGCTATATATACGGTGGGAATTTTGAGTTTGCTTAAAGATGCTGAAAGGTATATATTTTGGGAAAGATGGCTTGAAGGTGTACATCTAATAAGAAATCGCATATATGTTTACATGGTGATCTATGTTTAGTAAGGCTGATGAAAATTTCATGTATATGGTAAGGGTAGTGTTTTTCTTTAAACATGGTTTGTTGAGAAGGATTAATAGTGCAGAATGCCTCAAGAGTTCCTGTGCTAGCTTCATTTTGAGTGTAACTTTTGTTTGGGATATGCTGAATATATGTTTTAGAAGTAGAAGAAGTATTTAAGAAATGATGTAGGTATGCCATTCGCAAAAGGTTTTGTGCTTTCAAAAATTTCTAAATGTTGTTTTCTGTTTTAGAAACTTAATGATGCATTTGCACACTTGTAATGTATGTTTCTAGCGGGCCTTGTATGCAATTATATATCAAGTGTGATACCTAGATTTTGCTCACACATAGCTCAGAAGAAAAGCATGTATACAGTAAAACAGGTAGTTTGATACTGACAGAAGGAGATAACCAATGATTCAGAAATATAGTGACAACCGTTATGTATCTAACAGCAATGAAGGTACTTTCTCAATCAGTCAGGCAGTACTCAGGCACTCATGGAATCACCCAGCCACTACTCAGGCAGTCATCAAATCAGTGATTCACTATCCATGGAGTTATTATATTATCCAGAAAATATACATGTACTCTTGCAATCAGGCAGGCAGAAATTATGTGGTCATTGAAGTATGGAGACAAGATGTATACATTCATCTAATCACCTAGGCACTATCTACTGACTTATGAAATTAACAAGGCTGTAACTATTCAATTATGATAACATTTGCGCAGAACCTATGCAGCCATCTAAACACCCACTTACAACCCATGCAGTCATTGAAATACTGAGGCACATGCGTGCACTGATGAAACACTCAGGCTCTACTCATGCACTCATGTAATTACGTAGAGAGTGAATTCACTAATAGCAACTAGCTCTCTTTCTTTGAAACACAGTCACTGACTCATAACATTCAATGAAACTGCCTAAGAAAATCTTTCTCACCAATTGGATCATTCAAAACTTTTTCTTAAAATACTGGTCCCAGAATTATGCAAAAAAGTAAAATGTATTATACAATTGTCCTTATTACAAATTATAACAGTGTATGCACAATAAAAGATTCCACTTGATTAAAAAGAAAGGAAAAACTTTAGTCCTTTTATATATAAAAAAATCCCTACTGGATGTCTAAACATTTTTAAAAAAAAACAATTTCATATCAGTCTGAATCACTTTTGTCTAAGCATTAGTCCATGAGACAATCACTTTAAGGTAATGTTACCAAACAAATATTTAAATAACAAAAGCTCCACCAATTTATCACTAAAAATGTGGATGCAGCATTTCGGTGGTCTTATTTTTTCTCTCCACCTTCTTCAGGACAAGTAATAATAATAAAAACATGTAATTATCTAAAAGGTAAATAAATAAAAACATGATTTAAATACATTCAATCTGATATATTAAATAAGACAAATTTGCACAAATCAGGTTTAGTGTAGGAAACAAAAAAATCTTGTTTATCTCCCCTATATTCATTGTATTATTTTTAAATATTTGCCACATTTCAATGGGTATATTGACATCCAAGAAAATATGTAATTCAAAATGAAAATCATGGCTACTAGGATGCTATTGAGTAATAGCCTGTATGTTACAGAATTTTAGTACGGGCACTGTTTATGCTTGAAGATGTTTGAGAAAAAACATATTTCATGATTATATAAGAATACAAAAAAAATATTACTGGGGCTGCGGTTTGATACATCCCTTTGGTTCCCTCATAGTTATCCAACAAGCCTCATTATTTTGACTAGGTCGATACTGCTGTTATTCAACCATAGTTCGCACATAACTTAATATCATACTCCATGTCACTTATATTTCATTAGTGAACAATTCTATAAACCCTTTTTACAATTCTATCTGGTAAAAATAATTGAGTCCAACTAGGCAGAGTTAGTATTGAAAGTACATCTTCGCCAGGGTCTCACCTTCTGAATCCTTGAACCGTTCCTATTCTGGTTATCTCATTCTTCAACATCAAAGAAAAGAGCTGCGCTCTGCTGGTCCTTCTTATAAATGGCTTTCCGACCATGAGTACGTGGTCGCGTAGCGTACTGGGTGGCGGCCATATTAGCTACAGGCATCAGTTATTTCTAATGCATCGTCCAGGCATCAAAGCATTCTGAAATGTATTTATTATTTATTCCTTGTTTTCTATAGCGCGAACATGATCCACAAGTGGATGTCAGAGCGCTTCACAGTACAAAAGCATTCAATTTCCATATTTATACATGGCTTAAGTGGGCTACCACATTTAAATGATCGTTCTAAAAGTGGTACTCAATTTGCTTTAACGATTAATACATATATTGATTATTGCATGGTAACAGTTCTTGAAACAATATTATGTGAATAACCAAATACTTCTCTTGCGCATTTTTCCAGAACTTTGGCTAGCATGGGAATGTTTGAAACGGGTCAGAAGTTATTTGGGTCCGAGGGGTTCTCTGTAAGTTTTTTTAAGAAAGGGATGACCTGGCCGGTTTTTAGGCAGTCTGGTAGGGAAGCTTGAGCAAGTGAAGCATTAATAATCTTAGTCCAGCTGGGAATGAGCATCGGTTTTATGGACAGCAAGGTTTTGGTGATGTCCTGATGGTTATAGAGCTTGAAGGTTGACCAACGGGCCATATTTTTTGTCGTTGAGGGTGAGAGTTGCAATGGAAGTATGGCAAGAGTACTATTTAGGTTTGAGGGATATTCTGCGGCATTCTTAAGTTCAGTCTCCAGGGAGCAGGCTTTAGCTGTAAAGAATGAAGAGAATTCTTCACAGGTTATTTCTGATTTAGGTGTTGATAGAGAGGATTTGGCCATTTTGTTGGATTGATTCCTTTAACAGTTCAAATAGTTTGCCTGGTCTGTTGCTTGCATTATCCAGAAATGCAATTTCTCTTCTATTTATATTTTTTCTATATGTGTTCACAATAATTAGTTGGCTCAGCAGCTCTGTTAATTACTCCTCACTCTATGCTGCTAATACCATAAGGGATTTTTTTCACCTCTACATTTTCACCTTCTCAAGTAATAACTTGCCGTCCTTGTTGGCGGCCATATTTACTTCAGGCTTCGACTACTTCACAATCTAAACCAAACATTAGCCTGTAGTCCACCATAAATGTTCATATCTTCACTACCATGAATGATTTTTACATTGTACTATTAAAAATCTTCAGGTTATGACTTTAAAATCTTCGTCTTTTATGCAATTACTATATCGCTAATACCGATATTCTGCTAGATATAAGGTTATTTATGCCCCACAAACAGTTTGTGAAATAAGCATAATACGATGTTAAACAGAAAAAGATATATACAGATAAAAATGATATCTTTTTTTTGAGGGCCGATGAGTTTATACATTTTGTTATACATGGTGTATAACCTCCATTTCAAATCAAGGTATAGAAGTTTATTAATCCTTCGTTCTATGACAATAACAATAATTTGTTTAACATTCTATTGTGGGACAAAATATGAATTTGAGCCTAGGGAATGTCACCGAAATCGAAATGTTGTCATTTATTATTAGGCAAAATAGAGTCAATCCTTCCTTTATATCAACAATGGAACTATATAGTTGTCTATGTTATTATTATGGAATCACTTAAGGTATATATACAGCATTGATTCCCTCTCTTTTCATTGTTTACCTAAAAAGATGTTCCCATTCCTCTCTGTTGTTCAAACCACTTTTATAAGTGGCGAACTTACTCATGTAGAATTGCTCTCTTCTTTTCCTTTTTTTATCTACATCTCCACCTCTAAGGTTATTTTAATGCCCTTTAAAATGCACCATTTTAAATCTCTCTCAGTATGATTACTCTCATTCCAATGTTGTTCTAAGGGTGCATTTATTTTCCTTGTTCTTATGGCCGATCTATGTTCATTCAGTCTGGTGCAAACTTTTCTTTTGGTCTCACCTACATATCCTTTATTGCAGGGACAAATAATCATATATCTTACATTCTTGGTTTTGTAATTCATCATACTATTTATGCAGCATGTGGAGAGTACCATTGTAGTAAACCTATCACCCATCCAGCACCTATGCAGTCATTTAATTACTGAGCCAATAGTCTTGCACTAATACAAACACCCCAGCAATATACTTAGGGGTCGATTCCGATTCGGGCCGGAAAAAGCGCCGACCGACTCGGATCCGGAAATAATACCGACCGACACGTACCCGTGGCGCACGACACGCCAAGTACGATGCAAGGCGCGAAAAATCCGACCGACACGTACCGAAACCAAGTCGACCGACCGAGCCGCACGGAAAACAGCAATCCGGCCGGAAAAACACGCGAATCCAACCGACCGACACGCACCCGGAACAAATCTGACCGAAACGTACACGCGAACTCCAAACCGCAAAGTACGATGCAAGGCGCGAAAACCACGAGCGAGTCGGACGGAGGACAAGCCGTACGACCGACACGCATACAAAACCGAGCCGAAGCAACACAATACACCGCGACCGACGCGTACGCAGCATAGAAAACTGCACAAACACAGCGTGAACGAAACGGAGAACACCGTACGAGACCAATGCAGGGTCCGACTCGGTCACAAGAACGTTTCCAACATACACAAACAGCACAAAGGAAAAATCACCCAAAAAAAAGGCCAAACAAGCAATTACCAAGCCAATAAATACTGAGGGGGTGGGGACAGAGAACAAAGACACACCCACAACTCCACCTATATAAAGGACACAAATCACAACCATGAGCCTTTGCAAATGCCATTCCACTGCCAGCACCCAAGAGAAAGCAACCACACACCCACAGCTCATCCCTCACACAAGCCACACACCATCAGCACACCAACAAATACCTACCTCACATACACCCAGCAAAACACACACTCACACACCCTCACCTGCACACCAACACACACATCACCCACCATCACCAACCATCACCATGCCCCCCAAGAAGAATCCCAAGTTCCTAGATAGTGAATTGGAAGTCATGGTAGACGAGATCCTCAGGGTGGAGCCACAGCTGTTTGGCACACTGGTCCAACAGACCCCCATGTCGCAGAAAACCAAGATGTGGGAGAGGATCATCAACAGGGTGAACGCCCAATCACCATGTCGGCGCACAAAGACCGACATCCAGAACAGGTGGTATGACATGCACAGGAGGGTACGGGACATGCTGAAGAAAGACTACATCAACAGCCAACACACCGGCAGTGGCCCTCCTGCCAAGCCAATATACCTCAGGCCCTGGGAGGAGAAGGTGCGGGCCATCCTTCCGCCAGTGAGCGTATATGGACTAGAGGACATCCCAGAGCCTGGTGAGTACACAACAAATGTACACAATATACTGCCACAAAACACACACATCACTGTCAAGGGGAGAGTCAAACCATGCACTCATAGCAATTACACAGCAACCAGAACAGAATCATCCCAAAATGTGTATGTTAGTCAGATAAACACAACACATGCCATCAAAAAAGTCACATCCAACTGTGCCAACACATGTACAAACACAACTACAGCTAGGCAGTGGCACAAATAGAACTAACAAACACATCCAGACATGTAGCCACCACAACAACACCAACACAAAGTGAAGACCACTCAAAGGAAGGAATTCTGTGTATGCTGGCCAAGTCAGTGTAGCCAATAGCATCATGGGAGTCGCAGTCACACATATTGCCCCCCCCACAACTGTCCCATCAACACCACCATGAACCATGCGCACATCACAGGGATTGGAGAAGGACTCACAAGATGGCTGACACTGGCAACTGCTGTGGGGAGCACAAGGCCCTGCTGGCAACTGTGCACCAACAAACAGCAGGACACCACTGACTGACATCCTGAGAGACAACTTACACTCCCTGCAATGCAAGCACGTTCCATGGTGGGATAACTGGCTGGCTGGCTGGCTGGGTGGGAAGGAGGACTTGCAGCACTAACCATAGTCACAAGCACCTCCCCTCACACACACCCCTACACAAACTCCACAGTACCCACCTGGTAGAATGCAATGCCCCCATCCTAACACAAGATCCCACAAAGAACCACCACCCTGGGTTATGTTGTGTGAAGCACAGGGCCACTCTTGGGACTCTTAGCCAAACAACTGCCAGGACAACACTCCCAGCCATCCTGTCAGCACAGGCAGCCCACCCCACAGGGAAGCAGAATCAAAAGGAAGGAAGCATGGGCATGCTGGGAAGGGGGTGGAGGCAATAGCATGATGGGAGTCGTAGTCACTGATATTGGTCACCCCCACAACTGTCCCATCAACACCACCCTGAACCATGCTCACATCACAGGAAGTGGAGAAGGACTCACAAGATGGCTGACACTGGCTACTGCTGTGGGGAGCAGAAGGCCCTGCTGGCAACTGTGCACCAACAAACAGCAGGACACCACTGACTGACATCCTGAGAGACAACTTACACTCCCTGCAATGCAAGCACGTTCCATGGTGGGATATCTGGCTGGCTGGGTGGGAAGGGGGACTTGCAGTACTGACCATAGTCACAAGCACCTCCCCTCACACACCCCCCAACACAAACTCCACAGAACCCACCTGGTAGAATGCAATGTCCCCCATCCTAACACAAGATCCCACAAAGAACCACCACCCTGGGTTATGTTGTGTGAAGCACAGGGACACTCTTGGGACTTCTAGCCAAACAACTGCCAGGACAACACTCCCAGCCATCCTGTCAGCACAGCCAGCCCACCCCACAGGGAAGCAGAGTCAAAAGGAAGGAAGCATGGGCATGCTGGGAAGGGGGAGGAGGCAATAGCATGATGGGAGTCGTAGTCACAGCTCTACATCCCCCACCACATGGCCCAGCAAGCTCACACTCACGCATGCACATCCCACAGAGAGTGGAAAGGCCCATCAAAGATGTCTGACACTGTTGCTGTGTCGTGGGGAGCACAAGGGCATGCTGGGTACTGCACACCAACCAACAGCAGGACACCACTGTCAGCCATCTTGCCATTGCTCTCACACCCACACACACTGAACTCCACACAAAAGCAAGTAAGTATGGGAATGCTGGGAAGTGGGGTGGAGGCAATGGCATGATGGGAGTCATAGTCACAGACATAGCTCACCCCCACAACTGTCCCATCAACACCACCCTGAACCATGCTCACATCACAGGGAGTGGAGAAGGACTCACAAGATGGCTGACACTGGCTACTGCTGTGGGGAGCACAAGGCCCTGCTGGCAACTGTGCACCAACAAACAGCAGGACACCACTGACTGACATCCTGAGAGACAACTTACACTCCCTGCAATGCAAGCACGTTCCATGGTGGGATAACTGGCTGGCTGGCTGGCTGGGTGGGAAGGAGGACTTGCAGCACTAACCATAGTCACAAGTACCTCCCCTCACACACACCCCAACACAAACTCCACAGTACCCACCTGGTAGAATGCAATGCCCCCCATCCTAACACAAGATCCCACAAAGAACCACCACCCTGGGTTATGTTGTGTGAAGCACAGGGCCACTCTTGGGACTCTTAGCCAAACAACTGCCAGGACAACACTCCCAGCCATCCTGTCAGCACAGCCAGCCCACCCCACAGGGAAGCAGAATCAAAAGGAAGGAAGCATGGGCATGCTGGGAAGGGGGTGGAGGCAATAGCATGATGGGAGTCGTAGTCACTGATATTGGTCACCCCCACAACTGTCCCATCAACACCACCCTGAACCATGCTCACATCACAGGAAGTGGAGAAGGACTCACAAGATGGCTGACACTGGCTACTGCTGTGGGGAGCACAAGGCCCTGCTGGCAACTGTGCACCAACAAACAGCAGGACACCACTGACTGACATCCTGAGAGACAACTTCCACTCCCTGCAACGCAAGCACGTTCCATGGTGGGATAACTGACTGGCTGGGTGGGTGGGAAGGAGGGCCGGCTGTCAACCAAACACAACCAATGCAGACCATGTTCACACCCCAGAAAATACATAGATATGCCCAAATAATGCAGGACAATGTGCCACACCAATATCAACCCCTGACTGTGACGACTTAGGACAATGCAATGTACAGGCCCGCACCCAGAGGCACAGTCACAACTGTCATGTGTGTCAACCATTGATGCCTGCAGAAACATAACATACATTGTTTGTGTCTCCCAAAAACAGGTGATGATGGGGACACAGCAGCAGACGCTGAGGAGTCCCAGTCCCAGGCTCAAGAGGATGCCGAGCTCACTGGCGTCGTACAGCCTCTGTCCTCCTCGGACGATGAAGAACAACCTGGCACATCCGGTGCAAGTCAACATGCAGCACCAGCAGGACCACCAGCTGCAGCACCAGCAGGACCACCAGCTGCACCCCCTGCACCCACCCCTCCAACGACTGTCACCACGAATACCATCCCTGCCGACATGGAAAGAACAAGGAGCAACACCAGCACAGTGACCCTGGACCATAGCTGATGCGTACCAGTCCAGCACCGGAGAGCTCAGCCAGGTAGTGGGGCTCCTCAGAGACATTAAACAGCAGCAGGCTGCCCATCATGCCCGCTTGGACTCCCACATGTCCCACGTGGAGTCACACATGTCCCGTGTGGACTCACACATGTCCCGCGTGGAGTCCAAGTGGGATGCACTGCATGAGATGACGGCGGTGCACAGGGACATTTTACAATGCCTCCGCCAGATGAACAGCAACCAGTCCACACCTCCCTGTGTGCCAACAACATCTGGTGCCGAACAAACTGTAACTGCCACAGGGAGGGAGGAGGACTCTGGCGGAGAGTCCCCTGCACCGCAGCAGCCTGTACTTGAGGGCCCCCCCCCCCAAGAAGAGGGGTCGTCCGAGGAGGGAAAAGTGAGAGGCCGATGGCCATGCGCAACTCCCAGGAAGCCTGAACCTGTTCTGGATGTTCGCCTTTGTGCACAGACTGAACACCCTGTTGACGGCAACACTACTCCCACACATTGCATGGGGAGTACAAGTTGGACCAATGTGTCAGACAACTGTGGCCCCGATACTGGGGATCCTGTCTACCAGGACTTTCAATTCACCTAGGAACTTGGGATTGCAAGATTTATGTACAGCACTACCCATCCTATGCACTATTAACACAAATGTATCACAATAAACACACTAATACACCATACTTGCCTCTGTCGTGATTCCAACGTGGGTGCTGTTATGGGGATGATGAACTGCAAAATTACACTGTGTATGCGAACTGCAACAGCAAGGACAACACAGGCATGTGAGTACAGGCAACGTGACACACATGAGGGAGACACACCACCAGGGCTACTCAACACATACACACCTAGGCCATCTGACTCATTGCCTACACTGATGTTGCCAGGGAAGACGGCGCAATGCACAGACACCACACCCATTCCCAGTTGTAGTCAAGTAGCCCACAGGTGCAGTAAGCAAATGGCAGTCAAATGTGTGACCACAGACAACGCACATCACAAAGTGAAGCACAGGTTTATTACACAGTTGCAACATGCTGTAACCACTACAGATGCAAGGTAATCCCACCTGGCAGCGGGCACACAGTCAACAACTGTAGACGGAAGGAAGTCCATGGGTGTGGCGCACATCACCTGTAGGGACACAACAGCTACCAGCCTGGATGTGCAATCACGTCGTCGGTGGACACAGTTGACCAAACGAATCTGAAAGTACCCTGTGAAGGACAGAAATGACACACAGTCAAAAGCAATGGAGTACAGGACAGAACAGCAAAACTCATGCACAATACATGTTACAAGATACCCACCCAGAACCAAGTTAGCATGTCAACACTGTTGGGGAGTACAGCCCACCTGTCACCACACATCGCAACACACATCCAGTCAAGTAGCCCATGGACACACTCCAACAGCACCAGAGCACCACCCACACATCATGCCAACTCACATCATTGACATGACACCTCAGGATACTCACATTCAGCTAAAGAAGTTGGTGATGAGCTGTGTGCGGACATCACCATCACCATCATCATCATCATTGTCACTGGCATCGTGGTCCAGGCCAGGATCCTCCACAGGTGGCGGATGTTGGTCATTGTCATCCTGGATGAGAGGCAACTCCTTCCGCACTGCCAGGTTGTGGAGCATGCAGCAGACGATGATAATCTTGCACACTTTCACAGGGGCATATGGGAGGGACCCTCCGGTCTTGTCCAGGCAGCGGAAGCGGCTCTTCAGGAGTCCAAAGGTCCGCTCAATCACTCTCCTGGTCCGACCATGTGCCTCATTGTAGCGCATCTGGGCTGGTGTCACAGGGTTCCTGAGGGGTGACAGCAACCACGGCATGTTGGGGTATCCCGAGTCACCTACGGACAGACAAGTGCACATTAGCTGACTTGGAAAAGTGGGCGGAATACTACAGATCAGATCACACACAATGGCACAAAGTCAGTACACACCGACAAGTCAGGCACGCTGGTTCTGCATCTGTGCCATCATCCTGGGGATGCGACTACTCCTCATCACAAAGGCATCGTGTGCTGAACCAGGGAAACGGGCACACACGTGTGTGATGGTCATGTCTGCAAGACACACCACCAGTGCATTGACCGAGTGGTAGTGCTTGCGGTTCCTGTAGGCCTGCTCCTGGGCCTGTGGTGGTACCAAAGCCACATGTGTCCCATCAATGGAGCCAATTACATGCGGCATCCTCCACAGGGCATAAAAGTCACTCTTCACGTCAGTGAGTCGTCACAGTCTAGGGAAATAGATGTACCGGTTCAGGAAGAGCAACATTGCCGCCAAAACATCTCGGAGCACACGGCTGAACATGGTCTGTGACATCCCACCAGCAGTCGCCACAGTATGTTGGAAGGTACCAGTGGCAAAGAAGTGTAGGGCTGCCATCACCTTCACCTTGGGGGTCAGCGCTGTAGGATACGGCCGGCCAGGCTGCAAATGTGGGGACAACTGCACTGCCAAATCCTCAATCAGCTGCCTGGTGAAGCGGTACCGTCGGATGCTGTCCCGTTCCACCATCGTTGCCAGGTCTGGGAATGGTCGATGGACAGCAGGAGCCCTGCAGTGCAGAGGAGAAGTAAGCAAGATTGTCAGTCACCCCACATATGCGGCATTGAACACACTCAAGATCCCAACATACATCATTATGAGGCACAACTACATGAAGTGTGCAGTACCGGAAGGACATGTATGGTACATACATGGCCAACATCTGTCAACACGGTCCAACAGGTGGCATCAATTAGTCCCAGGTTGGCCCATTGGATATCATGAGGCCGTGTCACAGTTCCCATCTCCTGCTGCCGTGTCACAATAACCCCCCACAGTGACATGTGAGGACAGATGTGCCCCAGGCACCACAGCTCAACGACAGGTACATTCCCAGGGACCCTGTAATGCCACATGGACACTGGCATTACATGGAGTATCATGTATACACCACAGCAAAACAACCATGACCCCCACAGGTAGTGGCCCCACTTGCCACGGCAGGACAGACATGGACGTCTGTGACACACACGCACAACATCAGAGTCCATGCACACACAACGTGGATGTGGAGACTGTCTCCGATTGTGCACATGAAATCAGAGACATTGTAAACACTACATGCACACAGACTGTGGAGGACCATCACTATTGTGCCACTGGGACACCCTGGCTCAAACATACCGTCCCACATGGGACTCACGGGGTATGTGACATGACATACACATACACCACTGTGAAATGTGACCATGGCACATGCACAGATATGAACAGTTGCACATCACAGTGGTCATGTACACGTAACACCCAGGATCCTGTCCCCATGAACACGTGCACAGCCTGGGGGTGGCTGCCCACAGGTGACACCCACAGGACAACATGTACACCAACATACACACAATAGGAAATGCAGCCTTACATGCCTTATGATAAAGTTTGGACAGGCTGTCATGATGTAGGTGTGCCCATCACTCCCTTGGAGCTATCTGTGGCTGGCATATGTCCATCTGAGACAGGCATGCTGACATATGCCAGTCACATGTACAGTGATGCGTTGTACTGCAATGGACCGATCGGTGCCTCCGGCCGGCCCATTGCATTCAATGTGTGCGGGTACGCGTTGTACCCCTGTGCGCGTTGAACTGCAATGGACCGATCGGTGCCTCCGGCCGGCCCATTGCATTCAATGTGTGCGGGTACGCATTGTAACCCTGTGCGCGTTGAACTGCAATGGACCGATCGGTGCCTCCGGCCGGCCCATTGCATTCAATGTGTGCGGGTACGCGTTGTACCCCTGTGCGCATTGTACTGCAATGGACCGATCGGTGCCTCCGGCCGGCCCATTGCATTCAATGTGTGCGGGTACGCGTTGTACCTCTGTGCGCGTTGTACTGCAATGGACCGATCGGTGCCTCCGGCCGGCCCATTGCATTCAATGTGTGCGGGTACGCGTTGTACCCCTGTGCGCGTTGTACTGCAATGGACCGATCGGTGCCTCCGGCCGGCCCATTGCATTCAATGTGTGCGGGTACGCGTTGTACCCCTGTGCGCGTTGAACTGCAATGGACCGATCGGTGCCTCCGGCCGGCCCATTGCATTCAATGTGTGCGGGTACGCGTTGTACCCCTGTGCGCGTTGTACTGCAATGGACCGATCGGTGCCTCCGGCCGGCCCATTGCATTCAATGTGTGCGGGTACGCGTTGTACCCCTGTGCGCGTTGTACTGCAATGGACCGATCGGTGCCTCCGGCCGGCCCATTGCATTCAATGTGTGCGGGTACGCGTTGTACCCCTGTGCGCGTTGTACTGCAATGGACCGATCGGTGCCTCCGGCCGGCCCATTGCATTCAATGTGCGCGGTACGCGTTGTACCCCTGTGCGCGTTGTACTGCAATGGACCGATCGGTGCCTCCGGCCGGCCCATTGCATTCAATGTGTGCGGGTACGCGTTGTACCCCTGTGCGCGTTGAACTGCAATGGACCGATCAGTGCCCCCGGCCGGCCCATTGCATTCAATGTGTGCGGGTACGCGTTGTACCCCTGTGCGCGTTGTACTGCAATGGACCGATCGGTGCCTCCGGCCGGCCCATTACATTCAATGTGTGCGGGTACGCGTTGTACCCCTGTGCGCGTTGTACTGCAATGGACCGATCGGTGCCTCCGGCCGGCCCATTGCATTCAATGTGTGCGGTACGTGTTGTACCCCTGTGCGCGTTGTACTGCAATGGACCGATCGGTGCCTCCGGCCGGCCCATTGCATTCAATGTGTGCGGGTACGCGTTGTACCCCTGTGCGCGTTGTACCGCAATGGACCGATCGGTGCGCACCCATTGACAATGGGCTTGCCTGGCAACGGACGCGTTTTCGAATTTCGAACGAGTTGGTTGCTGTAAATTCAGTTGGTCACCCACAACAATGTTGCAAAATCATGTATGTCATGAAGTTGAAGATTTGAAGGATGCTGTGGGCGTGTTTTGGTGCTGCTATTCCATGGATTGGCCAGATTCAGAAGATGCAAACGACTTGGACCTATCACTTTGGACACAAGGGACAGTATCTGCCTCTCCAGCACATATATATTGCTGGCTGTTCCCCTGAGAGCTCACTTGCCTGCACTACATGCTCCAGGACGACATCTGCCACTGCACTGCTGCTGTCTCTGCCCCTCTGGACCCTGCAATGGCACGTACTGTGGAGAGAGCCCCAGCCTTCAGCCTTGAAGAGAACCAGGCCCTGCTGGACAGCCTACTTCCACAGTACAGCAAGCTGTATGGGACACCAGGGGAGCAGGTGAGTGTTCTGTGCACTGCCTTTCTGAATGTGCATTTTGTGTGACTAGCAAGGCTGAGAGTCTGCACGCCACTGGCTTGCAGGCTCACTGAGTAGTTGTCACCCCCATAGTGTGTAGTGACTTGCACTGGACAGGTATGGTGCAGTGACAGTGCATTTGAACATGGTTTTACTTCCCATGCAATGATACCATGTAGAGACGTCTGGCAAACTGTCCATGGTCAGCTTTGCACTGCCTGTGTACATCATGTGCCCCTGTGATTGAGACATGTATATACAACTGTGTCATGCACGGATATGTTGCATGTGTGGTAATGGCCTTTTCACTTTGTCATCCTGACAGGTTAATGCCCATCGGAAGCAGGAAATCTGGAAGGACATCGTCCGGGCTGTCCGGTCCGTGGGGGTCTACAAGCGCCGGATCCGCAACTGCCAGAAGAGGTGGCAGGACCTTCGGGGCTGGACCCGGAGGATTGCACGGGTCCAGCTGAAGCTGTCGCCTCCTCGCAGGAGGGGCGGAACACGGACCCTGACCCCCCACATGCTCCAGATCCTGGCGGTGGTCTTTCCAGACCTGGATGGGCAGCTGAAGGCCAGACAGCAGCAAGGAGGGGGTGAGTCAAAGACTGCACTGAGAACTCTGTATTACATGCTTTGTGCCCTCCTCTGGCCTGGTTCAACTGCCACAGTGCAGCAGTCATGTTGTCCAGGAGCCATATCCCTCTATTGTGCACTGCCCACTGCTCATCTGATACCCAGGTGTGGCCCTTACATTCAGGGAATTGTGTCACTTGGGACTGTGTCCTTGCAGTTTGCTTCACTAAAGGTGGGGGACAGCATCTGTTTCCCTAACTCTGTTGTGGGCATCATGGGTGGGTCCATTGTTCACACAACGCCTGGGTTTGGACATGTGATCTGCGTGTTGCTTTGATATGCGGTCCACTTGCTGAGCTGAGCCACCACATGTGCCTGAGGTATGTGGCACACGCCCATGCAGCGGGTGGGAACAATGTTTGGGTCCCAGGAGTGTGCAGATTACGTGTGTCACACATACATAGCCAGCTATCCACTGTCCAGGGCACATCCCTCATTCATGTGGAGCAGGACAGTCATGCCTACTCCAGGCCATGCAATGCACTCTGTACTCCCACTCCCGTGTATCAGCTGACACATTGTGCACAGTGATTTGACCCCTCAGGTGTCTGCCTCTGTGTCAGTGTGCTGTGGATTAGTTGCCAGGACTGCTGGGGTGTTTCTTGGTAGGGGCTCAGCATGCCCCTGGAGATGTGACCATAGGAGACGATACTTGTGTGTCACATAGGTGTTTGATCAGCTGCCCGTGCAGACTGGGGTATGCGAATGTGAAGTTCAGGCAGCTGTTCCCCATTCACAGCAAATTGTGAGGGGCTCAGGTTCCGAGGGTAGTGTCACAGGTCTCCCATATGTCCAATAGGTGTGACCTGGACAGATGAGGGTTAAGATGATGTGATGTGTGGGGGATGTACATGTGCACTTGTGCAGCTCCAGGAATTGCATTCCCCATGACCTACTATTGTGACACAGTGCATAGTGTTGTTGTCTGGCTGCCAAGTCATACATCACTGAGACAGTGATGTATGACTTAGCAGTCATGCCTCTGCCATGGCATGTGTCAACTTATTGGTGGTCCTGCAGGGGAGTGACATGTGCTACATGCACACCATAGTGGCGCTGGCTATCAGGACATGGGTGCATCATGGTGTCTGTTGCTGGTATGCATCACATGCATTTCCTATTTGACTCTGGGCATCCCTTTCATCCGGAAATCTGTACTGACTCAGTGGCAAGAGCTGTGATGTGTGCATGTCCACATGCCACACCGTGTCCTCTGCACTGTCCAACTACTGTGTACTTGGTGCATGTGTCCACACTGGGGTGTTGCAATCCAACAGACACCAGACAGATGGGTGCAAGGCCATGTGGGATGTGAGTGCCATGCTTGGCATCAGACTGACAATTGGCTTCTCCTGTTCAGTTAGGGCACTTTTAGCAATGTACAACTAATGATGCCAGGGCTTGCTCTGTAATGTGCTGTGCTCACAGTGGTGTGTGCGTTTGGTGCAGGTGACTGATGTCTGTCTGTTTCCCCATTGTTTGCAGATACATCCACGGCCACGGAAGGGGACAGCTCCACGGACCAGGAGGAGCCAGAGAGCCAGACTGGGTCAGCAGCCGAGGAGTGGTCGGAGGGACCCAGTGGCACGGAGGGCGAGGGGAGCCACACCGAGGAGTCCTCAGCACCATCCACCTCAGCTGAGGACCAGAGCAACTCGGAGGATGACTCCCTTGTGGAGGCGGGTGTCAGCAGCCACCACACCCCAGCTAGTGTTGCTGTCCCCGCCACCACCAGCACCACCACCGCCCTCCCATCGGCTCCCATTCCCCAGGTCCGTGGAGGCTCCCATGTTCGGGAGCGTGTCTCCTTTGGCCCAGGCACCGCACCCCTGCCCCTGTGTCCCCTGCTGCCCTGAGTGAGGAGTCTGTGTACCTCCTTCGCCAGCTCCATGTAGGGCAGACAGCCATGCTGAGTGTCCTCCATGCGCACACCGCACTGTTGACTCAGCTGGTGTCGTTCATGGAGGGCATCTCATCGGGCATGTCTGAACTACAGAGGGGCAACAGGTCCATGGACTCCTCCCTGACGGCAGCAGTGTCCCTCCTCAAACAGTCCCTCACCCCTCCTGCCTCTGCTCCATCCACACTCCCCAGCACCTTACCCGTCCCAAGCACACACACACCGGCACAGGCACACACCAGCACACACACGTCCAGCACACAGACACACACACCACAAACTAAATGCACACGCACGCACAGTCAGGGGACTGAAACCAGACTCACAGGGGATGGGGCCCTGGTACACACACACGCATCCACGGGCACTGCGCAGTCCTCAGTTGCCTCTCCCTCCAAAGCACCCTCCCTTGCCTCACCTGCAACCCCAAAGACTCAGCGCCTCTTCCTCAGTGACCTCGGCCTCTTCCCCTCCGATCCAGCTGCCCCAGCATCCAGGGGGAAGAGGAAGCCCCCCCACACAGAGCAGAGTGCCCCTCGCCCCCGGACACCCTCCCCCAGGCGCAGACAGACTGAGGCCCCCACCTGCAAGTCCCCCCGGAGTGCTAAGAGCAAGACCCCGCCACCGCCCTGCAGCTCAAGCACCAGGTCTCCTTCCTCCATCCCTCAGGCCCCCACTCCACAGGTGCCCCCACCACACCCTGCCCCAGGTTCCCCCACCCACAGATATACCATCCCCAAGAGGCTCCGGCCTTCTCCCCCTGCCACTTGCTCTCCCGGCACCACACCCCCGCTGCGCTTGTCTGTGCCACTGATGTGGTGAGGGTGTCCTCCCCTCTGTCCAGCCCACCTTGCCTGTTCCCCATTCTCCTCCCCTGGTGGTAGGCACTGCAGTGGAGTCCACTACCACCCTGTCTGACTTGGGCACTGCAGTGGCGGACCTGTCCACTCCATCTGCAGGGTCCACTGCAGTCGTGCCGGCACCCACAACATCTGAGCCATGCCCCCAGTTGTGCCGGCACACACCATGTCAGACACCTCCACTGCAGTTGTCAGTGGCTCTTCAGCACCCACCACCCCTTCCCTGCTTCCTCCTGGTGAGCCCTGATCCTGTCCCTGCGGTGCCTGGCCTACCCCCCCGGTTGCCCCTCCTAGTGGATTGTCCCTGGTTTTGTGCAGGCATGTGTAGGGTGGCATCTGCCACTGTCACCCACTTGTGACTTTGTTGATGGACTGGCCATTGGCCTTTGTTTATGTTCTACCGGACTTCTACTTTTAATGCCACATATGCCGAATAAAGCAACTTTCTGTTCTCTAGTGCTTTTGCTTCTGATGTACATGATGTTGATGATGCTAACCATGCCCTTGCTGCAGTGATGGTGATATTTGGTCTCATGATAATGAAGTGTTACTGTGCAGGAACCCATGTGGTCCAGGGGGAATGTGTCCTATCCTGTGGTGTATCCATGTCATCCATAGCAGCATCTGAGGGTGTCATGTGTTCAGTATTTGGCAATGGGATTTCCTACTTAGATTGGCAATTTCACATCTGTGGCTGCCACCCCTGCACATCTGTTGTGCCTGCCATTGTTCTATTCGTCTACTTCCCTGACCGTGTGGCCATCTCCAGTGAACATGCAGGTCTGGGCATCAATGGGGAAGGACTCATCTGTGTTGTCAGTGCAACATTGCTATACAAGTGTGTTGGATCTGTGCTGATGATTCCGTTGGCACTTCCATGACCAGGCTGATGGGACGGGAGCCCTCATTTGGTGCTAATTGTTGATTGTGTGTCCCATTGCTGCCATGGTATGGTATCTGTTCACCTCACATCTGCAGTCTCCACAGGGTATCTGCATGTGTGTGCCCATTGGTGCAATTATGTGGGTCTGCATTCTGATGGTCACTTCTGTCATTGTGTCATTGATGATTGTTGACGGTGTCAGCCCCCATGGGTGTTGTTTGTCTGCACATGGCCAAAGTTATGTCTTATTTGCACTGCAGGATTTGGCTCCCCCAATTTATGTTGCAATGGGACACATACACTACTTTGCCACTGATGTGTTTGTTGTTCTGTGACCAGGAATCATCGATGCAGTTTGGCAGTTGCACCTCTTACTTTGTCAACACTTACCTTTTGGTCACTGTGATGATGGGGGTTTGGACCCCATTGCCACAATGTTCAAAATGTGCTGCAGCTATGGACCCCACACTTGCATTTTGGTCACTGTGATGATGGGGGTTTGGACCCCATTGCCACAATGTTCAAAATGTGCTGCAGCTATGGACCCCACACTTACATTTTGGTCACTGTGATGATGGGGGTTTGGACCCCATTGCCACAATGTTCAAAATGTGCTGCAGCTATGGACCCCACACTTGCATTTTGGTCACTGTGATGATGGGGGTTTGGACCCCATTGCCACAATGTTCAAAATGTGCTGCAGCTATGGACCCCACACTTGCATTTTGGTCACTGTGATGATGGGGTTTTGGACCCCATTGCCACAATGTTCAAAATGTGCTGCAGCTATGGACCCCACACTTGCCTTTTGGTCACTGTGATGATGGGGGTTTGGACCCCATTGCCACAATGTTCAAAATGTGCTGCAGCTATGGACCCCACACTTACCTTTTGGTCACTGTGATGATGGGGGTTTGGACCCCATTGCCACAATGGTCAAGGCCTGCTTGCGTTGTGTGTGCCACACACATATTTGTGTGGCACATGTGCTAGGGGGTCACATTGTATGTTCGAAGTCATGTTCGGTGTTGTAGGCATTTGACACAGTCTACACATGCTTGTCATGGTGTTGGGGGGATGTCTTCTTCTTGCATTCCCTAGGTTGTGGTGTGCTGGTTGTTTCATGCATTGTCCATCCTATGGGTGGGGGTGGTAGTGGTGGTAGGCATCCTGCCCCCCCTGGGTGAGGGTGGTAGTAGTGGTAGGCATCCTGCCCCCCCTGGGTGAGGGTGGTAGTAGTGGTAGGCATCCAGCCCCCCTGGGTGAGGGTGGTAGTAGTGGTAGGCATCCTGCCCCCCTGGGTGAGGGTGGTAGTGGTGGTAGGCATCCTGCCCCCCTGGGTGAGGGTGGTAGTAGTGGTAGGCATCCAGCCCCCCTGGGTGAGGGTGGTAGTGGTGGTAGGCATCCTGCCCCCCTGGCTAAGGGTGGTAGTAGTGGTAGGCATCCTGCCCCCCTGGGTGAGGGTGGTAGTAGTGGTAGGCACCCTGCCCCCCTGGGTGAGGGTGGTAGTAGTGGTAGGCATCCTGCCCCCTGGGTGGGGGTGGTGGTAGGCATCCTGCCCCCCTTGGTGAGAGTGGTAGTAGTGGTAGGCATCCTGCCCCCTGGGTGGGGGTGGTGGTAGGCATCCTGCCCCCCTTGGTGAGGGTGGTAGTAGTGGTAGGCATCCAGCCCACCCTGGGTGAGGGTGGTAGTAGTGGTAGGCATCCAGCCCACCCTGGCTAAGGGTGGTGGTAGGCATCCAGCCCCCCTGGGTGAGGGTGGTAGTAGTGGTAGGCATCCTGCCCCCCTGGGTGAGGGTGGTAGTAGTGGTAGGCATCCTGCCCCCCTGGCTAAGGGTGGTAGTAGTGGTAGGTATCCTGCTCCCCCTGGGTGAGGGTGGTAGTAGTGGTAGGCGTCCTGCCCCCCTGGGTGAGGGTGGTAGTGGTGGTAGGCATCCTGCCCCCCTGGCTAAGGGTGGTAGTAGTGGTAGGCATCCTGCCCCCCTGGGTGAGGGTGGTAGTAGTGGTAGGCATCCTGCCCCCCTGGCTAAGGGTGGTAGTAGTGGTAGGCATCCTGCCCCCCTGGCTAAGGGTGGTAGTAGTGGTAGCCATCCTGCCCCCCTGGGTGAGGGTGGTAATAGTGGTAGGCATCCTGCCCTCCCTGGGTGAGGGTGGTAGTGGTGGTAGGCATCCTGCCCCCCTGGGTGAGGGTGGTAGTGGTGGTAGGCATCCTGCCCCCCTGGGTGAGGGTGGTAGTAGTGGTAGGCATCCAGCCCCCCTGGGTGAGGGTGGTAGTGGTGGTAGGCATCCTGCCCCCCTGGCTAAGGGTGGTAGTAGTGGTAGGCATCCTGCCCCCCTGGGTGAGGGTGGTAGTAGTGGTAGGCATCCTGCCCCCCTGGGTGAGGGTGGTAGTGGTGGTAGGCATCCTGCCCCCCTGGGTGAGGGTGGTAGTAGTGGTAGGCATCCAGCCCCCCTGGGTGAGGGTGGTAGTGGTGGTAGGCATCCTGCCCCCCTGGCTAAGGGTGGTAGTAGTGGTAGGCATCCTGCTCCCCCTGGGTGAGGGTGGTAGTAGTGCTAGGCATCCTGCCCCCCTGGCTAAGGGTGGTGGTAGGCATCCAGCCCCCTGGGTGAGGGTGGTAGTAGTGGTAGGCATCCTGCCCCCCTGGGTGAGGGTGGTAGTGGTGGTAGGCATCCTGCCCCCCTGGGTGAGGGTGGTAGTAGTGGTAGGCATCCAGCCCCCCTGGGTGAGGGTGGTAGTGGTGGTAGGCATCCTGCCCCCTGGCTAAGGGTGGTAGTAGTGGTAGGCATCCTGCCCCCCTGGGTGAGGGTGGTAGTAGTGGTAGGCATCCTGCCCCCCTGGGTGAGGGTGGTAGTAGTGGTAGGCATCCTGCCCCCCTGGCTAAGGGTGGTAGTAGTGGTAGGCATCCTGCCCCCCCTGGGTGAGGGTGGTAGTAGTGGTAGGCATCCTGCCCCCCCTGGGTGAGGGTGGTAGTGGTGGTAGGCATCCTGCCCCCCCTGGGTGAGGGTGGTAGTGGTGGTAGGCATCCTGCCCCCCCTGGGTGAGGGTGGTAGTAGTGGTAGGCATCCAGCCCCCCCTGGGTGAGGGTGGTAGTGGTGGTAGGCATCCTGCCCCCCCTGGCTAAGGGTGGTAGTAGTGGTAGGCATCCTGCCCCCCCTGGGTGAGGGTGGTAGTAGTGGTAGGCATCCTGCCCCCCCTGGCTAAGGGTGGTGGTAGGCATCCAGCCCCCCCTGGGTGAGGGTGGTAGTAGTGGTAGGCATCCTGCCCCCCCTGGGTGAGGGTGGTAGTGGTGGTAGGCATCCTGCCCCCCTGGGTGAGGGTGGTAGTAGTGGTAGGCATCCAGCCCCCCTGGGTGAGAGTGGTAGTGGTGGTAGGCATCCTGCCCCCCTGGCTGAGGGTGGTAGTAGTGGTAGGCATCCTGCCCCCCTGGGTGAGGGTGGTAGTAGTGGTAGGCATCCTGCCCCCCCTGGCTAAGGGTGGTGGTAGGCATCCAGCCCCCCCTGGGTGAGGGTGGTAGTGGTGGTAGGCATCCTGCCCCCCCTGGGTGAGGGTGGTAGTAGTGGTAGGCATCCTGCCCCCCCTGGGTAGGGGTGGTGGTGCGCATTCAGGCCCCTGTGTGCATATGTGGCATTGGTGATGGGCATCCCGCCCCTATGGTGCTGCTGTTGCTGGTGTAAGTATATTCGGCATCCCTCTGTGTGTGTGTGATGTGTCGTGTACGTGTTGTATGTGTTTTGTGGTTGGTGTCTGGCTTACCTTCTGCGCCGTACGCGTCCGTGCCTGTTCCGGTAGTATATGTAGAATATTGGTATGATCGGGACGAACGGATTCATGGTTGGTTCGTGTCGTTCGTCCTTCTCGTTGCTTCGCGTCGTCCTCGTCGCTTCGCCTCGTCCTCGTCGCTGCCGTGTTCGTCTCGGAGCCGTGGATCGTGTTGTGGCGCGAATCGGAGCTTATGTGCGCCTCTCCC
Source organism: Calotriton arnoldi (assembly GCA_963921515.1). Lineage (NCBI taxonomy): Eukaryota > Metazoa > Chordata > Amphibia > Caudata > Salamandridae > Calotriton > Calotriton arnoldi. The sequence continues at coordinate 897,842 of CAWUFW010001896.1, forward strand.
AGATGCTTTGACGTGCCATGCGTAGCGACGGGTTCGGCGCGTACGGAAAGCGCATCGTACTTGTCCGGCCGGACGGGGCTGCATTTTTCCTTCCGTGCGACTCGATTCGGCGTTTCCGGATTCGCCTCGGTCGGAGAACAGGACCTGGTTTGGGTGAGTACGGCTCGGCTGGATTCTTTGCTGTTGTGCGCATCGTACTTGCTCGTTCGGTGTGCTGTACGGATCGGTCGGGAAACAGGCTTTCGCATGGCTTTTTTCCCGACCGAATGGTGTTGGGTGCGCCTCCGACCGAGATCGGAATCGGCCCCTTAGTTTCATCCAATGTCTCAAGCTTTAACAATGGAATCATGCAAGCACTCAGACACTAGTCATGCACTCATCTAATTAGGTAGGCACTATTGATGCACTTATTCAATTCTCGAGGCACTACCCATGTAGTTATGTAAACATCCAGGCACTACCTGTTCAGTCAACCAAAAAGAAATGGGCAGTATCTAATCACTGAAACACTATTCATCCACTCATCCAATAGGCTAGGTGCTTTGCATAGGCTTAAACAATCATGTATGTACTATCCATGCACTGCATAAATCACCTATATACTATGTATGCACTCTTGCAATCATCCAGGTACTAGAGTTGCACTCATTTACTCATCCTACCAGTACCTATGCATGTATTGAATTATTGAAGCATTAGTCACACACTTGTCGAATCATTCAGGCTCTACTCATTCCCTCATCCTAACACCCAGATACTAGTGGTATACTCATGCAAACACGCAGGCAGTAAGTATGCAGATATGGAATGACTCATGGAGTTACGACATAGTCAGGGAATCAGCTAGGCACTACTTTTATCCTCAGGGAATCACCTAGGCACTACCTACGCACTCATTCAATCATCCAGGGAGTATTGAGGTATTCAACCACATACCCATGTATGTACAAGTTTTACTGCAGAATATGTAGTTGTCAGAAAATATGGGTAATAGGTTTACTACAATGGTACTCTTTAAGTAATTACATGAGTGCATGAGTAGCGCCTGAGTGTTTCATTAGTGCACTCATGTGCCTCAGTGTTTCAACGACTGGATGGGTTGTAAGTTTATATGGCTGCATAGGTTCTGCACAAATGTTATAATGATTGCATAGTTACAGCCTTGTAAATTTAGTGTTACATTTAAAAAAGTATAGAAGGAGAGATGTAGTGAAACAGAAAGAACGAGTTGAGAGAGTAGTTGATAAGGCCTTTGCTTTGAAGAGGAAGCTTTTCATTTTGATTCTAAATAGAATGAAGAGTCTTGACAAAATAGTGTTGTGCATGAGGAGACAAACCAGATAAAAAGATTAGTGAATAGAACTGTTGTACAGTTTTTAGTGGACAATGCTTACATTTGTCTTGTACAGAGGCTTTCTTTAACCACTTCGCTGCTAGGCCTTTTCCCCTCCTGTGCTAAGCCTTTTTTTGGCTATTTGGGGTAGTTCGCGCTTAGGCCCCTGTAACTTTTTGACCACATAACGTATCCACGCCAAATTTGCGTCCTTTTTTTCCAACATCATGGGGATTCTAAAGGTACCCAGGGTTTGTGGATTCCCCTGGAGGGGACCCAGAAATTAGCCAAAATACAGCTAAATTTTGTTTTTTTGGGGAAAAATGCGAAAAAAGGGCTACAGATGAAAGCGTCTGGTTTTTTCCCTGCAAATGGCATCAAAAAAGGGGTTGTGGTGCTGAAATCACCATCTTCCCAGCTTTCAGGGACAAGCAGACTTTTGTCAGAAAACCAACATTTTTTTACACAGTTTTGGCATTTTTCTGGGACATAGTCTATTTTTGCTATTTTTTGTGCTTTCAACCTCCTTCCAGTTAATGGTAGAAATGGGTATGAAAGCAATAATGGATCCTAGAAAGCTATACATTTCTGAAAAGTAGACAAAATTCTGAATTCAGCAAGGGGTCATTTGTGTAGATCCTTCAAGTTTTCTTTATAGAAACAAACAGTTAAATATAGGAAAAATTGAAAATTAGTTGAAAAAATCAGCCATTTGTGTCAACTTTTTCACCTGTAACTTCTTCTAATTATGAGAGCTATTTGAAAGCAATATACCGTTACATCCGCTGGACCTTTCTGGTTGTGGCGATATATAGGACTTGTAGGTTCACCAAGAACCCGACGAACCCAGAGCCAATAACTGAGCAGCGTCTTGCAATGGTTTTTTATTATGTACCGGGTATATAGCAATTATTCTGGGAAACTTTATACATGGAAAAATCGGTATGAAAGACACCTATGTATTTCTGAAATGGGAACAAAATATAGAGTTTAGAAATAGTAGATATTTGCACATTTCCAAAATTGGGAGTACCCATACTAGCATGAGAATTATAGGACATTTTTCAAAATGACTTCTTTTTACACATTGTCTTTCATTTGGAAGGCAGAAATGCATCAAAAGTCAATAGATAATAACAGTTGCTTTACAATTTTGTGTTACCCTAAGTCTCCCGATAAAAATGGTACCTCACTTGTGTGGGTAGGCCTAGTGCCTGCGACAGGAAACGGCCCAAAACGCAACGTGGACACACCACATTTTCACAGTGAAAAATGACCCTTTTTTTGCAAAGTGCCTAGCTGTAGTTTTTAACCCTAGCTCTGCCGGCACCTAGGGAAACCTAGCAAACCTATACATTTTTGAAAACTAGACACCCAGGGGAATCCAGGATGGGGTGACTTGACTGGCTCTCACCTGGTTCTGTTACCCAGAATCCCTTGCAAACCTAAAATATTGTCAAAAAAACAAATTTTCCTCACTTTTCTGTGGTGGAAAGTTCTGGAATCTGCATGGATCCAAAAAATTCCACCCACCCCGCGTTCCCCAAAGTCTTTCGAGAAAAACTGTACCTTACTTGTGTGGGTAGGCCTACTGCCCGCGACAGGAAACGGCCCAAAACGCAACGTGGACACACCACATTTTCACAGTGAAAAATTACCCCTTTTTTGCAAAGTGCCTAGCTGTAGTTTTTGAACCCTAGCTCTGCCGGCACCTAGGGAAACCTAGCAAACTTATACATTTTTGAAAACTAGACAGCCAGGGGAATACAGTATGGGGTGACTTGACTGGCTCTCACCAGGTTCTGTTACCCAGAATCCCTTGCAAACCTAAACAATTGTCAAAAAAAACACATTTTCCTCACTTTTCTGTGGTGAAAAGTTCTGGATTCTGCGTGGATCCACAAACTTCCACCCACCCCACGTTCCCCAAAGTCTTCCGAGAAAAATGGTACCTCACTTGTGTGGGTAGGCCTAGTGCCCGCAACAGGAAACAGCGAAAAACGCAACGTGGACACACCACATTTTCACAGTGAAAAATGACCCTTTTTTTGCAAAGTGCCTAGCTGTAGTTTTTGAACCCTAGCTCTGCCGGCACCTAGGGAAACCTAGCAAACCTATACATTTTTGAAATATAGACACCCAGGGGAATCCAGGATGGGGTGACTTGACTGGCTCTCACTAGGTTCTGTTATCCAGAATCCCTTGCAAACCTAAACAATTGTCAAAAAAAACACATATTCCTCACTTTTCTGTGGTGGAAAGTTCTGGAATCTGCGTGGATCCACAAAATTCCACCCACCCCGCATTCCCCAAAGTCTTCCGAGAAAAATGGTACCTCACTTGTGTGGGTAGGCCTAGTGCCCGCGACAGGAAACAGCGCAAAACACAACGTGGACACACCACATTTTCACAGTGAAAAATGACCCTTTTTTGAAAAGTGCTTAGCTGTAGTTTTTGAACCCTAGCTCTGCCGGCACCTAGGGAAACCTAGCAAACCTATACATTTTTGAAATCTAGACACACAGGGGAATCCAGGATGGGGTGACTTTATTGGCTCTCACCAGGTTCTGTTACCCAGAATCCCTTGCAAACCTAAACAATTGTCAAAAAAAACACATTTTCCTCACTTTTCTGTGGTGGAAAGTTCTGGAATCTGCGTGGATCCACAAAATTCCATGCACCCCGCATTCCCCAAAGTCTTCTGAGAAAAATGGTACCTCACTTGTGTGGGTAGGCCTAGTGCCCGCGACAGGAAACAGCGCAAAACACAACGTGGACACACAACATTTTCACAGTGAAAAATGACCCTTTTTTTGCAAAGTGCTTAGCTGTAGTTTTTTAATACTAGCTCTGCCGGCACCTAGGGAAACCTAGCAAACCTATACATTTTTGAAAACTAGACACCCAGGGGAATCCAGGATGGGGTGACTTGACTGGCTCTCACCAGGTTCTGTTACCCAGAATCCCTAAAAATGTGTAAAAAAAAACACATTTTCCTCGCTTTTCTGTGGTGGAAAGTTCTGGAATCTGCATGGATCCACAAAATTCCACACACCCACGTTCCCCAAAGTCTTCTGAGAAAAATGGCACCTCACTTGTGTGGGTAGTGCCCGCGACAGGAAACGACGCAAAACGCAACGTGGACACACCCCAATTTCACTGTGAAAAATGACCATTTTTTGGCAAAGTGCCTAGCTGTAGTTTTTGAACCCCAGCTCTGCCGGCACCTAGGGAAACCTACCAAACCCACACATTTCTGAAAAGTAGACACATGGGAGATTCCAGGAGGCATGGCTTGCGTGGATCCCCCAATGTTTTCTTACCCAGAATCCCCCAGAAACCTGAAATTTTGCTGAAAAAATCACTTTTTCACACATTATGTGTGGAAAGTTGTGGCATCACCGGGCTGACACAAATTTCCTACCACTCAGCATGCCCCAGGTCTCCCGATAAAAATGGTGCCTCACTCGGGTGGGAGGCCCAAGTACCGCGACAGGCAAGGGCCCAAAACGTATTGAGGCGACTATCAAAATGCCTATCACAAAATGACCTGGTTTTGCAAGGGGGTCCCATGACTTTTGGCCGGGCTGGTGGCCACCTAGGAAACCTATCAAACCCACACTTTCTGAAAAGTAGACACCCGGGGATTCAGGAGGTATGGCTTGCGTGGATCCACCAAGGTTTTCTTACCCAGAAGCCCCTGCAAACCTGAAATTTTGCTGAAAAATCACTTTTTTCACACATTTTTGTGTGGGAAAGTTGTGGCATCACCGGGCTGACACAAATTTCCTACAAACTTTCCTACCACCCAGCGTTCCCCCAGGTCTCCCGATAAAAATGGTGCCTCACTCGGGTGGGAGGCCCAAGTACGCGCGACAGGCAAGGGCCCAAAATGTATTGAGGCAACATCAAAATTGCCTATCAGAAAACAACCTGGTTTGGAAGGGGGGTCCCATGACTCTTTGGCCTGGGGCTCGGCGGCCACCTAGGAAACCTACCAAACCCACACATTTCTGAACAGAAGACACCCGGGGATTCCAGGAGGTATGGCTTGCATGGATCCCCCAACGTTTTCTTACCCAGAATCTCCCAGAAACCTTAAATGTTTCTGAAAAAGTCACTTTTTCACACATTTTTGTGTAGGAAAGTTGTGGCATCACGGGCTGACACAAATTTCCTACCTCCAGCGTTCCCCAGGTCTCCGATACAAATGGTGCCTCACTCGGGTGGGAGGCCCAAGTACCCGCAATAGGTATGGGCCCAAAACGCATTGAGGCGACATCAAAATTGCCTATCAGAAGACGCACCTGGTTTTGCAAGGGGGTCCCATGGCTCTTTGGCCCGGGGCTCGGCGGCCACCTAGAGAAACCTACCAAACCCACACATTTCTGAAAACTAGACACTGGGATTCCAGGAGGTATGGCTGCGTGGATCCACCAACGTTTTCTTACCCAGAATCCCTGCAAACCTGAAATTTTGCTGAAAAAATAACTTTTTCACACATTTTTGTGTGGGAAAGCTGTGGTATCACCGGGATGACACAAATTTCCTACCACCCAGTGTTACCCCAGGTCTCCCGATAAAAATGAGTGCCTCACTCGGGTGGGAGGCCCAGGTACCCACGACAGGCACGGGCCCAAAACATTTTGTGATAGGCAATTTCAATGTTGCCTCAATACGTTTTGGGCCCATGCCTGTTGCGGGTACTTGGGCCTCCCACCCGAGTGAGGCACCATTTTTATCGGGAGACCTGGGGGAACACTGGGTGGTAGGAAATTTGTGTCATCCTGGTGATGCCACAACTTTCCCACACAAAAATGTGTGAAAAAAGTGATTTTTTCAGCAAACTTTCAGGTTTGCAGGGATTCTGGGTAAGAAAACGTTGGTGGATCCACGCAAGCCATACCTCCTGGAATCCCCGGGTGTCTACTTTTCAGAAATGTGTGGGTTTGCTAGGTTTCCCTAGGTGGCCACCGACCCCCGGGCCAAAAAGTCATGGGACCCCCCTTGCAAAACCAGGTCGTCTACTGATAGCCAATTTTGATGTCGCCTCAATACGTTTTGGGCCCATGCCTGTTGCGGGTACTTGGGCCTCCTACCCGAGTGAGGCACCATTTGTATCGGAGACCTGGGGAACGCTGGGTGGTAGGAAATTTGTGTCAGCCCGGTGATGCCACAACTTTCCTACACAAAATGTGTGAAAAAGTGACTTTTTCAGCAAAATTGAAGGTTTCTGGGGATTCTGGGTAAGAAAACGTTGGGGGATCCAGGCAAGCCATACCTCCCTGGAATCCCCCGGGTGTCTTCTTTTCAGAAATGTGTGGGTTTGGTAGGTTTCCCTAGGTGGCCGCCGAGCCCCGGGCCAAAGAGTCATGGGACCCCCCTTGCAAAACCAGGTCGTTTTCTGATAGGCAATTTTGATGTTGCCTCAATATGTTTTGGGCCCTTGCCTGTCGCGCGTACTTGGGCCTCCCACCCGAGGGAGGCACCATTTTTATCGGGAGACCTGGGGGTATGCTGGGTGATAGGAAATTTGTGTCAGCCTGGTGATGCCACAACTTTCCCACACAAAAATGTGTGAAAAAAGTGATTTTTTCAGCACAATTTCAGGTTTGCAGGGGATTCTGGGTAAGAAAACGTTGGGGGATCTATGCAAGCCATACCTCCCTGGAATCCCCCGGGTGTCTTCTTTTCAGAAATGTGTGGGTTTGGTAGGTTTCCCTAGGTGGCCGCCGAGCCCCGGGCCAAAGAGTCATGGGACCCCCCTTGCAAAACCAGGTCGTTTTCTGATAGGCAATTTTGATGTTGCCTCAATACGTTTTGGGCCCTTGCCTGTCGCGGGTACTTGGGCCTCCCACCAGAGTGATGCACCGTTTTTATCAGGAGACCTGGGGAACACTGGGTGGTAGGAAATTTGTTTCAGCCCGGTGATGCCACAACTTTCCCACACAAAAATGTGTGAAAAAAGTGATTTTTTTCAGCAAAATTTCAGGTTTCTGGGGTTTCTGGGTAAGAAAACTTTGGGGGATCCATGCAAGCCATACCTCCCTGGAATCCCCGGGTGTCTAGTTTTCAGAAATGTGTGGGTTTGGTAGGTTTCCCTAGCTGGCCGCCGAACCCGGGGCCAAAACTCATGGGACCCCCTTGAAACCAGGTTGGTTTGTGATAGGTAATTTTGATGTCGCCTCACTAGGTTTTGGGCCCTTGCCTGTCGCGGGTACTTGCCCCACCCACGCGTGTGAGGTACCATTTTTATCGGGAGACCAGGGGGAGCAGAAAGGCTGTAATGGTGGTGGGGATTTGGGCATTGGCGTGCCCACTTCGGGCAGCCCCCACCCTAAGAAAAATTGCAAAAAAAAATCCCTGGCGTCAAGTGGGCTTTCTGCTGCCCGGGGGGGGCAGAAAGACTGTTATGGTGGCAAGGGCATGGGGGCATTGGCATGCCCATTTTGGGCAGCCCCCACCCTAAACAAAATTGCACAAAAAAAATCCCTGGCGTTTAGTGGGCTTTCTGCCCCCCCAGGGGGGCAGATTGGGGGCTACTGCCCCCATCTGCCTCCCAGGGGGGGCAGAAAGGCTGTAATGGTGGCGGTGGGGTGGGGGCATTGGCCTGCCCGATTTGGGCAGCCCCCTCCCTAAAAAAAATTGCACAAAAAAAATCCCTGGTGTTTAGTGGGCTTTCTGCCCCACCTGGGGGGCAGATTGGGGGCTACAGCCCCCATCTGCCCCCCAGGGTGGGGCAGAAAGGCTGTAATGGTGACGGGGGTGGGGGCATTAGCGTGCCCGTTTTGGGCAGCCCCCACCCTAAAAAAAATGTACACATAAAATAAATCCCTGACGTTTAGTGGGCTTTCTGCCCCCCCCGGGCTGCAGATTGGGGGCTACTGACCCCATCTGCCTCCCAGGGGGGGACGAAAGGCTTTAATGGTCGTGGGGGGGTGGGGGCATTAGCGTGCCCATTTTGGGCAGCCCCCACCCTAAAAAAAATGCACCTAATAAAAATCCCTGGTGTCTAGTGGGCTTTCTGCCCCCCGGGGCAGGCAGATTGGGGGCTACTGCTCCCATCTGCCCCCCAGGGGGGGCAGAAAGACTGAACAATGGCAATTTTTTGGGGGGGAGCAAAAGCCCTTGCCCAAGGGCCGCTCCCCCCTCCCTGGTGCCTTAGTGGGTGGATCCCTGCTTGGGGATCGCCCTCCTGGGGTGATCCCCAAGCAGGGATCCACTGGGGAGGGGTACCATTGGAAAGGAGAGATTCTCCCCTTTCCAATGATACCTCTCCCGTCTTTCTACGTGCTCAGGGGGCTGAGATAGCCCCCTGAGCATGTAGAAAGTGAACCTGAAATGAGCCTAAAGGCTCATTTTAGTTTGTCTTCAGTGAAATGAAGTCAGCGCGACGTGCGCGCTGATCTTCATTTCACTGAAAGGAGGGGGGCCTCGGGAGCTGGGGAAGCTCTTCCCCAGCTCCCGAGGCTGTGGGGAGAAAGGAAATCCCTCTGCTGTCTGCAGCAGAGGGATTTCGTGCTCCTGGCCTCATGACGGAATGGTTCCGTCATGAGCACAGGGGCACCGCTGCTCATGACGGAACCATTCCGTCATGAGCATCGAAGGGGTTAATGAAGAAAGCTATCTCCAGGATAACAAATTAGTTCATGCTATTGATTAAAGAGGACAAAGTTATAAAATGAAGAATGGTAGTCCCATAGCAAAAGACTTGATGGTACCTAGAAATGTAGAAGAAGTTTTGCAGAAGAGGTAAAAGGAAGGTGTAGTCAGGGTACTGTATACACATGGAATTTCAGAAGTGTTTCTAGTATTAGACAGCAATCCATTGATATATTAAGAAAATTCCTACGTATCTTTCCAAGGCAAAGTTTAAAACACAAAATAAGTTATACCACTCAACAATGCCAACTTTAGGTAGGAGATTGTATTATGTGAAAACTCCTGCTTTATGTTTAGGAGAAATAAGTAGAGCACTTTTGCATGGTAGTGTGGCAGACGTAGAAAAGGTTTGTGGTGATGTTCAGTTTCGTTTGTTTGGTCCTGAGCAGGAATCTAGGGAAAATGAAGAGTTGTTAAGAGGAGGAGTTGCAGAACAAGACACATATATTACAGTTGATAATTTTAAAAAGAGATAATAAAATTTAACACAGTGTTCTGTAAAAAACCAGAGTATGTTTGTATATGTTGTTGATGCACTTACTAGAAGATTTAAACACAGACTGTTGACATATTTAAAAAGTAAAAAAGTAAATTATGATAACTGGCAAAACTTAACTGTGTATTTATTTGTAGAGGGGCGGTTTGACTTGTCTATACGGCAAGTTATATGTAAGTAGTGTTACAATAAATTGGAAGATAATACAATGAACAACACATAGATATTAGATATCCATTTTGTAAGATAATAAAATGCCTGCTAATGTAGAAAAACTATGAGGGCCAAAAATAAAAATAAATAAATATTTATTATTCGTTCCAGCATTGCCAAGGGCCGTTATGGACTGCTCTCCAGCACTAACTACAACTTCACAATCCATGCAGTATGATGCCATCAGGGAAAACTGTGGAGCGAAATCTTGAAGTTGAGTTTGGACTTTTGAATGGACTCTCTGCTTCAGTGTTGTTGTGCTGCTATTGAAGTTGAGGGTCCTTCAGCTTTGCATTGCCTTCTTGCTTCTCACTATGAACTCCTCTTATGAAATGTGCAAAATATATAAAAGGGGGAAAAAATACCATGTATGACTTTTGGCAGCATTGGGAATAGCTGTAACACACTGCTCACCAGCTGTTATAACAACACTACAGTCCATGCAATACATGGCCATTCTTGAAAACTGTGGAGCCATATCTGTTGTAGTAGTCTATACCTCCAAAGGGACTTTCTGTCTGGAAATTGTTGCTGCTGCCACTGAGGTAGATGGTCCTCTAGCTTCCTTCTGCTTGAACGGCATTTGGAGACGTTTTGTATGATAAGTTTTAAGATGATATAAAATTAATGTCGTCCCACACGAGTCCAAAAACGTCTCCAGTCAAAATCTAGCACCTGCTCACAATAATTCTGGAAAAGAAGATTCAAGAAGTAGGAGTGGGTGTATACTTCCTATTCATTTTACTGAACAGTATATTATCCAATGATATTCCTTACTTTCACGTTCATGTGATGTTTTGAGATTGTGCATTGCACTAGTTTGGCAACAGTTTTTAATTCCACATGAGTTTGGGTGACAATGGATAGTTTGATGGGTGTTTGGTAGTTATGTTCTATTTGTGAGTTCAGATGTTGAGTTATTTTTTGAAACTGTTCTTTTTTATAGGTGTGTTTTTAAAATAAAGTTAAACTAATATTTTCTTAAACAGCTAGACTCAAACCTTCTGTAAAATATATCTATTTATCTGTTTTTTCACTTTATTATTTTTCTTTGTGACTACTGATGTCATTGTGACCTCTGGTGTTGCTGTGAAGAAGGAAAAAGCATTTTTGATTTTAGTTATTTCGACAAATGAATACAAAAGGAAAACTTAAATTAGTATCTTACTAAATAGCTAAACCGAAACCTTATGTAAAATAGGTCTACTAATGTGTTTTACACTTTGTTAAAAACACCCGGTATTTGCAGTCTGTTCTTGGCAATGGCACTCATAGAATCATACAGGCATTACCTGTGCAATCATACAGGACGTCCTTTCTCCATCACTCTGCAAACGCGCCACCTCCTGGCATAGTACTAGTTGGGGGATGAAATCTCCTTGGCTATTGAGGGTGTATGGGGGCCAAGTATCCCTCTTGTTACCTCCAGCAAGTCCCACACAGTCAGTTTGCCAAGTGGTCTTCGGAGGCCACCCCCCCTTTCTGCACCACTCTGCAAACTCATCTCCTGGCATAATACTGGTTGGGAAATAAAGTTGTCTTGGATGCGAAAGGACCTTTGGGACCAAGAAGCCCTCCTGGTACTTTCTATAAGTCCTACTCAGCAGGATTTCTGAGAGCTGGTCAGAGGCCCCATCCCCTTTCCACACCATTCTGCAAAGGCCATTGCTACTTAAAAAACCATGGAAAGTCACTGAAAACATCAAAGGTTACAGGTAAGTTATAGTTAGAAATTAGCATTTAAAAAACCTTAGAAATTCACTGAAAAAACCAAAGGTTAAAGGGATGTTATAGTTAGGCTGATATTTCCCTCGTACAAAACCAGAGAAATTCAGCAGTTATAGTTAGCTGAGCTAACTATAACTCATGCCCCCGCAATACACTGCTCATGACCTCACATATTACATCACTCATGACATGGTCAGTGACATCACTGATGACATCACTGATGATGTGGCAGGGCGTTCAGTGCAACTGGTGCGAGGCTTCCAGTAAAACATACCATCCATTTCTCCTTTCCCTTCAAAAGAAGTGCACCGACTCGGGGTGCATTGCTTTAAAATTGTTTTAACTCATGGAAAAATACAGGGGCAAGAGGCTCACTAATCCCAACGTTTCTGCTCACCAGAGCCTTGATCACGGGAAACAGTTTCTCTGATTTTTTGAATAGCCCACGTGATTTTCCTTTTAAACACGCAGGCCGTATTCTTTTACAGAGTGTGCAAGGGAAATACCCGACTTATAATTTCATGTAGAGTAGCGCAATTAATTCTTTTTTTTTTTTACTTTTTTTTATTATCCACAAAATCAAGTCACAAACCATTGTTTCAAATAAAGCACAGAAAAGAGCATTAAAAAAAAAAAAAAAAAAAGGTCGAAGCTTTTACAAATAGGTACAAACACAAAATTAACTTCGAAGTTAACAAAACAGTGATAAAACAGTAATACGACAAAATCAGCTAGTCCCACCGCAAGCTAGACCAAACCCTCTCAAATTTAACCAGTGAGGGTCGGCCCCTGGTCTTTGCTAGAGCGAATTCCATTTCATAGACCCCCCTCAGCAACAACCAAAATTCTGATATTTTGGGACTCCTTGTTTCAATTCAAACCCTGGCAATACACAATCGGGCACAAACAATAAAAATTGAAACTAAATATTTAGATACATTGCCCGAATCTGAGACTGTCCCCAATAAAATTTCCTTTTCTGTTAGTTGAGTATCCTTTCCAAAAAGATTGCTCAACTCTCGAGTGATCTTGCACCAAAAAGTACTTAAATTTGGGCAAGTAACAAACATGTGTCGCAAATCAGCAGCGAATTCATAACATTTGGGACAATGTGTCTTAGTCGAGCCATGGGACCCAACCCATTTTGAGATAACCCTAGGAGTATAATACAACATAAACATGATGCGATGCTGTTGCAGTTTCAAGTTGATTGAGGTAACCGCGGTGTTAATTAAGGCCAATGATTCAGAAACCTCCTCCAAAGTAATATCCACAACAAAAGTCTGATTAAGTTTAGCTACAGTCTGTAGGCCGTCATCAGCCGCAGCAGCTAAAAATCTTTGGTACACTTTCCCTATGCACCCCCGCCCTGAAATCGTATAGATAGCCCGTAGAACTTCTGTTGTGCGGGGCAGGATTAACAACCCCTTCCCTTGAAGGAAGAAATTCCGAATTTGCAAATATTTAAAAAATGATTTATGAGTTATCCCGTATTCATTTTGAAGGGATGAAAAGGACCTAAAGCCATGCTCATCATATAGCTGCCCAAGATGTATTATACCACGCTGTTGCCACATTTTCCCCACGGAGTCCGAAAATATGCAAGGTAAGCACGGGTTGCCCCATAAAATAACAAATTCATGCAAATCAGGTAAATTATAAGTTTTCCTAATATCTTGCCAAATAAGAGTAATATGTCTAATAATCTTGAAACGCACTCTTTTAAAGTAATTTGGGTCGGTCATTTCTTGTAGCTTAAACCCCGTGACAGGACCGCAGGCTAGTTGGTACGCAAACCAGGGTTTCTCTACCTCAGATCCCTTAAGTAAGCACTGGATCCGATTCACAAAAGCAGCCCAAAAGTAGGCTTTAAAATCTGGAAGTTTAAAACCACCTTGTTCATAGGTTAGCTTAATGTACCTAAGGGCTCTCCTTGCCCGACGATACCCCCAGATATAACTACCAATTACACTATCCAGCCGCTTAAAGAAAGATAAAGGAACTCTCAGGGGAATGGTGCGAAACAGATATAAAAACTTTGGTAGTATATTCATTTTGACTACGTTACATCTACCAATAATGGTAAGAGGTAATTTATTCCACCGACGTAGATCAGCAGCAACCTTTTTAAGCATTGGCTCATAATTCAATGCTATAAGATCGCCCGTACAGCAACTGAGGCGAACTCCTAAATAAGTAGCTGTTTTGGTGATACCCAGTGAAGGCGGAACTAATACGGGTGTAAAATTTAGAATTGACTGGGTCTTGTTTATATTAAGCTTATAACCGGAAAAAGAACCAAAAGAAAGTGCCTCTTGAGTTATCGCTATCATCGCCACCAGAGGTCTCGCGGAGAAGATAGCAATGTCGTCAGCATACGCTGTTAATTTAAGTGACATACCATTAAAAGAAACTGAAGGGATAGAATTGTTGTGAAGCAAGTGCCTGATAAAAGGCTCGATATAAAGAGCAAATAATAAAGGGGATAGCGGGCACCCCTGCCTAGTACCTCTCTGGATCCTAAAACGGGTGGATACTGAGCCATTAATCCTAATGGCTGCAGTAGGATTAGAGTATAATCTCTGTACCGCCGAGATAAACCTCCGGCCGAGACCCAGGGACCCCATGGTTTCCCATAGAGACCCCCAGGCCACTAGGTCGAAGGCCGTCTCGGCGTCCAACATCAACATCCCAATCCGTTGATCCAGATGGTCGGCAACATCAAATGCAGCAATTGCAGTGTTTATATGTGCTGCAGTATCCCTGCCTGGAACAAAGCCATGCTGTTGTTCAGATACTAGCAAATGGATCAAGGGGCAAGTCGTGAAGCCAAAAGCTTAGAAATTTTTTTTGCGTCCGCATTAATCAAAGAAATCGGACGATACGAGCTAATGTCATCAACTGATTTCCCCTTTTTAGGAAAAACGATAATATTTGTTACATTCCAAGAGAGAGGTGCGTCCCCACCTTGTAATATTGAATTAACTTCTTCAAGTAAGACAGGCATCAGAATATCCCTAAAAACTTTATAGAACTCTAGCGGAATAGTATCTTCTCCAGCCGCCTTACCGGAAGGCAGTGCACTAATTGCTGTGTTAATTTCTAACAAAACGGCCTCTCTATCCAACACCGCACTTTGAGATGAGTCCAAAGATGGCAGTTCACTTTCTTGAATATAATCTATAGCAGCTTGCTGGTCGAAGCTAGCCGGCCCCTTATACAAGTTTACATAAAATATCCTAAATTGCTCCAAAATATCCTGATCTTTAGAATAAATACAGCCATCAGAACCTTTAATATGTTTAATATAAGACCCAGACCTCTGATCAGCAAGCTGATAAGCCAACACCCGTCCCACCCGTTCGCTATACTCATATTGTTTTGTCTTATATTTTAAAAAGTTACTTGCAACTTTATCCTTTAACCTTCTACTAAGCTTAGCCCTCGAATTAATAAGCTGTAAGTAGATTAAAGCTTCGCCAGTATCCTTCAAAGCAATTGCTCGAGCATGTTGTTGCTCAAAATCCATACATTGGCGGTGCTCGTTTTCTTCTTGACTTGTATTGATCTGATTCTGTTTGACAATATATTGAAGTGTAGCCCCTCTCGCATATGCTTTTAAACAATCCCAAACTATAGCCAAAGATGCAGTGTGTAGATTATTTTTAATATAATCCTTCAACGTTATTTGCATATGAGTTATGAAATCGGGATTACTTAGAAGATGTCTGGGAAATGAAAATCCCCTAGTTTGTTGCTTCTCTATTGAAGAGAAGTAAGCCGTAAGTAATATGGGATTGTGATCCGACGTTATCTTGGGACACACCACCATAGAAGATTTGTCCACTAAATCATAATGAACAAAAAACATGTCTATTCTTGAATATTGTTTATGAGGATGTGAAAAGTAAGTGTACCCTGGATGTGAAGGAAAAAGTTTCCTCCAGACGTCCTCCAGTCGATGAATATGTAATAGATCTAAAATGGCCGCCCTCACCTTAACCATACGGGCTCTCCCTGTGGTGTTTGTAGTGTCAATTTGCTTATCTAAGATGCAATTGAAGTGGCCCATCACAATAAGATTCCCGGCCCATTCCAGTAATTCAGAACATAGAAAAGAAATAACCTCAGGGCAATCAACATTGGGGCCATAAACAATACAAACAGTCACCTTATGTCCTGAAATTAGAAGCTGGGCAATCGCCCATCTTCCCCTAGGATCGGCCTGTGTACGTAGAACCATGGCAGTGATACATTTGGATTTCAACAAGGCGACCCCATGAATAGAAGCTGTCTGCGATGAGCAAACAATCAGGTCAAAACCAAGTTGCTTAAAGAGAGCCCTATCCTTAAAAGCCAGATGCGTTTCCGCAAGACCCACTATATGCGGTTTAAATAACTTAAGTTCTTCGGCTACCAGCCACCTCTTAACGGCTTGGTTAAGCTCAGAAACGTTCCAGCTCATAAATTTAACCCCAGACATTATGCAAATTAACCAAAAGCAAGTCAGTATCTATCCACAACAAAAAAACAGAGGAAAAATAAAGTACTTTATCAATAGACCAATTCTCGCTACTTTTTTCCCACTCTTTCTGTGCTTTTTTATCTACACCGTGGCCCTTTAATCCCACCCCACCCCACCCACCCTACTCCCCCTGACCACCCCACCCACAGCTACAAACCCCCCCGCCATGTGTCCTGGAAAAGGAATCACCCCCCTTCTAACTGTCATAAACTGACAGCATATGGAAGACGCCCAACCACCCCATCCCGAGGTCCCCCCTGAACCAACCACTACACATCTAGAGAAAAAAAACATTAGAACAAAGAAGTAATAACCAAAAAGAGCCATAAATTAGAGCAAAACCCCCAGGACAGATATAATGAAGTCAATACCAAAGGCAAAAAGTATGAGAGGTAGTTAGTTAAATATAGGTTAACCCTACTGCTATTCATACATCAGATAATTACACAGATCAAGCTTTAGAGCTGGATTGCCACTTGCAGAGCGCCTTCTTAGCCTCCTGATCATTAAAAAAAAAATGAGTACAGCCATCCTTGATGACTTTTAGGCGCGCAGGCTCTTGTAAAAAAACCTGTGTGCAGACAGCTTTAAGCGGATCCATCATTTGACGAAGCTGCCACCTCCTGTCCATAGTAGATTTACAAAGATCATATCGTGCAAAAATTGACATGGAGTCTACCATAACAGGGGCTGAAGGCCTAGCCTTGAAAAAGATTGCCTGCCGAAGCAAAAAATTACCTATACATACAAGAAAAGGTCTGGCAAAGTTGGTTCTAGCTCTATTCCCCTGCGGCAAAAGCTGTGGCAGTCTATGTGCCCTCTGAACTTGTGTGTCCAAATCCCAGTCATGTAGATCGGGAAATGCCTTTTGTAGTAAACTAACAATAAATGCCTGTGGATCAGAACCTTCTCTCCCTTCAGGAATCCCCAAAACTCTAAGGTTCTGGCGTCGCTGCCTGTTTTCAAGGTCTTCGATTTTAAATTGCATCCGAGTCATCTGTGAATCGTGGGTTTTAACCAGGTTAACTGTTTGGGTGTTAACCTCTTCGACCGCTGCCACCCGGTGTTGTAAGTCACTGACTTCAGAGGTTAAATGGGAGACCTTAGCCGTTACTTCAATTAGTGCTTGTTTTATATCAGAGCTATCAGCCTTAGCCTGTTGGTAATACGCTTGTGCTTCTGCCCTTTGAATGGCAAGTGCCTGCATGATTTTAGAGAAGGGGTGTTCTACACCAACATTTGTGCAGTCTGAATATTCATATATGTGTCCAGTAGTTTCAAATATCTCAGCGTTGTCCACATTTGCCGGTTCAGCACAAGGGGCAGGAGCATTAGATGTTAAAGATTGTTCAGCAGTTGGAGACAATACCTGCCCTGCGATGAGAACAGCATCCGCATTTATTGGCTCAAAGATGAATCCATCAACACCACCAGGTTTAGGACTCAAAACTTGTGCGTCTCCTACAGAAATGTTTGGAGTAGCAGTCCCAGATAAGGCAACATGGGGGTAGTTGATACGGGAGCTCCAGTGGCTAAATTAGAGTTCTGCAAAGTATTGATGACATTGTCCGTCAGGGTACCTCCAGACCCCCCTGAATTGGATAATCTTGTTACAATAGATCTAACTTCACCTTTTGAAGAAACCCATTTCCGCAATGGGCTAACCCCAAATCTAGTCTTTGCCATATTTGATGCTCCTTTAAGCCGTCCCAATACCTCTGAGACCTGCTTCTTGGTAGCTGCAGCGCTCCCCCTGCCTCGGCCGCCTTTACCAGACCACACGGGGTTAGAACCTTTCACTTTCATTTCTCCTTTTTCTGCTCCCCCCTCCTGAAGTATGTTAGGTCTAAAGCTGGCCTCGTTTCCTTGACTGCCATTGCTATTGATGTAGCCACTGCTGCTAGTATCACAAATGACTTCAGGTTCGGGAGGAATGTAAGGCAGAGAGACTGGGCATTCATCTAAAATGCTCTCAATTTAGGACTCATTGGAAACAGAAGCTAAGATGCCAGAAAGAGAGGGAGAGACAATTTCTTTCTGCAATGCCTCTGTAGCATTAGCTCTCAAAGCTGCCTCACCCCTAGGGGCCGTTGATATAATCCCCCCGCCAGAAAGTCTCCCAGGGGAGGTAACATCTTCAGTGCCCCCCAGCTCGTCTTGCACTGCTGCATTTAGCATATCAGCCATTACAAAACCAGGGATGGAAGTCTCTGAGCCGCAGGAGCGGAGCAAGGCCGTAGCTCTACCTGAGCGTAGCAATTTCAAAATCGGCTTCCCCACCTGTGAGTCCATAAAAGTACCACTACTGGGAATATTACAGCTACCAACCCCCAGAGCAGAGTCAGATGCCGGAATTTGATTAGTAATAGGTTCACCAGAATCCAGGGGGTCAATCGCCTGCACCTTTGTAAGATCTGAGGTCTCCGGGGACCCCTCTGCTGCTGCCTGAATCTCGGCACGTTGCCTCCGAGCGTTACGCGGGGGGGCAATCGCTCTCACCTCCAACAGAGTCCACAATGGTGTTCCCTCGCAGTCACGACCCCTCTCGTCTTCAATCGCAGCTAGGTGACCTGTACAGCCTCCACCAACGCCACTGCAGCAACAACGAGGATAATCAATGGAGCGCCCGTCACAGGAACGCTGCTTTCTCCCTTTTCCCCGAAGCAGCCATGGAGGAATTAAGGGAAGAGTCCCGACAAGAAACCACCTCGCTGCGCGGCTGCGCTTCACAGCGAGCATAAGCCTCGTACACAGGCACATCCAAGACAGGTGAAAGAGCAAACACAGCTGCAACAGGTACGGTCCTCCGTCGTATGCCGAGACCAACAGTCTTTTTTTTTCCCGGGAAATAATTATGTTAATTTTAGGTTCATCATCCGATACGGCTCTTGAAAACCAGATGCCGCGCTAAAAATCATAGCGGTAAGGGGGACAGAGGGGTCCCAGGGAGAGGCGGTTGAGACATCTAACCAGCGGCGGAATCAATCCGCCATCTTCCTTTAGAGTAGCGCAATTAATTCAATGTCCTTATTATAATGTTCTGCGCTAAACATCTTTTTCTCTTACAAAGTCATTCCCCTTGCACAAAATGAAGTGTTCCACATTGCACAGTCCGTTTAAAAAATATATATATGTATATAACTGTAGGATGTGTTTGTGAACTACACAGGTACTGCAATAGAATCACGATATTGGCTTAGAACTCTCAATTGTAGGAAACAGGAAGTGTATCCCCTTAGCTCCATTCAATTTGATATCTTCAGTGGAGAAGATTGTGCTCTTTGGCTGAGGGAACATGTTTTTTTCTGAAGCCACCTTTGCACTTTTTGAGAACTGCATTGGCTGATGAAGATGATCCTGTGCTGTTGCAAGAGGAGGAAGCAGAGGTGGAGTGGAGGAAGAAATTAAAGGAATCCATTGTATGGGATTTTTTTTTTCATTGGCACCTTGAGTGAAAAAGGTGAACTCAAAACATGTTACCTGCAACCTATACAATAAAGTTATTTACCATTGGAATGTGAAACAATGCTTGTTTGGTCATTCCACCAATCTGGCGCATGCAAAACAAAGGTGACAGAAGAATTTAGAAGAGGCCAAGTAGGAACAACAGCAGTGGCCACTTCTTCGGTTACTTGAACACCTTTGACTTCTTTTGTTTGGTTAGCACCTCCAACACCACCTGTTGCATCTGTCCCTCCAGTAGCACATTCTAATCCTAATGCTCCATCAGCACCTGAACCAACACCTGGGGCACTAGCAACTCAACCAGTACCTGCACCTGGTACTGCAGTACCATTACATCTTTTGAGGTAGAATCAGGAAATTATAGCACAATATGGCAGTGCAGTGACATACTGTCTTCTCTGCCATAGTGTTATTGTTGTGTGAGAGAGAAATATGACCATGCATTGTGAGCTTGTCATTGCTCACCAATGTCCTCCCTAACAGCCTTCATTTTTTTGTGCGCCTTTGTTGTCTCCCTGTTTCCTGTTGAGGCTATTGCTTTGGTTGATCATGTTGACATTCTAAAGAAAAAGTTCCAGAAAAAAAAGTTATTTTCAGAGCTAACCAAATATTTCAAAAGATAAAGAGCTTCTACCATATTAACTATATTTTTCAAGTATCAGAAATATCAAATTGGATTTAATATTGAGGTAAATGTAATATAAGTAAAACATATGCCTTTGGGTCACTTCATAGTAGATGGTAAGTTAATATTAGACTACTACAGTGATATCAGATTGTATTTAATAATCATAACACAAACTTATCAATCATTGTTTTCCTTTTATGTGTTTTCAACCAAAACTATTATATCCGTTACATGACTGTGTTATTATTTAGAATATTTACTGTTCAAGATGATCACTTGGTAGTAGTCATCATTAAATGTAATTTTTTAAGGACTCTACAACGTTTTTGGCATGTATCAGTATGTAATTATAATTATTCCAGTTTGTTATCAGACTCCACATGTAGAGTGTACGGATGATGTAAGGTAATTCTTTTGATGTTATGTGCTGCTAAGCCAGTAGGAGAAGTAACTACAAAAGATAAATTTGAGCTAGTAACAGTATGAACATAAACAGTAATTACTTTATCAACAAAGCTTTTCCCTGTGCCTGCTTGTCCACTTACATATTGTCATGTAGGTTCAAAAATAGTACAGTCACAAATTGCGTTTTTATGTTGAAATCCATGATCTACAGATTCTTTTATCTGTTTTAATTTTTTTAGTTTTTCTCTATTTAATTGACATACTAAGTTATCTTATTTATGCACATCCTTTCTTACTTTGTCCATTGCATTTAGAACCTCGCCCATGTCAACCACAGCTTCATTATCAATAATTGGTTGTCCAAGTGGGTCAGCAGTTCTAGAAGTAGAAGTTTTATTAGTAGATGAAGTTTTCTGCATTAATGTTGCTTTCTTCTTTTTCTTGATTGAACATTTCTAAGTATGCCTAAAATTCAGGCAATGCAATGTAATTTTATAAACATTTAATGAATCTTCATAGCATTGAATGAGACCTATAAGTTATTTTTCTTTGCGCCATGTTTAAATAGTTGAAGAAGTGCTTAGTAGTAAAATTCTTTCTTTTCTCCTGTGTCACAATTTAGTTTATGATGAGTAATAGGAGTGAGATTACTATGATGTATTAAACAACCATTGGTATCTTCAACCCGCAATTTACCAGTGTTGATATCTTCTTGTCACACTGTTTCTATTTAAATTAGAACTGAGCAACTTCATAGAGGTATAATTTTTGTAACAATCAACTTCTTTTTGGGTAGTATGTGTCTAACATATTTTGTTTATGTGATCAAAATGTGAAGGTATTCAATTTAGAGTAGGCTTTTCAGAACTCTTCAACGTGAGGATGACTATACTTCTTAATTTTATTTCTTATGTAGTTTTCTATTTGTTTTCATTGTTATGTGACCACAAAAGTGTGTATCAAATTTTGTATTTTGGTAGTATTGTGCTACATTAGTAGCCCAAATTGTATTTAAGCCAATAATTGTCCTCCTTTCAAAATCAAGTTGCTGGTATGATGTTGTTTCCTAATGGGCAGTCATCTAACTTTATATATTTGTTTGTATGCCTCTGTTTTCTTATTCCTGTATGTCAGTGGATGTGCAAGACGGTTATGGTTTGGTTTGTTGGAAACAGTTATATTTTTTGGGCCAGACAGCATGGTAAGAAAGTAAGTGTTGAAAATGATTTAGGTTGGGAAGGAGTTGAACTAACATGGATTGGTGAAACATGTTTGAAATGGAATTAGTTACTCCCTCTACTTTCCTCTGTTAGTATATATTTAGCCTTTGCGGTAAACTCCGCTCCGCTCATGGAGTTTGCAGAGTTTTTCTGACTCCGCACTCTGTTCCCAAAAACTCTGCATAGCGGCGGGGAGCGGAGTTTTTCCTCTCTCGCGGCTCGCTAACGTTAAGTTGGCCTGCTCGAGCGAGGAAAAATTCAACGCTAGACCACCTCCAGGCGAGATTTATCAATGTGGGCAGTCTTGGCAGGTCGCTACCGCTTGCGTTGAGAAACCTGCCGTTCGTGTTGGTGGAAGCTGCCGCTCAAGTAGAAAATCTACTTGAGCGGCAGAAAAAAGCTGCGCCCTCTTGCGCTGCATGTGGTGCCATTCATGCTGATGTTCCAGCATGGGACAAATACTACCCAGTGCTAACAATCAGCACACGCAACACAACTCACCTCACTCTGCCTCTTGGAGAACTCCACGGAGAGTGGCAGAGTTTTTGTCACTTCACGGAGTTCTGCGCCCAGGCCTGGTAAATATGACTATCCCCACTTTATGGCCATCCACTGTGGTGACAATGATAGAAGACACTTAAATTGAGTTAGATTGGAAATTGAGATAAAGGAGACATTTTCCATCATAAGGTGTATATTTCCAAAGACACATTTTCTGTTCTTAAATATTTGTCAGAGACAAAAGT
This sequence comes from Calotriton arnoldi, assembly GCA_963921515.1. Classification (NCBI taxonomy): domain Eukaryota; kingdom Metazoa; phylum Chordata; class Amphibia; order Caudata; family Salamandridae; genus Calotriton; species Calotriton arnoldi. The sequence goes on from CAWUFW010001896.1 coordinate 920,263, forward strand.
GGAACTGGTCTACTGTAAATTCTGCTAAATATGAAAAGACTCAAAGACGTGAACAAGGCAGTGTCAGCATTCCTTCGTGATCATAAAATGTGTTTCATTTTTCATCTAAATATAAAATATGGCAATAAAATATCAGTGGCGGCTGGCACAGATAAGAGCAGTGGAGCGGTGGGGCTACTTACTACTTACCTTGTGCTTGCCGCATCGCCAAGTCGGCGATGCAGCAAGCGCAAGGTAAGTGGTTTTATTTTATTTTTTATTTAATTTTTACTTCTCCCGTCATATGTCGACTTACCTGACCCCCACCCAGTCCTGCCCCTGCCCCACCACCCCATCGCCCCACCACCCCACCGCCCTTACCTGTGCCGGCCACTACTGTGAAATCCTGTATCAACCTGGTGGTGTAAATTTTTCTAGCTATGGAAACCATATTTTCATTTCAAACCTAAAACCTTAGCTTGACAAACATATATAAATGGTGTATACCAGATTGGCATATTTGTTGCACTAGTAAGTCCCATATACACAGAGTCTGTACTTCAAATGCTACTAGTTGGCTGCAGCCCCGATTGTGCCCCCACATAAGTAGACTTTCAAACCCGTCTCAGGCCTGCTACTGCAGTGCCTGTGTGTGCAGTTTACTACCTCTTCGATCTGGCATTTAAAACTACTTGCCAAGCCTTAAACGCCTCTTTTATTACATAGAAAACACTTCGAAGGTAGGCTCTAAGTAACCTTAAGGATAGGGTGCCATGTAAGTAAAAGGTAGGATGTGTACTTGTATGTTTAGTGTGTCCTAGTAGTGACAAACAGCCTATTTCATTCCCTCAGTACTGTACGGCCTACCTCTCTCATAGGCCAGCATTGGGAATTCCTTAATACACTTTTAAGCTGTAATGCCTGATCAGAGAGGAGTGGCTTTTCATGTTTTCATATGTTTGGAATGGTAATAATAACTCCTCCTTACTGATGAAGTTGGATTTAAAATTACTGTTTTAGAAATGCCACTTTTAGAAAGTGGACATTTCTCTGTACTTATTGCTCTTTGTGCATGACAGCCTGTCTCCAATACACTTCTGGGTGACAGCTACACTTTGTGCGTTCCCTATAGACAGGAGGGCGAGGCTCATCTGCACCCTGAGTACTCATCTGCATTCTGATGGGTCTTCCTGGGCAGGGAGTGGGAGGGGCTGACATTTACACTTTAATAGGTAGTGTGCTGTCGACACACAAAGCACTGATTTACCCCCCACAGATAGGCAGGCAGACAGGACTGGGTTGAAAGGGATCCTTGTGCACTTCAGAGAGTTGATTTGAAGTCATTCCCTACATCAAAGACACTACTTGATCTTGAACTGAACCTCTGTCAGAAGGACTTGTGCTGCTTAAAGGACTCAACTGTACTGCTTTTCTGGAAGGACTCTTTTCTGCTTGTTGTCCTGCTACCTGCCGCTCCCAGACTCTGCTGAAGGAGAGCTGGGCTCTGCCTTCCCTCCAAGTGATCTTCAAGGACTTGCCTCCTGTTTTCTGAAGTCTCAGGAACACAAAATACTGCCTGCAATTCTGCTAATGCTGCTGGACTCTGCCATCTGTGAGTCCTACCCTTGCCTGAGGTGCCCTCTCCAAGTTCTGGGCCTCAGAAGTGGTTTCTGCAGGTCATTTTCTTCAAAGCCGAAGCATCGTCATGACTGCACCAATAGGAACTGATGCATTGGCCTTCGATGCCGACGCAGAGGCTGTTTGACAACAGTGATTCTACAGCCTGCGCGGCCCGACGACGACGCATTGCCTTCATTTCAGTGAAGCTCGATGACAATGCAGCGACCCGATTGCATGAAAAAGATCGATGCATCGAGCCCTCAAGATCAGCACTTTGTTCTCAGCAGGCCCTGCGTGGGTCCTGTAGCTGGCCTGTCCTCCATTGCCATTGGCCTGAATTTTGGATTTGCACTATTCCCTTGTGACCTCAAGAAACCTTTTGAACACTAGTGACTTCTAAGCACTATTTTTGCATTTAATCTTTAAAAATTCATAACTTGACTTCTCCTAACTGGATCTTTTTAATTCTGGTCTTATTTTGCTCTGATAAATATTCTCTATTTTTCTAAACCTGTGTGGAGCCTTTTTGAGGTGCGTTCATTGTATTGTGTGTGTGTGTTGCACAAATACTTTACATATTGCCTTTTAATTTAAGCCTGCCTGCTCTGCGCCAATCTACCAGAGGGTGAGCACAGGTTAATTTAAAGTGTGTATCTAGCTTACCCTGACTAGTGTGGTGGTTCCTGCTGGGCCTGGGCGCATACCCCAGCCAACCAGGAATCCCCTTTCTAACACTCGCACACCATTCTGCACATTTCAGGAATATGTGTAGGGAACATTTGCATACTGTGGTAGGTTGTTCATAGAGTCTAGTAATGCATGCTTTATAATTGGCTAGTGTATAGAAATAGTGACTTAAAATGCTACGTAAGGAGCTTTTTAACATGTCCATCTCATAAAGGTAAATATTAATCAAAGACTGTTTTTGAATGGTATTCAAGATTTATTAAGTTGATAATCTCATTAATGTCTACAGAGCCATTACTTTTCTTAGGCACCTCTGTAAGAAATTGGGTTACTGGTTGAGGGGGGTGAAACCCGCCTCATTCAAAACCACAATCCTTGTCAGGGTTTAGTCACAACAACAAAAAACAAATTAACCTGTACTCAACTCTCTGGTAGCTTGGCAAAGAGAAGTCAGGCTTAACTTAGAGGCAATGTGCAAAGTATTTATGCAGCACTTCAAACAGTAATACGTGAAAAAGTGAAAACACAAGTCAAGAGAAATACCATTCTAATTTAGAAAAATATAGTACATTTTAATAAATAAATTAAGACCAAAACAACAAAAATCCAATCAGTAGAACCATAGATATTCAATTTTAAAGATTTAAGTGAAAATAGCGCCAAAAAGCACAAAGCGCCAACTGTAATTATCTGATTGTGCAGCACCAGGACAAAGTCACAAGTTAAGGCCTACTGCAATGGAGTGCGAGCAGGCTTGAGGGGCCTACTTTGGCTCGCAGAAAACAGCCCTTTAATCCTGGTTGCGAAGAAATGCAGAGTACCGTTTTGAGGATGTGTCACGCAGCAGAGGCGATGCCAGGTCAGGATGAGGAAGTGTGTCATGCAGCAGCAGTTCTGGGAAGCTTCATAGTGTGATGCGATGTCTGGGTATGGCGATGCGTCAAGCAGTGGTGGTTCTGAGAACTGCATTGGGCGAGGCGATGTCCTTACGTGGAAATGCATTGGTTCTGATCAACTGCGAAGTCCTTGTGTCGGGGAAGTTTGCGCAGCAGAGACAATGCGATGTGTAGAACAGTGAAGGTGATGCACCAGTTCTGCAGGAGATGTGCAGCAGAGGAGATGCGCCGGTTCTGCTGTGTCCACAGATGGGCTGACAGAGCACCTTCAGACCTACTTACAAGTGTCCAGGACTGGGATGGCACCACTTGGGAGGGCAGAACTCACTGATGGCAGAGTCCGGGTGTTGGGTTCAAGGTTGTTGGAAGTCTGTTATGTCCTGAAGGCTTTTGATCATAAGGCCAGCCAACTACCCCTCCAGTTTAATGTGGAGTCCTAGGTTTAGAGATGCAGACCCAGTCCTTCTCACCCAAACAAGAGGGCAGCAGAGCAGCAGGTCAGCACAGCAGGGCAGAGTTCCTCAGAGCAGCAGTCCAGCACAGTGGCAGTCCTTTCAGCAGCACAGCAGTCATTTCTGGCAGAGCCCACAGGTCCAGATGTGTACTGAAGGGGTCTGTGGTTCAACATATATACCTGGTGCTCACTTTGAATTGGAGGAAACTTCTAGAGGTTTTCACCCCCCTGGGGTGTCAGGCATCTCTTTCTTCCTTCTCTGTCCTGGCCCACAAAAGAGAAGTGTGAAACCCCTTTGTGAGAGTGCTCAGGCAGGACCTTTTTGATATGCAGGTGTGGTAGGTGACAGCTTCTCCCCCTCGTTACCTCAGAGTGGCCCATCCTTCTAACACCGATCTTCCCTTTCTCTCACTGTCTGGGAGCAATACACACAAAAATAACTGCTAGCTACACCCAGTGATGTGACCCCGGGTCAGAATACAGGCACAAATATGATTAGGACAAGAAAATGGCAACTTTCTAAAAGTGACATTTCCAGAATTGTGATTAAATATCTGACTTTACCATTGAAGATGGCTTTTAATTACAATATTTTACACACTAAACTTGACCTGTCCACCTGCTCTCAATTGGAAGTTACAGGTTATTAAATGTAAAAAGGTTACTCCAATGTTTTCCTATGGGAGAGGTAGGCCTTGCAATATTGAAAAACGAATTTAGGAGTTTTTTACTACAAGGACATGTAAAACTAAAAGGTACATGTCATACCTTTTACATACACTGCACCCTGCCCTCTGGGCTGTTCAAGGCCTACCTCAAAGGTGACTTTTATGTTTTAAAAAGGAAGGTTTGGCCCTGGCAATAGGTTTATTTTGCCACGTTGAAGTGGCAGTTTAAATCTGCACATACACAGGCTGCAATGGCAGGCCTTAGACATGTTTAAAGGGTTACTTAAGTGGGTGGCACAATCAGTGCTGCAGTCCCTCTAGTACAAACAAAGAAAACTCCCTACACCAGAAATTCTTTGATATTTTTAGAGGCTACATAATTATTCTGAGCCTACATTCTTTATCAATATACTTTATATTATTTAAGAGAGTTTTTCAAGATTATCACACACCTATATACTGACGCAACAATTTGTATTGCAAACATTTCATCAAAAGTGAAGACAACAACATTATGCACATTTATAAGTAAAAAACATTACATACATTTTTCAATAGACATATAGCATATACACAACAAATGTTTTGTAATGCATACACATGAAGAATTACACATATAAAAGTAAAGAATGTATTGACATATTCAAAGGAATGAAACACAATTTAAACATAAAATCATACAACTAACATTTATATATCAACAGATATCTATTTAACACAAATAAGTGTCCAAAACAAATTTCCTTTGCATAGGAGATAGAGGCTTGTACTCCTTATGTTTGTCATATGTCCAAAAACGGCCCTATTGCATTGGGGCACAAAGTTCCACCATTAGTATTTGCTTTAAGTGGCTTTAATTTGTCACGATTTCCATCCACGGGCTATAATTAGCCTATGTACGGGTGTGCCCTCAACTACATTGAATTACTCTGACGCGTTTTAGCCTTCTTTGAGCCTAACAATTACGTATGAAGGTCTTCCTCAGGGCTTAGAAGTTTTAAGGACGGACACTACATATAAAACAAAAATCGAAACTATATGTCACATAACTTAAGTAGAACCTCATTGTAATAACACAAGTAATAGTGGATAGGAGCCTTGAACCCAAGGAAGTTACATACCAACTTTGACATGGTGAGGGGCTACAGCTTTGGTATTGTTTTCGGTGTGCATCCCTCTCCCTTATCCCCTTAACAAGATCGCTCCCTATTTTATGATATTAGCGGGCCAACTAATATCATTCAATTAACAGGCCCTGAGCACATATAGTGCCACTTTACTAGACACTTACAAGTAAATTAAATAGGCCATTTGGGTATAAGACAATTCTACCAGGTTTTAAGGAGAGAGCACAAGCAATTTAGCCCTGGGTAGCAGTGACAAATTGTGCAGAGTCCTAAAAGCAGCAAAAACAAAGTTAGCAAAACAGAATGATCGAATGTAAAAAGTCAGGGTAAAAACTATGCCAAGCCTGCAAGGTCTAACAACCTCAAAACCACTTAAAATGATCATAAAAGCTACTTAATATGGGTGGTTTTGCAGATATGCTTTATATTTTGCTTGTTCTGCTTGTTGCAAAGGGTTCACTCATTAGTACTACAGATTCGATGGAAAATGGGATCTAAGTGTATCTTGCTGAAAACCTTCCAGTACCAAAAGCTTGTAGCAAGCTGTCATATCAGTTGGATAATGTCATCAGTGATGTGATCAGAGATGTTAACAATAATGACATTTAAGATGCCATTAGTGATGTCATTAATGAATGTCATTAACAAGTTTTTATACATTGGTTTTCATATTATTACAACAACTAACTATAATGTCACTTTAACGTTTGCTTTTTTTCAGTGAATTACCATTTTTTTTAAATGTCAGCTAAATTCTTAATACCGTTCCAAACTATAACGTCATTTAAACTTAGTTTTTTCAATTAATACATACACACACACACACACATGCACACACGCACACATATACACACATACACACACTCACTCACACACACTTTAGCATGAACAAGCAGCAATACTCCTAGATTATCACACTCCTAACAAGTATACTATTTATTTTACCACAAGAAATTCCATCAGTGAAACATTATACAACTTCATAATCAACACTTTGCTGATTCACACCATACAAAGTCAAAACAATTGTCTATGTCAATGCTTGTCAATAACGGGTGTTCCTTAGACTGCATGAATGAATGTAAGATATTTTTTATAATATTGCTAGCCTTAAACCTGCTGTTTGGTCTGTTATGGATATTATTATGCAAACTAGGCGAATCTTGATTCAACCACAAAAATGTGTTTTCCCCTGTTTAGGGATTTCTAGTTGTGTGGTGCACTCTTCCCTTGGATAAATACACCTGGTGAAATGTGGCCTGAGAAAAAGTCTGGAATGAAACAAAAGCCTAAGGTAGTCGGCGCAGGAACATGGATTCCTGTAGTTATTCCCCATTCCATAAGGAGTATCAATTAATACTGTGACTATCCTTCACTTTGAAATTACTGGACCCGATGGTATCAGTAATCCCAGATTTCTTTTTCTTTTCATTACAGATTTGATTATTGGCATTTCAATATAAAACACGTACAAAACAAAACGGTGCACTGTTATTTCCTTTATCATCGTCATCAGTTCAGCATCAAACATCCCCGCCCCCACTCCCCCCTCTCCCCGGCACAGCCAAACGCAATGCTCGACTAGACCATGTTATATGACAGTTCCTCAAGAATAGCGGAGGCAAGGTCACAGAAAGTACTGTCCCTTAAGCTATTCCAATGACCCCATACTTTTGCCCACTTTTAGGGGCATCCCCGGCCTTCATAGACTTCTCTCTCAGTCAGCATACACAAGTCCATATCACATTTCCAATCCCCCAGCAACGGTGCTTGTTCCGCACTCCACAATCTTGCAACTTTTCGTTTCGCTACAGCTAACCTTAGGATTATCCATATACGCTCCATATGGTGCAAATCCATTTTGGTCCAAACATTCAGGAGGCACCACTTTGCCAAGGCAGTTAAGGAACCCCCACACACCTTGCCTATACATGCTACCACAGCCACCCAGAAACTCTGTAGTACCGGGCAGTCCCAAATAATATAACAAAATGTACCAGGGTGGCCACAACCTCTTCGGCACTTCCCATTCGCTGCTCTACCCATCTTAACTAGTGTAGTCTGAGCGTAGGAGGAGCAGTGAAGAATCTTTAATTGAACTAGTCAGAAACCCACCTGTATAGCCACCTTTCTAGTGGATACCAGGGCTTCAGCCCACTTATTGTCTTCACAAGTCACGGACCCAGCACTCTTTCAGTTACAAAAGAGCATCAGGTGTGCTATTGAGCAACTTTTTGTATGTCAGGGACGTGGCCTTTTGTGGCATGTATTCATCAAGCAGGGTGTCTTCCAGAGGTGAAGTCCCTGGGAGATCTGCTCCTTTCTGCAGTATCGCCCTCTGAGTATGGCGTACTTGTATGTAGTGATATGCTTTGGCAGTCACTAGTTGATAGCCATGCTGCAGATCTGCTAAGGGATAACGTCTCCCTGGGTCCAAAAGTCTCCCACCTGGGAAAGACGAATTAGGTCTCATTTGTCGAACCTTGGTTGCCTTCCCAGCATACCCAGATCTGCCGCATCCCAGAGGGTAGTGGCCTGTGTGATCTTACCTCTCCAGCCCAGGGCGTGCATGCCTATGTACCAGAGGTCTCCAACAGTTGGTGTTGGACCATGAATGTAATTGTGCCTTGGTCTATCATAAAGAGCATTTAGATGTCCCCCCAGCTTCATCACCAGCCTATCCATCCAGAATGCAGGTTCTTCTTGGGTGTGAAACACTCAGCCATTGATGGTGGTCAATTACGCCACCCAGTAGTATTTTTGGATGTCAGGTGGGGCTATCCCCCCATCATACCATCCCCTCATGAGTTTGTTTTGCGCTATCAATGCCGGGCCCCCATCCCAGAGCATTGTCCTGATCTCGCCCTCAATTGTCTTGAAGTATGAGTTATGTACAGGATTTGCGTGTTCTGCAGGACATAGAAGAAACAGGGTAGAGACAACCGTTTTATAAAGAGCGGCCCTGTCTAAGAGTGATGACAGCAGGGACCTCAAATGCTGAACATCCCACTTAAATTTTTCTAGTGGTGGTAACATATTTCTGCAGAAGGACAATTCAGGGTCCATAGCTACATAAAGCTCTAGGCAGCGGAACCCCTCAGTGTCTATCTCTGCCTCACAGTCGCTGGGCAGTTTTGGTAGCTGTCCCTGTAAATGATATATTTAGGAGTTTCGCCAGTTAATAGTATAGCCTGAGTTGTGGCCAAATGTGGTAATGATGTGCATTAACCTTTTCACTGTATTTTCAGAATCCGTCACATAAAGCAGGACATTTCTGCATACAATGATATTTTATACTCCCAGTGATCAATCCACTGGAGACCGTGGACCAGCGTATCCTACCTGATCCAGGCCGCCAAGGGCTCCAGTGCCAGGGCAAAGGGTGACAAGGGGCAGCCCTGTCTACTACCTCGCTGAAGCCAAAATCTTTGGGACTTTCCCCCATTTACCCTCACCTGTGTCAGCAGATCAGCATACAAGAGTTGCACCCAATGTACGAAGTGTGGGTCAAAGCCTATTTTCGCCAGCAGCTCAAACATATAGGCCAGTCTGGTGTCTAATGAGAGCACCAGGGTGTGCTCCTGCAGATTGGGTGCCTTGCTCAGTATGCCATGTGGATGTCTCAGGTTTAGAGTGGTGCCTCGATAAGGTATGAAACTCAACTGGTCCGGATGGACCAACGCCGTTATCACCTTTGTTAGTCGGGAGGCCAATACCTTGACCAGGTTCTTAACCTCTGCATTGAGGAGTGATATATACCTATAAGAGGCGCAGTCATTGGGCGGTTTCCCATCTTTAGGGATGACCACAATAGTGGCCAGCATCTGGTCCCTAGGTAACAAACCTCGCTGCCGGCTCTCCTTAAACATCCTCAACTTATGAGGAGCCAGTTTCTGGGCCATCAGTTTGTAGAGCTCAATTGGTACCCCATCAGGGCCAACAGCCCTTACTGAGGTCAGATTGTGTATTGCCGATATTATTTTGTCTTCCGTTATCTCCTCTTCAAGGAGACCACGGTCAGAGTTAATGATACTCGGTAGGGGGATGTCGGACAGGAACTCCTAATACTCCTCTGCTGTTACCACCATAGCTGGGGAGTATAACTGGGTGTAGTAGGCGGCTAATGCATCAGCCACATTCCGTTTGTCTCTCACTAGTATGCCTTCCCTTTTCTTCACCTCTAACACACAACGACTAGCCTGTTCCATCCTGTCTAACCAACCACAAGCTACCAAGAGTCATCTGCCTCTGCTGGCAGCAACATCTTCTTCAGCCACAACCCACATTCAGTAACATCTTCCCACAATTAACTGTTCATGGCACTGACACACTGTGACTGAGATAATTCCAGTTGCTGTCAGCCCACACCATCGAACCAGTCTTTCTGTGAATCCTGGTGTGTTACCTCCTGAGAGGCCTGCTGTAGCATTATTTGTTGATCACCTTTCACCTCTTCGTTATCCGTTCTGCAATCTGGGATGACATGATTGCGTTGTTGTCGGTGGGACCAGTTTCTTGTGCGTGCCACCTCAGCTGGACTCCATTCGTTGAGCCAATCCCATGCTGCCCTGGAGTTGCAAATTGCCAAGTCTTCCCTTCTGCCACTACTCTGAGCTGCACCGGAAACAGCATAGAATATTTCAGGTTTCGCTCCCGCAAAACCCGTTTCTCCTCTGGCAAAGTTACAGTGGAGCCACTGGATTCGGAGCATGAAATCCAGGAAAAAACGAATGATTGTGTCATCGAACTTAACTGGTGGGGCATGATGGACTGCTTGAAGGATTACATCACGGTCTCTAAAGTTGAAAATGCGGGCTATTATCGTGCTAGGAGGTGCACTGGCCTGGGTGCGGTGCCTGGTATCCTATGGCCCCGCTCAGCAGCGAAGTAGTGGGACAGGCCTCAGGCCTTAAGAATGAGGTCTTCCACAAAGAGATCCATTGCTGGCCCCTCTGCTTTCTCAGCGACCCCAACCAAGTGAATGTTATTCCTTCTTGAGCGTCCCTCAAAGCCAAGTGGCCATCTTGGTCGGCAGCGACCGCGCCTCCCCAATAATTCCAGATTTTAAATCACTGATATGGAGTTACTGCATCGGGTGTAATCAAGCCCGCAAATTCAGATAACTAAAAAGAGTTGAAAAACGGACCCTGGCTGTGTTCATTCATGAACAAAATCGCTATATTCTATTAATTGTCACACTATTCATTGACCAAGACCTAATTTTAGTTCAGTAACATACATGTACAAGGATTTACATTTCTAAGAATAGTGTAGATTTGTGAAGAAAGCCCGGGATTTGTTGCCGCTTGTGTTTTATTTACGCATGGTAAATTGCAGTGGTTAAGATATTAACAATTCTTTGCTCGAGTTTTCATGTTACACGGCACTTGATCGCAGCCCACAGCTGCCGTGATATGTTGTACTTTGTAAACGGGCGTTCATGCTTTGGTCAGACGAGGGCATTCGATTTATGTATAATTAGCTGTTAAATCTGGCAGCTGCATAAAGAGCATGGGGAGAGAGGTGGAATTAAGAAAACAGCGTTTGCCTGCCAATTTAGAAAGCTATGTGTTTTGAAACTGTTTTCTTAATTAGAGTAAGTGCATATTGTTACAAAATTGTCATATTGTTAATGTTGGCTATAATCCAGTTTTCTTTCCAGATTACATTATCTGGCCTTTGATCTCCTGTTTTTATCACTGTAGGAAGTTGATTATTGTCTTGTAAAACAATGTGATGACACTCTGTTTTCGTAATTAGTTCATCCTCTGACAACTGATGTAACAGTCTCTGAGAAAACAAAGCAATGAAGCACTGCACTGGGAAATCGCAAGCGCATTTAAAAATAAAATGCGCGCGTGCGTTTTGTTCAGAAGTCTGGAAGGCATGTTTCATCTAACACCCATGATTAGGATGCAAGCAATTCCATGGAGGCAATGGCTGCCACAATGACCCCCCCTCTCTTCTCATTTGCCATTATGCAAGGTGGTCCACAGCCCTTCTCTCAGTCCAAGGCAGTTCTTTATATGTGAGGTCTCCAGTCTAACAGGCATTTTTTGGGTGACTCAACATATTTTGCAGAGGGTGCCATCATTTTGGGGTACACCACTGCTCATTTCTGTGCAATATACTAAATTAGTGCATGCAATTTTCTCTTGGCAGACCGACCCCCAGTCATATCAGCCATCAAATATTCTGGGCACAGCAGGCTGGGGAAGTGGATGTGCCTTCACCAAGTAGCTCTCTGTGAAGCAAAACTTAATCTGCAGGTTCAATTTCAGTGGGCATTTTGCTACTCTCTCTCTCTCTCTGTGTAGGTGGTGTACACTGAGCATACATGAAATGGCACTTTTCCCAAGAGTTATATACACTGGGCCCGATTCACAAAGGTAAAGTTAGACCAAAAGTCTAACGTTGCCACTTTTCGGTATTCACAAAGGTAAGTTATGAGTAGTATTTTTACGACAGTGGAGTTTCTGCAATCAGGGCGGAGTTTCCACATTCCACCCTGAGTGGAGAGATTTCACCCCGAGTGCCGAAAGTGCAGAAACTCCGCAGTCGTAAAGATACTATTCATAGCTTACCTTTGTGAATATCGAAAAGTAGTACTAAAGTTAAACTTTAGGTCTAACTTTACCTTTGTAAATTGAGCCCATTGTTAACACATCACAGGTGATACATATTAAGACCAATAAAATATATGAGAATACGATCAAAAATGGATTTAAGTGTTAACGACAAGCTTATGTTTTCATTACAAAGACTACAGACCCCATACCAACGAGGGGTTTAAGTCTCCCGAACATTGAGGTGTACTGGGAGTGCTATTCATTCAATCATGTTCTTCAAATCTACTAAGGGGAAGGCATCAAACTGGGTGGTGGTGGCGTGTTCTTCTTTGAAATGCATCTCAGTAATGCTGTTTCTGATGTTGCCAAAACCTTGTTGAAGTCCACCTCGAGCTGATTGTTTGGCTCTCACAAGGAAAACTAAACAATGTTTCAGAAAAAAAAAGAAAAATCTATTTAATTGTATTTATCAATGATAATAGTGAGCTTAAATATGTTTCTTTATACAGCATTTGTAGAAAGAGGTATCTGTTGTGTTCTGAAAACATTCTTCCAAAGTGCAGCACATGACCCATTCTACATTCCGCCCCAGAGTATGGATCTGTATTCCTATTGCGCCCCTTCAGGGGGAGGGCAGGAGGAGAGACTTTAATTGGTTTTGCCCGTCCCTGCTGCACTTAGCTCACACTTGCACTTTTTTGCATTCTGTTCCCGCCTATATGAATGCGAGCTGGAAGGAATATTATATAGAGGTTTCTTCCTTCTGAAAATAAACTCGGCTGCAGTTACTCCAAGCTCCTTTTTTTACAGTCCAACTGCCTGCATTGTGAACCTCTCTCTGTGAACCTGAAGAGTCCTTTACCCCCTGCCTTGTTTCCTGTAGCTTCCTTGTGTAGCATTCTGCTTTATCTGTAACTGCCCTTACCTGCAAAACTCACCATGTTCTGCCTATTTTTCTGCCCTCTATCCTGCATTTCTGCTTGCTCCTGCTGCGCTGCGTTCCATGTATTGCTGAGTAGGTATCGACCTCTTACATTCCTTAATTTTGTTTCTTTTTTCTGTATCTGTGTTTTTAATCCCTGTGCTAGTTTCCGTGTGTAGGGCATTAAACATTCCAGTGCCTGTATGAACATTGTCAACTTCATGTTTAATGTTTCCCTCTATCAACAGGTCAAAAGGTATTCCAATGGCAACAGGGTATAGTTTGCACTGCCAGTTAGATATCATCTTTTCTCTGATTTCCTCTTCGTGAGTTCTGCAGCCCTGCTCATGATTTCTTATTTTGATTTTTTCCAATACGCCTTGCTATTAATACTATTAATGCTACACTGCTTACTCTGTCAGACGAAATATAAATTCCTTTAAGGTCCTATGGGATTTATATTTCAGCGGATGGGATATCCGTCATCGTTGTGACAGAGTAACACGTCCGCCAAGATCTAAATGAGACCCTCTGCCTCTATTTCTTTCCCAGTATCTGTATTCTGCTGATGATTTTTCTATGTTCAGAATTCTGGATATTATTTTCATATTCAGATTACATTCCATGTCAATATTATAGATGGTCTGTTGCACCCCATATCCATTTACTTCTAGGCTATTTTCTGTTCTGAAAACAAAGGGAAATACTTTAATTGTTGTGTCTAGGTCCAGTGGACACTTACCTGTCAGTGTGGTCAGACATGGTCCATCTTTTCAAAGTATAGCAATCTCTAAACGCATGTCCAACCTACGCCTTTAATGCATGACTGTTAAGAACAATCTGCTAGCATCAATCCAAAAGGCTCTTATCATGTACCAACATCCCTTATTCTGACCAAACATTATTACCATTTACACTGCTTATTTTCTGTCGTTCTCCTTCACTCTTTTCTTACAGTCAGCTCCTGTCAATTGCAGCTCTGTTCCCAGCAACCTAATATGTGTCTTGTTCTATTGCTGTGCTGAGTATTAAACCCTGTATCACCTATCCCTCCATTATTCCCTCCCCAACAAACATAATCTTTTTTGCATTAAATAATAGGTGTGAAAAATCACACTTTGATTGTTTACACATTCAACTATATAATCATAGTGCAAGTCACATCATGTGTTCATTAGCTAAGAGATGAACCTGGTCAACTGTTAGCTCTTAAAGCAAAAGTCAGGCAGAATCAGACCTGTGTGGATATGTGTAAGGATAACTATTAGACTCCCAAAACCCTGTAAGCACTTGCCTTCCTCTATAAAGGTAGACTCAGTTGCTCAAAGGTATGTGTAACTTTTTTACTAACCTCCCTTTTCTGTGTTCTCTACAGTATATTTTTGAGCTATTAATAGTTAGAAATGACTCTCAGTCTAATTGTCACAATATTTAATACTTTCTCAAGTATGCTTTACATTAGAACAACATCTAGCCAACCAAACTCTTCCATATACCTGATGGCAACGTATTTGTTAATAGATCTATTTGCTGTGTGCTAACCTACAAGAGTCCATATGAACTCATTTAATTATACTGATGCTACAATGCATATCTATAATCTAAGCAAAAGATGATCAATTCTTTTATTCAATTGGGGTTTGCAAAAGTGGATGTTCCGCCATAAAAAGGGGAAATTAAACCCCAATGAACAAGTGGTTCTCCATGTCCTATTTTGAGGTGATCAAAAGACAAGTTTCCAACTGCAAAGTCTCAGCTGGCACATTTTCAGAAAAGCGTGGCCTATTGGGTTTTTCACCACTGGTCCACCAGGTGACAATGGTGGTAATTCTGCTTTATTTAGTGTGGTTTACTGCAACTATTTTGTTTTCTTCCTGGTACCACCATGTGAAGCATAGCGGGCCTAGGAAGGAAAGTGTGAAAATGTCCCTGAAGTGCAAGGATACAACTCTGTAGGCCCGATTCACAAATTGCATTTTGTAGTACATCAAGTAGTATTACTTTATTACTATTACTTACTTCAAGATGCAATTCACAAACTTACAAGTGGAAAGATCTACCTCTCCTATCTTTTCTATGGGGAAATCCTCACAAATGTAAGCTTATTACTTAGTGATAAATGTGAGAAAAACTAGGGGGAGTGCCTGGAAAATGTGGAATACTAATTACTCATTGTGAGGGTTTAGGTAGGAGTAAGGAGGGGTATAGGGAGGGAAAAAAGGGGATTAGAGAGGGATAGACACATACCCACAAAGGGGTAAGCCCATCTTGATTTACAAACTGCCCTTCTACAGTTACTACAGCCAAAAAATGACCCAAAACAGTAGTAAATGTACTCTAGCTCTGACCTGGAGTAAAAGTTCAGCACCACACATGGCCAACTACTGGTACTGCAACACCATCCATAGAATAAAATGGAGCTAAAAAATAGAACCCCGTGGTAAATAATGTTAAAATAATTATTTTTTTCCGATTTTTTACAAATTAGCATAAATCAAATGTATTGCTAAAATAAATATATATATATATATACATATAAAATATTTTAATAACCTTATTGCAGTCATTTAAATTAATTCTATACATGACTTTGCCAGTTTTTAATATATGATGAATAAATATAAACATTTTACTGTAGGTGGAAGTTTTTTACTTAGGGGTCATTACGATGGTGGTTGGATGTCGTTGCAGGATTGGGACCAACCAACAGGTAGTCGACAGTCCCACCCACCAGATTAGGATGCGACTGCTGTGTAGGAAGTTGGAAATATGCCTTTTCTTTTTCAATTGCGGCTTGTGCTGCAGCCCGGAAAAGGGCCGCAGCACAAGCTGCAAATGAAAAAGCAATGTTTTTAAACATTCATGCACCGTGTGCCAGACACCATATTGTGCCTGGCCCACAGTGCATGGATGTTTGGGGGGCACCACATGTGCCCACCAGCACTATTCCAGTGGCCCACAGGGACCGAGGCCCTGCTTAGGGCCCCCAAAGTCAGTTTCCAGCTGCCTGTTCACGGCGGCGGGACCGCCATGAACAGGTATTCAGAAAGGGATGTCCTAATCCCTACTGCAGTGCCTGCGCAGGCACTGCCCCCATTGTAGGGATTAGGAATCCGTCTGCCGTCCTGATGGGATATTTGATCCTGTCGGAGGCGATGGTCCTACCCCTCACTTTTGGGGTCAGACCGGCTGCATTGTAATGCAGCGGTCGGACCAATGCCTTAGATGGTGGGCAGACCGCCACCGACCACCCGCCATGGTAATGAAGACCTAAATCTTTAAAGAATTAGTTCAATTCAAACTAATTAATTATGTAATCAAAAATATAGGCTGTCATTACGATGGCGGGCATACCGCCACCAACAGACTGTAGGTGGCGGTCCGCCCGCCATGTAGGGCATCGGTCCGACCGCTGCATTACAATGGACTATGATGTAATGATCTTTAAAGCAGTGAGTTTTCAGCTCTTTCCTAAAATGGAGCAGCCTTAGCATGGTTCTGAGGGATACAGGGAGTTTTCCCAGGTCCTAGATGCATTGATGGAAAAGGCCTCCTGTCTTGTTTTTCTTTTACACTTTTTAGTCTGGAGCAACCAGAGATGGTGAGCTTGTCTGCAAGATAAGCAGGGGTACTGGTCATGATGGCTTTGTAAATGATACAGTTGGTTTTGAAGATGATGTGGCCCATCAAGAGGAGCAAATGGAGTTCCATCAGGATGGGGGTGATTACATCATATTTATTCAGGCACTGGATGAGATGTTCTAGGCATGTAGGATTCTCCTAAGTGTTGCCAGTGTGGATTTTGAGAGGCTGTGGAGTTGGGCATTGCTACCATCCAGATGCAAGAGCATGAGGGCTTCACTGGTTTGCTTTACTGCAACTCTCATTGGGAGGGTATGGAGATTGTTTGGCCCGTCTCCGCCTGCATTCACTGTCTGTGTTCACTGCCACTGCTGCCACTACATTGCCAGCCACCCAAGCCCCCATACCAGTGATCTGAGGCCGGCCGGAGAAGAGCAGTTTGTGGACCCCAAAGCCCTGAAAGCCCTGAAGTCAAGGCAGCCCAATTCAGCCACCCAAGCCTGTTTGGTAACTCTGGTGACTGGAGCAGAGGAAGAGCAGAAAACAGGCCTTTTTGCGGCACCAGTCGCTGGTGCTGGCAAACAGGTGTCAGCAGCTCGGCGGCCTGATCTTGACCCAGACCAGTGGAAGGTGGTAGAAGGCAGGCGGAAGGAGGCAGGGGGCAACTGAGAGAGAGCAGGGCTGTGGGGCTGCCTGTAGTTCAGATGTCTTGGCAAGTCCCCCATGCCCCCTGCCCCCTGCGAGGTGGGCAAAAGTGGCAAAGTGGCCATGCAAAAGCCACCCAAAAGCCCCCCATAGTGCAATAGGCACTTGCGGACCCCTGTGGTGTGCGGAGGCGGCAAGAGTTAGGTCAGTGCAGCATGTATCCCAGGGAAAGCAGTTTTTCACTAACAAGGGCATCAACGAAGTCAGAATGGGGGTGAACACCAGGACCAAGCCTCAGGACCAGAAATCAGGCACCCCCCAGCATTTAGAGGGTCCCCAATTCATGTCACAGGATTACGGATTGGGCATTGCCACTCACCGCTATAATCACTTCTGGCATAAAGCTTGACCTGCAATCTTAACAAAGTCACTAAGGATATTATAAACACCTTCTGCAAAAGCCCACATAGCCCATAAAAGGCTGAAAAAGCAATTAAAGGGGCAACATGCGGTCTGGGCAAGTTAGGGTGCAGAAACCCATGGTATGGAAGAAGAAGAAACTGCAAGCTCTACCTACCTTAAAATGCCAAAGTCTAATGCTGCTCAGGAGGGACGGTGCCTAATTTCTCCAGTGATTACAAACAACCGGGACAACCCTAGGTCCTGAACCAGGGGTAATGAACAATATAGTCCAAACAATGGTTCAGGTACACCACTTGGAAAAAAGAAAAAAGTTTTTTTCAAAAAAGAGAAAGGAGAAACCTTACAATCTAGAATAAAGATCAAGAAAGAGAAAGAAGAAAAAAATATATTCTACCCAATTATTGGGCTTCTAATACACACAATACCCATGTACAGATAATCTTTTCCCAAAATTTTTTTACAAATACATTTTAATATTATCAAAAGAAGAACATATTTAAATATGATAATTGGGGCGCTCATACAGTTACACAGACGGTGTTGTAATTGTGAACATTGACAGGTGTAAACAAATAGTGGCTGGGGGAAATCACAAAAACAGGTTTCTAAACAAGACAGGAATACACCACAAAACAATAATATCCTCATTCATTAAAGCCACATTATTGGCGTCGACTAAGTTTCAACCCTTTAAATAATTCGAGGGTCATCATCAGGACAAAAATCAATTGGAAGAGCGTCCACTGTAGTTCAATAAAAACATCTCGGTCCACATGAAGAAGGGATCAACACAGAGAATGTATGGAACACACATGCATTCATAACCTCAATACATGACAGTAGATACCTAATCTGCTTGAATATCACAGAAATCCGCAAGAAGTATAATCACACTCTTAGAATATAAGAGATGAAAACCAAACATGGGCTATCAAAGTGCAGGCATCTAATGTCCTTGGATTATGGGTCAGCAATCATGCTGGGTCAGGGGATCCCGGTCGATACGTTGACCGGGAATATGACATTCGATAAATGGTATGTTTATTATCGGCCCGCTCATCCCACCAGCATGCCAGCTCTCCTAAACTCCCCGACGTAAATTTCCGGAAGTGGAGTTTAGGAGAGCCGGCATGCTGGTGGGACGAGCGGGCCGATAATAAACACGTCATTGAACGTATCGACCGGGATCCCCTGACGCAGCATGATTGCTGACCCATAATGCAAGGACATTAGATGCCTGCACTTTGATAGCCCATGTTTGGTTTTCATCTCTTATATTCTAAGAGTATGATTATACTTCTTGCGGATTTTCTGATATTCAAGCAGATTAGGTATCTACCGTCATGTATTGAGGTTATGAATGCAAGTGTGTTCCATACATCCTCTGTGTTGATCCCTTCTTCACGTGGACCGAGATGTTTTATTGAACTACAGTGGACGCTCTTCCAATTGATTTTTGTCCTGATGATGACCCTCAAATTATTTAAAGGGTTGAAACGTCGTCGACGCCAATATTGTGGCTTCAATGAATGAGGATATTATTGTTTTGTGGTGTATTCCTGTCTTGTTTAGAAACCTGTTTTTGTGATTTCCCCTCAGCCACTATTTGTTTACACCTGTCAATGTTCACAATTACAACACCGTCTGTGTAACTGTATGAGCGCCCCAATTATCGTATTTAAATATGTTCTTCTTTTGATAATATTAAAATTAATTTGTAAAAATTTTTGGGGAAAAGATTATTTGTACATGGGTATTGTGTGTATTAGAAGCCCAATAATTGGGTAGCATATATATTTTTCTTCTTTCTCTTTCTTGATCTTTATTCTAAATTGTGAGGTTTCTCCTTTCTCTTTTTTGAAAAAAACTTTTTTCCAAGTGGTGTACCTAATTTCTCCAGTGGCCCGCATGTTTGAAAAATGCACAAAAGTGACATAAAAATTTGGCATTTTAAAAGATCCCATTGGGACCGTTCTCTCCACAACAGTTGCCACAAAGGCCTCCCAACGCCAGTACCCCCAACTATAAGTCTTAACAGTCTGTCATCCAAGGCAACCAAGTACATGGGGGTTCCCGAGGTGGGTGAGGGCACTGAGGCCACAGTAGAAAATGATGACAATAAAGAAACATCCTGGGGCCCGGTAACCGACATGGAGTTGCTTTCCATCATATCTCGCCCACACATCCCTAACAAAGGAGCTCCATTTCCAATAAAGGTTAAGACCATAGAGGTAGCTCATTTGAACATCTCAAAAAGCCAACCAGGATGTTTGACTATTATACAAGATGCATCACTGCAAGAAGCTCACGGGTCACAGGAACTCCACCCCTCGAGGCCAAGCACCATACTGGGCTCCTCCATACCCGTCTTTGACCAAAAATGACCTGAACAAGCCCTGGGGGAGTCATGGATACATAGACCAACCATATTAAGGGGAAAGCAGTGGCTTGATGATATGGCCAAGATCTGTGGAAGAGCACAAACAAGTACAGAGCACCCACTAAAGGTAGGTGAAAATCCACCCTGCGTCAAACTGAACTCACCAAACAGCCCAATCGGAATACTAGCTCCCACCTGGGGATCCGCTGATATAGTGAGGGACACAAACAGAGTCAGCTACAGACAGTGAAATACATGTAATGAACACGTACCAGACTTCCCAACACGAGGGGCCAATGCACCAATCATGTCAGTGGATGTATGCAAACAGCTTTTTGTATGTTCATAGCTGACATTAGACGCTTTGTTATATCGGTCTAACAAAAAGGACATGCTTGCCGACTTGTTAAACACCCTAGCAATATTCATCTCTGGCACTGACCACAAGCTGGCGGATTTAAATAAGCTAATAACTAGGGCCCAAAATTACGCAGCAGCAACATTCACAGAATGCCCTTGTACACCAGTGGTCAACAAACTTGAAACAATTCCAGCCGTCCTGGGCACTTTAATTAAAGAATTAAAAGATAATCTAGCCACTCATGCTCAAAAAGGAACACAATGTACTTAGAGCAACATAGCCAGCACCACAATATCTGTAACACTAATATAGAAACAGTAAGGAAAAAACAAAAAATGTTCATCGACAGTGTTAAACAAGGAGTCTTGTGGGCACATTAAAAAGAGAGACAACCCAAGGTGGGAAGCCCCACACATACAGACTTTAATCAGAACAACAGAGCTATCTGAGGTGCAGAACGTAAATATGGTATCAGCACACCCTGTAAATAGTTCAAATTCAATAGACTACAATGAGGCAAACCAGCTTGATGAAGTGCCAGAACAAGTAAGAATCGTCACTCTTATTCCTGGAACAATTCCAATTTATTGCTTCTTGAAGAGATCTATAAGGTACTTGACTCTTGTCAGCGTTCAGAGTCATGTACAGCATTCATAGATCACAGAACCTAACGACAAGTGAGATTCAGATAGAACAGCCAACACGTGTTTCTCCCCCTAAGACGGCTGTCTGGCCAAGGGGCTTCCTCAGGGTGTGGTTGGTATGTATGGTAAGCGAATCTAGCTCGGTGAATCAAACCAAACTAATTTTAGAAAGGTGGACGTCCGGTCACTGACGTCTGGCATCAATCAGTCGGCAAAGGCTGTTCCGACTGATTGATGCCAGACGTCAGTGACCGGACGTCCACCTTTCTAAAATCTATGAATGCTGTACATGACTCTGAACGCTGACAGGAGTCAAGTACCTAATAGATATCTTCAAGAAGCAATACATTGGAATTGTTCCAGGAATAAGACTGACGATTCTTACTTGTTCTGGCACTTCATCAAGCTAATTACTCACAATGGGGAAGGGGTCTCCCATTGCCGAGAACAAGTGAACCCTAAGATTGGAGCTCTATTACTATAGGTCTGCTGAGGCTCGGACCCATTACCCCTTTTTCCTTGACCAATGAGGCAAACCCATTGGCTGCCCAAATTCCACCGAAGGACATAATGACTAAAAAATAGAGGAAAAAACAACATAAGGCCAGAAACAAAACAAAAAAAACAGTTTGATAAACCTACCCTGTATAAGAACAAATCAATCAGTAACACACACAATGGCGCCAGACGAGGACTCCACTCAATCAGTACCCCTGTCAGCAGTGACTCCCTCAAGGGAATGAAGACCTTTCCAATATTCGTTAAAAAATATGAAAATAATACATTATCCAGTAAGACTTTTCCCCCAAGGACCTTGTTGTAAGCAGGCTACTATCTTTAACCAATGTTCCAAAAACATCTAGGCCTATCCCCCGCAGAGATAATAACTTCAAATGCACCAGTTTCTGTGGAAACCACCTCAAGAGAGGCACCCTCACATCATTGTGCACCCAGGATCAGTGAACACTAAAATTTGAGAGCCACATCCACAACCACCCTAGAAAAAGTCCCCGTTCAGCCTACTTCCCTAAAAAGAGAGGTTGACCTCACACATATGAAACAGGATGCACCAGCCCCAATGTACACACAAGCAGTTGCCTGTACCCAGATCGTGAATGGCGATGAACTTCCGGCCTATGACCAAAGCGCCAAGGATACTTCAAACTAGGGACGTGTGCGCTGTGCAAGTGCCTACGCTTGGACTCTCAAGACATAGCAAGCACACGGTCCCCACCCCAGAATACAAGTCATGGGGTAGACACGAAATTCCAAATCATGGCAACATTCTAAAACTGCTACATGCTGTGCCAACTCTCAAGAACATGACTTTGGCAGACATAGAATCGATCGAATTCCTTGACCCTATGGAAAATAACTTGTGGGAGGCCACCCTCGTGACATGAGCCTCAAGCTCGGCGGCAAGGAACGTCTCCCTGGAAAGTGATAGTTTTTTGTGCTGGGGAATCAAGATCAACACACATATACCTAAAGCATACCCATTTCTGCTCTGCCATCAAAAAGAGCGCGTCTCTAAAGATAAGAACCAAGTTCACTCTATTCTCAGAAACCCCACTGGTAAATCAAAAGTGGATTCACCTTCTCTCTAAAATTATTTACACCCCCATCAGATACTTTCAAAGCCACACAACTAGAACTAGGCTGCCTCTCAGAAGCTCTGCACGGTGGCAAGCAGTGTTGACACATTGACCCCCATCCTGTGCCAGGACAGATCAATTACCCGATCTAATTAAATTTTGTTCCTGGTATATAAATGACTTTCAAAACAAAAATGGCAATAAGGATTTGATATACTACTTGAGGAACCTTTAAATGATACTGCTGCAAGAAACATGGTTGACACTGTCATTCCCTGTCGAGGAGTTTGTAGGCTATTTTAGTCCAGCATACTAAACCAGGAGGTGTGGTCACCTGAAGGGGGGTCTGGCAATCTTTGTGGCAGCATCATTTAAGATAGGGAGTGAAAGGTTGAATCGTGTAAAATGACTCAAAGGCAGTCTCTTTGGTAAACGACCTAGAATCCCTTGGACCGAGAGTATTAAATGCCAGGTACCAAGTGGATACTCCATCGGCGTGGACCTATTATTTATCTGAGGCGCCTTCTAAAATTGATTTTACAGTAGCCAATCTCCCCCCTACTTCACTTAATAACATAATTCCATATAGAATAAAGAGCTGAAAGCAATCACAGCCCACAAATTATAGAGCTTAACATCAACGTCCCTTTCATCAGCATGCAGGTACCCTGCCGGGGAAATTGGAAACTGTAAACTATAAGAAGATAAGGTTGACAGAAGAAACTATAGGAGCCATTGAGAAAGTAGCAACAGACCTCATAGAACTTTCTAATAATGAAGGTCTAACTCCAATCTCCAATTGGGAACTTTTTACAAAAAATCTAATAAGCAAATACCCGCCCAAGAATTGCTCAATCACATATCAAGCGACAAACGGCTCTCAAGGTCTAAAAGGAAATGTGAAAGCGTAAAGAGGAATTTTAATAGAATGCTGAGAATGGCACTGCAGCAACCTAGCAACACACTAATTCAAACCAAGTTGAAATGTTTAAAAAAGTTTTATAGAAAGACGGTCTGGGAGGAAGAAATAACAGAAAGACAGACCTTTTGGGCAAAAGCCCTGTATCTTAGCAGGAAGAGAAATTCAAGAGATTTTTGGAAAATGGTGAAGAGCTTAAATAGGGCTCCATCCCCCACTAATAATTCTAACCTCATTGAAACAAGATGGTCCCAGTTTTTTATTCAAGCATTTCAATCAATCCTCAGACCAAACTACAAGGTAGCATAATTCCAATAATGAACCCACTTGATGATGAGCATGCGCTCAGTTTCTCAGAAGACCAAGGGTCTCATTTACAAATAATTGGCGTAGGGCAGCACCACAAGTCATTTTGCTGGGCTGCCCTACGCCAATTCGAAAGGGCAGGAATGCACTGTATCTACACAATGGGGGTGCATTCCTGCACTTGCAGCCAGTGCCAGCACACAATTTGCAGCTGATCGCCAATGCAGGCAACCTTGGACCATGGTGCAAGGGTGTCTGTGTTGTTCGTATGATAGTTTTTGTGGAGGAAGTTGCACCTTCCTGCACAAAAACAATCACAAGAGGGGTTTTCCTCGTTCTATGCATGTTGCAGAATGCACCACATGCAGAAAGAGGAAAAAACAAGGATACATTTAAACATTTTTCTTCATTACGCCCTGCTCTGGGGAGGAGTAAGTTTTTGCCACTGCACCAGGTTTACGTGATGTTGTAAATCTGGGGCACTGTCAAATTCCATGGATGTTGCATGGGAGCACCCACAGCAACACCCATGGAACTCCTCTTTGAGGTAGAGTAAGGCAAGGCGTCGCCTCATATGATTGAGAGGCCTGCGCCATTGGATCATCAGAAAAGTGACACTCCAGTGATGCAGGCCTCTTGTAAAGGAGCGCCAAAATATGCAAAACCACACAGAAGTGCAAACGTGATGGAGCCCTTGGACCGAATGGTATTCCTCAGGTATTGTACAAAACCATACCCATTTTCTGGGCAAATAGACTGACAGAGGTTTTTAACTGTGCTGTGCAACTATAAAGCATCCCCAATTCATGGAAGGGCTCAATTATCAACCTGATCTTCAAAGGGGGGGACTGGCAACACACTGAAAACTATCACCTCATTACACTCCTAGATACTGAGGCAAAGCACTTTGCAGGCTTTCTACTACCAGATCTAACTCTTTGAGCAGAAGGGAAAAACATCATCACATCAAACCAAACCAGCTTTACACAAGGAGGAGGCATGACAACTAATATTCTGACACTTTCTTTAATAATTGACTAATTGAAATTGATCAAACAAGTGAGTTATCTCTGTTTCGTGGACTTCAAAGCCTCATTTGACTGTGTGCAGCGTAACCTCCTTTGGCAGAAATTGTCAGTTTGGGGCATACCCCACTGTCTTTTAAAAGCAATGCAGATGCTTTACACAGGCACCTGGACAAGAGTGAGAATTGGGGATGGCTCCTTTTGATCTAGGAAAATATATACCTCTTAGGGTCTAAAACAAGTTTGCGTGTTGGCGCTGTACTTATTCAATCTATTTCTGACTGACCTGTCCAAGGCTCTTGATTAGGTAAATGCCCACACTCCAAGGTTATGGGACTTTCTCATTTCTAATCTTCTGTATTCAGATGATCTGTTTCTTCTCAGTCAAACAAAAGTTGGCCTACAATGCCTCATCAACAAATTATCCAATTACTCAACAAGTAATTGCATGACAAAAAAAACAAAAGAAAACTAAAGTCATGGTTGTGAGTAATAGAATACAGAAAAGGTACCAATGGAATTTACAAGGCCATAAGCTGAAATTGGTGGAAACTTACAGATACCTTGGCATCTTATTTGATGGTTAAGGCTCCTTTCGTCAACATAGGCAGGAGCTACAATGAAAGAATAGTGCTCTAACTCTGGCATTTCGAACATTACAGAGATCCTTGGATGGCCAAAACGTTACACCTCTTTTAAAGGTAATAGCAGAAAACCTAACTCCAAGCCTGTTTTATGGAAGCTAGACTCTACGAGGCAAAGACACAGTGACCCTCAATTCAATCATCAAAAAAAACTTACAGACTTCTCTTTCGTCTTCCTCCCAACACCTCTCTGGATCAGATCAGACTCAAGTTTGGCCTGGTAAATCAACTAATTGCTAGAAAGAGGGCATAGATCAAAACATGGAACAGAATACAATCCTTGGTAGGCAACCCAATGAAAAAATGTACCTAGACTCTGCCATTGATGACTTGGCAGTTCAGGCATTATGGGACACAAAACTCCCCCAAGGGTTTTTCAAAAAATCAATAAATGTTGTAGTTAAGAAAATCTCTGCTGTCAGCGATAAGGAGACACTATCAGCCAGATCACACACCTGGACTGTCCTAAATTACTATAAAGCCCTTAAACCCGAGCCTTATCTGTAGGCCGGATGGTCTAAGCAGTTTGAGGAGACCTTTATCAGGTACCACTTTGGCCTTGTCCCAGGGCTCGCCCACACTGTGCCTTGGCTCCGGAAAGCAGAACCACTTACGTGCAGACTGTGTCACACAGCAGAGGAGAACATTGTGCAGCTAGTTTGTATCTGCCCTAACCTCCTGAATGAAAAGAGAGTGTCTCTGAGAGTACTTTTTAACCAATGAGACATCCGATTCTGTAGATGGGCCGTTATCGCTTGTTTTAACCCGATGGATACCATTTTGAACTGTCGTTGTACAAAATGTTTAAAGCAAGTTGCACAAAAATTGAAGGACTGTGAAATCCCTCCTCTAATATTAATACTAAATGGATCACTCCCTCTTACTTTATTGTTTTTATGAAACTCTCAGTGGCAGTTACTAATGACATATTATTTTAATGTATGCTATGGTTTTTATTAACTATGCATAATAAAATTACAGACTTTCTTTAGAAGAGAAAGCTGGTACAAGGCTGTCTTTATATTTTTGGCAATGTGTTCCTGGCAGTTGAGGTTGGTGTCCGGTGACTTGCCATTCAGTGAAAGTTATCATTCAAAGACTTCATGTCATTAAGCCAAGTTTACACTGTATCTTATTTGTTGTTCTTGGCAAATAACGGGAACTCTATCTTAACATCCAAGTCAGGATGAGGTGCATGTTTGAGATGTTGGATGCCTGAAGCAAAGGAGACTTTCAAAGAGAGTTGTGTATCATTCGCATATGGGTGAATCTTGATGTTGCTATCTGTGAGTACAGCACAAAACGGCTACATGTAAAGGTTGAAGATGACAAGAGACAGTATGAAAACCCGGGACACTCCACATGTTTAGTGATCTTTTGTGATGTGAAGGTGCTCATGTGAAGAAAATGGTGTTGGTTGGAAAGGCAGGAGGAGAACCAGTGAAGGACATTGCTGTTGAATCCCATTTGAGACTCTAGGGTGTATCTTAGGTTGGGCTGGTCGACTATGTCGAAGGCAGCTCAAAAGTGCAGCAATATCAAGAGGCATGGGTCACCTTAATCTGTGGTCAAAAGGGCATCATATATGATATGTAAGGTAGTGCTCTCCAAGCTGCAGTGTAATCTAAAGTAGGCCTGGGCGGTAAATTCAGCTCCGCTCGCGGAATTTGCAGAATTTTGGCAATTCCGCGTTCCGCGGAGTAGCGGAATTTTTTCCTTGTTCGCGCTTTTAAAATGCGTGTTTGCGCGTGCGGGAGCGACTTCCCGGGATCCCTGCGTTCGCCGACGAGTTTTCCTATCCGGCCGCGCGATCCCGCGAGAGTGTGCGATCGTGAACACGTCATTCGGATGCGCCATCGGACATCCGTGTTCGCGAACAGGAAGCACGCATCGCGAGCGGGCGGGACAAGTGAAAAAGAGATGGCCGCGCCAATTGGCGACCGCATGGGCAAGTTTGCGAAATATTTCCCCCCGAGCACGTAAACAGCGTCCTCGAACAGGAAAAACGCATCGCGAACAGGCGGAACAAGCAATTCCGCGTGCTCGCGGAGATTTTTTACCATTTTGCGGAACTTTGCGTAACGCGACTACGCAAATTCCGCCCACCCTTAATCTGAAGCCAGACAGGTAGTCGTGCAGGAGATGGTTAGCATTCATGTGATATTAGAGTTGAAAATAGACTGCCTTTTCAAGATTTTGCAGATGAATGGTAGGTGAGTGATGGGTGAGGTCATCAGGATCTAGTGTATGTTTCTTTAGGAGTGAGACGATCTGGCTTATCTTGAGAACTTTTGGGAATGCCTTGAGTAAGGGAGGATTTGACAATTGTAAGAAGAGGCAAGACAGCATCCATAGAAGGAGCTTTGATAACTTCTTAAGAAGTGGCTTTGAGGGAGTTCAATATGCCAGTGAGATCTGGGAGAGACTGGGATATGAAGACTGTTCATAGCAGGTTTGGTATCATCAGTGTGCTGTTGGATCATCCGTATTTGTTTATTGAAGAAGAGGTTGATGGTATTGCGCTTTTCTGTGGAATGAGGAACAGCTGGGTCTGGTATAAAGTTGGAGCAGTGCTTGATTGTCTTGAGCAGCATTCTTCTTCTGTAGTTGCTTCATTGATGGAGTTTGATTGATGGATCGGTGCTTGGACAAAATATCATTTTGAAAATATTGGGAGACAGAAATATCAGAAAATAAATATTATCGCACACAAATATCACATGCACAGACTGGAGTGGGAATAGTAAATTTCACTCCTCCAAAATCCAATGCTTTCCCTGTTGATGCCCTGTTTGGAGTGAGAATAGTAAATGCAACCTCTCAGACGTTCAATACTTTCTGTACTCTTGTGTTGTTTGGAGTGGGAATAGTAAGTTTCAACCCTCTGAAGTCCAATGCTTTCCTTACTGTTGCACAGATTGGAGTGGGAATAGTAAATTTCAATAAGCACGGAGGTTAGCAAGGGATACAGGAGGGGCATCTCACCTCCTACTGACTTTTTCTGGACTCCTTGCATTATTGAGACTTTTTGCAGAGTGTGTCAGGACTAACCCTGGGCAAAGCACTACGCTACGCTCGCGTAGTTTGCGAAGTTTGCGCTACTTCGCACTACGCGAATTGCACGTAGCACAATGGAAACACGCGTAGAGTAGCGTAGAGTAGCGTAGCATAGTGCAGCGGTCATTTTTTGCTTGCTCGCGGTCCTCAACGTCAAGTTGGCGACCGCGAGCAAGCAAAATGACATCCCGGCGAGACTTTTTCCTCGTTCGCGATCAGCAACATCAAGTTGCCGATCGCGAGCGTGGAAAATAAACCTCCCGGCGAGATTCTCAATGCGGGGAGGTCAGGTTTCTCATTGCGAGTGGTCGCGTATGCTCGCGACCGCTCGCGATGAGAAACTACCAGACCGCATTGAGAAAGCTGCCGCTCGAGTAAAAATCTACTCGAGCGGCAGTACAAGACAGCTCGCACTGTGCAAGATGCCGTTTTCAATGATTGCACATTGCGGACAAGCATCCGGCACTGTGCAATCATCGCGATCAGCGCACTACGCAGTTCGCGTAGTGCTACGCTTAGCTCGCGTAGTGCGAAGTGCACTTCGCGTAGCTTCGCGTAGCGCTACTTCACGAACTACGCCCAGGGTTAGTCAGGACTAGTGACATCAAATGACCTCAGCCCATTGGAGGTAAAACAAAAAGATTATATCGGAGGATGAATCACAGTATTTTAACTTACCAACAATGTGCTTGGAAATTAAAATGCAGCTGCAGAATTAGACTCTCTTTAAAATCAAGTTGGTCCACGTTTATTTAGCAATATGCAGAATGTAAAGTGGATGATGCACCATGAAATTGCAGTGTGTTAAGATGCTATTAAGCTGGATTAAATATTCTGCCCTGCTTGTTCAAATGTTTGTTAACGTTTTACATTGCATGCTGGTACTTGTGGGACCTCAAGTACTGAGATCACTTGACGGCGCTGCTGAATACAAATGCAGCCATCCTTGGAGGACAATCCATTTCACCTGTGAGCAAGGCTCTTACTTGAGCCGAAACACGTAAGGAAAGGAAGGAATTTTCTGTGTGCTGACACCAAGATCTAGAAATAAATGCTTGGCAGTTTCCTGAAATTGGGCTTCAGTGCTGCTTTTTTGCTGTGTCTCCTGTTGAATTACGGGGTGCTCCGTCCCCTTATACTGAAGCCGCCTTGGAGGGTTGGAGGTTCCTTAAATTTGGAGACTGTTTGTGGAGTTACTTTAGGAGCATGACCCGCATGCCCTCATGTGCAAGAAGGATTTTACCTGATATTCAATAAGCACGGAGGTTAGCAAGGGATACGAGAGGGGCATCTCACCTCCTCCGGACTTTAACTGGACTCCTTGCTTTATTGAGACTTTTTACAGAGTGTGTCAGGACTAGTGACATCAAATGACCTCAGCCCATTGGAGGTAAAAGAAAAAGATTATATAGGATGAAGAATCAAAGTATTTTAACTTACCAACAATGTGCTTGGAAATTGAAATGCAGCTGCACGTTAGACTCTCTTTAAAATCAAGTTGGTCCACATTTATTTAGCAATATGCAGAATGTAATGTGGATGATGCAGCATGAAATTGCAGTGTGTTAAGACGCTATTATGCTGGATTGAATATTCTGCACTGCTTGTTCAAATGTTTGTTAACGTTTTACATTGCTTGCTGGTACTTGTACGACCTCAAGTACTGAGATCATGTGACAGCGCTGCTGCATACAAATGCAGCCATCCTTGGAGGTCAATCCATTTCATCTGTGAGCAAGGCTCTTAATTGAGCTAAAATGCATAAGGAAAGGAAGGAATTTTCTGTGTGCTGACACCAAGATCTCGAAATAAATGCTCGGCTGTTTCCTGAAATTGGGCTTCAGTGCTGCTTTTTTGCTGTGTGTCCTGTTGAATCACGTATATATATATATATATATATATCACGGATTAACTCATCGCTGATCCTCCTCCTCCAGCGAGAATTCACGGCACCACCACAGAGGTAAGTTTATCAAGATTTATTTATTTAGCACACCCAAGTGCAAATACAGGTTAATAGGACGGTCTACGTGTTTCGGCTTCACAGCCTTCTACTGGACCATAGAGTCCCACCATCTAGAACGTCTTCTTAAAGTGCACAAGTGCTCGATCCTTTTTTACTTTGTACTGCTCTCATGCAGCTAGACTGTGCATCCCCATATACAAATAATGGCAATCAATGTCATCATTTTACAACTAATGTTTTTTTGTGTTTTAAGAAACAGTACAAAGATATGAAAAAAGTGCATAATATTACCTAGATCATGTACATTTGTATGTTCACATTTTTTTTAAAATATATATATATATGAGCTAAGTATAACTCCCGCAATGCACTGCTGATGACATCACATATTACATCACTCATGACATGGTCAGTGACATCACTGATGACATCACTCATGACATCTCAAGTGACATCACTGATGACATCATCCAGTGACTGTGTGTTTCTGTAAAGTTTAAATATGTTTTATATATATAGGCCAAGGTGTATTGAAGAATGAGTGGGTCTATGACTGTCTGAATGGATGATTTAGTAGGTGTGTGACTGACTGTATAAGTGAGTGATTAAACGTGTCTTACTGAATGCATGGGTTAGTGACTAAACTGTGTGAATGTCTGTCAGTCTGTCTGTTGGTGTGTAAGCAGTTGCATGGGTTGGTGAGTAGCTACATGAGTGTCTATATGGGTTATTGATTGCTTGTCTGAGTATCTGTATGGGTGCCTGAGTGTCTGTGTGGGTAGGTGGGGTGTGTGTGACTCACTGCATTGATGTGTGAGTGGGTGATTCACTGGGTGTATGGGTTCAAGAGTGCATCTGTGAGGGGTTGTATGGGTGGGTGAGTGTGTGTATGGCTGTGTTGGTGAGTGAATGGATGTCTCAGTGGTACATGGGTGAGTAACTACATATGTGAAAGGCAGTATATGTGAGTGCTGGAGTATATAAATGACTATATGTGAGAGTGAGTGATTGTGAGAGTGGCTGTGTGGATGAGTGTGTGCTTGTGTCAGTGATTGTATAAGAGAGTAAGTATGTGTTAGTATCTGTGTGAATAAGTGAGGTGGTGTGTGTATAACTGTATAGGTAAGTAAATAGGAGTGTGATTGATTCTTTGCATGACTAACTAGCTGTGTAAGTAACTCTATGGGTGAGTGGCGGTGTGTGAGTGTCTGTATAGGTGTATGAGTGCATATGATAGTGGCTGTATTGATGAGTGACTGCATGTATGAGTGACTGTATGGGTGAGTGAGTGGATGTGTGTGTTGACCTAGGAATCAGTGAGTGGGTATGTAGTAACTGGTATTGGTATGTCTATGGTTTCGAGAATGGCAGTCGGTATTTTAGAGTGGGTGTATCAAAGGTTATATTAGGCTGTGAGGAGGTGCATCAGAGGATCACGTGGATGATGTCATCAGTGATGTCATCAGTGATGTCATTTGAGATGTCATCAGTGATGTCACTGACCATGTCATGAGTGATGTAATATGTGATGTCATCAGCAGTGCATTGCGGGGGCGCGAGTTATACCTGGCTCAACTAACTATAACGGCCGAATTTCTCTGGTTTTGTACGAGTGAAATGTCCAACTAACTATAACGTCCCTGAAACCTGTGGTTTTTTCAGTGAATTTCAATGGGTTTTTAAATGCTAATTTTTAACTATAACGCCCCTGAAACCTATGGTTTTTTCAGTAAATATCAAAGGATTTTTAAATGATAATTTCTAACTATAACATCCTTGAAACCTATGGTTTTTTCCAGTGAATTTCTAAGGTTTTTTAAATGCTAATTTCTAACTATAACGTCCCTAAAACCTGTGGTTTTTTCAGTGAATTTCAAAGGTTTTTTAAATGCTAATTTCTAACTATAACGTCTCTGAAACCTTTGTTTTTTTCAGTGAATTTCAAAGGTTTTTTAAATGCTAATTTCTAACTATGCCTACAGAGGTAGGACATGTGCAGAAAGAGGAAGAAAGGCACAGAAAGAAGCAAGAGAAATGCAGAAAGAGGCAACAGAAGTCCAGAAAGATGAAGAAAAGTGCAGAAAGAAGCATGACATATGCAGAAAGAACCAACAGAGGTGCAGAAAGAGGCCTTGTTGCAAAGTCATCCTGTGCCCCCAACTTTTTGCTGACTGGTACTGGTGGTAACTGACAGTGCTATGCTGAAAGACACTTAGAAAACAGTGAAAACAGTGAAAACACCTACATACACTAGGGTACACTATGGGTTGGGGTACCCCTGTGATTGGCATGACCTCCCCTGTAAAGCCCTAGTACATAATAGGGCAGGGGGATTAAAACTACCTCTAACTCAGAGGTGCAGAAAGAGGCAAGAGCAGTGCAGAAAGAACCACAGAGGTGCTGAAAGAGGCACGAAGGGTGCAGAAAGGGCAAGTGAGTGCAGAAAGAGGCAAGAGAGGTGCACAAAGAGGCCAGAGAGGTACAGAAAGAGGCAGGAAGGGTGCAGAAAGAAAAAAGAGAAGTGCAGAAAGAGGCAAGAGAATTGCTGAAAGAAGCAACAGAGCTGTAGAAAGAAGCAAGAGAAGTGCAAAAGGAGGTAAGTGAGGTGCAGAAAGAAGCTAGAGAGGCACAGAAAGACCTAACAGAGGTGCAAAAAGAGGCAAGAGGGGTGCAAACAAAGGTGGGAGAGGTGCACAAAGAGGCAAGAGAGGTACAGAAAGAGGCAGGAGGGGAGCAGAAAGAAGGAAGAGAAGTACAGAAAGAAGCAACAGAAGTGCTGAAAGAGGCGCAAACGGTGCAGAAAGAGCAAGAGAAGTGTAGAAAAAAGCAACAGAGGTACAGAAAGAGGCAAGAGAGGTACAGAAACAGGCAGGAAAGGTGCAGAAAGAGGGAAAAGGGGTGCAAAAAGAAGCAAGAGGGGTGCAGAAAGAGAAAAGAGGGGTGCAGAAAGAGGCAAGAGGGGTGCAGAAAAATTTGTCAATACTCAACTCAAAACCTATTTGGAGGAAGCAAATTTGCTCCACTCAAATCAATCTGGTTTCAGAGCCCAACATTCTACAGAATCTGCCCTATTGTACACGGCCGAAACCCTAAGAGCAGCTCTCGATCAAGGGAAAAGAGCAGTCCTGGTGTTGTTGGACCTGTCGGCTGCTTTCGACATGGTCTCACACGCTATTCTTTTAGACCGTCTCGCATCTTTTAGCATCTCTGGCACTGTCCTAGCCTGGATAAAGAACTTCCTGCAAGATCGCAGACAAGTGATCACACTAGGCAAATACAACTCACAAGAAAAAGCACTGCTCTCTGGTGTACCCCAGGGTTCGAGTCTTAGCCCTACCCTCTTTAATGCCTACATGGCCCCACTGATTAGGCTGATATCGTCCTTCAATATAGAGACTATCTCATATGCGGACGATACGCAGCTAATTCTGGTCTTAGACAATAACACCACTCAGGCAGAAGAAAATCTCCGCCTGTGCCTTACCGCTACTTTCAACTGGATGAATTCTAACCATCTTAAGTGTAATTCCGAAAAACTGAAATTCTACCTTTAGGCCAAGAATTTTTTTCTCTCCGAAGCACTGGTGGCCAGTGAATACCACCCCTCCCCCAAACACAGTGAACATGGTTAGGAATTTGGGAATAAAATTTGATACGACTCTGTCTTTTAAACAACAATCATTGGCAGTTGCCGGCACCTGTTTTTTTCTTTTTTTTTAAACAGATTTTATTTGTCAAGTTACACATTTATAGCAGGGCTCTGTACCCCAGAGGCATCTGCACAATCAAAGCATATTATACTGACTTTGACATTTTCATCTTAAGGCACAGGAAAATGAAGAGCAATACAAATAAAATCTAACCCCCCCAGTCCACAACCCCCCGATCGCACTGAACACCCATGTTTAGACAGAACCATTATGATAGTATGGTAGGTCTATCAATCGAAAGTCCCAATCACACAGTACCCCCTTAATCCTACCAATGGAAGAGGAATCATGGTAGGTGGGGGTCCCTTGCCACTGAGGCCGGCTCTAGCAGCAGTCCACGATAGTCCGCCCACCTTTTCCAGATTTTAGAGTGTTTGTGCGGGTACCCTCTGGCAATGAAGATGGGTTTCTCCAGGCCCATACAGAAGTCCAATCCATTCTTCCACGCAGCTACTGAAGGGGCCCTCGGTGCCTTCCACGCCCTTGCTATATCCCTTTCGCCAGAGTAAGGCCCAACTGCAATAAGTGGCGTTTGTAGATGTTACCTCCTATCCCCTCCATGACATGTAACAGAGCAAGTTTCGGCAAGCGGGGGAGATCCCAACCCAATACTTCTGATAAACATGTAATAACCCCCCTCCAGTAGCGATCCAAGGAGAGACAATGCCAAACAGTATGTATTAGTGTGCCCTCCTCCCGATTACATCTAAGGCACACAGGAGAGGCAATCAGCCCCACCCTCCACAAACGTACCCATGTAAAGTAAACCATATGCAAATATTTAAACTGGATGAGGCGCAGCCGTACTGCTGTGGCCGCCCCTTACGGAGCAGCCAGGGCCTCCGTCCAGTCCTCCTCATCTAAGGGACCCACATTGCCCTCCCAATCCCCCCAGAGTTTCTGTAGCGTGGGGGAGCAATGGGTAACTAGGGATTGATAAATCTTGGAGATCTTGCAATCCTGAAGATCTCCCATAAAAACTTTCACCTCTAACGGGCTGAACTCTGCCAAGGACTCCAGGCCCTCCAGGCTGGGGGACAGGGCATGCCGAAATTGAAGGTACTGATAGAATTGGGATTTCGGCATGTGAAATTCTTTCTGAAGGTCCTGGAAGGATTTCAGAACCAGTCCCCTCATGACATCTCCCAAGACAGAGATACCTATATGATCCCACCCCCAGAATCCTGGCAGGGCCGCCAGCTGCGGCAATCGCCCATTATTCCAGAGGGGAGTCTCCCGTGTCAGTGTATTCCACCACCCCATCCCCACAGCGCCTGCCTCCAGCCGGCACCTGTTTTTACATCATAAAGAGCCTAAAGAAATTCTTTGATCTGCTTCCCATTTCAGCACGACAGACAGTTGCCGTTGCCCTAATTACATCCAGGCTGGACTATTGTAACAGCCTCTATGCAGGTACCAATAAGGCAGTACTACACAAGCTTCAAATGGTCCAGCATGCTGCAGCACGTTTAGTGCTGAAGTGGCCTAGGAGATCATCTGCCTCAGCGGCGTTAGAAATACTCCACTGGCTGCCAATCCATAAACGTGTTCTGTTCAAGGTCCTCATCATCACTTTTAGGGCATTCCATTCCTTGGGCCCTCAATATCTCAGAACAAAATTCCAGCATTAGACCCCCTCCCAGTCTAAGATCATCAAATGCCAATCTGTTGAAAATGCCAGCTTTTAGATTGGCATCAAAGGGAGGAAAATTGCTCACAGTGATAGGCTCAAAGGCATGGAATAAACTTCCTCTACAGCTCCGCCAGATTACATCCGAGTCCCACTTTAGGAAGGCCCTAAAAACTGGATTTTCAGTGCATCAGACACTCTCTGCAAGACTCTGATCTGACTCCTCTTTCTTATTGTTAGCAGTTAACCAGTTTTTGCCTCCGTCTCTGGTTTCCGCTTAGCGCCATGATGCTCCTCGGAGTGACAGTTGCGCTCTACAAATGAGCTATTACATTACATTACATTTACATTACAGAAAGAAGCAAGAGCAGTGCAGAATGAACCAACAGAGGTGCAAAAAGAGGCAAGAGAGGTACAGAAAGAGGCAGGAGGGGTGCAGAAAGAAGGAAAAGAAGTGCAGAAAGAGGCAAGAGAATTGCTGAAGGAAGCAACAGAGGTATAGAAAGAAGCAAGAGAAGTGCAGAAAGAGGCAAGTGAGGTGGAGAAAGAAGCAAGAGGAGTGCAGAAAGAACCAACAGAGGTGCAAAAAGAGGCAAGAGGTGTGCAGAAAAAGGTAGGAGGGATGCACAAAGAGGCAAGTGAGGTACAGAAAGAGGCAGGAGGGGTGCAGAAAGAGGCAAGAGAATTGCTGAAAGAAGCAACAGAGGTGTAGAAAGAAGCAAGAAAAGTGCAGCAAGAGGCAAGTGAGGTGCAGAAAAAAGCAAGAGCAGTGCAGAAAGAACCAACAGAGGTGCAGAAAGAGGCGTGAAGGGTGCAGAAAGAGCAAGAGAAGTGCAGAAAGAGGCAACATAGGTGCAAAAAGAGGCAAGAGGGGTGCAGAAAAAGGTAGGAGAGGTGCACAAAGAGGCAAGAGAGATGCAGAAAGAGGCAGGAGGGGTGCAGAAAGAAGGAAGAGAAGTACAGAAAGAAGCAACAGAGGTGCTTAAAGAGGTGTGAACGGTGCGGAAAGAGCAAGAGAAGTGCAGAAAAAAGCAACAGAGGTACAGAAAGAGGCAAGAGAGGTGCAGAAACAGGTAGGAAAGGTGCAGAAAGAGGGAACAGGGGAACAGTGGTGCAGAAAGAGGCTAGAGGAGTGCAGAAAGAGGCAAGAGCAGTGCAGAATGAACCAACAGAGGTGCAAAAAGAGGCAAGAGGGGTGCAGAAAGAGGTAAGAGAGGTGCAGAAAGAGGCAGGAGAGGTACAGAAAGAGGCAGGAGGGGTGCAGAAAGAAGGAAGAGAAGTGCAGAAAGAGGCAAGAGAATTGCTGAAAGAAGCAACAGAGGTGTAGAAAGAAGCAAGAGAAGTGCAGAAAGAAACAACAGAGGTCCTGAAAGATGCCTGAAGGGTGCAGAAAGAGCAAGAGAAGTGCAGAAAGAGGCAACAGAGGGACAGAAAGAGGCAAGAGGCGTGCAGAAAGAAGGAAGAGAAGTGCAGAAAGAAGCAACAGAGGTGCTGAAAAAGGCACGAAGGGTGCAGAAAGAGGCAAGACAAGTGCAGAAAGAAGCAACAGAGGTACAAAAAGAGGTAAGAGAGTTGCACAAAGAGGGAAGACAGGTGCAGAAAGAGGCAAGATGTGTGCAGAAACAGGCAATAGAAGTGCAGAAAGAGGCAAGAGAATTGCTGAAAGAAGCAACAGAGGTGTAGAAAGAAGCAAGAAAAGTGCAGAAAGAGGCAAGTGAGATGCAGAAACAGGCAAGAAATGTATAGAAAGAGGGAAGACGAGTGCAGAAAGAGACAACAGGGGTGCAGAGAGAAGGAAGTCAGATGCAGAAAGAAGCATGGAAAGTGCAGAATGAAGCAACAGGGGTGCAGAAAGAGGCAAGAGAAGTGCAGAAAGAGGTAAGAGAGTTGCAGAAACAGGCAAAAGAGGTACAGAAAGAGGGAACAGAGGTGCAGACAGAGGCAAGAGAGGTGCAGAAACAGGTAAAAGGGGTGCAGAAAGAGGCAAGAGGGGTGCAGAAATTTGCAAGAGAGGTACAGAAAGAAGCAAGAGCAGTGCAAAAGAACCAACAGAGGTGCAAAAAGAGGCAAGTGAGGTGCCGAAGGAGGCAAGAGAACTGCAGAAAGAGGCAAGAAAGTTGCAGACACAGGCAAAAGGGGTGCAGAAAGAGGGAACAGGTGGGCAGACTGAGGCAAGAGAGGTGCAGAAAGAGGGAAGAGGGGTGCAGAAAAAGGCAAGAGGGATGCAGAAATTTGAAACAGAGGTGCAGGAAGAAGCCAGAGCAGTGCAGAACGAACCAACAGAGGTGCAGAAAGAGGCAAGAGGGGTACAGAAAGAGGCAAGTGAAGTGCAGAACGAAGCAAAAGAGGTGCAGAAAGAACCAACAGAGGTGGAAAGGGGTAGGAGAAGTGCACAAAGAGGCAAGAGGGGTACAGAAAGAGGCAGGAGGGGTGCAGAAAGAGGAAGAGAACTGCAGAAAGAAGCAACAGAGGTGCAAAAAGAGGCAAGTGAGGTGCAGAAAGAAGCAAGATAGGTACAGAAAGAAGCAATAGAAGTGCAGAAAGAGGGAAGAGGGGTGGAGAGAGAGGCAAGAGGGGTGCAGAAAGAAGCAAGACAGGTACAGAAAGAAACAAAAGAAGTACAGAAAGAAGGAACAGAGGTGCAGAAAGAAGCAAAAAGGATGCAGAAAGACGTAAGAGGGGTACAGAAAAAGGCAAGAGAGGTACAGAAAGAGGGAAGAAGGGTGCAGAAAGAGGCAAGAAGGGTACAGAAAGAAGCAAATGAGGTGCAGAAAGAGGCAACAGACGTACAGAAAGAGGGAAGAGAGGTGCAGAAAGAAGCAACAGAAATGCAGAAATAGGCAAGAGAGGCGCAGAAGGAAGCAAGAGTGGCTTGCACACCATTAGTACCAATTTAACACCCACATTTAGCAATAAGTAACAGGTGACCATTCTAGGCTTGCAAAGAGCCTTCCACCACGCTGTAACACTTGTTGCTGTATTTTTGGTAATGTTTGAGCCGTTTGAGCTAGAAACAAGGCTTTTTTTGTTCAAATCTGACGATTATAGAGCAGATGATGAATTATGTGGCTAATGCAGAAAATGTATAATTGTGCGAAAGCCGCCAAACAGTCGCATAATTCCAGTGGCCCTGCTCATACCTCGGACTAGGTCCACAAGTGCTCCTTCTTTTTTTCGTCTCATTGAGTTTATAGTTTAGCTTCTATAGAAATGAGAAAGACTAAACCTGAGGTTACCACTCCACAACACAGACTATCATACCACATAATTACTCTCCATAACACATAATCCCACTCTACATAATTCCTATACACTAAATACCACATACTTTCTATCCGCATTATTTCACTGCACAACATACCACATAATAATTCCACTACACATAACATACATCCACTCCACTCCACTCCAAAAAACATTAGTAAAAAACTTTTACATTTACAGCGCCAATAGCTCTAACTCCCGCAAATGCGAAACCTATTACATTGCAAACACTTCTTTAACTAGTAGTCGCGTTTGCAGAGTGGTGAAGAAAGGGTGCTGGGCCTCCAACCAGCGCTCAGGAATTCCGCTGCGTAGGACTTACAGGAGGTACCAAGAGGGCTTCTTGGCCCACAAAGTCCCTCAGGAGTAAATTGGACTTCATCCCCCATCCCGTAGTCTGCCAGGAGGCGCGTTTGCAGAGTGGTGGGGAAAGGGGGCATGACCTCCGAAAACGTCTTAACAATCCCACTGTGTGGGACTTACTGGAGGTAACAAGAGGGGTAGTTGGCCCCAAGGACATCCTTGGGGGCCAACTACCCCTCCTATTACCTCCAGTAAGTCCCACACAGCAGGATTGCTAAGTTCTCATAGCAGGCCACGCCCCCTTTGCCCACCACTCTGCAAACACGCTCCCTGGCACGCTCTTGGATGGGGATTGAAGTCCCCTTCACTGCTGGGGGTCCTTTAGGGGCCAACTAGCCTACCTCTTACCTCCAGTAAGCCCCACACAGTGGGATTTCTGAGAGGTGGACACAGGCCACGCCCCCTTTCTCCACCACTCTTCAAACGCGCCTCCTGGCGCACTCTTGGTTAGTGGACGAAGTCCCATTTCCTCCTGAGGGTCCCTGGGGGCCAGCTAGCCCTCCTGTTACCTCCATTAAGCCCCATACAGCTACGTTGCTGAGAGTGCTCAAAGGCCATGCCCCCTTTTTACACGACTCTGCAAACGCGACTTCTGGCGCACTGCTGCTTGGGGGATGAAGTCCTCTATAGTCCTGAGGTCCTCAGGACACAAGAGGACCTCATCGCCCCACCAGCAATGTGCCAAGAGGCCCGTTTGCAGAGTGGTGTAAAAAGGGGCATGGCCTCCGACCACCTCTCAGCAAACCCACTGTGTGGGGCTTACTGGAGGTACCTGGTGGGCTAGTTGGCCCCTAAGGACCCATAAGATTCTAGGGGACTTACTCCCCCAGCCCAAAACACGCCAGGAGGCACGTTTGCAGTGGTGCAGGAAGGGAGCAGGGCCTCCGGCGAGATGCCGGCTTCTGTTTTTTTTTTCTTTTGTTAGAAGGGGGACTGTGTGGCCCCCCTTCTCTTAACCCCATCCCCCAGGGCCTAAGCATTTTTTAATTAAAAAAAACAGGAATGGGGCTGTGGCCCCCCTTCCCTGGGCCACTACTGGCCTCAGGGACCCCAACCCCCAGTGCCTGGCCTCGTTATTTTCATTTATTTTTGCCAAGAAGGGGGCCGCGTGGCCCCCCTCGCCTGGGCCACTTCTGGCCCCGGGGACCCCATACCCTGGGGCCTGGCCAGCATGCTTTTTTTTAGGAGGGGGGCCGCGTGGCCCCCCACCTGAGGCCAATTATGGCCCTGGTGACCCCATCCCCCGAGGCCGGCCTTCCAGTTTTTTTTGTTTTTAATTTATGAAATTAAAGGGGAGGGGGCCACTTATGGCCCCGGGGACCCCATCCCCGGGTCCTGGCCCTCCCAACTCTTTAGAGCGCTGGGGAGGTGGTGGTCCCCGGGGGTCCGCAACAGAACCCCATATGTAAATATTTATCGCCCCAGGGAGGTGGTGGTTCCCGGGGCGTGTGGGGGGCTCGAGCCCCCCACACATTTTTTTTTAACTCAGAGCCCCGGGGAGATGGTGGTCCCCGTGGCTGTGGGGGGGCTGCGTGCCCCCACTACATAATTGGGCATTGCCCCCGGGACCTGGCCCACCCGGGGGCTTAAGGAAAACAAAG
Organism: Calotriton arnoldi; assembly: GCA_963921515.1. Classification (NCBI taxonomy): domain Eukaryota; kingdom Metazoa; phylum Chordata; class Amphibia; order Caudata; family Salamandridae; genus Calotriton; species Calotriton arnoldi. The sequence continues at coordinate 961,300 of CAWUFW010001896.1, forward strand.
CGCGGGAGCCCACGCTTTGTTTTTTTTATTTTTTTCTCAGCCGGATCGTGCACCCAGCGCGAATTTGGCTGATTTTTTGGGGGAAAAAAATTGCTTTTTTTGGCCCTGGGGGTACTTGTGGGACCCTCTTAGCAGGCCTAGTGGGTTAGGGTGTTTCTACCCTGCCCCCTTTTCTTGTTTTTTACCATTTTTGTACTGTTTTCTTGTGACTCGGTTACCGAGTCACAAGATGGCTGCCAACACATTCTGGTTTGGAGTGTTGGCAGCCAATCAGACGTCAGCTCGTGCTCGGGAGGAGTCGTGACTCCTCCTCGGTGCTCAGATATATAAATTGTTATTTTTTTAATTTCTCAGCAACTACTGAACGGCTTTACACCATTTAAAAAAAGCACGCTTTCTGGACCACGAGCTACCTTTTTGCCAAATTTGGTGTAATTCCGTTCAGCAGATCGGGCTGTAGCCGTGTCTAAAGTTCCTATGGAAAATAACATGGGAAAAACGCGTTCTGGGACCCCCTTTTTTCTCTGCCCCCGCTTGATGAATCACCCCGAAACTTTCAAGACAGTAGCTGACCTGAGTGAACTATTAGTTTTGAGAATTTCGCGAACATTCGTCAAATGGCGCTAGAGATATTGGCAAAAGAAAAAACGCTTTTTGAATAGAAACAAGGTCCTAACTATAACTACCTGCTGGTGACCGCCAGTAGGTAATATATAATTGAAAATGAGGGCACATAAATGGACACTAAGCATAGTTGGCCGTAAATGGACTTAAATGAACTATTTAAAAAAAATCACATAGAAAAATGAGCACTTTTACATCACTTATAAACTTGATTTTTCACAAGTTTTTATAAATGTTAAACTACACTAACCACAATGCACTTAGGAGAAAACAGGAAGTAACTGTGTGCAAATAGAAATAAAAGATGTCTTTTTCTATGTTACACTATCCCGTGAACCAGCCTTGCGTTAAGGCGAAACGCGTTGGGCATGGCGATCATTTAAAATAAAACCGCCTTGATTCCTCTATACGAGTGAGTGCGTTTCTATCATTTTGCCGCGAGGCAAAAATCCTGTTTTCATAAAATACCGGCGTGGCTCTGCCTGAAGAAACGCACCGCCCCATCTAAGAGCGCCGGCGTCGAACAAGAGGGCTACATTGTGGCAAGATTTTCTGAGACGCAAGGCTGCCATCACAACCAAGAAACTCTGCAACACGCGAAAGGATTATTGAACAAAACGAGAGGATCGCAAGACACAGACAAGCGGCTGCTCGGAATACTAAGGCGTTGGACTGCAGAGATCCTAACCGGAGGGTGGAGGACTTCGTTGCAAGCCATTAGCGGGTAAGAGCTACCGCGCAAATTTAATCCTTTCTTCATCCTTTTTGAAAATTGCAAATTAGCAAAACAGAGTAAATGTGACAAAAGGGGCCCCCGCACGACATTGGACTAACACATAGTCGCTTTCCTGCAACAAATCATTAAGACACTGAGGTGCCAAAAGACAATTGTAAGGAAGTTGCACGAACTAAAAACAAAGACGGCAAAGCAGCAGCTAAGAGAAGGCAACAGTTCTTACAAGTGAGAGGGAAAGAGGGACTCGTATAACAAGCGGTTAAATCATATTTTAAACAAATAGACAATATATTCGCCATGGAAAAACGAGAGGCAAAACGCAATGCAGAAATGTCGGAGATATTTGTAACTGCAGGCTCACAACGAATGGAGAGAGGTCAAATAACAACAACGAGCAACACTAAAGAAAAACTAAGATATTGGGAGAGACTTTCTAAAAAAGAAATCAATAAATGGTGGGAACTGATAACGTTACAAAAATATGTTGAAGTAAAAGAATCCCCAGAGGCCTCCGCCTCATGTTAATGCCAAGCCAACAAGACACGAGTGGGGAATTATTACAAGAATGGGGAGAACACTTACTGGAATCATCCATGGGCTTAATCCTAATCCTAATAAAACATATTGAAAAGGCTTTAAAAGAAATACGAAAGGAATTAAAAGAACTAGAAGAAGAAATAGATAAAATGAACCTAGCAGAGGATTTGGAGAAACTTAAATCTGACATAACAAAAAATCTGGAAAACATGAGGACAGAGTGAAACAACAAAAACAACATAAGTTTCAACGAGACAAAACAGATTTTGAAGAAGGTAGAATTTTCACCTTTGGTAGGCAATATGAAGCACGGAAAGGCAAAGCACAATTGGAAATTACAAATAGAGAATTTTCAAGTTATGATTCTCTCGCTAGTACAGACACAAGTGAAAACGAAGGAGCCCCACAAGTGGCAATAGATAATCGAAAAAATACCAACTTTTAACCGAAATGAGGATGGCATTAGAACAACAGAACAAAAACAATCAACCAAAAAGAGAGGGAGGCAGAGGCCGGGGAAGAGGACCAAGAGGAAGACAAGAAGAGGTCAGAGAGGTAAGGGAGGAACCAAGAATGGACACATGGTCCAGAGATCGTCTGAGACAGCCCAAGAAATAGAAATAGTAGAATCAAGTTCACAAGAACTAAATATCATCAACCTCTCAGAGAAAATTTTAACTGATACTGAAAATGAAGTTCTCAAGAAGGGCTTGAATTTCTGTCCCACCTCGCATCTGGACATAGCACAAACTAGAATAGATGTATATAAATATATAAGAAAGATTAAATTAGCAAAAATATATGCAGAAAAAACATCTATAAAACATCAAGTAAAAACACCATCACCAATCAGTACTCTCTTGGTTGAAGATGTTCAAGGTTTGGAAACTTTATTGACAATGGGTGCAGTAACAACATCACAGGAAACAGAGGCACTAAGTGAACTAAAAGAGTTACAATCGCCAGTAGGGGCAGGTGAAAGTGGACTTAAATCAAAATCAAAATATTACCCACATTTACCACCAGGTAACAAGATAGATCTCTTTCATGAGGCAATAATAGATGATCTTTATAAAATCAGAAATACGAAAATTAAGGACAATTTATCGAAACATCAAAGAGAAGCGCTAAATACATTACAACAGGACAAGTCTATTGAAATAAAACCCGCAGATAAGGGCGGTAACATCGTCATCCTCGACAAAAGAGATTATATTGCCGAAGTCAACAGACAATTGATGGATGTGGAATGTTATAATCAACTAACAAGTGATCCCACAATAGAAATTCAGAACAAATTGACTTCATACCTACAACATTGGTTTGAAAAAGGATTAATAGACGAGGAAGAACGAAAATATCTCAGCCACAATCATCCAACCTTGGCAACATTCTATTGCTTACCTAAAATACATAAAAGCAAAGTTAATCCACCGGGGAGACCAATCGTCTCTGCAAATAACTCGTTACTCGAACCGATTTCAAATTACATTGATCACTTCTTGTCACCCCTTGTCAAAGATCTCAGTTCTTACCTACAAGACACCACAGATCTCCTACGGAAATTAGAAGGAGTCTCATGGCAGTCAACTTACAAATTATAGTGACCATGGATGTGATCTCGTTATATACGAACATTGAACACTCCATAGGGACCGAGGCATGTAAATACTTCTTAGATAAAAGAAACATCCAGTATCATCAACATAACATTATGTTAAGTGAGATGATTTCTTTATGCCTGAACAACAACATCTTTTTATTTAATAAACAAATCTATAAACAAATAAAAGGATGTGCCATGTGTTTCTCCTTTTCGCCTAATTATGCTAATCTAACAATGGGATGGTTCGAACAAAAACTGGCATGGACCTCAGAAAATGATGATTTCATGGAAAAGACCATAACATGGCTACGCTTCATAGATGACCTCCTGATCATTTGGGATGGTACTGAATTGGAATTCAAAAGTTATTTTGATAAACTAAACAACAATGAGTCAAAATTAAAATTTACTTTTGAAATTAGTGCAAGAAAAGTAACCTTCCTGGATACAGACATCTGTGTGGAAAATAATTCCCTTCATACAACGTTACATCGCAAGACAACAGCCACCAATACGATATTACATGGTGAAAGCTTCCATAATGAATCATTAAAATGGAGCATCCCATATGGGGAATTTTTAAGACTAAGGAGGAATTGCTCAGCTGATATTGAATTCACCAAACACAGTAAACAAACAAGTGACAGATTTCAGAAACGTAAATACCCCAGAAAAGCAATTGAAAAAGTCTACAAAGAGTATTAAACCAACAGCGAGGGATATACTCAACAAAACTTCAAGAAAAAATGATCCAGATAAACTTTCAACTATAAGACTGATAACAACATTCAGTGCAGAAAACAAGAGCCTGAAGAAAATCATCAAAAAGCACTGGGGAATTTTACTGTTGGATCCAACTTTAACAAAAATCATTGGTGATCATCCTAATGTGACATATCGCAGGGCTAAAAACATTGGAGATAAAATTATGCATAGCCATTTCCAGGAAGCACCAATAACAACGTGGCTGCAAAGAGAAGGCTTCTGGCCATGCAAACAATGCAAGGTGTGTAAGATTGCAACACATAAACGAGAAATTGACATCAAAAAGGGCACCAAATTGAAAATTAAGCAACATCTCACCTGCAAAAGTAACTATGTAATTTATATGGTGGAGTGTCCATGCAAGTTGCGATACATCGGAAGCACAATCTTCGAAGTAAAAAAGAGAATTCTCGAACATGTTCGAGCCACGAAACATAAGGATCGAACAAATGCCATTGCAAGGCATATGGAAACAAATCATGAAGGCAAATGGGAATCCTTAAAATATTGGGCCCTAGAACAAATCCCACAATCGGAGAGGGGTGGCGACCGGAAAAAGATTCTGCGACAAAAAGAATCAAGACACATAGTGGCATTCAGAACTTTAGATCCGAGAGGTCTCAACCAAAATGAAGAACTTTATGTACACCTCCAATAAACCATTCAAAGAAATGAAAGATAACAAAGGAAAAAAGAAAAATATAAAAACAATTTAAGGGAAAAAAACTCACTAGAGAATTGAAAAGAAAGACATAAAGAAAAAGAAATGAAGAAAATAAAGAACGTGTGAGCTACAGAAACAAGTCATCGCCAAGAATGGGTTAAATTTGCTGCCATTCAAAAAAATGCTCACTGGAGAGCAATAATTGAAAATGAGGGCACATAAATGGACACTAAGCATAGTTGGCCGTAAATGGACTTAAATGAACTATTTTAAAAAAATCACATAGAAAAATGAGCACTTTTACATCACTTATAAACTTGATTTTTCACAAGTTTTTATAAATGTTGAACTACACTAACCACAATGCACTTAGGAGAAAACAGGAAGTAACTGTGTGCAAATAGAAATAAAAGATGTATTTTTCTATGTTACACTATCCCGTGAACAAGCCTTGTGTTAAGGCGAAACGCGTTGGGCATGGCGAACATCTAAAATAAAACCGCCTTGATTCCTGTATATGAGTGAGTGCGTTTCTATCATTTTGCCGCGAGGCAAAAATCCTGTTTTCATATATATATATATATTTTTTTTTTAAACGTTGTGCCCATGCACAAGAGCGCACTCGAGACCAGCGCTGATGGTGGCACATCTTTATTCAGGTAGAATCGCTGTCATCAAGAGGGTAAGTACAACAAAGTAGCAGTGTTAAGACTCCGCAATGGAGCAGTGTGGGGGTTGATTTTGAGCCGCTACATTCAGAGGGGCCCATCCAGGGTTGAATGCATCAAGACTCGCAGTAGAGAGATTGTGACTATAGACATTGTGACAGACTGCAAGTCCCAGAATTCAGTTGGGACTGACCTTACAGTTGATTGGCCCATTGGAGGGCGTATTAGGTCAAATGGATGCAGGTGTGTTGGACTGCAAGCTGCGGTGTTATACCAGGAAGAAGGGAGCCATTCCCGAAACGCGTCGTATTTTAAACACTGCTAATGCTGTACTTACCCTCTTGATGACAGCGGTTCTACCTGAATAAAGATGTGCCACCATCAGCGCTGGTCTCGAGTGCGCTCTTGTACATGGGCACAATGATTTTCAAAATTTCACGCGGCCACCCAGCCGCGGAGAGCAGCACCACCCCGATGATTGGGAAAGGAGGCCGTGAGGCTTCGCATTTGCGGAGTCTTTTGGAGCAGCGTGGGGTTGATTTTGAGCCGCTACATTCAGAGGGGCCCATCCAGGGTTGAATGCATCAAGACTCGCAGTAGAGAGATTGTGGCTATAGACATTGTGACACACTGCAAGTCCCAGAATTCAGTTGGGACTGACCTTACAGTTGATTGGCCCATTGGAGGGCGTGTTAGGTCAAATGGATGCAGGTGTGTTGGACTGCAAGCTGCGGTGTTATACCAGGAAGAAGGGAGCCATTCCCGAAACGCGTCGTATTTTAAACACTGCTAATGCAGTACTTACCCTCTTGATGACAGCGGTTCTACCTGAATAAAGATGTGCCACCATCAGCGCTGGTCTCGAGTGCGCTCTTGTGCATGGGCACAATGTTTTTCAAAATTTCACGCGGCCGCCTAGCCGCAGAGAGCAGCACCACCCCGATGATTGGGAAAGGGGGCCGTGAGGCTTCGCATTTGCGGAGTCATTTGGAGCAGCGTGGGGGTTGATTTTGAGCCGCTACATTCAGAGGGGCCCATCCAGGGTTGAATGCATCAAGACTCGCAGTAGAGAGATTGTGGCTATAGACATTTGACACACTGCAAGTCCCAGAATTCAGTTGGGACTGACCTTACAGTTGATTGGCCCATTGGAGGGCGTGTTAGGTCAAATGGATGCAGATGTGTTGGACTGAAAGCTGCGGTGTTATACCAGGAAGAAGGGAGCCATTCCCGAAACGCGTCGTATTTTAAACACTGCTAATGCTGTACTTACCCTCTTGATGACAGCGGTTCTACCTGAATAAAGATGTGCCACCATCAGCGCTGGTCTCGAGTGCACTCTTGTGCATGGGCACAATGTTTTTCAAAATTTCACGCGGCCGCCCAGCCGCGGAGAGCAGCACCACCCCGATGATTGGGAAAGGGGGCCATGAGGCTTCGCATTTGGCGGAGTCTTTTGGAGCAGCGTGGGGGTTGATTTTGAGCCGCTACATTCAGAGGGGCCCATCCAGGGTTGAATGCATCAAGACTCGCAGTAGAGAGATTGTGGCTATAGACATTGTGACACACTGCAAGTCCCAGAATTCAGTTGGGACTGACCTTACAGTTGATTGGCCCATTGGAGGGCGTGTTAGGTCAAATGGATGCAGGTGTGTTGGACTGCAAGCTGCGGTGTTATACCAGGAAGAAGGGAGCCATTCCCGAAACACGTCGTATTTTAAACACTGTTAATGCTGTACTTACCCTCTTGATGACAGCGGTTCTACCTGAATAAAGATGTGCCACCATCAGCGCTGGTCTCGAGTGCGCTCTTGTGCATGAGCACAATGTTTTTCAAAATTTCACGCGGCCGCCCAGCCGCGGAGAGCAGCACCACCCCGATGATTGGGAAAGGGGGCCGTGAGGCTTCGCATTTGCAGAGTCTTTTGGAGCAGCGTGGGGTTGATTTTGAGCCCCTACATTCAGAGGGGCCCATCCAGGGTTGAATGCATCAAGACTCGCAGTAGAGAGATTGTGGCTATAGACATTGTGACACACTGCAAGTCCTAGAATTCAGTTGGGACTGACCTTACAGTTGATTGGCCCATTGGAGGGCGTGTTAGATCAAATGGATGCAGGTGTGTTGGACTGCAAGCTGCAGTGTTATACCAGGAAGAAGGGAGCCATTCCCGAAACGCGTCGTATTTTAAACGCTGCTAATGCTGTACTTACCCTCTTGATGACAGCGGTTCTACCTGAATAAAGATGTGCCACCATCAGCGCTGGTCTCGAGTGCGCTCTTGTGCATGGGCACAATGTTTTTCAAAATTTCACGCGGCCACCCAGCCGTGGAGAGCAGCACCACCCCAATGATTGGGAAAGGGAGCCGTGAGGCTTCGCAATTTCGGAGTCTTTTGGAGCAGTGTGGGGGATGATTTTGAGCCGCTACATTCAGAGGGGCCCATCCAGGGTTGAATGCATCAAGACTCGCAGTAGAGAGTTTGTGGCTATAGACATTGTGACACACTGCAAGTCCCAGAATTCAGTTGGGACTGACCTTACAGTTGATTGGCCCATTGGAGGGCGTGTTAGGTCAAATGGATGCAGGTGTGTTGGACTGCAAGCTGCGGTGTTATACCAGGAAGAAGGGAGCCATTCCCGAAACGCGTCGTATTTTAAACACTGCTAATGCTGTACTTACCCTCTTGATGACAGTGGTTCTACCTGAATAAAGATGTGCCACCATCAGCGCTGGTCTCGAGTGCGCTCTTGTGCATGGGCACAATGTTTTTCAAAATTTCACGCGGCCGCCCAGTCGCGGAGAGCAGCACCACCCCGATGATTGGGAAGGGGGCCGTGAGGCTTCGCATTTGCGGAGTCTTTTGGAGCAGCGTGGGGGTTGATTTTGAGCCGCTACATTCAGCGTGGCCCATCCAGGGTTGAATGCATCAAGACTCGCAGTAGAGAGATTGTGGCTATAGACATTGTGACACACTGCAAGTCCCAAAATTCAGTTGGGACTGACCTTACAGTTGATTGGCCCATTGGAGGGCGTGTTAGGTCAAATGGATGCAGGTGTGTTGGACTGCAAGCTGCGGTGTTATACCAGGAAGAAGGGAGCCATTCCCCGAAACGCGTCGTATTTTAAACACTGCTAATGCTGTACTTACCCTCTTGATGACAGCGGTTCTACCTGAATAAAGATGTGCCACCATCAGCGCTGGTCTCGAGTGCGCTCTTTTGCATGGGCACAGTGTTTTTCAAAATTTCACGCGGCCGCCCAGCCGCGGAGAGCAGCACCACCCCGATGATTGGGAAAGGGGGCCGTGAGGCTCGATTTGCGGAGTCTTTTGGAGCAGCGTGGGGGTTGATTTTGAGCCGCTACATTCAGAGGGGCCCATCCAGGGTTGAATGCATCAAGACTCGCAGTAGAGAGATTGTGGCTATAGACATTGTGACACACTGCAAGTCCCAGAATTCAGTTGGGACTGACCTTACAGTTGATTAGCCCATTGGAGGGCGTGTTAGGTCAAATGGATGCAGGTGTGTTGGACTGCAAGCTGCGGTGTTATACCAGGAAGAAGGGAGCCATTCCCGAAACGCGTCGTATTTTAAACACTGCTAATGCTGTACTTACCCTCTTGATGACAGCGGTTCTACCTGAATAAAGATGTGCCACCATCAGCGCTGGTCTCGAGTGCGCTCTTGTGCATGGGCACAATGTTTTTCAAAATTTCACGCAGCCGCCCAGCCGCGGAGAGCAGCACCACCCCGATGATTGGGAAAGAGGGCCATGAGGCTTCGCATTTGCGGAGTCTTTTGGAGCAGCGTGGGGGTTGATTTTGAGCCGCTACATTCAGAGGGGCCCATCCAGGGTTGAATGCATCAAGACTCGCAGTAGAGAGATTGTGGCTATAGACATTGTGACACACTGCAAGTCCCAGAATTCAGTTGGGACTGACCTTACAGTTGATTGGCCCATTGGAGGGCATGTTAGGTCAAATGGATGCAGGTGTGTTGGACTGCAAGCTGCGGTGTTATACCAGGAAGAAGGGAGCCATTCCCGAAACGCGTTGTATTTTAAACACTGCTAATGCTGTACTTACCCTCTTGATGACAGCGGTTCTACCTGAATAAAGATGTTCCACCATCAGCGCTGGTCTCGAGTGCGCTCTTGTACATGGGCACAATGTTTTCAGAACTTCACGCGGCCGCCCAGCCCCGGAGAGCAGCACCACCCCGATGATTGGGAAAGGGGGCCGTGAGGCTTCGCATTTGCGGAGTCTTTTGGAGCAGCGTGGGGGTTGATTTTGAGCCGCTACATTCAGCGTGGCCCATCCAGGGTTGAATGCATCAAGACTCGCAGTAGAGAGATTGTGGCTATAGACATTGTGACACACTGCAAGTCCCAAAATTCAGTTGGGACTGACCTTACAGTTGATTGGCCCATTGGAGGGCGTGTTAGGTCAAATGGATGCAGGTGTGTTGGACTGCAAGCTGCGGTGTTATACCAGGAAGAAGGGAGCCATTCCCGAAACGCGTCGTATTTTAAACACTGCTAAGCTGTACTTACCCTCTTGATGACAGCGGTTCTACCTGAATAAAGATGTGCCACCATCAGCGCTGGTCTCGAGTGCGCTCTTTTGCATGGGCACAGTGTTTTTCAAAATTTCACGCGGCCGCCCAGCCGCGGAGAGCAGCACCACCCCGATGATTGGGAAAGGGGGCCGTGAGGCTTCGCATTTTGCGGAGTCTTTTGGAGCAGCGTGGGGGTTGATTTTGAGCCGCTACATTCAGAGGGGCCCATCCAGGGTTGAATGCATCAAGACTCGCAGTAGAGAGATTGTGGCTATAGACATTGTGACACACTGCAAGTCCCAGAATTCAGTTGGGACTGACCTTACAGTTGATTAGCCCATTGGAGGGCATGTTAGGTCAAATGGATGCAGGTGTGTTGGACTGCAAGCTGCGGTGTTATACCAGGAAGAAGGGAGCCATTCCCGAAACGCGTCGTATTTTAAACACTGCTAATGCTGTACTTACCCTCTTGATGACAGCGGTTCTACCTGAATAAAGATGTGCCACCATCAGCGCTGGTCTCGAGTGCGCTCTTGTGCATGGGCACAATGTTTTTCAAAATTTCACGCAGCCGCCCAGCCGCGGAGAGCAGCACCACCCCGATGATTGGGAAAGAGGGCCGTGAGGCTTCGCATTTGCGGAGTCTTTTGGAGCAGCGTGGGGGTTGATTTTGAGCCGCTACATTCAGAGGGGCCCATCCAGGGTTGAATGCATCAAGACTCGCAGTAGAGAGATTGTGGCTATAGACATTGTGACACACTGCAAGTCCCAGAATTCAGTTGGGACTGACCTTACAGTTGATTGGCCCATTGGAGGGCATGTTAGGTCAAATGGATGCAGGTGTGTTGGACTGCAAGCTGCGGTGTTATACCAGGAAGAAGGGAGCCATTCCCGAAACGCGTTGTATTTTAAACACTGCTAATGCTGTACTTACCCTCTTGATGACAGCGGTTCTACCTGAATAAAGATGTTCCACCATCAGCGCTGGTCTCGAGTGCGCTCTTGTACATGGGCACAATGTTTTTCAAAATTTCACGCGGCCGCCCAGCCCCGGAGAGCAGCACCACCCCGATGATTGGGAAAGGGGGCCGTGAGGCTTCGCGATTTGCGGAGTCTTTTGGAGCAGCGTGGGGGTTGATTTTGAGCCGCTACATTCAGCGTGGCCCATCCAGGGTTGAATGCATCAAGACTCGCAGTAGAGAGATTGTGGCTATAGACATTGTGACACACTGCAAGTCCCAAAATTCAGTTGGGACTGACCTTACAGTTGATTGGCCCATTGGAGGGCGTGTTAGGTCAAATGGATGCAGGTGTGTTGGACTGCAAGCTGCGGTGTTATACCAGGAAGAAGGGAGCCATTCCCGAAACGCGTCGTATTTTAAACACTGCTAAGCTGTACTTTACCCTCTCTGATGACAGCGGTTCTACCTGAATAAAGATGTGCCACCATCAGCGCTGGTCTCGAGTGCGCTCTTTTGCATGGGCACAGTGTTTTCAAAATTTCACGCGGCCGCCCGGCCGCGGAGAGCAGCACCACCCCGATGATTGGGAAAGGGGGCCGTGAGGCTTCGCATTTGCGGAGTCTTTGGAGCAGCGTGGGGGTTGATTTTGAGCCGCTACATTCAGAGGGGCCCATCCAGGGTTGAATGCATCAAGACTCGCAGTAGAGAGATTGTGGCTATAGACATTGTGACACACTGCAAGTCCCAGAATTCAGTTGGGACTGACCTTACAGTTGATTAGCCCATTGGAGGGCATGTTGGGTCAAATGGATGCAGGTGTGTTGGACTGCAAGCTGCGGTGTTATACCAGGAAGAAGGGAGCCATTCCCGAAACGCGTCGTATTTTAAACACTGCTAATGCTGTACTTACCCTCTTGATGACAGCGGTTCTACCTGAATAAAGATGTTCCACCATCAGCGCTGGTCTCGAGTGCGCTCTTGTACATGGGCACAATGTTTTTCAAAATTTCACGCGGCCGCCCAGCCCCGGAGAGCAGCACCACCCCGATGATTGGGAAAGGGGGCCGTGAGGCTTCGCATTTGCGGAGTCTTTTGGAGCAGCGTGGGGGTTGATTTTGAGCCGCTACATTCAGCGTGGCCCATCCAGGGTTGAATGCATCAAGACTCGCAGTAGAGAGATTGTGGCTATAGACATTGTGACACACTGCAAGTCCCAAAATTCAGTTGGGACTGACCTTACAGTTGATTGGCCCATTGGAGGGCGTGTTAGGTCAAATGGATGCAGGTGTGTTGGACTGCAAGCTGCGGTGTTATACCAGGAAGAAGGGAGCCATTCCCGAAACGCGTCGTATTTTAAACACTGCTAAGCTGTGCTCCACCCTCTTGATGACAGCGGTTCTACCTGAATAAAGATGTGCCACCATCAGCGCTGGTCTCGAGTGCGCTCTTTTGCATGGGCACAGTGTTTTTCAAATTTCACGCGGCCGCCCAGCCGCGGAGAGCAGCACCACCCCGATGATTGGGAAAGGGGGCCGTGAGGCTTCGCATTTGCGGAGTCTTTTGGAGCAGCGTGGGGGTTGATTTTGAGCCGCTACATTCAGAGGGGCCCATCCAGGGTTGAATGCATCAAGACTCGCAGTAGAGAGATTGTGGCTATAGACATTGTGACACACTGCAAGTCCCAGAATTCAGTTGGGACTGACCTTACAGTTGATTAGCCCATTGGAGGGCATGTTAGGTCAAATGGATGCAGGTGTGTTGGACTGCAAGCTGCGGTGTTATACCAGGAAGAAGGGAGCCATTCCCGAAACGCGTCGTATTTTAAACACTGCTAATGCTGTACTTACCCTCTTGATGACAGCGGTTCTACCTGAATAAAGATGTGCCACCATCAGCGCTGGTCTCGAGTGCGCCTCTTGTGCATGGGCACAATGTTTTTCAAAAATTTCACGCAGCCGCCCAGCCGCGGAGAGCAGCACCACCCCGATGATTGGGAAAGAGGGCCGTGAGGCTTCGCATTTGCGGAGTGTTTTGGAGCAGCGTGGGGGTTGATTTTGAGCCGCTACATTCAGAGGGGCCCATCCAGGGTTGAATGCATCAAGACTCGCAGTAGAGAGATTGTGGCTATAGACATTGTGACACACTGCAAGTCCCAGAATTCAGTTGGGACTGACCTTACAGTTGATTGGCCCATTGGAGGGCATGTTAGGTCAAATGGATGCAGGTGTGTTGGACTGCAAGCTGCGGTGTTATACCAGGAAGAAGGGAGCCATTCCCGAAACGCGTCGTATTTGAAACACTGCTACTGCTGTACTTACCCTCTTGATGACAGCGGTTCTACCTGAATAAAGATGTTCCACCATCAGCGCTGGTCTCGAGTGCGCTCTTGTACATGGGCACAATGTTTTTCAAAATTTCACGCGGCCGCCCAGCCCCGGAGAGCAGCACCACCCCGATGATTGGGAAAGGGGGCCGTGAGGCTTCGCATTTGCGGAGTCTTTTGGAGCAGCGTGGGGGTTGATTTAAAGCCGCTACATTCAGAGGGGCCCATCCAGTGTTGAATGCATCAAGACTCGCAGTAGAGAGATTGTGGCTATAGACATTGTGACACACTGCAAGTCCCAGAATTCAGTTGGGACTAACCTTACAGTTGATTGGCCCATTGGAGGGCGTGTTAGGTCAAATGGATGCAGGTGTGTTGGACTGCAAGCTGCGGTGTTATACCAGGAAGAAGGGAGCCATTCCCGAATTGCGTCGTATTTTAAACACTGCTAATGCTGTACTTACCTTCTTGATGACAGCGGTTCTACCTGAATAAAGATGGGCCACCATCAGCGCTGGTCTCGAGTGCGCTCTTGTGCATGGGCACAATGTTTTTCAAAATATATATATATATATATATATATATATATATATATTTTACAAAGGTGCCCTGAGCTCGAGGACGCCACTCCTTGGGGAAGTTGTTCATCACAAACTTTATTAAACAGGACCAGTTTTTTCCATTGCGAGTTAAAATTCATTCCTCCCTGACGCGTTTCGGGGCCACTGCCCCTTAATCATAGGGAAAGCTGTCAGTTCACGGCTGCGCACAGCACCTTCTTTTATTCCCAAATTTAGCATGCTGCTCCCAGGTGAGCACGATTGTTCAATGCATGCTGGGGATTGTAGTGCCACTCCATCATTCCCCTCCAGTGGGGTCCGAGTTCTGACTAAAATGTTTGCTCTTAACTTTCAAATTCGACCCTCCAGTGGGCCTCAGAATGAAGCAAACAGTCCTGAAATGCAAATTCCTCCATGCTGCTAAATCGGCTTAGAGAAGTTCCAGCTTCGCAGACCCACACTTCATTTACGTGGGCGGTGCAATCCTCCACGGCCGGACTGCAGTGTAGTAATATTTTCCAAAGGTGCCCTGAGCTCGAGGACGCCACTCCTTGGGAAATTGTTCATCACGAACTTTATTAAACAGGACCAGTTTTTTCCATTGCGAGTTAAAATTCATTTCTCCCTGACGCGTTTCGGGGCCACTGCCCCTTAATCATAGGGGAAAGCTGTCAGTTCACGGCTGCGCACAGCACCTTCTTTTATTCCCAAATTTAGCATGCTGCTCCCAGGTGAGCACGATTGGTCAATGCATGCTGGGGATTGTAGTGCCACTCCATCATTCCCCTCCAGTGGGGTCCGAGTTCTGACTAAAATGTTTGCTTTTACATGGGCGGTGCAATCACTCCACGGCCGTGGAAAGTTAAAAGCAAACATTTTAGTCAGAACTCGGACCCCACTGGAGGGGAATGATGGAGTGGCACCACAATCCCCAGCATGCATTGAACTAATCGTGCTCTGCCTGGGAGCAGCATGCTAAATTTGGGAATAATGGAATAAAAGAAGGTGCTGTGCGCAGCCGTGAATTGACAGCTTTCCCTATGATTAAGGGGCAGTGGCCTCAAAAGCGCGTCAGGAGGAGATGAATTTTTAACTCGCAATGGAAAAACTGGTCCTGTTTAATAAAGTTTGTGATGAACAATTCCCCAAGGAGTGGCGTCCTCGAGCTCAGGGCACCTTTGGAAAATATATATATATATATATATGTATATGTATATATATATATATATATATCAGTCAACGGCCAACATTAATCACGGGTGGGGGCGGGTCGCGCGGGGAGGAGGGGTGGGGGTACATTTAATAATTAATTAAAAAAAAATACCAGCCGGGTCCCGCGTTTTCTCGGCTCCTGCTCTCCATGCAGCCTGCATGGAGGAAGGGCAGAGTGTGCATGACTGGTTTGGGCGGCACCAGAGGGCCAACCAAACAGTCATTGCGCCCTCTGGAGTGGGCGCACCACTCCTCCCATGCCCAGCCCTGCTCACAGAGCAGCCCCGTCCACCTGCCCACCCTCAACCAAACCCTTCTGCTTTCTCGCAGTGCGAGAAGCAGAAACATAAAATGACAGTTAATACCATTTTGATTCTGCTACTTGCGCAGTAAGAAAGCAGTGAAGCGATGCTCCTCCACCCTAGTTGAGGAGCTGCTCCTGATTTACATATTCACTAAAAAAGCAAAAGTTACAGGGACATTATAGTTAAGTTCAGATTTTACACACTGTTGAAGGGATATTATTGATGATGTCATGGAAGATGCAAGTGAGTAGGTTCATGAGTGACTGTATATGTGAGTTAGTGGTCCTGCTAATGGCTCTATGGGTGAGTTGATGTGTTACTGGCTGTATGGATGTGTGACAAGATGTGTGAGTGTTTGTATGGGTTCTGTGAATGATTATTGATTGTGTGGGAGTGGGTGTATGAAATGTTTTATGGGGGGGTAAGTGGGTGCGTCAGTGTTTCTCTGGCTGATGTCATCAGTGATGTAATTTCAGATGATCTCATCAGTGATGTCATTTGAGATATCATCAGTGATGTCATCAGTGATGTCTTTGACCATGTCATGAGTGATGTAATATGTGAGGTCATGAGCAGTGTATTGCGCGGGCGTGAGTTATAGTTAGCACAAGAAAAGTTAACTGCTGAATTTCCCAGGTTTTTTTAGTGAATTGCTAAGGGTTTTTAATTCTATGTCCTAACTATAACTTCCCTGTAACCTTTGATCTTTTCAGTGAATTTCTAGGATATTTTTCAGCCATGCTCGAGACCCTGTGGCCAACCCCACGCATGCAGCCAACCCCATGCTGGGCATGGTGATATTTTATAAACTTCTGTACCCAGCAGTTGCAGGATTCATTTTTTCTCCAGTGCCTAGCATAGGGAAATTGTATTTCACAATTATCAGCTCACTTTAGAGTAGGGAGGAACTTGGAATTTTTTTTCAAGGAGGTGCAATTTGTGTGTCCTAACATCACGGTGTATAGGAAAGTCACCCGATTATGGCAGTCAGTCTGGAAGGTCAGAGGAGCAAAGAAGCAAAATGTCAGGATCCCCCAATGTCGTCCTCTCCCCAGCAGGGTTGGGGTTATCAATCAGGGGGGCCCTCAGTGCGTAAGGTACATTCTTCCCAGGAAAACTGCTTGCAGGGTTGGGGCCCCTAACAGGTTCCCCTTCACCAGCACACCTCGCCCTACCTAATCAGGTTCTTCTCCCCATCCTCCCTATTATCCCTTGGGAAGGGAGACTTACCTCCAGTGTAGTTTGCCCTGTTGTATTGTTTTGTTTTGTTTCTGTTTTCCTTATCCTTCCCCTTCAGGCAGCACTGGATCCAGATGCTCCAAAAGACGAGTGAGGACCGACCCTGTGGCGGCTGGGGCCGCGTACTACCGCTTGGCTGGGCAGGCCCTTAGCGGCTGGTCCTGCGCTCTTCCGTCATGCAGCAAGTACGGCCCGATGCAGCTGGGGCTCCCGCTACGTGACCCATTGACCTTGCGGGGGCCATCTTGGATTGGCTAAAGGTATTTAAACCCCGCCCTAGCCACGCCTCAATGCTTCTCATTGAGTTCTCTACCAGAGCAGTCCTGCGGCTTGATGTCTCGTCCCAGCAGGTGCCGGTCGGAGATTCCTGGGCCATTACAGCTCCCGCTCCTCACACTACCCTCCATTTGTTGTACTTTAAGGCAGTTTTCTTTTGCTGTGGAGATCCTTGTTTATGGCGCGTGAAGTGCATTGATGTTATAGACTTCCTGACTTTGTTTCTTGCATGTCGCAGTTCCCTCATATGCCCGCAAAGACTTATTCACGCCTCCGCACCAGAACTCTGTCATTTTGTTTTTGTGTAGTTGTTTCATTGTACATTGTAAAGTATATTGTCACTTATCTGGTTGCTTATCTGCTTGCTCATAAGATATCTCTGTGGCCCCCGGTGCAGAAAGGTCTTGGCAACGCTCCCAAGCCTTGCATGGTACTTGAGCGGAGGGGTACAGACTCGAGTTTGACTCTTTACACAAGTGTGAAGTGTGTGTGTTTGGGTGTTTAGTTTTTTCATAGTAAGGTTTGTGTGTGTGTTTACTGATCTTGCCGCCTGACTCCCAGGTGTCTGTGACTTTGACTTAATGCAGAAGCTTATGCATGACTTGTCATTGTTGATTGGTAATTGTTTCATTTGATTTGTTTGATTGCTGCAGGAGCTGGTCTCCTTACTCACTCTTATTTAGGTCAATGTCCCAGACAATTCTGTGACCCAGAGTTTGCTTCTCCACCAGCACGAACATGCACCAGTCGTTTCTTTCTTTATTTTATCTTCTTATTTTAATTCTTTATTTTAGTTTATTGTGTGTTCCCAAACACCCTTACCTTGAGATCATCGGATGAGCACTGGTGTCTCTGGTTCAGTGTTCATCAGATGGTTTCCGGAGATTGTTGGGGTCCAGCTGCCTCTGCGAGCCCAGCAGAGAGAAGACCGCGTTCCAACGTTCCTCGTCCTAGGTTTATTCCTGATACAAAACTACTGTTTTGCAAAAGTGGAAAAAAGATCATCTGGCCAAGGATACAGATAAAGAGGCCAATGTCAATGGCAAGCTCAGGCACTTGAAACAACTATCACTGGCTGAAAGACGAAATAGTGGAAGGGGACCCCTCTCCAGAATTATCTTGACTACAACATGATTCCAAAGGGATTAAGAATTTATACAATACCTACCTATGATTCCCCATGCACCAAAATGTTGGAAGAGTTGGCAGACAATTCTTCCAGATGCTCAAGGATGATGCTACAAATCCTTATAAAATATGCCTGGCTAGAGAGGGAGAAGATAGTGAAAGGAATTGCTATCATTAAAGACGATCTGGTAACTTATAAAGACAATGAATGCATCGAAAAAATATTAAGAGAGATGGATGAACATTTAGACAAACTGAAGGAGCAGATTAAGTTATGGAAATAATGAAAGATTTACAGGGATTGCGTAGACTATGAAAGAGGAAGAATCCTAACATTCAACAGAAAATATGATGAATCTTGGTCATCGAATGTGGACATCAGCAGAGCCCAATATGACACTGCTCAGTATGAAAAAGGTTCAGAGACAGGGGGAGACACTGATCTGTCCGATGCTGGAGAAAGAAACATCAAATCTGGGACATCTTCATCAAAGCCCACAACCTTTTGGAGGAATATCTCCTCCTGAGAAGGGGGAGACCAGGAAATCAGAAAAGCAACTGAGGCATAAGGAGGATGAGCAAGAGGCGAGGAAGAGGCGTGAGAGGAAAAAGAAATCTAAGCAAAGAAAAAAGAGATTTGGAAAGTACTCCAATTGCACAAACCCTGGTGGGAAAAACAAAAAAGGGCCAAAAGGAGGATCAATAATGGATGACAATAAGGTGAATCAAACTGTGATCAGTGTCTCCAGTAGATATCTTTCTAGTGATGAACTGTTAAGCCTTGGTCTTTCATTCTGTCCCACCTCTAGATTCAACTTTGTAGACACCGGAACTGATGTAGTTAAGTTTATACGGAAGCTTAAACTTAAAAAATGACATGCCTTAAACCTTAAAACCGGACAACCAAATGGGGTATACACCGAAATCAAGAACATTAGAACGCACAAATCTCACTGTTGGAGATGGGGACACATTGATTACCATGCACGAATTGGAATGTAATGATACGCATGACAATCAATTATTGACCTAAATACTTTCCTTGATGACCAGGGTAATGTTTATGACTGTACACCCCTAGTAGTTTCTGCCCTAAATCTGTTTTCCTACCCCAACTCTCCTATGATGCAGTGGATGTGTTCATAATTGTGTGTCAAACATTTGATGACTCTTAGGAACCGCAAGACCATGCCGCATTGGAAGATATCTGTCATTGAAATGCAGGCTGTATACCATTCAGCAAAAGAGGCTGGGATTATCATACGCCCAACTGACACGGGGGTTGTTATTGACCTTGAAATGTATATGAAAAAAGCTTATAGACAGCTTGAAGAAACCATTTGCTATGAAAAATAAGTAGGGAATGTTACAAGGATACTGTTCTTAAGACAATGGCACTCCTTGAGAATTGTAAGGGCAAAGGAATAATTGAATTAGAGGAATTCCTCTACCTCAAATCTAACTATCCTGTCCTTCCGGTCTTTTACCTTCTTACCAGAATTCACACAAATTGTTCCAATCCCCCAGGTAGACCTATTGTATCCTCGCAAGTCAGCTTATTCAAAAATGTATCAAGATAAATAGATTATTTCTTGAGAGATTTTGTCACCACCCTTCCCTCCTATCTACAAGATACCAAAGATTTCCTGAGAACAGTAGAGGGGATAGAATGTGCTAACGGCTATCTTCTTATGACTCTAGATGTCTGCTTTCTCTATATGAGTATTAATCATGAACAGAGCATTGAGGCATGTAAGTATTTCCTGAGGGCACACCCCATATATCTCTTTTCCCATGCCAATATGCTCCTGGAGATTATACACATTTGTTTTGAGAGCATCATCTTTCAGTTTAATGGCAAAATACAGGGACTCTGATGGGCACATGATTCCTTTCCAGCTTTGCACATCTTTTCATGGGCTGGTGGGAGAAGCAGGTGGCCGGAGCAGATGACACTTCAGAGGATATAGATTAGGCCATATAGACAACTTGTTCATCATATGGCAAGGTACAGAGAGTAATGACAGGGATTTTGTCTCAAACTCAAAAGAAACTGTAATCTAGATTTTACCATGAACATCAGTAAAGAGAGATCAGAATTATTGGACTCCACAGTAGAGATCAGGAATAGGCCCCTCACTACTTGCCTTCACAGAAAGGCCACAGCAGTAAATGCCATCCTAAATGCCCTCAACAGCCACCAAGATACTATGAAATTGAACATTCCCTATTGGGAAATCATGAGAGCCAAACACAATTGCAGTGACTCTTCTACATACAGAAATAAGGAACAACATATGGGTGAGAGATTTAAAGAGAGAGGCTATCCTGAGTGGGTTTTAAACAAAGCTAAAAAACGAGTAAGGGAACTCACGAGAGAGAATATTTTGTTCAAGGATCCTGTCAAAACCACCTCTGATAACAAGCCCAGCACTAGACTTATCACCATATTTAGCAATGCTACCAAGAGGGTCTCTGGTATAATCAAGAAACACTGGGGAATACTGACTGTGGATTCCACCCTAGATCGTCTGATACAAGAGAAACCAAATTTCGCATATAGAAGGGGAAGGAATCTGAGGAATTTCCTAGTTAAAAGTAACATCACCCCTAGAGGTTCCAAAGAATAGGGACTCAAAGGTTTCCATCCATGTAAGAATTGCAAGGCCTGTAAACATAGCCCCAGCAGAAGATTTCATAAGGTGCCTTTAGGTGCAAGGGTGACAGAGAGATAAAACAGTTCCTCACATGTAGCATACGTCATTTATGTTTTGGAATGTCCCTGTAAGAAATGGTACGTAGGTAGCACAATCCATCCAGTGAAGAAATGCATATTCAAAAACATGTGCCATTGACAAAGAGGATCAACATTACCCTATGGCAAGACATTTTGCTGCACAACATTACAACATTTCCATGATAGGAACCTCCTATCTTACTATGCCTTTGAACATATCCCACCATATGCCGGGGGTGGAGGGGTAACAGGAAACTGAAATTGAGGCAAAAAGAGTCTAGATGGATCATAGACTTAAGTGCCAAAATTCCCAATGGTGGAATACAGAAGAGGAGCTCAGTATCCATCTACTCAAGACCAAAAGTTCCTTTAATTCCCATGTTCTATGCAATAACTGCCATTCAAAATGTCTAGTTCTATCATGTAAATAAATATGGTTGCATTTATTTGGTTTTAATGTTTCAGGAGGGAATTTCAGGCTGAGATGCGGTGGTGCTCAAACTGGGTAAGAGCCCCCTACCATTTTCTCTCCTTGTAGGATCCCTGAGAAGAAATACTAGAAATAAGTGTCTGTGTTCTTTTTTATGTTAGATTTGATAGGGGTTTGCTCTGTGTTACACTTTCTATGTCAAGGGTTCAACTCTTTTTTGGGAAGAAAAATATGGGAGGGTTTCACAATTCTTTCACCAGTAAGGACACAACTATCTCTGATACTGTCTGAGGTTTGTGCGGGCACTAAATGTATTCCTACAGTTGAGTATATGCCCAGGTAATTGAGATCGTGGTCTCGATCATTCCAAAATAGCCCACTTGGGCAGTATAGTTTTTGGGTCATGTATGCATTCAAATAAGATGTATGTGATATTCTGTTCATTTATATTAGCACATTGAAAATTTGATGACCCTTACTTTGTTGCTTAATTTTAAATAGCCCACTTGAGCTTCGTTGTTTTTGGGCCGGATATGCACTCAATGAATATGTATGTGACATTGCGTTTTTTTATATGTGCATGTTTGGCTAGATATGTGATGTTCTGTACCTTGTTGCCTTATTTGAATTTGGTGCCCCTGGAGTTTAATGTTATTTTTCAGGACGGCTTGTGGCACACAATTCATTTTATTGACAAGAATGTAGGAATACTTCTACGTACAGTATTTTACAGTTTATTCTTTTGATTAGTATGGTGTACTTCTCCTTGCTCAACGATTCACCCTGGTGCCAGCAGAAATTGTTGTGCAGTTAATTTTCTGACTACTGTAACTCACTTTTTGTTTTAAACCTGAAGGCAGGCTACACACTTTGCAATTATATTATCATTGTTGATATTCTTAACCTTGTATTTTCTCTGGCACAAAATGGCTGACATGTTTACTCTCAAAGATGAAGACCATGTGTCCCTCTTCTATGTATATGCACTATTTAGGGTGGTAATCACAAGGTTCCAGTCATGTGAACAGGGCTTCAGCTGAAATACGTCACATGGTGACTCTATAATAAACAGAAACATTCCTGTTGCGCCCTTTGCTGAACGGCGACTTCTTTTCGTTGGATTGGCGACTGTCTTTGCCAAGTGTGCTCCCCTGGCAGCCGTTCCTCCTCCTGTAAGGTTGAGGGCACCCATAGGTTTTAGGGACAGTTATAGTTAGTTGGACATTTCACTCGTACAAAACCATAGAAATTCCCCCGTTATAGTTAGTTCAGCTAACTATAACTCGTGCCCCCGCAATGCACTGCTGATGACGTCACATATTACATCACTCATGACATGGTCAGTGACATCACTGATGACATCACTGATGACATCTCAAATGACATCACTGATGACATCACTGATGACATCATCCAGTGACTGTGTGTTTCTGTAAAGTTTAAATATGTTTAATATATATAGGGAAAGGCGTATTGAAGAATGAGTGGGTGTATAAGTGTCTGAATGGATGATTTAGTACGTGAGTGACTGACTCTACAAGTGAGTGATTAAATGTATCTTACTGAATGCATGGGTTAGTGACTAAACTGTGTGAATGTCTGTATCCGTCTGTCTGTTGGTTTGTAAGCGGCTGCATGAGCTTTCTGAATAGCTACATGAGTGTCTACATGGGTTATTGATTGATTGTCTGAGTATCTGTATGGGTGCCTGAGTGTTTGTGTGGGTGGGGTGTGTGTGACTCTGTGCATAGATGTGTGAGTTGGTGATTCACTGGGTGCATGGTTTCAAGAGTGCATCTGTGATGGACTGTATGGGTGGGTGAGTGTGTGTATGGGTGTGTTAGTGATTGAATGTATATCTCAGTGGTACATGTGTGAGTAACTACATATGTGAAAGGCAGTATATATGTGTGTTGGAGTATATAAATGGCTATAAGTGAGAGTGTGTGATTGTGAGAGTGGCTGTATGGATGAGTGTGTACTTGTATCAGTGATTGTATAAGAGCGTAAGAATGTGCTAGTATTTGTATGAGTAAGTGAGCTGGTGTGTGTATAACTGTATAGGTGAGTAAATGGGTGTGTGATTAAGTTTTTGCATGACTGACTAGGTGTGTGAGTACCTCTATGGATGAGTGGCGGTGTGTGAGTGTTTATATAGGTGTATGAGTGCATATGATAGTCCTGTACTGAGTGACTAAGTATGAGTGACTGTACGGGTGAGTGAGTGGATGTGTGTGTAGACCTAAGAATCAGTGAGTGGGTATGTAGTTTTTGGTGTTGGAGTGTCTATGGTTTTGAGAATGGCAGTCTGTAATTTAGAGTGGGTGTATCAAAAGTTATATTAGGGTGTGAGAAGATGCATGAAATTATCACATGGATGATGTCATCAGTGATGTCATTTGAGATGTCATCAGTGATGTCATCAGTGATGTCACTGACCATGTCATGAGTGATGTAATATGTGACGTCATCAGCAGTGCATTGCGGGGCGCGAGTTATAGTTAGCTGAACTAACTATAACGGAGGAATTTCTATGGTTTTGTACGAGTGAAATGTCAACTAACTATAACTGTCCCTAAAACCTATGGTTTTTCAGTGAATTTCAAAGGTTTTTTAAATGCTAATTTCTAACTATAACGTGTCTGAAACCTATGGTTTTTACAGTGAATTTCAAAGGTTTTTTAAATGCTAGTTTCTAACTATGCCTACAGAGGTAGGACATGTGAAGAAAGAAGAAAAAACGCACAGAAAGAAGCAAAAGATGTGCAGAAAGAACCAACAGAGGAGCAGAAAGAGGCCTTGTTGCAAAATCATCCTGTGCCCACAACTTTTTCAGACGGGTACTGGTGGTAACTGACTCTGACTAACCAGAGCCAGTGCTATGCTAAAAGACACTTAGAATACAGTGAAAACACCTACATACACTAGGGAACACTATGCGTTGGGGTACCCCTGTGATTAGCATGACCTCCTCTGCAAGTCCCTAGTACATAATAGGGCAGGGGATTAAAACTACCTCTTAAAACGCGCTACAGGGCGCGTTTGCACAGTGGTGAAGGGAGGGGGCCTGAGGTGACATGTGTGCAAACGCACCCCGTGGCGCGTTTTAAGTTGCGGGATTAAGTCCCCTTGAATTCTGAGGGTCCCTGGGGCCCAACTAGCCCCCAGGTACCTACAGTTAGGACCACAGAGCTGAGTTGCAGAGAGGCGTTCCGAGGCCACGCACCTTTTTCACCTCTCTGCAACGCAACTCTGTTGTGCTTACTGAAGGTACCTGGTGGGCTAGTTGGCCCCAGGGTCCCTCAGGATTCAAAGGGAATTAATTCCCCAACTTAAAACGCACCACAGGGCGTGTTTGCGCACATGTCACCTGAGGCCCCGCCCCTCCCTTCACCACTGTGCAAACGCGCCCCGTGGTGCGTTTTAAGTTGAGGGATTAGGTCACCTTGAATCCTGAGGGTCCCTGGGGCCCAACTAGCCCACTAGGTACTTCCAGTAAGCACCACAGGCCTGCGTTGCAACGCCTGTAACAAATTGTGCAGTTGTGTTTAGGTAGTGAAGAGGGTCGTGCTGGGGGTAGTGTTTTAGGGTTTAGGGTAGTGCAGTGGTGTTTGTGTAGTGTAGGGGGTCATGCTGGGGGTAGATTTAGGGTTTAGGGTAGTGCAGTGGTGTTTGGGTAGTGTAGGGAGTCGTGCTGGGGGAGTGTTTTAGGGTTTAGGGTAGTGCAGTGGTGTTTGGGTAGTGTAGGGGGTCGTGCTGGGGGTAGTGTTTTAGGTTTAGGGTAGTGCAGTGGTGTTTGGGTAGTGTAGGGGGTACGTGCTGGGGGTAGTGATTTAGGGTAGTGCAGTGGTGTTTGGGTAGTGTAGGGGTACTGCTGGGGGTAGTGTTTTAGGGTTTAGGGTAGTGCAGTGGTGTTTGGGTAGTGTAGTGGTTCGTGCTGGGGTAGTTTTTAGGGTTTAGGGTAGTGCAGTGGTGTTTGTGTAGTGTAGGGGTAGTGTTTTAGGGTTTAGGGTAGTGCAGTGGTGTTTGTGTAGTGTAGGAGGTCGTGTTTTAGGGTTTAGGGTAGTGCAGTGGTCTTTGGGTAGTGTAGGGAGTCGTGCGGGGGTAGTGTTTTAGGGTTTAGGGTAGTGTAGGGGGGTCATGCGGGGGTAGTGTTTTAGGGATTAGGGTAGTGCATTGGTGTTTGGGTAGTGTAGGGGGTCATGCGGGGGTAGTGTTTTAGGGTTTAGGGCAGTGCAGTGGTGTTTGGGTAGTGTAGGGGGTCGTGCTGGGGGAGTGTTTTAGGGTTTAGGGCAGTGCAGTGGTGTTCGGGTAGTGTAGGGGGTCGTGCTGGGGGAGTGTTTTAGGGTTTAGGGCAGTGCAGTGGTGTTCGGGTAGTGTAGGGGGTCGTGCTGGGGGAGTGTTTGAGGGTTTAGGGCAGTGCAGTCGTGTTCGGGTAGTGTAGGGGGTTGTGCTGGGGGTAGTATTTTAGGGTTTAGGGTAGTGCAGTGGTGTTCGGGTAGTGTAGGGGGTCGTGCTGGGGGTAGTGTTCTAGGGTTTAGGGCAGTGCAGTGGTGTTTGGGCAGTGTAGGGGGTAATGCTGGGGGTGGTGTTTTAGGGTTTAGGGCAGTGCAGTGGTGTTCGGGCAGTGTAGGGGGTCGTGCTGGGGGTGGTGTTTCAGGGTTTAGGGCAGTGCAGTGGTGTTCGGGCAGTGTAGGGGGTGGTGTTTCAGGGTTTAGGGCAGTGCAGTGGTGTTCGGGCAGTGTAGGGGGTCGTGCAGGGGGTGGTGTTTCAGGGTTTAGGGCAGTGGTGTTCGGGCAGTGTAGGGGGTCGTGCTGGGGGTGGTGTTTCAGGGTTTGGGGCAGTGCAGTGGTGTTCGAGCAGTAAAGGGGGTCGTGCTGGGGGTGGTGTTTCAGGGTTTAGGGCAGTGCAGTGGTGTTCGGGCAGTGTAGGGGGCGGTGCAGGGGGTGGTGTTTCAGGGTTTAGGGCAGTGCAGTGGTGTTCGGGCAGTGTAGGGGGTGGTGCAGGGGTGGTGTTTCAGGGTTTAGGGCAGTGCAGTGGTGTTCGGGCAGTGTAGGGGGTCATGCAGGGGTGGTGTTTCAGGGTTTAGGGCAGTGCAGTGGTGTTCGGGCAGTGTAGGGGGTCGTGCTGGGGCTGGTGTTTCAGGGTTTAGGGCAGTACAGTGGTGTTCGGGCAGTGTAGGGGGTCGTGCTGGGGCTGGTGTTTCAGGGTTTAGGGCAGTGCAGTGGTGTTCGGGCAGTGTAGGGGGTTGTGCTGGGGCTGGTGTTTCAGGGTTTAGGGCAGTGCAGTGGTGTTCGGGCAGTGTAGGGGGTCGTGCTGGGGCTGGTGTTTCAGGGTTTAGGGCAGTGCAGTGGTGTTCGGGCAGTGTAGGGGGTCATGCTGGGGCTGGTGTTTCAGGGTTTAGGGCAGTGCAGTGGTGTTCGGGCAGTGTAGGGGGTCTTGCTGGGGCTGGTGTTTCAGAGTCTAGGGCAGTGCAGTGGTGTTCGGGCAGTGTAGGGGTTCTTGCTGGGGCTGGTGTTTCAGGGTTTAGGGCAGTGCAGTGGTGTTCGGGCAGTGTAGGGGGTTGTGCTGGGGGTGGTGTTTCAGGGTTTAGGGCAGTGCAGTGGTGTTCGGGCAGTGTAGGGGGTCGTGCTGGGGCTAGTGTTTCAGGATTTAGGGCAGAGCAATGGTGTTCAGGCAGTGTAGGGGTTTTGCTGGAGGTGGTGTTTCAGGGTTTAGGGCAGTGCAGTGGTGTTCGTGCAGTGTAGGGGGTGGGTGTTTCAGGGTTTAGGGCAGTGGTGTTCAGGCAGTGTAGGGGGTCTTGCTGGGGTTGATGTTTCAGGGTTTAGGGCAGTGCAGTGGTGTTCGGGCAGTGTAGGGGGTCGTGCTGGGGGTGGTGTTTCAGGGTTTAGGGCAGTGCAGTGGTGTTCCGGCAGTGTAGGAGGTCGTGCAGGGGGTGGTGTTTCAGGGTTTAGGGCAGTGCAGTGGTGTTCGGGCAGTGTAGGGGGTCGTGCTGGGGGTGGTGTTTCAGGGTTTAGGGCAGTGCAGTGGTGTTCGGGCAGTGTAGGGTGTCGTGCTGAGGGTGGTGTTTCAGGGTTTAGGGCAGTGCAGTGGTGTTCGGGCAGTGTAGGGGGTCGTGCAGGGGGTGGTGTTTCAGGGTTTAGGGCAGTGCAGTGGTGTTTGGGCAGTGTAGGGGGTCGTGCAGGGGGTGGTGTTTCAGGGTTTAGGGCAGTGCAGTGGTGTTCGGCCAGTGTAGGTGGTCTTGCTGGGGGTGGTGTTTCAGGCTTTAGTGCAGTGGTGTTCGGGCAGTGTAGGGGGTCTTGCTGGGGGTGGTGTTTCAGGGTTTAGGGCAGTGCAGTGGTGTTCGGGCAGTGTAGGGGGTCTTGCTGGGGCTGGTGTTTCAGGGTTTAGGGCAGTGCAGTGGTGTTCGGGCAGTGTAGGGGGTCGTGCTGGGGCTGGTGTTTCAGGGTTTAGGGTAGTGCAGTGGTGTTCGGGCAGTGTAGGGGGTCGTGCTGGGGCTGGTGTTTCAGGGTTTAGGGCAGTGCAGTGGTGTTCGGGCAGTGTAGGCGGTCGTGCTGGGGCTGGTGTTTCAGGGTTTAGGGCAGTGCAGTGGTGTTCGGGCAGTGTACGGGGTTGTGCTGGGGCTGGTGTTTCAGGGTTTAGGGCAGTGCAGTGGTGTTCGGGCAGTGTAGGGGGTCGTGCTGGGGGTGGTGTTTCAGGGTTTAGGGCAGTGCAGTGGTGTTCGGGCAGTGTAGGGGGTCGTGCTGGGGCTGGTGTTTCATGGTTTAGGGCAGTGCAGTGGTGTTCGGGCAGTGTAGGGGGTCGTGCTGGGGGTGGTGTTTCAGGGTTTAGGGCAGTGCAGTGGTGTTCGGGCAGTGTAGGGGTCATGCTGGGGTGGTGTTTCAGGGTTTAGGGCAGTGCAGTGGTGTTCGGGCAGTGTAGGGGGTCTTGCTGGGGGTGGTGTTTCAGGGTTTAGGGCAGTGCAGTGGTGTTCGGGCAGTGTAGGGGTCTTGCTGGGGTGGTGTTTCAGGGTTTAGGGCAGTGCAGTGGTGTTCGGGCAGTGTAGGGGGTCTTGCTGGGGGTAGTGTTTCAGGGTTTAGGGCAGTGCAGTGGTGTTCGGTGCAGTGTAGGGGGTCGTGCTGGGGGTGGTGTTTCAGGGTTTAGGGCAGTGCAGTGGTGTTCGGGCAGTGTAGGGGGTCGTGCTGGGGGTGGTGTTTCAGGGTTTAGGGCAGTGCAGTGGTGTTCGGGCAGTGTAGGGGTCGTGCTGGGGGTGGTGTTTCAGGGTTTAGGGCAGTGCAGTGGTGTTCGGGCAGTGTAGGGGGTCGTGCAGGGGGTGGTGTTTCAGGGTTTAGGGCAGTGCAGTGGTGTTCGGGCAGTGTAGGGGGTCGTGCTGGGGGTGGTGTTTCAGGGTTTGGGGCAGTGCAGTGGTGTTCGGGCAGTGTAGGGGGTCGTGCTGGGGGTGGTGTTTCAGGGTTTAGGGCAGTGCAGTGGTGTTCGGGCAGTGTAGGGGTCGTGCAGGGGTGGTGTTTCAGGGTTTAGGGCAGTGCAGTGGTGTTCGGGCAGTGTAGGGGGTGGTGCAGGGGTGGTGTTTCAGGGTTTAGGGCAGTGCAGTGGTGTTCGGGCAGTGTAGGGGGTCATGCTGGGGGTGGTGTTTCAGGGTTTAGGGCAGTGCAGTGGTGTTCGGGCAGTGTAGGGGGTCGTGCTGGGGCTGGTGTTTCAGGGTTTAGGGCAGTACAGTGGTGTTCGGGCAGTGTAGGGGGTCGTGCTGGGGCTGGTGTTTCAGGGTTTAGGGCAGTGCAGTGGTGTTCGGGCAGTGTAGGGGGTCGTGCTGGGGCTGGTGTTTCAGGGTTTAGGGCAGTGCAGTGGTGTTCGGGCAGTGTAGGGGGTCGTGCTGGGGCTGGTGTTTCAGGGTTTAGGGCAGTGCAGTGGTGTTCGGGCAGTGTAGGAGGTCATGCTGGGGCTGGTGTTTCAGGGTTTAGGGCAGTGCAGTGGTGTTCGGGCAGTGTAGGGGGTCTTGCTGGGGCTGGTGTTTCAGGGTCTAGGGCAGTGCAGTGGTGTTCGGGCAGTGTAGGGGGTTCTTGCTGGGGCTGGTGTTTCAGGGTTTAGGGCAGTGCAGTGGTGTTCGGGCAGTGTAGGGGGTCGTGCTGGGGGTGGTGTTTCAGGGTTTAGGGCAGTGCAGTGGTGTTCGGGCAGTGTAGGGGGTCGTGCTGGGGCTAGTGTTTCAGGGTTTAGGGCAGAGCAATGGTGTTCAGGCAGTGTAGGGGGTCTTGCTGGAGGTGGTGTTTCAGGGTTTAGGGCAGTGCAGTGGTGTTCGTGCAGTGTAGGGGTTGCGGGGTGGTGTTTCAGGGTTTAGGGCAGTGGTGTTCAGGCAGTGTAGGGGGTCTTGCTGGGGTTGATGTTTCAGGGTTTAGGGCAGTGCAGTGGTGTTCGGGCAGTGTAGGGGGTCGTGCTGGGGGTGGTGTTTCAGGGTTTAGGGCAGTGCAGTGGTGTTCCGGCAGTGTAGGAGGTCGTGCAGGGGGTGGTGTTTCAGGGTTTAGGGCAGTGCAGTGGTGTTCGGGCAGTGTAGGGGGTCGTGCTGGGGGTGGTGTTTCAGGGTTTAGGGCAGTGCAGTGGTGTTCGGGCAGTGTAGGGTGTCGTGCTGAGGGGTGGTGTTTCAGGGTTTAGGGCAGTGCAGTGGTGTTCGGGCAGTGTAGGGGGTCGTGCAGGGGGTGGTGTTTCAGGGTTTAGGGCAGTGCAGTGGTGTTTGGGCAGTGTAGGGGGTCGTGCAGGGGTGGTGTTTCAGGGTTTAGGGCAGTGCAGTGGTGTTTGGCCAGTGTAGGTGGTCTTGCTGGGGGTGGTGTTTCAGGCTTTAGGTGCAGTGGTGTTCGGGCAGTGTAGGGGGTCTTGCTGGGGGTGGTGTTTCAGGGTTTAGGGCAGTGCAGTGGTGTTCGGGCAGTGTAGGGGGTCTTGCTGGGGCTGGTGTTTCAGGGTTTAGGGCAGTGCAGTGGTGTTCGGGCAGTGTAGGGGGTCATGCTGGGGCTGGTGTTTCAGGGTTTAGGGTAGTGCAGTGGTGTTCGGGCAGTGTAGGGGGTCGTGCTGGGGCTGGTGTTTCAGGGTTTAGGGCAGTGCAGTGGTTTCGGGCAGTGTAGGCGGTCGTGCTGGGGCTGGTGTTTCAGGGTTTAGGGCAGTGCAGTGGTGTTCGGGCAGTGTAGCGGGGTTGTGCTGGGGCTGGTGTTTCAGGGTTTAGGGCAGTGCAGTGGTGTTCGGGCAGTGTAGGGGGTCGTGCTGGGGGTGGTGTTTCAGGGTTTAGGGCAGTGCAGTGGTGTTCGGGCAGTGTAGGGGGTCGTGCTGGGGCTGGTGTTTCATGGTTTAGGGCAGTGCAGTGGTGTTCGGGCAGTGTAGGGGGTCGTGCTGGGGGTGGTGTTTCAGGGTTTAGGGCAGTGCAGTGGTGTTCGGGCAGTGTAGGGGATCATGCTGGGGGTGGTGTTTCAGGGTTTAGGGCAGTGCAGTGGTGTTCGGGCAGTGTAGGGGGTCTTGCTGGGGGTGATGTTTCAGGGTTTAGGGCAGTGGTGTTCGGGCAGTGTAGGGGGTCTTGCTGGGGGTGATGTTTCAGGGTTTAGGGCAGTGCAGTGGTGTTCGGGCAGTGTAGGGGGTCTTGCTGGGGGTAGTGTTTCAGGGTTTAGGGCAGTGCAGTGGTGTTCGTGCAGTGTAGGGGGTCGTGCTGGGGGTGGTGTTTCAGGGTTTAGGGCAGTGCAGTGGTGTTCGGGCAGTGTAGGGGGTCGTGCAGGGGTGGTGTTTCAGGGTTTAGGGCAGTGCAGTGGTGTTCGGGCAGTGTAGGGGGTCGTGCTGGGGGTGGTGTTTCAGGGTTTAGGGCAGTGCAGTGGTGTTCGGGCAGTGTAGGGGGTCGTGCAGGGGTGGTGTTTCAGGGTTTAGGGCAGTGCAGTGGTGTTCGGGCAGTGTAGGGGGTCGTGCTGGGGCTGGTGTTTCAGGGTTTAGGGCAGTGCAGTGGTGTTCGGGCAGTGTAGGGGGTCTTGCTGGGGGTAGTGTTTCAGGGTTTAGGGCAGTGGTGTTCGGGCAGTGTAGGGGTCTTGCTGGGGGTGGTGTTTCAGGGTTTAGGGCAGTGCAGTGGTGTTCGGGCAGTGTAGGGGGTCTTGCTGGGGGTAGTGTTTCAGGGTTTAGGGCAGTGCAGTGGTGTTCGGGCAGTGTAGGGGGTCGTGCTGGGGATGGTGTTTCAGGGTTTAGGGCAGTGCAGTGGTGTTCGGGCAGTGTAGGGGGTCGTGCAGGGGGTGGTGTTTCAGGGTTTAGGGCAGTGCAGTGGTGTTCGGGCAGTGTAGGGGGTCGTGCTGGGGGTGGTGTTTCAGGGTTTAGGGCAGTGCAGTTGTGTTCGGGCAGTGTAGGGGGTCGTGCTGGGGGTGGTGTTTCAGGGTTTAGGAGTGCAGTGGTGTTCGGGCAGTGTAGGGGTCTTGCTGGGGGTGGTGTTTCAGGGTTTAGGGCAGTGCAGTGGTGTTCGGGCAGTGTAGGAGGTCTTGCTGGGGGTAGTGTTTCAGGGTTTAGGGCAGTGCAGTGGTGTTCGGGCAGTGTAGGGGGTCGTGCTGGGGGTGGTGTTTCAGGGTTTAGGGCAGTGCAGTGGTGTTCGGGCAGTGTAGGGGGTCGTGCTGGGGGTGGTGTTTCAGGGTTTAGGGGCAGTGGTGTTCTGGCAGTGTAGGGGGTATGTGCTGGGGGTGGTGTTTCAGGGTTTGGGGCAGTGCAGTGGTGTTCAAGCAGTATAGGGGGTCGTGCTGGGGGTGGTGTTTCAGGGTTTAGGGCAGTGCAGTGGTGTTCGGGCAGTGTAGGGGGCGGTGCAGGGGTGGTGTTTCAGGGTTTAGGGCAGTGCAGTGGTGTTCGGGCAGTGTAGGGGGTGGTGCAGGGGTGGTGTTTCAGGGTTTAGGGCAGTGCAGTGGTGTTCGGGCTGTGTAGGGGGTCATGCAGGGGGTGGAGTTTCAGGGTTTAGGGCAGTGCAGTGGTGTTCGGGCAGTGTAGGGGGTCGAGCTGGGGCTGGTGTTTCAGGGTTTAGGGCAGTACAGTGGTGTTAGGGCAGTGTAGGGGGTCGTGCTGGGGCTGGTGTTTCAGGGTTTAGGGCAGTGCAGTGGTGTTCGGGCAGTGTAGGGGGTTGTGCTGGGGCTGGTGTTTCAGGGTTTAGGGCAGTGCAGTGGTGTTCGGGCAGTGTAGGGGGTCGTGCTGGGGCTGGTGTTTCAGGGTTTTGGGCAGTGCAGTGGTGTTCGGGCAGTGTAGGAGGTCATGCTGGGGCTGGTGTTTCAGGGTTTAGGGCAGTGCAGTGGTGTTCGGGCAGTGTAGGGGGTCTTGCTGGGGCTGGTGTTTCAGAGTCTAGGGCAGTGCAGTGGTGTTCGGGCAGTGTAGGGGTTCTTGCTGGGTCTGGTGTTTCAGGGTTTAGGGCAGTGCAGTGGTGTTCGGGCAGTGTAGGGGGTTGTGCTGGGGGTGGTGTTTCAGGGTTTAGGGCAGTGCAGTGGTGTTCGGGCAGTGTAGGGGGTCGTGCTGGGGCTAGTGTTTCAGGATTTAGGGCAGAGCAATGGTGTTCAGGCAGTGTAGGGGGTTTTGCTGGAGGTGGTGTTTCAGGGTTTAGGGCAGTGCAGTGGTGTTCGTGCAGTGTAGGGGGTGGTGTTTCAGGGTTTAGGGCAGTGGTGTTCAGGCAGTGTAGGGGGTCTTGCTGGGGTTGATGTTTCAGGGTTTAGGGCAGTGCAGTGGTGTTCGGGCAGTGTAGGGGGTCGTGCTGGGGGTGGTGTTTCAGGGTTTAGGGCAGTGCAGTGGTATTCCGGCAGTGTAGGAGGTCGTGCAGGGGGTGGTGTTTCAGGGTTTAGGGCAGTGCAGTGGTGTTTGGGCAGTGTAGGGGGTCGTGCTGGGGGTGGTGTTTCAGGGTTTAGGGCAGTGCAGTGGTGTTCGGGCAGTGTAGGGTGTCGTGCTGAGGGGTGGTGTTTCAGGGTTTAGGGTAGTGCAGTGGTGTTCGGGCAGTGTAGGGGGTCGTGCAGGGGGTGGTGTTTCAGGGTTTAGGGCAGTGCAGTGGTGTTTGGGCAGTGTATGGGGTCGTGCAGGGGGTGGTGTTTCAGGGGTAGGGCAGTGCAGTGGTGTTTGGCCAGTGTAGGTGGTCTTGCTGGGGGTGGTGTTTCAGGCTTTGGAGTGCAGTGGTGTTCGGGCAGTGTAGGGGGTCTTGCTG
Source organism: Calotriton arnoldi (assembly GCA_963921515.1). Taxonomy (NCBI): domain Eukaryota; kingdom Metazoa; phylum Chordata; class Amphibia; order Caudata; family Salamandridae; genus Calotriton; species Calotriton arnoldi. Next base: position 994,795 of record CAWUFW010001896.1, read on the forward strand.
GGGGTGGTGTTTCAGGGTTTAGGACAGTGCAGTGGTGTTCGGGCAGTGTAGGGGGTCTTGCTGGGGCTGGTGTTTCAGGGTTTAGGGCAGTGCAGTGGTGTTCGGGCAGTGTAGGGGGTCGTGCTGGGGCTGGTGTTTCAGGGTTTAGGGTAGTGCAGTGGTGTTCGGGCAGTGTAGGGGGTCGTGCTGGGGCTGGTGTTTCAGGGTTTAGGGCAGTGCAGTGGTGTTCGGGCAGTGTAGGCGGTCGTGCTGGGGCTGGTGTTTCAGGGTTTAGGGCAGTGCAGTGGTGTTCGGGCAGTGTACGGGGTTGTGCTGGGGCTGGTGTTTCAGGGTTTAGGGCAGTGCAGTGGTGTTCGGGCAATGTAGGGGTCGTGCTGGGGGTGGTGTTTCAGGGTTTAGGGCAGTGCAGTGGTGTTCGGGCAGTGTAGGGGGTCGTGCTGGGGGTGGTGTTTCAGGGTTTAGGGCAGTGCAGTGGTGTTCGGGCAGTGTAGGGGGTCATGCTGGGGGTGGTGTTTCAGGGTTTAGGGCAGTGCAGTGGTGTTCGGGCAGTGTAGGCGGTCTTGCTGGGGGTGGTGTTTCAGGGTTTAGGGCAGTGGTGTTCGGGCAGTGTAGGGGGTCTTGCTGGGGGTGATGTTTCAGGGTTTAGGGCAGTGCAGTGGTGTTCGGGCAGTGTAGGGGGTCTTGCTGGGGGTAGTGTTTCGGGGTTTAGGGCAGTGCAGTGGTGTTCGTGCAGTGTAGGGGGTCGTGCTGGGGGTGGTGTTTCAGGGTTTAGGGCAGTGCAGTAGTGTTCGGGCAGTGTAGGGGGTCGTGCTGGGGGTGGTGTTTCAGGGTTTAGGGCAGTGGTGTTCGGGCAGTGTAGGGGGTCTTGATGGGGGTGATGTTTCAGGGTTTAGGGCAGTGCAGTGGTGTTCGGGCAGTGTAGGAGGTCTTGCTGGGGGTAGTGTTTCAGGGTTTAGGGCAGTGCAGTGGTGTTCGGGCAGTGTAGGGGGTGTGCTGGGGGGTGGTGTTTCAGGGTCTAGGGCAGTGCAGTGGTGTTCGGGCAGTGTAGGGGGTCGTGAAGGGGTGGTGTTTCAGGGTTTAGGGCAGTGCAGTGGTGTTCGGGCAGTGTAGGGGGTCGTGCTAGGGTTGGTGTTTCAGGGTTTAGGGCAGTGCAGTGGTGTTCGGGCAGTGTAGGGGGTCGTGCAGGGGCTGGTGTTTCAGGGTTTAGGGCAGTGCAGTGGTGTTCGGGCAGTGTAGGGGGTCGTGCTGGGGATAGTGTTTTAGGGTTTAGGGTAGTGCAGTGGTACTTGTGTAGTGTAGGTGGTCGTGCTGGGGGTAGTGTTTTAGGGTTTAGGGTAGTGCAGTGGTGTTTGTGTAGTGTAGGGGGTCATGTTTTAGGGTAGTGCAGTGGTGTTTGGGTAGTGTAGGGGGTCATGCTGGGGGTAGTGTTTTAGGATTTAGGTTAGTGCAGTGGTGTTTGGGTAGTGTAGGGGGTTGTGCTGGGGGTAGTGTTTTAGGGTTTAAGGTAGTGCAGTGGTGTTTGTGTAGTGTAGAGGGTCGTGCTGGGGGTAGTGTTTTAGGGTTTAGGGTAGTGCAGTGGTGCTTGTGTAGTGTAGGGGGTCGTGCTGGGGGTAGTGTTTTAGGGTTTAGGGTAGTGCAGTGGTGTTTTTGTAGTGTAGGGGGTCAGGTTTTAAGATGCAACAGCTCCAATACCTGACCAGTCTGCACTACATAAAACTACAAAAAAACTAAAAATAAAAAGTGTTTTGCACACTTTTGTCATTGAGGCTATATGTGGGCTACAGCTGGGTAATATTTGTGCTACATTTGGGCTCTTTTTTCACTGGTGGCCATCTTGGAAGACTTCTTTGTTATGAAGTTTCCTAATTTCCTCATTTACTGCAGTCTCCTCAGTAGGAAATGCTTTCAGTTTTTTACTTTGATTCCATCAAGAAGGCATTCAGATGTGTCACACATTTGCCATAAATTCAGAATGTTAGCACTCTAGTTGTTCATTAGATCACTGTAGTAAAGCTACTGCTCACCAAGGAGTTAACTGGAAGTCTACTGCTGGTATTGAAAGTGATTGTTTCAGTCTGCATGTCAGAATTTTCTAATGAAATAGAAGAGGATTTGAGATCTCACTTAAAACATGCACAAAATTTTCTTTTTGCAGCACTAACCATAATTTCTATGGCAAAAAGAACCCCCTCATTTTGTTCCTTTTTAAATTAAATGTTTTAAGTGTTACCAGTTTATTCCAATCAAGATGGCTTCAGGTGTGCCATACTTTTGTCATAAGTAAGGCTGTTAGCACTCTAGTTGTTCTTTAGAACACTCTGGGAAGCTGCAGTAGAACACAAAGGCATCAACTGACAGGCTGCTCCTGTTGAAATATAACAGGAAGATATTTGAGATCTCACTTAAAACATGTCCTAAATTTTCTTTTTGCAGCACTAACCATAATTTCTATGGCAAAATGAACCCCCTCATTTTGTTCCTTTTTAAATTAAATGTTTTAAGTGTTACCAGTTTATTCCAATCAAGATGGCTTCAGGTGTGCCATACTTTTGTCATAAGTAAGGCTGTTAGCACTCTAGTTGTTCTTTAGAACCCTCTGGGAAGCTGCAGTAGAACACAAAGGAATCAACTGACAGTCTCTGCCCTTGTTGGATGTACATGTTTTACTGAGAATGTCAGACTTCATTCTCACATGACTGAGAAAGATAATGTGAATTTACAGAAAATATGCTCTCATTTTAGCTTCCGGAGCACCTTCCAAAACTGTATGGGACAAGCAGGTGAAAATAGTTTTCTCTCAAACATGATTCATGATATCCCAGCAGAAGGTTTTTCACAGTGTAAAATCACCTTAGAACACACCACAATTCCTGAAATTAGTATGGTACCATCAACAAATGAATTCTAATGTAACTAAAGTCTGTTATCACCCTTTATAGTTCTCCTTTTGGTAACCCTCAAAATCTTTGATTCACTACAATGCATTTCAATGGGGTACTATCATTTATATTGGTCCCAAGATGGCTGCCAGCAATTCCAGGATGAAGTGCTGACAGCCAATCAGATCTCACGATGACATGTGTGGTTAGGCTCCGCCCAGATATATATGTGTTTTTACTTTTGATTTTCTCAGCAACTACTGAACGGATTTACACCATTTAACAAAAGGGTTCTTTCTGAACCAGAACTACCTCTTTGCCAAATTTGGTGTAATTCCGTTCAGCAGTTCGAGGCTGTAGCCTTGCATAAAGTTTCCTATGGGAAATTGATTTTTGACTCTTATTTTTTTAATTTCTCCGCAACTATTGAGCGGATTTGCACCATTTAACAAAAGGGTTCTTTCTGAACCAAGAACTACCTCTTTGCCAAATTTTGTGTAATTCCGTTCAGCAGTTCGGGCTGTAGCCGTGGCTAAAGTTTCCTATGGGAAAATGAATGGGGAAAACACGTTTTGGGACCCCCCTTTTTCTCGGCCCCCGCTTGACGAATCACCCCGAAACTTTCAGGGTAGGAGCGGACCGGAGCGGGCCATAAAGTTTGAAAATTTCACGAAGATTCGTCAACCGACGCACAAGTTATTTTAAATAGAATGTTGCGGATTTCCTATGGAAAATAGGTCCTAACTATAACTATCTACTGGCGACCGCCAGTAGATAATATATATATATATATATTCACTGAAAAAGCCATAGGTTTTACAGACGTTATAGTTAGAAATTAGCATTTAAAAAACCTTTGAAATTCACTGAAAAAACCATAGGTTTCAGGGGCGTTATAGTTAGCTGGACATTTCACTCGCACAAAACCATAGAAATTCCACTGTTATAGTTAGTTCAGCTAACTATAACTCGCGCCCTCGCAATGCACTGCTCATGACATCACATATTACATCATTCATGGCATGGCCAGTGACATCACTGATGACATCACTGATGACATCTCAAATGACATCACTGATGACATCATCCAGTGACTGTGTGTTTCTGTAACTTTTAAATATGTTTTACATATATTCTTAGGTGTATTGAAGAATGAGTGGGTGTATAAGTGTCTGGATGGGGGATTTTACAGGTGTGTGACTGATTGTATAAGTGAGTGATTAAACGTGTCTTACTGAATGCATGGGTTAGTGACTAAACTGTGTGAATGTGTGTATCAGTCTGTCTGTTGTTGTGTAAGCCGCTACATGAGTTGGTCAGTAGCTACATGAGTGTTTATATGGGTTATTGATTGTTTGCCTGAGTATTTGTATGGGAGACTGAGTGTGTGTGGGTGGGTTGGAGGTGTGTGACTCTGTGCATTGATGTGTGAGTGGTTGATTCACTGGGTGTATGGGTTCAAGAGTGCATGTGGAAACAGCTGTATGGGTGGGTGAGTCTGTGTATGGGTGTGTTGGTGAGTGAATGGATGTCTCAGTGGTACATGTGTGAGTAACTACATATGTAAAAGGCAGTATATGTGAGTGATGCTGTATATAAATGAGTATATGTGAGAGTGAGTGATTGTGAGAGTGGCTGTATGGATGAGTGTGTACTTGTATCAGTGATTATATAAGAGAGTAATTATGCATTAGTATCTGTATGAATTAGTGAGGTGGTGTGTGTATAACTGTATAGGTGAGTAAATGGGAGTGTGATTAATTCTTTGCATGACTGACTAGGTGTGTGAGTAACTCCATGGATGAGTGGCGGTGTGTGAGTGTCTGAATAGGTGTATGAGTGCATATCATAGTGTTGTATTGATGAGTGACTGCATGTATAAGTGAATGTATGGGTGAATGAGTGGATGTGTGTGTAGACCTAGGAATCAAAGAGTGCGTATGTAGTAACTGGTATTGGTGTCTCGATGGTTTCGAAAATGGTAGTCTGTATTTTACAGTGGGTGTATTAAAGGTTATATCAGACTGTGAGGAGGTGCATCAGATTTTCACGTGGATGATGTCATCAGTGATGTCATCAGTGATGTCATTTGAGATGTCATCAGTGATGTCATCAGTGATGTCACTGACCATGCCATGAATGATGTAATATGTGACATCATGAGCAGTGCATTGCGGGGGCGCGAGTTATAGTTAGCTGAACTAACTATAACAGTGGAATTTCTATGGTTTTGTACAAGTGAAATGTCCAGCTAACTATAACGCCCCTGAAACCTATGGTTTTTCAGTGAATTTCAAAGGTTTTTTAAATGCTAATTTCTATCTATAACGTCTGTAAAACCTATGGTTTTTCAGTGAATTTGAAAGGTTTTATAAATGCTAATTTCTAACTACAATGTCCCTGAAACCTATATTGTTTTTAATTAAATTTAAAAAAGACGTGCATACTTTTTGTAGTGAAAAACTAACTGTAACAGTAGTCTGTTATAAGTTATAATTTAACAATGTTTAAAACTTAATGAGCACTAATTATCATATAAGTGTGGAAAAAGTGTGACGGAGCAGCTATGATACCTGACTTCGAACAACAGCATTCACAGTTCGATTCCCGACTCCAGCGGCACGTTAGCCCACCACTATGTCACTGTGGGCAACACCTTGCTTAATCTTTCCGATGCCCCAGAGCACCGGCACACCTTTCAAGGGGTAGCTGTACGCTTTACAAATGCTCGCATTATTTTAATTTAAAACCATAGTAATGAGAAATATTATCACGTTTTTTTTTTCTTCTATTCTGATAGATCTTTTTTTTATGTCTTAGAATTACGGCAATTAATAAATGTATTTACTCATGAGAATGGAAATGACACGGTTTTCCTGGGTAACAGTTTTTAAGCTCTCCAACGTATGTACATAGTAAGGACCTTATACGTGTTAGGTTCAAAATCGAAACTTTTCCGCTTCACATTTTGTAACTTTTCCCAACACGTGCACAAGTTACACAGTTAAAACGTGAGCACGTGTCAACTGTAAAGCGTGACATCTAAATGGGCGGAGCCACATCTTCCTTCCATAGACTACTCAATAACCAAAAAGTATATAAACCACACCCGTTGATTGATTAGTTTCGTTTTTGCGAGTTATTTACGGGTCTCCATTCAGTGATGCAGGTGCTCTTTTCTACAGTCGGATTCTTTTGCGGCCACAAAACATAATCCTGAGTTGTAAGTTGTTTGATTATAGCATACTAGATATTTATAATACGTAGCTATTTGTCAATATTTAAACACTTGTATTTAGAAAAAAGTGTTATTGGTTGTTTTTGCCATTTGTATGTAATGTCAGCAGCTTGTTTTCAGAAACAGACAGAATACAGCAAACATTGTTCCTGTTCTGGCTCCTTTGAGCTCATATAGTGTGACTTTGTATATTGTAATATTGACACTGTACTTGACCTCAGAAGTGTTGGTGACCCGTCAGCGCGAAGACTAAAGATTTATATGTAACGTCAGCAGCTTCTAGTTTGTAGTCTATTTCCCCCTTGAGATCATATAGTGTGAGTATGTATATTATAATAACCACACATTATGATCTCAGGCAGTTTGTGACCCGTCGGCGCGAAGGCTAAAGATTTATATGTAACCTCAGCAGTTTCTGGTTTTTAGTCTATTTCTCCCTTGAGATCATATAGTGTGAGTATGTATATTGTAATATTAACATTTATACTGACCTAAGTGGAGTTTATGACCCGTCGACGAGAAGACTAAAGATTTATACTTAACGTCAGCACCTTCTCGTTCTTACTCTGTTTCTTCCTTGGGATCATATACTGTGAATATCTATATTATAATATTAACAGTCATTGTGATCTCAGAGCACTTTATGACCCGTTGGCGCGAAGATGAAAGATTTCGAAGTCCCGGAGAAAAGAAGCTCTGAACATACTCATCGCTGGAAAGTATTTCGTTATTGATATTGTTTTGTATTGATGACTTCATTTTCATTTTCCTTTTTGTGTGCCATCAGTGACACTGTGTATATTGTAAGAGTGTGATATTTCCACACAACAGGAATTGGAGATTTGTCGCCGCCAGGAGTAAACCATCTGAAATACAGTTTACTGACCTTTATACCTTACTTGATCAGATATTTTTACAGTGACAATATTTTTGGAAATTGCAGTTTAAAAAAAATAGTTTCCATAGATACTTTCTTAGTGAATACCTTTGATAAACCCTACATTTCTGAATGTTTTTTTGCTATTTCTATTTTTGTCTGTTGCGGTTCCTATTCACCTTCTCCCTATAGAATATATACGACCAGTAGTGTATATTATTATACTACTATCCTATATATTCTTAAAGGAGTACTTGATTTGTTAGCGGAGCAGTGAGCGACCTCTAAGCACTACGACCAGAACTTTCCCGAATTCTACAGAATAGAAATTATAAAAAATGATAAAGCGTACATTTCTATGTAATATAAAGTGATTTGTGTTTAACTGTTTTTACTTGTTATTGTTCTTGTGACCTGAGATGATGTAGTGCGGGAGTGTTTCTTGTAGCACTTCTTTTCTACTTTATCTAAAAGTAACTCATGCCCTCTTATATTATCAAGAATATGGGGCAACACTTTTACAAACTATAGCAGAAATAAAAGGGAGGGTGTGCCCACGCTTAAGGGATATTTTATGAATTGCGTTTTTATTTGTCACCCCTTTGATATATACAGCTTCAGTTTCCGAAGAAAGTATATTTGTGATTCCTTAATAAAAAGTATTTCAAACCTAGACTGGAATTTTTGCTGTGCAACCACAGCTCCCCGTCAGAAAAGTAAACACCACATTATAACTAAACAGTGCTCCTGGGAAGTATCCCACCCGCAAACTTAATAAAAAGAAGACCGCAACACACTTTGTTATTTTCCCGCCGTGATTTGTACACCCCACGCCAATTATATAAATGGCCCTTAAAATATATAAAAAACAATTTTTACCTTCACAATCCCTCTCCACCACCTTGTGACCACTGTACAGAGTTAATAGTGTTCCTACCCTCCCCGCTACTACTTTCTTTTCCCGTACTCCATTGAAGTGCGTCACAAAATGGTTCACAACAGTGAACCGTTCCCAGCCAATAATGAGCAAACTTGTACTAGGAACACTTTAGCCAATAAAATGTCCATGGTGTTCCGCATTGGGGGAGGGAATCACTGCCAACACTTCTAATTTCAATTGTTTACAGCCAATGAACATTAAGCTTGGGAAGGTCCTGCTTGGAACACGTTACCCAATCAGATGTCCCTGATGCTCCGCGGAGGGTGAGGGAATGGCTGGCAACACTTCTACTTTCAATGGTTTACAGCCAATGAACATTAAGCTTGGGAACGTCCTGCTTGGAACACGTCAGCCAATCAAATGTTCCTGCTATTCCGCGGACGGGGAGGAAATGGCTGGCAACACTTCTACTTTCAATGGTTCGCAGCCAATGAACATTAAGCTTGGGAAGGTCCTGCTTGGAACACGTCAGCCAATCAGATGTCCCTGCTACTCCGCGGATGGGGAGGAAATGGCTGGCAACACTTCTACTTTCAATGGTTCGCAGCCAATGAACATTGAGCTCGTTGTTGGAACACCTCAGCCAATTAAACGTTAATTTTGTTCCAGACACACGAACAGAACATGCCCTCCCACATAATATTAAATTTCGTCTAAGAAAGTGACACTGTCCGTGATAAAAGTGAACACCGCATTATAATTAAACATTACTGCGCATTATATTAAGGAAGGCTGCAATACGGCGCATTGTCATTTCCCGATATGATTTACACAGCCTACTGAACATTGCCGCAATACCGCACATTCACACTACCTTTGTGTGCACCCTACACACTGCTTGCCGCAATACGGTGAATTGTTGTCCCGACGGGATTTCCAGAGCCTACGCAACCTTGCTGCAATACCGCGCACCGTTGTTCTGCGGACGTGATTTCCACGGCCTACACAACATTCAAACTCCCTGCCTCTGCACCGTACAGACTGCTTAAACTAAGACCACAGTGTTCCTACAATACCCTCTTATACAATTGTTCTCTTTTGTTTCGCCCTATGCCTTTCAAGTCAGTCACAAAATGGCTGCCAACACTTCCTAGTTTCAACAGTTCGCAACCAATGAGCCGCACGCTCGTGCTCGTAACGCCTCAGCCAATCAGATGTCAGAATTCTCAAATATCGATATCTGTAAATTTTGATATTTCTCTAAAACTACTGAACGGACTTACCCCATTTAAACAAAAGCGTGCTTTCTGGACCAAGACCTTTCTCCCTGCCAAATGTGGCGTAATTCCATTCAGCAGTTTGACCTGTAGCCTTGTCTAAAGTTTCCTATGGAAATTGCATGGAGAAAACACGTTTTGGGGCCCCCCTTTTTTCTCAGCCCCCCCTTCATGAATCACCCCCAAACTTTCAGGATAGGAGCTCACCTAAAAAGAGGAACTTTTTGGAAAATTTCGTAAAGATTCGGCAAAGGACGCCAAAGTTATAAGCACATTAAAAAATGCTTTTCCTAAGGAAACTAGGTTCTAACTATAACTATCTACTGGCGACAGCCAGTAGATAATATATATATATATATATTGAAAGGTTTTCCACGCTCAAAGAACAGAAGAAAGAAGAGCCGCACTCAGGATTTCAGGGTTAAGGAGTTGAAAATTTAATGACTCGACGCGTTTCGACAACACAGGTCTTTGTCAGAGAGTCTCTGACAAAGACCTGTGTTGCTCAGCAACGCGTCTGAGTCATTAATTTTCAACTCCTGAACGTCACAGCTCCTTCTTCTGTTCTTTGGCGTGAGCCTTTTCAATGTTACAGCGGGTCCAGCGCCCGCCTGTCCGCACCAATCCCGTAAGGTGGAAGTAATCGGAAGGAAGGCTGGAATCCTTTTTGCGATATATATATATATATATATATATATATATATATATATATATTATATATATATATATATATATATATATATGTTCAAATGAAAGGTATCCCCCAGCGAGACGCACTTGAAAAAACAGGCGAATCCTGCACCTTGAAGCAGCATTCTTTATTCATTTCAAACCGGACATCACAGCGCTTGTTATAATATTTTGCCCTACGCGTTTCAGAGCTCATGCTCCTTGCTCACGGGCTCAGTGCGATGTCAGCAGGCAGGAACAAGTGAAAAACCGAGTCAGTTCATTCCTAAACTTTTAAACATCCTCAGGTGGATCACGCCCTCTGGTGGGTAAATTAATAAAAATCAGCACTCTGGGACTCGTAGTTTTTCACTTTGATAGACACATCCTTTGGTGGAATCCGCCGACTTGACATCTGTTTTGGCACAATTCTTTCTCTCTGGTGAGTTTTAAACCCTGGACTCCGGTTAACTTTAATTCCTGTCTTGACCTACAAGGCGCTGAAACAGACAGTCTGTGCGCCGTAGCCCACCATTACTTTCAGTGGTAGTGCAATCCTCTCGGACGGGACTGGCCGAATTAAATGTTCAAACGAAAGGTATCCCCCAGCGAGGACGCACTTGAAAAAAAAGGCGAATCCTGCACCTTGAAGCAGCATTCTTTATTCATTTCAAACCGGACATCACAGCGCTTGTTATAATATTTTGCCCTACGCGTTTCAGAGCTCATGCTCCTTGCTCACGGGCTCAGTGCGATGTCAGCAGGCAGGAACAAGTGAAAAACCGAGTCAGTTCATTCCTAAACTTTTAAACATCCTCAGGTGGATCACGCCCTCTGGTGGGTTAATTAATAAAAATCAGCACTCTGGGACTCGTAGTTTTTCACTTTGATAGACACATCCTTCGGTGGAATCCGCCGACTTGACATCTGTTTTGGCACAATTCTTTCTCTCTGGTGAGTTTTAAACCCTGGACTCCGGTTAACTTTCATTCCTGTCTTGACCTACAAGGCGCTGAAACAGACAGTCTGTGCGCCGTAGCCCACCATTACTTTCAGTGGTAGTGCAATCCTCTCGGCCGGGACTGGCCGAATTAAATGTTCAAACGAAAGGTATCCCCCAGCGAGGAGTTATAGTTAGGACCTAGTTTCCATAGGAAAAGCGTGTTTTTCTTTTCCCAATAACTTTGGCGCCGGTTGACGAATCTTCGCGAAATTTTCATATATATATACATACATACATATATACATACATATACATAAAGAAGAGATTGCTGCTCCGGTGGAACGCACTCGCCGGAGGTCAGGCCAGTAACAGGGCTGCTCTCTCAGGTATTCTCACCACACAAACGCTGCCTACGCGTTTCGGGACACCTCTCTTCCTCTGGGCAGCATAAAACACAAATGATAGGCACCAGCAGTTATTTATGGAAGTCCCTTCTTTATTTTGCATAATTAATCCCAATGTAAAATCAGGTAAGTAACTGTTGCATGATGGGACTGGAAGTCCTGATTACCATATCCAAGTGGACGCTGGCCTTCAAAGCGTGATAATTTTCCTTGTGGGACAAACAAAGTTCAAAGAGGCGCCCTGGCAATGAAAAAGGCCCCTCCAGCTCCGCTGTGCATTGCAGAGTGCATTGCTGCAGACCCACTCGGGTCTCGTGGTGGTGTGAAGCCGTGGCCTGGGCTTGGCCACAAATATTCAAAAAGAAGAGGTTGCCGCTCCGGTGGAACGCACTCGCCGGAGGTCAGGCCAGAAACAGGGCTGCTCTCTCAGGTCTTCTCCCCACACAAACGCCGCCTACGCGTTTCGGGACACCTCCCTTCCTCTGGGCAGCATAAAACACAAATGATAGGCACCAGCAGTTATTTATGGAAGTCCCTTCTTTATTTTGCATAATTAATCCCAATGTAAAATCAGGTAAGTAACTGTTGCATGATGGGACTGGAAGTCCTGATTACCATATCCAAGTGGACGCTGGCCTTCAAAGCCTGATTATTTTCCTCGTGGGACAAACAAATTTCAAAAAGGCACCCTGGCAATGCAAAAAGGCCCCTTCAGCTCCGCTGTGCATTGCAGAGTGCATTGCTGCAGACCCACTCGGGTCTCGTGGTGGTGCGAAACCGTGGCCTGGGCTTGGCCACAAATATTCAAAAAGAAGAGGTTGCCGCTCCAGTGGAACGCACTCGCCGGAGGTCAGGCCAGTAACAGGGCTGCTCTCTCAGGTCTTCTTCCCACACAAACGCCGCCTACGCGTTTCGGGACACCTCCCTTCCTCTGGGCAGCATAAAACACAAATGATAGGCACCAGCAGTTATTTATGGAAGTCCCTTCTTTATTTTGCATAATTAATCCCAATGTAAAATCAGGTAAGTAACTGTTGCATGATGGGACTGGAAGTCCTGATTACCATATTCAAGTGGACGCTGGCCTTCAAAGCGTGATCATTTTCCTCGTGGGACAAACAAAGTTCAAAGAGGCGCCCTGGCAATGCAAAAGGCCCCTCCAGCTCCGCTGTGCATTGCAGAGTGCATTGCTGCAGACCCACTCGGGTCTCGTGGTGGTGCGAAGCCGTGGCCTGGGCTTGGCCACAAATATTCAAAAAGAAGAGGTTGCCGCTCCGGTGGAATGCACTCGCCGGAGGTCATGCCAGTAACAGGGCTGCTCTCTCAGGTCTTCTCCCCACACAAACGCCGCCTACCCGTTTCGGGACACCTCCCTTCCTCTGGGCAGCATAAAACACAAATGATAGGCCCCAGCAGTTATTTATGGAAGTACCTTCTTTATTTTGCATAATTAATCCCAATGTAAAATCAGGTAAGTAACTGTTGCATGATGGGACTGGAAGTCCTGATGACCATATCCAAGTGGACGCTGGCCTTCAAAGCGTGATAATTTTCCTCGTGGGACAAACAAAGTTCAAAGAGGCGCCCTGGCAATGCAAAAGGCCCCTCCAGCTCCGCTGTGCATTGCAGAGTGCATTGCTGCAGACCCACTGGGTCTCGTGGTGGTGTGCGAAGCCGTGGCCTGGGCTTGGCCACAAATATTCAAAAAGAAGAGGTTGCCGCTCCTGTGGAACGCACTTGCCGGAGGTCAGGCCAGTAACAGCGCTGCTCTCTCAGGTCTTCTACCCACACAAACGCCGCCTACGTGTTTGGGGACACCTCCTTCCTCTGGGCAGCATAAAACACAAATGATAGGCACCAGCAGTTATTTATGGATGACCCTTCTTTATTTTGCATAATTAATACCAATGTAAAATCAGGTAAGTAACTGTTGCATGATGGGACTGGAAGTCCTGATTACCATATCCAAGTGGACGCTGGCCTTCAAAGCATGATAATTTTCCTCGTGGGACAAACAAAGTTAAAAGAGGCGCCCTGGCAATGCAAAAGGCCCCTCCAGCTCCGCTGTGAATTGCAGAGTGCATTGCTGCAGACCCACTCGGGTCTCGTGGTGGTGCGAAGCCGTGGCCTGGGCTTGGCCACAAATATTCAAAAAGAAGAGGTTGCCGCTCCTGTGGAACGCACTCGCCGGAGGTCAGGACAGTAACAGGGCTGCTCTCTCAGGTCTTCTCACCACACAAACGCCGCCTACGCGTTTCGTGACACCTCCCTTCCTCTGGGCAGCATAAAACACAAATGATAGGCACCAGCAGTTATTTATGGAAGTCCCTTCTTTATTTTGCATAATTAATCCCAATGTAAAATCAGGTAAGTAACTGTTGCATGATGGGACTGGAAGTCCTGATTACCATATCCAAGTGGACGCTGGCCTTCAAAGCGTGATAATTTTCCTCGTGGGACAAACAAAGTTCAAAGAGGCGCCCTGGCAATGCAAAAGGCCCCTCCAGCTCTGCTGTGCATTGCAGAGTGCATTGCTGCAGACCCACTCGGGTCTCGTGGTGGTGTGAAGCCGTGGCCTGGGCTTGTCCACAAATATTCAAAAAGAAGAGGTTGCCGCTCCTGTGGAACACACTCGCCGGAGGTCAGGCCAGTAACAGGGCTGCTCTCTCAGGTCTTCTCCCACACAAACGCCGCCTACGCGTTTCGGAACACCTCCCTTCCTTTGGGCAGCATAAAACACAAATGATAGGCACCAGCAGTTATTTATGGAAGTCCCTTCTTTATTTTGCATAATTAATCCCAATGTAAAATCAGGTAAGTAACTGTTGCATGATGGGACTGGAAGTCCTGATTACCATATCCAAGTGGACGCTGGCCTTCAAAGCGTGATAATTTTCCTCGTGGGACAAACAAAGTTCAAAGAGGCGCCCTGGCAATGCAAAAAGGCCCCTCCAGCTCCGCTGTGCATTGCAGAGTGCATTGCTGCAGACCCACTCGGGTCTCGTGGTGGTGCTGAGCCGTGGCCTGGGCTTGGCCACAAATATTCAAAAGAAGAGGTTGCCGCTCCTGTGGAACGCACTCACCGGAGGTCAGGCCAGTAACAGGGCTGCTCTCTCAGGACTTCTCCCCACACAAACGTTGCCTACGCGTTTCGGGACACCTCCCTTCCTCTGGGCAGCATAAAACAAAAATGATAGGCACCAGCAGTTATTTATCGAAGTCCCTTCTTTATTTTGCATAATTAATCCCAATGTAAAATCAGGTAAGTAACTGTTGCATGATGGGACTGGAAGTCCTGATTACCATATCCAAGTGGACGCTGGCCTTCAAAGCGCGATAATTTTCCTCGTGGGACAAACAAAGTTCAAAGAGGCGCCCTGGCAATGCAAAAAGGCCCCTCCAGCTCCGCTGTGCATTGCAGAGTGCATTGCTGCAGACCCACTCGGGTCTCGTGGTGGTGCGAAGCTGTGGCCTGGGCTTGGCCACAAATATTCAAAAAGAAGAGGTTGCCACTCCTGTGGAACACACTCGCCGGAGGTCAGGCCAGTAACAGGGCTGCTCTCTCAGGTCTTCTCCCCACACAAACGCCGCCTACGCGTTTCGGGACACCTCCCTTCCTCTGGGCAGCATAAAACACAAATGATAGGCACCAGCAGTTATTTATGGAAGTCCCTTCTTTATTTTGCATAATTAATCCCAATGTAAAATCAGGTAAGGAACTGTTGCATGATGGGACTGGAATTCCTGATTACCATATCCAAGTGGACGCTGGCCTTCAAAGCGTGATAATTTTCCTCGTGGGACAAACAAAGTTCAAAGAGGCGCCCTGGCAATGCAAAAAGGCCCCTCCAGCTCCGCTGTGCATTGCAGAGTGCATTGCTGCAGACCCACTCGAGTCTCGTGGTGGTGCAAAGCCGTGGCCTGGGCTTGGCCACAAATATTCAAAAAGAAGAGGTTGCCGCTCCGGTGGAACGCACTCGCCGGAGGTCAGGCCAGTAACAGGCTGCTCTCTCAGGTCTTCTCCCCACACAAACGCCGCCTACGCGTTTCGGGACACCTCCCTTCCTCTGGGCAGCATAAAACACAAATGATAGGCACCAGCAGTTATTTATGGAAGTCCCTTATTTATTTTGCATAATTAATCCCAATGTAAAATCAGGTAAGTAACTGTTGCATGATGGGACTGGAAGTCCTGATTACCATATCCAAGTGGACGCTGGCCTTCAAAGCGTGATAATTTTCCTCGTGGGACAAACAAAGTTCAAAGAGGTGCCCTGGCAATGCAAAAAGGCCCCTCCAGCTCCGCTGTGCATTGCAGAGTGCATTGCTGCAGACCCACTCGGGTCTAGTGGTGGTGCGAAGCCGTGGCCTGGGCTTGGCCACAAATATTCAAAAAAAAGAGGTTGCCGCTCCGGTGGAACGCACTCGCCGGAGGTCAGGCCAGTAACACGGCTGCTCTCTCAGGTCTTCTCCCCACACAAACACAGCCTACGCATTTCGGGACACCTCCCTTCCTCTGGGCAGCATAAAACACAAATGATAGGCACCAGCAGTTATTTATGGAAGTCCCTTCTTTATTTTGCATAATTTATCCCAATGTAAAATCAGGTAAGTAACTGTTGCATGATGGGACTGGAAGTCCTGATTACCATGTCCAAGTGGACGCTGGCCTTCAAAGCGTGATAATTTTCCTCGTGGGACAAACAAAGTTCAAAGAGGCTCCCTGGCAATGCAAAAAGGCCCCTCCAGCTCCACTGTGCATTGCAGAGTGCATTGCTGCAGACCCACTCGGGTCTCGTGGTGGTGCGAAGCCGTGGCCTGGGCTTGGCCACAAATATTCAAAAAGAAGAGGTTGCCACTCCTGTGGAACCCACTCGCCGGAGGTCAGGCCAGTAACAGGGCTGCTCTCTCAGGTCTTCTCCCCACACAAACGCCGCCTACGCGTTTCGGGACACCTCCCTTCCTCTGGGCAGCATAAAACACAAATGATAGGCACCAGCAGTTATTTATGGATGTCCCTTCTTTAATTTGCATAATTAATCCCAATGTAAAATCAGGTAAGTAACTTCTGCATGATGGGACTGGAAGTCCTGATTACCATATCCAAGTGGACGCTGGCCTTCAAAGCGTGATAATTTTCCTCGTGGGACAAACAAAGTTCAAAGAGGCGTCTTGGCAATGCAAAAAGGCCCCTCCAGCTCTGCTGTGCCTTGCAGAGTGCATTGCTGCAGACCCACTCGGGTCTCGTGGTGGTGCGAAGCCGTGGCCTGGGCTTGGCCACAAATAGTCAAAAAGAAGAGGTTGACGCTCCGGTGGAAAGCACTCGCCGGAGGTCAGGCCAGTAACAGGGCTGCTCTCTCAGGTCTTCTCCCCACACAAACGCCGCCTACACGTTTCGGGACACCTCCCTTCCTCTGGGCAGCATAAAACACAAATGATAGGCACCAGCAGTTATTTATGGAAGTCCCTTCTTTATTTTGCATAATTAATCCCAATGTAAAATCAGGTAAGTAACTGTTGCATGATGGGACTGGAAGTCCTGATTACCATATCCAAGTGGACGCTGGCCTTCAATGCGTGATAATTTTCCTCGTGGGACAAACAAAGTTCAAAGAGGCGCCCTGGCAATGCAAAAAGGCCCCTCCAGCTCCGCTGTGCATTGCAGAGTGCATTGCTGCAGACCCACTCGGGTCTCGTGGTGGTGCAAAGCCGTGGCCTGGGCTTGGCCACAAATATTCAAAAAGAAGAGGTTGCCGCTCCGGTGGAACGCACTCGCCGGAGGTCAGGCCAGAAACAGGGCTGCTCTCTCAGGTCTTCTCCCCACACAAACGCCGCCTACGCGTTTCGGGACACCTCCCTTCCTCTGGGCAGCATAAAACACAAATGATAGGCACCAGCAGTTATTTATGGAAGTCCCTTCTTTATTTTGCATAATTAATCCCAATGTAAAATCAGGTAAGTAACTGTTGCATGATGGGACTGGAAGTCCTGATTACCATATCCAAGTGGACGCTGGCCTTCAAAGCCTGATTATTTTCCTCGTGGGACAAACAAATTTCAAAAAGGCACCCTGGCAATGCAAAAAGGCCCCTTCAGCTCCGCTGTGCATTGCAGAGTGCATTGCTGCAGACCCACTCGGGTCTCGTGGTGGTGCGAAACCGTGGCCTGGGCTTGGCCACAAATATTCAAAAAGAAGAGGTTGCCGCTCCAGTGGAACGCACTCGCCGGAGGTCAGGCCAGTAACAGGGCTGCTCTCTCAGGTCTTCTTCCCACACAAACGCCGCCTACGCGTTTCGGGACACCTCCCTTCCTCTGGGCAGCATAAAACACAAATGATAGGCACCAGCAGTTATTTATGGAAGTCCCTTCTTTATTTTGCATAATTAATCCCAATGTAAAATCAGGTAAGTAACTGTTGCATGATGGGACTGGAAGTCCTGATTACCATATTCAAGTGGACGCTGGCCTTCAAAGCGTGATCATTTTCCTCGTGGGACAAACAAAGTTCAAAGAGGCGCCCTGGCAATGCAAAAGGCCCCTCCAGCTCCGCTGTGCATTGCAGAGTGCATTGCTGCAGACCCACTCGGGTCTCGTGGTGGTGCGAAGCCGTGGCCTGGGCTTGGCCACAAATATTCAAAAAGAAGAGGTTGCCGCTCCGGTGGAATGCACTCGCCGGAGGTCATGCCAGTAACAGGGCTGCTCTCTCAGGTCTTCTCCCCACACAAACGCCGCCTACCCGTTTCGGGACACCTCCCTTCCTCTGGGCAGCATAAAACACAAATGATAGGCACCAGCAGTTATTTATGGAAGTACCTTCTTTATTTTGCATAATTAATCCCAATGTAAAATCAGGTAAGTAACTGTTGCATGATGGGACTGGAAGTCCTGATGACCATATCCAAGTGGACGCTGGCCTTCAAAGCGTGATAATTTTCCTCGTGGGACAAACAAAGTTCAAAGAGGCGCCCTGGCAATGCAAAAAGGCCCCTCCAGCTCCGCTGTGCATTGCAGAGTGCATTGCTGCAGACCCACTCGGGTCTCGTGGTGGTGCGAAGCCGTGGCCTGGGCTTGGCCACAAATATTCAAAAAGAAGAGGTTGCCGCTCCTGTGGAACGCACTTGCCGGAGGTCAGGCCAGTAACAGCGCTGCTCTCTCAGGTCTTCTACCCACACAAACGCCGCCTACGTGTTTCGGGACACCTCCCTTCCTCTGGGCAGCATAAAACACAAATGATAGGCACCAGCAGTTATTTATGGATGACCCTTCTTTATTTTGCATAATTAATACCAATGTAAAATCAGGTAAGTAACTGTTGCATGATGGGACTGGAAGTCCTGATTACCATATCCAAGTGGACGCTGGCCTTCAAAGCATGATAATTTTCCTCGTGGGACAAACAAAGTTAAAAGAGGCGCCCTGGCAATGCAAAAGGCCCCTCCAGCTCCGCTGTGAATTGCAGAGTGCATTGCTGCAGACCCACTCGGGTCTCGTGGTGGTGCGAAGCCGTGGCCTGGGCTTGGCCACAAATATTCAAAAAGAAGAGGTTGCCGCTCCTGTGGAACGCACTCGCCGGAGGTCAGGACAGTAACAGGGCTGCTCTCTCAGGTCTTCTCACCACACAAACGCCGCCTACGCGTTTCGTGACACCTCCCTTCCTCTGGGCAGCATAAAACACAAATGATAGGCACCAGCAGTTATTTATGGAAGTCCCTTCTTTATTTTGCATAATTAATCCCAATGTAAAATCAGGTAAGTAACTGTTGCATGATGGGACTGGAAGTCCTGATTACCATATCCAAGTGGACGCTGGCCTTCAAAGCGTGATAATTTTCCTCGTGGGACAAACAAAGTTCAAAGAGGCGCCCTGGCAATGCAAAAGGCCCCTCCAGCTCTGCTGTGCATTGCAGAGTGCATTGCTGCAGACCCACTCGGGTCTCGTGGTGGTGTGAAGCCGTGGCCTGGGCTTGTCCACAAATATTCAAAAAGAAGAGGTTGCCGCTCCTGTGGAACACACTCGCCGGAGGTCAGGCCAGTAACAGGGCTGCTCTCTCAGGTCTTCTCCCCACACAAACGCCGCCTACGCGTTTCGGGACACCTCCCTTCCTTTGGGCAGCATAAAACACAAATGATAGGCACCAGCAGTTATTTATGGAAGTCCCTTCTTTATTTTGCATAATTAATCCCAATGTAAAATCAGGTAAGTAACTGTTGCATGATGGGACTGGAAGTCCTGATTACCATATCCAAGTGGACGCTGGCCTTCAAAGCGTGATAATTTTCCTCGTGGGACAAACAAAGTTCAAAGAGGCGCCCTGGCAATGCAAAAAGGCCCCTCCAGCTCCGCTGTGCATTGCAGAGTGCATTGCTGCAGACCCACTCGGGTCTCGTGGTGGTGCGAAGCCGTGGCCTGGGCTTGGCCACAAATATTCAAAAAGAAGAGGTTGCCGCTCCTGTGGAACGCACTCACCGGAGGTCAGGCCAGTAACAGGGCTGCTCTCTCAGGACTTCTCCCCACACAAACGCTGCCTACGCGTTTCGGGACACCTCCCTTCCTCTGGGCAGCATAAAACACAAATGATAGGCACCAGCAGTTATTTATCGAAGTCCCTTCTTTATTTTGCATAATTAATCCCAATGTAAAATCAGGTAAGTAACTGTTGCATGATGGGACTGGAAGTCCTGATTACCATATCCAAGTGGACGCTGGCCTTCAAAGCGTGATAATTTTCCTCGTGGGACAAACAAAGTTCAAAGAGGCGCCCTGGCAATGCAAAAGGCCCCTCCAGCTCCGCTGTGCATTGCAGAGTGCATTGCTGCAGACCCACTCGGGTCTCGTGGTAGTGCGAAGCCGTGGCCTGGGCTTGGCCACAAATATTCAAAAAGAAGAGGTTGCCGCTCCTGTGGAACGCACTCGCCGGAGGTCAGGCCAGTAACAGGGCTGCTCTCTCAGGTCTTCTCCCCACACAAACGCCGCCTACGCGTTTCGGGACACCTCCCTTCCTCTGGGCAGCATAAAACACAAATGATAGGCACCAGCAGTTATTTATGGAAGTCCCTTCTTTATTTTGCATAATTAATCCCAATGTAAAATCAGGTAAGGAACTGTTGCATGATGGGACTGGAAGTCCTGATTACCATATCCAAGTGGACGCTGGCCTTCAAAGCGTGATAATTTTCCTCGTGGGACAAACAAAGTTCAAAGAGGCGCCCTGGCAATGCAAAAGGCCCCTCCAGCTCCGCTGTGCATTGCAGAGTGCATTGCTGCAGACCCACTCGAGTCTCGTGGTGGTGCGAAGCCGTGGCCTGGGCTTGGCCACAAATATTCAAAAAGAAGAGGTTGCCGCTCCGGTGGAACGCACTCGCCGGAGGTCAGGCCAGTAACAGGGCTGCTCTCTCAGGTCTTCTCCCCACACAAACGCCGCCTACGCGTTTCGGGACACCTCCTTCCTCTGGGCAGCATAAAACACAAATGATAGGCACCAGCAGTTATTTATGGAAGTCCCTTATTTATTTTGCATAATTAATCCCAATGTAAAATCAGGTAAGTAACTGTTGCATGATGGGACTGGAAGTCCTGATTACCATATCCAAGTGGACGCTGGCCTTCAAAGCGTGATCATTTTCCTCGTGGGACAAACAAAGTTCAAAGAGGCGCCCTGGCAATGCAAAAAGGCCCCTCCAGCTCCATTGCAGAGTGCATTGCTGCAGACCCACTCGGGTCTAGTGGTGGTGCGAAGCCGTGGCCTGGGCTTGGCCACAAATATTCAAAAAGAAGAGGTTGCCGCTCCGGTGGAACGCACTCGCCGGAGGTCAGGCCAGTAACACGGCTGCTCTCTCAGGTCTTCTCCCCACACAAACACAGCCTACGCATTTCGGGACACCTCCCTTCCTCTGGGCAGCATAAAACACAAATGATAGGCACCAGCAGTTATTTATGGAAGTCCCTTCTTTATTTTGCATAATTAATCCCAATGTAAAATCAGGTAAGTAACTGTTGCATGATGGGACTGGAAGTCCTGATTACCATGTCCAAGTGGACGCTGGCCTTCAAAGCGTGATAATTTTCCTCGTGGGACAAACAAAGTTCAAAGAGGCGCCCTGGCAATGCAAAAGGCCCCTCCAGCTCCGCTGTGCATTGCAGAGTGCATTGCTGCAGACCCACTCGGGTCTCGTGGTGGTGCGAGGCCGTGGCCTGGGCTTGGCCACAAATATTCAAAAAGAAGAGGTTGCCACTCCTGTGGAACGCACTCGCCGGAGGTCAGGCCAGTAACAGGGCTGCTCTCTCAGGTCTTCTCCCCACACAAACGCCGCCTACGCGTTTCGGGACACCTCCCTTCCTCTGGGCAGCATAAAACACAAATGATAGGCACCAGCAGTTATTTATGGATGTCCCTTCTTTAATTTGCATAATTAATCCCAATGTAAAATCAGGTAAGTAACTGTCTGCATGATGGGACTGGAAGTCCTGATTACCATATCCAAGTGGACGCTGGCCTTCAAAGCGTGATAATTTTCCTCGTGGGACAAACAAAGTTCAAAGAGGCGCCCTGGCAATGCAAAAGGCCCCTCCAGCTCTGCTGTGCATTGCAGAGTGCATTGCTGCAGACCCACTCGGGTCTCGTGGTGGTGCGAAGCCGTGGCCTGGGCTTGGCCACAAATAGTCAAAAAGAAGAGGTTGCCGCTCCGGTGGAACGCACTCGCCGGAGGTCAGGCCAGTAACAGGGCTGCTCTCTCAGGTCTTCTCCCCACACAAACGCCGCCTACGCGTTTCGGGACACCTCCCTTCCTCTGGGCAGCATAAAACACAAATGATAGGCACCAGCAGTTATTTATGGAAGTCCCTTCTTTATTTTGCATAATTAATCCCAATGTAAAATCAGGTAAGTAACTGTTGCATGATGGGACTGGAAGTCCTGATTACCATATCCAAGTGGACGCTGGCCTTCAAAGCGTGATAATTTTCCTCGTGGGACAAACAAAGTTCAAAGAGGCGCCCTGGCAATGCAAAAGGCCCCTCCAGCTCCGCTGTGCATTGCAGAGTGCATTGCTGCAGACCCACTCGGGTCTCGTGGTGGTGCAAAGCCGTGGCCTGGGCTTGGCCACAAATATTCAAAAAGAAGAGGTTGCCGCTCCGGTGGAACGCACTCGCCGGAGGTCAGGCCAGTAACAGGGCTGCTCTCTCAGGTCTTCTCCCCACAAAAACGCCGCCTACGCGTTTCGGGACACCTCCCTTCCTCTGGGCAGCATAAAACACAAATGATAGGCACCAGCAGTTATTTATGGAAGTCCCTTCTTTATTTTGCATAATTAATCCCAATGTAAAATCAGGTAAGTAACTGTTGCATGATGGGACTGGAAGTCCTGATTACCATATCCAAGTGGACGCTGGCCTTCAAAGCGTGATAATTTTCCTCGTGGGACAAACAAAGTTCAAAGAGGCGCCCTGGCAATGCAAAAAGGCCCCTCCAGCTCCGCTGTGCATTGCAGAGTGCATTGCTGCAGACCCACTCGGGTCTCGTGGTGGTGCGAAGCCGTGGCCTGGGCTTGGCCACAAATATTCAAAAAGAAGAGGTTGCCGCTCCTGTTGAACACACTCGCCGGAGGTCAGGCCAGTAACAGGGCTGCTCTCTCAGGTCTTCTCCCCACACAAACGCCGCCTACGCATTTCGGGACACCTCCCTTCCTCTGGGCAGCATAAAACACAAATGATAGGCACCAGCAGTTATTTATGGAAGTTCCTTCTTTATTTTGCATAATTAATCCCAATGTAAAATCAGGTAAGTAACTGTTGCATGATGGGACTGGAAGTCCTGATTACCATATCCAAGTGGACGCTGGCCTTCAAAGCGTGATAATTTTCCTCGTGGGACAAACAAAGTTCAAAGAGGCGCCCTGGCAATGCAAAAGGCCCCTCCAGCTCCG
The DNA here is from genome assembly GCA_963921515.1 of Calotriton arnoldi. Lineage (NCBI taxonomy): Eukaryota > Metazoa > Chordata > Amphibia > Caudata > Salamandridae > Calotriton > Calotriton arnoldi. The sequence continues at coordinate 1,017,884 of CAWUFW010001896.1, forward strand.
CTGTGCATTGCAGAGTGCATTGCTGCAGACCCACTCGGGTCTCGTGGTGGTGCGAAGCCGTGGCCTGGGCTTGGCCACAAATATTCAAAAAGAAGAGGTTGCCGCTCCGGTGGAACGCACTCGCCGGAGGTCAGGCCAGTAACAGGGCTGCTCTCTCAGGTCTTCTCCCCACACAAACGCCGCCTACGCGTTTCGGGACACCTCCCTTCCTCTGGGCAGCATAAAACACAAATGATAGGCACCAGCAGTTATTTATGGAAGTCCCTTCTTTATTTTGCATAATTAATCCCAATGTAAAATCAGGTAAGTAACTGTTGCATGATGGGACTGGAAGTCCTGATTACCATATCCAAGTGGACGCTGGCCTTCAAAGCGTGATAATTTTCCTCGTGGGACAAACAAAGTTCAAAGAGGCGCCCTGGCAATGCAAAAGGCCCCTCCAGCTCCGCTGTGCATTGCAGAGTGCATTGCTGCAGACCCACTCGGGTCTCGTGGTGGTGCGAAGCCGTGGCCTGGGCTTGGCCACAAATATTCAAAAAGAAGAGGTTGCCGCTCCGGTGGAACGCACTCGCCGGAGGTCAGGCCAGTAACACGGCTGCTCTCTCAGGTCTTCTCCCCACACAAACACAGCCTACGCATTTCGGGACACCTCCCTTCCTCTGGGCAGCATAAAACACAAATGATAGGCACCAGCAGTTATTTATGGAAGTCCCTTCTTTATTTTGCATAATTAATCCCAATGTAAAATCAGGTAAGTAACTGTTGCATGATGGGACTGGAAGTCCTGATTACCATGTCCAAGTGGACGCTGGCCTTCAAAGCGTGATCATTTTACTCGTGGGACAAACAAAGTTCAAAGAGGCGCCCTGGCAATGCAAAAAGGCCCCTCCAGCTCCGCTGTGCATTGCAGAGTGCATTGCTGCAGACCCACTCGGGTCTTGTGGTGGTGCGAAGCCGTGGCCTGGGCTTGGCCACAAATATTCAAAAAGAAGAGGTTGCCACTCCGGTGGAACGCACTCGCCGGAGGTCAGGCCAGTAACAGGGCTGCTCTCTCAGGTCTTCTCCCAACACAAACGCCGCCTACGCGTTTCGGGACACCTCCCTTCCTCTGGGCAGCATAAAACACAAATGATAGGCACCAGCAGTTATTTATGGAAGTCCCTTCTTTATTTTGCATAATTAATCCCAATGTAAAATCAGGTAAGTAACTGTTGCATGATGGGACTGGAAGTCCTGATTACCATATCCAAGTGGACGCTGGCCTTCAAAGCGTGATAATTTTCCTCGTGGGACAAACAAAGTTCAAAGAGGCGCCCTGGCAATGCAAAAGGCCCCTCCAGCTCCGCTGTGCATTGCAGAGTGCATTGCTGCAGACCCACTCGGGTCTCGTGGTGGTGCGAAGCCGTGGCCTGGGCTTGGCCACAAATATTCAAAAAGAAGAGGCTGCCACTCTGGTGGAACGCATTCGCCGGAGGCCAGGCCAGTAACAGGGCTGCTCTCTCAGGTCTTCTCCCCACACAAACGCCGCCTACACGTTTCGGGACACCTCCCTTCCTCTGGGCAGCATAAAACACAAATGATAGGCACCAGCAGTTATTTATGGAAGTCCCTTCTTTATTTTGCATAATTAATCCCAATGTAAAATCAGGTAAGTAACTGTTGCATGATGGGACTGGAAGTCCTGATTACCATATCCAAGTGGACGCTGGCCTTCAAAGCGTGATCATTTTCCTCGTGGGACAAACAAAGTTCAAAGAGGCGCCCTGGCAATGCAAAAGGCCCCTCCAGCTCCGCTGTGCATTGCAGAGTGCATTGCTGCAGACCCACTCGGGTCTCGAGGTGGTGCGAAGCCGTGGCCTGGGCTTGGCCACAAATATTCAAAAAGAAGAGGTTGCTGCTCCGGTGGAACGCACTCGCCGGAGGTCAGGCCAGTAACAGGGCTGCTCTCTCAGGTCTTCTCCCCACACAAACGCCGCCTACGCGTTTCGGGACACCTCCCTTCCTCTGGGCAGCATAAAACACAAATGATAGGCACCAGCAGTTATTTATGGAAGTCCCTTCTTTATTTTGCATAATTAATCCCAATGTAAAATCAGGTAAGTAACTGTTGCATGATGGGACTGGAAGTCCTGATTACCATATCCAAGTGGACGCTGGCCTTCAAAGCGTGATAATTTTCCTCGTGGGACAAACAAAGTTCAAAGAGGCGCCCTGGCAATGCAAAAAGGCCCCTCCAGCTCCGCTGTGCATTGCAGAGTGCATTGCTGCAGACCCACTCGGGTCTCGTGGTGGTGCGAAGCCGTGGCCTGGGCTTGGCCACAAATATTCAAAAAGAAGAGGTTGCCGCCCGGTGGAACGCACTCGCCGGAGGTCAGGCCAGTAACAGGGCTGCTCTCTCAGGTCTTCTCCCCACACAAACGCCGCCACGCGTTTCGGGACACCTCCCTTCCTCTGGGCAGCATAAAACACAAATGATAGGCACCAGCAGTTATTTATGGAAGTCCCTTCTTTATTTTGCATAATTAATCCCAATGTAAAATCAGGTAAGTAACTGTTGCATGATGGGACTGGAAGTCCTGATTACCATATCCAAGTGGACGCTGGCCTTCAATGCGTGATAATTTTCCTCGTGGGACAAACAAAGTTCAAAGAGGCGCCCTGGCAATGCAAAAAGGCCCCTCCAGCTCCGCTGTGCATTGCAGAGTGCATTGCTGCAGACCCACTCGGGTCTCGTGGTGGTGCAAAGCCGTGGCCTGGGCTTGGCCACAAATATTCAAAAAGAAGAGGTTGCCGCTCCGGTGGAACGCACTCGCCGGAGGTCAGGCCAGTAACAGGGCTGCTCTCTCAGGTCTTCTCCCCACACAAACGCCGCCTACGCGTTTCGGGACACCTCCCTTCCTTTGGGCAGCATAAAACACAAATGATAGGCACCAGCAGTTATTTATGGAAGTCCCTTCTTTATTTTGCATAATTAATCCCAATGTAAAATCAGGTAATTAACTGTTGCATGATGGGCCTGGAAGTCCTGATTACCATATCCAAGAGGACGCTGTCCTTCAAAGCGTGATAATTTTCCTCGTGGGACAAACAAAGTTCAAAGAGGCGCCCTGGCAATGCAAAAGGCCCCTCCAGCTCCGCTGTGCATTGCAGAGTGCATTGCTGCAGACCCACTCGGGTCTCGTGGTGGTGCGAGCCGTGGCCTGGGCTTGGCCACAAATATTCAAAAAGAAGAGGTTGCCGCTCCTGTTGAACACACTCGCCGGAGGTCAGGCCAGTAACAGGGCTGCTCTCTCAGGTCTTCCCCCACACAAACGCCGCCACGCGTTTCGGGACACCTCCCTTCCTCTGGGCAGCATAAAACACAAATGATAGGCACCAGCAGTTATTTATGGAAGTTCCTTCTTTATTTTGCATATTTAATCCCAATGTAAAATCAGGTAAGTAACTGTTGCATGATGGGACTGGAAGTCCTGATTACCATATCCAAGTGGACGCTGGCCTTCAAAGCGTGATAATTTTCCTCGTTGGACAAACAAAGTTCAAAGAGGCGCCCTGGCAATGCAAAAAGGCCCCGCCAGCTCCGCTGTGCATTGCAGAGTGCATTGCTGCAGACCCACTTGGGTCTCGTGGTGGTGCGAAGCCGTGGCCTGGGCTTGGCCACAAATATCCAAAAAGAAGAGGATGCCGCTCCGGTGGAACGCACTCGCCGGAGGTCAGGCCAGTAACACGGCTGCTCTCTCAGGTCTTCTCCCCACACAAACACAGCCTACACATTTCGGGACACCTCCCTTCCTCTGTGCAGCATAAAACACAAATGATAGGCACCAGCAGTTATTTATGGAAGTCCCTTCTTTATTTTGTATAATTAATCCCAATGTAAAATCAGGTAAGTAACTGTTGCATGATGGGACTGGAAGTCCTGATTACCATGTCCAAGTGGACGCTGGCCTTCAAAGCGTGATAATTTTCCTTGTGGGACAAACAAAGTTCAAAGAGGTGCCCTGGCAATGCAAAAAGGCCCCTCCAGCTCCGCTGTGCATTGCAGAGTGCATTGCTGCAGACCCACTCGGGTCTTGTGGTGGTGCGAAGCCGTGGCCTGGGCTTGGCCACAAATATTCAAAAAGAAGAGGTTGCCACTCCGGTGGAACGCACTCGCCGGAGGTCAGGCCAGTAACAGGGCTGCTCTCTCAGGTCTTCTCCCAACACAAACGCCGCCTACGCGTTTCGGGACACCTCCCTTCCTCTGGGCAGCATAAAACACAAATGATAGGCACCAGCAGTTATTTATGGAAGTCCCTTCTTTATTTTGCATAATTAATCCCAATGTAAAATCAGGTAAGTAACTGTTGCATGATGGGACTGGAAGTCCTGATTACCATATCCAAGTGGACACTGGCCTTCAAAGCGTGATAATTTTCCTCGTGGGACAAACAAAGTTCAAAGAGGCGCCCTGGCAATGCAAAAAGGCCCCTCCAGCTCCGCTGTGCATTGCAGAGTGCATTGCTGCAGACCCACTCGGGTCTCGTGGTGGTGCGAAGCCGTGGCCTGGGCTTGGCCACAAATATTCAAAAAGAAGAGGTTGCCACTCTGGTGGAACGCATTCGCCGGAGGCCAGGCCAGTAACAGGGCTGCTCTCTCAGGTCTTCCCCCCACACAAACGCCGCCTACACGTTTCGGGACACCTCCCTTCCTCTGGGCAGCATAAAACACAAATGATAGGCACCAGCAGTTATTTATGGAAGTCCCTTCTTTATTTTGCATAATTAAGCCCAATGTAAAATCAGGTAAGCAACTGTTGCATGATGGGACTGGAAGTCCTGATTACCATATCCAAGTGGACGCTGGCCTTCAAAGCGTGATAATTTTCCTCGTGGGACAAACAAAGTTCAAAGAGGCGCCCTGGCAATGCAAAAAGGACCCTCCAGCTCCGCTGTGCATTGCAGAGTGCATTGCTGCAGACCCACTCGGGTCTCGAGGTGGTGCGAAGCCGTGGCCTGGGCTTGGCCACAAATATTGAAAAAGAAGAGGTTGCTGCTCCTGTGGAACACACTCGCCGGAGGTCAGGCCAGTAACAGGGCTGCTCTCTCAGGTCTTCTCCCCACACAAACGCCGCCTACGCGTTTCGGGACACCTCCCTTCCTCTGGGCAGCATAAAACACAAATGATAGGCACCAGCAGTTATTTATGGAAGTCCCTTCTTTATTTTGCATAATTAATCCCAATGTAAAATCAGGTAAGTAACTGTTGCATGATGGGACTGGAAGTCCTGATTACCATATCCAAGTGGACGCTGGCCTTCAATGCGTGATAATTTTCCTCGTGGGACAAACAAAGTTCAAAGAGGCGCCCTGGCAATGCAAAAGGCCCCTCCAGCTCCGCTGTGCATTGCAGAGTGCATTGCTGCAGACCCACTCGGGTCTCGTGGTGGTGCAAAGCCGTGGCCTGGGCTTGGCGACAAATATTCAAAAAGAAGAGGTTGCCGCTCCGGTGGAACGCACTCGCCGGAGGTCAGGCCAGTAACAGGGCTGCTCTCTCAGGTCTTCTCCCCACACAAACGCCGCCTACGCGTTTCGGGACACCTCCCTTTCTTTGGGCAGCATAAAACACAAATGATAGGCACCAGCAGTTATTTATGGAAGTCCCTTCTTTATTTTGCATAATTAATCCCAATGTAAAATCAGGTAATTAACTGTTGCATGATGTGACTGGATGTCCTGATTACCATATCCAAGTGGACGCTGGCCTTCAAAGCGTGATAATTTTCCTCATGAAGACAAACAAAGTTCAAAGAGGCGCCCTGGCAATGCAAAAGGCCCCTCCAGCTCCACTGTGCATTGCAGAGTGCATTGCTGCAGACCCACTCGTGTCTCGTGGTGGTGCGAAGCCGTGGCCTGGGCTTGGCCACAAATATTCAAAAAGAAGAGGTTGCCGCTCCGGTGGAACGCACTCGCCGGAGGTCAGGCCAGTAACAGGGCTGCTCTCTCAGGTCTTCTCCCCACACAAACGCCGCCACGCGTTTCGGGACACCTCCCTTCCTCTGGGCAGCATAAAACACAAATGATAGGCACCAGCAGTTATTTATGGAAGTCCCTTCTTTATTTTGCATAATTAATCCCAATGTAAAATCAGGTAAGTAACTGTTGCATGATGGGACTGGAAGTCCTGATTACCATATCCAAGTGGACGCTGGCCTTCAAAGCGTGATAATTTTCCTCGTGGGACAAACAAAGTTCAAAGAGGCGCCCTGGCAATGCAAAAAGGACCCTCCAGCTCCGCTGTGCATTGCAGAGTGAATTGCTGCAGACCCACTCGGGTCTCGAGGTGGTGCGAAGCCGTGGCCTGGGCTTGGCCACAAATATTGAAAAAGAAGAGGTTGCTGCTCCTGTGGAACACACTCGCCGGAGGTCAGGCCAGTAACAGGGATGCTCTCTCAGGTCTTCACCCCACACAAACGCCGCCTACGCGTTTCGGGACACCTCCCTTCCTCTGGGCAGCATAAAACACAAATGATAGGCACCAGCAGTTATTTATGGAAGTCCCTTCTTTATTTTGCATAATTAATCTCAATGTAAAATCAGGTACGTAACTGTTGCATGATGGGACTGGAAGTCCTGATTACCATATCCAAGTGGACGCTGGCCTTCAAAGCGTGATAATTTTCCTCGTGGGACAAACAAAGTTCAAAGAGGCGCCCTGGCAATGCAAAAGGCCCCTCCAGCTCCGCTGTGCATTGCAGAGTGCATTGCTGCAGACCCACTCGGGTCTCGTGGTAGTGCGAAGCCGTGGCCTGGGCTTGGCCACAAATATTCAAAAAAGAAGAGGTTGCCGCTCCGGTGGAACGCACTCGCCTGAGGTCAGGCCAGTAACAGGGCTGCTCTCTCAGGTCTTCTCCCCACACAAACGCCGCCTACGCGTTTCGGGACACCTCCCTTCCTCTGGGCAGCATAAAACACAAATGATAGGCACCAGCAGTTATTTATGGAAGTCCCTTCTTTATTTTGCATAATTAATCCCAATGTAAAATCAGGTAAGTAACTGTTGCATGATGGGACTGGAAGTCCTGATTACCATATCCAAGTGGACGCTGGCCTTCAATGCGTGATAATTTTCCTCGTGGGACAAACAAAGTTCAAAGAGGCGCTCTGGCAATGCAAAAAGGCCCCTCCAGCTCCGCTGTGCATTGCAGAGTGCATTGCTGCAGACCCACTCGGGTCTCGTGGTGGTGCAAAGCCGTGGCCTGGGCTTGGCGACAAATATTCAAAAAGAAGAGGTTGCCGCTCCGGTGGAACGCACTCGCCGGAGGTCAGGCCAGTAACAGGGCTGCTCTCTCAGGTCTTCTCCCCACAAAAACGCCGCCTACGTGTTTCGGAACACCTCCCTTTCTTTGGGCAGCATAAAACACAAATGATAGGCACCAGCAGTTATTTATGGAAGTCCCTTCTTTATTTTGCATAATTAATCCCAATGTAAAATCAGGTAATTAACTGTTGCATGATGTGACTGGATGTCCTGATTACCATATCCAAGTGGACGCTGGCCTTCAAAGCGTGATAATTTTCCTCATGAAGACAAACAAAGTTCAAAGAGGCGCCCTGGCAATGCAAAAAGGCCCCTCCAGCTCCACTGTGCATTGCAGAGTGCATTGCTGCAGACCCACTCGTGTCTCGTGGTGGTGCGAAGCCGTGGCCTGGGCTTGGCCATAAATATTCAAAAAGAAGAGGTTGCCGCTCCGGTGGTACGCACTCGCCGGAGGTCAGGCCAGTACAGGGCTGCTCTCTCAGGTCTTCTCCCCACACAAATGCCGCCTACGCGTTTCGGGACACCTCCCTTCCTCTGGGCAGCATAAAACACAAAGGATAGGCACCAGCAGTTATTTATGGAAGTCCCTTCTTTATTTTGCATAATTAATCCCAATGTAAAATCAGGTAAGTAACTGTTGCATGATGGGACTGGAAGTCCTGATTACCATATCCAAGTGGACGCTGGCCTTCAAAGCGTGATAATTGTCCTCGTGGGACAAACAAAGTTCAAAGAGGCGCCCTGGCAATGCAAAAAGGCCCCTCCACCTCCGCTGTACATTGCAGAGTGCATTGCTGCAGACCCACTCGGGTCTCGTGGTGGTGCGAAGCTGGCCTGGGCTTGGCCACAAATATTCAAAAAGAAGAGGTTGTCCAAGTGAAACCAGTCAATGTTAGCCTATGGAAGGAAATTCAAGTTACTGGTAAGTACGGTTAAAATTACTTTTCAGGATTAGTACTGGGCTCAAAGATGCAGCACTGAGGTCTCTCCTGATAACAAGTGAGTAAATCGGAATTCGTAGTTCGGCTGATTTTAGAGGAATATTTGCACAATGGTGAAGGAAGGGGGTGGGGCCTGAGGTGACATGTCTGCAAACACACCCTGTGGCGCGTTTTAAGTTGGAGAATTAATTCCTCCTCAATCCCAAGGGTCCCTAGGGGCCAACTAGCCCACAAGATACCTCCAGTATGCGCCAGAGAGCTGCGTTGCAGAGAGGTGTTCAGAGGCCACGCCCCTTTTACAACACTCTGCAACGCAGCTCCGTGGCGCTTTACTGGAGGTACCTGGTGGGCTAGCTGGCCCCAAGGGACCCTCAGGATTGAAGGGATTTAATTCCCCATCTTAAAACGCGCCACAGGCCTATTTGCACAAATGTCACCTGAAGCCCCGCCCTCCCTTCACCACTGTGCAAACGCACCCCGTGGCGCGTTTTAAGTTGGGGGATTAAGTCCCCTTGAATCCTGAGGGTCCCTAGAGTCCAACTAGCCCACCATGTACCTCCAAAAGCGCCACAGAGCTGCGTTGCAGAGAGGTGTAAAATGGGCGTGGCCTCTGTACACCTCTCTGCAACGCAGCCCCTGGCGCATACTGGAGATTCCTGGTGGGCTAGTTGGCCCCAGGGACCCCCAGTATTCAAGGGGAATTACTTCTTCTTAAAACGCACCAGGGGGCGCGTTTGCAGACTGCTGCAGGGAGGGGGCGGGGCCTCCGGCACAATGCCGGTCTTTTTTTTTTGTTTTTGGGGTTTTTTTGTATGGGAGGGGGGCTGCGTGGCCCCCCTTCCCTTGGCCACTTTTGGCCCCGGGGACCCCATCCCCCGGGGCCTGAGGATTTTTTTCTTTTTTTAGATTAAAAACGGGAAGGGGGGCCGCGTGGCCCCCTTCCCTGGGCTCTCCATTGGCCCCGGGGACCCCATCCCCCGGGCATGCCCTCTTTTTTTCTATTTAAATCTTTGGAGGGGGGCTGCGTGGCCCCCCTCCTCAGGCCATTTAAGGCCCCGGGGACCCCATCCCCCGGGGCCGGCCTTAACGTTTTTTTTTTTTTTGTTTTTTTCTTTATGGGGAGGGGGGCTGCGTGGCCCCCATCCCAGGCCACTAATAGCCCCGGGGACCCCATTCCCCGGGGCCTGGTCACTTGTTGGGGACCGTGGAGGGGTCCCCAATCCCCCACGGTCCCGCCGGCTCCCACGTCCTACGGGAGCCGGCATTGCTTTCCATAAGGGGAGCTGCTGACATGCAGCTCCCTATGGAAAAGCAACCTGCTTTGCTTCATTGAAGCAAGAGCAGGTTTCCTGCTCTCGCTTCAATGAAGCAAAGCAAGTTTGCAATCACAGGACGGGAGCCGCGAGGCTCCCGTCCTGTGATTGCAACAGCAGTGTCCCGGGGGTAGGCACCCGGGACACTGCAGGAGCCTGCCCTGGGGGTGGTGGTCCCCAGGGCCATCAAGGGATCCAGGAGGGGGCCGCGCGGCCCCTCCCTCCATTGGCAAAGCCCCGGGGAGGTGGTGGTCCCCGGGGCTCGGGGTCCGTAACGGACCCCCATATTGAAATATTTAGTGCCCCGGGAGGTGGTGGTCCCTGGGGCATGTGGGGGGCTCGAGCCCCCCACACAGGTAATTTTTTTTAAAAAGAAGCCCCGGGGGTGGCGGTCTCCGGGGCTGCGGGAGGGCCGAGAGCCCTCCCGCACCATTATTTTTTAAAGCCCTGGGGGTGGCGGTCCCTGGGCTTGGGGGCCTTAGAGGCCCCCATATTATTAAATAAACCCCCATGCCCCCGGGACTTGGCCCACCCGGGGGCCAATCTACCACGAAGCGCGGAGACCGCGCTTCGGTTTTTTTCTGGCGGGATCCGCGAACCCTAAGCGCATCCCGCCGATTTAAAAAAAAAAAAAAAAAAAAATTGGCCCTGGGGGTCCTTATAGGACCCCTGAGCAGGCCTAGGGGTCAGGGTGTTTCTACCCTGCCCCTTTTTGCGTTTTACGCAGTTGTTTTACTGCTTTCTTGTTCCTCGGTTCTACCGAGGAACAAGATGGCTGCCAACACTTCCTGGTTTGGAGTGTTGACAGCCAATTAGCATACAGCTCATGATCGGGAGGGTGCGCGGATCCACCGTGGCCATAGATATCGAAACATTTATTTTGGATTTTCTCAGCAACTACTGAACGGATTTACACCATTTTTAAAAGGGTGCTTTCTGAACCAAGCACTACCTTTTTGCCAAATTTGGTGTAATTCCGTTCAGCAGTTTTGCTGTAGCCTTGCATAAAGTTTCCTATGGAAATTGATTTTTTCACTCTTATTTTTTGAATTTCTCATGAACTACTGAACGGATTTACACCATTTAAAAAAAGGTCGCTTTCTGAACCAAGCGCTACCTTTTTGCAAAATTTGGTGTAATTCCGTTCAACAGTTCGGGCTGTAGCCGTGGCTAAAATTTCCTATGGGAATTAACATGGAGAAAACACGTTTTGGGACCCCTTTTTCTCGGCCCCGCTTGATGAATCACCCCGAAACTTTCAAGACAGGAGCGGACCGGAGCGCCCCACTAGTTTTGAAAATTTCGCGATGAGTCGTCAAACGACGCCAAAGTTATTGGGAATAGAATGTTACGGATTTCCTATGGATAATAGGTCCTAACTATAACTATCTACTGGCGACCGCCAGTAGATAATATATATAATATATTATCTACTGGCGGTCGCCAGTAGATAGTTATAGTTAGGACCTATTTTCCATAGGAAATCCGCAACATTCTATTTGAAATAACTCGTGCGTCGGTTGACGAATCTTCGCGAAATTTTCAAACTTTATGGCCCGCTCCGGTCCGCTCCTACCCTGAAAGTTTCGGGGTGATTCGTCAAGCGGGGGCCGAGAAAAAGGGGGTCCCAAAACGTGTTTTCCCCATTCATTTTCCCATAGGAAACTTTAGCCACGGCTACAGCTCGAACTGCTGAACGGAATTACACAAAATTTGGCAAAGAGGTAGTTCTTGGTTCAGAAAGAACCCTTTTGTTAAATGGTGCAAATCCGTTCAGTAGTTGCAGAGAAATTAAAAAAATAAGAGTCAAAAATCAATTTCCCATAGGAAACTTTATGCAAGGCTACAGCCCGAACTGCTGAACGGAATTACACCAAATTTGGCAAAGAGGTAGTTCTTGGTTCAGAAAGAACCCTTTTTGTTAAATGGTGTAAATCCGTTCAGTAGTTGCTGAGAAAATCAAAAGTAAAAACACATATATATCTGGGCGGAGCCTAACCACACATGTCATCGTGAGATCTGATTGGCTGTCAGCACTTCATCCTGGAATTGCTGGCAGCCATCTTGGGACCAATATAAATGATAGTACCCCATTGAAATGCATTGTAGTGAATCAAAGATTTTGAGGGTTACCAAAAGGAGAACTATAAAGGGTGATAACAGACTTTAGTTACATTAGAATTCATTTGTTGATGGTACCATACTAATTTCAGGAATTGTGGTGTGTTCTAAGGTGATTTTACACTGTGAAAAACCTTCTGCTGGGATATCATGAATCATGTTTGAGAGAAAACTATTTTCACCTGCTTGTCCCATACAGTTTTGGAAGGTGCTCCAGAAGCTAAAATGAGAGCATATTTTCTGTAAATTCACATTATCTTTCTCAGTCATGTGAGAATGAAGTCTGACATTCTCAGTAAAACATGTACATCCAACAAGGGCAGAGACTGTCAGTTGATTCCTTTGTGTTCTACTGCAGCTTCCCAGAGTGTTCTAAAGAACAACTAGAGTGCTAACAGCCTTACTTATGACAAAAGTATGGCACACCTGAAGCCATCTTGATTGGAATAAACTGGTAACACTTAAAACATTTAATTTAAAAAGGAACAAAATGAGGGGGTTCATTTTGCCATAGAAATTATGGTTAGTGCTGCAGAAAGAAAATTTAGGACATGTTTTAAGTGAGATCTCAAATATCTTCCTGTTATATTTCAACAGGAGCAGCCTGTCAGTTGATGCCTTTGTGTTCTACTGCAGCTTCCCAGAGTGTTCTAAAGAACAACTAGAGTGCTAACAGCCTTACTTATGACAAAAGTATGGCACACCTGAAGCCATCTTGATTGGAATAAACTGGTAACACTTAAAACATTTAATTTAAAAAGGAACAAAATGAGGGGGTTCTTTTTGCCATAGAAATTATGGTTAGTGCTGCAAAAGAAAATTTAGTGCATGTTTTAAGTGAGATCTCAAATCCTCTTCTATTTCATTAGAAAATTCTGACATGCAGACTGAAACAATCACTTTCAATACCAGCAGTAGACTTCCAGTTAACTCCTTGGTGAGCAGTAGCTTTACTACAGTGATGTAATGAACAACTAGAGTGCTAACATTCTGAATTTATGGCAAATGTGTGACACATCTGAATGCCTTCTTGATGGAATCAAAGTAAAAAACTGAAAGCATTTCCTACTGAGGAGACTGCAGTAAATGAGGAAATTAGGAAACTTCATAACAAAGAAGTCTTCCAAGATGGCCACCAGTGAAAAAAGAGCCCAAATGTAGCACAAATATTACCCAGCTGTAGCCCACATATAGCCCAATGACAAAAGTGTGCAAAACACTTTTTATTTTTAGTTTTTTTGTAGTTTTATGTAGTGCAGACTGGTCAGGTATTGGAGCGTTGCATCTTAAAACCTGACCCCCTACACTACAAAAACACCACTGCACTACCCTAAACCCTAAAACACTACCCCCAGCACGACCCCCTACACTACACAAGCACCACTGCACTACCCTAAACCCTAAAACACTACCCCCAGCACGACCCTCTACACTACACAAACACCACTGCACTACCTTAAACCCTAAAACACTACCCCCAGCACAACCCCCTACACTACCCAAACACCACTGCACTAACCTAAATCCTCAAAACACTACCCCCAGCACGACCCCCTACACTACCCAAACACCACTGCACTACCCTAAAACATGACCCCTACACTACACAAACACCACTGCACTACCCTAAACCCTAAAACACTACCCCCAGCACGACCACCTACACTACACAAGCACCACTGCACTACCCTAAACCCTAAAACACTACCCCCAGCACGACCCCCTACACTGCCCGACCACCACTGCACTGCCCTAAACCCTGAAACACCAGCCCCTGCACGACCCCCTACACTGCCCGAACACCACTGCACTGCCCTAAACCCTGAAACACCAACCCTAGCACGACCCCCTACACTGCCCGAACACCACTGCACTGCCCTAAACCCTGAAACACCACCCCCTTCACGACCCCTACACTGCCCGAACACCACTGCACTGCCCTAGACCCTGAAACACCACCCCCAGCACACCCCCTACACTGCCCGAACACCACTGCACTGCCCTAAACCCTGAAACACTACCCCCAGCAAGACCTCCTACACTGCCCGAACACCACTGCACTGCCCTAAACCCTGAAACATCACCCCCATCAAGACCCCCTACACTGCCCGAACACCACTGCCCTAAACCCTGAAACACCACCCCCAGCACGACCCCCTACACTGCCCGAACAAAACTGTACTGCCCTAAACCCTGAAACACCACCCCCAGCACAACCCCCTACACTGCCCGAACACCACTGCACTGCCCTAAACCCTGAAACACCACCCCTGCACGACCCCTACACTGCCCGAACACTACTGCACTGCCCTAAACCCTGAAACACCATCCCCAGCACGACCCCCTACACTGCACCGAACACCACTGCACTGCCCTAAACCCTGAAACACTACCCCCAGCAAGACCCCCTACACTGCCCGAACACCACTGCACTGCCCTAAACCCTGAAACATCACCCCCAGCAAGACCCCCTACACTGCCCGAACACCACTGCCCTAAACCCTGAAACACTACCCCCAGCAAGACCCCCTACACTGCCCGAACACCACTGCACTGCCCTAAACCCTGAAACACCAGCCCCAGCACGACCCCTACACTGCCCGAACACCACTGCACTGCCCTAAACCCTGAAACACCACCCCCTGCACGACCCCCTATACTGCCCGAACACCACTGCACTGCCCTAAACCCTGAAACACCACCCCCAGCACGACCCCCTACACTGCCCGAACACCACTGCACTGCCCTAAACCCTGAAACACCACCCCCTGCACGATCCCCTACACTGCCCGAACACTACTGCACTGCCCTAAACCCTGAAACACCACCCCCAGCACGACCCCCTACACTGCCCGAACACCACTGCACTGCCCTAAACCCCGAAACACTACCCCCAGCAAGACCCCCTACACTGCCCGAACACCACTGCACTGCCCTAAACCCTGAAACATCACCCCCAGCAAGACCCCCTACACGGCCCGAACACCACTGCCCTAAACCCTGAAACACCACCCCCAGCAAGACCGCCTACACTGCCCGAACACCACTGCACTGCCCTAAACCCTGAAACACCACCCCAGCATGACCCCCTACACTGCCCGAACACCACTGCACTGCCCTAAACCCTGAAACACCACCCCCAGCACGACCCCTACACTGCCCGAACACCACTGCACTGCCCTAAACCATGAAACACCAGCCCCAGCACGACCCCCTACACTGCCCGAACACCACTGCACTGCCCTAAACCCTGAAACACCACCCCCAGCATGACCCCCTACATTGCCCGAACACCACTGCACTGCCCTAAACCCTGAAACACCAGCCCCAGCACAACCCCCGTACACTGCCCGAACACCACTGCACTGCCCTAAACCCTGAAACACCAGCCCCAGCACGACCGCCTACACTGCCCGAAAACCACTGCACTGCCCTAAACCCTGAAACACCAGCCCCAGCACGACCCCTACACTGCCCGAACACCACTGCACTACCCTAAACCCTGAAACACCAGCCCCAGCACGACCCCCTACACTGCCCGAACACCACTGCACTGCCCTAAACCCTGAAACACCAGCCCCAGCAAGACCCCTACACTGCCCGAACACCACTGCACTGTCCTAAACCCTGAAACACCACCCCCAGCAAGACCCCCTACACTGCCCGAACACCACTGCACTAAAGCCTGAAACACCACCCCCAGCAAGACCACCTACACTGGCCAAACACCACTGCACTGCCCTAAACCCTGAAACACCACCCCTGCACGACCCCCTACACTGCCCAAACACCACTGCACTGCCCTAAACCCTGAAACACCACCCCTGCACGACCCCCTACACTGCCCGAACACCACTGCACTACCCTAAACCCTGAAACACCACCCCTCAGCACGACACCCTACACTGCCCGAACACCACTGCACTGCCCTAAACCCTGAAACACCACCCCAGCACGACCCCCTACACTGCCCGAACACCACTGCACTGCCCTAAACCCTGAAACACCACCCCTGCACGACCTCCTACACTGCCGGAATACCACTGCACTGCCCTAAACCCTGAAACACCACCCCCAGCACGACCCCCTACACTGCCCGAACACCACTGCACTGCCCTAAACCCTGAAACATCAACCCCAGCAAGACCCCTACACTGCCTGAACACCACTGCCCTAAACCCTGAAACACCACCCCCCTACACTGCACGAACACCACTGCACTGCCCTAAACCCTGAAACACCACCTCCAGCAAAACCCCTACACTGCCTGAACACCATTGCTCTGCCCTAAATCCTGAAACACTAGCCCCAGCACGACCCCCTACACTGCCCGAACACCACTGCACTGCCCTAAACCCTGAAACACCACCCCCAGCACAACCCCTACACTGCCCGAACACCACTGCACTGCCCTAAACCCTGAAACACCAGACCCAGCAAGACCCCTACACTGCCCGAACACCACTGCACTGCCCTAGACTCTGAAACACCAGCCCCAGCAAGACCCCCTACACTGCCCGAACACCACTGCACTGCCCTAAACCCTGAAACACCAGCCCCAGCATGACCTCCTACACTGCCCGAACACCACTGCACTGCCCAAAACCCTGAAACACCAGCCCCAGCACGACCCCCTACACTGCCCGAACACCACTGCACTGCCCTAAACCCTGAAACACCAGCCCCAGCACAACCCCCTACACTGCCCGAACACCACTGCACTGCCCTAAACCCTGAAACACCAGCCCCAGCACGACCCCTACACTGCCCTAACACCACTGTACTGCCCTAAACCCTGAAACACCAGCCCCAGCTCGACCCCTACACTGCCCGAACACCACTGCATTGCCCTAAACCCTGAAACACCACCCCCTGCATGACCCCCTACACAGCCCGAACACCACTGCACTGCCCTAAACCCTGAAACACCACCCCCTGCACCACCCCCTACACTGCCCGAACACCACTGCACTGCCCTAAACCCTGAAACACCACCCCCTGCACCGCCCCCTACACTGCCCGAACACCACTGCACTACCCTGAAACACCACCCCCAGCACGACCCCCTTTACTTCTTGAACACCACTGCACTGCCCCAAACCCTGAAACACCACCCCCAGCACATCCCCCTACACTGCCCGAACACCACTGCCCTAAACCCTGAAAACCACCCCCTGAACGACCCCCTACACTGCCCGAACACCACTGCACTGCCCTAAACCCTGAAACACCACCCCCTACACTGCCCGAACACCACTGCACTGCCCTAAACCCTGAAACACCACCCCCAGCACGACCCCTACACTGCCCGAACACCACTGCACTGCCCTAAACCCTAAAACACCACCCCCAGCATTACCCCCTACACTGCCCAAACACCACTGCACTGCCCTAAACCCTAGAACACTACCCCCAGCACGACCCCCTACACTACCCGAACACCACTGCACTACCCTAAACCCTAAAATACTACCCCCAGCACAACCCCCTACACTACCCGAACACGACTGCACTGCCCTAAACCCTCAAACACTCCCCCAGCACGACTCCCTACACTACCCAAACACCACTGCACTGCCCTAAACCCTAAAACACTCCCCCAGCACGACCCCTAGACTACCCGAACACCACTGCACTGCCCTAAACCCTAAAACACTCCACCCAGCATGACCCCCTACACTACCCAAACACCACTGCACTGCCCTAAACCCTAAAACACTACCCCCTGCATGACCCCCTACACTACCCAAACACCAATGCACTACCCTAATCCCTAAAACACTACCCCTGCATGACCCCCTACACTACCCTAAACCCTAAAACACTACCCCCGCACGACTCCCTACACTGCCCAAAGACCACTGCACTACCCTAAACCCTAAAACACGACCTCCTACACTACACAAACACCACTGCACTACCCTAAACCCTAAAACACTACCCCCTACACTACACAAACACCACTGCACTACCCTAAACCCTAAAAAACTACCCCCAGCACGAACCACTACACTACCCAAACACCACTGCACTACCCTAAACCCTAAAAAACTACCCCCAGCAGTACCCCTACATTACCCAAACACCACTGCACTACCCTCAGCAGTACCCCCTACACTACCCAAACACCACTGCACTACCCTAAAACACTACCCCCAGCACGACCCCCTAATCTACCCAAACACCACTGCACTACCCTAAACCCTAAAACACTCCCCCAGCACGACTCCCTACACTACCCAAACACCACTGCACTACCCTAAACCCTAAATCTACCCGCAGCATGACCCCCTACACTACACAAACACCACTGCACTACCGTAAAGCCTAAAACACTACCCCCAGCACGACCCTCTTCACTACCTAAACACAACTGCACAATTTGTTACAGGCGTTGCAACGCAGGCCTGTGGTGCTTACTGGAAGTACCTAGTGGGCTAGTTGGGCCCCAGGGACCCTCAGGATTCAAGGTGACCTAATCCCCCAACTTAAAACGCACCACGGGGCGCGTTTGCACAGTGGTGAAGGGAGGGGCGGGCCTCAGGTGACATGTGCGCAAACACGCCCTGTGGTGCGTTTTAAGTTGGGGAATTAATTCCCTTTGAATCCTGAGGGACCCTGGGGGCCAACTAGCCCACCAGGTACCTTCAGTAAGCACAACAGAGTTGCGTTGCAGAGAGGTGAAAAAGGTGCGTGGCCTCGGAACGCCTCTCTGCAACTCAGCTCTGTGGTCCTAACTGTAGGTACCTGGGGGCTAGTTGGGCCCCAGGGACCCTCAGAATTCAAGGGGACTTAATCCCACAACTTAAAACGTGCCATGGGGTGCGTTTGCACACATGTCACCTCAGGCCCCCTCCCTTCATCACTGTGCAAACGCGCCCTGTAGCTGCTTTTAAGAGGTAGTTTTAATCCCCTGCCCTATTATGTACTAGGGACTTGCAGAGGAGGTCATGCTAATCACAGGGGTACCCCAACGCATAGTGTTCCCTAGTGTATGTAGGTGTTTTCACTGTATTCTAAGTGTCTTTTAGCATAGCACTGGCTCTGGTTAGTCAGAATCAGTGACCACCAGTACCCGTCTGAAAAGTTGTGGGCACAGGATGATTTTGCAACAAGGCCTCTTTCTGCTCCTCTGTTGGTTCTTTCTGCACATCTTTTGCTTCTTTCTGTGCGTTTTTTCTTCTTTCTTCACATGTCCTACCTCTGTAGGCATAGTTAGAAACTAGCATTTAAAAAAACCTTTGAAATTCACTGAAAAAACCATAGGTTTCAGACACGTTATAGTTAGAAATTAGCATTTAAAAAACCTTTGAAATTCACTGAAAAAACCATAGGTTTTAGGGACAGTTATAGTTAGTTGGACATTTCACTCGTACAAAACCATAGAAATTCCCCCGTTATAGTTAGTTCAGCTAACTATAACTCCCGCCCCGCAATGCACTGCTGATGACGTCACATATTACATCACTCATGACATGGTCAGTGACATCACTGATGACATCACTGATGACATCTCAAATGACATCACTGATGACATCATCCATGTGATAATTTCATGCATCTTCTCACACCCTAATATAACTTTTGATACACCCACTCTAAATTACAGACTGCCATTCTCAAAACCATAGACACTCCAACACCAAAAACTACATACCCACTCACTGATTCTTAGGTCTACACACACATCCACTCACTCACCCGTACAGTCACTCATACTTAGTCACTCAGTACAGGACTATCATATGCACTCATACACCTATATAAACACTCACACACCGCCACTCATCCATAGAGGTACTCACACACCTAGTCAGTCATGCAAAAACTTAATCACACACCCATTTACTTACCTATACAGTTATACACACACCAGCTCACTTACTCATACAAATACTAGCACATTCTTATGCTCTTATACAATCACTGATACAAGTACACACTCATCCATACAGCCACTCTCACAATCACACACCCTCACTTATAGCCATTTATATACTCCAACACACATATATACTGCCTTTCACATATGTAGTTACTCACACATGTACCACTGAGATATACATTCAATCACTAACACACCCATACACACACTCACCCACCCATACAGTCCATCACAGATGCACTCTTGAAACCATGCACCCAGTGAATCACCAACTCACACATCTATGCACAGAGTCACACACACCCCACCCACACAAACACTCAGGCACCCATACAGATACTCAGACAATCAATCAATAACCCATGTAGACACTCATGTAGCTATTCAGAAAGCCATGCAGCCGCTTACAAACCAACAGACAGACGGATACAGACATTCACACAGTTTAGTCACTAACCCATGCATTCAGTAAGATACATTTAATCACTCACTTGTAGAGTCAGTCACTCACATACTAAATCATCCATTCAGACACTTATACACCCACTCATTCTTCAATACGCCTTTCCCTATATATATTAAACATATTTAAACTTTACAGAAACACACAGTCACTGGATGATGTCATCAGTGATGTCATCAGTGATGTCATTTGAGATGTCATCAGTGATGCCATCAGTGATGTCACTGACCATGTCATGAGTGATGTAATATGTGACGTCATCAGCAGTGCATTGCGGGGCACGAAGTTATAGTTAGCTGAACTAACTATAACGGGGAATTTCTATGGTTTTGTACGAGTGAAATGTCCAACTAACTATAACTGTCCCTAAAACCTATGGTTTTTTCAGTGAATATATATATATATATATATATATATATATATATATATATATATATATATATATATATATATATACATATATATATATTCACTGAAAAAAACCATAGGTTTCAGGCACGTTAAAGTTAGAAATTAGCATTTAAAAACTTTAGAAATTCACTGAAAAACCATAGGTTTCAGGGACGTTATAGTTAGAAATTAGCATTTAAAAAACCTTTGAAATTCACTGAAAAAACCATAGGTTTCAGGGAAGTTATAGTTAGGTGGACATTTCACTCGTACAAAACCATAGAAATTCCACCGTTATAGTTAGTTCAGTTAACTATAACTCGCGCCCCGCAATGCACTGCTCATGACGTCACATATTACATCATTCATGGCATGGTCAGTGACATCACTGATGACATCACTGATGACATCTCAAATGACATCACTGATGACATCATCCAGTGACTGTGTGTTTCTGTAAAGTTTAAATATGTTTTATATATATGGCAAGGTGTATTGAAGAATGATTGGGCGTATAAGTGTCTGGATGGAGGATTTAGCAGGTATGTAACTGATTGAATAAGTGACTGATTAAACGTGTCTTACTGAATGCATGGGTTAGTGACTAAACTGTGTGAATGTCTGTATCAGTCTGTCTGTTGTTGTGTAAGCTGCTACATGGGTTTGTCAGTAGCTACATTAGTGTCTATATGGGTTATTGATTGTTTGCTTGAGTATTTGTATGGGGGACTGAGTGTGTGTGTGGGTGGGTTGGTGGTGTGTGACTCTGTGCATAGATGTGTGAGTAGGTGATTCACTGGGTGTATGGGTTCAAGAGTGCTTCTGTGAAGGGCTGTATGGGTGGCTAAGTGTGTGTATGGGTGTGTTGGTGAGTGAATGGATGTCTCAGTGGTACATATGTGAGTAACTGCATATGTAAAAGGAAGTATATGTGAGTGATGGTGTATATAAATAACTATATGTGAGACTGAGTGATTGTGAGAGTGGCATGTATGGATGAGTCTGTACTTGTTTCAGTGATTACATAAGAGAGTAACTATGCGTTACTGTCTGTATGAATTAGTGAGGTGGTGTGTGTATAACTGTTTAGGTGAGTAAATGGGAGTGTGATTGATTCTTTGCATGACTGACTAGGTGTGTGAGTAACTCCATGGATCAGTGGCGGTGTGTGAGTGTCTGAATAGGTGTATGAGTGCGTATGATAGTGTTGTATTGATAAGTGACTGCATGTATAAGTGATTGTATACGTGAATGAGTGGATGTGTGTGCAGACCTAGGAATCAGTGAGTGAGTATGTAGTAACTGGTATTGGTGTGTGGATGGTTTCGAAAATGGTAGTGTGTATTTTACAGTGGGTGTATTAAAGGTTATATTAGGGTGTGATGAGGTGCATCAGATTATCACGTGGATGATGTCATCAGTGATGTCATCAGTGATGTCATTTGAGATGTCATCAGTGATGTCATCAGTGATGCCACTGACCATGCCATGAATGATGTAATATGTGATGTCATGAGCAGTGCATTGCGGGGCGCGAGATTTGGTTAACTGAACAAACTATGGGGCATATTTAAAAGGGCTTTATCTCCGCTTTTTGGCTTAAAAAGCCAAAAAGCGGAGATAAAACTATCGCCCTATTTACAAGAGGGTGCTAACATGCATAATCGCATGTTAGCACCCTTTTCCCAACGCCTCCCTTTGCATCTCTAATGAGATGCAAAGTGGGCGTACCCCGGATGGACTACCTTGCAAATATCGCTGATGTTCACATCGCGATATTTACAAGGCTGCTCCAGCATTTTAGCACACGTTAGTTTTTGGAGAAAACCGCTGTTTTCTCCAAAACTAACATCTGCTAAAATGCAGACTTACCTATCCCTAACATTGGGATGGATTATGCTGATACGACCCTGTGGGTCGTATCAGCAAGGTATCGCCGCTTTGCAGGGAACATCGCTGGAAAACCAGCGATGTTCCCTGCAAAACGGCGATAACCTCGCTAACTCTGGAATTTTTTTCGCCCTGGAGAAACGCGTTGTTAATAACGCGCTAGCAGGGCGATAAATTCCAGAGATAGCCTGCGATAACAAAATTATCGCTAAGCACGGCCAGCGATAATTATCGCTGGCCGTTGATAATATGCCCCTATAACGGTGGAATTTCTATGGTTTTGTACGAGTGAAATGTCCACCTAACTATAACGTCCTTGAAACCTATGGTTTTTTCAGTGAATATATATATATATATATATATATATATATATATATATATATATATATATATATATATATATATATATAAATATCACAGCTCCAAGGGTCCACCTCGGCAATATATGCACTCTTGCAAACAGGTGCAGTAAGTATGGAGGTGGGTCCATACCAATATCAAAGCTCCGGTTCCCATAAGAAACAAACTGCACTCGCGAGGCCCGTTTGAAGATGCTTTATTCACAAGGATGCGTTTCGGCGTTCTGCCTTCATCTGCTTGTGTTAGAAAAATGGTACAGCCTGTCGTGATGGCTTTTAACAGGTAAGTTCAATCCCATTGGATATGGCACATAAACATCAAAAGAGGACTCGGACCCAACGTTTCTTTCCGTGATGTATTCTGGGATTTAAAGTCCATTAAAGTTTATGTTTTTTTTTTTCATATATATCGTGCATCTTACGCCTGTATGGCTCAATAAGTGGTTATACATCAAGCCTCCATGGGCATACCCTCCAAAAAATGTCACAATTGTTCTTTCCTTGCGGCACAATATTGCCGTCCTCTTTTCTGTGCTCTGTTGATCATACCAGCCATACCACCTTTGCGCCGTAGAATGTATCTTCTCCGGGGACCCCTCGTCCAACCACCGGGTCTCGCTGCACTCAGCGCGGGAGCAGGTCAAATGGCCATAACTTCCACAGGCATGATTCCTGTCGACAGCAGTCGGCGTCGGTGCACTGATTCCCTGATGGCGGTGCAATTGCCAATTGTATCACAGCTCCAAGGGTCCACCTCAGCAATATATGCACTCTTGCAGACGGGTGCAGTAAGTATGGAGGTGGGTCCATACCACGATATAGTTACGAATAATGATATGACCTACCCGGTTGCCAGACATTTCAAAGATCTCCATGGCAACGTTTTGGAGAAACTTAAGTACTTTGTCGTGGATTCAATCCCTCCGTTGAGAAGGGGAGGGAACCGGGAATCGCTACTCAGGAAGCTTGAAACTAGGTATATACTGGAGTTAGACAGTAAGACACCTAATGGTCTTAACTCCAGTGAGGACTTCTTCACCTGCCTGTAATTGTTTTGATTTCCAAACATGTATATACATTGCTTCTAACAAACTCTCGCTTATGTAGATGATGAAACTGCTGCCTTGGATATTGTTTTTAGCTTTCACGTACTGAATAGTAATTTTCACAATTTGCACTTTAGAAATCACGGCTGTGATTCTACAGGGTGACAGGCACTGTCAGTATAGGCACTTGCACTTTACTTTATAATAACAGGGGGTAACCTAGGCCCTCTGGGGCAGGATTGATCAATGTGTTGCATGATTAAGCTTATAATATGAAGTAATAACTTACAATTGTATACACATTGTGTGTTGGATGTAGGGACAAGAGCTTTATTAACTGATTTTTCTGACACAATTCTAGTAATGCTTTGTGGCATCTATTATTTATTTGTCGATGTCTGACATATTTAGCTCTTTTAGCATTTGTATGGAAATTTTTAACAATGCTATGCCCTTTTAAACATTTATACATCCACTAATATTTATACACTTGTTTATTTTATAATCATCGTATTTATACAATGAATTTAAAAAAAGTGTATTTATACTGAAAAGGAATCAAGTGTTTTATCTATGTCTATGATTACCTCTGGAACTTGTCACGTGTTTTTGCACTAGCACTTTAAATAAGTGAAAGCACTCCACATGCGCGTCATGTGATCAAGGCCTCACATAGGTCGAAACGCGTAATGGTGGTGGTGCTGGGCGTTTTTCAATAAAAACAAATTGCACCATAACAACGGGTCTGCATTCGTCTGTTCGAAAGACTTCGGGATCGTTGGGCGAAGTAAGGAGTAAAAAAAAAATATATATATATGTATATATTTATTACAATATTTAACATTTACCACTTTAAACTCAACTTATATCAAAAAATCTATATTTTTGTCTCTTTTTATATAATATTAGTGTCAACGATAGTTTTTTCTGATATTTTTGCAGTTACCATTATAGGGATAGGAGCCCTATTTTGTGGTAAAACAATATTTTCTACACAATATTTTGTCAACTTTATGTTTTACCACCAAGAGGTCAGATTTTGGGTAAACATCCTAAATCCATCTCCAAAGGGGCAGAAAGACAGATGCACATGTCCTGAGGTAGGGGCATGACACAATACCTTGGTAAGCCGCCCCACACCTTTTCTTTCATTGGGCCTATTTTACCACTCGTGTCTAGTTTCCTTTCTGTCCCTAGGGGACACATTTTAGTAAATTGCCCTCAAGTCTCCCCAGTTTGGTTGAAAAGCTAAATTCCTTGTTCTGGTGTGGGGGCATAATGCAATGCTTGGGTGACCTGCCCCCATTTTCCTACTTTTTTTGGATCTATTTTTTCTTGGTGTTTAGTGGCTGTCTATTCCCAGTGTGGTGCACAGTGGGGAAGAAAGCCTGTTGCATCCTTTCTGGGGCGGTGGTACAGAACTATGAATTGTGTGAATGACTGGCAACCCTGTTTTTTCCTTGGGGCCTATTTTTTCCCTGAGGTGTAGTGAACACTTGGTCCCTGTGAAGGGCAGATTGTGGCTAAGCACCGGCAATCTGCCCAAGAGATCAGATAGACTGTTGCCCACATTGTGGTTTGGGGAAAGGCCCAATGAGACGCTGCACCCCCTTTTTCCTGGGCTTATTTTACCCTGTGACCTTTCTGTACTGCGGGGGCAGATTTTGGATAAACACCCCATAACCTTTCCTAGGGGCCAGTAAGACTGATGCACCCATTCTGGGGTGAGGGCGTGGTGCAATGCCTGGCAGAGCCACCCCCACCACTTTTTTGGGGCTATTTTAACTGTGGGGACCAGTAAGCTTTATGCCTCCCAAAGGGCAGCTTGGAGGTAAAGACCTCTTATCTGCCCCAGGGGGCAGAAATACTGTTTGCTAATTTGTGGGGCGGTGCACAGTCCAATGCCTTGGTGGGCTGACCCCACCACTTTTTGTAACAGTTAAATAACTCCACAGGATATGGTAGGCCTTTTGTTCCCCCCAACCGGCATATTGGAAGCAAAGGCATCCTATCTGGCCCATGGGGGCAAAAACTAAATTGTGCCTGTGAGGAGGGGGTGCACTAGCCCAATGCCATATGGGCTGCAGAGCCCCTTTTTGCCAGATATATTTCCTTTGTGTCTTGGTTTTCTGTTTCCCCCGTGAGCAGATTGGTGGGGTAAAGTTCCCTACATTCATCTCTGGGGGGCATAAAACCTTTTTTAGCATTCCCACCCCTCAATGGGTTCTACTTGGCTTTCTGCCCCACAGGGGCAGATTAGGGGTCAAGGCATCATATCAGCCCTCTTGGGGTTCAGAAATTTTGTTGCACCTGGGAGGAGGGAAACCGCTTTCCCTTCAGAAAAGAATCCCTGGTTCCTAATGGGTGTATCCCTGTTTGGGATTGCTTTCATGTGATGATCCCCAAGCAGGGATACAGTAGTGAAATATACCATTTGAAAGAAACCTTTCTAATGATATGCCCCAACAAAATCGATGCTCAGGTGCCTGAGATATGTGATCGACCAACGATGTAAGTGAAAGTGAATGACCTTAAAATCAAGGAGAGGGGCTCTACAGATCCAAAGGGACAGAGCTCCGAATTAACTATATAGTTACAAAACAAGATTCCCTTTGAAACACGTCAAACTATTCCTAATAAGAATAGTAGCACTCTAGAAATTTACACCAGGCAGACCTCATCAAAACACAACAACCATCATCATTCAAAAATGGATACTCTCAACTCAAAGTGTGGAAGTACTTATACACACATTTTAATACATCACATATAAAAATTGTTCACATCAGATTAAAAACCACATTAAAATATACAGTACACATTATAGAATATCCTTCCAAAAAACCACAATAAAAAGAGTAAAAAGCTCCTGATTCCCTTTATGAATACAAATTCATTGACAAACCCCCAAATGAGGAAACAACACAAGACAGTAAATGTTGCCTTTGACTTGTTAATTTGAGACGTATTATGGCAGCGTCTAGCAAGGTAAAATCTTCCCTGTCTCAGTGGCCACTGCCACACTTCAAATTTAACAGAAAAGTGAAAGTGAATGAGCCAAACAGATCATTTTACTTTCACTTTCAGTGTAATGACATCAGTGCTCCATGTGTGCTAATTGGGAAGCTCTTCCTAAGCAGCATGACTTGAAAATAAAAAAGGAAATACCTGTTGTGCCAGCACCTGAGGAAATTTCTGCCTCTAGCACAAGGATGTAGTGGACATGTCCTTAGCACGTAAGAGACGGTGCTGAGGACGTGTACAGCACGTCTTTAACATCCTAAAACATGGTGACAATATTTTTCATTAAACTATAGTTACATTGTTTTTAATTAATTCTATACATCATTTTATATATTTATTAATGCATAATAAAAATATGTTTTTTCCTTTAGGTGGGAATTAACTTTTTTATTTAAACTTCTGAAAAATAATTGCAATTTAATTTAATATATTTTCCATTACAAAAGATGCATTTCAAAACTAAACTAATAGTACTGAGACATTTATTTTTAATTTGTTCTACATTTAAAAGTAATATATAGCATTAATTTACATTAATACATAATATAAAATATTTTTTAATATTTATTGTCAAGTTAAATATATTTTTACATTTTCCCTATGCTTTACCATAGGGATGCTCCATAGTTGAGAAGAAATCTCTGAATGCTAAAGTTCCAGAGCTGAAGTCTCTGTATCCATCCACAACAATGCAACAATGGCAACATCCTGATTCAAACATCTGACGCTAACCTCAATATTTTTGTTTACTCACTTCTCACTTCTCTAATCTTCTGACCCTATTAAACTCCAGTGTGAGACATGTTCTTCCCCCTTCCTCCCAAAGTCCACATCTCCCTGGGACGTTCCACTCAACTGCCTCCCCATAATCATACTCACCATATCAATTTCCTTAATTCTACTTTTTCTCTTCCAATGTGCTCTTTTCCTCATAACCTTCACCTTCTTACCCCCTACACACCTTGCCCACAGTTCACACCTCTCACTGTTATCTCTGAATCCTGGATCACAACTTTCCTTCCTCATTCTGCCTTGCCACTCATCTTCCAGACAACCAGTTTAGGAGACCCTACCATCCTCATCTCAGACCCACTGCCTGACAGACCAGACTACTCGGCATTCCCTAAGTCTGGCTCCCTTCTAAACACTCACTTGTTTTCCTCTCCACTCAAACCATCATCCCACCTCTCCACACCCTACACTCAAACACATAACACCTTGGCTAGTCCTCTAGCACAAGCTGTCCTATTCTGCCCAAGACCACCACTTTGAGAAACCATGGTTCCAACCCAAATCCAATATCGCCTTGGGCTATCCATA
Organism: Calotriton arnoldi; assembly: GCA_963921515.1. Lineage (NCBI taxonomy): Eukaryota > Metazoa > Chordata > Amphibia > Caudata > Salamandridae > Calotriton > Calotriton arnoldi. The sequence continues at coordinate 1,045,935 of CAWUFW010001896.1, forward strand.
ACCATCGCCCCTCCACAGAACTCTACAATCCTCACCCCTAATGGCATCATGAACTCTACACTCCCTGTCCTCTCCTACAAATCCCAACTTCTCCCTGTTCTCTTCAACTTTGAAAATAAAATAGACAGCTTAATCAAGGAAGTAATATTGATCTCAGCAAAGATTCTAATAATTACACCCTCTAACTTGAACCCTATATCCAACTCTCCCGGACTCTCAAGGTCTACTACCCTAATATGCAATAAAAGCCTCTTGCTCAAATGGGCCATCAACAATCTCTCACAGGATGGCATAGACTTCCTCTTCATTTCCTAAAACCTATCCAGCACAAACCTCTCACTCAGGGACTCATATAACATTGCAGTGGCCATGGGCTTCAAAAGTTGTAAACCATGCTGTTGTGGGAAGAGATCTACACTGAACTACAAAAGCAATGTTTCAGTCACCTCATCTCAAACCTCAATTAACTATGAGAGCTACCTTAAAATCCATACTGCACAACTGCAGATCAGCTGGCAATCACGCCACTAAATTCTCTGAATTGATCTTATCCCAGAGTTAGAATGTTCTTCTTCACTGAACCCTGGCTGAATAACCTCTCCTCCCCATGATCTTCTAGTTCATCTGAACTTCTCCATCAAATGTCTAGAAAGAGAAGCATGAGCTGGGTGTGGTGATGCCACCATCCAAATTAATACCCAACATCTTACTTCTTTAATGTGGAAAGGTATTCCACTTCCGATTGCTTCCTGACTTCAAGCTCAGAGTTAATCAAAATTCATGTTAACTCCACACGCCAGGTGTGAAAACAACTTTTCACTGAGGAGATAATAGATCTTATCACTTTACAATCCCTCCTCCCCAATAACAACATATTCCTGGTACTTTTAACCTCCATTGGAATGACTCCTGCAACTCTCAGACAAGTCATCTTTCCTGAAAAATGATGACCTGTCACAATTCTGTGGCGGTCCAACTCACACAAAAAATTCTTCACCTGACCTCCTTATAGGCAACAGAGATTCCATTTTACTGGTGGACTGGTCTGACCTTAAAGTCTTGCACTTCAGCCTTACCTTTGAAAAACTAACTATGAAAGGATAAATAAGCAGGCCAAAAGGTTGGGTCATAGACAGAAAACCAATCATGATTAGCAAACAGTCATTAAAAGTCATGTAACACCACCAAATTCCAAATGATCTCTACACAGTGGATGACTTGACCTCATACTACAATGCTACCATGTCTGATATCCTTCAAAATATTGCAAGGATCTAAATGAAGATGGAAGATAGCTCAGAATAATACAAAGAAGATAGAGAGTGGAGCCTCCAACCCTTCATCTAACTCTTCTATGATATGAAAGAAAGAAAAACAAACAGCTCATTTTCAAAGTGAAATCCTCTTTCCTCAGATTCCAACTAGACAAGGTAAGAAGCCGTCCAAGCACAATCTTCAGCATCATTAGACAATAAACAACCCCTAACACCAAAACTGTTATGGACTCCTCACCAGAGAGATCTGAGGAGTTCTCTAATTTCTTCACTGACAAGATCAAAATGAGCTGGTAATGACTAATGAATCAAATGACAACCTCCCACTATCCGCATCACTTGATGCCTTTTTGAAGATAGCACTGACAAGTTAGTCAACCTTCTTCCCCCAAAACTGAATCCTGAAAATAATGCCACCTGGAAAGAATTCAGAGTGCTAAGAGAAGAGACACTCATCAAAATCAGATGTAGTATGAAACTAGGCGCTCTGGACCTCTCTCTTCCTCCCTAATCAAATATATGATCATCCTCATCTTCCCTCTCTTGACTACACTTAGCAACTCCTCATTGTCACAAAATGTAGATCCAGACTGCCTGAAATCTGGTCAAGTCATCTTGGTTCTTAAGAAAAATGGAGCTGACCATGAAGACATGAAACGTTTCCGCCAGTGTTTCAGGGATGGGTGCAGCAAAGAAAATACCATGTTTAATATAATGGATGAACCTTTCTACATTCAAGATAAAGGTGACTTATGCCTTCTTGTACTTCTCAAGCTCTCCTCTGCCTTCAACAAAATGAAGCATAACATTCTCATCAACACTCTGAAGTCACATATGGAGATTGTTGGCACAGTCCGGAACTAATTACTTCATTTCTCAACAACCACTGCCAACACATTAAACTTACAGACTCCCTATCAAACCAAGTCTCAGTCATCCAAGGATTTTCTCAGTGATGCATTCTTGCCCCTACGCTCTTCAATCTTTACATGGAGCCCCTTATCTTGATCCTCTGAAAAACCTATATTGTATATCATTGTTATGTGGATGACACACAATTTTATCTAACAATCTACTCTCAAGATGATGCGCTTTACTTAAATCAAACTCTAAAAAAAGTTCATTCTTGGCTACCACTTAAAATTAAACCCTCTGAAGATGTACTGTCTCCTCATTTCTCCCTCACACAATGCTCCCCAGATCCAAGTCTGGCTCCGCTGCCTAGATGCACTCAATTGCACTCTCAAAATCATTGACTACACAACATTCTTTTGAATAGCGCTGGAAGAAAACCTAAACCTGCTAACCCATATCAACGTCATGGCCAGCAGTGCCTTACACAAACTCAGACTTCTAAAAAGGTCAAACTACTTATCCCCCAGATGATTTTTAAAATGTTGAATAAGCACTTTAATCTCTAGGCTTGACTATGGTAATGCAATTCTAGCTGGCCTGCTGAAATCTCACCTCACACCTATGAAGGCCACGCACATTGTGGCAGCCAGGCTACTCACAGGAGCTAGGCGCTTTGACCACATTATTCTCTCACTGATCACTTTAAAGTGGTGCCAAATTAAAGCCCACTGCACTCTCAAAGGGGTTTGTATCACTCATGAAGCACTTCATCCGCAGACCCCTAAATACCTGTTCCTCAAACTCCCCTGCTCTGGAGGCAGCCACACCCAGCACTGCTTAGACTCTGGAGAAGCCTGCCTTAAGGTATTAGGACGGATGGAAGAAAGTGTAAGTAATTGTTCAGTGGCCTACACCAAATATAGTAAAATCTATGCAAAGTTTTTGGGGCTTTGTTAACTTTGATTCATACATGAATTTTCTGAAACCGTGAGACCTTTAGCTGGTCACTTCACAAAGAAACAGTTTTGAATTAACCAAATAAGCTGAAAGAATGGTGTGCCTTTTCCAGTTTCCCAATGCAGAGTGCACATTTGTGGTTAATGCAGATGTCCCTTCTCATGATACTTGATGTGCTGCATCCCCCCAAAAAAACCTAAGCAACTGGGCATGCTCATCTAACAACTTACTTCTCTCAAAATTTTTCTCCAGCAGAGTTGAACTATACCATGACTGATAAAGAGATTTTGGTGATTAAGGGGTCTTTTGTGGCATGGAAGCACTATTTGTTAGGATCAAAACACACTGTAAAGGTTTACACAGATATCAGATAGCTGCAAATCTTTCAATCAACTAGAGCACTGACTTCTAGGCAACCTAAATATTTACAGACCAGGTCCTGCAACAAAATCACTTAGAGAAAAACTATTTATATATAAAGATGAGTGTATACAAGAGTTGTAAGGTAGATATGAGAAGGGTGGTTTATTGTATCATTAGAGGTGTATGTACTTCCCCTCAGCTCAATTAAGACTAAAGGGTATTTACCGGCTTCAGGATTCTAATACTGGCCGGGCATATTGGTATAAATAAAAAATTAGAAGCAATCAGGAATTTTTTTGGGTGGCTAACTTTATTTGTCATGAGAAACAGTATGTTCAATTGTGTTCCACATTCACACAGATAAAGAGTTCCCTTACTAAAACTGTAGGTTTTTTCTGACCTCTGCATGATCCACCTAGGGCCAAAGGGATTTTAGAATCCTGTTGACCTGTGTTCATTTGTGCACCTATATATGTTGATGTTTGTTTACCTTTGTTGCTTTGTTGTGTGTCACCTTGTAATTATGGACATGTGGACATTCTCTGTAGCAATAAAGGGCTACAGTTCGTGTGTTTTTGTGTGAATGTACTTTACTAGAACTTGACAAGTTAGCTTTTTGAATGCTTGTTTTATAATTATTATGAAAGGGCTTGGCACTAAAGATATGTGATGCATTTTGGTATAGATAACATTATCCCTTACCCTTCCGAAAATGTATTTCATTGCACAGTGCTGTATTTTTCAGAGTAATGTGAAATGGCATGATGCATGGGTTTGAAGCATTCATGAAATTCTATAATGAATTCTCAGAGCACAAGCCATTATGTGAAATTATTGTAAATACTATTATCACGCCTTTTTACTCAGTTAAAATACAGTCCCATTGAAAGCACTTAGAATTAGGACCAAGAGCTGAGGATCGTTTTAGTTGAGGGGAGGGGAGTTTAGACAGTGGAGAGATTGGAGTGATATTTTTTGTCAAAGAAGTCATGCATATTTGAAAATACATATTTCTTCTATTTATGGCTCTGTTTTCATGTGGGCTGAGGGATATAAGGATGAGCAATTGTCATGTCTCATTGGCAGCTAAATGTACAGCCTCCGTTGAGAGATGCATTCTTAACAATCTAATTCATTTTCTACAACACTCACTGCCTGGCGTGTTTAAGTACTCTCTGTGGACCTTTAAAGAAATGTATCAGTCTTTTCTACATTTGGCTCAATCATTTATGATCACCTTCTAAATAAGATTCTTATTTAAAAATTGTGATACAGAATTTAAAATAGTTCACCAGTCAAAAAGTCTGCTTTTTGTCACAATGAGGCTGCTTAACAATAGCTTAAATTACTGTAAGTCCACCTTTAGTGTGCAAAAAAGACATCTGTGTCTGAATATCGTAGATGCTGAAGATTACTGCAGAAACATAGGTGTCCCCATGGGAGTTAAAAAAAGTGACATTGTAAATGTGGTGAACATCCACAGAGTCATAACTATAATGGTGTTCAAAACATTTGCAATTAATTTTACCACAAGCATTGTACTTCTAAACCAACTCTGGCTGCACACAGTCTTTGGCCATGTGCTGCAGGGGAGGGGTGTCATGCCTGACTTTCAGCCAGACCTTGTACTGCCTTCCGTTGTGCGCAGCGAGGGAGGGCCTTGGGCACCAAAGGCTATATCCTCCGGCCAGGTTCAAAGACTGTGGTTCTGCAGTTCCATCACAAAAGACACATAACTTACAAGAGGCCCAAACAGGTCCATGAAGCTTCTCTGGTTTCATGACACAAGGCTTGTGAAGCTTGCCATTTCCGTTAATCCAAAACTGGTACATGCTGGGAGCCATGGAGGAGGTGTGAATCCTGCAAAAGATCTGCATTTTCTTAATTAAACTATAAGGGGGTCTCTTTGAAAACCCCCAACACATGGGTCTCCTGGTTTAGATCTGCTCACTTTGCCTCTTATGTGCCCAATTTTATTAACTTTCAGGATGTGGGTAAAGCCAGTTGCAATATTTGCCTCCAATGTAGTGGCTAGACAATGTGGTCATGGCAGTAAGTACGACAATTCTGTCTTCAGATCCACAGGATCATGTATGGAAGAAAATTTTTCCCCCAGGGCACAGGGAGTAGGGCCATAGGAGCATAGAAAACACAAGGCTTATGGCATCAGGTTGGTTTCATTACATTGTTGCAGTCCAGGCCTTGCACCCACCCCCTGCTATGCACAGCCAAAGGCTGTGAGCAGCAGGGGTTGGCTAGTGGCAGAAGACTGATCACAGGGCCTGGCGCCAAGCCCTGTGCCCCAACCCCCACTGTGAATGTTCAAGGCTGTGTGCAGTGGGAGTTGGCCGATGTTAGGGGTAGATCATACAGCCTGCCTATAGCTCAACCCCACTGCACACGACCAGAGACTGTGCACAGCTGGGATTGGTTGCCCGCAAACGCTTGGGTTGTAGGGCTTGGCTTCAGGCTGTGCACAGCAAGGTTACCCCATGGAGTAGGGTTGGGTACAGGCCTAGACCTACACCTAGGCTCTGCTGCAAGAGTTAGGTGCTAGTAGAGGTTCTAGAATTATCGCTAGGAAACAAAACCCCCCAAAATTTAATTGGACAGTATGGTTAGCTACAACACAAACCATGTGCACCCTACCATGTACTGCTCATGACTGCACACATTACTACACTAATTACATCTCATACTGGTGACTTCATTATTTGTTGACACTTGAAACTTCCCAGAATGTTTCTTCAATGTTATCAATACATGCATTGCAATATATTTTTGAAACACAGTTTGAGAGTTTTTAACCACTAACATTGTTCTCAGGAGATGCCATATGTAGAAATTTATCAACACTTTTCCCCAAGTTTCCATTACAAAAGTGATCCAAATCGGTGTACAGCATTGATTTGGGGAGTTTTGCATTTAAAAGTAATCCCGAAGTAACGTAAAGTAGTGATTTGCCCTACTGTGCTGCAAGAGGGCATCCTTTGGGCGTTCTCATGCAAGCACCATGGGTTTTGGCACAGGTCTCTATTCAGTAAGATTGATAAACAGGGGTTTTCACATAAAATGTATGCCTCTTTGAGGTAAGCGAAACGTTAGAGAAAAGTTTTAGAGAGTCAGTTTACAGCACACATACAAATTTAAAAGAGTGTTAAAGTATGTCACAGTAAAGAATTGTGTACTGGAAGGGTCCGATCCCAGTACAAAAATGATGCTTGACATCTTGCATACGCCCTTGGACTATGGCGCATTTATGTATGCTTGAACACAAGGCAGCATAAAGTGTGACAGGGAAGGAAGAGAGAAAAAATTGCCATAGTTAAGTAGATAAGGCACAGGTCTGCTATCTTCCTTTCACACAATGCAGCATTGCAAATTTGGTTGCTTTGAGGCGCTGCCTGAAATGTATGTAAATTTGCACTCATTTTGTGAGTATACACACCATATGATCAATAGTCATGGTGTACATTGTTTTGACTTTTGATCATACTCAACCCTCCAAATGTTTATTTACCTTGTACAATAGCATTCAAGAATATCTTGGACTGCTTAAAAGACTTTAGCCATCAAATAGAGATGACCTTACGATACAAATGGTACTCTTTTCTCTTTGTTCCTTCAGGTCACAGTAGATGTAGACTTTTCTACTCCCAGTGGATCTAGGAAATATTGCTCACGTGTTAACAGGTGAAACATAGAAGATACATTTATTAGACTTGATCATACACATTATCTTTAATCCAGTTGGATGGGAAAGGGACTCATACTTGGCCTTTGTGAAGTGTGTAATACATGACAACTTCAAATCCTATTCATTTTGATAAATTCCCGACATCTTGTGCACACACTGTACATTCATTAGTGGTGCATTTTATTCCAACAGTACATCTGGCAATCACAGTCTGAGCTCTCACATGTACAGAATGCATTAGGTGTCCACAGCTGTATTTGAAGCCAATCATCTCCTTTTACCCTGAACACGCAGGTTCAATTTTTGCCTAGTACATGTATACAAGCATCATATTCTCCCACAACTTTCTTAGATCCCAACTCTTCTCCCCCATATTAAATGCACAAACTGTTGGGTCATTTTGCCTTTCTCAGAGGTATACAATGTGGGCTTCAGTTATTTTTTTTGCTTGCTTGATGTGTACACAGTCTGCATCACACATTGTCCTTGCTCATCCAGTTATCTCCTCTAGTGTGTCAATGACTGAAGAGGTAGAACCCTTTCCTCCACAGTATGGTTTCAGGCCCGTGGGCTGAATCAGAATTTGATAGACTCCAACGAGACAATTTCAGAGGGAGTCCAATCATTATGATTATTCTTATTGTGACCATGTAGAGGTCTCCACTTTCTTTTGGCTAGGTTTCAAGCTATAGAACCACACACCACATACATACAGATACTTACTAGCTTATTATTATTATTTTATGTATGCATTAATTTTTGGATTAAACGATGCTGGCACACGGTGTTCCAAGTGCATAACCCTCCCTTTTACGTGATTGAAAAGATCAGAAGCACTGATGTAATGACAATTTCGACAGTAAGAAAGAGGTGAAAAAGGTCTTTCCTTGTTGTGAACAGAACAATCACCCTGCACAAAAATACCAAGCCCCAGTTGCCAAAATGTCCCCAATAACAAACTGAATTTAGAGATGTAGAAGATGGATCATACTGTAATATACTAGTAATGAAGTGTGGGGAGTAATTTATGTAGTGTATGGTCAACAATTAAATCCAAAGTATCAGAAATACATTTATTAATCTCATTCTTAAAACATGTACCTTTTGTATACAGAATACATTAAGTCGATATACATTGAGTGATTAACATCAAAGACATTAATAAAAATACAGATGCCTACAGGACTTTTTAGAAAATATAATTCATGAAGTTCATAGATCATAAAGAAAGAAAACAACTGGGCAGCCAACCCCTGTTTCATGGTAAGAACACAGCTTCTTCAGGAAGCCACACTTTTCATGGCAGTCGCACCGCCATGAGAAGTGTGGTGGTGAGGAAACTCATAATATGCTTGATGGGGCCGCACCGCCCCCGCCAAGCATATTGCGTCCTCAATACCGCTGCGCCACCATCAGGAATCTCTGAACCCTGGCATTTGCGGTGGTCCCAGGGCAGCCCTGGTCATAATGGTGTGGTCAGAAGACCACCACCACTGCGCCTCAGCAAGTCTGGCAGTCCGTGGACCGCCATACTCGCTATAAAGCCCTTAGCCATTCTGAAATTCATAATGGAGATGACCTTACACATTAGATCTCGACACAATAGAATTTCTCACCCATGAAAATCTTTCTTCATTTTAAATGATCCTAAATTGTACTGCACTGCTCCTCTTCATGTTCAGCACCCTAATGCTCTGTAGCCAGGCTTGCATCCTATAAATTACAATACAAACATCATATATTGCTTTCCAATGTTCCTTCCGCAAGGCAAATTCACACTTAGAAAATGTTTTTGTTTTTTTTCCTCATTAGCCTCAGATTTGCCGTCCACAACACCTCCTTCCGAAACCGTCCTTTCCCCTGTGCCGGGACAGAAACTTCTGATACTGTTATATCCCGCATAGAGGCCCTAATGTAGACCCGTTCGCACATGCCCTAAAATGGACGTATTCATATTTACCCTAATATGGTCATATTCGTACTTGCCCTATTATGGTCATAGCCGCATATGCCCAATTATGGTCATAACTGTACATGTCCTATTATAGTCATGATTCCTTATATAGGCATGATCTTTCACCTACATTGGTCCCAGCTAGTACACAACGAGCTCTGAGGGCTGAACGTTATCTATCCTGTGGTTTTGAATACAGCAGGGTTTTTCCCAAACACAGGCCCACACTGTACTCATTAATTATGCATGGCTCTCTAGGAATACACCACTGGCATAATATGTATGTACAAAGTTCACCCCTGACGTCTTCCTCATGTCCAATACAAACCATACTGAGGACCGAGACTCTTTAGGGTATAAATACACCACATCTTGCCCCCGTAAGACAGAGGGAACCGAGACTTCCATTCTGACACACTGACCAGAGAATCTGAGGCTCCTGCATGCAGTTGCTCCAGCTGACAGCGGTCTGACACAGCCCTAACGGGGTGTCCAACTCCAGACCAGGACGGGGTCCCACACTCTTTCTATTCAAGTACGGGGGTTCAACTAAATCCTAGAAGGATTCTTGGCTCTTAGGCTTTAGACCTACACATATGCTAGGTACACTCAGGTACATCTAGTTAGGCATCGTAGGAGTACGCACACTTGCATAATGCTTTTATTTTCATGTATGTATTCATGATTATTGCAATATGGTAGAACTGTTCTATCCCTTTGCTTTTATCGTACTGCTGATAATATATCTCTGCTATTGTCTGCTGGTTACCGCAGCACATATATTTTACACTAGAATAACAACTGTTCAATAAATACTTATTGAAACGCCCGACTTTTTATTCTGTGTAACTCTCTGAGACAAACCGGATAAGTGAGCACGAGTGACTGAGCGAAAGGTAGTACATTGTTTCCACGATTCTGAGGGAATCAGGGTTGTCATGTTCTGAGGTTGCCAGAAACTAATCTCTCCCCGATAAGAGGAGACACTAGTGGCACTGCGAGCTAGCTAATGCAAACTAGGCTAACATATACGGTGGGGGTGCTCAGAGTTAGTCTGCCACCAAGTCCGCAGTATATGTTATCCAAACGCGCAGGTCCTGCAGGGGTACTATAGGAACTACACGACATGGCGCCCAACGTTGGTTGGGTACTTATTTAACAATAGAATCTGAGTAGTTCAGTCGTGCTATTCTCAGAGAACCTACTCACAAAACACCAGAGACGTCTGGAGTGGGTGGGCACAAACTCCGCCGCAGCTGAGTAGTACGAGAATACTATTTATTGGCTGTTGGTTATTCAAGCTTGAAGGACATATAGTTCCTACAATTGTGTATTTACACCTTATCTTAAAAATTCTTTAACCTCCCTTCTTCCAATTAAAAATGGTGGAAGAAGCAGACGTAACAAGGAGAGTTGAAACAGACCTCTTCGGTTTAGGAGAAGAAGACCCTGAAGATGCAATACAGATTGCACCAAATTTCAGAAGGGCAGTCACCATAAAACTTCTGGAACATGGCTTAAGAGCCAGGGGTGGTAAAGTAATTTTCATGATTGAGGCACACGAATCCAATAAAACAGAGGTGTTCTATTCATGGGTTACATTCCCAGCAGCGAATACAGTTACAGATGTATTTCACTACTACCTAAAAGATGAAACACCAGCGGACTATACTCCTTTTGAGGAGTTAGAGGTTCTGCTCACTTACCAGGAGCATAATTACTGGTTTAAAGGCGCCCTACCCCACGTACGAGGAAGAGCAAGATTAGGCCCGCTCGGAGGAGCAGGAGCCACATGGTCCATATTAGCGGTATACACACCACATCCTGACATTGGCACAATGCCACAGCCAGACTTACTCGTACAACACAGAGATTTAATAAAATCTACAGAAACCTCACACAATTTGTGATGAGGACTTTAACAGTTCAACCTGCACCAGCTGCAGCACAAGATACTCCGGTCCAGGGTACAGTTAATAAAATTACTCCACAAACATTACACGCGGTAATGGGCAAAATGCCAGCAAAACGCGAACAAATCCCATTCTGGATAGCTCAGAAAATAACTCAGCTTGAAGCAGTATTCCCGAATACTACCACCAGTGATAAACACAGAATTCTAACAATCTGCTTGCCCATGGGGATCACACCACAACTAGAGGATTGCACCTCTTGGGGTTCAGTCTTTGCTGCCATATATACCAGAACACATGGTATCCCGTCAATAGCAGTAGTACCTGACGTATTGAGACAGATACAAAATGAGTACGGAGCAGAACCTGCCCTTAACTTAGGGATGAAGTTGCTAAACAACTTTGAACAGGTCTCAGCTAGGGGTGGGCGGAATTTGCGGAGTTGCGTTCCGCAAAATTCCGCGAAACAACAAGAAATCTCCGCAAGCACGCAGAATTTCGCGTGCTCGCGGAGATTTTGCTGCGCCTGTGTTGTTCATTCTGGGACGATGCTCGTCTGCCCCTGAGAGTGACCCTGCTTAGATTACAACTTGTAATCTATGCAGGGTCACTCTCAGGGGCAGACGAGCATCGTCCTAGAATGAATCCTGCCCTGCATATTTATCCACGAAGATGCCACCATTTTGTGCAATACCTCTACTCAACTGGACTACTTTCTACTGGCTAATCAGTAAGTGCTACCTCGTTGGGTAAATGTATAGTGCCTTTCCTACACTGCAGCTGCGTAAAGGACCAGAAGAATTGACCCCAGTGACCTGTGTGTCTGTAACTTTGCCACCGCGCCGGAAAGGCGCCGGGGTCCTTTGAGTAAGCTGTCCATCATAGTGGGGAAAGGGCGGGAAGACGTTGCATACCACTAGTGTATGCGGGGCAAAACGGACGGGGCTTCCATGCGAGTTCACATGCATCTTGTTTATAAAGGGTCAGAGCACAACCCCGTACACTGCCCGAACACCACTGCACTGCCCTAAACCCTGAAACACCAGCCCCAGCACGACCGCCTACACTGCCCGAAAACCACTGCACTGCCCTAAACCCTGAAACACCAGCCCCAGCACGACCCCCTACACTGCCCGAACACCACTGCACTGCCCTAAACCCTGAAACACCAGCCCCAGCAAGACCCCCTACACTGCCCGAACACCACTGCACTGTCCTAAACCCTGAAACACCACCCCCAGCAAGACCCCCTACACTGCCCGAACACCACTGCACTAAAGCCTGAAACACCACCCCCAGCAAGACCACCTACACTGGCCAAACACCACTGCACTGCCCTACCCCTGAAACACCACCCCCTGCACGACCCCCTACACTGCCCAAACACCACTGCACTGCCCTAAACCCTGAAACACCACCCCTGCACGACCCCCTACACTGCCCGAACACCACTGCACTACCCTAAACCCTGAAACACCACCCCTCAGCCACGACACCCTACACTGCCCGAACACCACTGCACTGCCCTAAACCCTGAAACACCACCCCCAGCACGACCCCCTACACTGCCCGAACACCACTGCACTGCCCTAAACCCTATACATATATATATATTCACTGAAAAAACCATAGGTTTCAGGCACGTTAAAGTTAGAAATTAGCATTTAAAAACTTTAGAAATTCACTGAAAAACCATAGGTTTCAGGGACGTTATAGTTAGAAATTAGCATTTAAAAAACCTTTGAAATTCACTGAAAAACCATAGGTTTCAGGGAAGTTATAGTTAGGTGGACATTTCACTCGTACAAAACCATAGAAATTCCACCGTTATAGTTAGTTCAGTTAACTATAACTCGCGCCCCGCAATGCACTGCTCATGACGTCACATATTACATCATTCATGGCATGGTCAGTGACATCACTGATGACATCACTGATGACATCTCAAATGACATCACTGATGACATCATCCAGTGACTGTGTGTTTCTGTAAAGTTTAAATATGTTTTATATATATGGCAAGGTGTATTGAAGAATGATTGGGCGTATAAGTGTCTGGATGGAGGATTTAGCAGGTATGTAACTGATTGAATAAGTGACTGATTAAACGTGTCTTACTGAATGCATGGGTTAGTGACTAAACTGTGTGAATGTCTGTATCAGTCTGTCTGTTGTTGTGTAAGCTGCTACATGGGTTTGTCAGTAGCTACATTAGTGTCTATATGGGTTATTGATTGTTTGCTTGAGTATTTGTATGGGGGACTGAGTGTGTGTGTGGGTGGGTTGGTGGTGTGTGACTCTGTGCATAGATGTGTGAGTAGGTGATTCACTGGGTGTATGGGTTCAAGAGTGCTTCTGTGAAGGGCTGTATGGGTGGCTAAGTGTGTGTATGGGTGTGTTGGTGAGTGAATGGATGTCTCAGTGGTACATATGTGAGTAACTGCATATGTAAAAGGAAGTATATGTGAGTGATGGTGTATATAAATAACTATATGTGAGACTGAGTGATTGTGAGAGTGGCATGTATGGATGAGTCTGTACTTGTTTCAGTGATTACATAAGAGAGTAACTATGCGTTACTGTCTGTATGAATTAGTGAGGTGGTGTGTGTATAACTGTTTAGGTGAGTAAATGGGAGTGTGATTGATTCTTTGCATGACTGACTAGGTGTGTGAGTAACTCCATGGATCAGTGGCGGTGTGTGAGTGTCTGAATAGGTGTATGAGTGCGTATGATAGTGTTGTATTGATAAGTGACTGCATGTATAAGTGATTGTATACGTGAATGAGTGGATGTGTGTGCAGACCTAGGAATCAGTGAGTGAGTATGTAGTAACTGGTATTGGTGTGTGGATGGTTTCGAAAATGGTAGTGTGTATTTTACAGTGGGTGTATTAAAGGTTATATTAGGGTGTGATGAGGTGCATCAGATTATCACGTGGATGATGTCATCAGTGATGTCATCAGTGATGTCATTTGAGATGTCATCAGTGATGTCATCAGTGATGCCACTGACCATGCCATGAATGATGTAATATGTGATGTCATGAGCAGTGCATTGCGGGGCGCGAGATTTGGTTAACTGAACAAACTATGGGGCATATTTAAAAGGGCTTTATCTCCGCTTTTTTGGCTTAAAAAGCCAAAAAAGCGGAGATAAAACTATCGCCCTATTTACAAGAGGGTGCTAACATGCATAATCGCATGTTAGCACCCTTTTTCCTAACGCCTCCCTTTGCATCTCTAATGAGATGCAAAGTGGGCGTACCCGGATGGACTACCTTGCAAATATCGCTGATGTTCACATCGCGATATTTACAAGAGCTGCTCCAGCATTTTAGCACACGTTAGTTTTTGGAGAAAACCGCTGTTTTCTCCAAAACTAACATCTGCTAAAATGCAGACTTACCTATCCCTAACATTGGGATGGATTATGCTGATACGACCCTGTGGGTCGTATCAGCAAGTTATCGCCGCTTTGCAGGGAACATCGCTGGAAAACCAGCGATGTTCCCTGCAAAACGGCGATAACCTCGCTAACTCTGGAATTTTTTCGCCCTGGAGAAACGCGTTGTTAATAACGCGCTAGCAGGGCGATAAATTCCAGAGATAGCCTGCGATAACAAAATTATCGCTAAGCACGGCCAGCGATAATTATCGCTGGCCGTTGATAATATGCCCCTATAACGGTGGAATTTCTATGGTTTTGTACGAGTGAAATGTCCACCTAACTATAACGTCCTTGAAACCTATGGTTTTTTTCAGTGAATATATATATATATATATATATATATATATATATATATATATATATATATATATATATATATATATATAAATATCACAGCTCCAAGGGTCCACCTCGGCAATATATGCACTCTTGCAAACAGGTGCAGTAAGTATGGAGGTGGGTCCATACCAATATCAAAGCTCCGGTTCCCATAAGAAACAAACTGCACTCGCGAGGCCCGTTTGAAGATGCTTTATTCACAAGGATGCGTTTCGGCGTTCTGCCTTCATCTGCTTGTGTTAGAAAAACGGTACAGCCTGTCGTGATGGCTTTTAACAGGTAAGTTCAATCCCATTGGATATGGCACATAAACATCAAAAGAGGACTCGGACCCAACGTTTCTTTCCGTGATGTATTCTGGGATTTAAAGTCCATTAAAGTTTATGTTTTTTTTTTTCATATATATCGTGCATTTTACGCCTGTATGGCTCAATAAGTGGTTATACATCAAGCCTCCATGGGCATACCCTCCAAAAAATGTCACAATTGTTCTTTCCTTGCGGCACAATATTGCCGTCCTCTTTTCTGTGCTCTGTTGATCATACCAGCCATACCACCTTTGCGCCGTAGAATGTATCTTCTCCGGGGACCCCTCGTCCAACCACCGGGTCTCGCTGCACTCAGCGCGGGAGCAGGTCAAATGGCCATAACTTCCACAGGCATGATTCCTGTCGACAGCAGTCGGCGTCGGTGCACTGATTCCCTGATGGCGGTGCAATTGCCAATTGTATCACAGCTCCAAGGGTCCACCTCAGCAATATATGCACTCTTGCAGACGGGTGCAGTAAGTATGGAGGTGGGTCCATACCACGATATAGTTACGAATAATGATATGACCTACCCGGTTGCCAGACATTTCAAAGATCTCCATGGCAACGTTTTGGAGAAACTTAAGTACTTTGTCGTGGATTCAATCCCTCCGTTGAGAAGGGGAGGGAACCGGGAATCGCTACTCAGGAAGCTTGAAACTAGGTATATACTGGAGTTAGACAGTAAGACACCTAATGGTCTTAACTCCAGTGAGGACTTCTTCACCTGCCTGTAATTGTTTTGATTTCCACACATGTATATACATTGCTTCTAACAAACTCTCGCTTATGTAGATGATGAAACTGCTGCCTTGGATATTGTTTTTAGCTTTCACGTACTGAATAGTAATTTTCACAATTTGCACTTTAGAAATCACGGCTGTGATTCTACAGGGTGACAGGCACTGTCAGTATAGGCACTTGCACTTTACTTTATAATAACAGGGGGTAACCTAGGCCCTCTGGGGCAGGATTGATCAATGTGTTGCATGATTAAGCTTATAATATGAAGTAATAACTTACAATTGTATACACATTGTGTGTTGGATGTAGGGACAAGAGCTTTATTAACTGATTTTTCTGACACAATTCTAGTAATGCTTTGTGGCATCTATTATTTATTTGTCGATGTCTGACATATTTAGCTCTTTTAGCATTTGTATGGAAATTTTTAACAATGCTATGCCCTTTTAAACATTTATACATCCACTAATATTTATACACTTGTTTATTTTATAATCATCGTATTTATACAATGAATTTAAAAAAAGTGTATTTATACTGAAAAGGAATCAAGTGTTTTATCTATGTCTATGATTACCTCTGGAACTTGTCACGTGTTTTTGCACTAGCACTTTAAATAAGTGAAAGCACTCCACATGCGCGTCATGTGATCAAGGCCTCACATAGGTCGAAACGCGTAATGGTGGTGGTGCTGGGCGTTTTTCAATAAAAACAAATTGCACCATAACAACGGGTCTGCATTCGTCTGTTCGAAAGACTTCGGGATCGTTGGGCGAAGTAAGGAGTAAAAAAAAATATATATATATATATGTATATATTTATTACAATATTTAACATTTACCACTTTAAACTCAACTTATATCAAAAAATCTATATTTTTGTCTCTTTTTATATAATATTAGTGTCAACGATAGTTTTTTCTGATATTTTTGCAGTTACCATTATAGGGATAGGAGCCCTATTTTGTGGTAAAACAATATTTTCTACACAATATTTTGTCAACTTTATGTTTTACCACCAAGAGGTCAGATTTTGGGTAAACATCCTAAATCCATCTCCAAAGGGGCAGAAAGACAGATGCACATGTCCTGAGGTAGGGGCATGACACAATACCTTGGTAAGCCGCCCCACACCTTTTCTTTCATTGGGCCTATTTTACCACTCGTGTCTAGTTTCCTTTCTGTCCCTAGGGGACACATTTTAGTAAATTGCCCTCAAGTCTCCCCAGTTTGGTTGAAAAGCTAAATTCCTTGTTCTGGTGTGGGGGCATAATGCAATGCTTGGGTGACCTGCCCCCATTTTCCTACTTTTTTTGGATCTATTTTTTCTTGGTGTTTAGTGGCTGTCTATTCCCAGTGTGGTGCACAGTGGGGAAGAAAGCCTGTTGCATCCTTTCTGGGGCGGTGGTACAGAACTATGAATTGTGTGAATGACTGGCAACCCTGTTTTTCCTTGGGGCCTATTTTTTCCCTGAGGTGTAGTGAACACTTGGTCCCTGTGAAGGGCAGATTGTGGCTAAGCACCGGCAATCTGCCCAAGAGATCAGATAGACTGTTGCCCACATTGTGGTTTGGGGAAAGGCCCAATGAGACGCTGCACCCCCTTTTCCTGGGCTTATTTTACCCTGTGACCTTTCTGTACTGCGGGGGCAGATTTTGGATAAACACCCCATAACCTTTCCTAGGGGCCAGTAAGACTGATGCACCCATTCTGGGGTGAGGGCGTGGTGCAATGCCTGGCAGAGCCACCCCCACCACTTTTTGGGGCTATTTTAACTGTGGGGACCAGTAAGCTTTATGCCTCCCAAAGGGCAGCTTGGAGGTAAAGACCTCTTATCTGCCCCAGGGGGCAGAAATACTGTTTGCTAATTTGTGGGGCGGTGCACAGTCCAATGCCTTGGTGGGCTGACCCCACCACTTTTTGTAACAGTTAAATAACTCCACAGGATATGGTAGGCCTTTTGTTCCCCCAACCGGCATATTGGAAGCAAAGGCCTCCTATCTGGCCCATGGGGGCAAAAACTAAATTGTGCCTGTGAGGAGGGGGTGCACTAGCCCAATGCCATATGGGCTGCAGAGCCCCTTTTTGCCAGATATATTTCCTTTGTGTCTTGGTTTTCTGTTTCCCCCGTGAGCAGATTGGTGGGGTAAAGTTCCCTACATTCATCTCTGGGGGCATAAAACCTTTTTAGCATTCCCACCCCTCAATGGGTTCTACTTGGCTTTCTGCCCCACAGGGGCAGATTAGGGTCAAGGCATCATATCAGCCCTCTTGGGGTTCAGAAATTTTGTTGCACCTGGGAGGAGGGAAACCGCTTTCCCCTTCAGAAAAGAATCCCTGGTTCCTAATGGGTGTATCCCTGTTTGGGATTGCTTTCATGTGATGATCCCCAAGCAGGGATACAGTAGTGAAATATACCATTTGAAAGAAACCTTTCTAATGATATGCCCCAACAAAATCGATGCTCAGGTGCCTGAGATATGTGATCGACCAACGATGTAAGTGAAAGTGAATGACCTTAAAATCAAGGAGAGGGGCTCTACAGATCCAAAGGGACAGAGCTCCGAATTAACTATATAGTTACAAAACAAGATTCCCTTTGAAACACGTCAAACTATTCCTAATAAGAATAGTAGCACTCTAGAAATTTACACCAGGCAGACCTCATCAAAACACAACAACCATCATCATTCAAAAATGGATACTCTCAACTCAAAGTGTGGAAGTACTTATACACACATTTTAATACATCACATATAAAAATTGTTCACATCAGATTAAAAACCACATTAAAATATACAGTACACATTATAGAATATCCTTCCAAAAAACCACAATAAAAAGAGTAAAAAGCTCCTGATTCCCTTTATGAATACAAATTCATTGACAAACCCCCAAATGAGGAAACAACACAAGACAGTAAATGTTGCCTTTGACTTGTTAATTTGAGACGTATTATGGCAGCGTCTAGCAAGGTAAAATCTTCCCTGTCTCAGTGGCCACTGCCACACTTCAAATTTAACAGAAAAGTGAAAGTGAATGAGCCAAACAGATCATTTTACTTTCACTTTCAGTGTAATGACATCAGTGCTCCATGTGTGCTAATTGGGAAGCTCTTCCTAAGCAGCATGACTTGAAAATAAAAAAGGAAATACCTGTTGTGCCAGCACCTGAGGAAATTTCTGCCTCTAGCACAAGGATGTAGTGGACATGTCCTTAGCACGTAAGAGACGGTGCTGAGGACGTGTACAGCACGTCTTTAACATCCTAAAACATGGTGACAATATTTTTCATTAAACTATAGTTACATTGTTTTTAATTAATTCTATACATCATTTTATATATTTATTAATGCATAATAAAAATATGTTTTTTTCCTTTAGGTGGGAATTAACTTTTTTTATTTAAACTTCTGAAAAATAATTGCAATTTAATTTAATATATTTTCCATTACAAAAGATGCATTTCAAAACTAAACTAATAGTACTGAGACATTTATTTTTAATTTGTTCTACATTTAAAAGTAATATATAGCATTAATTTACATTAATACATAATATAAAATATTTTTTAATATTTATTGTCAAGTTAAATATATTTTTACATTTTCCCTATGCTTTACCATAGGGATGCTCCATAGTTGAGAAGAAATCTCTGAATGCTAAAGTTCCAGAGCTGAAGTCTCTGTATCCATCCACAACAATGCAACAATGGCAACATCCTGATTCAAACATCTGACGCTAACCTCAATATTTTTGTTTACTCACTTCTCACTTCTCTAATCTTCTGACCCTATTAAACTCCAGTGTGAGACATGTTCTTCCCCCTTCCTCCCAAAGTCCACATCTCCCTGGGACGTTCCACTCAACTGCCTCCCCATAATCATACTCACCATATCAATTTCCTTAATTCTACTTTTTCTCTTCCAATGTGCTCTTTTCCTCATAACCTTCACCTTCTTACCCCCTACACACCTTGCCCACAGTTCACACCTCTCACTGTTATCTCTGAATCCTGGATCACAACTTTCCTTCCTCATTCTGCCTTGCCACTCATCTTCCAGACAACCAGTTTAGGAGACCCTACCATCCTCATCTCAGACCCACTGCCTGACAGACCAGACTACTCGGCATTCCCTAAGTCTGGCTCCCTTCTAAACACTCACTTGTTTTCCTCTCCACTCAAACCATCATCCCACCTCTCCACACCCTACACTCAAACACATAACACCTTGGCTAGTCCTCTAGCACAAGCTGTCCTATTCTGCCCAAGACCACCACTTTGAGAAACCATGGTTCCAACCCAAATCCAATATCGCCTTGGGCTATCCATAACCATCGCCCCTCCACAGAACTCTACAATCCTCACCCCTAATGGCATCATGAACTCTACACTCCCTGTCCTCTCCTACAAATCCCAACTTCTCCCTGTTCTCTTCAACTTTGAAAATAAAATAGACAGCTTAATCAAGGAAGTAATATTGATCTCAGCAAAGATTCTAATAATTACACCCTCTAACTTGAACCCTATATCCAACTCTCCCGGACTCTCAAGGTCTACTACCCTAATATGCAATAAAAGCCTCTTGCTCAAATGGGCCATCAACAATCTCTCACAGGATGGCATAGACTTCCTCTTCATTTCCTAAAACCTATCCAGCACAAACCTCTCACTCAGGGACTCATATAACATTGCAGTGGCCATGGGCTTCAAAAGTTGTAAACCATGCTGTTGTGGGAAGAGATCTACACTGAACTACAAAAGCAATGTTTCAGTCACCTCATCTCAAACCTCAATTAACTATGAGAGCTACCTTAAAATCCATACTGCACAACTGCAGATCAGCTGGCAATCACGCCACTAAATTCTCTGAATTGATCTTATCCCAGAGTTAGAATGTTCTTCTTCACTGAACCCTGGCTGAATAACCTCTCCTCCCCATGATCTTCTAGTTCATCTGAACTTCTCCATCAAATGTCTAGAAAGAGAAGCATGAGCTGGGTGTGGTGATGCCACCATCCAAATTAATACCCAACATCTTACTTCTTTAATGTGGAAAGGTATTCCACTTCCGATTGCTTCCTGACTTCAAGCTCAGAGTTAATCAAAATTCATGTTAACTCCACACGCCAGGTGTGAAAACAACTTTTCACTGAGGAGATAATAGATCTTATCACTTTACAATCCCTCCTCCCCAATAACAACATATTCCTGGTACTTTTAACCTCCATTGGAATGACTCCTGCAACTCTCAGACAAGTCATCTTTCCTGAAAAATGATGACCTGTCACAATTCTGTGGCGGTCCAACTCACACAAAAATTCTTCACCTGACCTCCTTATAGGCAACAGAGATTCCATTTTACTGGTGGACTGGTCTGACCTTAAAGTCTTGCACTTCAGCCTTACCTTTGAAAAACTAACTATGAAAGGATAAATAAGCAGGCCAAAAGGTTGGGTCATAGACAGAAAACCAATCATGATTAGCAAACAGTCATTAAAAGTCATGTAACACCACCAAATTCCAAATGATCTCTACACAGTGGATGACTTGACCTCATACTACAATGCTACCATGTCTGATATCCTTCAAAATATTGCAAGGATCTAAATGAAGATGGAAGATAGCTCAGAATAATACAAAGAAGATAGAGAGTGGAGCCTCCAACCCTTCATCTAACTCTTCTATGATATGAAAGAAAGAAAAACAAACAGCTCATTTTCAAAGTGAAATCCTCTTTCCTCAGATTCCAACTAGACAAGGTAAGAAGCCGTCCAAGCACAATCTTCAGCATCATTAGACAATAAACAACCCCTAACACCAAAACTGTTATGGACTCCTCACCAGAGAGATCTGAGGAGTTCTCTAATTTCTTCACTGACAAGATCAAAATGAGCTGGTAATGACTAATGAATCAAATGACAACCTCCCACTATCCGCATCACTTGATGCCTTTTTGAAGATAGCACTGACAAGTTAGTCAACCTTCTTCCCCCAAAACTGAATCCTGAAAATAATGCCACCTGGAAAGAATTCAGAGTGCTAAGAGAAGAGACACTCATCAAAATCAGATGTAGTATGAAACTAGGCGCTCTGGACCTCTCTCTTCCTCCCTAATCAAATATATGATCATCCTCATCTTCCCTCTCTTGACTACACTTAGCAACTCCTCATTGTCACAAAATGTAGATCCAGACTGCCTGAAATCTGGTCAAGTCATCTTGGTTCTTAAGAAAAATGGAGCTGACCATGAAGACATGAAACGTTTCCGCCAGTGTTTCAGGGATGGGTGCAGCAAAGAAAATACCATGTTTAATATAATGGATGAACCTTTCTACATTCAAGATAAAGGTGACTTATGCCTTCTTGTACTTCTCAAGCTCTCCTCTGCCTTCAACAAAATGAAGCATAACATTCTCATCAACACTCTGAAGTCACATATGGAGATTGTTGGCACAGTCCGGAACTAATTACTTCATTTCTCAACAACCACTGCCAACACATTAAACTTACAGACTCCCTATCAAACCAAGTCTCAGTCATCCAAGGATTTTCTCAGTGATGCATTCTTGCCCCTACGCTCTTCAATCTTTACATGGAGCCCCTTATCTTGATCCTCTGAAAAACCTATATTGTATATCATTGTTATGTGGATGACACACAATTTTATCTAACAATCTACTCTCAAGATGATGCGCTTTACTTAAATCAAACTCTAAAAAAAGTTCATTCTTGGCTACCACTTAAAATTAAACCCTCTGAAGATGTACTGTCTCCTCATTTCTCCCTCACACAATGCTCCCCAGATCCAAGTCTGGCTCCGCTGCCTAGATGCACTCAATTGCACTCTCAAAATCATTGACTACACAACATTCTTTTGAATAGCGCTGGAAGAAAACCTAAACCTGCTAACCCATATCAACGTCATGGCCAGCAGTGCCTTACACAAACTCAGACTTCTAAAAAGGTCAAACTACTTATCCCCCAGATGATTTTTAAAATGTTGAATAAGCACTTTAATCTCTAGGCTTGACTATGGTAATGCAATTCTAGCTGGCCTGCTGAAATCTCACCTCACACCTATGAAGGCCACGCACATTGTGGCAGCCAGGCTACTCACAGGAGCTAGGCGCTTTGACCACATTATTCTCTCACTGATCACTTTAAAGTGGTGCCAAATTAAAGCCCACTGCACTCTCAAAGGGGTTTGATTCACTCATGAAGCACTTCATCCGCAGACCCCTAAATACCTGTTCCTCAAACTCCCCTGCTCTGGAGGCAGCCACACCCAGCACTGCTTAGACTCTGGAGAAGCCTGCCTTAAGGTATTAGGACGGATGGAAGAAAGTGTAAGTAATTGTTCAGTGGCCTACACCAAATATAGTAAAATCTATGCAAAGTTTTTGGGGCTTTGTTAACTTTGATTCATACATGAATTTTCTGAAACCGTGAGACCTTTAGCTGGTCACTTCACAAAGAAACAGTTTTGAATTAACCAAATAAGCTGAAAGAATGGTGTGCCTTTTCCAGTTTCCCAATGCAGAGTGCACATTTGTGGTTAATGCAGATGTCCCTTCTCATGATACTTGATGTGCTGCATCCCCCCAAAAAAACCTAAGCAACTGGGCATGCTCATCTAACAACTTACTTCTCTCAAAATTTTTCTCCAGCAGAGTTGAACTATACCATGACTGATAAAGAGATTTTGGTGATTAAGGGGTCTTTTGTGGCATGGAAGCACTATTTGTTAGGATCAAAACACACTGTAAAGGTTTACACAGATATCAGATAGCTGCAAATCTTTCAATCAACTAGAGCACTGACTTCTAGGCAACCTAAATATTTACAGACCAGGTCCTGCAACAAAATCACTTAGAGAAAAACTATTTATATATAAAGATGAGTGTATACAAGAGTTGTAAGGTAGATATGAGAAGGGTGGTTTATTGTATCATTAGAGGTGTATGTACTTCCCCTCAGCTCAATTAAGACTAAAGGGTATTTACCGGCTTCAGGATTCTAATACTGGCCGGGCATATTGGTATAAATAAAAAATTAGAAGCAATCAGGAATTTTTTTGGGTGGCTAACTTTATTTGTCATGAGAAACAGTATGTTCAATTGTGTTCCACATTCACACAGATAAAGAGTTCCCTTACTAAAACTGTAGGTTTTTTCTGACCTCTGCATGATCCACCTAGGGCCAAAGGGATTTTAGAATCCTGTTGACCTGTGTTCATTTGTGCACCTATATATGTTGATGTTTGTTTACCTTTGTTGCTTTGTTGTGTGTCACCTTGTAATTATGGACATGTGGACATTCTCTGTAGCAATAAAGGGCTACAGTTCGTGTGTTTTTGTGTGAATGTACTTTACTAGAACTTGACAAGTTAGCTTTTTGAATGCTTGTTTTATAATTATTATGAAAGGGCTTGGCACTAAAGATATGTGATGCATTTTGGTATAGATAACATTATCCCTTACCCTTCCGAAAATGTATTTCATTGCACAGTGCTGTATTTTTCAGAGTAATGTGAAATGGCATGATGCATGGGTTTGAAGCATTCATGAAATTCTATAATGAATTCTCAGAGCACAAGCCATTATGTGAAATTATTGTAAATACTATTATCACGCCTTTTTACTCAGTTAAAATACAGTCCCATTGAAAGCACTTAGAATTAGGACCAAGAGCTGAGGATCATTTTAGTTGAGGGGAGGGGAGTTTAGACAGTGGAGAGATTGGAGTGATATTTTTTTGTCAAAGAAGTCATGCATATTTGAAAATACATATTTCTTCTATTTATGGCTCTGTTTTCATGTGGGCTGAGGGATATAAGGATGAGCAATTGTCATGTCTCATTGGCAGCTAAATGTACAGCCTCCGTTGAGAGATGCATTCTTAACAATCTAATTCATTTTCTACAACACTCACTGCCTGGCGTGTTTAAGTACTCTCTGTGGACCTTTAAAGAAATGTATCAGTCTTTTCTACATTTGGCTCAATCATTTATGATCACCTTCTAAATAAGATTCTTATTTAAAAATTGTGATACAGAATTTAAAATAGTTCACCAGTCAAAAAGTCTGCTTTTTGTCACAATGAGGCTGCTTAACAATAGCTTAAATTACTGTAAGTCCACCTTTAGTGTGCAAAAAAGACATCTGTGTCTGAATATCGTAGATGCTGAAGATTACTGCAGAAACATAGGTGTCCCCATGGGAGTTAAAAAAAGTGACATTGTAAATGTGGTGAACATCCACAGAGTCATAACTATAATGGTGTTCAAAACATTTGCAATTAATTTTACCACAAGCATTGTACTTCTAAACCAACTCTGGCTGCACACAGTCTTTGGCCATGTGCTGCAGGGGAGGGGTGTCATGCCTGACTTTCAGCCAGACCTTGTACTGCCTTCCGTTGTGCGCAGCGAGGGAGGGCCTTGGGCACCAAAGGCTATATCCTCCGGCCAGGTTCAAAGACTGTGGTTCTGCAGTTCCATCACAAAAGACACATAACTTACAAGAGGCCCAAACAGGTCCATGAAGCTTCTCTGGTTTCATGACACAAGGCTTGTGAAGCTTGCCATTTCCGTTAATCCAAAACTGGTACATGCTGGGAGCCATGGAGGAGGTGTGAATCCTGCAAAAGATCTGCATTTTCTTAATTAAACTATAAGGGGGTCTCTTTGAAAACCCCCAACACATGGGTCTCCTGGTTTAGATCTGCTCACTTTGCCTCTTATGTGCCCAATTTTATTAACTTTCAGGATGTGGGTAAAGCCAGTTGCAATATTTGCCTCCAATGTAGTGGCTAGACAATGTGGTCATGGCAGTAAGTACGACAATTCTGTCTTCAGATCCACAGGATCATGTATGGAAGAAAATTTTTCCCCCAGGGCACAGGGAGTAGGGCCATAGGAGCATAGAAAACACAAGGCTTATGGCATCAGGTTGGTTTCATTACATTGTTGCAGTCCAGGCCTTGCACCCACCCCCTGCTATGCACAGCCAAAGGCTGTGAGCAGCAGGGGTTGGCTAGTGGCAGAAGACTGATCACAGGGCCTGGCGCCAAGCCCTGTGCCCCAACCCCCACTGTGAATGTTCAAGGCTGTGTGCAGTGGGAGTTGGCCGATGTTAGGGGTAGATCATACAGCCTGCCTATAGCTCAACCCCACTGCACACGACCAGAGACTGTGCACAGCTGGGATTGGTTGCCCGCAAACGCTTGGGTTGTAGGGCTTGGCTTCAGGCTGTGCACAGCAAGGTTACCCCATGGAGTAGGGTTGGGTACAGGCCTAGACCTACACCTAGGCTCTGCTGCAAGAGTTAGGTGCTAGTAGAGGTTCTAGAATTATCGCTAGGAAACAAAACCCCCCAAAATTTAATTGGACAGTCATGGTTAGCTACAACACAAACCATGTGTACCCTACCATGTACTGCTCATGACTGCACACATTACTACACTAATTACATCTCATACTGGTGACTTCATTATTTGTTGACACTTGAAACTTCCCAGAATGTTTCTTCAATGTTATCAATACATGCATTGCAATATATTTTTGAAACACAGTTTGAGAGTTTTTAACCACTAACATTGTTCTCAGGAGATGCCATATGTAGAAATTTATCAACACTTTTCCCCAAGTTTCCATTACAAAAGTGATCCAAATCGGTGTACAGCATTGATTTGGGGAGTTTTGCATTTAAAAGTAATCCCGAAGTAACGTAAAGTAGTGATTTGCCCTACTGTGCTGCAAGAGGGCATCCTTTGGGCGTTCTCATGCAAGCACCATGGGTTTTGGCACAGGTCTCTATTCAGTAAGATTGATAAACAGGGGTTTTCACATAAAATGTATGCCTCTTTGAGGTAAGCGAAACGTTAGAGAAAAGTTTTAGAGAGTCAGTTTACAGCACACATACAAATTTAAAAGAGTGTTAAAGTATGTCACAGTAAAGAATTGTGTACTGGAAGGGTCCGATCCCAGTACAAAAATGATGCTTGACATCTTGCATACGCCCTTGGACTATGGCGCATTTATGTATGCTTGAACACAAGGCAGCATAAAGTGTGACAGGGAAGGAAGAGAGAAAAAATTGCCATAGTTAAGTAGATAAGGCACAGGTCTGCTATCTTCCTTTCACACAATGCAGCATTGCAAATTTGGTTGCTTTGAGGCGCTGCCTGAAATGTATGTAAATTTGCACTCATTTTGTGAGTATACACACCATATGATCAATAGTCATGGTGTACATTGTTTTGACTTTTGATCATACTCAACCCTCCAAATGTTTATTTACCTTGTACAATAGCATTCAAGAATATCTTGGACTGCTTAAAAGACTTTAGCCATCAAATAGAGATGACCTTACGATACAAATGGTACTCTTTTCTCTTTGTTCCTTCAGGTCACAGTAGATGTAGACTTTTCTACTCCCAGTGGATCTAGGAAATATTGCTCACGTGTTAACAGGTGAAACATAGAAGATACATTTATTAGACTTGATCATACACATTATCTTTAATCCAGTTGGATGGGAAAGGGACTCATACTTGGCCTTTGTGAAGTGTGTAATACATGACAACTTCAAATCCTATTCATTTTGATAAATTCCCGACATCTTGTGCACACACTGTACATTCATTAGTGGTGCATTTTATTCCAACAGTACATCTGGCAATCACAGTCTGAGCTCTCACATGTACAGAATGCATTAGGTGTCCACAGCTGTATTTGAAGCCAATCATCTCCTTTTACCCTGAACACGCAGGTTCAATTTTTGCCTAGTACATGTATACAAGCATCATATTCTCCCACAACTTTCTTAGATCCCAACTCTTCTCCCCCATATTAAATGCACAAACTGTTGGGTCATTTTGCCTTTCTCAGAGGTATACAATGTGGGCTTCAGTTATTTTTTTTGCTTGCTTGATGTGTACACAGTCTGCATCACACATTGTCCTTGCTCATCCAGTTATCTCCTCTAGTGTGTCAATGACTGAAGAGGTAGAACCCTTTCCTCCACAGTATGGTTTCAGGCCCGTGGGCTGAATCAGAATTTGATAGACTCCAACGAGACAATTTCAGAGGGAGTCCAATCATTATGATTATTCTTATTGTGACCATGTAGAGGTCTCCACTTTCTTTTGGCTAGGTTTCAAGCTATAGAACCACACACCACATACATACAGATACTTACTAGCTTATTATTATTATTTTATGTATGCATTAATTTTTGGATTAAACGATGCTGGCACACGGTGTTCCAAGTGCATAACCCTCCCTTTTACGTGATTGAAAAGATCAGAAGCACTGATGTAATGACAATTTCGACAGTAAGAAAGAGGTGAAAAAGGTCTTTCCTTGTTGTGAACAGAACAATCACCCTGCACAAAAATACCAAGCCCCAGTTGCCAAAATGTCCCCAATAACAAACTGAATTTAGAGATGTAGAAGATGGATCATACTGTAATATACTAGTAATGAAGTGTGGGGAGTAATTTATGTAGTGTATGGTCAACAATTAAATCCAAAGTATCAGAAATACATTTATTAATCTCATTCTTAAAACATGTACCTTTTGTATACAGAATACATTAAGTCGATATACATTGAGTGATTAACATCAAAGACATTAATAAAAATACAGATGCCTACAGGACTTTTTAGAAAATATAATTCATGAAGTTCATAGATCATAAAGAAAGAAAACAACTGGGCAGCCAACCCCTGTTTCATGGTAAGAACACAGCTTCTTCAGGAAGCCACACTTTTCATGGCAGTCGCACCGCCATGAGAAGTGTGGTGGTGAGGAAACTCATAATATGCTTGATGGGGCCGCACCGCCCCCGCCAAGCATATTGCGTCCTCAATACCGCTGCGCCACCATCAGGAATCTCTGAACCCTGGCATTTGCGGTGGTCCCAGGGCAGCCCTGGTCATAATGGTGTGGTCAGAAGACCACCACCACTGCGCCCCAGCAAGTCTGGCAGTCCGTGGACCGCCATACTCGCTATAAAGCCCTTAGCCATTCTGAAATTCATAATGGAGATGACCTTACACATTAGATCTCGACACAATAGAATTTCTCACCCATGAAAATCTTTCTTCATTTTAAATGATCCTAAATTGTACTGCACTGCTCCTCTTCATGTTCAGCACCCTAATGCTCTGTAGCCAGGCTTGCATCCTATAAATTACAATACAAACATCATATATTGCTTTCCAATGTTCCTTCCGCAAGGCAAATTCACACTTAGAAAATGTTTTTGTTTTTTTTCCTCATTAGCCTCAGATTTGCCGTCCACAACACCTCCTTCCGAAACCGTCCTTTCCCCTGTGCCGGGACAGAAACTTCTGATACTGTTATATCCCGCATAGAGGCCCTAATGTAGACCCGTTCGCACATGCCCTAAAATGGACGTATTCATATTTACCCTAATATGGTCATATTCGTACTTGCCCTATTATGGTCATAGCCGCATATGCCCAATTATGGTCATAACTGTACATGTCCTATTATAGTCATGATTCCTTATATAGGCATGATCTTTCACCTACATTGGTCCCAGCTAGTACACAACGAGCTCTGAGGGCTGAACGTTATCTATCCTGTGGTTTTGAATACAGCAGGGTTTTTCCCAAACACAGGCCCACACTGTACTCATTAATTATGCATGGCTCTCTAGGAATACACCACTGGCATAATATGTATGTACAAAGTTCACCCCTGACGTCTTCCTCATGTCCAATACAAACCATACTGAGGACCGAGACTCTTTAGGGTATAAATACACCACATCTTGCCCCCGTAAGACAGAGGGAACCGAGACTTCCATTCTGACACACTGACCAGAGAATCTGAGGCTCCTGCATGCAGTTGCTCCAGCTGACAGCGGTCTGACACAGCCCTAACGGGGTGTCCAACTCCAGACCAGGACGGGGTCCCACACTCTTTCTATTCAAGTACGGGGTTCAACTAAATCCTAGAAGGATTCTTGGCTCTTAGGCTTTAGACCTACACATATGCTAGGTACACTCAGGTACATCTAGTTAGGCATCGTAGGAGTACGCACACTTGCATAATGCTTTTATATTCATGTATGTATTCATGATTATTGCAATATGGTAGAACTGTTCTATCCCTTTGCTTTTATCGTACTGCTGATAATATATCTCTGCTATTGTCTGCTGGTTACCGCAGCACATATATTTTACACTAGAATAACAACTGTTCAATAAATACTTATTGAAACGCCCGACTTTTTATTCTGTGTAACTCTCTGAGACAAACCGGATAAGTGAGCACGAGTGACTGAGCGAAAGGTAGTACATTGTTTCCACGATTCTGAGGGAATCAGGGTTGTCATGTTCTGAGGTTGCCAGAAACTAATCTCTCCCCGATAAGAGGAGACACTAGTGGCACTGCGAGCTAGCTAATGCAAACTAGGCTAACATATACGGTGGGGGTGCTCAGAGTTAGTCTGCCACCAAGTCCGCAGTATATGTTATCCAAACGCGCAGGTCCTGCAGGGGTACTATAGGAACTACACGACATGGCGCCCAACGTTGGTTGGGTACTTATTTAACAATAGAATCTGAGTAGTTCAGTCGTGCTATTCTCAGAGAACCTACTCACAAAACACCAGAGACGTCTGGAGTGGGTGGGCACAAACTCCGCCGCAGCTGAGTAGTACGAGAATACTATTTATTGGCTGTTGGTTATTCAAGCTTGAAGGACATATAGTTCCTACAATTGTGTATTTACACCTTATCTTAAAAATTCTTTAACCTCCCTTCTTCCAATTAAAAATGGTGGAAGAAGCAGACGTAACAAGGAGAGTTGAAACAGACCTCTTCGGTTTAGGAGAAGAAGACCCTGAAGATGCAATACAGATTGCACCAAATTTCAGAAGGGCAGTCACCATAAAACTTCTGGAACATGGCTTAAGAGCCAGGGGTGGTAAAGTAATTTTCATGATTGAGGCACACGAATCCAATAAAACAGAGGTGTTCTATTCATGGGTTACATTCCCAGCAGCGAATACAGTTACAGATGTATTTCACTACTACCTAAAAGATGAAACACCAGCGGACTATACTCCTTTTGAGGAGTTAGAGGTTCTGCTCACTTACCAGGAGCATAATTACTGGTTTAAAGGCACCCTACCCCACGTACGAGGAAGAGCAAGATTAGGCCCGCTCGGAGGAGCAGGAGCCACATGGCCCATATTAGCGGTATACACACCACATCCTGACATTGGCACAATGCCACAGCCAGACTTACTCGTACAACAACGAGATTTAATAAAATCTACAGAAACCTCACACAATTTGTGATGAGGACTTTAACAGTTCAACCTGCACCAGCTGCAGCACAAGATACTCCGGTCCAGGGTACAGTTAATAAAATTACTCCACAAACATTACACGCGGTAATGGGCAAAATGCCAGCAAAACGCGAACAAATCCCATTCTGGATAGCTCAGAAAATAACTCAGCTTGAAGCAGTATTCCCGAATACTACCACCAGTGATAAACACAGAATTCTAACAATCTGCTTGCCCATGGGGATCACACCACAACTAGAGGATTGCACCTCTTGGGGTTCAGTCTTTGCTGCCATATATACCAGAACACATGGTATCCCGTCAATAGCAGTAGTACCTGACGTATTGAGACAGATACAAAATGAGTACGGAGCAGAACCTGCCCTTAACTTAGGGATGAAGTTGCTAAACAACTTTGAACAGGTCTCAGCTAGGGGTGGGCGGAATTTGCGGAGTTGCGTTCCGCAAAATTCCGCGAAACAACAAGAAATCTCCGCAAGCACGCAGAATTTCGCGTGCTCGCGGAGATTTTGCTGCGCCTGTGTTGTTCATTCTGGGACGATGCTCGTCTGCCCCTGAGAGTGACCCTGCTTAGATTACAACTTGTAATCTATGCAGGGTCACTCTCAGGGCAGACAGCATCGTCCTAGAATGAATCCTGCCCTGCATATTTATCCACGAAGATGCCACCATTTTGTGCAATACCTCTACTCAACTGGACTACTTTCTACTGGCTAATCAGTAAGTGCTACCTCGTTGGGTAAATGTATAGTGCCTTTCCTACACTGCAGCTGCGTAAAGGACCAGAAGAATTGACCCCAGTGACCTGTGTGTCTGTAACTTTGCCACCGCGCCGGAAAGGCGCCGGGGTCCTTTGAGTAAGCTGTCCATCATAGTGGGGAAAGGGGCGGGAAGACGTTGCATACCACTAGTGTATGCGGGGCAAAACGGACGGGGCTTCCATGCGAGTTCACATGCATCTTGTTTATAAAGGGTCAGAGCACGATCTGAGCAGCAGATGAGGAGAAAGGACCTCCTGGCCACTGGACCTACACGGGGATTGCGCTCGAGAAAATCAAGGATGCAAAGACCTCCATCAAGGATTACAGCTAACTTTTCACGTTGGAAATGGAGAGAAGGCACATCTGCTTAACAACGCTCACGAATTCTACACGAGGATTGCGCTCGAGAAAATCAAGGATGCAAAGACCTCCATCAAGGATTACAGCTAACTTTTCACGTTGGAAATGGAGAGAAGGCACATCTGCTTAACAACGCTCATGAATTCTGCACACCTGCCCTGCATATTTATCCATGAAGATGCCTCCGTTTTGTGCAATACATCTACTCAACTGGAGTACTTTCTACTGGCTAATCAGTAAGTGCTACCTCGTTGGGTAAATGTATAGTGCCTTTCCTACACTACAGCTGCGTAAAGGTCCAGAAGAATTGACCCCAGTGACCTGTGTGTCTGTAACTTTGCCACCGCGCCGAAAGCGCCGGGGTCCTTTGATTAAGCTGTCCATCATAGTGGGGAAAGGGCGGGAAGACGTTGCATACCACTAGTGTATGCGGGGCAAAACGGGCGGGGCTTCCATGCGAGTTCACATGCGTCTTGTTTATAAAGGGTCAGAGCACGATCTGAGCAGCAGATGAGGAGAAAGAACCTCCTGGCCACTGGACCTACACGGGGATTGCACTCGAGAAAATCAAGGATGCAAAGACCTCCATCAAGGATTACAGCTAATGTTTGACGGTAGATCTGGGCAGAAAGCACTCCTGCTTAGCCTCGACCTTGCTGACGAATTTTTTGTGCTGATTAATGCGTTACAGAATTTGAGCTTCAACTCGGGCACCTGCTTTATTTATATCTGTAAGTGCTTCCTGTTGAGGTTTAATTTTTGTGACAGGAGCATCGTGCCAGAATGAATCCTGCCCTGCATATTTATCCACGAAGATGCCACCGTTTTGTGCAATACCTCTACTCAACTGGAGTACTTTCTACTGGCTAATCAGTAAGTGCTACCTCGTTGGGTAAATGTATAGTGCCTTTCCTACACTACAGCTGCGTAAAGGCCCAGCAGAATTGTCTCTAGTGACCTTGTGTGTCTGTAACTTTGCCACTGCGCCGGAAAGGCACCGGGGTCTTTGAGTAAGCTGTCCATCAAAGTGGGGAAAGGGCGGGAAGACGTTGCATACCGCCAGTGTATGTGGAGCGGGGCCAAACGGGCAGGGGTTCCATGCGACTTCACATGCCTCTTGTTTATAAAAGGTCAGAGCACGATGTGAGCACTGAGCAGCAGATGAGGAGAAAGAACCTCCTGG
The DNA here is from genome assembly GCA_963921515.1 of Calotriton arnoldi. Lineage (NCBI taxonomy): Eukaryota > Metazoa > Chordata > Amphibia > Caudata > Salamandridae > Calotriton > Calotriton arnoldi. Next base: position 1,079,447 of record CAWUFW010001896.1, read on the forward strand.
TCACTGGACCTACACGGGGATTGCGCTCGAGAAAATCAAGGATGCAAAGACCTCCATCAGGGATTACAGCTAATGTTTGACGGTAGATATGGGCAGAAAGCACTCCTGCTTAGCCTCGACCTTGTTCACGAATTTTTTGTGCTGATTAATGCGTTACAGAATTTGAACTTCAACTCGGGCACCTGCTTTATTTATATCTGAAAGTGCTTCCATGCCCCCGAATTCCATTCCGCCACGGATCGCAGAAGTTTCGACATTTCCGCGTTCCGCGCGGAACGCGGAAATGCCGAAATTTTGCAAGTTCCGCGAGCGGAACGGAATTTGCCGCCCACCCTTAGTCTCAGCCATAATACTAGCTAACATTAAGGGGGAAGCAGCTTCAGTGGCGATCCGCCAACGCCTGAGGGAGTTCGGTCCAGAGGATCAACAACACGAACTACCCAAAATAATTGAAACTGCATATGCAGAACTAGGCAGAGACAGTCTAGGTGGGAAAGCATTAAAACCACAACTGGTGGGCAGTCCTGAAAGGGACACTATAAAGCAGACACCTACTTCTTCTAAAAAGAAGTGGGAAAATAAAAATCAACAAAAGTCTAAAGACACCAGATCTCAATCCAGGGGTAGGTCTCCTCAACAGGAGCCCTCTGAAAGGAGGTATAACCTCAGGGTTAGGGATAATATTAAAAAACCTGACAGGTGTCAGGATACTGATACTCGTTCCTCTCGTTCCTTTCAGGGTTCGTCAAGAAACTCCGAGAGGGAAGAACGGTCAGAACACAGACAAGAGGAGCGTACAAAGTCCAGAGACATGCAACGCGCTGCGGACTACGCACCTAAAAAAGAGGATAAACAAAAATCAAAACCTCAGTTCAAAAGAAGAAGGTAGCAGGTCTCAAGATCAGACATGCCCATAATTCTGAGGACACAGCTTCTGAACGGGGAATGGGCTCTGACGATGCTAGACAGCGCAGCAGAAGTAACAATAGCTCGCCAGAACCTGAAGTAATTTCTGGTGACAGCGGAGTTGAGTGAGTATATCACAGTGGAAACACCTGATACTCGGGTAAGTGTCCCACATAAGTTACATGAGATAACACTCCGGATGGAGGGGGACAAGCCCAGAAAAATTAAAGGTCTCTTTTGGAAAAATCTGTCATCTGGTTATGACATCCTATTAGCAGAGCAAGACTGGCCGCCAGCATTCGTCATGGAGTGCCCAAAGGGAGAAAAGGTAACTTTCCAGCCTTTTACCGACCTTGTTCCCATACATCTTAAGCCATGCATATGCGCAGGAGTGGGCGTTTGCCCTAGCTCCAGCATTGTATAAAAATCATGTTGGTTGGGATGAGGATTCAACCCACCACGTGATCCTGTTAAAAGTTTCTCCAAATGCTCAAAGGCAATACCCTATAAAGCAGGAAGCTAAAAAACAAGTCAGGGAGATCCTAGATCAACTTGAATATCAGGGGGTGATAGAAAATAGCACTTCACCTACGAACAGTCCTTTGTTCCCCGTAGCAAAACCTGACAACACATATTGTCTAGTTTTAGATTACAGACATTTAAACACTTGCACAAAGACATTTGCAGTTCAAAATGCACACAGTGCCGCATTAATGAATAACATTGTGCGACAAAAATACAAAACAACACTTGATATCTCAAATGGATTTTTATGCCAAAATATAGCGCCTGAAAGCAGGTATCTGACCGCATTCAGTGCGTTAGGGTCACAACGGCAATTTTGCCGACTCCCCCAAGGGTATAAGAATAGCCCGGGGTTGTTTTCAGCAAGGTTAATAGAGTTACTCCAAAATTTGGATGAAGAAGCATTGTCCTATGTAGATGACATTTATCTGACGGACGATGACTTGCCGAGGCACTTGACCAGGGTGAGCACCATTATTATGGGATTCGCCTCTGAGGGCTATAAATTTAACTTTAAAAAATCAAAAATTGCGCACCTCAGTGTCCTGTTTTTGGGATACGAGCTGTCAAGTGAGGGAAAAAGCCTGGCAGCTAACTTTTTAGAAAAGTGCGTGCTGCTCCAACCTCCAAAATCTTTAAAGAATATACAATCGATTCTGGGATTCCTAAATTTTGGTCGAACATACATTTTGGATTATGCAGAAAGAGTAAAACCTTTCTACGATTTAATAAAACCTGATTTTTCAGTCAGACAATGGACACAGGAACACACAAATATCCTGCATTCCCTACAGGAAGACATGATAGCTTCTAAACATTTACAGACACGCGTAAACGCACAGAACTTAGTGATCCGAGTAATAGCGGGTCAATGCGGGTACACTTATTTAACTTTTAATGAAGGTGAAACTGTACCAATCGCATACAAATTATACCTGTACACAAACGCAGAAATGCGTTTCACTTCAACAGAGAAAATCCTGACAGCAGTGCAGACCGCTGTAGCAAGAGAAAGAGCTCTGGCTCAGGGAAAGCGCATAATTGTTGTGACCCCAGTACCAGCTTTAGAAGCTGTTACAAAAGCTAGCATTCCAAATGCTAAAGCCTTACATCCAAGATGGATACAATGGGCAAATTCTCTTACTGCAACGGATGTTGAATACAGGTTTGATCCAAGTTTAAAAACACAGGCATTCCTGCAATACGAACAAGAATATCCTCTACCAAATGAAATTTTGCCTCTCAATCAGTATGAATACATTATCTATACTGACGGATCTGCTCAACCAGCCACAGGAAGCAAGCAAGCTTACAGCGCAGCGTGTGCAATTGTTAAAGGTCGCATGCACGATGGAAAGTTCCATCCGAGTTGCACTAAAACGCAATCTCTAGGAGATTGCACGGCTCAGTTGGCAGAACTTAAAGCTCTGATACTGGCACTTATAAATACGGATCACGAATTCCCCACACTAATTGTGTGTGATTCCTTTTACTGTGTACAGTCGTACAATGAATATCTACATCACTGGGAACAAAACGTGTTCAAAGATGCAAACGGTGGCACACTTAAGCATAAAATGCTATGGGAACAGGTAGTGGAGTTGAGAAACGAACTACCAAGGGCTCACGTGATACATACAGTGAGTCATCAGCGTGATGGCGTTCACGTTGAAGGGAATTAATTGGCTGATGAAGCCGCAAAGGGGGTTGTTCGCACAGCCGCCGTAGCTGCAGTTACTTGTTCAAAGACGAGGGTAGACGGCGAGATAATGGTAGCTGTCAATGCTTTGCGCAAAGGCAACACAGCAGTACCAAAGAAATTTCCACTCTGGTACTCCTACAAGTTAGATGCACAAAACATTCCATATGCTCAGATTCCTGGAGTGGGGGATAGAGTAATACCAAATATGGATCGTTGGCAGAGCTTAATTCTAGCAGCACACGAGGGTTTGGGTTCTGCGCACACAGGCGTCACAGCGACTATTTCTTTACTGAAACAGCGCTACTGGTGGCCAGGGTTAACAAAGCAGACTAAAGACTATGTCTTGAAATGCGACATCTGCCAGCAGATGAAAGGTTCCACTGTAACACCCAGCGCAGACACCATTGCTGAAATCAGACAAACCACTCGCATGTGTGTATTTGGACCACTGCGGACCCCTACAATCTGATGGGGCCAAGAAATACATTATGGTTGCAGTGGATTCCTGCTCTAGATTCCTATGGGTCTGGCCTCAGCGCTCGGCTGACGCTCAAACTGTTATAAAAGATTTGCGAGTCTTTATCGGCACATACGCAGTTGGCACGTTACATTCTGACCGTGGTCTGGCGTTTAGCTCTCGGGCTTACAAAGAGGCCATGGAAGGAATGGGCGTAGCATTGCGGTACTCCTCTCCATACCATCCCGAGGGAAATTCTGAAAAACCGAGACTTAAAGCAATCTTTAACAGCTAGGGTATTAGGCAAGGGCGGTAGATGGGTCAATCACCTTTATGGGGTACAGCGCGCGATCAATAATCAGCCAAGAAGCTCTCTAGGGGGTGTCACTCCTTACGAGGTCCTATTTGGGACAAGAATGTGGGTACCTGATCTTGATTGTGAAGGCGCAGTGGCGGATCAAAAACCATTTGATATCCATGATCGTTTGGCTGTTTTACAGGATCTAAATGAATCCAGGACACAACAAAGTAACGTGCTCCAGAAACAGGCCGCCACTGAGGAAGTCAAGGCAGTAACGGCAAGACCTATCTGGATCCCAAAAATCGGGGATCTGGTCAGAGAGAAGATTGCTGACAAGAAAGAATTTGGGCCATCCTACAGAAAGCCTGTACCGGTCCTAGCAATCCAAGGCACAAGAACAGTACTGTTGCCGCCTCTTGCCGGAAAAAAGGAGAAAAGATTTGTCTCAATCGACTTAATCAAACCACACTATGTGGCCGATACTAAACAGTAGGCCTCGTCGACTCCACAGTAGCAGACGCCCTCCTCTCGCTACAATCCAAGAAGTCCAAACAGAAAGACTCATCACGTTTGAAAAGCCACCTGTACGGAATGAAGGACAAAGCAATGATGCTATGGAACTCGTTCCACTTCAACAAGAAATTCATCTCCAAAATGAAAATCAACTTAACAACCAAGTTGCAATCAGACCTTATACAGACATCTACGTCAACATGCCTCATCAAGAGCAAAATCTGATTTCAACAAATCTCGATGCAATTCCAACAATTGATCGAACTGCTTCTGGCTATTTCATGAACTTTGATACGTTTTCACTGGATCCAAGCGAACCGGAAACGACGCCAGCCAAAAAATCACTTCAACAGAAACTCACTGACTTTTTGAACTTTTTCAGAAAGACTTACCTGGTGTCACCTTGGATAGAACTATGGTGTATCATTGGGATTTTATTTTTCATTTTCTGGCTAGGTTTAATTATAACTTTTAGTATGCTTATTAATGGATGATACCTCCAACAAAGCTCTACAGCCCAAAGAGTCAAGTTGATTTTAAAACCACACCAGTCTTCACATCGTGAACCAAGAGACTTCAGTGAACATCACAGCAGTTCCTATACCGGACGGTATAGTATGGGACAAGATTGATTATGATGTATTCGGTCCGACTGAACTTTTAAAGCTAAAACATGTATTTAAAATTTCTTTAAGTGATATCATTACCTCCAGTACATTTTCTGATGATTGGGACACTGACACTGTGAACAATTTGATGTCTGATTTAGAAAAAACTGCAGCATTTCCGAACAATGAAATGTTAGAAGGTACTTCAGACTATGAAACATTGTACTGTTACCAGCAATATGGTCATCATTTCTTACACAAATCTATAACACCTAGAAATGTTTTTGAGTACCACCAGTGGGAACACTGCCCAACACCTCCAAAAGGTAGTTCGCAAGCATTTGCACAGAAATTCACATACTTCTCAGGGTTTAACACATCCGACCCGAAGTCATTTTATTATAAAGTGGCAAAAATTTCAGCTCAGAAAATTATGTTAACAAACACCAAACATATTTACTCTGCATCCTTTCTGAACCAGTTGTCTGAACAGGATTTTGATCTATGGAAAGACACAATAGATTCAAAATCGATCTGGGGTTCGAGGGACTGGCAAGTCCAGGGAATAGAAGCACTTTTTAGAGCATGCATCATTCCGCAGCAGATATTATTTCTGAATGAAACTGTGCAACAAACAACCTGTCTTGGTTTAGCCAAAGGCAAGGAAATGAACACACCGGGGTTTCCAACACCATCGCAGATGGGTGGGGGACAGATTTCAACTACACAAGGGGTAGGATTAGATGACATTTTCCAGTACAACAGATCAGATCCTGATTGGACAGAATGGCTGGTTTGGCCCATTGACACAAACAAATGTCAGCAGAGATTTATGAATACAACCGAAGGGTTTAATATCCATAGTCCAGATCCACGCTATGTACAAAGACAACACCCAGGGGTAGTGACATCCTATAGTGTTGGGAAGTTGTGCCTTGATTGGCTAGAGACCTCAACACTCACAGAAGTGAAGCACCACTTGACCTTACTCACACCTGACATGGATCTTAGAGATTTTCTATTAGGACCCAGGAAACAACGTCAGAAACGTTTCATAAATGCAGGCCTTTATGCCTACTATAATGAAAACTGGAAAATATCCCAACAAGAGGCCGCAGAAAGGATACGGGAAATAGACCATATTAACTTAGAGAAGGCATTAGCTGTAGTGGATAATGGGTTAACAACTTTGACCTCCAGGATTTACTCCTTAGGCAACATTGTGTCTTCGGCGATCAACATACTAGAACAAGACCTGGCCTTGTTACAACACGGGCAATCTCAGCTACGTTCTATTATGATGTTGAGCTAGACGCTGCTATCTTTGCGTGCAGGCTATGTGCCCTGGCATTTTATAAACACAACGTCTTTGTTTTCAGAATACAATCTAACTGATAAACAGACAGAAATGGCACAGAGGGGAGCCAAATATACAATGCTGCGTATTGAGAAACTGGAAAGGTTACCATTCACTGTAGCCGAATCACCATCAACTGAATGGCTAATTCATGGCCAAATCACTCTGCCGGTCACTACGTTTCAGTTTCAATATTGCCTTGAGCAAAGGCAGGCAGGCAAATATGTGAAAATGGGTAAGGGATACATCAAGGAAACTTGGGAGTTACCATATAGATACCGATGCCGGAATGGGGATCGAGAAGTGTATCTGAGTGGTACGAACTGCAAGAACGCTTTAAGCGGTTCACTCATGTGTCAGGATATTTCTCTACACGGAGCCTGCAGTGGTTCAGTGGGGAACTTATCTTGTCACATGTCAGGGAACCCAGCGGCCATGATCACGCCGGTTTTCCAGCTGCTCTCGAATGGGAGTTACTTAATGCTAAATGATCAAGGTTGCTGTGGGATGCTTCCGGGCGTCGCCTATCTGGTCACTGTTAACTCCAGGGTTACTTGCTGTATGCAAGTATTGTTTCCGCCACAGAACACAGTCAGGGAGGCGCCGCTATGGCCTTCGCTGAACGTTTCCTTCATACAATTTGATACTCTGAGCAGATTGAAAGCCATGCTTTTACAGCAACCCGTGCCCTTAACCTCCGCTCGAGAAACCTATGAACTTCAAGTTGCAAGGACCTCGACCGAGATACAGGCACTCATACGTACAAACTGCCCCATTCATTTCGCAGAAATGGTTAGTCGTATCTTCAACATGTCTGATACGAGCGGTATTGTACACCTATTTAAGACCATAGGGTCCGGACTGTTAAGCACCTTTCAGACAGTCCTCGGAGTAATCCCAAATTTTATTCACTCCGTATTGGGAAGCGTATTTGGAGGATTCCTGCTCATCTTGTTCCTAATTGCAGGAATCCTGATTGTAATATTGCTGCTACGCAATGGACGGCCCACTTCCCGAGGGAATGGTGAACACGCTCCTGGAGCGGAAATACCGTGAACGCATGGTACACCTTCTGGGCATTCCTTGCCTGTGAGAACTCAATGCCTCCTGGTTTCTATCGTTTAGACCAGTCTGGGTAGACTGCATCTTACCTGTTCTTCGATGCCTGTTCTGCAGAGAAGAATGCACGTTGGATCTTTGTCTAACATTTCCATCAGATGCGCCTCCGGACACGGATGCAATGCTGGACTCCATAAAGGCCCACGCTCTGCGTTGTCCTCAGCGGCTTCCGATTCTGATGAATGCATTCCTGGAGAATCCACAGGTGCTGTTTGCTCCTGCTGGGTTAGGTGACTCCTCCACAGGCACCCAGGTTACAACTGCCGCACAAGCTGCCGCAGCACTGACTGTTGGCAGTGCTACATTCCATCTATGTGCGATTGACGTTCTCAGTGAGGCGTTGGATTTGTCGTCTGCAGCAGCTGACACCAATAATAGTGTGCTTCCCAGCCAGGACGCTTAATCTTGAATTGGCTCATCGTGTCCTGGGAAAGAATTCGGCTTCTGCACTTGTTTCAAAACAAACGATCTAAATTTGGAACATTTTCTTACATTGACACTTTCGCTTGAGAAAAGCATGGCCTTCTCCTGCTTATGGTAATGCAACTTTTATAGAGAGACGATATTGACTTTTTAAAAGTGGCATTTAGAAATAGATGAATTATAACATTTTTTTGTAAGCACCTCACTTTTAACGATTTTTTAGAACCATGTTTTTACTTGCTTTTAAAAATGTTTTAAATTGTTCAGATTTTAAGTATGGTCATTTGTATCCAATTCGGAAGAGGAGTGGGTGTTATATCCCACATAGAGGCCCTAATGTAGACCCGTTCGTACATGCCCTAAAATGGACGTATTCATATTTACCCTAATATGGTCATATTCGTACTTGCCCTATTATGGTCATAGCCGCATATGCCCAATTATGGTCATAACTGTACATGTCCTATTATAGTCATGATCCCTTATATACTAGGCATGATCTTTCACCTACATTGGTCCCAGCTAGTACACAACGAGCTCTGAGGGCTGAACGTTATCTATCCTGTGGTTTTGAATACAGCAGGGTTTTTCCCAAAACACAGGCCCACACTGTACTCATTAATTATGCATGGCTCTCTAGGAATACACCACTGGCATAATATGTATGTACAAAGTTCACCCCTGACGTCTTCCTCATGTCCAATACAAACCATACTGAGGACCGAGACTCTTTAGGGAATAAATACACCACATCTTGCCCCGGTAAGACAGAGGGAACTGAGACTTCCATGCTGACACACTGACCAGAGACGCTGAGGCTCCTGCATGCAGTTGCTCCAGCTGACAGCGGTCTCACACAGCCCTAACGGGGTGTCCAACTCGAGACCAGGACGGGGTCCCACACTCTCTCTATTCAGGTACGGGGATTCGACTAAATCCTAGAAGGATTCTTGGCTCTTAGGCTTTAGACCTACACATATGCTAGGTACACGCAGGTACATCTAGTTAGGCATCGTAGGAGTATGCGCACTTGCATAATGCTTTTATATTCATGTATGTATTCATGATTATTGCAATATGGTAGAACTGTTCTATCCCTTTGCTTTTATCGTACTGCTGATAATATATCTCTGCTATTGTCTGCTGGTTACCGCAGCACATATATTTTACACTAGAATAACAACTGTTCAATAAATACTTATTGAAACGCCCGACTGTTTATTCTGTGTAACTCTCTGAGACAAACCGAATAAGTGAGCACGAGTGACTGTGCGAAAGGTAGTACATTGTTTCCACGATTCTGAGGGAATCAGGGTTGTCATGTTCTAAGGTTGCCAGAAACTAATCTCTCCCCGATAAGAGGAGACACTAGTGGCACTGGGAGCTAGCTAATGCAAACTAGGCTAACATATACGGTGGGGGTGCTCAGAGTTTGTCTGCCACCAAGCCCGCTGTATATGTTATCCAAACGCGCAGGTCCTGCAGGGGTACTATAGGAACTACACGACAATACTGCCTTACTTATCCGAGACCTGCCAATTGCACTTCAATGACCATTTTTTCCTTGCATTCGACTCTCCCAACTGTCACTCAAACGATACCAACGGGGAGAGATACAAAATTATTGGGAATGGCATGTGCTTTTTACTGAGGTCCGGTTAGGCATAATCATTGGACTGTCCCTTCCTATCCTTATCCCTTTACCACCTCTCCAGCCATTCCATAACCGGAAGCCAAAAGGCATACCTCCTCCTTTCCAGGGAGACTGCATCCAAGCTAAAAGTATATCTCAAGGATGTTCTCCACTCTATGTACATAGGAGGATTTGGGCTAATCCACTTCCTGCACAATTCTCTTTGTGCCAACAACATAGCATAGAAAATTAGTTTTTGCTTATCTTTATCATGTTCATTAACTCCATTATCCACACCAAAGAAAACAAGGAGAGGGCTTACCTGAATCTGTATTTTCAAGATATCAGCCAAAGCCTTGCTTACATCTCCCCAAAATACCTGAATCCTTGGACACCTCAAGAACATATGCAGGTCATCTGCCATCTTCAGACCGCATTTGGGACACACCACCTCTCCTCTGTTCCCGACTTTTGACAGCTTATGTGGCGTCCAATACACTCTGTAGATAGACAAAAGGTGGTTTCTCCTTAGATAGGCGGGCTTGATCACTTTATAAAGTATAGAAAAGGATATTTGCCATAATTTGTCCAGCGTTGCTTCTGGCAAGTAAGTCCCCCACAACTCTTGTGGCAGCGTGAACTCCCCCTCCACTTCTTCCATCATCCGCCAATACCAATGTGATGTTCCTTTCTTCTTAGGACCATCGAAGATCAAAGTTTCTTCTAAATTATTGAAACCACCTATCTTATTTTCTAATGACTGAAACCAACTCTGAATTTGTAGGTATTTGAACCTTGAAACTTGATAGTTTGTTTTAATTTGAAGTCCTTCCCATGGAATCAGTAGTTTTCCCTCTAATAAGTCCTCCCATCTTTCTATTCCAGCCTTCCTTAGTGACCCTGCTAATTTGTCCTTCGTCCAGTCAGATGAGTCCCAAATAGGGGCCATATTGCTATAGTACGACAATTTCAGTCTCCTTCTAATCCTATACCAGGTTTCTGCCACACCGCTAAGGATCTTCAGCCTAACCTTTTTTTTAAATCTTGGATCTGCATATTTCATCATGAAGCCCGAAGACCCTCCTTCTACTCCTTTTAGCAATCCGGTAAACAGCTTCCCAATTTCCAAGTCTGAAGGTCTATCCAGAAGCATCCTGGATCCTCCTCTGATGTAGGATCAGGCAATAGTGGGGAGATTGACAGAGGAGACGGTTGAGTTCTTCGATTTTAACTGGGGTTCGGCCCCTGCTGGAGTGGTGTGGGACTCCTACAAAGCTTATTTGAGGGGAAAGTTAATAAGTTATGCAGCTGGTAAGAGGAGAGTCTGCCGGGAAGGGATCAGAGAATTGGAGGAGAGGATAAGAGTATTAGAGGGAGACCTGGTCAACAGTAGTCAGAGAGAGTCTAGACAGATTGAATTATCTGATTTGAAACTTAAACTTGCTACTATTCTCGATAAGAGGGTAATGGAAAGGTGGGAAACAAGTAAATTAGCGCAATTCAAGTATGGGGAAAATGGTGGGAAATTGTTAGCTTGGCAGATAAAGAAAGAGCAGGTGAAAAATGTAATACAAGAGATTAAGTGCCAGAATACTGGGAGGGTCCTAATTAACAGAAAGGAGGTTGAGGAGGCCTTTTACAACTATTTTGGAACCTTGTATGAAGAGGATTTAGTGACATCTGAAGAAGAGAGGGACAGTTGGTTGAGTTGGGGTTCGATAGTTGCTTTGAAGGAGGAAAAAACTGCATTTTTAAACACTCAAATTCAGAAGGGGGAGGTGGAGCAGGCATTGAAAAAGGGTAAACGGGGGAAAGCCCCCGGCCCAGATAGTCTACCTCTAGAAGTGTACAGTGCATTAGAGGATATATTGACTTCAAATCTAACTAAATTATTTAATGAGATTTTTGTGGAAGGGGCACCCCAACCAGAGTCATGGTCAGATGCTACAATTTCCCTAATTTTAAAACCAGGAAAGAGCAAAAATAGATGCGATTCTTATAGGCTGGTGCATGATGACCAGAAAGGTTTTATGCAGGGAAGGGCACTACATGAGCTAACTTATTCCCTTATAGGGGCAATTGTTCTGGCTGTAGTAAACAATACTCCCTTGGCGGTTATAGCTTTGGACACTACTAAAGCTTTTGATTGTGTGAATTGGGCTTTTCTGTAATCAATCTTGAGAGCTGTTAAGTTGGGAGACAGATTTTGTAGAACAATTGCGGGTTTTTATAAGACACCAAGGGCAAAAGTTTTAGTGAATGGAACATTAACACCAGCGTTTAATATCAGGAGAGGGACAAGACAAGGGTGCCCGTTATCTCCACTTCTGTTTAATCTGTATATGGAGCCGTTGGCAAAACAATTGAGGACAGAGCAGAGGATTGCACCTTTTCAGTGTAAAGCTTGGGTTAAGAAACTGGCATTATACGCTGATGACCTGTTGATATATACGGCAGATCTGGAAAATACAATGATTCATGCAGTAAAAATTGCGGAGAATTTTGGAAGAGTCTCAGGATTCGAGATAAATAGGAGGAAAATGGAGATTATGGTGTGGAATTTGGATGGAGGGGCAGAAAAAATTACAACTGAAATGAGATATCTGGGAATAAGAGTGACTCAAGACATAAACAGGCTTGCGGAAACAAATTTTAATAGGGTGAAAAAGAAGTATGTGATTTAATGGCAAGTTGGATGCACCTACCTCTGACAATTTTCGGCAGAGTAAATCTAGTAAAATGATTTTACTTCCGAAGCTTACTTTTCTTTTTAATGTCATACCCCTGCCGTTTAAAGAAGTATGGCTCATGAAGTTACAAGGCAAGATTGGCTCATTTATCTGGGCAGCAAAGGGACCCCGTATCTCGTGGAAAAAATTGCGGAGGAGGAGAGAAAAAGAGGGTTTGGCTCTTCCGGATTTGCAATTATATGCATGGGCCTTCCAGCTTAAAAATAGCAGGATGCTTCTGCTTAGAAAATGTTTTGTGAGGTAGATCCATAGTCCTGGCTTTGAAACTTAAAGACCTTTAATATTAGTTTCCCCAAATGGACAGTTGTTATGTTCACTTCCGTTATCAACCACAAATTTAAGAGTGCTTTAAAAAAGCCTAACCAGATATGAATAAGACATTTATTTTACATCAAATAGAACTTGTTTGATTGTGTTTTTCACTTGGATCTTTACAAATTTCATCTTGCAATGAACTCTAGACAAGTCATTTGCCATTAGTAATCATATAAATATATAAGGCATAAATAACAAAGGAAATCCATGTTTTCAATACTATGAAATCACAGGGATTACTACTATATGAGTAAGAACAAATGTATCTCAGTAATACGCACACAAGAGCTCCGATTGTGCTGAAAGTTGATGATACAATTGTTGCGCACTTGGAAATTGTGATACTTTTTAACAGCTCTTTAAAAAGTAGCGTAAATTCCAGGAGAGCGCAACAATTTATACACACCAGCACGACACAGTTAGTAAATGGCAAAACAATGTGGCATTCGTAGCACCGTGGGCACCTTAAACCATCTCATTCAACACCTAAATAATGGTTCCACGTTTATAAGATGTGCCACAAAACAATGCAATGCTCACTTATAAATATAAGGCAATATAGGTAAAGTGCTGATATATTAACAAGCAGGAACTGCTTAAATGCACACTTACTTTTAATATACTTTTTTCGCTCGAGAACGCATGCGCAGCTACTGTCCATGTGACTTTAAATTGAAAATGTTTCTCAATGCAAATAGTACTGCAATCAAGCAGTCACTGCCACAACTCTGCTCGCCCTTTGTGCCCTGAAAACACTGCCTGTTATTCCCCATTACGCAAACAACCCTGGGATGCACTGCCTTGCAGGCAAGACAGTATTCAACAATGTTGTTCCAACACTCCCTCAGAGCAAATGCTCGCCTTGTATATTACTCCTCCTCGGAGGTGGGATGCACCTTAAAGTAAAATACCTACATTAGCCTATTGTAGCCATTTGGGCACCGCTAACTATTTTAGTGAAATGTTAAAGACAGTAAATATGAAATTGCCTCCTCGGGAAGTTCTTGGCTTTCGTTCTTTGCTCTTTCTTCCTCTTTTTCTGTTTTGCTCTTCTACTGCTAGATTGAAGTTATCTCCTTGAATTGACTTGCACAAGACATTAAAAGACTTTTATTCAGTGTCTGGAATAAAAGTGTTCAGACAGGGCTCACTAACAGCATGTTGTTTGATCTCAAAAAATCCGATTACATTTCATTCACGCTGCTTCCTAACAATGGGTTTTTGTTATAACCCTAATTTTCTCATTAAGATGGCTATCTGAATCCTTTTATCAGAGAGACACTTTTAAAGCACAAAGCACATCAGGCGTTCGTCCAGATAATTGCTTTAACTAGGACATGCTATTAAGTTGTCTAAGAGCAATTTCCCCAATATTTTAGTTATTAAAATTTCACCTACATTACTATGTACTAATATTGCGTATTTGACTACACATGACAAATGACAGAAAAGGTGAGAATCTTATAAACATTGCTACAAGCTGCATGTACACAGGCAGGGGAAAGGCAAGTTTGCACATGAAAGAATATTCAAAAATATTGTGCATGCAGTGCCGGCTTTAGGACAGTGTGACTCGTATGGCCACACTGGGCGCTGACCTGTGGAGTGGGTGCTGACCTCAGGGTGGGGCAATGCGTTTAGCAATAACTTATGATTGAACAGATATGGGGCATTTTTGCCTGGTAGTAGTGAGAGAATCAGAGGAGGAGGTCATGCGGTGTGTAGGCACCAAAAATGATTGTGGCACCGGGCGCCATCAGCGCTAAAGCCGGCCCTGTGTGCATGAGAGCAAGACATACTCGTTATGCACAATATGAACTGTGCCACAGACTATTCTTCACAAAATCTTGGGGTCAGGGACAGTGGTATGACAGTCACAAAAGTAGATGGATCCCCCAGAAAAACCTTTCAGGCTCTGTGCACTCCTATCTTCCGTTGTTCTGGACCAGTCTTCTTGACCTGGTGCGTAGATTGCTCAGGGAAAGACCCACAGCACATGCAGTGGAGCACCTGCGCATGGGCGTAGGCTTTATGATGCAGAATATCATGTCTACAGAACATTTTGCACCATGAAATGTACCTTTATTGAGCAACAACATCACACAGCATGTATTCGTAAAGCCTACATTCACCTGTGGTATCTTGGTGCTGAATAACAGATGTTTATTGTTACCCAACTCAATGGTACTCATTTTATCGACCTCAGAAGGATGAAAGGCTGTGTGAACCTGTGACCATGAGGTCAAACACAGGCCCCTACTGTGGACACATTAGTCCACTAAGCCACCATATCCGTCAATCACTCCTCATACACACATGAAGCTCAGGGAAAGGAGTTCAGAGTGTGGGGTTCTGGGGCCTCGACACTGACTGAAGCAGGGAACTGCCACGGAATAGGAAGAGTGGGGGATACCACAGGATTGAAGAACGCTACCCAAGTCCATTGGCTGGGCTGTGATAAGGCAGCTTTGATTTGGGGGTGGGTCATGACCATGGGGCTTCAATTGGAGTTTCTGCCAACAGACTGGGAGTTTGGGAGCTGTGTGGCAACCATGGACTGCTTCGATTCAGAGGGAGGATGCTGCTGTGAGACAGCCTGGTTGTAAGGTATCCCAGGCAGGGCCTGGAACAGGTGATGGGAGACTATTGCTATGTGGCATCATTTCTCCCACTGCTTTGCAAGGACCTTTTCTGCAGCAAGAATGGTTATGCACTGTTGAACAGGCCTCTTGAAACTGTTTTTTTTTTACAACTTTTGAGTTGTTCATTTTGTGAAGATCACAAAGTTATAAAACAAAGATATTTGGCAAGGTTGCAAGCCAGGAAATTTGGCAGCTTGGCACAGCATTCTTATTTCCCTGGGTGTGCACAATTAGCAACATTAAGGGGCATATACTCCCTTAGCAATGTGAGTAGAGAGAGGTAGTCTCCTTATCATGTTTACCATTTTATAGAAACATTGTCAATAAAAGAAATAATTAGAGCTACACTGGAAAAACAGTCCATTAAAAGGGATGACTAAACATTTAAACATTCTTCTATTTCTGAGCTACTTGTTCAGTCAAACAGGTAGACATTTTTATTTTTTAATGTGCCAAATCAGGATACTGCATATTATTATACAAAATAGTATTTGCATATTTATTGATTTAGTTTTTTCTGTTATTCCACAATGCCACCTACACTTTAGGGAGCTTTGCACTAAGCAGAAAAATCCTAGGCACATGATTTGATTAAAAAATGTTGGTTGTCAAATCGCTGCTGTGGTCAAACATATTATGTTCCAGTGAAGGATCCTTCTTATACTCCACTTCCACATGGTATTGTAGTGACAAGGGCTGTAGCCTTACAAAGTTATGCTATACTATAACACAATATATCCCAAGGCCCCAGTAAAAGAGGCTTGAGACTTCAAAGGATGCTTAACTAAACAGCTAGATGCTACTTGAAACTACAGAAATTGTCTCATTCTGTGGTGGCTCTGTAAGCCATTCACTGGTTCCCAGTAGCACATAGTATAAAGCAAACTTACCCTGCACTGTCATCATGTGATGACCATGGCTAGAGCTATTTACGGACTAATTCCAAATTACATCCACCTGAAGTCCAGCAAGGCAGACCTGATTGAACAGGCCTGATTCAGTAACACAACACACAAAAGGATATCTATCTGCGTGCCGGCAAACAGCTTTGGGAATTTCCATGTTCACATTTTTTGGAGTCTACTAAATCTGGCAGTTTTCAAGAAAGAAATAAAATAGGCATCTTCAGGGAAGCTTTCCTTGCCCATCTGAGAACCAGTGGGATCACTTCTCTTCAAAGTGGACAGGGCCCGCTGAGAACAGTTTGAATTCCACTCAAGTTTAAAGATGAATAATCATCAATGAGATCTAACATACAATAGATTTGGATGTTCCATCACGGACCAAAGAGCATGACCACTCTAGACCTCCCTTATTACAATCATCAGATCAACAAACTGCCAGCACTTTATTAAACAATTTAATAAATATAAGGATATTGTGTTTCAGGCCCAGATTGAGTGTCAGAGTCCAAAGAAACAATGCAGTCCGCAAAATGCTTATAGGCATGTCTGATGGATGATAATCTATTGAGAGTGCACAACATATTCACTGTCAAAAAGCTTAAAAATAAGATAAAATTATGGATATAGTCTGAGGTATTCCAACCACAAATAGATATGTAGAAAGACAATCACATAGCAAAATTAGTACCACCTAACTCCAGATGGATAGAGTAACTGGCAGAGGGCCAAAACATATCCTTGGTTTGTCAGTGCTTTCCAAACATTTTAGAACCACAAACTAATTTTTAGAATGAAAAACTTTCAAGATCCATCTAGCTTTAATGGACATGAGCCACAGGTGTGTTATTTAATGTAATAATAGACATGCTTTCAAAATGCTGTGAAGTATCAAAATTACATACTCTTTGCATTTTTCTGTGTTCCTCTCTAACAGTAATTGTTTGTAGTGGTCACAACCTTGACCATGCCCTTTGATATGTTTTTATCAGACTGTGGGCAGTATATGTATCTGCCCATAAAAGTGACAGACGGTGAACTGCACTGGAGCTGGAACACTTTTCAGAGAGGGGTGCCGGCCAATGGCATCTGTTCACAAAAATCAGAAGGCTTTCAAAAATCTTGGTATTGATAGCAGTGATTTTAAAAAATTTGAAAAACCCCTTCAGGGGTGTCCCTGAGTCTTCAATGGACCTGGGGATCCAATCCCCCAGGGGCCACACATTAGTAGTATTGCAACAGTGTTCATGGCATTTTCCAGGCTGATGGACTGCTCAACTCAGCAAAGGGATCCGAGTGCATTTCCCGCTAATTTTGATGGTGCATTCTTGATGCAAAGGAATATGAGGGCATCTCCACAAAACAAAGAAGCACTTACTCCACATAATTAAGAGGAAGTACCCTTGTTTGGTGGAGATTCCACTCTGTGTCTGTAGTCTCGTAACCTTCTCTATACGAGGATTCATTTTGTCATTAATTTCTGTATGAAGA
The DNA here is from genome assembly GCA_963921515.1 of Calotriton arnoldi. Taxonomy (NCBI): domain Eukaryota; kingdom Metazoa; phylum Chordata; class Amphibia; order Caudata; family Salamandridae; genus Calotriton; species Calotriton arnoldi. The sequence continues at coordinate 1,097,091 of CAWUFW010001896.1, forward strand.
CGCTCTAGGAATAATCACATTGCCAAACGTGCATGTACACAAGATCACTGAAGACATTACCTCGTGGTCTATTAAGCAGCTGTAGAGTAAACTTTAGACATTTGCCTAATGAAGTAGCACTCACTAATTAACCAGTAGAAAGTACCCCAGTTGGGCAGCCCTTTTATTTCAATGTTGGCTCTGCTGGTGTGGTCACTGGGGTCTAATACGGCTCAGGGAGAGGGGAGCCGCTCGCCCCCTCCCTTCATTAATTACTCGGCCCGAGGGATAAGGTCCCAGGACCTAATAAGGCTTGGGGAGGGGGGCTGCACTGCCCCTCCACTTCTTTACTAAATTTGGCCCTGGGGATGGGGTCCTCAGGGCCCAAAAAGGCTCAGGGAAGGGGGCAGCATGCCCACTCCCATTGTATTTAAATTTTGGACCTGGGGGATGGGGTCCCCAGGACCAAAATAGCTCAGAGAGGGGGGCTGCATGCCCCCTCCCTTTATTAATTACTCACCGTGGAAAATTGGTTACCCAGGGCCTAATAAGGATCAGGGAGGGGAGTGCACGTTCCCCTCCCATTTATGTTGGAACTGGTCCTGGGGTCCCCGGTGCTAATTAAGGGTTGGGGAGGGGCTACTCACCACTTCCTCCTAATATACCCCAGGGGATGGGGTCCCCATGGCCCAGAGGCCAACCCTTTGCTGCGCACACCAAAGGCTGCTCATGATGTGTGGTTGGCAGCTTGAGGGTGTTTGGCCACAGGGCCTGGTGGCAGGCCAAGCTCTGTGGCCAAAGCCCTGCTGCACATGGCCAAAGGTTGTGCAAGAGCATAGATTTGGCTGCCTCCAAGGAGTTGGAAAAGGAGCCTGGCAGAAAGGCGCATGCCACACCACACATGACCAAAGGCTGTGCGCTGTGTAGAGTTTGCTGGCTATATGTGGCTGCCTGGCTAACCAATCCATTCACCTAACTATATACTTGTTTTAACCTTTGTTTTTTTCAGTGAATTGCTATGTTTAAAAAAAACAAAAAACAACCAGATCTTTTTTTTCAAACCTAACTATAACGTTACTATATGAATACTCGCTTCCTGCACTAGTCCTCCTTCACATCCTTCACCATTTGCCGAGGGCACAGGAAGACAGCACTGATCAGGTAAGAGAGGCAGCAGGATCCGTTATTTGTTTTTGGAAAATGATTTTATTCTTTTTTCTTTTTTCAATTATTAGCAAAGTGCAAGTGCAAGTAGGGAAAAAAAGGAAGACCAACGCATTTCGGCCTGAGGCCTTCGTCTGGGTCATTAGAGCTCTTCAGAGAGGTATAGCTTTGTTAATGTTGAGGGTGCTCTATACAGGAGCTGCTTTCCACCTAAACTTGGGAACTACCCAGAGTTCTCTGCTTCTTTTTTGCATAATTTATGTGTCACTCTATGCCTGAAAGGGTATCGTTTTGACTTATACGGGGTGCTCCATTGTGTCTGGACAAAGCTATACCTCTCTGAAGAGCTCTAAAGAGCCCGAAATTGGCCTGGGGAGAGGGGGCGCGCAGCCCCCCTCCCACATTTCAAAAAGGCCTGGCTCCAGGGGATGAGGTGTCCAAGGCCGAAATCGGCTCAGGGAAGGGGGCCACATGACCTCCCTCCCTCCTCTAATCAAAGACTTTTTTTTAAAAAAGCCAGCGGCAAGTCACCGGAGGCCCAGCCACCTTTTACCACCACTCTGCAGAAGCGCCTCCTGGTGCACTACTGAATGGGGGATGAAGTCCCCTTGGCTGATGAGGGTCCTTGGGGGCCAACAAGCCATTCTGTTATATCCAGTAAGTCCCAAATAGCGGCATTGCTGAGAAGTCGTCGGAGGCCACGCCCTTTGCTCCACCACTCTGCAAACGCACCTCCTGGTGCACTACTGGTTGGGGAATGAAGTCCCCTTGGCTGCTGAGGGCCCTCAAGGCCAATATGTCTTCCTGTTATCTCCAGTAAGTCCCACACAGCGGGATTGCTGAGCAGTCTTCAGAGGCCATGTCCCCTTTCCCCACCACTCTGCTAACTTGCCTCCTGGCACACCTCGGGTTGGGGGATGATGTTCCCTTGGCTGCTGAGGGTCCTTGGGGGCCAACAAGCCCTCCTGCTACCCCCAATAAGTCCCACACAGCTGGATTGCTGAGAGGTCTTCGGAGGCTACACCCCCTTTCTCCACCACTCTGCAAACACGCCTCCTGGCACACTACTGGTTGGGGAATGAAGTCCCCTTGGATGCTAAGGCTCCTTGGGGGCCAAGACACCTCCTGTTACCTCCAGTGAGTCCCACACAGTGGATTGCTGCAAGCTGGTCAGAGGCCCTGCCCCCTTTCTCCACCACTCTGCAAACACACCTCTTGGCACACTGCTGGGTGAGGGATGAAGTCCCCTCGGATGATGAGAGCCATTGGAGGCCAAGAACCCCTCCTATTACCTTCAGTAAGTTCCACACAGCACAATTGCTGAAAGCTAGTCAGAGGCCCGCCTCCTTTCTCCACCACTCTACAAATGCACCTCCTGGTGCTGGTGGTTGGGGGAATGAAGTTCAATTGGATGCTGAGGGTCTGTGGGGGCCAAAAAGCCCTCCTGTTACCTCCAGTACGTTAGACACAGTGGGATTCCTGAGAGCTGGTCGGAGGCCCGCCCCCTTTCTCCACCACTATGGAAACATGACTACCAGTGAAAAAACCATAGAAATTCTCTTAAATAAACAAAGGTTAAAGGGACGTTATAGTTACGAAATAGAATTAAAAAAACCTTAAAACTTCACTGAAAACAACAACGGTTACAGAGACATTATAGTTAGGCTCAGATTTCCTTCATACAAAACCAGTGAAATTCAGTAGTGATACTTACCTCAGCTAACTATGACTTATGCCCCTGCAATGCACTGCTTATGACCTCACATATTAACACTCATGACATGGTCAGGGACATCACTGATGACATCACTGATGACATCTCAAATGCCTTCACTCAATCAATCAATCAATTAGGGGATTGTAAGCGCACTACTCACCCGCGAGGGTCTCAAGGCGCTGGAGGGAGGGGGGTGAGGTGGAGCAGCTCCATTCAGCCGAAAAGCCAGGTTTTGAGTGTCTTTCTGAAGATGCTCAGAGAGGGGGCTTGTCTGATGTCGAGCGGGAGCTCGTTCCAGGTCTTGGTCGCGATGTAGGAGAAAGCTCTTCCTCCTGTTCTGGCTCTATGGATGCGCGGGGTTTCGGCGAGGGCAAGGTTGGTGGATCGGAGGTTTCTTTTGGGTGCGTGGAAGGAGATTCTCTCATTGAGGTAATGGGGTCCGGTGTTGTGGAGGCATTTGTAGGCGTAGGTGAGTATCTTAAAAGTGACTCTTTTCTCGATGGGGAGCCAGTGGAGGTCCCGTAGGTGTTGGGTGATATGTTTGTGTCGTGGGATGCCGAGGACGAGTCTGGCTGTGGTGTTCTGTATTGTCTGGAGCTTGCGGAGTAGAGACTTGTTGATCCCGGCGTAGAGGGCATTTCCATAGTCCAGTCTGCTGTTTATGAGTGCATGGGTGACGGTCTTCCTTGGTTCGGGGGGATCCATTTGAAAGTCTTGCGGAGGATGCGGAGAGTGTTGAAACAGCTGGAGGTGGCGCCGTTGACCTGTCGGTTCATGGAGAGGGAGGAGTTGAGTATGATTCCGAGGTTCTGAGCGTGGTCCGTGGGGGTCGGGAGGCTGCCGAGGGAGGTGGGCCACCAGGTGTTGTTCCAAGCTGATGTGGAGGTTCCGAGGATGAGGACTTCTGTCTTCTCTGAGTTGAGCTTTAGGCAGCTGTTTCTCATCCAGGATGCGACATCCTGCATTCCTTCCTGGAAGTTGAGTCTGGTGGTGGTGGGGTCTTTGGTGAGGAAGAGGATGAGCTGGGTGTCATCTGCGTAGGATACTATGCTGAGGCCGTGCTGTCTGACGATGGCGGCGAGGGGGGCCATGTAGATGTTGAAAAGGGTTGGGCTGAGTGATGATCCCTGGGGTACTCCGCAGTTGATTTCCGTGGGTTTGGAGAGGAAGGGTGGCAGTCTGATTCTTTGGGTTCTGCCGGTGAGGAACGAGCGGATCCAGTCGAGGGCGGTTCCTTGGATGCCTGCGTCGTGGAGTCTGGCGGCGAGTGTGCGGTGGGAGATGGTGTTGAATGCTGCTGAGAGGTCAAGCAGGATCAGGGCTGCGGTGTGTCCTTGGACGAGGAGGGAGTGGATGTCGTCTGTAGCGGCGAGTAGGGCGGTCTCGGTGCTGTGGTTGCTGCGGAATCCGGATTCGGAGGGCTCGAGGACAGAGTTGTCTTCAATGAACCTTGTTAGTTGTGCGTTGATGGTCTTCTCTGCGACTTTTGCCGCGAAATGGAGGAGTGAAATCTGCCGTAGTTCTTGAGGTCGGTGGGATCTGCTGAGGGCTTCTTGAGGAGGAGTCTGACTTCAGCATCTTTCCAGTTGTCGGGGAAGGTGCCAGTCTTGAAGGTGGTGTTGATGGTGTGTCGTAGTTCTGGTGCAATGGTGGTGGTGGCTCTGTGTTAGATGTGTGGTGGGCAGGGGTCGGTAGGGGCCCCCGAGTGGATCCTTTCATGGTTGAGGCGGTCTCTTCGGTCGTGGTCAGTGTCCAGATGGAGAAGGTGGGGTGGCTGGTGTTGCCGGTGGAGGGGGTGGCTTTGGAGTCCGGTGTCTGGTCGTTGAAGTTGTCGTAGAGGCCCTTGATTTTCAGATGGAAGTATGATCCAAGCTTATCGCAGAGGTCCTGGGATGGGGTGATGTGCGTGGTTTCGCTGGGGGGCTTGGTGAATTCCTGGATGACGTTGAAGAGCTCCTTGGAGTTGCTAGAGTTGGCGAGGATTCTGTTTTGGATGAAAGTCCGTTTGGTGGTTCTTATGCATTGGTGGTATTCTGTCATGGCAGTCCTGTAGGTGGTGTGGTCTTCAGGCATTTTGCTGTTCCTCCAGTTCTTTTCGAGACATCTGCATAGACGTCTGGCTTCTTGGAGGTGGGTCGTGAACCAGGTGGCCTTCCTGGGGCGCTGTCTGTCATTTGTGCAGTACCTTGGCTGTGGTGTTTGCGTCGGTCGAGGTGGTGGGGGTGTCGCGGTTGAAGGTGAAGTTGAGCTGATCCTCGGTGACTTTGCTCCAGTTCCTTTGTGGAGGGCACGGGCAGGTTTGGGAGGCTTGGGTTTGTTGACGAGGAAGTGCACACAGTGGTGGTCTGTCCAGGAGGGTTGCATGGTGTGGCTGAACTGGATGTTGTTTCCTCCAGCAAAGATGGGGTCGAGGGTGTGTCCTGCTTTGTGGGTAGGCGTGGTGACGAGTTGTCTTAGTCCGATGTTGGGGAGGTTGCCCAGGAGGGAGGTGCCGTTGGGGTCGCTGGGGTTGTCGAGGTGGAAGTTGAGGTCTCCGATGAGTATGTAGTCCATTGAAGCGATGGCGTAGGGTGCGATGAAGTCGGTGATGGTGGTGGCGAATAGGGCGCGGGGCTGGGGTTCTGTAGGTGAGGGTGCCGCAAAGTGTGGTTCTGGGGCTTGTCTGGACCTGGAAGTGTAAGTGTTCGGCGGCAGGGAAGGCGTCACTCGAGGAGGTGAGGCAGAGGGAGCTTTTATGTACGATGGCGAGTCCTCCCCCTGGGTGGTTGGTGCGGTCCTTCCTCTGGATATTGTACCCGTCCGGGATGGCGATGGCGATGTCAGGGGCAGAGGAGGCGTTGGTCCAGGTTTCTGTGAAGAACGCAACGTTGGGTGAGAGGGTGTCCAGGAGGTTCCAGTTCTCTACAGCGTGTCTATGCAGGGAGCGCACATTGAGGAGGATGCATCTCAGGGCATCGGCGGTGTTGTCAGTGGGGGCGGTGGTGAATGTCTGGCGGCTGTTGCGGCAGGAGAACTGGCCGTGGGTGGTGTTCGGTGTGGAGAGCTGGCAGGTGTTTCTTCTGGGGTTGAATGCGAGGAGGGCAGCTGAGTCGTAGTGGTGGGAGGTCGGAGATCCAGGGTCCCTGGCGCTGGTCGCGGTCGGGTCGCGGACAGGTGCAGACGGGCTTGCCTTTAGCATGCCTTTGGGGTGCTGGCAGCTGCGCGGCCTCCATTAAGTAGAGGGCGGGGAGGGCGGGGCAGCTGGGAGGTGGGAAGCGTGATCGGGAGAGGGAGCCTGGGAGCGGGAGGGTCCACGGGGGCAGCAGCGGCGGGAACGGAGGAAGGCTGGGGCTGAGGGCAGAGTAGGGATAATAATAAATAAAATAAAGGTCCCTGTCCCACGAAACCCACTGAAACTTTCTAATAGTGGAGTCACCTGGCGAAAACTGACGGCAGATGCAGGGCTAAAACCTAGCAATAGAAATTAAGCCAAAACGACTAGCTGACGGCAGACGCGGGGCTAGAACCGTGGTCTGAAGGGCTGCGGAGGCAGAGCACTGCCCAGGTGACCCACGGAGCTGCTTGCTGGATGACATCACCGAAGACATCATCAAGTGAGTGTGTTTTTAAGAGTTTATGGATGTTAAACCTATATAGTAACCTCCTACAAAAGTTAAATTAGTATAGTAGGTGCACTACTACTGAGTGATACTACTCAGTTAAGGCTCAGATAAGTATAAGTGCTGAATTTCACTGGTTTTGTATGAGTGAAATCCAAGCCAACTATAACATCCCTGTAACCTTTGGTTTTTTCAGTAAATTGTGCAGGTTTTTCAAATTCTAATAACTATATACATATATATATATATTTTCCCTACTGGCGGTTGCCAGCAGGTAGTTATCGTTAGGACTTAGTTTCCATAGAAAAAAACATTTTTGTTTTGGTAATTACTTTGGCGCCATTTATAACTAGTGTGCCTATCATTTCAGCTGTTGTCTGTTGGGGTGATCTGTCATGAGGGAGCCAAGAAAAAGGGAGAGTCCCAAAACATGCAAATTCCCATAGGGGTTTTAGACATGACTACAGCCCGAACCGTTAAATGGAATCACACCAAATTCGGCAGACAGCTAGATCTTGGGCCAGAAAGACTGCTTTTTGTAATTTGGTGTAAATCTGTTCAGTAGTTCTGGAGTTATTAAAATAAAGAAATGTATGTATATTTAGAGGCATGGATCCCCCAACAGCAATTCCATGATTGGCTGGCCGCAACCTGAGTGGGTGTGCCTCAGTGCCTTAGGACACGGTTCCCAGGGGAGAAATAAAAATGTCAAAGTGATTGAAGGGGTCAGGGTAAAGGTACCCTGACCCCATGGGACTGATGGAGGGGTCCGTCTCCTTGGCAAGAAATAGTACAACAATTTTTGGGGGAGTACTCGAGGATTAAAATAACACATACACCCACTCACAGACCCACACACCTACTCACACACTCATTCACACACCCACACAATCACTCACACACCCATTCACATACCTACTCACTCACCCACAAAACCACTCACACCCATACAACCACTCCTAATGCCAGACTCACAAAACCTCTCACACACCCACTCACGGACCCACACAGCTACTCAAACACCACTCACACACCCACTCATAGCCACTCAAACAGCCACTCTCACACAACCACTTACATGCCTACACAACTACTCACACACCCAGTTACACACCCATAAAACTACTCACACACCCACACTGCTACTCACACAGCTACTCACACAACCACATAGCCACTCCCACACTCACTTACACACCCACACAGCCACTCACACACCCATATAGCCACTCACACACCGACACAGTCACTCACATAGTTGCTCACACACAGACAGTGATACACTTATAGAAATTGCAATAGCATGTGTTTGTATTACATGTGCTGTTGTTTAATTATTGAATGTGTGCAATATAAACGGAAGACCAAAAAGCAATCTCAAGCAAGTAATTATAAAAAGAGGTAGCGGGCACAATAAAGGACACATAATAGAACAATCGTATTAATCCAAAAATAGAAAAATCATTTTAATCTTATAAATGAAAATGTCACTGCATCAGTAAGAATAGATAGAACAGATGTATACATTGTATAGATAGTATATATAACCAAACAACAGACATACTCATTTTCATACATACCCATACATTCATCCATTTCTCATCTCATATAATATTAATGTATAGCAAAAATAAAATACATTTGTGCCTTGATTATATTCACAACTTGTAGTAAGGCAGGATGTTGGAATGGTTGATACAACAGAGGTATTAATTTATGTCCAAAGAGCTGACTTCTTTATGCGGTTTTCTATGCGTGTTTCGGCCAAGATGCCTTCATTAGGAAGCCACGGGGTAGATGAATAAGAAGATTGTCTTTAGGATTTGCATGTGTGGTCAGGACCTGCTGAACACTATAGGTATTGGTGATGATGGAATGCTCCAAAACATATGTTCCAGGGTTAATAAACTGACGAAAGGCTTTACACGTTGAGATTCTTGTGGAGTCAATACAATATTTAAAATTGTTTGGAAATCTCATTGCGATTGTGCAGGATCGATGATGTTCCAACATGAGCAAGGTCCATTGACGGATATGGTCCGAAGTGTAGATTGCATTGCACTGGAAGACCCCCTATTTGTCTGAAGATTCGTGACAGATCTGTAGATCTAGAAAATGAATTTAAAAATAAGAAAGACTTGGTGCATTGCATTTATGGAAAAGACTGCATCAGTTACCTTACCTTAATTTATAAATTTTGAGTTTTGAAATATATAATAAGAATTAATATGTGAATAAAATGTATTTATAACATTGTGAAAATGTATATTAGTAAACTGAGCTGATGTGTCAAATTGTAATACAATTTCTATCTACAAAAACACTGCAATTCACTAAACAAACAAAGGTTGCAGGGACGTTATAGTGAGGAAATAGCATTAAAAAACCATAGAATTTCACTGAAAGAAATAAAGGTTACAGGGACATTATAGTTAGGTTCAGATTTTACACACACAAAACCATAGAAATTCAGCAGTTATAGTTATCTCAAGTAACTATAACTTGTGCTCTAAGGTAACTATAACTCACACCCTCGCCATGCACTGCTAATTACCTAACATATTACAACAGTCATGTCTATGACATCACCGATAATTTCAGTGCAACATTTGCAGTGAAATTATTGATGAGAACACTGTGTATGGCAGAAGCGCAAATTATAGTTACCTTAGGGGACCAATTGAATGCTTTAAACCTTGGAACTGAGTTGTAGTGCACATTTCCAAGTTGCTTACCTGATATGCACTTACATTTTCACTGCAAAGGTATGCGTGGTAAAGGCATATGCGTGGTAAAGACTTTCATGCGAATGGCAATGCTTGGTAAAGGCATTGCATGGTAAAGGATGCGTGGTAACGGTATTGGGTGCTAAATGATGCGTTGTGTATGCTAGTTCCCCATCTGGTATTATTACTTGGTAGTGTTTGCACAGTAACATTGTACTACTAAAAGCACTGCAAAATGCAGTTTGTGATTGAGCCCAACATGTTTTGTTAAATCTACAAATTTTGCAAATTATATGGCACATTAGGTGGTAAGTGCAGGAAATCCATAATTGTATCGTAAATGGTACAGCCAGAGAATTGAATAAATAATCCGGTTTTCACTATTGTCCCTTGTCTGAGCAACAATTTACTTATCAAACAAAGGGGGAGAAAGAGGTGACCGGGTCAGAGGGGCTCGTCCTCCTATCAAATGTATCAAAAATCTAAAAGCGTCCTACTCTTTATATGAACTAACTCTCCACAGTCAAGAAAATGTTGGGTTTCGTTAGATAACCCTCACCCACCAGGGTTGCCCCTTGGTGGCATGCTTCATCATCTGGTTCATCTCGTTCCACTGCAGAACGGGCGTGCTTCGACCTACATGTTACATGGGAGCATTATCGAAATAAGAATTCTGAAATAAATATGAAATATAAAAAATGCATACTGGGTAATTAATAACTTGGTCCTATATTGCCATCTCAGATTTCTGGTGACATTTACAAACCACTTGGCTTTCTGCCTTGTGGTTTATGTTGGTAATATTGGACCATTTTACATGGTTAACTGTTATTCAAACTCTACACGTACATAAATATATATTGCCAGTTATTCAAAGTATATATATATTCACTGAAAAAACCATAAGTTTCAGGGACGTTATAGTTACTTGGACATTTCTCTCGTACAAAACCATAGAAATTCCCCCGTTATAGTTAGTTCAACTAACTATAACTCGCGCACCCGCAATGCACTGCTGATGGCGTCACATATTACATCATTCATGACATGGTCAGTGACATCACTGATGACATCTCAAATGACATCACTGATGACATCACTGATGACATCATCCAGTGAATGTGTGTTTCAGTAAAGTTTAAATATGTTTTATATATATATGCCGAGGTGTATTGAAGAATGAGTGGGTGTATAAGTGTCTGAATGGATGATTTAGTAGGTGCATGACTGATTGTATAAGTGACTGATTAAGCGTATCTTACTGAATGCATAGGTCAGTGAGTAAACTGAGTAAATGTCTGTATCAGTCTGTCAGTTGGTGTATAAGCGGCTGCATGGGTTGGTGAGTAGCTACATGACTGTCTATATGGGCCCATCCCCCGGGGCCTGGCTACTCCGTTGGGGACCGTGGGGGGAGCCCCAATGCCCCCACGGTCCCGCCGGCTCCCCGCGTCCTGCGGGAGCCGGCATTGCTTTTCCACTCCCCCCTTGTGGAAAAGCAATCTGCTTTGGATTTTGGAAGCAAGAGCAGTTTTCCTGCAAAGTTTGCTATGACAGGGCGGGAGCCGCACGGCCATAGCCATAGCAAACAGCAGTGTCCCGGGGTGGTCACCCCGGGACACTGCAGGAGCTGGCCCTTTGGCGTGGCGGTCCCCAGGGCCATCGAGGGCTCCTGGAGGGGGGCTGAGCGGCCCCCCTCCCTCTATTTCAAAGCCCTGGGGAGGTGGTGGTCCCCGGGCCTCGGGGGTCCATAACGGACCCCCGCATTTCCATATTTAGTACCCCGGGAGGTGGTGGTCCCCGGGGCATTGGGGGGGCTCAAGCCGCCCCACACAGGTTTAAAAAAAAAAAAATAGAGCCCCGGGGAGGTGGAGGTCCCCGGGGCTGCGGGGGGGGCTGCGTGCCCTCGCAAATTATAAATAAAGCCCCGGTGAGGTGGTGGTCCCCGGGGTGTGTGGGGGGGCTCGAGCCCCCTCACATGTTTTTTTTAATCTGAAATGAGAGCCCCGGGGAGGTGGTGGTCCCCGGGGCTGCGTGCCCTCCCGCAAAACATAAATAAAGCCCCGGGGAGGTGGTGCTCCCCGGGGCTGCGGGGGTGCCCGCGGGCCCCGGCTATTAAATTTATGCATGCCCCCGGGACCTGGCCCACCCAGGGGCTCAATAATAACAAAGCGCGGGAGCCCGCGCTTCTTTTTTTAAATTTTATCGGCAGGATTCGCGCACCCAGCGCGAATTCTGCAGTTGTTTCAAAAAATGCTTTTTTTGGCCCTGGGGGTCCTTGTGGGACCCCCTGAGCAGGCCTAGGGGGTCAGGGTCTTTCTACCCTGACCCCCTAGTCACAATAGGTGACTTCCGGATGGGTTCAATTGATCCTTATGTACCTTCGGGAGGTAATAAAATGTTGGACTTGTTGGATTAAGACATCTGAGAAATAAATATTCCTCCAAATCAAGCATATCTTTCTTATGCCAATCGGATATCAAAAGATGATAATTTGTGATACTTTGATGGTATTCTTTTTCATTGATTTTCACATAACATTTTTTATCCGACAACTGTCGATTAGCCTCCTTATTGTCCCGTTTCTCCAGTTTGGATAATATCGTTCTCCATCTTTTGATATCCAATTGGCATAAGAAAGATATGCTTGATTTGGAGGAATATTTATTTCTCAGATGTCTTAATTCAACAATTCCAACATTTTACCACCTCCCGAAGGTACATAGGGATCAATTGAACCCACCCGGAAGACCTATTGTGGCATCTCAAGGGAGTTTGACAGAACGTATGTCTATTTATATTGACTTTTTCTTGGCACACCATGTGCAAAAACTTAAGTCATATATCAAGGACACTAAGGACTTCTTGGGACACCTAAACTCGATACAATGGGAAGAGGGGTTCCAATTGATAGTGCTAGACATCACGAGCCTTTATACGTGTATCACCCATAATGACGGTCTAAGGGCGGTGAAATAGTTCTTGGATAATCGCCCCCTTAAATTCTTGGAACACAATGTGCTGCTGTTAAATTTTATTGAATTTTGTCTTAACAACAACATATTTCTCTTTCAGAATCAACTCTATAGACAGGTCTCAGAGAAGGCCATGGGCACCTGCTTCGCCCCCAGCTACGCAAATTTATTCATGGGCTGGTGGGAGGAGCAGGTAGCCTGGGCCGAGCCCAACAGTATATGGACAGACAGGATTGTTACATGGCATCGATATATCGATGACCTGTTTATTGTCTGGAAAGGGCCACCTGAGACAGCACAGACATATATAGAGGAATTAAACTCCAATGAGGTCAATCTGGAATTCACAGGAGAAGTGAGTTCATTGTCTGTCAATTATTTGGATCTTACTGTCTATGTGGAGAAAGGGAGATTGTGCACTAGGTTGCATAGAAAGTCAACGGCGGGGAACTCAACTCTCCACGCCTCCAGTAGCCATCCCAAGAATTTGATTAACAGCATCCCCTATGGGGAACTGTTAAGACTCAAAAGGAATAGCTCTAGTGAACTAGAATTTCAATTGGCTGCTAAGGACAGTATGCAACGCTTTAGCGTGAGGGGCTATAGACATACTGTCCTTACTAAAGCACTGAAGCGAGCTCATTCTTTAAAGAGAGAAGAGTTGTTGCAAGAAAACAAGAAGGAGACTAAAAAAGTCTTTGAGAATGAGGATAAATTTAGATTGATAACCACTTACTCAGAGAATGCTGGAGATTTTAAGAGGATCTTACAGAAAAACTGGCATACTCTTTTGTCAGATACTGTGATAGGGAACGATCTTCCACCTAATCCTTTAGTGACCTTTAGAAAGGCCAGATCTTTAAGAAACAACTTGTTCCATAGCCATCAAACCATGGGGGCTAATAAATCCGTGTTGGGCCCATTAAATGGGTTTTTCCTGTACGGGAAATGCAACGCCTGCAAAAGCAGTAAGAAGGTTTTGTCCTATAACATCCCGGCAGTGGACAGTCCCAAAAGAATAAGGAAATTCCTCACATGCACAACACCGTATACAGTATACTGCCTGAATTGTCCGTGCGGCCTCAAATATATAGGCAGCACGATTCATCTGACCAAAATTTGGATTTTAGAACATATGAGGGCAATAGCAATTGGAGATGAAGCCTACCCTGTTGCGCGACATTTTAATAAAGAACATCAACGCAACAGAGATCTCCTTAGCTATTACTGTATTGACCATGTACCAGTCAACCCACGGGGAGGGGACAGAGTTTTGAGGTTGAGACGGTTAGCATCCCGTTATATTATTGATCTTCAAACTAAGACCCCCCTTGGGCTAAACAGTAGTGAGGAACTGGCCATCCATTTAGGTGACTGATAATAATTTTTGCTTAGGTATGGAGGGAGTTTCAGGTTAGATTAATTTGAATATTTGTTTGAGTACCCATTTGCTTCTCCTCTATATTATGATATTATGATTGATTGAATTACTTCATTGGAAATTTGTTCCACGGACATTGAGATGAAACTGTATAAGATTATATTTTGCTGCTTCCTTTTACCACTTTATATTTGATTGATGAATTTTATTCCAATGTGGCAACATAGAAGACATATTGATGAATCATGATTATGAATAATGTTGTGCCCATCCAGGGCAGGATTTGGCATATCCGGAAGTTATTATCAAGGCTGTGAGTAGTGATTCATAGGGACTATGTGCCCATCCAGGGTGAGATTAAGTGTGTTGGTTTAAATATGACCGTTTAAATTAGCAGCATATGTTGTTGCATGCGTTTGTTTTCACACATGCGACAGAAAGCATAACATTATATTATGTGCTCAGTATGAGGGAGAATGAATATGAATTAATGATTTCATTTTTTAAAACTGAGAAAGCCTGTTTTTGAATAATGTTTGGTAACCAACCCATTCAGGGTAGATTATGTTTACCAGGTATTTATTTAATAACGTATGCACTGCTGACACTGGGCTATGAAATAGGACCAAGATGGCGGCACTTTTAGCGGTGTTATATTTCACCACGGTCCTATGTGGGTAGTCCTTTGTTTGTGTTGCCACCCGGATATGTGAGGCCAATGATGTTTAAATATGGTGGTTTTGGCGTTTTCCGGCTAACATCGACAAAGGCTGTTGCCGAAACGCGTCTGTGCCTGTGGTCCGTCTAATAAACATCGGTTTGGGAGGAATTTGGAGCGATAATATATATATATATATACAAACACACATATATATATATATATATATATTCACTGAAAAAACCATAGGTTTCAGGCACGTTATAGTTAGAAATTAGCATTTAAAAACCTTAGAAATTTACTGAAAAAACGATAGGTTTTAGGGAAAGTTATAGTTAGTTGGACATTTCACTCGTACAAAACCAGAGAAATTCCCCCGTTATAGTTAGTTCAGCTAACTATAACTCGCGCCCCCGCAATGCGCTGCTGATGACGTCACATATTACATCACTCATGACATGGTCAGTGACATCACTGATGACATCTCAAATGACATCTCAAATGACATCACTGATGACATCACTGATGCAGAGTGGTGGAGAAAGGGTGCTGGGCGTCCAACCAACGCTCAGGAATTCCACTGAGGAGGTACCAGGAGGTACCAGGAGGGATTCTTCACCCCCAAACTCCCTCAGGACTAAATTGGACTTCATCCCCCATCCCGTAGTTTGCCACGAGGCACGTTTTCAGAGTGGTAAAGAAAGGGGATCATGGCCTCCGAAGACGTCTTAGCAATCCCACTGTGTGGGACTTACTGGAGGTAACAAGAGGGGTAGTTGGCCCCCAAGGACATCCTTGGGGGCCAACTTCCCAAACTATTACCTCCAGTCAGTCCCACACAGCAGCACTGGTAAGTACTTGTACCAGGCCACGCCCACTTTGCCCACCACTCTACAAATGTGCTTCCTGGCACGCTCTTGGATGGGGATTGAAGTCCCCTTCACTGCTGGGGGTCCTTTAGGGGCCAACTAGCCTACCTTTTACCTCCAGTATGTCCCACGCAGTGGGATTGGTGAGAGGTAGACAAAGGCCATGCCCCCTTTCTCCACCACTCTGCAAACACACCCCCTGGCGCGTTTTAAGTTGGGGGATTAAGTCCCCTTGAATTCTGAGGGTCCCTGGGGTCCAAAGAGCCCACCAGGTACCTCCAGTAAGCGCCACAGAGCTGCATTGCAGAGAGGTGTAAAAAGGGGCATGGCCTGGACCACCTCTCTGCAACTGTTTGCACAGATGTCACCTCAGGCCCCGTCCCCTCCCTTCACCACTGTTGCAAACGTGCCCCGTGGTGCGTTTTAAGTTGGAGGATTAAGTCCCCTTGAATCCTGAGGGTCCCTGGGGTCCAACTAGCCCACTAGGTACCTCCAGTAAGTGCCACAGAGCTGCGTTGCAGAGAAGTGTAAAAAGGGGCGTGGCCTGGACCACCTCTCTGCAACGCAGGCCTGTGGCGCTTACTGGAGGTACCTGGTGGGCTAGTTGGCCCCCAGGGGCCCTCAGGATTGAAGGGGAATTAATTCCCCAACTTAAAACGCGCCACAGGGCGTGTTTGCACACATGTCAACTCAGGCCCCGCCCCCTCCCTTCACCACTGCGCAAACGCGCCCCGTGGTGCATTTTAAGTTTGGGGATAAAGTCCCCTTGAATCCTGAGGGTCCCTGGGGTCCAACTAGCCCTCCAGGTACCTCCAGTAAGCGCCACAGAGCTGCGTTGCAGAGAGGTGTAAAAAGGGGCATGGCCTGGACCACCTCTCTGCAACGCAGCCCTGTGGCGCTTACTGGAGGTACCTGGTGGGCTAGTTGGCCCCCAGGGACCCTCAGGACTGAAGAGGAATTAATTCCCCAACTTTAAACGCGCCACAGGGCGTGTTTGCACACATGTCACCTCAGGCCCCGCCCCCTCCCTTCACCACTGTGCAAACGCGCCCCGTGGCGCGTTTTAAGTTGGGGGATTAAGTCCCCTTGAAACCTGAGGGTCCCTGGGGTAAAACTAGCCCACTAGGTACCTCCAGTAAGCGCCACAGAGCTGCGTTGCAGAGAGGTGTAAAAAGGGACATGGCCTGGACCACCTCTCTGCAACTGTTTGCACAGATGTCACCTCAGGCCCCGCCCCCTCCCTTCACCACTGTTGCAAACGTGCCCCGTGGTGCGTTTTAAGTTGGAGGATTAAGTCCCCTTGAATCCTGAGGGTCCCTGGGGTCCAACTAGCCCACTAGGTACCTCCAGTAAGTGCCACAGAGCTGCGTTGCAGAGAGGTGTAAAAAGGGGCGTGGCCTGGACCACCTCTCTGCAACGCAGGCCTGTGGCGCTTACTGGAGGTACCTGGTGGGCCAGTTGGCCCCCAGGGGCCCTCAGGATTGAAGGGGAATTAATTCCCCAACTTAAAACGCGCCACAGGGCGTGTTTGCACACATGTCAACTCAGGCCCCGCCCCCTCCCTTCACCACTGTGCAAACGCGCCCCGTGGTGCATTTTAAGTTTGGGGATAAAGTCCCCTTGAATCCTGAGGGTCCCTGGGGTCCAACTGGCCCTCCAGGTACCTCCAGTAAGCGCCACAGAGCTGCGTTGCAGAGAGGTGTAAAAAGGGACATGGCCTGGACCACCTCTCTGCAACGCAGCCCTGTGGCGCTTACTGGAGGTACCTGGTGGGCTAGTTGGCCCCCAGGGACCCTCAGGACTGAAGAGGAATTAATTCCCCAACTTTAAACGCGCCACAGGGCATGTTTGCACACATGTCACCTCAGGCCCCGCCCCCTCCCTTCACCACTCTGCAAACGCGCCCCATGGCGCGTTTTAAGTTGGGGGATTAAGTCCCCTTGAATCCTGAGGGTCCCTGGGGTCAAATTAGCCCACTATGTACCTCCAGTAAGCGCCACAGAGCTGCGTTGCAGAGAGGTGTAAAAAGGGGCGTGGCCTGGACCACCTCTCTGCAACGCAGCCCTGTGGCGCTTACTGGAGGTACCTGGTGGGCTAGTTGGCCCCCAGGGTCCCCCAGTATTGAAGGGGAATTAATTCCCCAATTAGTGTTGCTGGGAGGGGGCGGGGCCTCCGGCACAATCGCGGTCTTTTTTTTTTTTTTTTGGGAAGGGGGGCTGGGTGGCCCCCCTTCTTTTTCCTTTTTTTGGGACCCCATCCCCCAGGGCCTGACCCCCGGGGCATGGCCACATATATTTATGATTTTTAAAGAGGTGGGCTGTGTGGCCCCCCTCCTGAGGCCTCTATTGGCCCTGGGGACCCCATCCCCCGGGGCCGGCCTTTTTTAAAATGTATTTATTTATTTATTTTTGGGGGGAGGGGGGCCGCTTGGCCCCCCACCCAGGCCACTTCTAGCCCCGGGGACCCCATCCCCCGGGGCAGGCCCTATCCGTTGGGGACCGTGGGGGGAGCCCCATTGCCCCCACGGTCCTGCCAGCTCCCCGCGTCCAGCAGGAGCCGGCATTGCTTTTCCACATGGGGAGCTGCTGACATGCAGCTCCCCGTGTGGAAAAACAATCTGCTTTGCATTTTGGAAGCGAGAGCAGGTTTCCCTGCTCTCGCTTCCAATATCCAAAGCAAGTTTGCTATGGCAGGGCGGGAGCCACGAGGCTCCCGCCCTGCTATAGCAAACAGCAGTGTTCCGGGGGTGGGCACCCTGGGACACTGTAGGAGCCGGCCCTGGGGGGTGGCAGTCCCCAGGGACATCACGGACTCCAGGAGGGGGGCCGCGCGGCCCCCCTCCCTATGTGATTAAAGCCCCGGTGAGGTGGTGGACCCCTGCATTTCCATTTTAGTGCCCCGGGGAGGTGGCGGTCCCCGGGGCATGTGGGGGGGCTCAAGCCCCCCCACACAGGATTGTTTTAATTTTTCAAAACTAGTCCCGGGGGTGGCGGTCCCCGGGGCTGCGGGGGGCCGTGTGCCCCCGCGAATACTTAATAAAATCCCCGGGGGGTGGCGGTCCCCGGGGCTTGAGGGGCCTTGGAGGCCCCCACACATTTAAAAAGAAGCCCCGGGGTGGCAGTCCTCGGGGCTGCGGGAGGGCCGAGTGCCCTCCCACACATCATTTTAACCAAGCCCCGGGGGTGGCGGTCCCGGGGCTGCGGGGGTCCCCACGGGCCCCCGCATTTATTTTTGCAAATGCCCCCGGGACCTGGCCCACCCGGGGCCTCGATTAAATGAAGCACGGGAGCCTGCGCTTCATTTTTAAAAAAAAATTGGCGGGATTCGCGGACACAGCGCGAATTTCGCCAAATTGTTTTTTTTAAAAAATGCTTTTTTTGGCCCTGGGGGTCCTTGGGGACCCCCTTAGCAGGCCTAGGGGGTCAGGGTGTTTCTACCCTGCCCCGTTTTCTTGTTTTTCACGTTTGTTTCCCTGTTTTAGATTGATAACCACTTACTCAGAGAATGCTGGAGATTTTAAGAGGATCTTATGGAAAAACTGGCATACTCTTTTGTCAGATACTGTGATAGGGAACGATCTTCCACCTAATCCTTTAGTGACCTTTAGAAAGGCCAGATCTTTAAGAAACAACTTGGTCCATAGCCATCAAACCATGGGGGCTAATAAATCCGTGTTGGGCCCATTAAATGGGTTTTTCCTGTGCGGGAAATGCAACGCCTGCAAAAGCAGTAAGAAGGTTTTGTCCTATAACATCCCGGCAGTGGACAGTCCCAAAAGAATAAGGAAATTCCTCATATGCACAACACCGTATACAGTATACTGCCTGAATTGTCCGTGCAGCCTCAAATATATAGGCAGCACGATTCATCTGACCAAAATTTGGATTTTAGAACATATGAAGCAATTGGAGATGAAGCCTACCCTGTTGCGCGATATTTTAATAAAGAACATCAACGCAACAGAGATCTCCTTAGCTATTACTGTATTGACCATGTAGCAGTCAACCCACGGGGAGGGGACAGAGTTTTGAGGTTGAGACGGTTAGCATCCCGTTATATTATTGATCTTCAAACTAAGACCCCCCTTGGGCTAAACAGTAGTGAGGAACTGGCCATCCATTTAGGTGACTGATAATAATTTTTGCTTAGGTATGGAGGGAGTTTCAGGTTAGATTAATTTGAATATTTGTTTGAGTACCCATTTGCTTCTCCTCTATATTATGATTTTATGATTGATTGAATTACTTCATTGGAAATTTGTTCCACGGACATTGAGATGAAACTGTATAAGATTATATTTTGCTGCTTCCTTTTACCACTTTATATTTGATTGATGAATTTTATTCCAATGTGGCAACATAGAAGACATATTGATGAATCATGATTATGAATAATGTTGTGCCCATCCAGGGCAGGATTTGGCATATCCGGAAGTTATTATCAAGGCTGTGAGTAGTGATTCATAGGGACTATGTGCCCATCCAGGGTGAGATTAAGTGTGTTGGTTTAAATATGAACGTTTAAATTAGCAGCATATTTTGTTGCATGCGTTTGTTTTTACAGGCGACAGAAAGCATAACATTATATTATGTGCTCAGTATGAGGGAGAATGAATATGAATTAATGATTTCATTTTTTAAAACTGAGAAAGCCTGTTTTTGAATAATGTTTGGTAACCAACCCATTCAGGGTAGATTATGTTTACCAGGTATTTATTTAATAACGTATGCACTGCTGACACTGGGCTATGAAATAGGACCAAGATGGCGGCACTTTTAGCGGTGTTATATTTCACCACGGTCCTATGTGGGTAGTCCTTTCTTTATGTTGCCACCCGGATATGTGAGGCCAATGATGTTTAAATATGGTGGTTTTGGCGTTTTCCGGCTAACATCGACAAAGGCTGTTGCCGAAACGCGTCTGTGCCTGTGGTCCGTCTAATAAACATCGGTTTGGGAGGAATTTGGAGCGATAATATATATATATATACAAACACACATATATATATATATATATATATATTCACTGATAAAACCATAGGTTTCAGGCACGTTATAGTTAGAAATTAGCATTTAAAAAACCTTAGAAATTTACTGAAAAAACCATAGGTTTTAGGGAAAGTTATAGTTAGTTGGACATTTCACTCGTACAAAACCAGAGAAATTCCCCCGTTATAGTTAGTTCAGCTAACTATAACTTGCGCCCCCGCAATGCGCTGCTGATGACGTCACATATTACATCACTCATGACATGGTCAGTGACATCACTGATGACATCTCAAATGACATCACTGATGACATCATCCAGTGACTGTGTGTTTCTGTAAAGTTTAAATATGTTTAATATATATAGGGAAAGGCGTATTGAAGAATGAGTGGGTGTAAAAGTGTCTGAATGGATGATTTAGTAGGTGCGTGACTGACTCTATAAATGAGTGATTAAACGTATCTTACTGAATGCATGGGTTAGTGACTAAACTGTGTGAATGTCTATATCCGTCTGTCTGTTGGAGTGTAAGCGGCTGCATGGGTTTTTGAATAGCTACATGAGTGTCTATATGGGTTATTGATTGGTTGTCTGAGTATCTATATGGGTGCCTGAGTGTTTGTGTGGGTGGGGTGTGTGTGACTCTGTGCATAGATGTGTGAGTGGGTGATTCACTGGGTGCATGGTTTCAAGAGTGCATCTGTGATGGACTGTATGGGTGGGTGAGTTTGTGTATGGGTGTGTTAGTGAGTGAATGTATATCTCAGTGGTACATGTGTGAGTAACTACATATGTGAAAGGCAGTATATATGTTTGTTGGAGTATATAAATGGCTATAAGTGAGAGTGTGTGATTGTGGCTGTATGGATGAGTGTGTGCTTGTATCAGTGATTGTATAAGAGCATAAGAATGTGCTAGTATTTGTATGAGTAAGTGAGCTGGTGTGTGTATAACTGTATAGGTGAGTAAATGGCAGTGTGATTAATTATTTGCATGACTGACTAGGTGTGTGAGTACCTCTATGGATGAGTGGCGGTGTGTGAATGTCTATATAGGTGTATGAGTGCATCTGATAGTCCTGTACTGAGTGACCGTAAGTATGAGTGACTGTACAGGTGAGTGAGTGGATGTGTGTGTAGACCTAAGATTAGAATCAGTGAGTGGGTATGTAGTTATTGGTGTTGGAGTGTCTATGGTTTTGAGAATGGCAGTCTGTAATTTATAGTGGGTGTATCAAAGGTTATATTAGGGTGTGAGAAGATGCATCAAATTATCACATGGATGATGTCATCAGTGATGTCATCAGTGATGTCATTTGAGATGTCATTAGTGATGTCATCAGTGATGTCACTGACCATGTCATGAGTGATGTAATATGTGACATCATCAGCAGTGCATTGTGGGGGCACGAGTTATAGTTAGCTGAACTAACTATAACGGGGGAATTTCTCTTGGTTTGTACGAGTGAAATGTCCAACTAACTATAACTTTTCCTAAAACCTATGGTTTTTTCAGTGAATTTCTAAGGTTTTTTAAAGGCTAATTTCTGACTATAACGTGCCTGAAACCTATGGTTTTTTCAGTGAATTTCAAAGGTTTTTTAAATGCTAATTTCTAACTATAACGTGCCTGAAACCTATGATTTTTTCAGTGAATTTGAAAGGTTTTTTAAATGCTAATTTCTAACTATAACGTGTCTGAAACCTATGGTTTTTTCAGTGAATTTCAAAGGTTTTTCAAATGCTAATTTCTAACTATAACGCGCCTGAAACCTATGGTTTTTTAAGTGAATTTCAAAGGTTTTTTAAATGCTAGTTTCTAACTATGCCTACAGAGGTAGGACATGTGAAGAAAGAAGAAAAAACGCACAGAAAGAAGCAAAAATGCAGAAAGAAGCAACAGGAGTCCACAAAGACGAACAGAAGTGCAGGAAGAAGCAAGACATGTGCAGAAAGAACCAACAGAGGAGCAGAAAGAGGCCTTGTTGCAAAATCATCCTGTGCCCACAACTTTTTCAGACGGGTACTGGTGGTAACTGACTCTGACTAACCAGGCCTAGAGCCAGTGCTATGCTAAAAGACACTTAGAATACAGTGAAAACACCTACATACACTAGGGAACACTATGCGTTGGGGTACCCCTGTGATTAGCATGGCCTCCTCTGTAAGGCCCTAGTACATAATAGGGCAGGGGGATTAAAACTACCTCTAAGTCAGAGGTGCAGAAATATGCTACTTTAACTAGTAGTCACGTTTGCAGAGTGGTGGAGAAAGGGTGCTGGGCGTCCAACCAACGCTCAGGAATTCCGCTGCGTAGGACTTAGAGGAGGTACCAGGAGGGATTCTTGGCCCCCAAACTCCCTCAGGATTAAATTGGACTTCATCCCCCATCCCGTAGTTTGCCACGAGGCACGTTTTCAGAGTGGTAGAGAAAGGGGGCCATGGCCTCCGAAGACGTCTTAGCAATCCCACTGTGTGGGACTTACTGGAGGTAACAAGAGGGGTAGTTGGCCCCCAAGGACATCCTTGGGGGCCAACTTCCCAAACTATTACCTCCAGTCAGTCCCACACAGCAGCACTGCTAAGTACTTGTACCAGGCCACGCCCACTTTGCCCACCACTCTACAAATGTGCTCCCTGGCACGCTCTTGGATGGGGATTGAAGTCCCCTTCACTGCTGGGGGTCCTTTAGGGGCCAACTAGCCTACCTTTTACCTCCAGTAAGTCCCACGCAGTGGGATTGGTGAGAGGTAGACAAAGGCCATGCCCCCTTTCTCCACCACTCTGCAAACACGCCCCCTGGCGCGTTGTAAGTTGGGGGATTAAGTCCCCTTGAATCCTGAGGGTCCCTGGGGACCAACTAGCCCACCAGGTATCTCCAGTAAGCGCCACAGAGCTGTGTTGCAGAGAGGTGTAAAAAGGGGCGTGGCCTGGACCACCTCTCTGCAACGCAGGCCTGTGGCGCTTACTGGAGGTACCTGGTGGGCTAGTTTGCCCCCAGGGGCCCTCAGGATTGAAGGGGAATTAATTCCCCAACTTAAAACGTGCCACAGGGCGTGTTTGCACACATGTCACCTCAGGCCCCGCCCCCTCCCTTCACCACTGTGCAAACGCGCCCCGTGGCACGTTTTAAGTTGGGGGATAAAGTCCCCTTGAATCCTGAGGGTCCCTGGGGTCCAACTAGCCCACTAGGTACCTCCAGTAAGCGCCACAGAGCTGCGTTGCAGAGAGGTGTAAAAAGGGGCGTGGCCTGGACCACCTCTCTGCAACGCAGCCCTGTGGCACTTACTGGAGGTACCTGGTGGGATAGTTTGCCCCCAGGGACCCTCAGGATTGAAGAGGAATTAATTCCCCAACTTTAAACGCGCCACAGGGCGTGTTTGCACACATGTCACATCAGGCCCCGCCCCCTCCCTTCACCACTGTGCAAACGCGCCCCGTGGTGCATTTTAAGTTGGGGGATTAAGTCCCCTTGAATCCTGAGGGTCCCTGGTGTCAAACTAGCCCACTAGGTACCTCCAGTAAGCGCCACAGAGCTGCATTGCAGAGAGGTGTAAAAAGGGGCATGGCCTGGACCACCTCTCTGCAACGCAGCCCTGTGGCGCTTACTGGAGGTACCTGGTGGGCTAGTTGGCCCCCAGGGACCCTCAGGACTGAAGAGGAATTAATTCCCCAACTTTAAACGCGCCACAGGGCATGTTTGCACACATGTCACCACAGGCCCCACCCCCTCCTTTCACCACTGTGCAAACGCGCCCCGCGGCACGTTTTAAGTTGGGGGATTAAGTCCCCTTGAATCCTGAGGGTCCCTGGGGTCAAACTAGCCCACTAGGTACCTCCAGTAAGCGCCACAGAGCTGCGTTGCAGAGAGGTGTAAAAAGGGGCGTGGCCTGGACCACCTCTCTGCAACGCAGCCTTGTGGCACTTACTGGAGGTACCTGGTGGGCTAGTTGGCCCCCAGGGACCCCCAGTATTGAAGGGGAATTAATTCTCCAATTAGTGTTGCTGGGAGGGGGCGGGGCCTCCGGCACGATCGCGGTCTTTTTTTTTTGGAAGGGGGGCTGTGTGGCCCCCCTTCTTTTTCCTTTTTTTGGGCCCTGGGGACCCCATCCCCCAGGGCCTGACCCCCGGGGCATGGCCACCTATATTTATGATTTTTAAGGAGGTGGGCTGCGTGGCCCCCCTCCTGAGGCCTCTATTGGCCTGGGGACCCCATCCCCCGGGGCCGGCCTTTTTTAAAATGTATTTATTTATAATTTTATAGCAAGTTTGCTATGGCAGGGCGGGAGCCACGAGGCTCCCGCCCTGCCATAGCAAACAGCAGTGCTCCGGGGGTGGGTACCCCGGGACACTGTAGGAGCCGGCCCTGGGGGGTGGCAGTCCCCAGGGACATCACGGACTCCAGGAGGGGGGCCGCGCGGCCCCCCTCCCTATGTGATTAAAGCCCCGGTGAGGTGGTGGACCCCTGCATTTCCATTTTAGTTCCCCGGGGAGGTGGCGGTCCCCGGGGCGTGTGGGGGGGCTCGAGCCCCCCCACACAGGATTGTTTTAATTTTTCAAAACTAGTCCCGGGTGTGGCGGTCCCCTGGGCTGCGGGGGCCGTGTGCCCCCACGAATACTTAATAAAAGCCCCGGGGTGGCGGTCCCCGGGCTTGAGGGGCCTTGGAGGCCCCCACACATTTAAAAGAAGCCCCGGGGGTGGCGGTCCCGGGCTGCGGGAGGGCTGAGTGCCCTCCCGCACATCATTTTAACCAAGCCCCGGGGGTGGCGGTCCTCGGGGCTACGGGGTCCCCCACGGGCCCCCGCATTTATTTTTTGCAAATGCCCCCGGGACCTGGCCCACCCGAGGGCCTCGATTAAATGAAGCACGGGAGCCTGCGCTTCATTTTTAAAAATGTTGGTGGGATTCGCGGACCCAGCGCAAATTTCACCAATTTTTTTAAAAAATGCTTTTTTGGCCCTGGGGGTCCTTGGGGATTCCCTGAGCAGTCCTAGGGGGTCAGGGTGTTTCTACCCTGCCCCCTTTTCTTGTTTTTCGCGTTTGTTTCCCTGTTTTCTTGTGACTCGGTTCAGTCACAAGTTGGCTGCCAACACTTCCTGGTTTGGAGTGTTGACAGCCAATTAGAATAAAGCTCGTGGTCGGGAGGGTCCGCGGATCCACCACGCCTCTAGATATTGAAACTTTTATTTTTGGATTTTCTCAGCAACTACTGAACAGATTTACACCATTTAAAAAAAAGGGCGCTTTCTGAACCAAGCACTACCTTTTTACCAAATTTGGTGTAATTCCGTTCAGCAGTTCGAGCTGTAGCCGTGTCTAAAGTTTCCTATGGGAAATTCATTTTCCGACCTCTTTTTTTCAATTTCTCAGGAACTACTGAACAGATTTACACCATTTAACAAAAAGGGCTCTTTCTGAACCAAGGGCTACCTTTTGCCAAATTTGGTGTAATTCCATTCAGCAGTTCGGGCTGTAGCCGTGTCTAAAGTTTCCTATGGAAAATAACATGGAGAAAACACGTTTTGGGACCCCCTTTTTCTCGGCCCCGCTTTGCGAATCACCCCGAAACTTTCAGGATAGGAGCTGACCGGAGCGGGCCACAAGTTTTGAAAATTTCGCGAAGATTCGTCAACCGGCGCCAGTTATTGGGAAAAGAAAAAACGCTTTTCCTATGGAAACTAGGTCCTAACTATAACTATCTACTGACGACCGCCAGTAGATTATATATATATATATATATATATATATATATATACACACATTCATACATACATACATACATAAGTGTGTGTATGTGTGTAAAGAACGTCACATTTTGGAGTTGCAATGCGTTGGTCTTTCACTTGTGAGCCATAAAGAAAAATATTTTTTTGCACCTGCATAAACTATAAAATGTGAGTGCATTTTTGCTGTGCAGAGATGGCTGGCTCAATACATATATATATATATACACGCAAACACCCATATATATACACACACACATACATTTATATATATGTATTTTAAATTAAAAAACAAAGGTTAAAGTGACGTTATAGTTAGTTGAAAATGTCAGTTAAAACATAATGTTTTGAACTATAAAAAACACTGAAATTCACAAGTTATGGTTATCTGAAGAAACTATAGCTCGCGTCCCCGTCATGCACAATGTTGTCATCAATTATATAATTTCAGATGCCATCAGTGATGAAATCAATGGCGAGAATGAGAGTTATAGTTTCTTCAGCTAACGATAACTGGTAAATTTCATGTTGTTTGTACTTTAAAAATTATGTTTTAACTAACATTTCACCTAACTATAATGTCATTTTAACCTTTGGTATTTTCAGTGAATTTCTACATTTTTTTTAAATTTAAAGGCTGATATTATTACCATATTTAAGTATGTGAACCCTCCTCTGCGCATTGCTTTTGGCCGTGTATGTGGTGGGGTTGGCCATACAGCCTGGCATGCGACCAGATCTTGAACTCAACCCCCTGCGTGTGATGTACACAGCCATTGGCTGTGCCTGCACTCAAAGCCCATGGGTTAACAATCACTGCCTTGTTTTAAAATTAATATCTCATTCCAGCAGGACTCTTCTGAGAATCTCTTGAGAGCCAGTGCATATGCCTGTGCTCCCGCAAGACTCTCTGGAGAGAGCAGGGGCTGCACCGGCTCACTAGAGACTCCAGTAGGATTGTAGCCCCACCAAAAAATCATTTTGTTTTTAAATTTGACCCCACGGGGACTCACATGGACCTCCCCTACAAGGGTTAGGGTGTCAGAGTATCCCTACCTGCCCCCTTATACCTCAATTATTTTTAATTTTCAGAACAAGGAGACCAGTCCCTCAGTCCTTTCATTGTGCCTACAACAATTCTCTTTGTGTTGCGGCCAGCCAGTCAGAGCAAGTGCTCTTGCAAGGCTCATGAGAGCTGTCGCTCTAAAAAGAGAGAGATGGCAGACACAAAAAGAGGCCCTCGCGGCCAATCAGATAACTCCATTATTTGAAGTTGGGTGGCCATGGAAATGCTGAAAGACTCTAGCATACCCAACCATTCTGATATCTATAACATTGGAACCTTGATTTCTCAAACATTACTGAAAAGATTTACTCCGTAACACTCTTTCTGAGTAAAGATCTAGCTCTGTGCCAAATTTTGTGTAATTCTGTTCAGCCATCCTTGCTGTAGTGCTGTCTAAAGTTCCCTATGGAAATTGCATGGGGAAATTGCATTTTGGGACCCTCCCCTTTTTTCTTGGCCCCTGCTGGATGGATCACCCCACAATATTCGAGGAAGGAACTGAAGTGGGTGAACTGTAGTTTGGAAAGTTTCATGCAGATTCGTCAAACAGCACCAAAGTTATTAGCAAAAAAAGTTGCTGCCTGTTAATCAAATTCCTTGGCCTTTCCCGGGAATCTATATGTTTTGAACTTTTATTTCTCAAAAACTATGGAACGGATTTACACCAAATCAAAAAAAGCACACCTTCTAAGCAAAGGTCTAGATTTCTGCCAAATTTGGTGTAATTCTGTTTTTTTCTGTATCATTGTTCAATTTTCCTATGGAAAATTGCATGGGCAAAATGCATTTTGGGACCCCCCCCCTTTTTCGTGGCATTGGCTTGACAGATCACTTTGTCTGCCCAGTGAGTTTACAACAGTCTGGATGAAGGTGTGAGACTTATAGAAAGATTTGGTTGTGGCAGAAATTATAACGTCAGTTATTACTATAACTTTTAATTTCTAAGGAATGTGTAGTTTAAGTTGTTTTTTATACAATTGATAAATGAAGTTTTCCTAAGTATAACATATCTTTAACCTTAAAGTTTTTTCACTGAATTCTATTGGTATTTTTGTTAGAAAACATTGGTTTCTACTTCTAGTCATATAATATTTTTTTGCATTTGAATAGTACCAGAGTACTTTCTTATTAGTTTCTCGTGGAGTCACGTAGAGTGGATTGGCATAGCATCGAGTGGTGTGAAGTGGCATACAGTGGAGTAAAATAGAGTGCTGTACAGTGGTGTATAGTGGGGTGGAGCAGAGTGGCTTGGGGTGGTGTACAGTAGTCCTATTTTTCTCCATCTGCTGAGAAAGTTCCTTTGGGTCTATCCCACAGCCCCCAGCTCTTCAGGGAAAGCCTCTTGGCCGCAGTTTTTATCAAGTCAAGTCAATTTTCCTGCAAGGTTCACTCCTCTGTGGTCACCTGGGCCTTTTTGGAGTGAACGGGTTGTCTGCTTTTTGTGCCCTTTATGTAGGCAAACAGGAGTCCAAGCACTGGACTCTTGGAGAGCAGTTATAATCCCTGAGTATCATCAGGAGTCAGGAGTACTTGAACCCTTCAATGAATTCTTCCAGCGGGAGTCAGGAGTTTTTTTTCTTCCAGCAAGGCCTTCTTCTTCAGGGGAAGTCTTTCAAGGCTCTGGAATGTTCTAGTTTGGCAGCAGTTAGGTGGCAGTCTTATGCTGTGCAATAGCCAGTGATGCGAGAAGGTCTTATATGCAAGCCTGGCTACTTTCTTGTACTCTGCCCACCTTCTTTTGCAACACTCCCTCTTTATCCTACTGTAATAGTACTGTGTTTCAAAATGGCAGAAACCCTCTACCACAAGGCAGTCAGATCTCTAGTCACTCTTGTGTTGGGATGAGCTCTACTCCGATCTGAAGTGTCAAAGCTGGTTCTCCCTCTTGCTGGGGTTGGAAGAAATAGGTATAGGAAGGCTCTCGGAATGAAAAACAACAGAACCTGTCAACTCCATGGTGGATCAGCAAGTTAAAGGAAGAATTGCTAAGACTGTGCTTTGTTCTGACAGTTGTCCTGCACCCCTTCCAGATGATCCCTCATAGGAGGCCTATATTTACCAACATCATGTCTGTGGGCTTAGAGGTAGGCTATTCTTTTCGGATAATGAGGTGTTCACTCTCTCAGCCAAGGTATTCCAACTCTGGAGGTGTGATTAGTGGTGGAACCAGTTTAAGCGAGCTGTGGCTCATGCAGCCTAAAGTACTTTTTGTCAAAAGCTACTTTTTAACTCATGTTATCACAATATGATTTCACCATTAAATTGGAAAGTATATTTGAACTACTTTTCTAGCTTTTTAAAGAGAAAATAGAGAATAAATATTTTGATCACCCCTCCGCCTATCTTACAGAAAATGTAGATGAAACTAAACAGTGCAAATAACCGCTAGCTACCTCAGGGCACACTCCTCTGTTAAACCACAGGGGCGTTTTTCTAGACAAGGTAATAATGAAAGGCCATTTTTTGAGCCTTTTTGTATTGTGGGTGCCTCAGCCAACTGGGCAGGAAATGTCTATGCTAAAATGGATCACTAGGTTTCTTCAGCTTTTGTATCTGTGATGAGCCTGGGGCAGTATTTGTGGCCTTTGAAGGGTCATCCATAAAGCTAACCACTAGCAAGATCTCTTGTTTGGTACCACTTTGACAGAGGTGCACTTACATCCAGATCAAAATCTGGCCAAAATAATTTGGGTAGTGTCCAGGTGGATCTGTCATGGTTATACGCAAACAACAACAAGTGGCAGTGTAGAATCTTGTAGGAGCGAGAGGAGTATCCAAAAGCCAAATCCTGTGTCTCCAAAGCCCTGTTATCACTAGAGGAATATGCCACTCTTCAAGTCACAACAGCCATCAGGGGAAAGTGGAACATGGAGGAAAGAAAATAAACATATCAAGATTCTGGATCCAGACAGGATGTCCGCTTAAGACCTGAATGTGTTCAATTCCTCCTAAACACCAGTCGGTCTGGAAAACACAGAAAATAAACACTGTTACTCTTTATTTCAATCTCCCTCTCTGCTACCAGTTGTCAAAAAGTTTACAAACAGCTGTAAGCTCTTACCTAAACTTCCATCTTTTCTCACTGTAAACCCAGAATGCTTAAAAAGGCTGTGTATTCCAAGGGAACAAAATTGGTATGCAATTATACCTCCAATAATATGTACCTTGTGAAATCCTTCAGCCAGAGGAAATACTTCATTCCTACACATTAAGTAACAAGACAATCAGGGGAAAGAAAATGATTCAACAAACAAAAGTTTGATGCACATAGTAAAGTCTTTTAATATAGATTCATAATCAAAATGCTCTTTACATGTGTAAGTCTCTTCCTTTCATTTTGTTCTTATTGTTTCAGACACAAACTGATGCTACACAATTCAAGACTGAAAATTCACAAAAATGCTTCCAACATTGAACAAGCATTTGCAGTGCAATAGGTCTCGCATTTGCGAGCGTTTGAGCTATTGGCATTGTAAATTACAATGCCTTTTATTTATGTGTTTTGAAAACCTGGAAGCGTTGGGTAAACATGCACTTTGTACTTACAGTCCTTGCTTACGAGAAGCAAGGCTGGCAGTAAATGGAAAGAACAAAGAACTTAACTGCTGAATATCCCTAAAATATTACCATAAACAATCACCAAGTACAAATCCATGTAGCTATTCACCAGTTATCGACCACGCATTATGTATGTGTTAGTACATTCAGAGTTACTGCGATTTGAAAATGTGGGCCACTATTTTTTGGAAAATTGGAGTATTCTTAATTTGGTGCTCAGACTAACCCTGGGCGGAGTTCACGGAGTTGCGCTACGCGAAACTCCACGAAGTGAAAAAAACCTCCGCTGCGCTACGCGGAGCTCCGTAAGCGGCAGAGTGCGATAGAAAAATGCCGTTTGCGGTGATTTTCAGTTCCGGATGCTTGTTCGCACTGTGCAATCATCGGGAACGGCACCATGCACAGTGCAAGCGGGCGCTGCTTTCTTTTCTGTCGCTCGAGTAGATCTTTACTCGAGCGGCAGCTTTCTCAACGCGAACGGGCAGTTTCTCAACGTGAGCAGTCGCTAGCATACGCGACCACTCGCAATGAGAAACCTGATACCCCGCATTGAGAAATCTCGCCGGGAGGATTATTTTTCACGCTCGCGCTCGCCAACTTGATGTTGACGATCGCGAACGAAGAAAAATCTCACCGGGAGGTGGATTTTCCTCGCTCGCGCTCGCCAACATGACGTTGACAAACGCGAGCAAGGAAAAAAACTCTGCTCCTTTTTTCGAAACTCCGCGAGCTCCGAGTAACGCGGAGTGCGGAAAACTCCGCAAACTCCGTGAGCGGAGCGGAGGTCACCACCCAGGCTTAGCCCAGACCCGTTTTCTGCCCCAATTTGAGCCTGCCTGATTAGTTTTGACATGGGAACCCTCCTCTTCTCGACAAGTCAAGCAACAAAATCTGTTCATTTTCACACTTAAACTTGGCAGGACGTTTTCTGTTCAGATTTAAGTAACTAGAAGGCAAACATAGCTGAAATTTTATTTCTGTGCTGCACGAAAGGCCAACTTGTTGCACTTAAAGTCACTATTGAAGTAAGGTGCTCTTGCCATTGTGTTTAACTGCCTCTGTAAAGAAAATTGTTTAAAAAGGCTTTGAAATGAATGCAGGCAATTGAAAACCATCCCGAAGCAGAAAATGAAAAAAATACCTGCAACAACATATATCATGATCATGCCTAAAGTATGCCAGCAGAAGCGCCTTGAGTATCTGTGGGCTCCTTTAGAATTTCACTGAAACCCCTTTGTCTTCCGGCTGTCCTTTTCTGCTAAATGAGTCAACAAGTAGCTGTATTTTTGAGCAGGTAGGCCCACCTTGGCAATGAACAGTTAGGCCCATCTTTTGGCTCCCGAATAACAAAGGATTATGTGACACCAGAATACGGGGAGAGGGACAGGCAGTAAATTAATGCTGGGAAACCTTCCGAACCACACCGAGGGGCCTGTGATAGCTTTTAGTTGCCTCATCCTAAAATAATGCAGCATGTAAGCCAAAAGTTAAAACCTCTGTAGAACGTCTTAAAGGGAATGGCGTACCACTGTGAGATCGGACCAAAGCAAGCAACGAAGCGCTGCCCTGGGAAGCAGATTGCCGCTGTAGCAACAGCTGCTTACATACAAAGTACTTTCTCAAACTAATCAGTGCTCACGTTCAGAAGCAACATCAGCTTCAATGTACATGTAGCACTGCAAAAAGATATAGTGTGTTGCAAAAGGATGTAGAATATTTAGGTAAATAAGGGCTTTTGTAGTTCATTGCGGAGCAGGAAGGAGGGTGAAACCCATTTGGGGACGCAAGGTTCAGGCACCAACAGCAATCCATCAATTCCAAATGTACTTCCAACTGTAGCACGAGATGAAAATACAATGCTAGTTTCCCCTGCTCATTCAGAGGACATCGCGGATGTGGACACATTCTGTAGTGGAGACACACACAAGGCATTTGAATAAAGTATTTAAATTATTCACCAATGCACAGTCTTACTTAACTTTACCAAACGTTTTTTGGCACACCGAGCATTCCTATGCATGTTCACTTTGGTTGAACATGTCCTAACATTTTATGTTCACGTATGGGCTAAACCTTACATACTGGCAGATACGATTCTCAGCTCATGTGGCAGCTTGACATTTGCAAGTTAAGGTCCTTAATTTGCGCTGTGGGTGTTCTGCAGGCAGCACAGGCTGCTGTGTGTGCTGGGTGGTGAAAGGCGGTTGCGTGCTTTGTTAAATCGCAAAGGCCGCTTCTTCTTTTAAACATATGTGCAGGGCCACTGGAATTATGCTGCGACGGAGGACCCAATTAAGCGGTAGAGTCAACAAAATTATGTGCCATAAAAAGGCAAACTAAGCAGAGCGGTCGTGAAAAGCACTGGGAGCCTCGTGAGATGCTGTGTTAAAGAATAATGAAGAAAGCAGTGCAGAAACAATCTCCTAAATTGGCCGTTGCGTAGCTCCAGGAGTCATTGGGCAGATTGCTTGAGGAGAGCAGAACAAGGAAGAGGCATGACGTATGCATGCCCTTGACAAATGGGAAGAAGGAAAAATGAAGTGGCAAGGCTTCCAGCAAATGGGAAACCTATAGGTGGGTTGCATGCCCAGAAGTAGATACAGCATATCTCGGTTCGAGACAGCGCATGAACGCCGTTTAGAGCAGAGACCTAAAAAGGAATAGGATAGTAAGTGTCTCTTTGCAAAAATTGAAGCATGCATCTTACCCTGATGTAGGAGAGAGCGGTTTCTGTTAGTAAAATATCTTTCTTTATGTGTTTTTGCAGGAGACGACAACAAGGAGAAGACTGACCAGAAAGAAGTTGCAGCCAGTAATACCCATAAATGAAGAACGGCTCATCCAGCCATGGAACGCGATGAGCAGGGACGAAATTAACATTCCAGTAAGTATTTGTCTTTTTTCGGCCAATAATGTGACTCGCAAACACCTCATCTTATCAAAATCATAGAAGAAGGTGGGCTCCTGAGTACACTCTTTACACATGCTCTCAGGAACCCATAGCACGTCCAGTGAAACATTCTTTGGAAGGGTCCGATGCAGAAAGTGAAAAGCAAGGAATGTTAGACCACATCCTACGTATCTGCCCGTCCCACTCCAGGGGCCTTGTCAGTTGAAGAACATATGCCCGAAATCGGGACGCACAGCCATCGCAGTACACCTCTCCCGAAAGACCCCTCATTGGTTTGGATTAGTCGGGGTAACGCAAACGAAATCTCTTCACCACCCGGGGAGCATGTAGGTGACCAGCAGGCTCCCATGTTCTGCTTTCAGGCCCATACGTTTTCCAATCAATAAAATTGTAAATTTGTCCTCTTACCTTTTTTGATTACAAAATTGCTCTCACCTCATATTCTGAATTGTCCCCAATGCCAATAGGCGGTGGAGCAATAGGTAAGCTGGAACCTAATATCACAGGCTTCACCAAAGAAAGATGATAAACAGGATGGACCTTTAAAGAGGCTGGTAAGTCGAATTTCAGGGCTACTGGATTAATCACCCTACAGACTTTAAATGGTCCCACAAACTTCGGCTCAAATTTGTTCCTCCCTTTCAAACTCAGATATTTAGTAGATAGCCACACTTAATCACCAACCGAATTAACTTTTTGGGGGGTTCAATGTTTATCTACATATCTCATATCTGTCCTTAGCATGTTGCAGGTGCATTCTGATGAATTCTACTTAAGTCCTCCTGAAATTCATGAGCTGCTGGGGCAATCTGAGGTGTATGTAGTTCACAGACCAACATTTGCAGTATGCCATGGCTGGGGAGGAGCCGGTATAGGCATGAATAACCCCACAGGTGCAGCATGACCTCGCTTATTCTGAGCACAGACAGCACAAGTAGCGACAACTTGTTGTGTGTCTTTCACCAAAGAGGGCCACCAAAAATTCCTGTGTAACAAGTTCTTTTTTTATTTGGATCAGCGGCTACCTTGCTATTATCACACCAATCTAGTGCTTGATCTTGCAAATCTCTAGTGGGAAGATAAAGATCCCCATGTATATAATGTAATTGTTCTTTTATTTCACTGCTATATTTTTGTATTTTTCTTTTACTATCCTCTGTTCCTTGTTGTTGTATCATCGTTAAAAAGTCTAAAGTTGCTACCAGGCCTAACATTTTCTTTTCTGGTATGATGGGACAACGATCATGATTTCTTTCTTGTGGTTTATGATCATACCATGAGAGAGTGTCTGTTTTTTTCATTCTTTCTGCCTATTTAAAACGTCATTACAAAGTCATAACCTTCAAAAAAAGTCCATCGTAGCTGATGAGCTGATAAGTTTCGGGCAGATCTGAGGAATTGCAGAGTACGCTGATCAGTAAGGATGGTCACAGTATGTTGTGCCCCCAACAAATAGTGTCTCCATTCTTCAAAAGCATACTTGATTGGCAACAATTCTATATCTGCCACAGTATAATTAGATTCAGCTGCACTCAATTTCCAAGAGTAATAAGCTACTAGATGCATCTGACCAGTAATGGGATGTCTCTGGGATAATAATCCTTCAAAAGCTGTTTGTGATAAATCTGTTTCAACAATAAAAGGTAACAAGGAATCTGGATATCTAAGGATTGGGACCATGATAAACCATTTTATCAAGGTCTGAAAGGCCTTTTTAAGCCTATTCTATCCAATGGAAACGCACCCCTTTTTTCAGGAGCCCGGTAATTGAGCATACCAAAGCAGAAAACTAACTGATAAATGTACTCTAAAAGTTAGCAAAGCCCAAGGATCTTTGCACATCTTTAACTAATTGAGGAGATTTCCAATCTTGAATAGCGTCTACCTTCTTGGAATCCATTTGTATTCTTTTGCTGATTAAATGATCCCCAGAAACCCAACTTCCTCCAAATGGAAAATACACTTTTTGAACTTTGCGAACAACTGATATTACCTTAGTTTCATCAAGATGCTTTTAACATGGCCTACATGTTCTTCCAAGTTTTTTGAGAAAATCAGAATATCATCAATATATTCTACAGCACAGATATCAATGTAGTCACATAGTACTTAATTAATAAAGAACTGGAAAGCTGCAAGAACATTTTAGAGGCCAAACTGCATCACCAAATACTCAAATAGATCAGACTTAGTACAGACGGTGGTCTTCTATTTGTCCGCCTCTCTAACCATACCACATGATAGGCCCCTCTAAGATCAAGCTTAAGGAAAATAGTGTCATTTTGTACTTGATCCAATAAAGATGTAATGAGCGGTAGAGGGTATCTGTTCTTTATTGTCACCCGATTAAGAGCCATAGAATCAATACAAGTTCATAGCTCTTCCCCATTCTATGGGACAAAAAATGGAGGGGAAGAAACTGGGGAACGAGAGGGACGAATAACCCCAATTTTGTGGAGTTCATCCAGATACTGTATTAGATGTATATGCTCTTTTTCAGTCAGGTCATAGATTCTACTGCAGGGTAACTGAGTCCCAATTGTAAATCCATCCCACAATCATAGGGTCCAAGTGGGGGTAACACATTGGTCTTCTTTTTGTCAAGCACATCCAAAAAACTCTGATATTCTTTGGGAACCATTGCACTTGAATCCCTTAGGGTGCCTAGAGCTTGTTCTGTAAACCCAGGAAGGGGCCTTATGCAGTTTTGCTGACAATATGAAGATTAGAATGTTAGAGAGCAATTCACCCAATCTATAGTAGAATTATGTTGGTTCAACCCTGCTGCTCCTAGATTAGCCTAAAATTGTGGGGCTGTTATAATGTCACAACTAATCAACTCATGATGTCCATTATCTATAGAGAGATTCAATGGGACTTTACAACAATTCATCAGAACAGACATAATTTCCCTTCCATCAATAGTATGATACTCTCCACTGTAGATCTAGATATAATAGGAATGGCCAATTTACGAGCAAAAACTGCGTCCATAAAATTGCCTGTGGCACCGGAGTCAATGGAGACCTTGGAATTGGGTTCCCACTTTAAACACACTAGAATGTGAAAAAGCTTAATGTAGTACTCCCTGTTGGTGTGACCTAAATCAAAAAAGACCTTTGTATCAGCATAACCAGGCAAATTGGTCTCCTCAGTTACCGGGTTTATGTGTTTCCCGATGGCTTGACAGATGAGCACGGTGTTTCAGCTCCAGCTTTGGGTTTGTTGGGACAGTTTTTTAAAAAGTGGCCTGCTTTTCCAAAATACAACACAATCTCTTATCTCTTTGCCATTGCCACTCTTCAGAGGAAAGAGGGCTCTAGTCTTAAGACCTCCTATCTGCATTGGCTCATCCACTATTTTATGCTTGGTTCATCTCTCTGGACACAATAAGTCTTGATTCACTACTTCCCTTATCAGACTTTCTTTCACCTAATCTATGATCCATCACCTGAGCTAATAAATCTTTTAATTCAACTCTCAGACCTCTATAAAACACAGATGGCCTTTTTTCTAACCCTGGGCGTAGGACTACGCTACGCTCGCGTAGTTTGCGCAACTACGCGCTACGCGAATTGCACGTAGCACAGTGCAAAAACGCGTAGCATAGCGGGCATTTTTGGGTTGCTCGCGGTCCTCAACGTCAAGTTGGCGACCGCGAGCGAGCAAAATGACATCCCGGCGAGACTTTTTCCTCATTCGCGATCAGCAACATCAAGTTGCCGATCGCGAGCGTGGAAAATAAACCTCCCGGCGAGATTCTCAACGCGTGGAGGTCAGGTTTCTCATTGCGAGTGGTCGCGTATGCTCGCGACCGCTCGCGATGACAAACTTCCAGTCTGCGTTGAGAAAACTGCTGCTCGAGTACAAATCTACTCGAGCGGCAGAAAACGACCGCTTGCACTGTGCAAGATGCCGTTTGCAATGATTGCACAGTGCGGACAAGCATCCGGCACTGTGCAATCAGTGCGAACAGCATTTTCCCTATCGCACTACGCAGTTCGCGTAGCTACGCGTAGCTTGCGTAGTGCGAAGTGCACTTTGCGTAGCTACGCGTAGCGCGACTATGCGAACTACGCCCAGGGTTACTTTTTTCCTTAGACCAACCTGACTCAGCTACCAACCTATTAAAGGTGGTCAAGTAAGTAATTAGATCTTTATTACCTTGTTTCATGTTTAACAATTATCAAGTGTCTGTATAAAGGTATGTCTATTGAATAATTGTAGCATTTCTGATTCCTTATAAGCATATAGTATAGTGTCATCTCTCTCCACAAGTAGAATGGACCACATGGCTGCGGTGCCCCCCAGATAGGAAAGCACAGACGCCACCTTTAATTGATTACTGGGCAAAAAATTAGGTTTGCACATGCAGTACAAATGGCACTGGTTAAGAAACGTATTGAATTTAGATGGCTCCTCCAAAAATCATTTGAGTGGCGCCATCTGGACACTTTGAGGTGTGACTATTGGACTCACTGATTTCCCCCTCTCCAGTAGCTCCATTACCTAAGTCTGACACCTGTGAATCTGTATAAACAAAGGTAGTAGGCCTTAACAATGTTTTTTCAGATCCTTTTTCGGAGGACAAAGGTTTAGGTTGTGCACTTGGGTCTCCAATACACCCTTCTAAATACTGGGCCAGTTTCTGAGTTTCACTTTGAGATTGTTGAACTGTCTGAATCAAGTCTTTGGTTTCATTTCATAACACAACTAATACCGCAATGACATCATACAGTGCTGGGTTCTGGGACTCCATCTCGCATGGACAAGAGTAGTATTCTTGGGCCTGTGATTCTCTCA
This sequence comes from Calotriton arnoldi, assembly GCA_963921515.1. Classification (NCBI taxonomy): domain Eukaryota; kingdom Metazoa; phylum Chordata; class Amphibia; order Caudata; family Salamandridae; genus Calotriton; species Calotriton arnoldi. The sequence goes on from CAWUFW010001896.1 coordinate 1,135,206, forward strand.
TGGTTCTAAGCAACCAACAAGTGCTGTTTTCCATAACGTGATTCAACATACAATTCTATATGCTTGGCACTGTGTATAATCACAATGAATTCAAATTTTCCTACAATGGTATCGATTCCATAATTATCAAGTTATACCATTGTAGAAAGATTTGGATTAATTTAACCCTGGGTGGAGTAGCGGAGTGGCACTCCACAGAGTTCCACGAAAAAAAAAACTCCATGGAACTCCGCTCCGCTTTGCCCCAGTCCCACAAAATGTTTTTTAAAAAGGGTCAAAAAACCCACTTACCTTCTCTCTGGCATCTGCAGGCCGCCCTCTTCCTCGCCATGGTGTCTCCTCCTTGCCGCTGTCTTCCTCCTCGCGTTGCCGGTCGCAACCCCCTACGTTTTACGTCTTGCATGGACTTCGCAAGGAGGAAACACCACGGTGAGGAGGAGGACGGCCCTCAGATGCCAGAGAGAAGGTAAGTGGGTTTTTTACCCTTTTTTGGGCCGTGGTGCATGGTCTGAGGGGCGTACTCTGCTCCGCCATGGAGTCGGAGTTTTGCCTCAACTTCGCGTTCCCAACAGAGCGCGGAGTTGGTAAAACTCTGCAAACTCCGTTGGCAGAGCGGAGTATGCCGCCCGGGCTTAGATTAATTGTGAATATACAAATCGCCAAGCATATGGAATTGTATGCTGAATCACGTTATAGAAACCACTGTGTTAAAATGGCCAAAATGTTTTACTATGATCAGGTGCCAACAGGAAAGTCTGTCATTTATGTTGGATGTATAATGAATCACATGGTGTACTAAATGTACGTGGGAGCAAATGTAACCTGACCTGAGAACAAGAAGCTGATTGCTCTGAAATGCTTTGGGCTGTTTGTGCTGCATTTTGTGTTTAATAAAACATTCATCAATCGCATATGAGTGGCAGCCCGTCTCTCCTTATTAGTTGGATGGTTGCAAGATATGGGGAAACTGGACTGTTGGGTATTCAGGGGTTTTCTACCCCGGCGCACACTGGCAGCATCAAAGAGGCCTGGAGAACCAGCAGTATATATATTATATATATATATATATATATATATATATATATATATATACATATACAGAACAACTCCTTCCCTTCTCGCTCACTTTGTCGGCTGAAGAAAGAGCACGGACCCGGTAATTTTTTGCTGTTGGCTATTTTATTGTGGTTGCTCCCAACAGACCATGTTAGCCATGATGCGTTTCGTCCCTCACAGGGGACTTGATCACATATATATATATATATATATTACCTACTGGCGGTCGCCAGTAGGTAGTTATAGTTAGGACCGAGTTTCCATATGAAAAGCGTTTTGTGATTTGCCAATATCATTGGCGCCGGTTGACGAATCTTCATGAAATTTTCAGAACTAATGGGGCACTCTGATCAGCTCCTGTCTTAAAAGTTTCGGGGTGATTCGTCAAGCAGGGGCCGAGAAACAAGGGGGGTCCCAAAACGCGTTTTCTCCATGTTAATTTCCATAGGAAACTTTAGACAAAGCTGCAGCCCGAACTGCCGAAGGGAATTACACCAAATTTGCCAAAAGGGTAGCTCTTCGTTCAGAAGGCAACCTTTTTGTTAAATGGTATAAATCCGTTCAGTAGTTCCTGAGAAATTCAAAAATAAAAAATATCGATATCTGGTGACCGCGGTGGATTCGCGAACCCTCCTGAGCATGAGCTGACTTCTGATTGGCTGGCAACACTTCAAACCAGGAAGTGTTGGCAGCCATCTTGTGACTCGGTTGAACCGAGTCCCAAGACAAAAGGTGAAAATGAAGAAAAGGGGGCAGGGTAGAAACACCCTAGGCCTGGTCAGGGTGTCGCACAGGGACCCCCAGGGCCAAAAAAAGCATTTTTGTTTATATTTTCAGCCGAATTCGCACTGAGTGCGCGAATCCGGCCCAAAAAATAAAATAAAAATGAAGGGCGGGCTCCCGCGCTTCGTTTTAATAAGCCCCCTGGTGGGCTCGGTCCTGGGGGCAATGTGCCAAATATATGTGGGGGCTGCGGGGCCCCCCGCAGTCCCCAATGTGAGGCCAGGCCCCGGGGGATGGGGTCCCCGGGGCCAGAAGTGGCCCAGGGAAGAGGGGCCACACGGCCCTCCTCCCTTTTGTTATTATTTTTTTTTAAATGAAAAAATAAGGCCGTGCCTTGGGGGATGGGGTCCCGGGGCCAAAAGTGGCCAAGGGAAGGGGGGCCATGCGGCCCCCCTCCCTTAAGAATAATTTCTTTTTTTAAAACAAGGCCAGGCCCAGGTGAATGGGGTCCACGGGGCCAAAAGTGGCCCAGGGAAGGGAGGCCACGCAGCTCCCCTCCCGTATAAATATTTTTGAAAAAACGAGGCCATGCCCCAGGGGATGGGGTCCCCGGGGCTGAAATTGGCCTCAAGAGAGGGGCCGCACCACCCCATTACCGTTTTTTTTATTTTTAAAAGAAAAAATGGGTCAGGCCCTGGGGATGTGGTCCCCAGGGCCCACAAAATATTAAGAGAAGGGGGGCCACACAGTCCCCCTTCTAACAATAATAAAAAAAAACAGAAGCCGGCATCTAGCCGGAGGCTTCGCCCCCTCCCTGCACCACTGTGCAAATGCACCTCCTGGCGCGTTCTGGATTGGAGGATTAAGTCCCCTTGAATTCTAAGGGTTCTTAGGGGCCAACTAGCCCACCAGGTACCTCCAGTAAGCCCCACACAGTGGGATTGCTGAAAGGTGGTCTGAGGCAACGCCCCTTTTTACACCATTCTGAAAACGTGCCTCTTGGTGCACTGCTGATGGGGCGATGAATCCTCTTGTGTCCTGAGGGCCTCAGCACTAAAGTGGACTTCATCCACCGAGCAGCAGTGCGCCAGGAGGCGCCTTTGCAGAGTGGTGAAAAAAGGGGGCGTGGCCTCGGACCACTCTCAGCAATCCAGCTGTGTGGGGCTTACTAGAGATAACAGGAGGGCCGGTTGGCCCCCAGGGAACATCAGGAGGCAAGGGGACTTCATCCCCCAACCAAGAGCACTCCAGGAGGCGTGTTTGCAGAGTGGTGGAGAAAGGGGGCGTGGCCTGTGTCCACCTCTCAGCATACCACTATCTGGGGCTTACTGGAGGTATCAGGTAGGCTAGTTGGCCCCAAAGGACCCCCAGCAGCGAAGAGGCGAACAGGACTTTAATCACCATCCAAGAGCGTGCCAGGGAGCGCGTTTGCAGACTGGTGGGCAAAAAGGCCGTGGCCTGCCATGAGAACTTACCACGGCTGCTGTGTGGGACTTACTAGAGGTAATAGGAGGGGTAGTTGCCCCCCAATGTTGTCCTTGGGGGCAACTACCCCTCCTCTTACCTCCAGTAAGACCCACACAGTGGGATTGCTAAGAGTTCTTCAGAGGCCACGCCCCCTTTCTCCACCACTCTGCAAACGCACCTCCTGGGACACTATGTGTTGGGGGATGAAGTCCACTTTACTCCTGAGGGCCTTTGGGATCCAAGAAGCCCTCCTGGTACCTCCTGTAAGTCCAGTGCAGCGGAATTCCTGAGCGCTGGTCAGAGGCCCAGACCCCTTTCTGCACCAATCTACAAACGTCTACATTACGAGCGCCCATACGCACGGTTGGTGCGGAGTTCTCTTCATATACAAGGCTACTGACATATCATGGTCTGGCCACTTTGTTTCTGCTCACGACACTAATGTGGCGTGCTTGAGAAACGGACCCTACATATTCATGATTAAAGAGGGACGCTACTGTTGCTGATATTTTTTTTTCCGTGAACTAGTGGTTGTATTCAGTGGACTCCTTCGCAGCAGGTCACGATCCACACTCTATGTATAAATTTCACCTCAGTGGATTTGTTGGGAATGCCAGACCTATTAAAGGAACACTTCGAGTTGACATTAGGTTATCATTAATATTAGCCGTCCGTTGTATCGTGGATCTTCTGCATACTACTTTGTCATTTAGCCTTGAGAAAGTCTGAGTACAGTTGAGTACAGATGAAACACGTGTTGGCTGCATTGTTTGCTGAGAATTTCTTTGAAACCAATAAAAAGAATTTTTCTACGGAAGATGTTCGTGGATTACCTTTTATGCCCTGCTTAGTACTGGATTTGTTTCACTCGCCTCATGACTATATGGATGGATTAATTTAGACTGTAATGAACAAATGTCCACTATATCTGTTTTGGATTCATTTAAACTAAAAAGGGTGTGCTGTAATAGCTTTTCTCTTCAATCTACAAACGCGACTACTACCTTATAGTTGGAAATTAGCATTTAATAAACCTTTGAAATTCATTGAAAAAACCAAAGGTTTCAGGGACGTCATAGTTAGTAATTAGCATTTAAAAATCCTTAGATATTCACTGAAAAAAAACATAGGTTTCAGGGACGTTATAGTTAGAAATTAGCATTTAAAAAATCATAGAAATTCACTGAAAAAACCACAGGTTTCAGGGACGTTATAGGTAGTTAGACATGTCACTCATACAAAACCAGAGAAATTCGACCGTTATAGTTAGTTGAGCTAACTATAACTCGCGTCCCCGCAATGCACTGCTGATGACATCACATATTACATCACTCATGACATGGTCAGTGACATCACTCATGACATCACTCATGACATCTCAAATGACATCACTGGTGACATCACTGATGACATCATCCAGACACTGGGTTATTTTTAAAAGTTTAAGAATGTTATATATAGACACGCAAAGGTGTATTGAAGAATGATTGGGTGTATGAGTGTCTGAATGGATGATTTAGTGGGTGCATGACTGACTGTATAAGTGAGTGATTAAACGTGTCTTAGTGAATGCATGGGTGAATGACTATATCAGTCTGTCAGTTGCTGTGTAAGTCGCTGCATGAGTTGGTGAGTAGCTACATGAGTGTCTATATGGGTTAATGATTGGTTGTCTGAGTACCTGTATGGGAGCCTGAGTGTCTGTGTGGGTTGGTGGGGAGTGTAACTTCCACATGGATGTGTGAGTCGGTGATTCGGTGGGTGTCTGGATCCATGAGTGCGTCTGTGATGGTCTGTATGGGTGAGTGAGTGTGTGCATGGCTGTGTTGGTGAGTGAATGGATGTCTCAGTGGTATATGTGTGAGTAACTACATATGTGAAAGACTGTATATGTGAGTGTTGGAGTATATAAATGACTATATGTGAGAGTGAGTGATTGTGAGAGTGGCTGTATGGATGAGTGTGTGCTTGTGGCAATGATTGTATAAGAAAGTAAGTATGTGTTAGTATCTGTATGAATAAGTGAGGTGGTGTGTGTGTATAACTGTAATGGTGAGTAAATGGCAGTGTGATTGAGTCTTTGGGTGACTGACTAGGTGTGTGAGGATCTCTGTGGATGAGTGGCAGTATGTGAGTGTTTGTATGGGTATATGAGTGCATATATCAGAGGCTGTATTGATGAGTGACTGCATGTATGTGTGACTGTATTGGTGAGTGAGTGGATGTGTGTAGACCTATGAATCAGTGAGTGGGTATGTACTAACTGGTATTGGTGTGTCTATGGTTTTGAGAATGGTAGTCTGTATTTCAGAGTGGGTGCATGAAAGGTTATATTAGGGTGTGAGGAGTTGCATCAGATATTAAGTGGATGATGTCATCAGTGATGTCATCAGTGATGTCATTTGAGATGTCATCAGTGTTGTCATCAGTGATGTCACTGACCATGTCATGAGTGATGTAATATGTGACGTCATCAGCAGTGCATTGTGGGGGCGCGAGTTATAGTTATCTCAACTAACTCTAACAGCTGAATTTCTCTGGTTTTGTATGAGTGAAATGTCCAACTAACTATAACGTCCCTGAAACCTTTGGTTTTTTTCAGTGAATTTCTATGGTTTTTTAAATGCTAATTTCTAACTATAACGTCCCTGAAACCTCTGATTTTTTCAGTGAATATATATATATATATATATGTCCCAAACGTTGTTCTGCAAGTAAGGACGCACTCACAGGAGTTCACTTTCACAAGAATAATTTATTCGGAGGGACCGGCAAACTTGCTTCCTGATCAATAACACCTACGCGTTTCGGAGCCCCCAGCTCCTTCTTCCTGGGTGAATAGCAATTACGCAGGCAAAGTACAAACACTTATAATGTCACATAATGATTGCCCCCTAGTGGGCTGCAGGTGAGTACCTTTCACAGTGCATGACGGTGTTTGTAGTTTCTCCTCCGAGAAAATAAACCCTTCAATAGGTTGCCTGCTCAGCGGTTTATTTTCATTTTCAAGCCCTCCGGTGGGCCTCAGGGAGCAAATGTCCGGTCAAATTACAAGAACTTCTGTGCCATACGTGGCTAAGGAATTCCTCACCCCTGGCCTCATGCTCCATTTCTCATGCCAGTGCAATCCTCCATGGCCAGAACTTGCTGTGATTACATGTCCCAAACGTTGTTCTGCAAGCAAGGACGCACTCACAGGAGTTTACTTTCCCAAGAATAATTTATTCGGAGGGACCGGCAAACTTGCTTCCTGATCAATAACACCTACGCGTTTCGGAGCCCCCAGCTCCATCTTCCTGGGTGAATAGCAATTACGCAGGCAAAGTACAAACACTTATAATGTCGCATAATGATTGCCCCCTAGTGGGCTGCAGGTGAGTACCTTTCACAGTGCATGACGGTGTTTGTAGTTTCTCCTCCGAGAAAATAAACCCTTCAATAGGTTGCCTGCTCAGCTGTTTATTTTCATTTTCAAGCCCTCCGGTGGGCCTCAGGGAGCAAATGTCCGGTCAAATTACAAGAACTTCTGTGCCATACGTGGCTAAGGAATTCCTCACCCCTGGCCTCATGCTCCATTTCTCATGCCGGTGCAATCCTCCACGGCCAGAACTTGCCATGATTACATGTCCCAAACGTTCATTGAGGTTACCCTCAATGAAGGAGCCCACACAGGTGAGTATTCCTGTTAAATGTGAGGCTAACAATGGCAGCGGAACATGTGTTCAAAGGTGGCAGCAACCAACTGTGGTGTTTGATTAACTTTATTGACAGTATGCACGCTCACTCACTTGAGGAATACGAGTGTTAGCACTACGAGTACCATGAGGCTGTGTGAGCGGTCACGCCCACTGGGGTGGGTACTTGGTAAATATGGGCGCACTAATGGTGTGTGCATTGCTGTTTGAATCGAGCCTGTGACAAAGGGCGGGCGCCCGAAACGCGTTGGCTGAGGGCAATTGCTGTTGGCTTTTTTACTTGCTTCACGCTGCAGTCTTCATTAAATTTAACAGGAATACTCACCTGTGTGGGCTCCTTCATTGAGGGTAACCTTGTTGATGGGATGTTAGCGGTGAGCCCAGCCGCGAAGGAAGCCCTGCTGTGGATAACGGACCTCTGTGACGACGAAGTGGTTGACACCAGTTTGAGGACAGGTGCTGTAATGGAGGGTAACAATGGCAGCGGAACATGTGTAAAAAAGGTCGGCAGCAACCCACTGTGGTGTTTGATTAACTTTATTGACAGTATGCACGCCCACTCACTTGAGGAATACGAGTGTTAGCACTATGAGTACCATGAGGTGTGTGAGCGGCCACGCCCACTGGGGCGGGTACTTGGTAAATATGAGCGCACTAATGGTGTCTGCATTGCTGTTTGAATCGAGCCTGTGACAAAGGGCAGGAGCCTGAAACGCGTCGGCTGAAGATAATTGCTGTTGGCTTTTTTACTTGCTTCACGCTGTAGTCTTCATTAAATTTAACAGGAATACTCACCTGTGTGGGCTCCTTCATTGAGGGTAACCTTGTTGATGGGATATATATATATATATATATATATATATATATATTCACTGAAAAAACCATAGGTTTTAGGGACAGTTATAGTTAGTTGGACATTGCACTCGTACAAAACCATAGAAATTCCCCCGTTATAGTTAGTTCAGGTAACTATAACTCGCGCCCCGCAATGCACTGCTGATGACGTCACATATTACATCACTCATGACATGGTCAGTGACATCACTGATGACATCACTGATGACATCATCCAGTGACTGTGTGTTTCTGTAAAGTTTAAATATGTTTAATATATATAGGGAAAGGCGTATTGAAGAATGAGTGGGTGTAGAAGCGCCTGAATGGATGATTTAGTAGGTGCGTGACTGAGTCTATAAGTGAGTGATTAAACGTATCTTACTGGATGCATGGGTGAGTGACTAAACTGTGTGAATGTCTGTATCCGTCTGTCTGTTGTTGTGTAAGCAGCTGCATGGGTTTCTGACTAGCTAAATGAGTGTCTATATGGGTTATGGATTGGTTCTCTGAGTATCTGTATGGGTGCCTGTGTTTGTGTGGGTGGGGTGTGTGTGACTCTGTGCATAGATGTGTGAGTGGGTGATTCACTGGGTGCATGGTTTCAAGAGTGCGTCTGTGATGGACTGTATGGGTGGGTGACTGTGTGTATGGGTGTGTTAGTGATTGAATGTATATCTCAGTGGTACATGTGTGAGTAACTACATATGTGAAAGGCAGTATATATGTGTGTTGGAGTATATAAATGGCTATAAGTGAGAGTGTGTGATTGTGAGAGTGGCTATATGGATGAGTGTGTACTTGCATCAGTGATTGCATATGAGCGTAAGAATGTGCTAGTATTTTTATGAGTAAGTGAGCTGGTGTGTATAACTGTATAGGTGAGTAAATTGGAGTGTGATTAATTATTTGCATGACTGACTAGGTGTGTGAGTACCTCTATGGATGAGTTGCGTTGTGTGAGTGTTTATATAGGTGTATGAGTGCATATGATAGTTCTGTACTGAGTGACTGTAAGTATGAGTGACTGTACGGGTGAGTGAGTAGATGTGTGTGTGTAGTCCTAAGAATCAGTGAGTGGGTATGTACTTATTGGTATTGGAGTGTGTATGGTTTTGAGAATGGCAGTCTGTAATTTAGAGTGGGTGTATCAAAAGTTATATTAGGGTGTGAGAAGATGCATGAAATTCTCACATGGATGATGTCATCAGTGATGTCATCAGTGATGTCATTTGAGATGTCATCAGTGATGTCATCAGTGATGTCACTGACCATGTCATGAGTGATGTAATATGTGACGTCATCAGCAGTGCATTGCGGGGCGCGAGTTATAGTTACCTGAACTAACTATAACGGGGAATTTCTATGGTTTTGTACGAGTGCAATGTCCAACTAACTATAACTGTCCCTAAAACCTATGGTTTTTTCAGTGAATTTCAAAGGTTTTTAAATGCTAATTTCTAACTATAACATATCTGAAACCTATGGTTTTTTCAGTGAATTTCAAAGGTTTTTTAAATGCTAATTCCTAACTATAACATGTCTGAAACCTACGGTTTTTTCAGTGAATTTCAAAGGTTTTGTAAATGACAATTTTTAAATGTATTAATTGTTATATTAATTTTTTCATACTGATTTACTACATTTTTAGACAATTTTTTTTACATATTTTATTTTTTAAATTACATTGTAATTACATTATACATTACATTACAAAAATACTTTCTCAGAATGAATTACTTTAGTTTAAATACTTTGCACATAGGCAATAGACTTTTAAGTACAGTAGTTACAGTTGTTGCAATGGGCAACACATTTTCAAACACAATGCAACATTCAGCACAATGTGAATTTCTAGTTAAATGCAATTAGTTACTTTATGGATTACTTTTCTAACCACAGGACTGGATCCTAGATTCAGTCCTGGTACATCTCCTGTAAACAGTTGAGTAAAAGCGTTTTGGTTACAGTCGTGATTTTTAAGGAATATTATTGTATTTTAAAAGTTGACACTTGGAAACTTTTTCACATAGAATCACCAATGTTATCCTATGGGAGGAAATTCACTTAGCAGGTAAGTAGTGTTATCGTTACTTTTTCTTACTCAGTGTTGGATCCTGGATCCAGCACTGGTGCATCTCCTGTAAACAGTTGAAAGAATGCGTTTAAGTCATACAGGCGATTTTTAAGGAATATTTGTAGTTTGTGAAAATCGACACTTTGAAACTTTTCTGCTGAAAACCAGACAATGGATTCCTATGGAAGAAAATATAAGTTACTGGTAAGTACGGTTAAAATTACTTTTCAGGGTCAGTGCTGGGCTAAAAGATGCAGCACTGGGTTCTCTCCTGATAACAGGTGAGTAAATTGGAATTCGTACTTTGGTTGATTTTAGAGGAATATTATAAAGTTCCAAAACTCCACACTTAGAAGAATTTCCAAGTGAAACCAGTCAATGCTAGCCTATGAAGGAAATTCAAGTTACTGGTAAGTACGGTTAAAATTACTTTTCAGGACCAGTACTGGGCTGAAAGATGCAGCACTGAGGTCTCTCATGATAACAGGTGAGTAAATCAGAATTCGGATTTCGGCTGATTTTAGAGGAATATTTGTATGTTTCAAAAATCAACACTTAGAAACTTTTTCAGCAAAAAGCAGGCAATGATATCCTATGGAAGGAAATTCAAGTTACTGGTCAGTACGGTTAAAATTACTTTTGAGGATCAGTACTGGGCTGAAAGATGCAGCACTGAGGTCTCTCCTGATAACAGGTGAGTAAATCGGAATTCGTATTTCGGCTGATTTTAGAGGAATATTTTAAAGTTCCAAAACTCCACACTTAGAAGAATTTTCAAGTGAAACCAGTCAATGTTAGCCTATGGAAGGAAATTCAAGTTACTGGTAAGTACGGTTAAAATTACTTTTCAGGACCAGTACTGGGCTGAAAGATACAGCACTGAGGTCTCTCCTGATAACAGGTTAGTAAATCGGAATTCGTATTTCGGCTGATTTTAGAGGAATATTTTAAAGTTCCAAAACTCCACACTTAGAAGAATTTCCAAGTGAAACCAGTCAATGTTAGCCTATGGAAGGAAATTCAAGTTACTGGTAAGTACGGTTAAAATTACTTTTCAGGACCAGTACTGGGCTGAAAGATACAGCACTGAGGTCTCTCCTTATAACAGGTGAGTAAATCGGAATTCGTATTTCGGCTGATTTTAGAGGAATATTTGTATGTTTCAAAAATCAACACTTAGAAACTTTTTCAGCAAAAAGCAGGCAATGATATCCTATGGAAGGTAATTCAAGTTACTGGTAAGTACGGTTAAAATTACTTTTCAGGATTAGTACTGGGCTGAAAGATGCAGCACTGAGGTCTCTCCTGATAACAGGTGAGTAAATCGGAATTCCTATTTCGGCTGATTTTAGAGGAATATTTTAAAGTTCCAAAATCCACACTTAGAAGAATTTCCAAGAGAAACCAGTTAATGTTAGCCTATGGAAGGAAATTCAAGTTACTGGTAAGTACGGTTAAAATTACTGTTCAGGACCAGTACTGGGCTGAAAGATACAGCACTGAGGTCTCTCCTGATAACAGGTGAGTAAATCGGAATTCGTATTTCGGCTGATTTTAGAGGAATATTTTAAAGTTCCAAAACTCCACACTTAGAAGAATTTCCAAGTGAAACCAGTCAATGTTAGCCTATGGAAGGAAATTCAAGTTACTGGTAAGTACGGTTAAAATTACTTTTCAGGACCAGTACTGGGCTGAAAGATACAGCACTGAGGTCTCTCCTTATAACAGGTGAGTAAATCGGAATTCGTATTTCGGCTGATTTTAGAGGAATATTTGTATGTTTCAAAAATCAACACTTAGAAACTTTTTCAGCAAAAAGCAGGCAATGATATCCTATGGAAGGAAATTCAAGTTACTGGTAAGTACGGTTAAAATTACTTTTCAGGATTAGTACTGGGCTGAAAGATGCAGCACTGAGGTCTCTCCTGATAACAGGTGAGTAAATCGGAATTCGTAGTTCGGCAGATTTTAGAGGAATATTTGCACAATGGTGAAGGGAGGGGCGGGGCCTGAGGTGACATCTGTGCAAACGCGCCCCGTGGCGCGTTTTAAGTTGGGGGATTAAGTCCCCTTGAATCATGAGGGTCCCTAGGGGCCAACTAGCCCACCAGGAACCTCCAGTATGCGCCAGGGGCTGCGTTGCAGAGACGTGTAGAGAGGCCACACCCCTTTTACACCTCTCTGCAACGCAGCTCTGTGGCGCTTTCTGGACGTACCTGTTGGGCTAGTTGGCCCCAGAGACCCTCAGGATTGAAGGGATTTAATTCCCATCTTAAAACGCGCCACGGGGCCTGTTTGCACACATGTCACCTCAGGCCCCGCCCTCCCTTCACCACTGTGCAAACGCGCCCGTGGCGCGTTTTAAGTCGGGGATTAAGTCCCTTGAATCATGAGGGTCCCTAGGGGCCAACTAGCCCACCAGGAACCTCCAGTATGCGCCAGGGGGCTGCGTTGCAGAGACGTGTAGAGAGGCCACACCCCTTTACACCTCTCTGCAACGCAGCTCTGTGGCGCTTTCTGAGCGTACCTGTTGGGCTAGTTGGCCCCAGGACCCTCAGGATTGAAGGGATTTAATTCCCCATCTTAAAACGCGCCACGGGGCCTGTTTGCACACATGTCACCTCAGGCCCCGCCCCTCCCTTCACCACTGTGCAAACGCGCCCCGTGGCGCGTTTTAAGTCGGGGGATTAACTCCCTTGAATCATGAGGGTCCCTACGGGCCAACTAGCCCACCAGGAACCTCCAGTATGCGCCAGGGGCTGCGTTGCAGAGACATGTACAGAGGCCACACCCCTTTTACACCTCTCTGCAACGCAGCTCTGTGGCGCTTTCTGGACGTACCTGTTGGGCTAGTTGGCCCCAGGGACCCTCAGGATTGAAGGGATTTAATTCCCCATCTTAAAACGCGCCACGGGGCCTGTTTGCACACATGTCACCTGAAGCCCCGCCCCCTCCCTTCACCACTGTGCAAACGCGCCCCGTGGCGCGTTTTAAGTCGGGGGATTAACTCCCCTTGAATCCTGAGGGTCCCTGGGGTGCAACTAGCCCACCATATACCTCCAAAAGCGCCACAGAGCTGCGTTGCAGAGAGGTGTAAAAGGGCGTGGCCTCTGTACACCTCTCTGCAAGGCAGCCCCTGGCGCATACTGGAGGTTCCTGGTGGGCTAGTTGGCCCCAGGGACCCCAGTATTCAAGGGGAATTCGTTCCCCTCTGCAAACGCGCCAGGGCGCGTTTGCAGAGTGGTGAAGGAAGGGGCGGGCCTGCGGGCCCGATCGTTTTTTTGTTTTTTGGTTTTTGTCCCCTGAAGGGGGCTGTGTAGCCCCCTTCCTTTTTCCTGTTTTTGGGCCCTGGGGACCCCATCCCCCAGGGCCTTACCCCTTTTTAAAATTAAAATTAAAAAAAACGGGAAGGGGGCCGCGTGGCCCCCTTCCCTGGGCCTGTATTGGCCCCGGGGACCCCATCCCCGGGGCATGGCCTCTTTTGTTTTATTTGGAGGGGGCTGCGTGGCCCCCTCCTCAGGCCATTTAAGGCCCCGGGGACCCCATCCCCCAGGGCCGGCCTTGCACCTTTTTTTTTTTTTTTTAAATTTTTGTTACTTTGGGGAGGGGGTCTGCGTGGCCCCCTCCGTGGCCTCTTATGGCCCCGGGGACCCCATCCCCGGGGCCTGGCCTCTTGTTGGGGACTGTGGGGGTCCCCAAACCCCCACAGTCCCGCCGGCTCCCCGTGTCCTACGGGAGCCGGCATTGCTTTTACACATGGGTAGCAGCTAAGATGCTGCTCCCGATGTGGAAAAGCAATCGGCTTTGGATATTGGAAGAGAGAGCAGGTTTCCTGCTCTCTCTTCCAATATCCAAAGCAAGTTTGCAGTGACAGGACGGGAGCCGCGAGGCTCCGTCCTGTCATTGCAAACAGCAGTGTCCCGGGGTAGGCACCCCGGGACACTGCAGGAGCCGGCCCTGGGGGTGGCGGTCCCCAGGGCCACCACAGGCTCCAGGAGGGGGCCGCGCGGCCCCCTCCCTACATTTTGAAAGCCCCGGGAGGTGGTGGTCCCCGGGGCTCTGAGGGTCCAAAACAGACCCCCATTTTAATTTTTCTTAGTGCCCCGGGAGGTGGTGGTCCCCGGGCGTGTGGGGATATTGGAGCCCCCCACACAGGTTATTTTTAAATAAAAAGAAGCCCCGGGAGGTGGCGGTCCCCGGGGCTGCGGGAGGGCTCAGAGCCCTCCCGCACCATTATACATAAAGCCCCGGGGGTGGTGGTCCCCGGGGCTTGGGGGCCCTTAGAGGCTCCCCACACATAAAATTAACCCCCCCAGCATGCCCCCGGGACTTGGCCCACCCGGGGGCCAATTAACATCGAGCGCGGGAGACCGCGCTTCGATTTTTTTTTTTTCGGCAGGATTCGCGCTCTCTGAGCGCATCCTGCCGATTTAAAAAAAAAAATAAAAAAATTTTTTGCCCAGGGGGTCCTTGTGGGACCCCCTGAGCAGACCTAGGGGGTCAGGGTGTTTCTACCCTGCCCCCTTTTTGCGTTTTGCGCACTTGTTTCTGTCCCTCGGTTCTACCGAGGGACAAAATGGCTGCCAACACTTCCTGATTTGGAGTGTTGACAGCCAATTAGCATGCAGCTCGTGATCGGGAGGGTGCGCGGATCCTCTGTGCCCATAGATATATATGTACTTTTACTTTTGATTTTCTCAGCAACTACTGAACGGATTTACACCATTTAACAAAAGGGTTCTTTCTGAACCAAGAACTACCTCTTTGCCAAATTTGGTGTAATTCCGTTCAGCAGTTCGAGCTGTAGCTGTGTCTAAAGTTTCCTATGGAAAAATGAATGGGGAAAACGTGTTTTGGGACCCCCTTTTTCTCGGCCCCCGCTTGACGAATCCCCGAGACTTTCAGGGTAGGAGCGGACCGGAGCGCCCCACAAAGTTTGAAGATTTTGCGAAGATACGTCAACCGGCAAGAGAGTTATTTCAAATAGAATGTCGCGGATTTCCTATGGAAAATAGGTTGTAACTATAACTATCTACTGGCGACCGTCAGTAGATAATATATATATATATATATATATATATATATATATATATATATATGTGCACTGAAAAAACCATAGGTTTCAGGGTCGTTCTAGTTAGAAATTAGCATTTAAAAAACCATAGAAATTCACTGAAAAAACCATAGGTTTCAGGGACGTTATAGTTAGTTGGACATTTCACTCGTACAAAACAAGAGAAATTCGGCCGTTATAGTTAGTTGAGCTAACTATAACTCGTGCCCCTGCAATGCACTGCTGATGACGTCACATATTACATCACTCATGACATGGCTAGTGACATCCCTGATGACATCACTGATGACATTTCAAATGACATCACTGATGACATCTCTGATTTCTGACTATAACGACCCTGAAACCTATGGTTTTTTCAGTGAATTTCAAAGGTTTTTAAATGCTAATTTCTGACTATAATGACCCTGAAACCTATGGTTTTTTCAGTGAATTTCAAAGGTTTTTTAAATGCTAATTTCTAACTCGAACGACCCTGAAACCTATGTTTTTTTTCAGTGAATTTTAAAGGTTTTTTAAATGCTAATTTCAAACTATGCCTACATAGGTAGGACATATGCAGAAAGAGGAAGAAAGGCGCAGAAAGAAGCAAGAGAAATGCAGAAAGTGGCAACAGAAGTCCAGAAAGACAAAGAAAGGTGCAGAAAGAAGCAAGAGATATGCACAAAGAACCAACAGAGAGCAGAAAGAAGCCTTGTTGCAAAGTCATCCTGTGCCCCCAACTTTTTGCTGACGGGTACTGGTGGTAACTGAGTCTGACTAACCAGGCCTAGAGCCAGTGCTATGCTAAAAGACACTTAGAATACAGTGAAAACACCTAAATACACCAGGGTACACTATGGGCTGGGGTACCCCTGTGATTGGCATGACCTCCCCTGTAAGGCCCTAGTAAATAATAGGGCAGGGGGATTAAAACTACCTCTATGTCAGAGGTGCAGAAAGATGCTTCTTTAACTAGTAGTCGCATTTGCAGAGTGGTAGAGAAAGGGTGCTGGGCCTCCAACCAGCGCTCAGGAATTCCGCTGCATCGGACTTACAGGAGGAACCAGGAGTAAAGTGGACTTTATCCCCCATCCCGTAGTCTGCCAGGAGGAGCGTTTGCAGAGTGGTGGAGAAAGGGGGTGTGGCCTCCTAAGACGTCTTAGCAATCCTACTATGTGGGACTTACTGGAGGTAACAAGAGGGGTAGTTGGCCCCCAAGGACATCCTTGAGGGCCAACTACTCCTCCTATTACCTCCAGTAAGTACCACACAGCAGGATTGCTAAGTTCTCATACCAGGCCACGCCCCCATTGCCCACCACTCTGCAAACACGCTCCCTGGTGTGCTCTTGGATGGGGATTGAAGTCCCCTTCACTGCTGGAGGTCCTTAAGGGCCAACTAGCCTACCTCTTACCTCCAGTAAGCCTCATACAGTGGGATTGCTGAGAGGTGGACACAGGCCACACGCCCTTTCTCCACCACTCTGCAAACATGCCTCCTGGCACGCTCTTGGTTGGGGGATGAAGTCCCCTTTCCTCATGAGGGTCCCTGGGGGCCAACTAGCCCACCAGGTACCTCCAGTAAGCCCCACACAGCTGGATTGCTGATAGTGGTCCGAGGCCACGCCCCTTTTTTACACCACTCTGCAAACGCGCCTCCTGGTGCACTGCTGCTCAGGGGATGAAGTCCACTTGTGTCCTGAGGTACTCAGGACACAAGAGGACCTCATCGCCCCACCAGCAGTGTGCCAAGAGGGGCGTTTGCAGAGTGGTGTTGAAAGGGGCATGGTCTCGGACCACCTCTCAGCAATCCAGCTGTGTGGCACTTACTGGAGGTACCTGGTGGGCTAGTTGGCCACCAGGGACCCTCAGTATTCAAGAGGACTTAATTCCCCAACTTAGAACGCGCCAGGGGACGTGTTTGCAGAGTGGTGCAGGGAGGGGGCGGGGCCTCCGGCGAGATGCTGACTTTTTCTTTTTTTTTTTAGAAGGGGGCTGTGTGGCCCCCCTTCTTTCAATGCTTTTTGGACCCTAGGGACCTCATCCCCCAGGGCCTGCCACATTTAAAAAAAAAAACAGGAATGGGGCCCCCCTCCCTAGGCCAATTTCGGCCCGGGGAACCCATCCCCGGGGCATGGCCAGACATCTTATTTTTTTTTTTTTTAAATTTGGAGGGGGGCTGCGTGGCCCCCCTCCTAAGGCCACTACTGGCCCCGGGGACCCCATCCCCCGGGGCCTGGCCAGCCTGCATTTTTTTTCCGGAGGGTTGCCGTGTGGCTCCCCTCCTAAGGCCACTTCTGGCCCCGGGGACCCCATCCCCCGGGGCCGGCCTTCAAGTTAGGGACTGTGGGGGGAGCCCCAATGCCCCCATGGTGCGGGCTCCCCGCCTCCTGCGGGAGCCGGCATTGCTTTTGGGCAAGGGGAGCTGCTAACATGCAGTACCAGCATGCTTAGAGAACGGTCCCATCAGGGCGTCCACTAGAGGGCAAGTACTTTTAAATTGAGCATGTTACTGAAGGGTGCGTTTTCTCCAATATGCCGGGGCTTACCTTGGAAGAAGGTCGTGATGACCGAAACGTGTCGGATTGCCCATGCTGTAATTAAATAAATGGATTGTGATCCTCATCGTTGTGAGTGTGGCTATGTCTTTCCCGAAAGGAGAGAGTGTGTCAGATGTTCAGCGGCTTGGTTCCGCCTCAAGCTACGCACCGCCAGTAAAGAGCGCCGTGACTGTCCCGAATTGAACCACTTTTGCAGCCCGTGAAAACGACCAGGGACAGTGGTTGCCGCCGAAGACTGACTTCGGTATGGACTCTATGCATCCTTAAAATGGTAATGCGATGGAGCAACTTTGAGCGCAGCAAAAAAGTAACATTATTAACGGCATTACCCACTGGAGGGAGTAATTGAGGGGAAAGCGCACTACCAGTACCAGCATGCTTAGAGAATGGTCCCATCAGGGCGTCCACTAGAGGGCAAGTACTTTTAAATTCAGCATGTTACTGAAGGGTGCGTTTTCTCCAATATGCCGGGGCTTACCTTGGAAGAAGGTCGTGAAGACCGAAACGCGTCGGATTGCCCATGCTGTAATTAAATAAATGGATTGTGATCCTCATCGTTGTGAGTGTGGCTATGTCTTTCCCAAAAGGAGAGAGTGTGTCAGATATATCCGCTTTCACCTCTACGCTGATGATACTCAGATCTATTTGGAAACTACCTCCCTCAAAGACATTCAAAGACTCAATGACGTATTGAGAGATGTCCAACACTGGCTGTCATGCAACCACCTTAAACTAAACCCTGACAAGACTGAGACACTCCTCATCTCGAACAAGGAAGAGAACCCCCAAATTGCCAAATGGTTAAAAGCCATTGATGCGCTCAACGGGAATCTCACTCTAGCAGACTCTGTCAAATCACTAGGCATCACTCTAGACCCGAAACTGAACATGACCAGACACATCAAGAATTCGGCCAAGAGCGCTTTCCTTAACCTTAGACTACTGAACAAAATAAAACCCTTCATCCCGCCTAGTGATCTCAAACAAGCCACCCAAACTCTGGTACTGTCAATACAGGACTATGGGAACGCAGTCCTCTCAGGAATCCCAAAATCACATCTGGCTCCCATCAAAACAACGCTGCATGCGGCAGCCAGAATGATCACCGGTATCAAGAAATTCGACCACATTTCTCCTGCTCTCAGGGAACTTAAGTGGCTTCCAGTAGAAATGCGGATTAGCTTCAGAACAGCCTGCCTCACGCATAAAGCCCTACACACCGGCAAACCCGAATATCTGGCAAAAAAACTAAAAAAAGCCGGCCAGGCCAGGAACTTCAGAAGCTCAAACTCCCTCCTACTCATCCCACCAAAGACTCGAAAACAAAAAACTGCGGATCGATCCTTCGCCGGCAGCGCCCCAAAAATCTGGAACTCTATTCCCCCTCACATCAGAACCATTCCCTCCTTTGTAAAATTCAAAAGTCAACTCAAAATCCTGTTCCTCAACCGCTCCCTAGGGGTTGGATAGGATCAATCGGAGCAGCTAGCTTACACCGCGCACTGCTCTAACTCCAAGGTTTCGAAGGACTCCGAAGACTGAGACTGGTCCGACTCTATTAATGTGTTGCTCTTCTGTTTTGTGTTTTATGACTCTATTCAATGTATCTGCTGTAAAGCGCTCCGATACCCTAGGGTCAGGCCAGCGCTATATAAAACTCCCTAAATAAAAATTAAAAAAAATATATATATATATATATTCACTGAAAAAACCATAGGTTTCAGACACGTTATAGTTACAAATTAGCATTTAAAAAACCTTTGAAATTCACTGAAAAAACCATAGGTTTTAGGGACAGTTATAGTTAGTTGGACATTGCACTCGTACAAAACCCATGAAATTCCCCCGTTATAGTTAGTTCAGCTAACTATAACTCAGTGCCTCCATAATGCACTGCTGATGACGTCACATATTACATCACTCATGACATAGTCAGTGACATCACTGATGACATCACTGATGACATCTCAAATGACATCACTGATGACATCATGCAGTGACTGTGTTTCTGTAAAGTTTAAATATTTTTAATATATATAGGAAAAGACGTATTGAAGAATGAGTGGGTGTATAAGTGTCTGTATGGATGATTTAGTAGGTGCGTGACTGACTCTATAAGTGAGTGATTTAACGTATCTTACTGAATGCATGGGTTAGTGACTAAACTGGGTGAATGTCTGTATCCGTCTGTCTGTTGCTGTGTAAGTGGCTGCATGTGTTTGTGAATAGCTACATGAGTGTCTATATGAGTTATTGAATGGTTGTCTGAGTATCTTTATGGGTGCCTGAGTGTTTGTGTGGGAGGGGTGTGTGCGACTCTGTGCATAGATGTGTGAGTGGGTGATTCACTGGGTGGATGGTTTCAAGAGTGCATCTGTGATAGACTGTATGGGTGGGTAAGTGTGTGTAAGAGTGTGTTAGTGAGTGAATGTATGTCCCAGTGGTACATGTGTGACTAACTACATATGTGAAAGGCAGTATATATGTGTGTTGGAGTATATAAATAGCTATAAGCGAGAGTGAGGGATTGTGATAGTGACTGTATGGATGAGTGTGTGCTTGTATCAGTGATTGTATAAGAGCGTAACAATGTGCTAGTATTTGTATGATTAAGTGAGCTGGTGTGTGTATAACTGTATAGGTGAGTAAATGGCAGTGTGTTTAATTATTTGCATGACTGACTAGGTGTGTGAGTACCTCTATGGATGAGTGGCGGTGTTTGAGTGTCTATATAGGAGTAAGAGTGCATATGATAGTCCTGTACTGAGTGACCATAAGTATGAGTGACTGTACGGGTGAGTGAGTGGATGTGTGTGTGTAGACCTAAGAATCAGTGAGTGGGTATGTAGTTATTGGTGTTGGAGTGTCTATGGTTTTGCGAATGGCAGTCTGTAATTTAGAGTGGGTGTATCAAAGGTTATATTAGGGTGTGAGGAGGTGCATCAGATTATCACGTGGATGATGTCATCAGTGATGTCATTTGAGATGTCATCAGTGATGTCATCAGTGATGTCACTGACCATGTCATGAGTGATGTAATATGTGACGTCATCAGCAGTGCATTGCGGGGCGCGAGTTATAGTTAGCTGAACTAACTATTACGGGGAATTTCACGGGTTTTGTACGAGTGCAATGTCCAACTAACTATAACTGTCCCTAAAACCTATGGTTTTTTCAGTGAATTTCAAAGGTTTTTTAAATGCTAATTTGTAACTATAACGTGTCTGAAACCTATGGTTTTTTCAGTGAATTTCAAAGGTTTTTAAATGCTAATTTGTAACTATAACGTGTCTGAAACCTATGGTTTTTTCAGTGAATTTCAAAGGTTTTTTAAATGCTAATTTCTAACTATAACGTGCCTGAAACCTACGGTTTTTTCAGTGAATTTCAAAGGTTTTGTAAATGACAATTTTTAAATGTATTAATTGTTATATTAATTTTTTTCATACTGATTTACTACATTTTTAGAAACAATTTTTTTTTACATATTTTATTTTTTAAATTACATTGTAATTACATTATACATTACATTACAAAAAATACTTTCTCAGAATGAATTACTTTAGTTTAAATACTTTGCAGATAGGCAATAGACTTTTAAGTACAGTAGTTACAGTTGTTGCAATGGGCAACACATTTTCAAACACAATGCAACATTCAGCTCAATGTGAATTTCTAGTTAAATGCAATTAGTTACTTTATGGATTACTTTTGTAACCACAGGACTGGATCCTAGATTCAGTCCTGGTACATCTCCTGTAAACAGTTGAGTAAAAGCGTTTTGGTTACAGTCGTGATTTTTAAGGAATATTATTGTATTTTAAAAGTTGACACTTAGAAACTTTTTCTCATAGAATCACCAATGTTATCCTATGGAAGGAAATTCACTTAGCAGGTAAAAACTGTTATCGTTACTTTTTCTTACTCAGTGTTGGATCCTGGATCCAGCACTGGTGCATCTCCTGTAAACAGTTGAAAAAATGCGTTTAAGTCATACAGGCGATTTTTAAGGAATATTTGTAGTTTGTGAAAATCAACACTTTGAAACTTTTTTGCTGAAAACCAGTCAATCTTAGCCTATGAAGGAAATTCAAGTTACCGGTAAGTACGGTTAAAATTACTTTTGAGGATCAGTACTGGGCTGAAAGATGCAGCACTGAGGTCTCTCCTGATAACAGGTGAGTAAATCGGAATTCGTATTTCGGCTGATTTTAGAGGAATATTTTAAAGTTCCAAAACTCCACACTTAGAAGAATTTCCAAGTGAAACCAGTCAATGTTAGCCTATGGAAGGAAATTCAAGTTACTGGTAAGTACGGTTAAAATTACTTTTCAGGAGCAGTACTGGGCTGAAAGATGCAGCACTGAGGTCTCTCCTGATAACAGGTGAGTATATCGGAATTCGGATTTCGGCTGATTTTAGAGGAATATTTGTATGTTTCAAAAATCAACACTTAGAAACTTTTTCAGCAAAAAGCAGGCAATGATATCCTATGGAAGGAAATTCAAGTTACTGGTAAGTACGGTTAAAATTACTTTTGAGGATCAGTACTGGGCTGAAAGATGCAGCACTGAGGTCTCTCCTGATAACAGGTGAGTAAATCGGAATTCGTATTTCGGCTAATTTTAGAGGAATATTTTAAAGTTCCAAAACTCCACACTTAGAAGAATTTCCAAGTGAAACCAGTCAATGTTAGCCTATGAAGGAAATTCAAGTTACCGGTAAGTACGGTTAAAATTACTTTTCAGGATCAGTACTGGGCTGAAAGATGCAGCACTGAGGTCTCTCCTGATAACAGGTGAGTAAATCGGAATTCGTATTTCGGCTGATTTTAGAGGAATATTTTAAAGTTCCAAAACTCCACACTTAGAAGAATTTCCAAATGAAACCAGTCAATGTTAGCCTATGGAAGGAAATTCAAGTTACTGGTAAGTACGGTTAAAATTACTTTTCAGGACCAGTACTGGGCTGAAAGATACAGCACTGAGGTCTCTCCTTATAACAGGTGAGTAAATCGGAATTCGTATTTCGGCTGATTTTACAGGAATATTTGTATGTTTCAAAAATCAACACTTAGAAACTTTTTCAGCAAAAAGCAGGCAATGATATCCTATGGAAGGAAATTCAAGTTACTGGTAAGTACGGTTAAAATTACTTTTGAGGATCAGTACTGGGCTGAAAGATGCAGCACTGAGGTCTCTCCTGATAACAGGTGAGTAAATCGGAATTCGTATTTCGGCTGATTTTAGAGGAATATTTTAAAGTTCCAAAACTCCACACTTAGAAGAATTTCCAAGTGAAACCAGTCAATGTTAGCCTATGAAGGAAATTCAAGTTACCGGTAAGTACGGTTAAAATTACTTTTCAGGACCAGTACTGGGCTGAAAGATGCAGCACTGAGGTCTCTCCTGATAACAGGTGAGTAAATCGGAATTCGTATTTCGGCTGATTTTAGAGGAATATTTTAATGTTCCAAAACTCCACACTTAGAAGAATTTCCAAGTGAAACCAGTCAATGTTAGCCTATGGAAGGAAATTCAAGTTACTGGTAAGTATGGTTAGAATTACTTTTCAGGACCAGTACTGGGCTGAAAGATACAGCACTGAGGTCTCTCCTGATAACAGGTGAGTAAATCGGAATTCGTATTTCGGCTGATTTTAGAGGAATATTTGCACAATGGTGAAGGGAGGGGCGGAGCCTGAGGTGACATCTGTGCAAACGCGCCCCGTTGCGCGTTTTAAGTTGGGGGATTAAGTCCCCTTGAATCCTGAGGGTCCCTAGGGGCCAACTAGCCCACCAGGAACCTCCAATATGCGCCAGGGGCTGCGTTGCAGAGACGTGTAGAGAGGCCACACCCCTTTTACACCTCTCTGCAACGCAGCTCTGTGGCGCTTTCTGGACGTACCTGTTGGGCTAGTTGGCCCCCAGGGACCCTCAGGATTGAAGAGGATTTAATTCCCCATCTTAAAACGCGCCACGGGGCCTGTTTGCACACATGTCACCTGAAGCCCCGCCCCTCCCTTCACCACTGTGCAAACGCGCCCGTGGCGCGTTTTAAGTTGGGGATTAAGTCCCCTTGAATCCTGAGGGTCCCCGGAGTCCAACTAGCCCACCATATACCTCCAAAGCGCCACAGAGCTGCGTTGCAGAGAGGTGTAAAAGGGGTGTGGCCTCTCTACACGTCTCTGTAACGCAGCCCCTGGCGCATATTGGAGGTTCCTGGTGGGCTAGTTGGCCCCAGGGACCCCCAGTATTCAAGGGGAGTCGTTCCCCCTCTGCAAACGCGCCAGGGGCGCGTTTGCAGAGTGGTGAAGGAAGGGGCGGGGCCTGCGGGCCCGAACGTTTTTTTCTTTTTTTTCTTTTTTGTCCCCTGAAGGGGGCTGTGTAGCCCCCTTCCTTTTTTCTCTTTTTGGGCCCTGGGGACCCCATCCCCCAGGGCCTTACCCTTTTTAAAATTACAAAAAAAAAAAAACGGGAAGGGGACCGCGTGGCCCCCTTCCCTGGGCCTGTATTGGCCCCGGGGACCCCATCCCCCGGGGCATGGCCTCTATATTTATTATTTTGAGGGGGCAGCGTGGCCCCCTCCTCTGGCCATTTTAAGGCCCCGGGGACCCCATCCCCGGGGCCGGCCTTTCCATTTTTCTTTTTCATTTTTTTTTCTCTTTTTTGGAGAGGGGGCCGCGTAGCCCCCTCCTGGGCCACTACTTGGCCCGGGGACCCCATCCCCGGGGCTGGCCCTCTCTGTTGGGGACTGTGGGGGTCCCCAATCCCCCACAGTCCCGCCGGCTCCCCACATCCCTTGGGAGCCGGCATTGCTGTTCCACATGGGGAGCAGCTGACATGCTGCTCACCATGTGGAAAAGCAATCGCTTTGGATACTGGAAGAGAGAGCAGGTTTCCCTGCTCTCTCTTCCAATATCCAAAGCAGTTTGCTATGGCAGGACGGGAGCCGCGAGGCTCCCGTCCTGCCATAGCAAACTACAGTGTCCCGGGGGTAGGCACCCCGGGACACTGCAGGAGCCGGCCCTGGGGGTGGTGGTCCCCAGGGCCATCAAGGGCTCCAGGAGGGGGCCGCGCGGCCCCCTCCCATTCAGTACACAGCCCCGGGGAGGTGGTGGTCCCCGGGGCTCTGGTGGTCCGTAACGGACCCCCATATTAAAATGTTTAGTGCCCCGGGGAGGTGGCGGTCCCGGGCGTGTGGGGGGCTGGAGCCCCCCACACTGGTTTAATTTTTAATTTAAAAAAGCCCCGGGAGGTGGTGGTCCCCGGGGCTGCGGGAGGCTCAGAGCCCTCCCGCACCATTTTTAAAAAAGCCCTGGGGAGTGGCGGTCCCCGGGCTTGGGGGCCCTTTGAGGCCCCCACACATTAAATTATCCCCCCACCATGCCCCCAGGACTTGGGCCACCCGAGGCCAATTAACATTTTTTTTCGGCAGGATTCGCGCACCCTGAGCGCATCCTGCCGATTTTTTTAAAAAATGCTTTTTTGCCCAGGGGTCCTTGTGGGACCCCCTGAGCAGGCCTAGGGGTTAGGGTGTTTTTACCCTGCCCCCTTTGTGCGTTTTGCGCACTTGTTTCTTTTTTTCTCGGCGGGATACGCGCACCCTAAGCGCATCCCGCCGATTTAAAAAAATAAAAATCTTTTCTGCCCAGGGGGTCCTTGTGGGACCCCCTGAGCAGACCTAGGGGTCAGGGTGTTTCTACCCTGCCCCCTTTGCGCTTTGCGCACTTGTTTCTGTCCCTCGGTTCTACCGAGGGACAAAATGGCTGCCAACACTTCTTGATTTGGAGTGTTGACAGCCAATTAGCATGCAGCTCGTGATCGGGAGGGTACGCGGATCCGACGCGCCCATAGATATATATGTGATTTTAATTGTGAATTTCTCAGGAACTACTGAACGGATTTACACCATTTTAGCAAAAGGCACCAGTCTGAACCAAGGGCTACCTCTTTGCCAAATTTGGGGTAATTCCGTTCAGCAGTTCGGGCTGTAGCTGCGACTAAAGGTTCCTATGGAAAAATGAATGGGGAAAACGCGTTTTGGGACCCCCTTTTTCTCGGCCCCCGCTTGACGTATCACCCCGAGACTTTCAGGGTAGGAGCGGACCGGAGCGCCCCAACAAGTTGGAAGCTTTCGCGAAGATTCATCAACCGACGCCAACGTTATTGCAAATAGAATGTCGCAGATTTCCTATGGATAATAGGTTGTAACTATAACTATCTACTGGCGACCGCCAGTAGATAATATATATATATATATATATATATATATATATATATATATATATATATATATATATATATTTCCATAGTTCCAATCTCCCAAATTTTCCTCCAAAAATAATCGGGCACAGACTATACGTTAGTAAGTGATTTTTTTTGCTGTTGCATGTCCGTGACGCATTTCGCTTGTCATCTGTGGCCTTGATCACATGTACGCTGCGTCACCATTACAAAGTTTTTATGTGTGTTTTTCTCTTTTTCTAACCAACCCCGATTTTATTAAATGCATAAATAAATATTTTTTCTGTTTTAATTACATCGTACTGCTTAGTGCACACTAAAACATAATATTGAATTGATTAATATCATTTGTGAAAACCTATCGACGATTTACCTATATATGTTAACATATTAATAGATATTCACACTTACACTATTTTAACTCTAAGAATTACTATATGATTTGCTACAATTAACTAGTGAACATAAATATATGGTTATTTCATTAGGCATAATGGTAAAATCATACAGCCAAAAACTATTTCACTAGTTGAAAGTCAGTGTAAGGTAAAACCACCATATTGAATAACTTAATAACATATACCAGTCCATGCCATTCCTCTCTGATTTAAAGTACTCAGTAACTTAAGTGCTTCCGTATAAAGTGCTAGTGCCATCTAAAAAATGTGCAAAAAATTCACGAAGTAGATATTGATCTTCAAATATTTACTGCATCTGCTGCTGTACCTAAAATCAATGATAGCATATTTGCATAGTTATCAATATCCTTTCTACTTCACATTAAAACCCATATTCAGTTATTGATCTTGGCTTTCAATATATACATGTTTGACATTACCCATAAGTTTTGTGTTGGACATAACATTTGATCATCATTAAATACTAAAAAATGAACTAAAAGAGTAGCTAGGTTATTATAAATAGTTGTGCAGATCTTCGCTGATATTAAGACCATTGGGGGTTTTTGAGTTGACTTCCAATATGTACCGAGTTTCTAATTGTCTTAGTAACTTCTCACAATTTCCACCTCTTCTCAAGACCGGAATGTCATCAATAACAAAATATTTGAATTGACAAATTGTTATTGTGAAATTGTTCAAAATGTTGCGCCACCGGATATGTATGATCGGAATTAACTATGGCCCTAAGGTGTTGTAATATTCCCAAATGCACTTGAAGCTTGTTACTGCCCACATACCTAAGCCCACAGGTGCACTCCAACACATACACAGCATATTCCGTTCTGCATGTGCATAATCTTTGTATTGCCACAGGTTTGGGATGGAATGATGTAACAAATTGAGTAGTGTTAGTTCCAAATCGACATGCCCTACATGTGCTACATTTAAAAAAAACTTTCCTGGCTGATAGCCAGTTGGTTTTAGTGATCACTTCTGGGCTGCTTTTAATGAGAGCATCTCTCATCGAATATTCCCTACAAAAAGTGATCGTCGGTCGTTTTGGTACTATAGGATCTAATGTGGAATCCGTCAAAATAATGGACCATTGTTTGTTTAAAATAGATCTGATGGCTCACCCTGGTTTGTTATAGGTGGTAATTAACCCCACATCTATCTTTTGAGTCCCACTTAACTGAGAAGCAACATCATTTAGTGGCTCAATCGACTCAATCTCCCCAAATAAAATCTGTTCTCTAGGTTTGTCATTGGCTTTGGTTATGACAGAATTGATCATCTGTGCTTTATAACCTCTTTCCCTAAACCTTCATTTGGCTTCTGCTTGACATTGAAACAAATCACTTTCCAAACTAGATATTCTACGCAATCGAAACATCTCCCCATAGGGGATGCTATCGATCAAGTGCTTTGGCTGGAAACTTGCTGAATGGAGTGTGGAATTACCTGCAGTGGATTTGCAGTATATTTTGGTGTTGAGTGAATCGTTGTTGACATAGATTAATAAATCAAGGAAATCGATAGCAGTGGCACTGATTTTAGCAGTAAATTCCAGATTCATATAATTCTCATTTAGATTTGTCACAAATTCTATTGCCGTCTCCTCGATCCCTTTCCAAACAACTAACACATTGTCAATAAAACGCAGCAAAGTTATAATGTGCTCTTCCCACTCTCTTTGATGTTTTGACCTGAGTACCCGCTCCTCCCACCAGCCCACGTACAAACACTCGTAGCTGGGGGAGAAGCAGGTTCCCATAGCCACACCCCTGAGCTGCTGAAAAATGTCATTGCCAAACAGAAAGAAATTGTTATTCAAGCACCAATCAATTGTGGCTAAGATCATTTTTTTGTGGTTATAGAGTTGAATTGGTCTATCTTTGAGAAAATGTTCACATGCTCTCAGTCCATCCTTATATCGAATGCTTGTATACAGAGATGTAATGCCAACAACATTAATCTATATTCATTGGACCAGGATAGATCGTTCACCATCTTGAGAAAATCTCCTATATCCCTTAAATATGAAGGTAGTTTAACCCCATATTCTTGGAGGAAGTAATCAACATTTTGGGAAATAATTTCAAAAAGGCTGTTCCAGGCTGAAATAATTGGACGTACTGGTACCGGTATTGTCCCTTTATGAATTTTCAGTATAAAATAATGTACTGGCATCACAGGAAAATCATTATTTAAAAATTGAAATATAGATATATTCACGGAAAAAACACACGTTACAGGAACGTTATAGTTAGGCTGACATTTCACTTGTACAAAACCTGTGAAATTCAGCAATTATAGTTAGCTGAGCTAACTATAACTCACGGCCCCGCAATGCACTGCTGATGATGTCACATTTACATCACTCATGAGATGGTCAGTGACATCACTGATGAGATCACTGATGACATCTCAAATGACATCACTGATAACATCTTCCAGTGACTGTGAGTGTTTCTAAAAAGTTTAAGAATGTTATATATATATATATATATATATATATATATATATATATATATATATATATATATATATATATATTACCTACTGGCGGTCGCCAGTAGGTAGTTATAGTTAGGACCTGGTTTCCATAGGAAAAGCGTTTTTTCTTTTGCCAATATCTGTGGCGCCGGTTGACGAATCTTCGCGAAATTTTCAAACCTAATGGGGTGCTCCGGTCAGCTCCTGTCGTAAAAGTTTCGGGGTGATTTGTCAAGCGGGGGCCAAGAAAAAAGGGGGGTCCCAAAACACATTTTCTCCATGTTAATTTCCATAGGAAACTTTTGACGCGGCTACAGCCTGAACTGCTGAACAGAATTACACCAAATTTGGCACAGAGGTAGCTTTTGGTCCAGAGTGCACTCCTGGCTTTAAATGGTGTAAATCTGTTCAGTAGTTCCTGAGAAATAAAAAAATATATAAATATCGATATCTGGTGACGGCGGTGGATCTGCGAACCCTCCCGATCACGAGCTTCATTTTGATTGGCTGTCAACACTCCAAAGCAAGAAGTGTTGGCAGCCATCTTGTGACTCGGTAAAAGCGAGTCACAAGAAAAAAGGGAAGAAAATGGTTAAAAAAAAAGAAGAGGGGGAAGGGTAGAAATACCCTGACCCCCTAGGCCTGGTCAGGGGGTCCCACAGGGATCCCCAGGGCCAAAAAAGGCATTTTTAAAAAAAAAAATTCGGTGGATTCGCGCTGGGTTGCGTGAATCCCGCTGATAAAATTTTAAAAAATGATGCGCAGTGTTCCGTGCTTTGTTTTAATAAGCCCCTGGGTGGGCCAGGTCCCAGGGGCAATAAGTAAAATATATGCGGGGGCCCCTGCAGCCCCGGGGACCGCGACCTCCGTGGGGCATGATTAATATTATGCAGGGGGTCATGCGTCCCCCCCAAAGCCCCAGGGACCACCACCTCCCCGGGGCATGATTAATATTATGCAGGGGGGCACGCTGCCCTGGGACCGCCACCTCCCCGGGGCTTGTATAAATTATGCGTGGGGGGCTCCTGCCCCCCACGCTGCCCCAGGGACCACCACCTCCCCAGGGCATCTGTATAATTATGTGCGGGGGGCCTCATGGGGCCCCCAAGCCCCCAGCATGTTGGAGTGTTGACAGCCAATCAAAATGAAGCTCGTGATCGGGAGGGTTCGCAGATCCACCGCCGTCACCAGATATCGATATTTTTTAATTTTTTTATTTCTCAGGAACTACTGAACAGATATACACCATTTAAAGCCAGGAGTGCACTCTGGACCAAAAGCTACCTCTGTGCCAAATTTGGTGTAATTCTGTTCAGCAGTTCAGGCTGTAGCCGCGTCAAAAGTTTCCTATGGAAATTAACATGGAGAAAACGTGTTTTGGGACCCCCCTTTTTTCTTGGCCCCCGCTTGACAAATCACCCCGAAACTTTTACGACAGGAGCTGACCGGAGCACCCCATTAGGTTTGAAAATTTCGCGAAGATTCGTCAACCGGCGCCACAGATATTGGCAAAAGAAAAAACGCTTTTCCTATGGAAACCAGGTCCTAACTATAACTACCTACTGGCGACCGCCAGTAGGTAATATATATATATATATATATAACATTCTTAAACTTTTTAGAAACACTCACAGTCACTGGAAGATGTTATCAGTGATGTCATTTGAGATGTCATCAGTGATGTCATCAGTGATGTCACTGACCATGTCATGAGTGATGTAAATGTGACATCATCAGCAGTGCATTGCGGGGCCATGAGTTATAGTTAGCTCAGCTAACTATAATTGCTGGGGGACCACCACCTCCTGGGGCATTGACTAAATTATATACGGGGGTCTGTAGCGGCCCCCCGGCCCCGGGGACCACCACCTTCCTGGGGCTTTAATTCTGTCGGAGGGGGGCCACGCGGCCCCCCTACTGGAGCCCTCCATGGCCCTGGGGACCGCCTCCCCCAGGGCCGGCTCCAGCAATGTCCCGGGGTGCCCACCCCCAGGACATTGCAGTTTGCAATGATGTCATTGCAAACACTACTTCGCTTCATGGAAGCAAGAGCAGGAAACCTGCTCTTGCTTCCATGAAGCAAAGCAGAATTACTTTTGGACAAGGGGAGCTGCATGTCAGCAGCTCCCCTTGTCCAATAGCAATGCCGGCTCCCGCAGGAGGCAGGGAGCCGGCAGGGACTGCGGGGGCATTGGGGCTCCCCCCGTGGTCCACAACATGAGGGCCGTCCCTGGGGATGGGGTCCCCAGGGCCAAAAGTGGCCCAGGGAAGGGGGGGCCACGCTGCCCCCCCATGAAAAATTTAAATTATAAAAAAAAATGTGGCAATGCCCCAGGGGATGGGGTTCCTGGGGCCAATAATGGCCTCAGGAGGGGGACGGCGTGGCACCCCCTCCTTAAAAATATATATATATCTTTTTTAAATAAAAATTGTGGCCATGCCCAGGGGAATGAGGTCCCCGGGGCCAAAATTGACCTCAGGAGGGGGGCCCCTTTTTATTTTTAGGAAATGTCACAGGCCCTGGGGGGTGGGGTCCCCAGGGCCCATAAAATATTGAGAGAAGGGGGGCCACACAGCCCCTCTGCTAACTATAAAAAAAGGGAAAAAAAGCCAGCATCTTGCTGGAGGCCCCGCCCCCTCCCTGCACCACTCTGCAAACGCACCTCCTGGCATGTTCTGGGTGGGGGATTAAGTCCCCTAGATCCTTAAGGGTCCTTAGGGGCCAACTAGCCCACCAGGTACCTCCAGTAATCCCCACACAGTGGGATTGCTGAGAGGTGGTCCGAGGCCACGCACCTTTTTACACCACTCTGCAAACACACCTCTTGGTGTACTGCTGGTGGGGCGATGGGGTCCTCTTGTGTCCTGAGGACCTCAGGACTAAAGTGGACTTCATCCCTGAGCAGCAGTGCGCTAGGAGGCGCCTTTGCAGAGTGGTGTAAAAAGGGGGTGTGGCCTCGGACCACTCTCTGCAGTCCAGCTGTGTGGGGCTTACTAGAGATAACAGGAGGGCTAGTTAGCCCCCAGGGACCCTCAGGAGGCAAGGGGACTTCATCCCCCAACCAATAGCACACTAGGAGGCGCGTTTGCAGAGTGGTAGAGAAAGCGGGCATGGCCTTTGTTCACATCTCAGCAATCCCTCTATCTGGGGCTTACTGGAGGTGTCAGGTAGGCTAGTTGGCCTTTAAGGACCCCCAGCATCGAAGGTGACTTTAATCCCCATCCAAAAGCAGGCTGGAGAGCGTGTTTGCAGACTGGAGGGCAAAGGGGGCGTGGCCTGCTTTGAGAACTTACCAATGCTGCTGTGTGGGACTTACTGGAGGTAATAGGACGTCCTTGGGGGCCAACTACCCCTCCTGTTACCTCCAGTAAGTCCCACACAGTGGTATTGCTAAGAGGTCTTAGGAGGCCACGTCCCCCTTCCTCTACCACTCTGCAAACATGCCTCCTGGCACACTACGGGTTGGGGGATGAAGTCCACTTTACTCCTGTGGGACTTTGGGGGCCAAGAAGCCCTCCTGGTACCTCCTGTAAGTCTAACGCAGCGGAATTCCTGAGCGCTGGTCGGAGGCCCAGCCCCCTTTCTGCACCACTCTGCAAATGCAACTACTACATTATAGTTATAAATTAGCATTCAAAAAACCTTTGAAATTCACTGAAAAAAGCATAGGTTTCAGGGACATTATAGTTAGTAATTAGCATTTAAAAAACCTTAGAAATTCACTGTAAAAACCATAGGTTTCAGGGAAGTTATAGTTAGTAATTAGCATTTAAAAAACCTTAGAAATTCACTGAAAAAACCATAGGTTTCAGGGACATTATAGTTAGAAACTAGCATTTAAAAACCTTAGAAATTCACTGAAAAAATCACAGGTTTCAGGGACGTTACAGTTAGAAATTAGCATTTAAAAAACCTTAGAAATTCACTGAAAAAACCACAGGTTTCAGGGACGTTATAGTTAGTTGGGCATTTTACTCGTACAAAACCAGAGAAATTCGGCCATTGTAGTTAGTTGAGCTAACTATAACTTGTGCCCCCGCAATGCACTGCTGATGACGTCACATATTACATCACTCATGACATGGTCAGTAACATCACTGATGAAATCACTGATTACATCTCAAAAATGTGGCTGAAATAAACACTTAATAACAAGCGACCCCGAGCGTGCTGGAGTCTGCCCCAAACTGTGCGAGCAGACGTGGATATGAATATATATATATATATATACACCAAGGTGTATTGAAGAATGAGTGGGTGTATGAGTGTCTGTATGGATGATTGAGTGGCTGCGTGACTGACTGTATAAGTGAGTGATTATACGTGTCTCAGTGAGTGTAGGCGTGAGTGACTAATCTGTGTGAATGTCTGTATTAGTCTGTCAGTTGATGTGTAGGTGGCTGCATGGGTTCGTAAGTAGCTACATGAGTATCTATATGCGTTATTGATTGGTTGTCTGCGTACCTGTATGGGTACCTGGGTGTCTGTGTGGGTAGGTGAGGGAGTGTGTGACTCCCTGCATTGATGTGTGAGTGGGTGATTCACTGGGCGTATGGGTTCATGAGTGCTTCTGCGAGAGGCTGTATGGGTGAGAGTGTGTGTATGCATGTGTCGGTGAGTGAATGGATGTCTCAGTGGTATATGGGTGAGTAACTGCATATGTGAAAGGCAGTATATGTGAGTGTAAAAAGACAAACAGGGGAAAGAAACTGATTCAAGAAACAAGAGTTCGATGCTCATAGTAAAGTCTCTCAATATGGATTCATAATCAAACATATCTTTACATGTGTAAGTCTCTTCCTTTCATTTTGTTCTTATCTTTTCAGGCATAAACCAATGCTACACAATCTAGGACTGAAGATCTGCAAAAAAGACTTTGAACATGGAAACAAGAATAGGACAGTAGTCACTCCTTGTAAAAATTGAAGCATGGGTACCCTGATGTAGTAGGGTTTAGTTGCTGTTGGTAAAATGTCTTTCTTTACATGTTTTTGCAGGAGATGATAACAATTCTAAGACTGAGCAGGAAGAAGTTGCAGCTAGTAATACCCATAATTGAAGAATGGCTCATCCAGCCATGCAACATGATGAGCAGGGAAAAACTGAAGATTCCGGTAAGTATTTGTATTTTTTTCTGTAAAAAATATGACTCACAAATGTCTTATCTTATCAGAATCAGAGGTAAAGGCAGGCTTCCAAGCATGCTATTTATGTGTGCTCTCAGGAGCCCGTAGTGCATCCAGTGTGACTTTCTTTGAGAGGGCCGATGCGGAAAGCAAGGAGCCCTGTACCACATCCTCCGTGTCTGCCCTCCTGCTCTGGGGGCCATGCTGTTTGCGCCACTCACCTGAAAATCAGAACATGCAGCAGCAGCCATCACAGGGTCTCAGAATTCACATAAGTTTGGAACCAGAGATTGTGAGATTAGATTAGCAGAGCTGAGGAACACATAAAATGTAAACCTTTGGCTGTTTTGGATGGCCTGGATCCATTGTTAGCCATGATGTTTGTGTGCTGAAGACGGCTTCAGGCTGTCCTAGCATTCATCCATGGGGAAAGTGCTGGTGCTCCCCCCGTGAGCCCTGTACCACATGCCCCCAGCAGTGATGGCAGCAGAAGATCTTCTGCTGCCATCCCTGAGCCCTCCCCCAGCGATCTGATGATGTCAGCACACACACGGTGTGCCAAATTAATTAAAACACGCCGGGAGCATGCTGAAAGCCATTTGCTTCCAGCGTGGTCCAGGAGGAGGTGAGGTTTTCCTCTTTGCAGGTATCGGGGAGGGGAGAGAGTTTTCCTTTCCCCTATGTCTCTCTGCAGTGTATTCCTGCTGCAGGATCGCAGGTGGGGCCACGATCGTGAGGCAGGAATGCACCCACTAGCCACCAGGACTTTTTATTTCATTGTAGGTAGCGGGCCATTGGGCAAGGGTCGCTCCCCATTATTGGGGCATTATTTTGGCTGTTTCTACTCCCCTGAGGGCAGATCGGCCATATTTTTAAACCAATCTGCCCCCAAATGGGCATACAACCACTAGATACCTGGGATAATTATTTAAGATGTTGGGGAGTGGCCCCTTGGAGAAGGGTCACTTCTCATTATTGGGGCAGATCTGCCATATTTTTGGCTGATCTGCCCCCAAGGGAGGAAGAAAACCACTAGACACCAGGGAAGCAGCCCCTTGGGCAACCATCCCTCTCCATTATTGGGGAAGTATTTTGGTGGTTCAATATTTATAGGTCAAAAAACTAGGCACCAGGGATTATTCTATTTAGATGTCGGGGAGCGGCCCCTTGGGCAAGGGCTACTCCCCATTATTGGGAAAATGTTTTGGCAATTTTCTACCCCTCCTTGGTGAAGATCAGCCATTTTTTAGTCTGATCTGTACCCTAGGGGGGCAGAAAACCACTAGACACCAAGGAATAAGTTTCTGTGTGTGTGAACTGGAGATTGAGTGACGGTCTGCGTGTATTAGTGTTTGGCTGGCTGTGTGTGTCTGGCATTTGGCTGGTGGTGTGTGTGGACTGGCATTTGGCTGATGGTGTGTTTAAACTGGAAATTGTGCTGGTGGTGTGTGTGGACTGGCTTCTGGATGGTCATGTATGTGGCTGCCATTCGGATGGTGGTGTGTGTGAACTGGTGTTTGGCTGGGGTAAGGGTCACTCTCCTTTATGATATCAATTTCTTGCCTTTCCTTTGTGCCCCCCCTTATGGCAGATTCGACATTTGTGATGCTGATCTTCCCTCAGGGGCAGAATTCATAGTGCTTTAAAATGTTAGCTGTTTTATTTCTTGTCATCATTTGCATTTGTGATCTTAATGTTTTATTTCTCCTTTGTATTCTAGTAAAAAGCTTTTGATTTCCTTGGTGACCACTCCTACTTGCAATTTAGGCACTGGTAGATCTGCAGTTAGTGTAGTTGCATGTGTTAGGTAACAAAACATTTTTTTGTACTGTTGACTTCAAATGAGTATTATTGCCTTGCATGAATGTGTTTTTTTAAATAGTGTAATAATTGCAGCATATTTAGCTTCTGTTTTATTGTGTGTCAGATTCTGTTTGAATGTGGGCTAGATGTGTATTTTGTTGTCTTGTGTGGAATTTTCTTTTGTTTTTCCTTTCTACTGAGATATCATTGGTCCTTGCTGTGTCTGTTCAGGTGATCCTAAATCTAGCTGTCTGTGGCAAGTGAGAGGTATATTGTGGAGTATAAAGTTAATTGTGTGGTTTGTATTGATAGTTTATTTCTAGATCATTGTATGTCAACAGTTATATTTATGTTTGGTACAGCCACAGTTTGTTGAGTTTAAATTTGACACAGTGTTGTTTATTGCTGTGTTGTTGTGTTTCATTAGTAAGCATTATGGCTGCCTGTAGGCTGACAGCCCAGCAGGTTGGCGGTTTGCTTTTTGAATCTGCCTCTAAACATGGCTCTGGGGCTTATTCTGCTTCTGAGGCAAAGGATCAAGTTGAAGATTCTGGCAGTCAATTTCTGTCCAAGAGGAATCATCTGATGATGAATCCACATTTAGTGCTGATGAAGTGCCACTTTTAGAGGAGGACATGTCACTAGTACAGCAAGAGCAAGTTGGACTGCAGCCAGGGGCTGGAATTCTTCCCATTGGAAGTGCTGAACCCTGGGTTGCTCCTAATATGGTGCCGCCTGTTTTGTCTGGCTTTAGTGTTGTTGCAGGGTGGAGAGTCAATACAGAGAACGTTTTGCTTATCAATTTTCTCAAACTGTTTATTGATGATGTGTTTTCGATGATATCGTTGAGCAGACTAATTTGTTTGCAGAACGGGTTTTGAGGAACAACAGTGGAACACATAAGACCCACTCTAGAGCTATCAGGTGGGTCTTATGTGTTCCAATGAGATTAAGCAGCTATGGAGTTTAACTTTGCTGATGGAGTTGATAAGGAGGCCATCACTTTCTTCATATTGGTCTACTAGCCCCTTGATAATAACTGCTATATTTCCAGCAACTATGAGTTGAGACAGGTATTTGCTTCTAGAGCAGATGTTGCATTTTGTGGATAATGCTACAGCGTTGCCACAAGATCATCCTGCTTGTGGCCGTCTCTTCAAGATTCAGCCTCTGCTTGATCATTTTGTAGATCTCTTTTTAGAGACTTATGTTCCAGGGAAACAAATAGCTGTGGATGTGTCTTTGGTCCTGCTCAAGGGCCAATTGGTTTTTAGGCAGTACATTCCTAGCAAGAAGGCACGTAATAGAATTAAAGATGCATATGCTGTCTGAGAGTAGCACTGGATATGTATATAATATCAAGGCGTACACTGGTGGGGATTCATCTATTGACCCCCCTGGTTGTCCGTCCACTTTTGGAGTCAGTGAGAAAATTGTGTGGGAACTTGGTAGATGACTTTTTAACAAAGGTCACCATTTATTCATAGATAACTTTTACACGGGCGTACAATTGTTCAAGGAATTGTTCAGAGTGGACACTGTTACATGTGGCACAATCCACTCTTACTGTACAGGTTACCCTAAAGAGCTTGCATGTAAAAACTTTCAGAAGGGACAGGCCAGTGACTTGCATAGTGATGAACATCTACCTGTGACATTTTCAGACAGGAGAGATGGCCACATGCTGACAACCCTTCATGATGAAAGTACTTCACCTGTGACTGTTTGGGTTCAGGTTGCCAAGTCCGCAAACCTGTGTGCATTTTAGACTACAATAAGCACATGGGTGGTGTAGATAGAGTAGATCAGAGGTTGGTCATACATTTGGTATAAGAAGTTGGCTGCCCATTTGTTTCATTTGGCAACCATCAATGACTTTGTTGTATTCAAGGATTGTTCTCCAAATTCAAAGATGACTTTTGTTCAGTTTCGGCAGCCTGTAATACGCAGCCTTGTTGTAGTGGAGCAGGCAAGTGTTCCCTGAGTTGGAATATTGGAGGATGTGGCTGGATTGAAAGATCGCCACTTTTCTGATACATTCCTCCCACACACAAAAAAACTTTCCCTGTAGGAGATGTAGAGTCTGTGTCCAACAAGGCATGCGAAAGTAGAGTTGTATGTACTGTCCCGAGTGTCCTTCTAATCCTGGGTTATGTGTGCCTGCATGTTTTAAATCATACCACATGTAACTCAAGTATTGGGAGCAACCATGAGAGTAAAGGTGAACTGACTGGTCTGTATCATTTTATATTTTTATTTAGTTTCACGGTTGGTGGTTGTTGGATGTATTTAGTTAGACCTGTTGTATTTGTAGTCGTACTTGGTTTTTCATCTCCTTGGTTTGTGTTTTCCTGTTTGTTAAAAAAATGTGACGGCAGTGTGTGTAGACAGGCGCTTGGCAGGCGGTGTGTGTGGACTGGGGCTTGGCAGGCAGTCTGTGTGGACTGGAGCTTGGCTGACGGTGTGTATAGACTGGCATTTGGCTAGCGGTGTGTATAGGCTGGCGCTTGCCTAGAGGTGTACATGGACTGGTGCTTAGCTGGTGATGTGCATGGACTGATGTTTGGCTGGCAGTGTGTGTGGGCTGTAGTTTGGCTGCCAGTGGTTGGACCCAGCCATATGCAATTCAGTTTTGACCCTGCTTTTCATGGGAACAGTCAGCCTGAACTGCCAAGCCAGGTCTTCCCTGAGCCGGCACACAAGCAACTCAAGACTGGTTTCGCCCTAGTTATAGGCTCATCAGCTGGGTATAGCTTAGTTCCAATAACACCGTGAGCATGGGAGCCACTTCTGGGCATACCTGTGCCTCTTAGGGCAGTACATGTAACACACAAAAGGTGATGGGAGGATGCCTGCATTAAGTCTGACCACTAGAAGCGCAGAGATTGATTTGATGTTCAGTTGCACTCATGTACTGGCCTCACACTTTTAACTTCAAAGAACATGCTCTATAACCCCTCTTGAGCCTAGTCACAAAGTGATCCATCTAGATCGGTGCTACAGAAGCTAATATTGTGGGGACTAGAGATTTGCCATTCAGAGACCCACAATGTGTAATTCTTTCCCTCACAAGGTCTACTGCTTTGCTCAAATCAAGACTTTTTGCAAGGCTTTTTCTTGTCCTGAGTCTTTCCTACATGGTTCTTCTGCTGATGTGTATGGCTTATTTGTACGTAGTTGATTGAGTGTATAGAAATATGTGTTATTATTGTCACAAAAACATAATAGGACCTATTCACGAAGGGAATCTGAAATATGCAAATTAGTACACCTCCACGGCTCTTTCATATACTCTTACATGCATTTGGGAATTCACCCCAAGACATCCAAATTGGGAGCAAAGAGGTATTATTCAGGGAATATTTAGAGACAATTAGTGAAATGTACCCTCTTTACACTTTTACTAATAGGGAATTGTCCATTTTGGATCCTATTCCCAAACGCATTTATGAGTAATGAGTAAATTCCTCCGCCCCTTATGTAGTGGTACCTTATCTGTTTCTCAGTGTGGTGGTATACATCCCATTTCACTATGTTCTGATATTTCTCTCTGCTCCTCTATGTTCCACTGTCCTGCTCTGCTTCAGAACACCCTGTTCTCTGTTTACAGTGATTTCTACTCAAAATCTTGTATATTCTGCTATACATTATCTCACTATTCTATTGCCTCTCTCAACCTTCACTACGCTGGAATCCTCTTCACCTTTATAATATGTTGTCCATCATTTCTTTCTTATATTATTTCCTCAACAGTGTAATTGTAGATATACTTCTCAATAGTATCTTATCAACCTGTCCCACCACAGTGAGGTATGCAACCGATTCACCCAATACCTCTACTTTGACTGCGTATATAAACTCTGTCATCTGATCAAGCAACTACCTCTTGCTTTTCTATTCCCTCAACCAAGTTCCCATCACACGCTACCCTTCCATCATACAAATTAGTTCGTTCAAAGCTAATCTCTTCTCTCCATCTTAAAAAGTTTACCACTACCTAAAATTAAATCTGTCGTGTCTTGAGCACCATTTTATTATCAGTTTTTTCCCCTGGAGGATTTGCACCTCGAATTCCTGCAGATAAAAGTGACGCACCGGCAGCGCAATGGACTTATAAATGAGGTCCAAAGTTTCCTGCTAATTTCCACTGCCTAGAAGTCCTCCATTTGTTATTGAAAATCTTAGAATCTGTGGCATTGAGATGAATCCTTATCAGGTCTTATGCGGTTTGTAATACCCTTAAGTCCACTTTCTGCATTCAGTAGTAGTCAGTAGTCAAAAGGTACTTTATTCAGCAACTAAAAGCCATAAAAGCAGACATTTAAAAAAAAGACATTTCATCAGGCTACATTCAATTAATAAAACCTAAATCACATAAATAAATAAAGTAAAAACAGCTTTGCAAATTAATAAAAGCGGCCAGCGTTATTGTTTCCAGGATCAAGTTTTAAATCGCAGGGGATACATTATATAAAGTGCAACAGTGCTAAGCAAAAGACCAAATGCTATAAGCAATATAACATAAAGTGCATATACTGACGCATGGTAAACCTTGAGCACAAACCGAAAAAAGCAAGCTGGCTACTGCAAGGACAACTTTTTCCTGTGTATGATGGCCCCTATTAAGAAACTCGCTACCCCAAAGCAGACCATGGGAGAAGATAACATTTGAAGATATAGTAGTGCAGGCCTGACTTGGGCAAATTGACATTCTCTGAGCAGCGGAAGTATAAACCTTCTACGCAAGGGATCATAGTAATCACAAAATAAGATGAAATGTAGGGTATCTTGCTCTGAGAAATTGTCACATGGGCAGGGTTTTACTGTGCCAGGTTTCACATATCCTTGAGGAAACGCAAGTAACCAGGGGACCAAATTCAGGTGAAATCTAGTCAGCACAAAGCGATGATACGCTTTGCTAACGAGGAGTAGGTACGGTTGTACCTGTTGGCTCAGACTCAGTGTGACAAACCTTCTAACGGTGGGCTTGGCTAACTCCTTCTCTTCCCTGAACCCTGCCGTTTATCCAGGAACTGCTGTTTGATGTTTCTAATAGCTACTTGGCCCAACGGCCCGGGGCTCAGTTACAGGGTGGGGCAGCCGAGCCATTTTGTCTGTTCCATTATATATTTTAACCAGGGAATGTGTAAAGCCCCCTCAAGCGCTGTACAGTCCGTAATTATAAGTTAATTTAAATTAGGGGTGGGACAGGCCCAGATTCTCAGCCAATGCAGCAAAGGAGCTACCGCTATCAGATCCGGGATATACCCCACCCCCAGTTCCTCGTGTAAAATAAATGCCGGAATAGCGGGTGGGACTGCAAGGAGCTTACGCATACATTTGTTCTCGGCCCCCTGAATATCCTTCACATCCTTGTAGCCCCAGACATCACACCCATATGAGGCCATGGGAATACATTTTTCTTTGTAGATCTTCAGCAGGGCAGGGAGAGGTTTTGACCCCAATCTTTTTGCGAAGTCCAGTGTAGCCCCCATCGCTCTGGCTAAAACATTCTTTTTATGTGTTTTTTGTGCACACCAAGACCCTCGTTCATCGAATAGTACCCCTACATATGGAAAAGTGGGCACTTTAGTTAACTCAGTCCCCTTACAAAAAAACTTTGTCTTGGCAGCCTTTCTGGAGCCTATAGACATAGTGTGTGATTTAGTAAAATTTGTGGTCATATCTAGTGAGTCCATAAAAGCTAAAGTTGTTGGAGGCTCACAGCGGTTCTAGCAAGTAGGACCGCGTCATCTGCATACAG
The DNA here is from genome assembly GCA_963921515.1 of Calotriton arnoldi. Taxonomy (NCBI): domain Eukaryota; kingdom Metazoa; phylum Chordata; class Amphibia; order Caudata; family Salamandridae; genus Calotriton; species Calotriton arnoldi. Next base: position 1,176,510 of record CAWUFW010001896.1, read on the forward strand.
GAGTGCCGGGATCATCTTGGTACCAGCCCTGGGGATGTCTTTGCAGCTTGATATTAAAAAGTCCTCTAGCTTGTTGATATAAAGCGTAAACAGCAGGGGGGCCAAGATGCACCCCTGTCGGACCCCTCTCTTGACTGCCCAGGTATCTGTCAAACCACCATCTCCATTATATCTAACCGTGGCCATAGTGTTTACATGGGCAGTGTGTAAAAAAGCCACCAACTCTATATCTAAACCCATATCTCATAAAATCAACCATAATTTAGACCTGTTTACACAATCAAAAGCTGATGTTAAATCCATAAAAGCCAAGTGTAAAATTCCCTTCTTGGCAATAGTGTACTTCCCAATCACTAGATGCAGGTTAAGGCATTGATCCAGCGTACATTTGCCCTGCCTAAAACCGTACTGTAAATCAGAGATAACATTAAGATGATCAAGCCGCGCTGTTAGACGATCCAATATCACTTTCCCCATAATTTTAGCAGCAGAATCTAAAAGCGAGATCGGTCTATAACAGGCGGGGTCATCCCGTGCACCCTTTTTAAAAATGGGGATGATAACAGCCATTGCCCATGAAGGGGGAAAACCACAAGCACAGGCTGTGTTAAAAACATGAGCTAATATCTTTGCCCAGACGTTGGGGTCGGCCTTATATAGATCTGCAGGTACCCTGTCTGGACCGGGAGCCTTGCCGCTGGATGTCGAGTTGATGGCTTTATGGACCTCATCCATGCTAAAGTGAAGGGGAGTGCTAGCCAAACCAATCGCCATTTGTCCCTCAGGCTCTTCTAAATAGGTACCGCTATAGATATTTCCAAAGTGCTGTACCCAGTGCTCGGCAGGAATTATACAGTCTATGTTAGAGTTTTGCATGTCGGAGAAGAAAGTGCAGTTAACTACGGACCAGAATATGGAAGACACTTGCTTGACCGAGGGCCTCCCAAGCCTGTTCTCTTATCATCTTCTTCCTCTCCAGAACTGCTGATTTATAAGCCTTCCTACAACTCCTGACTGCTGCTTCATCCCTCGGGTTATGCTTGAGAGCCTGCAATAGCTCCCTGTGGGCCGCAGAACAGGTGCTGTCAAACCACCTCTTGATCTTCGGGTATCTTACCCTGCTCTCAGTGGTTAAGTTGGATGCTATCTGCTTAGTTATTTTGTCAAAAGCCTCTAGGATAAGCTCTATCATTCGTGGTAGGGACCATACATGCTTGGATCTCTGTGGCACAAACAGCATACAGGTTATCTAGGAAACTTTCCGGGGTAATCCTTTCCCACTTCAGCCTGCGTGCTTGATCTTTGGTACTAATATTTGTTCTGGAGATGTTGCTAACCGCCACCCCTTTTAGAGCGTCAGAATAAAACAGCTCAAGCGTAAGCGGGGTATGGTCGCTATGGCAGTTCCAAGAGACTCTCAGATTCTCCACAGCCGAAACTAATGGTGCGGAGAGCATGATGTAGTCAATGATACTAGGGCTGCCACTTCCTGCATAGGTAGGGACCAAAGCAGACACATCTGTTTGCTGTAGGCAATGTAGATTATAGGCTGAGAGGAAACCTTCTATAAAATGCCTGAAGGTGTGTGCTCAAAGTGGTTTGTCAATGGTAAAGAATCCCCGTGCTCCATCGTGGAAATACAATTAAGACAGCATTGATGAGTGTTAAAGTCCCCTAGAATTAGCAAATCATGATAAAGCTTGCTTCCCTTCCCCATAGTGTTCCAGAAATTCCTCTAAGGCTAGAAGATGTTCTATCTAAAGTGACTTCTAGAAAAGGAATTATAAAAATTAACAACTTGCAGGGTAGGAAGATTCATGAATGACAATTCTACTGCTAGCACGTGGGGTGATCGGCATTCTATCATTTTAGTTTTGCAGGAGAGTTTGAGTGAAAACATTCAAAGAAGACTCCCCTTGCTCTTCCCATGTTCGAAGGAGTTGCATATTTACAGGATGAAATAAAACCATCCAGAAAAAGCTGTCGCTGGGCTCCCAGGTTTCTTGTAATGCGATAATATGGTGCATTAAAAGAAAATAGTTTTCTCTCAAACATGATTCATGATATCCCAGCAGAAGGTTTTTCACAGGGTAAAATCACCTTAGAACACACCACATTTCCTGAAATTAGTATGGTACCATCAACAAATGAATTCTAATGTAACTAAAGTCTGTTATCACCCTTTATAGTTCTCCTTTTGGTAACCCTCAAAATCTTTGATTCACTACAATGCATTTCAATGGGGTACTATCATGTATATTGGTCTCAAGATGGCTGCCAGCAATTCCAGGATGAAGTGCTGACAGCCAATCAGATCTCACAATGACATGTGTGGTTAGGCTCTGCCCAGATATATATGTGATTTTACTTTTGATTTTCTCAGGAACTACTGAACGGATTTACACCATTTAAGCAAAAGGCACGACACTGAACCAAGGGCTACCTCTTTGCCAAATTTGGTGTAATTCCGTTCAGCAGTTCGGGCTGTAGCTGCGACTAAAGGTTCCTATGGAAAAATGAATGGGGAAAACACGTTTTGGGACCCCCCTTTTTTCATGAAAATATTCCCAGGATGTATTGCCCCTTTTTGACCTAAGGCTGGCTATATTCCACAAGAGTACCTTCATACAGGGGACACCAGAGGTAACGAATGTGGAAGGAGAGTTAGAGGGGTTGTCAAACGTTAGTTCAGGAATAGATACTGGTGGGGTTAGGTTGTTAATAACCTTGGATGGCAGTTTGTTGCCCTGCATCTTTTCATCCACCGGCTTTAGTTAATCGTTTTCGTCAAGGTCCTGTAGACTGGCCAAGGGCTGGAAGCGATTGGTCGTAGGTAAAATCATGTCTACATTTCTGATTTGAGCAGGCTTAACCGGTTTAAAGGGCAACGACCATTGAAGATTAACTGAGGGCTGCTTAGGGGGATAAAAAGACTGTAGTTATAGTGCTGTTCCTATAATGACATCCCACTAACGCTTTAGCCTGCGCAGGGTGCTTGAAGTTAACAATTACGCAGTCCCCCTCTACATTTTTCCTAGTCCTACGGCCAATCCATCCCACTCTTCTGGCCATAATAATGTCAGAAGATATGTTTGAGCCATCTACCACTTTGTTGTTACACCAGTGAATAGCCTTATGAATAAGCTCTAGGGAAATTTCCTTTAGACCTTGTGATAGTGGAGGAACCCCCTTTAAAACGGCGACTAAGGGAGCAGATTCAGGGGCAAGTCAAGGATGCATTGGTTTTCAGCCTTAGACATTATAGGTTGGGGCAAGGTGCATATAGGTAATGGGCCTTCTTTAGATGTTCGTGGCCTGACCATTTGACCCACCTGGGCTGCAGAGGTCGTCTCTCCAGTTGTGCAATCGTTTTTAGATCTACAGGGCAATTCCTCACCCGCTAGGTCTTGCACACATCTCGCCTGAGGAACATGGTTCGTATTATTGGGCACCAAACATGGCGCCCCCCCCAACCACTGGCTCTGGCCCTATGTAACAATTGTTGCACATGGGAACAAAAGAATTAAGTCTTGTCTCAATCGCTTCCAACTTTAGTGTTATAGGTGCTAAAATATCTTTAGTCATTGACTCCAGTCTTACGAAAAGGGTGTCCAACAGCAGTTCAAGGTTGGGCCTGGCTGGTAGTAGAGATTTTGGCCATGGAGACTTCCTCGTGACTCTATTACAACCAGTTTGCTTCCTCTTAGTAGGGGGACAGTCCAAAATTAAATCGTCTCCTGCTGGTGGTTTATCAGTTGAGATACATATGGGAATGGCCAACTCAACAGGGGGTCCTCCTTTGGTGCGGGCATGGATACAGGAGGGCTTAAAAACCCCGCTTTTTCCCCTTGCGACCCCGACGCCTCTCCATTATTGGCCACAACAGAACCCTGGGCAAATTTCTCTGTCTCCATAGAGAGCCTTCTCTCAGTCAGTGCTATATCTTTCGTTATGACATTTGCCACTCTGGTCAAAAGAGAATCAATGGTCGCTACTGTATTGCTTCCTGGAGGCCCCCCTTGGCCAGCAGTCATTTTCCTTTTGCCCATTTTTGCGTGAGCTGGGGTCACTGAGCTTGTGTGTGCCACAGCACAGACCTCTTGGGAGGTCAGGGGGAATGGGTAGCACACTCCCTAATCTAAGTTCTTAAAGGAGCTTAATGGCAGGATACCAGAAAATTCAATCATAAAATAAAAAAATAAAAACAAAGTACCTTATTCATGACCTTAGTAGTAAAAATTGAAGAAGCCGTATCCTGGTGATCCCCAAAACCTATGGGTTCCAAACTGAAACCAAGGGACCTGGCCCAGCCCAGCCTCTTTCGGTCACAGTGCGTTCGCGCGCGTCCCGCGCTGCGGGAGCCCGAGCAGCTTATGTGCGCCTACTGGCGCGGACCTGGCGACGTTGGCGGCTCTAGCCGCGAAGCAGTATGGGGAATGGAGTCCCCAGCCGGGCAGCAACACCGGCAAAAGTGGCTTGTGCGATGAAGGGCTCCCGTGCAGCGGGATACCCGAGCAGCTTATGTACGCCTCCTGGCGCGGACCTGGCAAAGTTGGCGGCTCCAGCCGTAAAGCAGTATGGGAGATGGAGTCCCTGGCCGGGCAGCAGCACCTGCAAAAGTGGCTTGTGCGATGAAGGGCTCCCATGCTGCAGGATCCCCAAGCAGCTTATATGTCCCTCCTGGCACGGACTTGGTGACGTATCTGTCGTATGTGTCGCAAGCATGACGCAACTCCAGCAATGCACGGGGTAGGCCTATTCCCATTGCACTTCATAAATAAGGCCCTGGATATTTATGATTTCTTTCTCCCTAAATGTGCAATTCTGTGACTGTTGACTGTTTGTCTCTTCCTATTATTACTTGTGAGGGCGCAAAAAGATCCAAGCCTTCTTACAGCCTATTTAATATTCATATGCAATTTCTAAACATTTTATGGCATCAGAGAGCGGACTTCCACTGAGATAGCCATTTAAATTGGCTTGTTAGCACATAGTCCTGACAACGCACATGCCTACCTACAGCATATAGAACATGGGAATATGTTCTGACTTTAAAACCTTAATCCATAAAACCAAATCTCTAAGATCCCTATAACTGCCTTAACCCATTTCTCATCAGCCAGAACATTTGCCTGAGAAAAAATCAGCTAATATTAGACTTACCGTTAATGGAGAACTTTCTTCTGAGCCTTTCACTCATTTTCACATGAAGCTAACACCTACAATCTGAAATGTGTTAGAATTGTGAAAACTCCTCCCTGATTTTATTCCAAACCCTCATTACCCCAAAATTTGATCGAAGTTGTACTATCCTAGAAGATGCTAGCAATATAGCAGCACGTTGGTCAGAAATCGCTAAGTTTTCCAAAAGCTGACATCCAGACTATTGAATGTCAACAGATGAAAGTACATTGCACCCATTGTCAGTTCCTCTCACTAGCTTCACATAGAGGTGTCAATTAAAAATGCTTGCCTTGTTTCACAGAGCTGTTCCAGGTACCACCCGTCGTTATGTGTTTTTAAGTCATAAGCTATTTTAAATTAGTGATATTTGTTGCGCAGTATCTTTGCGAAATTCTGTGGCATTTCATGGTATTTCGTGGAAGTACAGCAGTACATAGTGATGGCGAGTCCTTCGGTGATTGGCTAATGCCTTTAAAAAAGTTAAAGGCAGCCATGTTGTATTTAGGTACAGTTTAGCTGTGTTCTGTGTTACGCCTTCAGATCCTGGTAAGTATTAGGTTTGATATTTTTCCCCTACCTAATACCACTTTAGTAAAGTGATAATAGGTAAGGAAAAGTATTTATAAGTTTCTATATTTTTGTTAACTGTGATGCTGCCTTGGGAGTAACATGGTACCAAAAATAAATAAAAAGAATAAATAAATATGTAAAAAAATTGAAAAATACACTTTAATACACTATATTTTACAAATATAATGTATTAAAGAGTTTTTTCAATTTTTAACATATGTAAATATGCACAAAAAAGGACTATGGACTAGCAGAGTAATACCTACAGATTACAGCACTACTTAAAAAAATGCTCTATTCTCGCTAGACAACTATAAAAATATATAGAAATTATAAATACATTTCTCTACCTATTATCATTTTAAGAAAGTGGTCATAGGTAGTAAACATCAGTGAAATATCTAAGAACCTAACATAAAATGTAGTACAACACAGAACGCAGCCAAACTGGGATAATAACTACAGGCCACCTTTTACCTTTGATGAATACAGCCATTACCAAATCCCATATTGATTTCTCATCCGCATGTAAAATAGTATACTGCGAACTTACCATGGTATACTGTGCCACAGTATATTAATACGCTTTTAAAAACGTATAACTTTAACACTTCTTACACTATTCATACATACTACCAAAAAGTATCATTTACACCTCATAATGTAACTTCCTTCCATATTACATCTACATTCATTCACACACTTTCATGCACGTCTGTTTCAATTAACACACTCCACCACTTAACTCTATGCCACTCCACTCTTTGCCACTCCATTCTATGCAATTACACTCTACACCACTCCACTCTACATCACTCAAGTATATGCCACTAGACTCCATGCAAACCCACTGTATGCCACTCCACTCTACCCCACTCTACTCTACTCTAGTCCACATAACCACGCCATGTTATAAAACTCTATGCCACTCCATTCTTTACACTCCAGTCGATGTCACTCCACTGTATGCCCATCCACTCTACACTACTACATTGTAGACTATTTCACTGTACACAGCTCCACTCTACAACACTAAACTCTACACTGCTGTACTCTATGCCACTCCACTGTACGCCACTTCACTGTACATCTCTGCACAGTATGCTATTCCACTGTACACCTCTCTACTCTACACCACTCCAGTGTATGCCACTGCACTATACGCCACTCCACTCTACAACAATCCAGGGTACACTATTACACGGCACAACACTACATTCTATGCCACTCCACTGTACGTCACTACACTCTATGCTATACCACTGTACAACACTGCACTCTGCGCCACTGTGCTCTACACCACTCTACTATATGACACTCTACTCTATGTCACTAAACTGTATGACACTAAACTCAACGTTATTGTACTGTACACCACTCCACTGTCTGCTACTCCACTATATGCCACTCTACTCTATGCCTTTCTACGCCACTACACTCTATGCTATTACACTGTAGGTCACTGCATTCTACAACACGCCACTCTATGCCACTCCACAGTATGCTATCACACTGTACACCACTAAAGTCTACCCCACTACACTAAACCCCGCTTCACTCTACAACACTCTACTCTGCGGTACTCCACTCTACAACACTCCACTCTACGCCACTCCATTGTATGCCACTCCCCTCTACGCCACTCGAGTCTACGCTGTTCCACCATACGCCACTACACTCTACTTCACTCAACTCTTTGATGCTCCAATGTACACTACTCCACTGCACACCACTGCACTCTATGCTATTCCACTGTACACCACTTCACTCTACTACACTACACTCTACCCCACTCCAGTGTACGCTGTTCCACTGTATGCCACTCCACTGTATGCCACTGGACTCTACGCCACTTCATTCTATGCTATTCAACATTATTCCACCACACTGTACCTCACTCCACTCTATACTAGCCCACTCCACACAACTCCACTATAAGGTAATCCACTCTATGCCACTCCACTCTATGCCACTCCACCCTTTGCCACTCCACTCTGTGCTGCTCCACTGTATAACAGTCCACTTTACCACACTTCACTCTATACCACTGCACAGTACACCACTCCACTGTACACTATTCCACTGTATGCCACTCCAGTGTTCGACCCTCCAGTCTATGCCACTCCACTATATGCCACTAAACAATATGCCAATCCACTCTACGCTATCTCACTGTATGCAACTCCACTGTAATACACTTCACTTTTACACACATCTAACACATTTATGCACCACCTTCACATTATTATAAGTAGCACATCACCATACACACTGTTTCAACTCGTTAAACACACAATAATAACTATAACTCGCCACTCTACATTGCACTGTGTCCTAACAAATGGGGGACCTCATTTACTAGGCCATTGTGCCACCGGTGCATCACTTTTTTGACTCACCTGCGGCACAGTGTGCCTGCGCATATTTACAAGGCCACGTAATGTCACCATGCATAACTTTTCATGGCCTTGTAAATATGGGCTCCTTTCACGCATTACTCTGCGTGAAAGGGGCGTTCCATGGGTGTTGCTGTGGGTGTTCCCACGCAACATCCATGGAACCTGACACGTTCCCAGATTTACAAAGTTTTGTAAAGCTGGGAATGCGTCAGAGTCCTATGCCTCCCAGGGGTGGCGTTGGAATGGCACAACGAGGAGAAACACCTTTATTTCTCCTCGTTTTTTCCTCTTACTGTGCGTGCTGCATTTTGCAAATGAGGCCCGATGTGATTTGAGATGATGTAGGTATTGTTATTAATGCTATGATTTCATATGGTACAAGTGATGTAATATGAAGGAGGAAAAGCAGTGCATGGAGAAGGAGCGAGGAATTATAGTTATTTTTGTGGGTTTAGCAAGCTGACAACAGCGTGTATGGAGGTTTGCTACTTATAATAATGTGAATGTGGTGCATAAATTATAAATGCAAGGTAAATCTGTAATTTTAGAATTTATAATGTTTGTGTAGATTTACTTTGCTTTGTATAGAAATAAAGAATAAAGTTATAGTCATTCAAAGGTGGTGTGTAAATTATACATTTAAGGTATAACTATAATTTTATAATTTCTAATGTTTGCGTAGTTTGTTTGTTTTGTATAGAAAGAATCAATAAAGTTTTTAAAATATAACTAAGGTTTAACTTTTGTTTTTTCATTGAATATGTATATATCTACATATATATAAGATAGATAGATAGATAGACAGACAGAGAGATAGATAGATAGATAGATAGATAGACAGACAGATAGATAGATAGATAGATAGATAGATAGATAGATAGATGTACATTCTCTGTAGCTTGGATATGAGACACACACAAACACACACACATACAATCTGCAACTTGGATATGAAACATATTAAAGTAACATTTAGGAAGAAAAAGGAGCCTTCTATCGAAAAGTGCAGCTGCAGTATGTTGCTACATATGCTCCTGTCTGGAATTTATACAGTTCCCATTGATGCTCTTGGCAAACGCTCTCAATCCTTCATTCACCAATTTATCCACTCGCACTCACTAACCCAAGTAGACATTCTCTCACTCACTTGATGCTATTCAGTAACATTCTTGATGATGTTGACTAATTTAGGAAAAGTTTAGCTTGGCTCCTCTGCTCCTGTAATACAATTTTTTTAGATCATTTACAAAATGGATTAAGAACTCTAGCACCATTATGCAAATACACGAAGATTAGCACAAATGAATTTACTAGACACAAATTTCCTAAACTCTTTCACAAATCATATTTTTTCCTACATTTTCTTCCAGCATTACAGTGCTAGTTTAATGCTAATGCCATGCTGTAAAAAACAGAGACCAGCTGCCTGAGATCAGGTGAAGATAAATGTGGGTGTGAAAAAAGAGACTGGTTTACTTTTCTTGAAAATGATAAATAACACAATTGGAAATCTCTCGTGACCAAGGAAACAATCAAGATATATGATTTATGCACTGACCTCCAAGTCTGTGTATCTGTGCTGCTCTCACATTTGTTATGTTGATGGTTGAGACGTCTCCAGAGAAAAGGGCCTGCATAAGTGTAGTGTTCGTTAGTAATGCTGCATGCAAAAGCACGTTTAAATTGTCAAAGTTATTATTAGTGTCAGCGGTGTTATTTAGGGGGTTAACCAGATGGAGCCTTTTATCCCATGAGTTGCTATTTGCAACCAATGTGATTTAACCAATCAGGCAACTGGCATTTTACAAGAATGCTTACCTTTAACGTTTGCCAGATTTTGTTGCTCACTGTCCATTCGTTATTGACCACTGCTTTTTTAAATGACACGCCTCTGTTGCAGATAATCATTGTATGTGATGTTTTGAAAATTACACAACCAAGCTACTTTATTATGAAAGCGTTGCCTCCTTGAATTTTTCTTCTAAAAAGAACTATAGATAGCATAATCCTTCCATTTAATCTACAACTATGGTCCTACCACATCTGAATGGAGGGAATCCAAATTCTGCCATCATATTTGAGGCCACTGTTCTGCAAAATGCCTAGTTACAGGACTAAAGAGGTCTAAACGTGTCCCACTAATTGACCTATATGAGACCCCCTTAAAAGCAAACATGGCATTTAAACTATTCTTGGTCTCCTAAGAAACCTTCCTCCTACACCAACCACTATTCATCAATGAAAGTGTTATTATTGCAGATGTACAGCATGAAAAGTAGGGGAGTTTAAAATGCATGTATTTATGTGAAATTTTAGCTAAATTATGAAAAATGCAAATCTGCCCTTTGGCAGTATATTTCAGTGTGAAATGCATCCTCACAGTACGCATTATGCTCTAAAATATAGTGCAAGGAAAAAGGCACCATTAACAACAGTGCTTGCGTTGTGTACATTCCTGTGCGTTCATGGTACATTTTTAGAGCAAATGGCAAGATGGTGTACATTTTTACTGACAATGTCATGCCCCCTTTCTCCGTAACACAAAAGGATGATGGCCGGAAAGTTGAACATTGTCAAACATTCACCCCCAGTCAAAGATCTGGGTTTAATCCATCAATATTTTGCTCGTCACACCATTCCAGTTTGGACCAAGCCATATGAAAATCAGTCTTGACACTGTTACCCTTGGGAACAGTCCACCACGAACTGCCAGACCAGGTCCTCCCTGGACCGAAAAACAAGCATCCTGGGACCGGTTTTGCTGCATCACCCCTCATCAGCCAGGCTAGCTTAAAACCAGTGGCGTAGCGAGCAAGGACCCAGGTCTGTGCATACCCTTCCCACTTAGGGTGAAAATGCAACACAAAAAGATGATGGACGGAATGTTGAACATTGTCAAACATTCACCCCCAGTCACAGATCTGGGTTTATGCCATCGTTATTTTGCTCGCCACATCATTCCAGTTTGGACACAGCCATACGCAAATCAGCCTTGTCCCTGTTACCCTTGGGAACAGTCCAGCTCGACTGCCAAGCCAGATCCTGTCTGGACCGGAAAACAAGCATCCTGGGACCATTTTTGGGGCATCACCACTCATCAGCCAGGCTAGCTTGAAACCGGTGATGTAGTGAGCATGGGACCCATGTCTGGGCATATCCTTCCCACTTAGGATGAAAATGAAAATACAAAAAGAATATGGGCGGAATGTTGAACATTGTCAAACATTCACCCCCAGTCACAGATCTGGGCCCGGTCCTCCCTGGACCGTAAAACAAGGATCCTGGGACCGGTTTCAGGGCATCACCCCTCATTATTCAGGCTAGCTTGAAACCAGTGAAGAATTCACTGGAAAAATACAAATGGTACAGGGACGTTATGGTTAGGCTGAATTTTCACTCGTACAAAACCAGTGAAATTCAGCAGCTATGGTTAGCTGAGCTAACTATAACTCTCGCCCCTGAAATGCACTGCTGTGTGAATGTCTGTCTCAGTCTGCCAGTTGGTGTCTAAATGGCTGTATGGGTGTGTGAGTGGGTACGTGAGTGGCTGTATGAGTCAGTGATTAGTTATCTGAGTACCTGTATGGATATCTGAGTGTCTATGTGGGTGGGTGAGGGGGTATGTGACTGCCTGTAAGGATGAGTGAGTGGGTGAGTTAGTGGCTGTATGACTTATTGAGTGCATATGTGAGGGACTCTATGGGTGAGTGAGTGCGCATATGGCCGTGTCGGTGAGTGAATGGATGTGTCAGTGGTATATGGGGAGTAACTGCATATGTGAAAGGCAGTACAGGTGAGTGTTAGGGTTTATAAGTGACTGTATGTATTGGAAAGTGGATTATTAGTAGTGGCAGATATAAATTTACCACTGGCACTAATGCCACTAACACGCTTTAGGGCTCAGAACAGGTTTTAGAAAATTATTCATATGCTCAACCCTTAGTAGCTTGGCTGCGAGCAAGCAGGCTTAACTTCAAAGACAGGTATTTAAAGCATTTAAAAACACAAATTCAGTAAATAATTAAGCCACAACACACAATAAAAACCCAACTCCAATTTATAAAAATAGGAAATATTGTTATCTTTAAAATGACACCAAAACAAAAACAATCCACTGTATGGAACCAGAGATATGAATTTGTAAAGATTAGACACTTTCTAGTGCTTAGAAACCAATAGTGCCACTTTTGGACATTTGGTTGCCTCTGTGAGGGACAAATTCACATTTAGCAATTGTTCTGGAGGATTTCTGACCAGATGTCGTCCAGCCTCCTCCAGCAGGCTTAATCCTGTTAGGAACTCCTTCCTGAAATTCCTCTTGTGGGTCCAATGTGTCCAAAACACAATCCAAGGGTCTGGAATCTCCAAGAGGATCCTTGAAAGTTTGGGACTTCAATTCCCACAATCCACTTGGACAAAACCCTTACAAATCCACTGCTAGTACTCCAGGCTGAGGATTCTTTGTGGTGATGGTCCAGGTGAGCTCTGTTAACCTGTAGCTTGCAGGGAGTCTACTCTTTAGTCCTTTTGAAGCAGGTTTGATCCATAGGGCATTAGTTTCAGGTGGTGCAAAAGGCGCAGTGCAGTGCAGTGCCTGGTGAATGCACATCAAACTCCTCAGCGTGGGCCCTTCTGGTTCTCTTAGATTTCAAAAAGCAGATCTGAGAGGCACTGCCCCTCTCAGATACTTATTCAGTGTTCTCTGGGGTCGAGCAGGATGGCTTCATCTGCATAGGTCCACTCCGCTTACATCTGGGAATTCCTCCTTAATCCCCCCATCTGGCTGTGGGGCAGAGAGGAGAGGTGTAAACGAAAACTGGTTTGTCTAGCGTGTCTCCTACTTCCCTTGAAGAGCATTATTTACTACCCCTCCCCCTGGCTCTGGCATTCCTATGGCCAGCAACCTCTCCGCCCAGAAAGGCTTCCTAACCCCAGAGGTCATTTATCACCACTTCAAAGCAGCCAGGCTAATCCATTTATCACTGACCAATCAAGTCAGAGCACTAGAGGGCTGAATTTCGGCTTACAGACAAGAAAGTCATAACTTCTTGTCTGTACATTTTAGAACAAATTCAACAATACCATATTGTTGGATTTATCATTACTATTCTACTGAGTCCTTTAATCATAGTTTTATGGCTTTTCTTTCTCCAGTTATTAACTAATACCCTCTTCCAGTGTTAACCTACGGGCTGGGGGTCTGCAATGGAAAACTGAACTGGGCAATTCTCCATTATCAGGGCCTATAAAACAGGTTTTATAAGGACTTTGCTTTTACCTACAGGACCCCTACCCCTGGAACACCCAGGAAAGACTTGAGGAGGTTCTGAATATATAAAAATATTGCAGATCCTCATTTCACTGTGCGCCTAGCACAAAAGTCGATTTTGGAAAGCACTTTACTACAATGTGGGGAGTGAAATGTGCAACTTTGCTAACCACAGGGCATATAAAAACCTTTTTATAAGGACTCTCCTTATAAGTACCTGACCCCTCACCCCTGGGACACCTAGGGGAGACCCTGGGGGTACCTACTATGCCCAAACATTGTAGTTTATCCATTTATAAGTACCCCAAACACCAAAGTCGAGTTTGGGCACAATTTGCATTTTAATAGCAGTCCCACAACAAAGGGATGCTTTTAAACTTACCTCGGACTCCAGCAGTGCACACATGCAAGTGCAGCAAAGGCTGCTGGCCACTGTCCTACCCAATCAATACAAGGGACTTAATGGTAGTTTTAATCCCCCTGCCCTATTATGTACCAGAGCTTTATTGTGGGTGGAATTCATGACAATCACAGGGGTACCTTAACCTAAAGTGTACCCTAGTGTATGTAGGTGTTTTCACTATATTCTAAGTGTCTCGTTCAGCATAGCACTGGCCCTGGGCCTAGTTAGGCAGAGCCTAGGGTCAGTCAGAGTCAGTTACCACCAGTACCTGTCAGCAAAAAGTTGGGGGGGTGCCCAGGGCGCAGGATGACTTTGCAACAGTATGTGTGAGTGAGTGATTGTGAGAGTGGCTGTATGGGTGAGTGTGCACCTGTGTCAGTGACTGTATAGGTGAATAAGTATGTGTTAGTATCTAAATGAATAAGTAAGTTAGTGTGTGTATAACTGTATAGGTAAGGAAGTGGCTATGTGATTGACTCTATGGGTGAGTGAGTAGGTGAGTGAGTAGATGTATCAGTGTCTGACAGTGTAAGAGTGGCTGTATGGGTGTATGAGTGGATATGTCAGTGGCTGTATTAGAGAGTGAGTGGGTGTATGAGTGGGTGTATGGGTGAATGAGTGGATGTGTGTGTAGACCTATGAATCAGTAACTGGGTATTTAAATACTGGTATGGGTGTGTCAATGGTTTTGAGAATGGTAGTTTAAACATTAGAGTGGGTGTATGAAATGTTATATGGGGTGTGAGAGGTGCATCAGAGATTCTGTAGATGATGTCATCAGTGATGTCATTTGAGATGTCATAAGTGATGTCATCAGTGATGTCGCCGACCATGTCATGAGAGATGTAATATGTGAGGTCATAAGCAGTGCATTGCGGTGCGTGAGTTATAGTTAGCTCAGCTAACTATAACTGCTGAATTTCTCTGGATTTGTACGAGTGAAATATCAGCCTAACTATAACGTCCCTGTAAGCTTTCGTTTTTTCAGTGAATATCTAAGGTTTTTTTAATCCTATTTCCTAACTATAACAGCCCTGTAACCTTTGTTTTTTTCAGTGAAATTCTAAGGTTTTTAAATGCTAATTCCTAATTATAACTTACCTGTAACCTTTGATTTTTTCAGTGAATTTCCATGGTTTTTTAAGTATCAATGGTCTTAGCAGAATGGTATGGAAAGGGGGATGGGGCCTCTGACTAGCTCTCAGAAATCCCACTGAGTAGGACTTATAGAAAGTACCAGGAGGGCTTCATGTTCCCCAAGGTCCTTTTGCATCCAAGACAACTTTATTTCCCAACCAGTAGTATGCCAGGAGACGTGTTTGTAGAGTGGTGCAGAAAGAGGGGGTGGCCTCCGAAGACCTCTTAGCAAACTGACTGTGTTGGACTTGCTGGAGGTAACAAGAGGTATACTTGGCCCTATATACCCTCATTAGCCAAGGAGACTTCATCCCCCAACTAGTACTATGCCAGGAGGTTGGGAGTTTGCAGAGTGATGGAAAAAGGATGTCCTTGAAGATTGCACAGGTAGTGCCTGTATGATTCTTTGAGTGTCATTGCCAAGGACAGACTGCGAATACCAGGTGTCTTTAACAAAGTATAAAACACAAATATAGATATATTTTACATAACGTTTAAGTGTAGCTATTTAATAAGATACTAATTTACCTTTTCCCTTTGTATTCATTAGTCGAAATAACTAAATCAAAAATGCATTTTCCTTCTTCACAGCAACACCAGAGATCGCAATGACATCAGTAGTCACAAATACAAATAACAAAGTAAAAAACAGATATATAGAAATATTTTACACAAAGTTTGAGTCTATCTGTTTAGTTACAAATTGGTTTAACTTTATTTTAACAACACATTTATAAAAAAGAACAGTTTAAAAAAATAACTCAACATCTGGAATCACAAACAGAGCATAACTACCAGACACCCACCAAACTTCCCATTGTCACCCAAACTCATGGAGAATTAAAAACTGTTGCCAAACTAGTGCAATGCACAATCTCAAAACATCACATGGCCATGGAATTAAGGAATATCATTGGATAATATACTGTTCAGTAAAATGATTTGAAAATATACACCCACTCCTCCTTCTCGAATCTTCTTTTCCAGACGTTTATTGTGAGCAGGTGGTAGATTTTGGCTGGAGACTTTTTTTGGACTCATGTGGGATGACGTTCATGTTATATCATCTTTAAACTCATCATAGAAAACATCTCCAATGGCCGATCAAGCAGAGGGAAGCTGGAGGACCATCTACATCAGAGGAAGCAGCAACAATTCCCGGCCAGAAAGTCCCTTCAGAGGTACAGACTACTATAACAGATGTGGTCCCACAGTTTTCAAGAATGGCCACGTATTGCATGGACTGTAGTGTTGTTATAACAGCTGGTGAGCAGTGTGTTACAGCTATTCACAATGCTGCCAAAAATCACAATGGTATTTTTTCCCCTTTTTATATTTTTTCACATTTCATAAGAGGAGTTCATAGTGAGCAGCAAGAAGGCAACGCAAAGCTGAAGGACCCTTAACTTCAATAGCAGCACAATAACACCGAAGCAGAGAGTCCATTCAAAAGTTCAATCTCAGCTTCAAGATTTGGCTCTACAGTTTTCCCCGATGGGATCATACTGCATGGATTGTGGAGTTGTACTAAGTGCTGGAGAGCAGTCCATAATGGCCCTTCGCAATGCTGGAAAGAATAATAAATATTGATTTATTTTTTATTTTTGGCTCTTCATAGTTTTTTTACATTAGCAGGCATTTTATTATCTTACAAAATGGGTATCTAATTTCTATGTGTTGTTCATTTTATTATCTTCTAATTTATTGTAACACTTCTTACATATAACTTACCATATAGACAAGTCAAACTGCCTCTCTACAAATAAGTACACAGGTAACTTTTGCCAGTTATTAAAATTTACCTTTTCACTTTTTATATATAAGTCAACAGTCTATGTTTAAATCTTCTAGTGTAAGTGCATCAACAGCATATACAATCATACTCAAGTTTTTTTATAGAACACTGTGTTAAATTTTGTAATCTCTTTTTTAAAACTATCAACTGTAATATATGTGTGTTGTTCTGCAACTCCTCCTCTTAACAACTCTTCATTTTCCCTAGAATCCTGCTCAGGACCAAAGAAAGGAAACTGCACATCACCACAAACCTTTTCTACATCTGCCACACTACCATGCAAAAGTGCTCTATTTATTTCTAGTAACCATAAAGCAGGAGTTTTCACATAATACAGCCTCCTACCTAAAGTTTGCGTTGTTGAGTGGAATGTTTAAACTTCGCTTTGAAAAGATACGTAAAAATGTTCTTAATATATCAATGGATTGCTGTCTAATACTAGAAACACCACTACAATTCCATTTTTGTACAGCACATTGACTATGCCTTCTTCTGCAATAATTTCTTAAACATTTCTAAGTACCATCACCTCTTTTGCTATAGGACTAGCATTCTTCATTTCATAACATCCTCCTCTTTAATCAATAGCATGAACTAATTTGTTATCCTGGAGATAGCTTTCTTCATTAAAGAAAGCCTCTGTACAAGAAGTATGTATCCATTATCCACTAAAAACTGTACAACAGTTACTTCTATTCACTAATCTTTTCTTTTGGTTTTGTCTCCTCGTGCACAGCACTATTTAGTCAAGAGTCTTCATTCTATTTAGAATCAAAATGAAAAGCTTCTTCTTCAAAGCAAAGGCCTTAACAACTACTCTCTTGACTCATTCTTTCTGTTTCGATGCATCTCTCCTTCTTCTACACGTTTTTACATTTCTCACTAAATTTACAACCACTCTACTATGAAAATCCTGGCTCTGATTTCCTGAAACGGCTTCTGTCTCCTGGGTATGTGGTGTCCATGTTTGTTACAATCTTTCTCTTCTTCCAATGTACACTTTGTCCACTCTTTTGTTGTTTCGCACAGTCATAATTGTGGTTTATTTTATTTTGTAATCTTTGCAAATGTTCATATATATTTTTAAGAAATGACTTTGTCCTCTTACCAGAAGCTCTATTTTCTTTCAGCACTTTTTCTGCATTTTGCCTCTTTTGTAACTAATTTGTGCAGAGATACTGTAGTTGCTTCTGTTGTTTTTTCGTCTGAGCTTTGTGTGTAGTTATGTATATCTTGTTCACGGCCGGACTGGCCGTTGCGGGCACCGGGCATATCCCTGGTGGGCTGCCAGGGTGGGGGCCGGTTTTGGGCCCCTTGTGGGGCCGTTTTTGTTACCGGGGGTCGGCAATATCGGCCCCCTGTAACAAAATCGGCCAAAACCGGCCCTCGCCAACAGCTTGGCTGCACCCCCCCTCCCACCAGGGGGGCCGGCCGAGCAGTTTGCCAGGGCCTGTTTCAGTTCCCAGTCCGGCCCTGATCTTGTTCTGTTAAAAAACAAAACAAGTATATTTTCATTTTTACCCTAGCCAACGTACAAACTACTTTAGTACTGACTTAGACATAATGCAAAAACTGTTTTATGGTATGTTGCTGTTTTAGATCTACTGATGAACCTAGATATATTACTACATGCACTTACTTCAATATAGCAAACCCAAAGCAAAACACAAAACTTTATTTATTAGTTATCTATTAACATTTTAGCAGTCTGTCCTACAACACAGCTGCACCATATCTCACTTCTAACGTATACATGGTGAAAGACCAGTTTATCCCGTCTGTAGTAAATTTTTAAATGAACATCAAGCCAAGGGAGCGTATTTACAAGCCACATGCGCCAAAGCGTCACTTTTTGGACACACCATTGGCATAGTGTGAATCTCCCTATTTACAAGGCCATCTAAAGCCACTCTGCATGGCTTTTCGTGGCATTGTAAATATGGGCCCTTTTCACGCAGCACTTTGCGTGAAAGGAGCTTGCCATGGGTGTTGCTGTGGGTGTTCCCATGCAACACCCATGCATTTTGCCACATTCCCAGATTTACAACTATTTGTCCACCTAGGAATGCGTCAGAATTCTATGCCTCCCTAGAGGAGGAGTAGGGAGGCACAACAATGAGAAATACTTTTATTTTTCCCCAATTGTTTACTTCCTCTTTCGATGCGTGCTACATTCTGCAGCACATATAGAAAGAGGAAAACACCTCTTGTGACTGTTTTTGTGCAGGAAGGTGTGCCTTCCTGTACAAAAACATTCATCCCCGCAACGCAGGCACCCTTGCACCATGCCTCAAGGGTGCCTCCATTGGAACATGACAGCCAGCTGAAGGACAGCTCAGGGAAGAACACAAGGATCCATCATATTGTTGTAAATATGACGCATCCCTGTACTTTGAAAGTAATGCAGAACGGCGCAGCCAAATGGCTTGCGGCTCTGTGCCGCATTACCCAAGTGTAGATGTACATACAGTGTCTCAACACTGTAAATCCAAAAACACACCATAAGAGCTATTTGCGTGCCTCTCTACTACTGTGTCACAGGTGTATTTATTATCTCAGTACTTTTCCATTTAAATGTATCTGATTTAAATTTTAGGAAACACTGCATATACAAATCTGCACATTAATCTATATCCAACCATATATCTTACTAATTCTTCCGAGTACTTACAGAATGTGTGACAGGCTGCATATATAATTCCCCACATGGTTCTAAAAGACTACATATTCATCAGTAAAACTTGTAAATACATGGGTTTGTGGTTGAATACATCAATACTCTCTGGATGATTTAATGAGTGCATAGGTAGTGCCTAAGTGATTCTCTGAGGATACAAGTAGTGCATAGATGATTCCCTCACTATGTCAGAACTCCATGGGTCATTCCCTATCTGCATACTTACTGCCTGCGTGTTTGCATGAGTATGCCACCAGTATCTGAGTGTTTGGATGAGTGCATGAATAGAGCATGAATGATTAGACAAGTGCGTGACTAATGCTTTAATAATTCAATACATGCATAGATGGTGGGATGAATAAATGAGTGCAATTTTAGTGCCTGGATGATTGCAAGAGTGCATACATAGTATATGGGTGATTTATTGAGTGCATGGATAGTGCATACATGATTGTTAAAGCCCATGCATAGCACCTAGCCTATTGGATGAGTGCATGAATAGTGTTTCAGCGATTGGATGCTGCCCATTTGTTTTTGGCTGAGTGAACAGGTAGTGCCTAGATGCTTAGATAACAACATGGTTAGTGCTTGGAGAATTGAATAAGTGCATCAGCAATGCCTAGCTAATTAGATGAGTGCATGACTAGTGTCTGAGTGACTGCATGATTCCATTGTTAAAGAGATTGGATGAAAGTAAATGTACTGCTGAGGTGATTGTATAAGTGCAAGACTATTGCCTCAGTAATTAAACGAATGGATAGGTACTGGATGGGTGATAGGTTTACTACAATGGTACTCTCTACGTAATTAGATGAGTGCATGAGTAGTGCCTGAGTGTTTCATCAGTGCACGCGTGTGCCTCAGTAGTTCAATTAATGCATGTGTTGTAAGTGGGTGTTTAGACGGCTGCATAGGTTCTGCGCACATGTTATAATAATTGCATAGTTACAGCCTTGTTATTGGCATAAGTCAATAGTTAGTACCTAGGTGATTAGATGAATGTATGGGTAGTGCCTGCATAGTTCAATGACTACATAATTTCTGCCTGCCTGATTGCAAGAGTACATGTGTAGTGTCTGGGTAATTGAATAACTACATGGATAGTGAATCACTGATTTGATGACTGCCTGAGTAGTGGCTGGGTGATTGCATGAGTGCCTGAATACTGCCTGGCTGACTGTGAAAATACCTTCATTGCTGTCAGACACATAACAGTTGTCACTATATCTCTGACTCAACCTACCTGTTTTACTGTATATTTGCTTTTCTTCTGAGCTATGTGTGAGTGAAATCTAGGTATCACACTTGATTGCATACATGGCACTCTAGAAAAATACATTGCACTGTTACTGAGCGTGCACATGCATCATTAAGTTTCTAAAATGGAAAACAACATTTTGAAAATTTTCAAAGCACAAAACTTTTTGTGAAAGGCATACCTACTTCATTTTCAAATACTTCTTCTGCTTCTAAAACATATATTCAGCATATCCCAAACAAAAGTTACACTCGAAATTAAGCTAGAACTCTCAAGGCATTCTGCACTATTAATCCTCCTCAATTTTAAACAAACCATGTTTAAAGAAAAACCCTACCCTCACCATATCCATGAAATTTTCATCAGCCTTACTGAACATAGATCACCTTGTAAACATATATGCGATTTTTTAATAGATGTGCACCTTCAAGCCATCTTTCCAAAAATATATACCTCTTTGCATCTTTAAGTAAACTCAAAAGTCTCACCTTATATATAGCTACATGCAAGCCCAAAAACCATTTCTCACCATCTAAGCATCTGCAAAGTGGTCATATAAGTTAAAAACCACATTGACAGACACTTCCTAATACATACCTAACAAGTATTACTTCTTTCTAATTCATATACAGGCGGACAACTTGCTCTCATCTTTTATTTGTCGCTACACTATTCCTGTTTAATAATATTACTAAAAGTACTACAACTCCCAGAATGCAAATGACTGATGTATCTATTCTGCACATGATGTTTAGACATTTAAAACATTCTTAGGGGGATATTCTCAAGAACGTGTGATAATCATCGCCAAAATAGGTTAATGCAAGTTTTCATATCGCCGTCTATCACGGGAAAATAACTCTGTGTTAACATGGCATTCTCAACACGGCGGTAACACGCGATAGTACCCCGATAACGCGGCAAATGTCCGCGAAAACATTACCGGGACGGCGATAAAAATCTCAACCCGAACGTGAAAAAAGTTGCGATGTGCCCAACCGCGATAAAAAATCCAGCGATAAGCAGCGCCAGGCCTGCAAGTCCCACAAGTCAGGCTGCAAAAAGCACACTAAAAGCGGCAACACAAAACACAAACAAAACACAAACAACTGCGAAGCACCATGGAGGTAGCCGGAGCAAGCACAGAGGACAACCAGAACCCCACAAGCCCCACGGAGGACCAGCCTGGGACCTCGGGGTCAGGGAAGGGCAAGGAGAAGAAGAAGAGGAAGACACAGTACAGTCCGCAGGAAAACAGGATCCTGATCACGGAGGTGATAGAACACCATCAACAACTGTTCGTCAACTCCACTGTGTCATTGGCAACAAAAAATGGAATATGGCAGTCCATCCTGGACAAGGCGAATGCAGTCGGAGTGCTGAGGAGGTCAATGGACGAGGTCAAGAGGCGCTGGAATGATGTGAAGCGCAAGACCAAGCCGAAACTCGCAGACAACCAGAAGGCAGCAATGCAGACTGGAGGTGGGAGTTCAGCGCCACAGGAGGAGCTGGATGAGATGGAGGAAATGGTGACAACAGTCATCAGTGGGGAGACGGTGGCAGGAGTTGGGGGACCGTAAACTGCTCAACATGACCCGACACAACAGCAACAGGGTGAGTAACCACCAGGGACTGGGGGGACGGGGGGAGATGGGCACAATGGCACACATGCACAATTAAGTAGAGCACATCTGCGGACAAACCATGGCCAAGAGTCACAACTCCAACCAAGAGCCCAATTTACCCAAGTCTGCAACATCACAGCACTGCATAAGCACAGAAGTGAAAGGCACACCGCCTGAAAGGGATAAGGGCCAGCTAAATCAGAGCTGAAGGGGCAACTCACCTACAATGCAGCACACACACATAATATCCAGAGCACCGCAACATTTACAACAATGTTGAACAAACAGCAACACCAGCACAACAGACAGAGGACACAACTGCTGCCGCTTGTGTGTGGAAAATGGCCTTTCGCATGTGGCATAGCAGGAAACTGTGAGATGATAATGTACTAGTACAACCCCACATCCCTGATGGTGTAGTAATGCATGTATGGCCGTGGCCCAGATAGGCAGTGAGACACACATTGTCATACAAATCAACACTCATCACAGTTGAATACAAGTGAAGGTGCGTACACTTTATTAGCATATGCGTGTCAGTATGGCCAAGATAAGTGCCACAACATGCAGACCAATGCAGCAGTATGTCAGAACGTGGAACGTTGCCAAGCGCCGCTGTCCACTCCGGGGGAGTGCCGCACCATTCACAGGTGTGTGTTTACCCGTGTTGTTGTCCGCTCATGTATTCGGAGTCCAGGCGAATGCAGCCATGTCCACTGTTGTCGTGGGAGATGTGACCAGAACCCCAAGTTCCAACAAGGTGTCGGGACATGTGCAATGTGTTCCAAACTGTTGTGTCTGCAGGTACGTAGGTACACGTCCATGAAAGCTAGTGCAGCTTCGTAGGCAATCATTTCCAACATGAGGTCATGGTCGACTTCATCGAACAGGACGGCGAGGCTAACCATTAGCAGGTCCGGACAGATGTGCTGCGTCCACCCCCTTTCACCAATTAGCACTACAGCCCAATAGGGGAGCGGCTCAATTTGGTCACTGCACACGAGGAGTTCTGCAATCTCCCAGGTCCAGCTGCCAGCATGTATGCCAAGTATCCAGGCATCCCATAGACGGGTGTCACGGTGACACTCATGGTCGTGGGCCAACAGGGGGTGCACACACATGTCGAAATCCAGTTTGGCTACTGTCCTGTTGGATAGGCAGACATCCATGGACCACTCGAATATGCACGAGCGACAATGCAACACAGGCTGCACGCAGGTGACGTTGGCAAGGCAGAAGCTTAGCCGGTAACTGATCTGCAGCACTACCAACGGCAGTGCCCCCAGTAAATGCAGCATACGCGCACGGTACAGTTCCACGTGACAGGTGTTGTGCATGTGTCCGGGATGGTCTGCCATTGCGTTAGTGGCTCTGGTTGAAGTGGCACTGTTCTGACCTGCACCAGTTCTGTGGATGAAATGCCGCAGATCGGATCAATGAGTTGTTGAAGTGTGCAATGGTTGTACGCCTGGGATGGTGTGGGAGTAAGTGTGAAGGCCATTCCATGCAAGATAACTCCGAGCAAGGACTTCTGTGTGTGGGGTGTGTATACGTTGGTCTGTCGTGGGGCTGTGCGTAGTGTGGGAGTCATCCTCAACTGCTATCGTATCTGTCAGGGGGTGCCGGGCACATGCAATTCCGAGGTCGGATGTGCAGATGTGCTTCCGCCTGATAGTTCAGACAAAGGAGCTTTCATCCCTAATGTCAGTTTGTCATCTGCTTGCATTCATGAAGTGTGATGTGGCTTGTTGGGTGTGGGGTGGGATGTGTGCGACTTTGGGATTCATGTTTGACATGACTTGCATGTGGCAAATGAGCGGCATCACTGTGTGTTACATTGCCTCACAGCTGCTCCTCCCTCCCCCGAGCCTATTTACTTGTGTGTGCTGCGCGGATGCATCACTTGCACTCCAACAGCACACCATTGTCATGCCTGTCTGCGCATGTCCACAAGCCTGACAACGACACTGTGATGTTTGCCGTTGAAGGTGGGCGGCCACGTGAGTGTAGGCCTATGGTAAGGATAGTGCGGACACAGATGTAGAGTTCATGCCTAGCTGAATTCACGCTGTGACTAAGGCTAGGCATTTGGCTCATGCTCCGGCAATGCAGATACACACAACACTTGGCATGTTTGAGCCAAGACCCCGAGCGGTCTTGCGCTCCTTCATTTCTTTGTTCATGCGAGACCGCCCTCTGGGTGCATGCTACATTGCAACATTGTCAATTGCGGGCCGGGTGGCGCCGACACTACAACAGAGACACACGCATTGGTGACTTCCTTGTCCAGGCCAGAACTGAACCACGCCCTGAGCCCCGGGCTAATTCTACACACCCCTGCGCTGGACTGACGTATGCCAGCCCAGCCCACTCCGCTTACGCTTACAGGGGGGACGACAAAGCTACATGTCAAGGTCTTACCCACTGCCTGAGGTGACATGCAGCACGATGTGATGTGGTAGGGCCAGGGGCCATCACACATCCATAATGACCACACGGACACACTTAGGTAGATAGTGGAATTGGCTACGGGCACGTGCGCCCGGCCCCTTTTTATTATCAGGGTCACATGTCCAGTGAAGCCTGTGCTGGATGGGTGTGGGGTGAGTGTAAGCCAGCCCTCAGGGAGTGGTTGGTGCTGGCAACAACTAGAACAGTGATCATCGGATCACACACACAGAGTCACTCATGAAGGGTCCATGACTTGCAGTGCACTGAGGTAGGGGCACCAGAACTGGACTCACACACATATGATTACATCATAAAGGGTCCATGACTTGCAGGGCACTGAGGTAGGGGCACCAGAACTGGACTCACACACATATGATTACATCATAAAGGGTCCATGACTTGCAGTGCACTGAGGTAGGGGCACCAGAACTGGACTCACGCACATATGATTTCATCATAAAGGGTCCATGACTTGAGCTACACTGAGTTTGTGGCACCGGAAGCGCTCGGCGGGTGCGCGGCCTGCGCTGATGCGTCGTCCGGGCGGGCCGCCCTGGAAGCAATGCCTGTCGCCTACTGGATTGCGCCATGAATAAATGAAGACTCAATTTGAATTGTGAGCCCTGCTGACCGCAGTGTAGGCTGGAGGCAGCGGTCAGAAAGGGCCCACAGCCACGTGACGATGACTTGTGGTGCACTGAGTTAGTGGCACCTGGAGCGCTCGGCGGGTGCGCGGCCTGCACTGATGTGTCGTCCGGGTGGGCCGCCCTGGAAGCAATGTCTGTTGCCTACTGGACTCTGCCATAAATGAATCAAGACTCAATTTGAATTGTGGGACTTGCTGTCCGCAGTGTAGGCCGGCGGCATCGGTCAGAAAGGGCCCAGGGCCACGTGGCGTCGACTTGTGTGCACAGGGTCAGTGGCACCTGGAGCGCTCAGCCGGCAGCCAACGATGATGCGTCGTCCGTGTGGGCCGCACTGGGAGCAATGTTTTTTTGCCTACTGAATTCTGCCTCAATATTGCCACGTGGCGTCGACTTGTGTTGCACAGGGTCAGTGGCACCTGGAGCGCTCAGCAGGTGCACAGCCAACGATGATGGGTCGTCCGGGCGGGCCGCACTGGGGGCAATGTCTGTTGACTAGTGGTTTCCTCCATTAACAGAAATGTGGCACGATTTGAATTGTGGGACCTGCTGACCACAGTGTAGGACTAAGGCAGTATCCGGCACACACATGACTCTGTGTTGCTGTGCCGCTGGATGTGCTGGGGGCCTGTGTCGCGGAGTCTGTAGGTCACGGCGGCGGACTCGTGGCAGGGTGAGGTGCGCCGCCCTGGCAGACACGTTGCCCATCACGGAAGAGAACCACGCCCAGAGCCCCGGCCTTTTTATCCGCACTCCTATGCTGGAGTGGCGTACGCCGGCCCAGCCCACTGACCTTACGCTTACAGGAGGGGACGGCACAGCTACATGTCCAAGGTCTTCCCCACTGCCTGAGGTAACATGTTTGCATCCACTGTCCGCAACACTACAAACCCCAGCAGTATATGTCCACATGGACATGTCTGTGCTCTGCATTCTGTGGTCTGTCCAGCACATCACCGCCACACTTGGCATTGTGTACGTTCTTCTTCATGGGTGAGTTGCCTCCTTCACACATACTTGGTTCCCACCTCTCCCCACATTCTGCACTTGTGTGGCTGAGGGACCATGACGTTTTCGGAAGGTCTGCTGTCTTGTCCTACGCTGCCTCGGTGGTAGTCCGGGGGGGGGGGGTCCTGGGGGTGGTGGCGGTGGGTGTTGTGGCCCTCTTGGGTTTCCAAGCTGCATGTTCATTGGCTCCATGGCATCTGTGGGTCTTCAGATGTGGCTCTGAGCTGGGCTCCCTTTCATACTGCAGGTAGTCGTCCTGCTTAGCACCAGCAGAAGGCAGGTGTTAAATCCCTGCAGCTGACGCGCCTTATCGCCTGTTCTTGGTTCGCATCGCAGATCTGACTGGTCGTTGAGAATGGCGCAAAGTGGTGTTTTCGTGTGTTTTTGCATGGGAACGCCTACTCTGCATATCATTAGCGTTAGTTGTCGCACTCATCCGTGGCGATGTTTTTTGCGGTAGCTATCGCAGGGAAACTGGCGATGTCAGCAGTTTGCACCAGCTTGTGAATAGGGTGGAAAATCTATCGCCACTTTTGCAGCGCTAAAGTGCCGATAAATCGGCGATGAGTCCTTGAGAATATGCCCTTTAGTTCCTCATTGTAACTTTCCACAAGACTATACTGTTAATTTTCAATAAAATACACAATGTAATAAAGAGGCACTAATCCATTTTTCTGTTACTTTCCAAAACATTCACCACTAACCTCTTAAACACATACCCTCTAATAGACACAGTTCATCTCATATATTTTTTCACATCACTGTGATACTTCTTGTAATCAAACTCCCATATACAGCTTCATTTCTAATGTACCTTTTTAAAATAATTACAAAGTTATATACATACCAGTGAATTGAGTTTGTAGAATATATTGTTGTTTTAGCTCTTTCTGGATAGTTTTGACACTGTTAGTATTTGTAAAAACTAAGCAGAAGAATGGAACACCACTCTCATACAAAGCAACTCTAAAATGGCAAGCTCTTCAACTATCCACTCTATCAGCATGAGAAAAGCAGCAAATGAAATCATGTCTTTCATTTTAGACTACTGATTCTCCATTTGCGTAACGGTTAGCATCTGTTAACCCTTTCCCTCTCTTTCAAAACGAGGTTCCTGTCGGCGCGTTTTCGCGATGTTTTCATGATCATTGCAGAGAAATCGTGAAAAAAAACAGGAGTTCAAACCTATATCTAGCTTCATTTTTCTGAACTTTAAATACTACACAACAGTTAATTACATAGTCCTGAGTTGGAAATTAAAAGTTGCCATTACTTACATTGTGTCATCACTCCTCAACTTTAAGAAAAATGTTCTGTCTCTTTAACACCCTTCCCCCCAATACAGTCTTAACTCAGTGTACCTAGCAACCCAGTGGACCCAGTAGGTCAAACGTTCACAGCACATTCTAATAGGAACATGCTGCTTCCAAATAAGATACAACAGGTGTGCTTTACTCTACAGATTCAAAACATATCCATGTCTGTATTTCATTTATTTTCTTAAACAACAGCCAATAATAAGACTTCTTGCTAAGGCATCCAACACTAACTAACATTAACTTTCATGCTAACAGCATCCAATGAAGAAGAAAAAAAAAATATATATATATATATATTTTTTTTTTCTTTCAAAAACACCTCCATTTTAACTGCTTTTCCTTTGGAAAACTACCTCATTAAGCTCTAGCCTTCTCCTGACTACTATTGCTCCTTCACTTCAAAATGCTTAGAGTATGGATTGTGGGCCACAGCTATATCTTTTGGGCTAAAGAGACTACAAAATAGAGAGGTATTGACAGGGACTTGGGTTTGCTAAGTGTGCAGATTACTTAGTTTAGACAGAGAGGGTTCAAGTTTCATCAGTTGCTGGCTTTGGTTAAATCCATTGTGGTTTCCCAAGCTCCTCACCTCATGATTGTGCACTGTGGTGGCAACGACCTAGGCACATTGACTGGAGTAGGGCTGGAAATCCTAATGAAAGAAACCTTTGCAGAACTGATGTCACTTTTTCCTCACACTGTCTTGGTGTACTCTAATATATGCCAAAGACAGAAATGGAAATGGTCAAATCAATTCTGTCCACAGATTGACAAAGCCTGGAAACATGTTAATAAAACTGTTTCTGCATTCCTCAGAGACCATTGCATGGGCTGTATCCATAACAATAATCTGCGTTTTGACATGCATAGAATTTATAGAAATGATGGAGTGCACTTTACAGATGAAGGCAACAGGGTGTTTCTAAGTAACCTGAAACTCTGCATCCGGTCTTATGTGTAGCAGCCATATACACACAACCAACACAATGGCTCTTGTCAGAGCCACGCTGGTACCCGAAATATTGTGACGTTTTTTTCTAAAGGTTTTTTTTTCTTTCGTTTTTGGGAATCTTCGCCATGACGTTGTGATCCCTGCGAACACGTCATGAAAACGAAAAACAAAAGCAGGCATTCAATGGCCACCAACACATCCAAAAATAATATGTAAAAAAATCCATTCTGAACATTGCCCTACACATATTCCTATATACATATTCTTTCAAAGCATGTTTAAACTCATATTTTTTTACTAAGTTTCTTTAAAAACCATCTTTCAGACCTATTTTCCATTTTCACAGTTATTCAGGACATTGTGACGTTGCTGTTAACCGCTAAGGTCGCACCTTTCCCATAAAGTGAAAACACGTATATGCACACACGTTACAGTATTCTACACACTAAGTTTTATTACTGTACACTTCAAACTCATGTTTTTCTACTGTATTTATAGAACAACCATCTCTAAAACCTATTTTCCATTTTCGTGGTGAGACCGCCATCGCGATCCCCGTGGATACGTCACGAAAGCGAAAAGCAAAAGCAGGAATTCAATAGCCACCACCACTTAAAAAAATTATGACTACATCATTAATTCGAACCATCACAGTAGATAACTCACTATATAAATAACTCTATAAAAACATTTATCAATATCTCTATAACAATGCGTACTAATGATTCATTGATATATTTTTTTTATATTTTCACCAATATTTGCGATGACGTTGATAGTCGCGATGTCCCCGCAATGGTACACAGGGGCCGTGCTGACAGCCTTGGTGTTGTCGCGAATATCGCACGCGATTGAAAAAAACAATTTTGGACATACAACTTCTGTTACTAACACCTCCATTTCTCAACCATGGGGTCGGAGTATCTCCACCCTGAACCCTTATGTGGGCTTTCACACAAATTTTCAGCTCCAGGAACCGTTCAAGATACATAAAAAGGTGGCCGCAACTTTCTATTCAGGTTGCGGCCAGCCAATCAGAGCATTCCTGTTGGCGCGTACATTCGCGATTCATTGCGTAACCTTTGCGAAATATCCGCGGCCAGAGAAATCACTATAAATTTAAACTTAAATTTCTCAAAAACTACTGAACGGATTTACACCAAATAATCAAAAGGCACTTTTTTGAACCGCCACCTACCTCCCTGCAAAATTTGGTGTAACTCCATTCAGCGGTTCGGGCTGTAGAAGTGGCTAAAGGTTCCTAAGGGAATTAACATTACAAACGCAACCTTATTTCACCCCCCAAATTCTCAATCCCCACTGCACGGATCACCCCCAAACTTTCCCAAGCAGTAGTACCCACCGTGACACTTTTTTGGCAAAATCTCATGCAGAGTGGTCAAAAAACGCCAAAGTTATAGCCAAGTCAACAAATGCTTTTCCTATTGAAATATATATATTCACTGGAAAAAAACAAATCTTAAAGTAACGTTATAGTTTGGTGAGAATGAAAGATTTTTAATTTTTTTTTTTTAAACTTAGAAATTTATTGAGAAAAAGGTTAAAGTAACATTATAGTTTAGTGAATATGTCACTTACAACATTAACGTTTTGAACTAAAAACAACACATATGTTCATAAGTTATAGTTACCAGAGCTAACTATAACTTGTGCCCTTGCCCTACATTGCTTATGACCTCACATATTACATCACTCATGATATCAGTCAATCAACAGCATTTGTAAAGAGCAGCACTGTCACCCCTAGGAGTATCCGGGGGGCTGTGTCTCAGTCAATGAGCCAGGTCTTGAGTCTCTTTCTGTGGTCTGCCAGCGAGGAAGCAGTGCGAAGACAGAAGAGAAGGTCTTTCCAGGTCTTTGCAGCGATGTAAGAGAAGGAGCAACCACTGCTGCGACTGCGATGGATGTGGGGGTATGCGAGGGCGAGTGAAGAGGAGTGCAGCTGTCTACCGGGTTGGTGGAAGTTCATTCGATGGTTGAGGTAGGCAGATCTTAGGTCATGTAGGGCTTTGTAGGTGTGCATGAGGAGCTTGAACTGGCATCTTCTCTAGATGGGGAGCCAGTGGAGGTCTCTCGGGGGGTGATATGGCTTCCTTTGGGGAGGTCCAGGATGAGTCTGGCTGAAGCATTCGGCATGGTCTGGAGTCTTCTGAGGAGCTGGGTAGAGATGCCAGCACAAAGGGCGCTGCTGTAGTCAAGGCGGCTGGTGACGAGGGCCTGAGTGATGATCTTTCTGATGTTGGTTGGGATCATCTGAAGATTCTGCAGAGCATGCAAAGTGTGTGGAAGCAGGAGGAGGTGACTGAGTTAACTTGTCGTTTCATGGTCAGCTGGCTGTCGAGAATGATGCCGAGGTTGTGTGTGTGGTTGGTCGGTGTGGGTCCGAGTTCTGCAGGCCACCAACTGTGGTGTCATGCAGAGATGTTCTTCCCAAAGACCAGTATTTCAGTTTTGTTAGAGTTGAGTTGGAGGCAGTTGTCTCTCATCTATTTGGCTACATTGATCATGGCATTGCGGACGCTGGTTTTGGCATTGGGAGGGTCCTTGTTGAGTGTCTTCTGAGTAGGAGACCTGACGACGTCTATGAGGGAGGTCATGTAGATATTGAACAAGGTGGGGCTGAGGGTTGATCCTTGTGGTAAGCCGCATATGATGTCTATGGGTGCGGAGGTGAAGGGAGGCAGTCGGATGCTCTATGTGAGTCCTGTAAGTAGGGAGATGATCCACTTGAAGGCGTCTTGCTGTATGCCTATGTTGTGCAGTCTGTTGATGAGGGTGTTGGGGGAGACTGTGTCAAATGCCGCGATGAGGTCAAGAAGGATCAAGGCCATGGTTTCTCCATGGTCAAGGGGTGTTCTGATGTCATCTGCGGAGGGAAATCAGTGCGGTCTCAGTGCTGTGGTTGGCACGGAATCCTGATTAAAAGGCTTCCAGTAGGTGTTTTTTTCCAAGAATTGGTGAGCGATGATCAGGTAATGATGGTTTGGCTGGTGTTGGCTGATTAGTTGAGGTCATTGGGGTTAAGGGTGGTGGGTTGAAGGTTAAAATTGTTGTAGATGTTCGTGATCTTGTGGAAGCAGTCTGAGAGGGTGTCGCAAAGTTTTTGGGAGGGGTGAATGATGTTCTGTGTGGCTGTCGGGTTGGAAAACATTTTGACTATTTTGAAGAGTTCCTTTCTGTGGTTGGCTGTGGAGTCGATGTGGGTGGTGATGGCTGCTTTCTTGGCTTCTTTGATGTGCCGGTGATGGTTACAGAGGGCTGTTTTGTGAGCAGCTCTGTCGGTGGGGTTCTTGGTAGCACACCATCATTTCTCCAGTTGGTGGCAGTTGCGCTTGGTAGTCCTGAGTTCTGAGGTGTGCCAGCTGGCATGTTTGGGGATCTTGTTGGATTTTGAAAATTTTAATGGGGCGACTCTGTCGTTGCTGTCAGTGATCAAGGCAGTAAAGTTCTGGACAGCCTGGTTGAAGTTTGTTGAGGCCTTGAGTTAGGAGGTGGTGAAGGCCTGTGGCCACTAACCTTTAGTGACCTTGCTCCAGCTACGGTGGGAGGAGTTCTGATGTCTGGAGATGGTGTACTAGGCGTCGGTGAAGTGTACGATGGTGTGGCCAGTGCAGGTGAATTCTGTGGTATGGCTGAATTTGATTCTGTCGCTGGAGGTGAAAATGGGGTCCAGTGTGTTTCCGGCTTTGTGCTTGGGTTCAGCGATCAGTTGGTTGAGGCCAATGTTGTTGAGATTCTCCAGGAGGGTGATGGAGTTGGCATCACTGGGGTCATCAATGTGAAAGTTAAGGTCACTGAGTAGGATGTAGTGGTGAGAGTCGATTGCTAGGTGCACAATGATGTTGGGGAGGGCGTCGCCGAATGTAGTCTGCGTCCGGGGGGGTCTGTAGGCAAGGGTGTCTCTTATTGTGGTCTTCGCTTTGATTTGAAGTAGGAAGTTGAGGTGTTGAGGTGTGGCATCGTCATTGGGGATGGTGCATCTGATGCTATCCTTGAAGATGATGGTGATGCCTCTACCTTGTTTGTTGATGTGATCTCGGTGTATCATCTTGTAGCCTTCTGGAGTGGGGGTGATAATGTCTGGGTTTAAAGAGGGGTTGAGCCACATTTCAGTGATGAAGGCAATGTCTGTGGAGAGGTTGGTGATGGTGTCCCAGATTTCCATGGCGTGTTTGCAGAGTGAGCGGGCGTTAAGCAGGATACAATGGAGCGGTTGCGGGGTGTTCCTTGTGTTGTGGGTAGGAGTGTTGTGGGATCTTTCGAAGGTTGTGTCACAGGAGAAGTGTCAGTGTCAGCAGGTGAAGGGTCTTTTGGTGGATCGTGGGGAGGAGGAGATGCAGCTGATTCAGCGTCCGGGGTCCAGGAGTTCCTTGGAGGTGTAGCATCGGGTGGCGGGAGAACCAGGGGTCTTGGCGCTGGGCGTTGTCCAACCAGCGGTGTGTTGTGACCGCTGCTTGGTCGTGTGAAGGCCTCCATTAGTGATCCTGGTGGGTGGTCCAAGAGCAAGCAGCGCAGGAGCAGAGAGCAGCACTGGGGCAGCAGGCAGTGCAGGGACAGGGGAATTGGGTAGCACAGGGACAGCAGGCAGTGCAGGGACAGGAGGTAGTGCAGGGACAGGTCAGCAAGCAGTGCAGGGGCAGCAGGCAGTGCATGGACAGCAGGCAGTGCAGGAACAGGGGCAGCAGGCAGCGCAGAGGCAGCAGGCACTGCAGGGGCAGGAAGCAGCTCAGGGACAGCAGGCAGGGCACAGGGCAGCGCAGGGGCAGCACAGGGGCAGAGGGCAGCACAGAGGAAGCAAGCAGTCTAGGGGCAACAGGCAGCGTGGGGGCAGGGGTACAATACCTTAAGCCAGGGGGAATAGGCAAAGAGGGGTGGCCCAGCCCAGCCTCCTTCTGCACTGGTGGATGTGGATGGGCCCCACCCTTGGCCCGCACTTTGCCCGAGCTCAGTCCGCGAGCATCCCGCAATCTGCGAGCTACAGGTAATGCTTATCCTGGCCGGGAGGTGCAAAACAATGACTAGCAGCTCGCCCTACCATCATTGAGAACATCACTGGTTCGCCACTTGGTAGTTATAGTTAGGTCAGCTGGTCCATAGGTAAAGCACTTTTTGGGTTGCTAATAACTTTGGCACCGTTTGATGAATCTCCACGAAACTTTGCAGCAGTCAAGGAGTGCCCCATAATGCCCTCTGAGGGCTTTTTAATGACTTTGTGATCCTGGTGGTCCTCCTAGGAGGGTCAATGCAAACATCAAGCATTTTTATGTTGTGGGGGGCTGCAGGGAGTGCAGTAGCCCCCCCAGCAGCATAAAAAACAGTAAGTCTTGTGGGTCATTAAGTCTCTGACCCCAGGAGAGGTTACCTTATTTTTATAAAGCACTCCAAGCTGGAGCTCTATACTCTTCAGCTGGAGTACAGGGCTCTCTTGTGGTTGTTTGTAAGACTGCATTTTGTGGGTTGAAAAATGTTTAAAAAAATAAAAGAAAGACTTAAAAATATGTTGACTTTTAAAATTAATTATTCATGACAATCACTTTTATTAAACATTGCACTGTGTGAATTAATGAAATGTACATTTGATTTTGAGCATTGGTGATTTTTTGATAAAGACAATAGGTCTGCTTTATATATGTTGATATGCTGACCCCTTTATAAAGTCATTAGGCTCACTTTTTTATATGTTGGTGTTCTGACCCTTTGACAATTTCAGTACGTCTGCCTTACTTAAAATGACACCCTTTATATTGTAACATCATATAGTCAGCCGTGCGTGCCCACAGGGGTTCAGGCACCAGTTCTTACACCAAACCCCCTGCTGCGCTGTAGGGTTGAGCCCAGGCCCTTCAGCCGATCCCACATACCATGGGGTTGGCTACCAAAGGCAGTGGGCTGCGTGGTGTTGGCATTGCTTATGGTAATAAAATATTACCTTACATTTAAAAACCCTAGAAATTCACTGAATAAACCAAAGGTTATAATGACAACATAGTTTGTTGAAAATATCAGTTAAAACATAGTGTTCAAAACCATTGAAATTCACCAGTTATAGTTATATCAAGTAAATATAACTCATACCAAAAAGTAACAATGACTTATACCCTTGCCACCCACTGCTAATTACCTCCAATATTACATCACTCATCACATGTTCTATGACACCATTGATAACATCACTGCAACAAATGAAATAACATAATTGATGACAACACTGTGCATGGTGCGGGAGTGAGCTATAGTTAGTTTAGGGTACGAGTTATAGTGACTCCTAGAATGCCACTTAAAATTGAATTTACTTTCCAGAGGTGACTTCAGAAACCCTACACTGTTTCATCCACGAAACACATATGAATTTGTAGATGTACAAACAGGCAATATGGACCCAGCATAGCTCTGCTGAATGGCCTGGCATATCACCTTCAAATGCTGGGGGCTGGGTCACAAATGCATCATGTGTTTGTGAATTACTTCCAAAACATCCAAATCCTTATTGGTAAAAGTGCAAAGAGGGCACAGTTATTTCTGTTAGTGCTAACTGTATATGAATATTCCCATTTGATTCCCTTTTTAGATGTTTTGGGTCCAATTCAAAAATGTCAATGAGTAATATAGGAGTACTACTTTACATATTCCAAAATGCCTTTGTGAAAAGAACCCCTAGTCTTGAGTTGTCATTTTAAAGACCACCTGATGAAATTCACATCAGCTGTCAGCCATCTTAGTGCTATGTGTGACACCACCATTCATGGCTTTTTGAAGTTGTTTCTACCATTATGTACTGGAGATGAAGTTGTACGGGGATAGTCAAACATGTATGAATTAAATCTAGCAAATGTCCCATAACATGTGACACTTTCACCCCATCATACATTTTTTAACCAACATCACTTACTGTGGTGGAAGTTTTACGACCATACTTCCCTTTGCCTTACAAAAAAATGCATGTGTTCATCTGTAACGAAACTGGTGCTCATGTAAAACGCTCTGATACCGGATGTCTCGGGTCTAGTTCACGCTATATAAAACTTTTTTTAAAAAAATACTTACAATGGAGGGATGCAAAAGTGCAAGTTTGAGGAAGCAATTGTTGTTAGTGGCCTGGTCTAATGTGTCACACGGGCATAGAACAAACCACTTAAAACTTAACACAAGCATAGCCTACCGGTTGATGGAAATTTGGGAAGGGCATGGGAAGGACTGACAAAGTACGAAAGTGCTACGTGCCATAAAAATGGTAGAAGAGTGTTATTCAAATGGTGGTAACATAATAGATCTGCAAATGCAGTAGTTCAGACATCACACGTGTGTCCTGACAATGTGCACAGCCAGATATGCTCCTTTGAATTCCCACACACAGCTCTGCCAATGCCATTCAACCAAGATCATCACACACACAGTCTGACCCAACCTCTCCAGGGTCAAAACTGATGAAGACGATGATGATAATTATTATTATTTTATTATGAGATCCATATAGCGCAGCATACTCTCTCACAAAAATCTCTTGACGCTTTAGAAAGATATTTCAGTTATTTGGAAAAAAAGGAAAAAACACTGATTACAGCTTAAACAGCTAGGTCTTTAATTATTTATGAAACTTTAGTTGAATCTGGTTGCGTGGTATCAAAATAGATGACATTTCACACATGGGGGGCAATGGAACAGTTATTCACCAAAAGCCATGCCACGCCGTCATGCTCTTCAGAAGTTAATCACGGTCCGCCCAGTAAGGCAATTTGTGCTGTGTCCCTTGGGTAGAGGAGCATCTCTTTCACTGCAAAGCACTGACCATCTGATATTCCAGAATGAGTAGTTGCTCCATGTTTATAGGATTACAAGTCCACACTCCTCCAAGCAGGCCGTACAAGCAAACAAGGTGTTCTTTACTGAGTGAACACTGATGTGAAATGCTAGTCATGAAATGTAAACGCATAGGGTGTGACCACCCCTGCATACACTTTATTTCCTTTGATATCTACAGGCAATGGCAGTGGAATGCCACCTAGGCAGGCATCCCGAGTAGATAGGAGCAGAATAAATAAATCAATCACGACCATCAACCCCGGGTAACATTTTTATATTAGTTTTGAGCTAAAACGCAAATGTTTTCCTGAGCAAGTGCATAAACGTGCATAAAGATTGTCTTTCTTTCAACTAGCATGTAGAAGAGCGGTGACTGCTCTTTGGCGAGCAAGAGTTTTAAGACTCCATGATACATTAAACATACGTGTCCAGATAGTTTAGATTAAATGCTAGAATCTAACATTCCTTTAATAGAGTTTCTGCCAATTACATATAATGAGATTCATTATGAATTAATGATTGGTTAATCATAATTATGCGATAATGTGACATCGAAGTGCCGCATTAAAAAGGAAAATACCACTAGGTTTAGAAAAAGAGCCTTAGAGAAGAACAGATAAATAAAGTGCAGGAAGCACACAACGATAATGGTGCAGTCCCCCGTGCAGTTTCAAACCCTTAGCAATAACTAATGATCATTTTAATTTAGCATTTCCATCAGTCATGCCTTTTCATTCATCTGTGTTGACCCCAAGTCTCGATATACATCAAGCACCCTAAACTTCACGTAATTCCATGCTATAAAATAAATACGTTCTCATTACTCACACAGGCCCTCAAATAGACATGGTTGAAAGAGCACAATAGCCTTGTTAAAGTTAAAGTTACATGTATTACACAACATTTAACACTTTTCTCTTGTTTGAGGTGATTTGGAATTCCCAAATAATGAATACCTGGTAACACCGTATTGCAGCATTGGAGAACTATGCCTCTTAGCAACAGCAAAAATCTGTGTCTGAAATTCACGTAATTTGGTTTTGCGACATTACGCTAAATTCTGAATAAATTATGCAAAGTTACACAAAATCCTAAATCGGCATTTAAGGCTAGATTTTAGCATGAAAGGTGTCCTTGTGTCCATTTTAAATGCCAGGACACATTTTGTGCTAAAAAATATAACACCAAATGTAAGTGCCTAGTACAACCGCCACACATGTTCTGGTGTTCACGCTTTTCCCATGCACCTGCACTAAAATGTATCCACAAATCTGGTATAGTAGCATAATTTGGGGAATTTCACATAGCAGGTGTTCGTGAAATTGAGTTGCTGGTTGATTGAGGTGTGAGCCATGGTTAAGCAACAGCCAAAATCTCTTACAGTGTGAACCACAAAAAGTCACTAAATTAACCTGTGCCCTTCCCACTCTAACCTGGAAGTATGAACCCTCTGCCACCTTGGAGTGGGAGAGCATACATACTGTCAGAGCCTTGGTGTGCATTCTAGGGCCTGCCCTAGCGACGCCACTGAATACACAAGCCACCATGGGTTGCGCCCTGTCGTAGGGACTGCCGGGCTGGGCATTTTACCTGTGGGAAACAGCATGTCTTCCCAGGGTCTGCACGCTACTGGTTGTGATGTCCTGCCCATTTACAGTGACCACTGGTCACTAGCAGAAACATTGATGAGCCTTGTTGCTGCAAGCGTTGAGCCATAAATGCATTGTGTCACCTTTTTATATGCACTGTTTTCTCTTTAGAGTGCATTTGGATATGGAACGACATATACCAGCTGCCCCGGAGGGCAGATATCTTGGGTTTGGCTGAACTGCATAAAAGCTCCAAGCTGCCCTGCCGGCTCCCACTTCATTCCTTTGGTGTGCAGAGGTGACGGCGAGTATTGCCTGCCAATCATTAATTATTTACAGGGCAGACCTGGCCCTGTGCAGTAAGCCTATTCCTATTGGCTAAACCAATGTATGGAATGCTCTCACATTCCAAAGCACTGGCTTCGAATCCTCGGCCTGCGTTGAGGTTGATAACAATTACCAGTCTCCAGAATTACGACCCACTCACGGGTTGAGTAACACGCCGACTATAGGAGGCATTTACCAATGGCCAAATAGACCATTGGGTGCATTGTTTCATGCATGTAAGTTACATTCGAACTGTTGAAGGTATTTAGCAGTGGCTAAATAGACCAATGTATGCATTGTTTCATGCATGTAAGGTACATGCAAACTGTTGAAGGTATTTAGCAGTGGCTAAACAGATCAGTGTGTGCATTTTGTTATGAGAGTTATTTTAAACAAGTGTGACACTATTCCTGATGTGAGCCATTATCACTTCTGGTTAAAACACTACCTCCTCTACAAACAGAGCACTTTAGCACTTTAGCTGAAAGGCAGCATTAAGAATAAGCATAGTAACTGCTATGTCGCATGAAGATGTGTATTGACAATATTTTGTAGTGCACATTAACCTTTTCCCTTGGAGATCACATTCCTGCTGTTCCCATCCCAAACCCATCTGCTCACCTGACCACTCTAATACTCACTGCTACAAAGGCATTCTGAGTTGGAGGTGCCCAAAGGTGGACCCCATAAAGAGTTGCGCAGCTCCCGAAGAAGACGGTACCATGACACATAATCCAGGTTCGCCACAGGTACCATGATGGAATTGGATGGATATTAACCTACTGCTGGAAATTTTCAGTATCTTTTGTATTACATTATGGGTTTTCCTAGTCTCCATGTCCTTTTCATAAATATTTTGCCTTTGGGTGACATGGTGTTTCTATGGTGCTGAAGAAAGTGAGACACCCTTATAGCCCTGACAGTACCTCCTACCCCAGAAAAGCAACCCGGCTTGGTATGGATTATGGAAGCATTGATGCAATCTCTTAATCGTGGAGCACTTACAAAACATGCATGTTCCCAAGAATGGCCAGCTGGCGCATATCCCCTCTAGTCAATCAAATGTTGCAGTTGACCTTGGACTAACCTGCAGCAGGAACTGCTTCTACTTCATATTTTGGATCTTCCTCTTGGACTACAGGAGTGAATATGCCAGCTGAAGGGTAGTTGTAGCTGTTCAGTTAAATGATTAAATATCTTGGAACTTTGAATTTTGCATGATATCCAGGCAAATTAAGGTCCCATTTGGATAACCATACATAATCCCTTTGTTTACAAGGGACAGGTGTACATCTGCAAACATTTAGTAAATTCCTTCTTCCTTTGGGAAGTGTTTCACAATGTCTCTCTGGATCTTTTTTATGGTTTGGATTAAGGCATTCACTGAGGGAACTTATACTTAGAGTTGTTGCAAATGAAGCATTTGCTTATGAAATCCATAGATAAAAATATAGGGATATCTTTAAAAACTGTTTAAAGAGTCATTGTAAATGCATTTGGCTTGCAGAATCCAACTGATCCAATTGTCTTGATAGTGAGGGATAAAATACCTTAGATATTGTTCAATAGTTTGATTCACTTTCTCCGTCTATCAACTTGCGGATGGTGGCTACTGGTAATGTTTGTTTTGATACCCAAAAGTGACATTAAAGCTGTCAAATATTTTAATGCAAGCTAAAGGCTTTAGGCAGATGATGTAAGCAGACTACCTCCTTTAAGAAATGTTTGCCAATTCTTGGGATTTTGAGAGTGTGTGTGATGGAATGAAATGTCCTAATTTTGCGAACAAATCAACTACTACCTACAAAAGCGTGCATGAATCGCAAGCAAGTAAATCAACAAGGAAGTCGACTGTTATAATATCCATGGTCACTGAGATGTAGGCAAGAGATACAACTTGCAACAGTCATATAGGCTTATTATGATTGCTCTTGGCTTATAAACAAATGTTAGAATTAGATACATCTTGATAGACTGCTTCATGGAGATGAGACCACCAAACATTCCTGGTTAACAACTGTTATGTGCATTGGGTTCCTGGATGGCCAGGTATTGAAGTATTATTATGTCATTGTAATGACAAATTCTGTAACTTTATCATAGGAACATATAATTTATCTCTATGAATTAACTTCCCATTCTGCATCTTTCTCTTTGTAGGTTGTTCTTGTATTCATTGTGTATTTTTAATCAAATCTATTCTATCTTTAAGTCACTCAGAAAGGTGTCAGGCATTGTAGGACATTGTTGAATTACTGAAAGAATAAGAGGAGGTTTAATCTCTGCTGTGATGGTACTATTCTGTGATACTGTATACAGGCTCCCAGAATGGTAATTAATATGGCATTTTAAACAGGTGAAGAATAACATTCAGGGGGCATGAAAATGATTTTCATACCTCATTTATTTTAAGAACCCAGATTCTTATGATCTTTCCATACTAATACTTTGTTTTTGGCTCCTTCCAAGTAATGATGCCTTTGGCTAAATGCATCTTTAATCACTAATAAATCTCTTACATAGAAATTCTAATGTAGAGGTGTGGTGCAGCGTCCAGAACGGCTGACTCTAGAGCACGGGACACACGGTTCGATCGACGGCAGCAGCTCAGCTCAGCATCATGTGACTCTGGGCAATAGCTCACTTAATCTCTGCGACGGCCCCCAGCGCGTTGAAACCTTAAGGGGTGATATGTTTGAGCTGTACAAATATGGATTATTAATATTATCAGGCAGTTTTAAGGGCTAAAGATGCTTGTTTCTGTTCAGTGTCCCAATTGAAAGGTACCCCCTTGTGTGTGAGTCGAGTATGGGCAAAAGTAAGAATAAAAAAAATTGAATGAACTGGCAGTAGAAGATGACAAATCTCGGCATCTTTTTAACACATTTAGATAGTGGCCACTGAAGAACTGCTTGCGTCTTTGCTTTCCCCATAGCGATTCCCTAAGCAGATATAGCATACCCTGGAAAGGTGACTGTTAGAACATGGAATGGACTGTTAGAAACGCCTCCGCACGACTGATCCTCGACGTACCACGCCACAGCCACATCACCCCCCACTTGAGGAACCTGCACTGGCTCCCCGTCGACAGGAGGATCACCTTCAAACTCCTCATCCACGCACACAAGGCACTCCACAAAACTGGCCCAGCCTACCTCAACAGACGACTCTTCTTCTACGTCCCCAACCGCCAGCTCCGCTCCGCCGACCTCTCCCTCGCCACCGTCCCTCGCATTCAAAGAACAACCACCGGCGGCAGATCCTTCTCACACCTCGCCGCCAAGACCTGGAACACCCTTCCACTAAGCCTACGACAGACCCAAGACCTGCTGACCTTCAGGAGGCTACTTAAGACCTGGCTGTTCGACCAGTAGCAGCATCCCCCCCCTTCCCTCTCCCCAGCGCCTTGAGACCCTCGCGGGTAAGTAGTGCGCTCTACAAATTCTGTGATTGATTGATTGATTGGAATTCACATTTGGATACCTTGGCATGTAGTCTGTTTTACCGTAAAAGTAGTGGAACTTCTCGGACATGCTGTCTGTGGTCCTGCAAGTTTTTGGAGAAGATCAAAATATCATATAAGTAGATTACAACATATTGGTCCAATAAGGCTCTCAAAACATAATTTATGAATAGCAGCCGGGGCATTACAAAAGCTGAATGGCATCACCAAGTATAAATAATGCTTATGTTTTGTATTAAATGGTGTCTTTTACTCATCTCCTTGATGAATATGAACTAAATGTATGGAGGTTGATTAGTGAACAATCAAGTTTTATGTAGTTGGTCTAGAAGGATGGAGATGAGTTGCAAGAATGTCTGTTTCTTACATTTATGCTATTAAGCATGCAATAGTAAATGCATCTCGGCTCGCAATGGCATTTTGGTACAGAGAATATTGTGGCTTCTGCTCAAAAATTAGAATGACAAATAAAGCCCTTAGCTAAGTTATCATCAATGCACTTCATAAGTTTATTTTCTTCTTTTTGTGAAAGCATGTATATTCAGCCTTATTATATAATAGCTGTGGGTACTAAGTTTATTAAACAATCATATGATCTGTGGGGAGGCAAATGAACAGCGCTTTTTTTTTTTACAGAAGATATCTTCAAACTCTATGTATTAAATTGGTAAGACCAAATCTCTGCTTTCTGTGTATTAACGACTGCACAGGAATCAGTACAAAAGCATGTTTTTGACACTGCTTTGAGGCAAAGCAGATAGTTCCTTGAGATAAGTCTATCTGTGGGTTATTTTTGTCACCAGGTAAGTCCACTTACGATTGAAAAGGTAAGTGCCACCAAAAATAATCTCTTCCAGATGGCCAGTTGACGGTCAACTGTGTTCTCTCAATCACCATTGCAGACTCTGCCTTTTCTTTGGTAACAACGATATATCCATTTTTACGGCAAAAGCATAATCCATGAAGGAACCAGAAGAAGGGGTGGGCGGAGTTACCGAAAAACTCTGCCAAATTCCGTGGAGTTCCACGAGTGGCGGAGTATTGCTCGGCCACCCCTAGTAAAGAGTACAAAACAAGCGTACATGCCGTTTTTCAGGCGCTGTTCTCCGTTATTTGCTTCAAGGGGTCAGCCGGGTGCAAAAACAGACGTGATTGGCACCTGCTGCTTGTGTACTTGCGCAGCAAGTACTAAATGGCGTAATTATGACACCCAATAGGGCTTGATTCACAAAGCCATGAAAATAGGGATGTAAGTAACGCACGTCTTGGAAACGTTTGTTGACCAAGACAGAGAATTCATGGGTAGGGTAGGTCTGAGTCAGGGGCCTGGCTTGGCTCAAAAAACAAAACACGAGCCAATAAAAATGTTTTGCAAATACATTCTCTCTTGCTCTCTTTTCCTTTTTTTATCGCTATCTGTCTACTGCTTCTCATTCTCATTTTTTTTGCCCGTTTCTCAGTCTTTGCCTTTTTTCATGCTCCAGCGTCTCCTTCTGGCTTCACTTTGACCCTCTCTTCCCGCCCTCGCTTTATCATTCCTCCATCTTTTCCTTTGTATTTTTTCCTATCCTCTGCCTTTCTCCCCCACCTCCCCCTTGGTTACTCCACCCAAAACTTCCCTCCCTGGCTTAATGAGAATGCTTCCAGCCAGCATCCTTTGCCTTAAAGTCCTGGAGTCCTTCTTTGCTGTCCCCCCTGTGCCCCTTGTGTGCACTATGACATCATTCTCGAAGCCCACCTGGTGCAGCAGGAGAGGATCTGGTCAGTGGCACAAGCTTTTTGCAATTTGATTGTGGAAATGTCTTCACATGCAACTTGTGCGCCCAAAGCCCGTGTGAAGGAAAGGAGAGAAGAGCATATCCAAGCCCCCTGGTGCCATGTCTGGCCACAGCTTGGTTGAAGTGAGAAATGGGCATGAACGACCACAGCACCTGGCTGG
This sequence comes from Calotriton arnoldi, assembly GCA_963921515.1. Classification (NCBI taxonomy): domain Eukaryota; kingdom Metazoa; phylum Chordata; class Amphibia; order Caudata; family Salamandridae; genus Calotriton; species Calotriton arnoldi. The sequence continues at coordinate 1,220,340 of CAWUFW010001896.1, forward strand.
CGCCAGGCTGTACCTGCCTCCCGCAGCCCTCGCACTCCTGGACATGAGTGACCCGCTTGCCTGGCTCGGTCCCGCCCCCCACGATGGCTTCAGCTGCGCAGCGGCATGAGCAAAGACGAGGAGGAGGTGGTTGCGCGCGGCTACCCACGGCTGGTGTAGCAGAAGGAAATCCAGCATGAAGTTCAGTGCATAAAGAGTTTCATTCTGGTTGAGATCAGTAGTTAAGGTTAACCTTGTTGCCCGACCACTGCTTTATTTTGCTTTGTTTTTTTAATTTCCGTTATACAATAAAGAAAGCATATATGCACTTGTTTAAAGGAGTATTCCACAAAACAAAAATTTTATTAGGAATATTTTTTCCCCGAAAGAAATCATACCAAAAATCACATCATATGAACTCTCTGTAAGACATACCTCCCTCAACTTCTGTCACAAACCCCCCGCGTCTGGGTACTTGGTGCTATCTTTTGTAGAGCCAGCCCCTGCCGCCACGGGTATTCTAAGCACAGTTTGAATTAAGAACCCTCACCTTCTTGTAGTGCTTGCCCAGCCATGCCTGTACAGGTCCAGGAGTGCCAGGGTATTGGGGCTCTCTCAGTGCTTGGTGCTTGGAACCCCGTCCTTCTTACAGGCAGCTGCAGAGGACACTGGGGTGATACAGGGGTATCTTCGGGCGGGGAGGGATATTCCTCGTCTTCCTCCTATCTACCTCGTCCTCCTCTTCTACATTCTCCTCTTCCCCTGGAACTGTGGGGCTAGCCTCACTATTATTCTCTATAGACTTCGCCGGGCTGGGCGGCCTCCTGCTCTGGGGCTCGGGCAGCTGGGATGCAGCTCTGTCTCTTCCGGCTCATCAGGCTCCCCCTCGTCTGCACCTCCTTTACAGCACACCCACAGACTGCTTCATGCCACTTTCACTGCTGCCATTGATGCTATTGACGGGTGACCCCAGACCTGGTTGCCTTTGTTTCATGTCTGCTTAACATTCTCTACAACTGGAACCTCAGTAACACACAGGGCCATTGAGGGAAACCATGCACAGTCCAAAGCAGACTTTAAGGCATAGACATTGATGGAGCAGGGTAAACAAAATAATTTTGTACCCCTTGGAAATTAATGAACTCATAATAATTTAATAATACGAACTGTTTGAAAATGCATGTACTAGCCAACAAATGCACCTTTTTTTAGTAAACACTATATATGGGTACCATGCAGATTTGTGCAAAATCTAATCTATTTACAAATGTGAAGTTAATTAGCTTTAGTATTATGATTACGTACTAATTAGGGTGAAATTGCATGATTTATGTTACGTAGTAGATTTGTATTGTGGCAAAGAATGCAGATGGTAAGTATAATGGCTGTAAATGTCGCTTCTGCTAGTTAACACCTAACACGGGTCTTTAGAATGGCGGGTGGTAAACAGAAAGGCTTATTTTCTCTGTTTTAATTGTGGTTGTGTTCTTCTGATAGTTCGTTCGGGCCTGTTAGGCCATGCTTCGAAAATGGCTGCTGGAGAGGATGAGATCACGTGAAACGGCAAAGATGGCCTCTGCGCAGAAGCAATAAAGAAAATCAAGTCACGTGAATGCGGCCTGTGCCCGGAGTGAGAGATGTCAAGGTTGAACTGACCTACAATAAAGAGTGTGCCAAAAAGATTCAGCATGTATTCGTGGGAATGGATGGGAAAGAACCGAGTGACAATGGACGAACCAAATTGTGACCATCAAGATCGCTACAAAATGAATGGACAAGTTGGACTGCTTTTGACCCCAGAGTCATGAGACTCATTGTATGTTTTACTGTCCCTAAACCAGTTTGAACAAGGAGGGTGATGAGGTGACCATCACCACCCCTCAAATGGACCAATTAGCGTGATTCTTGCCCCTAAGGATTGCAACTTTTTGTGTAGTAAGCTAGAAAATAGGGTATAAGAGAGTCTGCTCTTATGTGGCGTGGGTCGCTGCTATTGATGCTGCTGCTGTTGGTGGTTTTTCCTGCCATGCCGCTTCTTTATTTTTCATTTTACCACCTCGATACTGCGAAAGACTCTGTCATTTTTGGACTTTGAACTTGACTGGGGAAGGAACAAAATCGTTGCTGGAATTCTGCCCGGGAGGTGCGTCCCAGGAGGTTAGCGGGACAGTCAGTTTGGGAGTTCTAATCTGTGATCTGCGGTTTATCTTCTTTTGGTTAACCATTCCTGTCAGCATCCTATGACCATGGGTAATGCATAATTTTCCATTCTTCATTAAACTTTTCTTAAATGTTTATTGATATATTAAATGTGCTTGATTAACAGAGAATTTCACCTATTTGATTGAAATTTTAGATAAAAATATATTCTCACTTAAAATGAGTCTGTGGTTCTTTAGTTCATTTATGATTTATAATGTTAAAAGGTTTAATCGTGATTGAGCTGGTCTTAATCGCCATCAACTTATTCTACTAGTTGGTCCATCGACCAAAGAGCGGAGTACCTTGATGTTTAGAACCGATAGGATCAAAGGTTAATGCATATAATGTATGAATTATTATTCTGTCAAATTTAACAAGGTATCCCGTTCATCCAGCAGCACATTTCTCCTTGGCGTGAAATCCAGTGATTGAATGAATGTATGTTATGCGGTGTCATGGGCCCCACCGACATAAGGTTTAATGGACAATAGGTTGCATAAATGTTTTTACCTGGATTAGTGTCCTAAGGAGAAATTTATATTAGCCGCGCTGGATCAGATTTCTTGGTAGCAGAGTTATGGTTTCTATAGATTAGTTTGGTGATTATTGATTTATTGATTTTTCATGTCTAACACTTTATGTCGAGTTGTATTATGTTATGTGTAAATCGAAATTTTGAAGCTTCCGGGAAGTAGGAAGTGGACACGTGTGGCAAGAGAAGTCACACAGAATTGTGCATTGTCTGATTTTCAAATTGGTGATAACACAGGATTGTGTTATGTTAGGGACAGTTCATGTATGAACATGCGTTTGAGTGAAATAGCAACAGGTTTTCTTGTGAAACTCTGGCCTTAATTCTCAGGAGCAGTGTAATCTCCACATGTGTTTTATCCCTAGAGAAACGGGTTCACCCCTTGCTTGAGAGACGGGTAAGGTAGAGAGAAGTGCTACACTTATCGAACGAGACAGTATTCTTGTAAGTTAGAGCAAACTATTTCTTTTGCTTAGCGAAACAGACAATGGTAATGTGTTTTACGTCGTAACTAATACATTTTGTTGAGAAGAAAAGGTAAGAAAACCACCGATAATTTTTGTAAAGGAGGGGTCAGTAAAGACAGGAGTAGAACTGACGTCAAGAGAGACCGCGCTGGTATTGGCCAGTTGTGGGAGAGCGAAGAGCTTCTTGATTGGTGCGTTAGTGTGAAGACGCGCTGGGATAGGTCCGAATAGCCGAGCAGTAGAAAGAACAGAGTGGTGAAGAATTTTCGTGTATTTGTTTTGAGAAAAAGAACAGTGCAACATGGCTTATTATGAGTATGGTAGAGAGAAACCGTCATGGTTTGCGAAGATTAAAAACTTTTTCAAGAAAGACAAGAAGGTTGTGACTAGGGAAGGAGAAGTACTTCCTCCGCCGAAAATGCCAGCCTCTCATATGATGTTGAAATATGGCTATCATACTTGTATTTGGTTGGAAAATTGGGCGAAATATACTCAAAGCGATGGAGTATTGGCATTTCCAGAAAATGGTTCGTTTAGCACAGCTGTACTTCGAAATTTGAGAGAAAAAATGATGAAACTTGAACCGAGACCTAGACCAACACAGTTCGAAGCTTTAGGTGAATGGGAAGATGAGATGTATGAAAGGGAAAGACACAGAGGTGCAAAGAATTATAGTTTAGTCCATGGAAGAGCATGGGGATTGAATCATGAAGACAGAATGAGACGATGGAGGTATGCTAACATGACGGATGGTTTGCTTCCTGTCAGAACAGTTGAAGAGGTTACAGGGAGAAAGTGTATGGAGAAAAAGAAGCATGCAGTAACAGAGAGATATGGGTATGGAGTTAGTGACACAGAGGATGAGTTTCTGGAGGACATTTTAAATAAAAGACCCCCTCCATATCAACAGAAGTCTGCGGTGGTGACTCCAAATGCACCGCCAATGGAAACTGTAAGAAATCAGAGCCCTGAACGAAATTATAAATAAATAGGTCCTTTGATAAATTAGAAACTCCACAGAATGTGAAGCACGATAATGGTAATACAGCTGAATTAGCCAGAACCACAAGAGAATTGACTGAAAACATAAGAGAACTAACAAAGAATATGGAAGCTGTGACTGTGCCAGTGATGATAGGGCCAGTAATTCCGGTATTCGAAAATCAAAGAATAGATGAGCATTCCCTGACAATTCCATTGAACTCTAGTATGCAAAGAGTGAGAGAAGGGATAATTCCAGGAAATAGAGAGACAAGAGATTCTGTTGGTTCATGTAGGTCGAGTCCACCTACAAATTTGACAATTAATGCGAGCCAGATAAATAGGATTCCTATGGGAACCGAGTCAGCAACTGAGACCCCAGAGAGAAGTGCAAATTGGGCAGAGATAAATAATATCCCTGTGGGTCCGACTGCAGAAGAATTAAATGAGTGGGTGAGGAACTTACAGAAGAAAGATGCTGAACCACAACCTTTGGATGTGATCAGATTAAAAATAGATATGGAAGAGTTGATTCTAGGAACTATTGGTACAGATCGATTGAAGTCCTACCAAGATGATGAGTTAATGTTCATGTGTAAAAGCGTTACTTGGAGAGCTAGGAACTTGCATGAAAAATTGGAAGAAACAGCGAATGAACTAGGAGTAGAGTTTGGAAAAATCAGAGGATTGCAGAAACCGTACAGGGTAGACTTTAGTGAAAAGGATATAGAAAATCTGAACACTTCAGGACGATTAACACAGATAAAGGAACTGATTGTGTTATTGAGAAAATGGGGAGATGTGGACAGGTGGAGAAGCAGGTGGATTAGAAGAAAGGAGGGAACGACCGATAAAGCTTCATTGGCTTTTCCGGTAAAGGAGAAAGAACCGATAGTAATGGAATATCCAATGAGGGAAACTCCAGGAGGAAGCTATGTACATGTCCCATGGTCCAGACAAGATATATTGTCATTTACAAATGACTTTCCAAGATTGAGAGAGAAACTCGTAGAATGGTATAGACAGGTAGAAAGGTTTGTAAAGGTTTCAAAGGTGTTGTGGGAAGATTTGGATGGATTGTTTGAAATTGTTGTACCAGCAGATTTATGGACAGAATGTAAGATTACAATTGACTGGCCGAAGGAAGAATATCCTAGACATGCAAAAACTTGAGCCCCAGGTTCAGAAGTAATGAGAAAATATGAACAAGCCATCACGTTTTTGAAAAATAAAATCCCACCAAAAGAAACGGACTGGGTAAAGATTGATAGAACAACTCAGGAGAGTAAGGAATCTGTACATGCCTACTATGAGAGACTGCTTTTGGTCTTTAAACAGTATAGTGGTTATGAGAACTTGAGTGAAAAAGACAAGAGTCATTTTGTGTATAGATTTGTATATGGCTTGAAACCTGAAATAAGTGAAATGATTAAGCAGCATATGTTGTGTTGGCAGAATAGCACTGTAGATGAAGTATTAAGGTATGCAAAATATTGTAGTGACGATAATGAGTGTAGACAGCGTAAACTTAAAGAAATGGCGATGTGGGCACAAGTAAAGACTGCAGAAAAACAAGAAGCTCAGATGAATAATCAATCTAGTGATGCAGGGCAAACTAAATCCAGACCAAATATAGGTAAAGGAAAAGGTCAAATGAGTATAGAAGAGGCCAAAAAGAAATGGCCATGTCACGATTGTGGAAAATTAGGACATTGGAGAAATGAGTGTAAATTTCCTCCAAAGGCTAATACAGAAAATCAACCATTAAATCCACAGGTGCAGAATGAGGTGAGTTACCAGCAGCTGCAACAGCCGCAGGTAGTTACTCAACAGTGTCAGGTGCCGCAACCACCTCTTCCAAAGAGTGTAAATCCTCAGAGATACAGTACAGAGGCAGGATTCTACAAAGGAGAGCAGGTAACAAAATTGCCGCGCGGAGCTGCAGTGTCGCAGTATTGGTTACGGCAGGATGGAAATGAATCGGATGAAAGCTTATGACAGTGCCTAGGAGAGGAAGAAGAGTCCATGCTTGGCGCAACTCTAGAGGTAGATCAGTCAGGTCCATTTGTGGATGGAAAAGTGAATGGTGTAAATGTTACATTCCTTGTGGACACTGGAGCTACCCGTTCTACTGTTAGATCAGTGGAAATTCCAAACCTTCCTCTCTCAGGAGAATATATCCAAGTTGTAGGTGTTTCAAATAGGCAGATTAAAACCCCTCTTACAAAACCAGTAGAGGTGAAAGTTGGACCATTCAAAGAGATGCATCGTTTTGTGGTTTGTGATTGCAGTCCTGTAAATTTGTTAGGACGGGATCTACTTTGTAAAATGAATTGCACCATCTACTGTACCCCAGATTGTATTGCTTTCCAGACACCAGATGAGGATGTCCTGTATAAAATGACAATGGCAGAACTAGAACCAGGAGTGAATGACATGTTTCCTGTGTTTGATGCAGAGAAAATCCCTATTGAATTGAAAGGAATAGTCAGGTCTGATGTATGGGATTTCACAGGCGAAGATATTGGACTAATGAGAGGAGTTGATCCTGTAAAAATTACTGTAAGGGAAGGAACAAATTACCCAAATACCCCACAGTACAAGTTAACGCCAGAAATTATTGAAGGAATAACACCTGTAGTTAATAAGATGATTGAACAAGGAATTTTGAGAGAAATAATGAGTAGCCCATGTAATTCTCCTATAATTGGATTGAAAAAGCCGAATGGAACATATAGGATAGTGCAAGACTTGAGAAAGGTAAATAAGATTGTTATTCCTTGCTGTCCAATTGTGCCAAACCTCGCTGTAATACTATATCAGATTCCACATGATACAGAATGGTACACAGTTATTGATTTGTGCCATGCATTCTTTTCTATTCCATTGCACCCTGACAGCCAGCCATTATTTGCGTTCTGGTTCAGAGAGCGTATTTTGGCATGGTGCCGAATTCCTCAAGGATATACTGAAAGCCCCTCAATCTTTAATCAGATCCTAAAGAAATCATTGGAAGATTTAAAAATGCCTGAAAAATCTGTGATGGTCCAGTATATTGATGACCTATTGGTGGCATCAAAGACCAAAGAAGCCTGTGTTACGTACACAATTGCTTTATTAAATCATTTGGCAGAAGGAGGACACAAGGTGTCTCCGTCAAAACTGCAATTTTGTCAACAGGAGGTACAGTATCTAGGTCATAAGATTGAGAAAGGGATGCGAAAGGTGACGACAGAAAGAATAAGGATTATCCAAGGAATGAGAGCCCCAATGACGCAGAGAGAGGTGAGAATGTTTCTTGGAATGGTTGGTTATTGTCGACAGTGGATAAGTGGATTTTCATTAATTGCGAAACCTTTACAGCGATTGACAAAGAGGGATGTCAAAGATCCGATTGAGTTGGATGAGGAGGAAATGAAGGCTTTCAAGGAACTGAAAACAAGTTTGTGTGAGGGACCAGCATTGGGAATGCCTGATTATGAAAAAGAATTTGAGCTGTATTGTAGTGAGAGAGATGGATGTGCACTTTCAGTATTAGTGCAAAGGCATGGAAAAATGAAAAGACCAATCGCCTATTTTTCAGCTGTCCTTGACCCGGTAGCAAAGGCGTTGCCTGGATGTCTGAAAGCAGTAGCTGCTACTTGTGTGAGTTTGGAACAGAGCGAAGGCATTGTGATGGGATATCCTCTGAGAGTATATGTCCCACACTCCATTGAAATCCTTCTGACTCGAACAAAAACCCAATTCATGACACATAGTCGGCTGACTAGGTATGAAAAAGTGATTTTGGGTGCAGACAATGTAACCATTGTAAGATGCACGAGTGTGAATCCCTCAACTTCATTGCCAGATGAAGTAAATGTAGAAGTCAAAGATGATGTTGATCATAAGTGTTTGGATGTGCTTGAATTTTGCACAAAGCCTCGCCCAGGTATTAGAGATGAACCCTTAAAAGAATCAGATTATGTGATGTTTGTGGACGGATCATGCCTGAGAACAAGTGACGGAGTTTTAAGCGCTGCATATGCTGTGTGTACGGTGGCAACCATAATGGAAGCATCCTGTTTGAGAGGAATACGTTCAGCCCAAGTGGCTGAACTGATTGCTCTGATTCGAGCATGCAAACTGGGAAAGAACTTCCGAATTACGGTTATCACGGATAGCCAGTATGGCTTCGGAGTGGTCCACGATTTTGGACAGATCTGGTCCCAGAGGGGATTCCTGACTTCTGCAGGATCTCCTATTAGGAATGGTGAGTTTGTGAAAAAATTGCTTGAGGCGATACAGCTACCTAAACAGATTGCAGTGGTAAAATGCGCTGCACACAAAAATGGAACCGATTATATTGCAGTGGGTAACAAATTCGCTGATGAAATAGCTCAATATTGTGCCAGAAACATGGTCTCACTGAATAGGAGAAGGGAAAAAGAGAATGTTTCATGTCCCTTGCTGTTTACTAACACAGTTGAAACCTGGGATGAGGTAAAACAATTGCAGGAAGAAGCAGATGAAGAGGAGAAAGATGGTTGGATAAAATCAGGCTGCAGACAAAGAGAGGAAGATGAAGTCTGGGTTTATAGAGATGAAAGACCAGTTATGCCTTATAGCATGATCTCTAATATGGCACGAATGTACCATGGGCAGGCACACATTGGTAGGGATGCCATGATCAGACTTTTCAGACAGACCTGGTACAACCCAACATTTAGGGCTATAGCTGAAAGCCTTTGTCAAAGATGTCTTACATGCCAACAAATAAATCCTGGAAGGAAGACTGTAGTGAGTTTGGGAACAATAGGACGTGAAGGAGGTCCTTTTACCAGAATGCAACTAGATTTTATTGAAATGCCCCCAAGCAATAGATTGAGATATGTCCTTGTGGTCGTTTGTTTGTTTTCTCGTTGGGTGGAAGCCTATCCGACAAGAAGGAATGATGGAGTTACTCTGGCTAAGCTCCTACTGAGAGAATTCATTCCTAGATATGGCCTTTTCATGTAACGATCGAAACAGATAGAGGAACACATTTCCAGAATGAAATAATTCAACTGATATGTGCAGCACTTGACATTCAACAAAAACTGCACTGTGCCTACAGACCAGAGGCTTCTGGAGTGGTAGAGCAAGTAAATGGAACAATAAAGAATAGGTTAGGGAAAATGTGTCAAGCCACAGGACTCAAATGGCCTGATGCCCTGCCATTGGTGCTGATGAGCATCAGAAGCATACCTGACAGAAAAACAGGTCTGAGTCCTCATGAAATAATCATGGGACGAGCAATGAGACAAGCACATGTACCTGTCAACAAACTGCTGACTATAACTGTTGATCTCGTATTAGACTATTGCAAAGGATTGGCTGATGTGGTGCATTCTGTGTTTCATCAGGTTGGACCGGATGCGACCACTCTTGAAAGAAAACCAGCTCATGATTTGAGTCCAGGAGACTGAATCCGCATTACAGTCCACAGAAGAAGAAACTGCTTGGTTCCTCGCTGGGATAAGCCACGTCAAGTGATCCTGGTGACAACAACTGCTGTAAAGTGTGCAGGTGTGAAAAATTGGGTTCATGCCAGTCATACCATCAGAGTTCCAGATCCTGAAGCTCGACCTGTAAGTCGACATCTGGAAATATCAGATACCAGTTCAGCATCTGAAGCAGAAGCTGAAACGAACAGAGTTCCAGATCTTGAAGCTCGACCTGTAAGTCGACATCTGGAAGAATCAGGTATCAGTTTGACAACTGAAGAAGAAACAGAAACAATCAGAATTCCAGATCTTGAAGCTCGACCTGTAAGTCGACATCTGGAAATATCGGATACCAGTTCAGCATCTGAAAAAGACCAACCTGAATCTGGTGAAAGACAAAAGGAAAAATCAGGAATCAAAATAACTGATACTGAAACCGGAGAAACCGAACCAAGAGACAGCGACAGTGAACAGCCAAGTACAAGTTTTGGGAAAATTACTCCAGAGATCGTCGAGGTAACTGAAGAAAACTTAGATTCAGATTGGGGAAAGTGCGGAAGAAAGACGAGGAGTAGTAGGGTCAGAACTACAAACAGAAGAAACACAGGGAAATTTAGATTCAGACAGAAAGATTGGGGAAAGTGCGGAAGACAAACGAGGAGGGTTAGAATCAAATTTTCAAACAGAAGAGTCACAAGAAGATTCGGATTCAGACAAAGAAACTGAGATCATAAAGTTCAAAGTTAGAGGAAGTGAAGTGAGGTCTGAGACAGAATCTGAAGAAAGTGAAGAAGAAAGAAAGCAAAGAATAGGATCAAGAAAGAGAACTTGGAGAACAGAACGAGAAGAAAAAGAAAACGAGCTGAAAAGGCCAAGAAAAGGAGACAATTGGCCCAACGAAATTAAAAGACTGAGATATAAAATAATAAATTTGAACAAAGATAATGCGGAACAAGTAAATGAAATAACAAGTCAGAAAGGACAAAGAAAACCAAGTGAAAGACAGTTACAGAGACCAAAAAGAGTGAAGAGACCTAACTTGGAATATAAGTCACCTGAATGGCTATACATAGCATTGACCGACATTAAAGAAGTGGATAGCAGTCACGAAATCCCAGACAAAGACTGTGAACAAATGGGTGAGAGTGAATTGCACCAAACTTGAAAGACAAAGAAAGAAAACCGGACTGGACACCTAAACTGAAAAGTCAAGAAAAGGTTCTGAAAAGAACTGAAGAGAGCACCAAAAGAGACTGATTAAAGGGTAGAGTGGCTGAAAAGTAATTCTGAGGTGTGGAAGCACATTTTGGTACATATATATATATATAGCGAAATAGTATTACAACATGGTAGACACTGAGAATAGAAGATCCAGATGTGAGTTTTTACGTAGATGGTGTAGAATGTGTTTCTATTGTACAGGTTTGCTAATGCTTATCTGGTTTAGTTTAGCAATAATAATTCCACTTAGGTTAGTTGTAGAAAATACATCTGTAATAGCGAATGACACGAATAATGACAAGAAAGCTAACATAAAGAACACTGCAGCATTAGTAGATAGTACTGATTTCCATAGGGATAAGTCAATAACTGATTTCTCCAAGAATGTCTTCACAAAACTGTTACACGAATATGTGGAGACAATGGATGTGAGAGATTGCTATGTCTGTATGCAGTTACCTGCGTCTGTCACAGAAGGTGTGACATATCATCACCTTCCTTTGACGTATGGGATAACTTGTAGCGTTTTAGCTAGCCTATTTTATAAAACAGGTAGATTAGAATATTACTACACTGACATAGATGCTGTTTTTGCTAAAGTTCCCGTAAACCCTGAATTAAATAAGGTAAAAAATGCAAAGGCTTTTGGAGAGTTTTTCTTAGAAAATAAAGAATTAACATTAGAGTATACATTTAGACAAAATCTTACTTGTGAGTTAAAGAAAGAAGAAAAGATTTTCTTGGACATGGTAGAGGATAGAAGAGTAAAGTTTCAAAGAAAGGTAGCAGGAGAAAAGACAAAAACCCCACCTTGGGCGTTTGAAGAGAGAAATTACGACAAAGGTGAAACAAATGCAGCTATGGTTCTGGATTGGCCCCAACAGGGAAAATTGTGTATTAGTAGAAGTAACACTATGTATGATAACTATTTCGTGGGTTCTAGTGAGTGCCGAGATACATACAAAATTCTAGGGGGATGGGGATTTAAAGGAGGAAAAGATCCAGTATTTCCAGGGATCTATTATATTTGCGGAATTAGAGCTTATTATAGGTTGCCGGACCATTGGTACGGAACATGTTATCTAGGCCTGGTCTTTCCAAAGATTTTTCACGTGGAAAGAGGAACGAAAGGAATACACGAGATAGGTAAAACATTAACACGTAGGAAGAGGAAAAGCTTCTCAGAAATAGTAGGTGATATTTTTGGAGCATTGATACCAGCAGTGGGTATATCTTTGAATGCATACAAGATTCGGAAATTGTCTACAGTAGTAGATCGTTTATCAACGAATACTGCTGGAGGGTTCTTGATGGTAAATACGAAATGGTTTCCATGAGAGCTATGGTAATGCAAAATCGACTTGCCCTTGACATTCTTTTGGCAAAAGAGGGTGGAGTCTGTGGAATGCTGAAGGTACAACATTGTTGCACTTACATTCCAGACAAAAGTGAGAATATACAGAAGTATATAAAGAACATTACTGATTTGCACCAAGAAATTGCCCCACTGGACGTTGAAGGTGTTTGGGAGAGACTTGGTAAGAGTTTTTCCTCAATGAAGAAATGGTTCACAGAAATAGGTAGTTCTCTTATTGGGAAAATACTAATACCAGTCACAGTAATAATAATAGTAATGCTATTATTGAGATTAGCATATGTGTGTATTAAAAGAAGAAAGAGACAAAATAGAGTAAAAAGAGAAAATGAGAAAAATAAAGAAAGAGAACGGGAGATGGGAGAGATAGAATTGGAAGAGTTAAAAGAGAACATGTACAAACGGTCTAAAAGACAAGATGAGAAAAACACAGTTGTATGAAGTAACAAAAAAGCAAGTGGACAAGAAACATTTATCTGATAAATTGTAGGATAGGTTTTTGTGGTGATGTTAAAAATCACCAAAGGGGGAATTGATGGAGCAGGGTAAACAAAATAATTTTGTACCCCTTGGAAATTAATGAACTCTTAATAATTTAATAATACTAACTGTTTGAAAATGCATGTACTAACCAACAAATGCACCTTTTTTAGTAAACACTATATATGGGTAACATGCAGATTTGTGCAAAATCTAATCTATTTACAAATGTGAAGTTAATTAACTTTAGTATTATGATTACGTACTAATTAGGGTGAAATTGCATGATTTATGTTACGTAGTAGATTTGTATTGTGGCAAAGAATGCAGATGGTAAGTAAAATGGCTTTAAATGTCACTTCTGCTAGGTAACACCTAACACGGGTCTTTAGAATGGCGGGTGGTAAACAGAAAGGCTTATTTTCTCTGTTTTAATTGTGGTTGTGTTTGTTCTTATGATAGTTCGTTCGGGCCTGTTAGGCCATGCTTCGAAAATGGCTGCTGGAGAGGATGAGATCACGTGAAACGGCAAAGATGGCCTCTGCGCAGAAGCAATAAAGAAAATCAAGTCACGTGAATGCGGCCTGTGCCCGGAGTGAGAGATGTCAAGGTTGAACTGACCTACAATAAAGGGTGTGCCAAAAAGATTCAACATGTATTCGTGGGAATGGATGGGAAAGAACCGAGTGACAATGGACGAACCAAATTGTGACCATCAAGATCGCTACAAAATGAATGGACAAGTTGGACTGCTTTTGACCCCAGAGTCATGAGACTCATTGTATGTTTTACAGTCCCTAAACCAGTTTGAACAAGGAGGGCGATGAGGTGACCATCACCACCCCTCAAATGGACCAATTAGCGTGATTCTTGCCCCTAAGGATTGCAACTTTTTGTGTAGTAAGCTAGAAAATAGGGTATAAGAGAGTCTGCTCTTATGTGGGGTGGGTCGCTGCTATTGATGCTGCTGCTGTTGGTGGTTTTTCCTGCCATGCCGCTTCTTTATTTTTCATTTTACCACCTCGATACTGCGAAAGACTCTGACATTTTTGGACTTTGAACTTGACTGGGGAAGGAACGAGATCGTTGCGGGAATTCTGCCCGGGAGGTGCGTCCGAGGAGGTTAGCGGGACAGTCAGTCAGTTTGGGAGTTCTAATCTGTGATCTGCGGTTTATCTTCTTTTGGTGAACCATTCCTGTCAGCATCCTATGACCATGGGTAATGCATAATTTTCCATTCTTCATTAAACTTTTCTTAAATGTTTATTGATATATTAAATGTGCTTGATTAACAAAGAATTTCACCTATTTGATTGAAATTTTAGATAAAAATATATTCTCACTTAAAATGAGTCTGTGGTTCTTTAGTTCATTTATGATTTATAATGTTAAAAGGTTTAATCGTGATTGAGCTGGTCTTAATCACCATCAACGTATTCTACTAATTGGTCCATCGACCAAAGAGCGGAGTACCTTGATGTTTAGAACCGATAGGATCAAAGGTTAATGCATATAATGTATGAATTATTATTCTGTCAAATTTAACAAGGTATCCCGTTCGTCCAGCAGCACATTTCTCCTTGGCGTGAAATCCAGTGATTGAATGAATGTATGTTATGCGGTGTCATGGGCCCCACTGACATAAGGTTTAATGGACAATAGGTTGCATAAATGTTTTTACCTGGATTAGTGTCCTAAGGAGAAATTTATATTAGCCGCGCTGGATCAACATCAAAAAAGGACAGGCACGACTACTGAGCATGAGCACTCCAAGGCATCCCTGAAAACATGGATATGGAAAAGGGACGGTAACCACCACTCTTCACCTAGGTTAGAGTCTGTTATGAGCGCACCCCAGTAAACTCCGCTCTGCCGGCGGTTGGTGGAGTGTTAGCTGAATTCCACGCTCCAAGCGTGGAGTGGCAAAACTCTGCGTACTCCACCAGCAGAGAATAGTTTACCGCCCACCCCTAACCAGAAACTCCAGAGTCGACTAATGCTGCAATAGCTAGTGGACCTGTTGATAAAGAAGAAATCATGTCAATGAAAAAATGTGCTTTACTTGTAGCAAGAATTACCGCCATCAAGCTTGATCCAGCCCGGCTACTCAAGGATGAGATATGGTGTTTTCAGAGAGCCGATGAAATTTTTTTAGGAAATGATGAGCCTGTCCACAAAACACACACATATGCTCCTTTCTTCTTCATTCTCTCCCCTCGTTAGATATTTTCTTTCTAAATAACCTGAAGGAAAATGCATCTTTTTGAATGATCATGACCATTTTTTTGTGGACTGATGCTGCTGGTACATTTTCCTTCATGTGGAATCGACAGTTCACATCTGTAACACGTTTTCTTTTTCTGTGGAGACATCGCCTTGTGTCCCTCGGCCTTGTACTTTGTCATACTTTTAATACTCATGACTAACGCACTTTGGGCACCTATGGCCTCAATTTCAGTCGCTTGACGATCAGCACGCTCTTCAGTGCGAGCAGCCTTGAGGACCTGTTCTAAGCCCAGAGTTTCCTTCAGATTTTTTTGTCAAAAGGAATATGGCAGACGTCCATCGATTACTCTAGTGGGTAGCTTCCTTATCTTTAAACTCATTGAACCTACAGTGCCTCACCAGAAGATCCAGTCTCTCAACAAACTCATCAATGGTTTCACCTGGTCTCTGACGTTCTTGAATAAATATGTATCTTTCATAATCCACATTTGGCACTTGATAAAATTTGACATTCAAGGCTGTTTTGATTTGATCATACGTCACTTCACCTTCTTGTGGTATCTTTTTCATGGCTTCTTTCACTCCTTCACCAGACATGTTCTTCAGAAACTTTATAATCTTTTTATCATCTTTTTCATCTATGGAATCAAAAGTCTCTATCCATGCAGTCCATTTATGCCAATATTGTGTTTTTTGGCAGTATCAAATGCAGCTGGCGGTTTTAAGAGTGGAAAAGCCGTATATACATTGGTGGACAGCAGTGGTCTCTCAGGCGCTTCTTGGAGACCTGCATTCAGGCAGAGTATCTCTAGCGCTTTGTGACATGCTGACTTCAGGGTCAGCCTTAAAAACTTTTGGAGCTTGGATCTCGCCCTGGCTCTCAATCGGAGCTCTTTATCTTACGGCTGTCTAAGGAGTTGTTCTGGGCCCATGTGTGGCAACTTTGGTGGTGCTCACGCAGCTGTTAAACACAACCCTGGCCTTCCTTCTGGGACCACTTCATAGCACTTTGTTGCTAAATGAGTCATTAGTGGTTTCGGTATGTAGATAAACCCTATACACGACTAATCCATGAAAGCAGATAAAGTTACGATATTTGGTCGACTTTGTGCTTAAATGTTTCTTCATAAACACCTGGTTAATCTCTGTTTCATAGCACGTTTGACTTGTACTGAATTATGGCCGTGATGCTTTCGTAACCTGGTTGCAACTCTCTTTAGCGTGCTTACTCCGTATAGAATATGGCATTAATTTGTATAATGGCACAGTACCTTTATTTGCGGCTGTTTCATTCAGTTCCTGGTCACCGACTCGTACACTTTCACTGCTGCTTTCTTTCTTTAAGCATTTTACACAGGCTGGCATTGTGCTGAGACTCCACCTGTGCCAGCGTTGATTCTGCATTTCGACTGTGGCACACATGGCACTCACGAGCAGTTCGGTGGACCACAGCAAACTCTCTGGGTGATCACTTTCAATGTACTGGCTTCGTATATCCTATCTTGTCGCCAGTTGTAGCGTCCTGCCACCCTAGGTACTCTCCAATTACCAGGCCACTAACCCTGGGTGGAGTTCGCGGAGTTGCACTACGCGGAACAACGCAAAGTGCATAAAAAACTCTGTCGCACTACACAGAGCTCCGCGAGCGGCGGAGTATGATTGAAAAATGCCTTTTGCGGTGATTGCACAGTGCTGGATGCGTGTCCGCACTATGCAATCATTGCAAACGGCACCATGCACAGAGCAAGCTTTCCTTTTGTGCCGCTCGAGTAGATTTTTACTCGAGCGGCAGCTTTCTCAACGCGAGCGGTCGCGAGCATACGCGACCACTCGCAATGAGAAACCTGACCCCCCCGCGTTGAGAAATCTCGCCGGGATGTTGATTTTCCACGATCGCGAATGAGGAAAAATCACGCCAGGAGGTTGATTTTCCTCGCTCACGGTCGCCAACTTGACGTTGACGAATGCGAGCGAGGAAATAAACTCCGTCCGCACTGCGAAGCAGAGTTTTTCGGAACTCCGCGATCTCCGCGTAACCCGGAGTGCAGAAAACTCCGCAAACTCCGTAAGCGGAGCGGAGTTCACCGCCCAGGCCTACATGCCACACACTGTGAGTAGTTGTACACATCTTTATTCTGCTGCATGTAAGTCGGAACTCCAACGTTCTAAGCCTGCCTTCAACTCATCTCTCTAACGCTTACGTCACAGGCCTACGGTGTACAGTGGGAACCAATAGAGTTCCAGCGTACTTTTATAAACAAGACACTACAGCAGAGACTCAGCTCTCATCCAAGAAAGGCTCAAACATTACTCACAGAAGAAAACACTCCCCTTCTGGCTGGTACCACAGCTGACCATCTCTCTTTATAAAAATAGAAGAAATAGCAGTACATTCTCTCTACAAGTGTCTAATCTCTAGAACTCTGTTACAACTATAAAAGAGGAATCATACACCACCCGCAGTACAACAAGACTCTGAATATCTGGCTCTTCCCAAGTTCCCAAGAAGATAAAATTATGAAGAATTCTAATTTTTGTAAATTAAGAGAAATCTTATTTTGCTGTGGGTGGGGGATTCTGCAAAAGATTACATAGCTACTATAACTCCTGAAGCCCTTAGTCACCATGAGATGTTCCCCAGTCCCTGTCATCTTTAACAAATGTCCTAATTCTGCCAAATAAATCTCTAAGAGATTTACAGAGATTTACGGTAGAGCGTACTCTGCTCCAGCACAGCACCTGAACAAATCGTATCTACCTATAAAAAGACAAATATCAAAGGGTCACGTGCTACATACAAGCGTCTATTTTCCAGAACTATCTTCTGACGAATAAAAGAACCAGTGAACGGAGGCGTGGCTTGGACAGCCATCATGGCGGACGCAGCCTGACGAGGCTCCGGGCGTCCGAGCCACTAATCAACTTCAATCCACTGTACATCCTGCCCAAACAACCCATCTAAGCCTCCCAAGTGGCCAGGGCACCTAGTGGTGAGTGGATGAGACGATCCTTGCCCGGCATCGGCCGTGGAGGGCTGAGAGGTGATATGAGCCTGGGCCCGCGTGGAGTGGCCGGCTCCCCTGTGTGCGGCGCCTCGGTTGGTGTGTGGCCTGGTGGGTGTACACAGGTGGAGATCTTGCCCGGGGGACGAGTCGGCAATGCGAGGACGGCGGCGGGCCATGCCGGAGCTCTACCGACCAAAGAGCCTGTAG
Source organism: Calotriton arnoldi (assembly GCA_963921515.1). Taxonomy (NCBI): domain Eukaryota; kingdom Metazoa; phylum Chordata; class Amphibia; order Caudata; family Salamandridae; genus Calotriton; species Calotriton arnoldi. The sequence continues at coordinate 1,238,480 of CAWUFW010001896.1, forward strand.
CCCATGGCCACCCCCGAAGAGAAACATCTGCTGCCGGTGCGGGGCCCGCGTCCCCGGGGCCACGGTCGATTCCTGCTGTGGTCTGCCTCCCCGACTGAATCGGGCCGCCTGTCCTGAAGGTTGCGGTCCGATAACCCCGGTGTCGGGGCCCACCTGATCTGTGGCACGGTGGTGTGCTCGGTGCGAGACAGCGGGCCCGGCAGCGAGAGGAAACAGGCCGGCCTGCGACTGAAGACGTTGGGACGGGTTAGTCGGGCCTAGCCCATTGTCCCCCCTCCACCTCCAAAGCTTGCATGCAATGATCGGCCACGTTGGGGGCGACACACATGTCTCGCTGAGGCGCCTGTAGGGCGGTGGGCCGGCATAGTGTCTGGCCCCCGCGGCGCAGGTCGTGAGGCTGTGTCTGGCTGCTAACAGAAAGAGACCTATCCGGATTCCCCCATTGGAGCCATTGATTTAATATTTGGTGCTGGGGACCCAGGCCCAGTCGGCGTGGGTGTTGGCGCTGGGTGGCCTACTGAAGACTGTGGCGGAGATCCACTGGTGGGGGCTAAATCCTTTGGGACACACGTCCCCGCTGAACTGCGTCGTGGGTCGGGGGTCCAGTGAGTGAGATCCCGTTAGGGGGTCTGCTTGGCTGGCTGTGTAGGGTGGCGGAGGCGGCCAGGCAAGGCCTGGTGCGGCTTGTGGCCTGTGGCGGCTGGATTCCGTGAGGCCCGGCCTGCAGCGCAGATTGGGTGCCCAATACGCCTGGGGTGTATAGAAACCCCCCCCTTTATACCCGCGGAGATGGGCAAGGATAAGCCAGGCGGCTCCGGTCCCAAACAGAGTACCTTGGACCAGTTTACCACCGCCCCCGGCGCAGGCACTACTGGAGGAGAGGCTGGCGGCCCGATCCCGGATAATGCAGCACTTCTGGCTGCGATCACTCAATTCCCGGGATGCCCTGGAGGCACAAATCGGAGCCGTGGGGTCTGAGGTGTCATTCCTCCGTCAGGACTTCTAAAAGGAGGTCGATCGCATCACGGAGGCGGAGTCGAGGGTTTCGACAGTAGAGGACACAATCTCAGCCCTACAGAAGAAGGTGAACAAACTCACCGTGATCACCCAGGTACTGGCAGCCCGTGTGGAGGACAAGGAGGGCTGGTCTCAACGCAACAATTTGCACTTTATTGGCTTTCCGGAGGGATGCAAGGGCGCCTCCATGGACGCTTCCTCACACAATGGTTGAAGACCCTCATGCCAGAGGCTTCGCTGTCCAGTTGTTTTATTGTGGAAAGGGCTCATCGTGCGTTGGTGAACAAGCCGCCCCCAGGTGAGAGGCCCAGACTGGTGATTGTCAAGTTACTGAATTATGTAGATCGGGACGCTATTCTTCAATATGCCAGGAATCACAAGGATCAACTTCTTTTTGACTCTCGCCAAATAATGGTTTTTCCCGACTACACACGACTAGTACAGCAGCAGCACCAGTCTTTCACCGCCGCCAAGCGTAGACTCCAGGATTTGAATATACAATATATGCAACCTCATCCAGCACGGATGAGAGTCACGTTCAACTCAAAGTCCTATTTCTTTGATACTCCGGAGGCTGTCTTTACATGGGCAGACGAAACGATGCATCTTAGGAAACATACGCCGCCGCCACTGGAATCGGACTCTTCGCAACAGCGCAATCGTTCAAAGAGGAACAATTCCAAAAGGAGACATAGATCACGTTCCAATTGGCGTTCTCAGGCCCCGGACGAAGAATCATAGCGACAAATGGTTGTGTCCATATCTCTGCCTCTGGCCACAATCCGGTGATCTTCTTCGGAATGATCCTAATTGTTTGCTGAACTCATGATGGGCTCGGACGCCATCGTCCGGAACTTTCACCCCCTGGAAATTTTCGTCCATGTTAATTGGGAAGTTGGGGTATGATTGGATGAGGTCCCCCGGGACCCCCTGTTGGGGCCTCGGGCTCTCCTCCTCTACAACAGATGCTCCGTGTTGGTGGCAGTATCGGGCTGGGGGTGGGGGATCAGGATGTTGCATAAGTGTTTAGTTGTTATTGTTTTCTTTCTCACAGGTACACAGGGACCATATCAAGGCCACGCACACTTCGGTATGGATGACTCATACATATACGATAGATGACAGCACATGCTGATAATCCCCAACTTGGGGAACTGGTTATAGTCTCTTGGAACGTTCGAGTGCTGCTTAATAAAATTAAAAGAGGTGCGGTGCTCCGACAAGCCAAGCGATGCGAGGCGGATATCCTTCTCTTACAAGAGACCCACCTCCTGGGCAACAAAGCTCCATGCCTTACCAGGTTCGGGTACCATGCTGTTTACTATTCCGGGTTTACCAGGGGATCTAGGGGCACAGCGATTCTTATACACCGTCGTGTCCCATTTGCTGTCTCCAGATCTTGGCTAGATTCTGGAGGCCGCTACACGATTATATCTGGGTTGTTACATGGGGAACTTGTGACTATCGGCAGTATATATGCCCCCCCCCCCTTGGGGACTGCTTTTATAGCTAGAATTACGCGACTTTGGGGAGAGCTCCCGGGTGGCCTGACGTTGTCAGCTGGAGACTGGGGTGATGTTATGTATCCCATAGACCGTCGGCGCGAGATACATCACAAACCCCAAATCGGAGACACCAAATTACACGCCCTAGCCACTACCTCAGGTTGGTCCGATGTTTGGCGGGCCTACCACCCAGCCGTGGCGGAATTTACCTTCCTATCCACGGTCCATGGCTCTCTATCATGCCTAGACTATGTGTTCATCCCACATAACTATATACACAGGATATCGCATATCTCTATTCTGCCTAGAGGACTGTCCGATCATTCTCTCCTCCTCCTTAAGCTCTGCATGGGTTCCAAGAGACTCCCTTTCCGGTGGCGAATGTCACCCTGGTGCCTCCGCGACCCTAATTATCAAGAGGCCTTGCGACGGGCCATCTCTGACTACTTTATATCTAACACCGCCTCTGCTCCATCCAAAGTTATCCTATGGGAGGCCCTAAAGCCCACGATCCGCGGGGTGGACATCAGCTTCAGGGCGGGCGCAAAACTTAAATGCACGGTACAGCTAGTGGAGTTAGAGAATCGCCAGAGGGCCCTGGAAGCTCAACTTGTCCTAGACCCCAACCCAACTGTACGCCGCAACCTCCTCCAGGCACAACAGCACATACACCAATACCTTGTTAATGAGGCGCAGGAGATTTGGCTGGCATCACAATATAGAATTTATCAGTGGGGCGACAAGTCCAGCAAAATGCTCCATCGGTTGTGCCAGGCTGTGAGGTCTCCCGCACTTCGAGATCAGGACAGAGTGTTGCGCTCCTCTCCAGAAGCTGTGGCCCAAATATTCGCAGCATACTATGCAACGATATACGGGCAACGCAAATGCATAACGAGTGCCCAAATAGGTGAATTCCTTACGGATATTCCGCCTCGTAAACTTTCAGATCATATGCGTGATCAGTTAGATGCCCTTATAACGGTAGATGAACTGCGTGCTGCACTAGCCAACATGCGTCCTGGCCGTGCCCCCGGCCCTAATGGTTTCCCAAATGAATTCCTGGGGTCACATATGGCCACGCTGGGGCCTCATCTGCTGGAGGCGCTCCACGGCGCCCTAGAACATGGTATATTGCCCCCAGACTGGCGTCATGCTGAAATTCTCTTATTTCACAAACCCGGTCATCCTCCGGAAGACCCGGCCTCATACAGACCCATCTCTCTTATTAACTTTGAGTTCAAACTCCTAGGTAAAGTGCTAGCGGACCGCCTCCGTTCCTGCATCCAAGAATTAATTCACCCTGACCAATCAGGCTTTATACCGAATTGGTCAACCCGGCATAATATCCGGCGGGTTCACAATGCTTTGGCGAAGGCCCCAGACCTGGGCCGCCCCGCAGCTATACTGTTGACTGACGTAGATAAGGCATTTGACATGGTCAGTTGGACGTACCTATTCCAGCTTCTATGATCCATTAATCTCGGCCCACGATTTTTAGCCTATGTTCAATTATTATACACTGACCTCTCAGCCTCAGTTCACATTGCTGGTCATCAGTCGGCCCCCTTATCCATGGGCCGCGGCACATGGCAGGGCTACCCACTGTCCCCGTTATTGTTTGCCCTGGCGGTGGAACCCCTGGCAGCCTGGGTGCGCCGCGATCCTCTGTTCCGGTGTCTCGAATGGTCTTGGTCATACTCCGATAGGATCGCATTATATGCGGATGATGTGCTGTTCTTCATGACCGACCCATGGTTTTCGGGACCCCATATCCTTCAGATTCTTCGGGTCGTCGGGGAAACGTCGGGACTCCGCACAAATCCCTCTAAATCGGTGCTGTTCCCAATATGTGGGGACCAGGGGCGTGGAGCGTGGGCCGCACAGTTATCTCATACAAAAGACGGATTTAAATATCTTGGAGTCTTAATCTCACCATGTCCTACAACCTCCTGGACACAAAATATGAATTCACTCCTCACTAGCCTACGTAACGAGACCGCAATCTGGTCGGGTTTGCCGCTATCACTATACGGTAGGTCGGCTATTTTTAAAATGGTCTCCCTACCCCGAATCCTTTATCGGTTGCAAAACTTCCCGTACAGTATTCCCCGCACGTGGTTTTTCAAAGTCAATGCCATCCTAAATAAATTCTTGTGGAATGGAGGCGCCAACCGTGTAGCATTACGGACATGCACGCAATCAACGTACTGTGGGGGCATCGCAGCCGCGGATGTGTATGCGTACTACACAGCATCCCATCTCCTGACTATACATGACTGGTGGTATAACTCACCCACGGACCCTGCCTTCGCACTTGAACATATAGCATTAGAGGGTGTCCCACTCCTGCGACTTTTATATAGCCAAGCGAATGTAGACTTCTTACCCCCGCTAGTAAGACGGTAATTCAACTCTGGCGACGCACTGTCAGAGAAATGGGCTGGAGGGGCCGTTTGACAAAGACATGGTACTTATCTGCGCTCAGTGGCCGCACTGTCCGGATTTCATAAGTGGGACCTACTGGGCATTTCCACCTTAGGGGATGTCATGCGGGGCTTTACTATTAAATCTTTTCAGCAGTTACAAGCTGACTTCCAGCTGCATCGGATGCAGTTCAATAAATATCTTCAATTGAGGCACGCTTTGATGCCCGTGGTCCACTCGATTGATACCGTGCCGGAATTTCATCCCCTGGAGGGAAGACTATTGATGGGGGATTTAGGTGCACATAAGATACGTCAAATCTATAAGACACTGCTTACCCATACCCGAACTACCATACATAGAACTAGGGCGGCCTGGGAGGAAGACGTACCCGACCTAACAGACGACGACTGGGCAGAGGCCCTCGCCAGCCCCCGGGGCGCGGCGGTCTCCACACGCTATCGCCTCATCCAGTTCAAGTACCTGCACCGCATATATTACACGCGCTCCCGTCTCTGGAGGATGGGAGTTATTCAGTCCCCTACATGCCTTCGTTGCGAAGAAGCTGAAGGCACTTTCTTACATACGGTATGGGACTGCAAAGCAATACAACCTTTTTGGCGTAAAGTGGCGTCCTGTTTGGGACGGGTCCTGTCATGGGACCTCCCACTTGACCCTCGGTTGTTTCTGCTACATAGTACGGAAGAGATAGGCGGGAACCGTTACAAACAACATTTGCTCTTCTTAGGAATCACAGTTGCCAAAAGGGACATTGCTCAAGCCTGGAAGGGGACTTCCCCCCAGCGATTGGTGGATGGAAGAAGGCATTGGATAAATGCATGGGAGCGGAGATTGCGTTCTTTCTAGCCTGTGGCTATCCCTTGAAACACAACACAATTTGGGCACGTTGGGCTACATATCGAGGAATTGACCTACCCCCATACCACAATTAGACCCTCTACGAGATTGACACTTAGGGGCTCATTACGATGGCGGGCGGATCGCCACCGCATCCGCCCGCCATCGCAATGAGATTTACCCACCGTCAGATTACAATGGCGGTGGGTAACGTGGCGGACGGAAAGTCCGTCCGCCACTTTTCCACCGGTTGGCAATCGTCACGATTGCCGGCCGGGCGGAAAAAGCCCACAATATGGTGGTGGTGCCTTGCAGGCACCGCCATCCATATTATGATGGTTGCGGTGGGTATGCCTTTCCATGGCGGAGACTCCGTCATGGAAAGGCATGCGGGAAATGACTTTGGGGGCCTGTTGCAGGCCCCCGGGGGGGTTGGGGGGCTGCACTGGGGGGGTACCTATGGTAACCCCCGACATTGCCATGCACAAGGTGGCAGGCACCGCGCGGTGCCTGCCACATTGTGCATGGCAATGCACAACTTGGAATTTTAACATTGCGTACGGTGCTGCAGCCAGCAGCACCGTCCACAATGTTAAAGTACCAGGATGTGCCCGCCAGTGTGGCGGGCGCATCCTAATAGGGCGGGCGGGACCGGCGCACCTATGGCGGAGGTCCCAGCTCCGCAAGGATGGCGGGCGGAGTCCGCCCGCCATCCTAATAGGCCCCTAAGTCTCTATCCAGCCACTACATTGCTCCAGTCATCTAAATTCATTGTGTACTTACTTTTATACTTGGACAACTTGCGTGCTGTGGAATTGGTGTCTACCTGTGTAATGTTTCCGATGTTCTGCCTGCAGGGTTCGCAGGCTAATTGGTTGTGCAAGTTTATTGGTACTGTTGATCTGATGTGCCTTCATAAATCTATGCAAGCGGCCTCGGCCCTCCTGTACCATGAAAATGCTAATAAAATTTGTTATGAAAAAAAAAGAACCATTGAACTTTGAAAAAACAGGTAGGAGCTGGTACTGTGTAACCAGAACCACAAAACTCTATTTTTCGTACTCATATATAAAGCTGCTCGCTGCACCTCTGACATGAAAATGTTGGATGGATACATGGGCATGTTTGTACAAAAACGCAATCACCAAAAATGCAATCAGCAGTATTACAACCACTACATCTTAACTGATTTAAACCTTGTCTGAAGTAATATCCATCTATCCTGATTACAATCCACCTGATTTGACATTGCATCAGGTGTACATTTTGCATAAACCACCTAGCAGACCACTTAAAGGGAAATTGCATTTGTGGGACATACAATTTTATAAGCAAAACCATCACCATAAAGCACATTCATATGTACTACACCCACCACATCATCCAAACAAATTAAAACCTCACCTGATTTTAATGAAATGGTACTTCGCTATGTAACCTTCTTGCAATCTACCGGAATTAAAATTGTATCTGATGTACTCATGTTTGTATAAACCTCTTTGCAGACATTCTAAATTAAAATTGCATTTAAATCACACTTGTCTGTATAAACAGCTCACCGTAACGAAGAGTAATTACCACTTTACCATTTAATTCGTTTAAATCACGGCTGAATAAAAATGCATTCTTAAATTGCCTATGTTTGGTGTGAATTGTGCAACTGGAATGAGGTATAACCTGCAATACTGCAGGCGAATCTTGTCTTCCATAGGTGACCAAAGGTCACACCCCCTTTGCAGTACTTCTCATCCTAATCAATATCAGAATGCTAGCCTGTCACTTGTAGATTAACCCTCATTACACAAACACTTAGGGCTTCATTACAAGTGCTACGGTGTTTGTCCTGGTACTTTCTCTCACCCTTAGAGTTACCTCTGGTATCAGTAACTCTGAGGGATGTGGGAAATATCAGGGTATTTTGAAGCGTATCCTGAGGGTCCCCTCAGAAATGACGATTTATTAGGGAAATTGGGAATAACGCATCTGACTCCCCCATATCTCACCAAAGATTTCAGCTGCTTTCAGAAGCAGAAATGTAAGGGTAAAAGACACAAGACTGGTTGACTTTATGTAGCCCTAATCGTTGGTATCTCCCATTACTAATCCCATCAGAAATAGAGAGGCATCCATAATAACTTCTTAAAAGGATGGAATGATGTCTATTACTATGGGTTGGCCTGTTGTGACCATCCGAGTGGACCAATCACTAGAACCCAAAAGGAAATGCATTCTGCTTCTGCACTGATTTTTGGGAAATACCCATCTGCCACCCAGTGAGATATTTTAGGGGTGGGAGGAACTAGTTGAGTTTTTCTCCGCGGAATTCCATGAAGTAACATGAAAACCCACAAGGTACCATGGAGTTCCTCGAGTGGGCAGAATCAGCAGTCGCACTGCTTGCTCTGATTTTTAGTGCAGGGAACTTGTTCCGCACTGCAAAATGGACTTGAACTGCATAACAGAGCATGCTGCTTCTTTGATGCTGCTCAAGTAGATTTTCTACTTGAGCAGCGGCTTTCTCACCGCAAACAATTGCGACCGCCTGCGTTGAGAAAATCTCGACAGGTGCCGTCCTAGCACCTGCAAATCATGCTAGGGGACGCCAATTCTTGCTTGCACTCACTAACGTTCCGTTGGTGAGCAACACATGAGAAAAAAACTCTGCCAAGTGGCGACTGGCGAAGGTTTGCCGGAACTCTGTGTTACAAATGCCCACCGCTATTGTCTATAGAATGGTTACTAGAAGGAGTTTATGACAATTGCTTGAATAGGCTGCTAAAGTGGCGTCATCAACCATATACCTGTCAAGCCCATATAAACACAACAGAGAGAGGTTCTTATAGAGATTCTACCTCTGCTGCTCAATGATTGCCTGTTGAGAGGATATCTATCCTATGGCTCATCGTGTAATGCCCATTTACATTGGGTGTTCTGTTATCACTTTAGATAGACATATCTTTGCATATGGAAAAGTTGGTGCCATAAATTGCAGTCACATGGCTGCCCCTCTGCCACTTAATAGCCACAACCCAGGGCATATACGACAGCGAGTTGTATTATGTACATGCACATCGTTTTCTCCCTTGCCACATCATGTCAATAGAAGGATCCACTGTAGTCAATCGAAGCATGCACAATATAGGGGGTGCTCTACACTCCATGTGGTTTCAGCTGCATGATGCAGACCACTCTGGTAGGTATGGCTTGACCATGTCTAGTCTCACATATTTCCTAAAGCACTTGCATATGCACTGTGAAAAGCTTGCTGCAACATAGACTTAGCGTTTTCTGCATAAACGCACAACATGAAATCACTTCCCAACTAGTTTATAATTCACTCTTAAATTTCTTACTCATCCATTCACCAACTTTAATGCTTAAACATTCTATCCCTCACTGCTCTTTTAATTCAGCCTTTTGCCTAAGTGCAAAGACAAATCAAGGTAAGTCCACCTCTCTAGACATCATGCATTACAAATAACATTACCCATATAGGCCACAAGACAGATACACACTCTTGAAACCATACCTCTCTATACAACCCATCCATAAATTCACTTTGCACCTTGTCATAGGTAGGCAGTGCTATATAGGTGCAGCTTCATTGAAATTATATTCAATCAAAAAAAGTGGATGGCATCAAACTAAGCAATGTGAAGAACGTTGGGAGTTCCACTATAGATAAGTCATAAAAAGAAGGATTGTAAAGTGGAGCAGCAAATTGCTCTTCGTTCCAGGAAACAAAAAGACTGTAGAAACAAAGAGGAAGCACAATCTAACTATTAAAGAGCCAGGTTTTATGAGCTTTCCAGAAGGACATCAATTCCGCTTTGCTCTTAAGATGAGGGGGCATAGAGGTCCAGAGCTTAGCTGTGCAGATAAAGAAATTCATGCTGCCCCAATTTGATCTTTTGAATTTGGGTACCATTAGGTTTCGGGCTGAGGAGGATCTAAGTAATCTATTTGGGGTGTATTATTGGAAACTTTGTTTAAAATACTTAGGTCCTACATCATGCATCACCTTGAAGGCGATGCAAAGGGCCTTGAAGACTATACTATTTATATGGGAAGCCAATAGAACTGGGAGAGGCCACGGGAGACAGATTGAAATTTGGGAACTCCTAGGAGTAACCGGGCAGAAGCATTCGGTAGGAATGTAGTGTAGAACATTGCCTTTTCAACATGCAAATTCTTAGTACTGACCTCAGGAGTACAGACACAGACAAAAATTCCTTTCTCTCTTCAATATTTCTAATTCAACCCTTGCAGCTTTTCCCATATTGCAATTGGTTTAAATGTCCATTAACATCTCCAACTTGCAAGGATTTCTCAAAGATTTCAAGAATTTGCTATTTTGAGGTCACGTCCTCTTTCTGACAAGCAATAGTCAAGCTAGGTCCAATGGTCTAGCCAGAGTCAAAGGCATGTCAAAAGTAAGCCCGTCTGCGCCTGGACAGTGCCAAATGCCAAAACCACTGGATCTTTCACGTTAGAAAGGTCCAGTCAATGTGTTTACTCAAAAGAGGCACTATTTGCACTTTGTAGTCCAGATAAATTGATTAGTTTTTATCCTTTAATTTTGACTCTGTGCTCTCAGCATGTGCTTCTCTGTACACAGTTTAATTTTTTCACTACCATTTCTTCTGAGGTGGTCGAGACCCTTAAGCTCAATCTCTCTTCTCCTTTGCTAAGTAATTTATAGGCATCCACTCAGGAGGCTACAAAGAGGCCATTAGCCAATCTGCAATGTTTCCTTATAAACGTAAGAACACTAGTGAGAAACAAGTCTAAATTTGAAGAATTCATTCAATTGTATAAACTTGATATTATTTATGTTACTGAAACTTGGCTGCATGAATCTTCTGGCCTGGACCTAACCATAACTATTCCTACCGGCTACACGATTTTAAAACAAGACCGATCAAACAAGTTAGGGGGAGGGTTAGATGTGATCTGTTGCAACATAGTACATTAAAAATCTGTGACTCTCATTTTCGAGGGCTGTGAGGCTTTCCTCTTTGAGATTGAGATCAACTGTAGCAACGTCTTTTTGGGAGTTCTTATTTATCTGTATCCTGGGCCTTGGCTGGACTTTGCACATCTGCTAGAAAATGTTTTGGATAAACCTAACTTTACTATCCTCTGGGACTTTAATTTCCCTCTTGAACTTAATAATGATAAAGATACTTCCATGATTATGGATACTATGTCAGGCTTTGGTTTCACACAGTTGGAGAATGCCCCAACCCATTGAGCTAGATGCTATTTTTACTAACAATTGAGCCCTAAATATAAAAGAGATTCTCCCTCTTGCCTGGCAAGACCACATGGCTGTTGCTTTCATCTTAGAGGCTCCCACTACATCCATCCAACTGTGGTAACAAGTCATAAGTGCCACATGCATGCATGAAATTAATTGGATCAAATCAATATTTCTGCAGCAGTTGCAAACTCTCCTTTTTCTTGCCTGAGGCAACCAATAACAAGGCCATAGCCTTTGAGGGCTGGCTTACTGAGGCAGTTGACTCAATCTCACAAATTAGAGAGATGAAACTTAAGCGGAAAACTCCTTCATCACCCTGGTTCTTAAACACTTAAACTGCTACAGCAGAAAAGCTGCAGATAGGAGAAGAATAGAGAAAAGACTATCACCCAGTAGAAAGAGTTATATACAAAGAAAACATTCGTGAGTGCAAACATACAATTATAGAGAGAAAAAGGTTAATTTTTTGTGCTCACAATTGAAAATGCTAAAATGCTAAAAACCCTCAGTGGTTAAGTCACTCTCCGGACAGATCAATCCCCAAATATAGACTTCATTCAGGCCTTCTGCGAAGATCTGGCCAACTCTTGTCAGGCAAAGATTGACGCTATCCACCAACAATTTCCTAAATTTGGTCCTCTTACTGTTGACCAACATCTCATTATAAATGATATGCCTGAAGCAACAATGGTATAAGAAAGATTCTCCCATTCTCATGGAATAACTGGTGATCCATTCCATTCTCACGATAAAATTAGGTTCACCAACAGGCCTTAGTCCTCCACTGATTGTGCAGTTAGTTCCTGATATTCCCTCTAAACATCTAACAAGGATATGCAATTTGATTACTGATTCTGGCATTTTTCCTAGTACACAAAGATCTGGGTTTAAACCATCAATCTTTTGCTCACCACGCCACCCCAGTTTGGACCCAGCCATATGCAGATCAGTGTTGATCCTGTTCCTCATGGGAACAGTCCAGCCCGAACTGCCAAGCCAGGTCCTCCCTGGATTTAGGCCCAGATCTCTGTACTGGGTTGAATGTTTGACATTATTCAACATTCTGTCTATCAATTGTTCTTTTTGCATTTGTCACCCCGAGTTGGACGGGTATGACCAGACGTGGGTCCTGTGCTCTCCATGCCATTGGAGTCAAGCCTGGCTGATATGGGGTGAAACCCCGAAACAGGTCCCAGGATTCTTGTTTCGGGTCCAGGGAGGGCCTGGCCTGGCCTGGCAGTTCAGGCTGGACTGTTCCCATAGGGAAAGGGTCAAGACGGATTTGCATATGGTTGGGTTTAAACTGGAATGGCATGGGGAGCAAAGAATCGATGGATTTAGACCCAGATCTCTGTACTCGGGTGAATGATTGACATTGTTCAACATTCTGTCTATCGATTGTTCTCTTTGCATTTGTCACCATGAGTGGGACGGGTATACTGAGACGTGGGTCCCGTGCTCTCTATGCCACTGGAGTCAAGCTGGCCAGGCTGATGAGGGGTGAAACCCCAAAACTAGTCCCAGGATAATTGTTTCCAGGCCAGGGAGGACCTGGGTTGGACTGTTCCCGTAGGGAGCAGGGTCAAGACTGATTGCATATGGCTGGGTTTAAACTGGAATGGCATGGGGAGCAAAAAAATGATGCATTTAGGCCCAGATCTCTGTACTGGGGTGAATGTTTGACATTGTTCAACATTCTGTCCATCAATTGTTCTTTTTGCATTTGTTACCCCGAGTAGGACGGGTATGCCCAGACGTGGGTCCTGTGCTCTCCATGCTACTGGAGTCAAGCTAGCCTGGCTGATGAGGGGTGAAACCCCAAAACCCATCACAGGATGCTTATTTTCGTTCCAGGGAGGATCTGGCCTGGCAGTTCGGGCTGGACTGTTCCCATAGGCAGCAGGGTCAAGACTGATTTGCATATGGCTGGGTTTAAACTGGTATGGCATGGGGAGCAAAGAAATATGGATTTAGTCCCAGATCTCTGTACTGGGGTAAATGTTTGACATTGTTCAACATTCTGTCCATCAATTGTTCTTTTGCATATGTCTAAGATGCAGGCATTCATGAAGATGATCTAGGTACATCTCCTAAGGCAATGGGTGACAGAGAAACAACCCGCAGGATTACTAGTACTCCCTAAGATGGAGAAGAGAACAACTCATTGGCATGTGCTGGGTCCATCTAGGTGCAACGAAGTAGCAACCCCACAGCATTCAGTGGAGACAGGCAGCCTTGGTCTAAATATGTTTTAGGAATAATAAAATAAACCTACTGGCATTGTTAGACCCCATTGGGGTGGAGTACATGGCAGACAGGGCTCCCGGGTCAGAACTGAGGTGGCTGAGATCGTTTGCCACTGGTATCTTAGTGTCCATCTAACTATGGCTCTACAAGCAGGGCAAAGTAACTGTTTCTGCACTTGACTCTTAGGGTAGTGCGGGTGAGCTGCCCAAGCTATTCAAGGCTTAGCAGAAAGGTAGCATGGGGCAAAGGAGCTCACAACTCTACATTCAAACAAAAGACACACCAATGCATTGTCCAGTCCAGTACTTAACTTAATAGAAAGAAAGTATGTCAGTTTAACAAAATGGGATTGTATAAGCAACAATCACTGCATAACATGGTTAAGGCACCTAAGACTATCTTTCGCATTTGAGACCCTATTACCTGCTCACATTGCTGTGGTGGTGTAGTGCTGGTGTACAGTCTCCTGTTGGGATTTTTTTTTATCTGGTACAGGACCATGGTGGCGGATTCACTCTGGCCACTGAGGGTTAGCAGAATGGCAGGCTTGCTTGGCAGGTGCCCACCCTGGCGGATACAGATTCCAGGCCAGTTTGCAATGGGTGCTTGTTGTGGGTTCCAGGTCAGGATTACACACGTGCAGCTTTTAACACAGATTCAGCCTTCTGCTTTTGTGGTGGCAGCAACACCTTCACTGGATTAGCTCAGAGTCAGACAGCAGCAGCACCAGGCCTCCAGGCTTGGTTTTTGTAAGTGACCACTGTGCAGACCATGAGAGAAGACCAGGAAACCCTCATGACACAGGCCAGTTCCTGCTTCACTACCAGCAACAGTAAAAAAAAGTCTGGGTGTTCTGCATGTCGAGGACCCACAGAAGTCTTCTCCCCATGGACAGACTCATTTCCAACAGAAGGCAATCTCCTTCCTTCTCTAAACAAGCAGGTAGGCTTCTATGTACGATTCCTGCTTGTACAGACATCAAGTGATATCCTCTTAATTCTGGGAGACTAACAGTCATGCAGACCCCATCCCTAGTCACTCAGCAGATCTTCAAGTACTCTGTAGAGAAATCTGGTCCTGGACAGGGGGAAATTGGAACTGGAACAAAGTGGGATTGTTTGGGTCCAACTTCTATACACATTTTGCAGACAGGGAATGTGGAACCTCTAAGGAAGTGGTCTTCAAACTTTTTAATGTCGCACCCCCCAGTATGAAAAAAATCATAGGGGCACCCCCAGAATGTTTCAGAATTATTCTATTAAATTTGCAATGTTTAAATATGTCTATACTTATTTAAACATTAGTTATGTTAAACCTTTTAAAAATGCAATCAAATACATGATTGCCAAACATACTATTTTGGTTAGCTAGGCCTTACTAATGTGTAAATGTATCCACAGTGTGATTATCTGAAATGGGGGCGGGGAGGTTGGAAGAATATTTGGAGTCCCTTCGCTTTTGACACATACGCCCAGCAAGATATAAATGACAAATGAGGTTAGTGATGGCCCATTACAGAGTGGCTTACCGCTGATTATTTGTTTTCAGCTTATAACAAAGCACTGCTATCAGTATGAAGTTTCTTTTAACCAGAGCCTGGTGCCGCCTCCTCCCCCGGGATCAGGTAGGGTCCCCCTAGGGGGGCCCACACCCCAGTTTGAAGACCCTGCACTAAGGTTTCAGAATTGGTTTGGGATGGTTCTCTCTCCATTGTCAATATGAGGCTGCTCGTCAAACAATGCCTTTGACCAAGGTGGCGGCTCTCATATCAAGTAGCAATAAGGCTGGCTACAAGAAGTACTACCCATAACAAGAGCACAATGAAATGTGAGATCACTGCACATGGCTGTCATCAGTCTTTCAGAGCAGTAATCAGGGACAGAAGGACAGGTTCTACCTAGAAGCTTATTCATCTTGACTAACAGAAACTGCAGTCTTACGCCTTGCTCCTACCATCTACCAAATGGAAGTGTTCAGAAAGAACTAATCAGCAGCCTTTTGCTAACACGGTTCTCAAGAATTTCTAAAGACAGCACTGTCATGCAGTCTTCATCCTCCCTCACTTCGGTGTCTTGATCTCTTCTCGCTAGCCACAGGAAAATAATCAATTGACTTCCATTGTCTGTGAAACCTGTAATACCCTCCATTGTGTGCTGTGCTAATCCAAGGGCCATTTAAAATGAATCCCACTGGCCTTAGGAGTCAGGCTGCTCCTATGCGCAGAGTCCTACTACCATACACATGCTCAGGGTCAGCCTGGCCTTTAGGGAAATCTGGCTGTGCCAGATGGGCTGGTTTGACAGGTCGGTATGAAGGCCCTGTTTATGGCTGTTTGTGGACCTGTCTTATGTTCTGGTGAGCTGATTTGTACTATTGGTTTCTTTACTGTTACCAGAAACATTGCCTTCATTAAGCACAAATGCATGCTGTCCCCTGCACCTTACAAAATAACTAATGCTCTATTAAAACTATGTAAAAGCAACTGATGGCCATTACATGGTTTCCACTGGTTACAAGTAGCCACCATAAATGCCCTCTAAGAATAACTCAGGAACTACTGATGGTGGAAACGCAGCGCGCAGGGGTTATTGATAGTCAGAGTGGGTACTCTCTACAGGCAATTGGAAGTGACATGATAGTAACAACATAGTGGGCATCTGGAGCTCTGAGTACCAATAGAACTGGTGGTAGGGTAGAGCTGTTGAAGGAATGTAATTAATAGGTTAGATGAAGAGGGCGTGGCCAAGATGGTGTCGCAAGCGGTCACCTTCCTGTGAGGCTCCGCTAGAATCCGGGCCCATCACTCATTATCCTGCATGCCTCCAACCCACAAGACCCCTTAATATTAGGGCAAGACCCCCCTCAGTGGCTGCTGTCTAATTGGGGTGCCAGAGCCGTTGTCCACCAGAGCTGGCAACCCATTTGGGAGTGGTGAGAGACTCCTGGTGGAGGGGCCTACCCCACAGCAACACGAGACTCCCACCTGGCTGAGCGCCTGGTGCCTGCGGGGCTTCCCACCCCCTCCATACCTCTCCCCAAGGGCCTGTGGCGCTCATCGCCTGGATACCTTGACGCGGACTGAGAGAGGTGCTGGGGGCAGCATTGCTGGAGGGCCGTGGCCACACAGGTCCTGAGCAGCCATTGCCCCGGCTCCCTGTGCAGCTGTATTGCCATGGGCTGCGCAGAGCGTCTGATGTGTATGGAGCGGCCCTTGAGGAGAGAGAGCTGCTGATTCCTGGAGTCTACATGTGCCCTTATTTCGGGGCCTGCCAAGATCACTCACAGGGGATACTAAGGTGAGCTCACCCCGCTTGCCAAGTCGGAGGGTGTTAAGGGCTGCAGCCTTGGATATCAGCAGGGAGTGAGGCATGGCTACAAATGAGCGCCGTTGTGCCAGAGGCAACTGGGTCAAGACATTGCAGTTTCCTTGAGGGGTGCTCCTGTAGAGGGAGTCGAGATGGCAGCCGGGGCCTGCACTGGGGCTGGCAGCAGGGGATTGCAACACCGGTCCCATTGGGGGACCAAAAAGGTAATTTCCCTGAGCAGGTGAGGGCTGTCTGGGGCCTGGGTAGATATTGCCCAGGCATGATGCATACCACGAGGCTGACGGAGAGAGGACCATGAATGACCAGCTATAATATGGCAATGCATCATATGCCATTGTGAACTGAAGGTTCCTCCCTGAATCATAGGTGTGACAGAGACCTTTGGGCCCGGTGGAAACACACTACCCATGCAAGACTGAAGACAGAGGGGTGATTGCCCTGTGACGTGACCCATCGTTGTGTGCCTGGGATTCTTTTTCATCCCCTCTAAGGGAGACAAACACCAAGTGCCAATAAGAAGCGACTGGTTGTCCTGCGGTCTGAGTGGAAACTGAGCCAGGGCCGCTGAGAGGGACCTCAGGTCTGCACAGCATGCACATCACAAGGTGCATTAATGATTCCTATGGGCAACCGAAGTGAGCAGGGGTAAACTGTGTTATCGCTGACAGTCAAACAAGTGCCCCAACTGTCTGGGCTGGCTTCCCATGAGCCACCCTGAAGAACAGTATAACGCCTGGTGCTGAAGATAGGGGCAGAAGCAGATTGGTCACTGTGGCTTGGGAGTGCTGTGTGGTGCCAGGTGCTCCCCCCTAAGCTCACTTGACTTCCCCAGGGAAGCCCTGGCATAGCACCTAGAGTCTGTATTTCCTCTTCTTGGATCCCCAGTCACCATGGACGACGGCCAACGGGGCATAGTTAAACCAAAATGCTCCAAGCCTCCACCCCCTCAGAAATCAATAGTGTCTATGCTGGCTGACTCCTCCCGCCGGTGGACCCGATCAGC
Organism: Calotriton arnoldi; assembly: GCA_963921515.1. Taxonomy (NCBI): domain Eukaryota; kingdom Metazoa; phylum Chordata; class Amphibia; order Caudata; family Salamandridae; genus Calotriton; species Calotriton arnoldi. The sequence continues at coordinate 1,256,123 of CAWUFW010001896.1, forward strand.
CAACTCGAAAGTACTCTCAAAAAGCACACTGGAATGTTCGACAGGCTGTTACAGCCAGTCATCCAGGACTCTAAACGTGCTATGGAGGCTCAACGTAAGGGCCATCCAGTGGGAAACTGGACTTCTGCTGGCAGATCATGCCAAGTTCACAGAGAGAGTAGATGATGCGGAGTCCTCCCTGACCTCCATGGTGGCCGTACAAAATCAGCTAAAACTCCTGCAGACTGAAGTGCAAGACCTCAAGGTGAAACCAGAGGATGCAGAAGGGCCTTCAAGCACAACAACTTTCACTTCCTGGGCTTCTTAGAGAGAGCACATGGCCAACATGGAACTTTTTCTTGAAGATCACAAATGGTTCTGGCAGATCGTATCCGTATGTTTTTCTCTGTGGAAATAGCACACCGCATCTCTGTCCACCTGTTCCGGAGGCCCCTTCACACCCAGTGATTGCGCGTCTGCTCAACTACAAGGACAGAGATCTAATCTTACAGCTGTTTCATGCTAAGGGCCCTTGGGCTTACAATGGGAATACCATCACAGTATACCCTGACTATACGGTAGAGGTCCATAGGCGTTGCAATACATTTGGAGGTGTGACAGTGCAACTGCGGAACTTGGAATTGACATATGCCCACTCTTCCCTGCGAGGTTCAGGGTGGTTACGAGAATGCAACTCACTTCTTCTCTTCCCTGGATGAGGCCTGGACGAGCCTGCACAACAAAGGAGTTCAGGACCAGTCGGGAGCGGAGGGAGATGATCTGCGAGGCTGGTCCAATGGGAGATCCAAAGGCCGCCGACACTCATGCAGAGCTCGATCACCTACATCTAACGAACAAGTTGCAAAAGAATGAGTGCAGGTAGTGGCAGAGGTCTGGATTCATGGAGTTAATCAATTTCAAGCGCTGGCACCTGACACTGACAAGGAATCTGTACTAGGTGCGCGCCTAGGTCGGTGACCTTGGACAGGAACTCCACCATTGCCTCGGTGAGGTCACCTCAAAGAGTACCTTCAGACAAGTGACTCCTACTACACCAGTGACTTAACTGATTTGTGCTTGTGCTGAATAAAGGCAGGTGGTGATGTGGTTCCTTTGTGGGCACTTCGAGGTCATGTTTAACTGTGGGAAAACACTGGAGCATTTATGCTCTGTACAGTGGCCCATGCTGCTTGGGCCCACATTGGACCTTACTCCACATGCCTTTTGGCCTGATCCTCAAGGACTTCTGCAAGGACTGTTCAGCATTAACGTCACGTTTTAGTTACTGAATACCTAGTTTAAGAAATTGTGGCATGATGCCCGTTGACGTCCAAGCCAAGGGACTGTGTGTTAATGTTTAATTTTATATTTTGTTCTTAGCTGGGACTGGGCGAGGCAGAGGGAGGACAGGTGGGGGGATGTTGCATAAATATATCAATGAACCTCCAAGGTGGGGTGTTTTACATGCTCAGCTGCCACATACAATGAACCGACATTGAACATCAGGAGTATGGCAACTCCTATATGCTGTCATAGGTATATGCGTTCTCCAGGCGGAGACACAGACACATAGCATGTCTGCAAGAGACCCACCTCCCTGCCACTGGATTAGATAAAGTATCCAGGCACTGGAGTGGGCAGATGTTTTGCACTGGGTACTCTACGTTTGCAAGAGGGGTTATGATTTGGATTGCCCAGGATCTGTACAGAACAGAACTGTGGTGGAGCCAGACAGCCGCTTTATATTATTAGAGGGTGAATTAGATGGGCACCCATTGTAAGTCATCTCATTCTACGTGCCCAACATTCTTCAGAGTGACTTCCTGCGCACATTATCCTCAACTCTGCTCACTGATGCCCAGGACACTAGTCTCTGGGGGTGGAATTTTAATTGTGTACATTGCGCCACTATGGATAGATTGATACCGCCCTCTGCCTGGGACTCAGGGCCTACAGGTGACCAAACATTTGGTCATCCACGACACAACTACATAATATTTGGTGACTTGGTCATCTGAGAGACACAGAATACTCCTACTATGCTCTGGACACCAGATACACACCAGACTAGATTATACTTTATGTAATGCAGAGTTATGGCCCCATGTGCAGAGCTTGCAATACTAGGGCTGGACATTGTCTGACCGCTGCCCCCATAAGGAGAGCTTTCACTGGGAAGAGGACAGGGTGCCAATATTGACCTGGCGTTTGAGGACTGAGGTCCTATTAAATGCGTTATACAGATATACCATCAGTGCGCATCTGCTTCACAATTTTGAGGAAAATGAAGGCTCCACGGGATCCAAGGGTGTAGAGTGGGATGCCATGAAGACCGTCATGAGGGGAAATTGCATTAAGACTTCCTGGGGGAAATGGGCATCCCCTCCTTCGTAGTGTGCTAGCATTGGAGGCACATCTACGTGGCACTGAACTAGAAGCAGTGACAGTGGTTGAGCCTCATGCGCAGCTGTGATACCTGCAGGGTTAATATAGGGAGGAAAGTGCCGCCTTAACAGCATCGATTATAGGGCGCCCCTGACTTGGCCACAAGCAGATGGGGATAAACCAGGCCACTCAGTGGCTTGGCTCCTGTGTTCCGCGGTCCCTTGGATTAATATTGGGGCAATTCGCACTCCCACTAGCGAGGTCATGAACTTCCAGGCAGATATATGTGAGGTCTTCACTCAGTATTATGAGATGTTGTATTCCCCCCGACCCTCCCCTGGACTGCCTCCGGAATTAAATTGCTAGGTATGCACTCCCCCGCCTCAACCCCCTGCAGTTCCAGGAACTTGAACAACCCCTACAACTCGAGGAAATACAGGCGCTATATGCCAGATGGCCTGTAATAAAGTCCAGTATAATATTATGCAATGTTTAGGGCCACCCTCGCACCCAAACTGCTAGCGATGTATCAAGGGGTACACCAGCAGAGTAGAATACCGGACTCTGAATGTGAAGCCCTTATACTGGTGTTACCCAAGGCTGGCCGAGACCACCTGGAGGGGAGCTCTTATTGCCCTTTGTCAATGTTAAGCATTGACTATAAAATATTAAGCAAAGTGCTGGTGAACCGATTGTTCCTGATGCTCCAGACAATGATCCACCCCGACCAATGCGGGTTCATTCCTTATAGGGCCACCTCATAAAACACGCAATGGCTGTTCTACATTATGGGTGCAGTCCAGGAGTCCGCAGAGCTCCTGGTGGTCATCTCCTTGGACTTCGAAAAAGCTTTTTACACCCTCGGTTGGTCATACTTATTGCTTGTCCTGTAGGCCCTAGGGATATGTCCCGGGTTCCTGGGATGGGTTGAGCTACTTTACACCGCACCACGAGTCAGAGCGCGAATGGGATGGCATATATCTTGTCAGTTTGACATTGGCAGGGCTATACGGCAGGGGTACCCTCTCTCTCCCACAATTTGTGCACTGGCCAGGGACCCAGTGGCCGCCGTACTATGGGTGAGAGGCCCATACTGGGGCATGGCAGTGGGGCTCCAATGGCACACAGTCTTGCTTTATGCAGATGATGTCCTGGTCTATTTACAAACCCTAAATGAGAACTGCCAGCTCTTTTAGCTCCTTTCGCTTTTTTGGCGATATGGCAGCATTTTGAGTGAACTGGGGGAAGTCCTGTATTTTCCCCTTGCAGATGGTGAAGCATGTTAATGCAAAGAAGCTGCAATCTGACAGTATGCCTTGGCAGATCGAGACTTTCCTCTACCTCAGAGTGAACATATACCACACTGACAGCGACCTCCTTGGTGGAAATCATGGTAGAGCCTTGGATTTGCTACAGCAGTCAGTGGGCTTCTGGACATGCCTGCCCTTGTTGTCTATGGGCTGGGCCTCCATAGAAAAAATGTTAATACTACTGTGGCTCCTCTATTTCTTTACACTGAAGCCTGTGATCCTCACCCGGGCCTTTTTCAGGGACTTAAGGAGGTTAAACTCTGATCTAATATGGGGCAGAGCGCGTAAGTGAGTATCTATTCATATACTCCAGTGCTCATTAATGGAAGGTGACCTGCGAATCCTGACCTTGAGCTCTACTTCACCATGGCACAGCTACAGTGGCCCATGCGCTGGATGGCCGGAGACGCAAGGGTAAAGGTATATTGGTCAGGGAGAAACTGGATTGTACGGGAATACTGGAGTGGCTGTTTTTGCCTGGTGGCCTACCAAGGGGTATGAGCAGGCTGGAACGCATCGCAAAATAGTGTTGGAACAGATTCATTCAGCCACACCATGGCGCACTGCCTTACATCCCACAACTATCACTCTGGAGCATGCCTATGATGAGAGCCCTGCTGGAAGACCTGCACTCCTTTCATTATCTGCAAGATGGTAATGCCTTGGAAGCTGGACAATTTTTGGCCTACACTGCCCTCGTCCTGGAGATCAGGAATACTTGGACGGTGGGTCAGGCGGCCCCTGCCCTACACCACGGGTTGGGTCGTAGGGCTGTCACATCGTTGTATGCAGTGCTACAAGCTGCAGTTGTTGACCTCGCATTGCTTGGCAATCTGCGATGGGACACATGTCTAGGAGCAGTTCTGACTGCTAAGTAGTGGGGGATGGTGCTTGAACAGGGAAAATGAGTGTATCATAATGTCCGCCTGAACTTTACTGTGTTCACTTATTTACATCACACTTACCTTACGCCATAACGTCTACAGAATCCAGCGCTATGTTCCAGCCAGAATCTTGAGGTCTTCGAGCCAGCAGCTTTCGTTGATTCCTAGGTTCTCCCGCTCTCGCCTGGGTGGCCGTTCCTTTCAGGTGTAGCCTCTCAGCTTTGGAACAGCCTGCCGCCAGCCTTACGTCAGGCTCAGGATCTCCTCAGTTTTAGGCGAGGTCTAAAAACCTGGCTTTTCTCACAGTAATTCAGCTGTCGGGTGGGTGCTTGTACTGCTCTGTCACTGGTTCTCTTTCTCAGCGCAGGGACACTCCATGGAGTAGCCGTGCGCTTTACAAGTGCCCAGTAACATTAACATTAACATAAGATGTTCTCAGGAGTGACCCGAGTGTGTCCCCGATGTGGTCATCATGATGCAATCTTTCTCCAAATGGTGTGGGAATGCCCCCAATAGGCACAGGTATGGGTGCAAGTTATGGCCCACGTATCAGCGATAGTGGATGTGCAGCTACCGACTGACCCCCTACTCTGTTTGTTGGGTATTCCCAAACACACGAAACGCACTAAACAATATCTAAAATTGACCGATCTGGCTATGGTTCTATTCAAGCGCCTACTCGCCATGTAATGGAAGTCAGCACAACTACCCTCGATTGACTTCTGGCTTTGGGTAGTCCTTAGATGGGCGGCTGTCGAGGCTGACGTTATGGCACATGACTTGCATGTGTAGATAGAGGGAGGTGCTGCTACCCTATGGGACACCTATGTACTTAGGCTGCAGGATAAATTAGTTGCCTCTACATGATCATTGGCATGGTCTGAATCATTCCTGAAAGACTGCCCTTCACAGACTCATTACCAGTCTGCCAGCACTGGGGAGCCCTAACCTGGGATTTCACTGCCCCCACCTACAGGGTGGGACATGGTCCTCAGCTGTCGTGATGATGAACAGAGCAGCGAGCGGTGTCTCATAAATAGTCACTTATGGACGCCCCTGACACTACCCCCTATTTGTCTTCTCTTCTTGTAATCATACAGATAGCATCTTTGGGTTCATATAGCTGCAGAGCAGAGAGCGCTGTCTCATAAATAGTCACTTATGGACGCCCCTGACACTACCCCCTATATGTCTTCTCTTCTTGTAATCATACAGATAGTATCTTTGGGTTCATATAGCTGCCCCTAGCTACCCAAAATGCTTACACATGTTTGAGAGTGTATATATGTTGACCATTATCATGGAATAGATATATCTCTAGAGCCGGGGCACGGAAACCACAGCCCCCAGGATCCTTCTCATCACCGTGTCCCTCCACAGCGCCCGGAGGTGCATAAAGGCTGCTGCAGGGCCCGCTGCGCAGGACCCAACTCTCTAGAGCCGGGGCACGGAAACCACAGCCCCCAGGTTCCTTTGCTTTCACTGTGTCACTCCACAGCGCCCGGAGGCGCATAAAGGCTGCTGCTGGGCCCCGCTGCGCGGAACCCAACTCTCTAGAGCCGGGGCACGGGAACCACAGCCCCTAGGCTCCTGCGCTTTCACCACGTCACTCCACAGCGCCCAGAGGCGCATAAAGGCTGCTGCAGGGCCCCTCTGCATGGGACCCAACTCTCTAGAGCCGGGGCATGGAACCCACAGTCCCCAGGCTCCTTCGCTTTCACTGCGTCACTCCACAGTGCCTGGAGGCACATAAAGGCTGCTGCAGGGCCCTGCTGCGCGGGACGCTTGTGGGCCGCACCCGGGCAAAGCCCGGGCCATTGGCTGGCAAGTCCACACCCAAATATGTGGGAATGCCTCCCATAGGCACAGGTATGGGTGCAAGTTATGGCCCACGTATCAGCGATAGTGGATGTGCAGCTACCGACTGACCCCCTCCTCTGTTTGTTGGGTATTCCCAAACACACGAAACGCACTAAACAATATCTAAAATTGACCGATCTGGCTATGGTTCTATTCAAGCGCCTACTCGCCATGTAATGGAAGTCAGCACAACTACCCTCGATTGACTTCTGGCTTTGGGTAGTCCTTAGATGGGCGGCTGTCGAGGCTGACGTTATGGCACATGACTTGCATGTGTAGATAGAGGGAGGTGCTGCTACCCTATGGGACACCTATGTACTTAGGCTGCAGGATAACTTAGTTGCCTCTACATGATCATTGGCATGGTCTGAATCATTCCTGAAAGACTGCCCTTCACAGACTCATTACCAGTCTGCCAGCACTGGGGAGCCCTAACCTGGGATTTCACTGCCCCCACCTACAGGGTGGGACATGGTCCTCAGCTGTCGTGATGATGAACAGAGCAGCGAGCGGTGTCTCATAAATAGTCACTTATGGACGCCCCTGACACTACCCCCTATTTGTCTTCTCTTCTTGTAATCATACAGATAGCATCTTTGGGTTCATATAGCTGCAGAGCAGAGAGCGCTGTCTCATAAATAGTCACTTATGGACGCCTCTGACACTACCCCCTATATGTCTTCTCTTCTTGTAATCATACAGATAGTATCTTTGGGTTCATATAGCTGCCCTAGCTACCCAAAATGCTTACACATGTTTGAGAGTGTATAATTGTTGACCATTATCATGGAATAGATATATCTCTAGAGCCGGGGCACGGAAACCACAGCCCCCAGGATCCTTCTCATCACTGTGTCCCTCCACAGCGCCCGGAGGTGCATAAAGGCTGCTGCAGGGCCCGCTGCGCAGGACCCAACTCTCTAGAGCTGGGGCACGGAAACCACAGCCCCCAGGTTCCTTTGCTTTCACTGTGTCACTCCACAGCGCCCGGAGGCGCATAAAGGCTGCTGCTGGGCCCCGCTGCGCGGAACCCAACTCTCTAGAGCCGGGGCACGGGAACCACAGCCCCTAGGCTCCTGCGCTTTCACCACGTCACTCCACAGCGCCCAGAGGCGCATAAAGGCTGCTGCAGGGCCCCTCTGCGTGGGACCCAACTCTCTAGAGCCGGGGCATGGAACCCACAGCCCCCAGGCTCCTTCGCATTCACCGCGTCACTCCACAGTGCCTGGAGGCACATAAAGGCTGCTGCAGGGCCCTGCTGCGCGGGACGCTTGTGGGCTGCACCCGGGCAAAGCCCGGGCCATTGGCTGGCAAGTCCGCACCCATCATAGCCCAGAAGAGGCTGGGCTGGGCCATTCCTCTGATATTTTATACGTGAGATTTGCTGTCTCCTACTTTCCAACAGGGGACGTGCCAAACTGGTGGAACCGTTGGGGGCTTCAACCTCGTCCTTCCTCACTCTGCTGGGATCCCCGCCCCAGGGTATAACTGTCATCTCTGTTGGATGGCCTGTTTACACCCAGGTGGGACCATAAGTCCCACGGTGCAACCTGCGCCCTGCACAGCAGCTGCTGCCCCTTGCATCCTGTTCCTGGAGGCCCTGTGGGCTTAGCCGCTCCTCCACGAGGTACTGTTACTTTATTGTTGTCCTGCGTGGCCTCTCAGACTAACTATTTTTCTGAAGTTGCACCCCATTTCGCCTTTGTCTAATTTGCTATTCTGTGTGACGTAAGGACTGTGTGGCGTAAGGACTGCGTAAGGACTGCTGTTCGCCTTTTGATTCCCCTGACCTTCTTTAGTCTATTGTTTCTAAATGTTCCCTATTTATAAATTATAGGGATTATTGGCAGCCACCTAGCCAAAGTCGTTTAACTTTTGTACCCAACATACATGTTCACTGGAGGTCCCGTTTCTCTTGCATTCCACTGCTCCTTAGTCGAGGCAGGCCAAGGCCGTCCAGTAAGCTAAGAATTGCGGGGCTGGTTTGCATTGTGGTCCGCTATTTGCAATTAGTTACGTGATTGCAATAACCCGCATTTCTTGCACCTTCTTACAGTTCACAGTTGCAGGACCAGGCCACATTAAGCGATGGGGAAGAGGAAAGCAGTGGAGGGTACAGGAGGGAGGGCAGTAGGGAAGGGGAAAAAAGCCAAGAAATCGGTGAAAGATGCAGGTAGCAATTGTATTGCAGATCGCATTGACTGACTGGTTGAAGAATGTGTTGGCATCTTAGATACTGTCCCTACTACTTCCCCACGCTCTGCGACACAAATTGTGGCTAACTAAACCCCCTCCAATAACACAAGTCCTAGAAGTTTGCTGGTTGTTCCGGACATGTTTAAAAGACCTAACAGTCATGGAGGATGCTGATACCTTCACTAGTTTCCCCTTTGCCACTGCCTGCCCAGAAAATGAATATGATAAACGTCCACAAACTTGGGGTGGGGGAGGTCTGAGGGAGAAGACTCATTGACAAATAAAGCGATCCACTGGATTCGCTACTTCAGGGGATGCTGCTCTGTGATCTGTGATGCGATACAAAAGGGGATGATGGACGGAACGCTTGAGCCAATCAAACACTCACCCCCAGTCAACTGATCTGGGTTTAATCCATCATCATTCTTTAGCTCACTCCACCACCCCAGTTCAGACATGGCCATATGCAAATCAGTCTGACCCTGTGCCTCATGGGAACAGTCCAGCCCGAACTGCCAAGCCATGTCTTCCCTGGACCGGAAACAAGCATCCTAGGACCGGTTTCTGGCATTTCAGCCGTCATCAGCCAGGCTTACTTGAATCCAGTGGCAAAGTGAGCAAGGGACCCACGTCTGGGCATACCCCCGCCAACTTAGGGCGACCAAAGCGATACAAAAGGGGATGATGGACGGAACGCTTGAGCCAATCAAACACTCACCCCAGTCAACTGATCTGGGTTTAATCCATCATCATTCTTTAGCTCACTCCACCACCCCAGTTCAGACATGGCCATATGCAAATCAGTCTGACCCTGTGCCTCATGGGAACAGTCCAGCCCGAACTGCCAAGCCATGTCTTCCCTGGACCGGAAACAAGCATCCTAGGACCGGTTTCTGGCATTTCAGCCGTCATCAGCCAGGCTTGCTTGAATCCAGTGGCAAAGTGAGCAAGGGACCCACGTCTGGGCATACCCCCACCAACTTAGGGCGACCAAAGCGATACAAAAGGGGATGATGGACGGAACGCTTGAGCCAATCAAACACTCACCCCAGTCAACTGATCTGGGTTTAATCCATCATCATTCTTTAGCTCACTCCACCACCCCAGTTCAGACATGGCCATATGCAAATCAGTCTGACCCTGTGCCTCATGGGAACAGTCCAGCCCGAACTGCCAAGCCATGTCTTCCCTGGACCGGAAACAAGCATCCTAGGACCGGTTTCTGGCATTTCAGCCGTCATCAGCCAGGCTTGCTTGAATCCAGTGGCAAAGTGAGCAAGGGACCCACATCTGGGCATACCCCCGCCAACTTAGGGCGACCAAAGCGATACAAAAGGGGATGATGGACGGAACGCTTGAGCCAATCAAACACTCACCCCCAGTCAACTGATCTGGGTTTAATCCATCATCATTCTTTAGCTCACTCCACCACCCCAGTTCAGACATGGCCATATGCAAATCAGTCTGACCCTGTGCCTCATGGGAACAGTCCAGCCCGAACTGCCAAGCCATGTCTTCCCTGGATGTGATGACATCGAAAGGGCAAGAAGGTGTTCAGCCCCTGACCAGCCCACAGATTGCATCGAACTAGCCCTCAAAGGGGAAGAACTAGTCGAAAACATCCTAGCCATAGAGTTTCGAAGCTGTCCCCCAGATCCATCTCTTATTCAATTCAAACACCATATTCCCTTAGCACAGCCAAGAACAAACTTCACCGCCCCACTGATAGGATTTCTTGTAGTTCGAACCTGGGGGGTACTGACTGACTCCTGGAGAACGACCACCAACAGGCTAAGGACACTCCTACCAACACTATACAATCTATTGTCAGTGCGGGTTTAGGGGCTATCCAGCTACCAAGTAACGAGAGGGGGTTAGGCGGGTGAAAGACACAAAAGGGTGTGGAGTAGCGAACAACAGGGGGGCAGGCTCCAGCCCCAGCACCAGCTCAACCTTTAATTTAACGCCTCAGGCTTATACTATCTGCCCCCCAGCCACCTTGGGCGATGCACAGCCTCTCTGCCCAGAACCCAATTGCCAGCTAAATATAGTATCCTGGAATGTTGCAGGGCTGAGGAGAAAAATCTCTCTTCCTCATTGGAATAATCTTATGGAAAGGTTCGATATATGCATCTTCCAGGAGACCTGGAGCCTTGCTCCCCTATACAAACCAGGGTATGCCTGTTATTGTTCCCCAGCAACTACCGGGGGAAGAGGACGTCCAGTAGGGGGATTGATAATATGGGTTAAGATCGCATTGGGAGGCCGAATCACCCCCCTTGTCACTGGTAGTCCAGACATCCTGGAGATTCGTATTGAGGGCCCCCTGGAGAAACCCATTGAGCTATTCAACATGAATGTGAGGGGGACCAGAGGGGGCAGACTTTCAACAACACTTACCCAACAAGAGGAGCTACTGGATAAAAGTCCCCCGCAATCCAGATTAATAGTAGCAGGCGATTTTAACACCACATTGAACCATTGGACAAAGAAGATATCATGGGGACGTGTGAAGATGATCTGAAGTGGGCCGTTCCTCCCTTAGATCTCCCACCAGTAAAGAAATGGATGCAGTTGGCGCTCCAGGTAAACACCATCAAAGAATACGGGCTAAGGGCTGTGAATGGGAGAACACAATCAGACAGCCAAGGCGCCAACACCTTCAATAGGATAAGTAGTCCCTCTCGTATTGACATCATTCTTCTAGATCTGAGGCTCTGGAGAAGTGTGGTCAATATGACTGTGGGGGTCACAACTGATAGTGACCATAATCCACTTTGCTTAAGCATGAAGCCTCTTTGGGGTTGCCTCCCTAATGGTACCCTACCCCTGAGTGTTCCTAGGGAAGTTTTCCCATCTAACGACTGCCGCAGACTCAAAAGGTGGAAGGTAGCCTTACATGAAGATAAGATCAAGAGCATGCAGAAAGACCTGGTGGCAGGCACGCTAGAATTACAGTCCCTTGTCCAAAGCGTAGGAGGATTAGCAGAAGTGGACTCAGTCCACTCCTGCCTTTTTGATCGAATTAGCTCCTACTGCATCGTACCTGGAAGTTATTCAAGGGCCAGTAAACCAAAAGAGGTGCGAGCTTCATGGTATTCAAGGGAATGCAGAATTGAACGCTCAAACCTAGTATTGGCAATTAAATCAAAGGACAGTAACCAAATTAGAGACTCCTGAAGGTGGTACAAGATAACCCTGCTTCATGCAAAAAGGGCGTGGGACGAGTCCCGTTGGCAGCTACTTAAGGAAGCCTGTGCCGACAAAGATATAAATCCTTCTGGTCCTTATTTACTTGGGGTGATGAAGCAGGGGCCCAGTCCCCCCAAACTAAATTACAGTTCAGCCAGGCGTGGCCACTTTTATAAGCTCTACTCAGAAGCCGCCAATACGCTCCAGACGGTGAATACTGTATGTTCTATCCAGCCTTCGAGTAGCAGCTTCTTCACCTTGAGTGAGATCGAGGGTTCTATTGACCAAATAGTAAAGTCCAAAGCCCCAGGGCCTGATGGCATTCCGGGGGATCTCTTTCTTTCTGACACTGCCAAGTGGGCGCGCTCCGTCCTTCTTTTTTCCAACGCCATAGCGCGTGGTGTGCCAGTTCCAGGGTCCTGGAAGGGGGCAGAGGTGGCTCCTATATTCAAAAAGGGGGACAGAGGAGAGCCCTGCAATTATAGGCCTATCAGTTTGATAGACGCACTACAAAAAGTGTTTTCAGAGCTCTCCTCTCTAAGATTCAGGAATGGGCGGAAGACAATGCAACCCTGTCACAATACCAAGCTGGTTTCAGGGTAAAGACAGCGACCTTTGACCAGGTATTCCGCCTCCTGCTTCTCTACTGGAGAGTTGTAGTGATTGGCCAGGGCAGCCTACATCTAGCCTTTATTGATTTAAAGACAGCCTTCGATTTAGCTCCCAGGCAGATGCTATGGAATGTGCTCACAGAGATGGGTATTCCACCACCTATTCTTAATCTGGTTATTCGTTTGCATGAAGACAACTTTGCACAGATAAGATGGGGTTCACAGGGGCAACTCACAGACTGCATACCAGTCAGCAAGGGAGTATGCCAAGGCTGCATCCTGGCCCCCACACTTTTCTCCCTGTACATGAACGGTGTGGTGAGTTTCTAATCACAGGTGCCCGCTGATGCTCCATCGTTAGGTGGGGAAATGGTAGTAACCCTTCTATTTGCAGATGACACCCTGCTGGTGTCCAAAACTCCAGCGGGGCTTCAGCTGCTACTAAATAGATTCAAACTTTTCTGTGACACCAGGGGTTTGGTTATTAACACCGCATAAACTAAATTTATGGCGTTTAACCCCCATAAGTCTTACAAAGGCAAACCGATTTAAGGAGGGGCTCCTCTGGAATGAGTAAGCACCTTTGATACTTAGGAGTCAGACTCTCTGACAAAATGTCCTGGAAGCCCCACCTTACAAAGATGGTACTGACTCATAAGCGCGTCACAGGGGAACTAGGGAAAGAACATTGTTCCTCCCATAGCAGACTGGTTGCTGCTGCTCTGCAGGTTTACAATCTAAAAGCAATTAGCTCAGCCTTGTACGGGGCAGAGGTCAGGGGTTTCAAAAACATTTCTGAACTCAGCAGATCAGAGCATACATTTTTAAGGAACTTAGTGATGCTGCCCCAAAGTACCCCACTTTCCCCTCTCTTGCTAAACATGGGTCAACGTCCAATAAGCGATATTGCCAAGCTCCGCCCCTTGTTGTTTTGTGCTAGAATTGGGAGGACCCCGGAGCTCCGGCCTTATGTTGAAGCCCTAACAGAAGTAGCCCACTTTGGACACACGTAACAAGGTGGGGTGGATAAAAAATGTAAGGAAGCTTGCGACTGACGTAGGGCTTCGAGAAGTGTGGGATCAATCAGTTTCTTCCCTGCTACTAATAGACGCAGTAAAACGATATTATTGGGAGTGGGTGGCACAACAAGAGTCCATTAGGCCCAATCAGGGGAAACTCACCAGAGAGTTCCGAATGCATAAACATATTAGACTTCTGGAACCCTGTCTTGACCTAATCCAGACTCCACTGGATAGGAAACTTTATATGCAATTTAGGCTCGGAACCCTATGCGTTAACGAGGCATCAACTAAGTGGTATTCCAGTTAACCGAATTTTAGCAACTGCCCAGGATGCAAGGCACAGTGGAGTCTGTTGCCCATGTGCTGTTCGCATGTCCAATTACGTGCGTCCAAGATCGAAATGGAAAAACCTCATCTGTCAGCAAATGGGTACACGGAATTACCGGGATGCCTTGCATATCCTCAAATCAGACACCAGATCTTCCCTTGTCTGTGCAGTAGCTAAGTTCTTAGGCCTTATGTGGGTTATGAGGAGAAAGGCCCAAGAGAGAAGAATTGCAGAATGCAGTGGGCCAGTCCCAAGTATGTAACTGGCCCCGACTATCAAGCACCACTCCCTATTGAATTACCCTACCTGTTGAGTTGACGCACAAGCACTTTACTGTTCTTAACAGTCGAGTCAACCGTTTATTAGCCATACTACAGTGTGAATATTAGATAAATGTTAGTGGGGCATTCTATTTTGGCAACACTCCTTTTTTTAACTATTGTAACACTTGTTACTTTTATCCATTTTGTATATTGGAACAATTTTAACTTTTATGAATCCAATCTTATTTATTGTAATATTGTTTTGTATGATGAACTGTTATTTTTAATGATCTGGACAGGCGGGCTCTTTTAAATGTCGAGCCAATCTTATTTTCTGTTCTTTCCAATACTGGTACTGGGTGACTTCTGTGGCCTCAACACAAAGGACCGATCTCTGACAAGCACTCAAGAGTCCCCATGCTGTATGCAACATAGATCAGTTCCTCCTAAAGAACGAATTTGTGAGAACCTTATGGCATGTGCTACGAATTGTCCCTTGTATTCTTATTTATAAATGTACTCTTTTTTGCTTGAGGGACTGATGCCTAATGAGTATTGAATAGCCTCCAAGCTTTCAAGCTTGTGTTTTCCCACAAGAGAGAATCATTTATGCATGTGTTTTATGTATTGTGTATCCTCCTTTTTATATCTTTTAATTCCAGTATACGCCTGTCTGGTACTTGGTTTTATTACATGAGCTGTCGAAATAAAGCTTATATTGATTGATTGATATATATTGATGGCATTAGCCTAGAGACGGTACTGATCTAACCCACCGCCCTTGCACAGAGGCTAAAGCAAAACAAGGGAAATTATCTGTGTACGTAATATACATTTTTCCATATTACTCCATAATTTAATGTTACACTACTGTGATTCTTGCTGTTCTATATGCTGATATGACTGCTGTTATATGCCAATGTCTTGATCACTTGATCACTGTTGTACCACTTGAAAATGTCAATAAAGACGTTTTTTTTTTTTTAAAGAAGCGATCCCGGCAAAAAAATAAAAAGATAGTGGGTTAGATGAACTGGAGGAAATAAAGGTGAAGTGAAGGATAGATGTTGGATGACCTGCACAGGATAGGGAATCAGGCCTGTGGCCCTATTAGAGCAAAAGAATGAAAACTCCATGAGAATATGCCCTTAAACTCTTAGGGCCAGATGTACGACGATTGCATTTTGCGACTCGCAAATTGCGTCACTTTGCGACTCGCAATTTGCAAGTCGCAAAATGCAATGTACAACAGTGTCTCAGACACTGTTTGCGATTCCCAATGCGGTCGCAAATTGCATACCTCATCAATATTCATGAGGCAAGCGCAATTTGCGACCCCATTGGGAATGGATAGCACTCCCAGGGACGGTGGCCTGCTGGGGTCAGTAGACCACCATGTCTGGGACTGCTTTTTAAATAAAGCAGGTCTTTTTTTTTCAAATGCAGCCCATTTTCCTTGAAGGAAAACGGGATGCATTTAAAAAACAAAAACTATACTTTTCCGTTTAATTTTTTATGGGCAGGCAGTGGTCCCTGGGACCACTGCCTGCTATTAAAAAATATTTATGCACACACTCACAAAGGGGAAGGGGTCCCACAAAGGGGAAGGGGTCCCCTGGGGACCCCTTCCCGTTTGCGAGTGGTTTACCACCTACTTGAAGCAGGTGGTAAACTGCAAGTGTTTTAAGACCACAAATGCGGTTGCAAAACAACAGTACATGGCATGGTGACTCGCTATTAGGAAGGGACGCCCCTTCCTAACAGCGAGAGTCGCAAATGCTATTTTGCAAGTCAGTGCCTCGCAAAATAGCATTTGTACATGCCTGGAACCTTTTTTGCGGTTGCAAACGGGCCGATCTCCCGCTTGCGGCCGCAAAAAAGGGTTGAACATCTGGCCCCTAGTCCTGTAAATGTATGCCCATACTTAAGGCTAAATTATTATTATTATCATTATTATCATCATAACTATTATTATTGTTATTATTATTATTATTATTATCATTATCATCAGGGCCGGACTGGCCATAGCGGGCACCGGGCGTTTCCCCGGTAGGCCGCTAGGGTGGGGGCCCTCGCAAACTGCTGGGCTGCACTCCCCCTCACCCCAGGGTGGGCCGGCCGAGCAGTTTGCCAGGGCCGGTTTCTGTTCCCAGTCCGGCCCTGATTATCATTCCTAATTCATGCCAAGCAAATTCCATAAAAGTACTTAAAGCTTAAAGTGCTGCGTACAGCTAGTGAAAAGCAAATTGTGTCAGAGGTGGTGCGTCCGCTCCTCAAAACTGTTCATATCCCCAGTCTTCCCCGTTCTGTCCCACCTCCCACGTAACCACTAGACCACCAACCTAAAGAAAATGGCGTCTAGAAAATAGCCTACAGAAGGGTCAAAAATGAGAACTCTCCCCATTAAAACCAGCAGGGGCGCGAGTCCAAAAAAGAAGTGATAAAATCAATTTACAATTTACAAAATGTAATCACAATACAAGCTATAAACCGCAATTCATGCCTTACAATTACTTAAGTGGGGAGTGCAGCTAGTAGAAAGTAAATTGTGTTATTCTCTTTTATTTAGCTAATTATTTAATTATTTATTTATGTAATGAAAAATCCTTTAGGAGGTTTACACTTTGCAAAGCTGCTCTAGTTGTTTTTAAATGTGTGGAGTCCCAAATCCTCAGACTTTGCAATGCCACACCACTACTTGTTGCACCGTTCCAACTCATGCCAATGAGGTACACAAAGCCTACATCTAACTGAAGAGCCACTCACATATTGCTTGAACATCATTTGGGCAAACTTTGCTGTGAATCGTTCTGGATAATGAACACTCATTAATCAAAACATCATTTGTATCAAAGGACGATTGCACCACATAATACAGTCACTTTTGCAAACGTTCCCTTTAATTTCTGTTTTGAAACAAAGGACGATTGCGGTGTTCAATTTACATAGCCAATGGCTCTTCACAGCTTCGAAACACATTTGAAGTCAATGAAGCAAATTCAGCACTTACAAACCGAAACGCCCATCAGACGACCTCAAAATGAACCCATGGGGGCTCATCATCCCTTTCTTAACTAAACTTTGTGGAGGGTAGTAGTTATCCAATTAAAAAGATGACACAATTGAAGAGGACACATTTCAACATAATGGGCGCGTCATCAAGAGAAGTAGCTTGAAGGAAAAAACATTTCGCTCTAGTTCTTTAAGGATCAAGGATGATGAATATTTCTATTACATATCTCTTATATTTATGAAATGTAGAAAGAAAAATAATATAGAGATTATGTATACGTATTTATGCCTATCACAACAGAGTTAAATTCAGTTTGTTTAGCAGAATCATCACAATCAATCTGATCAAAGCCCTGACATAAACAGTCAGAATTCACACCACAGATTAACACGTTCTGTTGGCAATCACATACATCTACCAAACTGCATAACTTTTTTAGAATCTTTAACAGCGTGCCTAAATTATAAAGAACTGCGCCCCTTTGTATGTTTTTATTTTTTCTGTATCCCTCAAGTTTGCCAAAATTTCGTAGCTGTAATGTTACTTTTGAATAGTGATGACTGAATACTGAAAAGGAAAAGTAATAGGACACTCGTGTATGTTGTGACATGCAAAATTTTAATATTCAAACTACTAACTTTTGTTCACTTCTGGCATCAGGGGTACAATACAACCAAGCGTATCCCTGAAAAGCCTACATAGCTCCAATCTCCATACCCTAAGTCACAAGATTGCACAAGGCCAGTAGCGCCTCATCTGTGGCATCTTCCCACTGCCACTAAATACAGAGGTTTATGCGTGTCTTGGCTGTGATAATGCCCACCTTACTGTCATGTACTGAAATGGCCATTATCCTTCGACTACATAGGGGAAACCCTAAGCCTGATTAAATTATCAATGAAGATGCTATTAGTTCTAACTGTACTAAATTACACATAGCCAGAGTGTTAGCTTTTGGCCAGACAGAAGAAGGTGAAGGATAGACAGCTCAATATCTATTGTATCCGTAACAAGGGTGGTGGGGGGGGGGGTGTATTGTGGCTTGTGAAGGCTACTGATATCCACCACTTTTTCAATAGACTATTGCTTTTTGTCCATTAAAAGTCAGTCAGCCACCATTAATTTCCATGTGCCTGTAATCATGATAGCCATATTAACCACTGACTAGACAGAATCAATTGGAATTTAGGACTATTGAATATTCTGATAGATACACCAGTGGAATGGCGATCTATGAGAGTGCAGTTGACTGGTTAAATAAATATGACATGGAGAGACATACAGCTGTACAAAGGTGTAAAACCTGTAGGAAAAAATAACTTTTTTAGTATGGCTGTTATCAATAGCTACTTTAAGTGTAGGAGGTAGGAATCAAATAGAAGTATTTAATGCAAGTTAATGGTTTTTGACAGCAAATTAGTTCTTATGTAATTCTATGAGATGTTGATGGGTGCTAGTCATCAAAGATTATGAAAAAAAGTTTTTAAAAAACCTAGGAAGAAGTTTGGGGTGTACTCCGGATAAGCTGACCACTCAGTAAAGTCTTCCAAGGGGACACTTCTGGAAATGGCCTTTTCTGAATGATCTCAGGAGATTTCATGAACAGAGTCTATAAGAACGTCTCTTCTCGCAATTAAGTGTGGCTAGTGTGAAATAACTAACATAGCTAACAAGATGCCTTCTTTGAGCCATAGTATGGATTCTCAGGTTATAGTGGACTCAAGCCACGATCTATCTAGTATTAGCTAAAGCTTCATTATCCAGCATTCCAATTCCAGCTTCATCGGCAACACCCAAGGATTGTAATTCAAATTCTTCAAATAAGCGCCTTAAGAAAGACCTGCATTTTCCCCCGAAGTCTTTATCTTCCTTGTCAATGGAAGTCCTCATTGAGGAAATCAGATCTTTGAAGCCCATTATGGAGGAAACAAGAAGAAATGCCAAAAGATTGACGGGTCAACATGGAGAAAATAATCTCATAGATTGGACAACATATTAGTAATTTTGAGGTTGTTATAGAGAGTTGCCATAATGGAATTTGAGATTAAACAACTCAAACAACACATACAAAATCTTGAAAGAAGAAATAGATGAATTAATCTAAGGATTTACTGTATAATGAAAGGTAATGAAGGCTATGCTGCAATCTCATTTTGGAGAAATCTGTTTGCTGATTTGTTGAAGATCCGTTGTCATATTCTCAAAGAGAGCAATATTTAAGTCACAACTCTTGGGTTTCAGTTGCCATTAAACCAAGAAGTCTGATTGTTCTTTTTCTACACAGAACTAATTCAAGTTGTTCAGTGTCAAAGGATAGGAACCAGCTATTTGCTTCCACCTCCAAATAATAATTACTCAAGATGTTGCAAGAGACATTCAGAAGAAATAAATAATTTTAGGAAATGAGACAGTTTTTAAAACAATGAAATGCTTATATGGTTCTGTCCTTTGATGTTGCTTGAAGGCTAGACACAAGAACAAGACTGTCACTTATTTAGATCCTGCTAAGTTTAAAGAATATATTAGAAAATATCAAGTAGTTACATGGTGACTTAATCTCATTTGTTCTGTAATGATGTTGATTAATTGTTTCTAGTTGTTATTTATTTATATATTTATTGATATATCTTTTCCTTTTCCCTTTTCTTATGGTGATGTTCGTGCTTATCACTTTATTGACATGTTTGGTCATTGTTTCAGGTGTGTTCTCTTTTGTGGACTCCCCCATGATTTGTTAATCATAATCTTGGCTAGCTATTATCTGGTGTTGTTGCTTGCAGGAACTATATATTGTCTACCAGTGGGTTCACCCACTCCTGCATAATTGTTTTTTAATTCAAATCTTTCATGTTGCACTGTTGGGGCTCATAGGCCCTTAGCCTTTATCAATCCATATAACGTTTTAGCCATTTTTGATAAATGGCTAACTTTCCTCTCTAGTTTTCCTACTCTATTTGGTAATCGGTGCTTAATATATAGTTTTCTATTTTTGTTAAAAGGTTTGTCCCAATGTATGGTGATAATTTTATGACATGGTAAATGTTTGAACAACCTGATAAAAAGTCAATGAGTACTTTCACATTTGGCTTGGTCGAATACCAAGGTTGTATTACTTCAAGACATATACCTTTCACTAGATCAGGCACTAAAATTAGTAAGGAAGTTGGTTGGGCATGCGTTTGCATCTGAGGCATCTCATAAAAGAGGGATCAAATAATTTTTCATAAATCTTTATCTGTTGACGTATCACTCAGAAGACTGATACTGATGGAAGATGGATTCTTTTAGATGTTCGTGTTGACGATGTTTCAATCGAAATTATTTATTTATAAAGGCTTACTAATTTTATTATTTATTTTTGGGATGATGTTTATACCATGTTAATACCCTGTTCGTGACTGTTACCAACATAATTTGGCTATAGGTGGAGTTTGTAACCAAAACATTTTATGTAAGTAATGACATTTTTTTTAAACTTATATTTTTATTGCATTTTAATAATTATAATCCCCAAAGTCAAGAAGACATTACAAGCAAATACAACATATCACAAAACAACAATAAATAAATACATAATTCATATATGACTCAGATATAAAACATACTATACATATTAAGACATAAAGTGGCTTGTGCATTACATCAATAATTACAGATTCTGGACAAACTATACATCTTAAGCCATAATGTGTCATGCATTTCATCAATAAATACAAGCTCTAACCATAACATCATATACTAGATCGAAAAACCCAGATCAATCTCCACCTGGCCTTAAAAGAATCCAATCCCGCAAACACCTGTCATCCTAACATCTGAAAAGTAATAAAAATCTGTCGTAACTGTCACCTCCTTTCCACTGTGACATGGCAGAAATCTGGGCGAACGAAAAACGTATGTCCTTCAAAGGAGCGTTTTGCCTCAGGCCGGGCTTTAACAAATATTGCCTGCTGGGGAAGAAAGTTACCAAAGAAAACCAGAATCGCCCTAGGTTTTTCCACTTGATCTATTTGTCAACCTTTCCTCATCATCAATGGAAACCTGTGAACACGTTGCTCTTCTGAGTCCCAGTCACAGTGGGAAAGGGCCAGAAAGGCCCCCTTTAACAGGCCCAGCATAAATGTCCTAATATCATTCCCTTCAACATTTTCTGCCAGATCTAAAAACCTCAGATTATTTCTTTGTTGGTGATTTTCAAAATCCTCTAAATTCCATTGGACATGTACCATTTGATATTCCTGTTTTTCATAGTGCTCCTGCAGGATTCCGACATCCGCTTTCACCGCCATAGTCCGGTCTTCCACTGCAGTAACTCTCCTGGCCATTTTAGAGCAAATCTTGTTAACCTTCAGTATCGCTCCCTGTAGCTTTTTAGTAGCCAGGTGAGCCCTTTGATTCTCCGACCGGGCTTCCTCCTACATCTGTTTCAATGTATTATAGATGAGCTCAATGGAGGGGTTATCTGCCATTCCTGAGCCTGTTGATGTCACAGCAAGAGACAAGCTCCCTGCCCCTGCATTATTCTCCTCATAGAATTGTTGCATAGCTGAGTAATCCCATTTTAACTGCTGGGTGACATTTGAAACCGCTTCTTGCCCTTTCCAGGAGGTTCTGTCCTTCTCTTTCCACCTTTTCAGGGCCAACTGCTACTTCTGAGTAATTGGTTTATTAAAACCACTGCTAAGGCTCTCACCAGAGGCTCCTGAGACAGATTCCTCATCCGATATCACTGCGCTTAAACCAGACATATCGGAATAATCTGATTGAAAAAACATATCGCCTTGATCTGGGGAGGCTACCTCCGTCAATGTACACAATATATCGGGGCTCTTCAGAGATCTCCCTATACCTAAATCAGGGATGTCAAATTTTGGGCCCCCCCTGCAGAATTCTTGACTTGCACCTTTCCTTCCTTCCACTCCAGTGTACTTGGGGTCTTTGCAATCACCACCATTTCTGCCCCCAGCACTTTACTCTCTCCTGCTCCTTCTTTTGGGTTGCCAACCAAGATTTCAGAGTTTGAAGCTACTGCCGTAGAGCCCCTCACCTGCTGCAGCCCCACACCAGTACTCACAGTTCCTGTGGAGTTCTCATCCAGAGTTCCACTCTACAAGACAACATGCTCCACAGATCCCTGTGTGCTTTCAGGATCGTCTCTCTTCAGCGGCTGCCTTGAGCCCAATGCAACAGCAAATACCTCAGGAATCGACGGCTGCTTCTGGCCAGGTTGTCATGGCTGTCCTGCTTCGCCCCGAACTCCTTCTGAGATCCCGGCTTCCTTCTCTCGGCTCCCGGCTTTTGTTTATCCTTGGTGTTAGATTCCGTGTCCAACGCTTTCCTTCCCGTAACACGATGGGGTAGAGGCTGATCAGCTGTGCGTGCTAGCGCCGCGTCAGTCTGCTCCTTCTACTTCGCTGGTTTGCTCAGCCTCAGTGGCATTTTCCCTCCTAGGTGTTTGCTAAGCCAGTAACCAAGCTTCCCCAATGCACTGTCAGCCAACCACTCCAACGCCGCAGCCAGTCGAGCCTTCACCGTATCCCAGCCACTCAAGTATTGTGATCGCACTAGCCTTACTCCATACATTATCTCCAGCATGCCAAAGTCTTTTAATCCTTTACTTTGCGACGATTACACCATTTCAGGCTGAAGCTGAGGAGAGTAGTCAGTGCAGCGTGCTAGACAGATGCCATCTTGCCTAAGTCTGGCGGTGAACTCCGCTCCACTCGCGGAGTTTGCAGAGTTTTCCGCACTCCGCATTACGTGGAGCTCGCAGAGTTCTGAAAAACTCCACTTCACGTAGGGGAGCAGAGTTTTTTTCCTCGCTAGCGTTTGTCAACGTCAAGTTGGCAAGCGCGAGCGAGGAAAATCCACCTCCCAGGGAGATTTTTCCTCATTCGCGATCGTCAACATCAAGTTAGCGAGCTCGAGCATGGAAAATCAACCTCCTGGCGAGATTTCTTAATGTGGGCGGTCAGATTTCTCATTGAGAGTGGTTGCGTATGCTCGCGTTGAGAAACCATCCGTTCGCGTTGAGAAAGCTGCACCTCAAGTACAAATCTACTCGAGAGGCAGAAAGGAAGCAGCGCCCGCTTGCGCTGTGCATGGTGCTTTCGTGATGATTGCACAGTGCGGACAAGTAGCTGGCAATGAAAATCACCGCGAACAGCATTTATCTAACGCACTCCGCTGCTCGCGGAGCTCCGCGTAGCGCGGCAGAGTTTTTTTTGCACTCCGCCCAGGCTTAATCTTGCCCCTGGCTATTCACACAATAGCTGAAGTAATGACAATTTAAATGAGTTTCCTAATAAAATGCAAATCATTGCATAGGGCCATAATGAAGTTAGCTCTTTCCAACAATTAGGGTCAGATGTACGAAAGGTTTTTGCATTCGCAAATGGTCCGAATTGCTATTTTGGGCTATTTGCGAATTCAAAAAGCCCTTTACTTATACACAAAGTCATTCGGATCCGTTTTTATGCAATCAGAATGATTAGTAAATCACTATTTTTGCCACTCCAAATACCGAATCTTCATATGGAATTTCCTAATAGTGATTCGGTATTAGTATGTATGAAGCAACCGCAATTTGTGACTAGTCGCAAAATGCAGTTAAACGTGCAATTTACCACCAACTAGAATCAGGTGGTAATCCGGTGTAACCTATAAAAGCTGACCCAAAATGCATTAGGCACTTTCACAATGGAGGCTTTGTATGTTCTTGTGAAGAGGATGAAGATTTTGACTGACATGCAGAGGAGGAGCAAGAGATAGGAGAGGATGTTTAGGGTTAGGGTAACCTTTTTAAACTAAACAGAGGAGGAGATCTGTGATGAGTACAGACCAAGTAGACAGGTTATTTTGGATTTCATTGCAGATTTCAATTCACTGCTACAAACACCAACAGATAGAAGTAATGCTGTATCACAGCATGTTCAGATACTCTGTTCTCTTCACCCTTTAGGCTCCGGAAGTTACCAGGGAGCAATTGCTGTAGCAGGCAGGTGTCAGAAAGTGAGTTTTCAATTTTTTTTAGAAGAATCCTTAATGTTATGTAGTCTTCAGAATTATATTAGTGTTTCTGTAATTCAACAGAACATACAACCTACCAAACTGAATTTCTATTGTATTGCACAGTTCCCAAATGTCATAGGCTGTGTAGATAATACTCATATTGCTATATGTCCACCCTCTGTAAATGAGTTTATTTTTCGTAATTGCAAAAATAGTCACTCCCTGAATATACAGGTTGTGTTTGATGCCTCCTGTATCATAACAGACCTTGTAGCCCACTTTCCAGCTAGCATGCATGATTTTGGTGATGGAGTTTTGCTTAGTAGGCCTGATCAATATGTCAAACAACCATGTTTCCAGGGCAATCAAATCACAGATGGCAATGTAAGCTTGTGTTACTTTGTAATTGACAGTGCTTACACAATCCCAACAGGATGCCTCTTGTGCAGACATTACAACACATTATTTTTAAGGTTAGTCAGAAACAAACAATTCAAAGGAAAATCTAGACTTCATGTTTGTGATGGTACGCTTTCACCTACACCTAAATCTGCAGGCCCAGAAATGCTGCTTGTTTGCATGTTCTCTAATGCTGAAGTGACTTGCACTATGCCACATGCAATATCCCTACAACAGTGTCTCATCTCTGTTTGAAAATTTACTGTTCGCCTGGATAATGTAGTAGTAACCTGTGCCAGACGGTTAACTGATGTGCTAAAATAATCAAAACGCAACATGTGTTAGTGATGTCTTTGCTTTTGCATTATATATGGTTTTATTGCAATGTTGTGACTAATTTATTGGCAGAATCAGTTCATTTTTAAAATTTATATAAATCTGTATGTGTCCCTCCTTAACAATTTTACGCACATTTTTGTGACCATTAACTAACTGAGACATTATATGATTCATAGACATTAATTGTCTATTGACATTTTTTATAGTTCTGGATGACAGGCACTTCACAGACGTCATTGAGGCCCATAACCCACCAAATAACTGTGTGGTATCAGACCCATCTTTAGTAGCAAGGACTCCTACATTTTGAGAAGATTTAGCTTTGCCACACTGTTGCTAACCCAGTGGCACATCTGTCTAGCCCTTAAATTTATTGGTGTTTTTTCCATGGCTGTGGTAGGCTGTAGTAGGCTCATCAGATAAATCAGGCAGTGGAAAAACTGTAGCCCTTCGTCTTTTTAGGACTTGATCTGTTTTTGTGGCAGGAATTTCTGTTGCTTCCTCCATGCCACAGTGGTATTTTTCATTCTGCTCGTGGATTGGAGGAATTTGGTGACTCCATGTTGCTCTTCTAAAGCGGAGTCCCAGCCATATCCCTTCAATTGCCTCATGGCATGAATGTTTTTCCAGTTCGAGCAAGTGAGCTGGCGAGCAAAATTTTGCATCTCCTAGCATGATTTCTGGTCGCTAGGAAGCCTTCTGGTGCTTTTCTAATGTGAGTGGTTGAGGTCACAGGTCTTCTTCTCAAGTAGATTTTCTACTTGAGAAGCAGAAAAACAACTCAAAAAGTTGTAGTTTGACTACTGTGGGTGTCCTCTTGTTGCAGTAGAGGCCTATTTGCATTCACTTGTTTAGTTTTTTTCTAAGGGAACTAGTTTGCATATTTTTGGGAGAGTTGGGGGCCTAGTTTTAAAGTGCTTTGTCTCCATTTTCTTGTGTCTTGTTTGTGAATTTTAACCTAGTATTTTGCTCTTTTTACAATCTGGGACCTTATCTGCCCACTGGCCATGGTCAGCAAGCACTAGCCATTGGTTGCATATTAAAAAACCTTTTATGTGCCATATGTTTTTAAAACATATATTGATTTATGGATGGGCTTCGATTAAATATAAAATATGTGTGCTTTTTTTTATTTTAAATTTTTCTGCTAAGTCTTCAAGTGTATTTTGGTGGAGTATTTTTTGATTCCTCGGGATGTTTGTGGTTGGGGAATTTTTTAAGTTGTCACAATTTTCAATTTTGACATTGCTGAATAAATTGTAGTGTTTTCTTTATTTACCATGCCTAATTTCTTTGCTGGCCAAGTGGCCTTTTGTGTGTGTGTGTGTGTATGTGTATGTGCGTGTGTGTGTGTGTATGCATGTGTGTGTGTGTGTGTCTGCGTGTGTGCTTGCATAAGGCACCATTTTGTCTTTGTTCTAGACCTGCTTTGTTCTCCGTGACATATGGCAGGGCAGCCCTTTACTGTAGCCAGTGTCCTTTTTGCCATAGGCCTCCATGTGTTCTATGTTGTCCATGCCTTCTTGCTTGTTGCTTTGAACATGTGGTCAGTGGTCATTTTGTGTAGTCAGTGTGCTTTTTCAATAGGCCTGCTTGTGTTAATTTTTGTCCATGCCTTCACTCTTGGTGGCCATGTGGCAGGGTGGCCATTATGTGTAGCCGTGTGCCTTGTTTTTGCAATAGGCCTACATGTGTTCTTTGTTGTCCATGCCTTCACTCGTAGTGGCCATGTGGCAGGGCGACCATTCTGTGTAGCCTGTGTGCTTTGCTTTTGCCATAAGCCTGCATGTGCAGCCATTTACTATAGCCAGTGTGCTTTTTGCCATGGTCTCCATGTGTTCTTTGTTGTCCATGCTTTCCTGCTTGGTGCTCTGAACATGTGGCCAGCGGCCATTTTGTGTAGTCAGTGTGATTTTGCCATAGACTTGCATGTGTTCTTTGCTGTCCATTCCTTTGCCCTTGGTGGCCATGTGGCAGGGCGACCATTTTGTGGAGCCAGTGTGCTTTGCTTTTCCTATAGGCCGGCATGTGTTCTTTGTTGTCCATGCCTCTTACTTGTTGTTCTGAACATGTGGCCGTGGTGCCATTTTGTGCAGGCAGTTTGTAAATCATTTTCTTCCACTTTTCAAAGCCATTTTTAAGTGACGTTGATAGAAGAAGCATGTGCCTTTTTGTTCATTTTTCCTTTTCTCCCTGATAGGAGTTTAATGTGCTTGAGGATGATTCTAGAAAAGTGTTTTTTAATGCATTTTTTCAATTTTCCCCTGCACCTCTGTACCTCCCATAGGATTTCTCATAGTCCCTAGTGAGACACCAGCAATGGATTATTAGATTTTTCTCGGCGCTGCTTGCCTGCCATAGATGTCTCATAGGCCATAGGCGCACACCAACAATAATGTTTTTAAGGATTATTCCATCTTCTCCTGCACCCCCTGTCTGCCTTAGTCGTCTCATAGGCACACACCAGCAATAATTTTTTAAGGATTATTCCATTTTGTCCTGCATCCCATGCCTGCCATAGATGTCTTGTAGATGTACACCAGCAATATTTTTTCAAGGATTATTCCATTTTCCCCTCTACACCTTGCATGCCATATGAATCTCATAGGCGCATACCTGCAATAATTTTTTAAGGATTATTCCATTTTCCCCTGAATCCCTTTACTGTCATTGGTGTCTCATAGGCCCACACCAGCAATCATTTTTTAAGCATTATTCCATTTTCCCTGGCATCCCCTGTCTGCAATGGGTGTCACATAGGCACACACCAGCAATATTTTTTTTTGGATGATTCAATTTTTCCCTGCACCTCCTGCCTGCCATAAGTATCTCATAGGCGCACACCAGCAATATTTTTTTTAAGGATTATTCAATTTTCCCCTGCACCCTAGTCTGCATAGGTGTCTAGTTTCATAGGCCATATGTGCACAATAGCAATACTTTTGTAAGAATGATTCCATATTCCCAGGCACCCCCTGCCTGCCATAGGTGTCTCATATGTGCACACAAGCAATACACTTTTTAAGCATTATTCCAATTTGCCCTGCATAACCTGCCTACCACAGACGTCTCATTAGCCTTAGAAGTACATAAAGTAACCTTTTCAGTCTGTATGTTATTGAAATATTATGGGTTTTTTCTTATTTGCTTGCTTTTAGTTGCTCAAGAGACATCACACATAGTTCTGCCAGACAGAAGGTCAGCAGTGACACCACCTGAGTCCCCCTGTGCTTCCGCTTGACAGCTAAGTAGTAAATGCTAGAACTAAGAAAGAACTTCAAGCTGGCCCAAAGAAGGTATTCCTGCCCAGAATGTGGACAGGAGGAGTAGAAGAAGAAGTATATTGCCACCACAGGCATGTCACCCTCCACCTTTTTCAGGAAATGTGATGTACCTGCTGCACCCTCCTCTGGGCAGCAAAAGGCTGGGAGAAGTGCTCCTGCATCAACGGCACCACCCCAACATAAGGCTCAGGTCAAGCCCATATCTCTCAGCGATGCAGCTACTGCAGTCATGGCAACGTGCTGCAAGTCTGAACTGGATTTGTCTCAACTGCAAAGTACCCAATTGTCACAGGAAAGTGGACAACAGGAGCTGCAGCCAGCAACAGTTCTTCCTGTAGTAGGAGCAGAACAAGAGGTTGAGCTTCCTGCTGCGCAAGATGTTGTTCTCCAACCATTGGCTTCACGATCTCCAGTAAGAAAAAGAAAGGGTACTCCACCATCTTCACCAAGCCTCCCCTTCTAATGATCTGGACATGGACTGGACCCCGGCCTAGTCCGAGACCTGCCTGAGAGACATGCGAAACGGAAACATCCTAAAAGCCTGAAAATTATAAAAAATGGGAACGATGACAACGATACATCATCAAAAAAGAATGACAGAGTGCACTCCTGTTTATCCAAAAGTTCATCCGTAGTTCATTATTCATCTGTTTGCGTGCAAACCCGGAATCGTGCACTGCCCATTTTGCACGTACTTGTAAAACACTAGAAACAATGGGGCAAAGTGACGCCCCAATCCGGATGCACAGCATTAATTCACGCATAGCATTGATGCCAAAATTAATCCACTTAGTCAAAAGTTTTATTCCAATTTTATTCTTTCTTTCTGCAGTTAAATCCTGTTATCCAGTCACATGTTAGACTCTTATGGATACATTATCTCCTTAAATGCTGTAGGCATGCACATTTTGCCTTATCCTTGAGCACGGAATGTAGCATAAGTGTTCCTCCAAAAGTAATCTTTTTTCACCCAATGCATTTCGGGCCCCTTCCGGCCCTTCGTCAGGGGTTTATCTACAATTTTAAAACATTACTGTTAGACTAAGTTTTCAATCATTATTACCAGTTAATGATTACGCACAGATACAACAACTGTAAAAAATGCATACATTCGATTTTCATACGCCCCACACTCAACGTTTTGCCCGCTGAATTCACTGAATAAATGCCTACTCCAACTTTTCCCAACCCTCTAGTTTTGGTTCGTTTCACAGATCAAATTCACTTTGTTAATTTCACTTAGCTATGTGTAAACCACCTCTTCTGGACCTCAAAACGAATCCATACCTTAAACATTCTGGTTGCTGTTCACCATCCCGTTGAGAACCATTCTACATCCCCAACTGCTTCACCCAATTTTAAACACCTGTGTAGCAGTCCCACCCCTTTTGTGTACTTCCGATTCACGCCCACTAATACGTTAAACTCCAAGGCCCACAGTGGATTGCAAAAACTCTTCAGGATCTTTTCCTGATAGTGATTATCTGTTCGTGACCCTCACAGTAACTCGCTAAATTACCTATCCCCTATTCTTACGATGTGGTGTTTCCCCTCTATTGTTCTGAGCATAAAACTAAAGCTGTTCACATAACCTTCCCAAACATTTAAACTGTTTGAACACAGAATCCCCCGCCCACCCCAGTTGTTATTTTAAACGTTGATTGAGCAGCATGTCATTTAGTTGTTGACCATGATCACATTTTGTGCAAATCCATAATGCGCGTCTTAGTGCTGCATAAAAATAACCATAAGTCCAACCAATGGTAATCCATTTCGCTTTAAAACCGTAGTCCATAAAATTCACTTTCGAGAAACGGTGTCTCAGGGGTCTGTCATGTGACAATATGATTTTTGTGAGTTTATTTGTCGGTAATCCATGGGTGCTACTCGTCGGGTGGGCAGGATAGTGATACATCATCAAAAAGAATGACAGAGTGCACTCCAGTTTATCCAAAAGTTCATCCGTAGTTCATTATTCATCTGTTTGCGTGCAAACCCGGAATCGTGCACTGCCCATTTTGCACGTACTTGTAAAACACTAGAAACAATGGGGCAAAGTGACGCCTCAATCCGGATGCACAGCATTAATTCACGCATAGCATTGATGCCAAAATTAATCCACTTAGTCAAAAGTTTTATTCCAATTTTATTCTTTCTTTCTGCAGTTAAATCCTGTTATCCAGTCACATGTTAGACTCTTATGGATACATTATCTCCTTAAATGCTGTAGGCATGCACATTTTGCCTTATCCTAGAGCACGGAATGTAGCATAAGTGTTCCTCCAAAAGTAATCTTTTTTCACCCAATGCATTTCGGGCCCCTCCCGGCCCTTCATCAGGGGTTTATCTACAATTTTAAAACATTACTGTTAGACTAAGTTTTCAATCATTATTACCAGTTAATGATTACGCACAGATACAACAACTGTAAAAAATGCATACATTCGATTTTCATACGCCCCACACTCAACGTTTTGCCCGCTGAATTCACTGAATAAATGCCTACTCCAACTTTTCCCAACCTTCTAGTTTTGGTTCGTTTCACAGATCAAATTCACTTTGTTAATTTCACTTAGCTATGTGTAAACCACCTCTTCTGGACCTCAAAACGAATCCATACCTTAAACATTCTGGTTGCTGTTCACCATCCCGTTGAGAACCCTTCTACATCCCCAACTGCTTCACCCAATTTTAAACACCTGTGTAGCAGTCCCACCCCTTTTGTGTACTTCCGATTCACGCCCACTAATACGTTAAACTCCAAGGCCCACAGTGGATTGCAAAAACTCTTCAGGATCTTTTCCTGATAGTGATTATCTGTTCGTGACCCTCACAGTAACTCGCTATATTACCTATCCCCTATTCTTACGATGTGGTGTTTCCCCTCTATTGTTCTGAGCATAAAACTAAAGCTGTTCACATAACCTTCCCAAACATTTAAACTGTTTGAACACAGAATCCCCGCCCACCCCAGTTGTTATTTTAAACGTTGATTGAGCAGCATGTCATTTAGTTGTTGACCATGATCACATTTTGTGCAAATCCATAATGCGCGTCTTAGTGCTGCATAAAAATAACCATAAGTCCAACCAATGGTAATCCATTTCGCTTTAAAACCGTAGTCCATAAAATTCACTTTCGAGAAACGGTGTCTCAGGGGTCTGTCATGTGACAATATGATTTTTGTGAGTTTATTTGTCGGTAATCCATGGGTGCTACTCGTCGGGTGGGCAGGATAGTGATACATCATCAAAAAGAATGACAGAGTGTACTCCTGTTTATCCAAAAGTTCATCCGTAGTTCATTATTCATCTGTTTGCGTGCAAACCCGGAATCGTGCACTGCCCATTTTGCACGTACTTGTAAAACACTAGAAACAATGGGGCAAAGTGACGCCCCAATCCGGATGCACAGCATTAATTCACGCATAGCATTGATGCCAAAATTAATCCACTTAGTCAAAAGTTTTATTCCAATTTTATTCTTTCTTTCTGCAGTTAAATCCTGTTATCCAGTCACATGTTAGACTCTTATGGATACATTATCTCCTTAAATGCTGTAGGCATGCACATTTTGCCTTATCCTAGAGCACGGAATGTAGCATAAGTGTTCCTCCAAAAGTAATCTTTTTTCACCCAATGCATTTCGGGCCCCTCCCGGCCCTTCGTCAGGGGTTTATCTACAATTTTAAAACATTACTGTTAGACTAAGTTTTCAATCATTATTACCAGTGAATTTGATCTGTGAAACGAACCAAAACTAGAGGGTTGGGAAAAGTTGGAGTAGGCATTTATTCAGTGAATTCAGCGGGTAAAACGTTGAGTGTGGGGCGTATGAAAATCGAATGTATGCATTTTTTACAGTTGTTGTATCTGTGCGTAATCATTAACTGGTAATAATGATTGAAAACTTAGTCTAACAGTAATGTTTTAAAATTGTAGATAAACCCCTGACGAAGGGCCGGGAGGGGCCCGAAATGCATTTGGTGAAAAAAGATTACTTTTGGAGGAACACTTATGCTACATTCCGTGCTCTAGGATAAGGCAAAATGTGCATGCCTACAGCATTTAAGGAGATAATGTATCCATAAGAGTCTAACATGTGACTGGATAACAGGATTTAACTGCAGAAAGAAAGAATAAAATTGGAATAAAACTTTTGACTAAGTGGATTAATTTTGGCATCAATGCTATGCGTGAATTAATGCTGTGCATCCGGATTGGGGCGTCACTTTGCCCCATTGTTTCTAGTGTTTTACAAGTACGTGCAAAATTGGCAGTGCACGATTCCGGGTTTGCACGCAAACAGATGAATAATGAACTACGGATGAACTTTTGGATAAACAGGAGTGCACTCTGTCATTCTTTTTTGATGATGTATCACTATCCTGCCCACCCGACGAGTAGCACCCATGGATTACCGACAAATAAACTCACAAAAATCATATTGTCACATGACAGACCCCTGAGACACCGTTTCTCGAAAGTGAATTTTATGGACTACGGTTTTAAAGCGAAATGGATTACCATTGGTTGGACTTATGGTTATTTTTATGCAGCACTAAGACGCGCATTATGGATTTGCACAAAATGTGATCATGGTCAACAACTAAATGACATGCTGCTCAATCAACGTTTAAAATAACAACTGGGGTGGGCGGGGATTCTGTGTTCAAACAGTTTAAATGTTTGGGAAGGTTATGTGAACAGCTTTAGTTTTATGCTCAGAACAATATAGGGGAAACACCACATCGTAAGAATAGGGGATAGGTAATATAGCGAGTTACTGTGAGGGTCACGAACAGATAATCACTATCAGGAAAAGATCCTGAAGAGTTTTTGCAATCCACTGTGGGCCTTGGAGTTTAACGTATTAGTGGGCATGAATCGGAAGTACACAAAAGGGGTGGGACTGCTACACAGGTGTTTAAAATTGGGTGAAGCAGTTGGGGATGTAGAATGGTTCTCAACGGGATGGTGAATAGCAACCAGAATGTTTAAGGTATGGATTCGTTTTGAGGTCCAGAAGAGGTGGTTTACACATAGCTAAGTGAAATTAACAAAGTGAATTTGATCTGTGAAACGAACCAAAACTAGAGGGTTGGGAAAAGTTGGAGTAGGCATTTATTCAGTGAATTCAGCGGGCAAAACGTTGAGTGTGGGGCGTATAAAAATCGAATGTATGCATTTTTTACAGTTGTTGTATCTGTGCGTAATCATTAACTGGTAATAATGATTGAAAACTTAGTCTAACAGTAATGTTTTAAAATTGTAGATAAACCCCTGACGAAGGGCCGGGAGGCCCGAAATGCATTGGGTGAAAAAGATTACTTTTGGAGGAACACTTATGCTACATTCCGTGCTCTAGGATAAGGCAAAATGTGCATGCCTACAGCATTTAAGGAGATAATGTATCCATAAGAGTCTAACATGTGACTGGATAACAGGATTTAACTGCAGAAAGAAAGAATAAAATTGGAATAAAACTTTTGACTAAGTGGATTAATTTTGGCATCAATGCTATGCGTGAATTAATGCTGTGCATCCGGATTGGGGCGTCACTTTGCCCCATTGTTTCTAACGATGACAACGAGCCAGTGATTGTCAGTATGGAGGGTGGCTTAGAGGACACTGAGATAACCCCTCCTTTTCAACCTGCTCAGAGTGATGTGGTTCCACCATCACCTCTACTGGCTTCCATAGTTTCAAGACCCACGCCAACACCTGCATCTACTACTACCACAGTCGATGTACACCCTACAGAGAGGCAAACAACACAGCCACCTACCTCCAGGCATTGGCATTGGCACTGGCACACTAAAAAAGTTATCCTCCCCAGTTTGGGACTTTTTTACGATTAGCAAGCAGGAGAATAACATTGCGATATGCTCCATGTGCCATGCAAGTGTTCTTCGAGGTAGGCCAGGTTGGCACTACAGTACTGGAGGCCAAACGACCCATCTAAAAAAGCACCACACAACCTAGGAAAGTGGGAACGATGACAATGAGCCAGTGATTGTCAGTATGGAGGGTGGCTTAGAGGACACTGAGATAACCCCTCCTTTTCAACCTGCTGAGAGTGATGTGGTTCCGCCATCACCTCTACTGGCTTCCATAGTTTCAAGACCCACGCCAACACCTGCATCTACTACTACCACAGTCGATGTACACCCTACAGAGAGGCAAACAACACAGCCACCTACCTCCAGGCATTGGCATTGGCACTGGCACACTAAAAAAGTTATCCTCCCCAGTTTGGGACTTTTTTACGATTAGCAAGCAGGAGAATAACATTGCGATATGCTCCATGTGCCACGCAAGTGTTCTTCGAGGTAGGCCAGGTTGGCACTACAGTACTGGATGCCAAACGTCCCATCTAAAAAATCACAACACAACCCAGTAGGATGAGCACCTCAAAAAGGTAGCTTGTGGTGGCAATGAGAGACGATGTTAGAATAGAAATTGTTTATGCTTACGCAGTACTCTATGTAAGTTAGCATTCGCTGCGCCATTTTCTATGTGGGTGCCATTTTAGGTTGCTTGAAACTGATCTCGGCTTATTCTGAGAAATGCTTCCCTCTGAGTTTCGTTTCTTCAGTTAGGTTTTGTTTCAGTAATAAGCACACTGTTCATGTCAGCACATAGCTTTCTCACTAGATAGAGGCCCTCTCCCCCTTGTCTGGTGGCGGGATCTGAATCGAACGACCTGAACTCTGTACTGTGTGTAAGGTATGAGCATCACCCATATCAGCAACCTCCAAATGGCACAAAACTCAGATGCAGAAACCGTTGCATACAATGATTCGTCCAAGATGCACATTGAGTCTACCACCTCTCGGTTCTCTCCGGAAGTCTCCTGTTTCAGTGACCCCAGAAAATAAAAAAATCCAAGCTACTAATACAGGCATGTTTAGGCAAGAGGGGCCCTACGAACGCAGCCACCCAACGGCACGTTTGTACAATGGGAAGCTGGCTGAAATGTTAGCGCTGGAACTCCTTCTTTTTTATTTTGTGGAAATAATAGGATTTTTAGAATTTGTAGTGGCCATCTGCCGAAATTGAAAGGTTTCAGTCTGACCTATTTTGCCAGAGTTGCTGTTCCAGCACTCCATCATGATGTGCTGCAATTGGTTGGCCAAGCTATACCGTAAAGAGTTGTTCACACTATCCACCTGACGATCGACATGGGTACTAGTTGTCAAGCAACAGCTTATAGTGTATCACTGCACACTGGATTGCTTTTGTGGGGGTTAGGCAACAGCTATCTGCAGATCTCAGCACTAAAAAATGTTTTAAGGGCATTCAGCGGCATTTAACAGTAGTGATTTTTGCCATGGAGAAATCCCATATAGCTGTAAACATCTTGGAAGAATGTAACTTTATTTAACTTTCAGCCACCTGCTGAAGTATTGAAGGAAGGGGCCCGAAATGGGCCACCCGGGTTATCTACAATCTCCTAATCGCCTTCCACCAAATGAAGAGTCGGTCAGACAGTCGAGAATACAAACAGTTGTTTATTAGCAATACTCTGCAGAGGAGTCCAATCTGACCTGCACCATAAGATGTCTGCCGAGGGACTAGCCCCCCAACAGTCTGCAACGCATAATCATTCCTCCCAAGAACCTCCCAAACACGCCCACAATGGAAAGTTACCGGCTTAGGCCGAACATGAACAAAGGAGGCACAGAAAGATGGGCTACAACCTGCTAGATGGGTACATGCTATCTCTATCTCAAGGTTGCCGTGCTGGGGCTCGGCGTCTCCTAACGTGGGAGCAGAGCTACACACAAGGATAGGTATGCGAGGGCAGAATGGCCTATTCATTAGTAAGTCAGAAGGCAACCTTGAACAGAAAAGAAAATAAGAACTGAATACAGTGTTCTGCTGAGGCAAGCAATACGAATAATGAGGCCTAGTTCAGACACAGCTTAATAGGTATTACAAAATACAAAATGGAGTCACACTCACTAACTGAAGCTCACACATTGCAGGGATAACTCAGTGGGTTGCATCACATGGATAGGAATGGTGTCGAATTTAGCCTCACACTGCTAACCTAATATAACGTAGAACAAGTGTATAGCGAGAATGGGATTTTCAAACCTAACAGACCCTCCTTTAAGCAGTGGAGGCTAAATACTTTATTGACGCTATCAGGTAAGGGTCTTTACAATTCTAAGCAGGGGATAAAGAAAATGCATAGTCACTCTAATATCAAAGGAAAATAAAGCAACACATGTATAGCAAGATATTTTTAATACTCAAAAATACCCTCATCTATCTGCATCATATCCTGTATTTCTTGCATCATCATAGTAGAGACTTTATTATTACGTCCTGGAAATTTAGGGGTAGGGGTGAGTTTACTCACACAATAGGTGCAGCATGCTGGAAGTAACCCTGGGCAGTAAATTCTGCTCCGCTCGCGGAATTTGCGGAATTTTGGCAATTCCGCATTCCGCGGAGAACGCGGAATTGCCAAAAATTCCCCGATCCGCGGCGCAGCAGAATTTTTTCCTTGTTCGTGCCTTAAAAATTTGTCTTCGCGCGCGCGGTAGCGACTTACCGGGATCCCTGCGTTCGCCGACGAGTTTTCCTATCCGTTCGCGTGCACCACGAGATTTTGGTAACCGGCCGCGCGATCCCGCCAGAGTGTGCGATCGCGAACACATCATTCGGACGCGCCATCGGACTCTGCGAGAGTGTGCAATTGCGAACACGTCATTTCGGACGTGCCATCGGACACCGCGAGAGTGTGCGATCGCGAACACGTCATTCGGTCGCGCCATCGGACATCCGGCGGAAGTTTGGTGAAGCTCGCGATGCCGAACACGCAAAATTTGCAATCTGGAGAAGAATAATATCCAGAGCAGTATAAAACCTTCTCGAAAATGATGATTTGGATGAAAAAAACTCCTCATATTGACATTTGGCTGTACTTTTTGGTGCAAGGAGTCCTTTTTTTTTTTTGGGGAGAGGAAGGAAGTGCCCCAGAGTCTCCAACTTCCTGTTCCTGTCCAGCAGGCTCCTCCCAGTGCTTTGTCCATGTCCTGTTCACTTTCATTTGGATTTGGAGCTGGAAGGATCACTCTTTGTGTCTGCTGCATCATATATCATTGGATTTGAGGACTTTTGGATTTGAGGACTTTTGGATTTGAGATTTTACAAGTAAGTTGGTGTTGTTTGTTTGATTGGGGCATTGCAGTTGCTGCAACTACAATTTTGGTACTTTTCATCATTTTAATTTTTTTTTATTGTGAGTAGCCAGTAGGCCCAGAGCTAGTCATGGGTGCATGATAAAACAACTGTTCCTTTGGTGTGTGTTGAATTTATTTTAAACATCATTTAGGGCATGGATGGCATTGGATTGAATTGCAAAATGTGGATTTTTTGTGGTATTTCAGTTTTTGGTTGTGTGTTAAATAAATGCCTTTGTTGTGTGTGTGGTGTGGTTGTTGTGTAACTTGCACACCTTGTTTAGCCCTGTGGATTTTCGTTTTTGCATTTTTTCATTAAAGCTGTGTTGTTTAGCATGCCTCCTTTGCCTGGCTATTATAGGCCTGTTTCAGTTCATTGTTTTCCAGGCCTCCTGCTTGTTGCTTGTAACTGTGAGTGTCCATGTGGCTGGTGGCCATTTTGTGGTGGTAGTTATAAGTGTGTTGCTTTTGCCATACAGGCCTGCATGTGTTTCCTTTGTTCCTTTTTGGCCTAGGCTTCTTGTTGTTGTGGGCCTGGCCATGTGGCTGGCGGCCATTTTGAAGCCAGGCAGTGTGCTTTTGCCATAGGCCTGCATTGTCTGTCTTCGCTTTCTTGTTGTTGTTGTGGGCCTGGCCATGTGGCTGGTGGCCATTTGAAGCCAGGCAGTGTGCTTTTGCCATAGGCCTGCAAGCTTGTGGCCTAGTCTGCCAACAGGCCTTTCATCCAGTAGGCTCAGAGGTAGTCATGGGTGCATGAAACAACTGTTTCTGTGTGTTCTGTTGAATTTAAACATCATTTAGGGCATGAATGGCATTGGATTGAATTGCAAAATGTGTTTTTGTGGGATATTTCACTTTTTTGGTGTGTGTTAAATAAATGGCTTTGATGTGTGTGGTGTGTTTGTTGTGTAACTTGCACACCTTGTTTAGCCCTGTGGATTTTCATTTTTGCATTTTATTGCATTAAAGCTGTGTTGTTTAGCATGCCTCCTTTGCCTGGCTATTACAGGCCTGTTTCAGATCATTGTTTTCCAAGCCTCCTGCTTGTTCCTTGTGACTGTGAGTGTCCATGTGGCTGGTGGCCATTTTGTGGTGGTACTTTAGTAGTGTGCTGCTTTTGCCATTTCTGCCTGCATGTCTTTCCTATGTTCCTCTTGGCTTACTGCTTCTATCCATCCCCTTTGCCAGCTGCAGCTCCCTGAATGACGTGATGAGCAAATAATTTAATGCCAAACAAACAGGTTCCACTTCCATTACATTTGTATTTTTGTTTTTGTTCTTCTTCTTTCCTGTCCTTCCTGAGTGTACACAGTATACCATGAAAGCCCTTGTTGTCAAAGTCTCACAAATGGCTACACTGTTATGTTTTTTTTTATAACTTAAACTGATTTAATAAAATTTAATAATATAACACTAACAAGTGTGACCACCACACACTAAGTTATATATTATATTTGTTTGTTTGTACTAGTAGTAATTGAACCACAACAAAAAATGCAACATTTCACTGATGTTCTTCTCCTAGCTTCTTTGCTTTTAGGTGCACAAAAAGACAGAGGAGGAGGTGTCATCATCACCCGTTGTACTACCAGACAGAAGTCCTGCTGCACACAACGTCACGTGACGTGTGGCCACAGACATCTCTGCAACTTGTGCAACAGCGTCCCGCTGACATCTGAAGAAGATGGCCCCAAAGAAAGTTACCAGGTCCTCCAGTACCAAGAAAGTTGCCAGTGAGAAGAAGGAACAGAAGAAGGAAGTGGCACTTATCAAGACTGGTGTGCCGCCCACGATGTTTTTTGGGAAACAAAAAATTACGCCTGCAGCAGCGGTGTCCGGGGACCAAGCTGGGAGCAGCACCTCTGCATCAGCGGGCCCACCCCACCAACCTAGGCCCAAGCCCATGAGTGTCGCAGAGGTAGCCAGTCTACTAACGAGCAGTGATGTTGAAATGTCATTATCGCAAAGTAGTACCCAATCAACGCAGGCGGAAACTCAGCAGATAAGTGGGCAACAACAGCCGCAACAACAGCCGCAACAACAGCCGCAACAACAGCCACAACAACAGCCGCAACAACAGCCCACAATAGTAGTTGTTGTTCCTGAAGTAGGGGCAGTTCAGGAAATCGAGCTTCCTGCAGACGAAGAGGAACAAGCCACTCTTTCAGAAGATCCATTGTCTTCCAGATCCCCAGCAAGGAAAAGGAGGGTTAGTCCATCAACTTCTTCTCCAAGCCCTGCTTCTGATGATCTAGATGCCACTTGGAATCCACCAGCTCAGTCTGAGAGTGATGCACGCCACAAGACAAGGCTTGTGAAAAGGAAGGTTCCAGAAAGCCTTAGAGTTATGGAGGTAGATGTAGAAGAGGGGGATGATGATGATGACGAGCCAGTCATCATGAACATCACTCCCGGCCCAGAGGAGATGGAGACCAACATTATTACCCTATCCAAAATCGCTGTGAGGGATGTAGCGTGGATACCACCAAGACAGGTAACACCACCTTCCATATTTGCATTTGCTAAGACCTGGCAGGGAACTACATCAAGCTCAACCACCACCTCAGTACTAGGTAGTGGTACTGTAAGTGCACAGAGTCAAATTCCACGCCCACCCTCCAATTCATCTGGCATTGAAAGTGGCACCTCCAGCAGCACCAGAAAGTACACCTCCCCAGTTTTGGGACTTCTTTTTGGTTAGCAGTACGGAGGAGAACATTGCTATATGCTCAATTTGTCGACACGCTGTTAAGCGGGGTAAGCTTGGTACAAACTATGGTACCGGAGGCCAAACAAGTCATCTCAAAAAACACCACATCATCCAGTGGGAGGCTCACCTACTTCGCTTACAAAAAGTAAAACTGCACCCATTGCTGTTGGTGGGGATGAAGAAGTAGAAGAAGATATGATCGCGGTGGAAGGTGAACAAGAGGGAGACATTTCTAGCCCTGTCCCCAGCAGTGTAGTGGTACCGCCCATATCCTCAGCAACATCTCAGTGGCACCGTAGTAAGAAGAGTCATACTCAGAGTCAGACTGAGACACCAAGGCAACCGAGTACTGCAATGAAAAAAAGTGCGTTGTTGAGCCTAACTGGGTTCAAGAAGACAGCTGCACCACAAAGGAAAATAATCCAGCCTAACATTGACAGCATGCTTAGATCGGAGGGCAGTACGAACGCAACCACCCAACGGCACGTTTGTACAATGCAAAGCTGGCCAAAATGTTAGCGCTGGACCTTCTCCCTTTTTGTTTTGTGGAAGGGGTGGGTTTCCTTGAATTTGTGTCAGCCATCTGCCCTAAATGGAAGGTTCCCAGCCGGTCCTATTTTGCCAGAGTTGCTGTTCCAGCACTACATCACGATGTGCTGGAATTGCTTGGACAAGCTTTGCAGCAGAGTGCTGTTTACAATATCCACATGACATCAGACATGTGGACCAGTTGCCAACTGATCACTGATCACATGTGCATCACTGCACTCTGGATCTCTTTTGTGGGGGTTAGAGAAAAGATATCTGAAGCAGGTGCTGTTGACACTGCTGAGATTTTTAATGCTACTCGGAAACATGCAACTGTAGCCATGTTCGCCATGGAGAAATCTCATACTGCTGCAAACATTTTGGAAGAGTTTAACAGCAAGGTCTTTGAATGGCTGCGCCCAAGAGGGCTTAGCATTGGTTTTGTTGCCACGGATAATGGCAGTAATGTACTTAAGGCCATGGAGGATGGTGCCTATTTCAGGGTCCCATGTTTGGCGCACTGCATTAACATTATTGTTCAAGACTTTCTGAAAAAAGAAGCCATAGTCAACAACTTACTGACCACCTGCCGAAGAACATGCACACATTTCAGCCATTCTTTTAAAGCCCGGAAGCAGCTGAGGATCATTCCACGTGAATATAGAATGCCAGACAAAGCACTCATCCAGGAGGTGGCAACACGTTGGAACTCAACTTATTACATGCTTGACCGTCTGTTTGAGCAGTACAGACCAATCAATGAATATGTCATGCAAAGAGGGGATGCTACTGTGAAAGGCATGACCCTTCAGATGGACCAATGGTGCCTAGTTAAATGCCTGACAGAGATGCTTCTTCCTTTCTAGGTCTTCACACGTGAAGTCAGCAAGGAGGACTGTACTATGGGCCAAGCTATCCCATTGTTGCACATGCTACAGCAACAGCTGAAGGAGGTGTCTGAAGCGTACATAGGTGTGGAGGAAAAAAATGCAGCATATGAGTTGGTGGAGAGCTTATCCCGTCGCTTAGCTGAAAATACAAGGGTGCAAACTAAGATTGTGTCAGAAAAACATTACATTTGTGCCACAATTCTGGATCCACGGTACAAATCGGCACTGAACAGTAAGACATTAATTCCTTTTTCAGAAGTGGACGTTGCCCGGTACAAAAGTTGGATAGCTGAGGTAGCCAGTCACTTTGAAAATGAACGGCTGGCAATTAAAGGCCTGCTACTCAAACCCACAACAAGTAATGCAATAGGGCATCCGGCGTCAAGTTCCACTTCAGAGCCTGA
Source organism: Calotriton arnoldi (assembly GCA_963921515.1). Lineage (NCBI taxonomy): Eukaryota > Metazoa > Chordata > Amphibia > Caudata > Salamandridae > Calotriton > Calotriton arnoldi. The sequence continues at coordinate 1,297,927 of CAWUFW010001896.1, forward strand.
GGGCAGTGCGTTTGGCTCAGAGCGGTCACCAACACTATCGACAACAACAGCAAGAACCGGATCATCAGCCCCAGTAAAATCAGCACAGGATTGGTATTTACAGCAAGGGCTTGCTAGGTCCAGTGCTGATGCAAAGACAAAAGAGGCCAAACAAACTGTAGCACCTCTGAACATTGAGCGGATGGTCCAGGCCTATCTGGATGACCCAACAGAGGTCTACATTGATCAAAACCCATTGTGGTATTGGTATGGGAAAAGGAACCAATGGCCAGTGCTCAGCAGGCTGGCGATAAACTATCTGGCTTGCCCTGTCGCAAGTGTCTCTTCTGAACGTGTTTTCAGTGCTGCTGGTGCCATTGTAACAGTGAAAAGGACCAGTCTCTCGCCCAAAAACGTGGAGAGGTTAACCATGATCAAAATGAATGAGCACTTTATACCACCGAATTACACAATACATGAATCAACACAGGAAGATGAGGACAGCAACTTAGGTGACGGAAGTAGTGTGTTAGATGATGATTGCCCACTTCTGGTTGAACCCCCAGAGTTTGAGGACGAGCTTTACTTCCCTGACAACTAGGCTTGAACTTCTTACTTTCTTCCTCCTTTATTTACTTTTATTTGTGTGTGTCTGTTTTTCTGGTTAGAAACTTCGAATCACAACAAATCCATCACCACCGTCTTCTAGTCTTTTTATTGCCATATTGCAGTTGCAGCTGTCTGCATTTCACTGAAGTCCACTCCTCCGAGTCCTGCTCCTCCATCCTCCTGACTCGCCCTAAATCCATTTCCCTCAAGCCAGATGATGATTGGATGTAGAATAGAAGAAAAAAGAAAATGTTGCCTCGTTGAGTCCCTCCAAAAGAAGTGGAACATGATGACTACTATAGCTATCCTCCTTTCCGAGCCGAGAGAGACTGCCCCTTAACTTAAGATGAGAAGGAACAGGTAATGAATGATGGCATGCATTGGACGCTGACCGAGTGATTTGTGTTGTTGTTGTTTGTTGTGCATGAATTGAATTCATTGTGTACTATTATTTAATCGACACACTAAAAGTAACTCAAGTCAATGTTTCCCTTCTTGTTTTTTAATAACAAAATTGTACTTCTACTGCAGGCCGATCCATTGCATTTTGAATATGGAAAGGGGACTCAATCTGTACACTGCACACTGAGTTGGACAACACCATGATGATGACCACAGTGACATAATATCTTCGCAGTCACTCAGTAGGATTGGAGATGATTGATGGAATAAGTCAGGGCGTTTCATGAGTGGCATAAAAGGTAAACAAGTCAACAACAACCACAGCAGACCTACATGTCTGTGTAGTGGTGGAGTCGAGTCGAGTGTAGTGGTATGACTGACAGCGGTGCATTGATTTAGTCACTTAATTTGTAAAATGCTATGTTGCTGTATATGTGCTTTGTCTGCCTCTGTCAAATAATGTACGCTAAATGGAGGATGGGTCACGGGTGCCGTGGGCCTGCTCTGTCCTGTTGTTGTTGTTGTAGGTTAATGCTGGAAACAGAGTAGACATGATGTATCCATGCCGCCACTGAAAGTGTTCTTGTTGCACTCCACCGTAATTTATGCATTTTTTTTCTCCTTGATTTTTCAATATCCCTTTTGTTTTTCCATCTACAATTACAGGCCGGCCCTTACCCTGTGCTATACTGGGAAAAACAACTCACACTTACCTTACCAATTCACATCTGCCAGGCAGGCAGTGGCGTCACCCAAGATTGATGGACGGAGCGTCCATGGAAGGGAGGACCAAGAGGAATGCCGAGATGCAACTCCCCAATTTGACCAGGATAACAACATACAGTAACAGTATCAACATTCATCATCTTTTAAATAATTTGATTCATTTTTTATCTTCAATCATTACGACTGTGTGTTGTTGTTATTATTATGTTTGCTCTCTGCTTATAATTCATCCCTACAGCTATTTTTTAATTTTCTTTGCTCTCTTTAAAAGTAAGCCTGGTACAACAGAACAGAAACCGTATGTAATTTGGGTCTCTCTGAGGGCAGACAGGCAAGGCACATTGCATAATATACTGCTGCCCTGTACTGTCTAATTGTCTAGTAGTAGTTAGTAAGTACTACTTATCATTAACCATCAAGTTATCAAAATCATCATCATGCATGCATTTCCTTTTTCTCCCTTAACAGATTTATGGATATGGTCGTCTGCCAAGATTGTGTTTTGTTGTTTGTCCATGCGTAGTGTTTTTCTTTGTCAAACCTTTCCCCAAACCCACCTTCCCAACCATTCATCAAACCCTAACCCTCTTCCCCCGGGCTGTGTGATTTATTGAGGTGTGACTAAATTAAATGTACACCAATAATTGATCACACGCTTGCTGGGGCGGATGTGGCGAAAGCAACACTAATTCAATTTCAAGGCAGGGCGAGGATCTTCTTCTGCTTGCCCACCCATGATCAGTATATTTGCAAGGTAATTTTTTTTCCCAAAGGAACCTAATCCATCATCATTAATTGCCGGCATCGATTGATTTGTCATCCTCCTACACAGCACTAAAGGTTACGCTTGTGTCGAGTGTAGGCCTAGTCGAGTGACTCGACACAACTACAGTTTGTAACTTGTTGTACTAGGCTATCCGTGCCACCATTATGTTTTATTTTATTTTGGCATATTATTGTTTGGCAGTAAGTTCTGTACTGTACTTCGTTCTACTACTCCTCCCACAGTCTCTCTCAGGCGACTGACTATCTCATTTTCTTTTTTTGTAAATGCTACTGCCAGTGTCTACTACTACCACGACAACCATGGCATGTTGGGATACCAAACCATCATCACCATGCAGCCATCACTGTGCCTAAGTTAAACATCAAGCACAGGTAAGAGAAGAAGTTTAGGGGAGGCATAATTAATAATGGAAATGTTTTCATTAATTCACACACCCCTTGAGTCCAGTTGCAGAATGCATAGACTAGGAGGAGAGACTGACAGTACTAGCAGGACAAGTCACTCAGTGAGGGGTACCGCATCTATCTGTTTGTGTCTTACAAAGTCAGCCGATTATTTAAATCAAACACTGGCTGTGGCCCTGCAGCAGCAAGGAAACAGTGTGATGTAAAACAGTAACCCCACCCACAAAACATTAACAACATCGTATGTAAAGTATAAATATAATTTAATCCCCTAACAAAAATAAACTATGTAAAAAATCCCACAACAACACCTGGCCCACCCCTCTCCCTAACCCCAACCAATGTCCGAAACGAAAAAGTCCAACCAATTGTCCATGTCCATAATAAACCCCAAAGCCCAATTCCCACCCACCAAAAGAAACAATAAAAAAGGGGTAATCCAACAGGGTCTCAACTCATCGGCGGGCTCACTTCTCCAGGACCTTAATTCGCTCCTCTAGGTGGGCCACGCAGAGCTTCGGTGCGCAACAATTGCATCCACAGGGGGGGGCAGCAGTGCTAGATAAAGAAGTGCGGCTGCGGGCGGCTGCCAGACGGCGGTGCAGTAACACTGGAGGGGCCTGGCTGGGGCCCGGGGCATTGGAGGAGGCTGCAGCTGCTGCCGCCTCCTCCTCCTCCTCCTCCTCCTCCGCCAGAACCACCAGCCGCCGGTATTCAGTCTGTATGGCCTCCAGCTTCCGGCGCCGGGCCATGGCTGCCATCTCCTTCCTGTCTGGTTTCCCTTTGGAAGGAGTAGCTATATCAAGAAGAAAAAACAAGACTATTGTAACAATATACTCTTAGCAAAACAGTAAGACAAATTAATTCTACACATAGTGGCACAGTAGCACTAGCAAGCACAGTACATAACATTTGTGGTATGTATCTATCCTCCCACTTCCTCGGCCTCTAACATTTGTGGGAGTTTCAGGCATTCAACCACCCATGCATCTGATTCCTATCAGCCACCTATGCATGCATCCCACGTATCCTTCTCTTCTCTGACAGTCATAAATATTACATCTCGCACGTCCTTCCTTCTTCCACCCTTCTTTCCCTTTTAGTTCAACCCATCCATCAAGGTCATCTGATCTGACTTTTAGTCTTCTCCATAAAACTTTCACAGCTGAGTTGAAGTCAGATAGAAGAGGCCATTGGTTACTCAACACTCCCGCCGCTAATGCTATTGCTAATGCTAAGTAAAGGGTGTCTTCTCCAACCGTTCACAACAACTTCTTACTTATTAAGTCTCAACAGTGCAGCGTACACCCTTGCAGCGAGTGTAATGTCAATAAGTAAGGAATATAACTTACCACCGCCCGCCACTGCTGCTGGCTCAACCCCTGCAGCTCCTGCAACTGCCGCATCTCCTCCTGCTCCCTCTGTGGCTGCGTCGCCATCGCCGCTGGCCCCGGCACTGGTGGTCGGTAGTACGCCTAGAAAAAACATTACACATTTTTTAGATGCCATATACACATCCCCCTATTTATTCTTTTTCACTAGCAAGATTGAAAAAAAAGTTAATACATACATATACAACATACATCACTAGTACAAATCGGGTACTAGTCTACTAGAGTACAGTAGACACTAGTAGTGTTATATCAAGGTCCCTAGGGTCATTCTAGTCTTTGCTAAGTTAGCCTGAGCCATGCAACCATTTTAGCTTTGTGTCTTTTATTTTTGCGCACGTTACATCGCAGCTTGTTGTGTAAGACGCCTTTGAGCCCACATGAGCTCATAGTACTGCTACTGTCTGAGCGCTGCGTACAAGGTCGAAAAACAAGCCACTTTGTTATGGAGTTCTGGTGGTCAGTCCGTATTGCTTAGCCATAACATGCTACACTTTTTGGCACGACTGAGAAATGCTTGCAATACACTAATGCGCACCATTTTTCTCATAACAGACTGAAGATTCCCTTCTACGAACCAGAGCTTTGCAGAGTTTATGATGTAACCAGTACTTCTAGGTTCTTCTAAGGTGAGGGGTCCCCCAGAATTGGCTCAGAGATCTTCATTTATAATTAGGCTGTCCGGTTTTAGGTTTAAACCTATAATAACTGATAAAACCCCACCGGAAGGGAAATAGCCCTCACCAGTATAAACATATAAACACTGGAAAAAAACCCTGCACAAGCAAAAACTAAATGCCATTCAAAGAAAGGAAAAGGAGAGTGAAAGAGTCATTTTTATTTCTTCCTGAAGGGGCCAATCCAATGTAACTTTGTTATATTAGGTAGCAGTAAGAAAGACTGGGCTAACATTATTCTGCTTGAGTTTTGTTGTTTAGGGATGTCTCTAAAATATTGTTTCTTCTTCCTTTTTTCAGTTGTGTGGTCTTTGGTCTAAAGATACAGGGGTTAGAAGCATGTTTTAGGTGTTGTTTATTTATTTTATAAACTGTAGAGAATCAGGAAATATCAAAATCATATTTGATTTTTTGGCTAAGTTTGAGTTTTTCACTGATAGGAAAAATGTAGGTTTCATAAGAATCTTTCCCAATATGTACCATCACATTTACCCACAGAGAATGGGTAAAAACCCTTGATACATCAGCTCCCTTTTCTAGTGAGTCAGTATTGATAGTAGGTGAATTGCCAAACACCCCAGGCTTTAAACATTCAATGCAAGGTATAGTGACAGGTATGTGTGAAAAGAGTGCTGTCACAAAGCATCTGGATACTGGTGAAACCATGACACCAGACTTTTGGAAAACATGGAAAGCAGTGTCACTTGGAATGCTGCTGCAAAAAGTTCTTACCAAGTTCATAAAAGATTGGAGTGATTTTGTTTGTATTTGCAGTGATTCAGCTACGTATATGAAAAAGTTGTGTGATGACCTGTCAAAATCGATACCTGAGCTAAAGTGCTTCCCTGTAAGAGATCCTTGCCACTTGTTAGATGGTATGCTGAAAGCATTTTTACAATCTTCAGAGTTAATGAAGAATGCCACTTTTTAGCCCATTCTGGTGCACTGTTTTGTTATGCACGGAAACTAAAACGCAAATATTTCTCATTTTGTGCTTTGTATGGCATCAAAGAAAGAGTCACCCCAACTGTGTCACTTAGCTGGTGGTTCTCAGTCCTAGAGGCCATGAATGCTATATTATCCATGTGGCAACCGTTTACAGAACCTTTGCTGAGTGATGATGCCAAAGGCAAGAAATGTGAGGATCTTTGATCACATATTGATAGTGAATTGAAAAAAAGTACACTCTACTGCATTCTTAGATTTTTACAGGAAAGCATGACTGCTGTAGTGGCCATAATAAAAAAAACTAGAGTCTGAAAACACCCTTGTCCACCAAGTGCTCAGCATAATTGGTGTAGATAGGAAACATCTCCTTGAGAGTAGGCTGGGTGACACTTTTAGTGACTTTGGCATTGCAACATATTCCATGTTAGAGTGCTTGCCACTTGGTAAGCAACGAAATGTTGAGGAACAATTCAGCAACTTTTATTTTACAATGTATGAGAAATAGCCCTTCACCAACCATGGTATTTGAAGTCACTGAGTCAATAAACTTTATTCGGTTTTAGCTTCAAAACCATAAAAGTTGCACAAAGACATTGTATTGAAGTCAATGAAGCCTCACTGTGGTACTCTGCACAAGTTATAGACCCCTTCCGTAAAGGGAAATTTTCTCCGGAGTTTCAAAAGTGCTGCCTCATTTTTGACTGCTTCAATAACTCCGAGGGCATATGCCCCCAGTTCAACGCATACGTTGCAGAACCTGTTGCACAGAATCACAATCTTCAGGTGCACCATTATTGGCATGGAAAGCTAGGTCAGTGGCCAGAGTTAGCAAATTGTATAATGGCTATTTTGGCATTGCCTGTCTCAAGTGCCAATGCTGAGAGGGCCTTTTCACAGATAAAAGTTTACATGGGAAGGAAAGAGCGAGTGTGCATGACCAAAGACTCACTGAAGAAGTATTGTATGGTGTACTACGATAAGTTTGATTTGTAAAAATGTATTTGGACCTCATTTACACTATACCTACACTGTCCATATACCATGCACTATCAGTGCAGAAAGCAAACAATAATAAAAGCAAAACGTTTCATAAACACCGGAAAAACACTGTTTCTGTTGTTTTTAATGGCGCGAAAATGTGTAAACACTGATAACCACTGTTTTTTTAAGGTATTGAAATCACTTGAAAACACTGGAAAAAAAACACCAAAATTCACCAAAAATAGAAACTGAAAACAGGAAAGCCTATTTATAATTTTATATAAACTATATTCCTACCAAGGGGAGGGTGGTTCTTCCACCACTGTTCAGTTATCATCATGATTGATTTCCCCTTTTGTCTTCTATGGACTTGTAGTTGTAACAATGTTTATTGTTTTAATCTTATGCATTTTGCTGTTGGTGCTGGTGCTGGCTCATATACTGCTGTTAGACTTGGCATCTTTTGGCGTGTTTCCCCTGACTTTTTGCTTTCTGACCTCCCGGTTTTGACTCTGTTTTTGCTGGTGTAATGATTCTGCGCACTTTCTTCACTGCTGTTCAGTGGGAAAGTGCAAGTGCTCCTGTATAAAATGTGTTACGGATTGGCGTTTCCATGATTGGCCTATTTGGTTTATGTGTCAGTCCCTTGTAAAGTGCACTGCGAGTGCCAGGGCCTATAGACCAAATGCTGTTGGTGGGCTGCAGCACTGGATTGTGCCACCCACGAAAACAGCCCGTAAAGTGTAACTCGGGCCTGCCATTGCAGAGCCTGTGCGCAGCCTGGGGCTGCCATGTCGACTTGGCAAGTGCACACACTTGCAAGTCCCTAAACCTTCCCTTTTCTACATGTTAGTCACCCCTAAGGTAGGCCCAAGGTACCCCTGTGGGCAAGGTGCGTTGTATGCGAAAGGTAGGACATGCCCTGGTGTGTGTGGCATGTCCTGATAGTGAATTACAGCCTAGTTCGTTTTTCACTATTGCAAGGCTACCTGCTCCCCATAGGCCAGAATGGGTAGTTTTGATTATTACAGCTTATAATCCTAACTGACCCCGGGAACATGGGAGAAATTCGAGTTTAGTATGCCTGGACTCAGAATGATAAAATGCATCTTTTAGTGAAGTTGGTTTTAACATTCTGCGTTTGAAAATACCACTTTTAGAAAGTGGGTATTTTCTTGTCTAACCATCCAAGCCTGCCTCTGCGAGGTTGTGTATTCCTTGCCTGGAGTGTGAGTAACAGGGGCTGGGGGATGCCAGGAGACAGGGTGAGTCAGCACAGGGCTGAATAGCAAGATCTACATGTAGATGGGTGGGAGGAGTTGCACCTGGGCCCTGAATAGGACAGTGCCTTCCCTCCACAATGCTGGCTCCACCTCCTGTGGTGCGTCTGATGTCCCTGGCCTACTCTCTGAAAGAAAGGATGGAGACTTGTCAACAAAGTGCTCCAGAACTGGTTTGGACTAGGCAAAGGCCTCTCTGCCTTCAGAGAACAAAGGAATTTGGGATATAAATATTGGGGCCCTGACCCCATGAATTTAGATCTCGCTGGAATCAAGGAACCTGCCAAGACGAAGAGCTGGAGAGCTGCTAGGAGGAGTACTGCCCCTTTGCTGAGTGACTGCTTTGTTGGGTTGGCCTGCAGTTGCTGCTTCTGTCTTGGGCAGTGAAAGGACTGGACTGAACTTTCTACAAACTTGTGCTGAGTATCTCCAAGGGCCTGAAACCGAGCTGGCCTCCTGTTAAGAAGTCTCAGGGACTGCAAAGACTTCACAAGCCTCTGGGTACCGCTTCTGGAACGCTGTTTCAGTTGCCACAGAGGAAGGGAACTGCAACTGACTCCGTCAACCAAATCCATCCCTGACCGGTGACCTGTTTGCACCGCAGACCGCATCGCCCCGCTTCGCATCACAACCCTGGTCTCACCGTAGGTGACGTCCGACGCCGTCAACATCGAGCCGCTGCTTGCACCGTGACCTGTGGGCACCGCCGTTCGCATCGCATCGCTTCACTGAACCAGCCGGACCCGACCGACGCGGTCGCTGCAACTGGCTCAACAGTCGTGACCGCATCGCATTTGGGGCACCGCTCGCACGTTTGCGACGCACCGCTCCGACTCGCACCGCTGTCCGACGCCAGCTCCCGCACTCCGGCTTGGTCGCCTGCATCGCAACCTGTCAGCACCGCATCGAGCATCGTCTCACCCTGCATCGCACGCCTTGGACTCACCGACTCCGTCTGCACGACGCTCATCGAGCCGCTGCCTGCACCGCATCGAGGGACACCGCACCTTTCATCGCTCAGTCTTGCACCGCAACCGCGACGAACGCCGACCGGCTCGTACACTCCGTACCAGCCACAACGAGAAAGGTACTGTGACCGAGTCTGTTCACGACTCTGCTGGCCCGTATCGACGCGGTCGGCTGGAACTGTTAGACTCTGTGTATTTCAGCATCGCGTAGACCCGGACGGGGCTACCGACTCGTACGAACTTTGCTTTTGTGTTATTCCTGCAAAGAAGAAGTTACCTTATCAAGCATTCATTTTTAAAGTATAGTATTGTGGATTTTTGTCATAATTGGTCTTGTCTTGAGTATATAAAAATATTGGTTATTTTTCTAAACTGGTGTGGTGTCCGTTTGTAGTGCTTACACTGTATTACTGTTGGTTATGTGCAAATGCTTTACACACTGCCTCTAGAATAAGCCTGACTGCTCGTGCCAAGCTACCAAGGGGGTGAGCAGGGGTTATTTTAGGAGTGTAACTCCCTTACCCTGACTAGGAAGAAGGGTCCCTACTTGGACAAAGGTGCAAGCCCTTGCCAACTAGAGACCCCCATTTCTAACAACTGCATTATAGAACAACGTACAGAGCTTGTTAGTTGAAAATAAATCTTTTGAACTTACATAGACTCTGTGGTATTTGGTGTGGACTTAAACGAGTGAGTGAGTGAAAGGGTGTGCATTGCTTCCACGACTCTGAGAGGTCGGGAGTGTAGTGTTATCTTCTGGGTTGTCTAATCATTGGGTATCTTCGGGGGGTTCGGGGAGCTAATGAGCCACTATAGCTAGTCGGTCAGGGGATTGTGGGCAAGGTGTGAGGAAGGTCCAACCTCCTATTACCAACGTCCTATTTTCTTGTGCATAGTTCTGTATGTGCAGAATCCCTACAACAGTAGTAGTATGTCCTATGTATCCTATCAAAAATAGTAAAACATCTGGTTGGGCATTTTGTTGGTGGGAATTGTCGAAAAGCCTCAAGATTAAGAAGACTAGAAGAAGACAACCCAAAGGACTGGACTCAGTGGCTAGAGCGATTGGTGAATCTGAGTTTTCCTTTTACATAAAGAGTGGCCACCTGGGCAAGCTTAGCTACAGACAGACTAATAGTAGTAGTACAGAGAGTCATAGCAGAGGCAGTTAGAGGCAGGGATAACAAGAATTTAGAAACATATTGTCTAGATCGAAGAAGATTTTGTAAAAAATAGAATTAGGAAATCGAAATAATAGTTCAGAAAAAATAAGGTGCAGTAAAAGTTAGGGAAGTATAATTATTAATATTAACAACAGGAGGACTTACTGGGGCCAGCAGCAGAGCCCTCGGTAGAGGAGCATTCCTGGCCCTGGGAGGCATCTTCTCCAGCTCCCGCCGACTCCGACCCAGTCTTCTTGCCCCTGGGTGCTGGTCATGAAAGATGTAAGAAAGAAAGAGACAAACATGGATGATTGGTGTAAAACAAATAAAATATTTTAAAAAACGCTCAAAAAAACATTTATGGAAACAACAATTGCAATAAAATTGACCTATCTAATCTGGTCGACTAGTGTTGCGGGATTCGCGGTCCGTCTTGTTATTATTTATGAACACTAATCCAGTGTTCCATTCTGATTCCAGAATACTAACTAAGCCTAAGAACCACCTGACCTAGCCCCCCTATTCCAGATGGGCCAATTGTTCACTAAGTCTGCATTTCCATTTATTTTAGTCCTCAAAAATGCATAGATGGAGGACACATGCATACATTTTTGCATACACCAAATTGTTGGTTGGTTGCTGCTGATGTTCTGCTAGTGATAAGCCTATTACCACTCACTGAACAAACTACAAAAGGTTCTACTAAGGACTGGGGTAAGCAGCACTCAGCAACACGTCACGTGACGTGACAGAGGATGCGTCACGCAGACCACTAAAAAATTACTTACTAATAAGTAACTAAACCTATCAATCCACCACTATCTCTTCTTAGTGGCAGGAGGACAAAGGAAGGACTAGAGTCTCTTTAGCATTACCTAGCTGAAGTTCTCTAAAGTAAACTCTTACATAATCATGCCAAGCGAGCGCAAAGTTGCAAACATGTAAGATTAGTAGCGCCGAGCACCTGTGTCATAACAATCACAGAAGATTTTTAAACGTAAGTTACCTGCAATGTAAGCAGCAGCATTCTTGCTGTTCGGGAAAAAAATTATATTCGCAATATATAACACAGAGCAGAAGAACACAAAGTAGTAATATTAAATAGCTATTCACCAAGCCCCGGGACCTCCACTCCTAGCAGGTCCAGCAGGTCCTGCTCCCGGTCCAGGATATCGGACCACCGGTGCGTCAGCTGGTTAGGGGTGCGCCGGACCCCAGAGCACCGAAACACTGTCCGGCACACCTTTCCCCACCGCTGGCGACGCTCCCGGATCCCGTACCTGGACCCAGGCCTTCCGCTTGCTGCCAGGGTTAAGGGGAGGTGGCGCTGGACAAAAAAAACAAGTGCAGCCACCTCCACCTCACTAAATAAGGCCCGTGCCTGCACCCCGTGTGGGCGCCGCCTTCCGCAGGGAAGGCGGTCACGGCTGCGAGCAGCCTTGCCCTAGCCCTTGGACTTGCCCACACCCTTGGCCATGGTTCTGGGACTCGGGGGGCGGAAAAGAAAAGGGAGGAATTCGAAAAGTAAGTAAAAGAAATGAAAAAAGCAAGTTATAGAAAAAGAGTGAAAAAGTAGTAGAAAAAGTAACAAAAAGTAGAAAAAAAGTCAAAATATAGACTCAGGTAAATAGAGAGATAGATAATAAATAAAAAAGATAAAAAAAGTGTACAGAAACAAAGGATTGCAAAGATAGAGGGAGGATAGAAAAGCAGGCCCAGAACCATAGCAATAGAGTGAAAAACAAGATGGCCGCGCCCATTGCAACTGCATGGGCAAGTTCGTGCGATATTTCCCCCCCGGGCACGCAAAAAGCGTCGCGAACACGTAATATGCGTTCCCGAACAGGAAATACTCATCGCGAATGGGCGGGAGCACGCAATACGCGACCTGGAACAGGAAATAAGCATTGCGAACGGGCGGTACAAGTGAAAAACAAATGGCCGCCCCATCAGCGACCGCATGGGCAACTTAGCGAGATATTTGCCCGCAAGCACGCAAAAACACATCGCGAATGGGCGGGACAAGCAATTCCGCGTATTCGCGGAATTTCCGCATGCTCGCGGAGATTTTTTACTGTTTCGCTGAACTTTGCGTAACGCGACTACGCAAATTCCGCCCACCCTTAGCTGGAAGGCAATTGACCCATAGGCAGCACGTGAAGATGACACCTGCAATAGCTAACAGAAAAATAAGTATCTTCCAACCCCAGGATGATATCCGACCCCAAAACCACCCTGTCAAGGACCATGAACCATTGTCCTGATGAATATCGGATGCAAGCCTATGTAGCTTCTGGATAGCTGAGTATACATTAGGGGCGTGGTCTGGGATGTAGACGCAGCAACTGCTGCCTATGACGCGACAAGCTCCACCCCTATCTGCAAGGATGACGTCTAAAACCATCCGATTTTGAAGAGCAACGAGTCTGGTAGCCTGGAGCTCAGCCGTGATGTTAGTGAGTATGCCTGCTGTAGTGTTGATAACCCCTTCAACAACCCTGGTGAGACGACGAATGCTAACACTGTTATACATAGGTCCCCAGAAAGGCACAATACCCTTCATGGCATCTGTGAATTGCTGTAGAGTAGTATCAGTTTGATCGATATCTGCTGTGTCGATAACTTTCCTTACCCGGAACAAGTATACACTTCTCCGCTGCAGCCTATGGTCTTTGTGATATTTGGACGGTGCAATATAAACGGGAGGTAAAAGAAAAGAGACATAACACCGGCCAGACCATCCCCTAGGGAGCCATGTATAAGCCTGTTCCCCACAAACAAAGTAGACATTTGGGGGAGTGAGCAAAGGTGAGCTACTAGTAGGGGCATATTCTCAAGGACTTATCGTTGAGTTAGCGGCACTTTATCGCGGCCAAAGTGGTGATAAATTCATCGTACCATTCACAAGCTGGTGCTAACAGCCGATATCACCAATAGTCCTGCGATAGCAGCCGCAAAAAACATCGCCATTGATGACACCGGCAACTAACGCTAATGAGATGCAGAGTAGGCATTCCCATGCAAAAACCCGTGGAAACACCACTTTGCAACATTCCCAACGACCAGCCAGAACGGCGATAAGAATCAAAAACATGCGATAAGGCGCGTTAGCAGTATGGATTTAACACCTGCTCCTACCTGGTGTTAAGTCGGACGACAACCTGCACCATAAAAGGGAGCCCAGCCCACAGCCACACCAGAAGAACAACAGATGCCATGGAGCTACTGATCATGCAGCTCGGAGCGCCAAGAGGGCCACAACACCCACCGCCACCACCGCAAGGACCCCCACCCCCCACAGGACCCCCCCATCCGGACTACCACAGAAGCAGTGCAGACAAAGACACCAAACCTTCCAAAATTGCACCAGCCTGGGAGACTTAACGCCAGAAGAAGTCATTGCCCACTACAGGCTCAAAAGGACAATCATCCTACGCATCCTGACCATCATTGCCTACAGGCTGATGGTACCAACACAGCGGAGAACCAACATCCCTCCGCAGACAAAGCTGCTGGCCGTGCTGCACCTGTTGGCCGCTGGGACCTTCCAACCAACAACTGCCAGAGTCGGAGGAGTCTCACAGCCAGCCCTGTCAAAGTTCCTCACACCTGTCCTGGATGCCATCATCAGCTTGGTACCCCAGCAACTTTACTTCCCACACACTGCGCAGGAACAGCTGGAGATCAAGCAAGGCTTCTACGCCATAGCTGGCTTCCCCCACGTCTTGGGGGCAATCGACTGCACACATGTACTCCTTGTACCCCCTGCCGCCACTGCACACAATTACCGCAACAGGAAACACACGCATTCCATCAATGTGCAGGCAATAGTGGACCACCGGGGACTCTTCACCAATGTCGTCGCCAACTACCCAGGCAGTGTGCATGATTCCTTCATCTTTCGACAGTCCATCATCAACCAGCGCTTTCAGGATGCCACCTATGGGAATACACTGCTCGTCGGTAAGTACCAATGGAACCCACCACACACCTCAACACCACATCCAGACAAGTCACAACTCTGGGAATGCACACATCACAAAATCACATACAACATGACAACCAACATCCCCACATTCCAAACACGACAACACTACTTACTTACTGTGGCAACCTGGGCTAGCCATCTACACAAGCCATCAACGGCATGGCACCTCAGCCACACAATAGCAGAATGTGGGGAGAGGTGGGAACCAGGCATGTGCGAAGGAGGCAAGTGACCCATGAATAAGAATGCACACAATGCCAAGTGTGGAGTGGATGTGCTGGACAGACCGCAGTATGCAGACCACAGACACTTCCATGTCGACATACACTGCTGGTGCCTGGAGTGCACTGGACAGTGGACGCAACCATGTAACCGCAGCCAGAGGGGAACAATGCGGAAATGTAGCTTGTTACGTCCCCCCCTGTAAGCGTGCACATAGTGGGCTGGCCCGGTGTACGCCAGGCCAGCGTAGGGGTGTGAATAAAAAGCCTGTTACTCTGGGCGTGGTTCTCTTCCGGAATGGCCAACGTGTCTGCCATGGCGGCGCCTTTCACCCCACCACGAGGCCGACGCCGTGAGCGGCGGTGCCTGCGATCCTGTGCGCCTGCTGCACCCCAGGCCGCTGGTCACAAAACATGTCATGCCCGCCCCAGCGCAGCCAGGCCGCACTGCTCACCTGCCGACACCGGCATGTGTAAAAGAGGGCCCACTACGTGCCGGTGCAAGCTCCAAGCCCGAGGGCCGCGACCATGGCAGCCTCCTCAGACCATCACGGCCTCAGCGACACAGGCCCCCCATTACTCCTTTCTCATTGACGTACTCCACCGCTGCCTCCGGCCTACACTGCGGTCCAGCAGGTCACACATTTGGAACTGAGTCTTGATCATACAATGGCAGAGTACATACATTTATTGCAGGGATTATCTCACCGTACTCCCTACGATGTGGTGCCACCGACTCTGTGCATAGCATTCCAACGACACGTGTCTGTGGGCCCATGCTGACTACTGCCTTCAGCCTACACTGCGGCCCAGCACCGCGGGGTTCACCTCTGTACTGCGTACCCTGCGGTCCAGCAGGCCTCACACAAATCCAATACAATTCGTACCAGGCAGGACACGGCATCGTCGCAGGCTGCACACACACACAGCTCTGGTGCCACTACCTCCGTCAACCACAAATCATCGCCACATGGCATTCCAACGTCGTGTGTGAGAGTACCAGGAGGAGCTGCCTGAACAGCCGTTGCCCTGCGCTGACCGCTGCCTCAGGCCTACACTGCGGTCAAGTAGGTCACACATTTGGAACTGAGTCTTGATTTTACAATAGTCCGTATCATTGCACGCTAGGAGAGGAGTAAGAGGAAGATGCGATTCAGTCCGGATGACGAACAGGATCCTCGTTACGGAGGTGACCGAACCCCACCAACAACTGCCCTGGTGCCACTGACTCTGTGCATCGCTAGCCAAGGACACGTGGCTGGGGGCCCCTGCTGACCGCTGCCTCCGGCCCACACTACGGTCAAGTAGGTGACACATTTGGAACTGAGCCTTGATCTATTTATGGCGGAGTTTATACCATTGTACAGGCCACATCACAGACTGCATCCCCTTTCAGCTCTGGTGCCACTAACTCTGTGCCCCGAAATTCATGGACACCCTCTGGTTGAACTTTGGTGGCATCTCAGTCAATGGCCTGGGGGTTGTCTTCATCATCATGTGGCTGGTAATGACTTGGTGTTGAACATGAGTCTGTAGCATTCATCTCCATATTGCATGTGTCTGCTTGGTACTGCCCTCTGTATCATGCCCTGGAAGAACACCTTCCACTGTCCCCCAAAACCCTCTGCGACAATCACCTTGGACATCGACGAGAATCCGCTCAGCTCTCGTGGCCCTACCTCAGTGCACCGGTAGTCACCGTCCCGTGGCGGTGTGCCTGTGCCGGCCGCAGTGCATCCGTGGCCACTAACTCTGTGCAGCTCAAGTCGTGGACCCTTGCTGTTTGAACTTTGAGCTTCTGATTGTCTGATCACTGTTGTAGTTGTTGCCAGCGCCAACAACTCCCTGAGGGCTGGCTTACACTCACCCCACACCCATCCAGCACAGACGCCACTGGACATGTGACCCTGGCAATAAAGGGACCGGGCGCACGTGCCCATAGCCAGTTCCACGAACTATCTAAGTGTGTCCGTGTGGTCATTGTGTGTGCATGAGGGCCCTGGGCCCGACCACATTGAATTGTGCTGTGTAGAGCGGACGCAACCATGTCACCTCAGGCAGTGGGGTAGACCTGGGGCATGTAGCTGTGTCGTACCCCCCTGTAGGCGTTGCCGGAGTGGGCTGGCGTACAGCAGTCCAGCGTAGGGGTGTGGATGATCACCCCGGGGCTCTGGGCATGGTTAAGTGTTGGGCAGGCCAATTTGGTACCTGATGCGTGTGTCTTTGTTGTGGTGTCGGCGCCACCCGTCCCGCAATGGACAAAGTTGCAATGTAACATGCCCCCGAGTGCGGGCTCAGACGAAGGGATTAATGAATGAGCGCAAGCCCGCTCGGGGTCCGGGATCATACATGCCAACTGTTGTGTGTGTATCGCTATTACCGCAGCATGAGCCAAAAGTCTTGCCTCGACCGCATCGCGACTTCGGCCAGCCATGTACTCCACATCTGTGTATGCCCTATCCTTGCCACAGGCCTACACACACGTGGCCGCCCACCTTCAACGCACAACATCACAGTGTCATTGTCAGGCTTGTGGACATGCGCAGACAGGCATGGCAATGGTGTGCCATAGGAGTGCAGGTGATGCAAGCGTGCAGCGCACACGAGGAAATAGGCTCGGGGGAGGGTGGAGCAGCAGTGAGGCTACGTAATGCACATTGATGGCGCTCATTTGCTACTAGCAGTACATGTCAAACCGGAATCACTATGACACACATATCACATGCCAATGAACTAGTGAGCCTGCCAACACATCATGCAGAACCAACTATTGACTCATGTCTCTCTGCACTGTCACAGGTGATCAGGGATATACACTCTGCCCTTGGATGATGACACCCCTCCGAGCCCCGAACACACAGGCCCAGAGGCAGTACAATGCGGCCCACAAACGCACCAGGGGCATCGTGGAACGCACATTTGGCGTGTTGAAGTCACGTTTCAGGTGCCTGGACATCACAGGTGGGAGGCTCCTGTCAAGCCCAGTCATTGTGTGCAAGATGATCGTTGCATGTTGTGTGTTGCACAACATATGTGTACGCACCAATGCCCCATGGTTACGGGTGCCAGATGCACCAGACAATGATGAGGAAGATGAGGCAGGTGGACCACACCCCACTGCAGCTGCAGCAGGAATAGCCCGTAGGAACAACATCATTGACAATTTCTTCACATGAGGACGTCACATTGTGTCATGAGACAGTGCAAAATGACCACAGGCACAGCATGTGCAAATAAATTCAATGCGACACACATTCCCTGAGTATCTCTATGTGTGCTGCTGTGTGGCACGGGGATCAGGGACATGTTCCAGAGTCATTGTGGGTGTGCAGTGTGCTGTACTTAATTGTGCATGTGTGCCATTGTGCCCATCTCCCCCTGTCCCCCCAGTCCCTGGTTGGTACTAACCCTGTTGATGTTGTGTCAGGTCATGTTGAGCAGTGTCCCGATCCCCAACTCCTGGCACCGTATCCCGACTGATGACTGTGGCCACCATTTCTCACTGTCATCCAGCTCTTGGTGTGCTGCTGGTCCCCCACCTCCAATCTGCGTTGCTGCTTTGAAGTTGGCATAGTGTTTCTTCTTGGTTTTGCCCTTCACATCATTCCAGCGCCTCTTGACCTCTTCCATTGTCCTCCTCGACACTCCGACTGCATTCACGTTGTTCACAATGTACTGCCATGTTTCCGTTTGTGTTGCCGATGACACAGTGGAGGTGACATACAGTTGTTGGTTGTGTTCTGTCTCCTCCATGACGATGATCTGGTTTTCCTGCGGACTGAACCCCGTCTCCCTCTTCCTCTTCTCCTTGCCCTTCCCCGGGGTTCCTGGCTGGTCGTCTGTGGGGCTTGTGGGGTTTGCGTTGTCCTGTGCACTCGGTCCGGGTGCGTCCATGGTGGTACGCAGTTGCATTTATTTGTCTTTTTTTCTCTCTGCTTTTATAGTGCATTCTCACGCATGGCACGTGGGAATCGCAGGCCTGTCGCTGGTTTTCGCAGATTTTTGTATCGCCATTGGGGTCATCGCATCTTTTTTCGCGTTGGGTTTTGCATTTTTTCGGTGTTGCGTTGATTTTAACACGGGCATTTGTCGCGTTATCGTGGGGCTATCGCATGGTGCCTCCGGGTTGTGAATGCTGCGTTAACACGGTGTTATTTTCCCGCGATGGACTGCGATGTGAGAAGTTGCGTTAAGCGATTTTGGCAATAGTTAACACGCGTTCTTGGGAATAGCCCCCGTAGTGTTTAATCGATAGGTGTAGTTGCAACTGCTCTGTCCCACTGGAATATTCCCAGAACCTTCGACACAGAAACTAGCTGCTGTATGAACCACAGGTACGGGCATGGCTTTACCTTCAGTGATATTTCGTGCATGGAAACATTTAAAGTATTCCGTAACATTGAATCCCTGAAAATCCAACATTTCATTTTGCAGCAATGTGGCATTCTTGTTACCCTCGTAAACATTCATGCAAGCATCTGGATGTAAGGTACCCTCCTTTGCTCCTGTCCCAGGTGTATAACGCTGGTGAGCTAAAGAATGATGATGGATTCAACCCAGATCTGTGACTGGGGGTGAGTGTGTGAAAAGTTTCAGCACTCCGTCCATCATCTCCTTGTGTTTGCTTTGTTCGCCCTAAGTTGGCAGGGTATGCCCAGACGTGGGTCCCTTGCTCACTTTGCCACTCGATTCAAGCTAGCCTGGCTGATGAGGGCTGTTAGCCCGAAACCGGTCCCAGGATGCTTGTTTTCGGTCCAGGGAAGACATGGCTTGGCAGTTCGGGCTGGACTGTTCCCATAAGGCACAGGGTCAAGACTGATTTGCATATAGCTGTGTCTGAACTGGGGGGGCAAAGTGAGCTAAAGAACGATGACGTATTCAACCCAGATCTGTGACTGGGGGTGAGTGTCTGAAAAGTTTCAGAGCTCCGTCCATCATCTCCTTGTGTTTGCTTTGTTTGCCCTAAGTTGGCAGGGTATGCCCAGACGTGTGTCCCTTGCTCACTTTGCCACTAGATTCAAGCTAGCCTGGCTGATGAGGGCTGTTAGCCCGAAACCGGTCCCAGGATGCTTGTTTCCGGTCCAGGGAAGACATGGCTTGGCAGTTCCGGCTGGACTGTTCCCATAAGGCACAGGGTCAAGACTGATTTGCATATAGCTGTGTCTGAACTGGGGTGGCAAAGTGAGCTAAAGAACGATGATGGATTCAACCCAGATCTGTGACTGGGGGTGAGTGTCTGAAAAGTTTCAGCGCTCCGTCCATCATCTCCTTGTGTTTGCTTTGTTCGCCCTAAGTTGGCAGGGTATGCCCAGACTTGGGTCCCTTGCTCACTTTGCCACTGGATTCAAGCTAGCCTGGCTGATGAGGGCTGTTAGCCCGAAACCGGTCCCAGGATGCTTGTTTCCGGTCCAGGGAAGACATGGCTTGGCAATTCGGGCTGGACTGTTCCCATGAGGCACAGGGTCAAGACTGATTTGCATATAGCTGTATCTGAACTGGGGTGGCAAAGTGAGCTAAAGAACGATGATGAATTCAACCCAGATCTGTGACTGGGGGTGAGTGTCTGAAAAGTTTCAGCGCTCCTTCCATCATCTCCTTGTGTTTGCCATGGAGACTCAGGTGCCTGTGAATCAGATGGGGAAGAAGCTGGGGCTGCCCTTATCTCCGGAGGGACCGCCTCAAGCAGGGCGGCATCACTCTCTGCTTCCGTCTGCGCCCACCTCAACCGGGCGTCAGAGAAGGGAATAAAGCGGGGCACCCTTTCCCCTTCTTGGTCAGCAATGCCGTTGAGCATCCACTTGTCGTAGGGAAGTGGGAGAGGAACCTTCTTGCAGTAGGTACCACGCACCCAGTTCTTCCGGCTGTCAAGTTTCACCGCCGTTCTAGTGGCAAGGAGGACCAACAGCGGGCCTTTCCAACGAGGCTCCAGGCAGCTCTTCCTCTGGAAGTTCTTGACGAGGACGTAATCTCCGGGCTGTAGCTGATGCCCTGGCCCCTCTGGTACCGGCCGCAGTGTCTCCTGAATCTGTTGATGAAGAGAATGAAGATCTTTAGTTAACTCGTACAGGTAGTCTACAAGCAAAGGGTACTCTATCTCAGAGAAGCGCTTGGGCCTTGGAACACCCCAGATATTGGCAGGGTGACCAAAAACCACTTCATACGGGGACAACCCTGTCCTAGAGTGTGCCGTCGCACTGGTGGATAACAAGGCCAAGGGCAATGCATCTGGACATCGCAATCCTGTGCTTTCTTGAATCTTTGCTAACTTCAGTTTGAGAGTACCATTGTACTTCTCAACCAGACCTACTGACTGGGGGTGTTTGTTTGCAAAGTTTTATATAGCGCTGGCTAGACCCGTAGGTATCAGAGCGCTTTACATGAGGATCAGCAAGTTAAAGATTACATAATTACTTCAGTTACAGATTCCAAGAATAGACATCAGAGAAAGATAGAGGGAAGGAAACATAACAGGGAGGCGAGGAAAAACAATGTCATATGTCCGGCTGGGTAGGTGACGGCCGAGGGGGTGAACCAGGGCCAAACTCCTCTATAGCTGCCTAGGACAGCTCCACCGGGCATCTGCCAAGGTTGTTCGGACTAACCTCATGAGACATCCAGACCTCCCAGATATACTTTGGACACTTCTGCTCTAGAGGCAATACATTGTATTAAGATTACTTTTATCACATTCAAATGAATTCACTTCCAACAACTTTCTTGTCTCTTCAACTAGCTCATCATCTCGGAGGGGCTGGTCCTGAACAAGCAATAGAGACTGGTCCTGGAGATTTCGCTTTAAATCTTTGTTTAAGTGCTACCCCCATCCTCTGCTCACCTTCAACTCTCAACCATACACACAATGAGGAAGTATCTAAATTATTACTTAATATTTTGATGAACCAATGTCTTGTGCTTGGCTGCCTCCATGGTGACATCTGTTCTCTACAGGTACTGAAAAGTTCTAAAACATATTATCTTCACTTTGCCGGAGAGGGGCAGCACCAGCAACGCCAACAGTAGGTCCGCCACAGCAAGGCTGACGATGTAGTAGTTGGTGGCGGTCTTGAGGGTGCGTTCCGTCAACACACTCAGGCACACCAGGGTGTTGCCCAAGATGATGATGAGGATGAGAGGGACGCCGAAGACCAGGGCCAGGTAGTTGAGGTCCGGAGTCCCTGGTCCTGCTCCGGTAAGAGTCTGATTGAAGGTGACATTGACCATGGCCTGGTAGACAAGCCGCCGACTCTCCGTCTGCCCACCGTGAACATCTAAGTAATGGGCAATCCACGTGAACGTGATGCGTGCAGTGACCGGTGAGCCGCAGCGTGCGTGCGTGCGCCCGGTCCTTCCTTCGACGGGAACCTGCTCGGCAGCGCCAAATCTAGGACTAACAGGTGGTTAGCTGCATGAAACTTCTGCTTGATGTGCAAACCTTCGCACACCAGTTGGATGACCTTTGAATTGAAGTGACTTCCGTTATCACTCCAGATCAAACGCGGCAATCCGAAGCGCGGGAGGAACTCTTTTATGACTCTCTTCGCCGTCGCCATAGCCGTATTCTCTTTAGTGGGGTGAGTTTCAATCCATTTACTGAATGCACAAATCACTACCAGCACATACTTCAAATTGTTGACTCGTTCCATTTCGATGAAATCCATCTGGAGAACCTCGAAAGGGAAGGAAGGCGGTGCGAAGTTACCTGAGGGTGTAGGAGTACCTTTCCCAGGATTATGTGTCATACAAATCATACAGTGTTTCACTAAATGAGTGGCTACCTTGGAAATATTGTTGTTCTGCCACACTGGGTACAACACCTTACATATTCCCCTGGCGCTAATGTGGGCTGGGCCATGGGCCATGGTAACCACAGGAAGTACATAGGCATTGGGTAACATCCATCGCTGTTTCTCTGACTTATCAGTCCAGCACCCATCCTCATCCAGACACCCTGTACTCTCCTGCCATATTGCCAATTCCTCTAGGGTCGCCTCGCGTTGTATCTCCTTGACATTTTCTAATGTGTCCTCGAACATTCCATTGTCTGGGACCCACCTAGCAGGACCTGCCACAAACATCTTTTTCATCTTTGATCTAGCTGTCTCTTTAGCTGTTTGATCTGCAAACGCATTTCCTCTCCCAACATCATCTGTTATTGCTTTGTGGGCACTACATTTTATTATTGCTAACTTATCGGGAAGTGTTAGAGCTGACAAGAGTCTATGTTTCAATAGGCCATTCTGTATTCGTAGTCCATGTGATGTTAAGAACCCTCTCTCCACCCAGAGGCGTCCAAAATTATGGGCGACCCCAAAGGCGTACTGGCTGTCAGTATAAATATTGACAGTCAGTCCCTCACTCAACTCACAAGCCAGAAGAAGGGCAACCAACTCTGCAGCTTGGGCTGATTGGTATGGGACACGGGATGCCTCAACTATAGTGTGCAATGTTGTAATTGCATATGCTGCAGTGGTGGTGCCATATGGTAGTTTCAAACAAGAGCCATCGACATATAGTTCCCCTTGGGGGTCAGTTAGGGGAACATCAGTCTGGTTTACCCGTCCTTTCATCTTCTCTTCCGTTCTGTACACACAATCATGTGCATCTGTGTCATTACTCGTCGAAGGGAGGGGTAGTAACGTGGCTGGGTTCAGAGTGGCACATCTTTTGATGGTAATGTGTGGAGCAAACAAGGTTATTTCATATCCAGTCAGACGTGCACTAGTAAGGTGCTGTGTCTTTGTCTTATCCAAAAGCGTATCCACAGCATGAGGTACCATTACTGTGAGATCAGTATCAAGAACGAGCCCCGCCGATTGTCTGATAGAAACTGCCACCGCCGCGGCAGCTCTTAGGCAGCTCGGGAGAGCTCTGGCGATGTTATCTAGTATAGCAGAAAAATAAGCGCAGGGTCTTTGCTTACCACCAAAACCCTGTGTTAAAACAGAAAGGGCGCAACCATCCAACTCGTGTACGTAAAGCACAAAAGGCTTCTGGTAATCAGGAGTACCAAGCACAGGAGCAGAGCAAAGCGCAACCTTTAATTGCTCAAAAGCTTGCTGGCATGCAGATGTCCAAGGCAGGGGTCATGCACTTCTTTGGTGGTCAGGTAAAGGAGGGGTTTTGTTAGTAAGGAATAATTGGGGATCCAGTGTCGACAATATGAGGTAATACCAATAAATGCACGTAATTCACGTTGGGTCTTAGGAACAGGCATATTATTGATAGCAGCTATGCGCTCAGGTGTTAGTCTGCGACCCTCCTTCGACAGTAGGTGACCTAAGTAGGTGACCTCCTGTCTACAATATTGAAATTTGGAAGGGACACCTTATGGCCATGGTGCGCCAAATGCAACAGCAATTTAACAGTGGCATCTTTACAGCCATCCTCAGTATCAGAGGCCACAAGGAGGTCGTCAACGTACTGCAATAGCACATTACCAGTGGGAAGTACCAAAGAATCCAATTGAGTTTTTAAAGCCTGACTATAGATACTAGGACTTTCTGTATAGCCTTGAGGAGCACGACAGAATCTAAAGCTCCTGCCGGCTACGGCGAATCCAAACAGATATCTGCTATCTGTATGAATTGGAATGCTAAAGAAAGCATTCTTCAAATCAATTGCGGAAAATAATTTTGCTGATTGGGGAATCATTGTCAATATCATGGTAATGTCTGGGACTACAGGATATTGGGGCACTACTATTTTATTAACCTCTCTGAGGTCAATTACAAAGCAATAGACATCAGGATGAGTATCAGAAGAGTCCAAGGGTGTCTTCTTGAGAATTGGAAGGATAAGGCTATTACACACATTCACCACTGTCTCCTCAACCACACCAGACTTAATCAAATCCTGTATTATTTGCAACAAGGCCTTTTCTCCTGCTTGTGAAATCTTATACTGGGGAATACGTGGCAATACAGCATTGTCTTTGAACTGAATAGAGACCGGCGGGATCTGGAGTAACCCCACATCCGTGTCTCCTGCTGCCCATAAGCTACGGGGCACCTCTTTGAATTCAGCGGGGAGGGGTGCGTCCTTTGCAAAGCATTGTTTTGCACGAGCCACTTGTGGCCCAACGGTCATGTAAACACCATCTGGAGAACAAAAGATGGTGGCATGTAATCTCTTCAACAAATCCAATCCCATCAAATTCTGCCCACAATTTGTCGTTAACAGGAACGGCGAATCCACCGTAAAGGGTCCAATAGTCAGAGCAAGAGGTTTGGAAATGGGGCTAACAACTGGCATGCCAGAGAAACCTACTGAAACATTGTTTTGGCCAGACAAAGCTGCCCCTGGGACCAGCGAACGAGAAACAGAGCTATTCATAGCACCCATGTCAAGTAAGAATGTCTTGGGCATGCCTTGCAAATCCGCAGTGATATAAGGTCCGTGCTGATCTACAGGCACTGGAACCGGTCTCTTACCCTGTCCCTGGCTGTCCTAGCTGTGGGACATCCCCGTCACTTCGTCCATGTCAGAGTCGTCATGATAGTACTGCCTACCCCGGGGTTCATCAAAAAAATTCTTATTCTGATGAGCATACGAGGTTTTCTCAGACTGTCCCTCTCCTCTGCCCCCTCCTCCTCTACCAAGTCCTCTAAAACCCCTACCTCTCGGGGCCTCAACTTTCTGCAGCAACTCGGGACACTCATTTCGCCAATGCCCCTCCTTTTTGCACTACGCACATTGGTTGTACCCCACGGGCACACCCAGTTTACTGTTCCGGTCAGACCGGGACACCCGCTGGGCCGGACCCAAACTCCTTCCTCTTCCATTCTCCCTCGCCACTTGCTGCATCAACACCCTCGTCTTCAACTCCTTTGACTTTTTCTCCACCTTCTCTTTGTCCTCATTCTCTCTATGCTCGTAGTACTGTGCCATACTCAATATTACTGATGGGGATGAGGTGGTCCAAGTACTTTCTGAAGCCTGCAACCTAGTCGCAATCTCGGGAAGGAAATTAGTGACAAACCTGTTGACGAACAAACGGACACCACCCTCCAGCGACAGATCTTGGCCACTAAAATCCAGAAACACCCCTTCAAACCTAGTAAAGAAATCGCAACCTCGACCCTACAACCCGATTACGGGCGAGTTGGGTCACCTTGCGGGGTCCCTGTTCGGCGCCAACTGAAGGAAGTGGCCAAAAAAGGGCCACCCGGGTTATCTACAACCTCCTAATCGCCTTCCACCAAATGAAGAGTCGGTCAGACAGTAGAGAATACAAACAGTTGTTTATTAGCAATACTCTGCCGAGGAGTCCAATCTGACCTGCACCCTAAGATGTCTGCAGAGGGACTAGCCCCCCAACAGTCTGCAATGCATAGTCATTTCTCCCAAGAACCTCCCAAACACGCCCACAATGGAAAGTTACCGGCTTAGGCCGAACATGAACAAAGGAGGCACAGAAGGATGGGCTACCACCTGCTAGATGGGTACACGCTATCTCTATCTCAAGGTTGCCGTGCTGGGGCTCGGCGTCTCCTAACATGAGAGCAGAGCTACACACAAGGATAGGTATGCGAGGGCAGAATGGCCTATTCATTAGTAAGTCAGAAGGCAACCTTGAACAGAAAAGAAAATAATAACTGAATACAGTGTTCTGCTGAGGCAAGCAATATGAATAATGAGGCCTAGTTCAGACACAGCCTAATAGGGATTACGAAATACAAAATGGAGTCACACTCGCTAACTGAAGCTCGCACATTGCAGGGATAACTCAGTGGGTTGCATCACATGGATACGAATGGTGTCGAATTTAGCCGCACACTGCTAACTTAATATAACGTAGAACAAGTGTATAGCGAGAATGGGATTTTCAAACCTAACAGTAGCTGCACTCATTTACCCTTTTAAAGCCCGGAAACAATTGAGTACTAATAGAGTACCATTTAGAACCCTCAAACAGGAGGTACCAACATGTTGGAATTTGACCTACTACATGCTGCAATGTCTGAGCAGTACAGACCGATCATCGACTATGTCCTTCAAAGACGAAGGGATCCAACTGGGAAAGCCATGACAATGGGCGCTAGTCAAGTGCCTGACACAAATGCTACTTCCTTTTGATGTTTTCACATGGGAAGTCAGCAAGGAGGACAGTATGAAGAGCCAAGCAATCCTGTAGTTGCATCTGCTACTAGAGCAGTTGAAAAAGGTGGTGCAAAGGTTTGTCGGTGTGAATGAAGAAGCATATGAGTTGGTTCAGAGCTTAATCTTTCGCTTGACTATTAATCCAAGGCTGCAAAGGGAGATCGTGTCCTCCAAAGAGTACATAAGTACCACAATACTTGATCCATGGTACAAAAAAATACTTCCAACTTTCATTCCTTTTTCACAGGGGGATATTTCACTTTCCAAGACTTGGATTGTCCCTCAAGCAAGAGACCTGGAAGAAAAATGGTTGGAAGTTAGAGGGCTGGGCAGAAAGTCTGGTGTGCAGCCTTCAACCTTCAGAGAGGGCAGTGCTGTTGTCTCACATCCAACACCATCATCACCAGCAACACCATACACAACAGCAACAGAAGAATCTGTCCCAACCTCTGCAGTGGATTTGTTTCAAGCCGCAAGGCTTAAGTCAAGGGCAGGGGCAAAGGCAACAGAGGTCGAACAAGTGGCAGCACCAATGACTATTCAGAGGATGGTCCAAGACTATCTGGATGACCCAAAGGAGGTCTACCTGGATCAAAACCTATTGGTCTATTGGGATGGGAATTTGAGACAATGACCAGAGCTCAGCAGGCTGGCAATAAAGTATCTGGCTTGTCCGGTCCCCAGAGCGTTTTCTGAGCATGTGTTCAGTGTAGCTGGTGCAGTTATCGGTAAACAGACACATCGAGTTTTTATTTTCGAAGTACAAAAATATCGAGTTGGAAATATCGGAGGGACAGAATCACGACATCAAGAATATTGGTGACCAGAATATCGGCATGAAGGTAAGAAATATCATTTTTTTTAATATCGAAGTCAGTAATGTCATTTGTCATAATATCGTTGTTAATAATATCGATATTTATATTAGTGTTCTGTATTTTAGTATGTATGTTAATAGTATGTGATCTAATGTTTTTTGTATAAGTATATCTGTTTTTTTTAATGTATTTGTGAAATTTTTAGAAGTTATTTATTTTATGTAAATTAAATTGTGCGTATTTTAGGTCTGTAGCGGGTTGTGGGTTTAAAGGGGAATAGGGTGGGAAGTAATTTAATTTTAATAAAGTAATCAATAATTTTTATTGATTATTATTTATAATTATTTTTTATTAATTAAATATTAATTGGTTATTAAGTTTTATTAATTGATTAGTTAATTAATTAATTAAATTGTGTTATTTTTTAGGAGCGGGTTGTGGGTTTATAGGGGAATAGGGTGGGAAATATTTTAATTATAATTAATTAATAAATCATTTTGATTAATTAATATTTATGTATTTAATATTTCATATTGCTAATTGTGGTAATTAATTAATTATTAATTAGTTATTAATTGGTTGTTAATTATTAATAATTATTTGGTAAATATTTTAATTGGGGTTTTTTAGGAGCGGGTTGTGGGTTTATAGGGGAATATGGTGGGAAGTATTTTAATTATAATTAATTAATAAATAATTTTGATTAATATTTATGTATTTAATATTTTATATTGCTAATTGTGGTACTTAATTAATTAATAATTAGTTATTAATTGGTTGTTAATTATTACTAATTAATTGGTAAATATCTTAATTTTTTTCTTTTTTCGGAGTGGGTTGTGGGTTTATAGGGGCATAGGGTGGGAAGTAATTTAATTATAATTAATTAATAACTTTTTTATTAATTAATATTTATGTATTTAATATTTTATGTTGTTAATTGTGGTAATTAATTAATTATTAATTAGTTATTAATTTGTTGTTAATTATTAATAATTAATTGGTAAATATCTTAATTGTGTTATTTTTTTAGGAGCGGGTTGTGGATTGATAGGGGAGTAGGCTGGGAAGTAATTTCATTTTAATATATTTTTTTAATTGTTTATTATAATATATTCTTTTAACTTTTTTATAGTGTTAATCGTGTGAATTAATTTATTCTTGATTGTTTTTAATATGTTTGTTAATTTTCATTAATTAATTAATTAATCATAAATTAATTATGTTATTAGTGTTATGTTTTATAATATTGGTGGTGTCATTTATAGGGGAATATGGTGGGAGGTACATTTTTTATAATTAATTAAAATTTTGTTAATTAATTTTAATTATTTTACTTCAGTGGGAATAGTTAATTATTCCCCTCTGCTATCCAACACTTTCCCTATTGTTTCACTTGCTGAAGTGGGAATAGTAATTGTTACCCCTCCACTAATCAACACTTTCCCTACTATTGCACTCGCTGGAGTGGGAATCGTAATTTTATCCACTCCGCTATCGAACACTTTCCCTACTGTTGCACTCCCTGGAGTGGGAATAGTAATTTTTACCCCTCCGCTATCCAACACATTCCCCTACTGTTGTACTTGCTGGAGTGGAAATAGTAAATTATTCCCCTTCGCTATCCAACACTTTCCCTACTATTGCACTTGCTGGAGTGGGAATAGTAATTTTATCCACTCCGCTATCCAACACTTTCCCTACTGTTGCACTCTCTGGAGTGGGAATAGTAATTTTACACCTACGCTATCCAACACATTCTTTAATGTTGCACTCCCTGAAGTGGGAATAGTAAATTATTCCCCTCCGCTATCCAATACTTTCCCTACTGTTGTACTTGCTGGAGTGGGAATAGTAAATTATTCCCCTCCGCTATCCAACACTTTCCCTACTGTTGCACTCGCTGGAATGGGAATAGTAATTTTATCCACTCTGCTATCCAACACTTTCCCTAGTGTTGTACTCTTTGGAGTGGGAATAGTAAATTATTCACATACGCTATCCAACACTTTCCCTACTGTTGTACTTGCTGGAGTGGGAATAGTAAATTATTCCCCTCCGCTATCCAACACTTTCCCTACTATTGCACTTGCTGGAGTGGAAATAGTAATTTTATCCACTCCGCTATCCAACACTTTCCCTACTGTTGCACTTTCTGGAGTGGGAATAGTAATGTTTACACCTACGCTATCCAACACTTTCTTTAATGTTGCACTCCCTGAAGTGGGAATGCTAAATTATTCACATATGCTATCCAACACTTTCCCTACTGTTTTATTTGCTGGAGTGGGAATAGTAAATTATCCCCCTCCGCTATCCAACACTTTCCTTACTGTTGCATTTTGTGGAGTGGGAATAGTAAATTATTCCCATCCGCTATCCAACACTTTCCCTACTGTTGCACTCCCTGGAGTGGGAATAGTAATGTTATCCTCTCCGCTATCCAATTTTTTCTCTACTGTTCCTGTTAATGTATTGTGAAATGTAATTGTAAAAGATTAAAAATATTTAAATGTTTTAAATTATTATATAAATATTGTATTTTTATTTTATATTTACTGGTATATGTGTATATATGTATTTATAACTTTAATATGTTTCTAACATTTTATAATTTATTATAATATTTATTTTTTAATATTATAAAGTAAATTTATATATTATATTTTATATATATATATATATATGTTTAATTTGTATTAAAATTATATTTATTATTTATAATTTTAAACATTTTCTAATAATTCTAACTATGTTTTTTTAATTATATGTATTATTTACTTTATTTTACATTATTTTTTAGACATTTAAAAAAAACGATATTTTTAACAACGATATTTTTTACAACGATATTTTTGTTTCAATATTTTTGTACTTACCTTAATGTAGATAGGACTTCGATATTCTGGACATCGATATTTCGGCTCCGATATTTTTGTCGTTGATATTTCTGTAGTCGATATTCTGTCAGTGATTCGCAGTTATCACAGTCAGAAGGAACCGGTAAAGCTTACTAAAAAGGGAGCAGAGGAAAGCTCCAGAGAGGAGAAAATCAGCTGCGGAACAGGAAATATAGAAAGTCTCAGGGAAATAGAGGGATAACAAATGTTAGGTAAGGGAGGTGAAAAAAAGTAAATACAGAAGGCCATAATAGCTTTGGGAATAGTTAAAAGTAAGACATAATAATAAACACGACCTGCTGGTCCTGCAGAATCATCTGCCGCAGCACCGGTGGTGGTTGTGGTCCCACGCCACATGGCGCTGGTGGTGATGGCAGCTGCTTGACCCTCAGATGCCCTCTTCTCCTTGCCCTTTGATCCTTATGAAAGAAATAAAGATAAAAAGAACAATGATTAGTAGCACTCTCTACAACAAAAAAACAGTTTGACAGGCACAGCATTGTATTTTTAAATCATATACCCTATTCCTAGTTTCCTAACTTAAGTTACATTTTGAACTATTCCTTCATTCCAACAAATGATCTTTGCTTCTCCACCTTCTTTAAGCATTGATGGGCCAAGTTGGCCTCCCTTTGCGTACTGCACTTCAGGGAGATTGAGACTGTATGAGAAACATAAAGCTACAGAGAATGCTAACACAACTGACATACCACTATCAAAGTAGTGACAGTCCTCAAATCAGCTCAAGTGAGCACCTGGATCACACTGGAACGGAATTCTGGCAAAATCATTCATTTGACATCCACTCCACTCCTAAGGTCCTACACCCTCCCTTACAGCTTGGCACTGTGCACCACTACTCTGGATACCAGGGCCCAGATTTATCAAGGGTTTTTGTTGCCCTTGCGCTATGCAAGGGGGCACAATGGCAATGCAAACCCTTAAGTAATATTTTCCAAGCCCTTCAAAGTCACCTTGCATGGCTTGGTAAATTAGGATTAATGTAATTAACAAAGCAGCTCAAGTTGCTGCCTTGTTGTGTTACTCTGTGCCGGGAAGGCATTCTGCTTTACATGGGTGGAGACTGAGAGTGGGAGTTCCACTGTTTCCACGCATTCGCTCATGTATACTATTTAGTGCATTCCCAGATTTTTTGTTACTGGTAAACTTGGGAATGCATCAAAATGCTACACCTTCCCAGTAGAGGTGCGTGCAACAAGGAGAAACATGTTTATTTTTCCTCGTATTTTCCTCTTTCTAAGAGTGCTACATTATGCACCAGCACACTTAGAAAGAGGAAAAGCCTTTAAAGATTGTTTTTGTGCAGGAAAGTGTCCCTTCCTGCATAAAACAAAACAATCCCGGATGTAATGTGGCACTCTTGCATCATACATATATATATATATTTGTATATATATTTGTATATATATATATATATATATATATATATGTACATATATATATATATATATATATTCACAGAAAAAAACAAAGGTTACAGAGACGTTAAAGTAAGGCTGACATTTCACTTGTACAAAACCTTAGAAATTCAGCCGTTATAGTTAACTGACCTCACATATTACATCACTCGTCACACGGTCAGTGACATCACTGATGACATCTCAAATGGCATCACTGATGACATCAGTGATGACATCACCTAGTAACTGTGAGTGTTTTTTAAAAGTTTATGAGTGTTAAATATATATACTAAGGTGTGTTGGTGAATCAGTGGGTGTGTGAGTGACTGTATGGATGACTCAGTGGGTGCATCACTGACTGTATAAGTGAGTGATTAGGTGTCTCAGTGAATGTATGAGTGAATGACTGGTTGTGTGAATGTGTGTATCTGTCTGTCAGTTAATGTCTAAGTGGGTGTATGGGTGTGTTAGTGGGTAAGTGAATGGCTATATGGGTGATTGATTGCTTGCCTGACTATGTCTATGATTGTCTGGGTGTCTGTGTTTGTGGGTGAGGAGGTGTGTGACTTCCTGTATGGATCAGTGAGTAGGTGAGACAGTGGCTGCATGGGGTACTGGTGTGTGTGTGTGAGAAGTTGTATGGGTGAGTGAGTGTCTGTATGGCTGTGACGGTGATTGAGTACATGTATCAATACGGGTGAGTAACTGAGTATGTGAAAGGCAGTATACGTGAGTGACGGGGTATATGAGTGACTGCATGCGTGAGTGAGTGAATGTCAGAGTGGCTATATAGATGTGTGCATGTTCTGTAAGTGACTGTATAGCTGAGTGAGTATGTGTTACTATTTGTACGAGTAAGTAAGTGGTTGGGTGTGTAACTGTTTTGGCGAGTAAGTGGCTGTATGATTGACTGTATGGGTGAGTGTCTAGGTGTGTGAGTAGTTCTATGGGTGACTCACTCAGTGTGTAAGTGCCTGTATGACTGGATATGTCAATGGCTGTATTAGTGAGTGTGTGGTCTATGAGTGGCAGTATGGGTGAGTGAGTGGATGTGTGTATAGATCAATGAGTCAGTGAGTGTGTAAGTACTGGTATGGCTCTGTGAATGGGTTTGTGAATGGTTGTGTGGGAGCGGCAGAGGGTGTGCAAAATATTCTACAGTGGTGTGAGTGGGTGCGTCAGAGATGCTGTGGATGATGTATTCACTGATGTCATCAGTGATGTCATTTGAGATGTCATCAGTGATGTCATGAGTGATGTCACTGACCCTGTCATGAGTGATGTAATATGTGAGGTCATAAGCAGTGTATTGCGGTGGCGCGAGTTATAGTTAGCCCAGCTAACTATAACAGCTGAAGTTCTCTGGTTTTGTACGAGTGAAATGTCAGCCTAACTATAACATCTCTGTAACCTTTGTTTTTTTCTGTGAATTTCTAAGGTTTTTTAAATGCTAGTTCCTAACTATAACGTCCCTGTAACCTGTAGTTTTTTCAGTGAATTTCTAAGGTTTTTTAAATGCTAATTTCTATCTATAACATCCCTGATACCTGTGTTTTTTTCAGT
This sequence comes from Calotriton arnoldi, assembly GCA_963921515.1. NCBI lineage: Eukaryota > Metazoa > Chordata > Amphibia > Caudata > Salamandridae > Calotriton > Calotriton arnoldi. The sequence goes on from CAWUFW010001896.1 coordinate 1,331,252, forward strand.
GAATTTCTAAGGTTTTTTAACTAGCAGTCACATTTGCAGAGTGGTGGAGAAAAGGGGCTGGGCCTCCAAACAGCCCTCTGGAATTCCACTGCGTAGGACTTACAGGAGGTACCAGGAAGGCTTCTTGGCACCCAAGATCCCTCTGTAGCCAAGGGGACTTTATCCCCCAACTAGTAGTGCTCCGGGAGGCACATTTGCAGAGTGGTGGAAAAAGGGGCCGTGGCCTCTCACGACCTCTCAGCAATCCAGCTGTGTGGGGCTTACTGGAGGTAACAAGAGGGGTAGTTGACCCCAAGGACATCCGAGTGGGCCAACTACCCCTCCTGTTAACTCCAGTAAGTCCCACACAGCAGGATTGCTGAGTTCTGATAGCAGGCCATGCCGCCTTTCTCCACCAGTCGGGAAACATGCCTCCTGGCATGCTCTTGGTTGGGGATGAAGTCTCCTTCGCTGCTGGGGGGTCCTTAGGGGCCAACTAGCCTACCTGTTACCTCCAGTAAGCCCCACACAGTGGGATTGCTTAGAGATGGTTGCAGGCCATGCACCTTTCTTCACCACTCTGCAAACGAAGCCTCCTGGCATGCTCTTGGTTGAGGGACAAAGTCCCCTTGTCTCTTGAGGGTCTGTGGGGGACAACTAGCCCTCCTGTTACCTCTAGTAAGACCCACACAGCTGGATTGCTGAGAGGTGGTCAGAGGCCACGCCCCCTTTCTCCACCGCCTCCTGGTGCACTGTTGCTTGGGGGAAAAAGTCCACTTTAGCCCTGAGGCCCTCAGGATGCAAAGGGACCTCATAACCCCACCAGCAGTGCGCTGATAGGTGTGTGTGCTGGCAAGCAGCTCCCTGAGGGTAAAAAGCAAAGTGTGCTCACTTTGAACAAGGGAGAGCAAAGTGCTCTTGCTTGTTCAAAGCGAGCACACTGTTTCCTTTGGGATGGCGGGAGCAGTGCTCCCGCCATCACATAGCAAACTGCAATTTGCAATGTCACCACTCTGAAAACGTGCCTCCTGGGGCACTGATGGTTGGAGGATGAAGTCCTCTTGGCTCCAGAGCGTCCTTGGGGGCCAACAAGCCCTCCTGTTACCTCCAGTAAGGCCCACACAGAGGTCGCCAGCAGGTACTTTAAAAAAAAAAAAAAAATTATTTATTGAGTGGATTGCAACAAAAAAGAGAAACGTCTCAATTGCATAATACAGCTTAGATCAATGAAACAATCAATTCCTGCATACATAAGTAAAACAATAGTGCGATGGCAATAAAGTGCTAAAAGTGCATCAGGAGATATAAAAAAAGACTCAGCAGCTTATGTCCAAATTGGTAATCAGTTCATAATTATAATGATAAAGTGCTAGTGCAATTGGACTAAGGTGCTAACCTTACCAGATCGAAAAATCCATCAAAAAAGTGCTGATACAATATCAATACAGTGCTGAAATTGAAGCATCCGAAATATAACTGTCACAACATATAACCAATAAAACCATCTCTTCATGAATACATCAATAAAGTGCTAATGCTATAGAAAAAAAGTGCTAACAGTACAAAGTCAGGCAATATATATAGCAGCAACTTATTTATACTCTGAAATAAAGTGCAAATGATCAAATACCACATAGATAATAATCTACTTTCATAACACATTGAGGGTATAAATGACTATGAACATTTTAAAATGCATTATTGAAAAACCCTGACCAGATTGCTACAAATCTTCTAAGAGAACCTATCCGTTTGGCATATGTTTCCTCCCATATATATGTCTTAACCATCTTTTCTTGCCATTGCTGAATCAACGGTATCTTATTAGAATTCCAATTTTGTAAAATTAGAGACCTGGCCACTGCAATAGCTATTGCACAAAAATATTGTTGGTATTTAGACAAATGTTGGACCTCTATTGAACACCCAAAAAGAGGTAATTTAATAGTAGGAATAATGTGGACTGATAAAGCTAGAAATTGATTAATCCTCGAAAAAACATCAGACCAGAATTGATATAGATCAGGACAGTAAAAAGAAAATATGGTTCCAGGACCCTATCTCTGGGTTCTCACATCAAAAACAAAACTCCGAAGAGACCGGAAAATTTTTATTCAGTCTTTTAGGTGTATAATAAGTTAGCCATCTTGACAAATAGGCCATTCTTTTATAGTTTGCAGCTCCAAGCGCTTTATGGCCTACTTCACATAGAGACTGTCATTCCTTTTTGCTGACCCTGCAGCCGGTTTCTTTCAATAGTTTAGGAAAAAAGTTATCGAGCACTTTCTGCTGGCCCGGCTGTATTAGGTAAGAACAAAAATTGCCTACTCCACATAGGCCCTGGAGAGTGTTCTATATTGGAGCTGCTTTCCACCTAAGCTTGAGAACTACCCAGAGTTCTCTGCTTCTTTTTTGCATAATTTATGCGTCACTCTATGCCTGAAAGGGTTTTGTTTTGACTTATACTGGGTGCTCCCTTGTGTCTGGACAAACCTATACCTCTCTAAAGAGCTCTAATGAGAGCGAAACACTTGTCAGGGGTTGCTTTTATTCATTTCAGGTTGGCTTGGATGGTATTTTACCAATTCAAAGCTGCAATACTGTGCCTGGAGTGGTAAAAGGCTTTGGCCATTTTACAGCTCAGCATGGATAGCACTGTGCTAATCCTATGCTTAAAGACTTTGCTGTGGAAATGGTAAAATACTTTGTCCCTTTCTATCTCGGCGTAGATGGCACTGTGCTAATCCTACACTTAAAGACTTTGATTGAAAAGCAGACATTTGAGGTGAGCAAATTTAGAGTGTCACTGGTTTTGAGAGTGCTCTATATTGGAGCTGCTTTGCACCTAAACTTGAGAACTACCCAGAGTTCTCTGCTTCTTTTTTTGTATAATTTATGCATCACTTTATGCCTGAAAGGGTTTTGTTTTGACATATATATATATTTATAGTTATAGTTAGGATATAGTTTCCATAGGAAGAGCATTATTTCATTTGCCAATAACTTTAGTGCTGTTTGACGAATCTTCACGAAATTTTAAAAACCGATATGACGCTCACTTCAGCTGCAGTCTTGAAAGTTTTGGAGTGATCCATCAAGCAGGGGCTGAGAACCGTGGGTGCTTAAAAACACATTTCCCCATGTTAATTTCCATAGGACCTTTAGACACGTCTACAGCCTGAACTGCTGAATGGATTCACACCAATATTCCTGTATTCCTATGATTATGGACTATTGTTTAGGATAACATTTTCAAGCTTAAATTGATATAGAAGGGTATTTCCTTGTAAACAACTACTTTTTGATGCATGTATTACAACTCCCATAATGCAAAATAAAGTTAAAAGCAGCATTAAAATGTATTTTTTGTAAATAGTTTACAACATTAATAATAAAGGAAATTAAACATGCTATTACTTAGCAAATTAGTAGGAAATCTTACCTTGGGATGTTTATGGTGTGGTTAAACCAACAACACACTCTGGCTGTATGGTAGACTCTATTAGAGTTTCCATGGGAGTTGGTGGTGGATCTAGAGACTGTCCCATGCCTGTACTTTGTGTCTCTGCCAGTATACTTGTGACCTTCTCCTTTGTTTGAGAGCGCAAATCATACTACCCTTTTCATATTTTTGGGATTATTCCAATGGAATTAATTTTTGCAAAAATATCACCCTAGATTCTGTGTTTCTGTTATTCAGGAACACTGAGAGAGCTCTTCTCAAAGATATTTTCACCACACTCTCCTCAGTTACAAACTCCACTTTTTTTCTGAGAATTTAATTTTGTACTTTCTAGCACCCACATCCATATCTGTTTGAGTTCTTCTCTGGATATCCTTCCTCATTTCAATATAAGACAATGGGGGATATTACCAAGGAATTGCGATAATTATCGCAAAGCGCGCTTAGCGCTGTTTTTTTTATCGCTGGATTTCATCGCGGAGATAACGCGTTATTATCAACGCTTATCTCCGAGGCGATAAAAAATCCAGCGATAGCGGCGAAACCCAGCAATAGCGCGAGAAATACAGCGATAAATTCAACGCGTTAATGAAAAGCTTGCTAATAGGCAGGTGAGGACTTAACCTTACAATCCACCTCCCATTGACTAGAATGGTTAAGTCAGGTTTTTAGCAGGTGTTAGATTCCAGCGATAATCGCGGTTAGCGCAAATTTTTTTATCGCTTCGCGGGCATTGCTAATAGGGGGAAGTTGTGTTTGCGACTGTTTTCAGTCGCTTTAAGTTGGGAACGCCTACTTTACATGTCATTAGCGATATATATCGCTGACATGCAAAGCGGCACCAAAACGGTCGCTTTCGCCATAAAGCTGTCGCTAACAGCCGTTAGCGACAGCTTGCTAATAGGGCGATAGAAATATCGCCGCTTTAGCAGCAAAAAGTGCCGCTAAAGCGGCGATAAGGCCCTTGCTAATATGTCCCAAAAATCACAAACTCAAATTGTCCTAGCCTTGCAAACACTCCCTTCTTCTGTGTTCCATAACACTGAGAAGAGCATAGATTGATATACTTCCTTAATGAGGTCATTAAGCTGCTCCCTAACATTAATTTGTGATCCTAAATACTGATTCTCAATTTACCAATACGGTATTAGGAAATCACAAAACTGTGACTGTGAATAATACTGATTCACTAATAGAGGAACAGACAGTTTGATACATTAAGGAAAGCTATTTCCACATTGTGATTCAGTAACAGTGGCAATTTAAAAATCGCTATTTAGAACCTATGTACATCTGGCACTTGGAGAATATGTAACCCTGATACTCTTCAATTTACATTTTTGTTCTCCCCAGTTTGAAAATTCAAATTTTAAAATAGATACAAAAAATTGCAAGTTATTCCTTAATAAATAATCTTACCAATATAGAGACTGGTGACATTTAAATTTTCTGACCATACTCCAATTATGTTTATTTTGATCTTCAAGTAGTTACCCACAGGAATAAGAGGTGTTGATTTAATTTCCCACTGATTAACTATGAATGATTTATTGAGGTATATACAAGCTTTGCTAATGAATTCTTTTTACCTAATCCTGTTTCTGTATCAACAATCCAGATCATATGAGATGTTTGTAAAGCTTCTTTAAGAGATTTCTTTATACATTATGTTGATTCTAAAAAGAAAACAAATGTTAGAAATGTTAAATCTATTTTGTTAAATATTAAGAATGTGGAAAATGTGTATTTTACATCTAAGTCACAAAGGGACAAGTTTTTTTGTTTGCGACCTCAAAAAGCATTTTGGTATGTGTACAACTCAAACTGTTATTCGGTAACATGTTACTGAATCTCAATTTGAATTTCCAACCAAATACCGATTCAGTATTTGGATGGGGTGTCCCTTCCAAATACCAAATTGGAATGCTTTGTATTAATGTTTTGCAACTGAATTCCAGTCATAAAACATTCATCATTTACCATCTACAAACATGTAGTGGCAGCCCATTTGCAAATGGGAAGGGGCCCCATGAGACCTCTCCCTTTTGTGAATGTAAAAATCAAAACGTTTGTGAAAGAGGCGGAGGCAGTAGTCTACAGAACTACTGCGTCTTCTTAAGCAAACAAAAAAAAGAAGGCAACTTTTCTTTTTAAACTTAGTCCCAGTTCCTTTAAGAGAAGCAGTCAGCATTTTTAAAAAAAAGATTGCTTTATTAAAAAGCAATCAGAGACATGGTGGTCTGCTGACCCAAGCAGGCCGCCATTCCTGTGATGGCACAGATTCCTATTAGATTGCAAATTGCAACCTACCGCATAAATATTCATGAGTTAGGTCGATTTGTGAAGCACTAGGAATTGCTAATTTTTTTTAAAAACTTTAATTAATCAGGAACTATGATTTCCAAATTGCAATTCGGCAAAAATAGCAATTTGGAAATCGCAATTCCTAATCTTGATACAAATTACCCATGTATCATAAAAGAGGTGATAATCATAAATTACAATTTGATAAATATTCATTATAGAGTGTCACAGGGATTATATTTAGATGCAAGGCTAAATTCAATGGCTAAATGTCCAAAAAAAAAAAGGCTGCATATGCAAAATATAAAGGATGTAAGGGGTAAGCCAATACATACTACCTCTGAGATTTTAGCAGTTTTTAAAATTTCTCTGAAAATTTACCCTTCCTCTCAAGAAGACTTTTATATTTTTTTCAGGGATTATGGAGGCATTCCACGATTAATAATGATTTTTCCATTCTGTAAAGAGACATTTCTAAAGAAGAGATACTGGTGCTACCCATGCTCTTAAAAAATGGAAAATCACCTGGTCTGGATGGTTTAGTCTGTAGTTTTATTCTCACATGTTAAAGTCCAGTTGGTTGAAGTGAGATCATTATTTCATATTAGTAAGTAACAACCCATGATCTGTGGATTTTAATTGAGATTGGGGTTTCAACAGTTAAATTTTCAGAATTTTCCAGACCCACTTGTGATTTGGTTCCAATCTCTCATGTTTCATTTCACTGCATTGCATGGGTTGGGGTGCTGACTGCTTGGGATATACCTTTGTTAATAATTTTTGAAGGGTCAGTGTATGATTAAGAGTACTGTAGTTGGGCATGTATTTCTTGTAGATTACTGGTTCACACATATAATGGTGTCAGTTTTGGTTGGTATCTTGGACCATTGCAACACTTGCACAGAGTGCAAACAACATTCAACTTGCCCTTTACCTCCACCAGGACAAAGTGGATTAATTTGGGGGCTGGTTTTACATGGGTTGCTTGTAAAGATTCAAGCACAATCTGCCTGCCCGTTTTGTACCCTTTGAAGTCTGTTGATTCGTTTTTTTGGGAGCGGTGGATTCATGATTATGCTATAGTCAAGGTGGATCGGGACCTATTTAGTCTTGTTGGTGGCCCTCTATCTTGCTGGGTCAGAGAAGACTATGGCTCCCCTTCTGAAAGACAGCCCACCAAATCTGTGCTTTCTTATCCTTTGCCGAGTTAGCATTGTGTTTGATGCACCTGCTAAGCAAACTGTTTGATCTGCAAGAACATACTCGCAAAGTAGGATTTTGTCTTGTAGATTACAATGGTAATGACCCCAACATGCATAGAACATTCTACCTGCCTGTAGGTTTGTGTGCAGTTTCCCTACCTGGGACCACTACATCTCCTGTGGCATTTCCTTGTAGATAAAATAAGTAATAGTTACCCTGCTCTAGATGGGGCAGTGCCACCACCACTGTGATTGAATGGCCCTGTGACAGACAGACCTTCTGGTCAAAGGTTTCCAATAATGGAGCCAACTGAGGCTACTGCATGGGAAATCCTGTGGTTCCCCTGCCTCTAAAAGGTGCATGAAAAACCACAAGTTTGGTGGAATGATGTGTCTGCCATTTTATGGCAGATGCACCATTCCGCCAAACTCTAATTGACCCCCTTAGACTCATGCCAGTTCCTCTCATTGGTCAGTTTGGAGTACAGGAGGGATTGCCAGTTAGAGAGAGTAGCAGCTTAACATCCTTGGTCAGTGCACTTGTACAGAAACTTAGAGCTCAAAATCTAAAAGTAATTACATATGTCTTACTTTCAGTAAGGATGATGTAGATGATCAAGGTTTGGGGGCTTGATGGAAGGCAATGAATTTGCTTCTGCTCCATTAAGCATTGGAATCTCGATTTTGACTCTGTTCAGGCAGAGGAAATTCATTCATCCAGTGAAACAAATGGTTCAGCCTCTCTTGTCTATTCTCCTGCTTGATTTAAGTAACATTAGTGCACATTACCAATACTTGATTTTCGCGTGACTTGCAGAGCATTTCCACCTTGGAATGTCCACTCCTCAGCTACCAGATAACATTTCCTTAGATGGAAACCCCTATTTGAGTGCAATAAACAACATTTCTGAATATAAAAGGGCTATTTGAAGTGGTGTAAAATATATACTATACTGCATTAATTTGAATTTTACAAGATATATTACAATAGGAAAAAATACTAGGCCTTTTTTTCTTACCCTACACTCGCAATGTACACGTAGCACACACTGAACACATGCAGAATTGAGAAAAGAGTATACTTTAGGATGTGTATGAGTAACACAGGAATGTGTGTGAATGTCAAATGTATACTTATTCAGTAAAAAATATATGTTTCAGATTCAATAACTTTATGAATTAATCGATTCCCAGATGTTTAAATAATTTAAAACAGAGTGGTTGGAGTGATCTTTGGGGTAAGATGGTTACAATCAAACATTTTAACAGTATCTCCATACTAAAGAACTAAAGGAAAGCAATGTCATATGTAAAAACAAGTTGGACTGCTGTTAGTCTTACAGATTTTTTTGTTTGTTGTGAAAAGACTTTGATTTCGTTTTTTTCACATTAAGTCCAAAGTACTTTTACCATTTCCCCACGCAGAAGTTTAGCAGTTTTATTTTAAGAGGGTGGAAAGTATTTTTAGAAAGTCTCAAACATTATTCATGTGATTTTAGATCTGAATTCGCCAATTTTAAATGATTACTTATTGAGAAGCTCCTGAAAGTTTTAAAACAGAATTGGCATAGTTACAGTTTAAGAGAAGGTGTCGCTCAGGAACTAAATATTTTACTTATTTTCTGTATTTAAACTTTGTCAGGGTGCCACTTCGGGAAACCAGCATGGCTGAAAAAAAGTACACAAAGGACCAGATGTATGAAGCATTTTACCGGTCGCAAAATGTTTGCGATTTGCAATTAGGAAATCGCAAACACCCATGTACAAATGTGTTTTAAACACATTTTAAGGTTCCCAGTGGGTTGCAAATAGACCTACCTCATTAATATTCATGAGATAGGTCTCACTTTGCGACCCATTGGGAATGGTCTGTACTTACAGGGATGATGGCCTAATGGAGTCAACAGTCAACTATGTCTGTGATTGCTTTTTAAATAAAAGCAACTTTTTTAAAATGCAGCCCGTTTTCCGTAAAGGAAAACAGGATGCATTTAAGAATTAAAAATGAAAAGCTACCTTTTCATTTTTTCAGAGTAGGCAGTGATCCGCGCCTGTCTTAAAAAATGTTGGCACCCACATTCACAAAGGGGAAGGTGTCCCTTGGGGACCGCTTCCTGTTTGCAAATGGGTTACCACCAACTTGAAGTTGGTGGTAACTGCAAATGTTTTGCGACCGCATTACCGGTCACAAAACATTTCTACATATCAGTGGGACTCGCTATTAGGAAGGGACGCCCTTAACACACCCTTTCCTCATAGCGACTAGCAAACCTTATTTTGCGCAATGGTAATAGGTTACTGACTAGCAAAATAGGGTTGGCACATGCAATGCTTCTTACATCTGGCCCTTAGACGCTTTGCATAGTGTACAGGTGCATATAATACAGTGCCTAATCTGTAAAACAAATAAGTGCGGTGCCCAAGTTTTCTCAGAAGCCCACCGCCAGCAGTGATGAACGCTGGGGTTGTTGATACTCAATCTATCTAGTCTTGATTCCACTTCATGCCTCTTTCTTCCACTAACCTGCGCTTCCTGCTTTTTATCTCACTTCTGTAGGCTTTTTTTAAATTCCTGCTTTCTCCCTTTGTCACTGTTTTCTTATCTTTCTTTCCCCTTTCTTTGCTCATTGTCTGCCTTTCTCTGACTTGCTCTAGGGGGGAAAGTCTAATGATGAAAAATACACCCTAGTCCTCAAAAAGGAGTGCCAGTGCCCACCAACTGCACAATTTAAGCACTAAACATGGAGAAAAAGATAAATGCTGTTTTGTTTGCCTTTAAGTACTCACAGGCCAGGAAGCATAGCAGTAGCCTCGGTGATTGGTGCTCAGGCTAATTCACCATTTGAAGCAGCTTTGCTTTTTCCGTTCTAAAATGGACCACTTCTAGCTTAGAATGTGATTTAGAGAAAAGATGGAGGCTTCCGGCTCGCAACTTTCATTTAACTCCAGGTAACACTTCACTTAGCCAAGAGCACAATTTAAAACATTGTGAAGCTGCAGCAGTTAAAAAGAAAATACCCAGTCAATCTAAGCTTCCTCTTTTCAAATTAACATTATTCTCCAGTCACAAGGTTAAGCCGTACACTTCATAATGTACCTGTCATTTGCTTTGAAGGGTATTGTTACGGGGGCAATCAAAGGCAATTCTTTCGCTGGTATGTCGATTGGTTTCTCCCTGATTTCAGTAATGTTTTTGCTAAATTACACAGGGTGAGGATTAATAATAGCATATCACCTAATTGGATATGCTGGCATGACAGCACAATGCGCCGTTTATAACACATCATTTGCTAGAATGTGGGCCTGATTGTCATGATTATAAATATATTTAGCCTTTTCTGCTCCAATTAGGTCGCTGGTCTTCAAACCAGCTTACCAACTTTCATTATGCTAAATATTGCAATCATTTATTGAAAACAGGGTAATGGGGAAAGTTCAGCACAATCATAAAGGAAGTTGTTTTATAATAATTAAGCATAATGAGGCTGCAGCCTCTTCAGTAATGTCGCGATGAAGTCATCATCAGTGTCTGTTCGCTGCCATATGCTTGCAAATGTTTTTCATTACTCATACTGTACCTTTGAACAACTTATTGGGCCTAGCCTACACCGACATAGGAAATCATGGAGCGAAACTGGTGTCGGGCAGTGGCGTAACAGAAAATGATGGGTCACCACTAAAGCCTGTGGCGAGGGGCCCCTTCTCCCATATATGATTGATATTCGCCATCTTTGGGCTGAATGGGGGGCCCCTGAAAGGTGAGGGTCCCCCTGCACAGTAGGGGCTATGGGGCCTCTGTCAGGCTCCTGCTGCTGGATGTTCAAAATGAGAGACATCAACATTTACACCAGTTGCTGACTGCAATAATGCATACAGTAGATACCTCTACATCATGTGCAGTCCATTGTTACTACATATTTAAATGCTGTTAGTGGTCAGCTAAGTTGGAAAAAAATGCTGTCTCAGCACTTTACCTATATATGTTATAACATAACAAGCTTTACGAAGTGTGATGATTGAGAAGTTTGTAAAAACGTCACATTATTAGCAGATTAACATAATTATTCCTGATGCTACTTCTGTAGGAGCAACAGAGAGTGGAGTGTTGCTTCTCAGCATCTGCACGCTATGATTCCCCCAGTCAGAAGTCCTGATTTGGGCTATGAGCAGCAAAGTGTGAACTGTCTTCTCTCAGCAACTGCATATTGATATTCCCCAAGACAGAGTCCCACTCTCAAGTGGGTGCAACTTCCACCTGGGAGGGCAGGGCACAACTGCTGAGTGGGAGCAATTCACAAGGGGTTGTTAAGGGCTAAGGAAAGCCCTGAGGAGAAGCAGTAGATTCCCCCGTTGACAGTCAATATTGTTACCGGCTGTAACACTCACTAAATGATTCCTTGCAGCCAGATGTCCTGCCTTTCTGAGGGGAATATGTAGTTTTACAGTAATATGTAGTACATCACCTTGTGCGGTGGACTGAGTATCCTACATTTTGCCTGGTGTAAAGTCAGGAAACTTCTCCCATCTAAGTGAATGCAAAGTTTCCTGAATTCTCCCTAGTGTATGGGATCACGGATTACTCTTTCAGACATAAATATCAGCTAGCTCAAAGACTGCCCTCCTCCATACCTTCATGACTGCCCTCCTCCAAACACAACATTTATCATAATTGCCAGATGCTCCAAAAAGGGCAAGATATAGGAGTGACTCTGATATGAAGCTGGACGGACTCACATCACCACATTCCTCAAATGTGAAAGCACTTGGATTCGTCAATGACAGCCATAACAATGGACCCATCCACAGACATCAACTCTGAAGTTAATCCTCTGAACAACACTGTCATCCTAATCCCATGAAGCACCCTTCTTGATACACAAGTATTTTGAATCCTGGTACTTCCAAGAGCTCATAGATAACAATCACATTATTGTGAGTTAAATGAACTGGCAGCATAAAAGCCAACTCGTGTCAGTCTTTGAAACTGTTAAAACACTTTGCTTCATACACAGACAATTCTTCACCACTGCAAAAAGAGACAGCCATCTTCACAACTAACACCAATTGCAACAGAAGCACGTTACACTTTGAAGCTATCAAGCATTGCATAAACCTCACACCTGAACCACTTATAGATCAAACAAACCACTGCCAGACGCAGCGCTGTGAATACATTCTTCAAAGAGAAAATAAACAATTGCAGACATAAGATTAAAGACAGTGCATAGAACTATCCCTTTCACCCATAGATGAAACAGAACTAAGAGATTTACTTCACCTCCCTCAATCTCAATGACCACTCAAATCACTTCAAAACCGTATCTTATTAAGGAGAAATAATTCTTTCCTCAATAGCAAAGTTCATCTATGGCAAAACACACAGGACTATGCTGAACACAGGCACAGTTTCTGACACCATCAAGATCATTCTTGCTGCTGAAGTTGGTCAATAGTGACCCTTGTGACCTTGCCAAATACCACCCAATCACATACCATCAATTTCTTAGAATGTACAGAAAAGGTAGATGCTGTCCTACTATTTTAGCAAATCTAGGATAAGGCCATTCTTCATGTTTATCCATCAGGATTAGTGTCATAATGCAGTACAGAGAGATTTATCACACAATAGTCTGATGACTCCTCTGTATCACTGACAGCAGTGAGTTGTGCCTCCTCATCCTCTTTAACCTATCTGTAGTTTCCAACTGAGTTTATCTTTGTGCCCTACTAAACATACGCTATTCATGAATAGACTTCAATGACACTGTCCTGCAACGGTTCACCTCATACCTGACTAAAATACACCAGCTTGTCCAGATGAATGCCTGTTTCCTGCAGCATATCTCAAGGTTCTATTCTCTCACCAGCCTTCGCCAGTCTCTACACAGAGACCTAATCAAACCTGTAGATAGTAAATGAATAAAAATCCACTAGTTAATGATGTGCTCCTATTCATCTGAGAACAGCAGTTGCCTGGAATAATGCTTGCTCACAATTTAAGACTGAGGGCATGATTCACAAAACAACCCATGCAAGTGCAAGCAGAGGGTTTATTTTCTACCTGAACATATGTTTTTTTTTTTCAATTCTGTGAAAAGGTAACCTTGTTGATTTGTACGGCTTACAGTTGAAGGTTTAAATAATGTTTAGCGTAGTTCTAAATTAGGGACAATAATCTATGCTCAATAGGGAAAATGTAGGTATATCTCTGTATGTGTGCATGTATGAATGTATATGGGATTATATAATGCAATGCTAGTCTAAAGGCAGCGAAGCTCTGCATGTAATCAAAGGCAAAGACACAGTCAACATGTGATTGGACAAGTAGCTAATCTCTAAGACTGAAAGTAATCTGTTACTCTATCATGATGTAGTGTGTTGTAAAGAAGTGTTTTAGCAGCTCTTTGCTAATTTGAAGTAGGGATGGAGCAATTCTGATGGATACCAGGGTGTTGTTCTAGATTTTGGGTGCAAAAACATAGTTGGTCTGTTGTTTTTTGTTTTTTTGCACTACTTCATCTCCTGTCATATGATGTCCTCGTTGAGATGGTGAGCTTGTCAAAAATAATAATAAGGCTTGTTGTTTGTGATGGCTTTGTGGATAATATTGCTTGTTTTGAACATGGTGCGGACCAGCAAGGGGACACGGCAGATTTCCACCAGGGTGGGGGTAACATGGTCATATTTGTCCAGGACTTTTTTTAGACATACTGAAACATGTAGGATGCTTTTAAGGGGTGGACTGCATGCACTTGAATTGCAGGTCTGAAGTCACTCTCTTGGAGGAATGGTTTCACTTTATATCTTAGAGATAGCTGATATGAGATACAAAGCCATCCTGGTTTTCTTGGTTATGTGTTCCTTAATGGTGACATATCTGTTCAGTGTGAAATCAAGTGACTTGGCATGGGATGAAAGTTGGGGTTTGAATCCGTCCAGGTTCATGTAGTTGAGGCACATTTGAACCAGTTGTTTCTTGTTGTTCTTGGCAAGCAGCAATATTTCAGTTTTTGTGGAGTTAACTTGTTCAAAATGTCTATAGGCAGTCTATTCTCAAGTGCAGCCTTAAAGCTTAACCATAGTCTGTGACCCAGGGGACTATATTATAGGTGTTTGCTACTCTGCCCATTTTCTGTCAACATCTGCCAAATGTTCCATTATTCTTTATCAATGCCACCACATGCAGTCTCATCTACATCTCCATGGGACTAGATGCATCCTCACTATACTCTTACAACAGCTTTTGAATTTTAGCTTCACCAACTCCCATGTCCTCTCAATCCATGCTTGCTCGCCTCTTTGTTCCTGTGTCTGCACACTGTCATTCTCAGATGGCACATCTGATCCAAGGGCTAATAGCCACTTTTTGATGCTCTTAGTAAGAGGCTCTTCAAACACCTTGGGACACTCACTATAGTTTCAGCCAGTTCAGCAGAGAGATGATTGGTAGGACCTATTCCTTTTATTGCCTCAATCACAAATGTATTATAGATTAGTGTTGTTGTTTTAGAATGTAGCCGACTGGCTGAGTACGTAACAGCATAGATAAGTCTACACAGGAGAAAACTAGCTGAACACGGAATAATGACACCCCGCCTCACCTCTTCCGAATTAACACATATGCCCTTGAATTATATGACTTACCCTGGAGTGTATACTGCTGTGTTGTGCCTTAATTGTGTGTGTGCTATATAAATATCAACACATACATACATTTATAGATATATGCAACCAACACACACTTATTAGTCCATTAAAGTAGATGAGAATCTGCAAGGTTTGCATACCAATTTAATTAACATGTATTGTCAGGATATCTTTATTTGCTGTCTGAGAATTGAACTTAGATAATTGTATATTGATTTAGCATTATTACATCTAGTTATGATGCCTTATCAAGCAAACCTCAATGGAGATATCTCTTGGCAAGAAATTAATTAAAGTTCATGAGCAAGGTGCCCAAGTTTGGCTTTTACAGTTAGCATCAGCAGTCCAAGCTATGAGGGTTGTGAGCCCACACATAGAAAAGCATGCAATAGCATTAACGCAAACCGAACCAGTTGCGATTCAGACAGTTCTGCAACAGGACAGTGCAAGTGAGTTCCACTAGATTCTGAATATACTCTGGCTTTGCCAGTGACTAGCGAAATAGTATCAAGGGCAAACTAGGGTCATAGTCGGTTCCCACCCCAGGGAATAGGGAATCATGTGGGGTGCACACCTTTCACACCGATGATCCAAAGCACCATTCATGTGACATGGGGAGTAAACAATATCTGGACAAATCCCTTTGTTTTACTCTTTGTTATTACAGTAGAGATTGAGGCAGGTTTTGCCTTTTTCCCAATTTTATTATAAATATATGGTAGCGATGGTGGCAAGCACTACGAGTACTATGGGGCTATGCGATGCTGTACCTGAATATGCTGTAAAACATCGTGTCTCAACAGGATCACAGATTTGAGTGGGCACAGGTCAAATTGCACCACTGGTTTCACTGGAAATTGAATTAAGTTGACAAAGGTGTGTCCTCAAGTATCAATGGTTAAGGAGGCGACTCAAGTGCCAAGAGATCTCCATGGGTGTGGAGTAGGTTCTTACGTGCCAGTGTAAAAAGTGATACCCACAAAATGCTTTGCTCCGTATAGATGGAGAGCATCATGAAGCAAAAGAACAAAGGTACGTAGAAGTTAACAGGGGTAGATATAGGGGTTTTGGGCCATGAAAATTCACTAAGGTCTTTAGGAAAACTAATCTTCTTGTTACTCTAGGCTTCTTTTGTATTAAGTGAATTGCCAATAGAAGGAGTATGATGTATTTTTCTATATTTCAAAATGATTCCGCACTGCTGAAATTGGAATATCTGAAAGTGAGAACCACAAGAATCAAATATGATTCTTGTTGGCTTACGAGACCACCAGTAAGGAATGTGAAAGTAATTGGATATGTGTTGTTTGCAGTTCCCCTTCTGGCCACCTTTCAATAGCAGCATAAACACTTCTCTTTGGTTTGCCTACAAAAGGACACAATTCAGTTTTAGTTTGATACACAACCTTAAATACTCCAGACGATTCCGAATCAATGATGGTATTGATCCCATATCATGCTCTGGGAAATACCCTGTAGCTATGTTTTTAAGCTTTACTTTTAACAAACTTAAAGTGCACTCTTACTCAATGGCAGCAAGGAGCTGTACAACAGATAAACAATAGGATCACACTAAATTAATCTAATAAAAAAATACAAATCTAAACGTTCATGAAGAATTCAGTTTCAAGACCATATAACCAAATAAAGAGACAAAAGAACTGCCAGCAAATAAATCCTCAGAGGTGCAGAAGAATACACAAAACAATGATGTTAGGCAGAATACACTAAAATGACTAAATTATTCACAGTATTCTGGAAAAAAGAAGTTGAAAAGTGCTTCGTATGGCCTCTGTGAAAGTAGTTCAGTTAGACTATGCCATTACAAAGATAGGGAACACCATAGACGAATCGCAACTTCTGAAAGGGCTGTTTTGAAATGTTTGCTTTTCTTAAAAACAGACTGTCAAGATGTGGAGACCGGTGTGCTCTTAAAGACGAATGCAAATATAGGAGCGGAAGCTTGGAGGTATATGAGCAGCCTATATAAAGAAAATCTACAGCCAGGAAAGGAGCGTATAGTGGCCTGGTTAAGGGAGGTAGATCTTCCAAGATCTTCCCAATCTGATGGCTGAGCCACAGTCACAGGGAATCCTAAATACTAAGGGCACCCTCTCAAATTTTCTCCCTATTTCCCAGCAGGAATCACTGGCTGAAATCATGAAGTACAAGTCTGGTTCACCTGAGGATCCATGTCCCCCGAAGTTGTTCAGGACATTGGCTCATTTGATTAACTCTGTTTTAAATCACATTTGGAATACCTCGCTTTCCACCGGCATTTTCCCTGATATTTGGAAACTTGCTTTGTTACTGCCCCTATTGAAAAAGCCCATTGCTCTTCAACACCTATCTGGTGCCACTCCTCTCTCATTGCTTCTTGGGAAGTGAAGGCAGTCTCCTATGCGGATGACACCCAGCTGGTGTTCTCTTTTAAGGATCACTCTGCTGATTCTTTTACTAGATTTAGGGGGTGTTTGAAGGACATTTCACGCTGGATAAATAATAACAGCTTAAAACTTAACGCAGACAAGACGGAGGTCTTGTTCTTCGGCCAGACATCTCCTCCCCCCGCCGGACTTTGGTGGCCAGTAGAAATGGGATCGCCACCTTTACCGGCAAACACGGCAAAAAACCTGGGCGTCAAATGGGAGACAGACCTCTCTTTCTCGGCCCAAGTCCGTCATATATCAGCTTCATGCTTTGGGAAGTTGAGAAGTTTGAGGAAATTCTTGCATCTATTGCCGGAGGATTGTCACAGGATCATAGTCCACGCTACTGTGACAACTCGGCTGGACTACGCAAACTGTCTTTACCTTGGGTTGCCTGCCTATCTGATTAATAGATTACAGATGGTACAGAATGCGGCAGCGAGATTAATTCGTCGAGTCCCGTTCCGTCACCACATCTCTCCGCACATCAGACAACTTCACTGGCTACCTGTAGCTAAAAGGATAGAGTTATAGTCCCTGACTCTGGCCTTTCGGGCTTTGCAAGATGGTGGCCCGGGCTATCTTAAGCGTAGGCTCTGCCTATACCAACAAGAACGCACGCTGAGATCTAAGTCCCAGCACCTGCTCTGTGTACCTCGTTTTGCTAAGTCCCCTATGGGAGCCATGTCCTTCACTGTAGTGACGGCCAGACTGTGGAACTCCCTGCCTACCCATATATGTCTGATCAAGTCCGAATGTGAGTTCAGAAAGACCTTGAAGACTTGGCTCTTCAGCCAATGCTAGTACGTCGGTTGGACCTCCCTCACCTGCTGTTGTCCGCGAAGCGCCGGGACACCTCTGCTTGAGGTAGCTGTTGCGCTCTACAAATGCTATTATTATTATTATTATTATTATTATTATTATTATTATTATTATTAATAAAAACAACAAGGTCGCAAGTGGACCATTAGGGTCGGAGATCACTGAGGAGGAGATAATAGCTCAGTGCAGGAAAATGAGCGTCGGGAAAGCCGCAGGGCCAGATGGTCTTCCAGTAGAGTTATATAAAGTAATCATAGAGACGCAAACCCCCTTTCTAAAGGGAGTGTTTAATGCTATATATATAAAGGGAGAAGAAGCGCTGGCATCTTGGTCAGAGGCAACTGTGGTCCTCGTTTTGAAACCGGATGAAAACCCTGCAAAAATAGAATTCTATAGACCAATATCCCTTTTGAATGTGGATAAAAAGATCTTTTCTGGGATATTGGCCTCAAGTGTGGCCCGGGTTATCAAGGGCATTATCCATACTGATCAGAGGGGTTTTATCCCGGGGCGGCAGTTAAATGAGCTTATGCATTTGATGATGGGGGCCATCGACATGGCGGAAGCTCAGAAATCTCCTCTAACGGTAGTGGCGGTAGATACGGCTAAAGCCTTTGACAGGGTTCATTGGGAATACATTTGGGAAGCCCTTAAGAGCTTTTGATTTCCCCAAAACACAATACATTCAATACAAAATTTGTATAGGCTCCCCACAGCGAGGGTGTTGGTAAATAGAGAGCTCTCAGACTGGTTCCACATAACTAGAGGCACAAGACAGGGTTTCCCCTATCTCCCTTTCTTTTTAATCTCTAAATCGAGCCTTTGGCGCACCAGATTGGAGCTGATGCCACCATAACCCCTTTCAAGTTAGCTGAATGGACGATAAACTAGCCTTATATGCAGACGATATGGTAATATATACAACAAATCCGCAGTCTACAATACCTAGTCTGATGGCGAAGGCTCAGGGATTTGGTAGGATATTGGGATACAAGGTTAATGTGGATAAAACTGAAGTTATGGATTGGAACCAGGAAAAGATCAGTCAGGGGGCAAAATCCCAAATGAGATACATGGGAATTTTAATAACTCAGAGATTGGAAGACATTCCGCGGGTCAATAGGAAAAAAGTGAGCCAAGAGGTTGAGAGACACTTAGTAAGATGATCTAACCTGCCATTAAACATCTATGGTAGAGTCAACCTCATTAAGATGATTATTCTCCCAAAAATTTATTTTCTCTTCAACTCTATACCCCTAACTTCCTGAGAGAAGACATAGCTAAATTGCAGGGTAACATTGGGAGTTTTATTTGGGCCGCAAAGAGACCTAGGATCGCCTGGAAAAAATTCAGGAGAAAGATTGGGGTGGGGGGTTTGGCTCTCCCTGGTCTCCTGATGTATTGCTATGATTTCCATTTTAAGACTTTCGTATGTTCCCCAATAAACCTATGGGCCGATTATACGGGGCAATGCTTAGAGGACTGGGACAGAGTCACTTTTTGTTTAAATCCTCTGCCGTGCCGAAGAATACACAAAAAAATGATGTTTGGCAGAATGCACTAAAATGTCTAAATTATTCACAGTATTGTGGAAAAAAGAAGCTTTACTTTTAACAAACTTAAAGTGCACTCTTACTCAATGGCAGCAAGGAGCTGTACAACAGATAAACAATAGGATCACACTAAATTAATAAAATAAAAAAACAAAAAATCTAAACGTTCATGAAAAATTCAGTTTCAAGACCATATAACCAAATAAAGAGACAAAGAACTGCCAGCAAATAAATCCTCAGCCACGCAGAAGAATACACAAAACAATGATGTTAGGCAGAATACCCTAAAATGCCTAAATTATTCACAGTATTCTGGAAAAAAGAAGTTGAAAAGTGCTTCGTATGGCTTCTGTGAAAGTAGTTCAGTTAAAGTATGCCATTACAAAGATAGGGAACACCATAGACGAATCGCAACTTCTGAAAGGGCTGTTTTGAAATGTTTGCTTTTCTTAAAAACAGACTGCCAAGATGCCAACAGTCCGTAATTGACGATACCGGGACCCATTGGATATCTGTAGCTTCGCCACCTAGTGCAGAGCCTGAGAAAGGCAGTTGACTTTGAAGGTATGCAGGATAAACTTAAGTTGAGCTCGATAGAGAAGTGTTGACCATATTGGGGTCAACTGGGAGAAGCCAAAGGTTGCAGGTGAAACATGGATTTACCTTTGATACTAAATGGACTTGCCTTGCTGCTGTTGAACTAGGCGATCAAGAAAACAGTAATTGTAACAAAAAAAGAAACAGACTTCCTGGACAGAAGTTTATTTTCTGTAGTTTATACTCTTTGCCCTATCGCTATACCCTCAACAGCAAGTAGAGGGCAGATTAGGGCCTAGGGACGCGACAAAGGTTCACAAGTGACATAATCCGGAGTCAAAGAAGTTGCAGTATTACTCTTGCTTCCCTCGGGATTCTGGTAATCGACATCCATGGTGAACTTGTGTAAATGAACCAAAATTTGGGCATTTTATTCATGTGACTAGGTCTTAACCATCGAGCAGGCATCCGTGTGTAATAAAGCTTTATGTGAGTTCTACTTTTTAAAGACAGAATTGCCAGCACCATGAATGGTTAAAATCATAGCTGTGACAGAGGGCCTGATTTAGATTTCAGCAGAAATGGTACTCCATCCCAAGCAGAGCCGGACTGGGAACACAAACCAGCCCTGACAATTCAGCCGGCCCGGGGTGGGGGTGCATTGGCTAGTGTAAAGCACTGCTGCTGCTTTTGTTACGGGGGGGCAATATTGCAGCACTGCTGCAAAACTGGCCCCCAGTAATAGAACTGGCCCCTACCACTGAAAAAAACGGCCCGCACCCTTCCGGCCCACCAGGAAAATGCCTGGTGCCCGCTCAGGCCAGTCCAGCGTTGATCCCAAGAGCGACGGAGTACCCTTTCTGCCATACTGAAGGTTCACCCACCTCATGTAGAGAAAGGCAGACCTTCAGTATGTGAGCAAATGAGACTACACAGTCTCCGCCATTCACTTACACCTACGACAGCCTAAAGGAATAAGGGTTGTCGGAGGATCTTTCCATTTTTCCACCCACTCTATTTAGAATGAGGGAAGAAATGGCATGTTATTACTTTAAACAGTATGTGGATCAGTTCATGGAAGTAGAGTCAGGCCTGAATAGACCCGGAGAGTCATTTCGAAAAAATTACATGCAACCAAAATAAGAAAGGCAAAATTCAGTACAGGAATTGACCCCCATCTTGAAAGTAAACATCCCAATCGTCCATCAGTTAATACACCCACCTCTTTAGCTTAGACTAGCACATGGACATGCTTCCTGGATCATTTTATTGCGTTTCTGATTATTTTTAACATAATTCACATATCCTTTCACAAACCTTTTGTTGTAAATGAAGCTGGACACCGGTTAGTGAAGGTAAGAAATACCAGTTTATTTCTGTTGGAGAGTCGATAGAAGCAGATTCCTCACAGCTGGTCAGGAAACAACTGACCAGCAGGAGAACGTTCTGCTTCAAAACATAACATAAAACACTACAATACCAAATGTTCCAAAACACTGGAACGCATACCAAGTATAACACCTTTTTTATGTCACAGTTCAAATTTTTAGCAAAGCCTTTTTCCAAAACCCAAATGTCTACTTTTTGTTTGATATTGGTGATCCATATAATGTTAATTTATTTCTAATAGGTATTATGACCTCAATCACTGAATCAAGTTCATTAGTTTGTGGTTGTTGTTGATAACGTCTAACACAGTCTTAGGCCGTTATTTATGAGGGCTTGCGCTGCCATTGCATCACTTTTTTGTGATGCTGCGGTGGCGTAAACAATGCGCCACAGTGCACCCTGTTTACAAAGTGATGCATCTAGGCAGATGCCTCCGTTTGTAAAGCCCTGCACTGCATTATACCTGCATCAGGTATAATGTATGCAGGGTGGGCGTTCCCACGTAAAAAAGCGTTGTAGAGTTGGCGCAGTGAATTCTATGAGATTTCGCTGCGCCACTCCTATGACTTGACTCCATCACAATCCTTACGCCTGCATCATGCAGGCGTAAGGAGTGACACAGGGCCTTTTACATGGGACTCGTCCCATGTGTAATGACACATTGCTGGAGTTGCATAAGGTTACCGACACTCCAGCAGTGCGTCCTTACTGTGCCACCAGATACGTCAGGATTCCTGACGTATCTGTGCAATCCTTGTGACATGGAGCACCATAGTATAAATACGACATATCCATGGTGTCGCAAGGATGCCGCAATGAAAACTATTGCATTGCTGGTGTTCCCCAGCGATTCAACACTTTTCATAAATGAGGCCCTTAATGTAGTCCTCAGTGTAGCTCAATGCTGTGCGTGTTGTCCTCTAAATTAGGGCAACAACTGGAAGAGGTATTCATCAGGACTCTGATCCTCCCAGTTGCATTTTACCATTACGTACATTAAAATGGGGAAAGGGATTTTAATTGCTCTTCCTAATTTCCCTCAATTTACATGGTACACACATCCTCCTTACATACCTATTATTGGCTTCTTGTGATTGTTAGATCTGGTAAAGATACACACACACAGAAACACATATGAGTGGAGGAATTAATACTGTATATATGAAATGCAAGTTACCCAACACCATTGGTGAATTAGGTGGTTGCTTACCAGACTGCACTGTCCTAAACAGGACTCATGGAGTTTCTAGGAAGGAGGGAATTGAACTAGATTAGCACCTTGCAGAGAATGAGTGCATCTACATTCTCGTTTGGCCAGATTCATAAGCTATCTTTTATACCATGTGATGTACGTGGTTTTCTGCTGTGCTGTGGGCTTGCAGACCAACAGCGAGCTGTTTACATTTCACCCTGCATTATTTCAAACCTCTGTTTAGTGAAGTTTGCCAGGACCCATAGAAGCCCACTTCAATCAGTTTTTATTGCAGATGTGTGGGCAGTCATCGGTCTGATTACAGTGCTTTGCTTTACAACATTATATCTTCCCCGGTACCTGGTGTATGAGGTATTTGTGGGGCATTCGTTTGTAATGCCAGCCACTTCTCGGACTGTTTATGTGTAGAGCATGATTTATAGGCATGCTGGGCTCTCAGGGAACTCTATGGAGCACATCGAACTCCTTGGACCTGACCAGTCAAATGAGGATTGTGACCAAGTGTCTGGTGTCCAGCATTCAACACATACCTCATTAGATTTACCAAAGTACAGTTTATATGTTTTAAAAGTATGTTTTATGTTGGTTATCTCAATTAATGATTACAATGAGAGAGAATTGTTGGAGTCAGCAGGAACATTGGTGGTTTTCCTTATTATATTTGTATTTCACAAGGTTTATGGGGCAATTTATAAACGTTGACACAATTTTTCTGTCTACTTTTATATGTTCAGCTGTTTTCCTCTATATCTTATATTGTTTTCCTCTGAATATGTATCCTTTTGGAGATTTTGACAGTACCCTGTGTACAAGCTTCAGTTCTCTGGTGTATGATTTACTCGAATGGTTTTCTGTATATCTGACATTTTTTGAGGCCCGTCTCCACTACGCACAGATGAAGAATCATATTAATTTCTCTAGGTAAAAACAGTCTTGCAATGTTTCCACATCTTTTGTTTCATTTGACTGCGTCTAGTATAGGCCATCTAAGGTCATTTTCAGGGTGGTGTATCTAAACCAACTGGCCATCATAAAGTGAGGCTGTCAGTACCCTACATCATATCTTAGATATAAGTTGCTGTATTCTTTTTTCATGGGCTGATTAGCTTCCCTCTGTGGGCTAGGTTGAGGGACAAGTGAAACATATATCACATTTCTGGTGATTCCCCCATTAAACATGCTATGCTGCATCCTAATTCCTTGGTATGTAAATTCTGTATCCATCATGATTTGGTCGCATGCCACACATGACCAACATTTTATGATGACCTGTAATTGGAGGTAATTGTAATGCCTCCCTAATGACCACTTTGTTTCTGAGGGCCTTCAAATTTCGATCTTGTAAGGTCTTCCTTCAGATTTTAGCTTCTTCGTTGTGCAAAGGTTTGTTTCTCTTCCAGGCTTGGTAGGGCTTCCAAAGTCTGTCTTTTCTTATTAACAATCTTCTTCACATTCTTGGTGATCTTATTAGAGGTTGTTAAGCACAAAAAGACAGTTTTTTCCTCCTTCACTCTAGGTGTCACTAATGTATCTCTAGGAATAGGTTGCTACTATCTATTTCTCTTTGAAGTACTGATGTGAACAGGACTCCTTCAGATTCCTTTATTCTTAGGTCTAGAAAGGACGGAATAACATCTGTATGTCTTTCGAGCTTACGTTGAGCCACTGGTGAAAAACTTACAATTTATTTCCGTTGCCATACCAGTTCAGAAAGATGTTGCCAAAGTATCTAGTCCAATAATGGATCTGATCCCAATAAGGCTCGGTATTATAAATCGATTTTCCTTCATATTACACCATAAAGAGAATGGCCATTTCTGGATCAAAGGTACAGTCTGTAGCAATGCCTTTAACTTGGACAAATAAGCCATTGTCATATTTGAAGACATTCCATGATAAACAGCTTCTAGCCAGTTTTACTATAAATGTTGTTGGCACTGCATGTGGTCCCTCTCATTTGCCCAGGTAAAACTCAATAACTCTTTAACGCTGTACCTTAAGGTATACTATATACAGTGCAATGACATGCATCATGTCAC
Organism: Calotriton arnoldi; assembly: GCA_963921515.1. NCBI lineage: Eukaryota > Metazoa > Chordata > Amphibia > Caudata > Salamandridae > Calotriton > Calotriton arnoldi. The sequence goes on from CAWUFW010001896.1 coordinate 1,355,829, forward strand.
TGAAATTGCAGTGGCAATAATGGAAAAGTTACAGACTCCCATGTTGGGTAGTAATGGCATTTCCAAGGGGAAACTTCCCGATGGCAGGCAGACTTTGAGGCCGGGGGGAGGAGGGATGTATCAGGTAGCTACCCAATGACATCCCAAACCACAATTATTATTTTTTTCAATCAGTAACTGTTTCATTCTGCAGGTTTATATGCACAAATTGTATGTTATCTCATAAAAATCTTTGTCCTCTGACCCTGAATGAAAAATTGAACTTGAATTCAATTTTTTATTTTTTCCTCCTTAATTTCTTTTGAATGACCCTCTCCTTCTCATACATGTTGTGCATGCCTCCTGGATATATGCACTACTCTTAGTGGTATGCCTGGGGCAGCTTTAATCTCTCTGGCTTTGAAACTATATCCCTGTAACCTAACCATTATCTGTTCATTGTATCAACAATTTCTTTCGCAGATAACCACCAGTACTGGTCAAGTCTGGCTCAATGTACCACAAAGGAATTGAATGGTTTCCTTGAGAGCACAAGACTAATCCAAATAACCAAGTGCTTTAGTTTCTGGTTGAAGGCCTTGTCAGGGGTAGTAAGCATTAGATAAATTCAATTTCAATTTTCAGCTATTCCTATAAAGGTCATGAGTTGCTTGTAAAAATGTTTCCCGATTGGGAATGCAAATATAGGGAGGGTGGTCTGCTCTCTCTTGCAGGCAATCATCCCTGTATTTACAGCCATATGCAAAGGGTCACAAATGGCAACCTGCTTAAGTAATATTCATTAGTCAGGTGGTTTTCCAACCTGGATTCTAACCACATTTACGTGGCATGCTTCATCATTGAGTCTGCTCTAAGCCTAGAGAACAGTTCTCTTTGGCGAGCTGCTATGTCCTTGTTTTTAGAGTGATATTGGGTTGTGGGAAATTCCACACTGGAGAGGTCTGTTAAAATTGTGCATTGGAAAGTAGAAATTTGGGAGTATACGTGGATGAGAAATTATCCATGGAAATATATACCAATAAAACAGCAGCCACATGTTTAGTCTGCTAAGGAACCTTATAAAATTGTTCCATTACTGCCTCAGCCAGCTAGTAAGTTAGTGGTTCAATGCACAATTTTGAGTAGAATAGACTATTGTAATGCACTTCTACTGGGAGCACCAGACTACCTAGTTAAGAAACTATGAGGCATATTAACAGGAAAATGTCGGAGCTGGGCCAAATTTGGCAGTGCCGCACTTTTAAAAAAAACAGGGATGCACCATATTTACAAGAATATGGTGCACCCCTGTGTTTCCCCTAGCACTGGCTCAAAAAAAGCTGCCTAGCTCCAGCGCTGCACCCTGCCACCATGTGGCAAGGGTGCCTGCACTGCAGGGACGATTGTTTATGTGCAGGAAGGGACACCTTCATGCACATAAACAATCAATAATGGCGATTTGCACCTTCTATGAATGCTGCAGAATGCAGCACAAATGAAAAGAGCAAAAAAGGAGAAGAAATTATTCTAACGCCTCAGAGAGCCACACTGGCTTCCAGTAAAAGAGAGGATTGTTTTTAAATCAATGTGTGTGGTCTACAAGGCCTTAAAAGGAATAGGACCAGTGCTGCTACAAAGGAAATTAAGTCACTACATGCCACAGAGGAACCTCCAGCCCGCATCGACTAACCTGGTCTATGTACTGAAATTTAGGAAAGTGAGGGTGGGTGGAAGGTCTTTTGAGATCAAGGCTGCCCAGCTGTGGAACAAGCTTACAGCCCCTCTTAGAGCCAGTGAAAGCCTCAACAGCTTTAGGAAGAACCTAAAAATCTGCCTCTTTCCAATCAAGGATTAGGCCCATAGCTGATATTAAACAGGAATAAGGGTGCAGAAGTAAGACTGTATGTATTTAAGGACCTGGTAAAGTTGTTATAGCGCCAAGATAACGGCAAGGTAAAGGCAGTGCTCTTTAAATGCCTGTTACTTACTTTACTCACTATATACTATTTTATTCACTGCTATCATCCTATCACAAGCTTAAAAACACAAGAATCTAGAAACCTATGCTATCTATATTCAAAGATCAACATTTTTCTGCCCTCTAATTTAAAGCCATATCTGGTCTCACGTATTCATCAGGACTAGGTGGACCTTACCATCATCACAGCTGCAGTCCAAAAATATTATTGTCACTGTCTAAAGTAACATACCACCTGGATTGATTACTTCGGTCAATTTTTACTTGCAGTAAAAAACGAAATAACAAAATTGCATAATGAACAATTGCCTCTTAAACAACAGTAAATTGTCACTGCAAACACTATAATTCTAAATAATTAATGTGCTCGTAACAGTGATTCCCTTATCATAATGTTTACCTCACACACAAATGCACACACCTCCAAATGCACCAAACATCATTCTAGCTGTTATAGTAAGTCCTCATATTACTTAGTACAAGTAGTAAAGGTTTTACAGACATCAATGTTGTTACAGTAAGAATTTGTATATTTGCCTATTGTCTCTAAATCTAAAGAAATGTTCTTGGATTGGTACCATAGAAATAACCATAAAAGGTCTGTCTATTTGTAGGTAAAATGTGTCTTCGAATTTAAAGCCATTTTTTGTTAGGACCAGTTCTGCCCTTTCCATTAGCAAAGGTACTGCAGATGGTGTGTCCACATGCTTGAATTCAGAATCTTTTAGATGGCATAAATTGTTTCTTGTGTATTATCTGATAGGCTGTTCAATACTACTTTCTCCTAGGTGAACCCCACTTTAATTTCTAGATCTATAACTATCTCCTTTCTCCTTCTTATGTTTTTATTTCATAGGTAGTTATTTGACCACACAGAGACTCTTCAAACATGACCTAGACTACTGGTAAATTTGATGAGTCCAGGCATCTATTAAAAAAAATCCTTTATATAGATAGTCATATCCTTTATCCACCTCTCATCTTCCATCAAACATTTATTAAACAACCATCTTTTGATTTGTTTAGCATTGGGTGGTATCATGATTTTTAATTTGATATCAGCATGGTCAGAAAACCTGTTGGGAAAGAATAGTTTTTCTTTACTGTGGGTGGATTCTGAAAGGAAACCTATTTTTAAGAGATGTACATGTAACCCCTTTCTTATCTGGGTATCTCTTTTCTTCTCCAGGCATCATAAAGATTTAAATCTCTTAAGAATCTAGTTAATACATTCGCTGGGCAATTTTTATTTTGTCTATGATTCATAATAGAGGAATCTAAGTGAAGGCTCTAAATAAACCTGAAATCTCCCACATTTATAATTTGACCTTTCAATGGGACCAGTGCAAAGCACATATTTTCATATAGCATGGGATCATCCTCTACAGCAGCATCGATGCTTACAACTCTAAGGCGTCTAGGGTCAACAGAGCCACCATCGACCTGACAATCTGCTTCATAATTGCGAATTTTCCGTTCCTCTCTTAAAAAGAATATATCAGCTACACTGTGCACTACAGTTGTAAAGAGGAAAAACCTAAAGTGGGTCCAGTTTTTTTAACATACTCATTTTTTTATGTGTTTTATTGTGAAATGTGTTTCTTGATATCAAATCACATCCTGATTGTGTGTTAAAGCCCAAGGTTCTATTGCTTTTTTTTTGCTGGGGCTGTTCACCCCATTTGAAGTAAACTAAAAAAACATTTAATTTTACTGCTACCATACATTCTTTAATGAAGATTTGTCTCTTTAAGTTAATCCTATATAATTTTAAACATAATGACCATGTAGATCTCCTGTAACATGCTGTATCGTTAATATAGATATAATAAATGGAGTCCAAGTAGAAGGCTTTTGCATTTAAGTAAGGTACGGATGTGCTGTTTGAAGTATGAATTGTAAAGTACTTTGGTGGAAGAAATGGGAAAACCAAATGAATATAGTAATCTCTCTTCAGGTTTGGCTCTCCTAAGTGCACCAACTCTAAATTATCAATTCATCATTTAAAATAAAGTGTGTATGTGTGTCTGAAGCTTTGGTTTATAACATGCTTGGGGATAAAAATTAAACCACATTGGTGAGATAATCTGCCTCTACCTAAACTCTCTTATTTTGAAAGTTGCTTCCTTCCCTTTCTCCTCCTCCTCCCTTGTGGACCTACCTTCGTGACATTCCTCCCAAGGCTTGGAACATTTCCTACCTGGATGTTTCCTAGGCATGAACTATTTGACAAGGGTGCATTTCAACATGCACCTTTCTCTCATACCTAAATTTTCATTTTGTTTGGAAGAGTGTATCATACAACTAAGCATCCCAATCATATTATTCTCTGCTGTTATTATTTTAAATCTTATAAAAACCCTTTTGTCTTTGTCACTTCTGAAAAAAGGCAAAGTGTGTGATTATGTAAGGTTTTAACTTGACTTGCTGATATAATTGCGCTAGAGCACCTGGAGTAGCAAATTCTGGGTTGAGGAGTTTTTCATTCGGCAGCCTCTAATGTCATATCAGAGAACACTTGAAAAGAAAATTCAATATTGTTTTTTATGAAGTTTGATGGCCTGATGCAGAATTTGCTCATTGATTCGAAAGACTGTGTGATCATCTACCTTGGATGCGGCAGCCATCAGCTCTCTGGAGGGCTTTGTCATACATGATGCCCATGGGCAGTCAACCAGATTCCTCTAATTTCTCAGGATCCCTAGTGCAACCTAGCACCATCTACAGCTTGAGCTCCTCTGTAGAAGAGTGTGTGCTGACACGGTCGTTCTAAGCTACACCTAGGGGTTACACATCTCCTTCACGTGCCTGGGAATTAATCTTGAACGATTTTTTGTGATTTGCTTTGCTCTTGGACTCCATATCAAGCATGCAGTTCTCAAAGGCAAGTCTGATCTTAATTTTTCCCAACAAAAAATTGCAATTCAATCTTGGAGTTTAAGGAGTATTAGAAAATTGGAATGTTGGGAGCTCCATTGAAAACAATGGAGTAGCTCCGGGCTTATAATGGCTGGTATAAGCCCGGAGCTCCAACATTCCAATGTTTCTTTGTTCACAGCTGTGGCTGTGAACAAAGGCTTCAGGGAGCGTGAGGGGATTTCAATCCCTTCGCACTCCCTGAAGCCTTTGTTTTATTTGTTAGAACATTCTGCCCTCTAGTGGCAGAATGTTCTAATAGCCTTATAGCCCTTCGTAGCTGGGCTATACCGGCTATTAAAGTCCCGCTCCCTTGTTAAAGTCCCTCGCCTTCGGCTCAGGCCTTTAACGCTGGAGCGGGCCTTTAATAGCCGGTATAGCCCCCTACGGCGGGCTATAATGTAAATTTGTAAGAACAAAGCCCAGGCCTCTCTAAGGACTTTTGTTTCTATGCCAATCAATGGAGTCATTAAGAGATTGACCTCTAGATTTGGGGCTGGTTCTATAGGAGTCCCCTGCCCCTGCTCTGTGTTATACTTGGTTAGTTATTGCTCTTTTGAATGTTGCTTGATTCAGGATTCAAGTGAGTGGACATACCGTACCCCAGTGAATTTCATAGCGGCATGTGCAAATCTGGCCCTAACAAATCATTTCTTTAACTTTGAAGATACATTTTATCTGCAAAGATGAGAAACATTTATGAACAGTTCTATGGAACCAAGCCTACTAATTCTTAATGGCGACTCTTTTAAACTAGAGGTTATATTAAAAAATCCTTACTTTAACAATATTGGGATTTGGAAACATTACACATATGACATTTTCATTATTTAGAACAGGACCAAGACAGTCAGAACATTTCACTAATTGGAAAAATAATCAGAATGGTAATTTAAAGTTTGCCAATAACTAATGACAGATAAAGTCTGGCCTATCTGGACCTACAGATAAAGACTGAGAACAGTACAATGACAATCAAAGTATTTTCAAAGTCAATCAATAAAAATGAATTACTAAGATGTGACAGTCACCACCCAAAGTCTTTATGATGGCCCTTATAATGGCAGTTTCTAATAATCGGGAAAAAGTGTTTCAATACTAATAATACTTTGATCAAGCAAATGACATAGATATGGAACTACAACTAAAGGGATAACCCAGAACAGTTTGGCAAAAAGGACTGGAAGGTGAGAATCTGGCATCTGGCTAGGTTAGTGATGCCATGCACTCTTACCTCTCTCTCCTTTCCTCATTTATTTACAGCATTAGCAGTTCCCATACTCCGCTCTCGACATTCTGGATGAAAGACCCCAAAATGCCAACTGAGAAAACATGATGGTAGTCTATTTTCTTCAACAGACAAACACCATCTTCCCTTTGATCTGTGCAGCTTGGTCGGACTTCTCCGTCTATGGTCAGTATTGCCAGGTCAGTGTGCCCAAATTAAACTAGTTGCAGGTGACACTGGTTGCAGTGTTGATTGCTTCCAAGCTGTCTACACAGCAAAAGACTCATGGTCCATCAAAGTCAGATGAATTGCAAACTGCCAGTGTGTTGGAGCACTCTTGAAAAGTAGTGCTGGAGCTTTTGGAAGCCATGGCAAATTGCTCTAGTGTCACAAAGACGGGGCTGACTGTGCACCCAACTGCATCTCGAGTGTCCTAGCTCCGGGTGGGATCTGATGCTGAAGAGGGAGCCAATACTGAAGGCATGTTACCTGAGGTAGAAGACAGTTTTCCTTTTGCCTCATCTCCTGTCAACACATTTGTGTGGTGCCTGATACCTCTTCAAACATCAACCCTCTCGAAGAGATCTGACTCAGCAGACTAGCCTCTGCTGTCTGGCACAGAGAGTCTGGTGTCAGAAGCACTACGTGGTGCTGGAGCGGAGCGGGTGATAGAAGCGACCCTGCTGTAGATGGATTTTTAGCTGAAGTGACCAGCTCAGAGGAGAGTCAGAAACGCAACGTGAATGAGCAAACTCATGGGGTGCTTCTGACACATCTCAATTCAACAGCAGACCCAACTTTTTCCATCATATTCAAAGAAATTGCCAAAGCCTGACCTGTACATTGCTTTTAAGAAGCTAAGAAAAAGTCTAGAGGTGAAAATCTTTAGATTCCTAATACACATTCCTTGCTGAATCACAGTTAGCAGAATACTCCAGTATCATCAGTTATAGCCCTGAAAACTATTGCAGAGAGCAGTGATAATTCATTATCCACTCAAGACATCCTTAAATGTGTAACTGACCCACACCAATTCAGCCACAAATCTTCCCCCAAATTAAAAGCCACTGATCTTACACTGCCTCAGCTTAATGCTACCAGTAAGGAGATATTACATCATTCATCTACCCATCACATCCAAACAAGTGATAATTATTCCCATGCTAAAAAACTATTATTGAAGCAGCTGAAAACTCTGACTTACAGTTTTGGGGATCCCTCTGTAAGGGTCATTGCTGGATTTAGATATCTCCGATCCATGCTCCTCCTTATTAGATGTATCTGCAGAGGATCTCACTGAGAATAACTTGGAAGACTTAGATCTACCTGCCCCTGTCTTAATTAAAAGACAGGTTAACAGGCAATCATGCCTGACTTGGAAAACCGTGGAGGCAGTCTGGAAAGCAATAATGAAGATAATGACCATATGGTGCGAGGAGGACTGGGGCTGAATCTGGGGACCCAATCCCCCGCTTTGCTTTGCACCTGGGGGTGCTGATACAACTTGCTGGCCACAAAGCACTGTAAAAGCACGTTAGATGCCCGCTGCGTGGGACGCTACTGCCAGACGAGGAGGACTGGGGCTGAATCTGAGGACTCCATCCCCCACTGTGCTTTGAACCTGGACTTTACGACACAACTTCCTGGCCCCAAACTGCTGTAAATGTTATGTTAGATGCCCTCTGTGCAGGACACTACTGCAGTGCGAGGAGGACTGGGGCTGAATATGGGGACCCCATTTCCACTGTGCTTTGCCCCTGGAGGTGCCGATGCAACTTCCTGGTTTCCAAAGCGTTGTAAAAGCTCACTAGATGCCTGCTGTGCAGGACGCTACTGCAGTGCGAGGAGGACTGGGGAAGAATCTGGGGACTCCATTCCCCACTGGGCTTTGCACCTAGAGGTGCCGATGCAACTTCCTGGCCCCCAAAGCGGTGTAAAAGCATGTTAGATGCCCGATGCGCAGGATGCTACTGCCTTGTGAGGAGGACTGGGGCTGAATCTGGGGACTTCATCCCCCAATGTGCTTTGCACCTGGAGGTGCAGACGCAACTTCCTGTCCCCCGAAGTGCTGTAAAAGTGCGTTATACACCCACTGCATGGGACCCACCTGGGCCAAGGGCGGGCCAATCTGTGCCCATGCGCGGCCCACCGAGGCTGGGCCCCCCTCTGATACGGATCTTCTTGAGTGACTATAGAGTCCTGGGTGCTCCGGGTGAGTAGTCTAATTTATTATTTTTGATATGGGAAAATGTAAGGCCGCTGGAAATGCTGTTGTCCCCCACAGGATGACCAGCATAGTTCCTAATAATTATTTTGCCTGAAACACTCTTGCTCTATTAGGCTAATTCCTGCTCCAAATGCCCATGCCTCAATTTAGTCCATTGGGTCCCCAGGTTCACACCATTCATTTCACCTCAGTCAGGTCTTCCTCATTCAATTGACTCCAAGATGGTTGAGTACAACTTGTTTAGAGCACAGCCCTCCATAATTGCAGATCAAGGAAGTCTCAGGCGCATTCACATCCTTGTTTGGTTTAGACACAGATTGCCCGGGCCCTCACAATGCTCTGTTCCCTGCAACATCAAGTCAGCCTTTTTCATCATAACTGTATCCCTAATCAAATTTTACAGAAAATCAACAAAGGTAACTTCATGCCCTTCCCCCTTACTAAACCCCACAGTACATAGGTCGGCTGAACAGAGCTCCTTTAATGATGGGCTCATGTTAAATATCAATAGGACTCTAGAACGAATTAAGGGGTGCAACATTTACTTCCCTTATAATGTAGTTTGAGGTTTAAAGTACAATATCTTGGTGATAAACTCCTCTCACTCTCTAGGCAGATGGTCAAATTAACCCCTGTTAATAGCGGGCAGAGGAGAAGAAGAACTCCTCTTGGAAGCATATCCAGTTTTGGTTTTCGCATGACTAAGTGTCACAGATGCTTCCTTACTTCTTTTAGGGAAATACCTTCCCGTTCTACCACACAGGTCTTACTAGCCTTGACTCTTTTCCAGACAAAACAACTTCTTTCTTAGGGACGTGGATTGGTCCTCTACCACTTTGCCTAGTGGAGATAGTTGCCCTTCTCCTTACCAGTGGCGGCTGCCTCAGGACGGAGTTGGTGAGGCAGGGGTGAAAAATAAAATAAAATAAACTTACCTGGAAACGCTGCCACCTCCTCTCCTCCGTCCTCTTCTCTCAGCAGTGCACTGGAATAATGGAAGCAACCAGGCTCCCATACTCTCCCAGCCAATCATGACACTGCTTTACAGCAGCGTTGTGGTTGGTCTGGGTGCTGTGGTTTAGCTTTCAGAGAGGAACTGGAAGCATGTGCATGTTCCTCACCAAGCTGCACATTACAGCCTGGTGGGGAACATGCAAAGTGCGCATGACGGTTTGGCCATACAGTCATGCGCACTTAGGGAGTGCAAACCACTCCTCCCCCTGCTTTGGGCAGTCCCGCCCTAACCTGGCTCCGAGTCGGCAGTGAAAAATGAAATGATAATAACGTCCTGTTATTATCATTTTCTTTTTCTTTTTTTTTTGCACTGCACAAAGAGCAGTGTTGCGATGCTCCTCCGCATTAGTGGAGAAGCCGCCATTGCTCCTTACTGATCTTTGGAATAGACTAAATCTTGAAAGAGACATTTTTAGCAAAAAATATCACTGTACTTATAAATCAAACTAGTTCAGCAGGATAAAAAGGTGTTCAATGAGACCAACCCAGTCTGTACAACCAAGATTTCGCCCATTTCACTCTCAACCTTAGTTATGACTCTTCATTTAAAATTTGAGCTTAAGACCCTTTTAATACCTTCTAATAGTCGAATCAGCTTACCATTTTGTAAGTTTGCTAAAACTAGACCTTTTAATATTCCCTGGATTATAGTCTGTATCAGAGTAATCAAATTTAGCATCAAAAGGTCAGGGGAGCATGCCACTGAGTTGGAGAGTGAGAATCCCATACCTGAAGTTTTAAACTGGGATACATCTTCATCTTCTGCACCACAGTTGGACTTAAAGCTAAAATTTATGTTGGTGTCAGAAGAGTTAAGGTCCTCTCTCTCCAGGACTACATCTGAAAGGACTCCATCCAGTACCTCAAACGATTACCTTAGGAGAGGATGACATCCGTTGGTCTCGACCCCTCCCTCACTGTAACTTCTGATGTTTAGACTGATGTTTTGAATATCGCCAATAGACATTTCAATATTATTCTGTAAACAGACTGCAAATTCAGAAATGGCATCACCAGTCAGCTGCAAAACAGAAACAGAATAGTGGTCTAAATAAGAATCAAAATCTACATTAACTGTATTTCCTGCTACTTTAGCAATAGGTGACTGATCACAGATCAGATTCATTACTGCAGCAGGTTGTGGAGTAATTGAAGCAAGGTCCCCATCAACAGAAATTGTTTCAGGAAAAACAAGCGTTAACAATCTCTGCTGCAAAAAGTCAGAGCTATGCTAATCATTACGACTTTAACTAGAATTAAAATTTATGTTCACTCTGTCCAAGATTGTAATAGGCCTTTCCAAAGGATTCAGAGACTCTGCAACTTTGAGATTTTACTCACAAAGTTATGAAAAACAGGTTGACATAGTTTAAATGTATAATTTACTTTACTTTTTGTGAGGCTTTCCTAATGACCTCCTAGTTCTTTTCTTTCTCTTGGAGGCTCAATCGTCATGGGATTTTCTCCAACCCGTACTGCCCCATCAGAAGAAGCAAAGGATTAGAAAGACTCAGGAGTATTACTTGACTCAACAATTTCCACCAGTTCAACAATTTCAAGATTTTTAGAGCAGGATGCTGTCTGGGGTTATTTGAGTTGCCTAAGCCTAAAAAGCCTGATCGGCTTCAGTATTTAGCCCTTCCTGCCTTTCCTGTGGTTGGCCACCTTGAACTTTTTGACTCCATCAGATCTCAACTTCTTTGATATGTTTTCTTAGTTCCCCTTTCCTCAAATTCCTCAAAGTTCCTTATAGACAAACCAGTTTGGTCTGTTTGCTCAGTTGGATCAGATCAATCAGTTCACACAGCACCACAGCTTTAAATTGCCTTATGGAGCTGTGTGCTATTTAGTGAGCTGACAAACAAGAATCAATCAATCAGTGACACTAATAGTGATGATGGTTGCAGTTCTACCTCCTCTCCAATGGCCCAGGTGGGGGGGTCACAGTCGACTGTAGTTGTGTTAAAGTCCTCAAATCCTGAAGTTTATTAGAATCTTTAAGTATGTATTGCGAAATGAGCCAGAGTACTCACTCTTGTGACCAGCTCTGTTCCCTACACTGGCCCAATTCTTCTCATTCCCAACCTTCCTACCACGCACAGCTACTGACCACAGGCCCCTTCTCCCCAGTCCACATGACTCCCACCCTGCTGCCTGACTCCTCAAGCTAAGCAAGGGAAAACTTAAAAAGCTGGGTTTGCCACAGGAGTCTTCTGGTGGACAGGAAGGGGCAGGCAGGGCATATGGGGCCAGCAAGGAAGTTGGTAAGGTTGGCAAAATTCACATGTAGATAGTTCACTGCCTCCAAACAAGGGAAACAGTCAGCAGATCAGCAGGTAGAGCAAGCAAATGAAAAAAGTGGGTAGGTAAATAAATAGGCAGTGTAAGAGACTAGGGCAGACGTATAAGCGAGGAGACCCCACTGCGGTTTTAACAATATTGTCTTTTATTTCAATTGTGATGGATAACAAAAGAAAATTAGGCGAAAGTAGAATCTTGGATGTTGCTGAAGGGTTAATCTTCTGTTGTTTTCTCTGACTCAGGTCCTTGGAGAGTGGGGTGGAGCCCGGAGTCTCAAAAAAAGGAAAATGATAGTGGTAAGTATAAAAACGGGGTAAGGTTGACAACAACCTTTCACCATACCCAGGGTGGTGCAAAAAGAAAGGAATTAAGAATGTAGTGAAGAAAAATAAAATAAAATAAAAAGTAGAAAGGATGAATATCTCTCAGTCCTTTCTATACAAATTATACTGTCTCTAGTAGTATAAAAGGGCTAATCTGGGTACATTCGGGGTTGTGGTATCGTAAAGAAGTATCAGGGTTTTTTTTATTTACGGTGTCTTCCCCTTTGGGACACTCTCACTAATTTCTCAGTCTAATTTACACACACAAAAAGAACCAGACTTTACATTCCATGTTCCATTGAACCCTGTGGTCATGCTTAGTGACTTCTGTGTAATATAGTGCAGTTTAAAACAAATGAGAGTGTGAAAGAAAAAACACCTCATGACCAAAAGGAAGCCCTGTGCCCCTCGAATCCCTACAACCCTGCCTCCCTCCTCCCCCTTCCTAATCACCTCCAAACTGGTCTCTGGTGCCCCGGGACTCACCCGCTATGCCACAACTCTCCTGAGTTATGGCGGCTTCCCGGCATCCTCCGGGGCAGACCCCCATTCTTTGGACCAGGCCTCCTCCTCCTTCTCACAGTCAGGGGCGGTTCGGCTTCCCTTTTTGCCGTCCTTTCCCGGTGGATGACGTCCTCCTGTTGTGTCTGGCTCTGGCGAGCCTTTTCGGTGCACCAATACATCTAAACTGCCACAACTTTCTCCCTGCTCTGTTTTTCAGACAGTCTGGCTCTTCCTCATTCTGGCTTGTCACACCCACTTCCAGGTCCTCCACTTCCTCTTTGTTCTGTAGGAGTCATGGCAATTCGTTCCTCCATACAATAGTCCCTCCCTCCTGTTTAAAGAAAAAGTCGTTCTCCACTGTTTTTGTTTCTGCCGGTGTCTGTTTTGTAACCCTTATATTTTCTTTCTTACAGGACTCTGGATATCGTGAGAGCAAATTGGGAGGACGGCATGGCAGACTACAGGTAACGTATGGGGGAAAGGGGCCTGATCTCTCACAGGCAGATAGACAAAAAAGAATCAGGAAGCCAGACTGGCAGACTGGACAGCTCATAAGATAGATGGCAGGTGCAATGGCAGGCAGGTTGAGTAAATGGGGAGTTGGACAGTTGGATAATTGAACAAATTGAATGAAATCAACAAGTTTCCATGGCTTAGTAAGCCCAACTCTTACCATACACTTGTCACAGGACTCAAGTGCCCGCAGATGCTTTTCAGGTGTCTCAGGAGTTTCAGAAATCTTGCTCACTCGTCTCACCCCTTAGGGTATGCCAGCATATTGTCTTGCATATAAAGGTGCAGCCCAGCTATAGCTGTGGCCTTAAAGTGACTGTATTATGCCCAACCTGTCTCCTGATGCCAAAGGTTCCATAGGATGGAGCAGGGATGGAGGGATGGAGGCCACCTGGCACAGGAGGAACTCTCTAACTCTCTCCCGCTTATCTCCAACTAGACCACTGTATTTGGCCCACTGGGCGTAGCCCCAAACCCATTAGGCCTATGGGGGGCCTACGGCACCCTCCTTGACATCCTTGAATCTTCAGACACTCTTTGGCTGCCTCAAATGTCGGTTTTAAAGGCTTGAGCGGTTGCATCTCAAACTCTGCCCCTCGAGCTGCTCTTCGCTTGAGGCTGGATCCATGAGCGTACGGACGTACTCTGCTCTGCACATCCTCATTGTTTCCTCATTCCTCCCTTGTAGTCTTGTTGTCTCCTTACTCCTTCCATTTCAAATGTGTTGGGATTTCCTTAGATTTCCATTTTAGGGAAATCAAGAAAATGGTCAAAAAGAGTTGAGATCCAATACATTTTACATTCCCTATACTGGTTCCCCTGGGCAGTCCCTTTTACTGACCAAACATCGCCACACGCGGATATTTTTTGACATAGTTTGAGGTTTACAATGCATTATCTTGGCAATCTCTTCCTCACACCCTCTAGGCAGATGTGCAGCTTTCCCCATGTTAAATAAAGGGCTGAGTTGAGGAACTCCTCTTTAAAGCATATCCAGTTTTCCATTTTGACTGTATAAATGTTACAGATGTTTTCCTTAATTTTTTGGGACAAGACCTTCCCTTTTTACTACACAGGTCTTACTAGCCTTGACTCCCGGGTCTTTTCCAGGCATAACAACTTCTTTCTTAGGGACATCGGTTGGTTTTCTACCTCTTCCCCCAGAGGGGATGGTTACTCTTCTCCTTCCTGAACTTTGGAATGGATTAAATCTTGGAAGAGCCCTTCTTTTGCCATAAAGTTTACAATGCTTATAAATCAAACGAGGGCAGAGGGATATAAAGGTGTTCGATGGAACCAACCCAATCTGTACAATTTTATTTTTGCCCATTTTGACATATAGTCCGACTCCATCTTATGTAGGCCCGACTCATCTTGGTTAGAAGAAGTCGCTGTCTTCCCTATCTCACTGAATGGGAGTCGCCATCTTTCCCTATTTATGCAGAAACATTGTCATGGCTGGCATTTAACACAGATGTTGCCTGACCTTATCTTTCTAAGAACTGTGAAAGCATCAAGCCATTTGATTAATGACACAGATACAACCATCAATGTGACATTTTTCTGCTTTTCACCATGTCAAGGATAATTAAGAATACATAGAGACATATAACCTAAATAGTGTAGTCTGAATTGCAGTCCTTTTACCTTATATGTTCATAAGGAAACGTCTAGGATGCATACTTTGATGCACATAATCTATGTCGGACATTCTTAGACTTATGTTAGAAATTCCAACGTCTGATAAATGTTAGTATATAAGAACGACCCCTTGACCACTGGTCAAGAGAGGTCCTCACCCAGATAGCGCCCGAGATTCTGCCAGAGACGGTCTCACCTACTGCTGGCACACTTTACGCTTCAGAAATGCTACATCTCGCCTGAAGCTGATAACGCTGAGTCCTGGAGGAAGACTGACTGACTGCTACTGCAGTGTGTGTTTCCCCTTCGCAAGGAGCACTGTCTTCACACCTACGCTGATGAAGACAGCCTTTGATGTCAACAAGGTATGCAGTATGTTTCTTCTGCCTAAGAAATTCTTGACTACAAATTGGCCTGCCTTCCATGCTCTCATAGTAT
The DNA here is from genome assembly GCA_963921515.1 of Calotriton arnoldi. Taxonomy (NCBI): domain Eukaryota; kingdom Metazoa; phylum Chordata; class Amphibia; order Caudata; family Salamandridae; genus Calotriton; species Calotriton arnoldi. The sequence goes on from CAWUFW010001896.1 coordinate 1,370,891, forward strand.
AGCGCATAGAAGTAGACATTAGGGTGGTTGGTTCTAGATGGCATTTTAAATGACATTTTAGCAATGCTAGAAATGTTCATTTTATTCTCGTTATTCATAACGTTTCATCTTGCTGTTTTTATAATATTCTGTGAAGTTGTTTTAGATGTACTGAGAAACAGGTTTTTCCTGTAGTAAGAAATACTTTTAACTTAAAAGTTTTCATTCTTCTTAGTACCGTGAGTGTGATGCTTTGAAAAATGAAATAAGGTTTGTTTCTGTTGCTACGGTGACCCTGATCCCTTGATGGGATTGCTAGTAACCCAAAAGCAATACTGCTATGTCAATTACACATTGAATAGTGTTTTTCTGGGCAACAATAACTTGCCTTTCACATTCATCGCTGGTACATTGAACCACATTCACCCATGTCACCCTTGAGTGGGAAAGCACACCTTGTAGAGTTACTCCAAAGTCATAATGTACGCAACAATTTCACTCTCATCCTTAGACTATTTCCTTCGAATTTGATTTTATGGCCTGCTCAATATCTTCCAGTAGTTAAATTTGCTTTGCATTTTGTGAGTTTGCTAAAACTAGAGCTTTTAACATTCCCTGGAAGGTAGTCTGCATCAGCAGGTCTATGGCAAAACCTTCACAAATGTTTGTATAATTTTGAATTGCTGATGACAAAGAAGGACTGAAGGGGAACGCCCCAGATAAGACAATGTCATTGTCCCTCCACTATGCAAATCACATGGATGACGGGGGAAGAAGATGAGAGAACAAGAAAACAGGTGGGACCCCTCATCCACAGCTAGGCAGAACCTGGATCCGCTGATTGCGTAACTGTAAAATGGCCAATTGTTTTCAAAGAACTACTTATGTACCAACGCAACTCAAAGGCAGCTGTCACAAGAAAAATCAAATAAAGAGAGGGAATGTTGGTATTATAGTGCTTCTAATTTTGGTAGTATGTTATTATTCTGCATTTATGCATTAATGGAACACCTGTGAGCTCTCTTTAAGAACAATCAATACCAATTGTATGACAGTTGTGCTATTCATGTCGCAGAGTGGAAGGCGTTTAAGTGCTAATCACGTAACAAATTACTTTTGCTTCTAATCACACAGTTACACGGTTACACTGCATGCTATAACAATCTATACGTTTAATTCAACACGCCCCCCAATCTGTCTTTTAAATGTGAATATTTAAACTGTCAATTTGGTTTACCTGAGTAGGGTTTTCTGAATCCTAACACATATGGTAATGTAGCCAACAGTTTCCCAAAACTACCTCCTATGAATGAACTTTCAGTTGACACATGCTATGCATTTTCTGACAGTCATACCACATGAAAAGGTTTGACCTGCGCTAGAAACTGCTGTTTATTGCCTTACATTTTTTGAAGTTATTTTTTGAAGAGATATCTACTTTGTTGACATACCTATCTCTCAAGAATTGTTTTGAAACATAAACTAATTCTCCCTCTTTCTTCCTTTTCTCCTTCCTTCTTTTAGTCCTTTGCTCTTTCTTCTCTCTATCCTTTTTTGTACTTTTTCCTTCCTTCCATCTATCTATTCATCCATCAAACTATCCTTTGTCTACCTATCCATCCTTCTTTCTTCCTTTTCCAAAAATCCTTCCTACTGTAATCATTCTTTCTTTTCTCCATTCCTCCTTTTCTCCTTTCTTTTAGTCCTTTGCTCTTTCTTCGCTCTATCCTTTCTGTACTTTTTCCTTCCATCTATCCATTCATCCATCAAACTATCCATCCGTCTACCTATCCATCCTACTTACTTCCTTTTCCACCAATCCTTCCTACTGTCATCTTTCTTTATTTTCTCCATTCCTCCTTCTCTCCTTCCTTCTTTGTCTTTTTATATCCTTCCCATTTAATCCATCATCCATCCTTCCTGCCATTCATCTATCCACCCTACTCTTAATCTCTTTCCATCCATCCATCCTTCCTTTTTTCTTCCACCCATCACTTTATCTTTTCTCTCAATCATTTTATCCTTCTCTCCATTCCTACTACTCTCCACCAATCCACTAAACATTCTTCTCTCCATCCATCCCATCATCCACTTCTCCACCCATCATCTTTTTCATCCATCCATCTCTGCTTTCGACCATCTGTCCACTTCCCATCCTTCCCACCTTCCCTCCACCTTCCTACCTTCCCTCCAACTCTCCCTTGCTTCCTTCCACTGCAGGTTTGTTGCAGACCTTTGTCTCCGATGAAAGGAGCCATAAAAACAAATGAAAAGTGTCATATTACAGAAAACTGTTCAGTGACACTAGCCCTCCCCCCTCATCTCCATCTGCTAAAGTGGGGGACTAGTCACGCCCCTTGTTGCTGATATTTCAATATTTCAATAATGTATATATGCCAGGGTTAGTTAGTGATAATACAGTTATGCCTTAGATTCCAGGCTCATAGAGTGATTTTGATTCCTGAGGTTACATTTGCAAGAATGGTGGTGGCTGTTTGGTGGCAAAGAGGAATTAGAAGTGTTCTCAAAATTAATTTTGAAGAACATAGAGATGATTTCACAACTCAAAATGCATTATGTTGACTTTCATGGGGCACTTGAAGGACCATTAAGATATTCTGAAGGACATGGGGCAACTTCACAACTGATGGGGCGAATTTAAGTGTCATTATTGGTAATTGTTCATGCAATTGGCCTAGGGTGTAGTGCTCACCGTGACAATTAGAGGGATGTGTTTTTTTATCAGTAATTCATAATTATCTTAACTGAAAATTATACTGCACTTCAAGTTACAAAGCAGAGCTTGTAAAAAGAATTCCCTTTAAGAATAGGTTCAGTGATTAGTTGATAATTTCATTTAGATCTGCCAAAGCTCTCTAGAAACAAATGGTTTGACCTGTTTCAAAGGAAACATTACAGTTAGAAATGATTTGGAAACTTTTTATACATTCTTCCTCGACCCCCATAATTAGTCTATTTGGGCAGTGAGGAAGAGGATGGAAAGGTTGAGGGGTTTTATCATGGAGGGTTAGGCTCTTGTTTCTCACTCAGCCTGCATTTAATTTTGTACTATATCTGATTATGATCTCTTTATTTTCAAAACACTTAGGAATATAGCCATTTCTGATGTCAGTGTTACATAGGACATTCTGCATTCAAAATCAACTCAGCAATGGCCGGTCCCAAGCCTAGCTGCGAAAGGAGGAGGGTTATACATGGGGCTAGCTACCCCACCATTTAAAAATTCCTAGCTACAGAAACGTCAACCAGAAGACATCCCGGCCTTGGGAAGAGAGGAATCTCCTTCACGGAGAGCTATGATGCCTTGTGATGAAAGCCAGAGATCTCTGGAAACCACAAAGCCAGTACACTTGCTTTCAAACAACACCACATGTGAAGACCATGTATGAGATAGGCAAGACAGCCCAAGTGGCAGTGGAGATGAAAGAATACAACCTTGCCCTGCTTGGCATCAGTGAGAGCAGATGGACAGAGTCCAGACAGAATAGGCTGACTCCAGGAGGAATGCTGCTGTATACTGGACACAAAGAAGAGAATGCCCCACATACTCAGGGAGTAGCACTGATGCTAACGCCAGCAGCCCACAGAGCTCTGATTGGATTGGAAGCAAACAGTCCCAGAATCATCACAGTGACTTTCCGCACAAAGGAAAAGAGGATCAACATGAATGTTATCTGATTCTATGCACCTAAAAATGACAGCAAAGAAGAGGAAAAATAACAGTTTCACAACAGACTCCAGTCCATCCTGGGGAAATGCTTTGAGATAGACATCCCCATACTGATGGGGGACCTCAATGCCAAGAATGGAAGAGATGACACTAGGTTCGAAGAAGTCACCGACAATCAATGCCTTGGCGACATGAATGAGAATGGTGAAAGGTTCACAGATCTCTGTGCCCTGAACAGTCTGGTGATAGGTGTTAGTGTATTTCCTCATAAAAGAATACACAAGGCAAGGTGGGTGTCACCAAACCATTCAACAGAGTATCAGATTGACCATGTCTGCATTGCCAAGAAGTTCCGGAGGTCCCTGCAGGATGCGAGAGTGATGAGAGGAGTGGATGTGGCATCAGACCATCACCTTGTCATGGCCAGGCTAAAGCTAAAGCTGAGGAAAGCATGGATGGAACCAACAAACCAGCGTCAGCGATATAACACCACTCTGCTCAAAAAAGAACAGAAATGAAGTGAATACTCATTCACCCTCATTAACAAGTTTCAAGTTTTGCAAGAACTAGAGAATGAGAGAGATCCTTTCGAAAGTCATTGGGAGAAGATCGAAGAAACAGTGACATCAACCTGCCAGTAGGGACTGGGTCCCAAGAAACAACAACATAAAGAATGAATCTCCACTGAGACTCTATGCAAAATCCAAGAGAGAAAGGAAAAGAAATCTGCAGAACAAGAGCAGAAAAAGCAAATGTTCAAGGCGAATACACCAAAACCAACAAGGAAGCAAAGAGAAGCTTAAGAGCAAACAATTGAAGGTTCATCAATGGTCTTCCCACAAAAGCCCAGGAAGCAGCAAACCATGAAAACTTGAAAGAACTCTATAACATAAAAAGGAATACAGCAAGCCAGAAATTCCTACTAAAGGAAAAGCTGGGAAGACAATCATGGGTAACGAAGGCCAACAACGAAGATAAATGGAGCACTTTGAAGAACTGCTGAACCAGCCCATGCTGCAGTCTTCATTAGGCATTCAGCCTGCTGACAAGGACTTGCCAATCAACTGCAGCAGACCAACCATGGAAGAAATACGACAAGCCATAAAGCATCTGAGAAATAGGAAGGCAGCAGTACCTGACAACATTCCTGCAGAGGCGCTGAAGGCAGACACTGAAACATCAGTAGACATGATCTAAGTCATTTTTGGAAGGATCTGGGAAGAGGAAATGGTGCATTCAAACTGGAAGGAGAGAAATCTCATCAAGATCCCCGAGAAAGGTGACCTGAGTAACTGCGCAAACTACAGAGGGATAACTCTTCTATCTACCCCAGGCAAAATGTTCAACAGAGTTATCCTGAAAATAATGAAGGAACAAGTCAATGCTCAGTTGAAAGACCAGCAAGCTGGATTCTGCAAAGATAGATCCTGCACAGATGAGATTGCAGCACTGTGCATCATCATTGAGCAGTCGATGGAATGGAACTTCCCCCTCTATACCAACTTCATCGGGTATGAGAAGGCATTCAACAGCATGGACAGAGAGTCCCTTTAGAAACTCCTCCACCACTATGTTGTGCCAGATAAACTCATAAGAATTATCAATAAATTATTATGAGGGATGACATGCAAGATGATCCATGGAGGAAACCTCAAGGAAGCCTTCCAGGTGAGGATTGGAGTCCACCAGTGTTGTTTGCTCTCGCCTTTTCTCTTCCTGTTTTCCACAGACTGGATCATGAGGACAGCCACAGCAAGGAGAAGAAATGGGGTCCAGTGGACACCTTGGATGCAGCTCGATGACCTGGACTTTGCAGACAACCTGACCCAAATCTCCCATACCCATCTTCAGATGGAAGAGAAGACTGACAACGTGGCAGCTGCATCAGCACAATTTGACCTCAACATCCACAGGGGAAAAACCAAGATCCTGATGGCTAAGACGGGCAGCACAACTGTAGTCACTCTTGCAGGTGATGCACTGGAAGAATTTGAGTCCTTCACCTACGTGGGCAGTGTCTTAAACATAGAAAGAAAAAGCAGCGGAGCACTCTTATGATATGTCTGATGTTTTTACATTTTGGTCCAGGTTCAAGTAAATAAAACTTTGTTTTTAAAACAAATGTAGTAGAAACTGGGATAGATATTCGGATGATGTAACAGAAACTTCCAGATGTTGTAATTGAAAAGATTCCTTTGCTTTTAAATATATATCTGCTTGCTTACCTTTCAGTATTTTGGTTTTGATATTTTTTGTCCTCAATATTTATATACAATAATATTCTATCTTTGATATTCAGGGCCACTACAGGGCCATCTTCATTCCCCCATCAAATCAGAGACGCTTCACATTGGCAAGTTGAAGTTCTGTCCAGTTGCATCTAGCATACTTGTTCCCTTCTAGGTGGATCCAGCTTCATATATCTTCAGGGCCCATCTATACTCTCAAGCTTCAGGAGAGAAGTTCGCCAGGTCAAACTGGCTCCAATGAACAGCAGATGATGTGTATATCTTAGGGGGTCTTGAAAAAATCTAGCACCACTGCACCTAGATTTTAGGCTAAAGTCTAAGGCTGGAGATGCTTCCTACCCAGGCATGTAGGCAGATAGGTGGGAATCCTTCAGGATAGCATTCAGGGAAGCCTTCCTATCTTCAACTGTACCAGACAGTCACAGAGAATTTTAGTTAAGAGTTGAACCAGTTCGTAATTGCCAACAACCTAAATAATTTAAATTACAGTTTTTGAACTTTGATCAACCAATATTTTCAAAAAGTGTGATCAGCTTCCTAATTCGTAAATATGCTTTATTATACCAGCTATTTCAGAGTCTCTTATGCAACGGAAAATAAATTTGCCAGCTGCCAGCTTCACTTCTGTCCATTACTCTCTCTCAAAACACATTTCAAGGCTAGTTTAGGTCCTCCCACTCAGGATAAAAGAAACTCTTTGCCTCCCAGCCCCTACCTGCTTACCATATTTTTATTAGTGGCTCCACTATTAACAGGTGGTACAAAAAACTGTTGTTCCCTCCCTTTCGCAGAGAAATGTGATTTGGCCTAGGAAGTACTTTTAACAGGTGGTACAAAAAACTGTTGTTCCCTCCCTTTCGCAGAGAAATGTGATTTGGCCTAGGAAGTACTTTTCCTCCCTTCCTGCATACTTTGTTTGAGTTGTATGTTGAAGTCAGACAGTTGGACATTGGAAACTCAATAGTGAATAGAGATGAAAAGGGACAATGGGGTGTTCATTATATATGATTAGCCAGGCCAGTGGCTAGTCTCTTTCTAAACACAAATGCTAAGTTTCAGACAAGCAAAATAAAGCATAGACAAAGAGTGCAGATAATCAACATTTAAAGTTTACATTGATTTTGGCATACCTATTTACATTTATACTTCAAATGAGAAGTTTGTATTACTTTTCTGCACATCACACTTTTTAAATACAGTCGTCTGGAGTCTACTTCAAAAATATGAGAATTAAGGACATTATCTTTTTTAAATGCAAGTGGGGGAAGTATGCACTTCGCTCTTCCACCCATATCTGAAATTTCTGCAACTATACAAATTTTGAGGAGGCAATAGCAGTAGATAGTAAAATGAGTACAATTGAATTGGGTAACAATAAACATCTGTTACTCAGTGCCAAGATACACTTGGGTGAACGTGCACTTTAAAATACACATGATATGTTATGCTATGTTGTTTTATGTTATGTTATGTTATGTTAGACTAAGATGCATCTGTCACTTCAGTGATCAGGACAATTTGTGTATGATGTTTTTGTAGGAGGTGATTGTCTTTAAATCCAATCAAGAAGACTTCACTAAGCTCATAGTGTTCCGTAAAAATGAAAGTCAAGACAGCAGTGACTGTCATCAACCACTAACATGAGTGAAGTGAACTGGGCTATCTGTTGCAATTCAACTATTTAGAGAATACACTTTTATTCCTTCTGTCAGTTCCATTTACTTGTTTCCTTCAAGGTTATTAGAGCATGTGGGAAAGGTCAGCTCAGGGATTGACCAGGTTAAATCAAGGTATATTGTATGTGAATTAATGCTGCCAAGGTCAAAGGCCTTGACAATGGATGTGTCAGTCCAAATAGTGTAATTTTCCACATTCTCTGAAAACAATGTCATTGTGCAAAATTTCAAACTTGCTTGTTAAAAGTTAAAAATGTTTCTGTCCATGGGGAAATGACTGTTTTTTTCTCTAATTATTTGCCCACAGAATCTTAGCATTATATTATAAGAACAATTTCAGAATAAACCAAACATGTATTTCCAGCAATAGATATACTCAAGTCACAACCTGAAGGGATTCTGAAGCCATGCTATACAGGCCTGTGCAATATTAGAAAACCTGCTTTGAACTGAAGCTCAGCTAACCGTACTTCTTACAGTGCTACCCTAATGTGCCTCCTGATAAATTTACAGAATTCCTACTTTAACATCTTTTGGGAAAGGCCAGCAAGACCCCAGGATAATTGACTGAAAATGGTTTCTTGCATGCTTTGATGTATGTCCATGTCTGTGATACAATGCTGTCACTTTCTGCTGTTAATCGTCATTAAGTGCTTGCTGAAAACCACTGTCACCTAGTTCCTCCTCACTGTGGGAGCTAAGTGTACTAGCCACAATAGTAACTGAGCTATCAGCTTGATCATCTTCATAATATTCTAATGTTACTCAGTGGCTCACGACTCAATATATGGAGGGTAACATTCAAACAGAGATGTGTTTGACAGCTGAGGCTTTCCCTGGTTTACCAACTTATGTGATTTGGTAGCAAGCACAGCTGAGCAAGTAGTAGAGCCACAGTGCACCACCTTAAAATTGTGTTAAAAATATAGACAGTTGTTAGTATTGTTGCAGCACTAATATGATGTCTTTTATATTGTGGTATTTTTTTCATGATTTTTTTATATGGTTATATTTCATATTGTCTTTTTAAATATTGCTGTATGTAATATTGTGTATTTGTGTTTATTTTAAAGTTATTGTTTTTATGTTTTTGTTAAAACATTTTAATCTTTACTATTTGTATTTTATTTGTTTTGGGAGTGGGTTGTAGAGTCCATAGTGTAATTGGTTGGGAAGATTTAAAAGCAACCAGATTTTCTCATTTTATATTTGTGATAAATTCAATTTTGTTTTTTGTTTGTTTAATTTTTATGAAATGATGTGTGATTTTTTTGTTTTTTAATTTTGTATAAATTATTTAATATTTGAGAAATGAAGTTTTTATCGATTTTCTAAATTATTTTTAAGTTTTGAAGAACATTTCTAAAATATGTTTAATTTTATTATTGTTTTTAATTACATTTACACATATTTTGAGGTTATTTTTAATGTTAACATTTTTTATGCAATGTTTTAATAAGTAAAATGTATATAGGTTTCTAATTTTTTTTTTTTTATTTGTCTTTTGTTGTTATTTTGTTTGTGTTTAACATTGCAGGTTTCATTTCAAATGTAAAACTCTCCCCTCCAAAGTTCAGCATTTTCTCTAACGTGATTTTTTGGAGTGGGAATATCCTTAAAACTCCAACACTTTCTCCAATGTGGTGAAGTTTGAAGTAGGGATAATAAATCTGATCTGAAGTGTGGAGTGGGAATGGTAAATCTGACCCCTTCAAAGTGCAAAGATTTCCCCAATGTGGTTGATTGAAGTAGGAATAGTAAATACAGACTCTTTAAAGTCCAAAGCTTTCCCTAATCTGGTTAGGTTTGGAGTGGGAATAGTAAACCGGCCCCTACAAGGCTGTTTTTTCCAGTGTGGTTACGTTTTGAGTAGGAATATTAAATTTGACCCCCCTCCATCTCCAAAGTCTAACACTCCCCAGTGTGGCTAAAGTTGCAGTGCAAATAGTAAATATGACCCTTCCAAAGTCCAACACTTTCCACTAAGGGGTTAAATTGGACTGGGGATGGTAAATCTGACCCCAGAAGAGCAACACTTTCCCCAGTGTGATGAAGTTTGGAGTGACGATAATAAATTATCCTTACAAAGTCTAACACTTTCACCAATGTTGTTAAATTTGGAATGGGAACATTAAATTTGACCCCATCAAAGTCCAACACTTTCCCAATGTGATTAGTTTTAATAGTAAAGCTGACCCCTTTGAAGACCAAAGATTTCCCTGATTTGTTTATGTTTGGAGTGGGGGTAACCCTCCAATGTTCAAAGATTTCCCTTGGATGGTTAAGTCTGGAAAGGAAACAATACATCTGACCCCACTGAAAACCAACAATTTCTCCAATGTGACTACGTTTAGGGAGGGAATAGTAAATCTGGCCCCACCCGACCACAAAGTCTAACACTTTCTCTAGTATGGTTAACTTTGGAGAGGGTATACCAAATCTGATTCCTCCAAGGTTTAATATTTTCCCTAATGTGGTTAGTTTTGGAGTGCAAATAGTAAATCTGAACATCCCGAAGTCCCACACTTTGCCCAATGTGGTTAAGTTTAGAGTGGGAATAGTAAATCTGACACTCCTCACTAAAGCCCATTGCTTTACCCAATGCAGTTAAGTTTGGATTGGGAATAGGAATTCTGAACCCCTCACCCCCCAAAATACCAATGTTTTCCCCATTGCGGTTTACTTTGGAATGGGAATAGGAAATCTGATCCCTCCAAAGTTGAACACTTTCCCCAATATGGTTAAGCTTGGACTGGGAAAGTTTGTAGTAAAAATACTTAATATAAGTTACATGCATAGGGGCCGATTCCGATGCCGTAGGAACCCACTCCGACCCTCGGTCGGAGCCGGTTTCAGCTCGGCTTACGGTGAGCTTCATCCTTCAAATAGGGTAAGTTATGTGATAGCTGAAACATCTTCTGGGAAAAATCTAAACATTTTTATAATTACATTACCTGAAAAGGAAAAAACTTTTAGTTCAAGGAGTCAGCATTCAGGATTTTTGCTGATTCATCAAATAAGGTTGCACAGTTTCCTTTTTAAAACTATATACCAATCACTTTTACCAATGTGCTTCTAACAAAACAACCACATTTCTACAAAATATGTGAATTATGTCATAAAATGTTAATCTTATTATGCAATGGCATCTTTTAGTGAGGGTGAAAAGTACACAGAATCTTTATATTAATTATTATACAAAGGACTTAGGTTTCTTCCCACAATGAGAATCGATCTCTTCAGATACAAAATGGAGACAATACATTACATCATAAATGTAAAATGGAAAGGGTTTCTTCCTCACTTCAAGCTTGTGAATATCAGGCCTAGATGAAATTTAAATTACACTAGTGTATTTTAAGTAATTTTATTAATTTTGCTTCATGCTTCTTATCTAAAATTCCCAAATTACACCATTATGCCTCTTCAGGTAATTAGCTAAATACGTTGATTACTTCTTGAAATCCTTTATTGATGCAGGCCCATCTTATACCACAGACAGCATAGCTATGAGTAAGTAAATTAAAGACCTTCCATTTGATGACCAACTGAATAGGATAGTCGTACTGGACATGCAGGCACTGTATACTACCACTCCCCAAAGACCACTTTGGAAGTAATGGAACTATATCTACATAGATGGACAGACTACATAGAGTTCCCTTAAAATTCATAATTGCGCCGGCAAAGATCGGATCTGTCTAGCCAAGAATTTTTTCAAGTATGGGGATGAGTACTACATACTTACTAAGGGTGCGGCAATGCCATGTCCCTTTGTCAGAAATGTCCATTCTGCTTATTGTTCAGTTTGAAGACAAATGGATTTAAAATCCCCTTAAAGAATTAAAGGTCCAATACACTGATGATGACTTCATAATTTGGAAATGCAAGAAGACTACTTGTTTGATTTCCCTAATTGGCTAAATAATAATTTTAAACCATGTGTTTTATTTCCATAATTAGCTAAATAATCATTTAAAAGACACAGTGGTCAATATATCAATTATCTATCCAAAATCAGCTTTCTTGATCTGAACATTAGCCACATGAATGGATGCTTAATAACATATCTATACACAATGGAAAGCGATAAAAAAAACTAATATTGAGGTATAATAGCTTCCTTCACATACCCTGAAGATCAACTCACTTTAAGGACAGTTTCTGAGGATTCAACAAAATTGCTCAAACAAGAAAGATTATTTTTCAAAGGCATGCAACCTCCATGCAAAACTAAAAGAGTGAGGCTATCCAGCAAGATGCTTGAAAAGATCACTGTAACAAGCATGGTTCACCACCCGAGATGTTGCTAGAAACCAAATGAGATTGAATATGGCCAAATTAACCTGTGTAACAACATTTGGACATGAGATCAAAAGAGTAGGAAGGATCATCAATAAACACAAATACCCATACTAGCTTTACGCAGGGGTAGAAATATGAAATAAAATTTGGTATGTTTAGAATTCATAATGAAGAAGAATGACACTTCAACAATCAATGTTCTTAACTTTCCTTTTCCAAAAGGGCACCACTGAGGTGGTCACTGTACAATTTGTAATTAATCATTAAATCAGTGGTACTTACATTTGTCTCCAAAGGGGCCAAAATTAAACGACACCCTCACAAACTGTAACATAAAGAATATTGTTGTGAGGAATATCAAGAAATATCATGCTAGCACAGTAAGTATGTGGAGGAATGCAGCGCTTTTTTCTTCTAAAATCAGAAGGTTAGGCTTGCCGAGTATGAAGGATATGACGTGGAAGCTAGGTTAGTACTCACTTCTAGTTTGAGGGTGGAATTTCTGGGGCCTTATGGAAAAGTGAATAAAAAAGTCCAGAGCAGGCACTGGGTCGGTGGCTGGCAACATCTAGTTGTTTTGGCTTACTTTGCTTCTGTCAGTTTGATACTCAGCTTTTGCTATCCCTCTCTGTTTGTTATGTTTACCCTTCTCGGTTCCCCACCTATTCTCGTTCTCTGAAACCCTTGGTTTTCTATCCTTTGTTTCCCATTTCCCATTTCCCATTTTGTGCCTGCTAAATTAATTTTCTCCTTTACTTTTGTGTGCTCCATATTAAGAAGCGTGCTGTTGCTCTCCATATTGTCAGCCCTCTGTGTCTAACCAACCTCTAAAACCATCTTACTGAGGCAGCATGTTGCCTTGCTCCATTTCAGCAGTCCTGGATCCTTTCCTCAGCCTTTTGGCTCCATGCCTGATTCCCAATAGACCTGGGGCAAATCACAGTATATCCTCACCAAATGAGAGGCAAGTTATAAGCTCCTTTGGTGTGATACATTCAGCGTTTGTTGATTTAGACAGTCTGTTTACAAACAGTTTTTTCTTTCTCTCTCTTTTTCTGTCTCTCTCTCTCTCTCTCTCTCTCTCTCAGATATCACAGAGTGGCTTCTGAGACAATCCTAAGCAGCTGTTGTTGCCATTTTTAATCAGCTTCTCCAGTGTTTTTCCCCATCCCCAATTTTTCCATGGGTTTGTATTTGACATAATATTATTCAGTACTTTGGCTGGAGCAGGTGAACAATTGGCATTGTCAGCTGTATTCCTTTTTGAGAATTATATTATGCTCCATAAATCCCAACAGGTATATATACCATTATGACCCTGATTCCACACTTCCGAGCAAGCATTACATTTGTCCCTTATTCTAAGAAAATACATCAAACCTAGGAGAAGAGTCATCCACACTGCTTTCATGAACCCCTCTTCCACCTTTGACCTAGTGGATAGAGACAAATTGTGGGATGTCATGGGGCGTGCAGGGGTTAATCCCCTTTTATTGAATGTTTTAAGAAGTCTGCACCAGGACACATGTATGAGGGTACGTTTTACCCAGCTTGGGTATCCGGCATCTCCTATCCCAGTCACCCGAGGGGTCAGACAAGGCTGTGTATTGCCCTCCTTTTTATTTTAATTTTACATCAATGCCCTCGATACTTTTTAAGTGCTTCTACCTCTGATGCACCTAAAATCAGTCCGCGGCCGGTCCCTGTACTATTGTACGTGGACAATGCAGTGCTCTTAGCTCATACTGCTTTTGGTTTACAAGCACTTTTAGATGGGTTTTATAGTTGTATGCAGGGGTTGAAGCTTAAGGTCAATAATACTAAATCCTATATTTTGACTTGCGGCCTAAAGAATACCCGTTCCCCAAAGAAATTTATTGGAGGTATTCCAAGCATGAAAGTGTCTCATTTTTGCTATTTGGGTGTTTTATTCAATACTAATACGAGTTGGGTGCATTTAATAAACCAGAGGCCACAGTCAATGGTGACAGCATGTGAAATGGTTTTCAGGTTTGCTAAGAAATTGGGACATAAGCCCCCTAAGGAAAGGGTTATGCTGTTTAAAAGCAAATGCATTTCGGTAGCCACATATTGAGCAGGAGTGTGGGGGCATTCCTCTGTGAAAACCCTACAGTCTGTAGAGAATAGATTTTTGAACAGGCTCTTAAGTTTATCCAGCTTGACTACAAGCCTTATTCCCCCACAATGAAGAAAGGATGGGTTTTTTAGAAGATCTGGTAGGACTGGCTCCCATCTTGTTATGGGTCAAAATCTGGGTAACACCTGAAGTGAACTTCACACGTAGTATAGTGGAATATTGCTTGAATCTAAGTATTGCGCAAGCCATCCCTGGATTAGTTATGTAAAAAACACCCTACAGGACATAAGATTGAGTAATCTTTGGGAAAACTCAGAAAATATCAGCTCACACTCCGAGGCGCAGGTCAAGAAAAAACACTTACAGCATAAAGAAAACCTGAGACTTAGGAAAGCACTTGACATGGTAACTGTTCAATCTTACATTCCACTTACAACTAGCAATAGCATGGAGCTCTATCTAATATGGGCAAAGAAAGACAAAGACAGGTTTTATCTATCCAGGTTTAGAGTCAATATGATACACTTTTTAGTGTTGACTCCCCTCACCACCCCATCCCCTGACCCCACCGCTCTTACTTGCATGGGCCACGCCTGGTAGTCTGAGTGCTTTTCAGTGGAAATAATTCACTGGACATATGGTGTCTTCTTGAATGAGTCCAAAGGAAGAAAAAGGTGCCATTAGCAGAAAACAACTTCCTGGAAGTAATGAGTCACAGAGTGATGTTAGACAAACCGGTGGGCAGGAAAATCCAAGAAGATGAGCCAAGCATAAAATATTGAAAGACAAAACTCTGTGAAAAGGGATGGGAAAATAAGAATTGAATGGGCAAAATATTTTTTTTTTTAAATCTTCCGAAAGCGTGTGCAGTGCACCTTCTTCGAGGAAACTGCTGTTTACATATTCTTCCAGCAAGAAGCAATCCCATGAATTCTTTTTGTCAGCCATCATGGGCGGGGAAAAACTAGAAGGAAAACACAACACTAAAGCCATCTTGAATAGATTTTTAGAAAAAGAGACTCTACCACCATTTCCTGTTGAAGCATGCTAAGAAGAAGACGACATGGACACCATAGGAGGAACCAGAAGAGAGGGTAAGCGATTTTAAGGCAATTCTAATTAGGCATGGTAGGAGTACAGACAGACATCCTGCTAGAAGTAACGGTGGCTTGAATTAAATGAGAACACCACTGCGGCACACAACCAGTAGATTGAGGTAGCACCACAGGTGTTGCAGATCTCAAGCATGTTCATGTAACCGATCTTGAGTGACTCCATTATGGATTGCTAATGCTAAAAAAGTTTAACATCTTCAGTTAATAAATCACAGTTGCCTGTAATGCCCAGATTAATAAAACAAAATAACTTTGAGCATATAAAATGGGGCACCGTACACAGTAGTCAATATGGGCAAAGCTATATTGAATCTCACATATACAATTGGGCTTGACTATTAAGTTCTGGCCAGAAAGAATTAAAGGTATGGAGCTGAAGAAAGACACACTCCTCTACCATGATAATGCATCATACCTGGCATACATGCTACATGTATGTTGTGTTGTACTCTTATTATCTAAGGTTCTGTTT
This sequence comes from Calotriton arnoldi, assembly GCA_963921515.1. Lineage (NCBI taxonomy): Eukaryota > Metazoa > Chordata > Amphibia > Caudata > Salamandridae > Calotriton > Calotriton arnoldi. Next base: position 1,386,476 of record CAWUFW010001896.1, read on the forward strand.
TATGAGGTAATGGAATGTTGTCTTTCAAAGGGAATGAGAACGGGGTCAGTTGGAGCTGGCAAGGGAAGGAGGAAGTGTTCTGGGTGCCGGCGTGTGACCAGGGCTGAAGAAATTATGTACCTATTCTTCGAATTCTGGATGGAGTTATCTTTTCGCACACCACCTTGAAAACTGGTCCATTCCCTTTTACCAGTTCACTTGGCGAGTTTGCAAACACTGCTGACAAAGCACACAATGAATTGAGGCACTTTGCCTCCACATCAATTGAGGCATACTGACAACTACACACAATAGAAGGTGAGCAAACTCTGGGTCATATCTTGGCATAAAAAATATAAGGGAAGATACTTGAATATTAACTCTTGGGTTCCTTATGTCTTGTTCTAGCTCTCAAAATCTGCTTAGATTTTACTGGACAAAAATGATTTATTGTTTCTAATTCCCTTAGCAAGGGATTTCCACAAACACTGCAAGGTGACTTACTTGTGATTTTAACCCTTATGGTGATTTAAGAGATCAAACAGCCTTTTGGTCATGCCAAACTTTCTGTGATTCTTGACTTGCCTCAAGGTTTTTGCTGGCCGTCTTCGTGTACTCAGCCATCCTGGAGCGGAGACTAAGTACATAGTCCACAATGTCTTGTTTAGGAGGTTTGAGAGGTAACTCCCATCCCTCCTTCACCAAACACAAGGGACCCCTAACTGGATGGCCAAACAGAAGTTCAAAAGGGCTGTAGCCAACCCCCTTCTGTGGGACCTCTCTGTAGGCAAAGAGAAGGCTGGGCAATAGGACATCCCATTTTCGCCTAAGCTTTTCTGGGAGGCCCATCATCATGCCCTTGAGGGTTTTGTTGAACCTTTCAACTAACCCATTGCATTGTAGGTGATAGGGTGTGGTGAACTTGTAGTTCACTCCACACTCCTTCCACATTGCAGTGATATAACTTGACATGAAGTTGCTACCTCTGTCAGTTAAGACCTCCTTAGGGAACCCCACTCTGGAAAAGATTCCCAGGAGGACCCTGGCCACCACAGGGGCTGTGGTGGTTCTAAGGAGTATTGCTTCTGGATACCTAGTGGCATGGTCCACCACCACTAGAATATAACTGTCCCACATGCTGTTGGAGGGTTCATGGGACCAATGATATCAATCCCAACCCTCTCAAAGGGAACCCCCACCACAGGTAGTGGTATAAGGGCGGCCTCTGTGGTACCACCTGACTTACCACTGGCTTGGAAGGTGGTACAGGAGCGACAAAACTCCTTAGTGTCCTCAGAAATGTGAGGCCAGTGAAAGTGACAAGCCTGTCCCAAGTCTTGCTTTGGCCTTTGTGTCCTGCTAAGGGAATATCATGTGCCAAGGTGAGTATGAAGCCCCTAAGCTTCAGGGGTATGATCAACCTCCTGGTGGCACCAGGCTTGTGGTCTCTACCCTCTGAGTAAAGGAGTCACTCATCCCAATAGATCCTGTGGGATCCACTGACACTCCCAGCAGCTTCAATAGCGGCTTGCTTTCTGAGGGGTTCAAGAGAGGGGCAGGTTTGCTGCTCCAAACTCAAGTCTGCCCTGGAAGGGCCCCCTGTCCCCAAGAACTCAACCTGATCAGGTTCAAGTTCATCTGAGACAGTTCCTTCACAGGGACTAAGATCATCTCCCTCAAGAGACTGATCCTCACTTGGAGTCTGGGGGGAAGACACATCCTTACCCCTCCTGCTCCTTCTCTTGGAAGGCCCTTGGTCCATTGTTCCAGGATCCAGGGCCTGTTCAGTGTTAGTCAGTTTGGGCTGTGACCTGGTCACAGCAAACACATCTGCAGAGATGCCCAGCATTGCTGCACGAGTCCTAAGTTCCACTTCAGCCCAGGCTGAAGTCTCCAAATCATTGCTCAACAAACACTCTACTGGTAGGTCTGAGCTAACCACAACTTTCTTAGGGCCAGTTACCCCTCCCCAGATGAAATTAACAACTGCCAAGGAATGGTCAGTCCTGACATTGTTTTCATTGGTCACTTGGTACATTTCTCCAAGTATGATTTGGTCAGGGGCCACAAGATCTTCTGTCACCATAGTGACATTTGCACCTGTGTCCCTGTATGCCATGGCCTCCTTACCATTTATCAAAGGCTGCTGTCTGTATTTGCCCAGATTACTGGGACTGACAAATGACCCATCTCAGAGCCCAAGGCTAACCCTACTAATCCCTTGTTCCCTGTACCACCACTTGTACTTGTGCTAGGGGGCGCAGTTGTCTTAGGGACAGTGGTGGTAGGAAGATTTTCCTTGGCTTTTGGACAATCAGCATCTCTTGTCCAATGTGTCTTCTGTTTACAGAGATAACACCAAGGTTTCTTTTTGCCTTTACCTTTGTTAAAATGTGACTCCCCTCTGATGCAGGTTTTTGGGGCCCTGATGAAGACTGTTTTTGATTTTTACCCTTGTCACCACCCTTATCTGGAGTTTTAGAATCTTGCTTCTTTTGGCCACCACAATTATTCTGGTTTTTCTGCTTCACCCTGGTTCTGACCCACTTAAGTGCCTTCTTTCCCAATTCTTGGGGAGAAGTCAGATCAGAGTCAACCAGGTATTGATGCAATAACTGATTTTGGCAATTATTAAGGATCTGCTCCCTCATAATCAAATTGTACAATCCCTTGAAATCATTCACTTTGCTGCCAAGCAACCAGCCTTCCAGAGCCTTAATGGCACTATCCACCAAGTCTACCCAGTCCTGATTCTGTGTCTTCTGGGTGTCTCTGAACTTAATCCTGTACTGTTCAGTGGTTAAGTCAAACCCATCAATGAGAGCACTCTTCAGAAATGAGTAATTGTCAGCATCCTCTTCTCTAACAGCGAGGAGCTTATCTCTAACTTTGTCAGCAAAGGAGAGCCACAAGATAGCTTCCCACTGCTCTTGAGGGACCCTCTGAACTTTACAGGCCCTCTCTAAAGCAGTTATCCATTTGTGGATGTCATCCCCAACATGGTAGGGAGGGACAATCTTGCTCAGGTTCCTGTTATCAAAGGAATGTTCCTTAGCTCTAGGGACAGTGTTGCTGCCACCATGGGACTCTAGTCCCAACTTTTTTCTAGCTCTCTGGGCTTCTAGCGACTCCTTATCAAGGGCCAACTGCTCTTGCCTGAGCCTAAGCCTAGCTTCCTGAAGATCAAGAAGTTGGCATTCCCTATCAAAAGAGTGGTCCCTATTGCTAGATACAGAGTTCCCTACAGACTGTCCTGAGTGATTAGACTCTGCAGAGGGAGATCTAGATCTCCTTGGTAAACTCTGCATTCTTCCAGGAGGAGTAAAGAGAGGGCCTTCATGGCCTCCTCCATCCTCCTCTGGAAAATCTGAGTTATCCAGGTGAGAACCGTCAGGTTCTCCCTGGTCAGGGTTAGATTCCAGGTCATAAAAAGGTGTCTCTTCCTGACCTGTCCCACCCACTCTGTCCTGCTCCTCTGACCCAGGAGTCTTCCTTAGGTCATCTAACAGTAACATCTCTATCAGATGTTGAGTGTTGGCACTTCTCTCTGTCTTCAACTCTCTAGATGCACACAGGGCTTTCAATTCTTGGAATGAAAGCTCACTTTATCTAGAAGGCAGAGAGATACTGGCATCTCCTTTAGTAGACATACTAAGTGTGATGAGGTGTTGCACCTACCTAACCTATTGGGAACTAAACTCTCTGAGGTTGGAGAAAGGGTGTGCTAAACCCTTGACTTACCCAACCCTAGGTTCAGTAGAACTTACTTATTCTAAGCTAGTATTATATGTACCTAGTACTAGTAGTTTTCAGTTAATCAATACAAAGATTTATCTGGTAAAACAATGCAGGCTTGAATCCCAACCGCTGCACACCAATGTGAGAAGTTGGCCTGGTATATTCTGTTCACTAATTAAAGTGGGCACCTTGCACCAGTCCAAACAACCCTTATGGTGATTAAAGAGGTCAAAGATAACCTTAGAAAGCTATCCAAGTGGTAGCTGTGGAGAGCAGCCTTCAAGCTCAGTCTTTAAGGAATGCTAAGCAGCTTGTTTTACCAGAATGCAACCTTATAGTATTGGTTAAATGAAAGGAGAACCACACAGTAGTTATAAAAATATGTATTTATTAATATAATACTCTCTAGTATGACACAGTATCTCCTACACAGAGATAATCACAAAGCACACAATACTTTAGCACAGAAATGATTGTAAATAGCACTAACACACAGTGGGCCCAAGGGGGAGACCAAACTATATACTAAAATAGAGGTATAAGAGCCACGACTTGAGTCAAGACAGTGGCAAGAGGTTGTAGAATCGCTGGGACCCCAAGGAACCACCCAAGGTGAGTAAGTAGGGACCCCACGGAGGATGGATGCAGTGTGGGAACACGACCGCGTGCTCCGTACAATTCTATGGGAAAGTCGCGGTTGAAGTTTTAGAGTTTAAGGACCCTTCCTAATGGACTTCGAGGAAACCCCATGGAAGTTAGGAGGTTGAAGAGCCACCGCACCCATGGATACCGAGGTACCAGAGTTACCTATCCCAGGGGAGCCGGGTGCATAGGTCTGATGTGGCGTCGGAAACCGCCGTCGAACCCAATGGAGGACTTCGAAGAAGAACCGCTGCTGAGAGGAAGAAAAGTGTCAGTTGGAATCCAAAGGTGGATTCTTGTTGAAGAGTACCTGAAAGCAGAGGGGACAGAGTCTGGGTCACTCAGGAGTGACCAGGGGCTCGGTAGACGAATGCCCACCGATGTCGGGTGCTTCAGGTGTATTGATAGAGTTCTTGACTCTGCAGCCAAGGGGACCAGGAGATGTTGAGGACAAACAGGAGCTGGATGCGAGCTGTCCCACAAAGGATGTCGAGTGCTGAGGGGTTGGTGTCCAGGGGGAGCACCAACAAGCCTTGGCAACAGCAACCCATGCAGAAGGTCAAGGATGTGTACGGTTCGGACCAGCAAGGTCCAGCAGACTCACCACAGCAAGGGGAGTCAGGGCAGGCCTGGATCAACTAGGGGAGCCCAAGAAAAGCAAAGTTGACCTTCAAGTAGACCCACAGGCCAGAGGCATAGGAGTCACGAGAGGACCTTGAGTGATTTCACCAAACCGCAGCCCACGGAGCACTCGGAATGAGTAGGCCGAGTTCTTGGTAGGAAATGGTGCCAGAGGTTGGGGCTACTCGGAGCCCAATGCACTTGTTTGGGAAATGCCAACAAGCATATGCATTTGCAAATGTACGTTGTGCACAGGGGTTCGTGTATTGCAGCCCCCACGAGAAATTCTGGCCTCAAACATGGTGAGTGGGCAGCTCGGACCTCAAGGGACACAGAAACCCACCTCCTGTGTTGCTGAAGCCTTCGGAGTCCATAGGAAATTAGGGTCAGCAGACCGGACAGCAGTGTTGCAGTGCCTGCGAATGCAGGGGAGTGACTCCTTCATGCCAAGGGAGATATCTTTGGTTGTCCTTGATGCTCCACAGGTCCTGCATGGATCCTGTATGGTGCACGGGCACAGACGATGCTTCAGACTGAGAGGGAGACGAAGTCGGGCCCAAACGAAGTCCAGTGAAGTCCAGAGTGTCCAGATGGTCGAAGTTCAGTGGTTTCTGGTTCAGAATCTTGTTCATGTCAAATCTAGGGTCCTACAGTCAGGTAAGCTCTTTTGTACCCACAGCAGAGGGTTGGACAGATTCAGGGGACCCTCCCAAGGGAGGGTCTGGACAGTGGGGAGGTTACTCCCATGTCCTTTGTCCAGTTTCGCACCAGAGCAGGAGCCAACGACTCCCAGGACAGGTTTGAACTGGACTATGCACAGGGACACCAAATGTGCCCCTCATGCACACTTTCGGTCGCTGGCAAGCGCACCCACCAAGCCCTAATACACTAAATCCTGTCTGGGAGGCGGTCACACCTCCCTGTGACAGGATGCCTATTTTTCTGCCTTCCCCTGCTCGAGCTTGGCTCAGCAGCAGGAGGGCAGAAATGTGTCTCTGGTCGGCAGCAACCATTTTGTGCTGCCCGGGAGTAGAAGGCTGGTACCGGGAACACCAGGGACTCAACGAAGCTCGCTTCTAATGTTTGACACCAAATACAATAGGGTTACTTTCAGCCATTTTAAAGTTGGTCATCACGCGGTCGCATAATGCCACTCTATATGTCGTAAATGGCTGATGCACTGACAGCGTGGGAGAATGAACTCCGTAGGCTGCAGGGGTGTCCTGCTCATGCAGTGGCACCCTCTCACTTATAACCAAGCACCCTGCCTTCAGGATTGTTAAGGCCTGCTATAGGGGTGACTTATAGGTTTTAAGTGCAGTGACCCTAGGATATAGTAAACCTATATCTTAAGTAAGTGGTTTGCGCACCGACTTACACAGGCTACAATGGCAGGCCTGTAGTTTCATTTTGCATGGTCTCTCATGGGTGGCATAATACATGCTTCAGACCATGGGAGGCCTCTGGGGTACCTATGCCCTGGGTACATGGGTACCATGTTCTAGGGACTGACAAGGGTACCCCAGTATTCAATCTGGAGTGTACCTAAGTACATAACATAACAGTTTAGGGAGAAAGCAGATAGACTGGGGTCATGATTAGCAGGATCTCAGTCAGACTAGTCAAAAACAGTATCACATTTAGCAAAAAGTGGGGGTAACCATAAGAAACAGATCCTACTTTCATACAAATACCTCCTCAAATAATTCATAGTCCACAAAACTCAGGTTGAAATGGGTTGGATTTTGACTTATAACTAAAGAGTGTTCTTACTCAAACTGGATAGATCCAAGAGAATCTTGCTTTTTGATAATGAGGAATCCTGCTTTTTGATAATGGACACTTAAGAGACATTGGGCCTGATTTATATATTGGAGGTAAGCATACTCCGTCACAACCGTGAAGGAGTATGCTTACCACCAATAACAGTCCATTCGCTAAAATCATATGCAAAGTTAGATGGTTGGACATATAGCCATTTTTTACTGCCTATCACCACTAGGAGGTTGGGGTTTTGATTTTTAAATTTTTTTATACAACTTTACCGTACTGCTTCATCATGTTTGACGGAGCCGTTCGGCAAACATGAGGGCATACATTGGCAGGACAGCCTTGATGGTAGTTCCTGTCAATGGGTGAAGTGTCCATCGGGCTCACGGACATGTCATAATTTGGCAGACGGGTACTCTGCCAGGCCGACGGAGTAATTTACTTTGTCACTGAGATGGAGTACAATCCACCCACCAAGAGCATAATCAGCCCCATTGGCTGTTTCCTCACATTTTTAGTATACCAGTGGACCCTCCTCCAAAAACTCAAAAGAAGCATTTCCACAGATCCTCAAAAGCATATTTATTATTGATTGCTGCATCCGGTACAAACCTTTTTTACTTGATCAATTGTTTCAAAAAGTTTTTTAGCCTGAAGATTTGAGAGCTGTTAATTGGATGATTTCACTTGATATTAAATTCAGTCTGTGCTATTGTGTATAATATTTGATTCAAAGCTGTTAAATATGACAATTGTGTTTTTATGTTTGGTCAGTTGTTCCTATTAGTTCCCTCCAATTGTGGGATATGTTGTTTGTGGATGTCTATGTAAATATTGCTGAACAATTGCTTAAAGAATATTGGCTGATGCGAAAATAAATTCAGAATGCCAGTGTTACTTAAAATCATGGTTTTATTTACGGCCAATTGGCGGTTTCCTATTTGTTTTATGTATATTGCCCCAGCCCCAACTGTACTTAACGGGGGAAAAAGTCCATCTTCTCAGCTACATGACTCAAAATGCACGTCTGTAGCCAGGAGTAAATGTTTTCGAGGGCATAGCCTCAAGCAAAAACTCCAGTATATATTGACATTTTAAAGAGCGCAACACATTTTGAGGTATTCTTTAAAATATTCGTTTTATTCCACTGTAGCAACTATTTGTGATAATTAGTAAGAGTATGTGCCTTTTAAGCACACGGAGCCTGGAAGATTAGGACGTTTTCAGGAAATGTGTGTCAAAATCCAGTCTGTTAAATTGTTGTTATCTGGATACAACCTAAAAGCAACTATGCAAGCAATTGTGCTTTCTCCCTTAAGGCACCATTAAAGAATTATGTAGCATATGCTACATTTCTAGGCAGAGATTACTAACAACCATTAATCATACATGAGTGTGTTTTTAAGTTAACTGTAAACACATTGGCACATAGTTATGAGTAAACAAACATGGTGCATACAAAGACGTGGATTCACTGTCAGATGTCAGTGCACTGACTATACTTGGCTCCTGCGTTTAAGACAACATGATGGGGCAGTCAGCAGGTAGCTTGAACATGGTGGGCAGAGGGTGCTGGGTGAGCATGCGCACAGAAAAAGAACCCACACGAATAAGTAAAGGTGACAGGAAATGAAGGACAGTGGGAAAAAACGCATGAGGGGGAATCAATTCTTAGCATCTTTGGAATTCTGCAACCCTGGCATACAGCAGTACCAACAGTGGGCTCCTAAAAAATAATTAGGCTGTACTTTTTCAAATTAAGCACAGCATAGACGCCCAAGCCACTGACAGTGAGCAGGATTAATACAGTTTGGGTCCAGACGGGTCTATTTGTCTCTCTATTGTTGCTTGCAGTGCTTCCAAAAGTGACTTGAATGGAAGGCAGTGTAATTTAAACACTGAAGAAGGCTCAACCAATGAGGGAAAGAATAGTACCTCTTCTCCTCCACCTGCAGCAAGCATAGTCCAATTGAAGCATCCTTTTTCTACGCTTTGACAGTAGAAAGCATGTGCATTCTCCTAGTACTGGAAACTGAAAATGTGCATCCCGAGAACTCATATTGGGTGACACGGAGTTGGGATCTATGCAGTCCTGAGGCCACTATGTTTGGAAGCTGATAGACTGCCATATTATCATAAGAATAAATGTTAGGGAGTATTGCTGATGAGTACCATTTGCCTGTTGTTTGCTGTGGATAGCTGTTAAAATATTGTTTTTTAATTGGGACCATAGATTTCTTTGTTCTTATGTCCATGGTCTGACAGTCCATAGCCTCCTGGTCGGTCTCTCTAACCTACCTTTTGTGTCTATGCATTAGTGCCCTTTTGTTCTTTTTTCTCAGTGTCCGTAACCTTGTGTAAGTTTCTTTATCAGTACCCCGGGGCACCTGTATCCCCATGTCGCAGAGTCAGTCTCTCAATGTCAGAGTCATTGGTAATGTCCATTTGTTAGTGTCTCCTTACGAGTGTCCAAATGACATTGTGCCTCTGTTACTGTAGGTGTCCCCATATCCATGTGTCCTTTTTCCAGTTTCAGTGTACCTGTGTCAGTGTCGCAGTGTCAATATTCCCTCCTCAATATGTGTAAAATTGTTACAATTATAACATTCTAATGGTAGGGTTCCATGTAAGTTTAACTGTCTCTCTGTCGGTTTCCCATTGAAGCTGCGGCTGTGCCCCAGTGGTAGGGATCAACTTCTCAATGTCCTTGCTAATGTTCCAGTATCAGTATGGATATCCCTGGGTTCCCATGTCAATGTTTCAATATTAGAGCTCTTGTTTCACTGTCCCAGTATCAGCATTCCTGTAGAACTGTCCCCGTTTCAGTACTCATATACAGTGGTTAGCACCCCAGTGCCTGTGCCCCCCTTGCAAGTTTCCATGTCAGTGTTGGTGCTCAAGTGCCAGAGACCCAGTGTCAGTGCCTCCATGATGGTGTCCCTGTATTGTACAGAGATATACTCTTTTATTTAAAAGTGTCAGTGTTTGGATGGAAAAGTCATTCGCATTGTAAATGGGCATGTAACCCTAACCTGGGTGACCCGACTCCATGTGAATCTGCTGTCTGCACTTTTTATTGCACCAGATGTCACGCTAATCTAGCACGTGCAGTGCGGCACTGATCTATCTATACTGAATCCAAGGTCCAGAGCCTGTTCTGTGACCCAGAGGGAAGCACCAAGTGTACCCTCTTCTTCTGACGAGGGATTACTGGCCATGTCCTGGGTTGTTGGCATGAAGCAATGGTGGCAGCACACCTATTTTTGAGGGTTAACAGTCCTAAATGGACCTTCTATTTTTCTTTTCTGGGGGTTGTAGCCTAACAATGCCACTCTACCCTTGTGCTGGCATTCTGTGTCGGTGTCAGATGTGAATATGTGTGGTGTAGATGGTAGCAAGACTGTGTGATGGTGAAATTCTGTTAGCTGAGACTAGTCAGATCTATTTTGCATTGCTCCAGGTTTAACATGACATAAGATGGAAAATGGGCTACAGCTCCTCTTACCGTAGAAGTGTATTGTTTTCCTCAAGATGGGGATTGGAGACCTAGGCATTCAGTGAGAAAGGAAAGAGACAGACCACCCTAAAAATTTCCAAGAGGACCTTTTAGGAATGGATTGCTAATTAGTCCTTTGATGGCACAGCCGTTTGATGGATTGTGGGGATCAGAAGATCGTGCTGTTAAGGGTGAAAAGTTTCTATATCGAAAGAGGGAGACCATGTGCTTTATAGGTCCAACATACGTGCTCCTTATCGCATCTAGAGTGTAAACAAAGGTATGCAGTTCCTAGTGAAAGCTAGTGGAGAAGGACTGAGTAGGATGATTGTAAAGGGAGGAATATGCTCCAATAGGAGCAAGGGCCTCACACACCCGAATGGGTGTTGTGCTTCATCACTGGGCTAGCTCCTCATCGGGCCGGCACTACAACGCCCGCCAGGCACCCACGAGGAGGCACTTTGCCGGAGATTTTTTGTAGAACAGCCGTTTGATGAAGTGAGGGTGTGTGGGCTTAAAGTGTGGTGTAAAGTGATAAGGCAAGTGTAAAAAAAGTGTATTAAAATAGGTGAAGTGATGCTCAAAAACAATAGATTTAATGAATGAGTTCACTTGCCAAGTTAAAATGATGTTCACTAGCACAGGATATAATGGTCCTAGACAACTTAGTGGATTATTGGTTTACTTGGTCAACATGTATCTCTCCATGTTTTCGTTAGAAATGATCATTTGGCGATTCTTCAGGACCTAAAAACTACGCTAATCTACACAGTGCCTGGTTTCTCTGGGTGTGAATTCTCAACATGAGATAACCAGTCACTCATTCAATAATGTGGTAAGTCTTGTACCTTGAGTTCGATAAAAAACATCCTGAAACACAAAGACAAACATGAAAAAGCGTATTTGTGAATCACAAATAATCGTTTCTGAGCAAGGCATGCAAAGCAACTGTCAACAGCATGCCCCAAGGTAACGTAAGTAAAATCTAGTGTCTGAAACATCAAAGTGCCAACCACTGACATCTAGTCACACAAGGCCGAGTCAAAGTAAAACAATACGGCCGACCGCGATGGAGCGTGGGTTGCACACAAAGAGTGGATTGGTCCTGGTTATTACTTACCTTCGGACTTAGAAGAAATTGTGAGAAAAATGTTCTGAGATGGTCAAGTTCAGCGGGGCAAGACTGCAGGCTTTGTCCAAGGAGGGAGTGTCATGAATGGGGAGCCAGTGGAGGAAGTGGCTGTGAACATTTCTACGTTAGGTCTTAGTCACTTTTTGGGAAGTTGAAAATCTCCAGCAAGACAAAGTAGGAGGCTGTAGCTGCAGAGAGTTCCATGCGGCCGGATATCCCTTTGGCGAAGGACCACTGAAAAGGATCTGATGCTGCGGAAAAAAACGTAGCGGAAGCTGCCATGAAGTCAGGCCGACCAGCGATGCACCATGGGCACATAGACAATCAGGGTGGTCCCGGTCTTCAAGCGGTTTTCAGATCAGTTTTTAGCCAAAAGTTTTCTAAGTCACAAGTTTTGGATTTTGGCTATCTGGGGACCTTCAGCACCGCAACCAAGGGCCCAGGACTGGAGGGTCACTACTTGGGGGGTTAGGACTCACTCAGGCTGGGACAAGGTACGGGATCAAAATGGAGGGAGCTTTCTGTCTTCCTGAGGCTCTGATCAGGAGGCCAACAAACTGGCCCTCGGAGTCACTCTGGTAGTCCTGGGTGTAGGTGATGAAGCAGGTCTCAAGCAGCAGGGTTTAAGGTAGGCTCCAGGAAGCAAAGCAGTCCTTCTAGGTGCAGCAAAACAGTCTTGTGGAGTACACTGCAGGCCACAGCAGCAGAGAGTCCTTCCACCATTCCTTTTTATACATGGTGCCTTCTTTGAAATAGGAGATGTTCCAGGAGAATTCCCTTTGAAGTGCTTAGAGTTTCCTGACTCCCCTGCCCTGGCTCCAAGCTGGCTGCATGAACAATGCAGGGGTGACAAGTCCTTTGTGTGAAGACAGAGCACAGTCTATTTAGTAGGAAGTGGGCCTATGCTTAGCTCTACCCCTCCTAATCATGCCAGTTGATGGCCCATCCAGGCATACCTAATCCCTCAATTGTATGGATGTCTGGGAGGAATAAACAAAGTCCAACTGCCAACTATATCCATTTTCAAAATTGTAACTTAAAATTCAACTTCACCATTAAAGCAGATTTTTAATTACAATTTCTCATTTATCAAACACAAATTGCTTACCTGTTCCCAATCATCGGTTATCACTGGTAATTTTTAATAAAGCAACCCCATGTTATCCTGTGGAAGAGGTAGGCCACACAGTAGTTAAAGGCAAATTTAGGAGTTATTCACCACCAGGAAATGCAAAACTTATTACAAATGTCCAACTTTTTAATTACAATGCACACTGCCCCATGGGCTACATAGAGACTACCCTAGGTATAACTTATATGCACTAAAAGGGTTTAAGGCTTGGCAATTAACGCATTCAGGCTGCAATGGCAGACCTAGGACGTGTTTTAATGGGCTAGTGAAGTGGGTGGTGCAATAAGTACTGCAAGCCCACTAGTAGCATTTAATTTACAGGCCCTGAGTATATGGTATACCACTCTACGAGGGATTTATAAGTAAATTAAATATGCTAACCAGGTGTAAGCCAATTTTACAATGTTTAAAGGAGAGATCACAAGCACTTTAGTACTGGATAGCCGTGGTAACGTTCACAGAGTCTTAGAGAAAACAAAAACGAATTTCAGCAAAAAGTGGAGGGTAAAAGCAATAGGTTTGGGGTGATCCTGCAGAGAGGGTAAAAAAGAAACAAGTACCAAGTGTTATGTTCCCCTAGTCAGTGTTCTGGTGTTTGTGTCCCTGTGTTGTGTCACTAATAAATGTATGACGTTACATCGCGGTCTTTAGACCGCGATACGTTTACAACGCAGTAATTACAACGCAAGTCGTTACAACGACTTGCGCTGGAGGGCGCTGGACTTAGGAATAGTATGATTTACTATTCCAACTCCAGCCTACGTAACAGTAGGGAAGGTGTTGGAATAGTAAATCATACTATTCCTTAGTGTATAGCGCCATCCGACTTGCGTTGTAATGGCGACGTTGTAAACGTATCGCGGTGTAAAGACCGCGTTGTAACGGATGTCTCCCGTCACTAATGTGGTGTTGCATTCACATGTCAGTGTCTTAGTCTCAGTATCCTAATGGCCCTGTGTTCATCTCCATGTTACTGTCCTATGGCATTGTCCCAGCATCACTTTTTGTGCCATCTTTTAGTTTTCCAGTGTCACTGCCCCTGGTCAATATCACTGTGTCAATATTAGTGCTCCTGTGTCAATGTCCCACTAACTGTGCCCACTTCTCAGAGTGCAAAAACAACAATTGATGGACAGAATGCAGAACAATGTCATACATTCACCCCTGTACAAAGATCTGGGCCTAAATCCATCGTTTTTTTGCTCACCATGCCGTTCCAGTTTGGACCCAGCCATATGCAAATCAGTCTTGACCCTGCGCCCAATGGAAACATTCCAGCCCGAACTGCCAGGCCAGGTCCTCCCTGGACTGGAAACAAGCATCCTAGGACCGGTTTCGGGCTTTCAGCCCTCATCAGCCAGGATAGCTTGACTCCAGTGGCATGGAGAGCACGGCACCCACGTCTGGACATACCCGTCCCACTCGGGGTGACAAATGCAAAAACAACAATTGATGGACACAATGCAGAACAATGTCATACATTCACCCCAGTACAAAGATCTGGGCCTAAATCCATCGTTTTTTTGCTCACCATGCCATTTCAGTTTGGACCCAGCCATATGCAAATCAGTCTTGACCCTGCGCCCAATGGGAACAGTCCAGTCCGAACTGCCAGGCCAGGTCCTCCCTGGACTGGAAACAAGCATCCTAGGACCGGTTTCTGGCTTTCAGCCCTCATCAGCCAGGATAGCTTGGCTCCAGTGGCATGGAGAGCACGGGACCCATGTCTGGGCATACCCGTCCCACTCGGGGTGACAAATGCAAAAACAACAATTGATGGACAGAATGCAGAACAATGTCATACCTTGACCCCAGTACAAAGATCTGGGCCTAAATCCATCGTTTTTTTGCTCACCATGCCATTCCAGTTTGGACCCAGCCATATGCAAATCAGTCATGACCCTGCACCCAATGGGAACAGTCCAGCCCGAACTGCCAGGCCAGGTCCTCCCTGGACTGGAAACAAGCATCCTAGGACCGGTTTGGGCTTTCAGCCCTCATCAGCCAGGATAGCTTGACTCCAGTGGCATGGAGAGCACGGGACCCACGACTGGGCATACCCGTCCCACTCGGGGTGACAAATGCAAAAACAACAATTGATGGACAGAATGCAGAACAATGTCATACATTCACCCCAGTACAAAGATCTGGGCCTAAATCCATCGTTTTTTTGCTCACCATGCCATTCCAGTTTGGACCCAGCCATATGCAAATCAGTCTTGACCCTGCGCCCAATGGGAACAGTCCAGCCCGAACTGCCAGGCCAGGTCCTCCCTGGACTGGAAACAAGCATCCTAGGACCGGTTTCGGGCACAGGGTCAAGACTGATTTGCATATGGCTGGGTCCAAACTGGGGTGGCGTAGTGGACAAAAGAATGATGGATTTAACCCAGATCTCTTGACTGGGGGAGAATGTCTGAATCATTCAGCATTCTGTCCATCATTTGTTGCAGATACACTTTTCGCCCTAAGTGGGATGGGTATGCCCAGACGTGGGTCCCTTGCTCACTGTGCCACTGGATTCAAGCTAGCCTGGCTGATGAAGGGTGACATACCCTGAAACCGGTCCCAGGATGCTTGTTTCTGATCCAGGGAGGACCTGGCTTGGCAGTTCAGTCTGGACTGTTCCCATGAGGCACAGGGTCAAGACTGATTTGCATTCGGCTGGGTTCAAACTGGGGTGGCGTAGTGGGCAAAAGAACGATGGATTTAACCCAGATCTCTTGACTGGGGGAGAATGTCTGAATCATTCAGCATTCCGTCCATCATTTGTTGCAGACCCACTTCTCAGAGTCCCAGGGCAGTGCCCTTATGTTGATGTTGCAGTGAGATTGTTGCTGCTGTTGTGTCAGTGTCAATGTTAATGCACCTGTGTTAGCATCCTAGTGTCAATATGTATGACCTATGCCAACACTCCAGTGTCATTATTCTCATGTCAGTGCTCCTGTGGCAATATGTCAGTAGAAATGTTGGTGCACTTTTGTTGGTGCCCTAGAGTCATTGTTGGTGCCCAGTGTCAATTTCTTCTTGTCAGTGTGGCTCCCCGTGTCAGTGTACTAGCCATAGTATCCCACAGGATGTCACTGTTTGCTTATAAACTACGTATACCGTCATAAGTACACTTCAAAGCACTAAGGGAATGGAATAGGCTGAGAGTAAAGAAGAATGGAAATCTGGTGATCGAAGAAATGGATAGCAGATGACGTGTTCTTTAGGAAGGATTATTTGTGAAGCTTTTTTTGTTAGCAAGAAAGATTCACTTGTTGGAGGGGTAGCTCAATGAGCTAAATGTTAGCCCTTCAAACAATGTTGTAGTTCTTAACATTGGTGAATGCAATATCAATGTACACATATGATATATGTACGTATAACGTCAATACATCAAATGCAAAGTCAATGCACGCCATAATTTATGCATGCATAGCAATGTCAATACCAGGAAAAAACGATGTTGATGTACGTTATGACAAATATACACATAATAATGAGAATGTCGTTAAATATGATATCAATGACAGCCATGCTATATGTACAGGTAATAACGAACTCATATAATTTCTGTCTAATTCACCTGAGATAACCTTCCCATCAACCCAGAGTCAGAGATATGTGGTCAGACAGGCCCTGCAACCCAAACCCAAGCCTACCGATTGATAGGTCACAAGTGGGGTTACACTTGGCCCAAAAACAAGCGTGCAAAAAGGGAAAAATGTGATCGATCCCACAGATAGGCAGTTACACCACAAACAGGTTCGAGGAGATTGGCCCCAATAAAACATGTTTGGCCAAAGGCATGTGTTCCCAAAATACCACAAAGTCAGGTGCCACATGTATTTAGGAACCAGTCAGAACACAACATGCACACCACATGCATTAATCACTCGCTTCTAATGCCAGACCCAGGTCCCTGGGTTACTGGGTTGCCCCTTTTGTTTCAGACATCTGGACACAGGCACGCTGGCCCACACTAGCTCTCCATGAGGTCGAGATCCACTTGTGTCCCCCTTTTCAGATGGTTGTATTTATGGTTCATGACTAGGCCTGGATCTACATTCTTTACAAAAATGTGGAATCATTTTATTGTACTTCAAGAACTATATATATTACTGTCCAAAACGTATGTACATTGAGGCTGTCTTTACACACGACTCTGTTGAGGCTCTCCCGGCCTCTGCATTTAACTAAACCAACTTGTTCCTGTTTTGCCAAACACCGCCTGTCTTTTCTTTTTTTCAAGGTAAATTCATATCTAAGCAATATTGTCATCAGGTCACCAGTTCAAATCCAAGCAAGGCTGTCTCAACATTCGATCCTACCAAAAGTCAGTAAAATAAGTGTCTTAAAATGAGTAATAGTAATATAGCCTTATGGCCCGCCGTAGCGGGCTATACCGGCCGTTAAAGGCCTGCTCCAGCGTTAAAGGCCCGAGCCAAAGGCGAGGGCCTTTAACAAGGGAGAGGGACTTTAATGGCCGGTATAGCCCAGCTACGAAGGTCTATAAGGCTATTAGAACACTCTGCCACTAGAGGGCAGAATGTTCTAACAAATAAAACAAAGGCCTCTCGGAGCCCGAGGGGGTATAAATCCCGTCTGGCTCCGAGAGGCCTTTGTTCACAGCAACAGCTGTGAACAAAAGCAACATTGGAATGTTGCTCTGCGGGCTTTTCCCGGCCCGTAGAAGAACCATTGTATTCATTGGAGTGCTCCTCATTCCAATGTTCTAATTTAATCTAATTGTTTATTCAGCTGAAGCTACTGGCATGGCAAATGAAACATGAGTGCATCATGTCACTGGGGCTCCATATTCTAGCCATTGAAATACCTTTTAAAATTTATCCCAGGTTGTTCAGTTGAAACGAACAAAGACTGCAGGACCCTAAAAGCACAGGACTGTATGAAAGAAAAGTACCAGAGCTGCTTAAGCTGCTCACATGAAATCATGTGATATGAGGGCTCTGGCGAGGCAAATAACGAGTCAATAAACTTGTGATGAGTGCTGTCTACAATTGGCACACGCCCAGTGCTGGAAATTAGGGGGATACTGCCAGATCCCTGTTCCAGCAGCTATTTCTGGGCCAGATCTGGAATCCAGCTGACCAAGGGAAAAATACTGAATTTGTCCTGGCCTCATTTTCTGACACGGAGACACAATTCATTCACACCTGCACGTTGTCTGAACGCTGTTCAGTGCAGCAATCTGCAGGAAGTGAGGGCGCTTCGTATTTTCACTTCTAGCTGGGCCTAAAACTAAAGCCTAGTTTAAAGGGTCATTTTAAGTTTCAACCTCGCTAGAAGTTATTTGTAGCCCAAGGCCTAGACCTAGATGTGGGCGAGCCACTGAAACCTCGTGCCAGGCTCAAGCCTGAAGCCTGGCTCTGGCTCAGCTCGAGGCCTGTATGAACCTCGAGCACATAACGAGCCGAGCTTTCATCTGGCTTCTGCACAATTAATCAAAGAAGTGTGTAAATCAATGTACAGGAAACATTACTTAAGACAATGAAGGATATTAGGTGTAGTAACCACCAGGCGCACAATGCCCATTGGGCTCAAAGGGCTTCAGCCCCCCCTCCCCCCGTCGTGTGTGACAGCCCGGGCAGAGACAGCTTCCTGGGCAAACACACTGCTGCACCCGAGTACTTCACAAGTCTTTCAAAGACCATTTGCTTGTCAACGAGGCTTTGTTGTGTTTTCACCCCTTCTTAGAGCCCCTGCATCTCCACTCTACCTATTGCAGGAAGAATTAGCCCCCCCCGAAAAATTTTCTTAGCCTCCCTCCCCCCCCCCCCCCTCCGAAATTTGGCTCTAGTTGCGCCTCTGGTAACCACATATAGACCATACTTGTAGACAATATGTATTAAGAGTGAACTGTTAGGACAAACAGTCAGGATATAAAATGTAATGCAGTGATTGACGTTTTCTGTGCTAACAAGACTTTATTAGTTCCCAGAGGAGTCCTTATTTGTGAACTTAGAGTAACAACAGAAAACAATAAAGATTCAAACCCTTGACTTACAGTTTGCATGCAGCTCCTTTATTTCGGTAAATAGATCACTGTGCTATGTTGGAAGGGCTGCAATTTATGAACTTCAAGGAAACAAATTCTCAATAGCCCACTTACCTGTCTACATAAAATACAAATATGTGATTTACGTGTTACACAATGAGCTTTGCAGCAGACCCATTAGCCCTCATTGTTACTTTTTGAGACAAAACTGTGATTGGACAAGACACAGAAATCTCCCAGAAATGCAGTAACAACCAGAGTTAATTTTTTGCTATTATATTCCTGTCAAAATTGCTGGACATACAAAGATCTCTGCAGCAGGTGTCTTAACCCTGTAAATATTTTAAAGTACAGCCTCTTTGTGACCAATTAATTAAGAACAGATTTGCTGTCACTTTTGTCCTTGTTGCCAATTTTGTTGCAGCAGATTGTTTTTTTCAGGGTCTACCCCTCATGAGTTCACCCTGTCCTCATAGATTTTATTATTCATAATGATTCCATGTCCACTGTGACTCTTGAATTTTTTCTCCTCAAGATCAGCACACTCATTAAAAAGATCATGACTGGAAACCATTTGTTGATTTCCTCATGGTACAGTCATTTCACCTAACCACATGTAAGTCACAAATCCAATGATACCACAGACCAAACTGTTGTGGCAAGCATGGAAATCGCAGTTGTTTTCAGTTTCTGTCACAGGTAGATTTGGGCCATCTTTGTCCTAACCATGGAAGTGACTGTTACATTGATGCTGTGAAGTCATTAACGCGATTTCCTGTTCTGTCTTTGATTCTCTCTCATGACCAGCACTAAAGAGACCCAAGCACTTGTCAGAGGTGCAGATGCTTCACGGGGCCTGTCTTGTGGCATTACTAAGCCAGTTTTAAAGGAATAACAAATTCAGCAACGAAAATTAATACAATTTCGTGTATTTTGTTATCACCTTCTTCCCCTCCCGCTACAATCAACCGCCAAATTGATACGACACTTCATCTTTAAATGGAGAGCCGAGGACAGGGTGTGCGTGCGTGCGTGTCTGAAGTACGTACACTGACGGTAGACGCGCGCGCGTGCCACAGAAAAGGTGGGGGTGGATGAAGAGAGGCTCGAATGTAAAGCCATCAAAAATAATGAGACTGTTCCGCCCAGCTTCAGTGGAGGAGAGGGAGCAAAGTGCCTTTCCAGACCAGGCGCCCCTGCTCTGCAGTTGAAATAACTGGTCACGGAGCGTTGCAAGCAAATTGCCTCGACAAGGCTGTTGCTGTTGTAAGAGTTGAAGAGTTCTGGCCAGTAGGTCAGCGGCTGCCAATCAGGCCGACGGAAAAAGCCGTTCGCTGAGCCTGTGATTTCTACCTAGGTCGCAATTATCCCTCACTATTCCTGTACCTCGGCAGCGCCTCGTGATTAAACCAGCCTCCATTTTACATCTCTTTCAGAGTGCGATTCGCGCACTAATTAGTTGCCTGCTCTCCCCTGAGATGTCAGACCCTCAGTCAATTTATCTCTCTTTCAGCCTCCTTAGAGTGACTTCCCCAGTTATCAAAATTTAATCATGCCTGCAAAAATGTTGAAAAGTGGTCATTAGAGGCAAAAGGCCACAGGATACAATATTCATTTTTCTCTATCTTCCAGTCATCCAGCTGGCATCTATAATGGATATCCTGGGGGCTGTGAGAACACGTTGATTTATGCAACCTCGCTCCTGCTCTCGCTGCGGTGTGCCGGGTTGCTTTCAAGAACAGCCTTTAACAAGGTGTGAGGTGGGAGGACATTAATCATGGCGGCATTGTATGTGAAAAGGGTGCCGTGTAGTCAGGAGAACCCCCTGCAGCAGGGCAGTTAGATTTTTTCCCACCTTCTCGGTGATAAAGGAGTTTGACAATTGATTAGACCTTTCAGTAACCTTGCCATACTGTGAAATGATGGGCGCGAAAGAGCGGCGGAGGGAGAGAGATGCGGAGACGGAGCGGGCCAGGATATTTTTTACACTGTCAGATTCAAATGTGCGGCAACTTTATGATTCTCGGCTAAAATGGCCTATCAAAATCACTTCAAACTCAAAGCCGTCTTGGATAAAAGATTACTCTCGGAATGAAAAAGAACCTCTCTTAAGGTGTAGGAGACGGCGCCCATCGGTATTCTTGGCAGGTCACGCACTCAGTTCTTTGATGAAATCACCCCTTGTTAGAGGGGGTTCTTTTACTTGATGTCGACATCCATGCAAAGCCGTTTGGTAGCAGCTTTGAGCCACAGCAAGGCTGACTCAACCTTTTATCTTTTTGCGATTGCTAAAAAATTAATCAAATTTAAGCTTCGGTCGTTGTGCCTTTTCCAGTGAACACTGGTTCCTATTTTTTAACGCAGTGGCTTGATTTGAGCCAATGCACGAATTTAAAGGTTTGCATATTTTGTTCTGTTCCCTGGTAAGCACCGACAAAGCAAATAGGTCTGTTATTTTTCACAATGAAGAGCTTTGGTGGGGTGAGCATGCTCATGGGCCAAGTTAAGTTAAGGTTGTGTTTCTTAAGAGGGTACTTTAGCAGTGATAGTTGGGATTGACTAAAGGTGATCTAATCTCTTATTTTACCCTTCTGAGCAGGTGTAGTTTACACTGGTATGAAGTGTAAGAAGGTACCTCCTCTTCTAGGAGGGCTGCTTTATTTTTTAATGAGACAGATGTAACATACTGCTCGGCATGGATGCCTCATTTTTAAATGTATAGACCCAATAATTCACAAGGTTATGGATCCCGCACTTCGTTTTAATCTGAGATTTGATGACACTTTATGTGACCAGTTAAAGAGTTTTATGGGCGTGCAAGGAGGTATCGCCCTCTGAGCCTGGGACGGGAAAATGAGATACACACTTTTGCACTTCCCCGCTGGGAAGTGTCCTCAAATGCACTGCCTGTGTCCAGTTGGACTGTTGAATCGAATTTAATCAAGCTTCAGATGTGAAGTTTAAAAAAACGCATTTTATTTTAATTGGCTGTATTTCCTTTTTTATCATGAATTAATTACATCATTCATGTGAAGACATTGCGTTTGTTGCTGATAAAGCATTTAGAATAGGGTGCAAATCATCCCCAATGCATTTCGGGCATATCAGATGCCCTGCATCAGGGGGGTAAATTTCCTAACAAAATCCAAGAAAGGCGAAAATGAATTGACTGGACCAGATTGTGGGCATGCCACTTTCCCCAGTGCTTCATAACAAGTATAAAATTGGATGGTCTACATGCATGGTGAAAGTAGTGCACTCGGTAATAAATTATCGCGCTCAAGTTAATGTAGATATCTGGCTTTGCTGGTGTCACAATTGTGCATATGTATCAATTAAACGTTGTCCTCGTGTGTTATGTAAATATGCAAGCAGGTGCACAAAGAGGCCAAGTTCCCAAACGTAAACCAATTGTGTTCCCAGAGCGGGAATTACTGAACGAGTATTCTGCTCTTGGTGTGTGAATAAACCGAGTGAAATAAGCATGCCCGGTGTAAAACGAAAACGCAATCTCTCAAGTGCGGAACGATCCGTATCAAACTAGTCTTTCCGTGTTAATCAAAATACAGGTGGTAACATCATGCTTTAAAGGAAAAAAGTCATGCCTTAAAGAAAAATCACGTCTTAGTGAGAAACTGGACATGTGAATAACTTATTCAAGCTCCCGGTTGTGTGTCGAGTTCCGATCAGTAAACGCCGGTGAAGTGCTGTGATCGCGTGATAAAGTGGAATAGAAATAGAGAAGGCTGCGGAAATGGCCGCCATCTTGAAATGGTGTTTGTGTGTGGGGAATAAATAGTGAAGAAAGGCTGGGTGCCCGATGCATGTGAAGTTAACAAAGTTTGGAAGGGTATCAATAGGGTGAAAAAATGACTAAAATAAATAAAATGAAACCTTATAAATTGAGAAGTAGATGTAAGAATAAATGGAGTGTAGAGAGAGGAATCAAGGAATAAGATGAAATATGTATAAGATGCATCAAATGTATTGATCATTGGATTCATCCAGTTATGGAAAAGTAGGAAAACATGTATGGACCAAAATGCGGGAAATGAAACCCAGTCAGCATATACAGTTATGTAAGAAAAAATTGACTAAAGAACATTGGAGGAAAGAAACGTGTGCAGAGATTGCGGGAAATCTTGTGGTAAGGTGTTGATAAGAGAAAGACAAGAACAAGGTAATGAAGATTGAGAAAAAATGCACAGATAAAATGTAACAACTGTATTCGATGCGGTCGTTAAGACCGTGGGGCATCAAGGTGTTCATCCTTTTAATCCAAAAGGTATCACGTTGTATGAGAAATTTACTATTGTCTCTTCCTTCTTTGATTTCCACCACCTCCAAGACTAGATACCTCAGTTGGCTGATGTTGTGGTTGTAGGCCATGAAGTGTGTCGCCACAGCTGATTTAATATTCTTGTTTCTAATGTTGCTTTTGTGCTCATTTATTCTCATCTTGATTTTCCTTTCAGTCTTGCCTGTAGGCTAGGCCACATGGGCATTTGAGCATGTACACTAGATTCTTTTAGTCGCATGTGGCGGTGGTGAATAGTCTTATTTTGTACCCTTTTGGTTGGATGATTGATGGTGTTGACTTTGATGGTGTTATTGCAGTTACCGCAATCGAAGCAAGGAAGGGTGCCTTTATATGTTTCTACTCTGGTGTCTGGTCTCCTGGTCCTTAGCAACTCAGCAAGGTTCTTGCTCCTTTCATACGCAAACAATGGTGGATCAATAAATGACTTCTTAAAATCTGGCTCCAACTGTAACATTGGCCAACGTTTGAGAATAATCTTCTTCAAACCACCACTTTCTGTGGAAAACTTTGAAACCATGACCATTCTGTTTAGTTTTAATTTTTGTTTTGTGGAGTCAAAAGTTGCGTACGGGAAACGGCTAAAGCACGGTTGGTAGCTGATGCCAGTACATCAGTGGGGTATCCTCTATCATGGAATTGTTCTGTTGTGTTTGTAATGTTCGTAGACAGATGTTCTGGATCTGACACAATTCTTTTGGCCCTGAAAAGTTGGGAATAGGGTAAGTGAATCTTGAGAGCATTCTGGTGGAAACAGCTATAGTGCAGCAGGTTGTTGCGATCTGTCTCTTTCCTTTGTAAATTTGTCTCCAATTGTTGGTCACGGATGTAGATGTCTACGTCTAAAAAATTGATCCTCGAATTGTTAATGTCGTACGTGAATTTGAGACAATCATTCACTTCGTTCAGGACTTCAATGGCCGATATCAAATCAGTCTTAGGTCCTTACCATGCGATGAAAATGTCATCGATGTACCTCAGGAATGTCACCAAATGTTCTTTCCTGTTTTCGTTGTTGAGAATATTGTCCAGTTCAAATTTGTGCATAAAGAGGTTTGCGTAGCTGGGAGCTGCTCAATTCCCCATAGATGTCCCCCGTGAGTTGTAAGAAAAACTTTCCATCATGAACAAAGTAACTGTGGTACACGGTAAATTGGAGTATTTGCAAAAGAAAAACCTTTAAATCCAACTGTATGTCAGATTCTAGTAAGAAAAATTTGATCGCTTCAGTACCCAAATCATGGGGGATCGAGGTGTACAGGGCTGTCACATCGATGGTACACAAGAACACTTTGTTCCAGTCTATTTTAGTGTCTCTGATTTTTACCAGAAATTCAGTGGTGTCTCTAATATATGTAGACATGTCCTGTACAAATCCTTACAGGTGTCTATCTAAATATTTGCTCACTGGTTCGTGTATAGAACCCCTTGTTGAAACTATAGGCCTCATTGGTGGCTGCCATAGGTCCTTGTGTATTTTGGGTAACATGTGTAGAGTCGGGCTCTTTGGAAATTCCTGTGTTAAGTATTTTCGGTATATTTCTGTGATAGTACCCGAGGCTACAGCGCTGTCAATTAACGCTTTAAGTTCGCATCGAAAAGCCTCCGTTGGATTGTACCCAAGTTCCATGTATGTTGTTTGGTTTTCCACATGTTCACTGGCTCTATGGTTGAAGTACGCTGTGTCCATGACGACTAAGGCACCGCCGCAAAGGAAGAGGCGAGCACCAATTCAGCCTCAATGAAACGAATAATCAGGAGTCAAAGAACGTAAATCAGAAGAACCTGGTTATTAACATCTCATCAACCAACTTGAGTTCACTAGAAATTAAAATCCTACAGAAGGGAACTTCGTTCGTGCCAACCTACAGATCCAACGCATTGAAAGCTGAAGTAAGCTTTTTAAAATTTATGCGATCACTGAGATTAAGAATTTTTTTTGACAATGTTGTTTCCGAGCAACCATCCAAGCCGGACAATACCCTCAAAGGATTAAAACCTAAGAGCTCATACATGGCTCCCATCAATCACAACATTTTAGACACTTTTGAAACCCTTGTTAAGAACGACATGCCAGACCTTTTTAAGACCATGAAGTCTAAACAATCAAACTTGACCATCAAAGAAAAGAGCATCCTTCAAAAGCTGGCCAACAATGTGGACATCAAATGCGTTAAAGCAGATAAAGGCGGAGCCTTAGTCGTCATGGACACAGCGTACTGCAACCATAGAGCCAGTGAACATGTGGAAGACCAAACAACATACATGGAACTTGGGTACAATCCAATGGAGGCTTTTCGATGCGTACTTAAAGCGTTAATTGACAGCGCTGTAGCCTCGGGTACTATCACAGAAACAGACCGAAAATACTTAACACAGGAATTTCCAAAGAGCCCGACTCTACACATGTTACCCAAAATACACAAAGACCTATGGAAGCCACCAAGGAGGCCTATAGTTTCAACAAGGGGTTCTATACACGAAACAGTGGGCAAATATTTAGATAGACACCTGCAAGGATTTGTACAGGACATGTCTACATATATTAGAGACACCACTGAATTTCTGGTAAAAATCAGAGACACTAAAATAGACTGGAACATAGAAGTGATCTTGTGTACCATCGATATGACAGCCCTGTACACCTCGATCCCCCATGATTTGGGTATTGAAGCGATCAAATTTTTCTTACCAGAATCTGACATACAGTTGGATTTAAAGGTTTTTCTTTTGCAACTACTCCAATTCACCCTGTACCACATTTACTTTGTTCATGATGGAAAGTTTTTCTTACAACTCACGGGGACCCTTGACCTTGCCAGGTAGGTCGCTCCCCCACCACACAGCTCCGCCTGTGCTGTCTGCCCGCTGCTCCTGTAGGTAAGATCGCCCTCCGCTTGTGGCCCCGGTGCCAGTTTTGTCTGCTTGTCTCCCCTTTTCCTTTCTGTGCCCCTCGCTGCCCCACTGTTGTTGTGCCCGTGATTTGCCTGCTCTCCCCCGTTTTTCCTTCTGTGCCCCTCGCTGCCCCACTGTTGTTTACCCGTGATTTGCCTGCTCTCCCCCCGTTTTTCCTTTCTGTGCCCCTCGCTGCCCCACTGTTGTTGTGCCCGTGATTTGCCTGCTCTCCCCCGTTTTTCCTTCTGTGCCCCTCGCTGCCCCACTGTTGTTTACCCGTGATTTGCCTGCTCTCCCCCCGTTTTTTCCTTTCTGTGCCCCTCGCTGCCCCACTGTTGTTTACCCGTGATTTGCCTGCTCTCCCCCGTTTTTTCCTTTCTGTGCCCCTCGCTGCCCCACTGTTGTTGTGCCCGTGATTTGCCTGCTCTCCCCCGTGTTTCCTTCTGTGCCCCTCGCTGCCCCACTGTTGTTTACCCGTGATTTGCCTGCTCTCCCCCCGTTTTTCCTTTCTGTGCCCCTCGCTGCCCCACTGTTGTTTACCCGTGATTTGCCTGCTCTCCCCCCGTTTTTTTCCTTTCTGTGCCCCTCGCTGCCCCACTGTTGTTGTGCCCGTGATTTGCCTGCTCTCCCCCGTTTTTCCTTCTGTGCCCCTCGCTGCCCCACTGTTGTTTACCCGTGATTTGCCTGCTCTCCCCCCGTTTTTCCTTTCTGTGCCCCTCGCTGCCCCACTGTTGTTGTGCCCGTGATTTGCCTGCTCTCCCCCCGTTTTTCCTTCTGTGCCCCTCGCTGCCCCACTGTTGTTTACCCGTGATTTGCCTGCTCTCCCCCGTTTTTTCCTTTCTGTGCCCCTCGCTGCCCCACTGTTGTTATGCCCGTGATTTGCCTGCTCTCCCCCGTTTTTCCTTCTGTGCCCCTCGCTGCCCCACTGTTGTTTACCCGTGATTTGCCTGCTCTCCCCCGTTTTTTCCTTTCTGTGCCCCTCGCTGCCCCACTGTTGTTGTGCCCGTGATTTGCCTGCTCTCCCCCCGTTTTTCCTTCTGTGCCCCTCGCTGCCCCACTGTTGTTTACCCGTGATTTGCCTGCTCTCCCCCGTTTTTCCTTTCTGTGCCCCTCGCTGCCCCACTGTTGTTTACCCGTGATTTGCCTGCTCTCCCCCCGTTTTTTCCTTTCTGTGCCCCTCGCTGCCCCACTGTTGTTGTGCCCGTGATTTGCCTGCTCTCCCCCGTGTTTCCTTCTGTGCCCCTCGCTGCCCCACTGTTGTTTACCCGTGATTTGCCTGCTCTCCCCCCGTTTTTTCCTTTCTGTGCCCCTCGCTGCCCCACTGTTGTTTACCCGTGATTTGCCTGCTCTCCCCCCGTTTTTTCCTTTCTGTGCCCCTCGCTGCCCCACTGTTGTTGTGCCCGTGATTTGCCTGCTCTCCCCCGTTTTTCCTTCTGTGCCCCTCGCTGCCCCACTGTTGTTTACCCGTGATTTGCCTGCTCTCCCCCCGTTTTTTCCTTTCTGTGCCCCTCGCTGCCCCACTGTTGTTGTGCCCGTGATTTGCCTGCTCTCCCCCGTTTTTCCTTCTGTGCCCCTCGCTGCCCCACTGTTGTTTACCCGTGATTTGCCTGCTCTCCCCCCGTTTTTTCCTTTCTGTGCCCTTCGCTGCCCCACTGTTGTTGTGCCCGTGATTTGCCTGCTCTCCCCCGTTTTCCTTCTGTGCCCCTCGCTGCCCCACTGTTGTTTACCCGTGATTTGCCTGCTCTCCCCCCGTTTTTCCTTTCTGTGCCCCTCGCTGCCCCACTGTTGTTGTGCCCGTGATTTGCCTGCTCTCCCCCGTTTTTCCTTCTGTGCCCCTCGCTGCCTATCGCCATTCCCGCCGCTGCGTCCCTGCGGCCCCGCCCCCTGACTGCCCATTCGCTGCCCCTGCCTCCCGCCTCCCAGCTGCTCCTCCCTCCCACCTCCCCATAAATGGCGGCCGCTGCACGCGCCGCGCAGCGGACGTGCGCAGCGGGCGCGCCGCTGGCGCGCCGAAGGCGCGCCAAGGCAAGCCCGTCTGCGCCCGTCCGCGACTGGACCGCGCCCAGCGCCAGAACCCCTGGATCCCACCGATGCAACACCACTCGACGGACCTACGACGCCGCCACACTCACCGCACTCAATGCCGGCCGGAACCCTGCCTGCTACCGAGCCTCACCGAGACGCACCCACGGACCCTTCACCTGCCAAACCTGCCGATTCACCTGCCCCCTGACGTGCACCACCTCCGCCAAGTCGAGCAACAGCAGCAACCACCTGAAATGCATCCTGCTGAACACCCGCTCCGTCCACAGGCACGCCGTGGAACTCTGGGACCTGCTCGACGCAACAGCACCGGACATCGCCTTCCTCACCGAAACCTGGATGAACGCCTCCTCAGCGCCTGACATCGCCATAGCCATCCCGGATGGATACAAGATCACCCGGAGGGACCGCGTCAACCAGACGGGAGGAGGCATCGCCATCGTACACAAGAACACCATCCGCATCTCGACTAACTCCGACGAGACCTTCACCGCCGCCGAACACCTACACTTCCAGATACACACGGACCCCAAGACCACCCTCCGAGGCACCCTCATCTACAGACCCCGGGACCACGCACACTATTCAGCGAAGACATCGCAGACTTCACCAGCCCGCACGCCATGCCCTCCGCCGACTACATCCTCCTAGGGGACCTCAACTTCCACCTGGAGAACAACAACGACAGAAACACCACCGCCCTGCTGGACAACCTCGCCAACCTCGGACTCAAACAACTGGTGAACACGCCCACCCACTACGCCGGCCACACGCTTGACCCCGTCTTCTCGTCCAGCAAGCACATCTCCTTCAGCCACGCCACCGGACTCCACTGGACCGACCACAGCTGCGTCCACTTCAGCTTCAGAAAGACTGCGACCCACCACCACCCGCAACAGGCTCCCCGCCGGAGCTGGAGCAAGATCACCGCCGAGCAGCTCACCGCCTCCCTCAGCCAGAACACACCCACCGACACAACGGACCCAAACGAAGCAGCCAGCAACCTCGCCAAGTGGCTGACCGCCTGCGCCGACGACCTCGCACCACTAAAAAACCCTCCCAGCAGACCCGGAAGCAAGAAAACCCCTTGGTTCACCAACGAACTCAAGGAATCCAAGAAGAACTGCCGCACTCTCGAGAAAACCTGGCGACTCGTCCAGACCACAGACAACAGGACCGCCCTCAAGCACGCCACCCGCAAACACCACCAGCTGATCCGTGCCACCAAGAAGTCGGCACTCAAAGAACGACTGGACAACAACGCCCATGACAGCAAGGAACTTTTCAGCATCGTCAAAGAGTTCTCCAACCCCAGCGCCGGAAACAACGACATCACCCCCTCGCAAGACCTCTGCAACTCACTCTCCGCGTTCTTCCACCGCAAGATCACCGACATACACAACAGCTTCGACGCACAAACAACGCACCCTACCGCCGAACCAATGCCCGCCACCACCACCCTCTGCAACTGGACCCCGATCAACACCGAAGACACCACCCGCACGATGAACTCCATCCACTCCGGATCACCAACCGACCCCTGCCCACACCACGTCTTCAACAAAGCCGACGCCACCATCGCACCCCATCTCCGGGACATCATCAACTCCTCCTTCCACACCGCCACCTTCCCGGAGAGCTGGAAGCACGCCGAGCTTACCGCCCTCCTGAAGAAACCAACGGCGGACCCCACCGACCTCAAGAACTACCGCCCCATCTCGCTCCTTCCGTTTCCGGCCAAAGTCATCGAGAAGACCGTCAACAGACAGCTTGCCGCCTTCCTCGAGACGAATGGATCCCTCGACCCCTCGCAGTCCGGGTTTCGGGCCAACCACAGCACCGAGACCGCCCTTATCGCAGCCACCGACGACATCAGAACCCTAACCGACAACGGGGAAACAGCTGCCCTCATCCTCCTGGACCTCTCCGCGGCGTTCGACACCGTCTGCCACCGCACCCTAGTGAAGCGCCTCAGCAACATCGGAATCCGAGAGAAAGCACTGGAATGGATCATCTCGTTCCTCGCCGGAAGAACCCAGAGAGTCCGCCTCTCCCCGTTCAGATCCGAAGCCACCGAAGTCATCTGCGGCGTTCCACAAGGATCCTCACTCAGCCCGACCCTCTTCAACGTCTACATGAGCCCCCTCGCAGCCATCGCACGCCGACACAACCTCAACATCATCTCCTACGCCGACGACACCCAGCTGATCCTCTCCCTCACCAACGACCCCACCACCGCCAGAGCCAACCTGCACGACGGGATGAGAGACGTCGCCGACTGGATGAGGAACAGCCGCCTTAAACTGAACTCAGACAAGACGGAAGTCCTCATCCTGGGCTCATCACCCTCCGCCTGGGACGACTCCTGGTGGCCCCCGGCCCTGGGCACCGCACCCAAGCCAACGGACCACGCACGCAACCTGGGCTTCATCCTGGACTCCTCCCTGTCGATGACCAGACAAGTCAACGCCGTCTCATCTTCATGCTTCAACACCCTGCGCATGCTCCGCAAGATCTTCAGATGGATCCCCACTGAAACCAGGAAGACCGTCACCCAGGCACTCGTCACCAGCCGACTGGACTATGGGAACACCCTCTACGCCGGAACCACAGCCAAACTTCAAAAGAGACTCCAGCGCATCCAGAACGCCTCCGCACGACTCATCCTGGACATCCCCCGACACAGCCACATCACCGTACACCTGAAAGACCTGCACTGGCTCCCCGTCAGCAAGAGAATCACGTTCAGACTCCTCACCCACGCACACAAGGCCCTCCACGACCTGGGCCCAAAGTACCTCAACGACCGCATGTCCTTCTACACGCCCACACGCCAGCTACGATCAACCAGCCACGCCCTCGCCACCGTACCACGCATCCGCAGAACCACCGCCGGAGGAAGATCCTTCTCCTACCTGGCGGCCAAGACCTGGAACTCCCTCCCCACTCACCTTCGGCGAACCCAGGACCATCTCGCCTTCAGGAAGCAGCTCAAGACCTGGCTGTTCGAGCAGTAACTTACCCCCTCCCCCAGCGCCTTGAGACCCTCCCGGGTGAGTAGCGCGCTCTATAAATGCCGTGATTGATTGATTGATTGACATCTATGGGGAATTGCGCAGCTCCCAGCTACGCAAACCTCTTTATGAACAAATTTGAACTGGACAATATCCTCAACAATGAAACTTGGAAAGAACATTAGGTGACCTTCCTGAGGTACATCAATGACATTTTCATCACATGGCAAGGACCTAAGACTGATTTGATATCGGCCATTGAAGTCCTGAACCAAGTGAATGATTGCATTAAATTCACGTACGACATTAACAATTCGAGGATCAATTTTTTAGACGTAGTCATCTACATCCGTGACCAACAATTGTAGACAACTTTGCACAGGAAAGAGACAGATCGCAACAACCTGCTGCACTATAGCAGTTTCCACCAGAATGCTCTCAAGATTCACTTACCCTATACCCAACTTTTCAGGGCCAAAAGAATTGTGTCAGATCCAGAACAACTGTCTACGATTATTACAAACATAACAGAACGATTCCATGACAGAGGATACCCCACTGATGTACTGGCATCAGCTACCAACCGTGCTTTAGCCGTTTCCCATACGCAACTTTTGACTCCACAAAACAAGAAATTAAAACCAAACAGAATGGTCATGGTTTCAAAGTTTTCTACAGAAAGCGGCGGTTTGAAGAAGATTATTCTCAAACATTGGCTAATGTTACAGTTGGAGCCAGATTTTAAGAAGTCATTTATTGATCCACCATTGTTTGCGTATGAAAGGAGCAAGAACCTTGCTAAGTTGCTAAGGACCAGGAGACCAGACACCAGAGTAGAAACATATAAAGGCACCCTTCCTTGCTTCAATTGCGGAAACTGCAATAACACCATCAAAGGCAACACCATCAATCATCCAACCAAAGAGTACAAAGACTATTCACCACCGCCACATGCGACTCAAAGAATCTAGTGTACATGCTCAAATACCCATGTGGCCTCGCTTACATAGGCATGACTGAAAGGAAAATCAAGACGAGAATAAATGAGCACAAAAGCAACATTAGAAACAAGAATATTAAATCAGTCGTGGCGACACACTTCATGGCCTACAACCACAACATCAGCCAACTGCGGTATCTAGTCTTGGAGGTGGTGGAAATCAAAGAAGGAAGAGACAATCGTAAATTTCTTATACAATGTGAAACCTTTTGGATTAAAGGGATGAACACCTTGATGCCCCACGGTCTTAACAACCGCATCGAATACAGTTGTTACATTTAATCTGTGCATTTTTTCTCAATCTTCATTACCTTGTTCTTGTCTTTCTCTTATCAACACCTTACTACAAGATTTCCCACAATCTCTGCACACGATTTTGTTTCTTTCCTCCAATGTTCTTTAGTCAATTTTTTCTTACATAGCCGTATATGCTGACTGGGTTTCATTTCCCACATTTGGTCCATACATGTTTTCCTACGTTTCCATAACTGGATGAATCCAATGATCAATACATCTGATGCATCTTATACATATTTCATCTTATTCCTTGATTCCTCTCTCTACACTCCATTTATTCTTACATCTACTTCTAAATTTATCAGGTTTAATTTTATTTATTTTAGTCATTTTTTCACCCTACTGATACCCTTCCAAACTTTGTTAACTTCACATGCATCAGGCACCCAGCCTTTCTTCACTGTTTATTCCCCACGCACGAACACCATTTCAAGATGGCGGCCATTTCCGCGGCCGTCTCTACTTCTATTCCACTTCATCACGCAATCACAGCACTTCACCGGCGTTTACTGATCGGAACTCGACACACAACCGGGAGCTTGAATAAGGTATTCACATGTCCAGTTTCTCACTAAGACATGATTTTTCTATAAGGCATGACTTTTTTCCTTTAGAGTATGATGTTACCACCCGTATTTTGATTAACTCGAAAAGACTAGTTTGATACGGATCGTTCCGCACTTGAGAGATTGCGTTTTTGTTTTACACCGGGCATGCTTATTTCACTCGGTTTATTCACACACTGAGAGCAGAATACTCGTTCAGTAATTCCCACTCTGGGAACACACTTGGTTTATGTTTGGGAACTTGGCCTCTTTGTGCACCTGCTTGCATATTCACATAACACACGAGGACAACGTTTAATTGATACATATGCACAATTGTGACACTAGCAAAGCCAGATATCCACATTAACTTGAGCGCGATAATTTATTATTGATTGCACTACTTTCACCATGCATGTAGACCATCCAATTTTATACTTGTTATGAAGCACTGGGGAAAGTGGCATACCCACAATCTGGTCCAGTCAATTCATTTTCGCCTATCTTGTTTTTTTTAGGAAGCTTACCCCCCTGATGAAGGGCATCTGATATGCCCGAAATGCATTGGGGATGATTTGCACCCTATTCTAAATGCTTCATCAGCAACAAACGCAACGTCTTCACATGAATGATGTAATTAATTCATGATAAAAAAGTAATTACAGCCAATTAAAATAAAAGGCATTTATTGAAGCTTCACATCTGAAGCTTGATTCAATTCGATTCAACAGTCCAACTGGACACAGGCAGTGCATTTGAGGGACACTTCCCAGCGGGGAAGTGCAACAGTGTGTAGACCCAATAATTGCCACCTTAAATTGGGCAGTACTGACACTCTTTAGCAAAGTTACTGTACCTATAATGACACTTCTTATTCTTCTTGTTCTTGGCAGAGCTGTTGTATGTTAATGGGAAAATAGACACTGATTATTAGACAGACATCAGTTAAACATGGTGGAACGTGCTATAATATAATTAAGGCTCCCTGTTTTCCATTTTTACGGATGTTTACAGATAAATACAGACAGAAAACAATGTGTTTTCTGTCTGCATTTATTTTTAAAAGTGGATAAATAAAGAAAATTGTTTTTCTTTTAAGCGACTCGCCGTGCTGTCTTTCATGAATTATAGGCCAGCAGCTGAGCAGATGGACAGCATGGAAAATTAAAAAATAGGATGATATTTCTTTAAATAACGGCATATGTCAACATACATTTATGGTACAATGCTAGTATTTACCAGTGGATGTATTGTTATGTAATATTTGGCAGCTTAAATAGCTAAAACACGACAGACATCAAAGTATGAGTGCGCGCCTATCAGTGATATAAATATGGAAATGTGCAGTTTTACATTTTCATTTATACGCAAAACACAAAATAAATATGGATAAATACAGATAAATTGGCCAAAAAATAAATATGGATAAATACAGACGGAAATGTTGAAAAAATAAATACCATAAAACCGGGAGCCCTAAATATAATGTACCTAAAAACCTAGGTGCCTAAAATCAGATGTGGCTAGTTCTCCCTGTCCTGCTATTGCATTAAATTCTGCTATTTGCAGTTTTATACCTCCAATATGAAAGCACTAGTGCAAGTTTTACAGACAAAAATAGAATACAATACTTCCTTCTTGGCATGACTAACAAAGTTTGCCAAAGCTAGGTTGTATGCATTATTTCTTTCCAATGTCTTTTCCAATTTTTACCCACTTGGGTTCTTTAATGGAAAGTGTTGTGCCGATCCAGAAAGCAGGGGCCGAGAAAAGGTAGAGGGGACGGGAGTGTCCCAAACATGCAATTTCTAACTTTACTTCCCATAGGACTGTTGCTGTCCAATACAGAAAACAACAGCTGAGCAGAATTTCACCAAACTTGGCACATAGTTATAATTTTACTCAACTATTGTGTTTTTGTTGTTTTTTTGCAAATTTATTTAGTAGTTTTAAGAAATTAGTGTTTAAAGCGTGGCACAGACTAGGTCTGAAGCGGTTAAAATTAAGAAAAGGGTAGAGATATCATGACAGCTGAGGATCCAAGGATATTGTTGAATCCTAAAATTGAAAAGATAAACATAATCTATTGCCCAAGGGACTGTTTTCTCCCATCCTCCATTTAAGATCTGAAGTGATCTGATTGGCTGCATCATCTTTAAAAAAAAATGATGTGGCAGCCATTAGAGAAGTCAGGGACTGTAATAGGGCACTCCACATAAGGGGGCAGGGTGAGCATACCCTGACCCGTCATGCCCATATGGGTTTGGGGGGGGGTCGCTTTTGGGACTTCCATAGTTAAAATGAAAAGACAATTACATTTTTTTGTGAGATCCTTAGTTCCAGTGACTGGATTTGCAAATCCTAGCAAGGCCCTCCAGGGTGGATCTGAGGATCCTGTTTTTTTTTTTTTTTAAAGGGTCTAGTCATAGAACAGATCTTGCAGTGAAATGCCATTGCACAGTTCATGCACAGTGGACTTGGCCATGGAGGAGCAAATACCACCCATTTGATGAAATGCCAGGGTGTGCCAACTTCACGGACCCATGGGGTCTGGCTGTAGAAGCACTAGTACCACCCAGCCACTGCAACACCACTGATTGTCAGCTTCACAGACCCAAAGAAACTGACTGCAGAGGGGCTAGTACTGCCTGCCCAGAGCACCACTATTGGGTTCAAGCTCTAAGAATCCCGGGGGCCCAGCTGTGGAGGCAATAGTACTACCCACCTGGTACACCTCTGCTGCAGAGGTGCCAGTATGGCCCAATTGGTACACACTACTGAGTGCAAGCTTCCCAGATACAAGGTGCCCAGTTGCGTACGGGCTGATGTATGTGAATTTGTGGAAAAACAAAAAACTAAGAAACCACATTGAAAGAAACCAAATCGTGGAAAACCAATTTTAAGGAAACACAAATATATTGAAAATTGAAAGAAACATATTAAAGGAAAGATCATTTTGAGGAAAAATCAAAAATTACATTAAACTTGTGTCGAGTTTAAGGTTTGTGAGGGTGTTTTGCGTTCAAGAATGGGTGACGTCTAGAGGTGATGAGTGGGTTGTAGGAGTTTACGGTGGTGAGGGTTTATTAGGGATCAGAAATTGGTGTAGTTTAGAGTTTAGGGCTGGTGAATGTTTTTAAGGTTCAGTGATAGGTAGAGCATAGGTATGGTGAAGGATATTTAGTTTATAGGAATAGGTAGAGTTTAGAGGTGGTGAAGGGTTTTTAGGGGTCAGGGATGGTAGATATTATAGGCAGGATGAGTTTTAGGGTTCAGGAATGGGTGGATTTTAGGGTGGTGATGGGGTTTTAAGAGTCCATCAATGGGTGGAGTTTAGGGTGTTGGGGTGTTTTTGGGGGATAGGGATGGGTGGTGTTTAGGCTGTGAGGTTTTTTGTTAAAGTTCATGAGTGGTTTTGGTGGTGAGGGCTTTCAAGGACTCAGGGATGGGTGGAGTTTAGGCATAGAAAGGGGTTTTAGGGTGCAGGAATGGTGGACTTTAGGGGTCGAGGATGGGTGGGGTTTAAGTGTGGTGAGGGGTTTTAGTGTTCAGGGATGGGTGGAGCTTAGCGGCAGAAAGGGATTTTAGAGTTCAGGGATACGTGGCGTATAAGAGGTCAGAAATGGGTGCAGTTTAGGGGTGGTGAGGTTTTTTGGGGGGGCCTAGATGAATCATGTTTAGAGATTGATGGTATTGGGATGATGAGGGGTCAGCAAATTCAAAACATCATAAGTAATTGTTTGCCAATTTAAAAGATATAAATCCGAAATAATGTCCCCTGAAAATAAGCGCTGAAATAACTCAGACAATAATGTTTCTGCTAGGAAACCTGCAGTCATTTCATTTACACCTTAAAACTAAGCATGGAAGAGCCAATTTCGAAAACAAAAGGCATTCTATGAAATGGAATTCCATTTATCATTCAAATTTCCATTAAACTGTTTAGGTGAAATGGTTTCTCAGTAATGGTGTTCCACGAAATCGTTTTGCTATGAAATCACGTACAACCGTAGGGGCTACTATCGCCCAAACTGGTACACCACCACTGGAGCACGCTTCACAGACTGAAGGAGACAGGCTGTGCATGGTCCTGCATCTAACCCCTGCTGTGTACGGTCAAAAGCTGTTAATAAGGCATGTAGGATACCTGAGGAGGGTGGGACGTAAGACCTGACAAAGTGTCAAGCCCTGCAGGACCCCTCCACTCCCACTTTGCATGGCAGAGGATGTTTGCAATGGAGGTCAAATGGCCACAAAGAGTGGGGTACAGGGCCTGGCCAGAGTCCCATGCAGAGTACAACTTTAACACCATTGGTCCCACCCCACTGTAGACAATCCAAGGCCAGCCACTGTTGCCATTAGAAGCCCATAAACAATGGGTTAGAGGAACCAGGCAGAGTTCACACACTGCACCTTACCTTCCAATCCACAGAGCAAAATGCCTCATGTTGATATTGGTGCAACGGGCCTGACCTATTAGACCCTGTGGTCTACCCCCTACTGTGTGTAGTCAACGGACGATTAGAGGTTGGCATAGGTTTGAGAACAGCTTCTGGATAAACAAGCCCTGGTATAGTTAGGATGAAGAGGTTTAGCATGAAAGCATGATAATGCAGTCAACACCTGCTTCATATGTCCTGTAATGGTTAAGTCATCTGCAAAAGGTTTCTACAGAAACTGCAGCTTTTCCCAGTTTGTCACAGTCAAAATGTGTGCACAGCTATAGTTAGAATTAACTAGGGTGGAGGTGCAAAAAACACTTCCACATTGAATATGTTTAAAAAAAAACATAGAAATTAGGTTATTGTTAGTTTTGCTCAGAACACCATTATGTAAGCTTAAAAATCTCTGATATTAACCTAAAAATAACACTGGTAAAGTGCAGTTATGGTTACAAAACCTAAAAAACACAGAAATTTACCAGTTATTGTTCGGTAACCTAATCATAACTTGAACCCCTGTCATGCAGTGCTGATGACCTCAGATATTACATTACTCATGGCATGTTAAGTGATATCATTGACAACATCGCTAATAATATTTCAAATTACATCATTGTCGACTTTAGAAATAATACCAATTATCTGCATTGGCCATGGGCATTGGGAGTTATGCAAAGGGATTTAGACAGTGTCCAGTCCTTTGTGAGCAACTAATCCACACTGTGTATAACCTTCGGCAGCATGCAGCAAAGATTGAGTCTGCGCCTTCAATGAGGCCATATGAACAACCTTCCACAGTTGGTTAACACACACTTCATGCAGTCCTCAGCAGTGCATAGCAGAATTTATTCTTCAGGCCACATTTACATCTTCACCTTGAGCGAAACCTTCTTTAAGTGGCTCACCCCTACACTGTACATCCATGAGCCATGTGCAGTGAAACACTATCTTCAGTGAAGTCCTTTATCCACCTGTCCACAGCTAATGACTCCCTATTTTCCTCAGTTTTTCTCCATAGCACTGGGTTTTGACTGTATATCATGGTCAGGCACTCAGCCCTCCCAGAACGATAGTCCCTGGTGCATGCAACCTTTGGCTTTACTCGGGGATGATTGGCAACAGACTTTGGCCAACATCAGCTGCACATGGCCTTTACCCTGCCTGCATCCAATCTTTTCCAGGCAGTCAATCCCTGTAGCATATGGTCTATACTATGCACTGCATGAGATACCTCCATGGACTAGTATATGTCCAATACACGCACATGTCCCTGTACAGACAGTAATCCTATGCTGTATATGCTCAAGTCCCTTTTTGCCTATATTGTTTTTTAAATCTTTGTTAAGGTTCCTAGAGTAATGTGAACAGCAGGATCATGGATGATGTCATCAGTAATGCTATTGATGATGTAATTAGAGATGTCAACAGTGATGTCATCAATGATGTAATTTTACATGTCATGAGTAATGTAGCATGTCATGTCATATTAGTGCATGACGGGGTGGAAGTTATAGTTAGTTTACTGAAATATAACCAGCAAATTTCAGTGAATTTTAGTTTTTGGTTTGTTTTTGTTTTGTAATCATAACTGCTTGTGTAACTATGGTAGGTCAGAGTTTAAATCAAAAATTAACGTTTAAAAAAAAAAAAAAATTGGCATCATTTGATGTAGCTGCATGAAATTTCGTCCCCCAAAAAATCACCCACTTTGGGCCTGGAATGGCAAGTTTTGTGCAGTTCTGTCATTCATGGGCCAAAAATAGGAGGCGGATGTTTCAAAAAATGATTTTTCCCATTTTGATTTCTATTGGACTCTTTGCTCTCTGATACAGAAATACTGAATGGAATTACATCAAACTTGGCATGAAAGTAGAACTTAACTCCAGGAAGTAGCTTTTAAGAAACATTTTTTGCTGGGGATGAAGGGGCTAAATTACAGAGATATCTGAAGTGTTAATATGCAAAGATCTGAGAACCCAGTTCTGCAGACCTTTATGGACTTTAACTTAAAAAAATATTAAAATCGGATTGGATGAAAGAGCTTTTTCCTCCAATCATCCATTTTGGGGCAGTGGACCCAAAGGGAAGTCCACAGAACCGAAGCTTTCTGATTGGCTGCCACCACTTCAGTAAAAATGCTGTGGCTGCCATTAAAGTAAACAGGGACTTGTTTGTGCATCCTATAAAAAAAATTGAAAGGGCATAACAGAGGGGGTGGGAGGGGGGAATATATCCTGACCTCCAGGCACATGTGGGGGAGGAGGAGAAGAACCTAAAGGAACCCTGCGAATAAGCAAAAAAAACAGGATCATTTTTCTGCAGAGTTCATGGACCCCGGGGTTGGGATAGAGTCCACTAACCCAGTGCAAACTTCATGATCTGGGGCTGCAATCCCAAGGCAGTTTCATCAGCATATGCTGGTCCTTTCTCAGTTTTCTTGCAGTTGAAATCAGGTCCGCGTACCCCACTGGAGAGCCAACACATGTCCATGAAGCTTGCTGGGGCTTCGTTGTCAATGGCCACAAAGCTTGTCATGCTTCTTGAAAACTATTATAGGGTCCATGAACCTTAAGAAGACAGAAAAAATGGACTTGACCAAAAGGGTTGGCTTTCAGCCCCACGCAGCATGGTTTATTCACCCACAGCAGGATGGGCGCAGTGCCTTGCAGTAGGTCAGATCCTGTTGCGAATCTGCATTGCGCAAGACGGAATGGTTGGTAGCCCAAAGTGGGTTGGAAAATGGTTGGTGTGATCCAAAAAACTCACAAATTCTCTGCAAAAAGTGAAATTAGGGATAGCTTTTGTTATAACATCTAAACATAGGTTTAAAGAAAATCTCAGAAATTCACATTAAAGCTGAAATACCACTGAAATTCACAAGTTATGGTTAGTACCCCAATTCATAATTTGCACAATAGTCATGCAAACCAAATGCAATGCTTATGACCTCACAATATATATATATACCAGTAAATATCAACACCGTAAATCAGAATGTAATTACATAACAACACATACTCAAGCCAATACATAATAATATATTCAAGGTAGTCCCAAAGTAGCCAATCTTACTTTCAGAGATCAGATCAATAAACTCACACTTCTTGCTTCTTTTTCTTAAGAAAAATGCAACCTTTTATTCCTTATTATCTGCAGAAATCAGTGGTCATTGCCTTGGTATTGTCCAGGCTGGAGTATTGCAGAGGCGTTTATCAGGGCATTCAGCAATGCTTTCTAAACAAACTCCAGCTTTTGCTGAACGCAGCAGTCGCATCAAGAAAAAACTAAATTTTAATTAGTCTCTCACGCCTTAGTGGAGCTTCACTGGCTCCCTGTTAAGAAATGAGTGGCCTTTAGGCACTTTGTATGGGGTGTAAATCTCTTCATGGGACAGGCCCATGATACCAGAGGAAGATATTTTTTATTTTGTTTTTAATTTTATTTTTTCGTTTTTCGCTTATTCAAACAATCAACATTACAGCATACAATAGTACATTGGCATCTTGCGCACGGTCTCAGAGGCAAACAGGGCAACGTTTCATATCAAGCTACATTATAATCGACAATGAGATCACATTATGAACATCACGTTAGTGCGTTGTAATTACCAGGGGGTATTCATTACGCTCAGACCCCCAAGTCCGCTCCCTCCCGGTTATCCCCCCCTTCCGAAAGAGGAAGATATTTACTTAGTACATACCAAGGAAAGCTCTGCGCTCAGCTGCATCCAAAACAGTAACAATCCCTATATGCAACAAAGTATCTTGGGGTGGTAGGAGCTTTGTCTACTCCACCTGTAAACTGTGGAATAAACTTTCCTGGATCTTAAGAATCAGGAGAAGCTCATTCGCTTTATGAAACAACTCAAGTCCTGGCTTTTTTTCACTTCCTCTAAAATCTTTTTGGTGCGTAAACCTGGCAGACGCTAGCACCAAGACACCTCCGGGCATTTGTGCGCCTAATAAATATTATCAATATCATTCAAAGTATTAAGGGTAGTGTGATCTTATCTGTAAAATTATATACAACATTCGTAATTGCATCTGTCACATCAAAAGTGAGGTCATGAGCATTCCATTTTATGCACAACAGCCATGAAAACCATAATTAGCACATTGAATGTGTGCCCCTCCTCCCAAGCCTCCTTTGAACATCTTTTGTTGGTTTTCCGAAGATGGTAAAATCTTTTTGTTGAATACAAAGAAAAAATAGTACAGAACAACACCACTGAATCACTGAGCTTCACCCTTTTGTCAGTCCTTAAAGCTGTGGCAACTGCAAGGCAAGACAACATATTTAGGACAACACTGTGTTCAGTTATGGAGAGATAAGTCAGACTTAAAGCACATGAATGTGTTGTTCAAGTAATGTTACCTTTGAGGTTAAATGTGTCATTGATATTCTGTGGGTGGCAAAAAGAACAAGAGTAACCAAAATGTGTCACACACCACTGAGCTAAGATTCAGTAATGTGCATCAAATGTGCCCTTAGTACAACAGTATCAAGAGAAAAAGATGCAGAAGAAGATAGAACCATGCCTTATATTTGACAGCAGTCTGCCAGGGTTGTAGCACTTCAGGTAGCACCCAGCCATTCAGGGGGGCCCTGTTCAGTTTAAGGTCAATGAATATCTGTGAGATAAGGAAGACTAAGAGGCCCCTCATCACATGCTCCAAGGGACCCCCAGTATTTTGCATTGCACCACTGCGGTTTGCCCTTTACTGTGAGCCCAATAAACATGCCATAATGATTAAAAAGTGTTCAGACTGTTTAAATGTTTAAAAGTGTAGATTCCTTCTAAGTCCGCCATTGTTGGAGTGTCATTCACTGAAAAAATCTTAGTTGGCAATCAAAACAATAGATATGACAAGTTGTATGTAGTTCTTCAATATAAACATTTAGATGTGATGTGTATGCCACGTGATAATGTGAACAAACACTAAAAGTGCAACAAATCATTTTCCTTCCTGAAGAAGGCCCTAACAAAGCATAGATTGTGCCATAATGATCATTCACAAAATAACATGCCTTTCCTCGCCCATGAAGACCCGCTCTGTGCCATTTATTTTCCATTGCATTTCCTAGCCCTGCAGCCAGCCCCAGAGCCCAACTGCCCTACAGTCCTGCATCAGCTGCTTCTCCTTGCAGGTACTTCTGGAATCATGAGACTAACATGGGTCTCTGAAGCACGTTTTGATGAAAAAGCCACATATTTCTTGTACTGGAAAACTAAATTGTATCAGCTTTGTAGTAAGCACAAACTAGTGTGCACACAACATTTCTGTCACTGTGTAACTCAGTGTTGTATTTTGATAGAGGCTTGAGAGCCCTATGTGACAACTTCACTGCTTACCAAAGGTTCCTCACTATGAGAAGCCTCACACTTATATGGAACGCTCATCTGTATTTAACAATCCACATATTCATGATGATGATGCCCCAAAGACCAGCATTCACAGCAACATGCTGAAAATGTACTATGACGTCAGTTAAAAAAAAGCATTCCCTACAAGTTCAGTTGTCAGTCATACTACTCCAAGGATTTTAGTGCACAATAACAGCAGGAACAAGAAGTCATTCAGTCATAAACTGTCACTAATTCTTCCAGCCTGTATTCCAAAAGTAAATCAGCAGTCAGCAATAGGGTGACCACCTGACTTCAGGTCATTACAGACACTGTTTCCATTCTTGAACATGTCGTTTTGCAAGCCCTAGATATTGACATTTCAAGAAGCATTTACTTTACTGCAAGGCTGTACTGAAGTTGTATATGTAGCAGCAGATATGATCAAAGGAAAAGGCGCTTGAGAGCGGTCCAAAGCCAGCCAAGTGCAATTCTTTGAATGTTTTGGACATTTCAATCACTCCCAATAAAAGCAATAACTACATGACCATAATGGTGCACTCTTCATTAGCTCCAAAAGTACAGCTGACACGCTCCTCACATTCCACAACTTTGATGGCGTGCATTGTGGTTATCATCAGCAAACCACAAATTATTTAGGGGCATACTTCAGTTTAGCCGGGGATGACCTAGAGCACGGGTACTCATAGTACGGCCCGCGGGCCGCCAGAGGCCCGGCAAGCCTTCCTTGGCGGCCCGCGGACCTTGCAGCTATCCTACCTGTGTTTTTTTTTTTTTTTTTTTTAAGTGTCCGCAAACACCGCCGGTTGCAGCAGCGCTCTATGGGGGCCGGGCGATTCTTTAAAAAACCATTCACTTGTTAATGAGGCATTGTTGTATTTCACCTCTCCTGCATCTCCACTCGGAGTGGAGATGCAGGGAGCTAAGAAGAGGTGAAATACAACAAAGCCTCATTAACAAGTGAATGGTCTTTTAAAGACCTGTGAAGTACTCGGGTGCGGCTGTGTGTGTGCCCGGGAAGCTGTCTCAGCCCAGCCCGGGCTGACACACACTCGGGGTGAGGTGACAGAGGGTGACAGAGCGAGGGAGACAGACAGAGGGAGGGAGACAGAGAGGGGGGGAGACAGAGGGTGACAGAGAGAGGGAGACAGCCAGAGGGAGGGAGACAGAGAGAGGGAGACAGAGGGAGACAGAGAGAGAGGGAGACAGAGGGAGGGAGACAGAGGGAGGCAGAGGGAGACAGAGGGAGGGAGTCAGGGGGAGAGGGAGGGAGAGGGAGACAGAGGGAGGGAGAGGGAGACAGACAGAGGGAGGGAGAG
Organism: Calotriton arnoldi; assembly: GCA_963921515.1. NCBI lineage: Eukaryota > Metazoa > Chordata > Amphibia > Caudata > Salamandridae > Calotriton > Calotriton arnoldi. The sequence goes on from CAWUFW010001896.1 coordinate 1,430,228, forward strand.
GGAGACAGAGAGAGGGAGACAGAGGGAGGGAGACAGAGAGGGAGACAGAGAGGGAGACAGAGGGAGAGGGAGAGGGAAAGGGAGGGAAACAGAGAGGGAGACAGACAGAGGGAGACAGAGGGAGAGAGAGAGAGAGAGACAGAGGGAGGGAGACAGAGGGAAACAGAGGGAGAGAGAGGGAGACAGAGGGCAACAGACAGAGGGAGACAGAGGGAGGGAGACAGACAGAGGGAGACAGAGGGAGGGAGACAGAGGGAGGGAGACAGAGGGAGGGAGACAGGGGGAGGGAGAGGGAGACAGACGGAGGGAGACAGACAGAGGGAGATAGAGGGAAGGAGATAGAGGGAGGGAGACAGAGGGAGGGGAGAGAGACAGGGAGGGAGACAGAGGGAGGGAGACAGAGAGAGAGGGAGACAGAGAGAGAGGGAGACAGAGAGAGAGGGACAGAGAGGGAGACAGATAAGGAGGGAAACAGAGAGGGAGACAGGGAGAGAGAGGGAGAGAGACAGAGGGAGGGAGACAGAGGGAGACAGAGGGAAACAGAGGGAGACAGAGGGCAACAGACAGAGGGAGACAGGGAGGGAGACAGACAGAGGGAGACAGACAGAGGGAGACAGAGGGAGATAGAGGGAGGGAGATAGAGGGAGGGAGACAGAGGGAGGGGGAGAGAGACAGGGGGGGAGACAGAGAGAGGGAGACAGAGAGAGAGGGAGACAGAGAGAGAGGGAGACAGAGAGGGAGGGAGACAGAGAGAGAGGGAGACAGATAGAGAGGGAGACAGAGAGAGAGGGAGACAGAGGGAGGGAGAGACAGAGGGAGGGAGACAGAGGGAGGGAGACAGAGGGAGGGAGACAGACAGAGGGAAAAGGGTGACAGACAGAGGGAGACAGACAGAGGGAGACAGACAGAGGGAGGAGGGCGACAGACAGAGGGAGGGAGACAGATAGAGGGAGACAGAGAGAGGGTGGGAGACAGAGAGAGGGAGGGAGGGAGACAGAGAGAGGGAGGGAGAGAGAGAGGGAGACAAACTGAGTGAGACAGAGGGAGAGAGGGAGGGAGAGAGGGAGGGAGAGATAGAGGGAGGGAGACGGAGAGAGAGAGATAGAGGGAGGGAGACGGAGAGAGAGAGAGAGGGAGGGATAGAGAGAGGGAGGGAGACAGAGAGAGAGGGAGAGAGAGAGAGAGAGAGATAGAGAGAGATGTGTGTATGCTGGGTCTGGTGGCTCAGTGGACGAAGGCGTCCGCTGCAGGGGCCTGTGTTCAACCTCATGGTCATAGTTATCTTTTTTGCTCTAGCCCCGCCCCCTCCCCCTCTGACCCCGCCCCCACCGGTGCGGCCCTCGGCCACAAACCACACTGTAAATTTGGCCCCCGAGAGAAAGTTTGTGAGTACCCATGACCTAGAGAAAGGTAAAGGAGCAATGGTTCTCAGCTATTACTTAGGGCTTTAGCATATGTTGGAAAGTGGATTATTAGTAGTGGCAGATATGCATTTACCACTGACAATAATACCACTGATATGATATAGGGCTCAGAATAGGTGTTAGAAAATTATTCCCATGCTCAACCCTTGGTAGCTTGGCAGCGAGCAGGCAAGCTTAACTTCAAAGACAGGTATGTAAAGCATTTAAACACACTAATTCAGTAAATAATTAAGATACAACACCCAAAAAAATCCAACACCAAGTTATAAAAATAGGAAATATTTTTATCTTTAAACTGACACCAAAATGAAAGAAATCCACTGTAGGAAACCAAAGATATTAATTTTTAAAGATTAGTCACGTTCTAGTGCTTAGAAACCAACAGTGCCACTTTTGGACATTTGATTGCCTCTGAGAGGGACACATTCACATTTAGCAATTGTTCTGGAGGATTTCTCACCAGACTTGTGTAGCCTCCTCCAGCAGGCTTGATCCTGTTAGGAACTCTTTCCTCTAGTTCCTTTTGCGGGTCCAAAGTGTCCAAAACACAATCCAAGGGTCCGGAATCTCCAAGAGGGTCCTTAAAATAAGTTGGGGACTTCAGTTCCCACAATCCACTTGGACAAAACCCTTACAAATCCACTGGTAGTACTCCAGGCTGAGGATTCTTTGTGGTGATGGTCCAGGTGAACTCTGTTAACCTGTAGCTTGCAGGGAGTCCACTCTTTTTGAAGCAGGTTTGATCCACAGGGCTGTAGTTTCAGATGCTGTTAAAGGCGCAATCTTCAGAGTGCAGGGCCTGGTGAATGCACATCAAACTCTTCTGCGTGGGCCCTTCTGATTCTCTTATGTTTCAAAAGCAGATCTGAGAGGCACTGCCCCTCTCAGATACTTATTCAGTGGTCTCTGGGGTCAGGCAAGAGGGCACTCCTGTCCAATGAGGTGCAGGGCAACACCCCAGAGCATGACCACTTCCTCCAAAGTGTGGCAACATGCTAACCCAGCAAGCACTATTCCTCCAAAATTCAATATGTCAGAGTTTGCAGCAGAGGGAGCAGAACTTGCTAAACCAGCCCATAGGATGGCTTCATCTGCATAGGTCCACTCCCCTTACATCTGGGAATTCCTCCTTAATCCCCCCATCTGGCTGTGGGGCAGAGAGGAGAGGTGTAAATGAAAACTGGTTTCTATAGCTTGTCTCCTCCTTCCCTTGAAGAGCATTATTTACTACCCCTCCCCCCTGGCTCTGCCATTCCTATGCCCAGCAACGTCTCCTCCCAGAAAGGCTTCCTAACCCCAGGGGTCATTTATCATCTCTTCAAAGCAGCCAGGCTAATCCACTTATCCCTGACCAATCAAGGCAGAGCAATAGAGGGCTGCATTTTGTCTTACAAACAAGAAAGTCTCATAACTTCTTGTCTGTGCATTTTAGAATAAATTCAACAATACCATATTGTTGGATTTATCATTACCATTATACTGAGTCCTTTAGTCCTAGTTTTATGGCTTTTCTTTCTCCAATTTATTAACGAATACCCTCTTCCAGTGTTAAACTATGGAAAAATGAACTGGGCAAGTTCTCCATTATCAGGGCCTATAAAACAGGTTTTATAAGGACCTTGCTTATACCCACAGGACACCCACCCCTGGAACACCTAGGAAAGACTTTAGGGGTTCTGAATATATCAAAATATTGCAGATCCTCATTTCACTGTGCTCCAAGCACAAAAGTCGATTTTGAAAAGCACTTTACTACAATGTGGGGAGTGAAATGTGCAATTTCACTAACCCCAGGGCATATAAAAACCTTTTTATAAGGATTCTCCTTAACAGTACCTGACCCCCCACCCCTGGGACACCTAGGGTAGACCCCCTTGGGGTACCTACCATGCCCAAACATTGTAGTTTATCCATTTTTAAGTGCCCCAAACACCAAAGTCGAGTTTGGGCACAATTTTCATTTTAAAAGCAGTCCTGTACACAGGGCTGCTTTTAAAATGACCTCAGGCTTCAGCAGTGCACACATGCAAGTGCAGAAAAGGCTGCTGGCCTCTAAACTGCCCTGCCCTATTCTATACTAGGGACTTAAAGGTAGTTTCAAACCCCCTGCCCTCAGGGCCGGACTGGGAACCGAAACCGGCTCTGGCAAACTGCTCAGCCGGCCCCCCTGGGAGGGAAGGAGGGGGGTGCGGCCGACCTGTTTGCTACAGCTGGTTTCGGCCGATTTTGTTACGGGGCCGATATTGCCAGCCCCTGGTAACAAAAACGGCCTCACAGGGCTTAAAACCATCCCCACCCTGGCGGCCCACCGGGGAAACGCCCGGTGCCCGCTACGGCCAGTCCAGCCCTGCCTGCCCTATATGTTCTAGGGCATTATAGGGGAGGTCATGCCAATGACAGGGGTACCCTAACCCATAGTGTACCCTAGTGTATGTAGGTGTTTTCATTGTATTCTACTTCTGTCTTCAGCATAGCATTGGCCCTGGGCCGGGTTAGGCAGAGCCCAGGGTCAGTCAGAGTCAGTTATTATTTATTTATTTATTTATTTTTGTGTTTTATAGAGCGCGAACTTGACCCGTTAGGGTATCAGAGCGCTTTACAGGAACAAAACAGTATACCCGCTTAACCGCGGCGCGAATTCCGCAGCGGTGCAGTGGTTTGATTAAGTGGGCGGGGCCGCGTCGGCCAACGGACGTGCGCAGCACTACGGAGGTAGTGCTCGCGACGGCCGTTGGCCGACGGGCGCAGCGAAGGGGATACAGTAGGTTTGAAGTCACAAAAGTACACAATAGTATAGGAAGGGGCGGGATGCTAGGTACATAAGGGATAGAGGGTACGTATGTACATTTTACATTTTACATATTACTCGTGGCGATAGTCTCAAAAGTGTACAATAGGGTAGGAGGTGGCGGGGTGCTGGGTACATAAGGGATAGAGGATACGTGTGTACATTTTGCATTATACATTTACTCGTAGCAATCGTCTCAGATGACTCTGGGGGGTTGAGGCGAAAATTAAGCGAGGAATTTTCCCATAAGGAAGGTTTTGGCATCCTTTTTGAAGCGTGCCAGTGAGGGGATTCTTCTGATGGCGGGCGGGAGAGAGTTCCATACTCTTGGTGCGGCCCCAGAGAAGGCCCGATTGTAGGTTTTTATTTTCCGCAAGCGCGCAGGTTGGAGCAAGAGGTCTCTGGCGGACCTGGAGTTTCTGGTTCCTCCAGATACCACGAGTTTCTGTGCAAGATATGCAGGGAGTTTGAGTATAGTGCCTTGTGCGTGATGCATGCCAGTTTGAGTTGAATTCTGGCCTCGAGAGGAAGCCAATTCAGAGCTTTCAGATGAGGTGAAATGTGATCGAATTTCCTTGTGCCAGTAAGAAGTCTGGCGGCCACGTTGAGGCAGGCTTTTAAAGGTGCCAGGGAGATCTTGGGTAGCCCCGAGAGGGTAAAACAGCCATATTCCAGTCTAGAGATGACTAGTGCCTGGACTGCCATTTTTAGGTCGGGAGCGTCGAGGAAGGGTTTCAGTTTCCAGAGGTAGCTCAGGTGGAATCTGGCTGATTTAGCAATCGAGTTGATGTGGTCTCGCATGTTCAAGTTGCAGTCAAGGGTTATGCCCAAAGATTTGGCCGAGTCCACAATGGTCGGTGGGCAGTTTAGGGCTGTGATAGCCTTAATCTATATCTGAATCTCCGGGTTAGTTTTTGGTGGGGAAATTAGGAGAAATTCTGTTTTCTTTGCGTTGAGTTTGAGTTAATTGGAGGGGAGCCATTGGACAGTCATTTTCAAGGCCTCATTCAGGGATAGAATCTCCTCGAGGGATGAGGTTTTGATGTAGATCTGGGTGTCGTCAGCATACATGTGGTAAGAGATGTTCGCGGAGCGTAGTACTTTAGCAAGCGGTTCCAGGTAAAGGTTGAAGAGGGTGGGGGACAGGGTTGAACCTTGAGGGACTCCAACCGTGACTGGGGAGGGGGCAGACAGGTTACCGTTAATTAGGAATCTTTGTGATCGATTTTGGAGGAAGGACCTAAACCAGTCTAGAACAGAACCATCCAATCCCATCCTAAATTTGAGGCGTTCGAGTAATTTTCCGTGGTTGACCGTGTCGAAGGCCGAGGATAGATCCAGGAGGATTAGGAGACAAGTTTTGCCTTGGTCGAGGGCTTGGAGGGCCTCATCTACGATGTGGAGCATGGTGGTTTCAGTACTGTGCCCAGGTCTGAATCCCGATTGGAAGTCGTCAAGTAGATGAAAGTTGTTGATGTGATGGCTTAGCTGCTGTTGCACACACTTCTCCAACACTTTGGCTAAGAGAGGGATATTGGAGATAGGTCTGAAGTTGTCAGGGGAAGCTGGATCCAGAGACGGCTTTTTCAAGATGGGGAGAACTTGGCCGGCTTTCAGAGAGTCGGGTATCGATCCCTGCCTGAGAGAGGCGTTGATTATTGCAGTCCAGCTAGGAGTGATGGATTGGGCGGCGGCAGCTAGGCAGTTGGGGGGAGCGGGTCATTAAAGTGGTTGTTCGGGTTTAAGGTAAATAGGATTTTTGAGACAGAGTCTTCATCATAGAGCTTGAAGTTAGACCAGTGTGCTTGGTTTTTGGGTGAAGCCTGTGGGGGCAACGCAGAAGGAGGGGGCAGATCCGGAAAGGGTTGAGAATTTGTGGCGGAGCTGAGTTTGTTTCCTAAGGCTGTGATTTTGTAGGAGAAATCCTCAGATGATATTAGCGACTTGGGGGTTTCTTTCGATGTGTTGGCCAGTTTATTAGATTGGTGTTTGACCAGTTCGAAGAGTTTGCGTGGTCTGTTCTTGGTGTTCTCCAGCTCCGATCTGAAGAATTCTTTTTTTGCATTGAGGATGTGCCTGTTGTAGGCATTTCTGGCCTGGCGGAGAAGTTTTAAATGTACTGCTGAAGGGTGCTGTCTCCAGGATCTTTCGGATTGTCGGAGGAATCTCCTCTCGTTGCTGAGGGAGCCAGAGAACCAGGGATTCCTGTCCTTGATTTGGGTTCTTTTTAGTTTTAGCTGGGCTAGGTCATCTAGAATGTTAGTTATAGTTGCAGAGTAGTGGTCATTGAGCTCACTGGCCGTTGTGATATGCGAGGGGGGGGAGGTCAGAATTGCAGCGAACCTTCAGTTCCCTGAGGTCCAGGTTTTTGGTGTCTCTGACCCAGTGTTTTGGAATTACCGGTTGCGGTGCCCTTGTTTTGTGGGTGCCAGGTAATTGGAAGGAGATAGTATGGTGGTCCGACCAGTCGCATGGGTCTATAGAGATAAGTTTAACTGTTGACTCTTTGGAGATGATCCAGTCAAGGGTGGCCCCTTTCGAGTGAGTAGGGAGTATGCAGGCTTGGGTCAGGGCTTGATCGGCCAGGAGGTCTTTGATGGCATTGACATGAGGATCCTTAGGATCGTTCCAGTGCAGGTTGAAATCACCAAGGAAAATGTCATTAGCGTTGGAGGAAACCTTGGCTGTGATGATTTCCATGAAGTGGTCAGTGAAGGTGTCATTCGTGCCTAGGGGGTGGTAAAAGATGTGCAGATTGCACAGTTGGGTGGAGTTGCTGCAAATGGAAAGGGCGAGGTATTCGCAGGAGTCTGAGGTGTCCACTAGAAGTTCCGTGATAGTGAGGGTAGAGCGGTAGATGCAGGCGATGCCTCCTCCTTTTTTGCTGGATTGCCTATCCAGCCTAGCAATGTTGTAGTTGAGAGGGACTAGGAGGTCCAGGCATGGAGATGAGGATTTGTTGAGCCACGATTCGGTCAGGATCGCTAAGTCAAGGTTTTTGTTCAGGATGAGATCAGCGATATCAGCAGCATGCCTGATAGCCGATCGGCAGTTGATTAAAAGGCCAGACAGAGGGGGGTCGGTGGGAGAGATGGGAGTCGGGGCGGACAGGGGTACGGGCGCTAGATTGCTATTAACCACGCTTCTGTTACGGAGGGTAGCTGATCTGTTGGGGTTGATGACGACCGTGCAGATGGCATGGTCGGCACTCACGTCCGGTGGACAGTGGGAAACTGGGGCAGGGTTGTAATCAAGGGGGATGGCTAGACTTTCTTCTTCAGTGAGGTCTGGTGGGCATGGGGTGGCTAGGGTAGTGGTGTTGTAGGAGAGGACGAGAGCTAGGATTTCCTCCTCCGAGAGGGGGCATGGTTGCTTGCGGGGGGGAAGGTGTCTCAGGGGTGGCAGTTGTGGGTGCTTGGTGGTATAGGGGGGGAGGAGTCCCGCGGGGGCTTGAGCTTAGCGAGGGAGAGTTCAGCGAGGTGAAGGAGGTTCTTTAGGTCCAGAATGGAGTTATGGATGCTCTGCGTTAAGTTGGTTGCTCTGGAGTGCAGAGTTTTGATATCCAAATAGGAGTGAAGTGCTTGAGGGCAGGGGGGCAGTGGTTCAGGGGCAGTTCTATCGGCATGTGTAGGAGAAGGGGTAGAGGGGCTAGCTCGATCTGTGTCATAGGTCCTTGGAGGAGTATCAGTCTCAAGGACAGAGTGGGGAACTAGCGGGGGGAGACCGGAGGACTAGCGTAGATTCTACTGGCAAGCTCGGTGGAGAAGCAGGGGTTGATCCAGATGTATCCAATGGTGAGATTTCTTGAGGGAGCAGGATTGTCAGAGCAATTAGGGCAGGGGCCCGAGCGTACTGGCGATGGTCGGACGTGGGCGTCTACGGGGATAGGCTGCCGCAGAGACTAGGAAGCCAGGCCAGCCACCACGCCACTAGTTCTGGGTGATAGGCAGAGAGGGACCCAGTAGCAGTCGGAGCTCACCGGACCCCATGAGGGAGCAGGGATCACGTTCAAGGGCAACGCAGCAGAGGCCCCAGAGGGAACCCTCCTACGTGCAGCTCCTCGATCATCCAGGTAGAGCGGCAACTCGGGCGCGCATCGACGATTCAGCTCCAGGGCAGTGAGGAGTCTCCAATGAGCCTAGTGCTATTCACCAGGTCTTTTGGTTAGCAAAAAAAACAAAACAGGATTTATGTGCCACTCATCAATCCACAGGAAGAGCAGCATCTAGGGTACACACCAAAGTTCCAGTCATAAAAACAGTAAACAGGGCACACGTCAAAGTTTCGGTCATAAGAACAGTAAAGGTGTCTCTATGGAGCCAAGTGATATCACCCAATTTTTTTTTTTTTTAAGGTTAGCAGAAGCAGGCTTTTTGTGCTCTCCGCAGTCAACAAAGTGGAGCAGCAACTCAGGCAAAACTCATGATTCAACTGCAGAAGCAGTAGGGTGACGCCATTGAGTCTAGCGATATCATCAGAGACTTAAGATGGAGGGAGACCAGGAAGAGCTTAGGAGTTTCGGCTGAGGCACAGGGGAACCAGCAGAATTTAGCCCATTCCAGAGCATGCCATAGATGTACCCATGGAGCCCATCCGAGGCCGCCAGCCCAGTTGACTCAGGGGCGGAACAAGACTCACCGGGTGTAAGGAAGATGGTTTCAAGTCAGCCGCGGCACTTCAGGCACTTCAGGCAGGGCAATGACCCCTAATAAACAGGTGCCACGATTCCCTGAGGGCAGATCTGCGGGTCCGGCACTGAGGCGAGGCAGTGTGTGGCAGCGCGATCGTACCTCCGCTGAGACCGGGAGCCTCGATTTGAAGGGAGCCGGTCGTTAAGCATCAAGTCGGTGGTTGGGCCCACAGCAGGGAGTCATTCACAGGTCCAGTTAGGCGCTGAGGCTAGGTAATGCCTCAGGATACTCAGGCAGGCACCAGGCAGGAATCGTTTCAGCTGTCCGTCTACGGGCGGAGCCAGGCGTTGTTACGAGGGATGATTGTAAAATGGCAGCGGAGCTCCAACGGCTGGCACAGCAGCGCAAACTCTGTTGAAACTAAAAGCAGATGGCGGCGGGCCCGATTGGAGCGGCGCCACTTCGTTCGATCATCAGGTGGGTAACCTGACCTCCGGGGCGGAGGGGAAGGAGCTGCCGAGTGCTGTCCTCCAGGCAGTGCCTTAGGGCCGCAGACGGTCGGCGGCAGATGGGACCCGCACATCGCTGGCCACGGGAAACCCCGACTCGGTCATCAGGCAGGCCCAGGCGCAATCCGAAGAGCCAGAGACTGCGGGTGAGCTGCGCTGACAAACTCTCCGCTGCAGAACGGTCCTGGGGCAAGGGATCGGCCCTGCAGTGCCGGACCTCAGGCAGTAGGGGTTGGACCGGGAGCGTCGGCAGTCAGGCGGGACTCAACTCCATCACTGCAATAGCGCCAGCAGCAGGGGACCCCTAACCGGGTCACAGGCCAGGCGCAAGAGCAGAGGATCCAGATGCAGCAAGCGACCACGTCGAAGACCTCGCATCCGTGGATGTGGACCTCTCCACAGCTGAGCGGCCCTGGGGCAAGGGAATCAGTCCAGCCAGACTCCGTGCATCGAGGGTTGGATCAGGGCAGCAGCTCCGGTCGATCTTTCGGGTGAGTCGATCGATGTAAAATATCTCAGAGTCTGTTCCCAGAAAGGTGAACAGTCAGTTCCTCAGGTAGAGGGGTTGGAGGCCAGTTGGAGCGGGTTAAGAAGGGATAAACTACCCAGAGGTAATCCCCAAACCGGGAGCTCTTTCAGAAGGCTCCTACTCGGCGGCCATCTTGGCTTCTGAATTCCAGTTTCCAACAGTACCAGTCAGAGAAAAGTTGGGGGGTGCCCAGGACACAGGATGACTTTGCAACAGCATACCACACATTCACTCTACTATGTTACTCTGAGTACCATAACGATGGGGACTATTACAAATTATGAACCAGGTGTAAGGTGTACTGATTACCTATATAGGTATATCAGCTAAATATGAACATTAAAAATATATTCCACATTCAATGACATGTATGATAAAATGTTGGGGGACTCAAAATTCTGTTAGGATTGGGCAAGGCTAATGGTACCTTTTTTCCTCAGTCTCTGGTGAACAAAATCACATTCTATGGGGTATACCAACACAATTTGCACCAGAATCTACCTGTACATCATATGGGCAAGTATCCATGGGGTGCACAATTAGCATTTGAGTCATAATCCTGGTTGGGTGTAGTTCGCAGAGTTTTGCTACGCGGAACTCCGCGAAGTTACAAAAAACTCCGCGAAGTTCCGCGAGTGGCGGAGTGCAGTGCGAACTGCAGTTTGTGCTGGTATTCCTGCCGCTCGGGTAGGAATTCTACCCGAGCGGCAGCTAGCGCTCATGAACTTACTGTTCGCGATCGTGAACTTACCGTTCGCGATTGCAAGCGGGGAAAAAACTCTGCTGCACATCGCGAAGCGGAGTTTTCTGCACTCCGCGAGCTCTGCGGAGTGCGGAGTGCAGAAAACTCTGCAAACTCCGCGAACGGAGCGTAGTTCACCGCCCAGGCCTAGTTCTGACACAAACAGGTCCTCACGCCCAAATTTAGATTTGAGCCAGCAAGATGATTTAACACCAATGTCCATTAAATAGAAGTCAAAGTGAGGCTTGTGAAAATTCAGACTAAAATGGTTATGAATCAAGAGGACACAAACATAATCATGCTTTTTACTACCCGTCGAAGGTAGGGGCATTGACATGGCAACCACCCCTGCAACAACACCAATTCCTGCCAGGACCACACAAATATCTGCCAGGAATCCTAGCCCAACATATGTGGACTTGGCCATTGGGTCTACAAGTCTACAAGAGCATGAGTCCCTGCCAGTACCTCCAAGCCTGGCAGTTGCTCATTGAGGAGTGGTGTTATCAGTGTGCCTCAACAATGCAACAAGGTGGGCACAAGACATTGAGGAGCTTGTTGTGGTATGAGCATAGACATGGATCCACTCTTACAGCGGCAAAAATGCCTGCTTCTAACCCAAGCCTGGCACTTACTTACTCAGGCTTCATCGAGTTGGGGCATTGCCATGCCCCCCTGCCTGCCACAGCACACAAGTACAAAAGTATGCTGGGACCACAAGTCTGGCAAATGCACACTGAGAGGCCAAGACGCTGGGTTCTACCATGTTTCCAGACCTGCAACAGAAAAACATCTTCCATGTACCACGCCCAGCAGGTGCACACTAAAGGGCCTGGAAAAGATGTGGACACTGGCATACCCTCACCTCAGTGACAATATAAATGGAATCCAGCTGCTTTAAAGAACAACACAAAAGAGGAAGGAAATCTAGAAACTCTGTGGTTTAATTCCAGACACAACAGCACACGCCCACCCTGGCAGAATAACTGTCTGCCCCAGAACGCTCCACCAGGACATTCTAATACAAGGTTCCATTACAAATAGAACTACAGTAAGCCCACAACATATCTTCCCCCTTAACAAACCTAAACGAGAGATAAAATACATTGCCTAAAAATACAGAATAGATATGAATAAATTTAAATAAAAGCAACAAAATAAAATTCCTAATACAATACATATTCACGTTAGTACGAGGAGAGAACAATATTCCTGACATTGCGTACCCTTCCAAACAGCTGATGATGTGTCACTAGGTTCGGGTGAAGTGCTACTGGGTTTGGACACCCCGTGCTGACCACAACCACCCCCTTCACCAGCAGGGCCAGCATCAGTACTGGGCGATGCCATACTTAAGTGCAAAGGTCGGGCATCACCACCCTCATCTGTCCATGACTCAGTTTGACTAGTGCCACACAACCACCAAGCAACATCATTACCAATGACCTCTCCCAGTGCGTTTTCCTCACACGCATCAAAACTGGCCACAAAATTCCCTTCATTATTTGTATCATGACTGCACTCAATACTCCCTCTGATGAAGGCTGCCTTACTTTTACTCCACCATTTACCATTTTGCACCTGAATGGAATGATTGGACACTTTCGCCACCCGCGTAGCTGGGAAAAACTTGGAATCAAGTTTTTTTTCCCCTGGGCCGTCTCTTAATCTTCACCACATCACCAACAAGTAAATTCACCTCCTTGACATTGTGAAAGGTGGCATACCTTGCCTTGGACTTCACTTGCTTTTTGCTCACTTTGCACCGCACTTTCTTGCACTTATCAAACTCACTGCTGTCTTATCTAGTACCCACAGGGGAGATAAATCACAGGACGAATGCCTCCCTCTCAATAATACAAAGGGAGCAAAACCTGTAGTGGCATGTGGCATGTTACGATAGCTCCACAGTCTATCCTGGACTGCCCTAATCACATCGCCCCAGCACCCAAACGCAACTGTACAGTCTACTTCACCATGTGGTTAACCCTTTCTACCATCCCATTGCCTTGGGGATTATACAGAGCTATGGTGAGATGCCTAATTCCTTGGTCATCAATGAATTTTTTGCTTGCCGTTAGATTTAAACTGCACCCCATTGTCTGTGACTATAACCTGGGGAAAGCCTTCCCTCTCAAACAATGATGATAAAAACCATACCACTGCTTCCGTATTGGGTTCCTTCATAAACTTGCACTCCACCCATTCGCAGAAATAGTCCACAACAACCAGTGCATATCTTCTACAAACTGGCAGGTCATACATAGGCGCAATAAAATCCATTCACAGTTTTTCCCATGGGCCTTTGGGATACTCAACAGGGAAAAGTGGAGTTTGATAAACTTGCAGCGATTTGTCAGCTTGACTACAACTGGTACACTGATTTATGTTTATGCTTGGGTTTTGTAAAGTGCATGGCTGCTCAAGGGCTTCCCCACGCTGGTGAGTGCTGAACTGGGTAACAGTGCCTAGTTACGGGTTAATGAGGGAACAACCAGGTCTTGAGTTTTTTTCTAAAAGTGAGTTCATCTTGCAGTGATCTTAAACCAAGTGGGAGACCATTCCATAGCTTTGGTACTAAGGGTGCAAATGATCTTCCTCCCCATCTTGTCCTTTTGACTCTAGTGTTGCTGAGGAAATGTAGTTGAGAGGATCTTAAGAGTCTGGCTGGGAAATAAGAAGATACCAGATCTCTAAGCTTCACTGGACCTTTATTCTTTATGGCCCTGTGTGCAATGCAAAGGGATTTGAACTTAATTCTTGCCTCAATCGGCAGCCAGTGGAGCTGTTTAAAGGATTCTCTTATTCTCTTACTGGAACGTAGCTTGGAACCTTTAACAAGAGCCTTGCTGTTGCATTTTGCACCACCTGAAGTCTCTTTATTACATACTTAGGCGAGCCCACATAAAGAGAGTCGCCATAGTCCAAATGCGAGACTATGAGGACCTGAATCACAGTTTTTCTTAAATGCTCTGGGATCAGTGCTAATATCTTCCTGATCATTCTGAGTAGCCCGAAGCAGATTCCGGACAATTTGTTTGCTTGATAATCCATTGCAAGGGTTCTATCCAGCCACATTCCCAGATTTTTTTATAGGGGATTTGGGATCAGGGGGGTTGCCCATGCAATTTGGCCAACTATTCAGTGGTCTGGATATGGCCATGTTTCCTAGTATCATTAGCTCCGTCGTGTTGCCGTTCAGTTTCAAACAGCAGTTCGTCATCAAATTGGCCACTCTTTCCAAACAAGGTACCAATTGCCGGTTTCCAGGATTAGGCCGATTTATCAGAGAAACAACCAACTGGGTATCGTTTACATAAGACAGCTGAGATGCCAAACTGCAGCACTATGGTAGCCAACTGTCGAACGTAAGTGTTAAACAGAGTAGGGCTGAGCGGCGATCCCTGTGGCACTCCACGTATAGATGGCAAACTGTCTGAGAAACAGGTCTTTTCCATGACTTGATAGGATTTATTTTCCAGAAAAGAGGTGACCCAATCCAGGGCTCTATCCTGAATTCCTACTTCCCTGAGCCTATCTTTCAGGATGGTATGGTCAATGGCTTAGGTCGAGGAGTAGGACAGCGGCAGATCCTCCATTGTCTAGTAGAGCTTTAAGCTCCTCCGTAACCACCAAAAGAGCCACTTCTGTGCTATGATGTGTACGAAAGCCCATCTGGGCCGGATGGAGAATGTCATAATCCTCCAAACAATTGGCTAATGTCCGATTGACATGTTTCTCCAGAAGTTTACCCACAAAAGGGAGTAATGATATGGGTCGGAGGTTGCCAAGTAATACTGGATCTAAATGGGGTTTCTTCAGCAGTGGTCTAATTACTGCATGTTTCCAGTATCTTGGAACAAATCCCAAGTCTAGTGAGGGATTGAGTAGCTCTGTTAGCGAGGAAGAATGACATCTATCACTTTGGATAGGATATATGGAGGTGCAGGGTCTAGTGGGGATCCTGATTTGGTTACCCTTATCAACCTGAGGAACTGAGATAAAATTGGAGTTGAGGATAATCCCCTTACGTCAATTTTCTCACCAGGATCAGGTTCTGCGTTTCCCTGAAATTGATCATAAATATCTAGCACTTTTTTGTGAAAGAAAGATGCTATTTCATTACATCTTTCCTTTGTGGCTTGTGGGAGAATATTTCCTTTCTGTGTGGTGGTTAGTGCTTTAACCACCTTAAATAATTCCTTAAGGGAGTTTGAGGACTGCAAATATTTTCCTCATAAAATGTAGCCTGAGCTTTTTTTATTTCGTTGTGATAGGGCCTGATTAAGGCTTTGTATTTTGTTTTCAGAGACAGCTCGTACTCTTTCCTCCAGCTCCTTTCGAGTTTCTTGCGTTCATTTCTTAACGAGACCCACACATCCACCTCATTGTCCATCCCAGTCTACCAGTAGAAATTACATATCCTATTTTTGATCCCCGGTCTGGCAACATGACCATGATGAGCCAGATCGATAAAGTGCTTCCATAGACAAACTGAAGGTACAAGCCTGTTTCCACGCAACACCAACTTGCCTTCAATGGACAACTCGTCCTTAACATTGTGAAATGATTTCAAGTTCCCACTTACGTTCCTCTCAAGAGGCCAACCATTCAAGATGAATCGTCTTAAGGCGATCTAACAACTGTCTTTCTCAGCGTAATCTTGCCATTCAGACTAGAAATAGTTTTACTAGCAATTTCCACTCCATCCACTTTATCAACCACACATTCAACTTCAACAACTATCTCTTCCATGGAACATTGAATGGGGCACCTGGAAAGAAAATCATCTCTGGCATTCTTTGCACCTGGAATGTGTTTTACATCAAAATTGAATTTGTACATCCTTGCAGGCAACCTTACTAATCGGGGAATTGCTTTGCTCAAATCTTTCTCTGACAATAAGAACACTAACGGTTTGTGGTCCGTAATAAGTGAGAACTTGCGTCCCCACAGATAAGTTGCAAAATGTCTGGTGGCACAGACACAGGCTAACGCCTCACGTTCTACCTTACTATAATTGTGCTCTGCCATGGACAGGCACCTGGAGGCAAATGTTACTGTGCCTTCCTTGCCATTGGTTAACTGTGAGAGTACCGCACATCATTAAACAGGGAGAGGCCTCAACCATAAGTTATTTAAATGTTTTAAATGTTTCAATTTCTACAGAGCCCCACCTGAATTCAACCCTTTTCACAAAATTCTCCTTAGGGGTTCTGTTTGTAAAGCAAAATTCTGAATGAATCTGGTGTAATACTCACAAACACCTAAAAAGGACATTAATTGGTCTTTGTCAGTAGGTTCCGGGCTCTTATTAATTGCATCCACCAAATCTGACTTGAGTCTTATACCTGATTCTAACAAAATGTGCCCTAGATACTCCACTTCTGGGGCCATGAAACAACACTTGTCGTTTTTCAAGGTTACGCCCTGTCAACCTAATGTGCCCAGCACCTTGTCCCACACTTCCAAATGCTCCTTCTCATCGGGTGTGAATATAAGTACGTCATCCTGATAAGCCAAAACTTGTTTGTTGTCCCCAAAATGTCTGAACATAAGTTTCTGGAAGACTGACGCGGCTGATTCTAGGGGGAACAGCAGCCTTAGGAACCTATATACCCCAAAAAGTGTATTAAATGTAGTCAAAGACCTGGAATTGGAACATAAATCTATCTGGTGATAGGCCACCCTGAGGTCAATGGTCAAAAATACCTTGGAATAACCCAACTCTGCGAGCATTTCTCGATTTTGGGGAGCGGAAAACAATCCACTAGAATATTCTTGTTAAGAGACCTGAGGTCCACGTAGAGCCTCATCTCCCTATTTTTCTTTTTGGCCACCACAATTGGGGATACCCACTCCGGGGAGTCACAGGTTTACCTACCTTGTCAGCGCACAATTTGTCCAGATGATCCTTCAATTGTCCCCTGACACTCAAGAGAACATTTCTAGCTCTATGCACCACTGGTACAGCATATTTTTTCAATATGATTTCATGCTTGAACCACTTTACTAACCCTATGTGATCCTGAAACAAGGCATCATGACTCACCAACAACTCTATCAAAGTTTGAGGTAGATGCCTGTAACTTAAAGGTGAATTGTCAGACTTATGGGGTAGCTTTACCTGATTCACAAGTGATATAGGATACTCAGTCCCAGGGCCTAGCACCATCCCAAGCACTCCCTGATCCCTCCAACCCAGGATACTGTAACCCTTGACTGCCACATAGATTTTCATGGATATGGTCCTACTGGTAAATGTAAGAGCATCTACAAAGAACCTCACCAGATCAATACTATGGCCACCAGGCGTATATCGGGAGGCAACAGATGGATGGAATGGCACTCAGCTCAGTATAACTTGTTGAAAATTATGGTAATGGGTGACCCTAAATCTACTGTGACTTTTACCTTAGTTGTCTCTATTGAGACATCACATTTTGGATCTCCACTACTCTCTTAGTCTCTACCATTTTGATAGAGAAAAGTTCCCTGGTGTCTAACACTTCTGCTAAATCACTACAGGAATGAGAATCTTCATCCCTTACCAACACAACCTTTTGGTCATCCCTGCATACCTTAGCAAAATGCCCTACTTTTCTACATTTCAGACATGACTTATTAGCTACTGGATAACTCCTAGCATTAGCCAGATGGTTGTATGAGCCACACCTGAAGCCGGTGTTATGACTCCCACCAGGTCTCCCAACTTTCTTTGCATCCTTATCTGCAGTATGTGCTTTGACTTTGTGTGCAATTGTATGCACCTGTTCTGTTGAAATATAATATTTGCCTTTGTTCACCTCTTTTGAAGCTTGGGTCGATCTTTCAATTCCTCTCACTATTTCAAACGTCTTCTAGAGGATGGGATTCCTGCAACATAACAATTTCTGTTGAATGCGCTTATCAAAACAATTAAACCACAATCTGATCCCTGAAGTAATTTTCTAGGTTGCCATCAAACTCACATGTGGAGGCTAAAACCCTCAACTCAACTAAAAAGGTGTCAATTGACTAAAACTGTGACTGAGCTCTTATAAAAAACCTTTGCCTCCCTACTATGATACTGGTGTCATCATTGAAATGATTCCTGAGCCTACAAATGGCTTCTGCATAAACCTCCCATTCCGTGTCAGCAAGCTGAAGAGCCGGGGTACGTGATCAAAAATGGTAGGGCCAACTTCCATCTTGCATGGAATTTGTCCCCATCAATAGCAACCGAGTAGTTATCAAAATTCTTAAACCACTGAAGCCATTTGTATTTTTGGATACCCGATTCAGGTAAAAATAGTGATGGGATTTTAGCATTTTGCATGTTGGCGACGGCAGAAAACTGCGTTGAAAATGCAATGCTGAAAATTAATGCACCAGTAACATCAGGTGAACAACCACAATGATCCCTTTATGCCAAAATACCCACACCCCACAAATAAAAGACATGAAAATCGCAATACAAATGTCCACTGGTGTAGAACTGGAAATGAGGCACAACGTGTCTGTCGCCACAAAAATCACTAACTTAGCTTCCACTGTGAACAGCAAGGTAGGATGTGTAAAAATTGAGAGACGTGTCTGTCTGCAATTAATAGCTAAATACCACAGGCGATAGCATGAAAAGGCGTGCCTGTCGCCGAAATAACACAACCTTGCACAGACACAAGGAAATGGGAAGCAAGGTGTGCCTGTCGCCGCAAAATAACCTTGGGCATAAAACAGGCAAGTAAACGACCAGGCGTGCCAGTAGCCGCAATTTTAAAAATATCAGCTGTGCTGGAGGCAGGCCAATGATGCTTCAACGTTATGCAGACTACAGGCAAATGGAAAACAAGGCATGCCTGTCACCATGAGTATAACTTAGCACAGACAACAGGCAATTGAAGGACCAGGCATACCTGTCGCTGCAATATTAAAATTAACAGCTGTAAACAGGCCAATTGATGCGAAGTAGGCGTGCCAGTCGCCGAATAGATTCTAACGAGCACTTTGCCAAAAGTATGGCCACCAGTATCCAGATGTCCTGCTTAGGGTGCGCAGTGATGTCGTTCCAAGACCCTCGCTGCCCGCACAACAGAGAAGATGGCTACAGGGAAGGTGACCAATGGGGCTCACGCAAACACCACATGCACTAGTAGGAGCCAACAGTAAGTAGAACAGCCACACCAGCAGCATGCGCACGGCCCTGACAGCCCTTAATGCTGCCTTTAAAATCAGCTCGCATATAGGCCCAGGGCCCCACAGACAGGCAAAACCCAACAATAGTCCTGCACTGTCCAAAGAAATGCCGCACTTGCCTGAAAATAGTCCTGCACTGCTCTGCAGCATGGCTGTGGTAAAGAAATGCTGAACTGTGCACTTGCCTGAAAGTTTATGAAAATCAACAAGCAGCCGTACAAGTGCTGTTCAGAGCTCAAACGGGCTCAAGCCACTCGTCACCAAAAGTGTGTTGTAAAGAACAACATGAAACAGGAAGGATACCCAGAACTCTGTGGTTTAATTTGAGACACAACAGCACACAAACACCCTGCCAGCTCATCTCTGGCAGAATAACTGTCTGACCAAGATTGCTCAACCAGGATTGCCCTGGCGACATTCTAATATAAGGTTCCATTACAGATGGAACCACAGTAAGCCCACAACACCAGTCCTAGCAGGTAGACAGACACTGAGAACCGAGCAAGCACAGTGGCCCCCAAAATGCTAGATTTTCTTACAGAGTGGGGGAAGAGGATGGCTTTGGTGGGCAGCTAGAGGCAGGAGCAGTGGGCAGTGGTAGTCCAGCTTTAAAAAAGCACCGTTGCGGTGCGACATAAATCCTAGTCTCTTTTGCCAGAAGTCTATATAATATCTATACGTGCACAACAAGCACAGGTAGCACTGGTGAAAAAGGTGGCAGAGAGTCTCTACCCAGGGCTCTTCTGGTGTTACGTTGTCTGTCTGCTGCCATATCTCTTCCACCTTCTACAGGCAAACCTTCAATGGTTTACAATATCAAATGTTATCAGTTTAAGTCAGGAGAAACTTATCTATTCATTGTCAATGAAAAGTGTTCTTTTCAAATGTGTAAAGCAAGGTAAAATAACATTTTGTGTTGTGTTTTTAAGCTTAGGTATCCTTTTAAATGTAAAAGAGCTACATTTGATAAACACTAGATGAAAAAGTATTTATATTTGTTGTTCACATATTTCTATGTGTAGCAACATTTATTGTCATTGTTGTCTTCGTATTGCAAACAGGTAATTAGGTGGCCCCTTCACACTGATAATAAAAATGCTAGTAACCAGCACACTGGCAATGTGGGCTCCAAACGGCGCACTGGTATGTAATTAATACAAATTCTGTTTCCTCCATAGCTCTACTTTGGGACCCCAAATGCCAAGAGTCCACCCCAACACAAGGTCAAGAAATAACAAATGAAAAGGAGCGTTCATTTCTATACAGGATTATCTGTTCCAAAATCAACGGATGGTTAAACGGTTCTCCAGCAAAAGATCAAGTAGTCATGATGTGACGAAAAAAGGTTATTCAGGAGTCTTGCGAGTTGTTTTGAATCCAATTTTATTCAACAAATGCCAATTTGACGGAAGCAATCCATTCGGCCCAGCCAACACGTTTCCCCATCGGACTTCAACAGGGCTTGATCAATATCCCAATGTTGTCATCCACCCAGTGTTGGCTCCTGTTGTTATCTCAGAAATCCTCATAGATAAAATTTTGTACCACTAGATTACGTGTTGCGCTCCCATCTTATCTTCATCCTTTCTGTTTCCTGGTTCGAATGTCCTATGAGTTCACGACTACATTTATTGTCATTGTTGTCTTCGTATTGGAAACAGGTAATTAGGTGGCCCCTTCAGACTGATAATAAAAATGTAACTTGATCACAATTCTTAAAAACACTCTGCCATACATACAGGTAGGGGACCAAACTGATGTTCGTAGTAGTAACAGAAGACTCCAAGGCCCAAGTTCTGGCCACCATCAACCAACAAAGGCAAAGACTTGGCCTGAGACAACCACAGTGTGCATTTGAGAAAACAATTTTCAGGCCATGTTTATTGTTCAACAAAATTGTACTAAAACATATTGTTAAAAAATGCCATTAAAAAGCATATTGTGTACATAGGTTACATTTAAAATGAAGAGAGTTGAAAACTGATATACATTAGAATCTCCTAACCAGCATTGTTGGAGTCCATCCCCACAACAAGCCTGGTTGGTTGGTTAACTGACTGGCCGGGCCTATCCCTAACAGCTGCCCCTCTGTACACAGAAAAAATGTTGTACTGCAAAGGCCAACAAGGAGTCCATGAACATTTTGTTGCCCTAAGTGGAAAGGAGTACCCCATTGTTGAGAAAAAGTGTGTTGCCTCTAAGGCAACCTTGAGGAATTATTTTAAGTATGGCTGTAGTTTCTAGAAGCTTTACTTTACTTTTCAGGTACTGTACTGACTTCCTCAGTCATTTGGAGGGAAAACCCACACGCCATACACAACGAAGAGTAATATGCGACCAAGCAATCACTGACCCAAGGAACATTTTTGCCAGCTATGATATTTCTGCCAACAACTTCTCAAAGAGGCCTCTTCTCCCAAGAAGTGGCAGACCATTTCCACTTATGTGGAGATTGATAAGTGCACGTTGCTGCAGCCTCCTGCCCTCCACCCCCTCCACCAACCGTTGCATTCTGTCAAGCTTAAGGCCCCCTTTTCCAACCCACAGAAAAGACAGCCCGGCATTGGCTACTTGTCAGCTAAATCGACTCTGCTCAAAAACTGCTCCCGCTCGCTGCACAAAAAAAGGGCCAAGAATCCACACACTGGTGGTAGCCATGTGACCTAATACACAGAAAACATTGGAAAAGAAAATAAACACGATTAATTCATTACCGTCAATGAACCAGACTTTCACTATACCATGTGCAGGTGTTAAACTGATTTTTTTGTGTGCCTGTATCGTAGGAGGTAGAAATTGTGCAAGGCTGGATGGGTAGTATAGCAGACAAAGCGGTCACCCAGCACTGCAATACCCACTCAAATTGCCTCCAAATCACTTGCTCACCCTTCCCCAGCTGATTTGTATTTGTGCAAGGCAGGGTGAAAATTAGGTCCCCCTTCGGCTACGAGATGTAACTGAGCAACACTCCTCATGAATGTCCGTCTTGGACTTCTCAACAAGCTTGGACACCCTGAACGCACCATAAAAGGTTAAGGAAAAGGTTGCAGAAGACAGTCTTACTTGTAATTTGAGGACCAAACCTCCTGCAGTACCCTCACTATTATCCCACCTTGATGATTTCTATGGGACGTCTGGTGTCCGCCAGGGCCCCTTTTGGCCTCTCCCAACCCTTCAGAGCCTTCTTAGCTAAAAAAGGCTGGGAATGATTGGGTGCCCCTTGAGCTTGGCAAAGAAGGCTAGTGCTGATATATGTTGCCTGGCCAATGCTGCAGACCTTCCCTCAAACCTCATATGCTCAATAAAGCCTAACCAGCTTCCCTGGAAAAAGCGCTGCACTTGTGGCTGTCTTGTAGAACATAAAAGAAAGATCTGAAAGGCCCACTCGTAGGCCATCCTAGTTTATGGTACCAAAGGGGATGATGGACGGAGCGCTTGAGCTAATCAAACACTCACCCCCAGTCAACTAATCAGGGTTTAATCCATCATCATTCTTTAGCTCACTCCACCACCCCAGTTCAGACATGGCCATATGCAAATCAGTCTGACCCTGTGCCTCATGGGAACAGTCCAGCCCGAACTGCCAAGCCATGTCTTCCCTGGACCGGAAACAAGCATCCTGGGACCGGTTTCTGGCTATTCAGCCGTCATCAGCCAGGCTAGCTTGAATCCAGTGGCAAAGTGAGCAAGGGACCCACGTCTGGGCATACCCTGCCAACTTAGGGCGAACAAAGCGGTACCAAAGGGGATGATGGACGGAGCGCTTGAGCTAATCAAACACTCACCCCCAGTCAACTGATCTGGGTTTAATCCATCATCATTCTTTAGCTCACTCCACCACCCCAGTTCAGACATGGCCATATGCAAATCAGTCTGACCCTGTGCCTCATGGGAACAGTCCAGCCCGAACTGCCAAGCCATGTCTTCCCTGGACCGGAAACAAGCATCCTGGGACCGGTTTCTGTCTATTCAGCCGTCATCAGCCAGGCTAGCTTGAATCCAGTGGCAAAGTGAGCAAGGGACCCACGTCTGGGCATACCCTGCCAACTTAGGGCGAACAAAGCGGTACCAAAGGGGATGATGGACGGAGCGCTTGAGCTAATCAAACACTCACCCCCAGTCAATGATCTGGGTTTAATCCATCATCATTCTTTAGCTCACTCCACCACCCCAGTTCAGACATGGCCATATGCAAATCAGTCTGACCCTGTGCCTCATGGGAACAGTCCAGCCCGAACTGCCAAGCCATGTCTTCCCTGGACCGGAAACAAGCATCCTGGGACCGGTTTCTGGCTATTCAGCCGTCATCAGCCAGGCTAGCTTGAATCCAGTGGCAAAGTTTATGGGGCAAGACTTTTAGTGATTAGCTGTGGTAAACTATGACACCAAGAGTCTATAGAGGTGGTGGGAAATGAGTGGGCTATGCTACTGCTTTCAGTTGGAAAAACACTGAAAGTCCTGATATGAGACAATGCATCGAATGAGTTATTCAGGATACTGGTAACATGTATAGCTCTTAATAAAATGCAATTCTTTAAATAGATCAGTATCAATTCCTTCAATAAACCAAGGACTCTTTTACATTTTGCATGCTGTAAATTAATGCACTCAACAACTGACATGCTATCAGACCAGAAAGTTACTGATTGATTGCGGAAGTGATCCGACCATATGTATAAGGCCATTATTATGGGGAACAGCTCAAAGAAGGTCAAATTTTTTTACCAAGCCTGAGTCGGACCAATGCCCTGGCCAGACCTGAATACACAACGCTGAGACCAATATTGCACCGAAAACCACGCCACCCGCAGCATCAGTAGAAAGGCCGAAATCCTGGTTGGATTTCAAAGATGCTGGCCGGTCCACAGACCCATTGAAATTCTATAGAAGAGATAACCGAATTCTCATGTCCTGATTCTGAGCCATGGATAGGCGGGTTCTATTATGTTTTTCTTTCAACCCACACATGGTCTGTGCGAAAGAGGATGAGAAGGAACGGCCCATGGGCATGAAGCGTAATGCGAAATTGAGCTAGCCTAAGAAACCTGTAGCTGCTCTAGAGTTACATTCCGCAACTGAAGACAAGCCTCAATTGAGAACCTGCATTCCCTTTTCGCTCAGTGAGTCTCGATACCAAGAAATAACAGAGTCATGGTTGGACCTGCTGTCATATCAGGTGCTCATGGTGCCCCAAGATTTTCAACTTCATGAAGGTAGCTAATGAGTTGATGCAACTCGCTGACACTCCAAGACCCAGAAATAAGAAATCATCCAAGTAATGAATGACTCCGTCTAAAACAGAGACCAGTGTGAACATTCACAAAAAAAGTTACTGAAACACTCAAGGTAAGCCCAGGAAACCAACTGGACTGGGAGCAGTCGGAAAGCAGACTCAATATCTACTTTTACCAAAAGGGCACCTTTCCCCTTGTCTCTCAACTTTCTGAGGGCACCATTCAGGGAAGCATACTTTACAGAGCAGTGCAATGGGTTATTGCATCATTAACTGACATACTTTTTGGGGATGATAAATTACAAATGAGCCTAAATTCCCCTGGATCCTTATTGGGAACCAGCCCAAGTGGGGAGCCTATAGAATCCTGAAAGGAAAGATCACTAAACAGGCCAACTACCCTCCACAAACGCACCTCTTTCTCAATTTGTTTGCACCTCACCTGCTCAGACACAATGGTTGCTGATTTTTTTGAGAAACTGGGACCCTATACCCCAGGGGCCGAAATTCTGAAGCTGTAACAAAAACCACAATAAAGCTGATGGGTAATGTCATGTCCTGGGTAAGCATTCAGCCATGGAGTCAAAGCTAACAAGGACACCAGGGACAGGAATTTAGGAATCCGGGAGGCTGGGGCCTTACTTTTGTCCACCTCTTTCTTTGGACTTCTTTTTTATAACCATATTTTTATTTTTTTCTCAAGAACAACAATAAACAACATGACCAACAACCTGATATTGACACAATAGGTACAGTGTATAAGTGCAAGCATTTCCATACCCAGTCCATGATAACCCCACAACCTGTCCCAGATCTTCTCATGTTTGTGGGGGAAGCCCCTTCTTCATAATATATGTCAGTCCAGCTGAGCACACCAGTCCACCCTCTCCTCTACTTTGCTGTTGAAGAGGGATCTGGGGCCTTCCACTTGCAAGCTATATAACGTTTGGTCACCATTGTTACCACTCCAATAAAAGTGCGCTCCATCCTAGGTCCCCCATCTCTTCCAATAGCCCTAACAGATCAGCCCTAGGCGTGAGGTCAATCTGAAGGCCAAGAATCTCAGAGATCTCTTTTTCAATCTCCTTCCAAACCTCAAAAGCGGAACAATGTTCACATCAGGCTTGAGAGGTCCTGCCAGCTCGGTGTGGCCACTAGTGAGTAGGGAGTCACATAATTGAGATGTAGGTAATTAAGTTGGCCCATGCAGAGGCGCGCAGAGATGGCCAGTTCCCTGGGGCCAAGTCTGGCCTCACCCCAGTTGTTATCATCAAGTTTGCTCACCCTGACCTCCCACCGGATTCTCAAACCATTGAAGCGGTCTGGAGCGTTAATGAAAAGAGACCGAGAAATCCGAGAAACAGCTCTTTTATCCAGCTTCCCCATCAAGAGTTTGGCTTCAAGGGGATTGAACTCCAGAACATGTGTCCCAGAGGGAATATTAGCCAGGAGGGTGTGGCGCAGTTGCAGGTATTGGCTGAACTGTGTGCGAGAGAGCCGGTACTGCTCCTGCATTTCCTTAAATGACTGTATCCGTCACTGAGCCACACATCTCCAAGATGAGTAATGCCTATTCTGTCCCATCTCACAAAACGCAGCAGCCCGGCAGTGTGATAAAGCCTTGTACCTTGCCACAGTGGGGTCAACTCAGTGAGCTTTCGCTCCAAGCCAATGAATCTGAGGGCTGCCCTCTAACACAGCAGCGTTACCCGCATACAATCAGAGAGGGTTCCAGTTATCGGGGTCCCGTAAAGCAAGCCCTGCAGCTCATCGAGGGCCGAGGCCCAACAAGGTCAACTCCACCTGATAAGCCGGATCATCACATCCCCCATTGAACCAGTCATTGATTACAGCCAGTTACGCAGCCAAATAATAGCCATTAAGATCCGCCATGCCCATTCCCCCATCACATGGAGAGTGACCACCATTAACAAAGATCACACACGAGCAGTATCCTGTGCAAAGGAAGGCAGGAAGTTTTGAAGCCAGCACCTGGTACCATTTTCAGGGGATCAGGCACAAGAAATTTGAAAAGATATAGAGGAAGCACAGCAATATCATAATTTTAAATAGGGATACTCATCTTAGGGCATTCAGTGGCAGAGTGCCCCACCGCTGTAGATCTCTATTCATTCTGGCAACCAAAGGAGTCAGGTTAAGGCTCCAGGCCAAGTCCGTAAGTCAGGGAACATAAATGCCTAAATATTTAAAGACCAGATGGTGTATCAGGATAGCGTCTCACCAGGAGCAGCAACTCTCATCCCCACTGATAGGCACCAATAGAGATTTGGGTTCATTAACCCAGTTCCCGGAGTCCTCCACGTATAGATGTAGGATTTCCAGACAGTGCAGACCTGAGGTTTGCGGGTTCCCCAGGAACACCAGAATGTCATCAACACATAGTGCTAAGCACCCCTCCGGTCCACCATTCCAGGGCCCCCCTGCATCCACACATTGCTTCAAATGAGTCATGCCAGGGGCTCAATCACTAGAGCGAATAAAAGGGGGGCGAGGGTACACCCCTGGTGCGTAACTCTATGAATCAGGAAGGGAGGTGAAAGGGTCCCATTAACTCAAACCTGGGCGGATGGGTTGGCTTAAAGGAGACCAACAAGCATACAAAAGTGAGGTCCTAGTCCCACCCTTCATAGCACTGCCTCCAAAAAGGACCAAACGACAGTATAAAAAGCCTCCTCAAATCAATTAGGAGCAGAGCCGTAGGGCCTCGAAGGTGGTGGGCCTGGACTCTCCGGATACAATGCTAAGTGCTCATGAGTGGCATAAATCCACACTGGTCTGGGTAAAGTAAGTAGGGCGGGGCATGGCTAAGCCGAGCAGCCAAGATCTTTGTGAATACCTTAAAGTCCGCATTAATGAGGGAGATGGGCTGGTGTGAGGAACATCGGTCCATTGGCTGACCAAATATGGGAATTACAACAATAGTTACCATATCTTACTCTGGGGAAAATATACCCCCACTTCGCTGTCTCTGCATAGAGCACCAGGAGATGGGGAGTAGGAGTAGGTGAAATCGCTTGAGGAACTCAATTGGGAATCCATCGTCACCCGGGGGCAGACAACACCTCTCCGATCTCCTCAACTCCAATCAGTCAATCAAGCTACTCTGCCAGTGACTGAGGGATCGAGGGAAGAGGGATATCCTGCAGAACCATATATGCGATTTCCCACTGAGGCCTGTGTGTCTCTACATTGAGCACCCAATAGTAGTTCCAAAAGACTTGTGCCACCTCTGAAGCTCGTTCATGGAGGCAGTCTCTGGCATCTCAAATCGAGGGCAGTACCCTAGAAGCAGCATCCCTACTGGCCAGCCAGTGCAGGATTTCCCAGATTTGTCCCCTTGTTTGTACAGATGTTGTGTCGATGCCCTACAACACTGTCTAACCTCTTCCAGGGATATATGATGCAGTTTAGACATCACCAGTGCCAATTTACTGTCTAGGTCAGCTGAGGGCCGTTGGCATTTCTGCAGTTCCAGGAAAAGAATCTGAATCTCTATGGCCGTAGTTTGCAATGGTTTATATGCCTCTGCACCCCGTACATATCCCTTAACCAGTCACCTGAGATTAGGAATACTGGCTGCCCACAGAGTCTCAGCTGAGGCCACCATGCCTCGATTCAATTAAAAATACTAGTGAATTTCAGTTTCGCCAAAGTCGGAAAAATCCTGGTCAATGACATACCAGGTGTTGATATGCTACAAGGGTGCGCAGGGCCACTGTGAGGGATCCAAGCTTAATTAGGAGGGGGGCATGGTCTGATATTCCCTCAGGAAGGATCCTAATCTTGGTGAGCTGGAGAATATTTGCCCCTGAGAGTCAGACCTGATCAATGCTTGACTGGGTGTTGTGGGCTGCTGATGTCTGTGTGTATTCATGGTCTTGGGGGTGCCACATGCGCCATGCGTCACAGGCTCCATCGAGTCTGCCCAGAGGGTAAGCTGCCAAGTGTGCACTTGACTCCCCCTGTCGGGGAGGGTCAGAGGTATCATAGACAGGGTTTCGGAACAACATTAAAGTCAACCCCTATCAGTGTGACCCCATGTGAGAGGGTTAGCAGAAGGGCCCGTAGGGTCTGCAGCGTGGATTGGAGCTGCTGCTGGGGGACATAGACCGGTAAGAAATTATAATGTCTACCTTCCAGTCGACCTTCAATACCCACATACCGACCCTGGGGATCTTCATGAGAGGATGCAACTACCAGCAGAAACCCCTTGTGAAGTAGGATGGCAACTACTCGGAAGTCTGTAGAAAACCCAGCGTGGAACACTCCATTGTAGCCGAAGCAACCGAGGAGGAGGTAGTGGGTGCCCATCAGGTATGTTTCCTGAAGCAGAAGCACCCAGGACAGAATCTTTTCACATATCTAAGAACGGCCGACTGATTAATGCGGTACAGCAGGCCGTTAAAGTACCAAGAAAGAACTTTAAGTGACATCAGCAGGAGGAAAAGGCAATGAGGGTGTCAACCTCACATGGAGCTTCTCAGGGGTCCCATAAGGCTGGACCATGGGACGAATTTGTGTGACTGTGTGCATAGACTCATGTGTGTGGTGTGTAAGAGATGTGTCAGTGAGAGAGGTGGTCAAACCTAAAGAAATAAACAAAAGACAGAGAACAGCTTCACCCTCCAACTCCCCTCACCCCATACTTCTACCCCCCAAACATTTGTCACTCTACCCCAAAACATATCAATGGGGCCTAGAGCTGCCCAAATGCTTCTAGTGGCTCCCTCTATAATAATTCCAGCGCCCGACAGCAGGAATACACATATCATGACAGGATGTCAATAACGAAATAGCCATAACAAAACTGAAGAATATACAAAAAACAAATCAGGTATAGGAAGGAAGACCAGAAGAATTATGGGTTGATTCCTCCCCCAATTGCCAGAGTAGCAACACCCAGGGTAGCGTTCGCAGTGTCAGGAAGACCCAGTGGCACTCTCCTCTCGGGATCGGGAAAGGTCCGGTGTGTCTTAGAGTGGAGCAACTGGGCTAGCGATGCCAATGTCATTATCCCTTCAGTCCGGGCTCGACAAGTCTTGTCATTTCCGTCGACAGGAGCAAGTCTTCTGGGAATGCCTATACTTCCTACTGGAGGATTTGCGGGGGTCATCTCCCCCGGGTTGTGTAACAACCAACATGGAGGTCCCAGGCCAGCTGCTCCATTGCCCACTACCAGGCTTGCTCCGGAGTGTCAAAGAATAGGTAGAGGAGTTAAATAGCACTTTTAATTAGGCTGGGAAGTAGGGCATGTATTATGAATTGAGAGCCGAAGGTTTCTGCTTGAAATCCTCAAATTAACGCCTGCACTGTTGGACTGCTAAAGTATAATATGGGAAGACCATAATCCTAGCATTCTAGAAGATCAAGATTTGATGCAGCCTGGCTTCGCGGAGGATAGCATCCCGGTCTCGATGGTTATGGAAACATGCTATTATCGGCCCAGGGGAAACCCATAGAGGGAGCTGACAGGCCAGAGATTGGTGAGCTCTCTCCACCACAAACCACTGAGACAGCTTGTCAGTGGGAATCCATGACTGCAGCCAGTCTTCAAGCAGCCGATCCACGACAGATGTCACCACGCTTTCCGGGCAGCCAACAAACCAGAGGTTGTTTCTCTGTGATTGATTATCTGCATCTTTAGCCCATTCCTCAAGAGATGAGATGCCATGGTGGAAAGAAGTTTGGAGACCTGTAGTTTCAGGGTTGCCACCTCATCCTCCACCGAAGACACTCTAGTGTCAGTCTCCATCACCCGACGGCGATATTCCAGAGGTCCTGATGCAGCAAGGACACATCCATGTCGACCTTACCCACCTTAGATTCTACTGCTTCTCTGGAATCCTGAATCACCTTAAGGATGACATCGAGGTCTTCCCGCAGTGGGACCAAACAAATGGGGGGGGGGCCAGTAGTCCCAAGGGCAGCAGCAGTGGGTTTGGTGTATTGGTCAATCTTTGTCTACGCTGGCTCTGGCAGGGGAGGCTTGTCTCGTCCCATCTTCAACTGGCGATTTGTTGGTGTGTCCAGGGAGGGGAATGGAGAATACTCCCCTATGGTCCACTTACCCAGGTGGGGCAGCACGAGAAGCCAGAACAGCTGAGAGTCTGTCAATGAGGCAGGTCGGTCGAGTATGGAGAACACTTAGGGCCAGGCCTGTCACCAACGGTTTGTCCCTCTCCGTAGCATCCATCCCAACGGCAGGCAGAGCCCCAAAAAAGCAGAGGTAGCATAAGGCTCAGGTCCCCCCAAAACACCAGTCTAAAGGAGGGGGGGAGGGAGCGACCAGCAATGCAGTCATGGGGCCTGATACTGTCCAGCAAAAGAATTTGTTGGAAATAATATGCTGTGGTGGGTGAGGCCAGTGAGTAAAGTGGGAATAAGTGCATGATTTGATTCCATGTTTGGCGTATGGAATATGCTGTGACGAACGTGTCAAATACAACCTATATAGCCCTTTCCTTTCCCTGTAGTGCAGTGCATCATTTTCCCCAATGTCAACTTACGACAGACAGGATAATAATACCCACATTTCATACGTGAGATGTGTGGCGTAGTATCTTATTTATTATTCATCTGCCTCTTTGGAGTCAGCGTAGAAAGAGAAAGGCATTTGGAGAAAAGCCGTACGATTGGAATTAAAAATAGATAATTGTTCAGCTGCAGACAGTAGCAAAATACTTAGCCCGGGCGGAGTTTGCATAGCCATGCTACGCAGAACTCGGCGAACTAGTAAAAAAACTCTACGAGGAGTTCTGCTAGCATGCGGAGTTGCTTGTTCCCTATGCTCGCGCATGCTCGTGAGACGTTTCTGACGTTCAGCAACACAGATTCCATGTTCAGGGGGAAATATCACGAGAACTTCACCACATGGTCGCAGTGGGTGCGGCCATCTTGTTTTTCTACTCTTTGTCATGGTTCTTAGGCCCGTTTTGAATCCTCCCAATATCTTTTCAATCCTTTATTTCTAAAACTTTTTTTCTGATCTTTTTTATTTATTCTCTATCCCTCTCTCTTCCTAAGTGTATATTTTGCGTTTTTATTCTACTTTTACTGCGTTATTATACTATTTTTCTATTACTTGCTTTTTATTCTTTTTTACTTCCCTACTTCTTCTCCTGACTTTATTTTTTCTTCTACATTTTCTTTTCCGCCCCCCAGAACCATGGCTAAGTGTAAGAAAACGACGCAGAGTGCGACCAGGAGCCGCCTTCCTTGCGGAAGGTGGCGCACGGAAGGGGTGCAGCCCGGGCCTTATTCTCCGAGGTGGAGGTGGCTGCCCTAGTTTTTGGTGTGAAGCCCCACCTCCCCTTAACCTTGGCAGCAGACGGCAGGCCTTGTTCCGGGTACGGGATCCAGGAGCGCTACCGCCGGTGGCCGAGGGTGCGCCTGGCAGTGTTTCGCTCCTCTGAGATCCAGCGCACCCACAACAAACTGACTCATCGGTGGTCTGACATCCTGGACCGGGAGCAGGACCTTCTGGACCTGCTAGGTGTTGAAGTTGTGGGCCTTGGTGAGTAGCTAATTTTTATTACTATTGTGTATTCTGTTCTGTGTTATTGCGAATATTATTTTTTTCCCAAATAGCAAGAATGCTGCTGCTGCTGCTGCTTATATGCTGGTAAGTTACGTAACGTTTAAAATCTCATATTATGTGATTGTTATTCTTCTAGACAGTTGAAAGGCGCTACTAATCTTACTTGTTTGCAAGTTTGTGCTCGCTTGGGCTGATTATGTAAAAGAGGTTAGAGAACTTAAGTTCGGTAATGCCGACTAGAGAGACTCCTTTAGTCCTTTCCTTTGCCCTGTCACTAAGATAGTGTTTAGTAGTTATAGTTAGTTACTTAGTATTAGTTGGTAATTTGTTAGCGGTCTGCGTGACGCATCCTCCGTCACGTGCTGCTGACTCCTTAGTAGAACCTTTTGTAGTTTGTTAGTGAGTGAATAATATAGCAACTCAGCATCAGCAACCAACCAATGGTGTATGCAATATGCATGCGTTCATCTATGCATTTTTGAGGACTAAAATAAATGCAGACTTAGTGAATTGGCCCGTCAAAGGGGGTTGATTCATTGATGATTGCGAATGAGATCGGAACTTAGAAGAAGCAAATATAATTTTTGGCAATTCATTCCAAAGTCTTTGGAATAGGTGGGCTAGGTGGTACTTTGGTTTAGGATTCTGGAATCGGAATGGAACAGTGGAATAATAAAGTGATAGGACGGTCCGCAACCACAACACTAGTCGACTACTACTAGTCTGATGTGGAGAGGTGTGGTGCAGCGACCAGGGCAGCTGACTTCGGAGCACAGGCCTCACGGTTCGATCCCCGGTTCTGGCAGCAGCTCAGCACCATGTGACTCTGGGCAATAGCTCACTTAATTTCCACGACGGCCCCCAGCGCCTTGAGACCCGTAAGGGTGAGTAGTTTGCGCTTTACAAATACGGATTTATGGTAATGAGAATGGCAGTCTGTAATTTAGAGTGGGTGTATCAATGGTTATATTAGGGTGTGAGAAGATGCATCAGATTATCACGTGGATGATGTCATCAGTGATGTCATTTGAGATGTCATCAGTGATGTCATCAGTGATGTCACTGACCATGTCATGAGTGATGTAATATGTGACGTCATCAGCAGTGCATTGCGGGGACGCGAGTTATAGTTAGCTGAACTAACTATAACGTCCGAATTTCACTGGTTTTGTACGAGTGAAATGTCCAACTAACTATAGCGTCCCTGAAACCTGTGGTTTTTTCAGTGAATTTCTAAGGTTTTTTAAATGCTAATTTCTACCTATAACGTTCCTGAAACCTGTGGTTTTTTCAGTGAATTTCAAAGGTTTTTTAAATGCTGATTTCTAACTATAACGTCCCTGAAACCTGGGGTTTTTTCAGTAAATTTCAAAGGTTTTTTAAATGCTAATTTCTAACTATAACGTCCTTGAAACCTATGGTTTTTTCAGTGAATTTCAAAGGTTTTTTAAATGCTAATTTCTAACTATGCCTACAGAGGTAGGACATGTGCAGAAAGAGGAAAAACGGCGCAGAAAGAAGCAACAGAAATGCAGAAAGAGGCAACAGAAGTCCAGAAGCAAGAGATGTGCACAAAGAACCGACAGAGGAGCAGAAAGAGGCCTTGTTGCAAAGTCATCCTGTGCCCCCAACTTTTTGCTGACGGGTACTGGTGGTAACTGACTCTGACTAACCAGGCTTAGAGCCAGTGCTATGTTAAAAGACACTTAGAATACAGTGAAAACACCTACATACACTAGGGAACACTATGCGTTGGGGTACCCCTGTGATTGGCATGACCTCCTCTGTAAGGCCCTAGTACATAATAGGGCAGGGGGATTAAAACTACCTCTAAGTCAGAGGTGCAGAAAGACGCTTCTTTAAGTAGTAGTCACATTTGCAGAGTGGTGGAGAAAGGGTGCTGGGCCTCCGACCAGCGCTCAGGAATTCCGCTGCATAGGACTTAGACAAGGTACCAAGAGGGCTTCTTGGCCCCCAAAGTCCCTCCGGAGTAAATTGGACTTCATCCCCCATCCCGTAGTCTGCCAGGAGGCGCGTTTCTAGAGTGTTGGAGAAAGGGGGGCATGTCCTCCTTAGACGTCTTAGCAATCCCACTGTGTGAGACTTACTGCAGGTAACAAGAGGGGTAGTTGGACACCAACCACAAACTTGGGGGCCAACTACCCCTCCTATTACCTCCAGTAAGTCCCACACAGCAGGATTGCTAAGTTCTCATATCAGGCCACGCCCCCTTCGCCCACCACTCTGCAAACGCGCTCCCTGGTGCGCTCTTGGATGGGGATTGTAGTCCCCTTCACTGCTGGGGGTCCTTTAGGGGCCAACTAGCCTACGTCTTACCTCCAGTAAGCCCCACACAGTGGGATTGCTGAGAGGTGGACAAAGGCCATGCCCCCTTTCCCCACCACTCTGCAAATGTGCCTCCTGGCGCGTTCTAAGTTTGGGTATTAAGTCCCCTTCATTCCTGAGGGTCCCTGGGGGCCAACTAAGTCCCCTAAATTGGCCTCGGGAGGGGGGGCCACACGGGCCCCTTCCTGATTTTTTTTTAAAAATGGTGATAAAAAGGGGTCAGGCCCTGGGGGATGGGGTCCCCAGGGCCCCAAATATTGTAAAGAAGGGAGCCACACAGCCTCCCTTCTAAAAAGAAAGAAAAGAAAAGCCGGCATCTCGCCAGAGCCCTCCTCCTCCTGCAGCATTCTGCAAACGCGCCTCCTTGTGCGTTCTAAGTTTGGGTATTAAGTCCCCTTCATTACTGAGGGTCCCTGGGGGCCAACTAGTCCACCAGGTACCTCCAGTATGCGCCACAGAGCTGCGTTGCAGAGAGGTGGTCTGAGGCCACGCCCCCTTTCTACACCACTCTGCAAACGCAGCTCCTGGTGCACTGCTGCTCAGGGGATGAAGTCCACTTGTGTCCTGAGGTCCTCAGGACACAAGAAGACCTCATCGCCCCACCACCAGTGCGCCAAGAGGCGCGTTTGCAGAGTGGTGTAAAAAGGGGCGTGGCCTTAGACCACCTCTCTGCAACGCAGCTCTGTGGTGCATACTGGAGGTACCTGGTGGGCTTGTTGGCCCCCAGGGACCCTCAGTAATGAAGGGGACTTAATACCCAAACTTAGAACGCGCAAGGGGGCGCGTTTGCAGAATGCTGCAGGGAGGGGGCGGGGCCTCTGGCGAGATGCCGGCTTTTTCTTTTCTTTTCTTTTTTTAGAAGGGAGGCTGTGTGGCCCCCCTTCTTTTACAATATTTGGGGCCCTGGGGACCCCATCCCCCAGGGCCTGACCCCTTTTTATCACCATTTAAAAAAAAAAATCGGGAAGGGGTCCAGGTGGCCCCCCTCCCGAGGCCAATTGAGGCCCCGGGGACCCCATCCCCCGGGGCATGGCCTTTTTTTTTTTTGTTTATTTATTTTTGGAGGGGGGCCGCGTGGCCCCCCTCCTAAGGCCAATTATGGCCCTGGGGACCCCATCCCCCAGGGCCGGCCTTCCTTTTTAAAAAATGTTTTATTTTATAATTATTGGAGAGTGGGGCCGCGTGGCCCCCCTCCCAGGCCACTTCTGGCCCCAGGGACCCAAGCCCCTGGGGCCTGGCCTCACCGTTGGGGACCATGGGGGGAGCCCCAGTGCCCCCACAGTCCCGTCGGCTCCCCGCCTCCTGCGGGAGCCGGCATTGCTTTTGAGCAAGGGGAGCTGCATAAGGAGAGCTGCTGACATGCAGCTCCCCTTGCTCAAAAGCAATCCTGTTTTGCTTCATTGAAACGAGAGCAGGAAAATGAAGCAAAGCAGAGTTTGCTATGGCAGGGCGGGAGCCGTGCTCCTGCCCTGCCATAGCAAACAGCAGGAGGGGGGGCTGTGTGCCCCTCCTCCATCCATTTGCATAGCCCCGGGGAGGTGGTGGTCCCCGGGGCTGTGGGGGGGACACGTGCCCCCCGCATTCAAATTAATAAGCCCCGGGGAGGTAGCGGTCCCTGGGGCTGTGTGGGGAGGGGCAGGAGCCCCCAACACACTTTTATTTTTAATTGCAGCCCCGGGGAGGTGGCGGTCCCGGGGCTTGGGGTGCCAGCGAGGCCCCCCTCCTTTTAAATTGAATGCCACGGGGAGTTGGTGGTCCCCCACACCTTTATAAACAAAGCCCTAGGGAGGTGGCGGTCCCCGGGGCTGCGGGGGGCCACGTGCCCTCCGCATTCAAATTAATAAGCCCCGGGGAGGTGGCGGTCCCCGGGGCTGCTGGGGCCCCCACAAATTAATCACCGATTGCCCCCGGGACCTGGCCCACCCGGGGCTTTTGAAGCGAGCGCGGGAGCCCGTCTCTTCATTTTTTTATTTTCACGGCAGGATTCGCAACCCCAACGCGAATTCTGCCGTTTAAAAAAAAAAAAAGTTTTTAGGGCCCTGGGGGTCCTTGTGGGACCCCCTTAGCAGGCCTAGGGAGTCAGGGTGTTTCTACCCTGCCCCCTTTTCTTCTTTTTCAACCTTTTTTCCACTCTTTTCTTGTGACTCGGTTACCGAGTCACAAGATGGCTGCCAACACTTCCTGGTTTGGAGTGTTGGCAGCCAATCAGAGTGAAGCTGCGTGCCCGGGAGGGTTCGCGAACCCTCCTCGGTGCTCAGATATCGATATTTTTCTTTTTTTAATTTCTCAGGAACTACTGAACAGATTTACACCATTTTTAAAAAAAAGGTCTCTTTCTGAACCAAGGGCTACCTTTTTGCCAAATTTGGTGTAATTCCGTTCAGCAATTCGGGCTGTAACCTGTTTCAAAATTCCTATGGCAATTAACATGGGGAAAATGCGTTTTGGGACCCCCCTTTTTTCTCAACCCCCGCTTCACAAATCACCCCGAAACTTTCAAGACAGGAGCTGACCGGCTCGCCCCATTAGTTTTGAAAATTTCGCGAAGATTTGTCAAACGAAGCCAAAGATATTGGCAAAAGAAAAAACGCTTTTTGAATAGAAAGGATGTCCTAACTATAACTACCTACTGGCGACTGCACAGTAGGTATATATATATATATATATATATATATATATATATATATATATATAATATATATATATATATATATATATATATATATAGTGGTGCCTCACGAGTCAGTCAAGGCACAAAGGAGATTGCACTCAGTTTTCAAGTTGATTTATTTACGGCAATGCGTTTCGACCTGTACAGGTCTTTGTCTTTTACACACCAAATACATCCTACCAAGATGGACTTTTTGGATGTGATAACATGAGTCAATTCATTTTTCTGATCAGGTCACAGATTATTTGTCTGATAAAGGCCACTTGGCCGTTATCTGTATTAATTTAGTTCATCTATGCTGTGAATAGAGGGATCTGTACCATACACAAATTGTTTATTTGTATGTTGCATTTGTTTAAATGAGGCCACTTGGCCGCAATTTGTGCTTATTCAAATTTCAATAAAGTTTCTTGATAGTACAAGAAAGGTTGGGTTGACAAATCATCGTGTGTGGCATTTTTTGGGTGAGAAATCTGGTGGATCTAACATGAGTTTAGCCCTCAGCATGTATTTAGATATCCCTTACTTTACATGTTATTTTGTTAACCTGATGTTTTGAAGTTTATCAGGTATTCACCTTGCATACATTTATGTATTATTAATTTAATTTTTCAGTTTGAGCATCCCCCTTTATCATGTTCTGTATAGTATTTTTTCTATGTCTTTCACTGTTAAGGTTATTTCTGTGTTCGATGGGGCACAATTTTCAAAGGAGGCTGTGACGAAGACCTGTCCAGGTCAAAACGCGTTGCTGTGACTAAATCAACTTGAAAACTGAATGCTGAGTGCAATTTCATTTGTGCCCTGACTGACTCGTGAGGCACCACCTTTGTCATTATTACACTGGACCCGTACCCGATGTATTACACCAGCCCCACTAGGTGGATATATATATAATTAATTAATTTAAAAAAACTAAAATATGAAAATATATATTATAAATAAAAAGTGAAAACACAAACACAAGGATTCAACTGATGAAAAAATTTCAAACTATAGTAAAAATACAATTAAATTAAACTATAAACAACTTTAACCAATAAAATCAAACAAACAATTAAATCAACTATATAAAAGGTACACTAATTAGAACAATTAAATACTTCAAAAACAAAAACAAATGGTGCAAGATGAGGAAGCACTGCCGGATTCTTTTTACTAACCATTAAAGAAGAAAAAAAAATAGATTTACAACTACAAAACCAAGTAAGTAACACTTATATTTAGGGGCTGATTACGAGTATGGCGGTCTTGAGACCAACGTACCATCGGTGCCGGTCCGACAGCCGCCTCCCTGTCTGTCTGACTGCCCTATGACAAAGAGGGCAGTTGGACCACTACAAGACTGCCGCCACCACCAGGATCTCAGATCCCTCAGCGATCGGGAAATCGGCAGGCAATGAGGCGGTGCCAATGCTGGCACCGCCGTGGTGGTTACGAGCTGCCTTTCCGCTGACCTTTTCATGGCAGTGATCCCGCCATGAAAAAGTTGGCGGAAAGGCAGGGAAGTGGCCCCAAATAGAGCCACTGGGCATGTTAGCCAGTTAAAAATGGTGGCTGGGGGCAGCACTGTCGTGCGCACGCTGAGCCATGCACGATATGGTACATGGTACACAGTGCAGCTGACGTGCAAGTAGCGCTGCACTGCAGCGGCATGTGCATCAGGCTCTCTTTATGAACAGAAGCATGCCACCACCGTTCCACCGCCACTGGCACATCGCCAGCACAGTGGTAGTGTCATAGTAGGGTGGCTAGGATGCCGCTGGCATGACGGCGTTTTCCTGACCGCGGCGGTCCAGCAGTCGGACCGCCAAACTTGGAATCAGGCCATTAATCTAAAACGTAACTTTTAACAAACTTAACAATATTAAATAGCAAATAAATATTAACACACTTTCCAACATTTATCTTTCTTACACAGACCTCCTAAAAGAAAAAATCTACAACTTGAAAACCAAGAAGCTTCCAGAAAATATCAACTATCACAAACTTGCAAAAAAGAAATAAGAAAGTAAGTATACATAAACAGAAAGCTAATAATAAAGTCACCAAAGAAGCAAACAAAAACAAACCTAATGACCTCAACCCCCCCAAACTATCAACAAATTATCATTTAAAATGTAACCTACGTTTTTCTTTTTCAAACAACAGAAATTTAAAGCACCGGCTGCACATTAAAACACCTCCAAGGGAAAGCTGGAAAACCAGGTGAAACACCTCACAAGAACATACATGCATGTAAGTGTACGAAATAGAATGAAATGCAGTTTTTAACATGTTAATGAATAACGTGCACATGTTTAAATATATTATATATGTATACTATTACAATACCTACAGATACAATGATAGAGGCCGCCAAATGAATTACTTCACAGAAAGAAAAGCAGTTATTAAACCACATGGGCTGCACCTACAGTCAAGAAAGAGTATCATCAGAAACTCTAAACTGGAAATGTACTAAATATTATTCTAATGCATGCTGTGGGAGGGCAACTACAAAAGGTAATGTTGTAATTCATGTGAGAGAGTAGAGCCTCCCCCAAATGTGACAGAAATAGAAGAACAAGAAATATTACAAGTTATAAGAGAGGCAAGCACTAGTTCCCAGGAACCCACAAGCACATAACAGGCAACTACCACCTATCCCCACTTGACATGACAACATAAATAATAAGAAACAAATTCTAAATTCTCCACAGAAAACAAATTAATGAAACGTAAAATTTAGATAAACTAAGTCCCGTAATGGACTACTTCAAAGACACTTGGGTTGGCAGACTGCATTGCTCATGATACAGATGCCAACCCAAATTCCAAATACCAAATACCATAGTGGAATGTCTATGAAAGTACGGTGACGCAGGAAGCCAAAACAAACAACGCAGTGGAAGGATGGCACAACGCCTTCCAATCCACACTAGGCAGAGCTCAACCTACACTATATAGTTTTATAGAAGCATTATAAAAAGAGCAAAGCTACTAAGAATGGAACAATCTCCTAGTCAAATTAACCCTAAATTTGGAAAACAAACCAAAAGAATGTATGACATGGTATTCAGACAAAATACCCAGTTTAAAATATTGTCCTACAGAAATATCGAGTTTAAGCTATCGTGACATGGAAATATCGTCAGCAGGAATATCGCTGTCAAGAATATCGGTTTTTAAAGATCAAAAAGGCCCATTACGATACCCGGCGTAAAAAAATCCGCCAGGCATGAAAGCGGCAAAAATCCGCCCGCACACACCGTCTGAACACCGACCACGCCATTACGATTACACAAACCGAAAACCGCCATCGGCGGAAAAACCACACAAGATACCGCCCGCCCTCGTCCGAGTCGGGGTCAAACCGCCCGCCACGGACGGAAACACGCACGACAACACAAAACCGCCCGCCCTCACGGCCGACACACCGCACGTGAAATTACGATCGCACCGCCATGAGCGCGGGTAAACCACAAATATACCGCCCGCCAGCGCAAACAACGCCGATGAGAATTGACACGGCAGAAGCCATGGCGCCCACGTCCCTGCACAGAAACCATCCGCTGACAAAAACAATCGCACACAACATGGCCAACAAGTCCACACAGCAAGGCACGCACAAATACACAAGCACAGTACACATCCCGAAAACACCCCCCTGGACAAACAAAAATACAAAGGCCAGAACACCAGACACAACACACCTGAAAACAACAGACCATGAGGACACACCCACATAGGTAAGTACAAAAGCAGCACTCCCACAGACCACAACCCCTTGCAACATTGCAAACTAGAGAGGAGAGGAGAGGACACAGTGACACAGCAAGGACAGCAGCACACCACAGAAACGCACACATCACACACCACCACCACCACCACCACCACCAAACACCGGCACCACAAACCCCTGCACATTACACAACACACACCGCACCAGCACCACAAACACCATGGCACCACAAAGAATGCCCAAGTTCACGCCCATTGAGCTGACGGTCATGGTCGACGAGATTATCAAGGTGCACCCACAAATCTATGGGAACCTGGTCCAGCACACACCACTAGCCACCAGAAAGAGAATGTGGAACCGGATCGTAGACCAGGTCAATGCAGTCGGGACCCTGCCCAGGAACAGAGTTGAAATCAACAAACGGTGGAATGACGTCAAGAGCCTGGTCAAGAAGAAGGAGAGCAAGAACAGAGAGCTGGCTGCCGTCACTGGCGGAGGGAATCCCGCGCTCTTCAAGACCTTCAAAGCGTGGGAGGAGAAGGTGCGAGTCATTATACATCCGGAGATCCTCGCCGGATTACCAGGGGAGTGGAGGCTGGTAAGTACAAACTAATGTATACCAGCACACCGCTATGTACTCACATGCACTACCACCATGCCACAGCTCCCAGGGACAAACACCCCCATGTCCAGCACACAATACACAACACATCACACACACATGCAACAGACACCACCACACACAGCCCAAACCTAACAACTGTAAGATACGTGGGGGCATGTGTACACTCAGCCAGCCACGTAACCACCAACAGGTCCCCAAGTATGCCAGAAGCGCCACAACGAGCACCCACCACACCCATGTGTCCGCCATAGCTGCACTAACCGACAAGTAACAGGTAAGTGGCAGGAACACAAAGTGCAGTGGGTGGGAGGGTGGACAGCTCAAGTACAACACACACCAGGCCCCTAGTCCCACAGCACAGCAAGGAGGAGCATCCCCCACACCCCACACCCACGTGTCAGCCACCGCAGTGCACACCGACAGCCGAAAGGTAGACATCACGGTCCACAACAATCGGTGTCAGTGGGTGTCCAGCCATCACCACGACCCACAACACCGCCCCCACCCCCACAGACCTGCAACATGGAGCACCCCCGCTTAGAACCATGTGGCATCCAGTACAGTGCACGCACGAACAACCTGCAGGTGGGAAACTGGACAGGGCTGGATTACTGGAGGCATGAGGACCGTAACACGACCAACACATGGGACATGTTACGTAGCAGACGAACACGCAGCACCGCCCACTGTCACGAACAAGTGAACAATGTGCACACGGACATGAACCACAGACTCACACCCCACATGACCCATCACAGACACAGCAACACCCAAGGAGCCACGTCTGCATGCACAAGCCACACTGAATATAGTACCACACGGCAGCCACTGTGCAACCCATCACACACAACCGAAACACCATTGAAGTCCTGTCCATGTAGCCCCTACTGCCTGTCAACCACACACCCCACAACTACGCCTATGTAAGACAAACAACACTAGACGCAACAGAGCGGAACAACATAAATGCACACGAACACCACTGAACCCATCAAACACACAGACACACCATGCACATACAACATACCATCCATCCCATCCGTCAGCCCCAGTCTCATGAAAGGCATGTCATCCGCACAGCTGCCACACATACAGCAGTCACGCTAAGATACATGCCCATGACCAACCATGTGCCAGAAGTCAATGAAGCGCACGCCACACTGTGAGCAACAACACACAACATGGGCCACACCCCCGAGCACTGCAGTGATGCACATGGCACAGGGCAGCACGCACACCAAGGAGATGGGACAACTGCAATACGTCGGGTGGCACACAACCATCACACACTCATAACGATGCGTCCAATGCCATGTCCAGTAATCACAACAGACAGCAAATATGCAGGGTATGTCAGGCATGCACACACCTCAGACCATGCACTGTCATGCTGCCACAACACATGTCACGTTCGGCACCCATGGCTCACAGCATGTAGCCCAAAAGCATATTCCATCCCAAATGCGTTCCTGGGGCATGACCCCCATGTTGCCAAATGCGTTCCTAAGCGTTCCATATGCACCCCAAAAGCAAAGTACAAACCAGACCCAGGATGGGCCTGGAGCCCGCATACACCAGAGTCACAATAAGTAGGAGCACAGCAACACACCCATCGGCATAGCCAATCCGTCCCATGCCACATGTGCACAGCACACAGTCCCATTGCCAAGCACACACAACAACAGATTGTACAGCCACACACCCGCCTCCGGGACACACGTGCACGAG
Organism: Calotriton arnoldi; assembly: GCA_963921515.1. Lineage (NCBI taxonomy): Eukaryota > Metazoa > Chordata > Amphibia > Caudata > Salamandridae > Calotriton > Calotriton arnoldi. Next base: position 1,472,911 of record CAWUFW010001896.1, read on the forward strand.
AGTGCACGAACGGAGAATGTCAGACAACCAATACAGACTTCGCCAGGTGCAACACAATAACAAATCTCATTCTCTCCACAGGTGACGAACTGCTGGATGCTGGGGATGGAGACAGCAGCCAGCACAGCCAGCCTACAAGCCCCCAACGAGGACACACGGATGTGGAGGATCTGTCCTCCTCTTCGGACACGGACCACCAAGCAGGCCCATCTAGTGTGGCAGGGCCCAGCCGCTCCCCAGGACCCCTCCTACCCACCAACCCATCATCCAGGGCTGCTGAACATTCCCAGCCCCCTGCTGCCACTGTCGTTGCGGCCACACCCACGGTCATTGCGGCCACACCCACGGGCATTGCGGCCACACCCACGGTCATTGCGGCCACACCCACGGTCATTGCGGCCACTACCACTGCCGCAACCGCCACCACGTCTTCGCTGGCCCCAGCCCCAGCGCAGGTGGTGGCCCGGACGACTGGATCCACCCTGGGAGCCAGGGCGAGGACCGTGGTGAGCAATGTGGCTAGTGGGCAGGCCGGTGGCAGCAGGACTGGTAGGAGGAGCAGGGTCAGGGAAACGCCAGCCTCCCCTGGGAGCCATGCCCTGCCTCAAATGGCCAGAGTCCTTGGGGCCTATGAAGAGGCCCAAGGACAATGGGCCAGGTCAGCTACAGACACGCGTGAGGTGCTGGGGGTGCTGAGGTCCATGGACGCCCGTATGGGCCAACTCGTGGACCTCATGGGCCAGCTGGTGGTGGCGGTGAGGTCACAGCCAGGGACAGCAGCTCCCCTCCGCCACCACCTGCCGGGGCGCAGGGTCGAGCAGCAGTGTCCAGTTCCCCTGCGTCCACAGCCAGTGAGCACACCTCAACCACCAGCATGTCGCAAGCAGGCACCCCCTCGCAAACGTGGAAGGGGCCGTCCGAAGTGGAAACAGATCTCCCGGGAGGACTTCGCACGCTCCAGACGCAAGTGAGGCAGCCAGCCAGCCTTCCTTGACCACCCACTGCATTGACTTGGACTACGATCCCACTCCACACAGCCAACTGGATGGCATGTGTGTGTTGGACTATGGACATAGAACCAGTGGGTACACCCTGAGCATCACGCAGCCATGACCGACAGCTCATTGTCACTGCACGCACCACTTTTGTCATCACCTTACACACAATCACATGTCACAGTTTGAAATAAATGCACCTCTTCCTCAAACTGCTGTCTGTGCCCTGTGTTTTAATTGTACGGAATACAACGGCCACCTTGAGCGGAACGGCACCTGATGCGTGGCATGGCAATGGAACCGGAGGGCCTGTAGGGACCTAGGGGTGGGAGACAGAACAGGAGCACATTCAATGAGTGTGTCACACACCCATCACACAGTACATGTCAACAACTACAAGCAATGTACACACATCGCACAGAGCAATAGGGCACAATGCCACAGCCACCATCAGTGGCATACTAACCTGGGCATGGAGCGTTGACACACAGCACGCAGTGAACAAAAGGCCACCCTGACACAGCACACACACACCTGCACAAATACAGACACATCAGCCGTCGTACATGGACACTCACCGTCAAGTGAAGTAGCGGGCGATGAGTTGCTGGCGCACATTCCCAGCTTCCTCCTCTCCGCTGTCCTCCTCACTCGAGCTGTCCTGGTCTGCGGGCTGGGGCCCTGGTTGATCTCCGTCATCCACAATGAGGGGGATCTGCTTCCGAATGGCCAGATTGTGCAGCATGCAGCACGCCACCACTATCTGGCACACCTTCTGTGGGGAGTACGCCAGCGCACCCTCGGTGCGGTCCAGGCACCTGAACCTGGACTTGAGGAGGCCAAAGGTACGCTCGACCACACGTCTGGTCCTCCCATGTGCCTCATTGTAGCGATCGTCTGCTGGGGTGCGAGGATTCCTCAATGGACTGAGCAGCCATGCCCCATTCGGGTACGCAGAGTCACCTGGGTGTGAGGGACACAGAGAACCGTTGCTATTCCAACTGGACAGGGGACAGCATCGCACAACCAGCACGCTACACCACTCTACATACTCACCGACAATACAGCCACGATCCTGTTGCAGATTGGACATCAGTCGTGGCAAGATGCTGTTGCGCATTACGTGTGCGTCATGGGCCGAGCCTGGGAACTTTGCACACACGTGGGTTATCACCATGTCCGCAAGGCACACCACTTGCACATTCAGGGAGTGCGTGTGCTTCCTGTTGCGGTACAGGTGCTCAGTGGCCTGTGGTGGAACAAGGCCAACATGTGTGCAATCAATGGCACCAACGACGTGTGGGATCCTGCCAAGGGCATAGAATGCACCCTTCACTGCCGCCAATTCACGAGCCCTGGGGAATCTGATGTACCTGTTTCGGCACAGCATCATGGCTGCCAGTACATCCCTCAGCACCTTGCTGAACATGGGCTGGGACATCCCTCCTCCACTGCCCACTGTGTGCTGGAATGACCCAGTGGCGAAGAAATGCATGGCGGCCATCACCTTAGCCGTGGGGGTGAATGCTGTCGGATACACCCTGCGGGGACGGAGATGGGGTTCCAACATGGCACACAGTCGATGCAGGGTTGGCCTGTCCAGCCGAAACTTCCTTATGACCTCAGTATCCTCCATGTCCGCCAGCAATTGGTATGGGCGGTCAATGTTCGGTCTCCGCCTAGGGAAGATGGCAGTGGACACATGTCAAAGCAACACAACACATAGCAATTTCAGCATTCACATCACTGACATGACTGAGCAAGCACATGAGTCACAGCCCAGCTGTCAAGCAGGGACGGCACGGCCACAATACACTTACACAGGTCTCCCACCAATGGCAATGGCTAGTGATGCAAACCACTGCCATGGTCATGCACATGGGGATCTAGGCCCCAATGACTTGCGGGGCGTGCTGATGGGGACTGACTGCATATTCGCTCAAGCGGCAACGCCACGGCAACATGAATGTCTGCTGAGCATGGCACTGCTTCCGAGGCTGGATGAGTATGGCACACGACGACGACGATGTGGGCACAGGCTGAGCGGCCAAAACAAGTGGGACCTGTGGCACGAGGGGATATGAGACAGTAGTAGGTGTCAGCACTGCACCCTATGTACAGCACTGTACGGATCACACCTCCCGAAACATTGACAGGTGTCCACATTGACAGCCCCATGCCAAGACGGCTGTGTGCTTGCAGTCACACGTCACAGGTGAGAGGTTACATTGCACGTGCCAGGTGGCAGACGTACATAGTGGGAGCTATCATGTGTGTGCATGTGTCTCCTGTTCAGGATCCACCAGATGGGCGCTGACTCTGTACTGACCATTGGACACAGCATGTTCCGTGGAAGGCTTGTGTGTGTGGGATGGTGGCACTGGATGTGCCTCCGTTGGGTGGGGGCCATGCACAGGGCGGGTACGTCGATGATTGCGCATTGTTGGTCACGGTGGGTGCACCCACTAAGATGTGTTGCCCTGTGTACAATTCCTATGTCCGCATGATGATGGACTGTAGATGTGGGCAGACTACACATTGGTCGATGTGCTGTCTATGTGCATGTGCCTTCACACCAGGCACAGCTGCCCCTGCACATGTGACCCCTGCTGGACTCGCTGCTGGGTCTGTGGAGCTGATGCACCTTCTGTGCGTGGGGCGGACAGCTCACCTCACTACCCTCATTGCGCATGTCATGACTTTGCCGCAGGTGACATGGATCATGGAGGGCCCACATGTACGCGTGGGTAGGCTACACATGTTTGTTCACTGGTCGCCACCCCCAGTCAGTGTTTCGAATGGGAAGGTTGTTGTGCTGGTGGTATATTCGATGTGGCGGATGGGCGGGCCTAGGTGCGGGCTTACATTCCGGACATGGGGGTAGTTGGATTGGCGACTAGTTGCAGTACACACGGGACACGTCTCTTCCTTTCCACATCTGGGTCATCCCTTGTACTCACTGACAGTGATACAGTCATCTTCGCCCCAGCCCTCATGTCCTCCCCTCGCTCCCCCAATATGCATGTGCACCTGCGAGGCTAGCGCTTGCACAGGCAGCCCCAAGCTCGCACCAGAGAGGGCAAGGAGTGTATGTGTGGGTCCAGTTGCACGAGTGGGCTGTCTCAGGGTATGATGTGTGGCGGGACGCCCGTCCACCTGCGTGGTGCCCCAAATGGAGACCCGGCCTGCATGGACTATGCATCACAGTCTTCGCCTTCCGGATCCGCCACCTGCGACACCCAGTGGCTGTGGCTGCCCTTGCGGCCAGGCCGCGTCCGTCTGTGACTGATGGCCCACACATTCACTCTTTGGCCTCTCTGGGGAGGGCTCGGGGTGGTGGCGCACGCGCTGCACTTAGTCGCAATGGCATGTGGCGTGGTTGGTATAATGGGCAATGGATGGGATGGTGCGAGCCACCTCCCGTGACGTCAGTGCTGCTCGTGCTGAGGTGCGTCCCCCTACACTTCCATTTGACTTGTGCCATGCTACACGTTGAGGTTCTATTGCCTGCGTGATATGACCAGGAGGAGCGCGAGGAGACCTCTCACACACCATGCTCCACTGCCATCCCGTGCCCTGTATCGCCTGTGCGGATTGACTATGTTGGGGTTACACCTGGTCGACTGGGGCTGTGTGTGCCTTGTCAAGGGGCATGGCGGGCGCACAACAGGATCCAGCTAGTCCACGGAGGGTGGGCTGACGTGTGCGCCTGGTTCCGCATTGTTCGTGTGCCCGGCTGCTGTGCACACACGTGTTCACTTCCCCCGACAGGTGTCCTCTCACAATGCCCAGGGAAGCGGTGGTGTACTGTTCATGACCCCTCCCAACACGGCGTGCTCCAACTTGGCATGTGCGCATCTACCCGTCGCACCCACCCACCTGAGCACTGCGTCCATACGACTTCACACGACACATGTGTGTCTTCCACAGTTGTGCTACTCATTTGCGTTGACATCCAATACCAGTGGACTACATGGTCATGTCACGACTGCCGTGTACTTCACATACTCTCATCCTCTCTCATTCGTACTTGTGAAATGAGTCAGCGGAGACAGTTTTGGTTTCAAACATTATATTGAGTCTTCTGTCCTCTGTGATGCAGTATAGTGGACACTACTGGCAGCGGAATACATGTTGAGGATATACTGAGCATGATTACAAATGGGATAGGGTGTGGGGTTACATGTGATTGGCTGTTGCATGTGGGATGTGGGCTTCAGAGTTACATCTGCTTGGCCAAGGCTGTGCTAATGTACATTTACGTATAGCTGCGGAGCTGCGGACTTTGACACAGACGGTATACAAGTAGCCTACCAGACCGCTTGGCATCATGGGCACAGTCCATCTCAGTTCCATGTGACAGGTTTGCTGCGGTTGTTCCTCATGCACGCGTGCATGTGAGATGACATCAGGGCATGTGCTTGCGTGCATGCAGTGGCGTGCCACTTGTTGTTGCAATGTGGTGGTTACTGGACATGTCACAGTCACTGGGGTCGTGTTGTTGTTGTTTGCACTTGTCGTCCGTGCAAAGGTCCTGGTATGGGATTCCCGGGCGGGGGTGGGAGGGGTGCAGCACCCACAGACTCCAGGCGACCTATTCATGTCCACTGAGCGGTGTGTGTGTCCATGGGCGCTGGATCCATGTCGTGTCCTGGTTGTTCGTGCAGTTCCGTCCATGTGGGTGCGATACACAGACCCCATGCCACTGCCTCCCACGATGCATGCGGTGTTCCTGGATGTGATGGGGAACAGTGTGCATGTCCCGGTCATATCCGATGTCATGGCGATGTCGTTGATGGTGTGGTAATTGTTGCCGGTCGTTTGGTATGGCTGTTGTGGTGGTGACTGGCCAGTCCGTGCGGAAGCTAAGCATGGGTGCGGGGTTGGACATCATAGGTCAATCGGGGAACCTGCGTTGGGGTCCGACGAATTTACAGGTTGTCAGGTATGCGATGCCGTCCAGCAGGGCTTCCATGTCATTGGTGGTGTTTATGTTTGCCAGCCAATGTAGCGGATGGTGGCTGTCAAGGTGTTGTTCGTAAGTTGTCCCTTGGAGGACCATGATGGGGCATGCTGGGTGACATTCGATGTAGCTGTGCTCGATGATCCGTCGTGTGGAGGCACAGTGGTCCCATTTCAGTGCGGGTGCGATGTTGGCCACATACGCCATGCCCCCATAGGCAGAGCAGGCCCTGTCGTGTGCGTCCAGAGGGAGGAGTAGTGCTAGCAGGTCCGCCTTTAGACATGCCGGGTTGGAGAGACACATCTCCACGGGATGCTGGTAGGGACACCTCCGACAGTAGAAGACGGGTATGACGCAGCTGAACAATGTGATGCGGTAAGTCAGTCGGTAACTTACGTTCAGCAGGGACAGGAGTTCGCATCCCAATATATGTATCAGGTTGGTTTTGTACAGCTTGACCTGTCCGGCGTAGTTGGGTAGGTGTGTTGCGGTTGCCATTTTGCAGCGGTGCGTTGTGGTGGCGTGCTCCGGCTGTGTGTGCAGTCTGCAATGTGCACGCTCCGAGGTTGCTGTGAGCTCTGTGTAGTCGTAGGGAGACAGGACTTGTGTTCTGTTGGCTTGTGCGGAGGACACGGGCCCTCATCCCACATGCTTCTCAGACAGTTCAAGGTCAGTGATGTGTGACTCCTTCCAATTAACTTGCATGGGGCCGACATGGGGGAGTGTTTTCTTTATTCTTTCCCGTCCGTTGTGTTCTTCTGTGATATGCGCTATCTGCCCTGTGGTCGGTCTCCTCTGCATGCCTGTGTTGGTCTTTTATTGGACAATGGCTGTATTCACCGGCTTCTTTCGTAGGGGCTGTGGTTTCGGAGTTGGAATGGAAGGTCATTCAGTGCTGTCTGCTCTCCCTTGTGTGGGCGGCAGGCTGCCTTTCCGCTCTGCGTTGGGCCTTGTGTGTGAGTGTTATTCTTGGGCCACCTGTTGTCGGTCCCCGGGCTCTTTGGTGTTCCGTTTTGTATGTCTTGTTCATATGTGCAGGGTGGTATGGGTGTTTCAGTGTGGTACTGGCGTTCCTCTTCCCGAAGGGGCCCTGCTTCTCCTAGTTGGTGTTGCCGCCGCTGTGTGCTTCGCCATGTTTGTTGCACTGGGGTGTGTCCTGCTGTTGCGTGACTTCACTGACATGTGTGCGTCGGTTGTGTGACGTTGGGTGTTGTCCGTGAATTGGGCGTTGGGGACATGTCTGTGGCAGGCCTGTCACGTGTCATGTGCATTCGGGGTGGGGCTGGTGTGTGTGCTGCTTGGTTGTGTCCCTGTGTCTGTGTGCGACGCATGCATGGCGCTGCGGTTGGCTTCTGCGTTGTGCGCATGTGTGGCAGCGTCATCGCCGCTTTGGGGCCGTGACGGGGTGGTTGGTTCCTAGTCCCAGGTGGTGTGTACACATGTGTTACGAGATGTTACAATTTGGCCTGTGTGTCATATGTGGATGCTATGGTAGATGTGTCGTGTACACGCGGGGGTGGGGGTTGTCCGCTTTTCCGCCCTTGCACTGTGTGCGCTGTTTGCGTGCACTTGTTGTATGTGTGCCTACCTGCGTCTTCGCGGTACGTTGCGTCCTTGGTGGTGCATCAGATAGAGCATAGGGAGGGCCTGCAGTGCTGGATTCATGCTCGGGGTGCCGCTTCTTCGGTGTCCGTGCTCGGCGTTCGTGTTACCGCATCGGTTTGACGTACGGTGTCTCTTAGCCGTGGGTTCAGTTTGTGTGCGGCATCGTAATTTGTACGCCGGGCGGTACGTGTTTCGTCGGACGGTGTGTGTCAATTGTGCTGCGCCGCTACGTGTACGGGCGCACTTTGATGGCGGACGGTGTCGCTGGCTTGCCGGCGGTGTTTGGCTGACTTTTCGCATCGTAATCGGGCGGGCGTGTGGACTGCTGCGTGCAGGCGGTAACTGGTGGTTTTTGCATCCGCCAGCACGGCGGTAGTGCTTCCGCCCGACATCCTAATGGGCCCCAAAGTTATTAATATTGTTTGCAAAAATATAGTTGTTTTTTCATTATTGCTATGTCTTTTACTATATACTTTAAATGTGTATGATGTTAATTTTTTGTATAATTATTGTTTATATTTTATATATTTGATAATTTTTTAGTAGTTACTACATTTAATTAAATTACATTTTGTGATTTTTAGTTCCGTAGCGGGTTGTGGGTTTATAGGGGTATAGGTTGGGAAGTAATTTAATAATAATAAATTAATGAATATTTTTTATTTTGTATTATTTATTTAATTGATATATATTTATGTTAATTGTGCCATTAATTATTTTTATGTAACATTTATGTGCAGGTTGTAGGGTTTAGAGGAGTAAGGAGTGGGAAGAAATGTCTTTTTAATTAATTAATAATTAGTTAATTAACATTAAAAAATTTATAAGTACAACAATAAATAATAATTTACTAATTAATGATTAATTAATTGACTAAATTATTAATTGATTAATTAATAATTGAAATATTTAATAATAAATGATAATTAAATTAAAATATTAATTGTGTAATTTGTGTTAGAGTGCGAGTTGTGAGATTATAGGGGTAAAGGGTGGGAAGTAATTTCTTTTTAATTAATTAATAATTAGTTAAGTAACATTAATTAATTAATTAATAATTAATATGATAATTGTGTAATTTTCCTTTTTCAGGAACTGGTTGTGGGGTTATTCGGGTATAGGGTGGGAAGTCATTTATTTCCAATTAACTCATAATTAGCTTTTATTTAATATTAAATAATTAATTGATAATTATGTGAATTGTTGAATTAATTTTTAGGTGCAGGTTGTGGAGTTTATAGGGGTAAAGGGTGGGAAGTAATTTATTTTGCATAAATTGACAATTAGATGTTAATTAATATTAATTAAATAACTGATAATTATGTTAATTGTTTAGTTAATTTTTTATAGGTGCGGGTTGTGTGGTTTATAGGGTAAAGGGTGAGGAGTAATTTAATTTTAACTAATTCATAATTCTTTTTACTTAATTTCATTTTTAATTTGATAATTAATTATGTTAATTGTGTAAATATTTGTCTGTAAAATGTTATATGTGTGTACATTAACTGTAATGAATTAATAATTAATGTTTAATTAATTATAATTAGTTTGTTGATAAATATCTATATTAATAGTGTAAATAATTTGTTTTTCAAAGTTACATTTTATGTGCAGGTTGTAAGTCTTGTGAGGTGATAGGGTAAGAAGTTACTAATTTATAATTATGTAATACGTTTTTTGGTTAATAAATAACTAAACAAAAATAATTATTTATCTGAAAATTATTTCTGTGTTTTATTTATAAAAACACTTGTATGTATTTGTGATATGTATTTAACATTGTAATATTTTTTAACATTTTTAATATTAAATATATTTGTATTTTTTCACAACATATTTATATTTTTCATTATTTACTTTGTTTTATAAATAATTTAGTTTTGGTCAAGATAGTTTGTTTCTTTTTCATGTTGCACAAACTGGAGTGGGAATAGTAAATGTTACTTCTCCGCAATCCAACACTTTTCCTACTGGTGTACTGGCTGGAGTGGGAATAGTAAATTTTACCCCTCCGCTATCCAACACTTTCCCTACTGTTGTATTGACTGGAGTGGGAATAGTAAGTTTTACCTCTCCGCAATCCAATACTCTCCCTAATGTTGCACTTCTTGGAGTAGGAATAGTAAATTTTACCCCTCTGCTATCCAACTTTCCCCCTACTGTTACACTAACTGGAGTGGGAATAGTACATTTTGCCGCCCCGCAATCCAACATTTTCCTTAATGTCATACTGACTGGAATGGGAATAGTAAGTTTTACTCCTACGCTAGCCAACATTTTCCCTACTGTTGTACTGAATGGAGTGGGAATAGTAAATGTTCCCCTCTGCACTCCAATAGTTTGTTTACTGTTGTACTGGCTGGAATGGGTATAGTAAATATTATCTATCCGCAATCCAAAACTTTCATTTCTTCTGCATTTACTGGAGAGAGATTTGTAAGTTTTAGTTAGTTTTATTATTTTTGCATTGTGTAAAGTGGTAGTACATTTTATACATATTTATTATAATACTTTGTGTAGTGTTGTATAAATTGTAGTCATGACCTAGTTCTGGGAAAATATCACAAATAGATTACAAAATTGAAGGTAGCTGTATAAAAAATTGCCGCCAATTGAAACAAAAAAAAAGACTAAGGGTCTCATTACGACTATGGCAGTCTACGCAGCGGGCCACCACACCAGTGCTCTGCTGCAAGACCGCCAAAGCCGCCCACACACCGCCAGCCAAATTAGGAGTTTAATCCTGGTCTGGTGGGTGGTGCTTGGCGGGGCTTTGACAGCCCCACGGCGGTGCCTTTCTAAGGCTCATATCTCAGCCTTAGAGAGGCACCGCAATGGGAGAGCCAAAGCACGTCCTGCACGGCATGGCCTGTGCAGCCCATGCCGTGCAGGAACTTGGGGGTGCATGCATACAGGGGGGTGCCCCCCAGTATGCATCCCGTGACGCAGAGTCAACAGGGGGCCCTCTAGAGCCCCCTTAGTTTCCTCCACTAAAAAGTCCACCACTTTTCATGGCGGGCTCACCGCCATGAAAAGGGTGGATGTGAGGAATCTCGTAATATGCTTGGAGGTGACACAGCGGCACTGCTGCCATATTGCAGCCTCACACTGCTGCAAAACCGCTGAGGCATCACAGATCCCCAGCGGTTGCAGCGGACCACCAGACCCGTAATAGGGCAGTCGGACCAAGGGTGCAGCGTGCCCCCCCACTGTCATTGCGGCTACGGCAGTTCATAGGACATCCATTGCCATAATGAGGCCCTATCTCCCTGCAGAAATAAATGTGAAATATTGTTAAAAAGTTGAAAAAATGTTGTTTTAAATTGTTAAAAATTACTACACATGTAAAACATATAAAACAATGGGGCCAATTACAATGACGGTGAGACCGCCACCGACAGCCTGTCGGTGGCGTTCTCACCGCCATCGGGTGCATGTTTACCGTCCACCATATTATGATGGCGGGCGGACGGGTAGACAGTCGGGGCGGTGAGACAGTCCAACAATAATCCAACGGGCTCAAGGAGCCCTTCGGACTGCCGTGACCATCTGTAATGCCTACAATGGTGGCGGTGCCTACCAGGCACCGCCGTTGGCATTACGATGTTCCTTTCCATCGGCCCTTTCATGGCGGTGAACCCGCCATGAAAAGGCTGGTGGAAAGGGACTTTGGGGGCCCCTAGCGGGCCCCACTTACCCCCTGGCCTCCAGACACGGGACCTGGGGGCACCTATGGTGCCCCACTACATATCCCTGCACCATATGGCCACGTAGTGCAGGCATATGTCAATTGTCCCTTTTTGCATTGTGGCGGGTGCTGCAGGTTTTCCTTCCATCTTAATCTCTGGTCAATTTCTAATTTCTGAGTTCTTTAGAGTACTGATTTAAATATTTGAAAGTACAAAGTGGTACCAAAATTTTAGTGGGCATTTTGTTTTAACCTTTTTCCTGACTATAGAATAAATCATTTGCTATTATTGTATTTTGTTTCACATACATCTTTCCCAAGACGCAGAAAGAATTATTCTCACATGTTTGTTTGCAGGTGCTGCTTCAACCCTTTTATCTATTTCTGCCTGAAGGCCTGTACCTTTTATTTTAAAGAATGTTATTTTTTCATATTTTTCTTCTTGCAGCCTTTCTGTCACTGCTACATCGTTGTCTTTATCATGAACGAGTTTGTGCACTCTTCTACTTTTTCATCCTTGAAATATAAGTTTATGTTCTGTATCCAGGTTTCTCTGTGGTCATTAGCCTTCTCTCAACTCCCTCTTGGATAACAAGCCCTATTTTATTGCCGCATGTCTTCCTTTCTGCTTCTGAACTTACCAGCTCCTTCCCACAAAAGAAACGTAAAAAGTGGGTTTCATGAAAATAACAAGCACTGACAATGGCAACAGGTTTGGCGTACAGATACAAATTCCTCTTCAGTCATTGATAGGTCTTGGCACTTTATTAGTGTTCATCATACATGCACCCTGTCATTCACACTTGAACTCATGCATTCATTCAGCCACCCACTGATTCATCCTTGCAATCACCCACTCATGCAAACACGATAAAACAAACACACACACACAAGCATATGCACACACACTCAACAAAGCATGCAACATAAATTAAAAGATAAAATAGAGAAAATAATTCATATTTCTACCAAAAGCATGGTAGGCCTATGCTTGCAATAACAAAATTAAACACAGCAGCAGGTGGTTGTCTTGCAATGATGTTTATATAATATATAATTGTCTTAAAATTCCAGCACGATCTTCATGTTTAGAACCAACGTGGTGGCCGTCTTGGAATAATAATGGTCACCTGGTTTAGAGACAGTGGCTGCAGAAAGAAAGGGGCCCATGAGCACTCTCTGGGAGTCTGTAGTATGCTGGAAAAAATGAAATAAAACGAAAAGAAGGAAAGAAAAATAAAAGGGACCTATAAAAGCCCAACGTTGAAAACTAAAGGATAGATCCAGCAGTCCTGACACTGAAGCACAGTCATTTTCAGGTGAGTGACCTGATCAAACAAATGCTAACACTCACAGGGCAATAGAGCCAGTGGCTGAATGTAAGAAGTGGACTTACCCATTGCACAAACTGCAGTGGTATAAAAAGCCATATTTCACAGGGAAACATGAAATGTGGGGAATATTTCATAGTTGCCTGTTAAATACAGGTTTCATCGTCATAATGACAGCCCCAAACCACTCTGCAGTGCTTTAACATTGTCAGGACTAGTTGGATTATACCACATGGAGAACTAAATTATGCTGCAAGGTTATTCAAATTATGCAGCAAAAATTCAAATTATTCTCTGTCAGTATTATTTTTATCCATTTGTAATAAAACATTTCTGGTGAAATCTGGAATTTTGCAAATGTTTGTGCCAAATTATATGGCAATTTCTGTAAGTCTTTAATTACGCAGTAGACGTTGCAACTGCAGAATCCCCTAAATCCACTGACCCTCACCTTTGCCTATTCTTTTATTAACAACTCATTCAATTAATGTAAACAAAGCCCACACATTCTAATTCCTATCGGTGTCCATTATAATCTGCACTTTTAAGAAAACAGATTTTTCGCGGTATCTGCCCCAAAAAATATGTAATATAAAAAAATACATGAATGATACCAAATATAATATGACCGAACATTGCCCTCTTGGGGTTCTGGTGACATTGACAAACCACTTGTGTTTATGGTGTCACTAGAACCCGTTAATGGCAATATTGGCCAATATTACAGAGTTAGCGCTCTCTCTATGTATCTTTATATAAAATGATTCTTTTGATTGCAAATTCCAGGCCTGCAACTGAGTCAGTCAGGCCTTCCAAACATTCGAGCAAGAATTATAACAGTGCAGATCTTCCCACCAGTTTGTAAAAAGGGGGCAGTAAATACCAAAACCCTTTCCTATTGAGGTACTCTAAGGGATACCACATAAAATAAATGTCTTCAGGGCATTAACACTCAGTCCACCCTTAAAGGCCTATTGGCTCTAGTTATGCATGTCATAATAAATTTTAAAAAGCCTACTGTCTTTATTGTAACTTTTAATAATGAGCAGGCCAGATGTACGGCATCTGCCATAACCTGTTCCAGTGAATCCATCAGACCTGTAATATTTATAAATGACTTGTCACCATAACCAATGCATGCCTTCTGTATTGATCATAAACTTTCCCACAAGGCCCACATCAGGTATACAGTGGTTAAATTACAAATATGTAAAACATTTCAGTTATCAAAACAATGCAAAATCCCTCCAAAGAGACCCTAATAAGGATTTTCAAAGTTCAAATCTTATATATATGCAGTTTTTTCAAGGATGTTACCAACACCAAAGCACTTGCCTACTACTGTAATCTACGAGATTTCATGTAACAAAATACCAACCTACATTTAGTAACATGTAATTCACCCTTAAAAGACTATTGCCATTTACGCATGTTTTTCACAATAAGTAAGTCAGGCATACTGGCATAGTCATAACTTTTCATAGTAAAAAGATCAAAAATTATGGAACTCAGCATAACCTTTTCAAATGAACCAATATGGTCTATAACCTTTACCACTGTCATGCATAAGCAGCACAGGCCAAATGTTGCACATAAGCTAGCAACCATAATGCATGCAGTTATAAAATTACAAATATGTACATGACAGGTGGCAAAGCAATAGCCAACCCTGCTCAAAAGAGCCTGGCAAGGATTATCAGAGCAAAAGCCTCCAGGGCTTCCGCACAATGCAAAAAAATGTAAACATGTAAACAAATGTAAAAAATAGCTCTTTGCCAGTTTTAATGCAGAGTAGTAACAATCCACCCTTTAACACCTATTAACTTTAGCATATGATTTTCACCATAAATGTATCTAGCCTACTGCCATTACAGTAACTTTTGTTTGTAATAAACAGACCAATCTTGAATATTGTCTTGCCACTATTATCAACACAGTAGTTCTGTATTGAGCATAAGCTTTCTCACAAGGCAAATGTGCAATACAAGCACTCTTTTTCAGTGGAAGTTCAAAATGTCTGCCCAGTCAAATCCTGTACTTATGGAGATGGACATGTGGACAGTCCCACTCTCCATAGTACTTCGGAAAGCTCTATTTCTGTGAATCACATAAAGTTCTTCAACAGCTGCGCAAGAAAGTGATGCAAAAATTTCTAGATTTAATATATAATAATATTGCTCCAATTAAAAAGACACATGGGTTAAAATGTAGTACTTTTACAAATTTGATAAGAGATTTTTCTACAGCTAGATATAAAATAAAACAATTATTTAAAAAATAAATAATAAACTTGTTTAGAAAGATCCTTTATGTGAAAAGTCATTACCAGTTCTGTGGCATTCAGTCAAGTATGCATCATCAGCATACACTCTTTAATATTATGGGATTCCTCACTGGGTTAGAAAGCAGCAAAAGTGGTCCAAGTACCTGAAGGGGATAGAAAAATAACATTTCACTCAGACTGTTGAAAAAAAACAGCACTGCCATTGCTCCCTATTTGCTTAGTAAAGATGAGTGAATATATAGAATTATTAATGAATAAGTATAATTAAGAGTGTTGTTTCCACAAAAGAGTTCAAATAGACACAATTACGCATTATTGACTATACTAACAGGTAATAACAGTCAGTCAGTCAAATAACTTTATTCGGTTCATTCAGACCATAAAAGTTTGACATGCAAACATGGAATAATTAAATTTTCATAAAAAGACTAATACAATGGTTAGATTTAAAAGACAAATATAAACTCAGATTTTTAAAGAGTTATAAGACAGTGTGTACTTTGCCTAGTTTAATAAACATGGCCACCTCTAAGGCACTTGCTCCCCCTGCTCAGGCTCTGGATTGCTGAATTTTAATACATCCTATCGATTTCCGACACTTTGATACAAAGATGAATAAAAGTATAAATTCACTTAAAACTCCTCCTTCATACAGTTCATAACGTTTCCTAATTAAAAAAGCAATTCTAATGAAGTTAAGCACAGCAGTACAAATAGCAGCAGTAGATAACGATCGTAAGTAATCAAATCCCTCCTGATAGAAACAGGGGCGAATTTTTCTCAGAACAGGTTTAATAAAACGTGCCATTGGATCTTTATAGAGTGTGCAAAACAGCATAAAGTGCAAAGTACTTTGTTGGGCTAAATTGTTGCATGGACAGGCAATCAGTTTCTCACACCAGCTTGCCTGTTTAGGAAAAGCCACAAGAAAGTGCAACGTGCAAAGACGGTATCTAGTCATAAGGAAACGCGATTGTACATTAGTAGTAAAAGACAAATAAAATTGCTGTTGGTTTAAGCGCCAATCTAAGTGGCCTCGGGTTCCGTGATGCCGTCTGGACATACTCAATTCAGCATAATATGCATCTTTTATGATCAGTTTCATGTTGGAATGAATGCTAGCAGGGTTATCATAATAATGCCCCAGGCTGATCTTATTAAAATTGTCTTTAACAAAGCGGAGCCAGGGGATAGCCAGGACATTTTCAAGGTTCATACAGTCCCTAAGAATCTCCTTGAGAATAATAGGTCCTCTGAGGTCCAGACTTTTGCCCAAAGAATCAGAGGGCGATCTTAATTCTATCTTCTACAAAATCCAACCCCACTTCAGAGTGACAAAAGTGTGTAGGGGCACTAATAGGGATCATCAGCAATCTCTTTAAAAATGTGTTTTCTAAAATTTGTAACCGGGTACTTTTATGGTGTCCCCACACTCCTGCCCCGTAGGTAGCTACTGACAGGCATTTTGATTTGTAAAGGGTTATCATTTCAGCTACCGGCATATGTCCCAGCTTACAAGCAAACCGGAATAGGCCCTCTACTGTTCGGCTAGTGTGTTGTTCCCTAGCAACAACCAGATGGTCCCAGTTCAGTTTATTATTAAAAACATTCCCCAAATAAGTAAAATTAGACACCTTATCAATGATCTTTTCCTTCACAACAAATTTCCTTGTTTTGGTTTGATTAGGATCACATACCATAATAAAAGATTTACTAAAATTTACTTTTAAGTCCAATGCCGTCATAAAATCAGTAAAAGCATTCAGGGCTTTTTGGAGGCTGTTAGCAGTTAGGGCCATTAAAATCGTGTCGTCCACATATGACAACAAGGGAACCGGTTTGCCTCCTATTCTTGGGAAATCTAATGACTGCTCTATCAGGGATGACTCCAACCCATTTGTGTATAAAAGGAATAAAAATGGGGCCAGGATACAACCCTGGCGGACCCCCTCTGTAGAGGCAATAGGCCTAGTCTTCTCTCCCCCAGGACCGTAGCGAATGGCAACAGTAGTGGACGCATGCAACCTGCGCAGCAGTGTGATAAGAGCTTCCTCGAAGCCCAATTTTTCCATCAGTACCCACAACTTCTCCTGATTTACTGTATCAAAAGCGCTGGATAAGTCCATGAAGGCCAGGTGGATTGACCCCTTCCTGGCCCTCATGTACTTACCCATAATCAGGGACAAGTTGAGGCAGTGCTTGTTCCCATGCCCCTCCTGAAGCCATATTGTGTGTTAGATATAAGCCCTGAGGCATTGGCCCAGGACTCCAGACGTGCAAGAATTACCCTCCCCAGGACTTTACATGTGGCATCAATTAGGGAGATAGGCCTGTAACATGCAGGGTCATTCTTATTGCTTTTTTTATAAAGTGGTACCACTACTGCCTCTTTCCAAGATGATGGGATGCGGCCAACTATTACCGCTTTAAAAACATTGGCCAACAGGGGTGCCCATAAATGAATATTGCTTTTGAACAGATCCAAAGGTACCCCGTCGGGAGCCTGGGGCTTTCGAGGAGATACCCTTTGCTAAAGCGTCCTCAACCTCACATACTAACAGGGAAGAGCTAAGTTGGTATGCAGTGTGTGGATTAAATGGTATATCGTCACTTTGCTCATGAGACGATACGCCATTTGGGTTGAAAATGTTTGAGAAATGGGATTCCCAAATTTCCCCCGGTATTGTTGGATCCATTCCCCTAGCATCATTTGAAAAAAGGGGACGGTTTATAACTTCCCAGAAGCTCTTGGAATCCTTAAGCATACTAGCTCTTTCAAGGTCTTCCCAGGCTAGTCTTCTCAGTTCGTCCTTCCTCCGACTAATTACACGTTTGTAGGTCTGTCTCGCATTTTTTATTAGTGTTATGTCACGGGGTGTTACATGCAGGGCCTTCTTAAGATCTTTTTGGGCCCCTAAACACTCAGCATTGAACCATCTTGTCTCCTGGGGTTCCCTTTTTCTCACTGATTTTAACAGATTTTTGGCAACATCTTTACAAAATAGTTCAAAGCCCTGTATAACCACATCTGGGGGAGAGTACCAGTAAGGGGGTTGTGATCACTAACAGTGTTTGGTTCCACCTCAAAGCTATCTACAAGGTAAGCAAATTTTCTAGATATCAACATAAAATCTATTGTGCTTGCCCTGCCTCCCCCATATAAGTTGGATACTGTGTAGGAGGAATGCTAACCAAGGAGATGATGGACGGAGTGCTGAAACTTTTCAAACACTCACCCCCAGTCACAGATCTGGGTTGAATCCATCACCATGCTTTAGCTCACTTTGCCACCCCAGTTCAGACACAGCTATATGCAAATCAGTCTTGACCCTGTGCCTCATGGGAACAGTCCAGCGCGAACTGCCAAGCCATGTCTTCCGTGGACCAGAAACAAGCATCCTGGGACCGGTTTCGGGCTAACAGCCCTCATCAGCCAGGCTAGCTTGAATCCAGTGGCAAAGTGAGCAAGGGACCCACGTCTGGGCATACCCTGCCAACTTAGAGTGAACAAAGCAAACACAAAGAGATGATGGACGGAGTGCTGAAACTTTTCAAACACTCACCCCCTGTCACAGATCTGGGTTGAATCCATCATCATTCTTTAGCTCACTTTGCCACCCCAGTTCAGACACAGCTATATGCAAAACAGTCTTGACCCTGTGCCTCATGGGAACAGTCCAGCCCGAACTGCCAAGCCATGTTTTCCCTGGACCGGAAACAAGCATCCTGGGACCGGTTTCAGGCTAACAGCCCTCATCAGCCAGGCTAGCTTGAATCCAATGGCAAAGTGAGCAAGGGACCCACGTCTGGGCATACCCTGCCAACTTAGGGCAAACAAAGCAAACACAAGGAGATGATGGACGGAGTGCTGAACCTTTTCAAACACTCACCCCCAGTCACAGATCTGGGTTGAATCCATCATCATTCTTTAGCTCACTTTGACACCCCAGTTCAGACACAGCTATATGCAAATCAGTCTTGACCCTTTGCCTCATGGGAATAGGCCAGCCCGAACTGCCAAGCCATGTCTTCCCTGGACTGGAAACAAGCATCCTGGGACCGGTTTCGGGCTAACAGACCTCATCAGCTAGGCTAGCTTGAATCCAGTGGCAAAGTGAGCAAGGGACCCACATCTGGGCATACCCTGCCAACTTAGGGCGAACAAAGCAAACACAAGGAGATGATGGACGGAGTGCTGAAACTTTTCAAACACTCACCCCCAGTCACAGATCTGGGTTGAATCCATCATCATTCTTTAGCTCACTTTGCCACCCCAGTTCAGACACAGCTATGTGCACATCATTCTTGACCCTGTGCCTCATGGGAACAGTCCAGCCCGAACTGCCAAGCCATGTCTTCCCTGGACCGGAAACAAGCATCCTGGGACCGGTTTCGGGCTAACAGCCCTCATCAGCCAGGCTAGCTTGAATCCAGTGGCAAAGTGAGCAATATTATCCCTTTACCAGGTTTCCTGGACACAAATAATGTCAAATGTTCTGACATATTGTAGCCAGACTTCGTCCGACAATTTCGTGCGAATGCCGGCAATGTTCCAGGAAATGAGTCTAAGGGGGCCCCAGGGTACAAATAATGGCTGTGTGGCTATTGGCATCATGGGGGTAAAAAGGTGACCAATGGGAGCATGTGCTGTGTATCAGTGGGCTCCTAAGTCCCATTGCACAGCTTGGATCTATTTGTAGATCCACCGAACAACCATAGAAAGTAGGGACAAAATAACACATATTTATGGCTGTTTATTTTTTCTTATTGCCCTGCTGTATTTGGATTTATAACCCCCCTCAGTAATGCAAGTCAGGTCAGCAGAAGGGAAGGCAGAGTGGTTTCTGAGTCCAGCTCAACCAGAGAGAACGCCAAACTGTGCAGTAGAACCGAGGTGAAAGCAAACCGGCCCTGGCAATTAAGTCAGACATGCCGAAGGGCGGGGGTGGGGGTTGCTGGTGGGAAGCACTGCTGCTGCTACTTTTGGTACACGGGGCTGATATTGCAGCATTGAAGCAAAGCCAGCCCCATACCAAAAACAGCCCCACTGGTCTAAAACCGGCCTCCACCCTTACGGCCCACAGGTGAAACACCCGGTGCACGATACGGCCATTCCGGCCCTCTCCACAATATGCTGGCTTTTGCTTGCTTGCTTTGCTTCCTAGGCAAATTTAGGAGAATTTGAGTGACTGACAGCAAAGGAACAGAGCACACAGGACAGGTAGAGAAGAGGAAGATACAGAATGCTCCATGGAAAGCTCTTTAAAAGTAGTTATGGGCTGCAAAGTCAAAATTCTATTTAGTTGTCCAGGTCCAATGTTCCTCTCAGTGTGCTAATAGATAATAAAAAACAAGAGTATATTTCAAGTTGTCTATACGGTCGTTTGTGCTACTCTACAGGCTTTTGAGGTGGCATTGAACTCTTTCAGTGATTGGGACCTAAGAAAGACATGGATAGAGAGCACATACACACATTAAGTTATTCCTATGACAAATGTCCATGTTCAGCTAACCAAGCACTCCGCAATATGCCTGATAATATGTGTATTTGTTTCTAAGAAAGCAGAATTGTCTATTGTCCCAAAATGGACTGCTAGATATGTGGAGGTTACATGGATGACGAATTAAAGGCATGTCCTGCCTCATTTGTGAGCCCAGAGTCTTGATTATGGACATCTTAAATATGAGACTTCATGATGAGCCCCAAACTACCAACACAAACCAAAAGCTGCAGTGTTCAATATGTAATCGATGAAGGAAACATGGGCGAGCCATATTTACACATGCACCCTCCACCGGATATCCACTTGGAGTGCTCATGGCTTGCCTTCTTATAAGACTTTGGGCCTGATTACGCACTACCAAACTCGTCCACACACTGCCCACCAGTTTATGAGTTCATTTGTGGTCTGGTGGGCAGTGCTTTGGCGGTCCCATGGAGGTGTCTTTCAAAGGCTCATATTTGAGCCTTAGAAAGGCAATGCAAGGGAGCGCCAAAGCACATTCCTGCACGGCGTGAACTGCGCAGTCCATGCTGTGCAGGTAAAGGTCCCACATATTGACAGGGGGGCATAATGTGTCTCCTTGCATGTACCCTCAGTTCCTGAGGCAACAGGGGGCCCCCTTAGTTTGCTCACCACCACACTTTTCATGGTGGGCTCACCGCCATGAAAGAGACAACTCGGAATATGCTTGGCAGTGCCACTGCGGCACTGCCAGCATATTGCGGCCTCAGACTGCTGCGCAGCTGCCATGGGATCATGGATCCCCGGTGGTTGCAGCAGTCCCACTGGCGGTCCAACTGCCCAAGTAGTAGTAGGGCAGGTGACCGCCAGTATGGAAGTCCACGGTCCGCCACAGTGACTACGGGGGTCCTATAGACCACCGTAGTCTTAATAAGGCTCCTTGTCACAAGATTCATATCCAAATCATTTTATGGGTACATATTCTAACCTCATAAGGCCCGATTCCGCTCTAGTTCGGAAAGCATTACTACCGACTCTGTTCCGGAATGCTTTCCAAATGAGTCGACCACGAGCTGTCCGAACGACGGAGTACGATGCAATGGATGTAAACTCCAACCGACACGTTCAGGATCCAATTCGCCCGACCAATTCGTCCGGAAACAATCCCGATCCGACCGAATCGTATGGGAACGCTGAAACCTAGCATTGTGGGCATGAATCAGACACGGTTCAACATGCGAACAGATGACGATGCGTACGACGCGGTCTTTGAAACGTGTCGGCTTGTGACAGGAAATACAACCGAATCATTTAGGAATGCTGAAACATAGCATTGCGGGCATGAATCAGACATGGTTCAACCAGCGAACAGATGATGATGCGTAAGTTGTGGTCTTTGAAACGTGCCAGCTTGTGACAGATAATGCAACCGAATCGTTTAGGAATGCTGAAACATAGCATGCGGGCATGAATCAGACACGGTTCAACCCGCGTACAGATGACGATGCGTATGACGCGGTCTTTGAAACGTGTCGGTTTGTGACCGAAAATGCAACTGGGAAATGTCAAATCTTAGGAAAACAAGCATTGGCCATGTCAAAAAAAATAATAATCATTAGCCACACCCACCAATCCACCTAAATAAAGGGCAAAACAGATGACCATGATACTTTGAAACAACAGAACTGACCAGAAGACACCAAAAGAGCCACTGAGCCACTGCTCCCTGCCACACAAACACACACACATCAACCAGCAAACAACTGCCACACATTTTTTGGGGGAGAAAGGACACCCTCAAACACACACTCCTTTACCAATTCACACTCACCCACACCTTCACACTCACCCACACCTTCACCTTCATCCTCACCATGCCCCCAAAGCAGGCATGTTTCGCAGATAAGGAGTTAGAAGTACTTGTAGGTGAAATAATCAGAGTAGAGCCACAGTTATTTGGGAACCAAGTCCAACAGGCCCCCCTGTCCCAGAGAAATAGGATGTGGGAGAGGATAGTTGACAAGGTGAACGCTCAAGCACCTTGCCTGCGCACAATGGACGATATCAGTACTATGATGTGCGAAGGAGGGTCAAGAGGCTGATTGCAAGAGAACACGTCTTAAGCCAGCGGGCTGGCGGTGGCCCTCCTGCACCACCCGTGCACTTCACTTCCTGGGAGGAGAAGGTGCATGCCATCCTTCCGCCGGAGGGTGTCTATGGAATACCAAGAGCACCAGAGCCTGGTGAGTACCTACTCAACTGTCCACTAATGTTATCAATTACACATCCACACACATCACTGTCAAGGATACAGTGATACAAATCACTGTTATCAAAGCCATAACAGTATGAAGCAAATGAGCATGTGATGTGTATGCCAGTTTGACAAACAAAATACCTGCAATGTCAGAGTAAATTTAACTATTTCATAACATGTACCAACTTCCCAAAAACTCACAGCAAGGCTTTGTGCTCCAAACAACAGTCACCAGCCAGCACAGTTTCACTCACTCACAGGGAAGCGGAGTCACAGGAAGGAAGGTTGGGATGGCTGGAAAGGTTAGTGTGGGCACAGGCCTCATGGAAGTTGTAGTCACAGATAACAATCCTCCTCCCACATAGCCCAACAACCCCACCTGAAAGTATGCTTTCCTCACAGTGAGTGGAAAAGTACCTGCAAGATGGCTAACACTGGGGACTGGTGTGGTGAGCACCAAGCCCTGATGGCAGCTGTGTGCAAATCAAACAGCAGGCCCCAGTGTCAGCCATCTTGCCAGTACTTTTCCACTCACTGTGAGTTAAGCACAGTTCAAGGTGGCCTTGTTAGGCCATGTGGGAGGAGGAGTATTTGCACTGACTAAAACTCCCATCAGGCCCTGTCCCACACACACTCCTCCCACCCAGCCCTAACAGCACACCTGTGACTATGCTGTCCCTGAGACTGAATGGGAATGTACTGGCAAAATGGCTGACACTGGGGACTGGTGTGGTGAGCACCAAGCCCTGATGGGAGCTGTGTGCAAATCAAACAGCAGGCCCAGTGTCAGCCATCTTGTCAGTACTTTTCCACTCACTGTGAGAAAAGCACAATTCAAGGTGGCCTTGTTAGGCAATGTGGGAGGAGGAGTATTTGCACTGACTAAAACTCACATCAGGCCCTGTCCCACACACACTCCTCCCACCCAGCCCAAACAGCACACCTGTGACTATGCTGTCCCTGAGACTGAATGGAAATGCACTGGCAAGATAGCTGACACTGGGGACTGGTGTGGGGAGCACAAGGCCTTGCTGGGAGTTGTGATCAGAAACAAACAACAGGTCCCTGTGTCAGCCATCTTGCAAGTACATTTCCATTCACTTTCAGGGACTGCATAGTCCCAGGTGTGCTGTTTGGGCAGCTGGGAAGGTGTGTGGAGGACAGGGCATGATGGTAGACGTAGTCAGTGCAGACAGTCTTCCTCTCAGGCAGCCCAACCAGGCCATCAGGGAGTTTGATGTCCTGACAATGAGTAAAGTGTACATTCAAGATGGGTGACACTAGGACATGTTGTTTGCTTCTGCCCACAACTCCCATCAAGGCCTTGTGCTCCCCACACCAGTCCCCAGTGTCAGCCATCTTGCAAGTACATTTCCATTCACTTTTAGGTACTGCAAAGTCCCAGGTGTGCTGTTTGGGCTGGCTGGGAAGGTGTGTGGAGGACAAGGCATGATGGTAGACGTAGTCAGTGCACACAGTCCTCCTCCCAGGCAGCCCAACCACTATGGTTACACAGCAGTGTGAGTGCTGTACTGTAAATAGTCACTAGTGTCTGTCACTGCACATGTGAGCAACCATCACATAGTCAACAACACGCCGAACACAATATACAAGAAACGGGTTTGTGACAGCCATCACATGGTTGAAAGGTACACACAATAGGATTATGTAATGCCACATAAATGTTAGACATAATACATACAGTGGGTCACCAAGAGAATCCTACACACCACTGTCACAGGTTGGACACTGTCATGATGTCATGTCTGACAAACATGTACAATCACATACACTGAACATCTACAATGTAGGGGTGGCATTAAGTTTGCACTTTTAATTGGACATGTGAAAAAACGTGCACTGCAGCATTGGGAATCTCAAGTGCAAGCATGCAAACAGAGTTTCTGTAAGTTTTGCTGTGTGTAGAATTGTGTTCAGGGCAGGTACACTGCTGTAGAAGTGTGTGTACTGGGTGATGTTGACTTCTCAGCACTGGTCACATGGGATGTAGGGATCATTGCACACAGGACAACTGCCCATAATGCCACTTGTTCACCCCTTGAACATTATTTGCAATCTTATCCTGAACAATGTGTAAAATTGTGTGACTCTGAAACATGTAGCATGTGACTTAAGGGACTGTCACCATCTAATCCTCACAGGTCGACTCCCATCAGAAGGTCAAGATGTGGCAGACCATCGCCCGGACAGTTCGTTCAGTGGGGGTCACCAACCGACGCGTCCGCCACTGCCAGAAGAGGTGGCAGGACCTCTGGGGCTGGACGCGGAGGATTGCGCCGGTCCAAGTGAACCTGTCACCTCCACGCAAGAGGGGCGGATGCCGGATCTGACCCCCCACATGCTCCGGATTCTGGCATTGGTCTTCCCTGATATGGATAGGCAGTTGAAGGCCAGACAGCAGCAAGGAGGGGGTGAGTATGTGCCATGTCACACATCTATGTTCAACATGCATGTTGCAGTCTCTCACCCTGCTGCCCCTCTTACAGTTCGTAAGTCATCCGAACACACAGTTCCGTCTCAAGAGATGCATATGCACCATGATTAGTAAATTCACTGTTGTGCCCCTTTCCATCTGTGACATGTGGGTCACTTATGTCCAGGGTAGTGACTGTAGTCCCATGGTCATGTGATCTGCACAATCTACAACAACATGTGCATGGAGATGACCTTCTGGAGTGATGCAATTGTCTGACATGTGTCAACACAGTGACTAATGTATGACCTGTACTCAGTGTGGTTCAAATATATATGTGCAGTATGTTGCAAGTGGAAAATGGGATCCTAGGGATTTTTTACTAGGTCCCAGGAAACCCCGTCAGAAACGTTTCATATATGATGGCATTTATGCTGCCTGCAATGAAAACTGGAAAATATCCCAACAAGAGGCCACAGAGAGAATACGGGAAATAGACCGTATTAACTTAGAAAAGGCATTAGCAGTAGTGGATAATGGGTTAACAACTTTAACCTCCAGGATATATTCCTTGGGCAACATTGTATCTTCTGCGATAGACATACTGGAACAGGATTTAGCCGTATTACAATACGGGCTATCTCAGTTACGTTCTATTATGTTATTAAGCTGGACGCTGCAATCTTTGCGTGCAGGCTATGTGCCTTGGCGTTTTATCAACAGTACGTCTCTGTTTTCTGAATATAATCTAACAGATAAACAGATGGAAATGGCACAAAGGGGAGCAAAATATACAATGCTGTGCATTGAAAAGCATTTACGGTAGCAGAATCACCATCAACGGAATGGCTAATCCATGGCCACATAACTCTACTGGTCACTACTTTTCAATTTCAATATTGCCTTGAGCAAAGGCAGGCAGGCAAATATGAGAAAATGGGTAAGGAATACATTAAGGAATCTTGGGAGTTACCATACAGATTTCGATGCCGGAGTGGTGATCGAGAAGTGTTTCTAAGCGGTACAAACTGCAAGAACGCTTTAAGCGGTTCTCTCATGTGCCAGGATATTTCCCTGCACGGAGCTTGTAATGGTTCCGTGGCGAACTTGTCCTGCCACATAAAAGGGACTCCAGCAGCCGTGATTACACCAGTATTCGAGCTGCTCTCGAATGGGAGTTACTTGATGCTGAACGATCAAGGTTGTTGTGGGATGCTTCCAGGCATTGCCTATCTGGTCACTGTGAACTCCAGGGTTACTTGCTGTATGCAAGTATTGTTTCCCCCAATGAATACAGTCAGGGAGGCGCCATTATGGCCTTGGTTGAATGTTTCCTTTATACAGTTTGATACTTTGAGCAGACTGAAAGCCATGCTTTTACAACAAACCGTACCCTTAACCTCCGCTCGAGAGACCTTTGATCTTCAAATCGCAAGGACCTCGACTGAGATACAGGCACTTATACGTACAAACTGCCCCTTTCATTTTGCAGAAATGGTGGGTCGTATCTTTAACATGTCTGATATGAGTGGTATTGTACACCTATTTAAGACCATAGGGTCAGGATTTCTAAGCACCTTTCAGACAATCCTCGGAGTTATTCCAAATTTTATAAACTCTGTACTGGGAAGCATTTTTGGAGGTCTTCCGCTGATCCTGCTTTCTATCGCAGGAATCCTGATTGTCATTTTTGTGCTCCGCAATGGACGGCCCAATCACCAACTAGATGACAAAAGTGCTCCTGGAGCGCAAATACAGTGAGCGCATGGTACAACATCTGGGCACACCTCGCCTATGGGAACTGAGTGCTTCTTGGTTCCTATCGTTTAGACCAGTCTGGATGAACTGCATCTTACCTGTTCTTCGATGCCTGTTATGCGGTGAAGAATGCATGTTGGATCTCTGTCTGCCACTTGCATCGGACACGCCTGCGGACTTGAATACCAGGCTGGAACCCCCGAGGGCCCATGCTCGGCAATGTCCCCAGCGTATTCCCATTTTGATGGCTGCATTCCTCGAGAATCTCCAGGTGCCTTTTACAACTGGGTTGAGCATCAGCTCCTCCACAAGCACTCAGGTTTCGACAACAGCACCGGCTGCCTCTACACCAGCTGTTGGCAGCTCTGAATATCATTTGTGCTCCATTGACGTACTCTGTGAGGTGTTACAAGGACCATCCCCTGCAGCGGCAAGCAACGATGATGTTGCATCTCCCAGCCAAGACACTTAATCTATAACTGGCTCATCGTGTGCTGGGAAAGAATTCAGTTTTTGTTTTTCTCCAAAACTCGACTAAATTTGGAACGTTTCCGTTAAATTGACACTTTCGCTGGAAAAGCATGGCATTCTAACGATTGTAGTGGTTCGACTTATATAAACGAACTCAATTAGGACTTCGGCTTAAGTACCAACTCCAAAAACTGATTTTCGAAGTAAAAGATTTTTTCTCTCTTCGTCTTTTTACCCCTCTTAAGACTGTTTTTTAAATGATTTTACGACAATGTTTTTATAGTTTTTATGCGCTATTACCTAAGTAAAGAGAATAGTTCGATGGCATTTTATCATTGTTGACTATATGGAAGAGGAGTGGGTGTTATGTTTCATATAGGTACCCTAATATAGGCCCGGGTAATATCTTACACCTTCACCTACATTTCCTCCCCTACACTACACAGTAACAGACCTTTTAGGATTGAACCTTTACCTAGTTCTAGTCCTGGGCGCAGAAGGAGGGTTTCTCCCTGAACAATAGTGTCCTATAACTTCATCAATAGACTCACACAATATGAATGAATATTCATAAGGGTTCTTGGAAACCAGGCTGGGGCTACACCACCTGCATAATATCTATGTACAAGGTTCATCCCATACGTCATCCTCAAATCCAACAATGGCTAACACAAGAAACAAGGGACAAAGGAACCCTAGATACTTTCTGCATAAATACAGCACATCTTGCTAGTGTTAGTTAGAGGGAACCGAGACTTCCAGGCCGACACACTGACCAGAGACGCTGAGGCTCCTTCATGCAGACGCTCCAGCTGACAGTGGTCTAACCCATCCCTTGCGGGGTGTTCAACTCGAGACCAGGACGGGGTCCCACACTCTATCTCTCCAGGTAATGGGGTTCGACCAAATCCTAGAGGGATTCTTGGCTTCACACCTACTCACATGCTAGATACACTTAGGTACATCTAGATAGGCATCGTAGGAGTACGCGCTTTCTTTTATCATTTTTCTATCCATGTACGCATTTATGATTATTGCAAAATGGTGGAACTGTACTATCCATTTATATTCACTATACTGCTGATTATATATATTGGCTACTGTCTAACGATTATTGCAGCACATCTACTATTTTACACTAGAAGAACAACTGTGCAATAAATACTTACTGTAACACGCCCGACTGTTTCTTCTGTGTAGGTCTCTGAGACCGAATAAGTGTGCACGAGTGACTGAGCGAAAAGTAGTACAGTGTTTCCACGATCCTGAGGGATCAGGGTTGTCATGTTCTAAGGTTGCCAGAAACTATTCTCTCCCCGATAAGAGGAGACACTAGTGGCACTGTGAGCTAGCTAATGCAAACAGGCTAACATTTTCAGTGGGGGTGTTCAGAGTCAGTCTGCCACCAAGCCCACAGTTCATGTTATCCGAAAGTGCAGATTCTGTATAGGTTATATATAGGAACTACACGACATGGCGCCGCCAACGTTAGTTGGGTACTTATTTACCAGTAGAATCTGAGTAGTTCAGTCGTGCTATTCTCAGAGACCCCTACTCACAAAACGCCAGAGATGTCTGGAGTGGGTGGGCACAAACTCTGCCACAGCTGAGTAGGCAAAAAAAAAAAATCCTATTTATTAGATGTTGGTTAATCAAGCTTGAAGGACACAATGCTCCTAAATTGTGCAAATAAAACCTTATCTTAGTTCCCTTGAACAAACTTCTCTGTTTTAAAAATGACTGAGGGTGGAGATAACCCAGTAGTAAATCTACAAGTCTCAGACGGAGAAGAAGATACAAAAGCAATTCAAATTGTACCTAAATTCAGACGTACGATCACCCTGAAACTAGTAGAAAATGGTTTATCAGCTAGGGGTGGCTTAGTAGTTTTCGTGATTGAGGCACACAAATCAAACAAAACAGAGGTATTCTATTCGTGGGTTACATTACCAGCAACAGATGCAAGAACACAGACATTTCACTAATATACAGA
The DNA here is from genome assembly GCA_963921515.1 of Calotriton arnoldi. Taxonomy (NCBI): domain Eukaryota; kingdom Metazoa; phylum Chordata; class Amphibia; order Caudata; family Salamandridae; genus Calotriton; species Calotriton arnoldi. The sequence continues at coordinate 1,502,155 of CAWUFW010001896.1, forward strand.
AGGAGATGCACCAGTGGAATATGGTCCGTTCGAGGACATAGAAGTTCCACTCACGTACCAGGAACACTTATACTGGTTTAAAGGCGCCCTACCCCACATAAGAGGTAGAGTAATATTAGGCCCGCTCGGAGGAGAAGGGGCAACATGGCTGATATTAGCGGCCTACACACCACATCCTGACATTGAAACAATGCCACAGGTAGACTTACTCATACAACACAAAGATTTAATCAAAATCTACAGAAACTTGACACAATCCATCATGAGGACTTTCACAGTCAACCAACAACAGTTGCAACAAATGGTACTCAGTCTCAGGGTACAGCAACTAAAATCCCTCCACAAACATTACACGCGGTAATGGGTAAAATGCCCCCGAAACTTGAACAAATGCCATTCTGGGTAGCTCAGAAAATAACTCAGCTCGAGGCAGTATTCCCGAATACTACCCCATATGAAAAACACAGGATGTTAACAATCTGCTTGCCCATGGGGATAACACCACAAGTAGAGGATTGTACCACTTGGGGTACAGTCTTTGCTGCCATTTATACCAGAACTCATGGTGTACCATCCTTAGCTGTAGTACCAGATGTATTAAGACAAATACAAAATGAGTACGGAGCAGAACCTGCCCTGAACTTAGGGATGAAGTTACTAGGTAACTATGACCAGGTATCAGCCATAATACTAGCTAATATTAAAGGGGAAGCAGCTTCAGTGGCAATTCACCAACGCCTAAGGGAGTTCAGTCCGTTAAATCAACAACACAACTCCCTAAAATAATTGAAACTGCATATGCAGAATTAGGCAGGGACAGTTTAGGTGGAAAAGCATTAAAACCACAACTGATGGGCAGTTTTGTAAAGGACACTACCAAGCAGACACCTGCTTCTTCTAAAAGAAGTGGGAGAATAAAAAACAACAAAAATTTAAAGGAAACAGATCTCAATCCCGAGGCAGATCTCCCCCACAGGAGCCCTCTGAAAAGAGGTACAACCTTGGGAATAGGGATAATATTAGGAAACCTGACAGGTATCAGGATACTGATACACGTTCCTCTCGTTCCTTTCAGGTCTCGACGAAAAACTCCGAGAGAGAAGGACAGTCAGAACACAAAGAAGAGCGTACAAAGTCCAGAGACAAGCAGCACGCTCAAGACTATACTTCCAAAAAAGAAGAAAAGCCAAAATCAAAACCTCAGTTTAAGAAGAAGAAAGTTGCAGGTCTAAAGATCAGACATGCCCAGAATTCTGAGGACACAACTTCTGAACGGGGAATGGGCTCAGACGATGCTAGACAGTGCGGCAGAAGTAACAATAGCTCGCCAGAACCTGATGGAATTTCTGGTGACAGCGGACTTGAATGATTACATCACGGTGGAAACACCAGATACAAGGGTGAGCGTCCCACATAAGTTACACGAAATAACACTCCAAATGGAGGGGGACAAGCCCAGGAAACTTAAAGGTCTCTTTTGGAAAAACCTATCATCTGGTTATGACATCCTATTAGCTGAACAAGATTGGCAGCCAGCATTCGTTATGGAGTGCCTGAGGGGAGAAACAGTAATTTTTCCATCATTTTCCGACCTCGTTCCCATTCATCTTAAACATGCATATGCACGGGAGTGGGCACTTGCCCTAGCTCCAGCATTGTACAAAAATCATGCCGGATGGGATAAAGATTCAACCCACCACGTGATCCCGTTAAAAGTTTCACCAAATGCACAGAGACAATATCCAATAAAGCAAGAAGCTAAAAAACAGGTCAGGGAGATCTTAGATCAACTTGAATACCAAGGGGTGATTGAAACAAGCACCTCATCAATAAACAATCCTTTGTTTCCCGTATCAAAACTGGACAACTCATATCGTCTAGTTTTAGATTACAGACATTTAGACACATGCACAAAGACATTCGCTGTCCAAAACGCACACAGTGCTGCATTAATAAATAACATTGTGTGGAAAAAATACAAAACTACACTAGATATCTGCTCTTCGTTACTGAAACATGGTTTAACCCCTCCTCCAACCCAGTTGTGGAAATGGCAATCCCCAATGCGTTTAAGATATTCAGAGCCGACCGCAAAGTTGGGCGGAGTGGGGGAGTTGCCATGATTGTGAGGGAAGAGTGGGACTGTCAATGCAGTGAATTGACTGATTCTTCTGACATTGAAGCCCTTGACTTCTGCATCAAAATGTCCCCTCACTACTGCTTGGGCGGGATACTGTTATATCGTCCCCCTGGACCTGTCGGTCCTTTCCCTAAACTGCTTGCCGACTGGACCATGTCTAGGACCTTGCGATACTCGCATTTTCTTCTCCTCGGTGACTGTAACATCCACATTGATAACAGCAACGGGAGTGACACACATGATTTCCTAGCTGTGATACAATCGTCTTCACTTCAGCAATATGTGACTGCCCCAACTCATTGCGGTGGTCACACGCTTGATGTAATTTGCTCTAGTCTGCCTCTGGTGGTCTCTCCCCCGATACCAGTTACCTGGTCCGACCATTATCTGATTCCTTTTTCCTGGCTGATTTCTAAAGGCCATCCCTCCCTTAGGCCTCGTTTCAATGGCCGGGGTAGGTTGCCTCCTAAAATAGAGCCTGCGGCCTTCTGTTCAGCTTTAGCAGAATGTCCATTGTCGCTTCCTGATGATCTTGATCTTGCTCTTGCCCATTTTAACAGTTGGATTGAGAAGGTAGTGAGCAATCTATCCCCTCAAGTCAAACCTAGATACCATAATGCCCCACTGCCCAAACCCTGGTTCTCGCCCCAGCTTAAAATTTTGAAGCAACATTGTAAAAAGCTCGAAAGAACATGGAGACAAGACTATGACTCCGGGGCCAAGACCACATTGAAATTGGCCCAAACGGCTTATTATGCGGCCGTTAGACTGGCCAAGCGGACTTATTACACTAACCGAATTGCCCAGTCTAGTAATAATGTTAAAGAGTTGTTTAGCATTGTAAAAAGCTTCACTTCTCCCAAAGCAATGAATGTGGCCCACACCCCCTCTCTCGAATGGTGTGAAGAACTTTCCACCTTTTTTATTAATAAGGACAGGTCATTGCAATCACATTTTCAAAATTTCAACAGCCAGATCTCTCCGTTGTTCCCCGATTATTTGACTGGCTCCACTTCTTGTATCACCTTTTCTGAATTTGAACCTGTTTCTCTGCCAGACTCCCTTGCGGCTCTATCTTGCCTTAAATCAGGCTCTCCGCATGATCCATGCCCGGCGAAACTTATGGCCACTGCTGCGGTTGTTGTTAATCCCTTTGTGAACCAGTTGATTAATACCTCACTCTCTCTTGCTTCTGAGCCGACTGATTGGAAACAGGAGCTGCTTGTTCCTCTTATAAAAAAACCTACTCTCAACCCCCATCTCCCTTCCAGCTATCGCCCTATTTCTCTGCTCCCAGCGATTGCTAAAGTTTGTGAAAAAATGGTTAACAAGCAGCTCACAGTTTTTATTGAACATCATGGCCTTCTCCACCCTGCACAATCAGGTTTTAGGGCCACCTATAGTACGGAGTCGGCTCTTGTGGAAGTAACAGAGGCTATTCGTGAGACTTTGGATGCTGGGGGCAGGGCTGTTTTGGTCCTGCTGGACCTCTCGGCCGCTTTTGATACTGTCCCCCATTCACTTCTTCTTGCCCGTGTATACAAGCTTGGCATCACCGGTACTGCTTGGGAGTGGTTGAAATCCTTCCTGGAAAAAAGAACTCAACAAGTTTGGATTCCCCCTTTTCTGTCATCACCTCAAGACTTGCTGACAGGAGTGCCTCAAGGGTCTATCCTTAGTCCCTTGTTATTTAATCTTTACATGACTCCTCTTATTCAGTGGGCTGAGGATCTGGGTGCCAAAGTAGTTGCCTATGCAGATGATACGCAACTCTTGTTTACTTGGAAGAAACACGAGGTTGACACATCTCATGTCAAGACCTGCCTCTCTGCGGTATTTAGCTGGCTTGCGTCGGCTCAGTTAAAATGTAACGCAGATAAAACTGAGATTCTCTTCTTTGGGGAGTTCCCCCCTCTGTTTTGGCATTACTTTTGGCTGACTGAGTCCCCCTGTCCCTCCCCTTCTGGTCATCCGGTGAAAAATCTTGGCATCTGGTTTGATGAGAAATTAAGTTTTGGTAATCAGATTGGCAAACTTACTGGCATTTGCTTCGGTATTTTAAAACTTCTCCGTAGATTTCTGCCACTATTGCCTCTCGCCGCTAAAGAAACGGTTATCCGTGCTTTGGTTACTTCTCGCATAGATTATGCGAATGCACTCTATGCCGGTTTGCCATGCTACCTTCTGGACAGACTTCAGGTGGTTCAGAATGCCGCAGCGCGTCTCCTATTGGATCTTCCTAAGCACTCCAGTATTAGGCATCATTTATGTAATCTACACTGGTTGCCAGTTAAATCTAGGATAAAGTTTAAGGCTATTACCATTGCTCACGCTGCACTTTATGAGTATGGCCCTGCCTATTTTAGGAAACGCTTTCAGTTTTACACCCCTGGCAGGTGTCTGCGCTCCTCGAATATGCTCCTTGCGTCTGTCCCTAGGTTTCGTCTGAAACGTAAAGGTGGCAGTTCCTTGTCTTATCTTGCAGCAACTTACTGGAATTCCCTTCCTTTGGACCTACGCAATCTGAAGAATCCCTCTCAGTTTAAGAAAAAGTTAAAAACCTTCCTGTTCAACTAAACTGTCCCTCTCTTACTCTGCTTTTGTTCCCTTTGACGCTTTGGCTTCGTGCCGGGACACTCTATTGAGTAGCTGTGCGCGCTATAAATCCCATAAAATAAAATAAATAAATAAAATCTCAAATGGATTTTTCTGCCAAAATTTAGTGCCTAAAAGCAGGTATTTGACTGCATTCTCAGCGTTGGGGTCCCAACGGCAATTTTGTCATCTCCCCAAGAGTATAAGAACAGCCCGGGGTGTTTTCAGCAAGAGTAACTGAGTTACTCCAAAATTTTGATGAGGAAGCATTGTGCTATGTGGATGATATTTATCTGACGGACGAAGACTTAAAAAGGCACTTGACCAGGGTGAGCACCATAATTATGGGATTCGCCTCTGAGGGCTACAAATTTAATTTAAAAAAATCAAAAATCGCCCACCTCAATGTCCTGTTTTTAGGATATGAGCTGTCAAGTGAAGGGAAAAGTCTGGCAGCTAACTTTTTAGAAACGTGTGCGTTGCTTCAACCTCCAAAATCATTAAAAAATTTACAATCAATACTGGGATTCCTAAATTTCGGCAGAACATACATTTTGGATTACGCAGAAAGAGTAAAACCTTTCTACGATTTAGTAAAACCTGACTTTTCAGTTAGACAATGGACACAGGAACACACAAACATCCTACGTTCACTACAAAAAGATATGATAGCTTCAAAACACCTACAGACGCGAGTAAACGTATGCAACTAAGTGATCCGTGTAATAGCGGGTCAATGCGGGTACACTTACTTAACCTTCAATGAAGGCGAAATGGTACTAATCGCTTACAAATCACACCTGTACACAAACGCAGAAATGCGCTTCACTTCAACAGAAAAAATCCTGACAGCAGTTCAGACCGCTGTAGCAAGAGAAAGAGCCCTGGCTCAGGGAAAACGCATAATAGTCGTGACCCCAGTACCAGCTTTAGAAGCTGTTACAAAGGCCAGCATTCCAAATGCAAAAGCCTTACATCCGAGATGGATACAATGGGCTTATTCCCTTACTGCAACGGATGTTGAATACAGATTTGATCCAATTCTAAAACACAGGCATTCCTGCAATACGAACAAGAATATCCTCTACCAAATGAAATTTTGCCTCTAGATCAGTATGAATATATAATTTACACTGACGGATCTGCTCAACCGGCCATAGGGAGTAAGCAACAATACAGCGCAGCATGTGCAATCGCTAAAGGTCACATGCGGGATGGAAAGTTCCATCCAAGTTGCACCAAAACACAATCTCTAGGAGACTGCACGGCTCAGTTGGCAGAGTTAAAAGCACTAATACTAGCATTGGTGAATACGGATCACGATTTCCCCACACTGATAGTGTGTGATTCTTTTTACTGTGTACAATCATACAATGAATATTTACATCGTTGGGAACAAAACGGGTTCAAAGACGCAAAAGGTGGCACAATTAAGCATAAAATGCTATGGCAACAGGTAGTTGAGTTGAAGAACGAACTACCGAGGGCTCACGTGATTCATACACTGAGTCATCAACGTGATGGCGTTCACGTTGAAGGGAATTCATTGGCTGATGAAGCCGTGAAGGGGGCTGTACGCACAGCTTCCGTAGCTGCAATCACTCGTTCAAAAACGAGGATAGACGGTGAGATTATGGTGGCTGTTATTGCTTCAAGCAAAAACAGCGGAGCAGTACCAAAGAAATTTCCACTCAAGTACTCCTACAAGTTAGATGCAAACAACATTCCATATGCTCAGATTCCTGGAGTGGGGGATAGAGTGATACCAAATATGGTTCATAGGCAAGGTTTAATTCTAGCAGCACACGAGGATTTGGGCTCTGCGCATACAGGCGTTACAGCGACTATTTCATTGTTGAAACAGTGCTACTGGTGGCCAGGTCTAACAAAACAAACGAAGGACTATGTCTTGAAATGTGACATCTGCCAACAGATGAAAGGCTCCACCATAAAACGCCCGGCACAGACACCGTTACTAAAATCAGACAAACCTCTCGCTTGCGTGTATCTGGACCACTGCGGCCCCTTACAATCTGATGGGGCTTACAAGTATATCATGGTTGCAGTGGATTCCTGCTCAAGATTCCTATGGGTATGGCCTCAGCGCTCGGCTGACGCTCGAACTGTTATCAAAGATTTGCGAGTCTTTATAGGGACATACGCAGTTGGCACGTTACATTCTGACCGTGGCCCGGCGTTTAGCTCTTGGGCTTACAAAGAGGCCATGGAAAGTATGGGTGTAGCTTTGCGGTACTCCTCTCCGTACCATCCTGAGGGAAATTTGGTAGTGGAGAGGAAAAACCGGGACCTAAAGCAATCTTTAACAGCTAGGGTATTAGAAAAGGGCGGTAGTTGGCTCAATCATCTATATATAATATAATATATATATAATATAGCCAATAAGTTCTCTAGGGGGTGTCACTCCATATGAGGTCCTATTTGGGACAAGAATGTGGGTACCTGATCTTGATTGTGAAGGCGCAGTGGCGGATGAGAAACCATTTGATATCCATGATCGTTTGGCTGTTTTACAGGATCTAAATGAATCCAGGACACAACAAAGTAACATCCTCCAGAAACAGACCGCCACTGGGGAAGTCAAGGCAAACACGGCAATACCTGTCTGATCCCAAAGGTCGGGGATCTAGTCAGAGAGGAAATAGCAGACAAAAAAGAATTCGGACCATCATACAGAAAGCCTGTACCCGTCCTAGCAGTTCAAGGAACAAAAACTGTACTTTTGCTGCCTCTTGCCGGGAAAAAGGAGAAACGATTTGTCTCAATCGACTTAATCAAACCACACTATGTGGCCAATACTGAACAGTAGGCCTCGTGAACTCCACAGTAGCAGACGCCCTCCTCTTGCTACCATCCAAGAAGTTCAAACAGAAAGATTCATCACGTTCAAAGAGCCTCCTGTACGGAATGAAGGACTATGCAACAATGCTATGGAACTTGTTCCACGATCCTGAGGGATCAGGGTTGTCATGTTCTAAGGTTGCCAGAAACTATTCTCTCCCCGATAAGAGGAGACACTAGTGGCACTGTGAGCTAGCTAATGCAAACAGGCTAACATTTTGGTGGAGGTGTTCAGAGTCAGTCTGCCACCAAGCCCACAGTTCATGCTATCCGAACGCGCAGATTCTGTATAGGTTATATATAGGAACTACACGACAGTGGGTCACTTATGTCCAGGGTAGTGGCTGTAGTCCCATGCTCATGTGATCTGCACAATCTACAACAACATGTGCATGGAGATGACCTTCTGGAGTGATGCAATTGTCTGACATGTGTCAACACAGTGACTAATGTATGACCTGTACTCAGTGTGGTTCAAATATATATGTGCAGTATGTTGCAAGTGGAAAATGCAAAAAGAACAATTGATGGAGCAAGTGGAGCACACAGGTGTGTGATGCCAATGCTATACATCCTGGCTGCAGGTGACACTAATGTGGATGCCTTGTTGAGTTTATCTTGCTCATTCTGGCAAATTTCTGTCCCAGCTTTAGTGCTCAGCGTAATCACATGTATCCCATAGGCCAAAGGGAGGTATGCCAAATCCGGGTAACTGTGACACTGGCCTATCACATGTTAGTATGTGTTATTCCTTTTTCCACATTAAAATGAGAAAATCCATGTGTCAGACTCTGTTACAGTGACTACACGTGACCATCTTTGACAGACACAGGTCGTCACTGTTGGAAACAAGGCTACACTTCAAATGTATTGTTTATGTTTTGCACAACTGTTTACATGTGTGTAAAATCTCTTGACTATATATACTTGTGGCTTGGTCATCTATGTGCATGCTGCATTACTTTCAACATGATAGATGTCAACTGTGCATCCAATTTCGTTTGTGAGTTCACAAGCCCTGATGGTGAACAAGAGCAATGTCAGCTTGTCAAAGTGTGCAAATTGTGTCTACCACGTAAGCGACATGCAAACTTGGCAGCCAAAGATGTGGACTGAAGTAGTCTGGACAGGATTGGTACATAGTGGTGACTGGAATCATGTAATGTTGAGGTTCTGTACTACTAGTCCATACAGATGGTGCACCCAGACAGGCCAGTGGCATAGTGTACCACATGAAGCATTGTAATGATGCAGTCATTGGTCTTCAATTTGTGTTTGACATTGTACAAATATGTAACTGTTGGACTGTGTGCAATGTGCATAACATCCTGGAGAATCACCCTAACACTGTCCATGGTTGACACAAGACAGTGGGCCAAGTGCCTCTCACCCTAGCTAGGCCTAACACCTTGTGGTTTACAAAATGAGAATCAGATGTGTGACCTGACAGCAGAGGACCTAAGACAGTGGACAAATGACCACTATCACTGTTACCTGTGTGAAATGAGTCATTCACTGACTATGGAAGCCTGCTGTATTGCAGGCTGATCATTTTCCTAGTTAGGCCATAGCCATGGCTTCAAAATTTGATGACTGGGGATGGAAGAATGTTTACCATGTCACATTTAAAATGTGTGCATCCCATTTGCAGTGTCAGTTCAAGACTCCCTTGCAGGAGATGAGACAGGTATGTCATGACACAAGACTGTCAGGAGCATTACAAATCAGACGACATGCTACGTAGTGTAGGAGTTGACAGTGTGGTTGTGGGCTTTGACATTGATCTAACCGATGTTGCACATGACATCATGTGTCTGGGAACCATGGTTAACTGGCAGACTGGCAAGTGTCCTATACACATATGTGTAATGAGTAGAAAGCTGTAGTTAAAATGATGTATATGCTTGCCCTGTGATGATTTGTGGTGATACGCATGTGTCAAGTACATGCCAATGACTCATGTGAATCGCTTTGGCATTCTTGTTCACAGCATCAGCACCTGCTACCGGAAGAGGCAGTGCCACGGACCAAGGGGAAGCAGTTTGCCAGACTGGGTCCACTGCGGAGGAGGAGGAGTGACCTAGTGGTGCAGAGGGTGAGAGGAGCCACACTGAGAGCAGCTCCACATCACCATCAGAAGGAGCTGCCAAAGATTACACCTCCAGTGAAGACTCCCTTTTGGTGGTGGGTGAGCCAGGATTGGTTCAAACTACATCTGATTCTGCCACCGCCACCACCACCACCACCACCACCACCACCACCATCTCCACCCACCCAGCTGCTCCCATGCCCAGTGTCCGTGGCCACTCCCATGTAGGGGAGCATGTCTCCTTTGGGCCAGGCACCGCACCCCCTGCACCAGTCTCCCCTGCTGCCCTGAGTGTGGAGGCCGTGGATTTGCTGAAGCAGATTCATGTGGGGCAGACATCTATGCTGAATGTCCTCCATGCGCATACCAGTCTTTTGACACAGTTGGTGTCATACATGGAGGGCATCCACTCAGACATGTCTGCCCTACAGAGATCAAACCAGGGACTGGCCTCCACACTGACAGCAGCAGTGTCCCTGATACAGCAGTCCCTCACCCCTCCTTCCTCTTCCCCATCCACAGTCCCAACTACCCTACCTGACCCAAGCACATGCAAACATGCACGTGCACACACATCAACATCCACATGCCGCACACAACCCCACACACAGGACTCCAAGCACACACACATGCACACTCATAGGACTGACAACACACACTCCAGGGAGAGGCAGAAACAAGACAAACATGCATCCACAGGCACTCCGCATACCTCAGATCCCTCTGCCTCCACAACCCTTACCCTTGACTCTCCTGCACCCCCCTCTGCCCAGAAGCTATTGCTCTGTGACCTTGGCCTCTTCCCCAAAGGCCCATCTGTCCCCCCTCCCAAGGGGAAGAGGAAACCCCCCCTGACCTGACATCCAAAGCTGGCCCCACCATCCCCCAAAGAGGAATAGCCCAAATCCCACACCCAAAAATCACCCCGGAGTCCCAAATCTAAAACTCCACCACCAACCCATACTTCCCCTGCCAAAAAAGGTCATCCCAATCCAAGGCCCCACCTCCCAAAGATCCAGAGTCCATCCCTATCACAGGTTTCCCCATCCACAAATACACAATCCCAAAAAAAGTCAGCCCATCACCTCCCCCTCTCCAACGAACATTCCCGCTCCAACTGTCCCCCCCCTCAGTCTGAAACTGCCACTGCAGTGGACCCTCCCTCCTCAATCTGGCCCAACCACTGCAGTGGACCCCCCTCAATCTTGCCCATCCACTGCAGTGGACCCCCCCTCCTCAATCTGGCCCATCCACTGCATTGGACCCTCCTCTCCCTCAATCTGGCTCATCCACTGCAGTGGACCCACACACTCCTCAATCTGGCCCATCCACTGCATTGGAACCACACACCCCTCCAGATCCCATCCCTCCCACAACCCAACACAGTCTTCCCTAGTCCGGTCCCATTGATGCCTGGCAAGCCCCCAGACCCCCCTTAGAGTGCAGGCAAGTGATGGAGGGGGATTACCTCTGACCCCCTCAAAGACTTTAAAAAATATGGACTGGCCATTGGCCTTATGTTACAGTTTCACAATATTGCATTTTCATGCAGAATAAAGCATGTTGGAAGTTCCTTAATGTTGATTTCTGTGTCCCACAACTTGCTGTCACTCATGTACAAGTCTTGTGGTGGGTATACAATGAGGTTGTTATGCCATGGACTGCATGTGGTCCATGGAGTATGTGACCTATTACAGTATGTATTCAAGTCTGCATAGTTTACCTTTGCAGGGTATCATCATCCATATCATTTTCGGCCCTGAAGGTGACCTGAATCTGCCTTTCACCTTTGCACATAGGTAAGGCTGACATATGTTACCATAGTCCAAGTGTTGCAACGTGCAACAGTTTATGATGGGCATGCAGAATATATTTGTGATGTGCAGCAAGTCACCTGTCTCATCAGTACATCTGGGTACATCTGGATTTTGTATACGTGGTGGTGACTTTGGACACAACCATGTACACAAGGTATTGGTCCAAAAGCTATCATGTGACTTGATAGTGTTGGAGTCATATCTGTGTCTCCTTTTGATCTGGTAGACCCCTGCCAATGACAAGCTTGCCACAGGTGGGCTTCCTCTGTAGGGAATTTCCATCATGGCAGTGTGACCATCTGTGACATATCCTGAGGCCATGGTGTGTGTGAGGTGAGCATGAATCTGACAGTCTTCAGACCCTGTTGCCTCCAAATACTCAAGTTTATGAAGATGTTCTTGTTCGACAAGGTTTCCGTGGTCTTACTAGTCCAGTGCTTTCTCATCCAAATGTGTGTGGTGCCATCCTGCTTTTGTATGGATACTTCATGATGATGCTGTTTTTTGTCTGTGCAAGCTTTAACATCATGTATTCACCCCCACACCATTTGTAATTGAGCATGAGATTTGTGTGTAGGTTGTAATTTGTGCTAGACCACTAATGTTCTTTTGAGCTATGCTTGATGCGGTGCCTGGTCACACTGATCTAGACTAGGGATGCTGTGATGTATGTTGCTTGGCCCTGTGCTAAATGTGTTCAGACAAGTGGACTGTGTGTGCCTAGATGTGTAGTGTGTCCGTCTGCCATGCAGATGCCACTTGAGCCTGTGTCACATCTATGCTCTGCCAAGCCACACGAAGGAGTATGTTGAAATGCATTTGCGGAACCTAACTGCAGGTGTGTTTAGCAAGGTTGATATTGCATGTGATGAGCAGGCACACACAAGGGTAGAGGTGATGTAGACTGGTGTAACATTACATTTTGTGTAGTGTAGACTCCGTTGTGCTGGCAAAAGTACCATTTAGGAGAATATCAGAGTGTGCAGGTTGTGACTAAAGTACATTGGCAGTTCTGGTGTTGGTGACATGGTGTGTCCACATTGACCCTATGTGAGTGCTTGACATGCAGGTGTGTGATTCAGAGTATTCAAGCTTGATTTCCTGCTTTCATACTGTGCAAGGTATGGTAGGAATGTGTAGATGTGATAGGGGAATATGCAGCTGGACAAGGTTGGATTTTTGCAGGTGATGAGAGCTGTGGTCTGTGGCACTATTGTGCAATTGGGCAGTGACGGTGCATTTTTGATGAGTGAGGTTTGTTGATACTGTGCAGGAGTCCATGGCGTTCTTGCTCATGGAAGTCTTATGTGGATGTGACTGGGCCACATTGAGACAAGGTTTAAATAGTCATATGTGACAGAGTTGACAAGTGTTTGTGAAGGTATGTACACCAGTAGTGTGATTATGGGTGCTGGATGGTGACATGTGAGGTGTTGTACAGTTGTAGTATGTTGTGTTTGATTCTGCAGATGGATATTTTACTCAAGTGACAAGTGGTTGGACTTGTGCAGATATGAGTAGGTATGTGGTGATATGAAAATGACTGAGTACACATCCATTGAGCTATGTATGCGTCTTGTTGTGAGATGTGGTCATGTGTGGAGTGTGCATGTCAGGGTGTGCAGTGATGCTGCACGTTGTGGCATGAGTACAGTCCAAGGCATCACTGAGTGTGCTACTGGTAATGGGAATTGTCCATCTGGCATGTTACGTTTGACGCAAACACAAGGAGATGATGGACGGAGTGCTGAAACTTTTCAAACACTCACCCCCAGTCACAGATCTGGGTTGAATCCATCATCATTCTTTAGCTCACTTTGCCACCCCAGTTCAGACACAGCTATATGCAAATCAGTCTTGACCCTGTGCCTCAGACTTGGGTCCCTTGCTCACTTTGCCACTGGATTCAAGATAGCCTGGCTGATGACGGCTGTAAGCCAGAAACCGGTCCCAGGATGCTTGTTTCCGGTCCAGGGAAGACATGGCTTGGCAATTCGGGCTGGACTGTTCCCATGAGGCACAGGGTCAGACTGATTTGCATATGGCCATGTCTGAACTGGGGTGGCGGAGTGAGCTAAAGAATGATGAAGGATTAAACCCAGATCAGTTGACTGGGGGTGAGTGCTTGCAATGTTCAACACTCCGTCCATCATCCCCTTTGGTTTTGCTATGTTCGCCCTAAGTTGGCAGGGTATGCCCAGACGTGGGTCCCTTGCTCACTTTGCCACTGGATTCAAGATAGCCTGGCTGATGACGGCTGTAAGCCAGAAACCGGTCCCAGGATGCTTGTTTCCGGTCCAGGGAAGACATGGCTTGGCAGTTCGGGCTGGACTGTTCCCATGAGGCACAGGGTCAGACTGATTTGCATATGGCCATGTCTGAACTGGGGTGGCGGAGTGAGCTAAAGAATGATGATAGATTAAACCCAGATCAGTTGACTGGGGGTGAGTGCTTGCAATGTTCAACACCCCGTCCATCATCCCCTTTGGTTTTGCTATGTTCACCCTAAGTTGGCAGGGTATGCCCAGACGTGGGTCCCTTGCTCACTTTGCCACTGGATTCAAGATAGCCTGGCTGATGACGGCTGTAAGCCAGAAACCGGTCCCAGGATGCTTGTTTCCGGTCCAGGGAAGACATGGCTTGGCAGTTCGGGCTGGACTGTTCCCATGAGGCACAGGGTCAGACTGATTTGCATATGGCCATGTCTGAACTGGGGTGGCGGAGTGAGCTAAAGAATGATGATGGATTAAACCAAGATCAGTTGACTGGGGGTTAGTGCTTGCAATGTTCAACACTTCGTCCATCATCCCCTTTGGTTTTGCTATGTTCGCCCTAAGTTGGCAGGGTATGCCCAGACGTGGGTCCCTTGCTCACTTTGCCACTGGATTCAAGATAGCCTGGCTGATGATGGCTGTAAGCCAGAAACCGGTCCCAGGAGGCTTGTTTCCGGTCCAGGGAAGACATGGCTTGGCAGTTCGGGCTGGACTGTTCCCATGAGGCACAGGGTCAGACTGATTTGCATATGGCCATGTCTGAACTGGGGTGGCGGAGTGAGCTAAAGAATGATGATGGATTAAACCCAGATCAGTTGACTGGGGGTGAGTGTTTGCAATGTTCAACACTCTGTCCATCATCCCCTTTGGTTTTGCTATGTTCGCCCTAAGTTGGCAGAGTATGCCCAGACATGGGTCCCTTGCTCACTTTGCCACTGGATTCAAGATAGCCTGGCTGATGACGGCTGTAAGCCAGAAACCAGTCCCAGGATGCTTGTTTCCGTTCCAGGGAAGACATGGCTTGGCAGTTCGGGCTTGACTGTTCCCATGAGGCACAGGGCCAGACTGATTTGCAAATGGCCATGTCTGAACTGGGGTGGCGGAGTGAGCTAAAGAATGATGATGGATTAAACCCAGATCAGTTGACTGGGGGTGAGTGCTGGCAATGTTCAACACTCCGTCCATCATCCCCTTTGGTTTTGCTATGTTACGTTTGACGTCTGCTGAGGAGGGGATGTCTACTGTACATTGTGTGCATGTTATGCATGTGAGAGGTGTTGTGCACATGCTGATGGATAGTGGTGCTGCCAGTGTATGTGTGGATGAGATGAGGGCAGTGCACATGTGAGTGAGGACGACTCATATTGTAAAGGTTTGTGTAGTGAGCCAGAGCTTGTGAGTCAGACATGCTTTTATGTTTAGATTAAACAGAGGGGGCTCATGACATGCTTGTGTCTCTGTTAGTAATGAGAGTTGAGCATGTACTGTGACCTGGATGTTGGAGAGGTGATACCTGCATATGTTGAGTTGATGCAGGCCTTGTGTTGAAGCTGACATGTGCATATGTGTTGATTATGTGTATGTGAGTGTGCAGAAACAGTAGCCAGAGTGAATCTGTAGGTGTGTTATGTGTTTGCTGAAGCTTGCTATTTGCCAATGTATGTACATGGATGATTGTTGTGATGGTCACTTTGAGGACACTGGTGTGTGCTAAGCCGATTGGCATCACAGGAGGAGTAGCCTCCACCTAGCCTTGGCTTGTGAGAGTCATGTGTGGGCATGAGTGGCAAGTTACCCTTTGTAGTCAGTAGTGGTCACTGATTGGTCAACAATGCCCTTGTATGATGCCCTGGGATGGAGGTGGTCAATCAATCAATCAATCAATCAATCAATTCTGATGTTAAGTCATGATGCTGGAACATTGTCTGGCATTCCATTGCTTAGGGGGTTATTGGCACCTCAAGTGAATGTGCAGGGATGTGTGTTGTTATGCCACCTGTGCTCAAACTAGTCCAGACACGCATCTTCACACTTGCAAGTAGACTACGCACGCATGGATATTCATGGCATTCTGAATTTAAATGGCCAAGATGTTGGGGCACCAGGGGAGTTGACTCATTGTGATGACATCTATGGTTGTGCTGAGGACAACACTCTGCACTGTGAGCAAACTCACAAGCGATACTGGAACAGTTCACATATTTCCATAGGTGTTGGCATTGTCAATTTCTTGGTAGCTATCATCTGGTATGGCAAGGGTGGGACTTGTAGGTGTACATGAGGGATCCCAATCAGAACTTTGTACCCTGCCCCGGAGCTTGAGGTACATATGTCTTTGTTGTGGGTCTCCTTTACGGATTAATGGATTTTGACACAGTGTTAAAGTGCAAAATGTGGCCAAGACAGATTTCATTCTGCACATGTCCATCATCCTCACAAGATGTAGCCATTTACACTATCTTGTGGTTAGCTATGTGGATTGTGTCTGTGAGCCACAGATTGATCCCCCCTCCCAGGCGTCATCACCAGGGCTGTCACATTCTATTACACATTTGGCTGTGCATTGGAGCCACCAAAGCCTGTTGGTGTATCCTCTGTCCGGTGACTCATTAGTCAGTCAAGTTTTATGCTGTACACAATCTGCATTATGGAAATGGCATTAGTCATTAGCTGCACATAATTCAGCTTTTATAGTTTTGTGCAGACTTGCTGTGAATGACATGCAACAAAGTTGACAGTGTACATGTTCTGAATTAGAGTTGTGTGCAGCACCACCAGGCCACAAATGGTGACTGTCTCCAACATTGTTGTTATTCCTATGATTTTCTCCATTGCAAGGAGGAATGTAGTCTACAGATGTGGCTCTGACAACTGTGACACAAACACTTCTGGTTTGTTGTAGTGGTAGGTTCATAAATTATTTTTGATAGTTTGTATACTTGTGTGCTGTTGGGTCTGGTATCCTCTGTGCTTCAGTGTACACAGACTCATCACAATGTCATCCTTCTGTGAGTATGTATACTCCTGTTGCCCTGCGATGTTTGAGTGTGTGTTGTGGTAGACGGATGCTTGGACTATGTGTCACATACATATGTGTAGGTCTGGCACTTCCTGTTCCACTGTCAAATGTGTTTTTCTCCTA
The DNA here is from genome assembly GCA_963921515.1 of Calotriton arnoldi. Lineage (NCBI taxonomy): Eukaryota > Metazoa > Chordata > Amphibia > Caudata > Salamandridae > Calotriton > Calotriton arnoldi. The sequence continues at coordinate 1,519,070 of CAWUFW010001896.1, forward strand.
GTATGTAGTGTGCTGGGTGTACCTACCTGATGCTGACATTCCCTCATTGGTCATACTCAACATGCTATGGACCCATGGTAAGACTTGAATCACAATGATGCCTGGGCACTCATGGAGTTCTTGTCATACATTCCCTGATCTTCACTGTCATGATGGCCTCTGCGATGTCACCTGTCAATGTTGTTTTAAATGAGGTACAATGCTGCTGATCGGTGGGTTAGACTGTCCAATAGTGACTTTGCTCCCTGCAAGGCTCCTGCCTCCAATACAGCCTCCCTGCACCTGCCATGCCCTGAAAGTCATGTTTGGGAGTCTGAGAAGACACTGCTACTTGCAAGGCACGTGACACAGGGTGCAACAGAGTGTCTGCTCTGAGGTCTGGCCCACATCATCAATTTGCAGCACAGCAGCTCAGCGGACAGTCAGTCTCTTGTTGTGGTTGTTGGAGGCCACCCACAGTTTGGGCCGCGGGTGACCCTGGTGCACCCGCTCATTGACAAATGCCTGATTGTCCACATTGCCAATCCAAGGCCTATCCAGGCCACTTCCTGATAGGACTCAACACACATATGGCTCAGTGGAGTTCAGCACCCCCGTCGTGTGTGTCAGACCAGGCTGACACAGCTTACACACACACACACACACACACACATGTTAAACTGATCTGATGTGTGTGGCTGGCCTGTTGCCTTTGTGCATCAGCACCCGTGTATTTCACCTGCACTGGAGGGGCATTGAGTGGATGTTGTGGATGTTCTTTTTTTCTCCTGGCCCTGGGCCTCCAACATCTCCACTCTGGCCATTCTTTAAGCTTGCCAGTCAACGTTAATGCCACAGTGTGGGATTGCATTTCATTAAAAGTGAGAATTGGTTTAGAATATTTTGTTTTTGCAGCAGCTTGTACTCCAAATGTGTGTATTGATGCATTTTTGATGGTTAAAATAATATATTGTCCAATTACACATTGCTGGGAGTGTTAACCCCCCCAAACACCAGATTGGACTACACATAGCTGTGTGTATGTAACCCCCCCCAAACAATGCTTGCCTGTACGTTGCTGTGGTATTTAGCCCCCAACACACAAATAATCTCTAACTTGTGGTTGGGGGGTTTGCCCCCCACAGCCCTTATGATTATGCCATGCTGGGGGTATTTGACCCCCACAACCCCCAGATTTGTCTGCACATTGCAGGGGGGTTAGCCCCCCAAACCCCATTTTGTCTCCACATTGCTGGTGGGGTTAGCCCCCATCACCCCATTTTGTCTCCCTCCACATTGCAGGGGGGTTAGCCCCCCAAACCCCATTTTGTCTCCACATTGCTGGCGGGGTTAGCCCCCAAAACCCCATTTCGTCTCCACATTGCTGGGGGGGGGGGTTAGCCCCCCAAACACCATATTGTCTCCACATTGCTGGTAGTGTTAGCCATCCACCCCCTATGGGCATTAGATTGCTGGAAAGGTAAGCCATCCACCCCCCTCCCCCCCCATGGGCATTAGATTGCTGGTAGTGTTAGCCATCCACCCATCTATGGGCATTAGATTGCTAGTAGTGTTAGCCATCCACCCCCTATGGTGTAGACAATGCTGGTAGTGTTAACCATCCACCCCCCTATGGGCATTAGATTGCTGGTAGTGTTAGCCATCCACCCCCCTATGGGCATTAGATTGCTGGTAGTGTTAGCCATCCACCCCCCCGATAGGCATTAGATTGCTGGTAGTGTTAGCCATCCACCCCCCTATGGGCATTAGATTGCTGGTAGTGTTAGCCCTCCACCCCCCTATGGTGTAGACAATGCTGGTAGTGTTAGCCATCCACCCCCCCATGGGCATTAGATTGCTGGTAGTGTTAGCCATCCACCCCCTATGGGCATTAGATTGCTGGTTGTGTTAGCCATCCACCCCCTTATGGACATTAGATTGCTGGTAGTGTTAGCCATCCACTCCCCTATGGGGTAGACAATGCTGGTAGTGTTAGCCATACACCTCCCCTATGGGCATTAGATTGCTGGTAGTGTTAGCCATCCACCCCCTATGGGCATTAGATTGCTGGTAGTGTTAGCCAGCCAACCCCCTATCGGGTAGACAAAGACTGCTGGTAGTGTTAGCCATCTACCCCCCTATGGGCATTAGATTGCTGGTAGTGTTAGCCATCCACCCCCCTATGGGCATTAGATTGCTGGTAGTGTTAGCCATCCACCCCCTATGGGGTAGAAAATGCTGGTAGTGTTAGCCTTTCACCCCCCTATAGGGTAGACAATGCTGCAAGTATTCCCCCACCACAATGGTGACTGCGCTTTCTCACAAGCTGTGTGTAATGTTTCATTTCGCGGGGTAGTGGCGTTTTTGTGTGAGGTAGGTGTCTGACTTACCGACTGTGATGACCGCGTCGGTAGGGTTGTAGTATTGGCCTTAGGCGTAGAGTATGGGTATGAAGTTTGCAATAGGATACATGGCTACACCGTCTCGTTTGCAGGGATCGTGTTGTGGCGCGCTTCGGAGCTGAAATACTCCTCTTCCGTGTGCTCTGACGTGTGGGTAGTGGCGACGGATTCGGCACATGGGAAGTACGCATCGTACTTGGCCAGCAGTAATCGGGCTGGAAATATGCCTCTGTATGACTCCATTGAGCGTTTACGGAGGCTTCTCGTTGGGAAAATGGAGACAGATTCGAAGTGACCGAGTCGTTCAGTAAGGAAGGGATTTTGAGCATCGTACTTTGTTGTTTGAAAGATGCGGCTTCCAGTACGAGTCGGTCGGAGGCTACAACTCCGGACGGCTCTGGGAAGGCCTTCCTTACGGGATCGTAATCGACCCCATAGTTGTAAAGAGTGTGGTGGTTTTTGGATCTTCCAACGGCACATTATAGAAACAAGCATTAACAAAGACAATTGGTCTGACTTTTACTTTGTATATGAATATTTGTATGCAAAGGTACTAATAGAGAAGGAGGCAACATAAATGAAGTGATGGGTGTTGACATTCTTCTAAGAGAAGCACAGCGTATGTTGTTGAATGGTATTTTTGCTATGTGTACTGCAGCATACAGTAAACGAAGCACGTTTACATATACATTGACTAAAACGCAGTTATAATATATAAAGATTGCTAAGTGTGTAGTTTTTGTTTTATGCACACAGTATTTTGTGTGATATTTGCATTGAGGTATAATGTGCACGTGCATGTGGAAGATGAATTTGGTAACAAGTGAAAAGTGTAAACTGTGGTACATAATGAAAGGATGTTCACTAGATTGCTACAAAGAAAAAGGAAGAGGGAAGCAGTACTCAGTGTTTTCTTCCTGGACATTTGGTATCTTTCACTACTTCTGCACATGTTGTACTTATCCCGAAACCTTGAAGAATTACATTCAACCAATGGTACATCTACGGGGAAAAAATTAATATATCACAAAAGCAGGCATAGCTATTCCTTTTTTTGGGGGGATATATATTTAAGATAAGGAAGGTAACGCCAGCAGCCTCTAGATGGAAACATTAACTGGGGATGTCTCAAAATAAAAGTGGTCCCCATTAGTGAATTGGGTAGCTAAAAAGTGGCCTATGTTTGCAAATCGGGACATTTTTGAACTTGTAAAAACACCCTGAATAGGTGTTTTGCAGGATATAGGAGACTGCACTGTTTTGAGTGTGCTGCAGGCAAAGTTTTTGAAAATATCAGGGAAATCAACAGTAAAAACCGACCCACCAGATCATCAACAGGCCCACAAACAGCCAAAAAAGAGTCTGCACACTGACCTCTCAGACCAGCCCTTCGGGCCTTAGGTAGAGTGGCCCGCCCCTATCCAAGGACATTGCTTTCCGTTTGAAAAAGGTCCTCGTGCACAAGAGAGGGGCCCCGCATGACGTTAGGGCCCCACTGAAGTGTTTGACAGGCCTGTAAGACACTGACGATGGCCCGAGTCCTCACATCCTTGTTTAGAGTTCAATCACAGGAAACACACACTGATGTTTCAGTCCCAGCAGAAGCTGCATTAGTTGTCTTTTAAGACGTTTACATACATATTAAGTTCATTCAAATTTACAGAATAAAACAATATATGTAAATGTATGTGTGTGTGTAGAAAGAGAAAATCTATCCAGGTTGTGAGCAGCCAGTGGTGACCAAAGCCTGGGTGTCCCCCTTTCGACAATACCAGCATACCTTCTGACCACTAAAATACAATAAAACGTACATTGTGAAACTAACAACAATCGGTTCACAATTTGCTACTGATAATTTCAATTATCGACGAAATCTCTTTCCTCTGACAAATTCCAATTTCACTGATTTATTTATCTAAAAAATGTATATAGCGCTGACAAGACCGGAGGGTATCAGTATATGTCTACATCAAGATAACGAGTCAAAATGATTACAAAATAATTACAAAATGATTGCATGATACATCCTCAGGAGTGCCCAGGTATCACAGCCCTTAGAACATGGCTTCACCTTATGTCAATTGCTTTATCACATGCAGATTCCTATTGAGGTAGTATCTTGGCTGTCACCAACACTCATGAAAAGTGTTCTCTACTGTGCAGAAAACTATTGACTTTCGCACAGCACGTGCAGCCATAAGACAGATGTCACAGCAGGCTGCAGCAGGAGCTGGAAGCTTTTAGTTAAGGAAGAGTTGGCTCCTACCACAAATGTGCAAAGCACTGGCCTATCAAGGAATATTTCCTCAAGAGTCGGATTTATTCGATTAAGGCTGCCTAATGAGAATTTACTGAATGCATTGTAAGTTTCAGATTGGCGTGACGCGCTGCAGCGCGCGGCTTTAATTAAAATTCGCCAGGCGATAATTATCCAGGTAGCTTGGCATGTGCTACATCATATCATGAGAAATGAGTTAAGAAATCTCCAAGGTCTTAATGTGGTAATGGAGCTCCACTAATTACTAACATGTAGTGTCCACGGATACTCTGGTGCCAGGCGCAATATTCAGAAGTTTAATTATCCTGGTGTAATTTATTGATGCACTGACCAGGCAGGATGAGACCTTTGGACGCAATATTAATATAGCAATTAATCATTGTATTGGCTCGCCCCTTCAGCTTCTTTATCAGGGAGGGCATGTGATAATGATGAAACACAGAAATAAGTTCACAGAATTATTAAACGTAATCTAGGGGATTTAAAAAGTATAATACCGGTTTGGAGAAATGATTAAAGACATAATAAACAACATTAATTATTATTAGTAGTAGTTGCAGTAGTAGTACCAACAGAACATATTATGTTATGTTGGCAATTATTTTAAGTGTAGTATGCTAACCATACAATATAAGGATATTGCAAGGCACCAAAAAGTTCTATGACCATACAGAGGCACGAGACCACATACCAAGGGTCTTTATAATGTCAGAAAACTGCAAGGTTACTTGTAATATCATTTCCATGTACGATTGGGATAATTTATCCCACATAATACAGAGCACTGTCAGCTCACCTGCCGCCCCTTCACCCAGTCTTTCCATAAATTCCAAGTTGGCCCATGCCATGTTTGGCACTTTCAGCCAGTCCTGGTTCTTTAGCCAAAGGCACGTAGCCTGATAGGATTGTCCAGCCCATATATAAAATGTTAAGTTTAATCTAGAAGTATCAGATTGCAACACTCCCTAAAAAGCCACAAATGATTATGTTATCACAGACAGCATGGGCGCTCTTGGCAACTATGAAAGAGCAGCTATCAAGCAAAATAAATATGTGTTTAGGCCAAAGAATAAAGCTTGACCATGATTGAAAAAAGAAACAAAACACTTTCAAATTTAAGTAAATCTTAAGGACAGGAACCCGTTCAAAAGTAGCAGGATATGGTAGGTCGCCAAGAAGTACACTGTAGCACTTTTCTAATTTTAGAACTTTGTTTGATTTCTTACTTCAGGTCTGAGTTTACCTTTGTGAATTAGGCCTTTAGACTTCAGGTCTAAACTTAAAGCCTGATTCACAAAGGGAAACTTACACTTTTGTGTAAGTTTGGGATTGTTTGGTATTCATAAAGGGATTTACGAGTAGTATTTTTAAGAGTGCGGAGTGTCCGCACATAAATAGATAGGACAGTCCTCCTCTTTTTCTGTCCGTAGACTCCACATTCATGAAGATACTTCTTGTAAATCCCTTTGTGAATACCAAACAATTGCAAACTTACACAAAAGTGTAAGTTTACCTTTGTGAATCAGGTCCTCAGACATTTGGTCTGAGTTTACCTTTGTGAATTGGGCCCTTAGACTTCAAGTCTAAGTTTATCTTTGTGAATTGTGCCCCCAGTATCTGATGCGTGATATGTAGAAGGCGATACCACAGCCTAGACCTGCACAGCTATAGGCATTGAATGAATGAGATTTTGTGGTGAATGAGAAGGTGCAAAAAAAAATGATGAAAGGTCAGGTTGGAGAAGCAGTGAGTGATTGGATAGGTGCTATGTGGGAGTGTTACAAAAAGAGAATAAATATTGACAAAATGAACTTAAAGATGAGGAATGGAAAGAAGGAAATGAATAACTTACAAGTGATTCTGATGAGAAGGATGGGATTTTTTAAAATGACTTGTTGAATTTAAGACCACCTCTGAATCATGATGATCAGTGTCCACAGGTAGAAGAGAGAGGAGGTGAAGAACTCAGTCCTGTTTTGCCTGGGCCTAGTACCAATGCATTAGTGGAAGCAAAACTGTGAAAGCCAGAAGCAATTGACACTGTTATACTTAAAATCGAATTGGGAGAAATTGTTAATGGTACTGTTAAACGTAGGATCTTTTGGCATGGTTTACCCTGTCTTTTTGCCTCTGACTTCCTGTTCATGACTGTGTGCTGGATTTTGTTTTAGCTGGCTTAAGGACTCTGGGCACTTTACCACTGCTGACAAGTGCTAAAGTGCCAGTGCTCCATGTCTAAAATGTAATTGTATTTGGTTTCTTCATGATTGGCCTATTTGATTTACTAGTAAGTCCCTAGTGCAGTGCACCAGGAGTGGCCAGGTCCTGTAAATCAAATGCTACTAGTGGGCCTGTGGCACTGGTTGTTCCACCCAAATGAGTAGCCCTGCAAACATGTCTCAGTCCTGCCAGTGCAGTGTCACTGTGTGCAGTTTTAAACTGCCATTTCGACCTGGCAAGTGCACCCACTTGCCAGGCTCAAACCTTCCCTTTTATTACATGTAAGGCACCCCTAAGGAAGGCCCATGGTAGCCCCATTGGCTGTGTGCAGTGTATTTAAAATGTAGGGCATGTACTGTTGAATTTTACATGTCCTGGTAGTGAAAAACTGTTAAACTCGTTTTTCACTACCACAAGGCCTATCTTTCCCATATGTTAGCATTGGAGCTGCCTTGTACCATCTTACAAGTGTATCTTTCAATTGGGAGCTGATAGAAAATTGGAGTTTGGTGTCTCTGAACTCACAATTTAAAAATACATCTTTTAGTGAAGTTGGTTTTAAAATTGCAGGTCTGAAAATGCCACTTTTAGAAGTTGGCATTTTCTTACTTTAACCTTTCTATGCCTCTGCCTGTCTCTGAATACACGTTTGGATTGGATGACAGTTGGGCCTTGTGTATTCACTTTAGACAGTCACACACAAAGGGAGCTGAGGTGTGCCCTGCATATCCCAGCAGGCATCCATGTGTCTTCCTGAGCTAGAGTGGTGGGAGGAGCTGACACTTGCACCTGAATAGGGCTGTGCCTGCCCATTCATAAAGCAGTCTCTATCCCCCTGTAATGTGTCTGGAGCCGGGGCCAGGAAGGGCAGGATCTTGTGCACTACAAAGACCTTTCTTGGAAGTTTGCCTATTTCAAAGGCTGAAATGGGTATAAGAATTGGACCTCTGACGCTATACACTAGGAACACTTCTGGACTGAGGACATTCTGCCAGGAAGAAGAGCTGTGTTGCTGTCAGGTGTAAGTATAAGTTTACCTTTGTGAACCAGGTCCTCAGACTTCTGGTCTGAGTTTACCTTTGTGAATTGGGCCCTTAGACTTCAAGTCTAAGTTTATCTTTGTGAATTGTGCCCCCAGTATCTGATGCGTGATATGTAGAAGGCGATACCATAGCCTAGACCTGCACAGCTATAGGCATTGAATGAATGAGATTTTGTGGTGAATGAGAAGGTGCATAAGAAAATGATGAAAGGTCAGGTCGGAGAAGCAGTGAGTGATTGGATAGGTGCTATGTGGAAGTGTTACAATAAGAGAATACATTTTGACAAAATGAACTTAAAGATTAGGAATGGAAAGAAGAAAATGAATAACTTCCAAGTGATTCTGATGAGAGGGATGGGATTTTTTAAAATGACTTGTTGAATTTAAGACCACCTCTGAATCATGATGATCAGTGTCCACAGGTACAAGAGAGAGGAGGTGGAGAACTGAGTCCTGTTTTGCCAGGGCCTAGTACCAATGCATTAGTGGAGGCAAGACTGTGAAAGCCAGAAGCAATTGAAACTGTTAGACTTAAAATGGAATTCGGAGAAATTGTTAATGGTACTGTTAAACGTAGGATCTTTTGGCATGGTTTACCCTGTCTTTTTGCCTCTGACTTCCTGTTTATGACTGTGTGCTGGATTTTGTTTTAGCTTGCTTAAGGACTCTGGGCACTTTACCACTGCTGACAAGTGCTAAAGTGCCAGTGCTCCATGTCTAAAATGTAATTGTATTTGGTTTCTTCATGATTGGCCTATTTGATTTACTAGTAAGTCCCTAGTGCAGTGCACTAGGAGTGCCCAGGTCGTGTAAATCAAATGCTACTAGTAGGCCTGTGGCACTGGTTGTGCCACCCAAATGAGTAGCCCTGCAAACATGTCTCAGGCCTGCCACTGCAGTGTCAGTGTGTGCAGTTTAAACTGCCATTTTGACCTGGCAAGTGTACCCACTTGCCAGGCCCAAACCTTCTCTTTTATTACATGTAAGGCACCCCTAAGGAAGGCCCAAGGTAGCCCCATAGGCAGGGTGCAGTGTGTTAAAGAGGTAGGACATGTACTGTAGAATTTTACATGTCCTGGTAGTGAAAAACTGTTAAACTCGTTTTTCACTACTTCAAGGCCTATCTTGCCCATATGTTAGCATTGGAGCTGCCTTGTACCATCTTACAAGTGTATATTTCAATTGGGAGCTGATAGAAAATTGGAGTTTGGTGTCTCTGAACTCACAATTTAAAAATACATCTTTTAGTGAAGTTGGTTTTTAAATTTCAGGTCTGGAAATGCCGCTTTTAGAAAGTTGGCATTTTCTTACTTTAAACTTTCTATGCCTCTGCCTGTCTCTGAATACACGTTTGGGTTGGATGACAGTTGGGCTTTGTGTATTCACTTTAGACAGTCACACACAAAGGGAGCTGATATGTGCCCTGCATATGCCTGCAGGTGTCCGTGTGTGTTCCTGAGCTAGAGTGGTGGGAGGAGCTGACACTTGCACCTGAATAGGGCTGTGCCTGCCCATTCATAAAGCAGTCTCTATCCCCCTGTAATGTGTCTGGAGCCGGGGCCAGGAAGGGCAGGATCTTGGGCACTACAAAGACCTTTCTTTGAAGTTTGCCTATTTCAAAGGCTGAAATGGGTATAAGAACTGGACCTCTGACGCTATACACTAGGAACACTTCTGGACTGGGGACAATCTGCCAGGAAGAAGAGCTGTGTTGCTGTCAGGAGGGATTGCCACTTTGCTGTTTGCTTTGCTGTGCTGGCCTGCTGCTGTTGCTTCTGTCCTGGGAGTGAAAGGATTGGACTTTGCTTTCTACATCTTGCTTTCAAAGTTTCTCTAAGGGCCTGGGTTGAGCTTGCCTCCTGTTGGAAGACTCAGGGCCATCAAGAGCCCTACTCTGCCAAGTGGTGCCAAATCCAGTTCCTGGGCCCTTGGGAGTGAGTTTGCTGTGTTTAACAAGGAGAAACCAGCACATCGACTTCGAGTGTGACTTCAGAGCTGGCGCCGCTCTTCAACACCGCACTGATACCTGCACCGGAGCTGTGGTTCCCCGCTCAACACAACAACTGCGACTTGCAACACAGGTCCGATGCCTCTGCAGTGCCTCTGAAGGACCACCACAGAGGGAGTCCTGAGTGCTTAGCGACCGAAGTCCGTGGCACCCGTCTCTGACTCCGCCGCCACACCGGTGGCCCCGTGGTGTGTCCTTGACACTGCAAAATCAATGCCACGTGGCTTGACTCTTGACACTTTTTCGACCCCGCACCGCCATTGGAAATGATGCCTCGCTGCCAACGCCGCATCACCTCCTCTGTGGCTTGCAACGTACCAGCACTAATGTGCCGATGACTTGCACCAACAATAAGGAACCACCGCAGCACCGGCCCTAGAGATGCCTCACCTCCCCAGCACCCCACAACGTCTTTGTTTTGTCATCGTTTGCCAGGTAACCAGGATCTGTACAACTCCTTAGCTGGCCCACGCTCCATCCCGGTTGGCCCCAAACTCTGAGAGACGACTTCGTCAAGCATCTCGTTTTAGCCCCAGTTGGAGCTAGTGTGTTTCTAATTGCTAGAACTGCATTTAATCTTTGAAAATTCATAATTTGATTTGTGTATGTTGGATTGTTGTCATTTTGGTCTTGTTACTCAGATAAATATTGGCTATTTTTATAAACTGGTGTGGAGTACTTTTGTGGTGTTTTCACTGTGTTAGTGTGTGTGTGTGTGTGTGTTTGTGTACACATTTCCTCTGAGGATAAGATTGACTGCTCTTGCCAGGGGGGTGAGCACAGGTTAATTTGAGGGTGTAACTTACCCTGACTAGAGTGAGGCTCCCTGTGTAGACAGTGTGCAAACCATTGCCAACCAGAGACCCCATTTCCATCATTGTTGGTGAGCGGTGGGGATAAGACTTGTATTTATATATTACATATAGTGATTGGTGTACACTACCTCCATATCGCAGACCATTACGCAGACACATACTGTTTTTCTTTTTTCTGAAAATCTTGAGCTTTGGCTACAATCATGTCTCAGTCTGGCAAGCCATCAGTTGTCCCTGCAGACTTGGTGTTTGAGGAGGAGAAGCTGGAAACATACACTGTGCTTCAACTCAAAAGTTTCTGCAGGGAGTTTAAGTGTTCTTTTAAAGGCCTCACTAAGAAGTAGGAGCTGCAAAAGGTGCTGAGGGCCTGGCTGCCAGCTAGGGCAGCTGGTGCACACCTAGAGAAGGGTATGGTGGAGGTGGAGGAACAGAGCCTGCAAGGGGATTGTGTAATACAACAGGATCTGCCTGGGGGGAAGGCAGCCTCCAGGGCCATCAGCAGTGTTTCTTCAAAGGATCTGTCCCCAGAGGAGCTGGAGGACAGGAGGCAGGTCAAGAAGCACAGGTTGGAGCTTCAAAGCCTCAAATTGGAACATGAAAGAGAGAAAGCTTCATAGGAAAAGAGACTGGCCCTTGATGAGAAGAAGGTTTTTTTGGCTCATGAGCTCAGCCTGAAGGGGTTGGATCTGAAAGCCAAAAGCATTGGGTCCAGTGCAGATGGTTGCAGCATTTCTTCAGTGCAGTCTGAGAGAAAGGTGCACATTCTTAAGAACCTAGAGAATGAGTATACCAAGGAGGATTCATAATGCAAGACAAAGGTGGTGAAATGCACTCACATGTTATCCGTTTCATTTTACATTTTTTGCGTTTCTATTTCTTCATTTCACCATGTACAGGCGTGCATGCTTGTTAGCGCTCCGCCCAATCGCGCTGCAATTATAAAGCCGAACAGGAAGGAACCACATGGCTCCCTTCCAAGCTGCACTGCCAAACGAATCCAATGAATCAAATTCATATTTAACTCAGTTACTCCACTTTTCACTTATTTTTTCATTTTTTCACCCTTGATTTATTCAATCCATTTTACTCATTTTCTTGACCATTCGCAGTCTTTCACAAAATACGCAGGAGCATCAAATGTTCCACATGCCACGCTTTATTTAAAAAAAACAATGCATTTCGGGACAACCCTTCGTCAGGGGTATCTAGAAAAGCAACATCAGTCAAATATCACACGTTATATAATGCATAAACTGAAAGCCACTCCTTTTGAAATTGCTTAAGCAGTTCAAGTTAACTAAACATTTCAATGCTATTTCATCCTCAGTTTCAACATCAATCATAATCTAGTCTCCACATTACCCCCGCGCTGCGCGTGTATCAGGTGAAAACTTCCAAGGTTTCTTAACAATTCATGACCCTGTGTTTACCTTTTTATCTCTATGCTAGAAAGACGCTGGATTTAAAGTGCGCTCGTGTCCCCATACTTATACATAGAAATCCTGTTATTTCTCTAACCTCCCATAAACTCTTGCACTCCACAATGCTTACCGTGGCATATCCTTCTCTAACTCATCAAAACCTCATTTGGTATCATTTCTTGGTAACGGTTTGCCGTTTCCTCTCCTTTCTTATAAACACCTACTTTCCCTCAGGTGATCTATCTTATGCACTTGCTAAGATGTGGACCGGATTTCAACTAATACACTAACTATTTCGCACTCTATATCCCAGAATCCTTTAGAGATATCACAATAACTCTTCTCTAACCCATCGCACTTTTCCCATTTATTCAAACATTTAGACCATTCGTAGCACTTAAAAATCAATGACACTTCGGGTGTTTAGACTATTCATTCCTAATAATATGTATGTGATGGTACAGTAACGGACAAATCGAATTTGCCGACAATGATGTGTCCACGTGATCCATGAAATGAATAGTTAAGTCCATATGATTATGCTAATTCGTGACAGAGAAACAAAACTCCTGTGTAGTTTATATAGTTCGCCCTGTATAACGATCTCACTTTAATCATTGCTTAGTACTCCATTTTCGGTCTGGGTGCAACCTCTCCGGTGGACGGAAGGTTCATTCATAATGCAAGACAAAGGTGGTGAGATGCACTCCCGTGTTATCCGTTCCATTTTACATTTTTTGCGTTTCTATTTCTTCATTTCACCATGTACAGGCGTGCATGCTTGTTAGCGCTCCGCCCAATCGCGCTGCAATTATAAAGCCGAACACGAAGGAACCACATGGCTCCCTTCCAAGCTGCACTGCCAAACGAATCCAATGAATGAAATTCATATTTAACTCCTTAGTTATTCCACTTTTCATTTCTTTTTTCATTTTTTCACCCTTGATTTATTCAATCCATTTTACTCATTTTCTTGACCATTCGCAGTCTTTCACAAAATACGCAGGAGCATCAAATGTTCCACATGCCACGCTTTATTTAAAAAACCCAATGCATTTCGCGACAACCCTTCGTCAGGGGTATCTAGAAAAAGATCATTTAAAACAACATCAGTCAAATATCACACGTTATTTAATGCATAAACTGAAAGCCACTCCTTTTGAAATTGCTTAAACAGTTCAAGTTAACTAAACATTTCAATGCTATTTCATCCTCAGTTTCAACATCAATCATAATCTAGTCTCCACATTACCCAGCGCTGCGCGTGTATCAGGTGAAAACTTCCAAGGTTTCTCAACAATTCATGACCCTGTGTTCACCTTTTTATCTCTATGCTAGAAAGACGCTGGATTTAAAGTGCGCTCGTGTCCCCATACTTATACATAGAAATCCTGTTATTTCACTAACCTCCCACAAACTGTTGCACTCCACAATGCTTACCGTGGCATATGCTTCTCTAACTCATCAAAACCTCATTCGGTATCATTTCTTGGTAACGGTTTGCCGTTTCCTCTCCTTTCTTATAAACACCTACTTTCCCTCAGGCGATCTATCTTATGCACTTGCTAAGATGTGGACCGGATTTCAACTAATACACTAACTATTTCGCACTCTATATCCCAGAATCCTTTAGAGATATCACAATAAACTCTTCTCTATCCCATCGCACTTTTCCCATTTATTCAAACATTTAGACCATTCGTAGCACTTAAAAATCAATGACACCTCGGGTGTTTAGACTATTCATTCCTAATAATATCATGTGATGGTATAATAACGGACAAATCGAATTTGCCGACAATGATGTGTCCACGTGATGCATGAAATGAATAGTTAAGTCCATATGATTATGCTCATTCGTGACAGAGAAACAAAACTCCTGTGTAGTTTATATAGTTCGCCCTGTATACCGATCTCACTTTAATCATTGCTTAGTACTCCATTTTCGGTCTGGGTGCAACCTCTCCGGTGGACGGAAGGTTCATTCATAATGCAAGACAAAGGTGGTGAGATGCACTCCCGTGTTATCCGTTTCATTTTAAATTGTTTTCGTTTCTATTTCTTCATTTCACCATGTACAGGCGTGCATGCTTGTTAGCGCTCCACCCAATCGCGCTGCAATTATAAAGCCGAACACAAAGGAACCACATGGCTCCCTTCCAAGCTGCACTGCCAAACAAATCCAATGAATCAAATTCATTTTTAACTCCTTAGTTACTCCACTTTTCACTTATTTTTTCATTTTTTCACCCTTGATTTATTCAATCCATTTTACTCATTTTCTTGACCATTCGCAGTCTTTCACAAAATACGCAGGAGCATCAAGTGTTCCACATGCCACGCTTTATTTAAAAAACCCAATGCATTTCGGGACAACCCTTCGTCAGGGGTATCTAGAAAAAGATCATTTAAAACAACATCAGTCGAATATCACACGTTATATAATGCATAAACTGAAAGCCACTCCTTTTGAAATTACTTAAACAGTTCAAGTTAACTAAACATTCCTGATCTGGGGGAGGTGTGACCACTTCGCCCAGGAAAGGCTTTGTTTCTGGGCCCAGGGAGCGTAGGCTCCCACCCCAGGGGTCATGTCTTGTGGTGGCAGGCTAGTGTTTACTGGTCAGGAAACCCACCAGAGACTGGTTGTTTTTCAGGGGGCATTTCTAAGATGCCCTCTGAGTGCATTGTATAATAAATCCCACACTGGCATCAGTGTGGGTTTATTATGCTGAGACGTTTGCTACCAAACTTCCCAGAATTCAGTAAAGCCATTATGGTGCTGTGGAGTTCGTACTGACAAACTCCCAGACCATATACTCTTTATGGCTTTACTGCACTTACAATGTCTAGGAATGGAATTAGACACTGTAGGGGTACAGTGCTCATGCAACTGTACCCTTACCAGTGGCATAGTGCACCCAGCTAGAGGGGTGTGTTACCTATACCATAGACAGTGGGTTGCAGGCATGGCACACAGGCATGTGTGCCATGTCGACTCTTCACTTTTCTCTGCACCAAAACACGCAGCCTGCAATGGCAGTGCGTGTGTGTTAAGGTACAGGACCTCTATGAGTGGCACAATATGTGCTTCAACAGCCCTTAGAGCCCTTCCCTGGTCACAGTGCACTTGATATCCATGGTACCTGTTACAAGGGACTTACATGTGGCCAGAGAGGTGCTAATTGGAGGTACAAAGGTACTGTTTTGGTAAAGAACCCAGGCCCTGGGAGCCTGATTGGCAGGGACCCAGGGCACATCAAGTCACAGTGCATCAGAAATCTGGCAAAAAGTGGCAGGGTTACTGCAACAGAAACCCACTTTCCTACACAAGCCCCCCCCCCCAGCCCAATGGCCAGGAGACTTAGCCAAACCTGGGAGAGTCTTACTAGTCTTTCAGGCGAGGAAGAGTAGAGGAAGTGGCTTGAAAGTTGCAGGACCTACTCTGTCTTACATCCTTCTGTCCAGGTCAGTTCCTTTGGGGAGATGGCCTTCCTCAACAGTTTCAGGACATAATTCCCAATGCTCCTTTCCCAGCTCTTTAGTATCTTTACCCCAACTTTTTAGTTTGGGTTCAAAGGTGCCTGCCTCTGCAAATTCTAACTTAGCTAGGGCAAGTTCCAGCTTACCCACAGAGGGTACCCACAGCTTGAGCAACCCCACCATGACCCACAGGGTCCAGGGGCCTAACTTGCTATTTGGTAGGGGGCTAGGCTACCATGCCAAGGACAGTGCTGCCATGAAGGCTAACACCCAACAGAGGCCACTAGCAGTTGTCAGTGCCCAGAACCACACCTTTAGCTCTTCACTGGTAGGTGAAGGGGGTAACTTATAGGCTTCTTTGGGTTCTGGTGGCCTGTCTGCTGTTTTAGGGTGGGGGGCCACTACACTTTGTAGTGAACACCCTTCTTCAACCCTCTGTTCCGTCAGCTGAGGAGCCACCAACTCAGGCTGGACAGTTGGTTGACTAGTCAGGTCTTTTTGTGGGCTAGGGAGGACTTCGTCAGTGCTTATTTTGGAGTACTGCCTTACTGGGATAGAATCTCCCTGGCCCACTGGAACTGTGGCTAACAATTGTCCACCTTCCCTACACTGTCTCTTCTTTTTCTTTGGGGGCTTATCGGCACTAACTGCAGGGTCAGCCCTCCCAGGATCCTTGGGTGGGGACTGGCCTTGGACCAGTACTCTACTTTGGCTCAGACCAACCTCTGGCTGGTCATTCCCAAGTGAAGGAAGTGACCCGCTCGGGGCCACCCGGGTCACTGATGACCACCTCCCAGCCTTCCGTACCAAATGAAGAGTCAGTCAGACAGTGGAGAATATGAACCAATAACTGTTTATTCATATACACTAAGAGTGGAACCCCTTCTGTACAGTCCATGAGAATGCTATAGAGAGAACTAAAAAACAGCAAGCATAAAGATACATTATGTACATTTCATAGGTGGGAAAAGACACGCCCACAGTGGAATTTTACAGGCAGATGCAGCTGGACAGTGAAATACAAAAAAAGGTTTCAGTTCTCGTATCTTACGCAACCTAGCACAATCCAAGGTCATTTCACCCTGGGCCCGCCACCAGACAAGTGGGAGAGGGCCTCTATCTAATGAGAAAGCTATGCCCTGACATGAACAGTCTACTCATTACTGAAACAAAACCTAACATTTCAGAAACGAAACTTAGCAAATACCATTTCTCAGAAATAGACAAGATCAGTTTCGAACAACCTAAAATGGCGCCTACGAAGAAAATCGTGTAGCGAATGCTAACTAAGATTAACCCTGGGCAAAGCACTACGCTACGCTCGCGTAGTTTGCGAAGTTTGCGCTACTTCGCACAACGCGAATTGCACGTAGCACAGTGCAAACACGCGTAGCGTAGTGCAGCGGTCATTTTTTGCTTGCTCGCGGTCCTCAACGTCAAGTTGGCGACCGCGAGCAAGCAAAAGGACATCCCGGCTAGACTTTTTCCTCGTTCGCGATCAGCAACATCAAGTTGCCGATCGCAAGCGTGGAAAATAAACCTCCCGGCGAGATTCTCAACGCGGGGAGGTCAGGTTTCTCATTGCGAGTGGTCGCGTATGCTCGCGACCGCTCGCGATGAGAAACTACCAGTCCGCGTTGAGAAAGCTGCCGCTCGAGTAAAAATCTACTCGAGCGGCAGTAAAAGACAGCTCGCACTGTGCAAGATGCCGTTTTCAATGATTGCACAGTGCGGACAAGCATCCGGCACTGTGCAATCATTGCGAACAGTGCACTACGCAGTTCGCGTAGTGCTACGCGTAGCTCGCGTAGTGCGAACTGCACTTTGCGTAGCTTCGCGTAGCGCTACTTCGCGAACTACGCCCAGGCTTAACTAAGATACAACATTGCGAAAGCATTTGCGGGCCTAGTCTAACAGACCCTCCTTTTAGCATGAGTTAAAGACATTTGCTAATGAGTGAAAAGAAATATCGGCAATAACACTATAACAATATCAACATGCCAGAAATCAATGAAACATTAAAAAAAAAATAGAAATGAGACAGAATTATGGGCGGTCCCGACAATCGTTGTTAGAAAGGGGGACAGCAAGGAGGGAGGAATCCTCAAAAATGCCTTCATCAATATGCATTAAATCATCAATATCATTCTGCAACATCATAGTGGCATTTGTAAGATGAGCTGATATTTTTTGTTTGGGTGTAAAAACAGAGGCGCAATAGGAACAACAAAAAGGAAGACATTGAATAAGGATGCAGCAAAACACCAACACCACTATAAGATAAATCAGTTCCTTAAAAATCCAACCCCAACTACCAAACAGGGACCAACTCCAATTCCCACTTTCCATGCCCATGACATTCTCAATGATGTCCAGAATGTGTTGTGTTATGTTTTTCTCCAGATTTTCTATCCCCATAACACACTGATTGCCAATTAAGGCACAAACACCACCAGACTTGGCCAATGTAAAATCTACTGCATATCTAGTCTGTTTCGAATACACCCGCCTTCTTTCCAATTGGGTAGTAATATCTCTCAGAGCCGCCACTGTGGTATTGGACAGAATTTGCAATTTACATCCGAAATATTCTCTGGATGTTTCTTCCCTGGCCATAGCCGTGCTACCCAAAGTAAATATGGAGGGCAAAATATACCCTAATGTGATACCATTACTTTAACTATTCACCTCTAAATCTGTGACTCCTTCGCAAAACTCTTTCGTCAATGTTCTTTTCACCCATCTCTTTTTCGGTTCGATATTTTTTACATGGGTCACCTAGAGGCAACACCATTCCAAGTGCCACATCGTCAGTCCCATTATAAACATTGGAATAAAACCCAGGATGTGCGTATATCGGCCGCTCATAATTTACTGCTGAATGCCTGGAATTCATTCCCAGCGTATCTGGATCTGATTTATGCTCTAGGGAAAATGTTTGCTTATACAATATTGTTCCTGAACAATATATATACAAAGAAGTATCTGTAAAGTTCACTATGGGGCAACAAGCAGCATAGTAACCAGCTTTTCGGGGTACCGTTATCTCTTTATAATGCCAACCCACAAGTGTTATATTCTGCTCTTCCATTTCAAAATTATCACAATATGTACTGTTGGCACACCCGGGGTAACCCTTACCCTGTGGCTTTCTGTGATATAAACATGGCTTGGAATAACCGAGTCCAAACATACCCTTCACTACTACAAAATCTGGTGGTCGATTATACGTATAATTAACAAGTGTCAGAGGATATGCTGTCCAGAGACTAGCAACAGAACCAATAGGATAGCAGACAGTCCCATTCCCGAAAATCTCTTATGCGCTGCCACAAATACATTATTCGTTGTAGCCCTCTTGTCTCTCCCCAGGGAAATGGGTCCACTCAGGTCAAGTGTGGGTGCATCATATACATCCTCCAAAAACCATAACACCCCCATACTGGTATTACTACCATTACTAGAGCAACAATACATACAATTCTACTTTGAATGGACCAATTTACACGATGTTGACTTGGAATTATTGGCTGCTCCTCCTCATCAACTATTCTACCAAAAGGATGCATAATGGGATAATACAAAAAAAATGCAAGGTGAGAAAACGTAAGTGTTCCCAGTTTCCATCAGAGCCTCACTGGTACAGGCTCCTATCGTCCATCAATCAGTTGGCACTCTTGAGCACCGGCGGTGGAGCTTGCTCTGTCCTAAGCTCGTCCTGCTCTATCCCACGCCGACAGAAGTGGTATACTCTCAAGGTATACCTTCTTCCCTAACTAATGTTCAGACAACAAAAGCGAAGCAAATGCAGAATTTTAGAACCTCTCGTCGGTACTACTATGCAGTACTGGCCTACCTTGTTCAGTCCATCCCTAATCCTTTTTCTCTTTCGGCTCTGTGGTCCTCATCCGAGGGCGTAGATTATACCTGACAGCCCCAGGCACTGTATGATCCGAGAACAGAGGCTCTTGGATAGCTCGTATTTCAGGTGGAACAGCCTAGTTCAAAACATCATCATTCTTCTGATCTGTTCTGGTCCATATCAATTGGGCGTCACTAAAAGGCACAACCTAGGCACTTGCTCACATTCGACATCCCCTACTCCTTCCTTGACCCACTGGTCGTAAGGCAGTGGCAGAGGTACCTTCTTACAATGGGTGGCGTGCACCCAATTCTTTCAACCTGCAACCTTCACAGCCGTTTGAGTGACCAGTAGAACCTGCTCAGGACCTTTCCATCTGGGTTCCAGACTTTTCTTCCTCTGAAAGCTCTGTATTAAAATGTAATCTCCAGGATGGATGTTGTGGCCAGGTTCCTCAGGTTTCGGAGGTAGGGAGTCTTGCACCTGTTGGTGAATAGAACGCAGATTTTCTATTAACTGCCCAAGATAATCAAGCAACACAGGATATTCAATCTCTGAGAATTTCTTTGGGTGGGGGACACCCCAGACATTCGCTGGGCACCCAAAAACCACCTCAAACGGAGACAACCCAGTTCTAGAATGTGCTGTAGTTTTTGTTGACAAAAGAGCAAATGGAACAGCATCCAGCCATTGCAACCCTGTCGTCAATTTCAATTTGAACGTACCATTGTACTTATCAACAAGGCCTGCTGACTGCGGGTGGTTGGCAGCATGAAATTTTTGTTTAATGTGCAAACCTTCACAAATTAATTTAATCACTTTCCCCTTGAAATAAGATCTGTTATCACTCCAGATAACTCGGGGCATTCCGAAACGAGGAAAGAACTTTCGCATTTGTAATGGCCATGTTGTCTTTAGTGGGGCAAGCCTCAACCCATTTACTGAACGTACATATAACCACTTAAACATACTTGGGGTTATTGCATCGTTCCAATTCAATAAAATCCATTTGGAGAACCTCAAATGGAAAACTAGGTAGTGCAAAATTACCAGGTGGTGTAGGGGTACCCTTCTCTGGATTATGCTTCATGCAAATCATACAATGTTTCACCAAATGTGCAGCTGTTTTGGAAATGTTATCATTGTGCCAAACAGAAGCTAACAATTTACAAATGCCTTTTGCACTAATATGAGCTGGACCATGAGCCATAGTAGTAGAGAAACAACCCCTAGGCAATGAGTAGTCTGTGAAAATCAACAAACCATATTAACTAGTAACATGCAACATTGAAACAATGACCTCAGTTTAAACAGAATGAATATTTTAAAAAGTTCATTTCTTTAATTCAAATATGATAAAAGTAAGTCCAAACATGATTCATTTGAAAATATAAATTGAAACATTCTTATATACATATGCACATAAATGACAAAAAAGACAAAACTTATACATGACAAAAGATCACTAAAATAATCCAATTAACACACAACTGTATCAATGTGATCAAAACAGATAACAACAGACATATAACACAAAAGTGATGAAAAGGTGGCTGTATGATGGATCTTCTACGCGCGTTTCGGCGCACCCTGCGCCTTCATCAGGAAAGCAACAATTATCTTTTTCTAGTTCTTAGTCAGGTCTATATATAGATCCACTGACAAAAGTGGGGAAGCAGATAAGCATAAATGAATGGAATCCACAATCTGGAGCGGTCAGTTGTTTGGTTTCGGAAATCGAGTGGTTAAGTTAGTGTTCAAAGTCTAGAATGGCACTTCAACTTCGTCGGGATACACGCGTCACAATAAATGTGACCCTGACGGACACGAGGGATAACTTCCCCGATAATTACAATGCAAATCGAATTCGTCTATACGCCGTAATTCGGCGATGTAGACAGTAGATGTGGGTGCCTCAAAAAGTAGGACACGTTCGTGTTAATCCATAACACGCCGAAAGACAGACCGCACGCTCCCGCTGGCTTCTGGATATTGCCAAACTGAAGCTAACAATTTACAAATGCCTTTTGCACTAATATGAGCTGGACCATGCGCCATAGTAACCACAGGAAGTACATATGCATCAGGTAACATCCGTTTATGCTCCCCATATTTATCAATCCAACATCCCTCCTCATTTAACTGTGCTGTACTTTCCTGCCACTTCGCTAATTCCTCTATCGTGGCTTCACTCTGTATCTCCTTTACACTCTCAACTGTATCCTCAAACATAGCAATCTTGGGAACCCATCTAGCTGGACCTGCAACAAACATTCTCTTCATTTTACTTTGGGCGGTGTCCTTGGCTACCTGATCTGTAAATGTATTCCCTTTACCCACGTCATCAGTGCTCTTTTTGTGGGCGCTACACTTGATTATTGCCAATTTCTTAAGAAGCGTTAGTGCGGATAACAATCGCAATATGTGTTAGAATAAAAAGAATTCTACTTATGCATTGTTATACGTATGTTAACATTCGCGGCGCCATTTTATATGTAGATGCCATTTTGGGTTACAATCGAAACTTATACTCTGCTATTTCAGAGAAAAGGCCTCAGTTAGGTTCTGTTTCTCCAAGGTTAAGGTTTTGCGTTGCTAATGAATACACTGTTCTTATTAACGCATACCTTTTCCCTTAGATAGAAACCCTCTCCCACTTGTCTAGTGGGGGGCATGGGCAGAATGACCTTGACTGTTAGATAGTGAGTGCCCGGCTGCAGAATCGAAACTTTATTTTTCGTATTCCACAGTTTCGCTGTATCTGCTTGGAAAATTCCATTGTGGGCGTGCCTTCATTCATTCTGAAATGTACATAATGTATCTTTATGCTTGCTGATGTCAGTCCTTCTGCAGCACTCCTTAGAGACTGGGCAGACCGGGCTCCACTCTGAGCGTACTCTGAATAAACAGATATTGGTTTGTATTCTCTATTGTCTGACCGACTCTTCATTTGGTATGGAAGGCTGAGAGGTGGTCTTGTGTGACCCAGGTGACCCGAATCGGGTCACTTCCTTCAGTTGGCGCCCGAACAGGGACTCCTTTGGGTGAGTGACCCATCCCCTTCTGCGGACGGGGGGAGGTCGAGGCCATCGTCGGGTCGGACTGACAGTTCAGGGATCCCTGAATGAGGAGCATTTATGGCTCGCAGCTGCCCCTTCCGTCCTGCCGGACGGTGCCTCACCCAGTGGTCATCCTGACTGGAGTCCTAAACGGCGAAACCCTTGGATCTAACTGTTTGGTCTGAAGAGTCGGCAGTGGAGAATTAATTCATTTCGACCTGCATATATCAGGTGAGTTTGTTTTGGTTCTTCGTGGATATGGTACCATTTTGGTTTGCATTGGAAATGGTCGAGGACCGTCTTTGGGACAAAAGCATTTGCAACTGCTTTACCAGGCATAGAATAGTGAACTTGTTTTCGTTTGAGAATGCCTGGAATCAGTAAGCTGTTTTCTTTGTGTTGTCGTTGTTGTTCTACAGATGCTCGATTGGAAGAAGCTCGGCCGGCGCCTCCAGAAGGCACCCCAAATTTTGATATGTACGTGAAATATGGTCTTGGCCCTATTATGTTTAGTACATTATGGCACAGATATATACAAGGGACAATGCCGAGTTGCAGTAGCCGTTAATGGGCACTTTTGATGAATAAAAGATTGGGTATTTACAGGAACAGTTATTCAAGAGGCGAAGTAGACAGTCTATGCTTGATTCTCTTATGACGTGGCAGAAGGCAGCTAGGCAGAGACTGTTGAAGTCTGAGAAAGAGGCCCGGATAGGAAAAATGCAGACACTGACTCAGAAAGCTGTAGCATAAGAAAAACAGGAAAAGGGAGTTGAATGCGAAGATAGGAGGTTCCGATTGCATATTGATAAATCGTATTTGTCTCAGGAGGAAACTGATACTTTTGTGGAAGAATTGTTAGATACTCGACCCCCGCCCCAGTATGCTCCGCAAAGGATATATCCCACTGTTCCTGTGCCATTACAGCCACCTGTTACAGCTGTTCTTTCTGTTCCTCTGTCTACTGCTGTCATTTCAATGGCTGTGGCCTCGGCTGCTCTTCCTCTTCTTTCTTCCGTTTCTTTGCCGTCTGTGGCAACGATGACTGTTAGTACTCCTTCCACACCTATTGGCTCAGCATCCCTGTCCCCTGCTCTTACTCCTGCGATGCACCTGCCAGCGACACTTGTGCCTGTTGGTTATGTTGCTTCTCCCTCTGTGGTTCTTCATCCCCGGATATTTGTAAGCACTGAGACACCAGTTTGTGGATTTGAGGATAGAGATTTACTAAAATTTCATGAGCGTATGGGCCCTTTTGTACGGTCCGCGGTGGGAGATGAAGAGAAGAAGGTCGTAGCTAATCAAGCCGCACAGTGGGGCCGTAATCCCATTTACAGTGTGGAGGATGTTTGGAGTGTGATGAAAGATTATGAGCCTTTTATACAACAGCATGCCCCTAAACATATGTCCTCTATGTTGATTGGCCTTTGGCAGCAACGTTTTAGGGATGATGTGCCACAAATTTTATTTGATATTAGAGACCGTGTGTATGCTAGTGGTTTGGACCCAGGCCAAGTGTTTGGCAACATTACCACGTTGGTTGCTTATTGAGGTAGGTTGCACGACAAGAGTCCTACCACGGTATCTCAGTTTCCGATGCAAGAGGTTCATCCCATATATCATCCAGCGATACTAGAGTTAAGGAATCAGCGTGGTAATTCACTCGAGTGGGTGTAGTGGCCCGGTTTCAGGAGCAAGGGGTTTATACGCCGTGGAAAAGAAGTGATGTTTTATCTCTTAAAACTCATTTGCCTGATCCTAGGAAAAATCCTACTGCTTATTATAAAGAATTGACCGAAGTCGCCTCTTCGAAGATAATTACTCTTGCTGATATTGAAATGTTTTTCGGTCTTCTCGTTCCGGTTGATATTTGGAGGCAGGTCCATACTCAAGATCATGTTCCGGAGTTGGGTGGTACTTGAGATCAAATTAAAGCACTGGACCAAGAGAGAAAACCAGGTGATAAGCCCCGAGCAGAAGTTTTAGCGTTGCCAGGCCGCATTATTACTTATATGCATTCTCTTATTCCACCGAGGAAAGTAGATTGGGATAAATTGTCGGCTTGTCGCCAGAAGAAAGATGAGAATGTGTCTGATTTTTTCACTCGGTTCGAGGATACGTTTTTGGATTATAGTGGCCAGGATTTGTCTATTGAGGGTGGAGGTTCTGTCCGACAGCTTCCACGTACTAGTAGGCAGCGAATACGATGCCTCTGGGGCCGAATCAGTGCACGTATTGTAAGGAGGAGGGTCACTGGTGTAGCGAGTGTCCCGTGCTTTTGCAGAAGGTGGCGGTCCCCAGAGGACGAGGTTCTCGTGGACGGGGTCATGGGGCTGGAGTGGCTGATAGGGCTCAGAATGCTGCAGCTTTACAGGGTCGTACCAATAATAATTACTTTGGCGACCCTCATGATGGACAGTACTATCATGATGATTATGATGGAGGAGGTGACAGAAATGTCTCATAGCTAGGACAGCCAGGGACAGAGTGAGGGACCAGTTCCGATACCTTTAGACCAACGTGGACCTTATGTAACAGAGGAACTGCAAGGTTCAACTAAGGAAGTTTTGGTGGACACAGGTGCAACAAAAGGTTCTGTTTCTCGAAATATGGTCCCTGGGGCGGCTCTGTCTGGCCATAATAATGTTTTAGTAGGTTTTTCTGGTGTACGGGTAGTAAGCCCCATTTGAAGACCCCTTGCACTAACTGTTGGTCCTTTTACAGTGGATTCACCATTTCTGTTAACATCTAATTGTGGTGAGAATTTGATGGGTTTGGATTTGTTGAAAAAATTGCATGCTACGATTTATTGTTCCCCGGAAGACGTTTACATGATGATGGATCCAAATGTGAGCACTAGACAGTGTCTGTCTCTTCCTCTTCCTGCTGAATTTGCTGACATACCATCTACTTTGTGGGCAACTGGTGATACAGATGTGGGATTGCTGCATATCCCACCGGTTTCGATAAAAGTTAAAGACAATGCTATTCTGCCTCGTATTCCTCAGTATAAAATACCACAGGCCGGAGAGCGAGCCTTATTGCAAATTATTCAGGATTTGATCAAGAAAGGAGTAGTTGAGGAGACGTCTCCCAATATTTGTAATAGTCCTATTCTTTTGATTCTTAAACGGACACCCTCAGGTTCCCCTGATGATCATGAATATGTTTATCATTTTGCGATTGATTTGCGTGAAGTTAACAAAATAGTGGTTCCTCAGTTTCCAGTGGTCCCAGACATTACTACGCTTTTGACGATGATTCTTTGTACTGCTAACTTCTTTTCTGTTATTGATTTGAAAAATGCCTTCTTTAGTATTCCTATACATCCGGATAGTAGATACTTGTTTGGGTTTACGCTAGCTGGCAGAAGCTTTAGGTTCTGTCACGCTCCTCAGGGCTATACTGAGAGTCCGAGTACTTATAGCCAGGCTTTAAAAAATCAGTTGGATTCCCTTTCGCTACCTGCAGGTAATGTATCGGTGCAGTATGTTGATGATCTCCTCATCACCTCCGATACAGAGCAAGGTTGTAAAGACAGTACGGTTCAATCGTTGCTGTATTTGGCTCACCATGGACATAAAGTTTCTCTTTCTAAATGTCAGTATTGTCAACAGGAGGTCACCTACTTAGGTCACCTACTGTCGAAGGAGGGTAGGAGATTAACCCCTGAGCGTATCAGCACCATTGTTAAAATGCCTGTTCCACAAACTCAGAAAGATGTGCGCACTTTTATAGCTATCACTTCCTACTGTCGGCAGTGGATACCTAGCTACTCCCTACTAATCAAACCCTTGCTTGCACTGACAATGAAAGATGTGCATGAGCCTTTGCCTTGGACGCCCGAATGTCAGCAGTCTTATGAGCAATTGAAAACTGCGCTTTGTTCAGCTCCAGTACTAGGCACCCCAGATTACAATAAACCGTTTGTGTTGTAAGTCCATCAGATGCTGGTTGCGCGCTTTCTGTATTAAGACAAAAATTTGGAGATAAGCAACGGCTGTGTGCTTATTTTTCTGCTGTCCTTGATCCAGTTGCGAGAGCCCTTCCGAGTTGTCTAAGAGCGGTTGCGGCCGTGGCATTTCGATTAGACAATCGGCCGGACTCGTGCTGGATACTGATCTCACAGTCATGGTACCCCATGCTGTGGATACACTTTTGAATAAGACAAAAACACAGCACCTCACCAGTGCATGTCTGACTGGCTATGAATTAACACTGTTTGCTAAACACATCACGATCAAAAGATTTGCCACTCTGAATCCAGCCATGTTACTACCCCTCCCTTCCGAAAGTGATGAAGTCGACAAATATGACTGTATCTTCCGGACGGAAGAAGAGGCGAAAGGGCGGGTAGACTTGACTGATGTTCCCTTATCTAACCCACAAGGGGAACTAAATGTCGATGGCTCTTGTTTTAAACTACCAGATGGCACTACTACTGCTGCTTATGCTATTACTACAGTGCGTACAGTAGTGGAGACATCACGAGTCCCTTATCAGTCTGCTCAAGCCACTGAACTTGTTGCCCTTATACGAGCTTGTGAATTGAGTGAAGGACTGGTTGTCAATATTTATACTGACAGCCAGTATGCCTTTGGGGTCGCGCATAGTTTTGGGCAACTCTGGGCAAAGAGAGGGTTTCTTGCTTCACATGTCACCAAATTCAGCATGGGCACCTTATATTGAGGCTTTTGTCTGCTTTGACACTTCCTAAAAAATTGGCTATAGTGAAGTGTAGTGCACATCGGAAAGTTACTGACAATGTGGGAAGGGGGAATGCTTTTGCGGATGAGATAGCAAAAGAAACGGCTCAGACTAAAATGAAACAGATGTTTGTAGCAGGCCCGGCTAGGTGGGTGCCTGAAGTTACCATGTTTGAAGATACACTTGACAATGTGAAAGAAATACAGAGTGAAGCCACAATAGAAGAGTTAGCAATGTGGCAGGAAAGTACAGCACAATTGAATGATGAGGGATGTTGGATTGATAAGTCAGGAAAGCAGAGATGGATGTTGCCTGATGCATATGTTCCTCCTGTAGTTACGATGGCCCATGGTCCAGCCCATATTAGTGCTAAGTGTATTTGCAAGTTGTCAGACCCTGTATGGCAGAACAACAACATTTCGAAAATGGCTGCACATTTAGGGAAGTATTATATGGTGTGCATGATGCACAATCCTGGAAAAGGACGCCCATACTGCCTGGTAATTTTGCACCACCCACTTTCCCTTTTGAGGTCCTTCAGATGGATTATATAGAATTAGAAAGGTGTAATAACTTGAAGTATGTTTTGGTAGTTTTTTGTGCATTCAGTAAATGGGTTGAGGCCTATCCCACTAAGGACAATACAGCCCTTACGACTGCAAAGGTACTCCTGAAGGAGTTCTTTCCTCGTTTCGGCTCGCCCCATTTGATGTGGAGTGATAACGGAAGTCATTTCAATGCAAAAGTGATTCAATTGATTTGTGATGGTCTGTGTATTAAACAGAAGTTTCATGCTGCCAATCATCCACAGTCAGCAGGTTTGGTTGAGAAGTACAATGGTACTCTCAAACTTAAACTGGCAAAAATACAGGAGACCACAGGGTTAAAATGCCCAGATGCCTTACTGTTAGCTCTTTTGTCCACAAGAACAACAGCACATTCGAGGACAGTATTGTCACCGTACGAGGTTGTGTTTGGTCGCCCGGCAAATGTCTGGGGTGTCCCACGCCCTCGGCGGTTTTCAGATATTGAGTACCCGTTGTTGATTGACTACCTTTGCCAGTTAACTGAAAGTTCATTTCTATTCACCAACAGGTCCGGTAATCCCTGCCAGCTACACCAGAGAGGCCTGGACACAACATTCAGCCTGGGGACTACATCCTCATAAGGAACTTCCAGCGGAAGAAAAGTTTGGAGTCGCCTTAGAAGGGACCGTAACAGGTCCTTCTAGCCACACGCACTGCAGTAAAAGTTGCTGGCCGTAAGAACTGGATCCATGCGACCCATTGTCGCAGGGTCCCTCTGCCATTGCCCTATGATCAATGGCTGAAGGATGGAGTAGGAGACTCCGAGCGTGAGACGGTGCCTCAGTTTGTCCCCGTCAGCGACACCAGGCTGACCTGAACGCAAACAGATGAGGAAAATTATGAAGTTCTGAATGCGGCAGTACCTCCGGAAATACGGGCGATCCAGGAGCCGCTTTTTGTTGATCCTTCTGTGTCTGGAGTCACTAGGTACAATTTGCGCCCTCGACTGGAGAAAAGTGCACTAAAGGAGAAGTCAGATTAGCTAGGGGTGGACTGTGTAAGTTAGGGTGTACTTTGCTATAGTACCAACGGAGTTAGCTTAGAGTGATGAGACATTTGTGCACTATTTGAACATTGGACAGGATAGATCAAAGGTATCCCCTGAGGGATATATTATCCTGGTCGACGTGGGAACACGAGCTTAGGACCGAGCAAGCTCCACCGCCGGTGCTCAAGAGCGCCAGCGTTTTGATGAACAATAGGAGCCTGTACCAGTGAGGCTCTGACGGACACTGGGAACTTGTATATTTCTCTTGTTTGCATTTAGCCCCATTTCATTATTGGTTATGCATCCCTTTGGCAGAATGGTTGCTGAGGAAGAGCAGCTAGTGATTTTCCCTGTTCACACACATGTCTTTTGGTCTACAAAGAAAAAGTTCATATGTGTTGTTCTTGTGATTCTGTTGCAATTGGCTTTGGGTGGGGTGTCATGGGTTTTGGAGCATAACCAGGATGCGATATTATGTACCAAGGGTAAGATTATCCCTCAAGTTCGACAGAAAAGAGTGACACCGAATAATATCTTTTTAGACACACATAAAAGATTTTTTGGAGAAGGTACAGCTTGCTATCCAACTGAATCTGGGTACTCACGGTGTGACAATAATACGTATTGTGATAATTTGTATATGAAAGAACAGAATGTTACTTTAGTGGGCTGGCATTACCAAGATTTAACAGTCACCCGGAAAGCTGGTTATTATCCTGCCTGTTGCCCGATAATAAATAGTACCGAGGCATTTCTGTACATCAATTGTTCTTGGATAGTGTTGTTAAAAAATACTATGTCTTTAGCAAAAGAAAAGGATCCGAGCACCTTTGGAATGAACACCAGATATGCTCCAGTAGATTATGAAGGACCACTTTATGCACATCCAGGATTTTATTTCCTGTCTAATGGTACTTACTCAAATGTTTATAATGGCACAGATGATGTTGCTCTAGGAATGGTGCTTCCCCTAGGCGTGCCTTGTAAGTACAGTAGCAAAAGACACACAATTGATGGATGGAATGCAGAACAAATCAAAACATTCACCCCCAGTCAAGAGAGCTGGGTTAAATCCATCATTCTTTTGCTCACCATGCCACCCCAGTTTAGACCTGGCCATATGCAAATCAGTCTTGACCCTGTGCCTCATGGGAACAGTCCAGCCCGAACTGCTAAGCCAGGTCCTCCCTGGACCGGAAACAAGCATCCTAGGACCGGTTTCGGGGTTTCACCCCTCTTCAGCCAGGATAGCTTGAATCCAGTGGCACAGTGAGCCCGGGACCCGTGTCTGGGCATACCCGGCGCACTTAGGGCGAGGAAGCAAAAGACACACAATTGATGGATGCAATGCAGAACAAATCAAAACATTCACCCCCAGTCAAGAGATCTGGGTTAAATCCATCATTCTTTTGCTCACCATGCCACCCCAGTTTAGACCTGGCCATATGCAAATCAGTCTTGACCCTGTGCCTCATGGGAACAGTCCAGCCCGAACTGCTAAGCCAGGTCCTCCCTGGACAGGAAACAAGCATCCTACGACCGGTTTCGGGGTTTCACCCCTCTTCAGCCAGGATAGCTTGAATCCAGTGGCACAGTGAGCCCGGGACCCACGTCTGGGCATACCCGGCGCACTTAGGGCGAGGAAGCAAAAGACACACAATTGATGGACGGAATGCAGAACAAATCAAAACATTCACCCCCAGTAAAGAGATCTGGGTTAAATCCATCATTCTTTTGCTCACCATGCCACCCCAGTTTAGACCTGGCCATATGCAAATCAGTCTTGACCCTGTGCCTCATGGGAACAGTCCAGCCCGAACTGCTAAGCCAGGTCCTCCCTGGACCGGAAACTAGCATCCTAGGACCGGTTTCGGGGTTTCACCCCTCTTCAGCCAGGATAGCTTGAATCCAGTGGCACAGTGAGCCCGGGACCAACGTCTGGGCATACCCGGCGCACTTAGGGCGAGGAAGCAGAAAAAACCCAATTGATGGACGGAATGCAGAACAAATCAAAACATTCACCCCCAGTCAAGAGATCTGCGTTAAATCCATCATTCTTTTGCTCACCATGCCACCCCAGTTTAGACCTGGCCATATGCAAATCAGTCTTGACCCTGTGCCTCATGGGAACAGTCCAGCCCGAACTGCTAAGCCAGGTCCTCCGTGGACCGGAAACAAGCATCCTAGGACCGGTTTCGGGGTTTCACCCCTCTTCAGCCAGGATAGCTTGAATCCAGTGGCACAGTGAGCCCGGGACCCACGTCTGGGCATACCCGGCGCACTTAGGGCGAGGAAGCAAAAGACACACAATTGATAAGTAGGGCGGGTATGCCCAGACGTGGGTCCCCAGCTCACTGTGCCACTGGAATCAAGCTATCCTGGCTGAAGAGGGGTGAAACTCCGAAACCGGTCCTAGGATGCTTGTTTCCGGTCCAGGGAGGACCTGGCTTGGCAGTTCGGGCTGGACTGTTCTCATGAGGCACAGGGTCAAGACTGATTTGCATATGGCCAGGTCTAAACTGGGGTGGCATGGTGAGCAAAAGAATGATGGATTTAACCCAGATCTCTTGACTGGGGGTGAATGTTTTGATTTGTTCTGCATTCCGTCCATCAATTGTGTGTCTTTGCTTCCTCGCCCCTAAGTGCGCCGGGTATGCCCAGACGTGGGTCCCGGGTTCACTGTGCCTCTGGAATCAAGCTATCTTGGCTGAAGAGGGGTGAAACCCCGAAACCGGTCCTAGGATGCTTGTTTCCGGTCCAGGGAGGACCTGGCTTGGCAGTTCGGGCTGGACTGTTCCCATGAGGCACAGGGTCAAGACTGATTTGCATATGGCCAGGACTAAACTGGGGTGGCATGGTGAGCAAAAGAATGATGGATTTAACCCAGATCTCTTGACTGGGGGTGAATGTTTTGATTTGTTCTGCATTCCGTCCATCAATTGTGTGTCTTTTGCTTGTAAGTATAGTAAGCCAAGTGTAAGATGGGTAAAGAGAACGTTGACTGCAGAGTTCTGTGATGGAGTGACAGATTTGGAAGTCAACAATTACAGTAATGGGATCACTTTTGGATACATTCTCTCCTCCATAATTACGTTTGGTGGCACTGCTATGGCTAGGGGTGAGAAAGCTAGAGAGTATTTCAGATGTAAGCTACAGATATTGTCGAATCCACTGTAGCAGCTTTGCATGACATCACCACTCAATTGGAAAGTATGAGGATTTATTCCGAGCAGACTAGATATGCAGTTGACTTCATCTTGGCAAAGAGTGGTGTTGTGTGCGCTGTAGTCGGGGACCAATGTGTAGTCGGGATTAAGAATATGGAACAAAATATTACTAAACATATATCAGATATCTTGGAGAATGTCAAAGGAATGGGAAGAGGAAACTGGAGTTGGTCGTTGTTTGGCAATTGGGGTTGGATTTTTGAGAAAATAATTAATTTAGTTGTAGTGCTGATACTTTGTTGTATCCTCATTCTGTTGTGCCTATTGCACCACTCTATTCCTTTCAAAGAAGACATCCATCCATGATACTAATGCTGCAATTATGGTCTAAAAAGACATAGATGCCCTTATGAAAATTGATGAGGGCATTTTTGAGACTTCTTCCCTCCTTACTGTTTCCGTCTCTGATCCTGAGGATATGGACTGTTCATAGTCAACTTTACTTATGATTCTTGTTCTATTGTTTTGCATCTTTAATAAAAATGTTTAGCTCATGCTAAAAGGAGGTTCTGTTAGAATAAAATGAATCCTACTTATGAATTGTTATACGTATGTAAGCATTCGCGGCGCCATTTTATATGTAGACTCCATTTTGGGTTACAATCGAAACTTATACTCTGCTATTTCTGAGAAAAGGCCTCAGTTAGGTTCTGTTTCTCCAAGGTTAAGGTTTTGCTTTGCTAATGAATACACTGTTCTTATTAACGCATACCTTTTCCCTTAGATAGAAACCCTCTCCCACTTGTCTAGTGGCGGGCACGGGCAGAATGACCTTGACTGTTAGATAGTGTGTGCCCAGCTGCAGAATCATAACTTTATTTTTTGTATTCCACAGTTTCACTATATCTGCTTGGAAAATTGCATTGTGGGTGTGCCTTCATTCGTTCTGAAATGTACATAATGTATCTTTATGCTTGCTGATGTCAGTCCCTCTGCAGCACTCCTTAGAGACTGGGCAGACCGGGCTCCGCTCTGAGTGTACTCTGAATAAACAGACATTGGTTTGTATTCTCTACAGTCTGACCGACTCTTCATTTGGTATGGAAGGCTGAGAGGTGGTCTTGTGTGACCCTGGTGACCCGAATCGGGTCACTTCCTTCATATGAGGTGTCCATGCTATATTCTAGTGCCAAGAGAAGTAAGGAACCCTCTCTCTGCCTACAATCGACCAAAATTATGGGCCACCCCAAATGCTTACTGACTATCTGTATAAACATTAACAACCAACCCTTCACTCAATTCACAAGCTCGGATGAGAGCAATGAATTTGGCGGCTTGAGCTGATTGATAGGGGACTCGTGATGTCTCTACCACCATACGCAATGTAGTGGTAGCATAAGCTGCAGTAGTGGTGCCATCTGGTAATTTGAAACAAGAGCCATCGACATATAGTTCTCCTTGAGGGTCAGATAAGGGAACATCAGTCAAGTCTACCTGTCCCTTGGTCTCTTCTTCTGTTCGGAAAATACAGTCATGTTTGTCAATTGCATTATTCTCAGAAGGGAGGGGCAGTAACGTGGCTGGGTTCAGAGTGGCACATCTTTTGATTGTGATATGTTTAGCAAACAATGTCAATTCATAACCAGTAAGACGTGCACTGGTGAGGTGCTGTGTCTTTGTCTTATTCAAAAGTGTATCCACAGCATGGGGTACCATAACTGTGAGGTCTGTATCGAGTACGAGTCCAGCCGATTGCCTGATTGAAGTGGCCACAGCCGCTTCCGCTCTCAGACAGCTCGGAAGGGTCCTAGCAACAGGGTCAAGCACAGCAGAGAAATAAGAACAAGGTCTCTGTCTATCCCCAAAGTTCTAGGTCAAGACAGAAAGTGCACAGCCAGCCATCTCGTGAACATAAAGCACAAACGGTTTCCTATAGTTAGGTGTACCAAGCACTGGAGCCGAGCAAAGAGCAGTTTTTAATTGCTCGAAAGATTGCTAACATTCTGGCGTCCAAGGCAAAGGTTCATGCACTGTTTTCATTGTTAATGCAAGCAAAGGTTTGATTAGTAAGAAATAGTTTGGAATCCACTGACGACAGTAGGAAGTAATACCTATGAAAGCACGTACATCTTTTTGAGTTTGGCATTTTACCAATAGTACTAATGCGCTCAAGAGTCAACCTCCTACCCTCCTTCGACAGTAGGTGACCTAAATAGGTAACCTCCTGTCGACAATACTGAAACTTCAAAAGAGATACCGTATGGCTATGATGTGCCAAATGCAACAGCAGTTTCACTGTACTATCCTTACAACCTTGTTCCGTATCAGAAGCAATCAACAGATCATCAACATACTGCACCAATACATTACCTGGGGAAAGCGAGAGTGAATCCAACTGACTCTTTAATGCCTGACTATAAATATGAGGGCTATCAGTATAGCCTTGAGGAGCACGACAGAATCGAAAACTCATGCCGGCCAGTGTAAATCCAAACAAATACCTGCTATCTGGATGTATAGGAATACTAAAAAAAACATTTTATCACGTCAATAACAGAGAATAACTTAGCTGTAGATGGAGTCATTGTTAAAAGTGTGGTGATATCAGGAACCACCGGAAATTGCGGAACCACTATTTTATTGACCTCTTGCAGATCAATCACAAAACGATAAACATCATCGGTAGCGTCAGAAGAACCTAAGGGTGCCCTTTTAAGGACCGGAAGAATAGTACTATTACAAATGTTGCCAGACGTTTCCTCAACCACTCCCTTACATATTAAATCCTGAATAATCTGAGGAAGTGCCCCTTCTCCCGCCTGGGGTATTTTATACTGAGGAATGTGAGGCAAAATGGCATTGTCTTTTACTTGTATAGAAACTGGTGATATATGCAACAGACCCACATCAGTATCACCAGTGGCCCATAACGTGGGTGGTACCTGATCAAACTCAGCTGGAAGAGGCGCATCTTGGGACAGACACTGTCTAGTACTCACATCTGGACCCATGGTAATATAAACACCATCAGGAGAACAATAGATAGTAGCATGTAATTTTTTCAATAAATCCAAACCCATCAGATTCTCACCACAATTTGAAGTTAATAGAAATGGGGACTCCACAGTAAAAGGACCAACAGTAAGTGCAAGGGGTCGTGGAATGGGGCTTACAACCGGTACTCCTGAAAAGCACACCAAAACATTATTATAGCCAGACAGGGCCGCCCCAGGGATCATATGTCGGGAAACAGAACTTTTTGTCGCACCTGTATCCACCAAAAATTCCTTAGTCAAACCCTACAAAGCCGCTTTGACATAAGGACCACGCTGATCTACAGGTATCTGAACTGGTCCCTCACCCTGTCTCTGGCTGTCCTAGCTATAGGACATACCTGTCAAATCATCAAAATCATAATCATCATTGTAGTACTGTCTGTCTCTTGGGTCATCAAAATAATTGTTATCAGAACGGCCCACAAGAGCCGCAGTATTGTGGGATCTATCGGTCCCACGGCCCCTACCACCAGAACCTCGTCCTCTAGGGGACGAAACCTTCTGCAAAAGTACAGGGCACTGGCTACGCCAATGTCCTTCTTCCTTACAATAGGCGCACTGATTCTGTACCAAAGGTGTTGTTGAAGGCTGCCTAGTACGTGGGAGTTGTCGTAAAGGACCTCCCCGTCCTCTGGTATTACACCGATATGCCTGCTGTAACAACACCTTTGTCTTCAGATCCTTATGCTTTTTAACATTTTTATCTTTTTGCCTCCTTATCTCGGTGCTCATAATATTGGGCCATATTTAGAATAACAGAGGGAGAAGACGCAGACCAAGTGCTTTCAGACGCTTGCAAATGGGACATTATTTCAGGAAGGAGGTTAGTAACAAACCTGTCAACAAACAAACAAACTCCCCCTTCCGTGGACATATCCTGCCCACTGTAATCCAAAAACGTATCTTCAAACCTAGTAAAGAAATCAGATACACTCTCATCCTTCTTCTGTCGACAGGCCGTCAATCTATCCCAGCTTACCTTCTTAGGTGGAATAAGTGTATGCATATATGTAATAATACGACCCAGCAAGGCAAGTATCTCAGCACGTGGTTTATCTCCTGGCTTCCTATCTCGATCCCATCCTCTAATCACATCCCATGTTCCGTCCTACTCGGCAACATGATCTTGAGTATGTACCTACCGCCAAATATCAACCGGGACAAGGAGACCAAAGAACATTTCAATATCAGCAAGAGTCATTACAGGAGAAAAGGAGGCCTCTGTCAATTCTTTATAATAGGCAGTAGGGTTTTTTCTAGGATCGGGCAGAGATGCCTTAAGGGCTAATGCCTCACTCCTTTTCCATGGAGTATAAACCCATTGCTCCTGGAAGCGAGAGGCCACGGCCGGCCTAGTGACCGTTCCGTGCTGATCCGTCAATCCAGGTATTTCTGAATGATAAATTGGGTGGACTTTACGCATAGGGAACTGTGTTGTCTGAGTAAGACTCTTTTCATATAATCTGCCTCTATAAGAGAGTATAGTGGAAATATTACCAAACACTTGTTCCGGCGCCAGTTCAGTAACATGAACGCGGTCTCTGATATCAAATAATATTTGGGGAGCCTCCGTTTCAATATTCGTATGCCAAAGATGAATCAACGCAGCAGACATGTGCTTAAGGGCATGTTGCTGTATAAAAGGTTCAAAATTACGTACAACCTGCCAAATATCCTCAAGACTATAGATGGCATTACGAGCCCATCGCGTTGCCTGACTCGCTATCACCCTCTACTCATCCTCCCCCACTTCAGATTGCACCAACCGGCCTGTCCGTTCCCTGAATCTCGTCAAATCCCTATCTTCAAAACCACGTACAGGTGTGTCAGTACCCAAAGACAATGGAGGATAAATAACCGAAACAGGAGTAGTAGGTAGGACTGTAGTCAAAGATTGTACCGGAGAAGAAGGAATAGAGGGTACGGAAACCGGAGCAATAGATGTACCAGATGTCACTGTCGTCGAAGATGGTGAGGGAGAAGAAAGAGTAGGGGGCACAGTAACCAGAGCGGTGGGTATAACAGCCGTAGAGACGGGGACACTGAGGGCAGGCGGCTGTAGCGGAGGGGGAACCACAGGATATATCCTTTGGGGGCATAAGGGGGCGGGGATCGGGTATCTAACTGAGCCTCCACGAAAGTATCCTCTTCCTTCTTGGCCACGTAAGACTTATCAATATGCAATCGAAATCTCCTATCTTCACATTCTACTTCTGTCTCCTGTTTCTCTTTGTCATACGCCCCAGCCTTCTGTGTAAGGGTGTGCATCCTTCCTTTCCGTGCATCTCTCTCCATCTTTAACCTCCTTTGTTTGGCCTCCTTCTGCCAAGTCCGAAGAGAGTCAAACATAGACTGTCTACTGTGTCTCTTAAACAACTGTTCCTGGAGAAATCCAATCTTCTGTTCGTCAAAAGAGCCTGTCAAAGGCCACTGCAACTTGGCATTGTCCCTCGTATATTTGTGCCATAATGTACTAAACATAATAGGGCCAAGGCCATGTTTCACATACATATCAAAGTTAGGATTGCCTTCAGGAGACGCAGGCTGAGATTCTTCCAACCGAGCATCTCCAGAGCAGCAACGACAACACAAACTCCAAATTTAGCTAAAACCAGGCATTGCAAAGGAAAATTTGAATTGTTATTTTACCTGGCAAAGTATTCATCAAAACAGTCCTTAGACTGAAACAAACTCAAACCACAATGGTACCATATCCTCATAGAACCGAAATAGGCTCACCTGATATCAGAAGTAGAAACAAACCAGTTCTCCACTGCCGACTCATCAGACCAAACAGTCAGATCAAGGGTTTCACCGTTCAGGACTCCAGTCGGGATGACCGCTGGGCGAGGCACCCTCCGGTGGGACAAAGGCAGCAGCTGCGAGAAACAAAGCCCTTCGTGCAGGGATCCCTGAGCCATCAGCCCGACCTGATGATGCCCTCGTCCTCCCCTCCATCCACGGAAAGGGATGGGTAAATAACCCAAAGGAGTCCCTGTTCGTGCGCCAACTGAAGGAAGTGACCTGCTCGGGGCCACCCGGGTCACTAATGACCACCTCTCAGCCTTCCGTACCAAATGAAGAGTCGGTCAGACAGTGGAGAATATGAACCAATAACTGTTTATTCATATACACTCAGAGTGGAGCCCCATCTGTACAGTCCATGAGAGTGCTACAGAGGGATCTAAAAAACAGCAAGCATAAAGATACATTATGCACATTTCATAGGTGGGCAAAGATAGGCCCAGAGTGGAATTTTCCAGGCAGATGCAGCTGGGCAGTGAAATACAAAAAAAAGGTTTCAGTTCTCGTATCTTACACAACCTAGCACAATCCAAGGTCGTTTCACCCTGGGCCCGCCACCAGACAAGTGGGAGAGGGCCTCTATCTAGTGAGAAAGCTATGTGCTGGCATGAACAGTCTACTCATTACCGAAACAAAACCTAACATTTCAGAAACGAAACTTAGCAAAGACCATTTCTCAGAAATAGACGAGATCAGTTTCGAACAGCCTAAAATGGCGCCTACGAAGAAAATCGTGTAGCGAATGCTAACTAAGGGGTCGATTACGATGGCGGTTCTAGGCACCTCCACGGTGCTGGCGGAAAACGTCCATTTACTTACTCCTGCGGCAGTCCTTGCGTCCGCCATATTACAATGGGCAAATATAGCGCATTTCCCGTCTGTCGCGGTGTTTCCGGATCCGCCAGAATTTTCGTTCCGCAACGGTGGCAGAGGGAGCCAATAGAGAAAGACCGCCGTGCGGAATGACGTGACGACTGCCAGACAAATCACGATGACTCAAACAGCCCATCAGAATGCAGCAGAGAAACCAGCCACTCGGAGACGGCGTAAGAACAACTGCGGGGATAGAAACTCGAACCGAGGCACCTCCACACGTTCCTGGCCGCCATGGATCCAGCTCTACAAGCCCTTCCGCTGCTGTACCTCATCCACTACCAGCAGATAAGACGCCGTCGCGGTCAACACCGCATGTAAGTCAACAGCACAACCCTGCATACAACCACAACTGTTGTGCTGAAATACGTGTCCTGTCTACATCAGACACCCTGGTGGAGACAGGAACATATCCCCCAGTGTACGTACACATGTCCTGCACGTCCCAAATTGACACCTCTGCATCGGGGTCACCCATCACCATAGAAATCACTGAAACTAGCCCAGTCATGGCGGTCATGTCATCGCAGCGGTGAAGCCACGGGAAAACCTGCCCACAATGTAGTAGGAGTCCAGGACAGTGTCCCAGACAAGCAAGACCAACATCACAACATCCACACCACATGTAACATAAAAGAAGCACCACTCTGCACAACACATCTGCAGCAAGAAGTCATGTGCAGGGACCCTGTCTACAGTGACATCACATTAAGATCACCAGCAATTGAATAGGAACATGAGTGTGGGGTGAGACAAGAGTCCCTCCAGAATGACTATAGTCATCATTGCACACAAATAAGGGTCAGTCCACATACAATGTGGAACAGAGGAAGGCAGACCAAGTAGGGTGTGTATGTGTACTTCACAGTAGGCCAACAAGGTGTTGGAATGAGTCAGTGATCCCAGGTAGATGACACAGCATACTACACACCACTGCCACACAATCACACATCACCACAGCCCCTAAGCAGACATCATTGAGAGGCCCATCGCATACAATGGCAGACCATATCACACAATGACAGCCCATACCATGCAACACAGAACAACATTTCTGACTCAAACAGAAAACTCAAAGTAAGCACCACTGTGCATTTCACGCACAAGTGCACTGCTGAAATAAATGATACCATGTGAGTATGTCCAGTACATCAACAACACTGACTACACTCCCAACTCACAGAACACCCACACACCATCACTCCACCTCAACAAAGGGGGCACCAACTACTAAGTAGTGAATGAATGCCAGAGTGTCAGGAAGAGTCCATCTTGACAGCAGGAAACTCTGACCTGACACTCAGGACAACCCTCCTCCTCACACCTGCCTTCCACTCATTTGAATCAAAGTGAGTAATTGAAGAAATGAAGAGTCACTGTGCAGATTAACAACCATGGAACTGTGCACACTGCATGTCAAGGACCTCAGACAGCTCACACACTGAAATTTAGCCTCATAGACATATCATAAGTCAGCAGCAATGTATGATAATAAATAGACTAGCATAGAGTGGAGTGCCCAGTGCAGGAAGAACATGGAGAAATCCACATAGCATTTGTACATGACATGCAAGAGGAGCAATATATCACACTACACCTAGGCCATCAAATCAGACATGGGTGGCACAGTGATTGAAATTGAAATAAAGTAACATCTGTGCAATATCCTTGTCATACAGCAATGCAAGCTATGCATTGGCCCAGGAATGATAGGAACTGTCATAAGCCATACAGTGACTAGCCCCACATCTGTGTCAACTGCCTTGACATGTGTATGCCACCAGCACAACACTCGTGGCTCATTGTCACACTCCCTGACTGTCAAACCCAAGTATGACCTTCACACATACCCCTCATTTTTTTTTCAAGTTCAAGTTCATTTTATTTGATTTAGTTCTCTACTGAGAACAACAAATATCATACATCACGAATACTATTAATTATACGCATAAAATAATCAATACAAATTTAAAAACGATTAAAAAAATTTAAACAAATTATAGCATACAAATTCATCTGGGGAGAATTAAAAAGCGTAATCAAATTCAGCACGGATGCACTATTATATCTAAATTGTATTGGTTTTAAGTAACGCCTTCGAGCTTCAACCAATATCGGGTTTGGGCAGACCGACAGTACGTGCTTCATATCTTTCACAACACCATTGCAAAGATCACAGATGCAGGTAACATTTTCTTTGTCAGTCCATTTAAAAGTCAATGAATTAAAAGGGAGTAACCCAAACCTCAATAAAATTATACACCGCCGAATTCCATGCCTTAAGGAAAAGCGAATATATTGTTGAGCCTGTTTATATATGATGGCTTCTGCGTACTGTTCATAATGATGTAATTTAGAGCAGTGCAAGATATCCAGGTCATAGCTGATCCTCGGCGTCAAATGTTTCAAGAAGAGCTTCAATTGTGCTGGTGACCACATACCCCTCATCTACCCATCTCACACCTTCACTACTCAACACCTGTGGGAAACACAGATAAAGGTGCAAATAAGGCCCTGTGAGTTTCCTGATAAGCAATCACACACCCTGGTATGTATCTACAAATGTCAGAATCCCACTCAGGGATGTCTGAACCAATGCTGATCCAAATCCAATTGCCAAACACATGTCTCACAAACAACATTCAAAGTCGTCCAACAAGCTCAGCCATGTGCAGGCAAACAGTGGATAGGTAATGTGACCCTAAACAGCACAGGAATACACAACATTTTCACTCTGGCCAACTGCACAGACACCATCCCCCAACCCAATCAGAAAATGCATTATCAAATGCCAATCATGAACACTAACTGTGATCAATACAACAAATCTGCTAACACAGACATACACATTACACCAGTTACCAAGTGAGCATGCTGTTCATGTGTAGCACAAGCATGTACATGCACACTCCTGACAAGTGACAGGTCAAATATAGGAGGACATAGCACTATTGTGCACTCAAAACAAGCTCATTAACAAGACTCCACATTGCTGCATGTGACATTTACACAAGAAATGCACACTACACATTCAACACACATCTGAATGTATTACAATGCACAAACTCCTCACACACAATGTCATGCAAATATAACATTACACACACATGGACCTGTCAGTAGAAAGAGCCAACACAGGCCAAAGACTGCATCCATCATCAACAAAAACACAACATATGCACATACAAAATCATTACATAGCAAACTCAGCTGGACATCAGGGGGACTCACACCAGGCAAGGACAAGGCAACATACACTGACAGCAGTGCATGCACAGTAAGCAGTGTGTGAAGACCAACAAAACCAGTATCACACATGTCTGAGTACACCACCATGAACTTCCACACCACAAATCATCACAGGCCACACATCACATCACACTCAGGAAGGGTAGCAGTACCTCAGCAAACAGACATACACTTTAGCTATCACCTACTGCTGCACAACTCAGGAAAACACAGATGCATCGAACATGACTAGAGGACTGTGCTGGTAAAACATATGCACTGTACATGAGCAACCAGGACTGCAATCAAGTATAAGAAACACCACATAACAAATTGTGAAACTGTCCTGAGTGGCACATTGGTCCTGGACACAGATCATCCTCCCACAGTACAGTGTCACACCATGAAGTGGTGGGGAGGGTCACATACAGGCAAGGCATGGGGTGGAAGATATTAAACTGAAGTGGTGTGTACATTACTATTGGACAGGTGAGGAGTGTACAGTGCAAAAACACATAGAGGAGTAACTCACAATGTGCAGGCATCAAAAGCCCCTATAGGGGATGGTATGACTCTTCATACCACATACTTGTGCCAAAAATGTGTCAAGTGACAGCAATGTATGCGAAAAGTCACATATAATGTCAGTTTGCCTGAGCAGGTCAGCACAGTGAGCACAAACGTAAACAAGAGCCATGGCAGATCAACAAAACACAACACAGACATTGCAGTGACACACTCTGCATACTCACAACTGACACTGACAACAATTAGGTGTACCCCAGGATTGCAAGATCACACTGACACACTGCACAGTGCTCAACAAACAACTCCTACATGTGCCCACAATCTAAAGCACATGGCTGATAATGTAAACAAACAGGCACTGATTACCTGGATCATACATGTGTGTAGGTGTCATGTTCAGGGGCACATACACCTCAACACTTCAGACAATGACAGGCCAATCACACTGTATGACTACTCAAGTGCACACATTCTAATGTACCCATGCGACTATGAAGCCAGGCCTACACAAGATGACTACACATCTACACTGCTGTTCACACATCAAGAGAGATCCCACAGATATGACGGACCCTGTCCACCACGCAAGTTATCCTGTGGATAGAATTCACTTCTGTTGTGGGTACAGCATCCGAATATGACATGTGTACAAAATTGGAGACCTGACAATAGAATGATTAGGATAAGAGGACATCATCACAGACAACCATCATTGCACCCTCAAGCCTCTGAGTCAAGAAGCACAAAAGTGCCTGTAACCTCTGACAACCTCTGCAAAAGCAAATCAAGTAATTGCCAATGTGAATGTGGCATACAGAGCATGTGTCACATGAACATATAAACATACATTGCACTTTTTCATTAGCAAGGGCAGCGACAAAGCACACAACCTGAGTAACAGTCTTTATTACATAATCTCTGGATAGGCATCAAAAGTGCAAAACATCAAGGCCATTGGCCAGTCCAAATTTCTAGTCCGCATATGTGTGCATGAGAACTTGCACATGAAATGGGTAACACAGTCCACTGCCATGGGAATTACCACAGGTCAGGGGCTTTGAATGGGCAGTCCAGGCACCACTGTGCAAGAAATGGTGTGGGGAGGGGGACTTGGCTTCAACTTTGGCTTGAAGTTGAACTGGGAGGGGGCTGATTGTCGGGGCCAGTTGGAGGACTGGACCTGGGAGGTAGAGAACTGGCTGAGGTAGAGGGATCCGTGGATGTGAGAGCCTGAGGGCTGCTTGGACCGGGTGGAGTGGTGGCAAGTGGAGGTGGTGACAAGCTGTGTGGAGGCTCAGTGGCTGAGGGTGAATGTTGAGGGCTGGGTCTCAACTGTTTGGGGATCCAATATCCCACAAGTGTCTTGGCCGGAGTGGGAAGTGAGGTGGGCACAACAGCCTCACTCTTCCCCAAAGGTGTAGCAGGTGCCTCTCCCCGTGGGGATTTGCTGGACCTGGTGGTACGCTGGGTGTGGCCTTGCCTTTTCCCCTGCATCCCCTGTTTCTGAGGTAAACCCCCCACTTTGCTCTCTTGTCCCTCCTTCACAGGGGTGTGGGTGGGAGTTGACGTTTTGGGTGAATCTGCCTTTGGAATGTCTTTGGACTTAGTTGTGGCAGGCACCAGGTTCACAGCAGACAGGGCAAGTATTTGTGTATCTTTGGGATCAGGTGTGGGCATGGGAGTGCCCTTGGATGGTGATGATTTAGAGGAATGTAATGTGGATGCATGCTTCTTTGCCCTATGTCCCTGAGTGTCCTGTGATGGGCTTTTTGCTTTGCGGTCATGTGTGCTCGTTTTGTGTTGTGGTGATGGTATATGGTGTCTGGTACGCTTAGACTGCTGCTGCTGTGTGCTGCGTGTGGATGACTGGGTGCCTGAGGGCTCTGGCGTGTGTGTACTCTCGTCAGGTGGGGTCACTGGCAGGGTGGTCGCTGAAGGGACAGGAACTGGACTGGGAGCTTGGGACTGCTGAATGGCTGCTGTCACTGTGGAGGACAAAGACTGGACAGTTCTGTGTCGGCCACCCACGTCCGAATGAATGCCCTCCATGAACGCA
Organism: Calotriton arnoldi; assembly: GCA_963921515.1. NCBI lineage: Eukaryota > Metazoa > Chordata > Amphibia > Caudata > Salamandridae > Calotriton > Calotriton arnoldi. Next base: position 1,563,634 of record CAWUFW010001896.1, read on the forward strand.
ACTACTTGTGACAACTTGTTGCCATGATCCTGGAGGGCATTCAGGAGAGCGGTCTGACCCACACACAGCTGGCGCAAAATTTCTATGGCCTCCACACTGAGGGCAGCAGGGGAGACAGGGGCTGGGGCAGCGGTGCCTGGGGGAAGGAGACTCTACCCTTCTTAGGGCTGCGGGCACAGACAGCACTTGGGGGAGCATCCGGGAGGGTGGGCACTGGACGAGGTGTGGCGGAAGAAGACGCAGATCTGGAACTTCCGGTGCCCCCCAACATCGAGGAGTCACCACTGGACTGGGAGGATGTGGAGGTTGGTGCTTCCGGCCATGAATCCTCCAGGGCACTCCTGTCCCCCTCCGAGGCGCTGGTCCCCTCAGTGTCACTGAACTCCTGTGTCCCAGTCGTGCCAGTAGTTTCCCCAACGCTGTCGGGCCCCCGTCCTTCCCTGCCCTCGGTAGATGCTGCAAGAGACAGAGACATAGGTTCAGTATAGTGCCATACTCACCAACATCATATGCAATCAAAACCCCAAACTGGAAAATGAATCCACCATGTTTAACTAGTCCATGTACTTTCTGCACATGCCACATTTATGCAATCATCAGATGATGCATGGAAACATGCATAGTTGATAGTCTTGCTCCATGTTGCGTTGATACAGCCAAATACCTGGGCCTGTGCCTCCCTGTAAACACACATAAAACTTACTGTATGCACACCTACGTGCCTGTAGGTAAGATAGCTATACATCAAAACATGTTGTCTCAGTCACATATGGAGTTTGTTTCATGGAACACCACAGATACAAAGTCCAATATGTCCTTTTGCAAGGGCAACCAGCTCCTGACATCCACCATGTTGGGCTTTGATGTACAACTACAGTTGTACATTGGTGTCAGCTGTGTAGATGTTACAAGTTATTTGTTGTGCACAGCACACATCTAGGAATGCACACTAACATGATGCTCACTGCTGTTCACTGCCAGTTGATGTCTCTGACACTCACACTGCAGCATATGTCACAAGGCCACATCTTATTTGTTAACGAAGTGACAATGCGCACCATTTAACAATGCATTCACAAACAAAATGCACACTAGCATGAGAAGGGGAAAGTAATGCAAGGCCTCCATAGGTTGTGACATGTCACATACCAACATGTCCACAAGTCCCTGACAGGCCCTCATTGATCCAAGGCAGGATTGTGTCTTCTGTTGATGATGAAGTAGGTGGACTCCATTAGGACAGCTAATGTGTGACAATCCCTAGGGTCTGGCATATGACATCCCTACGTTGTGCTGACTGTTGACATTGAGGACACATTAATGTGCCAAAAATTCACACACTGATTACAAGCATTAGCCACAACTTCACCATGCACTGATGCACAAGGACACCCCTCCACAATGCACACATACTGAGGACTGATAATCTGAGTAACCTTTGCTCATTATCATCCTTCAAATTCCTGTACAACACCTCAGTCACATCACAATTTGACATACCCACTGATCACATCCAACCATGTTAAGCCATAGTGCCAAAACAATCTCGCAATAGCCAGGTTCAGCTACATTGCAGTTAAGTCACTGAGTCTAATCATCCCAGTCATGTTGCCAAGTGCACAAATGGCAAAGGTAATTTAGCCAATGCATCGCTGCAATCATCACCATCTACCCCATCAGCACCTGTGTGCACTTGCTATCACTATGGCAGGTAATTACATCATGTTATGCCATGCTGCTGATATTGGGCTGGTATACTTCACAATGGTGCTGTCCTCTATATAATTGTGAAAAAAGGGACCCATGGGACAGGTGTGACCTTTACCAACTCACTGCTCCCTGACTCCACATCTGTGCATGCCTGTAGCCACTAACACATCATCACATGAGCACACTATTGAGCTAGCCACACAGCGCACACAAGCCTGACAAGTGTACTGGGCTACCCACTTCACACAATGGATTATCCTGTGTAGGAAGGTCTCAGTTCAGACAACATTTATACAATGTGAGATGAAAAAATGCCAAGATTATTTTATGTGACAAGGGTCATGGGTTTTAACACATGAGAAACAAAATGTCGTACGAATGCAGAACAGCTGCACTCAACACTGAGGCCCCTTAGAAGCCATTGCATCACACTAGAGACATCACAGAGGTCCGCACAGGCTCAGGTCTGGGATTCATGCAGTCACTCATACGCAAAGTCACACTTTGCACAATACTCACCCCCAACTTGCTGCTGATGGGCCCTCAAGCATCCATCCAGCTCTGGCTGTGTCACTGCCAAGATGCGGGCCATTAGTGGTGTCATGCTTCGGCGTGCCAACCTGCCACTTCGAAGGAGCACCCCCAGCGTCATCTCAGCGACGTTTTTGCTCAGGTGGCAGATGTCATTCCACCTCTTTTGGCAGTGTGTATGACGTCGGTTGGAGACACCCAGAGACCGCACCTTGTGTGCAATGGCCCTCCATATGGCCTTACACTGATGGACCTTAAGCTGCAGGCATGGGAGACAAGAAGAGGAGGTTTCAGTGACACTGTGTTGTGTACCACTGTGTGACAGTACAGGAGCATGAAAATACATAGAACACTAACACATCAATGGAGAGCAGAGCCCATACAGCATGTCACATAGTACACTTTGACCAAACCATATCATTGCAATGGTTACATATATGATGATGGACACACTACATGCCCATCTCATACACATGCAGAGTGCCAGCACAGAAACCAATGTAAAAATGGCCCTCAGCTGTGATGCACTATGTGAGTGAGCATGACATACAATACACTGGAAATGATGTGTAGAGGTCAGACTCACTGTGTCCTACACTACACGCCCCTTAATGTCCCTGACCATTGCCTAGCTACATGTGTCATGGTGGTCACATTTAGGGCCATGATTTTCCAATCTCACACTCTTCTCACAAGGTGGAGTCCTGTCTTGTGCAATCCTCAGGCCTATGATGGCTCTTTGAGAAATAGGGTTGTGGACAACACATATGTTTCACTCGGTCCTTTTGGTGATGGGTCCTTGTAACATTGGGCAGTTTCTGTGCAGGCCAGAGGACCTCACACTGAGGATAAACGTGGGCCATCACAGAAATCACATGCATGTACAATATGAATGGAGAAACAGTGCATACACATGCGAGACTCTACACATCATGGAATCAATAGTAGGATGACATGTCCACTCACATTTAGCTGATGTGTCATAGGTGAATTACCCCCAAGACTGATAGACTCAGGCATTGTACTCCTGTGCAGAATGGACACATCTCCATAGGGTCATTTTTTAAAAGGTATAAACATTATTCAGTACCCTCTGGCCAAGCTACATTTGTAATGTCTCAAATGAGCATATGAACACTTAATGGACTAGGACATCACATAGCACAGGGAATGTGTGTTCAGACTTCGAGTCTCTCAAACCAGCAGGGTAACTGGGTAACTGCCAGACCACAGTATGTCATTCCCATCCTTAAATGCAGTCAGGGATCTGTGGAAATAAGGCTACACACCCCATTGACATGAAGTCAGCATGCTAGGCAGTGTCTCACACATTTACATTACACAGTCTCAGAACAACATATATTTATTTTGGCTTAAGGAGAGCTGGACAAGTGTCCATGTTGCCATCCACCCCACATACTCAAGTGCAATTAGTACTAGGTCATGTATGGAGCATGCTGTTGGCAAAATATTGATGCATGCACATTGGCTTGCACTCACAGGCACATACTACTGTACAGTAACATCATGTGAGCATTCTGAGCACTCTCAAACTTTTACTCAGACACTTACCAGTACATCTGGAGCACCATATAGCCTCCCATACTGTGCAAGGGCCTCATCCACCAGGACCTCCAGCTCCTCTGTGGTGAATGGACGGGCCCTGATGTTCTCTGTTCTCGCCATCACTGGGTCCAGAGTACAGGTACAGCAGCAGTTGGTGGTGATGAATAGCAGGCAGCAGTGTCTGAATGCAAGTGACATGTGTGGCTCTCTCACAGACATTTATAGGCCCCTAGGGTTGTTTCAGTGGTACTCTGCTGATGCAATTGGTCTTCCTGGTTTGCATCTTTCAATTGTATCCAATGACCGGGCCTACCGCGAGTTTCAAAACTGCATTGCACTACCGCGATGGCGGTTCTCATTGGCTGCAATGGCATTGGCATAGGCGGTGTCACACCGCGGGGGCCAGGTGGTATCTTCCGCAATCCAGCATCTTTCAATTGTATCCAATGACCGGCCCCGCGGTGGCGATGCACTCCTACCGCAAGTTTCAAAACTGCAATGCACTACCGCGATGGCGGTTCTCATTGGCTCCAATGGCATTGGCTTAGGCGGTGTCACACCGCGAGGGCCAGGTGGTGTCTTCCGCAATCCGGCATCTTTCAATTGTATCCAATGAACGGGCCCGCGGTGGCGATGCACGCCTACCGCAAGTTTCAAAACTGCAATGCACTACCGCGATGGCGGTTCTCATTGGCTCCAATGGCATTGGCTTAGGCGGTGTCACACCGCGAGGGCCAGGTGGTGTCTTCCGCAATCCGGCATCTTTCAATTGTATCCAATGAACGGGCCCGCGGTGGCGGTGCACGCCTGCCGCGAGTTGCAAAACTGCAATGTACTACCGCGATGGCGGTTCTCATTGGCTGTAAAGGCATTGGCATAGGCGGTGTCACATTGTGGGGGCCAGGTGGTGTCTTCCGCAATCAGGCATCTTTCAATTGTATCCGATGACCAGGCCCGCGGGGGCGGTGCATGCCTACAGCACCTATGGACACATTGTGCTATTGCATTGGCACTTGCCAATTTTCATAATTGAACACTATACCTTTACAATATATTTTTGCACCTGGTTGTAAAGTGAAATGCGATTGTGACATTTAAATCACTGATGCCCACACATGCCATGTCAGTGCACATGATTACATGCATTGGCATGTACTTCCTCACATGTCACATATGATATTTGTGTGCATGTACACAGATTTGGTGTGTAATGGAGTCTCATATTTGTGAACATGTCAATGTGTAAGATGGCTAATCAACCGACAGTAATGATGGACTGACCACATAATGGGGCCGATTCACAGAACTAATGTGAGATAAAATCCTAAACTTACTACTTTTGGTATTTACAGAAGGCATTTAGTAGTAGTAAAGTTAGGATTTTGTCTTAAGTTTGACTTAAGACAGACTTAAGACAGACTTAAGACAGACTTAAGACAGACTTAAGACAAACTTAAGACAAACTTAGGACAGACTTAAGACAGACTTAAGACAGACTTAAGACAAAATCCTAACTTTACTACTACTAAATGCCTTCTGTGAATACCAAAAGTAGTAAGTTTAGGATTTTGTCTTAGATTACTTCTGTGAATCGGGCCCAAAGTGCCTATTTCACTGTGTACATTGCTGTATTCATTTTGATAGTTGATCAGCTTACACACACTGTGCTCATTGTGTTAAAAAGTTGTGCTCAGTGAGACTAAAGCAAGAAGGTGTTGCAGGTACAGCAGCTACGTAGAAGTCAGCAGTTTTGCTATTTGCCACATGTGCTGTGTCACCTACACCCAGGGCTGGTGACACAAGATGTAGGAGGGTACCATTAACCATTCACCTAGTCTGAATCTGATTTGGAAGTAGTCAGTATGTACATACTGACCACATGTACGACTACATGAGATCAAGGTGTCTCTGCATGTGACTTGTGCATTAAGCTGTTGTTACAGTCCTGTCAATGTTGGCACTGTGTTAGTCAATATGTAAGATGTTTGACACATCTCATTGGTGAATTTAATTTACATGTGTCCTCTTTCATATTATGTAGGAGACGACCAAATGTGCATCAGCCTTTCCCAGGGCTGGCGAACATGGAGGATGAGGACATCATAAGGAAATTCCGTCTGAATTGCCCTACCCTTCAAGAGCTCTGTGCTCAGTTGGAGCCCCATCTGAGGCCTCACAGAACCTATCCAACAGCTTTGACGCCAACAGTTAAGGTGATGGCAGCCCTGCATTTCTTTGCCACTGGTTCGTTTCAGTACACGGTGGCCATCGCCGGTGGGATGTCTCAAGTTATGTTCAGCATGGTGCCACGTGATGTCCTATCTGCAATGTTGACCTACAAGGACCGCTACATCCACTTTCCAAGGAGACATGAATTGGCAGATGTGAAGGGTGATTTTTATGATCTTGGACACATACCTAATGTGGTTGGAGCCATTGACTGCACACAAGTTGGCCTAGTTCTACCACAGGCACGTGAGCACATCTACCGTAACAGGAAGCATTTCCATTCCATTAATGTGCAAGTGGTATGCCAAGTGGATATGATTATCTCCCATGTCTGTGCCAAATTTCCCGGTTCAGCACATGATTCCTACATACTGCGTAACAGCATCATCCCACAATTGCTGGCAAATCTGCATCCGGAGCATGCATGGCTTGTTGGTGAGTACGAAGAGTAAAGTAGTGTGCTGTATGTGTGACATGCTGTTCTCGGCTACTGTTTATATTACAAAATTGGTCTGTGTATCTCACACCTAGGTGACTCTGAGTATCCCAACCGGCCTTGGTTGCTGAGCCCTCTGAGGAATCCAAGGACCCCGGGTGAAGTCCGCTACAATGATGCACATGGGAGGACACGTCATGTAGTGGAGTGTGCTTTTGGGCTTCTGAAGTCTAGATTCCGGTGTCTGGACAAGAGCGGTGGTGCACTACTCTACTCTCCACAAAAGGTGTGTCAGATCATAGTTGCATGCTGCATGCTCTACAACCTGGCCTTGCGCAAAGAGATATCCCTGCTCCTGGAGGAAGATGAGCAGCAGATGCCCCCGCTGCAAATCCACACATGCCCAGTGACGATGATAGTGGAGAAGAGGAAGGTGTTGACCTGCGTCAACAGCTCATCGACAACTACTTCCCTTGAGTGTAAGTGATATTGTACAACAGTGACATTGTCTGTTGGCTTTGATGTTAGTGGCAAGGCATAGATGAGCTTTTTGGCTGCTGGCTGTTGTTGGCTCACTGCTAATGGATGATGTGTGTGGCACAGTGTATTGTTTTCCACGTACCTCATGTCTATGTTGATGGTGTTGGTCATTGTTATGTGTGATGGGTTTTGTACGTTGTTGACTAGTGGTGTGTTTTTGCTGTAATGGCATCACCTGACAAGTAAATGTCATCCTCTTGTGTCTTTCTAGGTTCCTTCACCCCATCAATGCCTCGTCACAATCAGAGCTTGTGGTACATTGGAATCTGAGTTGACATTGTACATACTGTGATAAACATGGAACTGACACAAAGGCAAAGGTGTGTAAAGAGTGTTTATTTTCAATACATTTTTGTGAAAGAGAAGTGATTGTTTGTAAAATTGTGCAAAGTGAGTTTATGAGTTGTCAGTGATGGTAAATGAGACAAATAGAGTAGTCACCACATTGATGTAATCACACAGTCCAACAAACTCCTGCCATGAACATGGCAGTGTAGGTTAGGATAATTAACAAAGTCAATGTCAAGGGCAACACAAGTGCCATCATGGCTGGCTCAGCGACTTGACTTTGGTTGGTGCGTTGCCACGTGATCCTCCCTTGGTGTTTCTCGGACGTCCCCTCCTGCGTTAGGCAGGGATGGCCTCTGCTGCAGGCTCAGCGGTGCCTGAGGATTCATCGTCTTGCAGCTCACCCCTCTCTGGGGCCGCAGCTGACTTGGCGGGAGTATCAGCAGGCTGGCCACTGGAGGGGGGTTGAGCCGTCATTTGAGCCACATGTCTGTCCCTCAGAACACCCACAAGCTGGCCCATGAGATCCACAAGTTGGCCCAAACGTGTGTCCATGGACCTCAGCAGCAGGCGGAGCTCACGCACTTCTTCGACAACCTGGCCCATCTGTCCCTGGTTCTGTTCATATGCACCAAGGACTCTTGCAACGGTGGCCAGGGCTTCTGTCTCAGTGTCCTCCTGTGATTGTCCCCCAGTTGCCCTCCTACCTGCCCTGCTGACACAGACCTGTGGCTTTGGGTCTCGACGCACCCGCACCCTCTCTCTGGCATCCTCGGATTGTGTGGTGGTGTTGGTAACCACTGAGGCAGGGAGAGTGTTGCAGGCAGCAGTGGTGATGGTGGAGGTGGCTGCCGCACAGGTCGTTGTAGCAGGGGTCAGCGCTGTTGTTGTCGCTGTGGTGGTGGGGACAATGAGGCCCTGAGACGTAGTGCGCCCTGGCAGTCCTGAGGGGCCAGGTTGTTGCTCCTCATCCGAGAAACGTAGAGAATCTGCATCAGAGAGTTCACGGTCTGGGGGGGGAGACAGGCCCTGCTGGTTGTTGGTGTTTTCAGCTGCAGTTGCTTATGGATCTCCTGTTGAACAGAGGTTAAATTGTCAGTTAAGTGCACTCCACAAGCTTGGTGTTAGACTTTTGGATGTTACATTTGATACACCAAACATTTTACATTGCAATCACTTGGTATGGCTGAAAGATAATCAGCATCATGACATGATGTTGAGGTACATACATTACTTGTCCATAGTGTGACATGTAAATTGAAACCATGTGCCACGTACAGATTGTGTGATTACAAGGACATGTCATCATCTACCAACTTGGTGCACACCAACTTTTGATAATGCGTCATTTTTGTTTACTCTTCATGAAATCAGTTTCAGCTATGCAAAAACTAGCCATTGGAATGTTATAAATGTTCTTTCATATCATGTACTTTTGTTTGTTTGTCAGATTGACCGCGCATGTTTTGGGTTCATATGGGCCTTCATGCTCTGACACCATGGCACTTACACATTGCATTCTGTGCTGTGCATGATTGGGCCCAGAATTTTTTTCACATGTGACTTGGTGAGTTAAAGTGTAATTTCTGTGACAGTTACATGCGCTTCGCTGGCTGCACACTGGATGTAACTTTTGGATCTATGCCAAGTTGACTGACATGTGAGGGCTGTTGTGGTCATATGGCTCCATGCATTTTGAGAAGGATGGCAGGGTGCATGCACTGACTACCTACCTGTTAGGTGACACAGTGGAGGGAAATGGCTGCCACATGGTTCTGGATGGGGGGAGTGCTCCATCCGGCTCTGCTGTGGGACAAGGGGGCCTGGTGGGAGTTGTAGTGCTGGCTGCCTATCCACAAAGCCCCCTCCCTGTTGAGAAGGCTACCTACCTGTAAGTTTGATGTGAACAATGAAATGGCTGCCACAGGGTTCTGGGTGCGGGGAGTGTTCCATCTTGCCCAGCTGTGGGACAAGGGTGCCTGGTGGGAGTTGTAGTGCTGCCTGCCTGTACACATGCCCCCATGGAAATATTGCTAGCTACCTTTGAGGTGATTCAGAGGAAGGAAATGTTAGATATGTGAGACATGTGTTGGGAAGAGTGTGTTGTACGTAAGTGCATTTTGGTCTTGGAAGTGTAGCTTTCTAGTTGTGCAAGACAGTACATAGCAGTGTAATGGGAGACATTTGTTGGTACTTACCAGCCTCCACTCCCCCGGGTATTCCTGTGAGACTCTCTGGATGCAGTATGGCAAGCACCTTCTCCTCCCATTCGGTGAATGTTAGTGGTGGAATTGGAGGGCCACCGCCAGTCCTCTGAGTCAGCTCATGGTTCTTGTTGGCACGCTCTTTCACCCTGCTCTTGAGGTCATGCCACCTCCTCTTGATGTCACACAGGGTGCGCAGGGTGGTCCCTACTGCATTGACTTTGTTGACTATCCTTTCCCACATTTGATTTTTTCTGGCTGCTGGTGTCTGTTGGACCATGCTTCCAAACAAATGTGGTTCTACTCTGATTATCTCATCTACCATGACTGACAACTCATTGTCTGTGAATTTTGGCATTTTTTTTGTGCCATGGTGTGTGATGTGCAAATGGGTGAAAAGTGCAGGTGGGAAGGTGGTGGTGGAGATGTGTGAGGTGTGTGTTGTGTGGGTGGTTGTGATGGTGTGATGTGTACTGATTTGCCTCTCCTTTGTGCTGTGGTGTTTGGCCCTTCACTTCTGGAGTTGTGCAAAGGATGCTGGGCAGGGAAGGGGTTGGTTTTATACTCAGCTATGTGGGATGGTCCAAATGGAGTATTCATGTCAGGTGTGTTATCTGGGTTGACCTGGGATTTGTATTTTTTTCTTGCCATGGGGATGTGTCATTGGGGTGTGTCAGTTGTTTTTGGAGGCAGCGCCAAAAAAACAGCCACACTTGGTAGCCTTGTTGTGTGGTTGCTTTCGACCGCCATTCCTCTTTCCGCGCGACTGCAGAGGTCTGAATGCAATGGTCCTTCTGCCAGCTCTACCATTCATCATTTCGCGTGACCGCGGTGGTCGGGAACAACTGATCGGTCCGCTGGGTCAGCCATCGTAACATAATTTCACTTGCGGTCATTCTGCTGGTCGATCGGCCTTATTGGTTATTTCCGCAGCATTTCCGTCCGCCGCGGTCGGATTTACAGATTTTCCAGACGTTCCCGGCGGAGTTTTGTGGAATACGACCGCCGCGGTCGGATTTTTCGAGCAGTGCATCTTAATCTGACCACCGGTTTTGCCGCGGACATGCAGACATTTTTTTCCCACAACCACGGCGGTCGGAGTGCTTTTCCGTCCGCCATCGTAATCAGCCCCTAAGATACAACATTGCGAAAGCATTAGCGGGCCTAATCTAACACAAGGAGACAATGAAGGGGAAGGTCTTTATTGACTACTACCTTTCTCTAACTTAGGGACCCAGCTATTTCTAGGGGCACTACAGCCACAGGCCTAACAGTGACCTCCCCTGGGATAGCCCTTATTCTTTTTGTCTCCCCTGGGACATACTGGTTTGAGAGTACCAACCTGTCATGCACCACAGTGTGACTGGTACATGTATCTCTCAGGGCAGTGGCTGGGATTCCATTCACCAGTAGGTGATGGAAGTGTCTCCTCCCCTCTGGAATCTCCAACTCACCTTTTGGGCCCATTTTCCAGTAGAAGGCTAGGAGGACTTCCTCATTTGAGGAACAACCCTCAAAGGCTACACTGGCAACCCCTGGAACTACACTAGGGGCTCTGTTTTTAGGACAGCTAGGGTCCTTGGTGTGGTGTCCTGTCTTTTGACAGTTGAGACACCATACCTTGTTGGGATACCAACTCTTACCTTGGTACCCAGTTTTAGGTTGTGAGGTGTCTTTAGGCACACCCTCCTGGATAGGTTTTTGGGGGGCTACCTGGGACTCCTTACTTTCATCTTTAAGATGCTCACTGTCTTTCCTCTGGGGAGGTTTTCTAACCCCTTTCTTTTGGTCACCCCTAATGGACGTCCTGGTCACCGTTGACTTGACCCAGTGGTCCGCCTTCTTTCCCAATTCTTGGGGAGAAATTGGACCTAGGTCTACCAGATACTAATGCAACTTTTCATCAGTGCAATTACTTAATATGTGTTCTTTCATTAACAAATTATAAAGACCATCATAATCTTGCACTTTACTTCCAGTCAACCAGCCACCTAGTGTTTTCATTGAGTGGACTACAAATTCCACCCAGGGCAGTTTCTGGGTTTTCTGAGCCCTCCTGAATCTAATTCTGTACTCCTCAGTAGTGAGCCCAAATCCCTCAATCAGGGTGCCCTCCCTGAGTTCATAGGACTCTGCTTCTGCCCCACTAAGGGTCAGAAGTCTGTCTCTGCACTTACCAGAGAACACTTCCTAAAGGAGTGCTCCCCAGTGAGACCTCCTCACCTTTCTGGCTTCACAAGCCCTCTCAAAGGCTGTGAACCACTTGGTGATGTCATCACCATCCTCAAATTTGGGGACAATCCCTTTGGAGATTTTGGGATCACAAGACTGCTCTCTGTCCCTATTTATTAAGTTGTTGCCACCATTGATGGGAGCTAAGCCCATCTCTGCTCTTTCTTTTTCTAGAGCCAGGAGTCTGGTCTCTAGGTCTAATATTTTGGCCAATCTCCCTAAGAGGTTGGTCTCTTAATTGAGGCTGCCCTCAATGGTCTCAGAAGTACCTGACCCACGGATCTAGGTACTGTGAGAAGTATTCTTGGAGTCAGGGGCACAGGGATCTTGTTTTCCCTAGGAAGTGAGGGGGGTTGGAATTTATCCCCAACCCCTCCTCCTTCTACCCCATCTGAGAGGTCCTCACTTTGCTCAGAAGGGTGGTCCTAAGCATACCCTGCCAACAGCTCCTGGAGCTTTTGTTTGGAGGGATGGGACCCCATAGCAATGTTTGTGAGTTCACATAGAGACCTTAACTCCCTAAATTCTAAATGGAGGTAAGGGTTGAGGTCGAGCTCCTCAACCATGTTCTCTATGTCCTTTGGCATGTTTTCACTAACAGTTGGGTTCTTGTTAAGAGACATTCTAAAATTTCTAAATCCTCTTACCCCTAACTATGGTGAGTTTTTTTCGAAACAATTCTAGAGGGACTTGACCAAGGCCCTAACAAGACTTTTAGTAATTTGAAAAAAAGTGTCAATTCAAAAAAATCAGAATTCTAAAGACAATTTAGGAGTTCTGTCGTGTGATCAGGTGTTGACCAACCAAGTGAGTCCAACACATGCAAAGTTGTAGACCTCACCGCTGATCCACCAATGTAGGAAGATGGCTCTGTATATACTATACCAAAGTAAGGTATAGTGTGCACAGAGTCCAGTGGATCCTCAAAGGCTTACAGAGGTAAAAGTAGATAATACTTTACTCTCTATTGGTGGTAGTGTGGGCGAGCAGTACGGCTTTATCAGAGGGTAGTGTTAAGCATTTATTGTACACACTCAGGCAGGAAATTATGTCACAAACTCAAAGACTGAACTCAGACCAATTGTTTGTATCAAAAAATATTTCTGTTGTATTTTTATTTGTAGAACCAAGCAGGGCTTGGCACAGGTAAATATAATTGTACTTTTCAAAACAGATTGTTAAAAAGCAAGCTGGGTGAAGAATGACTTTTCTTACAGGTTTGTGAAAATATGTAAATACAGTTGTAATGACTTTTGCATTACTTTTGATTACTTTTCAGGATTACTTTTTCTACACAGTGTGATATACCTAGATATCACACTGAGACATTTCCTGGATAAAAGGTAAGTAAGTCAGTTTTTCTCAAAACACAGTTTCTTGGGTTTTCATATAATTCTCAACTCCACACTTAGAACTTTTTCCACAGAAATACAGTCAATGCAGTCCTATGGAAGACAATCAGGTTATTGGTTTAAAGGAGAGTAATTGATCTTGGGAGTTGAGTTCCTGGGGTTAGAACTAGGGTTCACCCAGGGTCGAGGATGCACTCAAAGAGCAACCTCAGCGGCACTAGGGCGGCCGGGTTCAGAGTGCTGAGGCCCAATGTTATCCAATAGGGGATAGGGGGCCTCTGGTTGGTGGCTGCTCACAGGCACGCCACTTGAATTTGGGAGCAAAGCTCCTAGGGTTTAGTTCAGGGCAAAGGGATGTCCGATTTAGCACACAATGTGCACCGACAGCGGCACAGGGATGGCCGGGTGCAATATGCTGATTTGGCATCGGGTGCCCTGTTGTTTTCAATGGGAGTTGCCGTTTTGGGTTTTGGCTGCAGGCTCGGTCCAGGAAGTCTTCCGGGAGAAACCAACAGCTGGGCAGGTAAGTTAGAGGGCTTGGGGACATAGGTGCACCTCAGGTCCTCTTCTCCAGGGTGCAGGGCAGCTGGATGCAGGGGTGCCTTTTGAGGTCGGATTTCACCTTACTGGGTGACTCGCGATTGGGGAGGTCTCCGTGCAGAGGCTGCAGGTGACGCCGGGGAGTCCTGAAGGGGTCAATCCACAGTGGTCTCAGATCTGGAGCGCTGAGGGGACTAGCTGGGACCAGTGGGCCACTCGGACTCGGGCCCTAGGCGTTGGATGCAGTGATGGTTCCAGGCATCAGGTTTCTTTGTCCTCAGCTGGCTCGGAGTCTTTCTTTAGTGATTTTTTTGAACAGGGCTGCTGTTCACAGGAGATCCGGTCTTTGTTGAAGTCAGTCAGTACTCCCAGGGGTTCTGGAGTTCGCTGATTACAGGACAAGGCAATTTTTGGCGCAGGATCTCTGGAAACTGCAGACGAGCCGGTAGGGCTGGGGCCAATTCAGTTCTTCTCGGCAGTCTCCTCTGCTGGGAGTCTTCTTTCATCCTTCTTCTTCGTAGGTTGCGGGAATCTGCCTTCCCGGCCCAAGGCTGCCCCCTAAATACTGTTTTTAGGGGGAGTTTTAGGGGTCTCGAGGTAAGTAGCCAATGCACTAGTGTAATTTCCCATTGGGATCAGATAGAGATTTGGAGTTTGAGTTCTCTGAACTCACAATTTAAAAATGCATCTTTAGGTGAAATTGGTTTTTAAATTGCGTGTTTTAAAATGCCACTTTTAGTAAGTGGGCATTTTCTTGCTTAACCATTCTGTGCCTCTGCCTGTCTATAGAATACACATCAGGGTTGGCTGACAGTTGGGCTCTTGGGCATTCACTCTAGACAGTCACACAAAGGCAACTGGTGATGAGCCTTTCTGAGCTAGAGTGGTGGGAGGAGTTGTCACTGACACCTGAATAGGGCTGTGCCTGTCCTCACACAAAGTTGTCTCCACCCCCCTGTAGTGTGTCTGCAGCCAGGTCAGGGAAAGGCAGGGTCTTGTGCACTACAAAGACTGTCCTTTGAAGTTTGCTTACTTCAAAGGCAGAAAGGGGTATAAGTATTGGACCTCTGACACCCCACAATCTGAACACTTCTGGACTGAGGACATTCTTCCAGGAAGAAGAGCTGGATGCTGTATGAGGGACTGCCACTCTGCCTGTTGCTTTGTAGTGCTGGCCTGCTGCTTGCTGCTTCTGTCCTGTGAGTGAAATGACTGGATTTTGCTCTCTGTATCCTGCTTCCAAGGTTCTCCAAGCGATTGAGTTGAGCTTGCCTCCTGTTAAGAAGTCTCAGGGCCATCAAAGATTTCACCTGTTAATGCATGTGCTCTTCTGCTGAGACAGACAAGTTTTTATCCTGAGCAAATGTCCAATCAAAAGTAAGTCCACCAATTCGTTTTTGTAGTAACTTCTTTGCTTTATTCCAATGTTAGAGTTCCAAGGCCAGTAATGTTACAGCCAGTCAGAACAAAAAATGTAGCCAACATGTGTTTCGTTTTCTGGACCGTATCCCACTGACTTCATCAGGGCTACAAAAGGGACAAACAATACCAATAACTATTTCAGTTACCTACCCCTACTAGAGTTAGTATAATGTGGATTGATCGAAAATAATTTATCAAAGGAAAGAAAAAGCTTCAAAGAAATTGTGATTTATAATTAGTCGCTGTTAGACCTGGCACCATTGGCGTGGGTCTCCCTTCCATTTTTCGCTGTTGTCTCCTCTGTTTTACTGGTGTTAGATGCTCTGGGCGATGTGCCACTGCCATTCAGTGTCACAGCGCGAATGCTCCCTGTGTAAATATGTCTATGTGAATTGGTATATCTCTGATTGGCTTATTTGGTTTACCTGTTAGTCCCTAGTAGTGTGGCCTATGTGTGCCCAGGGCTGGTAAACCAAATGCTGCTGGTGGGCCTGCAGCACTGATGTGTGCCACCCACAGAAGCAGCTTGTAAAGTGTGTCTCAGACCTGCCACTGCAGTGTCTGTGTGCAGTCCAGAACTGCCATCTTGGCTGTGAAGTGCACTCACTTCCCAGCCCCTGAACCTTCCCTTGGCAGCCTGTAAGTCACCCCTATGGTAGGGTGCATTGTATGGGTAAGGTAGGACATGCCTTGGTGTATGTAGCATGTCCTGGTAGTGAATTACACCCCATTTCGTTTTTCACTACTGTAAGGCTACCTGTTCCTCATAGGCTAGAATGGGCAGTTTGACTATTACATTCTATAGTCCTAACTGACCCCAGGGACATGGTAGAAAAACGAATTTAGTATGCCTGAGCTCAGAATATTAAAATACATCTTTTAGTGAAGTTTATTTTTATATTCTGTGTTTGAAAATACCACTTTTAGAAAGTAGGTATTTTCTTGCCTAAGCCTTCCAGTGTGCTCTGCCGTAATGTGTATTGGCTGTCTGGTTTTAGAGGGGCAGGACAGGCTGAGTCAGACCTGGGTTGAATAGAGAGATCTGCATTTAGAGTGTGGGGAGGGGTGGCTCCTTGACCTGAATAGGGCTGTGCCTGGCAAGGTGAATGCTGGCTCCACCTCCCACTGTGTGTCTGCTAGCAGACCCCCTCTTTCTGAAAGGAAGGATGCAGCCTGGTAAACAAAGTGCTCCAGGCCTGAGCAGAACTGGTTCTGGCTAGGTTCAGTGACTGGTAGCTTCTAAGAACAAAGGCTTTTGGGGTATAAATATCTGTGCTCAAACCCCTACATTTTGTATTGCTTTTGGATCTGGAGAGGAAACTCTGTCCGTGCCACTGGAGGAATCTGCAGGAAGTGACTGTCCCTGTGCTTGTGTGTTGTTTCTTGCACTGGCCTGCAGCAGTGACCACTGGACCTTGAAGAAGAGGAAAAGGAACTCTTGAGAGAACTTTTATTTTTGTTACAAGCAATTACCCAAGGGCTAGGAAAAGAGCTAGCCTCCTGCTGGAGTCTCAGGCACATCAGACTCCACCACCAACCTCCTGCTTCCTCCCTGCGAGGACTGCTATCTGCTGATGAGGCTCCTGTGAGTTCCAGGGCCTCTAGTTTGCATCAGAGAAGAGAGTGTGGGAAATCGACGCTAACGCATCTTTGCGGGCTGCTGCAGTCGAGAGCGCTGGGAAAATCATTGCGCTACTGCCGCCGAGGGCCCGCAACACGAAACCATCGCTGACGCCCCTTTGCGAGCCGCTGCAGCCGAGACGCGCTGGAAAGATCATCGCGCTGCTGTCGCCGCGCACTCGCAACCCTTAAAGAAATCATCGCTTCGAGACATCGCATTGCGGACGCCGTGCGTCCGCCACTTTGATCGCATCGCACCGAATTTCGTCGCTCCCTCGCGGAGCGTCTTGTCTTCGCATCGCAACACGATCGCACAGCGCAACAGGATCGCCGCATCAACTTCTCCCACGCGGCAAGAAAGTCATCGCATCGGCGGTCCAGCGTGCAGAAGTTTGTCGCATCGTCTCCGCACGCATCACGCAGATCGGCGCATCATCCTCCCTTGCGGAAAGGATTTCAACGCATCGCCGTCCTCGCGTGCCGAGAATCATCGCTACAGCTTATTTGCGACATTTTGTTGGTTTTGCTACTAAACCCAGGTACTTTGTGAAAGAAAGGGTCGCAGAGACCACTGCTTTGAACTTGAACCTTATTTTTGCAACCTTTGAACTATTTTTGACAACCCTTCAACAGCTATCCTATTTTTGACAGTATTGTGGCTTTTACAGTTATTGGTCTTGTGATAAATCTGCCTTTATATAAAGATACTTATTTTTTATAACTACTTGTGTGGTGTCCCTTTGTAGTGTTCCTCACTGTGTTACTGTGTATGGTCATAAATGCTTCACACCCTGCCTCTGAGATAAGCCTACCTGCTCGTGCTACGTTACCACAGGGTTGAGCAGGGGTATTAAAGAGGGTAGCCCTCTCACTCTGACTTAGGAAGAAGGGTCCCTACTTGGACAGTGGCCAGCCATTGCCAACTAGAGACCCCCATTTCTAACATTGGTGGTCAGCGGTGAGGATCTGGACTTGCATTTATGATCACATACAGTAATTATAGTGTACACTACTAGTGAGTGCAGACCATAACGTACCGCATACATTTTTTGAGAGTTTTTTTTGGATCCCATATTGTAATTGATATTGCCAGTGATTTTTCACCCGCACACATTTTCTGAGAGTTTTTGGGATCCTATATTGTGATTGATATTGCCGGTGATTTTTCACCCGCGCCCATTATTTGAAAGTTTTTGGATCCCCTATTGTAATTGATATTGCCGGTGACTTTTCACCCGCGCACATTTCTGAGAGTTTTTGGGATCCTATATTGTGATTGATATTGCCGGTGATTTTTCACCCGTGCACATTTCTGAGAGTTTTTGGATCCTATATTGTGATTGATATTGCCGGTGATTTTTCACCCGCTTACATTTTTTTTAGAAGTTTTCTTCTGTCCTTTATTGATATTACCAGTTATTTCTACAATGGGCAAGCCCAGATCCAATGCCTCAGAGGATCTCTCCTGGGAAGAAGAGAAAATAGAAACCTACAATGCCAAGCAGCTCAAATATTTTTGCAAGCAATTCACAGTCCCTATCACAGGTCTCACTAGAAGGGAGGAGTATTACAAGGCGCTGAAGGCCTGGCTAGAAGCCAGGGATGCCCCTAAGGATATAGGAGAGCTTGTGGAGGTGGGAGAGAATGCAGGAGAGCAGCAGGGCGATGTAGTAGACTTAGTAGGAGATCCAGCCCTTTCCAACCAGGGCTCTAGTGTGTCCGCTAAGGGTCTGTCCCCAGAAGAGCTGGAGGACAGGGAGAGAGATAGGCGGCATAATATGGAGATGGCTAAGCTTAAAATGGATGGTCACCGGGACCTAGAGAACAAGAAGCTAGAAATAGAGATTATGAGAATGAAGCTTGAGCATGAGAGAGTATTGAGGGAGTTGGAGATTAAAGCTAAGAGTATGGAAATCTCCCCCTCTGGTGGCAGCGTACCTGTAGTGCACCCTGAGAGTAGGGTGTATATACCCAAGGAGGTTATTAAGGATTTCCACAAAAGTGAAGATATTGGGCAATGGTTTGCCGCTTATGAATTAGCCATGGTGTCCCACCGGGTCCCTGAGAAGGATTGGGGAGCGGGGTTGTGGGGACGCTTTGTGAGTGAGGGGAGGGATACCTTGTTGGACCTGCCCCCAGAAAGTAGGATGGTTTATGCCCACATGAAGGAAGCGTTGATGACCCGCTATGGTTTGACCCCTGAGATGTATAGGCAGAGGTTTAGGGTCTGCAAGAAGCTGGAGGGTACCACGTGGGTTGAATATGTGTCCTTTTTTTGCAGAGCCATGGAACGCTGGGTAAAAGGTAGCAAAGTAGAAACTTTTGTGCAGTTTTATGATTTGATTGCATGTGAGCATTTATCTAGTAATTGTTTTCCTGAGCTACGCCAGCACCTAATTGATTGCAAGCTGACTAACCCTAGAAAGCTTGCTGAGGAGGCGGACCGCTGGGTGAGCACCCGGGTCCGCAAGGGTCCAGTGGGAGACGTCGCCAAAGGTGGGCAGGGTCCCCAGCAGAGGAGTGGGGGGGACAAGGGTCAACAGAGGGAGTTCCACCGAGGGCCCCAAAGTAATCCCCCAGGGAACCAAGCAGTGGTGTCCCAGCCCCCCAAGAAAGGAGGACAGGGCCCCCAACAGGTAGGCCTGTTCCCAGGGGGCCCCCCACTTGTTACAACTGTGGTCAAGTGGGCCACAGATATTTTGATCCCCAGTGCCCCCAAAGGGGGGCCAGTGCACCACCCCGCCAGATTGCTAGTGTAGCCCTGGGAGAGGAGGAGATGGGTGCCCAAGAGGGGTGGGATCCCGTAGAGTTGACCCTTGTCTCATTAGGGGACTTTGAGATGGTCCCCAAGCCTGCACTGCCTGCTAACACTAAAAAATACAGGCAGTGGGTGACCATCAATGGCCATAGGGTGGAGGCTCTAAGAGACACAGGGGCCAGTGTAACTGCTGTCAGCTCCCGGTTGGTGTCCAAAGAGCAGGTTGTCCCCCATGCATTCTACCCAGTAGTGTCCGCAGACAACTCAGAGAGCCAATGTGTGGTGGCTCAGGTTCCCTTTGAGTGGGGGGTCTCAGGAACTCTTCAGGTAGCTGTGAGGCCCGCCATGCCTGTAGACTGTCTGCTGGGCAATGATTTAGAGGACTCCCCGTGGGCTACGGTGGAGAGGAAGGCTCACTTAGAGATGTTGGGTCTGCCTGAGTGGGCGTGTGCTACCACTCGGTCCATGGCAGCCAAGGAGGGTGTTGAGAAGGATCTGGAGCCTGAGAGTATGGCCCAGATCCCTGCCTTAGAGAGAAGGGGCAGGGGCGCGGGAAGCCGGCCCCCTTGGTTCCCACGGCCCAGGAAGGAGCAGACCCTGAAGGGGATGCCCTGGAGCCTACCGGGGAGCAGATCACCGAACTGGGGGACCTGCCTGAGCTGACCCATTGGCAGCAGGAAGGGGGACCCACCAGGGAGGAATTTTGTGAGCAGCAGAGAGTTTGCCCCTCTCTTGAGGGTATGCGGCGACAGGCTGCAGCCCAGGCAGAAGGTGACATGTCTGGTTCACATCTGATTTATTGGGAGAACAGTCTCCTGTATAGCGAGCCTAAGGTTGCTGAGCCAGGGTCAGCCCGTGTGCTGGTGGTACCTGAGTGCTTCAGAACCTTCCTACTGGGGTTGGCTCATGACATTCCATTGGCAGGACATCTGGGGCAGACCAAGACCTTTGAGAGGCTGGCCGCCCACTTTTATTGGCCCCAGATGCACAAGAGTTCAGACACTCATTGCAGGACCTGTGAGACTTGCCAGGCAAGTGGGAAGAGTGGGGGGAAGATCAAGGCCCCACTCCAGCCCTTTCCAGTTGTGAGTACCCCATTCGAGCGAGTGGGCATTGACATTGTGGGGCCTCTGGACCCCAAGACAGCCATGGGCAACAGGTTCATCCTGGTCTTGGTGGACCATGCCACCTGGTACCCTGAAACCATCCTGCTCAGGACAGTGACGGCCCCCGTGGTGGGACGTGCACTGATGGGGATTTTCTCCCGTGTGGGATTCCCCAGAGAGGTGGTGTCTGACAGGGGGACCAACTTCATCTCCCAGTACATGAAGTCTCTGTGGAAGGAGTGTGGGGTAACGTATAAGTTCACCACTCCTTACCACCCCCAAGGTAATGGTCTGGTTGAAAGGTTCAACCGGACCTTGAAGGGCATGATCATGGGCCTAGAAGAGCCCCTGAGGCGTAATTGGGACGTCCTCTTGCCATGCCTGTTGTTGGCCTACCGTGAGGTGCCACAGAAGTCCTTAGGGTTCAGTACCTTTGAACTCCTCTATGGCCACCCGGTTAGAGGACCTCTGAGTCTGGTCAAGGAAGGCTGGGAGCAATCTCCCAGGAAACCTCCCCAAGATGTATTTAGCTACATGTTGGCCTTCAGGAACCAGACTCGGCGTTTCAGAAAGATTGCTGAGGCAAATCTGGAAGCCAGCCAGGAAGAAATGAAACGTTGGCACGACCAGAATGCCACTCTGGTCGAATTTCAACCTGGTCAGAAGGTTTGGGTACTGGCCCCAGTGGAGCCTTGTGCGCTCCAAGATAAGTGGACCGGTCCATTTGAGGTGGTGGAGCGCAAAAGTCCAGTTACCTACTTGGTGGACTTTCAGTCTCCCAGGAACCCCTTGCGGGTCCTGCATGTGAACCGCCTAAAGCCCCACTTTGAGAGGTCTGAAGTGGGCATGCTTCTTGCCACAGATGATGGGGTTGAGGAGGAGAGTGAGCCTCTCCCTGACCTCCTGTGTGCAGAAGAGAAAGATGGGTCAGTGGAGGATGTGATCCTCTCCACCACACTGACCCCTGAGCAGCAGAGAGATTGTCACCACCTGTTGGGGCAATTTTCTGATTTGTTCTCCCTGGTACCTGGTGTCACTGATTGGTGCGTCCATGAGGTGGATACCGGGGACAGTTCTCCTGTCAAGCACAAGGCTTACAGGGTGACTGACAGGGTCAGGGCTTGCATTAAGGAGGAGGTCTCCAAAATGTTCGCCCTAGGGGTGGTTGAGTCCTCTAGCAGCCCCTGGTCCAGCCCCGTGGTCTTGGTACCAAAAGCTGCGACGCCTGGTGCCACTCCTGAACTTAGGTTCTGTGTGGACTACCGAGGTCTCAATTCGGTCACCAAGACCGACGCGCACCCCATCCCCAGAGCTGATGAGCTCATAGACCGGTTAGGGGCTGCCCGGTACCTCAGCACGTTTGATCTGACGTCTGGGTACTGGCAGATCGCCTTAACTGATGGGGCAAAGGAGAGGTCAGCATTCTCCACACCAGATGGGCACTACCAGTTCCGTGTGATGCCCTTTGGGATGAAGAATGCCCCTGCCACCTTTCAGAGATTGGTCAACCAGGTGTTGGTTGGGCTGGAGGCTTTCAGTGCCGCCTACCTGGATGACATTGCAGTGTTTAGTTCCTCCTGGGAGGACCACTTGCGCCACCTCTGGGAAGTGTTGATGGCGCTGCGCAGAGCAGGCCTCACAATCAAGGCCAGTAAGTGCCAGATTGGGCAGGGTTCTGTGGTGTACTTGGGACACCAGGTGGGGAGCGGCCAGGTGGCGCCCCTGCAGCCCAAGATTGAAACCATCCTGGCTTGGGAGCCCCCAAGGACCCAGACCCAGGTGAGGGCCTTCTTAGGACTCACGGGTTATTACAGGAGGTTTGTCAAGGGGTATGGCAACATTGTTGCACCCTTGACTGAGCTGACTTCCAAGAAGCGGCCAAAGATTGTGAACTGGACTGACACCTGTCAGAAAGCCTTTGATGCCCTCAAAACTGCTATGTGTACAGCACCCGTACTCCAGGCGCCCAATTTTTGCTAAGGAATTTGTTGTCCAGACAGACGCTTCAGAGCATGGGGTGGGGGCCGTTCTGTCACAGATAAATGAGGAGGGACTAGACCAACCTGTAGCCTTCATCAGTAGGAGGTTACTTCCACGGGAACAGAGGTGGAGTGCAATTGAGCGTGAGGCATTTGCTGTGGTCTGGGCACTGAAGAAGCTGAGACCCTACCTGTTTGGGACTCACTTCCGGGTTCAGACAGACCACAGGCCCCTCAGATGGTTGATGCAGATGAGGGGTGAGAATCCCAAGTTGTTGAGGTGGTCCATTTCCCTACAGGGTATGGACTTCACGGTGGAACACCGCCCTGGTACAGAACACGCCAATGCTGATGGTCTGTCCAGATTTTTCCGCCTTAGCGATGAGAACTTCCAAGGGGATGGGTAGTTCTCCCCACATTTCAGCTGGAGGGGACGTGTGTTAGACCTGGCACCATTGGCGTGGGTCTCCCTTCCATTTTTCGCTGTTGTCTCCTCTGTTTTACTGGTGTTAGATGCTCTGGGCGCTGTGCCACTGCCATTCAGTGTCACAGCGCGAATGCTCCCTGTGTAAATATGTCTATGTGAATTGGTATATCCCTGATTGGCTTCTTTGGTTTACCTGTTAGTCCCTAGTAGTGTGGCCTATGTGTGCCCAGGGCTGGTAAACCAAATGCTGCTGCTGGGCCTGCAGCACTGATGCGTGCCACCCACAGAAGCAGCTTGTAAAGTGTGTCTCAGACCTGCCACTGCAGTGTCTGTGTGCAGTCCAGAACTGCCATCTTGGCTGTGAAGTGCACTCACTTCCCAGCCCCTGAACCTTCCCTTGGCAGCCTGTAAGTCACCCCTATGGTAGGGTGCATTGTATGTGTAAGGTAGGACATGCCTTGGTGTATGTAGCATGTCCTGGTAGTGAATTACACCCCATTTCGTTTTTCACTACTGTAAGGCTACCTGTTCCTCATAGGCTAGAATGGGCAGTTTGACTATTACATTCTATAGTCCTAACTGACCCCAGGGACATGGTACAAAAACGAATTTAGTATGCCTGAGCTCAGAATATTAAAATACATCTTTTAGTGAAGTTTATTTTTATATTCTGTGTTTGAAAATACCACTTTTAGAAAGTAGGTATTTTCTTGCCTAAGCCTTCCAGTGTGCTCTGCCGTTATGTGTATTGGCTGTCTGGTTTTAGAGGGGCAGGACAGGCTGAGTCAGACCTGGGTTGAATAGAGAGACCTGCATTTAGAGTGTGGGGAGGGGTGGCTCCTTGACCTGAATAGGGCTGTGCCTGGCAAGGTGAATGCTGGCTCCACCTCCCACTGTGTGTCTGCTAGCAGACCCCTCTTTCTGAAAGGAAGGATGCAGCCTGGTAAACAAAGTGCTCCAGGCCTGAGCAGAACTGGTTCTGGCTAGGTTCAGTGACTGGTAGCTTCTAAGAACAAAGGCTTTTGGGGTATAAATATCTGTGCTCAAACCCCTACATTTTGTATTGCTTTTGGATCTGGAGAGGAAACTCTGTCCGTGCCACTGGAGGAATCTGCAGGAAGTGACTGTCCCTGTGCTTGTGTGTTGTTTCTTGCACTGGCCTGCAGCAGTGACCACTGGACCTTGAAGAAGAGGAAAAGGAACTCTTGAGAGAACTTTTATTTTTGTTACAAGCAATTACCCAAGGGCTAGGAAAAGAGCTAGCCTCCTGCTGGAGTCTCAGGCACATCAGACTCCACCACCAACCTCCTGCTTCCTCCCTGCGAGGACTGCTATCTGCTGATGAGGCTCCTGTGAGTTCCAGGGCCTCTAGTTTGCATCAGAGAAGAGAGTGTGGGAAATCGACGCTAACGCATCTTTGCGGGCCGCTGCAGTCGAGAGCGCTGGGAAAATCATCGCGCTACTGCCGCCGAGGGCCCGCAACACGAAACCATCGCTGACGCCCCTTTGCGAGCCGCTGCAGCCGAGACGCGCTGGAAAGATCATCGCGCTGCTGTCGCCGCGCACTCGCAACCCTTAAAGAAATCATCGCTTCGAGACATCGCATTGCGGACGCCGTGCGTCCGCCACTTTGATCGCATCGCACCGAATTTCGTCGCTCCCTCGCGGAGCGTCTTGTCTTCGCATCGCAACACGATCGCACAGCGCAACAGGATCGCCGCATCGACTTCTCCCACGCGGCAAGAAAGTCATCGCATCGGCGGTCCAGCGTGCAGAAGTTTGTCGCATCGTCTCCGCACGCATCACGCAGATCGGCGCATCATCCTCCCTTGCGGCAAGGATTTCAACGCATCGCCGGCCTCGCGTGCCGAGAATCATCGCTACAGCTTATTTGCG
Organism: Calotriton arnoldi; assembly: GCA_963921515.1. Lineage (NCBI taxonomy): Eukaryota > Metazoa > Chordata > Amphibia > Caudata > Salamandridae > Calotriton > Calotriton arnoldi. The sequence continues at coordinate 1,588,470 of CAWUFW010001896.1, forward strand.
ACATTTTGTTGGTTTTGCTACTAAACCCAGGTACTTTGTGAAAGAAAGGGTCGCAGAGACCACTGCTTTGAACTTGAACCTTATTTTTGCAACCTTTGAACTATTTTTGACAACCCTTCAACAGCTATCCTATTTTTGACAGTATTGTGGCTTTTACAGTTATTGGTCTTGTGATAAATCTGCCTTTATATAAAGATACTTATTTTTTATAACTACTTGTGTGGTGTCCCTTTGTAGTGTTCCTCACTGTGTTACTGTGTATGGTCATAAATGCTTCACACCCTGCCTCTGAGATAAGCCTACCTGCTCGTGCTACGTTACCACAGGGTTGAGCAGGGGTATTAAAGAGGGTAGCCCTCTCACTCTGACTTAGGAAGAAGGGTCCCTACTTGGACAGTGGCCAGCCATTGCCAACTAGAGACCCCCATTTCTAACAGTCGCACGTGGAAAGGAAACAATTCCCTTTTATAAAGAGTCAGAGGGTTGAGTAATTGTGTAAAGAGGTTCTAAAACAGTCTTAGATTTAGTCCCTTATACACCTCGTAAATAATGTGCCAAGATCAAACTACCAAGTAAAACGTGCAAGTGGGAACTGATTAGGTACCAAATAACAGCTAAGCCCTATTATTAGTAAAACACCAAATCATCCAATTTTGACTCATCTAATAAGTCATGGTTAAAATGAATCTCCAGTATTGGTTATGACCAGATCAGATCAGAAAACCACTGTATTCGGCTGAACAAAGCCATAAAAGTACACAAAAAACAAAAATATACATACATACAATAAAGTTAAAAATTGTCTAAATACAGTTTGGGATAGATAAAAATTACCATTTAGAAGATAAATTTAAAAGATACCAGTAAAAAGGATTGCTCATAATTCATAGGTCGTACAACAGTTATTATCAAAAAGCCTTTTCACTCTGTGACTTACTCATAAATATAGACCATACTTAAAAAGACAATTATGTCAGTATATAAAATCAGTCCATAATTACCATATCTGTCCCCCTTTTGTTCCTATGTCTAACAGCCGCCACCAAAAAATTTGCAACATTAAAAATCTCCCACGGGTTATTTAACATCTGCAGATATAGTAAGGCAGGTCTAACTTGTATAAAACCACTACTCTTTAAAATAGGATTTAAAAACTTTCCCCGGATGGAGCTAAAATGGTCACAAAACATTGTAAAATGCATGGTATCCTGTGTTGAAAAATGATCACACGTGCAGGGTCCTAAATCATTTACCCTATTCCAACCCTGGAAATCTGCTAAAAGACAATGAATAAGATTGAGGCGAAATCTTGTTAAAAGAAAACGGTGAAAAGGTTTTGTAACTATTATCAATTATAGTTCAATCTGTGGAACAGTTTTTAACAAGAAATACGCTTTTACCATAGGTTTCATCATTTCCAACGCCTCTCTCTCTACAGATGACCCATTTAAAAATTGTGCTTTAACCCAAACCAGGTCCTTTCTCACTATCTTTTCTGGGGTAGTAAAACGTTCAGGTCATCCCAATTTGTCAAGTGTTGACTTAACATATTGTAACCATTGAATTTTAAATACGTTATCCAGCGCAAGACAGTCCATTACAATTTCTCTATTCAATGCCAATTCTGGGTCGATCCAAGTCGTAAACCAACATACCACAGGACTCAAACCAGAAGGTCTTCCATGAAGCCACTGCCCAACTCTTGGTGTATAACATAGGTAGGGGTAGATTGGGGAACCGCCAAAAGGTATCTCATAAATTTATTTTCCACAGTCTGCAACCCTGCTGCGGATTTATATCCCCAAATCGCAGACCCATACTTTGCTATAGCAATACTTTTAGAACTATATATATTGAGCAAGGCCTCGAGGGGCTTAGCTCCAAGTCGAGAGGCAAAACCTTGGATAGCTGCTATGGACCTTGCCATAGCATATTTTTTAGCCTTTATTTGGGGAGCCCACGAGCCCCTCTCATCAAATAAAACTCCCAAATAGGAGAAGGAGGAAACCCTTGACAACTCGGCCCCTTCACAATAAAATGATTTATACTTTTTTGGCTTCTGCCCCATTATCATCGTGTGGGATTTGGTTTTATTAACAACAAGGTCCAGCGATTGCATGAAGGACCCAAAAGAATCCAGAGGCCTCTGCAGACCAACCGCCTTGCGGGCCAATAAAAACGCATCATCAGCGTATAAGAGAGCAGGGATAACCCTGTCTCCTACACGTGGGATGTCTAGGCTGGCGGTACAAAGGGAGGTATTTAAATTATTTATATAGAGAGTAAAGAGTAAGGGGGCTAGAATGCAACCCTGGCGTACCCCTCTATCTATTTTAAAGTGCTTAGTGCATTTGCCATCCTGAGTGACCCTAACTCTAGCATAGAGATCCTTATGAAGATCTGCTAAAAAATACACTAGACAACGGTCCATCCGCATGCCTATCAAAAGTGCCCATAGCTTTGATCTATTGACTAGATCAAAGGCCGAGGAAAGATCCATGAAGGCCAACAGTAGCGTCCCTTGTTTTGCCACTGTATATTTCTCAGCCAGAAGATGCAAATTTAAACACTGCTCTAAAGTGCTTCTGCCTTTTCTAAAACTATATTGGCAGTCTGTTAAAATTCCAGTATCATCTAACCATGCCGAAAGTTTGCTTAAAATTACCCTGCCTAAAACTTTAACCACTGAGTCAATCGGAGAGATGGGTCTATAACAACCTGGGTCTCCTCTCTGACCCTTTTTAAAAGCCGGAATAATGGTGGAAAGAGACAAGGAAGGCGGGAATCCATGGTTACTGGCCACATTCAAAAGTTAAGATATAATTTCAGCCCAAAATTGCGGCTTTTGTTTATACAAATCGGCCGGAACACAGTCGGGTCCGGGGGCCTTATTACTAGTCATTTGGGTGATCGCCTTCTCTTCTTCTTTTTCTGTAAAAATCAATGAGTTATTACATCGCTCCTGGTCAGGAAAAGTTAGTAGGCCCCCCCGGTATAAGATGCCCCATAAATGGAGTTAAAATGAGAATACCACTGGTCCTCCGTGATATTGCATTGTAGGGGAATATTATTATTAATGCAAACACAAGGAGATGATGGACGGAGCACTGAAACCTATCAGACACTCACACCCAGTCACAGATCTGGGTTGAATCCATCATCGTTCTTTAGCTCACTTTGCCACCCCAGTTCAGACACAGCTTTATGCAAATCAGTCTTGACCCTGTGCCTCATGGGAACAGTCCAGCCCGAACTGTCAAGCCATGTCTTCACTGGACCGGAAACAAGCATCCTGGGACCGGTATCGGGCTATCAGCCCTCATCAGCCAGGCTAGCTTGAATCCAGTGGCAAAGTGAGCAAGGGACCCACGTCTGGGCATACCCTGCCAACCCAGGGCGAACAAAGCAAACACAAGGAGATGATGGACGGAGCGCTGAAACCTTTCAGACACTCACCCCCAGTCACAGATCTGGGTTGAATCCATCATCGTTCTTTAGCTCACTTTCCCACCCCAGTTCAGACACAGCTTTATGCAAATCAGTCTTGACCCTGTGCCTCATGGGAACAGTCCAGCCCGAACTGCCAAGCCATGTCTTCACTGGACCCGAAACAAGCATCCTGGGACCGGTTTTGGGCTAACAGCCCTCATCAGCCAGGCTAGCTTGAATCCAGTGGCAAAGTGAGCAAGGGACCCACGTCTGGGCAAACCCTGCCAACCCAGGGCGAACAAAGCAAACACAAGGAGATGATGGACGGAGCGCTGAAACCTTTCAGACACTCACCCCCAGTCACAGATCTGGGTTGAATACATCATCGTTCTTTAGCTCACTTTGCCACCCCAGTTCAGACACAGCTTTATGCAAATCAGTCTTGACCCTGTGCCTCATGGGAACAGTCCAGCCCGAACTGCCAAGCCATGTCTTCACTGGGCCGGAAACAAGCATCCTGGGACCGGTTTCGGGCTAACAGCCCTCATCAGCCAGGCTAGCTTGAATCCAGTGGCAAAGTGAGCAAGGGACCCACGTCTGGGCATACCCTGCCAACCCAGGGCAAACAAAGCAAACACAAGGAGATGATGGACGGAGCGCTGAAACCTTTCAGACACTCACCCCCAGTCACAGATCTGGGTTGAATACATCATCGTTCTTTAGCTCACTTTGCCACCCCAGTTCAGACACAGCTTTATGCAAATCAGTCTTGACCCTGTGCCTCATGGGAACAGTCCAGCCCGAACTGCCAAGCCATGTCTTCACTGGACCGGAAATCAAGCATCCTGGGACCGGTTTCGGGCTAACAGCCCTCATCAGCCAGGCTAGCTTGAATCCAGTGGCAAAGTGAGCAAGGGACCCACGTCTGGGCATACCCTGCCAACCCAGGGCAAACAAAGCAAACACAAGGAGATGATGGACGGAGCGCTGAAACCTTTCAGGCACTCACCCCCAGTCACAGATCTGGGTTGAATCCATCATCGTTCTTTAGCTCACTTTGCCACCCCAGTTCAGACACAGCTTTATGCAAATCAGTCTTGACCCTGTGCCTCATGGGAACAGTCCAGCCCGAACTGCCAAGCCATGTCTTCACTGGACCCGAAACAAGCATCTTGGGACCGGTCCCAGGATGCTTGTTTCCGGTCCAGGGAAGACTGTTCCCATGAGGCACAGGGCCTAGACTGATTTGCATATAGCTGTGTCTGAACTGGGGTGGCGAAGTGAGCTAAAGAACAATGATGGATTCAACCCAGATCTGTGACTGGGGGTGAGTGTCTGAAAATTTCAGTGCTCCGTCCATCATCTCCTTGTGTTTGCTTTTTTCGCCCTAAATTGGCAGGGTATGCCCAGACGTGGGTCCCTTGCTCACTTTGCCACTGGATTCAAGCTAGCCTGGCTGATGAGGGCTGTTAGCCCGAAACCGGTCCCAGGATGCTTGTTTCTGGTCCAGGGAAGACATGGCTTGGCGGTTCGGGCTGGACTGTTCCCATGAGGCACAGGGCCTAGGCTGATTTGCATATAGCTGTGTCTGAACTGGGGTGGCGAAGTGAGCTAAAGAGCAATGATGGATTCAACCCAGATCTGTGACTGGGTGTGAGTGTCTGAAAAGTTTCAGTGCTCCGTCCATCATCTCCTTGTGTTTGCTTTTTTCGCCCTAAGTTGGCAGGGTATGCCCAGACGTGGGTCCCTTGCTCACTTTGCCACTGGATTCAAGCTAGCCTGGCTGATGAGGGCTGTTAGCCCGAAACCGGTCCCAGGATGCTTGTTTCCGGTCCTGGGAAGACATGGCTTGGCGGTTCAGGCTGGACTGTTCCCATGAGGCACAGGGCCTAGACTGATTTGCATATAGCTGTGTCTGAACTGGGGTGGCGAAGTGAGCTAAAGATCAATGATGGATTCAACCCAGATCTGTGACTGGGGGTGAGTGTCTGAAAAGTTTCAGTGCTCCGTCCATCATCTCCTTGTGTTATATTATTATTAATACCTGTGAAGAAAGGTTTGTTAACTATAGCCCAAAATCTAGCACTGTTCCTCAAAACCTCCACAGATAACAGGTCATTCCAGGCTTTATCTTTAATTTCATTTTTCCTACGAGACATCGCACATTTATAAGACTGCCTCAATTGCGTTATACGAAGGCGGTCTCTTGGCACCTGCTTTAAGGCATAAATAAGCTATTTATGTGCTTCCAAACAATCCTTATCAAAACATTTCTCTCCAACTTCAGGATAACTTCTATTGGGCAGCGTTAAATCATTTGCCACCTGTACACAAATCTCTTCATATGCCAATAAAACCTCCATCCCCTCATTTGCAGGGTTAAGACATATGTTAAAACTCTTTTCCGCCTTACGCATTAGGTCCTGAAGAAAGAGGTCTGGAATTACCTTCGTCCACTTTAACCTACGTCCCTGATCTGTAGTCTTTACACATATGCGGTGGGAAGTTGTTCCTGGATCCCTTTAAAACCAATTGCCCCACTTAACTCAAGTATTACAGGATTATGATCACTGAAGTGGGACCATTGGGCACCATAATAAATCACTTGAAAAAGCAATACAGGGGAGATAAATATATAATCAATAATAGAATCATGCCCTCTTGCCTTAATAGTGGGGATCCTCCCCTCCACGGTAAGTATATCAGGCTGGCATACATCCACTGTGGCCAAAAGGTCCTCCAGACCTTCTCCTTGCAAAGTATGCTCAAAATGACAATTAGAAAAATCCTCTGGACCAAGATAGTCTACCACTTGACAATCCTTCATACATAAATGAATATTAAAATCTCCCAAAATTATAATAGAGTAAAAAGTGGTTTGTTTCAGTCTATAATCCTCTAAAAAATATTATAGAGTGCATAAATGTTCATTAAGAAATCTATTTTCAGGTGAATTATAAAAATTTACAATTAACAATTTCCTTGAATTGCAGTATTAATTTCTACAGCTAAACAATTCTTGGAGCCTGTGTTCACAGTACAATACGTTCCCACCAGCTTTAATGATATTAGTATTATAAGGCCACCCTTTGCCCTGCCAGAGACCGAGGGCTGTGCTGGCTCAAAATATGACTTATATCCATCCATCCAGAAATTCTCCTCTCTATCCCACGTCTCTTGTAAACCCACTATGTCATAGGATTTAAGAAAATCGAGCCACCTATAATCGGCACTCTTTGTTCTAAGACCCGCTATGTTCCAGCTTAAAGTCTTACAAGACAGGTTTACATCCTCCTTCGGCCCTGGAGCCTCTTCTCCGCCCTCCCTTCCCGCTAATAAGTGGGGCTTCAGTCAATCATTTTCATCTAGTCGACTTAATGGTGAGAACCTATTAGAACACAATATACCGTTCTCCATTGTCTCCTCACCAGGGACCAAAGCCTCCCTAAGGTTTAACCCTACTGATTCATCTGCATTCCTATTTAATAATGTGGGATTCCCCCATTGACACCTACGGGGAACATGACTGCCCTCTGGAGGCGGATAAAAGAAGCCCAAGGGTAGAGACCTTATCACCCCCAGACCCGTGTTAGAGCCTCTCTCGAAAAGCTTTCCCCCAACCCCCACTTGATCAAAATTAATAATAATACAATCACCTTCCACTGCTTTGACCCTTTGGCCAACCCAACCAACTCGTCTAGCCATTATTATATGATCTGAGGCTTGCGCCCCCCTGGTCGAGTGTTGTTTACACCAATACTTAGTTTTGCGTAGGAGTTCCTCAGTAGATTCCACTCCCTTCTCTTTAAGTGGTGGCACTCCTATAAGCACAGCAACTAAGGGGGTGGCCTCTGGTGGGAGGTTGATTTACAGCTATTATTCCTCATATAGGCCCTCCTAGGCCTGGAGGGTTCACCCAGGACCCTGGGATGTTTGTTTACCGCCGGGATATCAACACATTAATTACTCGCAGCACTTCCCCCCGCGTTCTGAATAGGAGTAGCTTGAGACACTATACTCTGGCTCCTCTGGCTAGTCTGTGTAGCACCCCCTCTAGTGAGGATCCCCCCAATCCTTTTAATAACTTGTTGTGGGGCCCCTGTGTCATCAATCTCAATCGGCCCCTTTTTACTATTTGTCTCCAAGATTAAACTCTCTAGACATTCTAACTTCCCCATTACCCCCCTTATCAATGATTTACAGAGGTCAGAGGTGTCTTTAAATGCAGAAAAAAGGGCTTGTTCCAGTCGAGTGTTCCAACAGTCCTCCAGGGCTTGTTTTATCGCCGAACAAACAAACGGATCCAAACTACGTTCCACCGCTTTATCCGAGCCTATAACAGAACCAGATTTTACCATAGTAAGTTTAGTGGCTCTCCTCTTCAATTTTTTATTTGGTGGTGGAAGGGAAATTGGCAACTCTTTCTGCGAGGGCGCCATCACACCTCTTGCCTCTTCCCCAGTCGACAACCCCAAAGGACAGAGGCCCTCCTGTGTGTCACCCTGTGTATCACAGCTAACTACATGGTCAACAAGAGGTACAGACTGTGTGGACATGGGTCTAGTGAGGGAGACACTCTGTCCCAAAGTCTCAGATCTTCGGCCCAACTGATCCTCAGCAAGTTGAATCTCCTGTGTTAATGCCCCGACTGCAGAGGTTAAATATGAAATAATAGAGGATGAATTCCTTGGGACTTTATCCTTTGTTTTCCCAGTGTCATTATTACAGGGTTGTTTGCACTTACCCATTGCTGTCCAGCACAACGATGTTAGTGGGGTGGCCCAGCCCAGCCTCTGACAGGCGCAGACGGGCCCGCCCTTGGCCCAGGCTTCGCCCGCGCACGTCCCGTGCTGCGGGAGCCCTGGGGCAATTTTGAAGGCGCCTCCTGGCGCGGAGATGACAGTGACGGCTACCTTGCTGCGATGATCGCCGGGGAGTGTAGTCCTACACTCTCCTGGGCTCTGCTCCTCCTTGCCACAGCCCCCAGCAGAAAAAAACACACAACCGGGCGTCCCCATTATGACCAATAAACTTTCATCGTACCTAGGCATTGACATATATTATTATTAGAATAATTTCCATAAGGAAATATTTGAGACAAAATTCAGGTATTATTATATATTATTAATTCATACCTGTATTTCAGCAGTCAACCTGTAATGTCAGTATTATCAACCAAGTCACTGCTTGAGTAACTGAAAAAGCAATCCACACCGTATTTCAAAAGGAAAAAATTGAGGGCCAATGCCAACCAAACAGATATTTGATATAATGCATTAGTTTAATTGTGTCCAAAATGTCAAGCCATCAGTAATCATTATTTTCTCTTTGATTTTTTCATATGTAGGCATCAAACTTTCCACTATCGAAACCATGTCCCAGAGCTATAAATAATAGTAACTTCAATGAGGCTGACGGGCGAATACGGCCACATACGATATTAAAGTTTGCCGCTCGGCCAATTTATATAACTTACAACCAACAGTAATGCACTATACAAATCAGTGTCCTACCTTTGGCCGCTACGGAGAGTACTCCTCGTTATACCACAGCGTTTCGCACGGGCGCCATATTGAGCTACTCATATATACACAGGGTACGTAGTAACCAATAATCAAGAACGGACTATGAAACTCACGGTTCAAAGGGTACGTGCCTAAGCGCCATTTTGAAATAGAGCCTCAATTCAGATTTATTCGTTAGCGTCCATATGAAACCAGATTAATTTAGAATAAAAATTATAATCAATTATGATTTGCATTGCTCATGATGTACCAATAGCATATTATGTACATCCCTAGTATATAAAAAACCTTATACCCATATTGTCATCTGTTACATTATGAGTATTAAATCTGAAAGTAAACAAAGCTGTTTCAATCTAATTAAAGGTGGTGCTTGTAAAAATTTAATCGGGTGTCATATATACACCACAATCATTACTAGTATGAGTAAATCAAGAATGCTCCTGTTACAACTCAGCTGGTTCACTCATGTAAACCACTGACTCCAATTTTAAGTCAATTTGGAAAAGGTAATGTCAAGACCATATCTGTATCTCAGCCACGAAATAATCAGGTTACAATTCCTCAGTGTCCAGGTCACAACGTACCCCTACATGATTCTAAATACGACAATCCTACCATGCACAATTTGCCCATCATTCTGTTCCCAGAAAGAGAAAAGAGGCAAAGAGATGTGAAATTCAGAAAATCAAGTCACAAGTAAAGCATGAGCAGGGTTCACCTCAAGTTTATTTTATTTTATTTATTTATTTATTTGAAAAGTTTTATATAGCGCTGGCTAGACCCGGAGGTATCAGAGCGCTTTACATGAGGACTAACATTGTTTCAGAGCATAGTTACAAGTTACATGAGTTACTGGAGCGAAGTTACATGCGTTAAAAACATAGATGTAAGGGAAAAAATCAGGCAAGGGGGAGAGATTCAGGGGAGAGAGGAAAGGAGCAGGGGAGGTAGATCAAGAATGAGAGAGGGAAAGAAGAGGGGGAGGGTGAAGGAAAACGCAACCGGGAGACGAGGAAAAACAGTGTCCGACGTCCGGAGTGCTGTGATCCCAGAGGAAGAGGTATCATTCCCACACTTCCGCTGTGTGTGGTTCCCTTTGCGCTGTGGACTCTCTCAGAGGGGTCTCTGAAACTCCAAGGCATAAATACTGGATCCCTCCCCAACAAGGGGAGAAGGAGTGCTTTGGCAAGGGGCGCCATTCCTACACCTCAGCTGTGTGTGGCTCCCTTGACGCTGTGGACTCTCTCAGGGGGGTCTCTGAGACTTCTGCGTATAAATGCTGGATCCCTCCCCAACAAGGGGAGAAGGAGTGCTTTGGTAAAGGGCACACACAATGGTGGTAAATTTAGGGATAATGATGTATTGCGTGGTATAACAGTTTTAGAATCCGCCCAAGGGGCATCGTCATTTTCAGTCCAGGCAGGAACAGTAGAGAACTGGTAGGATCCAGCAGGATAGACAAGCAGGGACAAGTGGGTCTGAATGAGCCAAAGGTTCAGATCACATCACCTTGTGCATGGACGCCATTTTGGAGTCAGGCAGAGCCCTGTGAGGATTCGGTACATTGACGTTACCCACTTCAGACCACAACAATCGATGGGCTCCTTGGTAGGGAGAATAATAACCTAAGGGCTGCCCGATGTGCATAGCGGAGCCGCTGTTGTTTTTGTAAGCCCTTTTAAGCTGAATGGATTACTTTTATTCAGATACAGCTGCCATTTTCAGGTCAGGCAAGCCGATAAACGGAGCAGCCTCCTGAGAAAAGAAAGCACAGACCTTCCACATACCTCCGGGTAGAAACGGTGAGCGGGTGGAAAGCGGAGTTCTCTGAAGAGCCTTGTATAGTAGCGCTTCACTCCCGGTTCAATTACCACTGCCGATGTTTCCGATGCTGCGAGGGACCGGCTGCCATTTTGAGAAGCATAGACCTGAGGCAATCGATAACGATGTAAAATGCCTCAAATAGCATGAAAGTCTTGATCCAGCTCATGGAACAGCTCATCGGTAGGTTCATCTGTTGTTTGGGGGCACCGTCTGCTGGGTAAACGGAGGTCGATGTCATCGCGGAGCATCTCCCTCGGCCACCAGGTTTAGTCTCGCAGCTCCCCAGGCGCCATCTTGTCATAGTGACTGGCAGGGACGTCGGGGCTCAGTTCTCCGGTATGCAAGGTCGGAGAAAGGCGATTTCAGGCTTCAGGTGATCAGCCTGCATTTCAGTTTCGGAATCGCTGTTCTGGATGGGACAACAGCGCGTCGGAGCGCCGCTCAGGAAGCTGGTGAGAGGGTTCACTATGGAGCATCAGCTCCGAGCGACCATCGTCATGAGGCTCCTCCTCCTGCCATTTCCCTGCAAGTGCCCAAGAAGTATTGTAGCTCAATATCTAAATTAAGGCCCCTATCCACAGCATGTAATTTCATAATCCACCGGGACTTATTTTGTCATAACCTAAGTTCCCGATTTCCACCCCCTACATCAGGCATCACATGTTCGATACCATGAAACATAAAGCCTAATATAGCATGCTTTGTGCTGGACATTCCTTTACATGGGCCCCAATGGTGGGTCTGCCATCCAAATTCTTGACAGCTCTGAAGTGTTCTACAATACGGTCTTTCAATCATCGTATATCATATCACATTTGCAGATAATTACATAAACAACATATTTTGTCAAACAATCTATATGTGTGTCGATCCAAAACTTGAGCAAATCATTGTATTTAAATTCCTTAATCCTGTTAACAGGCATTCTGCACATATTACAATTTCCACAAGGATAGGAACCTTGATTCAATTTGTGTAACCATGTCTTCCTCGACACAAGTCCCCTAGGATAAATGGGACTAATTATATTCCATATAGTTTCACCCTGACGATAAGATATACTAGGACGTTCCAATAAAAAGGGTTGTAATGCTCTGTCTGATGTGAGCAAATGCCAGTGTCATTTGATTATATTATATATTTTGTGTGACCCTGGGTGATAACCTGTCACAAGTCTAACAAGACTCTTAGTGTCTTTATTTTCTTTTCTGCAAGAGTGTCAGTCCATTTTAATTTTAGCGATCTCTTTTTAGCCCTAAGGATAATGTCCCTGTTGTAACCTCTAGTCAGAAATCTCTGTTCTATATCTTCAATATTAAGTAAGAATTCTGAGTCATTACTACAGTTTCTTCGTGCCCTGAACATTTCACCAAATGGAAAGGAATTAATGTGATGCCTAGAGTGTGAGCAATTTGCATGCAACAGGGAATTGAAGTATCTTTTCTATACATCCTGCTATTAATCTTCCCTTGGTCAACATATAACTCAATGTCCAAAAAAACAAACTTTTCTCGACTGTGTGTCATGGTAAAGGACATATTGTATGTGTTGTTATTCAAATACTCAAAAAATGCATGTAGTTCTGTTTGATTTCCAGTCCAGATCAGCAAACAATCATCAATAAACCTTCCAAAATAAATTATAAGATTGTGCCACTTAGCACCAGATGGGACCCAGATGTGCACCACCTCAAACCAACACATAAAAAGGCAGGCAAAGGACGGCGCAAATCTGGAACCCATCGCAGTCCTGCATGTCTGTTGGTACCATTCACCATTGAACATGAAAACATTAAGTTCCAATATCATCTGTGACATCTTGATCAACATTTCGGAATGCTCCATGTGTTCAATCTGCCATTTGTATAGTAAGTATTTTAAGTGCTGCTAAACCATGTTGATGGGAGATGTTTGTATATAATGATACTACATCCAAGGTCACAAATATCATAGGGAAACATGGTCATGGATGGCACTTTAGGCTATAGCCAGTGACACTCAAAGTATGGCCCAGGTGATGCATGCGGCCCTCCTGACCTTTACATGCTGCCCCCATGTCAACTGCAGCATTGGGCTGCTGTTTCTCGACTCACACTAATGTTGAGAAATATGTTTAATAAAGAGGCACACATTTATTTACAGCTTAACTGAAGTTAAAGGAAGTAATTTAGGTGCCGTTCACCATTTACATTTAGGAACACCTTAATTTTTGAAGACATGTTGTAACTGTAAAAATCTGATAGTCTCTTCAAAATTCAAAAAGTGTGTTTCATTAACATTCAGAAGTGTTTCGTCTTAGTAAACTAGATTCTATCAGTGCCTTGAGTATTTTTTTTCTTAAAAGTGAGAATTTGCAAAGATGAATTTAGAAACATTCATGCTTCCCCTCCACCCAGGGTTCCTATTATACATGGATGGCATTATAATTTAGCAAATAAAACACAAGAGAAGGTTTCATACTGTGCGTATGCCGAAGTCATGTATTTCAAGGTCCTCTTATTGATGATAAAAAAGAAGGTAAAGTGAAATAAAACAATTGTCTAGGATCGCACCATTTGGTCAAGTTGGGAAGCCGTGATTGATCCCAGGTTTTCTTGCTTCATAATGTGCAATTCAGCCTTTATTTGTACATGCTTTGCTTCCCCTATGCCCACCTTACACCCCCCACCTGCGTTCAATGCACCCCTCGATCACACGACATGCAAACAGTATGGCCCCCTTGAAAATGAGTGAGAGTACCCATACAATAGATCAAAGAATGTCAATGCAGGGCTGGCTTGAAGCATAGGTTGGGCATTTTCCTAAGTCTTGCTAAAGGATTATGCAACTGTATTACAGCCAATATAATCCAGCAATACTACACTTTCTCTGGGATTTCTCCTGATATTAGAAGAACAGTAAATGGTTAGGTATTTTTCATCATTGTAGTTTCTGTGGAGAAATATATGTTTGGGTGTCAGTAATGTAAAAATATCAATTAGTATATGAGCAGTAGCACACACTCAAAATCATCGTGAGTGGACTCAGTGTTGCTGCCCATGTCTCTCTCAGTGACACATAGTCAGTGGGTGGTGGCTTGGCACTATATTGACATGTCAAGGGACTCCACCGTTCCCCCAGTCCAGTGTGGAACTTCAGTGGGTTACACCACGCACTAAGTGGAAACCTGTAGGCCCCCGTATTATTCCTTACACTGAGGTACCTACTGAGATGGGGCAAGGGTTTTCACACACATCTCTGAATTCTGGCTTTCTCCTTTAGCGGATTGCATTTGCCAAGTTAATAAGTGGCTGGAGAGAAGCTTGCTAGGAAAGAATAGTATTGGGTGGCTGTGATACTATTACAGGGATCTATGAGACACGAAATAACAGGGGCATGGAACTCTTGAGAGAGATAAGACAGGGACATACAGAGACAAGGATAGGGTGGGGTCACTAGCCAATGGAGACAGTGAGGAGGGAGTCAGGGATGAACACTGCGCACACTCCACTGGCTCCCCGTCGAGGCGAGAATCACCTTCAAGATGCTCACCCACGCACACAAGGCCCTCCACGGCACCGGACCAGCATACCTGAACAGCCGACTCAAATTCCACGCACCCCAAAGGACCCTACGATCAGCCCAGCTCTCCTACGCCGTGGTCCCCCGCACCAGAAAGACCAGATCGGGAGGCCGCTCCTTCTCCTTCCTCGCGGCCAATGCATGGAACGCCCTTCCGCTCCACCTCAGACAGACAACATCGCTCCCCATCTTCGCAAGAAACCTCAAAACCTGGCTCTTTGACAGACCCCCTCCTTGATGGAATGGAACCTGCAACCCCCCCCCCCACCCCTAGCGCCTTGAGACCCTTGCAGGTGAGTAGTCGCGCTTTAACAAACCCCTGATTGATTGATTGATTGATTGATTGATTGATTGATTGATTGATGGAGACGAGGTAAGAGTGATAGTGAGACACAGAGATGTGAAATGTATGTTAATAAGTGTTGAAAGAAGAGTATAGTCTACTTAGTCATATATAATTTTTATTTTGCTTAAGTATATTCTTTATCAGGGACCCTGGTACAGAGTTGTCATTTTCATCGGTTAATCAATAACCTCAGACTATCCCAATTCCCTCCCACATGCACGTTCTCCACAATGCTCATTGTGTAAAGAAAGCTCAGCAATCCTGGAATAAAAACGTAGAGGTGATTCCTGAATGTATAAAGTGTTGGAATGTATTTTCAATTTCAGGAGAAGGAGTGAGTTTAACCATCTTTTTAGGAGCCTTGTTTTTGCAAAACCGTTATTCAAAGATTCATATTGATGGCATGAAAATGTAGAGAAAATGGGCCATGAACACACATATTTGTAAAATTAAATTATTTTGCAAAATAATTTAAAACACATCGGCAGCTGAGTTGTTGTGGCATTCGGCAGAAGATTACGCTATTGGAATAGTAGTGACGATTACGCCGATTATTTATATGAAATTGTCGCCCTATTTTGGATGAGGGCAAAGCAAACTAAACAACATTTTAAGCCTTAAAGTTGCACCTCAAACTCAGCTGCCTGAACGGCCCGTGCACGCCAACAGATCAAAAACCGAGCTCGATTACTTTGTTTCCTGATACAGCCAAACTCTTGATTCAAAACCCTAGATTTTCCAGACACAAACCATGCATTTAAAATGTTCACATTGCATGAAATTACATCACATTAGGGTAACTGCTGCATGCATGGTGACAATTATATCACTAATTACGTGTTGATATGTGAGTGCTCAATTGCAACTAATGTACCTGCACAATTCACTTTCAACACCCCGTGATCTTTTGTCACCGTGAACCTGCTGAGAAGCAAGGTTGATTCTACGTTCAGAGACTGGGGTGGGGGAGGGGCGTCGCATGCTGTGAAATATAGACGACAACTGAACCATTTGTCAAAGGAAGAACATCCTGACGGCAGAGATGATGTTTTCCGCTCCTGTCCTCAACGTCCCCAGTTCCTGCTATTTGCAAGAAGGGAGCTGGCGCGCGCGAGAAAGAGAAGGCGGGCTCAGCCCACAGGGATTCAAATCCCAAACCTGAAGGATGCAATGTGACTTATTCTCCGGTGTGTACCCAGAAGATAATAACTGCGCTGCGGGTCTGTCAAAAGAGCCGTGCTGATTTGTAGACATTTGGCAAACCCATTTCCTTAACTCGGAATTTATGACCGCCTCGAGTTAATGTGATTTTATTTTTAACTTCCGCGCTACGCACCTATTTGTGCCTCTGACTCACGGGCTGAAGTGAAAGTATATTATCTCGGCTTGATCTTCAGAAAAATTACAGTGGCGCGAGGTATGGCTCTGCTTTTGATTCGAACCGCCGTGTGCGGGAACCTTGAGTTATTTAAGTATTTTTTCATTTAAGAAGTTTCTTTGAGCGTCCCCCAGGTAGAGTGTTTTTCTGGATTTACATGACTGGGTCACAGGGCTTTCTTTAAGCTGGATGAAAAAAGTGGGGAAGGTATCTCAAAGGGGCACGGCCAGTGTAATTAAGTGCCTACCTTAAACATGTAAATTACATCTTCTGAGCCACCCGACAAGTATCGTGGTATCTTGCTGAGCTTTCTGTTATTTCATCCAGATACAGAGGCGCAACTAGAGCCAAATTTCGGGGGGTGGGGCTAGTAAAAAAAATTTCGGGGGGGGGGGGGTAATTTTTCAAGCAATAGGCAGAGTGGAGATGCAGGGGCTCTAAGAAGGGGTGAAAAACAACAAAGCCTCGTTAACAAGTAAATGGTCTTTTAAAGACCTGTGAAGTACTCGGGTGCGGCTGCAATAAGATGAACGACAGACCAGCCAGCCCACAGCAGCTCAAAAACTGTGTGTGTGCCCTGGAAGGTCTCAGCCCGGGCGTCACACACAACAGGGGGGCGCTGAAGCCCTTTGAGCTCTATGGGCGTTGCATGCCTGTCCGGACATATAACACAACAAGTGACTTGAGAGCAGCCAGGACTTTTGGCTTTGTCAGTGGTTGGTAGCTGTTTAAGTTAAATGAATAACAATGATTTTCTTGTAAATAAATACTATTAAAAATGCTTCCATTATGAAATTGTGCGTCTCTGAATTAAACATTACAGAGGACTGTAAAAGGGAGAGTGGCCTTCAGGGAGTGTGTTCAGTCTATGTTAGACGTTTCTGCCCATTTTAGGTCGAGCCTGGACAGCGCATGCGCTGCTGCGAGGCATGCAGTACTGGAGCACTGAATAGAAGCCCCCCCCACTCTCCGCCCATATTTGTAATTGGCTTGCTTCATTGTCCTTCGTAAACGCTGGCTTCCGATTCATTATTAGACTTGTTAGTCCCTCCTTGGTATCGCCTTGTGTGCATTTGTTACCTCCCATAAGGGCTGGACCTTTTACTGGTGTTGTTACATGGTCTGCTTTATAAGTTGGTGAGCTCTATTTTAAGTAATGCTCTTCCCCTATTCCACCCACTACCTCACAGCATGCCGCCCGCTTTTATTTTAATGTTTACTAATGGCGGTCCGCTTTAACTATAACGGCAGCATTTTAAAATTTATTTATTTTAGCAGTGCGGTCCGCATTTAGCGTCCACGCTTAATTATTTCTTCATTTTAGCAGCGTGGTCCGCATTTAGCGGCCGCGCTTATTTATTTATTTAATTTGTTTACTGGCGCCCATGCGGCGCTTTTACATTCATAGAGGCCGCGCCCCTTTCTCTACACAAACCGCATCTAAGGAAAGGTACGCAGCCAATATTAAAGTGAAAGCGCGGCATAGGCGTTTTTACCCAAAAAAAACATCCATTTGTCAAGTTGACAAACAGATGCTTTTTTTTAAAGCCCCCATGCCATGGTTTCACTTGAATTGCTCTTAATGAATGTGAAAGTGCTGCATGGGCGCTAGTAAAAAAAACAAATATTTGCACTGCAATAAGTGTCGCATTTGCGAGAGTTTAAGCTATTGCATTGCCAAAAGCTTAAACACTCGTTAATGATAGACCGATTACATTGTAAATGCTTGTTTTCTACGCATCTCGTCCGTCTGCATATTATAACACCTCATCTATTTTCTCTTCAGCACCCTCTTTTCACTCTCTCATGAATGCACTTGCTCAAATCTCCTTCACTTGACCACCCTAAAGACAATAACACACCCACTCGCATGTGAGCACAGCATTTTCTTTTACATTCATCTTGCCAATATTTTGACAACTGTGTACCTACTTCACACACATTTACACAGAATCACAATTGCAACTAGAATACGTGACCAATGCTTTGTAGAGTGGCAAGGATTGGATGACCATGTATTCTGAACACCTTTATGACCCACTGACAGACAGTGTAAGAAACTCGCACTGCCTTCAGTGTCAATTCAAGAGAGGCCTCAGTCATACCCCTTATAAACACCTGGTGGCCACTCAGTTCAAAGTCTGCACTAAACGAAGAGTAACATGATACACGAAAAAAAAATACAGAAACACAACATCATGGAAATAACTAACACACTTAAGGAATGCAAGATTAATAAAACATGTGAAATATAAACAGTAACTAAGGCCCCGATGTACAATGCATTTTTCCGGTCTCAAACTGTCCGATTCGCAGAATCGGGATGTTTGTGACTGGAAAAATGCTTTTTAAAATGTACAAAATGAATATTGTGATTCAGTAACTTGTTACCGAATCACATTTAGCATTTGCGTTTCAGTATTTGGAAGGAACATGTTTAGAGTGTTCCTTCCAAATACAGAATCGGTATGATATGTATTACTGTTTTGCAACCTGTTGCATTACTGTAATTCTTTACCACCAGTTTAAAACTGGTGGTAACCCATTCGCAAAGGGGAGAAGGTCCCCTAAATTGCTTACGTGGATTACCTTAATGATTTTTAAATTCATGTTCAGAAATCGATCAGTGTTTTTCCAAGTGAAATGAAGGACATTAACAGAGCCTGATCGGAACCCGTTTCAATGTCTGTTTTTAATTACTATCATGTCTGAGACCCAGGTGGACCCAGGCCACTTAAAACCCCACTATTTCTTTTTGGGGACAAGTTTATAATTTCAGGGTTCTGCTTGAGATGTCACCTTCTTTCTCTCAAAAAAGTACTTTCTACTTTGTTTGGGGCGGAAGTGTGTCTGCGTTCGGGTTTAGTCTGTTATCAGTATCATTGGCAAATGCCCCTCTCAACCTTTACAGTGTTGTTTTTGATGAACAGTTCCTCCTCCACATCACACACAGCAGAGGTGAGAAAAGCTCTTTAAAGGGATAATTTAGAGTTTGACGGATCAGGAGTCCTGCAGTAAGCTGGTGGGGATTCCGCTCCACCACACTCGTAGTCCTCCGCCAAATTTAGAGGTGTTGTAAGTGGCAAGTTTCCACTGGCAGAGTCTCATCTGGCTATGCTAGTGCAAACCTTTTGCCTGGAAGCATGTCAGTCATTGGGCTACTAGGTCATAGTGATTGTTGCCCCACTCAAAATAGATTTCTGTGCTTGGGCAGGGAAATCAAACTATTACCCCAATACTCAGGTTGAGAAGCACCTACGCATCAGGGACAACATTTTGGGGTTTTAAGAAACAAATTCCCTCTTTGGAAGTTTGTTTCTTGGAAATAAAAAAAAACTTTGCTGAGTGGGTGCAACAAACCCTGTGAGCATAATTTAGTGCTTTCTGTGAAGCTACCCAGTGCTTAAAGTGGCATGAAATGTTGGGGTGACGAATTTAAAGTCGGCATGCCAATTAAACATAACTAGGAATTCTTTCCAGGAGGTGTGGCCTCTGTGATTAAGTATATGGCCTAAAACATGTGAACAAGAATGACATGCTTCACACAGCATGCTTCCTGACCAGTGTTTGGGTGCAGCTCTGTGGGCCTTTTGTTATTATATCCAGACAAATAATGCAACAATGAACCTACACTTAAAATAAGCCATATCTATTGGCTTTGCCAATGCTTGTTAGTGGTATCAGATAAATGAGTAATAACAGTGACGATGTTGTGAATGCTTAGAATTGCGAATTAAACATTACTAAAATCCATAGAAGGGTCAATGATCTTTGAAGTATGTCAGCCACTCCCATTCTCTGTATCATACCATTTTCCTCTGCAATCTCTCACTCTTTTAGATACTTACACCCTTTTTCTCTCAACATTTTTCTGAACCCCTCCATCTACATATCTCATAAGTCTTATCCTTCCTCTTCATCACTGTCTTTTTACTCTGTCCTTCTGCATGTACTTAATTTTGTCACTTCTTCTCTGCCATGCACTCTCTCTTTCACACACACATCCACTCTTTCTCATGTTTTCCTTTTCCTTTGCTGCAGTCAATATTTCACAGCTGTGTATATCTCCCCAACACAGTTTTGCATAAAATAGTAATTACAAGTGCCACATATGTCACCATTGCTCTGTGAGTTCTACAGAGAGGGCAAGGATTGGATGATCATGTAATCTGAACACATTTAGGACCCCGTGACTGGCACTGTGAGGAACTTGCACTGCCTTCACCCTCAACCCCAGAGGTCCCCATCGTGTCCTGTCACAAACAGCCATTCAAACCCTAAAATCACTCAGACACCTAAATGTGAATCAGTTCACAGTAAGCGCTATTCTAAGAGTCATATGTTACATGAAAAAAACACTACAGAAGCTCACCTGGATAAAACAAATACTCCTAGGGAATGCAAGATGAAATGAAATGTGAAATGTAAACAAGGACTGCTCTGCTGCATTTAATGCGAGGTTTGGACAGCGATCTATCCCGACCACGCTTACATTGCTGCCTTTTTTGCTTTTCTCCTTCCTCCTCTTTCTGTCTCGAGCCTCCTCTCCCTGGGTATTCAGCAATCTCAGGTCGTTCTGTGGCATATAGCACTTTATAAACCACCTTTACATAAACAAAAAAACAAATATGCAGATTTTATCCCTGGTTCAGGAGCACCACTGTGTCACTCAAGTACAGTTGTCATTGAATACAAAGTAGGTACAGCTTTAAAGGAGCACTTCTGCTACTTTTGCTGGATTATTTACACCATTTTTAATCATTTCCTTGTGCAGAATTATTTAAATATGTTTAAATAGAAAATGATACTGTCAAATGTGTAGTTTTAGTGACAAATTATGTGTGCAAATTGATAGTTTTGATGATGCATATAGGCGTAACTTAAGTCAAGCACGTTGTTGCAGATAAAATGTTTAGACTTAATGGGGATCACTGCCTTGTTACCATCAGGACTTGTCTTGGCCCTTTTAAACATATATGTAAGATCTACTGCGGCTTGTAATGAATCCCCCACTCTGTCTACCCTTGAAAAAGTGTTGGACTATTTTCATTCGAATACAAAAGTAATACTGGCCGGTGATTTCAATAAATCTTATGAACCATCCTCCTATATTAATGAAGTCACAGAAGAGGAAGATGAACAGTGGTGTATTAGAACACTAACGGGGAAACCCTGAGTAAAGTTTACGGCAACTGGTCGTAAACTAGGCTCCATAGTAGTGAGTAGAGGGCTGAGGGCATGTAACGGTCGCACCACATCTGACCCTGATCGAGCCCCCACCTTCAGAAGAGGTAATCATGCGACTGTTATCAATTTTGTTGTTTTGGATGTGAGACTCTGGCCATTCTTGAATGATATGAAAGTAGATAGGCGAACTGACAGTGATCACGACTCCCTGGTGGTTTCATTGGTTGGAGCCCCATTGGTAAGAGTATCGAATACATGCCACACAGTTGTGCCCGATCCTGTACTATCTAATTGTAGGCGTTATGTTTCCTGGCCTAAAATTATGACGAATCAGACATTGCTGTCACAGATATATGGGCTTTATGTCAACTCCCTGGCTAATTATGAAGGGGTGAATGAACAAGAAATTCCAATCTTG
Organism: Calotriton arnoldi; assembly: GCA_963921515.1. NCBI lineage: Eukaryota > Metazoa > Chordata > Amphibia > Caudata > Salamandridae > Calotriton > Calotriton arnoldi. The sequence goes on from CAWUFW010001896.1 coordinate 1,610,140, forward strand.
AGCATACACAATCTGCTCGTCAAAGAGCTTCAACAGGTATTTTATAAAGACATGGCCAACAAGAAACCAGTTCTGGGGAAAAAAACTACCTGGTTCGATTCCCCTTGTAAGCAAGCTAAATATCTTTTAAGGTTTGCTGTCCTGGAAGGCGATAGGGACCAAATCGCTCAAGCAAGGCGTGCGTATGAATCCTCCATAAAATTGGTAAAAAAGCGATGGGATGCAGAATCTGGGAGGACATGCTGCGTGCGGTAAAAACAAATGATAACAGTTTATTCTGGCTCACAGTGTCTCAAACTAGAGTGGAGAACATTAAGAACCACCAACATTTTATATCAGCTGATAGGTGGGTTTCTCATTTCTCTGATCTCTATGAGCCTAAGGAAGACATCCCACTGGACTCCTACAGTATTATAATGCCATCCAGGGGCTTGTTCTGTCGCAACACTTTACAACTTGATGGCCTAGCTGTCACCTTTAGCCTAGAAGATACCATGAATGCCATCTCTGCGTTAAAAACAGCTAAGGCACCAGGACCTCATAAAATACCAGGGGACCTCTATAAATCGGAACCCCAGATTTGGTCACTTTACTTTAATCTGTTTTCCAATGCTATAGCGAGGGGAGGGGAGATGCCCGATTCCTGGAAAGGGGCCGAGATTGTCACCATATACAAGAAGGGTGATGCATGTGCACCATCGGATTATAGGCCAACTAGCCTAATCGACAACGCCCGGAAGATCTTTGCTAAACAAATCCTTGATAAATTACACCACTGGATAGACACAAATACCATCATGTCAGATCTCCAAGCAGGGTTTCGCTCCAAGATGAGCACTGTAGACCAAATTTTCAGATTTACCTCACTACACTGGAAATATACTCTACTACAACAGCAGAATCTTTATGTGGCATTTGTTGATCTTAGAGCCACCTTTGATCTCATCCCCCGTACAAATCTGTGGTCTGTTTTAAATACGATGGGGGTTCCGGGGAACTTAATCCATCTCATGTCCCAGCTACATAGCAACAACATTGCCCAGGTAAGTTGTGGGCATGCAAGAGAGTTAACTAAGCGTATCCCCGTACAGCGGGGTGTACGCCAAGGGTGTGTCCTTGCTCCTACGCTCTTTACCCTCTATATAAACGATGTGGTTGATGTCTTGAAAAACTGCAGAAATGACTCCCCTTTACAAAAGGAGTAATAAGGCACCGATTCTTTTATTTGCAGACGACTCCCTTTTAGTTTCTATGACCCCAATGGGTCTCCAGCTCCTTGTCGACAAATTTACAGATTTTTGTGTGTCAAGGGGCTTGGAGCTCAATGCCAACAAAACCAAGTACATGGTATTTGGCAAGGGAGCGGTCAAAAATGCAATTATACGGGCTGGGGAGAAGTACTTGAGAGGGTGAGGAGCTTTGATTACTTAGGAATCAAGGTAATGAGGAGTATGAAGTGGAATGATCAGTTAAAGAATAGTACACTACTTCTAGATAAGCCTGGGTGGTAAAATCTGCTCCGCTCGCGGAGTTTGCGGATTTTTGGCAACTCCGCGTTCTGCGTAGAACTCGGATTACTGAATACTCCGCGCTCCGCAGCGGAGCAGAGTTTTTTTTGTGTTTGCGATCTCAAAATGCGTTTTCGCGAGTGCGACTTACCGGGATGCCTGTGATCGCCGACGAGATTTCCCATCTGTTCGCGAGCGCCACGAGAATTGGTAGCCGGCCGCAAGTTCCCACGAGAGTGTGCGATTGCGAACACGTCATTCGGGTGCGCCATCGGACTTCCTGCGGAAGTTTTGCGAAGATCGCGATCCCGAACATGCAGAATTTGCAATCTGGAGAAGAATCTCTCTCGAGCAGCAACAAAACCTTCTCGAAATGGTGATTCTGATTAAAAAAACTCCTCAGATTTACATTTGGCTGTACTTTTTTGTGCAAGGAGTCCTTTTTCTTTTTTTACTTTTTTTTAAGAGGAAGGAAGTGCCCCAGAGTCTCCAACTTCCTGTTCCTGTCCAGCTGGCTCCTCCCAGTGCTTTGTCCATCTCCTGTTCACTTTTCATTTGGATTTGGAGCTGGAAGGATCACTCTTTGTGGCTGCTGCATCATATATCATTGGATTTGAGGACTTTTGAATCTGAGATTTCACAAGTAAGTTGGAAAATTGGTGTTGTTTGTTTGATTGGGGCATTGCTCCTACATTTTTTTGGTACTTTTCATCGTTTTTTAAAAATTTATTGTGGTGGGTGGCCTGTAGTTTAGTAGGAGCCTAGTTCTTTCTTTGTAAGTAATTTGCACAGTTCACTGCAATTTCTCCAAATTTAGAAATTAATTAATTTGCCATATTCATTTAATTCACTAGCCCAGTAGTCTGCCAATACTATATGCCTTTCAGCCAGTAGGCGCAGAGCTACTCATGGGTGCATCAAACAACTGTTTCTGTGGTGTCTGTTGAATTTAAACATCATTTAGGGCCTTGATGGCATTGGATTGAATAGCAAAATGTGTTTTTTGGGGTATTTCACTTTTTTCGTGTGTGTTCATTAAATGCCTTTGTTGGGTGTGTGGTGTGGTTGTTGTGTAACTTGCAAACCTTTTTTAGCCCTGTGGTTTTTCGTTTTTGCATTGTTGCATTAAAGCTGTGTTGTTTAGCATGCCTCCTTTGTCTGGCCATATGGGGTCTGCTTGAGTTCAATGTTTTCCAGGCCTGCTGCTTGTTGTGAGTGACCATGTGGCTGGTGGCCATTTTGTGGTGGCACTTTGTGTGCTGCTTTTGCCATAGGCCTGCATGTCTTTCCTTTGTTCCTCTTGGCTTACTTCTTCTTGTTGTTGTGGCCTGGCCATGTGGCTGGCGGCCATTTTGTGCAGGCAGCCAGTGTGCTTTTGCCATAGGCCTGCATTGTCTGTCTTCACTTTCTTGTTGTTGTGGCCTGGCCATGTGGCTGGTGGCCATTTTGTGAAGGCAATCAGTGTGCTTTTGCCATAGGCCTGCATTGTCTGTCTCCCCTTTTTTGTTGTTGTGGTGACCTGGCCATGTGGCTGGCGGCCATTTTGTGAAGGCAGCCAGTGTGCTTCTGCATTAGGCCTGCAAGCTTTCTTTGTGGTGCCCATGCCTTGTTGTTGATTTGCATGCAATTTGTTCTTCTTTTACCCAGCAAAAATGCATCACAGTTCACTACATTTTCTAATATATTTGCAATATTATTGATTTGAATTGAGTCACTATGTGGCCTAGTCTGCCAATGGATTTTCCAACCAATAGGCCCAGAGCTACTCATGGGTGCATGAAGCAAATGTTTCTGTGGTGTCTGTTGAATTTAAACATCATTTAGGGCATGGATGGCATTGGATTGAATTGCAAAATGTGTTTTTTTTAGGGTATTTCACTTTTTTCATATGTGTTAATTAAATGCCTTTGCTGAATGTGTGTGGTGTGGTTGTTGTGTAACTTGCAAACCTTTTTTAGCCCTGTGGTTTTTCGTTTTTGCATTGTTGCATTAAAGCTGTGTTGTTTAGCATGCCTCCTTTGTCTGGCCATATGGGGCCTGCTTGAGTTCATTGTTTTACAGGCCTCCTGCTTGTTGTGACTGTGAGTTACCATGTGGCTGGTGGCCATTTTGTGGTGGTAGTACTAGTTAGTGTGCTGCTTTTGCAATAGGCCTGTATGTCTTTCCTTTGTTCCTCTTGGCTTACTGCTTCCATCCCCATTGCCAGCTGCAGCTCCTTGAATGCTGCATCCCACGTGATGCACAATGCCAAACAGGTTCCATTACATTTGTATTTTTTTTTGTTCTTCTTCTTCCCTATCCTTCCTGATTGTACACAGTACACCATGAAAGCCTTTGTTGTCAAAGTCTCACAAATGGCTACACTGTTGTTATGTTTTTTAATAACTAAACTGAGTTAATAAAATTTAATAATATTAATAACACTAGCAAGTGTGACTACATGCTAAGTTATATATTATTGTATTTGTTTGTTTGTACTAGTAGGAATTGAACCACAACAACAAATGCCACATTTCACTGATGTTCTTCTGGCTTCTTTGCTATTAGGTGCACAAAAGACTGAGGAGGAGGTGTCATCATTGTACTGCCAGACAGAAGTCCTGCTGCGCACGACGTCACATGACGTGTGACCACAGACAGACATCTCTTCAACTTGTGCCACTGCGTGCTGCTGACATCTGAAGAAGATGGCCCCAAAAAAGGTACCAGGTCCTCCAGTACCAAGAAAGTTGCCAGTGAGAAGAAGGAACTGCCACTTACCAAGACTGGTGTGCCGCCCAAGATGTTTTTTGGGAAACAAAAAACGGCGCCTGCAGCAGCGGTGTCTGGGGAGCAAGCTGGGAGCAGCACCCCTGCATCAGTAGACCCATCCCTTAAACCTAGGCCCAAGCCCATGTCTGTCGCAGAGGCAGCCAGTCTAATCACGACAGCGCAGACGAGCAGTGATGTTGAAATTGACTTATCGTTATCGCAAAGAGGTACCCAATCAATGCAGGAAACTCAGATAAGTGGACAACAACAGCCGCAACAACAGCCGCAACCACCGCCCACAATAGTAGTTGTTCCTCCAGAAGTAGGGGCAGTTCAGGAGATAGAGCTTCCTGCAGAGGATGAAGAGCAAGCCACCCTTTCAGAAGATCCATTGTCTTCCAGATCCCCAGCAAGTTAAAGGAGGGTTAGTCCATCGAGTTCTTCTGCAAGCCCCCCTTCTGATGATCTAGATGCCAATTGGATGCCACCACCTGAGTCTGAGAGTGAGACACGCCACGAGAGAAGGCTAGGGAAAAGGAAGGTTCCAGAAAGCCTTAGAGTTATGGAGGTAGATGTAGAAGAGGAGGATGATGACGAGCCAGTCATCATCATGGACATTAGTCCTGCCCCAGTGGAGACCGACATTATTATTACCCCAAGCCAAATTGCTGTGAGGGATGTGGCACGGATACCACCAAGACAGATAACACCAACTCCACCTGCAGCTTCCATATTTGCATTTGCAACGGCCCTGCAGCGACCTACATCCAGCACAAACACCTCAGTAGAAGTAGGTACTGTGTCCGCAGAGAGTCACCCTCCACAACGCCCACCTTCCAGTTCATCCAGCATTGCAAGTGGCACCTCCAGCAGCACCAGAAAGTTCACCTCCCCAGTTTGGGACTTTTTTTCGGTTAGCAGTAAGGAGGAGAATGTTGCTATAGGCTCCATTTGTGGACAAGGTGTTAGTTGGGGTAAGCTTGGTACAAATTATGGTACCGGAGGCCAAACAACCCATCTGAAAAAACACCACTTGATCCAGTGGGAGGTGCACCTTGAAGGCCAAAAAACTGCACCCATTGCTGTTGGTAGTGATGAAGAAGTAGAAGATACGATCGCGGTGGAAGGTGAACAAGAGGGAGACATTTTATCTGGAACACAAAGTAGCCCTGTCCCAACCAGTGCAGTGGTACTGCCCACATCCTCATCAGCCTCAGCAACATCTCAGTGGCACAAGAGTAAGAGTCAGGCTGAGACACTAAGGAAAGAGAGTACTGCAACGAAAAAACGTGCGGCGTTGAGCCTAACAACATCTGGCGCCAAGAAGTCACCTGCATCAGTGGCACCAGAAAAGAAAAAAATCCAGCCTACCATTATCAGCATGTTTAGGTCAGAGGGTCAGTACGAAAGCAACCCCCCAATGGCACGTTTGTACAATGCGAAGCTGGCTAAAATGTTAGCGCTGGACCTCCTCCCTTTTTATTTTGTGGAAGGGGTGGGTTTTCTTGATTTGTGACAGCCATCTGCCCAAAATGGAAGGTTCCCAGCCGGTCCTATTTTGCCAGAGTTCCTGTTCCAGCACTACATCACGACGTGCTGGAATTGCTTGGACAAGTTTTGCAGCAGAGTGCTATTCACACTATCCACCTGACAACAGACATGTGGAATAGTTGCCAAGCCACTGATTACATGTGCATCACTGCACACTGGATCTCTTTTGTGGGGGTTAGAGAAAAGATATCTGCAGGTGTTGACACTGGTGAGATTTTTAATGCCACTCGGAAACATGCAACTGTAGCCATGTTCGCCATGGAGAAATCTCAAACTGCTGCAAACATTTCGGAAGAGTTTAACGGCAAGGTCTTTGAATGGCTGCACCCAAGAGGGCTTAACATTGGTTTTGTTGCCACGGACAATGGCAGTAATATAGTTAGGGCCATGTCCAATGGTGGCTATTTCAGGGTCCTGTGTTTGGCGCACTGCATTAACCTTATTGTTCAAGACTTTCTGAAAAAAGAAGACCGAGTCAGCAACTTACTGACCACCTGCAGAAGAATCTGCACACATTTCAGACATTCTTTCAAAGCCCGGAAGCAGCTGAGGATCATTCACCCTGAGCATAGAGTGCCAGTTAAAGCACTCATCCAGGAGGTGCCAAAACGTTGGAACTCAACTTATTACATGCTTGAACGTCTGCTTGAGCAGTACAGACCTATCAATGAATATGTCATGCAAAGAGGGGATGCTACTGTGAAAGGCATGACCGTTGAGATGGATCAATGGGGCCTAGTTAAATGCCTGACAGAAATGCTACTTCCTTTCGAGCTCTTCACACATGAAGTCAGCAAGGAGGACTGTACTATGGGCCAAGCTATCCCATTGTTTCACATGCTACAGGAACTGCTGAAGGGGGTGTCTGCAATGTACGCAGGTGTGGAGGAAAAAAAAGAAGCATATGAGTTGGTGGCGAGCTTAACCCTTCGCTTATCTGAAAATACAAGGGTGCAAAGAGAAATTGTGTCATCCAACCGTTACATTTCTGCCACAATTCTGGATCCACGATACAAAGCAGTACTGAACACTAACATATTGATTCCTTTTTCAGAAGTGGATGTTGCCAAGTACAAAACTTGGATAGCTGCGGAAGCCAGTCAATTAGAAAAAGAACGGCCGGCAATTAGAGGCCCGCTACTCCAGGCCACAACAAGAACTGCAGGGCAGCCGGCATCAAGTGCAACTTCAGAGCCTGAGGGCAGTGCGGTTGGCTCACAGCAGCCAAAACCACCAACAACACAAAGAACAACATCAACAACAACAAGAACAGGAGCATCAGGCCCACCAAAATCGGCACAGGAATGGTTTCTACAGCAAGGGCTTGTTAGGTCCAGTGCTGAAGCTAAGGCAAAAGAGGCCGAGCAAAGCGGAGCACCCCTGAGCATCGAGCGGATGGTCCAGGCCTGTCTGGATGACCCAACAGAGGTCTACATTGATCAAAACCCATTGCTGTATTGGTATGGGAAAAGGCGCCAATGGCCAGTGCTCAGCATGCTGGTGAAAAACTATCCGGCTTGCTCTGTCGCAAGTGTCTCTTCTGAGCGCGTTTTCAGTGCTGCTGGTGCCATTGTAACAGTGAAAAGAACCAGTCTCTCACCCCAAAACGTGGAGAGGTTAACCATGATCAAAATTAATCAGCACTTTATACTACCGGATTACACCATACCTAAAGTAGCACAGCAGGAAGATGAGGACAGCGACTTAGGTCATGGAAGTAGTGTGTTAGATGACCTACTTCTGGGTGAACCACCAGAGTTTGAGGATGAGCTCTACTTCCCTGACAACTAGGCTTTCAACTTGTTACTTTCTCCCTTATTTACTTTTATTATTTGTGTGTGTCTCTGTCTTTCTGGTTCGAATCACAACAAATCCATCACCACCGTCTTACTCTTTTTATTGCCGTATTGGAGTTGCAACTGTGTGATTTTATTAAAGAAGTAAGTCCACTCCTCCAGCCTGGCTCGCCCTAAATCCATTTCCCTCAAGCCAGACATTGGATGGAGAATAGTACAAGAAATGTGTGCCTGCCTCGTAGAGTCCCTCCAAAGAACATGACTATAGCTGTCCTCCTTTCCGAGCCGAGAGGGACAGCCCCTTAAAAACAACAGGCAATGATGGATGGCATGCATTGGACGCTGATTCTGAGTAATTGGTGTTTGTGTTGTTGTTGTTGTGCATGAAGTGTACTAGTATTATTTAATCTACACACAAAAAAGTGACTCAAGTCAATGTTTCCCTTATTGTTGTTTAATAACAAAATTGTACTTCTACTGCAGGTCGATCCATTGCATTTTTGAATATGGAATCTATTCTGGACTCACTCGGCACACTACAGAGTTGGACACCATGATGATGATGACCATACTATACTCATCGCAGTCAGTCAGTAAGATCGGAGATGATTGATGGAATAACTCAGGGCGTTTCATGAAGTGACCTAAAAGGTAAACAAGTCAACAACAACCACAGCAGACCTACATGTCTGTGTAGTGGTGGAGGCGAGTATAGTGGTATGACTGACAGCGGTGCATTGATTTAGTTACTTAATTTGGAAAATGCTATGTTGCTGTATATATGTGTGCTCTGTCTGGCTCAAAATCTAAGCTAAGTGGAGGTTGGGTGCGCGCCGTGGGCCTGCTCTGTCCTGTTGTTGTTGTCGGTTAATGCTGGAAACAGAGTAGTAGACATGATTTAGCCATGCCGCCTCTGAAAGTGTTCTTGTTGCATTCCTCCGTAATTTATGCATTTTTTTCTCCTTGATTTTTCAATATCCCTTTTGCTTTTCCATCTACACTTACAGGCCAGCCTTTACCCTGTGCTATACTGGGAAAAGCAACTCACACTTACCTTACCAATCCGCATCCGCCAGGCAGGCAGTGGCACCCAAGATTGACGGACGGAGCGTCCATTGAAGGGAGTACCAAGAGGAATGCCGAGATGCAACACCCGAATTTGACCAGGATAACATACAGTAATTTAGTATCATTCATCATCTTTTAATTAATTTGATTCATTTTTTCTCTTCAATCATTACGACTTTCTGTTGTTGTTTATTATGTTTGCTCTTTGCTTATAATTGATCCCTACAGCTATTTTTGAATTTTCTTTGCTAGCTTTAAAAGGAAGCCCGGTACAACAGAACATAAAATGTATGTAATTTGGGTCTTTTAATCTCTCTGAGGGCAGACAGGCAAGGCAATTGCATAATAATAATAATAATTAATAATATACTGCTGCCCTGTACTGTCTACTATTCTAGTTAGTACTACTTATCATTAACCATCAAGTCATCCTTTTTCTCCCTTAACAGATTTATGAATATGATGGTCGTCTGCCAAGATTGTGTGTTGTCCATGTGTAGTGTTTGTCTTTGTCAAACCTTGCCCTCAAATACCCCTTCCCAACCATTCATCAAACCCTAACCCTCTTCCCCCGGGCTGTGTGGTTTATATTGAGGTGTGACTAAATTAATTTACACCAATAATTGATCACACACTTGCTGGGGCGGATGTGGTGAAAGCAACACTAACTCAAGGCAGGGCGAGGATCTTCTTCTGCTTGCCCACCCATGCTCAGTATTTGCAAGTCAATTTGTTTTCCAGAGGAACATAATCCATCATAATTAATTGCCGGCATCGATTCATCGTCCTTACAGCACAAAAGGTTACGCTTGTCCACTTCATATGTCGAGTCAACTACAGTTTGTAACTTGCACTAGGCTATCCCCGCCACCATTATGTTTTATTTTACTTTAGCATTGCTAATCATTATTATGGCTTCTTGTTTGGCAGTCTTCTTGTGTACTGTACTGTACTTCGTTCTACTACTCCTTCCAGAGTCTTCCTCAGGCGACTGACTGTCTCATTTTCTTTTTTTGCAAATGCTACTGACGAAGCAAGGTCTCGTAAGAAAGAGCCTTGCTCGGAGGCAATCCACTCGTTTAACTCATTAACAAGATTATTAATTATGTTTGGTGAATAATTAATACACACCACATGAACATGCGGGTTAGTGAAGCTTGCTTATGTGTGTATTAATGCGGATAACAATGAAAACGGACTAATACCGCTTTAAATGGGGAAACTGTTGTGCGCATGCGTCAACTGCATCTACGCAGTATGACGAGGTAACGCTTGGAAGGAAATTCTAGCGCATGAGCAGAAGACACTAAAATGGAGTCTTGAAGACTCGCGTGCATGGCATCTGCTAGCTGAAAGTAAAACAAGCTATTTTACTAATGCTAATGCGGGAGAAGTATTAATAAGAAAAGGGGAATAGAGTAGAGGTGGGAGGTATACAGTGTGACCATTTATTTGTGAAATTAATATTTTTCTTTTTGACTTTATTATTAGGGCGTATTTGGGCCTCTCACACATAACTGACCTTATGCAGGGAAAGGGGGGGCTGGGCAGTCCCCGATTTAAAAACATATTATTGGGCTGCAGTGATCCAATACATCCGAGGGTTATTGGGGGGAAAGGTCACTGATCGGTGGAGGAATGATGCTCCTCCGGACGTATACGAACTATTGATTGAAAAAGAGGCCCATAACTGGCTTTTGAGATTCACCGAAGCCAGCTACTATAAAAAAGTCAAATTTAAGACCCTTGGCGCAGCAGCTGCGGTTTGGACTGGTGTTAGAAATAAGCTGGGGTTAGGAAGAATGAATTATTATACTGTTCTGTTCGGGAACCCATCCCTCCCTGAAATTTTTCAGGACGGAATTATGCGGCGTTGGGACGCTCTGGGGGTGAAGACGATGGGGGATCTTTATGACTCTGATGGAATAATTACATTTGAAAATGCCCAAACTCTTTATAAGCTCGATCACAGGGAATTTTTTTAATTCCTCCAGATTCGCTCATCTATCTCACGGAAATAGGGGGGAGAGAAAGCTTTTGCTAGAGATCCAGTTATGGACGCGGTTCAAAACCCAGATGGGTGTTCTATCACCCAGATTTATAGGGAGCTGACACAACTAGAGGGCGATGATTTAGACAAACACTCTGAGAAATGGCAGTGGAAGTTGAATGTTGAAGGGGAGGAGTTTATGGTGTCACTTAAGCTTGGCAATACGGTTTTAAGAGTTGCGAGTCTCCAAGCCCAACATTTTAAAAAAAAATTTCTCTTTATTATACCCCAGCTAAGATTGCTCAATGGGGGGGGACGGAAGGTATTCTTTGCCCCCGCTGCCAGGGCGACGACGCAGATTTAGTTCATATGTTTGCCTCTTGCCCGGCGCTGGAATCCCTTAAAAGAGCTATAGAACAATTTTTGGGGCGAACTCTGAGGATCCAAATAAAACTCACTGCAGAGTTAATGGTGCTTGGTGTGGCTCGGCAGGGAACAGTCTTAGATCATAGTGAATTTATATTTCTTGCCATGGCGGTGGTCAGAATATGTATTTCTTCTGCTTGGGTGGATCCTAACCCCCCCTCATTCCAACAATGGCTTTCAAGACTCTTAGCTATGTATAACTTGGAAAAGGGACTGTATGAGAAGAAAGGGTGGAAGGCTAGGAAACTAGGGAAACTTATTTGGGCCCCTGTTATAGATTGGAAAATAAGAGAGGAGCTCACTTTCGGTACAACTCAACGAGCTAAATCTGTTTGAGTGAACTCCTTTTTGTTTTACATGTCCTAATAATGTGTATATGCCTGTAAACTAGGCTATAATCTTCTTTATTATTCCTTTTTTTCCTTTTTTTAAGATCTATCCATTTGGAACTCCCTGTATTTCTGTTTGTTTTTGCTTGTTCTTTTCTATGGATAATTTTGTGTTAATTCGTATATAACTGAAGGTGTTTAAATAAAAATAAAAAAAAAAGGAAGAACGAGTGTAAGAATATTCAGAATAATAATGGGCCAAACCAAAATTTAATTCAACAGATGCAGAATTAAGTACTTATGAATGAGCCGCAGCAGGTAGTTACTCCACAGTATCAGGTGCCACCAGCTCCTATGCCAAACTTTGTGAACTCTCAAAAGTACAGTGTGAACACCGGATTTCACGGAGAAAGTGGTAAGAATAACAGAGTGGTTACACAGTATTTTTTGCAGAATGATGAAGAAAATTCGGAGTACGTGCAATGACGGTGCCTGAGGGGGGAGGAAGAGGAGTGCGTGCTTGGCGCATCCTTGTCGGTAGATCAGACAGGTCCATTTATTGATGGGAAAGTGGAAGGTAATGATATCACTTTTCTATTGGATACTGGTGCTACCCGGTCTACTGTGAGAACAGCAGACATCCCAAATCCACCCCTCTCTGGAGAATCTATCCAAGTTGTAGGAGTGTCAAATCAACAGATTAGAACCCCAATCACAAAACCAATGGAGGTACATTTCGGAAATTTTAAAGATATGCATCGGTTTGTAGTTTGCGATTCCAGTCCAGTAAATCTGTTGGGAAGAGATCTATTTTGCAAAATGAACTGCACGATCTACTGTACACCAGATGGTGTCACTTTCCAAACACCCGATGAAGATGTTATATACAAAATGATGCTAGCTAAGCAAGGTACAGAAGTAGACGAGATGTTTTCATTGATAACTGAGAGTGAATTGCCAGAAGAGTTGAGAACCACAGTGAATCCAGAAGTGTGGGATTTTACAGGAAAATATATTGGGTTAATGTCAAATGTAGATCCAGTTAAAGTGATGGTGAAAGAAGGTGCAGTTTATGCAAACACACAACAGTACAAAATGAGTCCTGAAGTGAAAGCAGGAATTGCTCCAGAAATTGACCGAGTGATTAAACAAGGCATTTTAAAAGAGATAATGGGTAGTCCTTGTAATTCGCCAATAATGGGACTTAAAAAGCCTAACGGAAAATACAGGATAGTGCAAGATTTGAGAAAGATCAATAGAATTGTAGTGCCTTGTTGCCCAGTAGTGCCAAATTCAGCAGTGATCCTTTATCAGATACCCTGGAATGCAGGCTGGTTTACAGTAATTGATTTGTGCCAAGCATTCTTTTCTATTCCTTTGCACACAGACAGCCAGTATCTCTTCGCCTTCCGGTTTGAGGATCGTATTTTGGCATGGTGCCGAGTTCCTCAAGGGTACACAGAGAATCCCTCAATTTTTAATCAGATACTGAAAAAGTGTCTGGAGTCATTGGTTATGCCCGGGAAATCAGTTCTGGTTCAGTACATTGATGACCTATTGGTGGCATCAAAAACACGAGAAGATTGTGTCACTGACACAATTGCATTACTGAACCATTTGGCCGAAGGAGGACACAAGGTGTCTCCAGAAAAATTGCAGTTTTGTCAACAAGAAGTTAGATATTTAGGGCATAAAATAGAAAGAGGAGTTAGAAAAGTGACACCGGAAAGAATACAAATAATCAAAGAAATGCAGCTACCTCAGACGCAGAAGGAGATGAGAATGTTTCTGGGAGTGGTTGGGTACTGTAGGCAGTGGATAAATAGCTTCTCCATGCTAGCAAAGCCATTGATACAATTAACTCAGAAAAGAGCGAAAGATCCAATCGATTGGAATGATGAATGTTTGGAAGCCTTTGTGAAACTACAAAACTGTTTATGTGAGGCCCCTGCTTTGGACATGCTTGATTATTCAAAAGAATTTGCACTGTTTTGTTGTGAGAGAGAAAATTGTGCACTTTCAGTTTTAACACAGAGACATGGACTGAGCCGACGTCCAGTGGCGTATTTCTCTGCCACTTTGGATCCAGTCGCCTCAGCCTTACCTGGCTGCTTAAAAGCAGTAGCTGCTACCTGTATGAGTCTGGAGCAAAGTGAGTCAATAGTGATGGGACATTCTGTAAAAGTCTACGTTCCGTACTCAGTAGAGATTCTTTTGACCAGAACGCGAACACAACATCTCACTCCTAGTCGGCTGACTAAGTATGAGAGAGTGATTTTAGGAGCAGAAAATGTGACAGTGATAAGGTGTACAATAATGAATCCTGCCACATTATTACCAGATCCATGTTGTGAAGAAGTGAAAGATGAGATTGATCATGATTGTCTGGATGTGACTAAATTGTGTACTAAGCCCCGCCCAGACATAAAGGAAACACCATTGAAGGAATCTGATCATGAATTGTTCGTGGATGGGTCATGTCTAAGAACAGAAGGAGGAGGATTAAGTGCTGCATATGCTGTATGCCAGATGACAGGGGTAGTTGAAGCATCCTGTTTACCGGGCGTCAAGTCTGCACAAGTAGCTGAATTGGTGGCCTTAACAAAGGCATGCAAAAAGGGGAAAAATTGGAGAATAACCATATTTACGGACAGTCAATATGGTTTCGGGGTTGTGCATGATTTTGGCCAACTCTGGATGCAGAGGGGATTTCTGACTTCTTCAGGGTCTCCTATCAGAAATAGTAAACATGTAAAGGATTTGTTGGAAGCATTAAAATTGCCAAAAGAAGTAGCAGTTGTTAAATGCGCCGCATATCAGTCAGGAAATGACTATGTGACGGCCGGTAATAGGTATGCAGACCAAATTGCTCGATACTGTGCAAGAAATCCAATGTCAATTAACAGAAAAATTTAAATGGGTGAAACCAGCTGCCAATTTATGTTTTTCTCAGTTCCAGAAACATGGGATGAGGTCAGACAGTTACAAGAAGAAGTTGAGGAAAAAGAAAAGGAGATTTGGATAAAATCAAGTTGTACAAAAAGGACAGAAGATGAAGTGTGGGTGTACTTAGATGGCAGACCAGTCATGCCAGATTGTCTACTCTCTCAAATGGCAAGAGTATACCATGGGACAACACACATTGGCAGGGATTAAATGATCAGTTATTCAGACAAAGTTGGTACAATCCGAAGTTTAGGGTAGTCGCAGAGAGCCTTTGCCAAAGATGCTTAATCTGTCAGCAGCAGAACCAGGGCAGGAAGACAGTGGTTAGTTGGGGAAAGATTGGAAAGGCAGAAGGACCCTTCACCAGATTGCAGTTAGATTTTATTGAGTTGCCTCCTTGCAATGGATTGAAATATGTACTTGTCATAGTGTACCTGTTCTCAAGATGGGCAGAGGCATACCCCACTAGAAGAAATGACAGTCTCACAGTTGCTAAGCTACTATTGAGGGAGTTGATACCTCGTTTCGGTTTTCCAGTCACTTTGGAATCAGATAGAGGACCTCATTTTAATAATGAGATAATTCAATTAATCTGTGCTGCATTTAACATTGAACAAAAACTGCACTGTGCTTATCGTCCAGAGGCTTCTGGAATAGTTGAACAGCTTAATGGCACGATCAAATCAAGATTAGGGAAGGTGTGCGCATCCACAATGCTGAAATGGCCAGATGCATTGTCTCTTGTACTGATGGGTCTCAGAAGTATTCCTGACAGAAAAACGGGATTGAGTCCACATGAGGTACTCATGGGAAGGGCAATGAGACAAGCATTTATTCCTGGACATAAATTGATTAATATAACTGATGATCTGGTATTGGACTATTGCAAAGGATTGGCTGAAATGGTGCATTCTGTCTCTCATCAGGTTGGAGAAGTCGCAGTTGAAAGACAACCAGACCAAGCGCATGATTTGAATCCTGGAGACTGGGTGCTAGTGAAGAAACACGCAAGGAAGTTGTGTCTAGCACCCAGGTGGGATAAACTACGTCAAGTCATACTAGTCACTACCACAACAGTGAAGTGTGCAGGTTTACCTAATTGGATTCATGCTAGTCATACCAGAAGAGTTCCGAGCCCATCTGAACAACAAGAACAGCCACTGACTGAACAAGTTGAGACGTCAAAAGTTGAAAGTTGTGAAGCAGAAGAATCTAGAGTAATAGATTCTGAAAGACAGCTATATGACGAACAGCCAAGCACAAGTCAGGAAGAGTGGATACCAGTGATTGAAATACCTGATGCTATTGTCGAAACAAGAAGAACAACTGAATTAAAGAGACAGGAAGGTAGAGAGGAAAAGACAGGGAAAGAAGAACACACTCAGGTAGAAATAAACAAAGCTATTCAGAAACCTGAGCAGGGAAAGATAGATCTAGAAGAACAAGTTCAGGCAGAAGAAGAACAAACTATAATAAGACCTGAACAGGTGCAAGTAGAGGAAGATCCAAATACAGAAAATACAGAACAAAGACAATCAGAAAGGGAAGAAGAACAAGAACAGATTGTGCCCAGATTAAGTAAAACTAAAAGAACTTTAGAAGGAGACGGAGAAGGTGAAAGTACAGTCCAGGTCAAAAGAGTTAGAAAAGGAGACCTGCAGGAGTGAAGAGACTAAAATATTACCTAAGAAAACCAGAAAAGAAACCAGAGCAAGTAAATGAGGTTACGAGTCAGACACAATCTAAACAAACCTTAGTAAAACTTACACGAAGAAGCCCAATATTGAGAATTCTGAACCGAAAATACAAGACCCCTGAGTGGACCTATGTTATACTTGAAGAATTTGAAAACTTAGATTTATGTGAAGAATCAGAAAGAGTTCATGTTGCACAGATTGATGAAAGCAAATTAAGACCTCCTTAAAATAAAAGACTGGATTTTAAGAAAATTTAGACAAAGAAAGAAAAAGAGAAAATAAATTTTCTCTGATTAAAATGGCAGAAATTGAAAACACTCAAAGACCGAAACGAAGTTTAAAAAGAAAATGTTTAAGATTTTGTTTATGTAGTATTATATTAGTAGTATTAGTATGGTTATTCCTAACAATAGGAGTATCTTTGTTAATGGAAACAAGTAACAAGAATAGTACAATTACTAATGAGAAAGTAGATAGAATAAAGGGAACTAAAATAGAAATAGAGGTAGAAGATGAGATAAATTATCATAATGAATCAGACAATAATTCGTCTTTAAATGTATTTACAAAATTGCTATTTCAGTATGTTAATACGATGGAGATTAATAATTGTTATGTTTGTATGAAGTTACCCTCATCAGTGTCAGAAGGGTGACTTATCACCATATACCTTTAACATATGGTGTATCATGTAGTGTTTTATCAAGTTTATTTTACGTAACAGGAAACTTCAGTATTTTTATTCAAACTTAGATGTAGTGTTTTCAGAATTGCCTATTAGAAAGAATATGAATCCAGTATTTAGTAGTAAAAATGCACAGTTCATGGGTGAATTTTTCTTAACAATGAGTTCAATAGATATAGCACAGGCACACAAAGATAATCTAACATGTATATTACGTGAAGAAGAAAAAGAGTTTTTGAATTTAGTAGAAGAAAGGAGAGAGGAATTAACAAAGAAAGCTGCTGAACAGAAATCCCATGTACCTCCATGGGCTGAGAAAGAGGGAATTTATGCAAAGGGCGAAGCTCATGCTGCGATGTCCCTAGACTTTGTGAAAAGGGGAAAATTCTGCCTCCATAGGTTAAAGACAGATATTAATAACAATTTAATTGGTTCCAGTAAATGTGAACACAACTTCCTAATTTTAGGAGGGTGGGGACTAAAAGGGGGAACTGATCATGTGTTTCCAGGAGTTTATTATGTATGTGGGAATAATGCTTATTATAGGTTACCTGCAAGATGGTATGGGAGCTGTTATTTTGGAATAGTTTTTCCAAAGATCTACCATGTAGACAGAATCAATGGAATCAATGAAAATTCTAATGGACTAACACGGAGAAGAAGAGCTAGTTTTTCTGAAATAGTAGGTGATATATTTAGTGCATTGATACCCTCAGTTGGAGTCATTCTAAATTCACGTAAAATTTGCAAATTCTCAACCATAGTTGATCGTCTTTCTATAGATACTGCCGGAGGATTATTAATGATCAATACAGAGATCGTTGCAATAAGGTCCATGGTCTTACAAAATCGTCTTGCTCTTGATATTTTATTGGCAAAAGAGGGCGGAGTCTGTGGTATGTTGAAAATTCAACATTGCTGCACTTATATTCCGGACAAAAGTAAGGAAATTAAAGGGTATATTAAAAATATTACAAGAATGCATAATGACTTGACCCAACTGGAGGTTGACAGTGTATGGGGAAGATTAACAAAAAGTGTAACATCCATAGGGAATTGGTTTATTAATTTTGGAAAAAGTTTTCTAGGTCAAATAATATTACCAGTAGTTGTGATAATGACAATAGTAATGACAGTAATGATCACATGTAAATGTTGCAGAAGCAAGGGAAAGAGAGGAATACATTTAGAAAGAGAAGGGAGAGGAAAGAAACGAAAGAGGGAATATGAAGAAATTCAGTTAGAGGAAATGAAAAGAAAGTTGTACAAAAAGATGAAAGATTTAGAAGGAAAAGAAGTAACTGCTGACATGAGAAGAGGGAGAAAACTGAGATGTGCTTAAGTTGGCATCTGGGAGGGGATGGGTAATTTTGTGATGGCTCAAAATGCCATCAGAGAGGGGATTGATGGAGCAAGGTCTCGTAAGAAAGAGACTTGCTCGGAGGCAATCCGCTCGTTTAACTCATTAACAAGATTATTAATTAAGTTTGGTGAATAATTAATACACACCACATGAACATGCGGGTTAGTGAAGCTTGCTTATGTGTGTATTAATGCGGATAACAATGAAAACGGACTAATACTGCTTTGAACGGGGAAACTGTTGTGCGCATGCGCCAACTGCATCTACGCAGTATGACGAGGTAACGCTTGGAGGGAAATTCTAGCGCATGAGCAGAAGACACTAAAATGGAGTCTTGAAGACTCGTGTGAATGGCATCTGCTTAGCTGAAACTAAAACAAGCTATTTTACTAATGCTAATGCGGGAGAAGTATTAATAAGAAAAGGGGAATAGAGTAGAGGTGGGAGGTATACAGTGTGACCATTTATTTGTGAAATTAATATTTTTCTTTTTGACTTTATTATTAGTGCGTATTTGGGCCTCTCACACATAACTGAATTGAGCAGAGTGATGAAACAACTGCGCATGTCCACTGAAAGTTAACTCGGAATGATGACATGGAGGTTGAACGGGAGCCAAGGTCGCAAATGACATACCCTGAGAACGGATGGTGAAAAGTTCAACGATGAAGACTCTTATTCATGATGTTATAATAATGTTGCAAAGAAAATGTGAAACCCGTATGAGAACCCAATACATGAATAAAAATTAAGGGAATGGGTTTGCGAACAATAGTTGAACTGATTTAAATGACATGTAAGCATGGTGTGATGGAGCTTCCCCCCTTGCCTGACCAATCATATTTCGTATTTTTACGACATTGAAACTTTAGTGGGCGGAACATGAAGAAACAAAGGTATAATTAAGGTAGCTTTAGTTAGTTAAAGTAGTCGGGGTCGAAGAGAAATGTCCAGTTGCTGTGAGTCGGTGATGCTGTTGCTGGGAGGGATGCTGTGAGATGATGATGAAGAATCGAATGCAGAACCTGAAGCAGAACTTTCTATCCTAACTTAATTGGGTTAGATCAGAAGATCGCGGAAGAATCTCGAGGAGGAAGAGAGTGTCAGAGAGGGGTGCGACGCAATCGTCGGTGTTCTAGAGAGGTCAACTATCCTGTCCTGAATCCTGTCCTGAAGTCTTTGTCTCCTGACCTATCCTGGGGGACCCTTACCAGCCCTTTGGTCAGGGGGTTGGTCTTTCACACCATTTTTGGTAACTATAATTTCACGTTATTTGCAAATGTTCTTTTCTCTCTGTCCTCTCCCTTTCTGAGCATTAATTATTGTATGAAGTCCGAAGTATATGCTTGATGTTTAATCAATTGAATTTTCTCTCCTAAGAATGATGGTGACTGCACTGTATTTTTGAAATGGTTCACATGCATTTAATTTAGATAAAGATTTTAAACCTTCCTGAGTCTGTGATCATTTACTTCAAACAAAGAATAGTTATGGGTTAAGTTAATTATCACCATCAACTAGTTCAACTAATGGTCCATCGACCAGAGGAAAGAACTTTTTGATCAGTGAAAGGTTAGTTAGGAAAATTACGGGGCATATTATCAACGGCCAGCGATAATTATCGCTGGCCGTGCTTAGCGATAATAGTCCTATCGCAGGCTATCTCTGGAAATTATCGCCCTTGTAGCGCGTTATTAACAACGCGTTTCTCCAGGGCGATAAAAATTCCAGAGATAGCGAGGTTATCGCCGTTTTGCAGGGAACATCGCTGGTTTTCCAGCGATGTTCCCTGCAAACGGCGATAACCTTGCTGATACGACCCTGTGGTCGTATCAGCAGAATCCACCCCCTATGTTAGGGATGGCTAAGTCAGGATTTTAGCAGACGTTAGATTTTGGCGAAAACGGCCGTTTTCGCCAAAATCTAACCTCTGCTAAAATCATGTGGGCTGCCTTGTAAATATCGCGATGTGAACATCTTGGGAAACCAAACCATCATCACCATGCAGCCATCACTTTGCCTAAGTGTAAATAAACATCAATCACAGGTAAGAGAAGAAGTTTGGGGGAGGCATAATTAATAATGGAAATTAATTCATTAATTCACACACCCACACCCTTCTGAGTCCAGTTGCAGACTGCATAGACTAGGAGGAGAGACTGACAGTACTAGTAGGACAAGTCACTCACAAGTGAGGGTACCGCATCTATCTGTTCGTGTGTTACACTAGCAGCAGATTATTTAAAGCAAAAACTGGCTGCTGCACTGCAGCAGCAAAGGAAACCATGTGAAGTAAAAGAGTAACCCCCACAAAACATTTAAATCGTATGTAAAGTTTAAGTATAAATATAAGTTAATCCCCTAACAAAATAAACTAATGTAAAAATCCCACAACACATGACCCACCCCTCTCCCTAACCCCAACAAATGTCCAAAAAGATAAAGAAAGAGTCCAACCAATGTCCGGTGAATTCAATTGTCCATAATAAATAATAAATATAAACCCCAACTTTTCCCCAACTCCCAATTCCCACCCACCAAAAAAAAGGTTTAAAAAGGGGCAATGCGACGGAATCTCTATCGGCGTGCTCGCTTGTTACCCTCCAGGACCTTTATCCGCTCCTCTAGGCGCCCAATCCGGAGGAGCATGCGGCGCTTGAAAGCTTTGCAATTGCATCCAGAGGGGGGGGGGCAGCAGTGTTGAATGATGAAGCGCAGCGGGCGGCTGCCAGACCGCGGCGCCTTACCACTGGAGGAGCCTGGCTGGGGCCCGGGGCATTGGAGGAGGCTGCTGCCGCCTCCTCCTCCTCCTCCGCCAGAACCACCAGCCGCCGATATTCCTTGCAGATGGCCTCCAGCTTCTGGCTCCGGGCCATGGCTGCCATCTCCTTCCTGTCCGGTTTTGATTTTATTGGTTGGGAAGGAGTAGCTATATATCCAGAAAGAAAAAAGACTATTGTAACCAATACTCTTAGCAAAACAGTAACACAAAATTAATTCTACACATAGTGGCACAGTAGCACTAGCAAGCACAGTACATAACATTTGTGGTATCCTTCCTCTTCCTCAGCCTCTAACATTTGTGGGAGTTTCAGGCATTACTACTACTAGGCACTATGGAGTAGACCAGTCTTCTTCTTCTCTCTCTTGTTTAGCTAAATTAACCTTGTTGTAGTCGGCATGCCAGCTCAGTCAGCTTGCGCCCTAGACAAACATACTCGTGTCGCAGACTCACATTATTTTTATTTACTGCTGTCTGCAGGTGGGGAAGCTGACTACACAATCATCTTATTTTTCTATTATGGGTGGCCATACTCTGTTACATGAGGGCAACTGCTCAATTTCACTTTCACCCTGACTACTACAACAAGGCAGATGATATCTGATCCAAATGATCATTGATTATATATGGGACGACATGAGGTACTTTTGATTGATTGTGTAACCATGCAGCAGATAGGCCACCCATGGCAGGCTGGCTGACACAGTCGAAAATAAATGACATAGGTAGGGAGTGGGCCTCGGAGTCGGAGGGAGGCGCTTGATAACATACATACACAATATATATGCTGTGCTTGCAAACTACTGTGAGTCAAGGGAGTATTCTGAAAATACAACCTTGAATCAAAAACCTTGCATAAAAACAGTCCTGTTGTTTCTCTTCCCAGCGATTTTTCCATTTATCAATCATTGCATTGCTCTTCTAGCCTCATATTTTTTCAATTCTAATCTTCTATTCTCCTTGGCTTTGCTACTCTGGCGCAGTTTATTTTTCTTTTACATTCTCTCCAAAGACTCTTCATCCAGTGACAGTCTCCACCTATACTATGATGATTGAATACCATCCAGACATCCATCCATTCAAAGTAAACATGTCTATCATTCTTCTTAATCTCTCAAGAATCCTTAGTTTCACCAACAACATACATTTGTTATTTTTTTTAAACCACCACCCATGCGTCCTTCCTTCCTTGCTTGCCTTCGAGTTTGACCCATGAAACACCCCGGAGGATTCTTCCTATCACCCCTACAGTTTCACCCACCCAGGCAGGCATCTTTTCTTTCACCTTCCACCCATCCTTCAACCACCCATGCATCTGATTCCTATCAGCCACCTATGCATCCCACGCATCCTTCTCTGCCAGTCATATATTACATCTCGCCCGTCCTTCCTCCTTCCATCCTTCTTTCCCTTTTTGTTCAACCCATCCATCAAGGTCGTCTGGCTCTTAGTCTTCTCCATAAAACTTTCCCAGCAGAGTTGAAGTCAGATAGAAGAAGCCATTAGTTACTCAACTCCCGCCGCTAATGCTATTGCTCTAATGCTAAGTAAAGGGTGTCTTTTTCTTCAACCGTTGTTCACAACAACTTAGTTTCTCTCAATATACAGTGTACACCCTTGCAGCGAGTGTGTAACTATTGTCAATAAGTAAGGAATATAAGTATAACTTACCACCGGCCGCCACTGCTGCTGGCTCACCCACCCCTGTGGCAGCTGCCGCATCTGCTGCTCCCTCCTGGCTGGCGCGGCCTGCACCGCCGCTGGCCCTGGCACTGGTGGTCGGTACGCCTAGAAAAAACATTACACATTTTTTAGATGCCATATACGCCTCCCCCTATTTATTCTTTTTCAATAGCAAGATTGAAAAAATAGTTTAAAAAATACATACATACACCACATACATCACTAGTACAAATCGGGTACAAGAGTAGAGTAGACAGTAGTAGTATGTCCTATCCTATCAAAAATAGTAAAATATCTGGTTGGGCATTTTGTTGGTGGCAATTGTCGAAAAGCCTCTTAAGAAGACTAGACAACCCAAAGGACTGGAATCAGTGGCTAGAGCTATTGGTGAATCTGAGTTTTAAAACTTTTTAAAAATAAAGAGTGGCCAACTGGGCAAGCTTAGCTACAGACAGACTAATAGTAGTAGTACAGAGAGTCAGAGCAGAGGCAGTTAGAGCCGGGATAACAAGAATTTAGAAACAGATAGATCAAAGAAGATCTGGTAAAAAATAGAATTAGGAAAAGGAAATAATAGTTCGGAAAAAATAAGGTGCAGTAAAAGTTAGGGAAATATAATTATTAATATTAACAACAGGAGGACTTACTGGGGCCAGCAGCAGAGCCCTCGGTAGAGGAGCGGTCCTGGCCGTGGGAGGCACTTTTTCCAGCTCCCGCCGACTCCGACCCCGTCTTCTTGCCCCTGGGTGCTGATCAGTAAGATATAATAAAGAAAGAGACAAACATTGATGATTGGTGTGAAACAAATAAAATATTTTAAAAAACGCTCCCAAAAACATTTTTGGAAACAACAATTGCAATAAAATTGACCTATCTAATCTGATTGACTAGTAGTATCGCGGGATTCGAGGACTGTCTAGTTATTATTTATGAACTAATCCAGTGTTCCATTCTGATTCCAGAATCCTAAACCTAAGTACCACCTGACCTAGCCCACCTATTCCAGATGGGCCAATTGTTCACTAAGTCTGCATTTCCATTTATTTTAGTCCTCAAAAATGCAAAGATGGAGGACGCATGCATTAATTTGCATATACCAAATTGTTGGTTGGTTGCTGCTGATGTTCTGCTGATGATGACTTAGTTGCTATATTACTCACTCACTAACAAACTACAAAAGGTTCTACTAAGGACTGGAGTCAGCACTCAGCAGCACGTGACGTGACGGAGGATGCGTCACGTAGACCGCTAAAAAATTACCAACTAATACTAAGTAACTAAACTACCTATCTCTCTAGCATTACCTAACTTAAGTTCTCTAAACTCTCTTACATAATCAGCCCAAGCGAGCGCAAAGTTGCAAATAAGTAAGATTAGTAGCGCCGAGCACCTGTCTAGTGTCTAGAAGAATAACAATCACAGAAGATTTTTAAACGTAACTTACCTGCAATGTAAGCAGCAGCATTCTTGCTATTTGGGAAAAAATAATA
Organism: Calotriton arnoldi; assembly: GCA_963921515.1. Lineage (NCBI taxonomy): Eukaryota > Metazoa > Chordata > Amphibia > Caudata > Salamandridae > Calotriton > Calotriton arnoldi. Next base: position 1,634,205 of record CAWUFW010001896.1, read on the forward strand.
TTCGCAATAATAGTAACACAGAACAGAACACACAATACTACTATAGTTAACTACTCACCAAGCCCCACAACCTCAACACCTAGCAGGTCCAGCAGGTCCTGCTCCCGGTCCAAGATGTCTGACCATGGGTGGGTCAGCTGGTTATGGGTGCGCCGGAACCCAGAGCAGCAAAACACTGCCCGGCGCACCCTCGCCCACCGGCGGTGACGCTCCTGGGTAGCATAACCGGAGCTGGGCCTGCCGCCTGCTGCCAAGGTCAAGGGGAGGTGGCACTGAACAAAAAAACAAGGGCGGCCACCTCCGCCTTGGTAAAATGAGCCCGGGGCTGCACCCCTTCCGGGCGCCGTCTGCCGCAAGGAAGGCGGCTCTTCTTCGCGGCAGGCGCCTTCGCCTTGCTAGTGGAGGAGGTAGTGGTACCCTTAGCCATGGTTCTGGGTGGGCGGGGGGCAGAAAAGAAAATGTAGAAGTAAAAAATAAAGTCAGGAGAAGAAGTAGGAGAGTAAAAAAGCAAGTAATATAAACAAGTAGAAAAAAGTTTAAAAATCGCAGTAAAAGTAGAAATAAAACGCAAAATATACACTTAGGAGAGAGAGGGATAGATAATAAATAAAAAAGATCAGAAAAATAGTGTAAAAAAGGGTTGAAAAGATTAGAGCAGGATGAGAAACAGGCCCAAGAACCATGCAAAGAGTAGGAAAACAAGATGGCCGCGCCCATTGGCGACCGCGTGGTGAAGTTCGAGCGATATTTCCCCCGAACACGCAATCGGCGTTGCCGAACGTCAAAAACATCTCGAGAGCATGCGCGAGCATATGCGAGCATGCGGAACAAGCAACTTTGCATGCTCGTGTAACTCCACGTAGCGTTGCAGAGTTTTTTGCCGCTTCGCGTAGCCTCGCGTAGGGCGGCTACGCGAACTCCACCCGGGGTTACTTCTAGAGCACAGAGCAAATGCTATTTGTAGGCTACATAGGCAAACAAGTTCCCGTGCAGTATCACCAGCCCTGGAAGTCTATCGTGGCAAAGCACAAGGGGCAGCCCTATATGGAGCCAAGATCTGGGGATGCACTGATGTTTCTCAACTCACTGCTGCAGAAAATGGATTTGCCAGAAGGCTGGTCTCTGTCCCCAGTAGTACACCACTAATTCCATTGTTTTACGATTTAGGACTCAAAAGAATTGCAGATTTGGCCGCCCTTAGACCACTTGTTTACTGGATTCGATTATGGGTCACTCCCGAGCTGAAGGAATTCAGAGATTGCCTTGTTGAATTGTTGTGTATAAGGGGTGCCAAATCAATACCCTGGGTCAAATTTGTCTCTGACTGGTTTAACAAGTTGGGACTGACAAGGTTATGGATTAACCCAGAAAGAATGTGTAAGACCGACTTTAACACCACAAAATATAGTTATTGGACCTACATCCAAGATATTCATTTAAATAACCATTTAATTGGTAAACTAACAAACAGATTTTTAGATATTAAGCCGTTTTCTTGTTACGTTTTAGATTTTATCTCCTCCCCTCTAGCCAAAAGTCTTTATATCCGTTTTCCACTTGGCACTCTGCCCTTGAGATCAGTAACGAGTCAATGGCACAAGGCCCCCGGCATTAGTACTTATCCGGCATGTGGCTTGGCAGATGAAAATGAGGCACACATATTATTCTTCTGTCCGAGTTACCATGACCCGCACCGGAAATGGATTATTCCTGTATGCCAAAATCTGAAATTAACAAAATATATAGTGGCCCTTAGAATATTAAGGAGCGACACCACTCCAGTAATAGCCATTGGCATGAGCAAATCTTTACAGGCGGTATGGCATAAACGTGGTAGATTACTGATTGTACCCTAAAGCGACTAGGCCAAATTTTTTAATGACTTTTATTCTATCAATATTGATTTTATATATATAGTTGGAAGATAGTTTTCATGTATCTTTTATGTATTTATTGCTCGATTTGCACACAGTTCTGCTTGATTTCTGCTTCCATTTTGCACATTAGCAATGGCTAAAGGAAATGAATTTTTGAATAGTGATGTTTCTTAATGAATTGTGCTGTGACATGTCTTAAAATGGTTTTATGATATATCTCTTGTAATGTTTTTGTATATGTGCTCTTTGATGGTACTTGGTTACCGAATAAAGTTCATTACTACTACTAGTACTATAGGCGTAACTGATTAACTAATGATGTTGCACTTGAAACTACACAAATATAAGGTTTAGAAGTGTGAATAATAATGTAGTATAATTTTACCACATTTTCATATGTGACACCATTTTATTAAAATGGATGCAGTTTTTGGTGTTTTGCTCTTGTTCATACCCCACTCCCAATCAATGACCCACTACACATCTTCTCTCCCACCAGTTTCCACGGAGCACAGAGTGCTATGACATAGGAGAAAACTGTCCTTAGAAAGCGTGTATTGTGAATGAATCTTTCCACTGTGTTCTCAATAGAGCTATTTGAAGGACTTCCACTGTATGTTCTGATGTATGCTTGCAGAAGAACATTTTCGTATGAATCTTTGTCTAGGAAATGCCTCATAATGCTTTCTACATCTCCGGAGAGCAGTTGCTGAGGAAGCAAACAGAAGGTTTCTCTTAACTTAAGAAATGGGTTAGTGCTAAGGGTTATTAGTTATTACAAATTTGCTTTTGATTTGTACGATGTGAGCTAACCATGATCATGTCATGCTGAATCTGCAGTTCTGTTAATTGTCTATGAGTGAAACATGTATAAAACCCCCTGATTTTTATAGTTCAAAGGCCGACTTCTCATTTTCCTCCCGAGACTCTGTCCAATTTACTTGAGACTTTCTCTCCTCCCTGAGAATGCTATCAGTAATATTTATGAGTTTCACTCTTAGAATCTGGAGGAATTTAACTGCCTAAATAGAGACTATCATTTTATTTTCTGATTGTATACTCTGTATCTGGACTTTCATGGCATTTACTGCATTTGTCTGTATCACTTATATTAAGAATTCTGTAATAAATCTTTTAAACTTATTTATCATCTAAAACTCGGTTATTGAGTGGTCCCAGTTTCCTTTTTGATTTGTACTCTGCTAACTAATTGTGAATGGCTGTGGAGGGTGGTGTCTCTTGCTGCTAGATCAATGAATACGAAAAATGAAAGGAGCCGGCTGAGGTAAAAAAAATTGGGTAGTCTTGATTATTGGGGTTATTAGATATTGGGGTTGAGCTCCTACAAAATTTGGTAGCAGACAATGGTTAGCGCAAGAGCACCTCGTCTTTAAGGAGCCCCCCCCCCGAAATTTTCCATAGTTTTTGAGTTCCTAATGCTAGGTCTGAGGGAGAAGGGAGTTTTTGGAATTTTTACAACCTTCTGATGTTGGATCTTCCAGAGGAGTGACTAGTTGTGTTGGCTGTGCATTCCGGAACAATGTTGGAGTGTAATTATGAATAGCGAGGAATTGAGCATGTGAATGTGTATTGAAGTATGAGATTGAGGTGATGGACCTGTGTTTCTGTGTTGAGTTGTTTGCATATGAAATGATGATTGTGGACTCAATTGGCAGATTAATTACTGTTGTCTTGATGGATTATTCATATTTGTAATCACATTTGAAGTTTCATTTTTTATTGAATTGAGTTGGTTATCAGCTTTGGTGCAGATCCAAGATCTTCGAGATATTGATTATTTTGTCTGTCATCGTGGTGTGTAGAGTGAGGTGCCGCTTACAAACTGAAAGGGATTCTGTACTAACATTTTTTTTCTAGGTTGTGTTTTTAATTATGGTTAGTGTAGCATGCTCTTGAGTACACGGGAGTGGACACACTGAGCGAGGTAGACAACAGTTGGATAGGAGTCTACTTGATGTGAGTAGTGATTTATTTAGAACTGTGGTTTCTCATGTTTAAGTTGAAAACTAGTTTGGAAAGATCTATTTGATGTACTTTTCTTTCCTTTCTAGAGTAAACAAAGAGTTATTTTTTTTGTTTGTTTTACCATAGGTTTTGTGATTATTTTCCTGTTTCACGGATAAGTTGCACTGTTATTGGTTACACAGCCACGGAGCTGTGCTAGGATTGGTGCAATGTCATCACAAAGCAGTGCTCTGATTGGTTGGTTACTGATGAGGCTATGCTGTGATAGGGTGACCTTCGGCAGAGCCGAGCTGCAATTGGTAGTTGTTCACTAAATTGTTTGTTGTGATTTGAAGGGATTTGAGCTTATAGTGTGTTTGTCTTGAGAATAAACAATGGGAAGTTTGTCAGCAAAGCCTTAAGTTACTGAAATACCTAGAGAGGGTCAGAAAATGCCAGCTGAGGGGATGTCAGCTTATGAAATGATGAAGTAGGTCGGGTACTGTCATGTAGATCCTATAAATCCATATAGGATCTGCGTGTTTAGACAACATAAACTAAAGGATTGGTATCCAGACTGATTCCAGAGACCCCCAGAGGATATGTTAGTCTGTTAGTCAAGCTAGCTTCCAGTGCCACTATGGGCCCCTCTTACCAAGGAACGAATAGCTTCTGGCAACTATCGAACATGACAACCCTGACCCCTCAGGGATCGTGGAAACAGCACGGTACTTTTCGCTCAGTCACTCATGCTCACTTTGTCTCAGAGAGATACACAGAACAAATGGTGGGGACGTTTTCAATAAATATTTATTGAACCAGCATCATTCTAGTATAAACTACGTGGGCTTCAACAACCATGTGACAGAAACAGATATATACGGTTATAAGCACCAACAGAGTAAAGAAGAGGTAGAATTCTGCCATAGTGCTAAAACAATGAACATATGCAGGCATTTAGATGCATTACAGTAAAAATGCGTACTCCTATGGTGCAAACCCTAACTAGATGCCTAGATGTACCTAGCATGCATGTGGGTGTATAGCCAAGAATCCCCTTAGGATAAAGCCAACCCCATTACCTGATGTGGGAGAGTGAAGGACCCCGTCTTGGTCTCAAGATGGACATCCCGTGAGGGATGTCAAACGACTGCGTGCTGGAGTGTCTGCGTGCAGGAACCTCAGCGTCTTGTGTCAGCGTGTCAGCATGAAAGTCTTTTTCTCCTCTGCTTTGTCCAGCGAAGATGTAGTGATTATATACCCGAAAGGTACCCTCAGGGGTTCTACCTAGAAGTGTACTGTGGGCATTATAGGCAAGGATGATGATAGAGGTGACCCTTATACAGAGTTATTATGCAGAAGATGGTAATCCTGCTGTGATACTGAGAATCCTCATGCATAATACATGAGGCTAGTTTTCAGAGAAAACCACACGACAGTCATGTAGCACCTAACTAGGTAAAAGGTCAGCGCCAAACCCGCTATGTAGAACAATGGTAGGACAGATGTAGGTAAAAGGTCGTGTGACTACCTAGGCCTATATTGGGGTACATTGGGGTTCATAACAGTACTATACCTGTATCTGGATTTCATATTGGTACATATATACTGCACATGACAAAGTTTTACAATTTCTTTTAGAGAGTACTATTAATGTTAGTTAGTTAGATTTTTTTAGACAAACCATGTATGACATGAAACCAACTCCCAGACCTACACAGTTGGAGGCGCATAATAAATGGGACCGCATGGCTACTGAGAAGGAGAGGAAGAAAGTTTCTAAAGAGGTAAAAGTTCATTTACATGTTGGCTTGAGAGCAAATTAGATCAACTAGAAAAGAGTTGGAGGGAGGATATGATAGTATGTTAAGAACGTTCCCTGCTATAGTAACAGATAAGGAAGAGCAGGGTAAAGAGAAAATAAAAAAGAAGTATGATGCAAACACAGGCTAAACCTGCTGTTGCAATGGTAATTGAGCAGCCTTCAAAAGAAGTTAGTATTGGTATTTTGACATTTTAATTTGGCAAAATGCTGCTAGGGAATATGGATTTGAGCAGACTATTGACTTACAACGCTGATGTAAAGAGATATTTAATAAAAATAAGCCACTAGGTGTGCCAATGAAGCATTTGACAAATTGGAAAAATTAGCTGATGATTTAGAGATTGACATTAGCAAAATAAAAAAATGTGAAGTAAAATTATGAAATACATTTAACACTTGATGAAATCAAAGAAATGGGCTTAAATACCTTAAGGTATCATATTAAAGATTTAATTGAGAAAACACTGGACTGGAGTGATTTGAAGAAATATTAAGAAAGATGAAAGAAAGGGACAGCAAATAAAAAGAGATTAAAAGGTGCCGAGGGAAAAGCAAGAAATGTCACAAGTGATTCAGAAGTAGGGACAAGTTCAGTTTTGGTGTTTCTTTTAAGGAATTTCATGGAGGGAATTTTGTGCATGTCCCATGGACAAGGGCTGATTTGTCTGTATTTATGGCTTACGCATAATTTCTAAAAGTTGCGAGAGGATCTGGCAAAGTGCTTTGATGAAATACATAAATCGGTACACCTTTCTCTGATGTTGTGGACTGTTTTGAATTCACTATTTGAAATTGTGGTCCTTGGAGACTTATGGCTAGAATGTAAGGTTTCTGTTGGATAGCCTACACAAGAACCAGCTAGACTTTGGCCTAATAATGCCCCAACTACAGAGATAGCAGGCAAATACAGAGCTGTAATTGAAGACTTGAAAAAGCAAGTTCCTATGAAGGACATGAATTGGCATAACATTTTGAGAATCACACAGGAGCCGAAGGAGTCAGTGCATTAAAGGTTGAAACATATTTAGAAGAAGCATAGCACAGTTGACAATTCTGATAAGGATGGAATTAGTGGTTTTGTTTCTGCTTTTGTGAATAGATTCAAGGCAGAGATTAGTACTGATATTCAGCAAAGTGAAGTGTGTTGCTCATCAAAGGGCATAGACGGGATCTTGATGTTATCAAAAAAACATTAGTTACTACTTTAAAGCAAAGCAGAAAAAAGATTGAGGAAATCTGATGATTGCTCAGACAAGACAGTTTGAGAAAGTATCTCGAAATCAAATGGGTCCAAATATGAATCTTGTGCAGAATGATGTGAATGGGATGAATCAAGCAATGCAAGGTGGTGAAGGTGATGGAATAAATATGAATGTTGAGATGTTAAAGAGGAATACAGCGTGTCATTTTTGTGGGAATATCAGTCATCGTAAAAGGGAGTGTCAACAGAACCCTTATAGAATTCAGGTAAATTCAGAGCAAATTCCACAGAAGCAGAGAAATAATATGAAGGTGAACATGGAGAATTCATTCAGAACAGAATGTGCATTATGAGAAATCATTTTGAGTGCCAAAGCCAACAGCTCCAGTAATGCAACAAAACATGAGAAATAAGATGCTATAAAATCCAGGGTATCATCAGAATACAATGACTCTGAATGATGAAATGGCAGGGAGTAGTTCACAATGACGGTGCCTGGGGGTGGGAAGAGGATTGCTTACATTGAGCAGTCTTGGAGGTAGACCATAGTGGGCCATACATTGACAGAAAAGTTAATGGCCATCCTGTTTGATTATTGATTGATACATAGCTACCCATTTTACAGTTTCTTCCGTGGAAGTTCCAAACTTACCCCTCTCAGTAAGAGAAGCCCAAGTTGTAGGGATTATTAATAAACAACTTGTTAACAAGGTTACAGAAGATGTTCCAGTCAAAATTGGTCAGACGGAGAACAAACATCAATTTACACAATGTGGCTTGAGTCCTGTGAATTTACTCAGAAGGGATTTGCTTTGCAAGATGAACTGCATCCTTTATTGTACCACGGATAGTGTCACAGTTCAAATGCAAGATGAAGACTTGGTTTTTAAACTAATTTCAGAAGATTCCAGAGTTGCTTTGTTTCCAGTTTTGACAAAAGAGTACCCACCTCTGGATTTAAGATATACTGTCAGAGAAGAGGTATGGTACTATACTGGTAAAGAGACTGTTTTGATTAAAGGAGCAAAACCAGTAAAAATAATGGTGAAATCAGATGCAATATTTCTTACAATGAGGCAGTACAGACTTACAAAAGAGGCAGAAGAGGGAATGAAATCAGTGATTGAAAAAATGGTCAAGCAGGGAATTCTTCGAGAACTGGTTGGTAGTCCTTGCAATTCTCATTTTTGGGAATTAAAAAGCTGTAGAATCATACAAGATCTCTAACAGATAAACAAAATTGTTGTTCTTTGCTGTCAAGTGGTACCGACTCCAGCAGTGATTCTATTTTAAATTTAATCAGAAGCAGAATGGTATACAGTCATCACTTGAACCAAGCATTCTTCTCAATACCTCTCCATGAGGAATTGCAATTTCTATTTGCATTTCAATTTTTGAATACAGCTCTTGTGTGGTGTAGAATCTCACAAGGGTACACTGAAAGTCCTTTAATTTTCTCACAAATATTGAAAATAGATTTGAAGAGTCTGTAAGAGAAAAAGTCTCCAATGTTTCAAGAGTGGTCTTATTAATTGATATTCATCTATTGTTGTTTTGAAGTTGTTCCTCAACTGGACTGGTGGGTAGTAGGCACAGTATAGCTTTTGTTTAGACAAATATAAAAGAGTGAGTTTTTCCTTCTGTCCCTCAAGCTGCACTTAACTATGATTGACAGCAAGTAAACACAATAGCCCTGGACTGTAACTGGTTGTAGGAGCAAAGGTGTCTGCAAAGTGCTGTAGGTACATTCAGAAGTAGAAGCAGGAATAATCTTGTTGTTGTGCAGCACCTAATTGCTGCTCGCTTTTTAAGTATGGCTACACAGAGTTATATCTGTCTGCTAGGTCTTAAGGCAGTACGACACACCACATTTAACATAAATCATACAATACAAAGACAAAAACGTTGAGTCAGCCCCCTTCAGCCATTGGCTTATATGGGTAAGCCCGCTTCAATTTTTGGCTCAATGGGTTATCTATCACATTTGGTTTCAATCCACAGCATTTCAATCATGTCATATCTCCTTTCAGAGGGCCATGGGGCAAGCAAAGGTTACTGGGCCCAACCATAGGGGTTGAGGCCATTTACTCCTGATGTTCCAGGGCCAGTTCTACTATGTATTCTGAGCAACTTGGCAAAGTACCCCTTCAGCACTTGACTCTCAGGGTTAGCGTGGTCCAAGCAGTCCAAGGATCCCTTGGGGGGTGGTGTGGATACAAAGGAGTGAACATAGGCTTACAACTCAAAATGCATGCAGCAGAAATAAACCTTTGTGCAGAAGAGAAGTATTTGATTTCTACTGCTACCAACATAAAAGGAAAATACGCCATTCATAAACAGCTACTCAATCCCCCTGAGGTCGAGGCTCTTGTGATTCCTTGGCGGTTCCTGTCCCACTTCCTCCTCGCTCTAGCGATAGTGGTTATTCTCCATTCACTATTGGCAACATGCAGGGTATGCCCTACTTATAGTTCTGAGACTCAAGAGTCCATCTGACTCTGTTTCAAACTCAAAAGTGTTCCCTCACTGATGCGCTATTCTAGCCAGTAAGTTCCCCGGGGGCTGACTGGCCTGAATTCAGGCTTGGAGGGTCTGGATTTTCTGACCGTGCCCCCTCTGGGAATCTGAGCGGCAGCAGCTGGTCTAGGTGTATTCACTGCATGTAGCTCAGACAGACTGCATTCGCTGATCCCTGATCTCCTTCAAATACAATCACGCTCTTGCGGTTCCTTGCGGCTCTTCATTGCAGGTAGGTCTTTTTGGTCTCTCCCTTGATGGGGGAAAGATGACGAGAAGTTCCTAGTGCTAATCCCTCATCCGGGTGTAGATCAGAGGGGGGGTTCCCACTGTGGCCTCACACCTCAGACAATATTCTGGGACAGTACACAATTCTGGCTAGTTCCGGTGACCCCCCCTCTTTCATACGGGGTCATGCGTCCCTAATATATAAGGCTACTGATCCACTCTGCACAGCAGACATCCGCATAGCAGCCCATCCTGGCATACTGAGTTGGCTATCCTCAGCTGCACAAGGGCTCCAACCCAATCGCCACAGCGCTCAGCAAAGTTCAGGCTATGGCAGCCCCTCCAGTCATCCGGGGTTGCCGATCCTTAGCTGCACACAACCTTCGACCTGATCTGCACAGCGTTCACCATTGCTCAATTCACGGAGGCCCCCTCCTGGCACATGGAGGTTGCTGAATTTTCCCTGCACACAGGTAATCATTGATTGGTGCTTTAGCCACCCATTTCCTCATACGTCACAATGGGAGTCCACGTTTAGCAGGATTCAACACTGGACCTCACTCCCTCTAACATTCTTCTCTTCCTCACAGGGCACAGTGGTTTGGCAAACAGGCAGGTAATGGTGCTCCAGGCTCCAGTGCAGGTAATGTAATGTAATCAATTGTAAGGTGGATTTGTAAAGCGCTGCTTGTCACCTGTGAGGGTATCCAGGCACTGAGTATCCAGGTGGCCCTTAATTCCCTGGGTGATGTTCCCTCACCCAGCAGGTAGGCTAGCAGGCCTGGTCCCCAAGTCCTGGTCACAGGCAGAAGTCTTTCAGAGCTTTCCCTCCTCTCACAGCCCATCTGGCTGCTTGGCAGATGACAATTGTTGGGGTCTCAAACATCTAAGTTTAATACTTTGGGAATTCACAAAGGTCATTTATGTGTACTATCTTTATGTTATGTCCGCACTCAGGTGCGGACAAAAGATAGTACTCATAAATGACTTCTTAAAGTCGTAAACGTAGACATTTGGTCTAAGTTTAGACCAAACGTTAAAGTTTACCTTTGTGAATCGGGCCCAGAGTCCATTTCCAGACGCCAAATGTGATTTAGAGTCTGAGGGCCAGATTCACAAAGGTAAACTTAGACTTAGGTCTTAGGTTACTACTTTTTGGTGTTCACAAAGGTAAGTTACTACTAGCAATATTACTACTAGTAATTTTACAAGTAGAAACTTTACTAGTAGTAAGTTTACTAGTAGTAAAGTTACTAGTAACTTACCCTTGTGAATACTAAAAAGTAGCAAACTTAGACTTAAGTAGTAAACTTTACTACTAGTTATTGTACTAGTAGTAACTTTACTACTAATAACTTTACTATTAGTAAGTTTACTAGTTGTAAAGTTAGTAGTAGTAGCTTACCTTTGTGAACACCAAAAAGTAATAAACTTAGAATTAAGCCTAAGTTTACCTTTGTGAATCGGGCACTCTGTCTTTGAAGTTTATTGTGATCTGCTTCTATTGAAGTGCCCACTTCTTTGCTCTTTCGAAAGCAGTCTGTCACAGCAGAAGTGACTCCAAAACTGATTGTCCCACAGCACAGGTCATGGAAGTGATTAGAGTTCACACCTGTATGTCAGCCACAGTGATATGTGTATCAAAAGGTTAGCCCAAGGCCCCAGCCCTACTCTTTATGATTTTTTTATCAGCCCCATCTCCTTCATGAGATGTATGAAAGAATTGAATGAGGCACTCGAAAATGTTGTAGTCCACAAATCTTAAATTGTGTTAAAAAATATCTTTTATTCTTCCTTCAATTCATATTCATAAAATATCAATATAAATGGACAACCAGCCAACTCATTTCGTTCAAAAATGATCTTGAACTTCGTCAGGGCTCAAATATATTAATATACTTTATACTCCAGGTACGGAGATTACTGGAAGGAATCCACAAAATGATTAGAGCAGATGAAAACTATGATCAAAAAGTCAGTCAGAAACAAATTCCACTGATCCAATAGTAAGATGGGGTAATAGTGTCCCCCGTATGATACCTGAATCCGTATCACACTTCACCCTCCATGCTTGTTACCAGAGCGTTTGTCCATGCGAAACACATGTTGGCTGTTCTCAAACCCTATACCACACATCAAATGGTACACTCTATTCCCTGGATATGGAATTACTCACCTTCAAATTAAAAGTGAATGTCAAACAAAAATGGATGCAACTATGATTTATTATTAAAAGGGAAGACACTCCTACTTCGCTTTCAACACATACACCCAGCATATGCATTTAGCATGCACACACTTCACACTACTGTATTGTCACTGTATTTTACCCTTCTCAGGCACACATACACCCAGGGCAGATACACCACTCATGCACTGCGCTGCACTACACACTAACCCAATGTAGGCCAAGGGTTAGGTTAAACACAACAGAGGAACCCTTACCCGGTGAGCCTGACCCGCCACTCCAGTGACATAGGCTAAAAAGGACCTGTCCACTCCTACTGATCACTACATGATATGCTACCACCACCGAGCTCATGCTGCTTAACTCTTGGTGACAGCAGTAGCCTTTCATCACTGCGAGAGTAGCTCTTTGGGCACCGCCTCCAGTACAAGACAGCAATCTGAGAGACATGCCTATGTCATGGTGCACACACTGATACATTTTTGCCTTTGACAACAAAAATCAGCATTTGGAATGCGGACATCAATAAAGCTGGGGCACTCATGGCAGGGGTGCACGTCCATTACTATGCAGAGGACTTTTACGTCCCAACGTTTACATAGAGGTGATTGGTCAAAAGGTAGCTATTGTCAATGACAACAGCTGTTCCTTTTATTCACAAATACACATACATGCAGTGATATTAATTATGGTGTTATTTTTTTTTGCATGCACACGCTGTGGATCAGGGTGCTCACAGCAACCGGGAGGAGCCACTGCGAAAACTGCGCTTCAACTATAATGATGAAAATGGGATGTCAATGTACATTCGTCATTGGCACAATGCATACATGTCTTGCCAATCATGTTACATCTTGGCAAATATAGGGAAAGACATTTCTCCAGACATTACAAACCTGCTAACTTAACAAACTCTTTTCACGGTATGAGGAAGGAGGTGAGGGCTTGAAGGGGCAGGGCTTAGTACTCAGCACAGCCTCCCCTCTTCAACTCCATAAAATAAAGTTACTGAGGTGGGCACCAATGTGCTGGGGAGGTCTCATACCCCTTAATGAACAAAGGCTGTGCAGAGCCTCCAAAACATTAGCTGGAATCCTGCCCTTTGCAGTGTTTTCCAGCTAATTGTATCCACAGTGCATGATATCAGCTCCACACCGGGTGACAATGTGATGGGAGCCAACATTGTGTGTCACACAATGGCACTGTGTGAGTTAGAAGGTCAGAATTGCCCTACTGCTTTGGGACCCATCACACAAACAACATAGGAGCCAGTTCTCCATGCTACTCTGAATCCTCTCTCAGACCTGTGTATGTGTCTACCAAGTGCCTCGACCCCACAGCTCATATGACTGCCAGCATTTAATTCTGGAGCAGAGCTGTATGGGCCTGCCAGCTGTTAGGGGAGGTACCTGTGCTACTGTTCAAATCAGAGCTACTTGTTATTCACAGCAGAGAGAGACAAGGCTCTGGGTAAATAACTATAGGGTTGGGGTGGGTCTGTGAGCCATTTATACTTTGCTTCTGCAAACTACAAAATGTGATACTAGTTGTAAGAAAGCCTTAGAATAAAATAAGCAAATTTAATGATAAATAGAAGTGACATGCCAGTAACACGTGACAGCCTGGTATGTATATATTAAATCAGTTATGTGTGCCAAAGTCCAAAACTCAAGTTCAATCTTGCCTGAAGGCAGAAGCACAATGACACTGAGTGCCCCACATAAAGGCTCATGTTTCATGGAAAACCTCAGAAACTACTATAATTGCACTTATTAACTATGTAGGAAACAACACTCAAAACAACTGCACTGTGGATAAGAGCACAACATATACCAATACTCACATTACCAGCTTGATTGCCAATATCAGCAAAATGCACTCTAATCTTAGAAGATGATTGTATGATATGAGGGAACACATATCTATGCTGAGCCAAATGTGTTTCTAACCTGCCCTGAAGACTCAGTGAATACTCTGTTTAAAGCCTTAATTGTTCAGGTCAAGTACCATTGCATCTTCATAACAGGAATGGAAAATGAATGCACAGTATGCACTGTTTGACCAGACTGCTCATAATGCCATTTGCTTTGTGGTGCCTCGACATAAACATGTCCCCTTTTGCTATGTTCTGTACTTGGTATTGGGGAGTTAAGACTAGGGCCGTTGTTCTAGGGTGTGTGTGTGTCCCTTTCTCTAGGGTGTGTTGTCATTTTTTGCTCCCTGCTGATTTTGGAGCTAGGGGTTATGGTTTAGGTCCTTCCGTAAATGGACCTGTGTTCTCCCTTTTTTCTCTGGGATGCAAGCTGGCCTTTGGTCTCCTTTTCTGCATTGTGTGTGGCTGGGAGCTGCTTGCTAATCTTTGAGCTATGGGTTATGGTTTGGGTCCTTCTATTGATGCATTAGTGGGCCCCTTTCTGGGGTGCAAGCTTTCCTTTTCTGCCTCCCGCTCAGATTGGATCTGGGGATATGACTAGGGCGCTCCCATGGTAGATGACTGTACCCCCTTTTCTCTCTCATGTTGGCTAACCTTGAGTCTCTTCCACTTGACCCTTATGGGCTTGGAACTGAATGTTACAGCTGGGACCCTTTCACTGGTGGACAAGTCTGCCACCCTGTTCTCTAAGGTCAGACTAGCTTTGGGCGTCCCCATTTTGCTCATTGCTGGGCTTAGGACTTGTGGGTTATGTGCACTATCCTTTGGGCTGGTTAACTCTCAGGGCTGTGCCTTTTTTGCCTTCTTCAAATGCAACCATTTTCTCCAACCATTTCTCTTTCCCTTTAGTGAAGGTAGAGGTCTGTGCTGGGCTGCTTCTTGGGCTCCAGGAGCATGAAAGGAGGCATTGATCTCTCTTATGTGTATCAGAGCTTGTGCTCAGATAAGTCCATGTGTAGCTCTCCCCTCCACTTTGGTGTTGGGTTGTGGGCTTGGGTTCGGCCTATCAGTTGGAATTGCTGTTGCGAGCTTGGTGGGTGTGGTTTTGTGTCTCATTAGGCTTCTGTCTCCCGTGGCTGGATAAAGTTAGGTAGTGCTCCTGCTCCGTCTGGCCTACTCTTCTCAGCTCATTTCTAGGTTGGGGCTCAGGTGGGGTTTGCTCAGCTTGTCTTTGCTTCAGCCAAGGCTGCAGGCTCCAGCTTCACTTTTATTTCTTCCCTCTTGTCGTCCTTGTTTGAGGATGTTTTATTAACTTGTGGTTGCTGACTTTGTGTTTGCTGACTTTTTAATTCTTGTTATTCAAGTTTTTTGAGGATTATCCTTTCCTGTTTATGTTCTCTGTGTGGCCCTTCGTGCCCTTTTCTGCTATATTCTAGTGATGTTACTCTTTGGAGGTCTGTTGCTATATTCTTCTGTTATCCTGCACCCTGTTTTTCCATGGTCTGGGTATCATGCTGCCTGCTGGCATAGACTTTCCTGTGTTGGCCTCTTGTAGGTCTGGTGTGCCAATTTGGGTGTTTAATGGGAACTGAATGAGTGCCTTCATTTTGCCTGCATCGAGGCCCCTGGTTTCTTGGTTAGACACTTGAATAATGGGTTCCCTGACTCCTGCCTTGGTTGGGACCTCTTCCTATCATGACACTGTTTTAATGCCTTTTTGTGTTTATATGCTTTTTCAGCCCTCATCAAAGGTCAGTTGTGTCAGGTTCATTGATCTTAACAGCATGGACTTCTAAGCTGCTCCCTGCTGTACCTCAGGCTGATGGTGGGCTCTGTCCGGTCTCTTTTGCTTGGTTGTGTGGCCTTTTTTTCCCCTGTGTTTATGGGGACACAGGTTTTGATAGTGGCTGTCCCTAGCACCATGCTGGGCTTGATTTCTGGCTCCTTGCCAGTTCTGGGTGCTCACTGAGCCCGAGGTTTCGCTTGACTTCTTGACTTGACCTTTGATTTTTGTTTCCTTGCTTTTAAGAGCTGGCTTAGGCATGGGATTTTCTCAGTTTTTTCTGCAGGATTGGGGTGTTGGCCTTGGCCCCAGATTCAGGTTTTCTTGGTTTGCCTGACCTCCCTTTCCTTTTGGTTGGGGTAGGTTTGTGGTGTAGTGTTTGATTGTCATTGGTTCTTATCCTGATTTGGTGAACTGTACTGGGGAAGGACTAGACTTATGAGTGGCTCCTCTCTTTATAGTGTTGCTCTATCTTCAGAGAGTCTGTATATCTTTGAGCTTTTATCTGGGTTAAGTCCTGGATTCTGGTACCTATGTGCAGTAGTTATCATGGCTCACCCTGCAGTTGATCTGATCAGCTTCTTCTTCTATTTTCCAGTAGAAGTGGTGAGAGGAGCAACCCTATGCCATTCATGGCTGCCTCTCAGACTTGCCTCTGCCCAGTGTGTTGTTATAATGGTACCATTGGGTGGGCTTGATAAGTTTCTTCTGCTTTTTTGCGTGCCCCAGTATGGATATTTCTTTTATTGGGGTTCTTCTCCTCATTACTATTTCTCTCCCTTATGTAAGATTGTTGCACGACCTTTTCAGTTTGCCTTTTTACCTGGAGGTGGCTACTGCCTATTGGTGCTGCTTCTTTGTGAGGTGTCTTTTCTGGCCTTTTCTTTTGCGGTATTGTCACTAGTCTTGGGGCATTCTTGGTACTCGGTTGTGGGTGGCATTTTGAGGTTGGCTTCCTTGTTCGACATACTGGTTGTCTGGGGCTCTCTTTACCTCCTATGTGGGCTTTATTCAACCTGCTTTGGTTTGGTTGGCTTCCATTGGGCTAGATTAGCTTCTATTCTGATGGCTAGAGCAGCATTCCAGCCTATGTCTTGGGCGGTGCCCTTTGTTTATCTCTTTCTCTAAGCTGGCCACAGGTGCATGTTGGGCTTTGACTTATTGGGTGACTTTGCCTACAGCCTTGAAGCCTTTACTTCTCTAATGCTGTGTTCTTGCTTCTGTGGGACTCAGGTTTTGGTATTACTGCTTTGAATATCCTCATTTGGAAAGACTGGAATGAGGAAGGGTTGAGGAGGTAATGCAAGGATTATTTACCAGTAATCTTCTTTGCTTCAATTACATTTCCTCGTCCCAATATTTATGTCTCTCCTTCCCGTCCCATTGTCACAACCTTGATCCATGGTGCCTGAGCATGTTAGGATAGGTTGCAGGTCAGCTCCTCCTTAAAGGCCCCTGAGGGGAAGGGCCCTTAGAGCGAAGAAAGAGGAGGGGTAAGATTTCTTTTGGGTTCTTATTAGGTAATGTAGTGCCTATGTACACGGACATACCTCATTTTATAAATACTGGGAGAAGGAACAAGAAAGAGTAACAATGATTGCTGGTAAGAAACTGTCCATTAATGCTAAAGTCATGGTACTGAATTCATTCTCAAATATAAGGGACAGCAAGGGAAAACAGGTGTCAGGAAGGCCAGTAGCATAACCATTGGGTCCCTTGAACCAAGCGCCTTGAGCCATGGGCTAAATTTTAAGTTAGGATTTGAGTGTCCAGCTACAAATCATTGGAGAAACTTATGGAAAAAACTTTCCAAACTGGCCACCAAATTACATCAGGTTAAGTCATGAGCTCAGAGAATGGCATCTCGCAATTCTTCTGAGTAAATATTTTTGAAGCGCGAGCCTTTCTCTGAGCATTTCAATTTAACAGCGGTGTGAGGAGATAAGTGTCTTGTATGTGTATCATTTCTGAGGAGTCCGTTGCTTCTTCCTGAAGGTGTTGTACCCCATTTTTTTCTTCCTCCCTCTTTCCCTTTCTTCTGAGTGAGCCTTTGTGCAGTGCTTCATTTGCATGCTTGCGTGGTTTGAAGAGCTTTGGTGCTTAGCTCTTCATTCTACTCAGGGAAGTTCTGTAGTGGAATAGAGTTTCCTGGAGACTCATGCATAGTCTCTGTCTGCTAGTCTCCCGTCTCATTCTTCTGGATCATCGAGGTGAGTCTTCAGTTATGGAATAAAAGTTTTAGTGGTTTTGACCTTCATTATCAGAGTAGCGTCGGGGTCACCAGAATTGAAGTCCAGGGAACCCAGGAACTGCACAACACTGATTTTTCCAAGATTCTTGAATCAATGTGACTTCTACTTGTGTATATATAGTCATACAACTATGTGAATAACAGAAGAGAGGCAAAGGCTTCTAATATTTTGGTATGTGAGGCTATGAATATTTGTTAGAATTGCATGTGCATAGTGAATAGTATAACAAGACTTTAGCATTTTCTGATGGTGTATCTATCTATCTATCTATCTCTATCTATTTATCTATCTATCTATCCATCATCTATCTATCTACTATATATGTGTAGATATATATATACATAAATATATATATACATGGATATATATCTATCTATATCTATATTCACTGAAAAAACCACAGGTTTCAGGGACGTTATAGTTAGGAATTAGCATTTAAAAAACCTTAGAAATTCACAGAAAAAAACCACAGGTTACAGGAACGTTATAGTTAGGCTGACATTTCACTTGTACGAAACCTGTGAAATTCAGATGTCATAGTTAGCTGAGCTAACTATAACTCACTCCCCGCAATGCACTGCTTATGACCTTACATATTACATCACTCGTGACACAGTCAGTGACATCACTGATGACATCAGTGATGACAGCATCCACAGCATCTCTGATGCACCCACTCACACCCCTATAGACTCTTTTATACACCCATTGCCACTCCCACACAACCATTAACAAACCCATTCACAGAGCCATACCAGTACTTACACACCCACTCACTGATTCATTGATCTATACAAACATCTACTGGCTCACCCATACTGCCACTCATAGACCCACTCGCTCAGTAATACAGCCATTGAGATATCCACTCATACAGCCATACAGACACTCTCACACTGAGTGAGTCACCATAGAACTACTCACACACCTAGACACTCACCCATACAGTCAATCATACAGCCACTTACTCGCCCAAACAGTACACACCCACCTACTTACTTTCTCATACAAATAGTAACATATACTCACTCAACTATACAGCTCAGCTAACTATAACATCTGAATTTCATGGGTTTTTGTACAAGTGAAATGTCAGCCTAACTATAATGTTCCTGTAACTTCTGGTTTTTTCCTTGAATTTCTAAGGTTTTTTAAATGCTAATTCCTAACTATAACGACCCTGAAACCTGTTTTTTTTTTCAGTGAATTTCTAATGTTTTTTAACTGCTAATTCCTAACTATAACGTCCCTGCAACCTTTGTTTTGTTTCAGTGAATTTCAAAGGTTTTTTAACTAGCAATCATGTTTGCATAGTGGTGGAGAAAAGGGGCTGACCCTCCAACCAGCTCTCAGGAATTCCGCTGCGCAGTACTTACAGAATCTACCAGGAGGGCTTCTTTGCCCCCAAGGGCCCTCTGGAGTAAAGTGGACTTCATCTCCCAACCAGTAGTGCGCCAGGAGGCATGTTTGCAGAGTGGTATAGAAAGGGGGTGTGGCCTCCAAAGACCTCTTAGCAATCCCACTGTGTGGGACTTACTGGAGGTAACAAGAGGGTAGCTGGCCCAAAGGACGTCCTTGTGGGCAAACTACCCCTCCTTTTACCTCCAGTAAGTCCCACACAGAAGGATTGCTGAGTTTTGATAGCAGGCCACGGCCCCTTTCTGGACCAGTCTGCCTTCGTGCCTCCTGGCACGCTCTTGGTTGGGGGATGGAGTCCCCTTCGCTGCTGGGGGTCCTTAGGGGCCAACTAGCCTACCTGTTACCTCCAGTAAGCCTCCATTAAGCCCAACACAGTGGGATTGCTGAAAGGTGGTCACAGGCCATGCCCCCTTTCTCCACCACTCTGCAAACACGCCTCCTGGCACACTCTTGGTTGGGGCATTAAGTCCCCTTGCCTCTTGAGGGTCCCTGGGGGCCAACTAGCCCTACTGTTACCTCTAGCAAGCCCCACACATCTGGATTGCTGAGAGGTGGTCAGAGGCCACGCCCCCTTTCTCCACCACTCTGTAAACACGCCTCCTGCTTGGGGGATGAAATTCACTTTAGTCCTAAGGCCCGCAGGACGTAAAGGGACCTCATAGCCCCACCAGCAGTGCGCTGACAGGTGCGTTTGCAGAGTAAAGCCCCCCATGCATTCACTTCTGTAATTATAGCCCTGGGGAGGTGGCGGTCCCTGGGGCTGCGGGGGCATCGTAGCCCCCGCATTGAGTGAATAAACCCCGGGGCAGTCCCTGGGGCTGTGGGGGCCCCCGCATCACATTTTTCATTGCCCCTGGGAGCTGGCCCACCCAGGGGCTTAAAGGAAATGAACATGAATCCCACCAAAAATAAAAAAACTAAAAATGCTTTTTTGGCCCTGGGGTCCCTGTGAGACGCCCTGAACAGGACTAGGGGGTAAAGGTGTTTCTACCCTGCCCCCTTTTCTTGTTTTGAACCTTTTTTTACCTTTTTTCTTGTGACTCGGTTCAACTGAGACACAAGATGGCTGCCAAACTTCCTGGTTTGCAGTATTGGCACCCAATCAGATTGCAGGCACGAGATCGGGAGGGTTCGCGGATCCTCAGCGTCCCCACTTGGATATATGAGAAATATTTAAATTTCTCAGGAACTACTGAACGGATTTTCACCATTTAACAAAAAAAGTGCTTTCTGAACCAAAAGCTACCTTTTTGTCAAATTTGGTGTAATTCCCTTCAGCAGTTCGGAAATTAACATGGAGAAAAAGTGTTTTGGGACCCCCCTTTTTCTCGGCCCCCGCTTGACAAATCACCTCAAAACTTTCAACACAGCACCTGACCTGACCACCCCATTAGTCTTGAAAATTTTGCGAAGATTCGTCAAACGGCGCCAAATATATTGGCAAATCAAAATACGCTTTTCCTATGGAAACTAGGTCCTAACTATAGCTACCTGCTGGCGACCGCCATGAGGTAATATCTATATATATCTATATATATATATATATATATATATATATTCACTTAAAAAACCATAAGTTTTAGGGACAGTTATAGTTAGTTGGACATTTCACTCGTACAAAACCATAGAAATTCCCTCGTTATAGTTAGTTCACGTAACTATAACTCGCGCCCCCGCAATGCACTGCTGATGACGTCACATATTACATCACTCATGACATGGTCAGTGACATCACTGATGACATCACTGAAGAATGTGCTAGTATTTGTATGAGTAAGTGATTTGGTGTGTGTATAACTGTATAGGTGAGTAAATGGGTGTGTGCTTAATTTTTTGCATGACTGACTAGGTGTGTGAGTACCTCTATGGATGAGTGGCGGTGTGTGAGTGTTTATATAGGTGTATGAGTGCATATAATAGTCCTGTACTGAGTGACTATAAGTATGAGTGACTGTACGGGTGAGTGAGTAGATGTGTCTGTTTTGACCTAAGAATCAGTGAGTGTGTATATAGTATTTGGTGTTGGAGTGTCTATGGTTTTGACAATGGCAGTCTGTAATTTACAGTGGGTGTATCCAAAGTTATATTAGGGTGTGAAAAGATGCATCAAATTATCACATGGATGATGTCATCAGTGATGTCATCATTGATGTCATTTGAGATGTCATCAGTGATGTCATCAGTGATGTCACTGACCATGTCATGAGTGATGTAATATGTGACGTCATCAGCAGTGCATTGCGGGGGCGCGAGTTATAGTTACGTGAACTAACTATAACGGGGAATTTCTATGGTTTTGTACGACTGAAATGTCCAACTAACTATAACTGTCCCTAAAACCTATGGTTTTTAAGTGAATTTCAAAGGTTTTTTAAATGCTAATTTCTAACTATAACGTGTCTGAAACCTATGGTTTTTTCAGTGAATTTCAAAGGTTTTTTAAATGCTAATTTCTAACTATAACGTGCCTGAAACCTATGGTTTTTTAAGTGAATTTCAAAGGTTTTTGAAATGCTAATTTCTAACAATAACATGCCCCGCCCCTCCCTTCACCACTGTGCAAACGCGCCCCGTGGCGCGTTTTTAAGTTGGGGGATTAAGTTCCCTTGAATCATGAGGGTCCCTGGGGTCCAACTAGCCCACCCTGTACCTCCTGTATGCGCCAGAGAGCTGCGTTGCAGAGAGGTGTTCAGAGGCCACGCCCTTTTACACCTCTCTGCAACGCAGCTCTGTGGCGCTTTCTGGACGTACCTGGTGGGCTAGTTGGCCCCAAGGACCCTCAGGATTGAAGGGATTTAAATCCCTATCTTAAAACGCGCCACGGGGCCTGTTTGCACACATGTCACCTGAAGCCCCGCCCCTCCCTTCACCACTGTGCAAACGCGCCCCGTGGCGCGTTTTAAGTTGGGGGATTAAGTCCCCTTGAATCCTGAGGGTCCCTGGGGACCAACTAGCCCACCATGTACCTCCAAAAGCGCCACAGAGCTGCGTTGCAGAGAGGTGTAAAAGGGGCATGGCCTCTGAACACCTCTCTGCAACGCAGCTCCTGGCGCATACTGGAGGTTCCTGGTGGGCTAGTTGGCTCCCAGGGACCCCCAGTATTCAAGGGGATTACTTCCTTCTTACAACGTGCCAGGGGCGTGTTTGCAGAGTGCTGCAGGGAGGGGCGGGACCTCCGGCACGATGCTGTTTTTTTTTTTTGCTTTCTTTTCTTTAATGGGAGGGGGCTGCGTGGCCCCCTTCCCTCATCCACTTTTGTCCCCGGGTACCCATCCCCCGGGGCCTGAGGCTGTTCCTTTATTTTTTTTATAAACGGGAAGGGGCCGCGTGGCCCCCTTCCCTGGGCCTGTATTTGCCCCGGGACCCCATCCCCCAGGGCATGCCCTCTTTTAAAAAAAAATATATATTTGGAGGGGGCTGCGTGGCCCCCTCCTCAGGCCATTAAAGGCCCCGGGGACCCCATCCCCGGGGCCGGCCTTTGCGTCCTTTTTTTTTTTTTTTTAAATTCCTTTTTTTGGGAGGGGGGCTGCGTGGCCCCCCTCCCGGGCCTCTAATGGCCCCAGGGACCCCATCCCCCGGGGCCTGGCCACTCGTTGGGGACCGTGGGGGGGTCCCCAATCCCCGCACGGTCCCGCCGGCTCCCGCGTCCTGCGGGAGCTGGCATTGCTTTTCCATAAGGGAGCTGCTGACATGCAGCTCCCCTTATGGAAAAGCAATTCTGCTGCTTCATTGAAGCGAGAGCAGGTTTCCTGCTCTCGCTTCAATGAAGCTAGCAAGTTTGCAATAGCAGGACGGGAGCCGCGAGGCTCCGTCCTGCCATTGCAAACAGCAGTGTCCCGGGGGTAGGCACCCCGGGACACTGCAGGAGCCGGCCCTGGGGGGTAGCAGTCCCCAGGGCCACCACAGGCTCCAGGAGAGGGGCCCCCTCCCATGTCTTTAAAGCCCTGGGGAGGTGGTGGTCCCCGGGGCTCGGGGGTCCGTTACAGACCCCCGCATTTACATATTAGTGCCCCGGGAGGTGGCGGTCCCCGGGGCATGTGGGGGCTCGAGCCCCCCACACAGGAAATGTTTAAAAAAAAAAAGAAGCCCCGGGAGGTGGTGGTCTCGGGGCTGCGGAGGGCCGAGTGCCCTCCCGCACCATTTTAAATTGAAAGCCCCGGGGGGTGGCAGTCCCCGGGGCTTGGGGGGCCCTTAGAGGCCCCCCAGCATTATGTGAAGTGACGTCATCAGTGATGTCACTGACCATGTCATGAGTGATGTAATATGTGACGTCATCAGCAGTGCATTGCGGGGGCGCGAGTTATAGTTAGCTGAACTAACTATAACGGGGAATTTCACGGGTTTTGTACGAGTGCAATGTCCAACTAACTATAACTGTCCCTAAAACCTATGGTTTTTTCAGTGAATTTGTAAGGTTTTTTAAATGCTAATTTTTAAATGTAATAATTGTTATATTTATTTTTTTGATACTGATTTACTACATTTTTTTAAACTATTTATTTTTACATATTTTATTTTTTAAATTACATTGTAATTACATTATACATTACATTACAAAATATACTTTCTCAGAATGAATTACTTTAGTTTAAATACTTTGCAAATAGGCAATAGACTTTTAAGTACAGTAGTTACAGTTGTTGCAATGGGCAACACAATTTCAAACACAATGCAACATTGAGCTCAATGTGAATTTCTAGTTAAATGCAATTAGTTACTTTATGGATTACTTTTCTAACCACAGGACTGGATCCTAGATTCAGTCCTGGGACATCTCCTGTAAACAGTTGAGTAAAAGCGTTTTGGTTACAGTAGTGATTTTTAAGGAATATTATTGTATTTTAAAAGTTGACACTTAGAAACTTTTTCACATAGAATCACCAATGTTATCCTATGGGAGGAAATTCACTTAGCAGGTAAGTAGTGTTATCGTTACTTTTTCTTACTCAGTGGTGGATCCTGGATCCAGCACTGGTGCATCTCCTGTAAACAGTTGAAAGAATGCGTTTAAGTCATACAGGCGATTTTTAAGGAATATTTGTAGTTTGTGAAAATCGACACTTTGAAACTTTTCTGCTGAAAACCAGACAATGTTAGCCTATGGAAGGAAATTCAAGTTACTGGTAAGTACGGTTAAAATTACTTTTCAGGATCAGTACTGGGCTCAAAGATGCAGCACTGAGGTCTCTCCTGATAACCAGTGAATAAATCGGAATTCGTAGTTCGGCTGATTTTAGAGGAATATTTGTATGTTTCAAAAATCGACACTTAGAAACTTTTTCAGCAAAAAGCAGGCAATGATATCCTATGGAAGGAAATTCAAGTTACTGGTAAGTACGGTTAAAATTACTTTTCAGGATCAGTACTGGGCTCAAAGATGCAGCACTGAGGTCTCTCCTGATAACAGGTGAGTAAATCGGAATTCGTAGTTCGGCTGATTTTAGAGGAATATTATAAAGTTCCTAAACTCCACACTTAGAAGAATTTCCAAGTGAAACCAGTCAATGTTAGCCTATGGAAGGAAATTCAAGTTACTGGTAAGTACGGTTAAAATTACTTTTCAGGATCAGTACTGGGCTCAAAGATGCAGCACTGAGGTCTCTCCTGATAACAGGTGAGTAAATCGGAATTCGTAGTTCGGCTGATTTTAGAGGAATATTTGCACAATGGTGAAGGAAGGGGTGGGGCCTGAAGTGACATGTCTGCAAACACGCCCTGTGGCGCGTTTTAAGTTGGAGAATTAATTCCTCCTCAATCCCGAGGGTCCCTAGGGGCCAACTGGCCCACCAGATACCTCCAGTATGCGCCAGAGAGCTGCGTTGCAGAGAGGTGTTCAGAGGCCACGCCCCTTTTTACAACACTCTGCAACGCAGCTCCGTGGCGCTTACTGGAGGTACCTGGTGGGCTAGTTGGCCCCAGGGACCCTCAGGATTGAAGAGGATTTAATTCCCCATCTTAAAACGCGCCACGGGGCCTGTTTACACACATGTCACCTGAAGCCATGCCCCCTCCCTTCACCACTGTGCAAACGCGCCCGGTGGCACGTTTTAAGTTGGGGGATTAAGTCCCCTTGAATACTGAGGGTCCCTGGAGTCCAACTAGCCCACCATGTACCTCCAAAGCGCCACAGAGCTGCGTTGCAGAGAGGTGTAAAAGGGCGTGGCCTCTGTACACCTCTCTGCAACGCAGCCCCCTGGCTATACCGGAGGTTCCTGGTGGGCTAGTTGGCCCCAGGGACCCCCAGTATTCAAGGGATTACTCCCTTCTTAAAACACGCCAGGTGCGCGTTTGCAGACTGCTGCAGGGAGGGGTGGGGCCTCCGGCATGATGCCGGTCTTTTTGTTTTTTTGTTGTTGCTTTTTTCTGCCCAGGGGGTCCTTGTGGGACCCCCTGAGCAGACCTAGGGGGTCAGGGTATTTCTACCCTGCCCCCTTTTTTTGCGTTTTGCGCACTTGTTTCTTGTGTTTTTTTTTTAATCGGCGGGATCCGCGCACCCTAAGCGCATCCCGCCAATTTAAAAAAAATGCTTTTCTGCCCAGGGGGTCCTTGTGGGACCCCTGAGCAGACCTAGGGGTCAGGGTGTTTCTACCCTGCCCCCTTTTGCGTTTTGCGCACTTGTTTTACTGCTTTAATGTTCCTCTACCGAGGAACAAGATGGCTGCCAACACTTCCTGGTTTGGAGTGTTGACAGCCAATTAGCATGCAGCTCGTGGTCGGGAGGGTGCGCGGATCCACCGCGGCCATAGATATCAAAACTTTTATTTTGGATTTTCTCAGCAACTACTGAACGGATTTACACCATTTTTAAAAAGGGTGCTTTCTGAACCAAGCACTACCTGTTTGCCAAATTTGGTGTAATTCCGTTCAGCAGTTTTTGCTGTAGCCTTGCATAAAGTTTCCTATGGAAAATTGATTTTTTCACTCTTATTTTTTGAATTTCTCCGCAACTACTGAACGGATTTACACCATTTAAAAAACAGGTCGCTTTCTGAACCAAGCGCTACCTTTTTGCCAAATTTGGTGTAATTCCGTTCAGCAGTTCGGGCTGTAGCCGTGGCTAAAACTTCCTATGGGAATTAACATGGAGAAAACACGTTTTGGGACCCCCCTTTTTTCTCGGCCCCCGCTTGCTGAATCACCCCGAAACTTTCAAGACAGGAGCGGACCGGAGCGCCCTACTAGTTTTGAAAATTTCGCGATGATTCGTCAAACGGCGCCAAAGGTATTGGGAATAGAATGTTACGGATTTTCTATGGATAATAGGTCCTAACTATAACTATCTACTGGCGACCGCCAGTAGATAATATATATATATATTTTTGTAATTGATTTTTTAATGTATATATAGCCTACTGCCGGTCGTCAGTAGGTAGCTTCAGTTAGGACCATGTTTCCATGAGAAAAGCATTTTTTACTTGCCTATATGTTTGGAGCCGTTTGACCAATCTTCATGAAATTTTCTAAAAAAAAGTGTGCACATGGAAAGGTTCAGGGCGATCCGTCAAGTGGAAACCAAGAAAAAGGGGGGGGGTCAAAAAAGTGTGTTTCCCATGTTAATTCCCATAGACTGTTTAGACACACCTGCAGCCCGAATTGCTGGACGGATTACACCAAATTTGTCAGCAAGCTAGCTTTTGGTCCACAGATTTTGCTTTTTGTCATTTGGTGTTAATCCTTTCAGGAGTGGTTGAAAGATTTAAGGAAATCCAAATTTGTTTATCTGCGATAACAGCTCGAAGTTCGGTCGCTCAAGACACCACCGCACAGTCTTCAAGGGATGTCTCAAACACACGGAGTGATCCCAACAATTGTACGGGAAACGCAAGTAACAACACTGCTGTTCCATATGTCATAACAGCCAGTGGCCTGTTGGGCCCTTCTTTGCTACATCCAATAGGCGACTTGACCAAAACCCTCTGGATCCATCCACCACAAATGCCACCGCCCAATCAGCCTCAACTTCTACAGGCCTTGGTCGGGCAAAGACAATTAGAGGAGAATCATTTTCCACCTGATGTTACACCCCTTCACTTTAAGGCCCCTCTGCTCCCCTTTGATGACGTTGGGGGGCAGAATTATCAAGGTCCTGATAACTATGCAGAACTTGTTTTTATTCCGCATTATGCTCATAAGGGCCCACATGATATTCTCAATAGAAATAATCTTCTACGTCTATTCAAGCACGTCCCGGCCCTCACGGGGATAACTTCCTCTGACCTAACAGCAGTAAGTTTGCCCTAATACCGGGCAAAGGGGCTTCGGAAGCAACTGTTACAACATGGACACGAGAAACCTTAAGGGACTCTATTGCTGGGGAAGCCAGGTTTTTCGAAGACTGGGGCATAGAACTCTGGTTTCCCCTTAACAAAAATACCCCTATGTTCTCCTCCAGGAAGACCCAGTGAGGTCTCATATAAGTGTCCTGAAAGGGTCACGGGGTGCAACCCGCGACTGGCTGCCAGACACATCAAAAGCGGACAACTCCATCAAAATTTCATACAATAATAATCACCGTTCGGTGAGATGCAAATCAAACTTTACTGCCCCCCATAACATTTATAGCCGCCATGGGTTCTCTCACCGAGAGCAGTCAGTATTCTGCTCCTAGCAGTATTCTTCCAACCCCTCCTAACGGTCCATTAACGCGGTCAGACTCTAAACTGACCATCTCCTCCTGGAATGTGGATGGGCTTAAGTCAACACTTTCATCCAAATCCGCAGTGGACTATTTGAGCAAAAGTGACATCATCTGCTTACAAGAGACCTGGTCGCTACCCCCATCAGTTCTTTACGGCTACTATAAATTCTTCCAATCAGCATCTCGGCCTAATTCCTTTGGCCGACCTTCTGAGGGTTTTTCCATCTTCATTAAACATTCTTGTAAGATCACAGCTACACCCCTCTACCGAATCTTCCCGGCTGGGCAAATGTTACTAATCTCAGGTCTTTCAACCCAAACAAGGGCCTTCCCTCTTCTTTTAATTAATTGTTACCATAACACAACTAAAACATCTAAGTCATCTGCAACAGCTCTTCTGATCAAGCACCTGGAAGAGCTCCTACTTGAGTTTGCCTTTGCTGAAGTCCTGTTACTAGGCGACTTTAACATCAGGGACTTGGGATTCAATGATAACCTAGCCACCAAAACTAAAGAGCAAGAAGCCATGAACATTTTATTATCCAACTGCAATTTACGTTCTGCGAAGCAAATTATACTGGCACAAGATCCCAGTGTACATCTAACCGCAACATTTAAGAATCTTTCGACTATTGATTATATCTTTTTATCAACATCTCTGGCAAGCCAATTAGTCAAACTGGAGATCCCTACTCATACAGAGAGTGACCACAACCCCCTGACTGCAACAATGGACCTACAAGTTCCTGCTGCTGCCAAAGTTACAGAAGTGGGGCATTCAACGCAGACCGAATTCCACACTCTAGTCAGAAGAATTAAATGGGATTCTTTAGGTGCCGATAAGGTGGGCAACTGGCTTATGGAAATAATCCTAAATTTCACTCAATACCTTCCCACTGACTACCATCATAGGTGGGACACTGCAGTAACCAAATTAAGAGACCTCTTAACGGGACCCGAAGTTCACGACAGATACACCAGGCCCCCCTTGTGGCGGTCTCTCAACTTGGCTACAATCAACCAAAGAAGAGCCCTAAGGAGGGCCGTGCGCTTGCATAAACTCAACGCTACAGCGCTCACTGCCAAAAATATGGCCTCATTACGTAAAGCCTACAAAAAATTAACATGGGAAGCTAAGAAACAAAAAGAACAGAAGGACTGGCTAAAAATACATGGTCTGTTAAAAGATAAAAATCTGACACACTTCTGAAACCATGTAAACAAACTTCGCTCTTCTAACAAGAGCAGGGGGAACGCGGTGTCTGAAGAAGCCTGGTCACGGTATGTCACTCAACAATACTGCTGTGAAAGCCCAGGCCTTACTGATGTCGAAATTAGGGAGTCTTTTATAACATGTCAACAGATATCCGTGAGCTGACCACTTCGGCACAGGTCTGCAGGCTTCTGAAATCTATGAAAAATGACGGTGCCCCAGGGCCTAATGGCCTTCCATCCGCCGTATTTAAATGTGCGCCGGATGATTGGGCCAAGCTGTTATCCCCCTGTACAACCATGCGTTCACTACATTCCAGATACCAGATTCATGGAAAGGCTCGATTTTATGCCCAATTCTTAAAAAGGAGATCCTTCCCTTCCAGCAAATTACCGAGTTATAGCCTTACTAGATCTCGAGGCTAAGGTTTATGCTCAGTGTCTTCTCAAGTCATTAGAAGAATAGGTTGCGGAAAACAATATTTTACCATACTTTCAAACTGGGCTCCGAGCTTCTGCCTCCACAATTGATAACATCACCGCCCTAGCTATCCTGAGTCATCAAGCAGTCCAAAGAAGTCAGCTTCCCCTATTTTGCTGCTTCATAGACTATAGTGCCGCCTTCGATAAAGTGTCTCGTAACATTCTCTGGAGGAAATTAGACACGTGGGGGATCCCAGGGGATTTGCTCGGAGCCCTTATTTCCTTGCATAAGAACACATGGGTGCGAGTCAGAACAGGCCCCACGACTGTCTCCGCAAAAATCCCCACTTCAGACGGCCTAAAGCAAGGATGCGTTCTCACACCCCTCTTGTTCAACCTCTACACCGCTGACCTTGGGAGATTCCTGGAGCATAGCAGTCTGCTTCCGCCACAATTGGGTCACGCAAAATCAAAACTGCACATTTTACAATATGCTGACGATATTGTCATAATGGACCAGGCCAAATCTGGCCTTCAACGAGGCCTGAGCAAGCTTGATGTATATAATAAAGCTAATGCTCTCAAAATCAACCAGGACAAGACCAAGGTCCTGATTTTTGGCTGCTGCAAAAAAAAGAAAATTCTAACATGAAGCATTGGGTCCGCAAAGATTAAATCGACAACAAAGTACAACTACCTGGGGGTATGGTTTAGTGAGCCTTCTAGACCATCAGTCCACTTAGCCACCCTGAAAAAGAGAGCCGGAGCAATAACATACAGCCTGACTCGTCTCAATCAGTCCCTGAGCAGTCCTTCAGCTGAACCTATACTGAAGGTGATTAAAGCCACCCTTCTTCCCGCCCTAAGTTATGGGCACCAGGCCTTTCCCGACGCATGTACGGCCAGTTCTGACCATGCCCAGATTACTATCCACAAAAGAATCTTTCGACTCCCGAAACATATACACAGGGCAAGACTACGACTGGAGTTGAGCCTCACAAGACAATCTCTCTCCTGTGAGGCAGAAACCCTGAAGTACTACATAAGGGTACTAAAAGCTGCAGATAATACTCTTAAAGCTCGCTTAAAAGAAACCTTCGCCAGTTCTTGGAACCCATGGAATCGTCAAATTGTAAAGGCTATAAGATCCCTACAAATGGATGAATCAACACCAACAGCAGACTCTATTCCCTACGCAGCCTGGAAAAGGGCCATAAACAAGCAGGCAAGACAAATCTCCTATCAGATGGACTTTCGGGCATTAAAATCGTCCACTATCTTGCTTCCTTTGAATGAATCATACCTCCCAGGGTTACCGCAACCATACCTTTTTGACAGCTTAAACGCATTGGCCCGCAGAAACATTATGTTTATGCGTCTCCTAGGCCTGTGATCCATTGCTTTTAACCGATGGGCCCCACGTGGAGAGGAGGGGGCTTGCAGATTGTGCAACTAGAGGTCCGAATCATGGCTTCATCTTTTGTGCTGCTGTCCTGTTTTAAATGCCCCTAGAAGAGTTCTCCTAAAGCCATTATATCAAAAAAGGGGCATTAATACATGTTTGGAGGCATCTGCAGTTTGCTTTACACGAACAGACACTCAAACGCTCGCAAGGTCCGGAAAATATGTGAGAATCTTGGAAAATCTACTTTCTCCCCCTATTGCCCCTCCCAATCTGGTCCCTGCTCCTCAAAAACTTATTACTGACTATTTTACAGTATGTACTAGTGTTTTCTCACTGCACTAAGTCATAATGTTCATTTTATCTCTGATGTTAACGTTTTTTATCTGTTGTTAAGGCCACGGTATAAGATTGCCTTGTCTGAATAATGAGTTTTAAATGTGATGGTCAGTTTTGCCCTGCTCTTAATGATGCAAAGACGTTACAGAGGCATCTCCATTGCAAAGGTTTAAATTAACTGTGCAAAATCTAATAAATAAATAAATTATCTGCGATAGCGGCTAATTCATGATGATTTCACGATTAATCATGAATGCACACATTAACAGGAATGTTATGATTGGCTGGCCACAACCTGAGCAGAGAGTTGCGGCTGCCATTTTACCTTATTGTAACAGTACCTGGGGCTCAAGTTGGATGTGTGCTGACACCATGGGAGGCATGTAAGCATTTTCCAAGATCTCCATATGTGTACAATATGTCGCTAAGCACGTTTTTTTACACATGCGATATTCGCCAATTCGTGACGACTGCCAGCAAGCCTCCTCCATGTAACATAGCGGCGAAATCACAAATATCAGCAAAAAAATAAGAAAAAAAACATTCACAGATCCACTCTGACAATGATGCACCCACTCAGAGATGCACCCAGAGAGTAAAACACCCAGTCTCAGAGTCATGCACCCACTCACAGAGCCACTCAGGAATTCATCCTCCTTGTCACAGACCTACTCTAAGAGTCATGCACTCACTCACAGACCCACTCAGAGACTTGTGCACCCACCCACAGACCCGCACGGACAGGGATTTACCCACTGATATACCCACTCAGACAGTCATGCAGCCACTCACAGACCCACTCAGAGACTCACACACCCACTCACAGACCCACTCAGACACTCACACACCCACTTACAGACCCATAGTGTTGTATTCCGCTTTAGGTGTCCGTATATAGGTTTTCCTGAATCATGTCCTTATATAGGCACAATTCGCATTGCCCTTATATAGGCATAGAATCCCAGTCCTTATTTAGGCATTAACCGTGCACTCCAAATACAGGCATGGTCACCGACATCCGTCCACCCTAAAGTCACAACGAGTTCTTAGAAACCAGACCCTTAAGCTTCGGGAGTTCCCTAGCACAGGACTATTGATTTCTCCAAGAACTCATCTATTATGTATGAACCGTTATACCTTAAGGGTTCATTCCTGCCGTCTTCCTCTGTCCGACTTCACGTCAATGCTAACATTCCGAGGCACCTATCAGGTATAAATATACCTTCCCTCGCCCAAGCAAGTAGGAGGAGACCTCGACTTCAGAGGAGCCCGTATCCCGGCCTGACGCACTGAGAAGACGCTGTCATTCCTGTTAGCAGAAGAATCCAGCTTCCAGTGTTCTGACTCCCTTCGCGGGGTGTTAGAGTTCGAGTCCGGAAAGAGATTCCCACCTCTCTCATTCTCAAGGTATGGAGCTGACTAGAACCTAGAGGGACTCTTGGCATACTATACTTAACATACTCTTAGTATACCATACTAGAGAATACTCCACCTACTTCTTACCTTTCCCTACACCTAGACTAGGTTAGGTACATTGGGATAGAACTAGCTTAGAGATGCATCGTATGAGTACTCGCATTTTTAGCTCATGTTATTTATGTACGTGAATATATGCTAAAAGATAATGCTAGCGCAGTATTATTTATTTCTACTGCTTACGCTGTACATTATTTATCTTGCATACTGTCTTGTGATCATAACAGCACACATCTCTTACACGAGAAACAAGACTGTTCAATAAAACCTCTTTATTGAAACGCCCGTCTTTCCTTTCTGTGTAACTCTGTAGAAACTAAGCATGCACGATTGACTGAGTGAAACTGTTATCTATTGTTTCCACGATTCTGAGACGTGTTCCGATTCTAAAGGGAAACAAAGTGGTCATGTTTATGTGGTTGCCAGAAACTACTCCCTTCTTGTTCTCAAGGAGTTACTAGTGGCCTCTGAGCTAGCTGGCACAAGTAATTAAGTTTAATATACTCGATAGGGACATACCGACCTCAGTCCTATGTCAAGCCTATAGGTTATATTATTCCAATGCACAGAGCCTATTGGGGAAATAGGAACTACACTACATGGTGCCCAAACGTTTGGTAAGGCAGTAATTTAACGCTAGATACTGAGTAACTCAGTCGTGCTTTTCTCAGAGACCCATACTCACATACTCCATTAGACGTCTGGAGTGGGTAGGGTTAAATATCCGCCATAACTAAATAGGACAAAAAACCCTATATATTAGTTGTTTGGTTTGTTCAACGTTGAAGGATACAGTGTTCCAAAATATTGTGCACCTTATCTTTTGTTTCCTTGAAACTTGTTCTACATTTTTCCAAAAACAAATGTCCACACGCGGGGACAATGCCACAGAAACCGGTGGAGCTGCGACTCAACCAGTAGTAACAGCTTTTAACATTACAGGTTTAAATGAAACCGAGGAGGGTGTTATAGACATCCATCCGAACTTAAGAAGAGCCATCACTCTAAAACGTATAAAACATGGCCTACCACCAAGAGGCGGGAGAGCAGTTTTCGTGATAGAGGCACACGAATCCTTTCAGACAGAGGTATTCTATTCATGGATAGTATTCCCTGAATCAAATTCAGTAACAAAACTGTTTCACTTCTACAAAGAAGATGAACCACCAGATGAATATATTCCTTTCGAGGATATTGAAATTCCACTAACATACCAGGAGCATCAGCTCTGGTTTAAAGGCGCCCTAAAACATCACAGAAACATTACCAGGCTCGGTCCACTAGGTAGACCAGGAGCAACATGGCCGATTCTAGCCGGCTACACACCTCATCCTGACATCGATATAATGTCAGATGAGGTATTACTTACTCAACTTACAGAGTTAATAAAAATTTACAGACAATTGGTCCAATATGTCATGCGGACTTTCACAGTCCAACCACCATTGACCATTCCAAACCAAACCCCTCAACAGGGGAATACACAAAAAATTACACCACAGACTTTATACGCAGTCATGGGTAAAATGCCCACAAAACGTGAGCAAATTCCATTCTGGATAGCTCAAAAAATTACTCAAATAGAATCAGTATTTCCTAATACTAGCCCTTATGAGAAACACAGAATCCTAACAATCTGTTTACCAATGGGGATCACACCACTTGGGGCTCAGTCTTTGCTGCCATCTATACTAAAACACATGGTGTTCCATCAATTGCAGTAATACCAGATGTCCTGAAACAAATTCAAAACGAATACGGGGCAGAGCCTGCTCTAAATTTAGGTATGAAATTACAGAAAAATTTCGACCAGGTCTCAACAATAATATTATCTAATATTAAAGGGGAGGCAGCAGCAGTGGCGATCCGCCAACGATTAAGGGAATTCGATGTTACAGAACATCAAACAGAACTACCCAGAATAATAGAACAATCTTATGCAGAATTAGGCAGAGATAGTTTGGGTGGAAGACCATTGAAGCCAAAACTATCTGAAAGTCCTGAGAAGGACTCTATTAAACAAACTCCTACATCTTCTAAAAAGAAGTGGGAAACTAATAAACAAAATTCAAACGAGAAACGTTCTCAATCCCGAGGTAGGTCTCCTCAAAAGGAACCCTCTGAAAGGAGGTATAACCTCAGGAATAGGGATAATTTGAAATAGCCTGACAGGTATCAAGATACTGATACACGTTCCTCTCGTACCTTTCAGATATCGTCACAGACATCGGAAAGAAAGGACGGTCAGAACATAGAGAAGAACGCGTGAAATCGAAAGACGACAAACACGTTCCGAAAAATAAATCTAAACCTCAATTCTCGAAAAAGAAGGTAGCAGGTCTGAAGATCAGACATGCCGAGGATACTGAGAACACAACTCAAGAACGGAGAATGGGCTCAGACAATGCTGGACAGTGCGGCAGAAGTCACAATAGCTCGCCAGAACCTGAAGGAACTTCTGGAGATAGTGGACATGAATGAGTACATTACAGTTGAGACTGTAGACACCAGGGTTAGTACTCCACAAAAGTTATATGAAATAACACTCCGAATAGAGGGAGACATACCGAGAAAGGTGAAAACACTCTTTTGGGAAAAACTTTCACAGGGTTATGATATACTTCTAGCTGAAAAAAGACTGGCCACCACAATTTGTCAGGGAGTGCCCACATGGTGAAGACATTATTATGCCTGCCTTCTCCAACCATATTCCAATTCACCTAAATTATACTTATGCCAGGAAATGGGCAGTTGCCCAGGCCCCAGCATTATACAAAAATCATGTAGGATGGGATGAGGACTCACCTCACCATAAAATACATCTAAAAAATGAACCTACTGCACAGAGGCAGTACCCAATAAAGCAAGAAGCTAAAAAACAGGTCAGGGAGATCTTAGATCAACTTGAATACCAAGGGGTGATTGAAACATGCACCTCTTCAATGAACAATCCTTTGTTTCCTGTATCCAAACCAGACCATTCATATCATCTAGTTTTGGATTACAGACACTAAAACACTTGTTCTAAAACATTTGCAGTGCAAAATGCACATAGTACAGCATTAATGAATAACATTGTTCGTAAAAAAATATAAAACCACATTAGATATCTCAAATGGTTTCTTTTGTCAAAACATAGCACCTGGAAGCAGGTACTTAACAGCTTTCTCAATATGGGGACCCAGCGTCAATTTTGTCGACTCCCACACGGGTTCACGAACAGCCCGGGGTTATTTTCAGCGAGGGTAACGGAGTTACTACAAATTTATGATAATGAGGCATTGTCATATGTCGATGACATCTATCTGACAGACGATGACCTGGATAGGCACTTGAACAGGGTGAGCACCATTATACTGGGCTTCGCCTCTGAGGGCTATAAGTTCAACTTTAAAAAATCCAGAATTGCCCATCTCAATGTCCTTTTTCTAGGATATGAGCTTTCAAGTGAAGGCAAGAGCTTGGCAGCCAACTTTTTAGAAAGGTGTGCGCTGCTTCAACCTCCAAAAACGCTGAAAAACTTACAATCCATCTTGGGTTTCCTAAATTTTGGAAGAACGTACATTCTAAATTACGCAGAAAGGGTTAAACCTCTCTACGCATTAATCAAACCTGATTTTTCAATCAAAAATTGGACACAAGAACACACAGATATCTTGCGTTCACTCCAAGCTAACATGTTAGTAACAAATCACTAACAAACACGCGTAAGTCAACGCAACTTAGTGATCCGAATAATTTCGGGTCAATGCGGATTCACCTACTTAACATTTAATGAGGGTGAAAAAGTACCAATAGCATACAAATCACATTTGTATACACAAGCAGAAATGCGCTTCACTTCAACAGAAAAATACTGACAGCAGTTCAAACCGCTGTAGCAAAAGAAAGAGCTCTAGCCCAAGGGAAACACATTATTGTCGTAACCCCAGTACCGACTTTAGAGGCGGTAACTAAAGCGAGCATTCCAAATGCTAAAGCATTACATCCTAGATGGATACAATGGGTTAATTCTCTTGCTGCAACAGATGTTGAATATGTTTTTGATCCTGATTTAAAAACACAAGCGTTCCTGCAATATGAACATGAATGTCCTCTGCCCACTGAAATTCTGCCTCTCGATCAGTATGAATTCATAATTTACACTGACGGATCCGCACAACCCGCAACAGGGAGTAAGCAAGCTTACAGTGCAGCGTGCGCAATCGTTAAAGGTCGCATGCGCGATGGTAACTTCAGACCAGTGGTCACTAAAACTCAATCTCTAGGAGATTGTACAGCTCAGCGAGCTGAACTACAAGCATTCAAACTGGCACTTGAAAGTACAGATCGCGAATTCCCCACACTCATAGTGTGCGATTCTTTCTACTGTGTGCAGTCGTATAATGAATATATACAAAATTGGCATGAAAATGGGTTCAAAGATGCAAAAGGTGGCACAATAAAGCATAAAACGCTTTGGGAACAAGTAGTTCAGTTAAAAAACGAACTACCAAAGGCTCACGTAATACACAACCTGAGTCATCAACGTGATGGCGTTCACGTTGCAGTGAATTCATTGGCTGACGAAGCCGCAAAGGGGGCTGTTCAGACGGCTTCCGTAGCTGCGATCACTCGTTCAAAAACAAGAATAGACAGTGAGATAATGTTGGCTGTCAATGCTACGAGCAAAGGCAGTGGTGCAGCGTTACCAAAAAAGTTTCCACTCAAGTACTCTTATGTAATTGATGCGAACAACGTTCCTTTTGCTCGAATCCCTGGAGTGGGGGATAGGGTAATTCCAAACATGGAACGTAGAGCAGCCTTGATTTATGAAGCACATCTGGGGGAGGGTCTGTCACATCAAGGGATCTCTAAAACAATATTGACATTAAAAGAGATGTACTGGTGGCCTGGAATGAATACACAGATTCACATTTTCATCAATGACTGCATAGACTGTAAGGTTCAGCGTGATGCAGAACGCCACCAGACACCATGCTACGAAGTAGCCTGCCCAGTACAGACACCATTACTAGACAGCATTAGACTATCTACACGCAGGCGTCCATTTGGACAACTGCAATCCCACAAATACTAAGTCAAGGTTCCTATGGATATGGCCTCAGCGCTCGGCTGACGCTCGAACTGTTATAAAATATTTGCGAGTCTTTATCGGCACATACGCAATAGGCACGCTACATTCTGACCAGGGCCCTGCGTTTAGCTCTCGGGCTTACCAAGAAGCCATGGCCAGTCTGGGCGTTGCATTGCGGTACTCCTCTCCGTTTCATCCTGAGGGAAATTCTGTTGTGGAAAGGAAAAACCGAGACATAAAGCAGTCTATAACAGCTAGGGTATTAGGTTCAGGTGATGGGTGGGTCAAACATCTTTATGGGGTCCAACGCTCATTAAATAATTTGCCAAGAAGTTCTCTAGGGGGGTCACTCCATATGAGGTCCTATTTGGGACAAGAATGTGGGTTCCTGATCTCGAATGTAAAGGCACAGTGGTGGAAAATAAACCCTTTGATATCAAAGATCGTTTGGCTGTTTTACAGGATCTAAATGAACTAAGATCGAAACAAAGCAACGTGTTCCTGCAGCCAACCACCACTGGGGAAAAACCGGCAGTCCCAGGAAGGCCTATCTGGATTCCAAAAGTTGGGGATCTAGTCAGAGAGAAGATTGCGGACAAGAAGGAATTTG
Source organism: Calotriton arnoldi (assembly GCA_963921515.1). Taxonomy (NCBI): domain Eukaryota; kingdom Metazoa; phylum Chordata; class Amphibia; order Caudata; family Salamandridae; genus Calotriton; species Calotriton arnoldi. The sequence goes on from CAWUFW010001896.1 coordinate 1,672,510, forward strand.
GACCTTCTTACAGACAACCAGTACCTGTCCTAGCCGTACACGGAACAAGAACAGTACTTCTGCCGCCCCTTGCTGGAAAAAAGGAGCAATGAACATCACAGCCATTCCTATACAGGATGGTATAGTGTGGGACAAAACTGATTTCGATATATTAAGCCCTACAGAACAATTGAACATTCCACATTTATTTAAAATTTCACCAAGTGATTTTATTTCGTCCAGTACCTATTCTGATGATTGGGACTTTGAGACTGTAAATGACATGATGTTTGATCTAGAAATGTCTGCTGCATTTTCTAACAAAGAATATTTAGAGGGTTCATCAGACTATGAACAGCTGTATTGCTATAACCACTATGGTCATCATTTTTTGCATAAATCTGCAACACCTAGAAATGTGTTTATGTTTAACCAATGGGAGCATTGTCCTACACCACCAAAAGGTAGTTCAAAAACGTTTGCAAAAGTTTCCATATTTTTCAGGATACAATACATCTGATCCAGAAACATTTTACTATAAAAATGTAAACAAAACAGGACTGAAAATTATGTTGACTAATACAAAACTGATTTACTCTGCAGCATTAATTGCCCAACTGTCTAGACATGGTTTCGATTTGTGGAAAGACACAATAGACACAAAATCTGTCTGGGGTACTAAAGATTGGCAAGTGCAGGGGATAGAAGCTTTGTTTAGAGCCTGTATCATCCCTCAACAAATAATGTTTTTGAATGACACTGTGCAACAAACGTCTTGCCTTGGTTTAGCCAAGATCAAAGACATGAAAACACCTTCTGTACCAACACCTGCCAGTAATAACAATACACAGGCAGCGGTTACAGTTGACACAATACTACAAATCAACAGAACAAATCCTGATTGGAGAAAATGGTTGATCTGGCCCACAGACACAAACATCTGTCAAGAGAGATTCCTGAATAAAACTCAGGGCTTTACTATTGATAGGCCAGACCCACGATACGTCCAAAGACAACATCCGGGGGTAGTAACAACATACAGTGTAGGAACATTATGCCTCGATTGGCTGCAAAAATCTACACTTGAGGATGTGAAACAACACTTATCTTTACTTAAAGAAGACACAGACCTTAGGGAATTCTTGCTTGGACCAAGAAAACCGCGTCAAAAACATTTCATATATGCCGGCATCTATGCTGCTTATAATGAAGCATGGAAGGTGTCACAGGTAGAGGCCGCAGAACGAATACGTGAACTTGATCATATTAACTTAGAGAAAACTCTAACTGTGGTCGACAATGGGTTAGCAACTTTGTCATCCAGAATTTATTCACTGTACGGCATTGTATCCTCTGCTATCGACATACTGGAACAAGATTTAGCCATGTTACAACAAGGCCAATCTCAGTTACGTTCTATTATGTTATTAAGCTGGACGCTGCAATCTTTGCGTGCGGGCTATGTGCCTTGGCATTTTATCAACACGTCGGCTCTGTTTGCAGAATACAATCTGACTGATAAACAGATCGAACTGGCACAAAGGGGAGCAAGGTATACAGTGCTGAGCATTGAAAAACTGGAAAAATTACCATTCACAGTGGCAGAAAAACCAGCTACAGAATGGCTTATTCATGGCAAAATCACTCTGCCTGTAACTACTTTTCAGTTTCAGTATTGCCTCAAACAAATGCAAGCAGGCAAATATGAAAGGTTGGGTAAAGAATACATTAAGACATCCTGGACTTTACCTTACACATACAGATGTTGGAGTGGGGATCGTGAAGTGTTTCTGAGCGGTACACACTGTGAAAGTGCACTAAGCGGTTCACTAATTTGTCAGGACATTTCTTTACACGGGCTTGTAATGGTTCTGTGGCAAATTTGTCCTGCCACCAGCAGGGTACACCAGCTGCTGTGATTAATCCAACGTTTGGCCAACTTTCTAATTGGAGTTACCTCATGTTGAATGATCAGAGTTGCTGTGGCATGTTGCCAGGCATCCCATATCTAGGAACGGTCAACTCCAGGGTCACTTGCTGTATGCAAGTATTGTTTGCCCCAATAGACACAGTCAGGGAGTCGCCTTTGTGGCCTTCGTTGAATGTCTCTTTTATACGATTTGATACTTTAAGCAGAATGAAAGCCATGCTTATACAACAAACAGTGCCTTTGACCTCGGCCAAAGAAATCTATGATTTACAAGTTGCAAGGACTTCGGCTGAGATACAGGCTTTAATTCATACAAACTGCCCTATACATTTCATAGAAATGATAGGACGTATCGTTAACATGTCTGATACAAGCGGAATTGTACATGTATTTAAGACCATCTGTTCCGGACTATTAGCACCTTTCCAGGCAGTCCTCGGAATCATCCCAAACTTCGCACATTCGGTGTTTGGTGGTGTGCCATTAATTCTAGCACTTGTTGCAGAAATTCTATTTTTATTCCTCCTGCTACGCTATGGCAAGCCTATTTGCCGACATCACTCCGAGCGATGTGGAGAAAGCTCTCCTTGAACGGAAGTGCCGTGAGCGAATAGTACAGCTTTTGGGCATGCCTCGTCTACGGGAACTTAATACAGCGTGGTTCCTGTCATTCAGACCTCATTCAGACCAATCTGGCAAGATTGCATCTTACCTGTTCTACTCTGCCTGTTTTGCGGTGAAGAATGCGTGCTAGACACCTGTCTAACACTCCCATCAGTCATGCCAACGGATATCGATACTCTGCTGGACCCGATAACGGCCCATGCTCTGTGTTGTCCCCAGAGGCTACCAATCCTGATGACGGCATTCATTGAGATCTCACAGACGCTTCCTGCAGCTGCTGAGGTACGAGATGGATCAACAGGCACACAGGTAACAATGGACGCGAACATTGCATCTTCTGCTGAAGGCGATGTTTCTCATCTCTGTGCAATTAACCTTCTGAACGAGGTGTTCCAAATGTCACCAACTTCGGTGGACGATATTTTGGCTACGGAAATAGATGATCTCATGTTTACACCAGACCCATACACTGACTTTGATTCGGCTCACAGTGTACCAGGGAAGCGATGAAATTTGGCCTTCATATTTTTCAAACTTGGAACTTTTCCCAGAATTGAACTTTTTCTTTTTAATTTTTGAAATGACATGGCGAAAAAACAATCTGCTTACAGTAGAACTAGTCTTATGAAACGGACTTCTTTGAATACTTCCAGGGACACATTGTCACCTTACTTGTCTAACATTTCATTTATTTCCATGATATGCAACCATTTCATCATATGCATATATTTTTGTTTATTCATTCATGTGGCATTTATCTCCATTATATGCTTAGAATGAAAACAATGCTTTAAATGTACAGTACCTATTGCATTAAATCGGTTTATTTTTAAAACTTCTTTTAAAGGCTTTTAGAAATGTTTTAGCAACATGTGGTACTCAATTTTATGTTTAGCATTTAAATGTTTAGCATTTAGTATTATCGTTCATTCAAAAGTGGAGTGGGTGTTGTATTCTGCTTTAGGTGTCCGTATATAGGTTTTCCTGAATCATGTCCTTATATAGGCACAATTCGCATTGCCCTTATATAGGCATAGAATCCCAGTCCTTATTTAGGCATTAACCGTGCACTCCAAATACAGGCATGGTCACCGACATCCGTCCACCCTAACGTCACAACGAGTTCTTAGAAACCAGACCCTTAAGCTTCGGGAGTTCCCATAGCACAGGACTATTGATTTCTCCAAGAACTCATCTATTATGTATGAACCGTTATACCTTAAAGGTTCATTCCTGACGTCTTCCTCTGTCCGACTTCACGTCAATGCTAACATTCCGAGGCACCTATCAGGTATAAATATACCTTCCCTCGCCCAAGCAAGTAGGAGGAGACCTCGACTTCAGAGGAGCCCGTATCCCGGCCTGACGCACTGAGAAGACGCTGTCATTCCTGTTAGCAGAAGAATCCAGCTTCCAGTGTTCTGACTCCCTTCGCGGGGTGTTAGAGTTCGAGTCCGGAAAGAGATTCCCACCTCTCTCATTCTCAAGGTATGGAGCTGACTAGAACCTAGAGGGACTCTTGGCATACTATACTTAACATACTCTTAGTATACCATACTAGAGAATACTCCACCTACTTCTTACCTTTCCCTACACCTAGACTAGGTTAGGTACATTGGGGTAGAACTAGCTTAGAGACGCATCGTATGAGTACTCGCATTTTTAGCTCATGTTATTTATGTACGTGAATATATGCTAAAAGATAATGCTAGCGCAGTATTATTTATTTCTACTGCTTACGCTGTACATTATTTATCTTGCATACTGTCTTGTGATCATAACAGCACACATCTCTTACACGAGAAACAAGACTGTTCAATAAAACCTCTTTATTGAAACGCCCGTCTTTCCTTTCTGTGCAACTTTGTAGAAACTAAGCATGCACGATTGACTGAGTGAAACTGTTATCTATTGTTTCCACGATTCTGAGACGTGTTCCGATTCTAAAGGGAAACAAAGTGGTCATGTTTATGCGGTTGCCAGAAACTACTCCCTTCTTGTTCTCAAGGAGTTTCTAGTGGCCTCTGAGCTAGCTGGCACAAGTAATTAAGTTTGATATACTCGATAGGGACATACCGACCTCAGTCCTATGTCAAGCCTATAGGTTATATTATTCCAATGCGCAGAGCCTATTAGGGAAATAGGAACTACACTACAATAGAGAGACTGATTCACCCACTCAGAGATCTACTGAGATACTCATGCACCCACTTACAGATGCACTCAGAGACTCATGCAGCCACTCACAGATGCATTCAGAGCCTCATGCACCTACTTCTAGATTCACTTAGAGACTCACGCACCCACTTCCAGACCAACTCAGGACTCACACATTCACTGACAGTTCCACCCAGAGACCCATGCACTCACTCACAGACTTATGCAACCACTCACAGGCCCACACAGACACCGATGTTCCAACTCACAAATCCATTCAGACAGTCGGGCACCCACTCACAGACCCATTCAGAGATTCAGGCACCCACACTAATGTACCCAATCACAGGCCCATTCAGACATTCACACACCCACTCACAGACCCACAGAGAGACTAATGCACCCACTCTCAGAGCCACTGAGATACTCATGCACCCACTCACAGATGCAATCAGAGACTCTTGCACCACTCACAGATGCACTTAGAGAGTCATGCACCCACATCCAGACCCACTCATGACTCACACACCCACTGACAGTCCCACTCAGAGACCCATGTACTAACTCACAGACCCACTCACAGACTTATGCACCCACTTACAGAGCCACACAGACACTGATGTACTCAATCACATATCTACTCAGACAGTCAGTCACCCACTCCCAGATGCAGTCAGAGACTCACGCACCCACTCACAGATGCACTCAGAGACTCATGCATCCATTCACAGAGTTACTGAGACTGTTAAGCACCCACTCACAGATCTACTCAGACACTCTGGTATCCACTGACAGACCCAGTCAGACACTCATTCAACCATTCACAGACCCACTCAAAGACTCATGTACCAACTCAAATACCCACTCAGACACTCATGTACCCACTAACAGACCCCACTCAGACAATCATGCACCCACTCACAAACCCACCCAGAGACTCACACACTTACTCACAGACCTACTGAGACAATCATACACCCACTCACAGACCCATTCAGACACTCATGCATCCAGTCACAGACCCACTCAGATAGTCATGCATCCACTCACATGCCTACTCAGACACTCACACACTCACTCACTCACACATCCATGCAGGCACTCCTACAACCACTTACACAGCCATGTATATACCCATACATTCACTCACACACCCACTCACAGACCCATACAGCCACTCACACACCAACAAACCTACTCAGACACCCACTCAAAGACCCATACAGCCACTCACACACACACACACACACACACACACTCACCTACCTAAACAGCCACTCACACACCCACTCTCAAAGGTTACAGGTTACAGTTAGGAAATCAAATTAAAAAACCATTATAATTCACTGACAAAGTCATAGGTTACAGGGACATTATAGTTAGGCTCAGATTTCACTCATACAAAACGAGTGAAATTCAGCAGTTACAAATACCCGAGCTAACTATAACCTACGCCCTCGCAATACACTGCTTATGACCTCACATATTACAACACTCATTATATGGTCATTGGCATCACTGATGACATTACTGATGACATCGCAAATGACATCACTGATGACATCATTCAGTAAGTGTAAGGGTGATAGTATTTCTAATATATGTCATCTGAGGGGCTGTGAGACTATGTGAATCTGTTTCTGAATGGCTCTGTGAGTGGCTGTATAGGTGTGTGAGTGAATGTCTTAGTGGCTGTATAAGTGTGTGAGTGGCAGTATTGGAGAATGAGTGGCTGTGTGAGTGGTTGTATTCAAGAGTGAGTGAGTGTGGGAGAAGCTATATGTGTGAGAAAGTGGTGTGTGAGTGGCTGTATTGGAGAGTGAGTGGATGTGTGAGTGGCTGTATAGGTGAGTTAGTGGCTGTGTGAGTGCATGCTTAGGTGTGTGAGTAGATGTATGGGTGCCTTTGTGGCTATGTAAGTGGCTGTATGGGTGAGGGAGTGGATGTGGGTAAGTCTGGGCAGTGAACTCCGCTCCGCTCGAGGAGTTTGTGGAGTTTTCTGCACTCTGCGTTACACGGAGCTCACAGAGTTCCAAAAAACTCTGCTTCGCATAGTGGAGCAGAGTTTGTTCCTCACTCACGTTCGTCAACGTCAAGTTGGCGACCGCGAGCGTGGAAAATCAACATCCGGTGAGATTTCTCAACGCGGGCGGTCAGATTTCTCATTGCGAGTGGTCGCGTATGCTCGCAACTACTCGCATTGAGAAACCGTCCATTCGCATTGAGAAAGCTGCCGCTCGAATAACAATCTACTCGAGCGGCAGCTCCATGTAGTGTGGCAGAGTTTTTTTTGCACTTCGTGGAGATCCACATAGCAGAACTCTGTGAACTCTGCCCAGGCTTAGTGGGTATGTGAGTGGCTGTATAGGTTACTGAGTAGTTGTTTGAGTGTGTGTATAGGTAAGTGAGTGGGTGTCAGTGCCTGTATTGGAGAGTGAATGTCTATATGAGTGGGTGTGTGAGTGGGTGTATGGATGTGTGAATGGGTAAGTGGTTGTGTGTGTGAGTGAGCAGCTGCATGACTGTCTGTATAAGTAAATTTGAGGGTGCATGAGTAGCTGTATTGGTGAGGAGTGGTTGTGTGAGTGGCTGTATGAGTGAGTGAGTGGGTGTGTGAGTGGCTCTAAAGATAAGTGAGGATGTGTGTGACTAGCTGTATGGGTGACTTAGTGAGTATGAGAGAGGGTCTATGGCAGAGTATATGGTTGACTATTTAGGTGACTCAGCACATGTGTTAGTATCTATATGATTTAGTAAGTGGTTGTGGGAGTATCTGTGTTGGTGGGTAACTGGTTGTGTGAGTGCCTGAATGAGTGATTTAGTGGGTGTGTGAGTGGCTCTAAAGATGAGTGAGTGTGGGTACTTGTATGAGTCTGTGAATGGGCATGCGAGTTGTGTGAGTGTGTGTGGGTGCATGAGAGGTTGTATTGGGGAGTGAGTGGGAGTGGGAGTTGTTCTGTTTATGATGTCATCAGCGATGTAATTTGAGATGCCATCAGTGATGTCAGGAGTGATGTTACTGACCATGTCATGAGTGGTGTAATATGTGAGGTCATAAGCAGTGCATTGCGGGGGCATAAGTTAAAGTTAGCTCAGGTAACTATAACTGCTGAATTTCACTGGTTTTGTATGAATGAAATCTGAGCCTAGCTATAAAATCCCTGTAGCCTTTATTTTGTCAGTGAATTTCTAAGGTTTCTTTGATTCTATTTCTTAACTATAATGTCTCTGTAACCTTCGGTTGTTTCAGTGAATACACACACACATATATATTTATATATATACACACACACACACACACGTATTTGTATGTTGCATCTACTCAAAGTACTTCTTCAGAAAGAAAAGAGAAACGTAGATAATAAGAGCTAAAAGTGACAGATGGTCCAGAACAGAAATAGGGAGAGGAAATCTGATAGAAGGCAAAAGGCAGTCTCTTCTCCATCCCATTCCTCTTTCCACCCAAAGTTCCTGCTGACTTGTCTGTCAGAGAAAACTGGGAGCAGTCTCCATGAATGAGGTAGGCATTGGGAGCTACAGTGTATCTGCTTGACAACAGGCGAAGGCAAGGATTGCAAAGTGGGCTTTGGTTCAGCCTATTGCTAATCACTGATTGCTTTCTTGTCACTGGCACTTCCTTGCTTCTTATTTTATGGTTTTACTTCCTCTTCTCCTGTTTGTATCTCCAAGTGACCCTCCCCTGGAGCATAGCTTCTTTTCAATCATTTTGATTGGATGATTTGCATCCTTCCATTGCTCACATTCAGGAAACTACTTTTTTCTTTTGCTTTTAGTACTCCGTGAGAGTGTATGTGTTTTCTTGCTCCCTCCCGTGGACTGCTTCCCCCACAAATCCACACCCATGCTCTCCCTCCTCCTCACTTGCCCTTCTCAGCTCACCAGTGTTGTTGTGATGTATGCGCTCGCATATGTCATCAGACTGGGCTGCTGTAGTGCCATGACACATTCATGTGCCCGGGTGATGTTGCATGCAACTGTAACATCATCACACATTTTTCCTTAATTTTGCCAAAGCTGTGCAGAATCAGCAAATTAGTATTTGTTTCCTTGCTGATGCTGAACAACTTCGGCAAAACACATTGGTAAAGCCAATAGGTATGCACTGTCAATGCCAAAAGGCAACAACGATTGGCTTTACCAATGCTTGCTCAGATGGGTTACTAGAACAGCTGTTTTTCTCTCCTCTACCGAGGTACCATTGCAAACGACTTATAACGAAAAGGCAATTTCACAACTTTAAAATGAACACCAAAAACCGGGGCCATGATGTATTTGCTAGCTAACTTAGAATGGAGGTAGATATCATGCTATTTACCCTATGTTGTTGCTCCTTTTACTGACGAGATGTCTGTATAGTCTCATTTTTTAAAACCATAAATGCAGTTAGTGTTTGCATTAATGTATTCAATGACCCAACAAGAAACAATGGACACAGCAATTCAAAACCCCCCCACAAAATTAGTATAGAAGTAACTGAATATACATCCACAGGGGACAATATTTCATACAGTGGTGTGGGGGTTGGGGTGTATTAATACTAAAAGGAGCTTTGCCATCCCTCCTCAACTCTCCTGCTTTCACCCAGGCCTGATTGCTGGTGCCTAACACACTAAAATGAAGTTTACATTTCTGCCAGTAAAGGTAGCACCAAACAAAAAGTTAGACACAGTTATGAAACGTTTTTTCTGCACCACTAAACAAAATATAAAATGGCAGGATCACCCACAAATATGCTGGTCCAGCTCTTGGGTACATGACACCATCAAGGCTTGGTAGCCTTTCAGTACATGCTACAGCTCAATATGGGACAGAATACAAAAGGCAAGAGCCTCACTTTTACCATTGCCAGAGTGGGAAGGTGTTATGACATCACACTCGTTGATGTCAAGAAGAATGGACTCTGTTTGGCAGACGTTTTCTCAAAACCGTAGGAAGAGAATCTATGGTGAAATGAGTTGCACAACTTGTATCATCAACACTGCTCACAATTTGAAATTACTTTCAGAGGTGATTTTTGGCTTCAGACCACTAGAGCCACTGCCTCGCCACTGTCTCTGTAGTGGATTTTTGTACTTTGCATACATACTTCAAAACAAAAGTAATCATAATGTCAAATGTTACAGAATAATAGGGGGAGAAATGGACCAAGAAATTACATATCAGGGCTGGACTGCAGAGGGCAAACCCCTGGTTCCCCTCCATTGAGTGCTGTGCATGGCTGACATGGAGTTTGCTGCCTGCTCTCAGCTCCTCGCCTGCCCTGATGTTGTCTGGTGGTAGCAAGCCTTCTAGACTGGCTGCTTCTCCTCATTTGTCTGCCTAGTTCAGATGAGTCTGCTCTCAACTCAAGCGCAAGAATACCAGTGCAGCATGACTCCATTATGGTAAACGCTGATATTTGCAACACCAGTGAGTTTGCCCACAGGTTCAAATGCTCCCTCTTCACCTGATTAGGGACCAAATTAAATTTACTATATCTCTGTGCTGAGGCACATATTTCAATGTACGTCTGCATAGTAAGGAAAAAGAGGCTAGGTGCCAAAATATTAGAGCACTCTCTTGCTGAGAGTCACTACAACATTGTGCTCCACCCTAAATGAACTCCCAAAACTGCTCCCCAGTACTGCACAGGGTAAACATGGATGTTAATGGGCAAGGTTGTATCAAACCCCATCTCATTAGTGCTGTCTCGGTACAGCTCTTGTCCTGGCACAGATGGCTGCAAAAGCTCCCTGTGAGTGCATGCCTGGGTGCAATGGCATGTCCACCGCTGCATTTCTGAAAAATGTCTGCACTTGCAGTGCCCCACAGGGCTTTGTGGATGGGCCATCTCAAAACTACTTTGTAGCTGAAAGAGAAAAGGATCCAAGAGATAAGTGATCCCTCCTTCTACACTATGCAGGTAAGAGATATCTAAATTGTTTCAGAACTTACCCAAACTGGGGTCGTGGCCAACTATGACACAATGGTTGCTGCTTCAGAAACACACTTCCACACTCAACCAAACCACAACTATACGACATTTGTTTTACAACAAGCACAACATCAAGAATTAGAATCTATTGACAACTTTTATGCCATATTAAGGGAACTTGTCAGTAACGCGCACAGATGAAGATCCCAGCAAGAAGACAGTGTGCAACTGATATAGGAATGCAGATCATCAGTCCTCAGGCATCTCATCCTTCATGAAACTTGGATGGCATTGAATGACATACTCACCTTAGGCAGGTCCCACAAAATGACTGTGAAAATGAAATCGGACACACAAAAACTAATCAAGACATAAACCATTGATGCAATATAGCGCAGAATGCATGTCAGAGGTGCTTTTGGCGGCTTAACTGAAAAAATAACATGCTGATACTGTGGAGACAAAACGGAGGCCGTAAAGGCCTCCGGACCAGATGAAACATGGCCACCACAGCAGCAAGATCATGGAAGCCATATCTCAGAGCAAACAAATTGTTCACTAATGAAAGGTAGGGATGGTTCCCTGAACATGCCTGAGAGTGGTGACAATTTTTCTTAACAGAATTCACCGACCAATCATCTAGAAAAAAGCAGCTACAGCCAAAGTGTAAAATCAAACACAAGGATTCACCAGCACATCAGTAAAGATAATCAACATACATCCATTTTCCCAGCTAAAACGTAGGCCTGACCTCCTCCAGAAAAAACACTTAGGAGTACCTCTGAAGGACTAGCGCCACTACCATAAAAAGGAACATTTGGGGCAATCGTCTCACATGAGATGACTTCCATCAAACAAAAATTTCACTACTGAAAGCAGTACTGGGACTCTGTTGAGTTGTACAGTAACTCATGATCTTCGTCTTATTTTCTGTGCTGCAGTGTGAGAACTCATGGGTCATTACTAAACCATTAAAACATAACTATACATTGTAAGGCTTAGGACACATAAACATCAAACAGCATATAGAAAAATATGCCCCCCCGCCCGCCACCCCCATTCCCTCCAGCCACCACTGTGATATACGGCTATCAAATACTAACATTAAAAAAGAGCGGCTCATTGATCCCACTGTTGTTGATATTTTGGCAGACCTCAATGATGCTAAAGGGTTTTTGAACTGTTCGTGAACACTGGCTACCATGAAGAGTTGAGCCATCAGTTCTCAACATTCTTAACCCACATGGAGCTGAGGTGGTACAAAAGACTAAGCTTCGGAGTGGAATCAGCCACTGAGGCATTCCAAAATGCAATCTGGCAAGCAGTGTCCAAGATCATAAGCAATGACATCCTCTTATATGACAGCGCCACAGCTGAACACCATAGCCATCTGAAAAACACCCAGCAATGGTTAGTAGAATCAGGCCTAATGTTACACTGAGATAAAGAAGAGCTCGTAAAGGTCCAAATAAATGTTTTTTTTCCAAATAGCTCATCACTGTGGATTAAACAAAAAGCCAGACATCTCCGAGCACCAAGCCCCCCAGACTGTGCCAGAAGTCTGCAGCTTCCTGGGGATGGTAAGTTACTGTGAATGCATTATACCCAACCTAGCCATGTAAACTAAACCTCTTTACAACCTTTCCAAGTCATACATTATGTGGCAATTATCAAGCGAACCTCAAATCTGCTTTGTAAAATATAAAAATTGTCATTCTCAGTGATACCACAATGTGATTCTTCAATACCAAATCACCCACAGAGCTAATAGTGGATGCCAGCTCCATAGGTTTGGGTGCAATTTTGTCAAAAACACATCAAGGGATTAGCTGTGTTTTATTGCTTTAAAAAGCAGATCCTTACCCAAATGGGAGACACAGTACTCACAGACAGAGAGGTAAAGCACTGGCCATAAAGTGGGGATGTGCTAACATTCATCTATACTTTAACTGCCATGAATTCAAACCTGTAACTGATCAAAAGCCTCACATTCCAGTGTTCTGGTGAACTGTCCAACATCCAAAATCCACAATGGAAAAATGCACACATTCAAGTTCATTAATGTTACTTTTCAGTCTTATATAGACTAGCAGCAGATTACCTTTCACACCACCCAGCAGTGTGCAGAGAGTGATACGATGAACAATCAGCAGACACCGAAGCCTATGAACATATGGGTATCACACAGTGTGTGCTCATAGGCAATAACAATGGCAGAGATTTAACGACTTTCAGCAGGGGATAAATGCCTACAGTTGGCAGTGTCTGCCATTAATTCCAATGTGTGGAAGCCATTCTTCGCTGAACATTGAAACAAGGATGCAAACTTGATGCAAGTCCTCATGAGGTTAGTGACATGACAGCGGGTAGTGCTGTATAGAGTGGGACAGTGTTATATAGTTTGTGAATACATGTAAAACTGGCGAGAAAATGCTTTTACATGGGAAACTGAGGCGAGGTAGAGAGTGGTACATTGAAAGGATGTAATGCATCCGTGACGCGTGTGTAAGTTACAGAGTTTCAGATACAACGGGATAAGAAAGTGAGAAATTGGCTTGCAGAGTCCTCCATGGGAGATAGAGAAAGGGAGGTAGAGGCGGAAAGTCATTAGCCTACAAGAAGGTGGGCTAGTAGCCCACAGGGTTTATAAAGGACAGAAAGAGCGAGTGAATGGTGTATAAAGACATATGCATTCATTTATTTCCTTTATATCCCGAAACCTAATTTAGGATACGCCTATGAGAAGAGGAACTTACGGCTGGAGTTTTCCTCTGATAATAAGGAGAGCTGGTACGACTGACTTGGGCTCCCTTATGGTAATGAAATGCCCTACAGTGATGTGTGTATGATGTTTTTAAAGTGGAGAGATAAGATGTGTTATAGTAACCTGGCCATTGTGTTGTTTTGTCATTTGACAGTCATTTTAAGAAAATTGCACCAGTGTCCGATACTAGCGACGAATGACCCTGCCCTGACGAAATTGCCTGAAAGATTGAATGGCAATGAAACATGTCGGCTAAGAAAGGAAGTGGTCTGCATATATGCAGCCGGTTTTAAATTTCTGAATAAGCGCACAAGAAAAGAATAAAATTGGTAATCTGTGCGTCTTATTTCAGTTTTATACTGTACTGGGTCTTGTCTGTTTGGTAGTCGCACAGGACATAGGGTGTTTTTTGAATTGTTTGATCACCTTTTTTTGGGACACTTATAAGTTTTAGCAAAATGGTTACCGATGATGATAAAAGTGAGCATAGCTGGTGAGTACCAATCAGCAAGCTCGACTGGTGGTGCGCACGTGAGGTGTCATTTTGCTTTTTTTCACAATTTTTGAAAAATTAAACATATCTATAGGTGTGTTTTTTTGGTATATGTACCATTTTGCCCGTCTTTAAGAATAGATGGGGTATGACTGTCATTTGATATAAAAACACTATTTTATAAAAGGAAGGCAAATGAAGTGGAGGGACACTACCTCGAAAAAAAGTGAGGATTGACCGATGTAGATAAATGAAAAAATTCTACGTCCACATTTATGAATCTAAGAGCCTGAGGTGACAGGTCTTGTGTGTATTTGATATATTAGTAAGGTAACCTGCACAAGTAATAGTTGTACAATTTCCCGTTACTGGGAAACAAACACACCATTATAGCACTTGACTCTCTCAGAGTAGTAAATCAGAGAAGTCCAAGGCCTACTCAGGGGAGGTGGTGTGGGCTAGTAATCATCATTAGCTGGCACACAATAATAACACTCAATAAATGATTGTCTAGTCGGTGCTTTTTCTTTAGAAAAAGGAAAAGTACATTTATTACACACACACGGAGGAAATAAGAGAGGTCGTGGATAAAGGAGGGAGGTCCGCCTTGATTCTGATTGACCTCTCGTCGGCCTTTGACACGGTCAACCACGACCTTCTTATAAATCATCTTCTTTCCTTGGGCATTAGGGGTAAAGCGCTGGATTTACTGAAGTCGTTTCTCAGTGATAGAGAGCAACTGGTGGAGGTTGGGGGTTTCAAGTCCCCGCTGTTCTCTTTTCCCTGCAGGGTGCCACAGGGCTCCTTGTTGAGTCCAACCCTTTTTAACCTTTATGTATCTCCTCTCTGCTCACTCATCAAATCCTTTGGCTTTAAGACTGTGTCATACGCCGACGATACACAAATCGTTGCATCCTTTGCAGGGGATCCTACGAGCACTGCATCAAGATTCCAAGACTGTATGCGCAAAGTAGATAATTGGATGGCCCAAAACTGCCTGAAGCTGAATTCAGGTAAAACGGAGGTGCTTCTCTTTGGACGAGATAACTCCTTCTGGATACCAAATTGGTGGCCTCAGGAATTGGGAGAAATTCCTGAGCCAGTCATAAAGGTAAAAAAATTAGGAGTCTATTTTGACTCCAATTTGTCCTTTGGAGGACAAATAAATGCGATCACCTCCTCCTGCTTCTTTATGATTAAAACCCTCAGGAAAAATATTACCTCTCATTCCACCAGAGCTCCAGAAAGCCGTGGTCACAGCACTCATTCTTTCTAAAATCGATTACTGTAATGGGCTCTTTCTCAATATATAATCATGGTATCTTAACAAACTGCAGGTCCTCCAAATTGCAGCAGCCCGTCTGCTGCTCGCTATTCCAAAACACAAGTTGGTGACCCACACTCTCCCATCTTTGCACTGGCTGCCAGTTAAGAGACACATTGAATTCAAATCCCTTTGTATTGCCTTTAAGGCGCTGCATGGGTGAGGCCCTGATTATTTCTCACAGAGATTTAGATGGTATATCCCAGAGAGGTAGCTGCGGTCCATGGCCTCCTTTAATCTGGTAACTTCTAGGGCAAAAACTGCCTCATTGGGGGGGGGGGAGTTTTGTGGCAGGCACGGTTAGCCTGTGGAACTCTCTTCCTCTAACACTTTAGAAGGAAAACAATCTTCTGGCATTCCGCAAACTCTTAAAAACTTGGCTCTTTACCAACTAGCCCAAACACGCTTTT
The DNA here is from genome assembly GCA_963921515.1 of Calotriton arnoldi. Taxonomy (NCBI): domain Eukaryota; kingdom Metazoa; phylum Chordata; class Amphibia; order Caudata; family Salamandridae; genus Calotriton; species Calotriton arnoldi. The sequence goes on from CAWUFW010001896.1 coordinate 1,688,126, forward strand.
CTCTCATTCTCCTTCTGGTTAGCCAGTTCTGCAGTATTTACCGCGCCTAGACACCCGTGGGTATTAGTGCACGTTATAAATTTTATTTTCATTTCATTACACACACACACTACTAAATGCTAAACATTTATTTACAGATGTATACATTAGGCAGATTGAAAATACCATAGATGACATTACGTAATCTACTTTGACCCCTAAAGGGCCATACAAACACATAAAGTAAGCCTATTGACTTGGTCAAAGGTTCGAATTCAACAAACCACATATCAAAAGGGGAGTAAATGCAATAATCAATAGTAACCATGTGTAAATAACCTTATTAATGTTAATAAACCATATTCGCCTTAATCAGTAATCACTGTCACCATTATTATATCAATAAAGCATTTTAAAATTAACATAACATGCCTGTGTGCTTTTTATGTACCTTCAAACTGTGAAAATGCAATCATAAAAACAGCTTCTAGAGGGCATCACTTTCTGATCACATAAAATGCAACCATAGATTCAGCCCCTAGAGGGCACTTCATTACACATATATTATTAATACCTCTTCAGATCACAATAAATGCAGCCATAGAACAAGTCCCTAGAGGGCGCTGCACTCCCAGCTGAAGAACAGTGGCTCCAGCCTTGGGAGTGCTTTAAAAAGTGTGAAAAAAAGACCCAGAAGGTCAAGCATTCCATGACTCCGCAAACATAGGGTCAGTACTTTGAAAACTCCTTGGGGGAAGCTAATGCATTTCTAAAGCCCCCCACACTCTCTTTACAATGTTGATAGTGCCCCTGCTATCCTGGGGCCATCACAAGGAGAGAAAAATATGCAGGGTATTTTGAGGCCCTCTTTCCCGGGAGCTTGAATAAATTATGAACAGCTCCGGCTGCTTGTTTTTGCTGTGAGCCCACGCAATGTTTCCTTTTTGTTAATTTTTTGTTCTTTTTCTTTGTTAGTTGAGGGTGACTTGTCCCACCCAGGCACCCTCGTGCCTCCAAAATGTTAGGGGCAGCTGAGGGAGCCCACCCCTCGCTGCCCCGCCAGCTCCCCATGCGGGCAGCCCTTCCAAGTGTTGCTGCAGGTGCCAGCATTCCTCTTTCCCTGCTGGCTCCTGTGGGCAGGACACTTCTGCTAGTGGTGGACACCCGCTCCCCCAGACATTGGCACAGGGAGTAGGGCAGGCTCACCACCGATGGGGGACTGGGGCGACACTCCCTCATCCTCCGCCATTTCTCTTGTGGCCTGGAGTTATGATCCAGGGCTCTGCCTCTATCTCTCCAGCTCAGGGGTGCACGAGGGCTCTCTCTCTTCTCTGTCCAATCTAGGGTCGGGGATGGGGTCCCTGCCTCCTTTCCTTCCACAGACTGCCGGGGGAATGGGGTCCCTGGGCCAATGGAGAGTCTGGGGAGAGGGCCCAATGCATGCTGCCTCCCTGGGAAAAAAATGACAGATCAACCTCACTGCACGACCCCCAGGCCTTGGCCCACCCTAGGGGTAATTTCAGGACAGGCAGCAGAGCCCCACGTGCTTCGCTGTCGGAAAGAGATGAAAAGTTGCCAATCTTCAAAACACCATGACTGATGCCCCGTTTGGTCTATGTAGATGATTGTGGGTATATTTTACTCCTGGTGGCAAGCTCTAGCCACCAGGAGCAGTATCAGTAGACCGTATCACCTTTGAAGTTGTGTAATCTACAGGGAGTTGATTCTCCTGGCTCCCTACACCAGCCTTCCTCCTGGTCTTTGTCACAGGGTGCAGAAGTCAAGGCTTTCCCCCAACTGGTCCTCAGGGGGTACAAGGGGGCCAGGCACACTGGCCTTTGGAGAGACCCATTGGTCTTGGGATCAACTGGGGCAGAGTCCTTAATTCTTTGTTGGGCATCGGGGGTTTCTCCTTCCAATTGTCCATGGCAGTTGCAGGATCCAGCAGCAAAGAGCAGAAAAACACCAACCAACAGAGAGGCTCCCCCTTGTGCAAAGGTTTTTAAAAGGGGGTGGAAAGTTCTAGAAGCCATGCAATGCTGGTCAGTCCTAGGGTGCTACGTCACCTCTCCACCCCTGTCCCAACCCTCCTGTACAGCATGCTGGGACAGTTTAAGATGGTGTCAGTATGAGAAGTCAGTGCACACCTATTAAGCGAAAGATATTTTAGTGCTAAATAACTACCACAGGATTGCGTGCTACCCAGTGTGAGGCAGCCAGCCTCTAATTGCAAATGACTTGTCTGGTGAATGATCACCAGTATACTGGATGCACAGCTTAGATATATGAATCAATGCTTAAACAATCATAAACGACCAGCAATAAACAAAATCTTTCAGTATCTTGCACTCGGATTTAATGTTAAACCACAAAATCCTCGAAACAATCTTTTTAGTTGCAGCAACACATGCTGTCTAATTGAATACTCAACAGAATTCAAAGCAATTTTTGAAAAAAATCAAAAATCAAAACGTGATACACTCTCATTATTAATATCATTGCAAATTACAACTCAATTACCCAGCCCAGCCCAATGCATTTCGGGATTGATTCCATCCCTTCTTCAGGGGCCACTGTAAGAGAAAACATGATATCAACCATTTTAAACTCAGTATTGTGAAAATAAACAATCTGTTTCAAGAAACGCATTCAATGCTCAGTGGAGGAATGAACGTGCCTGCACACGTGTTTGCGCACGGCAATACAAGCAAAAGAATACATAGATCAAACTTGTGATCCAACATAAAAACGATTATGTTAGATGACAGTAATGTGCAAAGCGAGATCCAAAAAGTTGCGCTAAAAACCACTTCACCAAAGTGAAAAAACCAGAGTAGAAAGAATTCACCAATCACCCGTGATTAAAGAAAAATGATGAACAGAAATATGGTGTAACCATAGAAACTACACCTGTGCTTCAAACCCACAACAGCGTGAAACTACAATAATTGTCAGATCGACAACGAATAAAGTGAACTGTACTCACTTACTATGAACTGAGGTATCAAAACCACACTAATCTTGTAGTTTAAAAACGAAGAACGATGAGTGAGAAGCTGGAAAAGACAACAACAATGTCTTACTAACACAAGCCTGGTAAAATAAAGTGCATGATTCACTAAATGGACATGTTGTACGGCCATGACTAAATACTTCAGTCACAACCTCCTCTGTTATGAATACCTACAAACCTACCTACTGCAAACTCCCAAAAGAAGCTTGCCCCTATACTCCAAATTGCGGCCCTTCAGGTATATTAATTGCCGCATTTCAATGTTCCCAAAATATTCGCTCATGAAACCTAAACATGCTGCCCAGTGTGAACTCCAGCTCACGATATGGTACTAAATTGTAAACTGTGCATCCAATCACTAAACTTACATATGCCTAGATGTTCCGTGTATAACCTTCCCGGATGCTGAAGTTGAACGATCCAATTCACCTCGTCTCGATACTCCAGAAATATCCCCACCTGCAAACAAGACATGACATCTAATCTAAATTGAGCTCCTCACTGTATACCGCAACTGTTCTCACTCGCACTCCTCTCTGCAAACCAAACTATTGCAACTGGACGCGTAGATACCACTCACCTATGAATCGAAAACTGAAGCCTAAAAAACTCCACAGGACTATCGCGTCTTTCCAACTGGCGCATTGCATGCCAGGTGCCTTTCTGCTGTTATTTGAAAGCATAGCCTCAATGCTCTTCCGGGTGAAATCATGCCTGCCTATAAGTAAAAATAAAAAAGAGACTAACTCGAAGAAAACTGAGATCGCCATCTTGGGCCAGTAAATGCCGAAACTGATGTGAAAAGCACGAACGAGGGGAACCTCAGACTGCTCGAACTTGAATCCATGATGTGCTAACTAGCTGATAAAAATATCACGTGTAAATTACCGAGAATCAACAATTCTCGTAGACACTCACTGCCATAAATGTAATCAGACCACACTGCTCATAGTAATGTCCACAACAATTCATCAAATGTACTGATGAACAGCAAAACCATACTGAAAATATTCTCATTATTAACAATACCTCCAGTAATCACAAACCTTGCGAGTACGTTAAAAGCAACAAAGTAAAACATTTTAACGTGCCAAAAAGTGAAACTCATGAAAAGAATAAAAATGAAAATAATTGTAATGACAAGAACCACCTGAAAAAAAATTAAAAAACCATTGTGGTTGCCGTGCGAAAACCATGCGTTCACAATCTAAAAAAACAAAGTACGGTCATCAGAGAAAACATGACATCTCCAATTTGTCATTGAGACCGCCTGGCATCATTGTCTGTAACATTTTAATCCACCAGACCTCCCTTTGTGATAACAGTTTGGAATTGTCACAGCCAGTTTTGCAAGTTAATGATTCTAACACAGTAAATCTTAGTTGCGCAATTGTGTGCTTGTACTCTAGCCAATGTACTACCAGATGAGATTTGATGTTCTGTGTGCGAATTGTGCTTTTATGTTCTGATATGCGTACCTTCACTTTTCGTGTTGTTTTCCCTACATATAATAACCCACACGGACATTTGATCGTGTAGATTACATAGCTAGAATTGCAATCTCCATTGTACCTGAATCCAATGTGTTTACCTGAATGTGGGTGATTGATGCTGTTACCTGGAATTACATTGTTACAATTAACACAGTTATAGCATCTGCGCATCCCCATGTAGTTGTCAGAATTCAGTTCAAATTTGTGTGACAATATCTCTTTAATGTTTTTACTGCGTGTGTATGCGAACAATGGCTCGTCCGCAAACAACCCATTGAAGTCTGGTTCGAATTTCAGCAATTCCCATCTCGATTTGATGATCTTTTTGATGGTGGGTGATTTGGTTGAGAATTTAGATACGAACACATGTCGATTTTGTACAATCTTCGGTTTCGACAGTAGTAACTCATCACGTTTCAAAGGTTGCGTTGTAATCAATGCTTTAGCCAATGATGTCTGTGGATAGCCTCGTTGTCTAAACTTCTTACATTGATCATCCAAAACCAATTCCAACTCATCATTATTAGATACTATTCTCTTAGTTCGTAACATCTGAGAATATGGTAAATTTTGTAGTAGCGATGGTGGGTGGAAGCTTGAAAACAACAATAAACTATTCCTATCCGTAGGTTTGGTATACACAGTCGTTTGTAGTTTATTGTTCACTTTTGTGATTGATACATCAAGAAATGCCACACTCGTATCACTGATATTGTGAGTAAATTTGATGCGCTCATTTTTGAATTCAATTCATGAATTTTGAATCGCAGGTGTTCCTCTGTACTATTCCAAATAAGGAAAATGTCGTCAATGAATCTGGTGTAGAAAGCCAGATTGGTGCTCCATGCATCATCTGTAAAAATATGATCAAGTTCGAATTTGGACATAAAGGTGTTCGCGTACGATGGAGCCCCGGAAAAACCCATGGAGGTTCCGCTTATCTGGAGATAAAAGTCATCCTTCCATTGTAGATAGCTATGCTGTAGACAGAACATCAATAATTCCAAAATGAGTACTTTGTTAACACCAAGTTCTGGTAGTTGCAACAACGCCCACTCACACGCTTCTATGCCTTCTTGGAGAGGTATTGAAGTGTACAATGCTGTCACATCAATTGTACATAATATCCATGTTGCAGAACAATGATCTTCTACTGCACGAAGTTGTTGTAAAAAGTGTGTAGTGTCTTTAATATAACTTCTCCATGTTTGAACAAATTTTTGCAAAAAATGATCAACAAACTGACCAACAGGTGAAAAAATAGAATTACAACCTGATACTATCGGTCGAAATGGAGGATTCCGTAAATTTTTATGCACCTTGGGGAGCATATACAAATTGGGCCTCCTAGGGTGGAGAACACTCAAAAATTGACGCGTTTTGTTAGTAATCCATTGCATATTCTCTGCATGATCTAGAATTTGATTGAGAGTCTCCATAATCTTGAATGTGGAGTCGAGGCGAGGTGAATTGGATCGTTCAACTTCAGCATCCGGGAAGGTTATACACGGTTATACACGGAACATCTAGGCATATGTAAGTTTAGTGATTGGATGCACAGTTTACAATTTAGTACCATATCGTGAGCTGGAGTTCACACTGGGCAGCATGTTTAGGTTTCATGAGCGAATATTTTGGGAATATTGAAATGCGGCAATTAATATACCTGAAGGGCCGCAATTTGGAGTATAGGGGCAAGCTTCTTTTGGGAGTTTGCAGTAGGTAGGTTTGTAGGTATTCATAACAGAGGAGGTTGTGACTGAAGTATTTAGTCATGGCCGTACAACATGTCCATTTAGTGAATCATGCACTTTATTTTACCAGGCTTGTGTTAGTAAGACATTGTTGTTGTCTTTTCCAGCTTCTCACTCATCGTTCTTCGTTTTTAAACTACAAGATTAGTGTGGTTTTGATACCTCAGTTCATAGTAAGTGAGTACAGTTCACTTTATTCGTTGTCGATCTGACAATTATTGTAGTTTCACGCTGTTGTGGGTTTGAAGCACAGGTGTAGTTTCTATGGTTACACCATATTTCTGTTCATCATTTTTCTTTAATCACGGGTGATTGGTGAATTCTTTCTACTCTGGTTTTTTCACTTTGGTGAAGTGGTTTTTAGCGCAACTTTTTGGATCTCGCTTTGCACATTACTGTCATCTAACATAATCGTTTTTATGTTGGATCACAAGTTTGATCTATGTATTCTTTTGCTTGTATTGCCGTGCGCAAACACGTGTGCAGGCACGTTCATTCCTCCACTGAGCATTGAATGCGTTTCTTGAAACAGATTGTTTATTTTCACAATACTGAGTTTAAAATGGTTGATATCATGTTTTCTCTTACAGTGGCCCCTGAAGAAGGGATGGAATCAATCCCGAAATGCATTGGGCTGGGCTGGGTAATTGAGTTGTAATTTGCAATGATATTAATAATGAGAGTGTATCACGTTTTGATTTTTGATTTTTTTCAAAAATTGCTTTGAATTCTGTTGAGTATTCAATTAGACAGCATGTGTTGCTGCAACTAAAAAGATTGTTTCGAGGATTTTGTGGTTTAACATTAAATCTGAGTGCAAGATACTGAAAGATTTTGTTTATTGCTGGTCGTTTATGATTGTTTAAGCATTGATTCATATATCTAAGCTGTGCATCCAGTATACTGGTGATCATTCACCAGACAAGTCATTTACAGTTTAAGATGGTGTCATACAGGAGTCACCAGTCACATCTCCTCTGGGTACCTCACCTCCACCCCTCACTGACATCACAGCCAGGGCCTTTCTCACCAATCTTCAAAGGGGTGTCCCCTCCTCTGTGCGCTTCAGAGCTCTGGGCTTTCTCCTTTGTTTAGTGGGCTTGGGCTGGCCCATCCCTGGTACAGTGTGACAAATGATTGACTGATGCAGATCCTTCATCCCCACCCCTTTCCTCCTCAGGAGCTGGTTGAAGCACTGTTAATTGCTCCCTTTGTGTGGGGAGGTCTTTGTTCTTGCTGCTGGAGAGAAATGTAATTAACTTGGCACAGCGGGGTGACAAAAGCCCTGGACTCTGATGCTGAGCTGAGCCCGAGAAATATGATAATGCTGGATGAACCATACATTGTACACATATTGTCTTGGAACTCGCAGATTTGATTTTCTTGCACAGGTTACACCACATTTTGATATGTCACTGGACTTTGTAGGCCAAAGGGAAGCACAACTGCATTCTAAGGCAGTTTTCCTCCAATCTGTATAATAAAGGGTTGCCACAGTCAAAACAGTAAATCACATTGACTTTGCCTATTAGTGTCCACTAACATTATAAGGTCTATCCCAGGTCAATATCTAATCCTGTTGAGTCCCCTCTGTGCCAGGCTACCTGTGCGCAGTTATCAGGCTGCGCACAATGGTAGTCTCATATGCGCAGCCCGCACACGTGTGTACACATGTGTAAACATGTGCCCAATGTGAAACCAGCCAAGTGCCCCTTAAACTTGCTACATCGCATCAGCCTTATCTCAAAAGCCAAACACTGGTGGTAAACACACGCAGTCCATTTGCCATGTGATTACAGTGGGTCAGACACATGTAGTGAGACTCACCCCCAGTAAAAAGTCCAAAACCGAGTGATACAAAAATCAAAGTATCCAGACTTACTGAATGGGCAGAGCTCAACTACAATACTGTGCAGCCAGATAAGCATATCAATTGAGAACTACTGCTAAAAGCTGAGAAGATCATGATATAAAGGGACCGTCAGGGCCATCAGGACCAGACTTTGCAGTTTGTTCACAAAGGCTGCCGGGGCAGGTAAAACTTAAAACATGTTCCAGAGGAAAGGTATGTTTCCCAAGACTGGATGCTCTAGTGGATGAAGTTATCAGAGGCTATTTGCTCTGTCAAGCAACTGACATGGGGTACCACACTTTTCCTGCCATAACAGAGGACATATGCATACATTGTACTTTGTTCTATAGTGAGTACAGATTTCTGCCAGATGGCCCACAAGTGACAGTGTTCCAGTACCTGGTGTTGGAGGCAGTACAATCCACTGCTTTTGAATATTGACCCAAGATGGAGTATGTGCTAGCTGAATAGGAACTGCCAACAGTTCTCATAATGGCATATGATCCTGCCTCTAATGGACATGAATTTCAAGAAAATTTGACATTTTACGAATTGATCATCACAAAATCACCCAGCACCAGCCCATGGCAAATGGGGAGTTCGACCACTTCTTGGACACTTTAAATAAAGTACTCCAAATGGCGATAGAACAACTACAACACACCTCACTGCACCACACAATGCACAGTTGTGTGCTTTTTGTTTGGCCACATCATTTGGGACACCATTCAAGCACCACTGCAGTGGGTTCCATAGAACTTAGATACCAGTTCTAGTCAAAACAGAAGAGGAGGAACAATGATCTGGTAAGTCGAAGACAAATTACCAGTGATCCTGACATCAGTATTGGTGGCAAAGTGTTTGTTATGGATCTGCATCTTGAGGGGAAAATTAGAACCCCCTTCGAATAGAGAGAAATAAGTAAGAGGATATATTACTCTTGATTTCCTAACAAGTATAACTGCCAGAGAACACATTGCATAAATCACTTAGGAGATGGTAGTAAAATTGCATTCTTCTGGTCCAACGAAAAGTATGTTTTCCAAACAAATGTACACAGAAAATGTAATATTTGAAATAGGTCTTCCACAATATTAGATAAATGCACAAGATCATAACATATGTTGATGTATTTCCCTTGTTGCCATCAGGAAATCGTCTTTGTAAAAGTAGCTGACTGTAACAGTAGGGGTATGCCAGACCCATCTAGATTGTGAAAAAAAGAAATGCTGTGATCTACAGGCATGCTTTACCACCTAGTTTTTACAGAGATTATGACATATCACCAGTGCAGTCTAACATCACTTAACTACATGTGAGTTGAATGGCATAAAGGGAAATTGTGAAACTTAAAGGAGTGTAAGCCTTACAAAAGTCAACACCAAGTGATCAAATGATGCAATAGACTTTGAAACAGAACTGTTTCATGCCCAAAAGACACCAGATGACCATAAAGTTGCACAGCGGTTTCAATTGTCAGTTCATCTCTGCCAGCCCAGATATCTAGATTCACCCTCAACTGCATGGCCCTGCAATAGAGTTCACCCTGCATGCATGAGTCATATCTTTCATTTAAAATAGAACAAGGGTCAGAGGGAGAAAAAATGCTCCTTCAGTAACTGTCCTAGAATGACCATTGCATTTTACTAGAGATAAGCTAAAAAGAGAAATCAGCCTTTCAAAACAAGCATTACTGTGATGGAAGAATGCTGTACACTGATTCCAGGTGGACCCACAGACAAGAAGCCTGCTGATGGTGGCCTCTTTTATCATGTACAACATAAAAGTGCTCATGATGTTGCCAGCATTATCACGACCATATAATGAATACACAAACTGTGCATTATTCCAGAGAGCTTACAGATTCAACACTCCAAGCAAGAAGGAGCCCTTGCCAAGGTAAGATGAAAACTAGGTGCTATCGACATTTTCAGATAGGTCAGTATATTTTAGATGGTGGTTCAACCCATACAGGTTTCAGAGCTCCCCTTCCACATTAGCCATACCCCCTAACCTTGACTTTCTCCACCTTTGCCCGGGCTTGCAGAAGAAAAGTCATCCCGTCTGTAAATCCAGATATCCAAAACAGACACAGTGCCTAATGTTAACTATTCCAGAACAAAGTCACTGCAAAATGGGTGTGGTGGCATGTCAAAATACATTTTGAGGTGGAGGCTGTGGCATAGTCTTCAAAGGGCTAGTGTTTCTCGGCCCGTGTTTACATGTTGAGGAACCTGACAATACTTTTTGAGTTATGTGAGTGAAGGATAAAAAGGTTTGGGGAGATTCCTGTGCTCATGTTTTCTGTGCACATCTACATTTTTAAATGTTTGTCATACATTGGAAGCTTTGCATAACTGCACACATGTCAATTTCCCATTACTCCTTTCAAGAACAGCAGTGGCTCTTGTACCACCAACTTAAGATTACACTGAGACCGCTACCTTACACATCATAGATGATGCATTTCTGACCACAGCTGAAGATGACCCCAGCCTCCTGATATTGCTGGAGCTCTCAGCTGTCTTTGACACAGTCAAACTTTCACAGATAATGTCCTTCACTGTTCTCCTCCTACTTTTCCAAACAGCACCAGTTGGTTCACATGAGCACCACCTCCAGGTCCCAGTACACACCTATACCAAGGTTCTATACTGTTCACTACATTCTGCAACCTCTACTTGAAGCTGCTTGGTGCTGTACTTACAGATAACAGCATCAACATTCACTAATATGATGCACACCTTTACTTTAAAATCTCCTCTGCCTCAGATATCCAATACCTTAAACACTGTTTGTACATCTTCTAGATCTGGATGTCCAGGGTCTATCAGAAGCTCAACCCAAAGAAGACAGAATTCCTGTCATTTGTGAAGAACAATCAAATAAGAAACAGTGCAACCCTCATTCAATGACATGAACCTTGACGGCTTTGAATACCAACTTTTACTGAATGCCAAGTTACCTGGTTTCACCCTGGACACCAGAGGCTCTGTCTGTGTTGAATATCTGGATATCTAAATATAAACTTGGAACACATTAACAAAAAAACAAAGACGCATGGTACCCACTCTCTATTTTATAGAAAGTGAAACTGTTTCTTCTAGAAAGTGACTTCAGAACTGATGTTCAAATCCTCGTACTCTTGCATTTGGAAGGTGGTAATACCCTGCTCCATGGACACCCAGTTTCCACTGTGGCACCTTTTAATTGGCATCCTAGATGCTACAGCAGTCTCATCCTGGACCTGAAGATGATATGATCACATCACCACCATCCTAATCAACCTGATGGAACTCCATGGCTCTCCTTGGAGGCCAACACCATCTTGATGTCACATGATGACTTTTGTATTGATGTTGCCACTGACTGCCAAATGCATAATTAAAATAATGAGTCAGCTGAAGCAGCTGGGTGCAACCGTGCCCGCCACCTTTCTCCTTGTCTCTCTTGTTACCCGAACCTGCCCGACCAAGTCTGCTATTTTCCCCAACCATCTGCCCAATGTTTCTGCTGGTTTTGGTGCCGCTCAAGTGCTGGCCCCTGCGCGGGACACCAGCCCGGCCTCACTCTGCTCATTTTGCTCCATGCCTCAGCAAACATGTGCAATTTGCAGGAGGCCTGACTCAGCCTGGCTGGATGATGGAGTGGGACAAAGGACAGTAGACTGCTTGGCCCCATGCAAACCCAGCAAAAGCAGCGCAGGTGAGGTCCGGGAGACCTGTAGAAATTGCAGCGCCTGTTGCTTTGGCGAGTTTGGTTGCAGTGGCACTAAGGAGATGGGGAAGGCAGCACAAAGGCGGCCTGAATGTGGCTTGCGGAAGCCTCTGCTGGCAATTGGTTTCTAAGGTGAAGGCACCCCCTTTGCTTGGATTGTAAGGAGTGGTAGTGCGACATAACAGAGGGGAGGATACTAAATGCCTGCTTGCAATTTTTGTTGGGAAATCTGCCACCAGAGGGTCAGCAGCATTGAGTCAACTTATTAGCAAACTCCTGGGGAGTCTTGTTTGCTAAGGACAGTCTGCCTTTTAGCCCTGCTGGGGTGGGATACTACATCTTACAGCATTTCGGCCTCTGACGAGAGTGTAAGGTGCTGGAGCGCCATAAAACCATCAAAGGCGCCCTTCAATAGCCTGGACTCTGAGGACTGTGTTCAGTAGAATGAGTGGACTCCATTTTTTCTAATATTGTATAATTGGGGTATTAGTCTTCCTTTTTGTGAGGTGGCCCAGGAATCCCTATTTAACACATTTATAAGTAAGGCTTTTACTTTATTTGATCATTATGGGAAAGCGTAAGTGTGTAGGGGACACAGGCTGTGCAATCAAGTTCATCTGTAAATTCCACCTCGATCAACAGAATGCTACAGAGAGCAATTTGAGTTGTTGCTACTATAATCGAGCTCACTGAGAGAAGATTATCCTTGGGGGTAGGAGGACCCTCTAAGGAGTTGGACACTACAAACAGCCACATATCTATTGATCCAGAGGACCCTGTGAGATACTCACCATCAACTCAAATTGTTGTACATACCACTGTGCAGACCTCTATGCCTGGCTCTAACATGAGGAGATCCAAAATAGCACAATCTGGAAGGCAAATAGAAGAGGCTGTTTATGATAAATCTCATCACGTTGCTAAGAAAGCCAAAAGTACTGTTAAAAGTAAGGTGCATTTTCTAGATCCTTTACCTGCATGCTCCCCCTTGCAATGTGCTAATCAGCTTGTCAGCACTGTGAGTACGGCAGAAACAATGACATCTATGAATCCCTGTTGGATGGAGGAACCTGTGGGCGAACTGTTTGAAAAAAATCAAAGTACTGATTAAGGAGGAACTTTTCCCTATGATGGCCAGATTATCTGAGGTCAAATTATTAATTAAATCTCACCTTGAGCTGCCACCAGTGGAACAAACTAGGGATATAGTTGTTGGTACAGAGTCTTTATTTAAAACTTGTCCAACAGCTGTACAGCAACATACGAGAAGAAGGAATGGTTCACTGGTGATAGATGCATCCTTGACTGATGGGAAAATCCTAGCTAGGCCTTTAGTGATTTAATCTGACCAAGCCCAGGAATCTAGTTCAAGTACAATTAAACAAATACGCCTGAATAATAAGGAAAGCGAGCATGATCTTAATGAAACCAGGAACTTACCAGTGATTGGTCTGCTTCCAGCAGCCTCTCCTTATGTGGCAGTGCTGGCTGGAGTCCCAGGCCTTAGAAAGGACCAAACACAAACATTTCATGAACTTAAAGACAATTGTTTAAATTGACTGGGAACCCATAAGAACTTCCTCTTGTCTTTTGCAAATAATGTTTTTTTTATACGAAGAGTGAAATGGATAGGGAAAGGGAAGATAGATAAAGAAGAAGATTGCATCATTATACATTTTAGAGATCCGGGTGTGGTTAGGAATTTGTTACAAAATTATGTCAACAGGGGTTTAGGGGGTTTGGGTGTTTCAAGACTGACTCTTCTCCCCTTGGGGTATTTTTATAAACCCTTTTTTAGAGTCCCCCTGAACAATACCTATAGTAATTTTCCAACAGATGCTGGGCAGAACCAGACCCATGATATATAATGTTCCAGTCTTTAATAGGTTTGTGCCCTTTGATCAAGTTGATTGACTGATGGCTCTGGCAAACCCCCTGTGTTCATTTCATCCACCTAGGGCTGATTATACTATAGGGGAGACCATTTAGGGACCACAGCAAATAGTTTTCCCATTGTATCTGTGGGAAATCTATTGTCTGATGAGCCAGCAAGTGATCTGACTATGGGAAGTCAGGCCCTCCCTCTCTTCAAAACTCCTTCTTTTGATTTTAGGAGCACTAAATTAAAGAGGGATGAATATAGAAAGAGAGGAACCCTACCATACTGTAGTATCCCGGATGATATGACAGTTAGTAAGGGCGAGTCATCTTTTAATGACATTAGTGGGAGAAAACATAAATTGAGGGTAGTTTCATGGAATGTTGCAGGAATTGGCTCTAAACTTGGTAATACAAATTGGTAATCATTTATTGATCACTGCGAAATATGTCATTTTAAAAAACCATGGCATTGTTCCCATATAGATTGGCCTGGGTATGCAACGTATGGCACAGTAGCCATATCAGGGGCTCAGGGAAGACCTTCTGAGGGCTTGTCGACATGGGTGGGGACACTTGTTGGTATTACGGTGTTGAGTTCATAGGAGTTATCTAATGATGTTTTCTGTGTTACTAATAAATGTCTTAATGGCCTTTTTGTTAGTATTTACAGTGTATACTTGAGACCTTCAGCCAGTTAACCGAAATCCCCTATATTAAGTCACCTCGCTTCTCAAATGGCGAAATTACCTCTAGCAGTTGTGAACATTGTTGGCAGTGATTTTAATTGCCAGTTTGAGCCCCTAGACATTTCCTGTTGTGCATTCCTCTCAGATGAAGTCATGCTCTAGTCTATCCCTATCCTTACCCTTTGTCCCATTAAAAAAACGGTCCGTTTTACCAATCCAAATAAATGCAATCCCGCTGATTCAGGGTATTCGCACATGTAATGGCAGGACTAATTCAGACAGGGCTGGGAACTCCACTTTTAATAGAACATCTAGCCTCAGTTTAATTGATAATATTTTGGTCGATGTTAGATTATGGCCGTGTGTTTTGGATATGTACGCCATTAGTAGAATAGATAGCGACCACAATGCATTTGAACTTACCTTGGGTGTGCCAACCACTAACGATTCAGTTACATCTGTTCAACCCTTGGATAATAGATGTCAGTTATCACATAATAAGCAAAGAATTCAATGGGAATCAGTGAGTTGCTCAGAGGAGACAATGAGGCATCTATAACCTGGTTGAAAAGAGCCTGGGAGCATATTGTAACCTCGATCTTGATTTGAACCAGGTAGCTTCTTTAAAGGCAATAGGGGAAATCCACCATAATCTTTTTGAGGACCTTAAAGAAGTCTTCTATATTGAAGTGGGGAATCAGGGCAAATAAAGGGAAGTACCCTCCTGGTATAATAAGCAATGCTGATTGGCTAAAAAGGCCTCCATAAATGGGCTA
Organism: Calotriton arnoldi; assembly: GCA_963921515.1. NCBI lineage: Eukaryota > Metazoa > Chordata > Amphibia > Caudata > Salamandridae > Calotriton > Calotriton arnoldi. The sequence continues at coordinate 1,703,277 of CAWUFW010001896.1, forward strand.
AAAACGAAGGATAGAGGGGAGATCCAACAAAGAAGAATCAGGTATAATCTAATATTAACACTAGCTAAAATAGATTGGGACCATGGAAAATGGGAGCTGCTGCTGGCAGCAACCAGGGAAAAAAATCACACTATCTTTTGGAATATGGTTGCGAAGGGGAACGCCAAAGGAGTTGCTAAAATAGATAGTAATATAGCAGCAGAGGCATTGATCTCCCATTTTACAAGTCTATACTCATCTCCCCAAGGCGGAGGACCCCTTTCAGTGAATCTATGGAACCATTCAGTCCCTAACACAACTAATTTTACCAATTCTGATGTGTTTCTCCCATTAACTTGCGAAAAAGTGGAAAGAGCAATCAGGAAGGCTGTCCCCCATAAAGCCCCAGGCATTGACAAAATACCGGCAGATGTGTTCCTTTCAGAAAAAAAAATTTGGGGACCCTATCTCACCTTGGTCTTTAATGCTACACTAAAAGGCCTGCAGGTTCCACACTCTTGTGCTGGAACCAAAATATTCCAGTGTATAAAAAGGGCTCTCCTTTGGACCCTGCAAATTATAGGTCAATTAGCCTAATCGATACCACCCAGAAGCTTTTTAGCAGGGTTATTCTCTTTCGACTCCAGCAATGGTTAGATGAGCATGAGGCTTTATTTCCCTTCCAGGCCGGCTTTCACTCTAGCACCTCGACTATTGACCACATTTTTAGATTCCAATTAATTTACTGGAAGACAGTCATTATTGGTGATGGTAGATTATACGACGTGTTCTTAGATCTTAGAGCAGCTTTTGATTTGGTCCCAAGGGCAGCCCTCTGGACACGGCTAGTTGAGATGGGTATTCCTGAATATTTATGTAAAATCATAGAGAGACTGCATGCATCCAATTTTGCTTAGGTACAATGCGGGAAGCTAGCTGAAATTACTGAACCATTTTCTGTTAGTAAAGGTGTACAACATGGCTGTGTGATAGCCCGACCCTTTTCACGTTGTTCATAAATGGCCTTGTAAGCTTCCTAAACAAATGTGATAATGATGCACCAAAATTAGCAAACATGAGGGTTCCCTCCCTCACGTTTGCTGATGATACTCTTCTTCTAGCAAAGTCCCCCATGAGGATCCAGAAAATATTGGATCAGTTTAATAGGTTTTGCTATGACATGAGATTGGAAATAAATATGTCTAAAACCAAGTACATGGTTTTCAACCCGTGTCATACAACTCGACTGCACCCAACACTGAATGGGGTGCCACTTGAATGGGTCCACTTGCTTGAATATCTAGGTGTTACCTTAGATGGGAGGTTGGATTTGGCCCATCATATCTCTAAGCAGAGGTTAAAACCAGAGCAACACATTGAAGGTTTGACAAAGATCTAATGGGGCTCCATTATAAACTGTTTTCTCCAGTTCTACAGCTTTACTCCTATCAGGCTTTGGGGGTGGCCTCATATGGCATGGAGCTATGGGGGCACAAACATCTTAAAACATTAGAACTGATGGAGAATCAGTTTTTGAGGAAGGTGCTATGTATACCGTCAAGTACTCCCCTAAGGTTTGACGCCGGCCTTAGACCAATCAGTGAAAAGACAGTGGTTAGACCCTTAATATTTTGGAGAAGACTATGGGTTGCCCCAGAATTGTTATTTTATCATAATGGTCTTCAGGAAATACTCAGATATCCTCTTGCTGTTGACTTCCCGTGGATTAGATATGTCAGAAATATGTTTTATGAACTAGGTTTACCCAATCTATGGTAAGATCTGGGGGGCATCTGCTGTTCTATATCAATTAAGGAATTCAAAACCTTGTTTAGATCCTATAGGCTAAATAGGCTCCGAACTTCTCGACTTTGGGTACTTTAACAGATGTTTTTATAAAGATAAAGGATTTTTATTGTGCAGAATCTTTCGTAGACGATATTGAGCCTAACTTGGCCAGGAAACTTTACCTGCAATTTAGACACGGTACTTTGCCACTTTGCACTTTTACCTCAAAATGGACGAAGTCAACAGACCTAGTTGCAATGGGATGCCCATCTTGTAGATATGAAAAGGAAACTGTAGCTCATATGTTGTTTTTTTGCCCAGCCTATAGTAGGGCCAGGGCCAGGTAGATAGTTCCAATATGTAGATGCCTGGGAGTTGCAAGACTGGAGGCATGTAGAATTTTGCAGACAGACCTGACGCCCACATTGGCGTTCGCAGTTTTCAGGTTTTTAATGAGTACTTGGTATGTCAGGAAGATACTATAAGGAGCCTCCACGATCAATTAAGTTGGTATTCTCCCTACTAACCGCTGAACACTAGACTTCAAAGTTTCTGTACACAAGACTTCAAAGTTTCTGTACACAAGACTTCAAAGTTTCTATCATCAACCATGGGAAACTGGGCACAATGTTTTTATTTATTTATTCTCTTTTAGATTATGAATTGTATTTTTAAGATTGTTTTTAGTGTCTGCTGTTTTATACCGTTATTGTATTTTGTCTGTCTCTTTTATGGTATTTTACCGAAATAAAGAGTTTTGAACTGAAGTTTGATTGTAGTTGGGATATTCATGATTGGCAATGGTTACTTTGTGAACTAGTTTGAGTGCCTGATATGAAATTTGCACGTCCATTATATGCATTTGAAATGGCACTATGGAGCTATGTCCCATGTGGGACACTATTACTAGGCTCCTATTGAACAAGAGTGTCCTGGAATCTGTCTTTTGGTTTGCACTGCTTGAGATATGTGTGACTCCTTGGTGTAAACTGTCTGGAACAATTTAGGCATAGAAAGTAGCAACGTTAACCATGTAGTCGTATCACCTACTGCTCTTTACAAGGTATGTAGTACTTCAAACTGATGTTGCTTGATAGCCCCTGGACCAGGCAGCAGGCAGGGAGCCAAGTGGCAGCCTGCCAGTGCTTACCTTGACTAAGAGTACCTTTCTCATTCACCATCACCCATGGCCATACCCTAGAGGGGAGAGAAGCCCTTGGATTCAATGACTTCAACATTTGTGCATACTGGTTCACCCGAAATTCAAGGACAAGATGGAAAATCTTAACAACCAGATTCTAAATCACAGCTCTTTCTTAGGATTCATTTTGTCTTTGATATACAGTCAGCTCTTAGAAATTTAGGAAAGCCCTAAAATATGTCTGTGTCCCAAACAGAGGAACCCAGGAGAAAGAGATAGCAATTAGAAACACTCACCTAGAGCTAAAAGGCTATATAATGACAAAATATACATTCCAAAATAATCTGGACATCATATAATCTATTCTTCATAACCAATTATCGAGATTTAGCACATATCTGCAAAGTGCCATGACCACTTTTCACATATAATTGAAACTTCAAAGACTACTGAGAGACTCTGTAAAGCTTCAAAGCACGTGACCTGTCTCGTGCTCAACAGTAGCATAGGTACTTCCTGAAAAAAGGTGCAGAAGACTTTCTGGACCAAAAAATATTTGTAAAAACAAAAGTACTTATATGAATGTGGTTACATAATTTTCTTATTTGAAAATTTGCATTTGTATTAGATCATTTTTTAATTTTTACTAGAAAAGCTCTATTGAATAATATTTTCTTCATTTTAACATCACCACTTCAGATTAGTGTTTGGAGGCTCTAGTTTTAATGCTCTGAGTTGGAAGCGCCTGGTGAGCCAGAGGAAATAAAGCCTAAAATAAATGAGTTTAAGAATAATTTTTGGTTGTTTCCCTGTCCAGAATGTTTGTGCGAGTAGCATCATGATTGATATTGACAAAGCATACTAATTATCAAACCCGAAATCACGGGAGTGTACATTAGTGATACACAGGAGTCGCATAATGTTGATGAATTTTTTTGGGGATTTATTTCTATTCTTTTGTGGATGCAAACAAACAATCAACCCAGCCAACGCGTTTTGTCCTTGCGGACTTCATCAGGGTTGTAAGTTAATTCTCAATTCGGGTCCTGGACACCAGGGCCATCTATGACTCCAGGAGGGGCCTGCTTGTCCCCACTCCTTTCTTCAATTTGTCCCAGGGGAGGTGGTGGGCCCCGGGGATGCAGGTGGGGGGCTGCGTGTCCCCGCTGCATAATTCCATTTGATAAAAGCCCTGAGGAGATGGTAGTCCCCGGGGCTGCGGGGGGGGGGTCTGTGCAGCCACCTGCAATCCTTAAACATAAAGCCCTGAAGAGGTGGCAGTCCTCGGGGATGGGGGGGTCCAAGGGACCAACCCAATTATAAATAAAAAAAGCCCAGGGGAGGTAGGTGGTTCCTGGGGCAGCAAGGGAGGCCGTACAGGCCTCCTCCTCAGTTTTGTCAAATTAAGCCCCGGGGAGGTGGTGGCCCTCGGGGCATCAATAAGCCCCAGGGGGAGCTGTGCGCCCCCTTCCTTTATTAGAATGCCCCCAGGACCTTGCCCTCCTGGAGGCTGATTAGTAATGAAGCTCAAGAGCCCGTGCTTAGTTTTTTAAAAACCTTTTAGTGGGATCCGCGGATCCTGCCAAAATTGTTTTATAAAAAAGCTTTTTTTGGCCCTGTGGAGTCCCTATGTTATGTTAATAAATTTCTAAAGCGCACGAATATCCGTGGGTGTCTTGGCACTGATAGGTTTAGCAGTTTGGCAGGGAGAGAGATGGCTAGATGTTAAAGAGCCAAGTTTTAAGCAGCCTCCTAAAAATCAGTAAAGTGGGAGCTGCTCTAATGCTTATAGGTAGATCGTTCCACAGTACGGGGCTTCTGAAGAAAAACAGCTGCCCCCCATTTGAGTCTCTTGAAATTGGGGCAAGAGACCCTCATTGTGTTTTGAGATTGTAAGTCTCTGCTGGTGACGAACCAGGTTAGGGACTGATTGAGCTGACAAGGACCTGAGCCATGCAATGCCTTATAGGTAAGGCACAATGCCTTAAATTTAATTTGGTTGCCCACTGAGAGCCAGTGGAGTCCCCTCATGGAGGCAGAAACAGGTTGAAATTTGGGGAGATCAAGAATAAGTCTTGCCGTCTCGTTCTGTATGCTCTGCAACTTTTTCAAATATTGTTTTTGAAGTTTGACATAAAGTCCATTACAATAGTCCTGTTTGGTAGGAATTAGTAATGAAACAACTGTTTTTCTTGAATTAAGTGGAATGAACGGAAGGATCTTCCTGATGATTCTCAAGGTATTAAAACTAGAAGAGATAACTGAGCTGATATGTTTATTAAACTTTAATTTATCATCTATGCGTACTCCTAAATTTCTCACTTTTTGAACCAGAATGGGGAGTGTTCCTAGCTCAGATGGCCAACAAGGTGGACTCAAGAAATGTGGTCTGTTACCAAAAAGTATGACCTCAGTTTTATCAGAGTTCAACTTAAGACAGTGTTTGCCCATCCAATTGCTGACAGCTCTCATACAATCGTGAAACTGGGAAATAGTGGCATCTACATTATTGGAGGCTGACACAATGATCTGCATATCGTCAGCAAAGGATGTGGGGGAAAACCCAAATGATCTGATCAGGGCAGCCAGTTCGGTGACATAAATATTGAAGAGCAGTGGGCTCAGTGAGGATCCCCGAGGGACCCCACATGGAAGCGAAAATGACCTAGATGAAAATTTCTCAAGCATGGGACCCCCCCAAGAGGCCTAGGGGGTCAGGGTATTTCTACCCTGCCCCCTTTTCTCTTTTTTAATGTTTTTTTCTGTGACTCTGTTCAACCGAGTCACAAAATGGCTGCCAACACTTCCTGGTTTGAAGTGTTGGCAGCCAATCAGATCTCAGCACGAGATCAGACGGGATCATGGATCTTCCACGTCCCTATATATACAACTAGAGATTTCTTTAAATTACTCTGTAACTACTGAATGGATTTACACCAAATCACAAAAAGGGCACTTTCTGGACCAACAGATACCTTTCTGCAAAATTTGGTGTAATTCGGTTCAGCAGTTTGGGCTGTAGCCGTGTCTAAAGTACCTATTGAAATTAACATGCAGAAAACATGTTTTGGGACCCCCACTTTTTCTAGGCCCCTGCTTGTGGATCACCCCAAAATTTTCAAGACAACAGCTGAAGTGAGTGGCAAAACAGTTTCGAAAATTCCTTTAGGATTCATCAAACGACCCCAAAGTTATTGGCAAATGAAAAAACGCTCTTCTTATGGAAACGACATCCTAACTATAACTACCTACTGGCAACCATCAGTAGGTTATATGCCATGGGAGGGAAAATAAATGTGGGCCAGTAAGGCATGATATTTGAGGCAACTGTACAAATAAACTTGCATTCACATATTAATAACTACAGTGTAAATGACAAATTGTAGTTTATCACCATATTACAGCAAAATTATTTTTACTGCCTCACAGATTGCATGTAGCAATTATTTCACTCAGGAAAACAACTCCCCTAATAGTCAGGATATGTGTTTAGTTTGAGTTTATCTTGCTTCACAGATTTAACTCCTTGCATTCTGCTTTTGATTAAATACCTATTGTTAAAATAAATAAAGATGTCAAAATGCCATGACATAAACCATACATGCAGATGTGCCGAGTGTAATATGCTATTTGTTGCCATTGTTAAGTGATGGGAGGGCCTTCATCACCTACTCAAGACTTTAACTCTTGTGAACAATGGCCCCTCCCCACACTCAATAATGGTAATTATTAGCATATTACACTCTGCATATCTGCAAAACTGCATAAATACTAACACCTTGCAACAAATAAGAAGTACCTCTCCAGTGAAGTATAAAAGAAAAAAAAAATGTTTTTCAATCTTTTATGTTGGCTTTTTTTATTTCCATCATAGGTTTGTTACCAAGCACAATCAAACATCATTAGTACCCCTCCCCTATGCAAACCCCACCTCCTTACTTCCCCCAACAGCCGACCTGTTCAAACATTATAGGCACATTACGTCCAGTTTTTCTTTTTAAGTACAGCTACTCTCTATTATCCTTGTACCTCCACTTCCAATAATCTCCAAGATCTTAAACGGTAGAGGACAAGTAATGTTATCACAGTCCCACGTGGAGAAGAATCAAAGCACCGACACCCACAATTTCTGGAATTGTCATTCTTTACAGACAAGCAGTAGACCATTCCCAAAGGTAACCATATATTTTGCAACCAAATGTTTTATATTGGTTGTTCCCTCTTTCCCTAGAAAATAACAGTCATATGCTTTGCTCTGAGGCGTAGACAAGATATGATCTTCCTAGTCTTTCCCTGAGCACTAGATAGTGGGTACACTTCTTCCAAGGCCGCCCGCAATATGATCACTGATGGACATCTTGCTGGTTCAGAGTCCTTGAAAGCTTGTATAGAATCTATTACTTAGTTACAGTACATTTAGAGCCGCAACAGCTCCATAGGATGAGTGTGAGGGTACCCCATTCGAAAAATGATGTTTAGGAGATCCTTCTCCCTTGTACATGCTCCATGTTTAATTTTAGCCACTACACCACCTCCCAAATACTTGGGTCAGACACAGCTCCAGCATGAGATTGTGGCATTTGGGGAGCTCAGTGTTTCTCACCCATCGCTGCTGGGTCTCTGAAAGTGAGGTATAGGGTAGAGAAGTACAGGTTCACTTTGGCCTGGTGTTTTTTGGTCCCTTTGGGTCTCCTTTTAGACCTCTGGGACCTCAGGGTCTCCTCTTTGTCGGTTGGCACCTTGCTCTCTCCTCTACCATTGTGACATCAAGGTTTTTTATGTTATATTACACATATTTGTATGGTGCGCATCTCACCCAGGAGGGTATCCTGGCGCCTAAAGAAGGTCAGTGTGGTCCTGGCTGGGGCGATTGGAATAGTCAGGTTTCAACTTTCTTGCAAAATTCAAGGGTTGATCTACTGCCTTTGATGTGCAAGGTCATTCAAGGCTTTAGGAGTCACGCACAAGAAACCATGAACACAGGCTCTGATTGATTTGGAAGATGTACGTAAGTAGGAGTCTGGCTCAGTGCAAGTTTATGGTTGGAGTGTAGGATTTGATACAGCTGTTTAGGTAAATGAGGCCTAGATTGTGTAGGGCTCTGGATGTGTGGATGAGGAAATTGAAGAGTGTGCCCTTGTGAACACGGAGCCATTGGAGGACTTTTAGGTATGTGAGATGTGAGTGCATGCTGGGAATTTGAGCAGGAATCTGGCTGCAGCGTTTTAAATGACTGGGAGTCTTGTGAGATGTGTGTTTGATGCCAACATAGTGTGTTCCTAATGTCTGATTTGCTTGAGACCAGACCCTTTCGGACAGTTCTATGGATGTTTGGCAGGAGCCATCTGAAGATTTTTCTGAGGTGCGTGAGGGTGAGGAAGCAGAAGAAGTGGCATTGATGTGGCTGGTTATGGAGAGTTGGATGTCCACTATTATGCCAAGGTTCCTGGCTTGATAGGATGGGTTGGGTGTTGGTCCTAGTTTTTGCAGGCCACCACGTGTGGGTCCACATCGATTTGTCCTTTCTGAAGGCAGTTGGTATTCATCCAGTTGCAGTTGGTATTCATCCAGTTGGTGCCTTCAGACATGCAGGTGGCAAACATCATTCGAGTGTTGGGGGTAGAGAGGGAGAGGATGAGCTGGGTGTCATCAGTGTATGAAATGATGCTGGTTCCATGTGAACGGTTGATGTTGGCTAGTGGTGCCATGTAGATGTTGAACAGCGTGGCACTGAGTGAGGATCTTTGTGATACTCTGCAGATCAGGCTGGAGGCAGAGGAGTTGTATGGCATCACTCTGGCAGCATGGGAGTGCCATATGAGAAGGCAGGTCCTCGTTTGCCAGTTTCGTCGAGGCATTGGATGAGGGTGAGTTAAGAGACGGTGTCAAATGCGGGTGAGAGATTGAGTAGGACGAGTGCTGGTGTTTCTTCTCTGCCCATGATCATGCCAATGTCCTTAATGGCAGTGATGAGGGTATTCTTAGTGCTATAGTTGGCCATGAAGCCAGCTTCAAAGGGGTCTACAAGGTGGTTGGAATTGAGGTGGTCAGCCAAACTTTTGTTTTCAAGTTTTCCCAGTACTTTGGATTGGTAGGGGAACAGGAAGAGCATTCTGTAGTTTGCTAGCATCTTTGGGTCTGCTGAGGGTTTCTTCAGGAGGGATACAATGGTGGTGTAGTTCCAGGCATCTGGGAAGGTGGCTGTGGTGAGGGTTGTTGAATATCGGGTTGAGAGTGGTGCAAATAGTGCTGAGTCTTTTGGTGAAGGTGGACTGGGATCCGATGGGGCTCTCAAGTGGATGGAGAACATAGTGACTGTGGTCTCTGTCAAGGTGGTAGCGAGCCAGCAGGCCATCATGGTAACTGGGGTGTTCATCTTGTCAGGCTGGAGGGGTAAGGGTGGTGGGTTGGATTGGGAAGCAAACATTTTGTAAATGGTGCTTATTTTGTGACTGAAGTACTGGGAAAGTTGGCTACAGAGAACCTGTAATGGGGTGATGGTCCTGGAGCTGGCACCAGTGAAGGTGAAGTCAGTTAATATGGTGAAAAGATCTTTTACCTTGTTGGAGCTGTTCTCAATGCATTCAGTCAGCGCTGAACGTTTGATGGATCTAAGTTGCTAGCTATGCACTGGATGGCAGATTTGCAGGTTCTTCAGTCATTTTTATGGGTGTGTCTCCACCATCATTCTAGTCATTTACAATGGCATTTAGAGAATCTCAGCTCTTCTGTGTACCATCTAGCTTGAGGTTTGGTCATGGGGTTGGTGATGGTTTTGAGCAGGGCCAGAGAGTCCGCACAGGGGGTGATACAGGCATTGATGTTGATAGTGAATTGGGAGAGATCTTGGTCTTGGTGTGGTGGGGGGTGAGTTTAGAGCTCTGAAGTCCATGTTTCCTCTGAGATCCTGTTCTAGTTGCATTAAATGGCTTTGAAGGCTGCTATTACACATTGTTGAGGAAGATGCAGGCTGAAGCGGATGAGGAAGTGTTTGGTCCAGGTGAGGGAGAGGGCTTGTCCACCATGATGCCAGAGAAGTTGGTAAAATGGTTAAGGGGATTGCCTGAATAGCCCAATGTGAACCTGGGCATCTATATTTCACAGGGAAAATGGGTTCTCTATGTGGATTAATCTCACTCTTATTCTCAACTCTATAATAGAGACATAGTTTACTATTGGAGACCAAATATTTTTTTATATGCTTGTGCCACTTGAGTTTGATTTACTTTAATGTAGAATTGCCACACTTTGAATATAAATTAGTCAAATGCTAGACATTGTGCAGCACATTAGACAACACATACGTGAAAAAGGACATTTGTTGAGTGTCTCAAAATCAATTTTTCAAACAGGGTCCTCTACTATAGTAGTTCCCAAAAAGTCCAAATCCAGCTCTGCTAAACACTTTGTGGGCCTATGTATGGTCTTGGGTGCTCTGTAAACAATCTGAAAATGTAAAATATTTTCATAATTTTGGGAACTCCATCGTATAGAACTGGTCAGTTACACTGAATCCGCATTGTCTCCGCTAGAGGCACGCCTGGTTCCGCATCACACTTTTCTCATGACTAACAAGAATAAATCTCCATCCTTGCCTCTTATTCACGGTTCCATGTTGCTTTGTCTGACGAGAAGTTGGTAAAAACAGGGTCAAGGAGGTGCCCAGCAGTGTGGCTGGGGTCATTCACTTGTTGGATGATTCAAGTGTGTTTAGGTCTTCCAGGAGGATGTTGGTGCTTTGGTCGGTGTGGTCTTCCAGTTGGCATCTGAGGTTACTATGGAGGATAAAGGAGCTGGAGAAGAGCAGCAGTGGGAACGAACAGCAGTAGGATTATGAAGTCTGTGATGTGTTTCTGAAGTTTGATCTTGAGCCAGTAGTGTGTTGCCGGAGATGTGGAACTTAAAGGCAAGGAGTTTCAGGAGGTTGCTGGAGTTTTGCTGAGTTGATGGAGCAGTGGACATATTTTTTTATAGATGATGGCTAGTCATCCTACGGGTTTGCAGGTTCTATCCTGTCTTGCCATCTTGAAGCTGCAGGGGATAGCTACTGTGATGTCAGGGCTTAAGTCAGGGTAATCCAGGTTCTGGTCAGGAAAGGAAGGTCCCAGATAGGTTGTGCAGGAGGTCCCATACTTTGATGATGTGTCTGACAATCGAGTGACTGTTGAGAAGGGGGAAAGTCAGAGTGGGGTGTAAGTTGTGCTCCTCAGGGGTGTTGTGTGCGCTGTGGGTATGAGTACAGGAGAGTAAGAGAGTGGTTGGAAGCTGGTGCTGCCTGGGGCAGTATGGAGGAGAAGCAGCAAGCAGCACAGGACAATGTACTTTCAGTGTTGGAGGGGGAGGCTCTGCCACTGTTGGGATTGGAGGCCTGCCTGCTGATTGTTTTGGAAGCACCTTGAAGGCAGCTAGGGTTTGCAGGGGTATTAACCCTTGCACTCTGAGAGTGGGAGAATATCGAATGCTAAAATGAGCTGGTACTAACATTGAGATTGTGCCAACAAGTGCACGAGGACGAGTGCCTTGGGTGTAATGTGAGACAAATGTTGCTGCTCAGCCTACACAGAATTTATTCCTATGAGGCAAGAAGATGGCATTGTTTCTTCATAATTATAAAACAGGGATTCAATGACTGTGTGTTAAAAGGAAGGACGCAATGATACCTATTCACAGTTGCAAGGTATTATGGACATTGGAGTCCTGTCTATATAGGGATACTAAGATCATCGATCTACCAACTCGAATATTGCTAAAGTGGGTGCATTAGAAATATATTGACAGAGTACTGGTTATTAACCCTTTTGCTGCTTCTGTCGGCCAACGGCCGTGGCGAGCACTACCTCCGTAGTGCTGCGCACGTCCGTTGGCCGACGCGGCCCCGCCCACTCTTCAAAGCCGCCGCACCGCGGCGAAATTTCGGCCGCGGTAAAGGGGTTAAGAGTGCTATTTGATCCCCCAAATAACAAGGAACTGTGAAGTTTAACTATTGATTGACAGTGTATTAATGATATGTCTGCACTCTGGTCCTTCTTTACTGTTTGATTTTGCAGTATATTTAAATCCACAAGCAACTGGCCCTCACAATTTGCATATGATTAAGACCCGGCTGGGTCGAAATGCGTTATGCCATGTTGTTGGGTTACCTGCTAGAATGAAAAACTTGCTTTTACCGACTCTCGACTGGAGGGCCTGTCTTTCACGTGGGGGAAAGTGCGTGATTTCTCTGCTCATATACATATATATATATATATATATATATTATCTACTGGCGGTCGCCAGTAGATAGTTATAGTTAGAACCTATTTTCCATAGGAAATCCGCGACATTCTATTTGAAATAACTCTCTTGCCGGTTGACGTATCTTCGCAAAATTTTCAAACTTTGTGGGGCGCTCCGGTCCGCTCCTACCCTGAAAGTCTCGGGGTGATTCGTCAAGCGGGGGCCGAGAAAAAGGGGGTCCCAAAACGCGTTTTCCCCATTCATTTTTCCATAGGAAACTTTAGACACGGCTACAGCCCGAACTGCTGAACGGAATTACACCAAATTTGGCAAAGAGGTAGTTCTTGGTTCAGAAAGAACCCTTTTTGTTAAATGGTGTAAATCCGTTCAGTAGTTGCTGAGAAAATCAAAAGTAAAAGTACATATATATCTATGGGCACGGAGGATCCGCGCACCCTGAGCGCACCCTGCGCGCACCGTCCCGATCACGAGCTGCATGTTAATTGGCTGTCAGCTGGCTGTCAACATTCCGATTCAGGAAATGTTGGCAGCCATTTTGTCCCTCGGTAGAACCGAGGGACAGAAACAAGTGCGCAAAGCGCACAAAGAGGGCAGGGTAGAAACACCCTGACCCCCTAGGTCTGCTCAGGGGTCCCATAAGGACCCCCTGGGCAGAAAAAGCATTTTTTTTTAAATCGGCAGGATGCGCTCAGGGTGCGCGGATCCTGCCGATAAAAATAGAAGCGCGGTCTCCGCGCTTCGATGTTAATTTGCCCCGGGTGGGCCGAGTCCCGGGGGCATGCTGGGGGTGTTTATTTTATGTATGGGGGCCTCTAAGGGCCCCCAAGCCCGGGGACCGCCACCCCCAGGGCTTTCTTTTAAAATGGTGCAGGAGGGCTCTGAGCCCTCCCGCAGCCCCGGGGACCACCACCTCCCGGGGCTTCTTTTTTTTTTTTCCTGTGTGGGGGGGGGCTCGAGCCCCCACGCGCCCGGGGACCGCCACCTCCCGGGGCACTAACAAATTAAAATGGGGGTCCGTTTTGGACCCCGAAGCCCAGGGACCACCACCTCCTGGCTGTGCTGATGTGGGGAGGGGGCCGCGCGGCCCCCCTCCTGGAGCCTGTGGTGGCCCTGGGGACCGCCACCCCCAGGGCCGGCTCCTGCAGTGTCCCGGGGTGCCTACCCCGGGACACTGCTGTTTGCAATGACAGGACGGGAGCCTCGCGGCTCCCGTCCTGTCATTACAAACTGCTTTGGATATTGGAAGAGAGAGCAGGGAAACCTGCTCTCGCTCCAATATCCAAAGACAATTGCTTTCCACACGGGGAGCAGCATGTTAGCTGCTCCCCATGTGTAAAGCAATGCCGGCTCCCGTAGGACACGGGGAGCCGGCGGGACTGTGGGGGTTTGGGGACCCCCACAGTCCCCAACCAGAGGCCAGGCCCCGGGGGATGGGGTCCCCGGGGCAAGTAGTGGCCCGGGAGGGGGCCACGCGGCACCCCTCCCCAGAAATAATTTTTTTTTTATTAAAAAAAAAAAAAAGGGGTAAGGCCCTGGGGGATGGGGTCCCCAGGGCCCAAAAATAAGAAAAAGGAAGGGGGCACACAGCCCCCTTCAGGAAAAAAAAAAAAAAAACGATCGGCCCGCAGGCCCCGCCCCTTCCTTCACCACTCTGCAAACGCGCCCCTGGCGCGTTTGCAGATGGGGAACTAATTCCCTTTGAATACTGGGGGTCCCTGGGAGCCAACTAGCCCACCAGGAACCTCCAGTATGCGCCAGGGAGCTGCGTTGCAGAGAGGTGTACAGAGGCCACGCCCCTTTATACACCTCTCTGCAACGCAGCTCTGTGGCACTTTTGGAGGTACATGGTGGGCTAGTTGGCCCCCAGGAACCCTCAGGATTCAAGGGACTTAATCCCCCAACTTAAAACACGCCACGGGGCGCGTTTGCACAGTGGTGAAGGGAGGGGCGGGGCTTCAGGTGACATGTGTGCAAACAGGCCCCGTGGCGCGTTTTAAGATGGGGAATTAAATCCCCTTCAATCCTGAGGGTCCCTGGGGGCCAACTAGCCCAACAGGTACATCCAGAAAGCGCCACAGAGCTGCGTTGCAGAGAGGTGTAAAAGGGGTGTGGCCCCTCTACACGTCTCTGCAACGCAGCCCCTGGCGCATACTGGAGGTTCCTGGTGGGCTAGTTGGCCCCTAGGGACCCTCATGATTCAAGGGGACTTTATCCCCCAACTTAAAACGCGCCACGGGCGCGTTTGCACAGATGTCACCTCAGGCCCCGCCCCTACCTTCACCATTGTGCAAATATTCCTCTAAAATCTGCCGAACTACGAATTCGGATTTACTCACCTGTTATCAGGAGAGACCTCAGTGCTGCATCTTTCAGCCCAGTACTAATCCTGAAAAGTAATTTTAACCGTACTTACCAGTAACTTGAATTTCCTTCCATAGGATATCATTGCCTGCTTTTTGCTGAAAAAGTTTCTAAGTGTTGATTTTTGAAACATACAAATATTCCTCTAAAATCAGCCGAAATACGAATTCCGATTTACTCACCTGTTATCAGGAGAGACCTCAGTGCTGTATCTTTCAGCCCAGTACTGGTCCTGAAAAGTAATTTTAACCGTACTTACCAGTAACTTGAATTTCCTTCCATAGGCTAACATTGACTGGTTTCACTTGGAAATTCTTCTAAGTGTGGAGTTTTGGAACTTTAAAATATTCCTCTAAAATCAGCCGAAATACGAATTCCGATTTACTCACCTGTTATCAGGAGAGACCTCAGTGCTGCATCTTTCAGCCCAGTACTGATCCTCAAAAGTAATTTTAACCGTACTTACCAGTAACTTGAATTTCCTTCCATAGGATATCATTGTCTGCTTTTTGCTGAAAAAGTTTCTAAGTGTTGATTTTTGAAACATACAAATATTCCTCTAAAATCAGCCGAAATACAAATTCCGATTTACTCACCTGTTATCAGGAGAGACCTCAGTGCTGTATCTTTCAGCCCAGTACTGGTCCTGAAAAGTAATTTTAACCGTACTTACCAGTAACTTGAATTTCCTTCCATAGGCTAACATTGACTGGTTTCACTTGGAAATTCTTCTAAGTGTGGAGTTTTGGAACTTTAAAATATTCCTCTAAAATCAGCCGAAATACGAATTCCGATTTACTCACCTGTTATCAGGAGAGACCTCAGTGCTGCATCTTTTAGCCCAGCACTGACCCTGAAAAGTAATTTTAACCGTACTTACCAGTAACTTATATTTTCTTCCATAGGAATCCATTGTCTGGTTTTCAGCAGAAAAGTTTCAAAGTGTCGATTTTCACAAACTACAAATATTCCTTAAAAATCGCCTGTATGACTTAAACGCATTCTTTCAACTGTTTACAGGAGATGCACCAGTGCTGGATCCAGGATCCAACACTGAGTAAGAAAAAGTAATGATAACAGTTTTTACCTGCTAAGGGAATTTCCTTCCATAGGATAATATTGGTGATTCTATGAGAAAAAGTTTCAAAGTGTCAACTTTTAAAATACAATAATATTCCTTAAAAATCACTAATGTAACCAAAACGCTTTTACTCAACTGTCTACAGGAAATGTCCCAGGACTGAATCTAGGATCCAGTCCTGTGGTTAGAAAAGTAATCCATAAAGTAACTAATTGCATTTAACTAGAAATTCACATTGAGCTGAATGTTGCATTGTGTTTGAAAATGTGTTGCCCATTGCAACAACTGTAACTACTGTACTTAAAAGTCTATTGCCTATGTGCAAAGTATTTAAACTAAAGTAATTCATTCTGAGAAAGTATTTTTGTAATGTATAATGTAATTACAATGTAATTTAAAAAATAAAATATGTAAAAAAAATTGTTTCTAAAAATGTAGTAAATCAGTATTAAAAAAATTAATATAACAATTAATACATTTAAAAATTGTCATTTACAAAACCTTTGAAATTCACTGAAAAAACCATAGGTTTCAGACATGTTATAGTTAGGAATTAGCATTTAAAAAACCTTTGAAATTCACTGAAAAAACCATAGGTTTCAGACACGTTATAGTTAGAAATTAGCATTTAAAAAACCTTTGAAATTCACTGAAAAAACCATAGGTTTCAGGCACGTTATAGTTAGAAATTTGCATTTAAAAAACCTTAAAAAATCACTGAAAAAACCATAAGGTTTTAGGGACAGTTATAGTTAGTTGGACATTGCACTCGTACAAAACCCGTGAAATTCCCCCGTTATAGTTAGTTCAGGTAACTATAACTCGCGCCCCGCAATGCACTGCTGATGACGTCACATATTACATCACTCATGACATGGTCAGTGACATCACTGATGACATCACTGATGACATCTCAAATGACATCACTGATGACATCACTGATGACATCATCCATGTGAGAATTTAATGCATCTTCTCACACCCTAATATAAGTTTTGAAACACCCACTCTAAATTACAGACTGCCATTCTCAAAACCATACACACTCCAATACCAATAAGTACATACCCACTCACTGATTCTTAGGTCTACACACACACATCTACTCACTCACCCGTACAGTCACTCATACTTACAGTCACTCAGTACACGACTATCATATGCACTCATACACCTATATAAACACTCACACAACGCAACTCATCCATAGAGGTACTCACACACCTAGTCAGTCATGCAAATAATTAATCACACTCCAATTTACTCACCTATACAGTTATACACACCAGCTCACTTACTCATAAAAATACTAGCACATTCTTACGCTCCTATGCAATCACTGATGCAAGCACACACTCATCCATATAGCCACTCTCACAATCACACACTCTCACTTATAGCCATTTATATACTCCAACACACATATATACTGCCTTTCACATATGTAGTTACTCACACATGTACCACTGAGATATACATTCAATCACTAACACACCCATACACACACTCACCCACCCATACAGTCCATCACAGACGCACTCTTGAAACCATGCACCCAGTGAATCACCCACTCACACATCTATGCACAGAGTCACACTCACCCCACCCACACAAACACTGAGGCACCCATACAGATACTCAGAGAACCAATCCATAACCCATATAGACACTCATTTAGCTAGTCAGAAACCCATGCAGCTGCTTACACAACAACAGACAGACGGATACAGACATTCACACAGTTTAGTCACTCACCCATGCATCCAGTAAGATACGTTTAATCACTCACTTATAGACTCAGTCACGCACCTACTAAATCATCCATTCAGACACTTATACACCCACTCATTCTTCAATACGCCTTTCCCTATATATATTAAACATATTTAAACTTTACACAAACACACAGTCACTGGATGACGTCATCAGTGATGTCATCAGTGATGTCATTTGAGATGTCATCAGTGATGTCATCAGTGATGTCACTGACCATGTCATGAGTGATGTAATATGTGACGTCATCAGCAGTGCATTGCGGGGGCGCGAGTTATAGTTACCTGAACTAACTATATCGGGGGAATTTCACGGGTTTTGTACGAGTGCAATGTCCAACTAACTATAACTGTCCCTAAAACCTTATGGTTTTTTCAGTGATTTTTTAAGGTTTTTAAATGCAAATTTCTAACTATAACGTGCCTGAAACCTATGGTTTTTTCAGTGAATATATATATATATATTCACTGAAAAAAGCTTACAGGGATGTTATAGTTAGGCTGACATTTCACTCGTACAAAACCATTGAGATTCAGCAGTTATAGTTAGCTGAGCTAAGTATGACTCGAGCCCCGCAATGCACTGCTTATGACCTCACACATTACATCACTATGACATGGTCAGTGACATCAGTGATGATATCAATGATGACATGTGGTATCTCAAATGACATCACTGATGACATCAATGATGACATCTGAAATGACATCACTGATGATATCATCCAGTGATTGTGAGTGTTTTCTGAAAGTTACTGAGTGTTAAAAATATATATTAAGGCAACTTGCCGTGGAAGAGCCTGTATGGGTAAATGAGTAAGTGTGTTAGTGGTGTATAGAAGAGTGACTGGGTATATAAGAGACTATATACATGAAATAGTGGGTGTGTGAGTTTTTGTATAGGTAAGTAAGTGGGTGTGTCAGTGCGTGTATGAGTAAGTGAGTGGCTGTTTCAGTATCTATATGGTTGACTGAGTTGGTGCATCAGTGTTTGTGAATGGGGAATCAGAGGATGCATGAGTGACTGAATGGCTGTGTTAGCAGATACATAAGTATCTGTATGGGCAAGTGACAGGGTACATGAGTGTCTATCTCAGTGCATCAATGGGTGTGTAAGTGGGTGTATGGGTGAGTTAGTGGGTGTATGAGTTATTGTATGTGTGAGCGAAAGGGTGTTTGAGTGGTTGTATGGATGAGTAAGTGAGTGTGAGAGAGGTTGTATGGGAAAGTATGTGGTTCCCTCAGTCACTGTATAGGTTAGTGCGTATATTTAATAGTATATGAATAATAACTGAGTGGCTGTGTGAGTAATTGTATGGGTGAGTTAGAGGCTGTGTGAGTGACTGTATGAGTGAGTGAGTAGGAGTATGAGTAGGTGTATGATTAACTTATTTACTCTGTCTGTAGCTGTATGGGTGTATGAGTGGATGTGTAAGTGTGTCTATATCTCTATAACTGGATCTGTGACTGGCTGCAATGGTAAGTGAGTAGGTGCATGAGTGATTGTATATGTGAGTTAGTGGTTCCGTTAGTGGCCCTATGGGTGAATTGAGGTGTTACTGGCTGTATGGATGAGTGATGAGATGTATGAGTATTTGTATGGGTTCTGTGAATGAGTGTGTTAATGATTGTGTGGCAGTGGGTGTATGACATGTTTTATGGGGGTATAAATGGGTGTGTCAGTGTTTCTCTGGATGATGTCATCAGTGATGTCATCAGTTATGTAATTTGAGGTGCCATCAGTGATGTTATCACTGATGTCACTGACCATGTCATGAGTGGTGTAATATGTGAGGTCATAAGCAGTGCATTGCGGTGGCGTGAGTTATAGTAAGCTCAGCTAACTATAACTGCTGAATTTCAATGGCTTTGTATGAGTGAAATGTCACCCTAACTATAAAGTCCCTGTAACCTTTGTTTTTTTCAGTGAATTTGAAAGGTTTTTTAATTCCATTTCCTAACTATAACGTCCCTGTAACCTTTGTTTTTTTCAGTGAATTGATATGGTTTTTCAAACTCTATTTCCTAACTATAACTTCCCTGTAACCTTTGTTTTTTTCAGGGAATTTCTATGTTTTAAAAAAAATTATATTTCATAACTATAACGTCCTTGTATTTAGATATTGATTCTATGATTAGATAATTGATTTAATGAATACAGTCCCGAGTAACTTTTCTTCTTTATGGCATGGTGTTTATTATCCAGTATTTTCGCACTAAACAAGCACAAAGGCAGCCAGCACGTGTTTCGCCCTACGTATTTTTTCAAGTCTGCAAATAAATACATTTATATAAACAAATAGCTATCAATTTTATGTATATATGAAGAGATTTGGAGACACATGAAGTCTGTGTCCAAAGGCAACCTTACTTTATTATTAGAGCTGAGTTGGTAAAAATGAGTATTAGACAGAGACAGACACCCAAAGAGTTGGTGTTAATACCAGGTCCTACCACAGAGAAATTGTCCGTGCATGCCACAAAGTAAGGACAAAAACCCAATTGTGGTTCCCAACAGAATAATGTGTCAAAGTGTGACGCCTGATTATTCGTGTCGATAGTAATAGCTGTGTCCCACTCTGTGTCACCACATAGAATGGAAATATGCAAGCTGTTAATAAAGCAGCCAGAACCTACAAAGCTCTTACCAAGCAGCTACGAAAAAATGGTGCTGTTAGTTTAAGCTGTAGTAGGTCAGAAGTAGCTGAGCCCAGTAAGGTCTGACCTCACATACACGTTCTTGCATGCGTAATGAGATGTGTTCATAAAAGCAAAAGTGTAGAGAGAAAAATATTAAACCGTCACTATTTAAAGTAAAATAACCACTAGAACAGAGAAAACACTACACTTGCCTCACAGCAACAAAGTTCAGAAAGAGTTCATTAGGCAAATAAAAAAGCACAAAATTAAATGCTGATCAAAAGTATGTACAGCATAGAGATAATGATAGTGCAGACAGCTATGCCTTCAAATGAACTTGATAACTCAGACTTAAGAGTCCACATCAAAGTCTGCCTGACCAATGTTCTATCTCAACACTGTGAGAGCAGAATAACGCGCATCTCAAACACATAGTCAATATTCAAAACGGGTCATATTAATATAAAGAAAAACTCTACTCAAAATTAAGCACAGCACATCAAAGATATGGAGATCAACAAAGTCATTAATTAAACAAAGAGATTCTACCACTTTTCAATATATCCTCCCTTGTGTTGAAAGCTATAATGAAGGTGGTGGGAAAATTGTGTTTGAACCCAAGGAATTGTCATGGGAAACACTATGTGTTTTTAAAATACCCCTCACACACTAAGAATCCCTTAGTGTCATGCTTCATCATGCGGGTCTTCCCTTCCCTCTACAGGGCGGGCGTGCTGCAACCTACAGAGATGTGGGAGCACTTAATTTGAGTGAAAAAGGCTATGTGTAGTACAGAGATAGGAGTGGTAGGGTCGGGAAAGATAGTGGTGAAAAATTAAAAGTTGCCTGGGTAGTGTAAAAAATAAACTTTATTCGCTTCCCTAGCTGGAAACATGAAAAATGGGGAAACGTAGGAGGTATACTATTATGAGTTGCCTCCTACTTGGTCAACATGTTTCAAAAGCCATCCCCTTGGCTTTCTCTTCAGGACAGTGCGTGATCCCTACTTCACTCACATATTATTTATATGTAATACATGTGCCTAAATTTGTTCAGCCACAGATCATGCTAAAATTAAGCCTGCCAAAAAACCATACCTATTTGGTATATTTTACAACTTGTGAAATAAAAGAAATGGAAAAATGACACAGTAATGCATTGTATGAAACATATCACCATCATGTGGAACAAGGAAGTTGGCAGTAAATACCACCGTGATATATTTTTCTCAAATTGATCGAGGTACACCACACTTATACTTTTAGAGTGGGTGCTGTGCTGCCCAATGATAATTTCAAGTCACTCTTCATGTCGTTAAACACACTTAAAAACGCTTAAAAACACACACATATATATGTACATAGCACACACAAAAAAATGCCCAGTGTTTTAAAAGGCATCTCTCACTCGTGTTACACTTTAAACCCACGTAATTCTGCTTACGATCATTTGTGATACATACACTATTTTATGGGAATATTAGGCTTCATGAGCTGTCACGGAAGGGGAGGGCTCCTGTAGTCAAACACTGCGGGGTAAAGACGATAGATAGTATAGTATTAATTAAGTTCACATGGTCGTTCGTTTGCAGACCGTGGGGTGGCTATATTTCAAGACCCGCCCGGGTCTTACTCACATCGCCAAGGCTGCACACTCGCCCGTAAATACCTTCGCGTGGCTCAGAGGAACGTTGTCTGAACGTTCGGAGCTCCTATTTGTATTGCCAGCACTTTGAATGCCCGCTAAACAGGGGATCAACCACTAGAATGTTACATCACCAAAAATGGCCGCCCGTATTGTGCTGTTCTAGTAAATAGGAAAACCACACTTCCTGTATAATTACTGAAGCGCGCTGACTGTCCGTTTTCACCCGAATGGCTCCTGAATACAAAATTGTTCATCTATATAGTAACTTTATACAGAGCAAGATATTTAGTTTAGTAGGAACCCAATGGATATACTGTTATTTCATGCAAGTACTACTAGAGTGCTGCCTTTCCTAAAGATGGCAGCCGGGAATGTGCTGTTCCTGTTCCCAGAAAAGCCACACTTCCTATATGCTACCCGATTAACATGCAATTGGACACTTGAGTGTTAATCCATCAAAAATGGCCGCCCGTAACGTGCTGTGATTATTATAATAAACATCTATAATATTGCTATATTATTACCCACATGTAATGTTAATATTGGTTAAATATATATGATATTTGCTATTATCATTTTGATAATGTTTATTATTGGAAGACTTTCACATCATTGATGGGTATATATTGACTGATTATTTTACATATATATGACCTGATCTTTGTGGCATGCTCTGATTCTTCTTAGTTATTTCACTAAAAGAAAAATTACAGTTGGCCCCAGGGAATTTCGTCGTTCAGTCCAGTATCATACATTTTAAGACGGAACACCCACCTCTGTTCCTTTTCAAAAAGATATCTTTCGTTGGTAACTTGTTCTATCACTGTCCACGAGATTTCTTCGTGCATGTGTCCTTTTTCTAAAAGTGTGAGGCCATTTTTGTAGTGCTCTTCTTACACTTGATATTGCTCTTGTGCTCCCCTACCCTGGTCTTTACTGGGCGTGTGATCATGCCCACATACTCCATCGAGCAAGGACAAGTAATCAGATACACACGTTCTTGCTGTTACATGTTGTGAATTTTCTCTGTTCCCACTGTGTGCCATTCCGGAATATGATTTCTCTGTTCTTTTTCGTTAGTCGGCAAACTTTGTACATGCCGCAGGGGTGGTGTCCTGTGATTTGAGACAGTGATGTTGGTTGGCCTGTATGTTCACTCTCACGTGGTCTAGTGTGCACTACCATATCTCTGATACTCTTTCCTCTCCTATGGGAGAAGATTGGTTTAGGGAGGTTTATTCCTCCACTATTTAAGATACGCCAGTGTTTGTTGACAATCTTGGTTATCTGATTGGAGTTTGTATTGAATGTTGTTATACAAATGGGACGCTTGTCTTCTTGTTTTGGAGATGTGGGTTCTAACAGACTTTCTCTACAGTTGTTCCGTGCTCTTTTGTAGGCCTGATCTATCCCCTTTTTGGGTATAGTCTTTTTTCCAGTTTCTTTTTCAGATCTTCTGACTGACATTTAAAGTCGTTGATTTCTGTACAATTCCTCATTAGGCGTAAAAATTGGCCATAAGGAAGATTGTCACGAAGATGTCTTGGATGGAAACTTTGATATAACAACAAGCAGTTTTTTGAAGCGGATTTAAAATGTGTCGTAGTCACAAGTTTTCCTTCCTTTGGGTATGTATATGTTCAAGTCGAGGAAGACTAATTCTTTATTTGAAATGGTGCTGGTGAATTTCAAAAATTCATCTTGGTAGTTTAACCATTTGATGAAACGTCTGGCTGTAGTTTCATCTCCATCCCAGATGATTAGTATATCATCAATATACCGTTTCCATATATTTATGTGGTTACGGAAAGGGTTATCAGTATGCAGAATTTTGTGTCTCTCCAGATGGTGGACATAGAGACCAGCTATGCTGCGAGCAAAAGTGCTCCCCATGCTGGTCCCATGTTTTTGGAGGTACAGAGTTTTATTGTACTCAAAACGTTCTCCCTCAATGCCAGGCTACAGCACTCCATGATGACATTTGAGGCATTTGGTAGTCCCAGTCTGTATCGAAGAGCACTTCTTCAAAGATGGTCAATGTCTCATCGTGAGGAAGGCTGGTGTACAGACTCTCCACATCACAACTTATCATTAGTTGGTGCTCGGGATCGAAAGGCATGTCTTCAAGAAGTATCAGGACATCTTTAGTGTCTTTCAAGTATGTGGAGGTCTTTTGTACCATTGGTCGTAGATAGGCATCTGCAAATTTTGAGACAGGTTCTAAAATAGATCCTATTCCTGACACTATCGGGTGACCTGGTGGATTCTTCAGGTCCTTTTATATCTTAGGGATTGTATACAGATACGGTGTCCTTGGTGAGTCTTTGATCAGAAAATCACCTTCTTTTTTTGATATCCATCCATGAGCCAGGGCTTCTTCCACCATACTTTCTATCTGTACCTTTATTTGATCTGTTGGATCCTGATGTAGGATCTCGTAATTTCTTTGGTCTTGGAGGAGGCGCCTGCATTCACGGTCAAATTGGTCAGCTGACTGTATTACAATAGCCCCTCCTTTATCAGCTGGGATTATGACCAGGTTGGTGTTATTAGTTAGCTCTTTGATGGCTTCTCTTTCTTCTTTAGTGAGGTTTTTAAAAACCCGATTAGCAGTGGGGTCCAAGTCCTCCAGTTCTTTCATAACTGCTTTCTCAAATGTGAGCAGTTCAATAGGTAAAGTTGAATTCGGGGGTGAAGGTCGATTTGAGTTTTAAACCCGTGTCCCCATCTTGTTTCTCTGTTTGTTGTTTATCTTTAAAGAAGACTTGCAATTTTAGTCTTCTCATAAAATCTTGCATTTCCTTGCACAGAAGAAATTTGTCCAGATTTGCAGTTGGCACAAAACCTAGTCCTTTTTCTAGGATTCTGGTTTGTGCATCTGTAAGAGTATGGTCCGTCAGATTCACCACAAGATTAATTTCCTGCTTGTTGATGTACCCGTCATGCTCCTCGTCGATACTCTGGGTTGCTCATCCTCTCTCGGTGTCCAATGCACGTTGTTTCCTCTCCGGTTTCTTCCTTTGTTCTTCCCTTGGCGTGACCCTAAAAAATGGGTCTGCTCATAAAAGGGGATTTCCTGGGGAGGATAATTCCATGGGTAGTATGCTCCTTGGGGATGTTGGTATGGAGGAGGGCCAAAGTGTTGTGCTGGATACATAGGTGGGCCTTGGTAATGGCAATGCTACAAAAGACCTCCACATACTTGAAAGACACTAAAGATGTCCTGATACTTCTTGAAGACATGCCTTTCGATCCCGAGCACCAACTAATGATAAGTTGTGATGTGGAGAGTCTGTACACCAGCCTTCCTCACAATGAGACCTTGACCATCATTGAAGAAGTGCTCTTTGATACAGACTGGGACTATCAAACGCCTCGAAATGTCATCATGGAGTGCTGTAGCCTGGCATTGAGGGAGAACTTTTTTGAGTACAATAAAACTCTGTACCTCCAGAAACATGGGACCAGCATGGGGAGCACTTTTGCTCTCAGCATAGCTGATCTCTATGTCCACCATCTGGAGAGACACAAAATTCTGCATGCCGATAACCCTTTCTGTAACCATATAAATATATGGAAACGGTATATTGATGATATACTAATCATCTGGGATGGAGATGAAACTACAGCCAGACATTTCATCACATGGTTAAACTACCAAGATGAATTTTTGAAATTCACCAGCACCATTTCAAATAAAGAATTAGTCTTCCTCGACTTGAACATATACCCAAAGGAAGGAAAACATGTGACTACGACACATTTTAAATCCACTTCAAAAAACTGCTTGTTGTTATATCAAAGTTTCCATCCAAGACATCTTCGTGACAATCTTCCTTATGGCCAATTTTTACGCCTAAGGAGGAATTGTACAGAAATCACCGACTTTAAATGTCAGTCAGAAGATCTGAAAAAGAAACTGGAAAAAGACTATACCCAAAAAAGGTGATAGATCAGGCCTACAAAAGAGCACAGAACAACTGTAGAGAAAGTCTGTTAGAACCCACATCTCCAAAACAAGAAGACAAGCGTCCCATTTGCATAACAACATTCAATACAAACTCCAATCAGATAACCAAGTTTGTCAACAAACACTGGCGTATCTTAAACAGTGGAGGAATGAACCTCCCTAAACCAAACTTCTCCCATAGGAGAGGAAAGAGTATCAGAGAGATGGTGGTGCACACTAGACCACGTGAGAGTGAACATACAGGCCAACCAACATCACTGTCTCAAATCACAGGACACCACCCCTGCGGCATGTGCAAAGTTTGCCGACTAACGAAAAAGAGCAGAGAAATCATATTCCGGAATGGCACAAAGTGGGAACAGAGAAAATTCACAACATGTAACAGCAAGAACGTTGTGTATCTGATTACTTGTCCTTGCTCGATGGAGTATGTGGGCATGACCACACGCCCAGTAAAGACCAGGATAGGAGAGCACAAGAGCAATATCAATTGTAAGAAGAGCACTACAAAAATGGCCTCACACTTTTTAGAAAAAGGACACATGCACGAAGAAATCTCGTGGACAGTGATAGAACAAGTTACCAACGAAAGATATCTTTTTGAAAAGGAACAGAGGTGGGTGTTCCGTCTTAAAACGTATGATACTGGACTGAACGACGAAATTCCTTGGGGCCAACTGTAATTTTTCTTTTTAGTGAAATAACTAAGAAGAATCAGAGCATGCCACAAAGATCAGGTCATATATATGTAAAATAATCAGTCAATATATACCCCTCAATGATGTGAAATTCTTCCAATAATAAACATTATCAAAATGATAATAGCAAATATCATATATATTTAACCAATATTAACATTACATATGGGTAATAATATAGCAATATTATAGATGTTTATTACAACAGGGAGTGCATGACCCTATCGGATCAAAAATAGGCAGGAAATGTGTTTTTTTCTGGCACTGGGAACAGCTCATTACCGGTGGCCACCTTTGTGAAAGGTAACACTTCAGGGGTTCTTTCATGAAAAAACAACATGTTTAATTGGTTCAACCAAACTACATATCTGCTCCTGCATAAGTTCCATTCTTCTTTTTAGACAAACATCCTGATAATTATTGCTTCTGTGTCATAAACGAAGAGCAATTACATTTTCGCATTAATACAGGAAGTGTGGCATCTCTAATAATAATAACAGCACGTTACGGGCGGCCATTTTTGATGGATTAACACTCTAGTGTCAAATTGCATGTTAGGCGGGTAGCATATAGGAAGTGTGGCTTTTCTGGGAACAGGAACAGCACATTCCCGGCGGCCATATTTAGGAAAGGCAGCACTCTAGTAGTACTTGCATGAAATAACAGTATATCCATTGGGTTCCTACTAAACTAAATATCTTGCTCTGTATAAAGTTACTATATAGATGAACAATTTTGTATTCAGGAGCCATTCGGGTGAAAACAGACAGTCAGCGCGCTTCAGTAATTATACAGGAAGTGTGGTTTTCCTATTTACTAGAACAGCACAATACGGGCGGCCATTTTTGGTGATGTAACATTCTAGTGGTTGATCCCCTGTTTAGCGGGCATTCAAAGTGCTGGCAATACAAATAGGAGCTCCGAACGTTCAGACAACGTTCCTCAGAGCCACGCGAAGGTATTTACGGATGAGTGTGCAGCCTTGACGATGTGAGTAAGACCCGGGCGGGTCTTGAAATATAGCCACCACACGGTCTGCAAACGAACGACCACGTGAACTTAACTAATACTATAAGATCTATTGTCTTTACCCCGCAGTGTTTGACTACAGGCGCCCTCCCCTTCCGTGACAGCTCATGAAGCCTAATATTCCCATAAAATAGTGTATGTATCACAAATGATCATAAGCAGAATTATGTGGGTTTAAAGTGTAACACGAGTGGGAGATGCCTTTTAAAACACTGGGCATTTTTTTGTGTGTGCTATGTACATATACATGTGTGTGTTTTTAAGCATTTTTAAGTGTGTTTAACGACATGACGAGTGACTTGAAATTATCATTGGGCAGCACAGCACCCACTTTAAAAGTATAAGTGTGGTGTACCTCGATCAATTTGAGAAAAATATATCACAGTGGTATTTACTGCCAACTTCCTTGTTTCACATGATGGTGATATGTTTCATACAATGCATTACTGTGTCATTTTTCCATTTCTTTTATTTTACAAGTTGTAAAATATACCAAATAGGTATGGTTTTTGGCATGCTTAATTTTAGCATGATCTGTGGCTGAACAAATTTAGGCACATGTATTACATATAAATAATATGTGAGTGAAGTAGGGATCACGCACGGTCCTGAAGAGAAAGCCAAGGGGATGGCTTTTGAAACATGTTGACCAAGTAGGAGGCAACTCATAATAGTATACCGCCTACGTTTCCCCATTTTTAATGTTTCCAGCTAGGGAAGCGAATAAAGTTTATTTTTTCCACTAGCCAGGCAACTTTTAATTTTGCACCACTATCTTTCCCGACCCTACCACTCCTACCTCTGCACTACACATAGCCTTTTTCCACTCAAATTAAGTGCTCCCACATCTCTGTAGGTGGCAGCACGCCCGCCCCATAGAGGGACGGGAAGACCCCCATGATGAAGCATGACACTAAGGGATTCTTAGTGTGTGACGGGTATTTTAAAAACACATAGTGTTTCCCATGACAATTCCTTGGGTTCAAACACAATTTTCCCACCACCTTCATTATAGCTTTCAACACAAGGGAGGATATATTAAAAAGTGGTAGAATCTCTTTGTTTAATTAAGGTCTGGATAGGAGGATGATTCTACTTTCACACCTCTTCACTCCCCTCTTTGATTTTTTGCTGATCAATAAAGTCATCTAGATATTAGAATATTAAAAACGAGAATCACATGTCCATCAACTTAGTACCTGTATCGCCAGCCAAATGCAAAAAAGTACTGGATGACTCCACTCTGATGTGGGAGATAAGACTCACACAAAGACGAAAGGCGAGTTGCACAACAATTTGCAGGACACGGTCCAAACCCTAAAATTAGTAGTGGACCTACGAAGGCCTTGATAAGCCTAAAGATAAAATAAAAAGTTTGCACAAACCACTGTCGAAAAAAGTACCTCTGAAATGCATTTCCCTTCTTCGCAGCAACAGCGCACAGTCGCGATAACGTTGGCAGTTGTGAATACTGCTTGTTTTTGGCAAAGTGTTAAACACATATATAGACATGTTTTATTTTTAGTTTGAGTCTAGCTGTTTAGTAAGATATTAATTTAATTTTTCCCTTTGTATACATTTGTTGAAAAAAGTACATCTGAAAAGCATTTCCCTTCTTCGCGGTGACACCGGAAGTCGTGATGATGTCGACAGTCGTGAACAGCGCATGTTTTTCGCAAAGTGTAAAACACATATATAGAGATATTACCTTGAGTGGCTGTATCGACATTTACTATTCATTTAAAAAGTTCATTAATCATTTTATTTCATCTCATTTATTGAGTGTCTGAGTGGATCTGTGAGTGGGTGTATGAGTGTCTCAATGGGTCTGTGAGTGAGAGTATACATCTCTGAGTGGGTGAGTGAATGGGTACATGCATGAGTGTCTGAGTGGGTCTGTGCCTGGGAGGGCAAGTGTCTGAGTGGGTCTGTGAGTGGATGCATGAGTCTTTGAGTGTGTGAGTGAGTGGGTGTGTGTACTTTTGAGTGAGTCTGTGAGTGGGTGTGTGAGTCTCTGAGTGTATGAGTGAGTGCATAACTCTCTGACATGATCTGTGAGTGACTGTATGGGTGTGTGAGTGGGTGTCTGAGTGTCTGAATGGATCTGTGAGTCAGAGTATGAGTGTCTCACTGGGTCCGCAGTAGGTGTGTGAGTATCTCTGTGGGTCTGTGAGTATATACGTGAGTGGGTCTGTACATGTGTGCGTGACTCTCCAAGTGAGTCTGTAAGTGGGTGTATGAGTATCTGAGTGGTTTTGTGAGTGGGTGCATGAGTGCCAAGGTGGGTCTGTGAGTGGGTGTAAGAGTCTCTAAGTGGGTATGAGACTGTGTGCATAAGTCTATGAGTGGGTCTCTAAGTAGATGTATGAGTCTCTGAGTGGGTCTGTACATGGGTGCATCACTCTCCGAGCAAGTCTGTGAGTGGGTGCATGAGTATCTGAGTGGGTATGTGACTGAATGTATAAGTGTGTGAGTGGGTATGTGAGTGGATGTATAAATGTCTGAGTGAGTTTGTGAGTGCATACAGGAGTCTGTGACAGTGACCGTCGAGTGTGTACAAATATATATATTTTTTCTTTTATATTTTCACCAATATTCGTGGTGTCACCGTGATATTTGCAATGTCCCCGCAATGGTAAATGGAGGGCCATGCCTGTAGTCGCAGCGTTGTCGCAAATATCACACGCGATTAAAAAATCTATTTGGACACATAACTTGTGTCACTAATACCCCCATTTCTCAAACATGGGGTCAGAGTATCTCCACCCTGACCCCTTATGTTAGCTTTGACACAAATTTTCTGCCCCGGGAACCATTCCTGGATGATAAAATAGCAGCTGCAACTTACTGCTCAGTTTGCGTCCAGCCAATCAGAGAATTCCCACTGGCGTGCACATTCGATATTTCCCTCGAACAAGTCGCGATTTAAATGCGATCACCGCCAAACCGCTGCAACTTTCTGTTCGGGTTGCATCCTGCCAATTAGAGCATTCCTGTTGGCATGCGCATTCGCGATTTACTTCAAACTCATCACGATTTAACCGCGATCACTGCGAAACTGCCCAGAAATATCCACGACCAGAGATATCACTATATTGTTTGGATTTAATTTCACAAAAACTACTGAACAGATTTGCACCAAATAACAAAAAGCACAATCTGCATAACAACATCTACCTTTCTACCAAATTTGGTGTAATTCCATCTAGCGGTTCGGGCTGTAGGTTCGACAACGCGGTCCTATGGAAATTAAAGCACACCATTATTTCGCCCCCTATTTCTCAGTCCCCACTGCATGGATCACCCCCAGACTTTCCATGATGCATGCAACCTACTTTGATACATTTTGTGGGGAAAATGTCATGATGACTGGTCAAACAACGCCAAAGTTATAGGCAAGTCAAAAAATGCTTTTCCTATGGAAACTAGGTTTTAACTATGACTACCTACTGGCGACCGCCAGTAGGCAATATATGTGTGTATGTGTATGTGTATGTATGTGTGTGTCTGTGTATGTGTCTGTGCGTGTGTGTATATATATATATATATATATATATATATTCACTGAAAAAACCATAGGTTTCAGACACGTTACAGTTAGAAATTAGCATTTAACAAACCTTTGATATTCACTGAAAAAACCATAGGTTTTAGGGACAGTTATAGTTAGTTGGACATTTCACTCGTACAAAACCATAGAAATTCCCCGTTATAGTTAGTTCAGCTAACTATAACTCGCGCCCGCAATGCACTGCTGATGACGTCACATATTACATCACTCATGACATGGTCAGTGAAATCACTGATGACATCACTGATGACATCTCAAATGACATCACTGATGACATCACTGATGACATCATCCAGTGACTGTGTGTTTCTGTAAAGTTTAAATATGTTTAATATATATAGGGAAAAGCGTATTGAAGAATGAGTGGGTGTATAAGTGTCTGAATGGATGATTTAGTACGTGAGTGACTGACTCTACAAGTGAGTGATTAAATGTATCTTACTGAATGCATGGGTTAGTGACTAAACTCTGTGAATGTCTGTATCCGTCTGTCTGTTGGTTTGTAAGCGGCTGCATGGCTTTCTGAATAGCTACATGAGTGTCTACATGGGTTATTGATTGATTGTCTGAGTATCTGTATGGGTGCCTGAGTGTTTGTGTGGGTGGGGTGTGTGTGACTCTGTGCATAGATGTGTGAGTTGGTGATTCACTGGGTGCATGGTTTCAAGAGTGCATCTGTGATGGACTGTATGGGTGGGTGAGTGTGTGTATGGGTGTGTTAGTGATTGAATGTATATCTCAGTGGTACATGTGTGAGTAACTACATATGTGAAAGGCAGTATCTATGTGTGTTGGAGTATATAAATGGCTATAAGTGAGAGTGTGTGATTGTGAGAGTGGCTGTATGGATGAGTGTGAACTTGTATCAGTGATTGTATAAGAGCGTAAGAATGTGCTAGTATTTGTATGAGTAAGTGAGCTGGTGTGTGTATAACTGTATAGGTGAGTAAATGGGTGTGTGATTAAGTTTTTGCATGACTGACTAGGTGTGTGAGTACCTCTATGGATGAGTGGCGGTGTGTGAGTGTTTATATAGGTGTATGAGTGCATATGATAGTCCTGTACTGAGTGACTAAGTATGAGTGACTGTAAGGGTGAGTGAGTGGATGTGTGTGTAGACCTAAGAATCAGTGAGTGGGTATGTAGTTTTTGGTGTTGGAGTGTCTATGGTTTTGAGAATGGCAGTCTGTAATTTAGAGTGGGTGTATCAAAAGTTATATTAGGGTGTGAGAAGATGCATGAAATTATCACATGGATGATGTCATCAGTGATGTCATTTGAGATGTCATCAGTGATGTCATCAGTGATGTCACTGACCATGTCATGAGTGATGTAATATGTGACGTCATCAGCAGTGCATTGCGGGGCGCGAGTTATAGTTAGCTGAACTAACTATAACGGGGGAATTTCTATGGTTTTGTACGAGTGAAATGTCCAACTAACTATAACTTTCCCTAAAACCTATGGTTTTTTCAGTGAATTTCAAAGGTTTTTAAATGCTAATTTCTAACTATAACGTGTCTGAAACCTATGGTTTTTTCAGTGAATTTCAAAGGTTTTTTAAATGCTAATTTCTAACTATAACGTGCCTGAAACCTATGATTTTTTAAGTGAATTTCAAAGGTTTTTTTAAATGCTAGTTTCTAACTATGCCTACAGAGGTAGGACATGTGAAGAAAGAAGAAAAAACGCACAGAAAGAAGCAAAAGATGTGCAGAAAGAACCAACAGAGGAGCAGAAAGAGGCCTTGTTGCAAAATCATCCTGTGCCCACAACTTTTTCAGACGGGTACTGGTGGTAACTGACTCTGACTAACCAGAGCCAGTGCTATGCTAAAAGACACTTAGAATACAGTGAAAACACCTACATACACTAGGGAACACTATGCGTTGGGGTACCCCTGTGATTAGCATGACCTCCTCTGCAAGTCCCTAGTACATAATAGGGCAGGGGATTAAAACTACCTCTTAAAAGCGCTACAGGGCGCGTTTGCACAGTGGTGAAGGGAGGGGGCCTGAGGTGACATGTGTGCAAACGCACCCCGTGGCGCGTTTTAAGCTGTGGGATTAAGTCCCCTTGAATTATGAGGGTCCCTGGGGCCCAACTAGCCCCCAGGTACCTACAGTTAGGACCACAGAGCTGAGTTGCAGAGAGGCGTTCCGAGGCCACGCACCTTTTTCACCTCTCTGCAACGCAACTCTGTTGTGCTTACTGAAGGTACCTGGTAGGCTAGTTGGCCCCCAGGGTCCCTCAGGATTGAAAGGAATTAATTCCCCAACTTAAAACGCACCACAGGGCGTGTTTGCGCACATGTCACCTGAGGCCCCGCCCCTCCCTTCACCACTGTGCAAACGCGCCCCGTGGTGCTTTTTAAGTTGGGGGATTAGGTCACCTTGAATCCTGAGGGTCCCTGGGGCCCAACTAGCCCACTAGGTACTTCCAGTAAGCACCACAGGCCTGCGTTGCAACGCCTGTAACAAATTGTGCAGTTGTGTTTAGGTAGTGAAGAGGGTCGTGCTGGGGGTAGTGTTTTAGGGTTTAGGGTAGTGCAGTGGTGTTTGTGTAGTGTAGGGGGTCATGCTGGGGGTAGATTTAGGGTTTAGGGTAGTGCAGTGGTGTTTGGGTAGTGTAGGGAGTCATGCTGGGGGAGTGTTTTAGGGTTTAGGGTAGTGCAGTGGTGTTTGGGTAGTGTGGGGGGTCGTGCTGGGGGTAGTGTTTTAGGGTTTAGGGTAGTGCAGTGGTGTTTGGGTAGTGTAGGGGGTCGTGCTGGGGGTAGTGATTTAGGGTAGTGCAGTGGTGTTTGGGTAGTGTAGGGGTACTGCTGGGGGTAGTGTTTTAGGGTTTAGGGTAGTGCAGTGGTGTTTGGGTAGTGTAGGGGTACTGCTGGGGGTAGTTTTTAGGGTTTAGGGTAGTGCAGTGGTGTTTGGGTAGTATAGTGGTTCGTGCTGGGGTAGATTTTTAGGGTTTAGGGTAGTGCAGTGGTGTTTGGGTAGTGTAGGGAGTCATGCTGGGGGAGTGTTTTAGGGTTTAGGGTAGTGCAGTGGTGTTTGGGTAGTGTGGGGGTCGTGCTGGGGGTAGTGTTTTAGGGTTTAGGGTAGTGCAGTGGTGTTTGGGTAGTGTAGGGGGTCGTGCTGGGGGTAGTGATTTAGGGTAGTGCAGTGGTGTTTGGGTAGTGTAGGGGGTACTGCTGGGGGTAGTGTTTTAGGGTTTAGGGTAGTGCAGTGGTGTTTGGGTAGTGTAGGGGTACTGCTGGGGGTAGTTTTTAGGGTTTAGGGTAGTGCAGTGGTGTTTGGGTAGTATAGTGGTTCGTGCTGGGGTAGATTTTTAGGGTTTAGGGTAGTGCAGTGGTGTATGTGTAGTGTAGGGGGGAGTGTTTTAGGGTTTAGGGTAGTGCAGTGGTGTTTGTGTAGTGTAGGAGGTCATGTTTTAGGGTTTAGGGTAGTGCAGTGGTCTTTGGGTAGTGTAGGAAGTCGTGTGGGGGTAGTGTTTTAGGGTTTAGGGTAGTGCAGTGGTGTTTGTGTAGTGTAGGGGGTAGTGTTTTAGGGTTTAGGGTAGTGCAGTGGTGTTTGTGTAGTGTAGGAGGTCGTGTTTTAGGGTTTAGGGTAGTGCAGTGGTCTTTGGGTTGTGTAGGGAGTCGTGCGGGGGTAGTGTTTTAGGGTTTAGGGTAGTGTAGGGGGTCATGCGGGGGTAGTGTTTTAGGGATTAGGGTAGTGCATTGGTGTTTGGGTAGTGTAGGGGGTCATGCGGGGGTAGTGTTTTAGGGTTTAGGGCAGTGCAGTGGTGTTTGGGTAGTGTAGGAGGTCGTGCTGGGGGAGTGTTTTAGGGTTTAGGGCAGTGCAGTGGTGTTCGGGTAGTGTAGGGGGTCGTGCTGGGGGAGTGTTTTAGGGTTTAGGGCAGTGCAGTGGTGTTCGGGTAGTGTAGGGGGTCGTGCTGGGGGAGTGTTTGAGGGTTTAGGGCAGTGCAGTCGTGTTCGGGTAGTGTAGGGGGTTGTGCTGGGGGTAGTATTTTAGGGTTTAGGGTAGTGCAGTGGTGTTCGGGTAGTGTAGGGGGTCATGCTGGGGGTAGTGTTCTATTGTTTAGGGCAGTGCAGTGGTGTTTGGGCAGTGTAGGGGGTAATGCTGGGGGTGGTGTTTTAGGGTTTAGGGCAGTGCAGTGGTGTTTGGGCAGTGTAGGGGGTCGTGCTGGGGGTGGTGTTTCAGGGTTTAGGGCAGTGCAGTGGTGTTCGGGCAGTGTAGGGGTCGTGCGGGGGTGGTGTTTCAGGGTTTAGGGCAGTGGTGTTCGGGCAGTGTAGGGGGTCATGCTGGGGGTGGTGTTTCAGCGTTTGGGGCAGTGCAGTGGTGTTCAAGCAGTAAAGGGGGCGTGCTGGGGGTGGTGTGTCAGGGTTTAGGGCAGTGCAGTGGTGTTCGGGCAGTGTAGGGGGCGGTGCAGGGGTGGTGTTTCAGGGTTTAGGGCAGTGCAGTGGTGTTCGGGCAGTGTAGGGGGTGGTGCAGGGGGTGGTGTTTCAGGGTTTAGGGCAGTGCAGTGGTGTTCGGGCAGTGTAGGGGGTCATGCAGGGGGTGGTGTTTCAGGGTTTAGGGCAGTGCAGTGATGTTCGGGCAGTGTAGGGGGTCGTGCTGGGGCTGGTGTTTCAGGGTTTAGGGCAGTACAGTGGTGTTCGGGCAGTGTAGGGGTCGAGCTGGGGCTGGTGTTTCAGGGTTTAGGGCAGTGCAGTGGTGTTCGGGCAGTGTAGGGGGTTGTGCTGGGGCTGGTGTTTCAGGGTTTAGGGCAGTGCAGTGGTGTTCGGGCAGTGTAGGTGGTCGTGCTGGGGCTGGTGTTTCAGGGTTTAGGGCAGTGCAGTGGTGTTCGGGCAGTGTAGGGGGTCATGCTGGGGCTGGTGTTTCAGGGTTTAGGGCAGTGCAGTGGTGTTCGGGCAGTGTAGGGGGTCTTGCTGGGGCTGGTGTTTCAGAGTCTAGGGCAGTGCAGTGGTGTTCGGGCAGTGTAGGGGGTCTTGCTGGGGCTGGTGTTTCAGGGTTTAGGGCAGTGCAGTGGTGTTCGGGCAGTGTAGGGGGTCGTGGTGTTTCAGGGTTTAGGGCAGTGCAGTGGTGTTCGGGCAGTGTAGGGGGTCGTGCTGGGGCTAGTGTTTCAGGATTTAGGGCAGAGCAATGGTGTTCTGGCAGTGTAGGGGGTTTTGCTGGAGGTGGTGTTTCAGGGTTTAGGGCAGTGCAGTGGTGTTCGTGCAGTGTAGGGGTGGTGTTTCAGGGTTTAGGGCAGTGGTGTTCAGGCAGTGTAGGGGGTCTTGCTGGGGTTGATGTTTCAGGGTTTAGGGCAGTGCAGTGGTGTTCGGGCAGTGTAGGGGGTCATGCTGGGGGTGGTGTTTCAGGGTTTAGGGCAGTGCAGTGGTGTTCGGGCAGTGTAGGGTGTCGTGCTGAGGGGTGGTGTTTCAGGGTTTAGGGCAGTGCAGTGGTGTTCGGGCAGTGTAGGGGGTCGTGCAGGGGGTGGTGTTTCAGGGTTTAGGGCAGTGCAGTGGTGTTCGGCCAGTGTAGGTGGTCTTGCTGGGGGTGGTGTTTCAGGCTTTAGTGCTGTGGTGTTCGGGCAGTGTAGGGGGTCTTGCTGGGGGTGGTGTTTCAGGGTTTAGGGCAGTGCAGTGGTGTTCGGGCAGTGTAGGGGTCTTGCTGGGGCTGGTGTTTCAGGGTTTAGGGCAGTGCAGTGGTGTTCGGGCAGTGTAGGGGGTCGTGCTGGGGCTGGTGTTTGAGGGTTTAGGGTAGTGCAGTGGTGTTCGGGCAGTGTAGGGGTCGTGCTGGGGCTGGTGTTTCAGGGTTTAGGGCAGTGCAGTGGTTTTCGGGCAGTGTAGGCGGTCGTGCTGGGGCTGGTGTTTCAGGGTTTAGGGCAGTGCAGTGGTGTTTGGGCAGTGTACGGGGTCGTGCTGGGGCTGGTGTTTCAGTGTTTAGGGCAGTGCAGTGGTGTTCGGGCAGTGTAGGGGGTCATGCTGGGGGTGGTGTTTCAGGGTTTAGGGCAGTGCAGTGGTGTTCAGGCAGTGTAGGGGTCTTGCTGGGGGTGGTGTTTCAGGGTTTAGGGCAGTGGTGTTCGGGCAGTGTAGGGGGTCTTGCTGGGGATAATGTTTCGGGGTTTAGGGCAGTGCAGTGGTGTTCGGGCAGTGTAGGGGGTCTTGCTGGGGGTAGTGTTTTGGGGTTTAGGGCAGTGCAGTGGTGTTCGTGCAGTGTAGGGGGTCGTGCTGGGGGTGGTGTTTCAGGGTTTAGGGCAGGGCAGTAGTGTTCGGGCAGTGTAGGGGATCGTGCAGGGGGTGGTGTTTCAGGGTTTAGGGCAGTGCAGTGGTGTTCGGGGAGTGTAGGGGGTCGTGCTGGGGGTGGTGTTTCAGGGTTTAGGGCAGTGCAGTGGTGTTCGGGCAGTGTAGGGGGTCGTGCATGGGGAACTAATTCCCTTTGAATACTGGGGGTCCCTGGGGGCCAACTAGCCCACCAGGAACCTCCAGTATGCGCCAGGGGCCTGCGTTGCAGAGAGGTGTACAGAGGCCACGCCCCTTTATACACCTCTCTGCAACGCAGCTCTGTGGCACTTTTTGGAGGTACATGGTGGGCTAGTTGGCCCCCAGGAACCCTCAGGATTCAAGGGACTTAATCCCCCAACTTAAAACACGCCACGGGCGCGTTTGCACAGTGGTGAAGGGAGGGGCGGGGCTTCAGGTGACATGTGTGCAAACAGGCCCCGTGGCGCGTTTTAAGATGGGGAATTAAATCCCCTTCAATCCTGAGGGTCCTGGGGCCAACTAGCCCAACAGGTACATCCAGAAAGCGCCACAGAGCTGCGTTGCAGAGAGGTGTAAAAGGGGTGTGGCCCCTCTACACGTCTCTGCAACGCAGCCCCTGGCGCATACTGGAGGTTCCTGGTGGGCTGAGTTGGCCCCTAGGGACCCTCATGATTCATGGGGACTTTATCCCCCAACTTAAAACGCGCCACGGGGCGCGTTTGCACAGATGTCACCTCAGGCCCCGCCCCCTACCTTCACCATTGTGCAAATATTCCTCTAAAATCTGCCGAACTACGAATTCGGATTTACTCACCTGTTATCAGGAGAGACCTCAGTGCTGCATCTTTCAGCCCAGTACTAATCCTGAAAAGTAATTTTAACCGTACTTACCAGTAACTTGAATTTCCTTCCATAGGATATCATTGCCTGCTTTTTGCTGAAAAAGTTTCTAAGTGTTGATTTTTGAAACATACAAATATTCCTCTAAAATCAGCCGAAATACGAATTCCGATTTACTCACCTGTTATCAGGAGAGACCTCAGTGCTGTATCTTTCAGCCCAGTACTGGTCCTGAAAAGTAATTTTAACCGTACTTACCAGTAACTTGAATTTCCTTCCATAGGCTAACATTGACTGGTTTCACTTGGAAATTCTTCTAAGTGTGGAGTTTTGGAACTTTAAAATATTCCTCTAAAATCAGCCGAAATACGAATTCCGATTTACTCACCTGTTATCAGGAGAGACCTCAGTGCTGTATCTTTCAGCCCAGTACTGGTCCTGAAAAGTAATTTTAACCGTACTTACCAGTAACTTGAATTTCCTTCCATAGGCTAACATTGACTGGTTTCACTTGGAAATTCTTCTAAGTGTGGAGTTTTGGAACTTTAAAATATTCCTCTAAAATCAGCCGAAATACGAATTCCGATTTACTCACCTGTTATCAGGAGAGACCTCAGTGCTGCATCTTTTAGCCCAGCACTGACCCTGAAAAGTAATTTTAACCGTACTTACCAGTAACTTATATTTTCTTCCATAGGAATCCATTGTCTGGTTTTCAGCAGAAAAGTTTCAAAGTGTCGATTTTCACAAACTACAAATATTCCTTAAAAATCGCCTGTATGACTTAAACGCATTCTTTCAACTGTTTACAGGAGATGCACCAGTGCTGGATCCAGGATCCAACACTGAGTAAGAAAAAGTAATGATAACAGTTTTTACCTGCTAAGTGAATTTCCTTCCATAGGATAACATTGGTGATTCTATGAGAAAAAGTTTCAAAGTGTCAACTTTTAAAATACAATAATATTCCTTAAAAATCACTAATGTAACCAAAACGCTTTTACTCAACTGTTTACAGGAGATGTCCCAGGACTGAATCTAGGATCCAGTCCTGTGGTTAGAAAAGTAATCCATAAAGTAACTAATTGCATTTAACTAGAAATTCACATTGAGCTGAATGTTGCATTGTGTTTGAAAATGTGTTGCCCATTGCAACAACTGTAACTACTGTACTTAAAAGTCTATTGCCTATGTGCAAAGTATTTAAACTAAAGTAATTCATTCTGAGAAAGTATTTTTGTAATGTATAATGTAATTACAATGTAATTTAAAAATAAAATATGTAAAAAAATTGTTTCTAAAAATGTAGTAAATCAGTATTAAAAAAATAAATATAACAATTAATACATTTAAAAATTGTCATTTACAAAACCTTTGAAATTCACTGAAAAAACCATAGGTTTCAGACATGTTATAGTTAGGAATTAGCATTTAAAAAACCTTTGAAATTCACTGAAAAAACCATAGGTTTCAGACACGTTATAGTTAGAAATTAGCATTTAAAAAACCTTTGAAATTCACTGAAAAAACCATAGGTTTCAGGCACGTTATAGTTAGAAATTTGCATTTAAAAAACCTTAAAAAATCACTGAAAAAACCATAAGGTTTTAGGGACAGTTATAGTTAGTTGGACATTGCACTCGTACAAAACCCGTGAAATTCCCCCGTTATAGTTAGTTCAGGTAACTATAACTCGCGCCCCGCAATGCACTGCTGATGACGTCACATATTACATCACTCATGACATGGTCAGTGACATCACTGATGACATCACTGATGACATCTCAAATGACATCACTGATGACATCACTGATGACATCATCCATGTGAGAATTTAATGCATCTTCTCACACCCTAATATAAGTTTTGAAACACCCACTCTAAATTACAGACTGCCATTCTCAAAACCATACACACTCCAATACCAATAAGTACATACCCACTCACTGATTCTTAGGTCTACACACACACATCTACTCACTCACCCGTACAGTCACTCATACTTACAGTCACTCAGTACACGACTATCATATGCACTCATACACCTATATAAACACTCACACAACGCAACTCATCCATAGAGGTACTCACACACCTAGTCAGTCATGCAAATAATTAATCACACTCCAATTTACTCACCTATACAGTTATACACACCAGCTCACTTACTCATAAAAATACTAGCACATTCTTACGCTCCTATGCAATCACTGATGCAAGCACACACTCATCCATATAGCCACTCTCACAATCACACACTCTCACTTATAGCCATTTATATACTCCAACACACATATATACTGCCTTTCACATATGTAGTTACTCACACATGTACCACTGAGATATACATTCAATCACTAACACACCCATACACACACTCACCCACCCATACAGTCCATCACAGACGCACTCTTGAACCCATGCACCCAGTGAATCACCCACTCACACATCTATGCACATAGTCACACTCACCCCACCCACACAAACACTGAGGCACCCATACAGATACTCAGAGAACCAATCCATAACCCATATAGACACTCATTTAGCTAGTCAGAAACCCATGCAGCTGCTTACACAACAACAGACAGACGGATACAGACATTCACACAGTTTAGTCACTCACCCATGCATCCAGTAAGATACGTTTAATCACTCACTTATAGACTCAGTCACGCACCTACTAAATCATCCATTCAGACACTTATACACCCACTCATTCTTCAATACGCCTTTCCCTATATATATTAAACATATTTAAACTTTACACAAACACACAGTCACTGGATGATGTCATCAGTGATGTCATCAGTGATGTCATTTGAGATGTCATCAGTGATGTCATCAGTGATGTCACTGACCATGTCATGAGTGATGTAATATGTGACGTCATCAGCAGTGCATTGCGGGGGCGCGAGTTATAGTTACCTGAACTAACTATATCGGGGAATTTCACGGGTTTTGTACGAGTGCAATGTCCAACTAACTATAACTGTCCCTAAAACCTTATGGTTTTTTCAGTGATTTTTTAAGGTTTTTTAAATGCAAATTTCTAACTATAACGTGCCTGAAACCTATGGTTTTTCAGTGAATATATATATATATATTCACTGAAAAAAAGCTTACAGGGATGTTATAGTTAGGCTGACATTTCACTCGTACAAAACCATTGAGATTCAGCAGTTATAGTTAGCTGAGCTAAGTATGACTCGAGCCCCCGCAATGCACTGCTTATGACCTCACACATTACATCACTATGACATGGTCAGTGACATCAGTGATGATATCAATGATGACATGTGGTATCTCAAATGACATCACTGATGACATCAATGATGACATCTGAAATGACATCACTGATGATATCATCCAGTGATTGTGAGTGTTTTCTGAAAGTTACTGAGTGTTAAAAATATAT
The DNA here is from genome assembly GCA_963921515.1 of Calotriton arnoldi. Classification (NCBI taxonomy): domain Eukaryota; kingdom Metazoa; phylum Chordata; class Amphibia; order Caudata; family Salamandridae; genus Calotriton; species Calotriton arnoldi. The sequence continues at coordinate 1,744,693 of CAWUFW010001896.1, forward strand.
ATTAAGGCAACTTGCCGTGGAAGAGCCTGTATGGGTAAATGAGTAAGTGTGTTAGTGGTGTATAGAAGAGTGACTGGGTATATAAGAGACTATATACATGAAATAGTGGGTGTGTGAGTTTTTGTATAGGTAAGTAAGTGGGTGTGTCAGTGCGTGTATGAGTAAGTGAGTGGCTGTTTCAGTATCTATATGGTTGACTGAGTTGGTGCATCAGTGTTTGTGAATGGGGAATCAGAGGATGCATGAGTGACTGAATGGCTGTGTTAGCAGATACATAAGTATCTGTATGGGCAAGTGACAGGGTACATGAGTGTCTATCTCAGTGCATCAATGGGTGTGTAAGTGGGTGTATGGGTGAGTTAGTGGGTGTATGAGTTATTGTATGTGTGAGCGAAAGGGTGTTTGAGTGGTTGTATGGATGAGTAAGTGAGTGTGAGAGAGGTTGTATGGGAAAGTATGTGGTTCCCTCAGTCACTGTATAGGTTAGTGCGTATATTTAATAGTATATGAATAATAACTGAGTGGCTGTGTGAGTAATTGTATGGGTGAGTTAGAGGCTGTGTGAGTGACTGTATGAGTGAGTGAGTAGGAGTATGAGTAGGTGTATGATTAACTTATTTACTCTGTCTGTAGCTGTATGGGTGTATGAGTGGATGTGTAAGTGTGTCTATATCTCTATAACTGGATCTGTGACTGGCTGCAATGGTAAGTGAGTAGGTGCATGAGTGATTGTATATGTGAGTTAGTGGTTCCGTTAGTGGCCCTATGGGTGAATTGAGGTGTTACTGGCTGTATGGATGAGTGATGAGATGTATGAGTATTTGTATGGGTTCTGTGAATGAGTGTGTTAATGATTGTGTGGCAGTGGGTGTATGACATGTTTTATGGGGGTATAAATGGGTGTGTCAGTGTTTCTCTGGATGATGTCATCAGTGATGTCATCAGTTATGTAATTTGAGGTGCCATCAGTGATGTTATCACTGATGTCACTGACCATGTCATGAGTGGTGTAATATGTGAGGTCATAAGCAGTGCATTGCGGTGGCGTGAGTTATAGTAAGCTCAGCTAACTATAACTGCTGAATTTCAATGGCTTTGTATGAGTGAAATGTCACCCTAACTATAAAGTCCCTGTAACCTTTGTTTTTTTCAGTGAATTTGAAAGGTTTTTAATTCCATTTCCTAACTATAACGTCCCTGTAACCTTTGTTTTTTTCAGTGAATTGATATGGTTTTTCAAACTCTATTTCCTAACTATAACTTCCCTGTAACCTTTGTTTTTTTCAGGGAATTTCTATGTTTTAAAAAAATTATATTTCATAACTATAACGTCCTTGTATTTAGATATTGATTCTATGATTAGATAATTGATTTAATGAATACAGTCCCGAGTAACTTTTCTTCTTTATGGCATGGTGTTTATTATCCAGTATTTTCGCACTAAACAAGCACAAAGGCAGCCAGCACGTGTTTCGCCCTACGTATTTTTTCAAGTCTGCAAATAAATACATTTATATAAACAAATAGCTATCAATTTTATGTATATATGAAGAGATTTGGAGACACATGAAGTCTGTGTCCAAAGGCAACCTTACTTTATTATTAGAGCTGAGTTGGTAAAAATGAGTATTAGACAGAGACAGACACCCAAAGAGTTGGTGTTAATACCAGGTCCTACCACAGAGAAATTGTCCGTGCATGCCACAAAGTAAGGACAAAAACCCAATTGTGGTTCCCAACAGAATAATGTGTCAAAGTGTGACGCCTGATTATTCGTGTCGATAGTAATAGCTGTGTCCCACTCTGTGTCACCACATAGAATGGAAATATGCAAGCTGTTAATAAAGCAGCCAGAACCTACAAAGCTCTTACCAAGCAGCTACGAAAAAATGGTGCTGTTAGTTTAAGCTGTAGTAGGTCAGAAGTAGCTGAGCCCAGTAAGGTCTGACCTCACATACACGTTCTTGCATGCGTAATGAGATGTGTTCATAAAAGCAAAAGTGTAGAGAGAAAAATATTAAACCGTCACTATTTAAAGTAAAATAACCACTAGAACAGAGAAAACACTACACTTGCCTCACAGCAACAAAGTTCAGAAAGAGTTCATTAGGCAAATAAAAAAGCACAAAATTAAATGCTGATCAAAAGTATGTACAGCATAGAGATAATGATAGTGCAGACAGCTATGCCTTCAAATGAACTTGATAACTCAGACTTAAGAGTCCACATCAAAGTCTGCCTGACCAATGTTCTATCTCAACACTGTGAGAGCAGAATAACGCGCATCTCAAACACATAGTCAATATTCAAAACGGGTCATATTAATATAAAGAAAAACTCTACTCAAAATTAAGCACAGCACATCAAAGATATGGAGATCAACAAAGTCATTAATTAAACAAAGAGATTCTACCACTTTTCAATATATCCTCCCTTGTGTTGAAAGCTATAATGAAGGTGGTGGGAAAATTGTGTTTGAACCCAAGGAATTGTCATGGGAAACACTATGTGTTTTTAAAATACCCCTCACACACTAAGAATCCCTTAGTGTCATGCTTCATCATGCGGGTCTTCCCTTCCCTCTACAGGGCGGGGCGTGCTGCAACCTACAGAGATGTGGGAGCACTTAATTTGAGTGAAAAAAGGCTATGTGTAGTACAGAGATAGGAGTGGTAGGGTCGGGAAAGATAGTGGTGAAAAATTAAAAGTTGCCTGGGTAGTGTAAAAAATAAACTTTATTCGCTTCCCTAGCTGGAAACATGAAAAATGGGGAAACGTAGGAGGTATACTATTATGAGTTGCCTCCTACTTGGTCAACATGTTTCAAAAGCCATCCCCTTGGCTTTCTCTTCAGGACAGTGCGTGATCCCTACTTCACTCACATATTATTTATATGTAATACATGTGCCTAAATTTGTTCAGCCACAGATCATGCTAAAATTAAGCCTGCCAAAAAACCATACCTATTTGGTATATTTTACAACTTGTGAAATAAAAGAAATGGAAAAATGACACAGTAATGCATTGTATGAAACATATCACCATCATGTGGAACAAGGAAGTTGGCAGTAAATACCACCGTGATATATTTTTCTCAAATTGATCGAGGTACACCACACTTATACTTTTAGAGTGGGTGCTGTGCTGCCCAATGATAATTTCAAGTCACTCTTCATGTCGTTAAACACACTTAAAAATGCTTAAAAACACACACATATATATGTACATAGCACACACAAAAAAATGCCCAGTGTTTTAAAAGGCATCTCTCACTCGTGTTACACTTTAAACCCACGTAATTCTGCTTACGATCATTTGTGATACATACACTATTTTATGGGAATATTAGGCTTCATGAGCTGTCACGGAAGGGGAGGGCTCCTGTAGTCAAACACTGCGGGGTAAAGACGATAGATAGTATAGTATTAATTAAGTTCACATGGTCGTTCGTTTGCAGACCGTGGGGTGGCTATATTTCAAGACCCGCCCGGGTCTTACTCACATCGCCAAGGCTGCACACTCGCCCGTAAATACCTTCGCGTGGCTCAGAGGAACGTTGTCTGAACGTTCGGAGCTCCTATTTGTATTGCCAGCACTTTGAATGCCCGCTAAACAGGGGATCAACCACTAGAATGTTACATCACCAAAAATGGCCGCCCGTATTGTGCTGTTCTAGTAAATAGGAAAACCACACTTCCTGTATAATTACTGAAGCGCGCTGACTGTCCGTTTTCACCCGAATGGCTCCTGAATACAAAATTGTTCATCTATATAGTAACTTTATACAGAGCAAGATATTTAGTTTAGTAGGAACCCAATGGATATACTGTTATTTCATGCAAGTACTACTAGAGTGCTGCCTTTCCTAAAGATGGCAGCCGGGAATGTGCTGTTCCTGTTCCCAGAAAAGCCACACTTCCTATATGCTACCCGATTAACATGCAATTGGACACTTGAGTGTTAATCCATCAAAATGGCCGCCCGTAACGTGCTGTGATTATTATAATAAACATCTATAATATTGCTATATTATTACCCACATGTAATGTTAATATTGGTTAAATATATATGATATTTGCTATTATCATTTTGATAATGTTTATTATTGGAAGACTTTCACATCATTGATGGGTATATATTGACTGATTATTTTACATATATATGACCTGATCTTTGTGGCATGCTCTGATTCTTCTTAGTTATTTCACTAAAAAAGAAAAATTACAGTTGGCCCCAGGGAATTTCGTCGTTCAGTCCAGTATCATACATTTTAAGACGGAACACCCACCTCTGTTCCTTTTCAAAAAGATATCTTTCGTTGGTAACTTGTTCTATCACTGTCCACGAGATTTCTTCGTGCATGTGTCCTTTTTCTAAAAAGTGTGAGGCCATTTTTGTAGTGCTCTTCTTACACTTGATATTGCTCTTGTGCTCTCCTACCCTGGTCTTTACTGGGCGTGTGATCATGCCCACATACTCCATCGAGCAAGGACAAGTAATCAGATACACACGTTCTTGCTGTTACATGTTGTGAATTTTCTCTGTTCCCACTGTGTGCCATTCCGGAATATGATTTCTCTGTTCTTTTTCGTTAGTCGGCAAACTTTGTACATGCCGCAGGGGTGGTGTCCTGTGATTTGAGACAGTGATGTTGGTTGGCCTGTATGTTCACTCTCACGTGGTCTAGTGTGCACTACCATATCTCTGATACTCTTTCCTCTCCTATGGGAGAAGATTGGTTTAGGGAGGTTTATTCCTCCACTATTTAAGATACGCCAGTGTTTGTTGACAATCTTGGTTATCTGATTGGAGTTTGTATTGAATGTTGTTATACAAATGGGACGCTTGTCTTCTTGTTTTGGAGATGTGGGTTCTAACAGACTTTCTCTACAGTTGTTCCGTGCTCTTTTGTAGGCCTGATCTATCCCCTTTTTTGGGTATAGTCTTTTTTCCAGTTTCTTTTTCAGATCTTCTGACTGACATTTAAAGTCGGTGATTTCTGTACAATTCCTCATTAGGCGTAAAAATTGGCCATAAGGAAGATTGTCACGAAGATGTCTTGGATGGAAACTTTGATATAACAACAAGCAGTTTTTTGAAGCGGATTTAAAATGTGTCGTAGTCACAAGTTTTCCTTCCTTTGGGTATGTATATGTTCAAGTCGAGGAAGACTAATTCTTTATTTGAAATGGTGCTGGTGAATTTCAAAAATTCATCTTGGTAGTTTAACCATTTGATGAAACGTCTGGCTGTAGTTTCATCTCCATCCCAGATGATTAGTATATCATCAATATACCGTTTCCATATATTTATGTGGTTACGGAAAGGGTTATCAGTATGCAGAATTTTGTGTCTCTCCAGATGGTGGACATAGAGACCAGCTATGCTGCGAGCAAAAGTGCTCCCCATGCTGGTCCCATGTTTTTGGAGGTACAGAGTTTTATTGTACTCAAAAACGTTCTCCCTCAATGCCAGGCTACAGCACTCCATGATGACATTTGAGGCATTTGGTAGTCCCAGTCTGTATCGAAGAGCACTTCTTCAAAGATGGTCAATGTCTCATCGTGAGGAAGGCTGGTGTACAGACTCTCCACATCACAACTTATCATTAGTTGGTGCTCGGGATCGAAAGGCATGTCTTCAAGAAGTATCAGGACATCTTTAGTGTCTTTCAAGTATGTGGAGACAACGTTCAGACAACGTTCCTCAGAGCCACGCGAAGGTATTTACGGATGAGTGTGCAGCCTTGACGATGTGAGTAAGACCCGGGCGGGTCTTGAAATATAGCCACCACACGGTCTGCAAACGAATGACCACGTGAACTTAACTAATACTATAAGATCTATTGTCTTTACCCCGCAGTGTTTGACTACAGGCGCCCTCCCCTTCCGTGACAGCTCATGAAGCCTAATATTCCCATAAAATAGTGTATGTATCACAAATGATCATAAGCAGAATTATGTGGGTTTAAAGTGTAACACGAGTGGGAGATGCCTTTTAAAACACTGGGCATTTTTTTGTGTGTGCTATGTACATATACATGTGTGTGTTTTTAAGCATTTTTAAGTGTGTTTAACGACATGACGAGTGACTTGAAATTATCATTGGGCAGCACAGCACCCACTTTAAAAGTATAAGTGTGGTGTACCTCGATCAATTTGAGAAAAATATATCACAGTGGTATTTACTGCCAACTTCCTTGTTTCACATGATGGTGATATGTTTCATACAATGCATTACTGTGTCATTTTTCCATTTCTTTTATTTTACAAGTTGTAAAATATACCAAATAGGTATGGTTTTTTGGCATGCTTAATTTTAGCATGATCTGTGGCTGAACAAATTTAGGCACATGTATTACATATAAATAATATGTGAGTGAAGTAGGGATCACGCACGGTCCTGAAGAGAAAGCCAAGGGGATGGCTTTTGAAACATGTTGACCAAGTAGGAGGCAACTCATAATAGTATACCTCCTACGTTTCCCCATTTTTAATGTTTCCAGCTAGGAAGCGAATAAAGTTTATTTTTCCACTAGCCAGGCAACTTTTAATTTTGCACCACTATCTTTCCCGACCCTACCACTCCTACCTCTGCACTACACATAGCCTTTTTTCACTCAAATTAAGTGCTCCCACATCTCTGTAGGTGGCAGCACGCCCCGCCCCATAGAGGGACGGGAAGACCCCCATGATGAAGCATGACACTAAGGGATTCTTAGTGTGTGACGGGTATTTTAAAAACACATAGTGTTTCCCATGACAATTCCTTGGGTTCAAACACAATTTTCCCACCACCTTCATTATAGCTTTCAACACAAGGGAGGATATATTAAAAAGTGGTAGAATCTCTTTGTTTAATTAAGGTCTGGATAGGAGGATGATTCTACTTTCACACCTCTTCACTCCCCCTCTTTGATTTTTTGCTGATCAATAAAGTCATCTAGATATTAGAATATTAAAAACGAGAATCACATGTCCATCAACTTAGTACCTGTATCGCCAGCCAAATGCAAAAAAGTACTGGATGACTCCACTCTGATGTGGGAGATAAGACTCACACAAAGACGAAAGAGCGAGTTGCACAACAATTTGCAGGACACGGTCCAAACCCTAAAATTAGTAGTGGACCTACGAAGGCCTTGATAAGCCTAAAGATAAAATAAAAAGTTTGCACAAACCACTGTCGAAAAAAGTACCTCTGAAATGCATTTCCCTTCTTCGCAGCAACAGCGCACAGTCGCGATAACGTTGGCAGTTGTGAATACTGCTTGTTTTTGGCAAAGTGTTAAACACATATATAGACATGTTTTATTTTTAGTTTGAGTCTAGCTGTTTAGTAAGATATTAATTTAATTTTTCCTTTGTATACATTTGTTGAAAAAAGTACATCTGAAAAGCATTTCCCTTCTTCGCGGTGACACCGGAAGTCGTGATGATGTCGACAGTCGTGAACAGCGCATGTTTTTCGCAAAGTGTAAAACACATATATAGAGATATTACCTTGAGTGGCTGTATCGACATTTACTATTCATTTAAAAAGTTCATTAATCATTTTATTTCATCTCATTTATTGAGTGTCTGAGTGGATCTGTGAGTGGGTGTATGAGTGTCTCAATGGGTCTGTGAGTGAGAGTATACATCTCTGAGTGGGTGAGTGAATGGGTACATGCATGAGTGTCTGAGTGGGTCTGTGCCTGGGAGGGCAAGTGTCTGAGTGGGTCTGTGAGTGGATGCATGAGTCTTTGAGTGTGTGAGTGAGTGGGTGTGTGTACTTTTGAGTGAGTCTGTGAGTGGGTGTGTGAGTCTCTGAGTATATGAGTGAGTGCATAACTCTCTGACATGATCTGTGAGTGACTGTATGGGTGTGTGAGTGGGTGTCTGAGTGTCTGAATGGATCTGTGAGTCAGAGTATGAGTGTCTCACTGGGTCCGCAGTAGGTGTGTGAGTATCTCTGTGGGTCTGTGAGTATATACGTGAGTGGGTCTGTACATGTGTGCGTGACTCTCCAAGTGAGTCTGTAAGTGGGTGTATGAGTATCTGAGTGGTTTTGTGAGTGGGTGCATGAGTGCCAAGGTGGGTCTGTGAGTGGGTGTAAGAGTCTCTAAGTGGGTATGAGACTGTGTGCATAAGTCTATGAGTGGGTCTCTAAGTAGATGTATGAGTCTCTGAGTGGGTCTGTACATGGGTGCATCACTCTCCGAGCAAGTCTGTGAGTGGGTGCATGAGTATCTGAGTGGGTATGTGACTGAATGTATAAGTGTGTGAGTGGGTATGTGAGTGGATGTATAAATGTCTGAGTGAGTTTGTGAGTGCATACAGGAGTCTGTGACAGTGACCGTCGAGTGTGTACAAATATATATATTTTTTCTTTTATATTTTCACCAATATTCGTGGTGTCACCGTGATATTTGCAATGTCCCCGCAATGGTAAATGGAGGGCCATGCCTGTAGTCGCAGCGTTGTCGCAAATATCACACGCGATTAAAAAATCTATTTGGACACATAACTTGTGTCACTAATACCCCCATTTCTCAAACATGGGGTCAGAGTATCTCCACCCTGACCCCTTATGTTAGCTTTGACACAAATTTTCTGCCCGGGAACCATTCCTGGATGATAAAATAGCAGCTGCAACTTACTGCTCAGTTTGCGTCCAGCCAATCAGAGAATTCCCACTGGCGTGCACATTCGATATTTCCCTCGAACAAGTCGCGATTTAAATGCGATCACCGCCAAACCGCTGCAACTTTCTGTTCGGGTTGCATCCAGCCAATTAGAGCATTCCTGTTGGCATGCGCATTCGCGATTTACTTCAAACTCATCACGATTTAACCGCGATCACTGCGAAACTGCCCAGAAATATCCACGACCAGAGATATCACTATATTGTTTGGATTTAATTTCACAAAAACTACTGAACAGATTTGCACCAAATAACAAAAAGCACAATCTGCATAACAACATCTACCTTTCTACCAAATTTGGTGTAATTCCATCTAGCGGTTCGGGCTGTAGGTTCGACAACGCGGTCCTATGGAAATTAAAGCACACCATTATTTCGCCCCCTATTTCTCAGTCCCCACTGCATGGATCACCCCCAGACTTTCCATGATGCATGCAACCTACTTTGATACATTTTGTGGGGAAAATGTCATGATGACTGGTCAAACAACGCCAAAGTTATAGGCAAGTCAAAAAATGCTTTTCCTATGGAAACTAGGTTTTAACTATGACTACCTACTGGCGACCGCCAGTAGGCAATATATGTGTGTATGTGTATGTGTATGTATGTGTGTGTCTGTGTATGTGTCTGTGCGTGTGTGTATATATATATATATATATATATATATATATATTCACTGAAAAACCATAGGTTTCAGACACGTTACAGTTAGAAATTAGCATTTAACAAACCTTTGATATTCACTGAAAAAACCATAGGTTTTAGGGACAGTTATAGTTAGTTGGACATTTCACTCGTACAAAACCATAGAAATTCCCCGTTATAGTTAGTTCAGCTAACTATAACTCGCGCCCCGCAATGCACTGCTGATGACGTCACATATTACATCACTCATGACATGGTCAGTGAAATCACTGATGACATCACTGATGACATCTCAAATGACATCACTGATGACATCACTGATGACATCATCCAGTGACTGTGTGTTTCTGTAAAGTTTAAATATGTTTAATATATATAGGGAAAAGCGTATTGAAGAATGAGTGGGTGTATAAGTGTCTGAATGGATGATTTAGTACGTGAGTGACTGACTCTACAAGTGAGTGATTAAATGTATCTTACTGAATGCATGGGTTAGTGACTAAACTCTGTGAATGTCTGTATCCGTCTGTCTGTTGGTTTGTAAGCGGCTGCATGGCTTTCTGAATAGCTACATGAGTGTCTACATGGGTTATTGATTGATTGTCTGAGTATCTGTATGGGTGCCTGAGTGTTTGTGTGGGTGGGGTGTGTGTGACTCTGTGCATAGATGTGTGAGTTGGTGATTCACTGGGTGCATGGTTTCAAGAGTGCATCTGTGATGGACTGTATGGGTGGGTGAGTGTGTGTATGGGTGTGTTAGTGATTGAATGTATATCTCAGTGGTACATGTGTGAGTAACTACATATGTGAAAGGCAGTATCTATGTGTGTTGGAGTATATAAATGGCTATAAGTGAGAGTGTGTGATTGTGAGAGTGGCTGTATGGATGAGTGTGAACTTGTATCAGTGATTGTATAAGAGCGTAAGAATGTGCTAGTATTTGTATGAGTAAGTGAGCTGGTGTGTGTATAACTGTATAGGTGAGTAAATGGGTGTGTGATTAAGTTTTTGCATGACTGACTAGGTGTGTGAGTACCTCTATGGATGAGTGGCGGTGTGTGAGTGTTTATATAGGTGTATGAGTGCATATGATAGTCCTGTACTGAGTGACTAAGTATGAGTGACTGTACGGGTGAGTGAGTGGATGTGTGTGTAGACCTAAGAATCAGTGAGTGGGTATGTAGTTTTTGGTGTTGGAGTGTCTATGGTTTTGAGAATGGCAGTCTGTAATTTAGAGTGGGTGTATCAAAAGTTATATTAGGGTGTGAGAAGATGCATGAAATTATCACATGGATGATGTCATCAGTGATGTCATTTGAGATGTCATCAGTGATGTCATCAGTGATGTCACTGACCATGTCATGAGTGATGTAATATGTGACGTCATCAGCAGTGCATTGCGGGGCGCGAGTTATAGTTAGCTGAACTAACTATAACGGGGGAATTTCTATGGTTTTGTACGAGTGAAATGTCCAACTAACTATAACTTTCCCTAAAACCTATGGTTTTTTCAGTGAATTTCAAAGGTTTTTAAATGCTAATTTCTAACTATAACGTGTCTGAAACCTATGGTTTTTTCAGTGAATTTCAAAGGTTTTTTAAATGCTAATTTCTAACTATAACGTGCCTGAAACCTATGATTTTTTAAGTGAATTTCAAAGGTTTTTTTAAATGCTAGTTTCTAACTATGCCTACAGAGGTAGGACATGTGAAGAAAGAAGAAAAAACGCACAGAAAGAAGCAAAAGATGTGCAGAAAGAACCAACAGAGGAGCAGAAAGAGGCCTTGTTGCAAAATCATCCTGTGCCCACAACTTTTTCAGACGGGTACTGGTGGTAACTGACTCTGACTAACCAGAGCCAGTGCTATGCTAAAAGACACTTAGAATACAGTGAAAACACCTACATACACTAGGGAACACTATGCGTTGGGGTACCCTGTGATTAGCATGACCTCCTCTGCAAGTCCCTAGTACATAATAGGGCAGGGGGATTAAAACTACCTCTTAAAACGCGCTACAGGGCGCGTTTGCACAGTGGTGAAGGGAGGGGGGCCTGAGGTGACATGTGTGCAAACGCACCCCGTGGCGCGTTTTAAGTTGTGGGATTAAGTCCCCTTGAATTATGAGGGTCCCTGGGGCCCAACTAGCCCCCAGGTACCTACAGTTAGGACCACAGAGCTGAGTTGCAGAGAGGCGTTCCGAGGCCACGCACCTTTTTCACCTCTCTGCAACGCAACTCTGTTGTGCTTACTGAAGGTACCTGGTAGGCTAGTTGGCCCCCAGGGTCCCTCAGGATTGAAAGGGAATTAATTCCCCAACTTAAAACGCACCACAGGGCGTGTTTGCGCACATGTCACCTGAGGCCCCGCCCCCTCCCTTCACCACTGTGCAAACGCGCCCCGTGGTGCTTTTTAAGTTGGGGGATTAGGTCACCTTGAATCCTGAGGGTCCCTGGGGCCCAACTAGCCCACTAGGTACTTCCAGTAAGCACCACAGGCCTGCGTTGCAACGCCTGTAACAAATTGTGCAGTTGTGTTTAGGTAGTGAAGAGGGTCGTGCTGGGGGTAGTGTTTTAGGGTTTAGGGTAGTGCAGTGGTGTTTGTGTAGTGTAGGGGGTCATGCTGGGTGTAGATTTAGGGTTTAGGGTAGTGCAGTGGTGTTTGGGTAGTGTAGGGAGTCATGCTGGGGGAGTGTTTTAGGGTTTAGGGTAGTGCAGTGGTGTTTGGGTAGTGTGGGGGGTCGTGCTGGGGGTAGTGTTTTAGGGTTTAGGGTAGTGCAGTGGTGTTTGGGTAGTGTAGGGGGTCGTGCTGGGGGTAGTGATTTAGGGTAGTGCAGTGGTGTTTGGGTAGTGTAGGGGGTACTGCTGGGGGTAGTGTTTTAGGGTTTAGGGTAGTGCAGTGGTGTTTGGGTAGTGTAGGGGTACTGCTGGGGGTAGTTTTTTAGGGTTTAGGGTAGTGCAGTGGTGTTTGGGTAGTATAGTGGTTCGTGCTGGGGTAGATTTTTAGGGTTTAGGGTAGTGCAGTGGTGTATGTGTAGTGTAGGGGGTAGTGTTTTAGGGTTTAGGGTAGTGCAGTGGTGTTTGTGTAGTGTAGGAGGTCGTGTTTTAGGGTTTAGGGTAGTGCAGTGGTCTTTGGGTAGTGTAGGGAGTCGTGCGGGGGTAGTGTTTTAGGGTTTAGGGTAGTGCAATGGTGTTTGTGTAGTGTAGGGGGTAGTGTTTTAGGGTTTAGGGTAGTGCAGTGGTGTTTGTGTAGTGTAGGAGGTCGTGTTTTAGGGTTTAGGGTAGTGCTGTGGTCTTTGGGTTGTGTAGGGAGTCGTGCGGGGGTAGTGTTTTAGGGTTTAGGGTAGTGTAGGGGGTCATGCGGGGGTAGTGTTTTAGGGATTAGGGTAGTGCATTGGTGTTTGGGTAGTGTAGGGGGTCATGCGGGGGTAGTGTTTTAGGGTTTAGGGCAGTGCAGTGGTGTTTGGGTAGTGTAGGAGGTCGTGCTGGGGGAGTGTTTTAGGGTTTAGGGCAGTGCAGTGGTGTTCGGGTAGTGTAGGGGGTCGTGCTGGGGGAGTGTTTTAGGGTTTAGGGCAGTGCAGTGGTGTTCGGGTAGTGTAGGGGGTCGTGCTGGGGGAGTGTTTGAGGGTTTAGGGCAGTGCAGTCGTGTTCGGGTAGTGTAGGGGGTTGTGCTGGGGGTAGTATTTTAGGGTTTAGGGTAGTGCAGTGGTGTTCGGGTAGTGTAGGGGGTCATGCTGGGGGTAGTGTTCTATTGTTTAGGGCAGTGCAGTGGTGTTTGGGCAGTGTAGGGGGTAATGCTGGGGGTGGTGTTTTAGGGTTTAGGGCAGTGCAGTGGTGTTTGGGCAGTGTAGGGGGTCGTGCTGGGGGTGGTGTTTCAGGGTTTAGGGCAGTGCAGTGGTGTTCGGGGAGTGTAGGGGGTCGTGCGGGGGTGGTGTTTCAGGGTTTAGGGCAGTGGTGTTCGGGCAGTGTAGGGGGTCATGCTGGGGGTGGTGTTTCAGCGTTTGGGGCAGTGCAGTGGTGTTCAAGCAGTAAAGGGGGCGTGCTGGGGGTGGTGTGTCAGGGTTTAGGGCAGTGCAGTGGTGTTCGGGCAGTGTAGGGGGCGGTGCAGGGGGTGGTGTTTCAGGGTTTAGGGCAGTGCAGTGGTGTTCGGGCAGTGTAGGGGGTGGTGCAGGGGGTGGTGTTTCAGGGTTTAGGGCAGTGCAGTGGTGTTCGGGCAGTGTAGGGGGTCATGCAGGGGGTGGTGTTTCAGGGTTTAGGGCAGTGCAGTGATGTTCGGGCAGTGTAGGGGGTCGTGCTGGGGCTGGTGTTTCAGGGTTTAGGGCAGTACAGTGGTGTTCGGGCAGTGTAGGGGGTCGAGCTGGGGCTGGTGTTTCAGGGTTTAGGGCAGTGCAGTGGTGTTCGGGCAGTGTAGGGGGTTGTGCTGGGGCTGGTGTTTCAGGGTTTAGGGCAGTGCAGTGGTGTTCGGGCAGTGTAGGTGGTCGTGCTGGGGCTGGTGTTTCAGGGTTTAGGGCAGTGCAGTGGTGTTCGGGCAGTGTAGGGGGTCATGCTGGGGCTGGTGTTTCAGGGTTTAGGGCAGTGCAGAGGTGTTTGGGCAGTGTAGGGGGTCTTGCTGGGGCTGGTGTTTCAGAGTCTAGGGCAGTGCAGTGGTGTTCGGGCAGTGTAGGGGGTCTTGCTGGGGCTGGTGTTTCAGGGTTTAGGGCAGTGCAGTGGTGTTCGGGCAGTGTAGGGGGTCGTGGTGTTTCAGGGTTTAGGGCAGTGCAGTGGTGTTCGGGCAGTGTAGGGGGTCGTGCTGGGGCTAGTGTTTCAGGATTTAGGGCAGAGCAATGGTATTCTGGCAGTGTAGGGGGTTTTGCTGGAGGTGGTGTTTCAGGGTTTAGGGCAGTGCAGTGGTGTTCGTGCAGTGTAGGGGATGGTGTTTCAGGGTTTAGGGCAGTGGTGTTCAGGCAGTGTAGGGGGTCTTGCTGGGGTTGATGTTTCAGGGTTTAGGGCAGTGCAGTGGTGTTCGGGCAGTGTAGGGGGTCATGCTGGGGGTGGTGTTTCAGGGTTTAGGGCAGTGCAGTGGTGTTCGGGCAGTGTAGGGTGTCGTGCTGAGGGGTGGTGTTTCAGGGTTTAGGGCAGTGCAGTGGTGTTCGGGCAGTGTAGGGGGTCGTGCAGGGGGTGGTGTTTCAGGGTTTAGGGCAGTGCAGTGGTGTTCGGCCAGTGTAGGTGGTCTTGCTGGGGGTGGTGTTTCAGGCTTTAGTGCTGTGGTGTTCGGGCAGTGTAGGGGGTCTTGCTGGGGGTGGTGTTTCAGGGTTTAGGGCAGTGCAGTGGTGTTCGGGCAGTGTAGGGGGTCTTGCTGGGGCTGGTGTTTCAGGGTTTAGGGCAGTGCAGTGGTGTTCGGGCAGTGTAGGGGGTCGTGCTGGGGCTGGTGTTTGAGGGTTTAGGGTAGTGCAGTGGTGTTCGGGCAGTGTAGGGGGTCGTGCTGGGGCTGGTGTTTCAGGGTTTAGGGCAGTGCAGTGGTTTTCGGGCAGTGTAGGCAGTCGTGCTGGGGCTGGTGTTTCAGGGTTTAGGGCAGTGCAGTGGTGTTTGGGCAGTGTACGGGGTCGTGCTGGGGCTGGTGTTTCAGTGTTTAGGGCAGTGCAGTGGTGTTCGGGCAGTGTAGGGGGTCGTGCTGGGGGTGGTGTTTCAGGGTTTAGGGCAGTGCAGTGGTGTTCAGGCAGTGTAGGGGGTCTTGCTGGGGGTGGTGTTTCAGGGTTTAGGGCAGTGGTGTTCGGGCAGTGTAGGGGGTCTTGCTGGGGATAATGTTTCGGGGTTTAGGGCAGTGCAGTGGTGTTCGGGCAGTGTAGGGGGTCTTGCTGGGGGTAGTGTTTTGGGGTTTAGGGCAGTGCAGTGGTGTTCGTGCAGTGTAGGGGGTCGTGCTGGGGGTGGTGTTTCAGGGTTTAGGGCAGGGCAGTAGTGTTCGGGCAGTGTAGGGGATCGTGCAGGGGGTGGTGTTTTAGGGTTTAGGGCAGTGCAGTGGTGTTCGGGGAGTGTAGGGGGTCGTGCTGGGGGTGGTGTTTCAGGGTTTAGGGCAGTGCAGTGGTGTTCGGGCAGTGTAGGGGGTCGTGCAGGGGGTGGTGTTTCAGGGTTTAGGGCAGTGCAGTGGTGTTCGGGCAGTGTAGGGGTCGTGCTGGGGCTGGTGTTTCAGGGTTTAGGGCAGTGCAGTGGTGTTCGGGCAGTGTAGGGGTCTTGCTGGGGGTGGTGTTTCAGGGTTTAGGGCAGTGGTGTTCGGGCAGTGTAGGGGGTCTTGCTGGGGATAATGTTTCGGGGTTTAGGGCAGTGCAGTGGTGTTCGGGCAGTGTAGGGGGTCTTGCTGGGGGTAGTGTTTTGGGGTTTAGGGCAGTGCAGTGGTGTTCGTGCAGTGTAGGGGGTCGTGCTGCGGGTGGTGTTTCAGGGTTTAGGGCAGGGCAGTAGTGTTCGGGCAGTGTAGGGGATCGTGCAGGGGGTGGTGTTTCAGGGTTTAGGGCAGTGCAGTGGTGTTCGGGGAGTGTAGGGGGTCGTGCTGGGGGTGGTGTTTCAGGGTTTAGGGCAGTGCAGTGGTGTTCGGGCAGTGTAGGGGGTCGTGCAGGGGGTGGTGTTTCAGGGTTTAGGGCAGTGCAGTGGTGTTCGGGCAGTGTAGGGGTCGTGCTGGGGCTGGTGTTTCAGGGTTTAGGCAGTGCAGTGGTGTTCGGGCAGTGTAGGGGGTCTTGCTGGGGGTGGTGTTTCAGGGTTTAGGGCAGTGGTGTTCGGGCAGTGTAGGGGGTCTTGCTGGGGGTGATGTTTCAGGGTTTAGGGCAGTGCAGTGGTGTTCGGGCAGTGTAGGGGGTCTTGCTGGGGGTAGTGTTTCAGGGTTTAGGGCAGTGCAGTGGTGTTCGTGCAGTGTAGGGGGTCGTGCTGGGGATGGTGTTTCAGGGTTTAGGGCAGTGCAGTAGTGTTCGGGCAGTGTAGGGGGTCGTTCAGGGGTGGTGTTTCAGGGTTTAGGGCAGTGCAGTGGTGTTCGGGCAGTGTAGGGGTCGTGCTGGGGTGGTGTTTCAGGGTTTAGGGCAGTGCAGTGGTGTTTGGGCAGTGTAGGGGGTCGTGCTGGGGGTGGTGTTTCAGGGTTTAGGGCAGTGGTGTTCGGGCAGTGTAGGGGTCTTGCTGGGGGTAGTGTTTCAGGGTTTAGGGCAGTGCAGTGGTGTTCGGGCAGTGTAGGGGCGTGCTGGGGGTGGTGTTTCAGGGTTTAGGGCAGTGCAGTGGTGTTCGGGCAGTGTATGGGGTCGTGAAGGGGTGGTGTTTCAGGGTTTAGGGCAGTGCAGTGGTGTTCGGGCAGTGTAGGAGGTCTTGCTGGGGGTAGTGTTTCAGGGTTTAGGGCAGTGCAGTGGTGTTCGGGCAGTGTAGGGGGCGTGCTGGGGGTGGTGTTTCAGGGTTTAGGGCAGTGCAGTGGTGTTCGGCAGTGTATGGGGTCGTGAAGGGGTGGTGTTTCAGGGTTTAGGGCAGTGCAGTGGTGTTCGGGCAGTGTAGGGGGTCGTGCTAGGGTTGGTGTTTCAGGGTTTAGGGCAGTGCAGTGGTGTTCGGGCAGTGTAGGGGGTCGTGCAGGGACTGGTGTTTCACGGTTTAGGGCAGTGCAGTCGTGTTTGGGCAGTGTAGGGGGTCGTGCTGGGGGTAGTGTTTTAGGGTTTAGGGTAGTGCAGTGGTGCTTGTGTAGTGTAGGGGTCGTGCTGGGGGTAGTGTTTTAGGGTTTAGGGTAGTGCAGTGGTGTTTGTGTAGTGTAGGGGGTCATGTTCTAGGGTAGTGCAGTGGTTTTGGGTAGTGTAGGGGGTCGTGCTGGGGGTAGTGTTTTAGGATTTAGGTTAGTGCAGTGGTGTTTGGGTAGTGTAGGGCGTCATGCTGGGGGTAGTGTTTTAGGGTTTAAGGTAGTGCAGTGGTGTTTGTGTAGTGTAGGGGGTCGTGCTGGGGGTAGTGTTTTAGGGTTTAGGGTAGTGCAGTGGTGCTTGTGTAGTGTAGGGGGTCATGCTGGGGTAGTGTTTTAGGGTTTAGGGTAGTGCAGTGGTGTTTGGGTAGTGTAGGGGTCGTGCTGGGGGTAGTGTTTTAGGATTTAGGTTAGTGCAGTGGTGTTGGGGTAGTGTTTTAGGGTTTAGGGTAGTGCAGTGGCGTTTGTGTAGTGTAGGGGGTCATGCTGGGGGTAGTGTTTTAGGGTTTAGGATAGTGCAGTGGTGCTTGTGTAGTGTAGGGGTCATGCTGGGGGTAGTGTTTTAGGGTTTAGGGTAGTGCAGTGGTGTTTTTGTAGTGTAGGGGGTCATGTTTTAAGATGCAACGCTCCAATACCTGACCAGTCTGCACTACATAAAACTGCAAAAAACTAAAAATAAAAGTGTTTTGCACACTTTTGTCATTGGGCTATATGTGGGCTACATCTGGGTAATATTTGTGCTACATTTGGGCTCTTTTTTCACTGGTGGCCATCTTGGAAGACTTCTTTGTTATGAAGTTTCCTAATTTCCTCATTTACTGCAGTCTCCTCAGTAGGAAATGCTTTCAGTTTTTACTTTGATTCCATCAAGAAGGCATTCAGATGTGTCACACATTTGCCAAAAATTCAGAATGTTAGCACTCTAGTTGTTCATTAGATCACTGTAGTAAAGCTACTGCTCACCAAGGAGTTAACTGGAAGTCTACTGCTGGTATTGAAAGTGATTGTTTCAGTCTGCACTTTTGTCATTGGGCTATATGTGGGCTACATCTGGGTAATATTTGTGCTACATTTGGGCTCTTTTTTCACTGGTGGCCATCTTGGAAGACTTCTTTGTTATGAAGTTTCCTAATTTCCTCATTTACTGCAGTCTCCTCAGTAGGAAATGCTTTCAGTTTTTACTTTGATTCCATCAAGAAGGCATTCAGATGTGTCACACATTTGCCATAAATTCTGAATGTTAGCACTCTAGTTGTTCATTAGATCACTGTAGTAAAGCTACTGCTCACCAAGGAGTTAACTGGAAGTCTACTGCTAGTATAGAAAGTGATTGTTTCAGTCTGCAAGTCAGAATTTTCTAATGAAATAGAAGAGGATTTGAGATCTCACTTAAAACATGCACTAAATTTTCTTTTTGCAGCACTAACCATAATTTCTATGGCAAAATGAACCCTCTCATTTTGTTCCTTTTAAATTAAATGTTTTAAGTGTTACCAGTTTATTCCAATCAAGATGGCTTCAGGTGTGCCATACTTTTTGTCATAAGTAAGACTGTTAGCGCTCTAGTTGTTCTTTAGAACACTCTGGGAAGCTGCAGTAGAACACAAAGGCATCAACTGACAGGCTGCTCCTGTTGAAATATAACAGGAAGATATTTGAGATCACACTTGAAACATGCCCTAATTTTTCTTTCCAGAGCACTAACCATAATTTCTATGACAAGATGAACCCCATCATTTTGTTCCTTTTTAAATTAAATGTTTTAAGTGTTACCAGTTTATTCCAATCAAGATGGCTTCAGGTGTGCCATACTTTTGTCATACGTAAGGCTGTTAGCACTCTAGTTGTTCTTTAGAACACTCTGGGAAGCTGCAGTAGAACACAAAGGAATCAACTGACAGTCTCTGCCCTTGTTGGATGTACATGTTTTACTGAGAATGTCAGACTTCATTCTCACATGACTGAGAAAGATAATGTGAATTTACAGAAAATATGCTCTCATTTTAGCTTCTGGAGCACCTTCCAAAACTGTATGGGACAAGCATGTGAAAATAGTTTTCTCTCAAACATGATTCATGATATCCCAGCAGAAGGTTTTTCACAGGGTAAAATCACATTAGAACACACCACAATTCCTGAAATTAGTATGGTACCATCAACAAATGAATTCTAATGTAACTAAAGTCTGTTATCACCCTTTATAGTTCTCCTTTTGGTAACCCTCAAAATCTTCGATTCACTACAATGCATTTCAATGGGGTACTATCATTTATATTGGTCCCAAGATGGCTGCCAGCAATTCCAGGATGAAGTGCTGACAGCCAATCAGATCTCACGATGACATGTGTGGTTAGGCTCCGCCCAGATATATATGTGTTTTTACTTTTGATTTTCTCAGCAACTACTGAACGGATTTACACCATTTAACAAAAGGGTTCTTTCTGAACCAAGAACTACCTCTTTGCAAAATTTGGAGTAATTCCGTTCAGCAGTTCGGGCTGTAGCCTTGCATAAAGTTTCCTATGGGAAATTGATTTTTGACTCTTATTTTTAATTTCTCCGCAACTACTGAACGGATTTACACCATTTAACAAAAAGGGTTCTTTCTGAACCAAGAACTACCTCTTTGCCAAATTTTGTGTAATTCCGTTCAGCAGTTCGGGCTGTAGCCGTGGCTAAAGTTTCCTATGGGAAAATGAATGGGGAAAACACGTTTTGGGAGCCCCCTTTTTCTCGGCCCCCGCTTGACAAATCACCCTGAAACTTTCAGGGTAGGAGCGGACCGGAGCGGGCCATAAAGTTTGAAAATTTCGCGAAGATTCGTCAACCGACGCAAGAGTTATTTCAAATAGAATGTCGCGGATTTCCTATGGAAAATAGGTCCTAACTATAACTATCTACTGGCGACCGCCAGTAGATAATATATATATATATATTCACTGAAAAAACCAAAGGTTTCAGGGACCTTATAGTTAGAAATTAGCATTTAAAAAACCTTAGAAATTAATTGAAAAAACCACAGGTTTCAGGGACGTTATAGTTAGTTGGACATTTCACTCGTACAAAACCAGAGAAATTCGGCTATTATAGTTAGTTGAGCTAACTATAACTCGCGCCCCCGCAATGCACTGCTGATGATGTCACATATTACATCACTCATGACATGGTCAGTGACATCACTGATGACATCACTGATGACATCTCAAATGACATCACTGATGACATCACTGATGACATCAACCAGTGACTGTGTGTTTCTGTAAAGTTTAAATATGTTTTATATATATACAGGCCAAGGTGTATTGAAGAATGAGTGGGTGTATGAGTGTCTGAATGGATGATTTAGTAGGTGCATGACTGACTATATAAGTGAGTGATTAAACGTGTTTTACTGAATGCATGGGTTAGTGACTAAACTGTGTGAATGTCTGTATCAGTCTGTCAGTTGGTGTGTAAGCGGCTGCATGGGTTGGTGAGTAGCTACATGAGTGTCTATATGGGTTATTGATTGGTTGTCTGAGTATCTGTATGGGTGCCTGAGTGTCTGTGTGGGTGGGTGGGGTATGTGTGACTCCCTGCATGGATGTGTGAGTAGGTATTTCACTGGGTGTATGGGTTCAAGAGTGCGTCTGTGAGGGGCTGTATGGGTGGGTGAGTGTGTGTATGGCTATGTTGGTAAGTGAATGGATGTCTCAGTGGTACATGTGTGAGTAACTACATATGTGAAAAGGCAGTATATGTGAGTGTTAGAGTATATAAATGATTATATGTGAGAGTGAGTAATTGTGAGAGTGGCTGTATGGATGAGTGTGTACTTGTGTCAGTGATTGTATAAGTGAGTAAGTATGTGTTAGTATCTGTATCCATAAGTGAGGTGGTGTGTGTATAACTGTATTGGTGAGTAAATGGGAGTGTGATTGATTCTTATACAGTGATGTCATCAGTGATGTCACTGACCATGTCATGAGTGATGTAATATGTGACGTCATCAGCAGTGCATTGCGGGGGCGCAAGTTATAGTTAGCTCAACTGACTATAACAGCCGAATTTCTCTGGTTTTGTACGAGTGAAATGTCCAACTAACTATAACGTCCCTGAAACCTGTGGTTTTTTCAGTGAATTTCTAAGGTTTTTTAAATACTAATTTCTAACTATAACGTCCCTGAAACCTATGGTTTTTTCAGTGAATTTCAAAGGTTTTTTAAATGCTAATTTCTAACTATAACGTCCCTGAAACCTTTGGTTTTTTCAGTGAATTTCTAAGGTTTTTTAAATGAAAATTTCTAACTATAACGTCCCTGAAACCTGTGGTTTTTTCAGTGAATTTCTAAGGTTTTTTAAATGCTAATTTCTAACTATGCCTACAGAGGTAGGACATGTGCAGAAAGAGGAAGAAAGGCACAGAAAGAAGCAAGAGAAATGCAGAAAGAGGCAACAGAAGTCCAGAAAGAGGAAGAAAGGTGCAGAAAGAAGCAAGAGATGTGCAGAAAGAACCAACATAGGTGCAAAAAGAGGCCTTGTTGCAAAGTCATCCTGTGCCCTGGGCACCCCCAACTTTTTGCTGACTGGTACTGGTGGTAACTAACTCTGACTGTCCCTGGGCTGTGCCTAACCAGGCCCGGAGCCAGTGCTATGCTGAAAGACAATTAGAATACAGTGAAAATGCCTACATACACTAGGGTACACTATGGGTTGGGGTACCCCTGTGATTGGCATGACCTCCCCTGTAAGGCCCTAGTACATAATAGGGCAGGGGGGTTAAAACTACCGCTAAGTCACTAGCATATAATAGGACATGGCAGTTTCGAGGCCAGCAGCCCTTTTCTGCACTTGCATGTGTGCACTGCTGAGCCTGAGGTCAGTTTAAAAGAGGCCCTGTGTGTGCAGAAAGAGACAAGAGAGGTGCAGAAAGAAGCAAGAGAGGTGCAGAAAGAAGCAACAGAGGTGCAGAAAAAGGCAAGAGGGGTACAGAAAGAGGCAAGAAAACTGCAGAAAGAAGAAAACGAGGTGCGGAAAGAGGCAAGAGAACTGCAGACAGAGGCAAGAGAGGTGCAGAAAGAGGCAGGAGAGGTGCACAAAGAGGCAAAAGAGGTACAGAAAGAGGTAAGAGGGGTGCAGATAGAAGCAAGAGAAGTGCAGAAAGAAGCAAGAGAAGTGCAGAAAGAAGCAACAGAGGTGCTGAAAGAGGCAAGAGGGGTGCAGAAAGAGACAAGAGAAGTGCAGAAAGAAGCAACAGAGGTGCCGAAAGAGGCAAGAGAGGAACAGAAACAGGCAAGAAAGGTGCAGAAAGAGGGAATAGGGGTGCAGAAAGAGGTAAGAGGGATACATAAATTTGCAAGAGAGGTGCAGAAAGAAGCAAGAGCAGTGCAGAAAGAAGCAAGAGAAGTGCAGAAAGAAGCAAGAGAGGTGGAGAAATAGGGAGGAGGGGTGCACAAAGAGGCAAGAGGGATGCAGAAATTTGCAAAAAAGGTACAGAAAGAAGCAAAAGCAGTGCAGAAAGAACCAACAGAGGTGCAAAAAGAGGCAAGAGGGGTGCAGACAGAGGTAGGAGAGGTGCACAAAGAGGCAAGAGGGGTACAGAAAGAAGCAGGAGGGGTGCAGAAAGAAGGAAGAGAACTGCAAAAAGAGGCAAGAGAGGTGCAGAAACAGGCAGGAAAGGTGCAGAAAGAGGAAACAGGGTGCAGAAAGAGGCAAGAGAGGTGAAGAAAGAGGGAAGAGGGGTACAGAAAGAAGCAAGTGAGGTGCAGAAAGAGGCAACAGAGGTGCAGAAAGAGGGCAAAGAGAGGTGCAGAAAGTAGAAGAGATGAGCAGAACGAGGCAAAAGAAGTGCAGAAAAATAAAGAAAGGTGCAGAAAGAAGCAACAGAAATGCAGAAAGAGGCAAAAGAGGCGCAGAAAGAAGCAAGAGTAGTTTGGACACCTTTAGTACCAATTTAATACCCACATTTAGCAATCAGTAATAGGTGACCATTCTAGGTTTGCAAAAGGCCTTCCACCATGCTGTAACACTTGTCGCTGCATTTTTGGTAACGTTTGAGCCAGAAACAAGGTTTTTTTTGTTCAAATCTACAGATTATGCAGCAGATGATGGATTATGTGGCAAATGGGGAAAATGTATAATTGTGCAAGAGTCAGTGCAGCCAAACAGTTGCATAGTTTCAGTGGCCCTGCTCATACCTCTGACTAGGTCTAGAAGTGCTCCTCAGTGGTTCCTTCTTTTTTTTGTCTCATTGAGTTTATAGTTTAGCTTCTATGGAAATGAGTAAGACTAAACCTGAGGTTACTACTCCACAACACAGACTACCATACCACATAATTACTCTCCATAACACATAATCTCACTCTACATAATTCCTATACACTAAATACCACATACTTTCTATCCACATCAAAGTCAAAGTCTATAAACATAATTTCACTGCACATCAGACCACATAATTCCACTACACACAACCTACATCCACTCCACTCCAAGAAACATTAGTACAACACTTTTACATTTACAACGCCTATAGCTCTAACTCTTGCAAATGTGAAACCTATTACATTGCAAATGCTTCTTTAACTAGTAGATGCATTTGCAGAGATGTGGAGAAAGGGGGCTGGGCCTCCAGCCAGCGCTCAGGAATTCCGCTGCATAGGACTTACAGGAGGTACCAGGAGGGCTTCTTGGCCCCCAAAGTCCCTCAGGAGCAAAGTGGACTTCATCCCCCAACCTATAGCGTGCCAGGAGCCGCGTTTGCAGAGCAGTGGAGAAAGGGGGGCGTGGCCTCCGAAGACATCTTACCAATACCACTATGTGAGACTTACTGGAGGTAACAGGAGGGGTAGTTGGCCCCCAAGGACAACCTTGGGGGCCAACTACCCCTCCTATTACCTCCAGTAAGTCCCACACAACAGCATTGCTAAGTTCTCATTGCAGGTCACGACCCCTTTCCCCACCGCTCTGCAAACGCGCTCCCTGGCGCGCTCTTGGATGGCGATTAAATCCACTTCACTGCTGGGGGTCCTTAGGGGCCAACTAGCCTACCTGATACCTCCAGTATGCCCCAGATAATGGGATAGCTGACAGGTGGACACAGGCCACGCCCCCTCTCTCCACCACTCTGCAAACACACCTTGTGGCGCGTTCTGGGTTGGGGGATTAAGTCCCCTTGCCTCCTGAGGGTCCCTGGGGGCCAACTAGCCCACCAGGTACCTCCAGTAAGCCCCACACAGCTGGATTGCTGAGAGTGGTCCGAGACCACATCCCCTTTTTACACCACTCTGCAAACGCGCCTCCTGGCGCTTTAGTCCTGAGGTCCTCAGGACACAAGAGGACCTCTTCGCCCCACCAGAAATGCGCCAAGAGGCGCGTTTGCAGAGTGGTGTAAAAAGGGGCATGGCCTCGGACCACCTCTCAGCAATTCCGCTGTGTGGGGCTTACTGGAGGTACCTGGTGGGCTAGTTGGCCCCCAGGGACCCTCAGGATTCAAGGGGACTTAATCCCCCAACTTAGAACGCACCAGGAGGTGCGTTTGCAGAGTGGTACAGGGAGGGGGCAGGGCCTCCGGGGAGATGCCAGCTTTTCATTTTTTTGTTAGAAGGGGGGTTGTGTGCCCCCCTTCTCTTAATATTTTGAGGGCCATGGGGACCCCATTCCCCAGGGCCTGACCCATTTTTTTTTTTAAATGTAAAAAAACAGGAAAGGGCCGTGCAGCCCCCCTCCCCAGGCCGATTTCGGCCCCGGGGACCCCATCCCCCAGTGTATGGCCTCGTTTATTTTATTTTTTTTAGTTATTATTAGGGAAGGGGGGCCGTGTGGCCCCCCTTCCCTGGGCCACTATTGGCCCCGGGGACCCCACCTCCCGAGGCCTGGCCTCCTATTTTATTTAATTATGGGAGGGGGCCGCGTGGCCCCCTTTCCCTGGGCTACTTCTGGGCCCAGGGACCCCATCCCCTGGGGCCTGGCCAGCCTTTATTATTAATTTTAGAGGGGGGCCGTGTGGCCCCCCTCCTCAGGTCAATTATGGCCACGGGGACCCCATCCCCCGGGGCCAGCCTTATTTTTTTTCAAATTAAAAAGGGGAGGGGGTCGAGTGGCTACCCTCCCGGGCCACCTCTGGCCCCAGGACCCCATCCCCTGGGGTTGGCCCTCACGTTGGGGACCGCAGGGGAGCCCCAATGGCCCCGCGGTCCCTGCCGGCTCATGCGGGAGCCAGCATTGCTTTTGGGCAAGGGGAGCTGCTGACATGCAGCTCCCCTTGCCCAAAAGCAATTCTGCTTTGCTTCTTGGAAGCGAGAGCAGGTTTCCTGCTCTCGCTTCCAAGAAGCAAAGCAGTGCTTGCTATGGCAGGGCAGGAGCCATTCTTCCGCTCTGCCATAGCAAACGGCAATGTCCCGGGGGTGGGCACCCCGGGACATTGCAGGAGCCGACCCTGGGGGTTGGCGGTCCCCAGGGCTCCAGGAGGGGGGCCACGCGGCCCCCCCTCCCATTGTCAAAATAGCCCCGGGGAGGTGGTGGTC
Organism: Calotriton arnoldi; assembly: GCA_963921515.1. Taxonomy (NCBI): domain Eukaryota; kingdom Metazoa; phylum Chordata; class Amphibia; order Caudata; family Salamandridae; genus Calotriton; species Calotriton arnoldi. Next base: position 1,770,192 of record CAWUFW010001896.1, read on the forward strand.
CCCGGGGCCCGGGGGTCTGTAACGGACCTCCACCCGTAATTAAAGTTTGCCCCGGGGAGGTGGTGGTCCCCGGGGCAGTGTGGGGAGGGGCAGGAGCCCCCCCCACACTTCTTTAATTATTTTTAAGCCCCGGGGAGGTGGCGGTCCCTGGGGCTTGGGGGGGGCCACGAGGCCCCCTGCACATAATTAACGATGCCCCGGGGAGGTGGCGGTCCCCAGGGCAGTGTGGGGAAGGGCAGGAGCCCCCTCACACTTCTTTAATTATTTTTAAGCCCCGGGGAGAGGTGGCGGTCCACGGGGCTTGGGGGGCCGCGAGGCCCCCCGCACATAATTAACGATGCCCCGGGGAGGTGGCGGTCCCCAGGGCAGTGTGGGGAGGGGCAGGAGCCCCCCCACACTTCTTTAATTATTTTTAAGCCCCGGGGAGGTTGAATGTTTATCTGGGAATGTAATGTATAACTGACCTAAGAACAGTCTGTTATAGATGTTTCAATCAGTAATAGTATCCTTTACTTTTTGTTTTTCAGGATTAGTGATCGGAGATTCCTAACACATTTAGCTGTCTGTCTGGTACACATGTTATTTTTCTCTACCGCCTTTGAATTATGTCATAGATTTCATAGAGAGGCGGCGTGTGTCAGATTGCAGAGGGCGGTCTGCTGTTCTAGACCTTCTGCTTATAGTATTACCTTCCTTCTGTGAATTAAGCCATGGGCAGACAATTTGAATTTGCTGTAGAAAATGCTGGAAAAGTCAGTTCTGTGGAGAGATTCATTTAAAGTGCTGCGAAAGTGTTACTATCGGACAAATCTGTGGAAAAGGGGCACATTTTGCATCTAAAACTATATTAAAAAACACAAAAAAAACAATCTTTACATTAGTGCATTATTGCAATGAACATAACATAACAAAACTTTGCAGTGAACCGTTACCTTGTTTTACTCAATCAGTTGCTCACGTGTCTAGCTTTCCTATTGAAATCCAGAGGAAATACCCTAAAATAACAGAATATAACAAGGACGTCACATTTGGGCATTATCATTGGATTTTGCACTCTAGGCGTGCAGGCTAAATTAGAGTACTGTAGTAAAGTCCGTCTACAAGTTAGATCAGGCCAGTAACGAAATTTGGCGATCCACAAGGGCAACTCTGATTCTGCTTGTTTCATATCGGCTGCTAAAGCAGGAGAAATCTGTGAGTGAAGCTGGGGGAGAAATTAAAGGGGCACTTCAAATGTGGGTAATAATTAGGTGGAGAGTTAGATGCAGGCAATGGCACAATACAGTTCCGCAACCTGACATGGCTTAGGAAAATAGAGTATACTCTACAAATGTTTTCAGCTTTTAAACATCAGCTTTCAAGTTAAACAAGTCACATGCTGCATGCTAAGTAGTTAACATTTTATCAAAACCTCTCTTTTTAATTAAAAAAATAGAAAACTTGAAAAATGTAAGAACATGTTATTGATGTTTTAACCATCTGTTTGGTTTTGCTGTGGCCACTAGAAGGAGCCTTTTGCTTTTGTGGGTACTGCTTAGGCTACTACTTAGAAAATAGACGGAAAGCCAGATTGGTTTTCTTTCTGATGTGTTAAAATTGCCCATAAAGAAAGAAAATGAAACTTGAAGTCATGGATAGACAAATACTTTGTTGATTTATCACCATGGGAGATCCATTAAGATGTGGTGATGTGTTTCCATGGCATCCTGGAGTTAGAAACGAAAAACACAGTGGCAGGCATTCACTTCCTGCCATTGTGCACAGTCCTAAAAGTCTAAAATGCACCATCTAATACATTTAAGTATTTTTCTGAAATATGATTTACACACACGGATTCAAAAGATTGGAATACAAGAATACTTGTAGAGAAAAGCAAATTTATTGTCAAAGATTGGAATGTTCCATTGAATCTATTCTGCAGTTTCAACTTTTAGTATTGTCGTTTATCAATCTCCAGGAAGGTATTTCGCTTTTCCTTGAACAAATATATGTTCGTCAGTGTATTCGGTTCAAATGTAAAATTGATCACTGGGGCATTTATCAGCATTTTGCAACAAGAATCTTCCCCATCACCTCTCCATATCAGCCACAGTACTAATCAAGGACAGACCGGCCTTTTATTCCAATAGCCATTTCCACAGTGGGCTGGAGTCCTTGGAGACTGGTTTTGAAAGCACAGGGCGGGACCTGGTGCGTCTGTCATTTTCAACATCAGGGGAGGCTCCTCCATTTGAGCAGAGGAGCGTCGCTCCACAAACCCAAGAGCTGAAAAATAAAAACTTAATAAAGTTCATTTATTACCGTTTTATTTTTCAGCAACCCTCCCTGATAGCTAAGTGCGGGGCCAGCGCTGCTAAGTGACAGCAGCAAGGAGCTGTGCGCTTTGAAATGCGCATGTCTCTTTGGCCGGCCGTCTTGGGCCAGCCAGACATGCGTGTTTTAAAGTTCTCTAGCTGGGTTAGAGAAAGCGCAGGCCTCCAGTGCTCTTAGGAGGGCTGAGAGAGGCCGCTCTATCCAATCCTGGTGCTGCTTTTATGCTGTGAAAGCAGCACCAGGATTGGGTAGTGCAGTTTCCGGCATCAGGGGCTTCCACGAGGAGAGAAGACACCCGAGGATAGAAGACATCTGAGGGAGGAGGCGTTGCGCTGCAAGATAAAAGGTAAGTCTATTTTAATTATTATTATTTTTTTGTGCTCCCCCCACCCTATCACCCTCGGTACAAGCCAGTCACCACTGTCTCCCAGGTTAATTACTGCAGGCAGGGGGAGATTTCAAGAAAGAGAGAGAGGGAAGGGTAAGGTAGAGAGAAAGTGACCAGAGAGAGAGGAAAGAAGGAGAGTGGGAATGGATGGATGGAAAGAGAGAGATTGTGCAAAGAGACAAAGGGAGTGGGCTGGTTTGAGGAACTTTGCCAGGGCTACTTTTGGTCCCCCAGTCTGGCCACATTACAGTCAAAGCCTTTCGTCCCCACTACCTCTTGCCTACACCTGGCATTTGTCCTCTTCAGATGGAAATGCAAAGGATTTCTCCATTCACACCATCACAAAAGGTTTCACTCCCAAATAGCCCTCTTTCGCATAGCATGGGCAGAAGTCTTCTCAATCACCAACCCCCTCAAGTTCACGCAGTAACTCACCGGAAAAACACTGCCAAAATAATTTTACAGTCATTTAGTACTTCATTTTAAATTAAAAATTACTAGACTAGAAAGTAGTAGAGGGAACGTAGTTTCCACCATCCGAAACCTCTAAAAAAAACTATGTCAGGATGAGACAAAATAGTAGTCCTGCCTACAATCTATGCTGGCGGCAAATTTAGTATGACAGTCATTTGTTGCAGATCAGGATGGTGTCGGTGTATGTGAGACACAAAATATCGTATGAATGTAAAATCTTTGTTTTGCACTGCATAAAAACTAAACTGCAGATGTCACAACACATTCATATCAGCTCAAGCAATGCATTACATCACCAGAGGACCAATCCTTGCACCCTTGCAAAACTCACAAGGAGGCCATGGTGCAGCTTGCCAAGCCAAATTGACACCACACAACAAGCATCATTACCCGGAAGTGAAATAAAGAACACGTGCAGTCCCTCAGAAAGCACCCCGAAGGAAGGCTACAGAAGTACAGAAATTCAGCAGAAGAACGTATAGAACATATTCGCTCTCAAGAAAAAACAGACATGAGCAAGATTCCCAATGAAGGGGAATGCACTGACTTTACCTGTTCTCAGGAAGCCCTCTCTCATAGCATAACTATTTCCACTGTAGCTTGTGATACAGTCTTTGCATTCATCCCTCCATCTAGTGGTTTGGCAAATGAAACCACAAACCACATCCATCCTTCTGCTACATAGGCAAGAATCGAGGCGAAGACAGGGCTAGTGACTTACACCAGGCGATGGGAGTCTCTTTGGCTGCAAGTCATATATAAGTAAGTAATTGGGGCAAAGAAGACACTGATCCAGTAGCATCAGGTGAGCACTACCTCACCAGTGAAGCATGCTCTGGTGTCTGCTGATGGACGGGCAGGGTCGGACTGGCCTATAGGGCAATCAGGGAGTGCCTTTAAGGACTGGTCTGACAGGTCAGTGTGTGGGCCAAATTTTTGGTTGTCTTGACAGCGCAGGTGTCACCACACAATTATGTGAGTATCAGTAGAGAGGGCCTTGGCTCAGTCCACATGTTGGGAGTCAGGAGTACATGTTTTGATTGGGTAGAAGTTGTGGACTTTCACAGAAAAAGTGCTCGCCCTCCACACAGCTGTTATCACTTTGTTTATCGTGTTGCCTTAGCTAGAACTTTCAGGGGCACACACACTACATTGTAATGTTAATAAAGTGTGCTAGATTTCTAGATAATTCATGGAGTTTTTCTGTGGCCGCAGCATAGATGAGACGAGGGCAATTATTAACCTATATGGCGTTTAGGTCTTACTTGAATGTATATCTGACACCTGGGGCCATATTATACAAGTGACCCCGGGGTGCAACAGGCACTTTGATTTACAGAAGGGGCCACAAATGCTTGTGCGGCCCTATCTGTAATACCAATAGCGCTGGCGCACATTTAGTGCTGGCGCTATCACCAGAGGGTGTTCCCTCTGTTGCCTCGGGGCATGGCCCCATATAAATGAGGGAATCACTTTGCCTCTGCACCGGCGCCATATTATAGATGGGGTGCAGAGGCAAAGAAGCTGTCAGTGCGCCCGCTATTGGCAGCCCTTTGGAGGGGGAAAAGGAGTTCCCATGGACCCCCAGACATCCCCTTACAGGCAGGTGCAGTCACTCACTGCACCCGCCTGCAAGGGGATCTCGAAACCCCCTTAAAAGTGCAGGCGGGTGACGCCTGCACAGTGAAACATGGAGCAGCTTCAAAGCAGCCGACCGTCTATCAAATGAATGCGCTGCCCTGCGGCTGTCCTGGGAGCAGCGCCTTCATCCTAATATGGCACATTTTCCTTGTTTGCGCCGGGCACACCTTTTAAAAGGTGCACCTGCACAATCAAGGAAAGTGCACTGTATGTATGATATAGTCTCTTATCTTTTAAACTAAAACAATATTATTCTACAGTTGTTTGCTTCCCCACAAATACATTTCCATTCCCATGCTATTTACTTGTAGCGCTTCACATTACCACACAACACTCATTTAAAGCCAGACCTATTGGCATTACCAATGCTTGTTTTACTTTTAATTTATCTGATATTGAAAAAAACATTATCTGTAGCAAGCTCAATTTCATACCTTCTTCCATTCCTTCTAAAACACTTAGACAGCATGCCGTTACAAGCTGTTCCAATTTGCAAACAAGGGCAACTTTGTTCGCTATCTAACTCACTAATGGGGCCACTTTTATTTTGGGTTCCAGTTCGACACTGCGGATGGGTTGTGTTTTATAAACAAAATAAAACCTTATACGACATATCTGACCAGCAATGGCACAGAACATCTGCACATGCGCATTTAATACCAGATCAATAGCACTGAGGCATCTATGTTTACTGCCTTTGTGGGAAAGCAGAGAGCCTTGGCCAAGTTTCATCTATTGTGTGGAATTGGTATAGCCATCCAAGCAAATAAGTGATCCATTGCCACTCTATCACAATTTCAGGGTCTGTGACAGTGATGTTGCACATTTTGGAGGCACGGAGCAGCACATCCCTACTGTAGTCATTGGTAATGGTTATACATTTCGTTAGGGTTGCAAGCACCTCAGCAAATAGGCATTAAGGTCCACAGAGCAGCCGAATATCAGCAATGGGTGGTGGGAGGCCAATGCTGTCTAACAGGGTTTCCTCTCAGAGAGAGATGCTGCAAATGTTAGGGTGTTTCAGGCTAGCTGGCTGTATCACGGTCTGTAGGTAAGCCTACAGCGTTTTTGTGGAGGATTGTACCGTTCTGTCATTTTTTGGGGTGGATATCCAAAATGGTGGACAGGAAATGATTGAGTGAATGTTTGGGCGTGGTGGTTAGTGCTGAGGGAGTTAGGAGGCTGTTGGACTTGGCCCCTTTTTCCCAGAAATTTTTTGCTTTTCCCCCCTAGCCTAGGTATTGTACCATGGGTTTAAAATGTAAAAGAGTACTACATGTAATGGTGTCACTGTCACTTTTAAAATGGACGCCATTCCTGCTTGCCTAGGTGCCGCCTGACCGAATTGAGTGGCGGTCTAGTTGTCTGTTTCCCAGCACTCCCAGCTTTTGGAGGAAACCTGGCAGCCAGGGTGCTCTACACCTCCCCTTAACCAGTTAAGACCGGTTCCCCAGGGAACCTTCCAGAAGCTTCCAGCCTTTTCTGGTAGGTGGGGTGAGGGGTATATATAGGGGGGCTGGGCTGCCATGTGCTCAGTCAGGCAGGAGCAGTCCAGACAGTGAAGGGGAACTCTGCCAGGAGGTACCGCCACATTGGGCCTGTGTGCTGGCCCCTGTGCCCATCTGCACCCCTCTGTTGTCCCCAGGGCCAGTAAGAGGGACACTGCCGGAGTGGAGGCTGCTGTGCTGGCAGGATTGCCACCATACTGGAGGATGACCGTTCTGAGGAGCTGCTGCTTCAGGACTGGTGTGCCGCCCTGCTAGCCTCTGATCTCGCCCTGCACTACTTGTCCCCTGGCCTCCAGCGCCTAGTGACGCCATATTTGGACTGCCTGCACCCTAGCGCCTGGGGAGCGCTATATCTGCGGTGCCAGAAGAAGGGAGAGGGTGCCTGCAGCGCTGGCCTGCCAGAGCGCTGCTTATCCTGTGGGACCCTGAAGGTGGGAGCGCTGCCTGTTGCCTGCCTGCATGAAGAGGGGCTGATGCCTGCACCCTAGCGCTGTGCCCTGAATCCTGAAAGCTCTGTATGCTGCCCAGAAGCGCTGCGTGCCTGAAGAAGCGATGTGATCTAAAAGCGCTGTAGCCTGTAAAGCGCTGTAACCCCCTGAAGACACCGTCTGCAAGAAGCGCTGCGTGCCTGAAGAAGCGCTGTGACCTTAAAGCGCTGTGCCTTCCCTGCTTTATCCTGCCGGAGTCTCCTGCGGCCAAGAGGTGCTGCCCTGAAGGAAACTGCTGTCCGGTGGAGCGCTGCATAGCGCACTCAAATTGTGCCCAGAAGTCACTGCCGCAGCCCCTGTGCGCTAGAGAGAAGAAGCGCCGTGCTGCTAAGGTGCTACAGCTGTGTCCCGAGGAGATCCCGGAGTGGGGGATCCCCCCTGAGCTTTGCCTGCAAGCGGGTGCCAACCCCGCGTGTGTGCCACCACGTGGTGCTAATCAAACCAACGGGAGCCCACCCCGTGGTTTTTATACTAAATAGACGGGAGCCTACCCCATACTGTGCCCGCACTGTGGAGTTGCCCAAGCTCACCGCCGCGACCGCGGGGTCGCCGAAGAAGGAAGAGCTGTGCCGCGATCACCGCTGCAGCCCGGGCATCGCTCAGACCAGGGGAAGCTGAGGCCTGTCATCTCCCTCGCGGCCCCCGCGCTGTCAAGAAGAAATTGCGCCCAGGATCACCGCTGCGGCCCAGGCGCCGTGTACGCTGAGGCCGCGATTGAAGTCTGGCCCCGCTGGGCCTGCTGCGTGGAGGAGGCGTCGCTAGGCAACGAGGGCGCCGACCGCGTCACGGCCGCGCCCCCTTGAAGCCGTGCAGTGATTGGCCCCCGGGCCGGAGCTGAGCCGGGAGCCGGAGGCCTGCCCCGCAGGGGCCCGCCAGCCAGAGGAGGAAAGCCGGAAGCCGCCTGGATTCCCGCGGTGAAGGAACGAGAGGAGCCTGAGGCGAGGTGGGAGCCTACCCCGCCTCGTGTGCTGCCGCCAGAGGAGAGAGGAGGCGGGAAGTCGGGAGCCTCACGGGCTCCCTATCGAAGTCCTGAGCCCCAGGAGGGGGCCCGGGTGAGGCTCGAGGAGGTGCGGGTGACGACGGGGCTCCCCGTGACCAGAGGAGAGCCCCGGGGCTGAGGGAGCCTGCTGAAGCCTTGCGGGCTCCCAGCCGAAAGTCCCGGTCCCTGGAGGGGCCCGGGTGAAGTCCCCAGGAGACCGGAGCAGCGCCCCCGTGAAGAAGAGGCCGGTAAGTGGAGCCTCTTGAGGAGCTGGGGGTTGGAGAGAGCAGTGGGGCACATTGTCGGTGCCTGCCCCCCCCTCGCGGCCTTGCTCAGAAGGCCGTGTGGCCTCATTTTCCCAGCTGCCCCGCCTGGCAGTGGGCAGCTGCAACGCGCAGCCGGATAAGTTGGAAGCCCCGTGGGGTCTTCACCACGGACTGGGCCACAGGGCCCGGGGCTACACAGCGACGCCCGCAGTTGCGGGTCGCTGCAACGTGGAGGCATTTTTCTATCCTCGGGTCCCAGGAGGGGACCCCAACGAGCCAGTGATTATTGGGCCTCATTTCTGCACTGCGGTATCGAGGGGCCTGCTGGTTTGTAAGATGAGGGGGCCCCCATGATCCCGTACTGGCCTAATTGACTTGACTCAGCTGCCCCGCAGGACAGTGGGCAGCGGCAACGTCCTGGGGCATGTTTATGTGGAATGCCATGATGTTTTGGGGTCAGGTCCCCTGTGTTTATGCCAATGTGTTTATGCCCCCATGCTCCAGGTTCCTAGGCTCCATACCACCGAGGTTTATGCCCACAGGGTTATGCTTATTTCTGGTACGTAATGTGCCTGGATCCCTGCCCATTTGAAATGTCCTGTTCATGAGGTATGTGCATAGGCCTGATGACCTGCTCCAATTGGGAGGTTACCTGAATGAAATACATGTTTAAGGTGTTATATGCTGAGGCCTGATTGGCCACTTCAACCAAAGTAACCTGCTCTGCGTTAGTTACAGGAATTTAATGTACCTACCTGCATTGAGCCTCATTGGAGTACTTGCCCGGAGTTAAACATTCCCATGTCAAATGTCTACCTGCTTTACAGGTGTTGCTGAATTGAATGCATCTAAATGTATTAAGCCTCATGGAAGTAATTGCTGTCCTTCTAATGTTCATATGTTTAATGGTTACCTGCATTAAGACGCCCTCTGAACTAAGTGTGGTTACGCCTAGGTTGACACAGGTTCTCCATTACCTATAGTGTTTTATGCCTACCTGCATCATATTTCGGGTTAATTGAATGTGCCTGACTAGGCTGCTGTTTATGCTCATTACTGCCCTCCATTACCTGCAGTGTTACCTGTTTCAGACGCATGTTGCCAATGTCTTTTCACCTATAGGAAGGTTTAATGCGGTTATGCACTTGCATGAATTCCTCAAGTTTTAAAGTGAAAAGCATTTATTGTTGCACTGCATTTATCTGCCCCATCTATTGCTGATTTGAATTAGATAAAGAAACTTGTTTTTACATAACAAACTGGTGTGGTCTCCTTTTTGTGGTGTGCCTGGTGTGTCGCCTGTGTGTGCTGCGCGGATGCTTTACACAATGCTCCTGGTTTAGCCTTCCCGCTCCGCACCACGCTACCCGTTTCCAACAGAGGCAGAATGACATTAGAGCTTTATTGTCCGGTATGAAGTATGATGCTAGGTTTGAGGGGTTATATTTTTAGGATCTGGGCATTTATACAAAGGTTTTGCAGTGTGTCTTGCAGTACAACATATCTTTCATTTAATCATAGTCTCTAGCTTTTTTCTGCTGATATTTGTTCACTATGTTTTGTCTAGCTGACCGAGCTTATTAAATGAAATTGGTGTGTATGTGGAGGGGCTTACTCTCTGTGCCTTGCTGTTATGTTAGTTGATATTAATATTGATGTTATTCTCACATGACATCCTACTCTTTAGAGCAATTTTTTCTAGGGTGTGGCATTCAAAACAACACCCACCACAGGCTAATATTGTGTGTCTTATTTGCTGTTATGAAATATGAGTTGTGTTTTCAGCCATGACACTCCAAATATCGGCTGAGGCCGTCCCTACAACTTTAGAGGTAGTCACAGTTGAGTTCAGCTCAAATTGCTAATATGAATTGTGTGGTAAAACCTGCACTTTTGTAGTGGTCAAATATATCCAGGGAAAAAGTGCTGAACAGCAACGGTTGTGTGTTTTCCCACTCAGCGGGTTCCTGCCCTGGCAGTTATGACTGGACTATTCCCAATGGATGAGCACCAAGGCTATTTGCACGTCTGTTCCTGTCTGAGGTACCTTGGTAAGTACCAGTGTCTGAGATTAATTCAATCATTCCACTCATCACTTTTTTTGTTTTCCTAAGTGCAACTTCGAATGAAGACCTATATATCATACGTGCCTGACTCCAGCTGTCTCCCAATGTCTGTATAATTCAGATATCATGTTTAGGACAAGGCATGTCGCGTCACATTTGTGATGGGGATCTCAAATGTATGGGGTATTCATTGTATCCTTGCCCCCACGATTGACATACACTTGCTAACGAAGAGTGTTTCCATGAGAATTTAAGAACATTCTACAGCTGAATGGCGTTCAGCATATGGTGCATACCACAAAAACCAACTTCGACTGGGTGCAAGTCATGTGATGTATGTGACTTGTAGATTGTACTTTATTACGCGGGAAAATACTCCAATGACCTGGTTAAAAATGTTGTTGCATGTTGGTTACAAGATGCAATGGCATGTGCATCAGTGGCTGAAAAAATCGAGATGCTAGGATATGCATGACAGACGTTATGTATGCAAAATTGACACAACACCACTAAAATGGTGTAATGTGCTCTTTCAATTTGCTGAAAGTTTCGATGATGAACCAGGTGAGGATTGATACCTGGTATATATGTGCCATATGTTTATTGAGTTAATGATAAGGAAATAGCAGGTGATTGTACTCACTCACTTGTGCCAATTAAATCACGGCGTTTGTCAAGTGGTGGATGTTACATTTTGTGCAAACACTTAATGCAGGCATTTTTGTCATGTGTCTTTCCTCATATAGGGCGAGGAAGTACAGATTTTAGCATTAAACAAGTACCAACAGTCTTAAAATAATAATGCCTCTACAGCATTGTTCTGTTACCATGCGAAATGCAGCGTTTTGTACTGATTATGTGATTGTTTTTAAATGTGACTGTGTGATACATTTTTACAAGCATTTTAGTGTTTAATCAAGGATATTAAGACTAGTCCCTGTGTCTATAGAATTTAACAATACCACCAGAGCTGAATATTGGACAGAATTCCATTCAGCATATTATATCTACAAGAATACAAGAACAATACAGCAAAAAAGAGTTTTTATTACCCAATAATGTTATCAAAACTTCACTAGTCAAATAAAAAGCATCATTTAGATGTGCTTCAAAAGCAACAATAATGTTGACATATGCCTACACAAAAAAACCAATCCATCCTACCATTAAACTAAATGAGTGGCATCAGCAAAACTCAAACCATATTCCACGCTGTACTTAAAATATTTCTATCTCCTCTCATTAAACTATATTGCTGATATGCTACGCTCACCAGATGCATGATTTTTCAAAAGGCATTGAAGGGACTCTATCTCTCACTCCCCAAAGTGAATGAATAAATAGAATTGCATATTGACCCTTTATCATACAAATCACCTCACATGGCTTTGTACATTGAAGGAGGGGAATTTTGGAAAATTGAGGAAAGATTTGTGTTGGACTTGGCCCTTTCTGCAGGGTTGCCCCCAAACATTTTGCCGTCACCCCTCCTGTTTTCTGAACCCGTTTTGTTGACTTTTAAGACTCTGTGCACTTTACCACTGCTAACAAGTGCTAAGGTGCTTGTGCTCTCCCCCAAACACATGGTCATGGCACCTGATTTAATTTACTTATAAGTCACTAGTAAAGTGGTGCAACATGTTCCCAGGGCCCGTAAATGTAATGTTACTAGTGGGCATGCAGCACTTATTGTGTCACCCACTTAAGTAGAGCTTTAAAACATCTCAGGCCTGCCACTGCAGCATGTAGTGCATTTTTAAACTGCCATTTCGACCTTGCAAAACAAACCTTTTACCAGGCCTAAACCTCCCTTTTTAATACATATAGGCCTGTCCTAGGGTAGGCCCTAACCAGCATATAGGGCAGGGTGCGATGCATTTAAAATGTAGGACATGTACCTTTAAGTTTTACATGCCCTTATAGGGAAAAACTCCAAAATTCGTTTTTCACTACTGTGAGGCCAACCTCTCCAATTGCATTACCTTACTACATTTAATAAGTGCGATCTTTTGATTACGAGCAGGTAGAAATGTCCTGTTTGTACTGAAAGAAATTGTAATTTAAAATTGGGATTTATATCACAATTTTGAAAATACCACTTTTAGAAAGTTGCCATTTTGCTACCCTAAACTTTCTGAGCGTTCTAGGAGTTTCCAGCTGCAAGGCCTGTTAAGTTCTCCCCCATCAGGAACGCTTACGGGCCCAGAAAGTGAACAATGTTCCCTGCCCCACTTCCATGTCAAAGGAGCTGCATCAGCACACTCACAAAGAACTTGACACCACACTTTTGTCACCCTAGACATCTTGAGACCTGGGCTGGGAGGAAGGAAATTTCAGAACCATCTGTGGGGGAAAACTTTAGAAGGTTCTTCCACTTCAAAGCTGGCACCAGGTATAAATTGTGGACCCTCAGACCCACTCTTCAGAACACTCCTGGGCCTGCAAAAGACTACGGAAGGACTGGCTGGTACTTCAGAGGACTGCCCTGCTGCTTCAGGCCTGCCTTGTTTCTCAGAGGACTGCCCTGCTGCTTAAGGACTACCTTGTTTCTCAGACGAAAGCCTTGCTGTTACCAGAGGGCTGTCTAGGTGCTTGAGGCCTGCCTAGTTCTACAGACAACTGCTCTGCTGCTTGAGGTTTGCCCTGCTGCTTGAAGGAGAGAGGACCATCTCCTTGAACCCAGGACTACCGGAGTGACTCCAATGGTCAGTGGCTTACCCTTGTTCTGAGCTACAGGGAAACGACAAGCTCCAGAGGCCTCCCTGCAACTGTCAAGCTGTCCTGCTGCAACTGGCCCTGCCTGGACCTGCAACTGGACCTGCCAGAGCCCTGCTGGCTGGTGCTGGAGTGAGTTTCCGATACCCAGGAGGTGCCGCCCCAGGCCCTGGACCCTTGGCTGGCATCAGTTGAGCTCCTCCAGTGAAATCCTGAAGTTTTGAACTCTATGCACCAGACTTTGAGATGGTAACATTCTAAGTAGGACTAACTTGGTCCCTGTATCCGGCCCACACTCCATTGCAGTCAGCCTGAACTTGTGACTTTATCCCAGTCTAGCACGACCAGAAACCCATAGTTAGCACTTTCTGCTTCTTGGTGCTATTTCACTTAAACTTTTAAAACTGCATGCCTTCAGTTCTATTGATTGTATTTTTGCTGTTTTGGTCTCAGTTTATTTGTTACATTTTACTCTATTTGTCTAAATTGGTGTGGTATTTTTCTTGTGTTCTGGTTTTACTTTATTACTGTTTGTGTACTGCATACATGTTTAACACAGTGCCTCTAAGTTAAGCCTACCTACTTTTGTGCCAAGCTACCAAAGGGTTAAGCACAGGTTAATTTAATGACTTTTGTGTTTCACCCTGACAAGGACTGTGATTGATGCTTGATAAGGGCTTTCACCCCCCCCCCCCAATCAAAAACCCAATTTCTCACAATTAACTTCTAATGCTGGCCAGCCTTTGTGGAGAAGTCTCCTGGAAGGTATGTTAGCTTTGCATCACAGTTTTCACATTGCAGACATTTCCTTCGATGTTTTAACAACAACCTAAAAGTTAAATAAGTCATTACGCCACAAAGCTTTACATTAGGAGTTGTTATTATGTATGTAGGCAACATTTTTGTATTTGATTTTAACATAATGGGCCTCATTATGATGTTGAGTGGATCGCAAACGACAGGCCATCGGCTGCGGTTCAACTGACATCTGGGGCCGCAGTCAGACGGCCGCATTATGTTGGGGGCGGAGTGGGCGGAGGGACCGACCGACACTTCTGACAGGCTTAAGGAGCCCGTCCGACCGTCGGTCGGAATGTAATCCCCTACAATAGGGCTGTGCCTGCTCAGGCACCGCCGTAGCGATTACGATGTCCCTTTTTCACAGCCTTTCAATGGCGGTCTGACCACCATTAAAAGGCTGTCAGAAATGGACTTTGGAGACCCCTAGCAGGCCCTCCATCCCTCAGCGGCCTCCCCTATGAAGCCTGGGGGGCATCCATACCCCGTGGGCCAGGCACCGCATGGTGCCTGGAAACGGTGCATGGATGTTTGCAAACATCAGTTTTTCCAATGCCGGTTGAGCTAGGACGTTTTACTGGCTGCAGCACAAGCCGCAAAGGAAAAATTGATTTTTTCTACTGCCTCTTGGGACTAGTCGGTCGGTTTCCATTCCGAAATGATGTTGGTCGAACTCTCATCCGACCGGCATCGTAATCGGGGCCTATGTGTTGTATTTTATGTTCTGAGTTACTGTTTTTTAAGGGTTTAATGTTTAAGTTTTGGGTTATTGAATTTCAGGGTTTTTGGTGGATTTTTTAAATTCTTTTGGGTGGGGCCTGGAGGTTTATTTTATTTTAGGGTTCATAGATAGGTTTTACGGATGGGTTATTGGGAACGTTGGGGCTAAGGGTGGGCAGTGTATTCATTTTTTATTTTTTTTAGCGCTCAAGGTTGAGGTTTCAGGTTTCTTTTTTGTCTCTTAGGGTTCAGTGTTATGGCATTTATTTTTGAAGCGTGGATATTTTTATTTTTGTTAAGGATTCAGAGTTAGGTTTTAGTGATGAGTTTTTCTTTTTTGTAGGGCCACTGGGTGGGTAGTGTATTAATTTCAGGGTACTTTTTAGGGTTAAGCATTGTGATTTAATTTTAGTCTTACTGTATTTCAATGTTCTGGATGGGAATTTATTTTTGGGGTGTAGGTATTTATTCTATTTTATTTTAGGTTTCAGAGTTGTTGTACTGTGTGGGTAATGTATTAATTTTGGATATTTTTTAGGTTTCGGGTTTGAATTAAAAATTTTAGCTATTTATTTTTATAGTTCAGGGTGGGTTTATCTTGTGAGGAGTGTGGGGTTTTTATTTTATTTTAGGGTTCAGAGTTTGCTTCTCGTGTGGGTTATTGAGGTTATAGGGGCAATGGGCAGGAATTGTATTCCTTTTGAGGTTTTCTTTTTAGGGCTCAGGTTGATCATTTGAGTTTTGTGTTATCGTATTTTAGGGTTTATTTTTAGGGTGCACGGTTTGTTTTGGTTTATTTTAGGGTTTGGAAGTAGGCTTTGGACTAAATTATAAGTTCTATGGATGGGTTAGAATTGATATATTTAATTAAATTAATACAATACACATTTAATATATTTACATACTTAGTAAGTAAAGACACATTGTTTTCTAAAAATATATATATTTGTATTAAACTATTTTGTGAACATTTAAAAATATGCACATTTTTAGAAAAATAATATGTCATTGTAAGCATGCATTTGTTTTACTATTTTCAAGCATTTATTCCCCCCTTCCACAGGTTATCCATTTTTTCTATGGTCGGAATTATCCTTTTTCTGTTGTTTCTTTAAGTGGTGGAGTGTCTTGGTTGATGAAAGATGGGAGTGGCTGCTGTCATTGGGTAAGAAACCTGTTTGTTTAGATATTTCTAGTTGTTAGATGTATGTTGTTTTTGTTTTTCGTCACTTTTTCGTTACAGGCTTGCTGTTTGGGAGTGCTTTTTTCTAAAAAAAAGTAATGATTAAAAGTAGAGGATATTATACTTGCAATACTCTCACTGCCTTTTCATTGTGCAGTGCAGTGTTTGTATTCCTGCCTTCAGATTTTGAATTCAGTCTCTCTATGGCTTCTTGGCACTTTGATTTAGATGGTAGGGGTGTCAGGTGTTAAACCTGACTTATACTCCCTTCTTTGTTTTCTTCATTTGTACTGGAGATTTTATTTATTTTTTATAACAAACTTTATTGATTTTCTAGTTCAAGGACATAACAGCACAGTCACAATCCAATGGTACCCCTACAGTGGTAAAACACATATCAAACCTGATCCAGTATGTATAAAGATATGGCATCTTGCATGTCTCCCAAATCACTGACCAAACCAGAGTATTCCTACCATCAACCCCATATCTTCTTGTGTTTAGGTGGGCAGCCTCTGGCTCTATAAATCAGTTCCTCCATCTTGGCGCTCCAGTCCATGGCAGCTCTCCACTCTGAAAGTCTGGGTGGAAGCTCCCACTTCCAGCGTCGTGATATCTTGTTTCGTCAATAGGCTGGTGAGACACACCAAGGTGCGTTCTTCACATGGGCCTACCATATCCTCTAGCATACATAACAGCGCTATTCTAGGGGTCAAAATGAGGGGATTCCCCCACAACTCCAACAGCACCGATTCAATGGACATCCAGTACTTCATCACTATAGGGCACGAGCAAACCACATGGAAGAAATATGCATTCAGTGCTGACCACTGGAAACAATCTGGTGATTCAATGCTGTGGGCATGCCAGAGCCAGTGTGCCTATCCACACTTCCCATTTGTGCTTAAGGGCAAGGAAATTATAGCTGGAGTTGAGGATCAGTGATTTATAGAGTTGAGACACTCCACCTTCCACCAGGGGGCCCATCAACAACTTGTCCAAGAGAGGGCTAACCTCGGGGAGGTCGATAAAATTCTGTTGGTGAGCCACGAGCGCGTATCTCAGCTGAAGATACTTGTGAAATTGTGTGGTCGATAGTGAGAACAGAGACCGCAGCTCCTGAAAAGATTTCATCATTCCCTGGTGCCAGACATCGCTCAGGATCCCAATTCTATCCCATTTGGTCAACCCTTCAAATTGTGACACATGGTGTAGCCATCTTCCCTTCCCAAGAGGAGTAATTTGTGCAGGTCTTTTGTCCCACCCTGTCAGCCATAATGACACCTTCCACAAGGAGAATACCACCTGGGTAAGTTAAGGGAGATTTGTGGGCATGGGCTCCCCTCTATATTATGTGCAAAACAGTATCTAAGCCCAAAAGAGATAGCTCCGCTTCATAATCCGGATCTCCCTCCCCTCCGTTCAAACAGTCATTAATCACCAGTAGGTGCAACACTCAGTAGTATAGTCGAACATCAGACATGCCGAGTTCCCCATCACAGGTCGATTGACAGCATTTGTCAAGAGCAATGTGAGGTGGGCGGCCAGCCCATAAAAAGGAGCGAATCTGTGCAGCTTGATCGCTCAACCAGGAGGGGAAAGTCAGCAGAGGATAGTCTTGCAGAGCATAGAGGAAGCTGAAAAGTATCTTCATTTTGAAGAAGATCATCCTGCCCAGGACTTGAAGTAGAAGATCGGCCCCCTGCCGAAAGTCGTTCCTCATACGTAAGGTCAGAGGGACCAGGTTTCGGTTCCGTGTCAGGTTTTGATCTAGGCAGACATGACCTCCCAGATATTGGAAGCTACGTTGTCACACTGGAATAGATGCCCATCATTCACCAACCTCTTTGTCTTTAACGGGACCAAAAGGGACTTGGTCCAGTTAGTCTGAAGCCCAGAGGCCTCTCTGTATAGTTCGAGGATACAGAGTGCACATGGTCCAGATTCTTTGGGGTGGGCCAGGTATAGAAGCACATCATCAGCATAAAGAGTTATCCTGTCTTCTCCACCCACTGGCCAGCCTTAACCTCGCAATTGGGCATCACACCTGACAAGTCTGGCCAAAGTCTCCATCACAATTGGGAAGAGGAGAGGGGCTAGAGGGCATCCTTGTCGCGTGCCTTTCTGTATAGGAAATGGATCTGATAGCACCCCAATAACTTGCACCTGAGCAGCAGGGGCGGAATGTAGTATTTTAACATAGTGTCAAAAGCGCAGCATAATACCCACCCTCTCCAGGACCCCAACTAGGAAGGACTAGTCAACAGTGTCAAAGGCCTTTTCGAAGTCTACCAAGAGAAAAGCACACAATTGGGAATATGTAGAGACAGTCCCAATAAGGTAATTCCTTGGGAAAATGCCATTTGTTGGAAAAGATCGTATAGCGTTTAGAGGTCTAGTTAAATGTGGAAAATTGTCCTCCATATAAGGGCCTCTATGTTTAATTATACGGTGGTGCTTGTTGATTGGTCTATGCACTGGGTTGAAATAGAGGCCAAAATACAATGGAGTGTATAATCAGCTTTGTACTATATATACATTAGGTTGAGGTTAAGGTTAAACTGTAATATGTTGTGTTGAATATCTAGCCCCAATAGATTGACAATTATCATAGCTTTCTAACATATTAGTTTAGACTATCAGCTTGTCATTAATGCGGAGTGTACAGACTGTAGATGTGACTTGTTTGCCTTTTCCATGGAGTCCATTGATATTTCACAGTGTTAGTGAGTCATACTTGTGAAATGTATGTATATATGGGCTGAGGCAAATTTGCTTCTTGTGAGATACATGAGTCAGAGTGAGCTTAGGATATTTGTGTATGGCCTGCAGTATGCTACTGGGGTCAACTGATTTATGAAGGAGCTTTCTCAAGATGGCGGCCCCGGCGAAAAGGCAGTTAGCTTCATCAGTGGAGCACTCATAGGATTACATGGAGATTTATGGGAACTAATAGGCAGTTAGCTGTATTGGTGCAACATACGTAGGATTATGTGGAGCATTATGCGATCAGCTCAGATATATATATATATAACACCACACAATACTGAGATGTCCACAAGAACAACAATTCACAACAAAATCTTCTTGTCCAAATTAACCAAAACCCCAATGTCCATGAATTCTTTAATATATACATGGCTCAAATCTCTTTTTATCTGTAGGGTTTCTTTACCATAGAAAAATATTACTGAAGAAGCGAATAATTTAAACTGAAGCAAGGGGAGTGTAAGAACAACAAGCTCCAAGGACAGAACTATAAGGTAATTAGAGAGCAGGATGAGAAGCTATACCTCTGGAATGGTCTAAAGGGGTCCTGGTGTGTAGATCGCAGGAATGGCAAAACTACTAAAGATGGGAGTTTATCAATATTATTAAAGAAAGTGTCTTTGAAACAAAGTAGTTAATGGGGTCTGTAAAAACCAATGGACATTGTGGGGATATAATGTCATGAGATGGGACCAATGTACAGAATATATGTTAATACACCCAGGGAGATTGTGTAATCAATGTACTCTCTGTAGCCCTAACAAGTGTTATAGCGAAAATTGTATTGTCAATTGCACAAGTGTGTTGTTAAATAGATTGATTATATTTTAGATTATTTTATATTATGTTTAGATTTTAATTTATATCATTCTATGTCTGTGACAACCCTGAAGAAGCGCAGTGGAGCACGAAACACGTGTTTGCTTTTTCTGACTGCTTACAGTATTTAAGACTGGGTTTGGATTGATTGACATGGAGAATAAAACTTAAAGAAAGAATAAAATACAACTAAAGAAACCGAACAAGAAGATTTTGTTGTGAATTGTTGTTCTTGTGGACATCTCAGTATTGTGTGGTGTTATATGATTGTAAAAAAATACTGGTGGGGACCAGTAACTGGGATACTTTGCGCCGGGCAAAAGTCCTGTCACCCATATTGTTTATTATATATATATATATATATATATATATATATATATATATATATATATATATATATATATATATTTTCACTGAAAAAAGCATAGGTTTCAGGTACGTTATAGTTAGAAATTAGCATTTAAAAAACCTTAGAAATTCACAGAAAAAACCATAGGTTTCAGGGACGTTATAGTTAGTTGGACATTTCACTCGTACAAAACCAGAGAAATTCCGCCGTTATAGTTAGTTCAGCTAACTATAACTCGCGCCCGCAATGCACTGCTGATGACGTCACATATTACATCATTCATGACATGGTCAGTGACATCACTGATGACATCTCAAATGACATCACTGATGACATCAATGATGACATCATCCAGTGACTGTGTGTTTGTTTAAAGTTTAAATATGTTTTATATATATGCCAAGCTGTATTGAAGAATGAGTGGGTGTATAAGTGTCTGGATGGAGGATTTAGTAGGTGCGTGACTGACTGTTTAAGTGGGTGATTAAATGTGTCTTACTGAATGCATGGGTTAGTGACTAAACTGTGTGAATGCCTGTATCAGTCTGTTCGTTGTTGTATAAGCTGCTGCATGGTTTGGTCAGTAGCTACATGAGTGTCTATATGGGTTATCGATTGGTTGCCTGAGTATTTGTATGGGTGCCTGAGTGTGTGGGTGGGAGGTGTGCGACTCTGTGCATAGATGTTTGAGTGGTTGATTCACTGGGTGTATGGGTTCAAGAGTGCATGTGGAAACAGCTGTATGGGTGGGTGAGTGTGTGTATAGGTGTGTTGGTGAGTGAATGGATGTCTCAGTGGTACATGTCCAAGTAATTACATATGTAAAAGGCAGTGTATGTGAGAGTTGGAGTATATAAATGACTATACGTGAGAGTTAGTGATTGTAAGAGTGGCTGTATGGAGGAGTGTGGTCTTGTATCAGTGATTGTATAAGAGAGTAAGTATGCGCTTGTTTCTGTATGAATAAGTGATGTGGTGTGTGTATAACTGTATACGTGAGTAAATGGAAGTGTGATTGATTCTTTGCATGACTGACTAGGTGTGTGAGTAACTCTGGATGAGTGGTGGTGTGTGAGTGTCTCTATAGGTATATGAGTGCATATGATAGTGTTGTATTAATGAGTGACTGCATGTATGAGTGATTATATGGCTGAATGAGTGGATGTATGTGTAGACCTAGGAATCAGTGAGTGCGTATGTAGTAACTGGTATTGGTGTGTCGATGGTTTCGAAAATGGTAGTCTGTATTTTACAGTGGGTGTATCAAAGGTTATATTAGGGTGTGAGGAGGTGCATCAGATTTTCACGTGGATGATGTCATCAGTGATGTCATCAGTGATGTCATTTGAGATGTCATCAGTGATGTCATCGGTGATGTCACTGACCATGTCATGAATGATGTAATATGTGACATCATCAGAAGTGCATTGCGGGGGCGAGAGTTATAGTTAGCTGAACTAACTATAACGGCAGAATTTCTCTGGCTTTGTACGAGTGAAATGTCCAACTAACTATAACGTCTCTGAAACCTATGGTTTTTCAGTGAATTTCTAAGGTTTTTAAATGCTAATTTCTAACTATAACGTACCTGAAACCTATGGTTTTTCAGTGAATTTCAATGGTTTTTTAAATGCTAATTTCTAATTATAACGTCCCTGAAACCTATGGTTTTTTCAATGAATTTCAAAGGTTTTTTAAATGCTAATTTCTAACTATAACATAGCAGTCTCGTTTTCAGAGTGGTGGAGAAAGGTGAGCGTGGCCTCCAAATACCTTTTAGCAATCCCACTGTGTGGATTTACTGAGGTAACAGGAGGGGTAATTAGCCCCAACGTCAACCTTGAGGGCCAACTACCCCTTTTATTACCTCCAGTAAGTCCCACACACCAAGATTGCTAACTTGTTATATCAGGCCCCGCCCCCTCCCTGCACCACTGTGCAAGCGCGCCCTGGCGCGTTGTAAGTTAGGGATTAAGTCCCTTGAATCCTGAGGGTCCCTGGGGGCCAACTAGCCCACCAGGTACCTCCAGTAAGCGCCACAGAGCTGGATTGCAGAGAGGTGTTCCGTGGCCACGCCCCTTTTTTACACCACACTGCAAACGCAGCTTCTGGTACACTGCTGCTCGGAGGATGAAGTCCACTTGTGTCCTGAGGTCCTCAGGACACAAGAGGACCTCATCGCCCCACCAACAGTGCACCAGAAGCTGCGTTTGCAGAGTGGTGTAAAAAGGGGAGTGGCCTCGGACCACCTCTCTGCAACGCAGCTCTGTGGCACTTACTGGAGGTACCTGGTGGGCTAGTTGGCCCTCAGGGACCCTCAGGATTGAAGGCGACTTAATCCCCCAATTTACAACGCGCCAGGGGGCACATTTGCACACTTGTTTTGTTAGGCCCCGCCCCCTCCCTGCACCACTTTGCAAACGCGCCCCCTGGCGCGTTGTAAATTGGGGGATTAATTCCCCTTGAGTCCTGAGGGGCCCTGGGGCCCAACTAGCCCACCAGGTACCTCCAGTAAGCGCCACAGGGCTGCGTTGCACAGAGGTGGTCTGAGGCCACTCCCCTTTTTACACCTCTCTGCAACACAACTCTGTGGCGCTTACTGGAGGTACCTGGTGGGGTAGTTGGCCCCCAGGGACCCTCAGGATTTAAGGGGACTTAATCCCCCAACTTAAAACGCACCACGGGGCGCGTTTGCACACTTGTCACATCAGGCCCTGTCCCCTCCATTAAACATTGTGCAAACGCGCCCCGTGGCATGTTTTAAGTTGTGGGATTTAGTCCCCTTGAATCCTGAGGGTCCCTGGGGTCCAACTAGCCCACCAGGTACCTCCAGTAAGCACCACAGAGCTGCGTTGCAGAGAGGTGTAAAAAGGGGCGTGGCCTCGGACCACCTCTCTGCAACGCAGCCCTGTGGCGCTTACTGGAGGTACCTGGTGGGCTAGTTGGACCCCAGGGACCCTCAGGATTGAAGGGGAATTAATTCCCCAATTTTAAACACGCCACGGGGCGCGTTTGCACAGTGGTGCAGGGAGGGGGCGGGGCCTCCGGCGAGTTGCCGGTTCCTTTTGGGGTTTTTATTTTTATTTTTTGGGAGGGGCTGCGTGGCCCCACTTCCTGGGCCACTTTTGGCCCCGGGGACCCCATCTCCCGGGGCCTGGCAGCCTTGTTTTTTTTTTTAATTATGCGGAGGGGGACCGCGTAGCCCCCCTCCAAAGGCCAATTTTGGCCCCGGGGACCCCATCACCCGGGGCCTGGCCAGCCTTTTCATTTTTGGGAGGGGGTCGCGTGGCCCCCCTCCTCAGGACAATTATGGCCCCGGGACCCCATCCCCCGGGGCCGGCCTGTCCGTTTATTTTAATTTATTAATTTTTTTATAAAGGGGAGGGGGGCCACGTGGCCCCCCTCCCAGGCCACTTCTGGCCTCGGGGACCCCATCCCCTGGGGCCTGGCCTCTTCGTTGGGGACAGTGGGGGGAGCCCCAATGCCCCCACGGTCCTGCCGGCTCCCCGCCTCCTGCGGGAGCCGGCATTGCTTTTGGGCAAGGGGAGCTGCTGAGATGCAGCTCCCCTTGCCCAAAAGCAATTCTGCTTTGCTTCATTGAAGCGAGAGCAGGATTTCCTGCTCTCGCTTCAATCAATGAAGCAAAGCAGGAATTTCCGGGACATTGCAGGAGCCGGCCCTGGGGGGTGGTGGTCCCCAGGGCCATCAAGGGCTCCAGGAGGGGGGCTGCGCGGCCCCCCTCCCTACGAGTGCAAAGCCCCGGTGAGGTGGTGGTCCCCGGGGCTCGGGGGTCCGTAACGGACCCCTGCATTTGCATATTTAGTGCTCCTAGGAGGTGGTGGTCCCCGGAGCGTGTGGGGGGGCTCGAGCCCCCCACACAGGTTATTTTGTTTTTTAAAATAGAGCCCCGGGGAGGTGGTGGGCCCCGGGGCCTGGGGGTCCGTAACGGACCCCTGCATTTCATTACACAGTGCCCCGGGGAGGTGGTGGTCCCCGGGGCAGTGTGGGGGGGCTGAAGCCCCCCACACTAATTGTTGATTTCAGCCCCAGGCGGTGGCGGTCCCCAGGGCTTGGGGGGGCCCGCAAGGCCCCTGCCCTTATTTAATTTATCCCCGGGGAGGTGACGTCCCCGGGCAAGCGTGGGGGGGTTGGGACCTCTCCACGCCTTTATTTTCAAAGCCCCGGGAAGGTGGTGGTCCCCGGGCCTGTGGGGGGGCTGCGTGCCCCCGCATTTAATTACTATAGCCCCGGGGCTGCGGGGGCCCCCGCGGGCCACCGCAAATTTAAACCACATTGCCCCTAGGACCAGGCCCGCCTGGGGGCCTCATTAAAGTGAAG
The DNA here is from genome assembly GCA_963921515.1 of Calotriton arnoldi. Lineage (NCBI taxonomy): Eukaryota > Metazoa > Chordata > Amphibia > Caudata > Salamandridae > Calotriton > Calotriton arnoldi. The sequence continues at coordinate 1,794,006 of CAWUFW010001896.1, forward strand.
CGCAGGAGCCCACGCTTCATTTTTAAAAAAAAATTCAGCGGGATTCGCGACCCCATCGCGAATTCCGCCCGAAATTATATTAAAAAATTGCTTTTTTGGGCCATGGGGTCCTTGTGGGACCCCCTGAGCAGGCCTAGGGGGTCAGGGTGTTTCTACCCTGCCTCCTTTTCTTGTTTTTTATCTTTGTTTTACTGTTTTCTTGTGATTCGGTTCTACTGAGTCACAAGATGGCTGCCAACACTTCCTGGTTTGGAGTGTTGGCAGCCAATCAGAATGAAGCTCGTGCTCGGGAGGGTTCGCGAACCCACCGCGCCCACAGATATCGAAACTTTTTCTTTTTCTAATTTCTCAGGAACTACTGAACGGATTTACACCATTTAAAAAAAGGGCTCTTTCTGAACCAAGACCTACCTTTTTTCCAAATTTGGTGTAATTCCGTTCAGCAGTTCGGGCTGTAGCTTTGTCTAAAGTTTCCTACGGAAATTAACATGGGGAAAATGTGTTTTGGAACATCCCTTTTTTCTCGGCCCCTGCTTGTTGAATCACCCCGAAACTTTTAAGACAGGAGCTGACCAGAGCGGGCCACTAGTTTTGAAAATTTCGCGACGATTCGTCAACCGGTGCCAAAGTTATTAGGAAAAGAATAAATGCTTTTTGAATAGAAACGAGGTCCTAACTATAACTACCTACTGGCGACCACCAGTAGGTTATATATATATATATATATATATATATATATATATATATATATATATATATATATATATATATATCATCAGTGGACCCACTGGCTCACCCTCCAGTGCCTGTGAAGAATTGGTGTCTAGTTGGGAGATCCACAGGGTATATTCTCTTTTAGTAACAGTTTATCTTACCAGTGATAGAAGGCAGCACTCAGGAACATCAGCGCACCACAGTGTTTATTCACAACACGGTGGGCCTGTCTGTTGATGCATTTCAATGTAAAATGCTTTGCTAACTGGTTAACAAAACATTATACTCTGAAATTCATCAACAGACATGCCTTCTACCACAAGGAGAGGAGTGGGCAACAAGATGTGGGGCGGGGTGTGGAGCATCGGGGAGTGGGGAGGGGGAATGAAAAGAGCATTGGGGAAGAGAGTAAAAATCAGTGGCCTTTAAGCAATTTGCAGCTACCGGGCCCTCATTAAAAAACCTAAATACATGAAAATATTTTTATTTTTTCATGGGGTACATCAGGCATTGGAGGAAATGAAAATGGAGCATGTGGGAGGGGAAAAGAGGAAAAAGCTGGGGGAGAAAGCTGTCTGTAGACAAGACGCAAAAATGTGCAGTCTCTTAAAATCTTTATTCATGAAAGTTTGGTGAAGCCACTAAGGAGCCATCTCCTGGATACACCAAGTAAAATTAAAACAGCCCAAACTCTGTTTAGCAGGTTGGAGAGAGGATCTGAATGTAAGTCTGACAAGGTATACTTTTACAGTTGTGAATTTACTGACATGATTAAGTAAGCATCCCACACCAATGAAATTATACCCCCAAGCCTCTTCCCCTAGAGAAAATCATCCCACCTTCTAAGACCGGCAGAACCACATTGATAATTCACAAAAGTAATTTGCTTTTGTAAAGCTAGCATTACTGAATTTGTGACTGCAAATTATTGAATTTCTAAAGGACAAATTTGGATCCAATTTGCAATTTTTTGCCACTGTCTGCGGCATAGATATTAAAAAGAGGCAACAATAGGTTATTATCATTCCCTGCAATCACAAGGAAATGTACCAATGCTTTCTGACTTTTTCTGCACTTACAAAACACGGAGGGACTTGTTATGAGTGGCCGATTAAATGGGCTAGATTTTCCCTATCCCATTTACCTGGGTTTACCAGTAAATCCGGGTGTGGGGAAAATCTGGCCTATTATGAGTTGGACTCTGATGGTTCACTAAGATATGAGTAATTAGTAGGGTAATCAGTACTTCTGGGTTATGATTTCTCAAGTAATTCCTCATTTTGGGGTGAACATTCACCAAAGATTTGGACTGCTTTCGGCAACTGAAATCTCCAGGGGAAAGTTAAGAGATCTGCTGCATTCCCACGGATCTCACAATTCTTATGGGGCCAGTGACTACCATTGCTGGCCCCACAGGATTTAGGAGGCCGTTCATAATGAAGGCCTAAGTAGTTACGGACCGTTGTAGGCAGGAGGTTAGTCACTGTTTCTATACTGGAAGCTCATCAGTTGGAGCACAAAATGCTAAATTCTTTACAATTCCACACTATTTTTATACCCTTTTCCAAAATTCAGATAGCGGAGGAAAAACGTGATCCAATTGAAACTCAAGATATACACTAATGAGCCGGTGCCGGGCTCTTCTCGTGGGAAGAATGTGAGAGGGCCTTGGGATAGATACAGTGGGGTACTGTAGAAAAGCTGCCTTTACTAAATTTACAGTTGTCACTTGGCTTTGCAGACATTAAAACGAGACTATGCCTACTTGGATAGCAAGGCTAAAGGTGCAAGATATGAAACACTACATGGCAGATTGTTTACTGGAGGTAACAGGAGGGGTAGTTAGCCCCCAACGTCAACCTTGGGGGCCAACTGCCCCTTTTATTACCTCCAGTAAGTCCCACACAGCAAGATTGCTAACTTGTTATATCAGGCCCGCCCCTCCCTTCACCACTGTGCAAACGCGCCCTGGTGCGTTGCAAGTTAAGGGATTAAATCCCTTGAATCCTGAGGGTCCCGGGGCCAACTAGCCCACAAGGTACCTCCAGTACCTGGTGGGCTAGTTGGCCCCCAGTGACCCTCAGGATTTAAGGGGACTTAATCCCCAACTTAAAACGCACCACAGGGCGCATTTGCACACTTGTCACATCAGGCCCTGCCCCCTCCCTTAAACACTGTGCAAACGCACCCCGTGGCACATTTTAAGTTGTGGGATTTAGTCCCCTTGGATCCTGAGGGTCCCTGGGGTCCAACTAGCCCACCAGGTACCTCCAGTAAGCACCACAGAGCTGTGTTGCAGAGAGGTGTAAAAAGGGGCGTGGCCTCGGACCACCTCTCTGCAACGCAGCCCTGTGGCGCCTACTGGAGGTACCTGGTGGGCTAGATGGCCCCCAGGGACCCTCAGGATTGAAGGGGAATTAATTCCCCAATTTAAAACGCGCCACGGGGTGCGTTTACACAGTGGTGCAGGGAGGGGGCGGGGCCTCCGGCGAGTTGCCGGTTCCTTTTTTGGGGTTTTTATTTTTTTATTTTTTGGGAGGGGGGCTGCGTGGCCCCACTTCCCTGGGCCATTTTTGGCCCCGGGGACCCCATCTCCCGGGGCCTGGCAGCCTTGTTTTTTTTTTTTAATTATGCGGAGGGGGACCGCGTAGCCCCCCTCCAAAGGCCAATTTTGGCCCCGGGGACCCTTTCCCCCCGGGCCTGGCCAGCCTTTTCATTTTTGGGAGGGGGCCGCGTGGCCCCCCTCCTCAGGCCAATTATGGCCCGGGGACCCCATCCCTCAGGGCCGGCCTGTCCGTTTATTTTAATTTATTAATTTGTTTATAAAGGGGAGGGGGGCCACGTGGCCCCCCTCCCAGGCCACTTCTGGCCCCAAGGACCCCATCCCCTGGGGCCTGGCCTCTTCGTTGGGGACCTTGGGGGGAGCCCCAATGCCCCCTCGGTCCTGCCGGCTCCCTGCTTCCTGCGGGAGACGGCATTGCTTTTGGGCAAGGGGAGCTGCTGAGATGCAGCTCCCCTTGCCCAAAAGCAATTCTGCTTTGCTTCATTGAAGCGAGAGCAGGATTTCCTGCTCTCGCTTCAATGAAGCAAAGCAGGAATTTCCGGGACATTGCAGGAGCCGGCCCTGGGGGGTGGTGGTCCCCAGGGCCATCAAGGGCTCCAGGAGGGGGGCCGCGCGGCCCCCCTCCCTACGAGTGCAAAGCCCCGGGGAGGTGGTGGTCCCTAGGGCTCGGGGGTCCGTAACGGACCCCTGCATTTGCATATTTAGTGCTCCGGGGAGGTGGTGGTCCACGGGGTGTGTGGGGGGGCTCGAGCCCCCCCACACAGGTTATTTTTAAAAAAAATAGATTCCCGGGGAGGTGGTGGCCCCTGGGGCCGGGGGTCCATAACGAACCCCTGCATTTCATTACAAAGTGCCCCGGGGAGGTGGTGGTCCTCGGGGGCGGTGTGGTGGGGCTGAAGCCCCCCACACTAACTGTTGATTTCAGCCCCGGGCGGTGGCGGTCCCCGGGGCTTGGGGGGGCCGCGAGGCCCCCCACCCTTATTTAATTCATTCCTGGGGAGGTGGCGGTCCCCGGGGCAGCGTGGGGGGGTTGGGACCTCCCCACGCCTTTATTTTCAAAGCGGTGGCGGTCCCCGGGGCTTGGGGGGGGCCGCGAGGCCCCCCGCCCTTATCTAATTCATCCCTGGGGAGGTGGTGGTCCCCGGGCCTGCGGGGGGGCTGCGTGCCCCCCGCATTTAATTAATATAGCCATGGGGCTGCGAGGGCCCCCGCGGGCCCCCGCAAATTTAAACCACATTGCCCCTCGGACCAGGCCCACCCGGGGGCCTCATTAAAATGAAGCGCAGGAGCCCGCGCTTCAGTTTTTTTTAAAATTTTCGGCGAGATTCGCGACCCATCGCAAATTCCGCCGAAATTATAACAATAAAATGCTTTTTTTGGCACTGGGGGTCCTTGTGGGATCCCCTGAGCTGGCCTAGGGGGTGAGGGTGTTTCTACCCTGTACCCTTTTCTTGTTTTTTATCTTTGTTTTACTGTTTTCTTGTGACTCGGTTCTACCGAGTCACAAGATGGCTGCCAACACTTCCTGGTTTGGAGTGTTGGCAGCAATCAGAATGAAGCTCGTGCTCGGGAGGGTTCGCGAACCCACCGCGCCCACAGATATCGAAACTTCTTCTTTTTCTAATTTCTCAGGAACTACTGATCGGATTAACACCATTTAAAAAAAGGGCTATTTCTGAACCAAGACCTACCTTTTTGCCAAATTTGGTGTAATTCCGTTCAGCAGTTCGGGCTGTAGCTTTGTCTAAAGTTTCCTATGGAAATTAACATGGGGAAAACGCATTTTGGGACCCCCCTTTTTTCTCGGCCCCCGCTTGTCGAACCACCACGAAACTTTCAAGACAGGAGCTGACCGGAGGGGGCCACTAGTTTTGACAATTTCACGACGATTCGTCAACCGGCGCCAAAGTTATTGGGAAAAGAAAAAACACTTTTTGAATAGAAACGAGGTCCTAACTATAACTACCAACTGGCGACCGCCAGTAGGTAATATATATATATATATATATATATATATATAGGAGAGTGATGGTGGTGTTTGCTCTTTTGCAGTGATATTTTGGAAATGCCGCTGCAAAGAAAGATATCAGAGAACAGTGAGGTACAAAGAAAGATATCAGAGAACAGTGAGGTAAGAGTTTACTCGAAATTGGAACGGGCATATGCATTGAGTAATGCTGGCAGTGCCAGCTCTTGATATCACCAATCTGGGGGCAGCGTTGGATGGGATACCAAGAGGAATGAGGTTAAAGTTTGTTTTTAGTGTGATTATTGCAATTAGTGATAGTTTGTCCACGGATATTACACACTTGTGATATGCTCTACTTAGATTGTAGTGATGAGCTTACAGCAGAAGTTGATGTTGATGTTCTACTATCCAGTTTTGACTTTCGTTATGGCTTTCTAGTTACAGAACTGTTCATTGAGAATGTATTCCCTCTGTTATTTGGGGTTCATGACCAGTGTGAAATGCAATTGCTCAGTGACATATAAGAGGATTTCTTTCACTGAGTTGAGATTCATGGATTTCAGACCTTCGTGTTTCTTGAGACAAGATTTTGGCATTGATGATGGTATGGGCAATTGCTTCATGAGACTATCTTTAAAAAACAGGACAGGATTTTGAGCAGATTATTGTTCAAGATATTTCATTAATGTATTTTTTGTTTCTTATTTTTGTCATTTGTTAGATAATTTTATTTTTATTGGTAGCCTGATCCCTAGATCTGTGGAGTTTGTCTTTCTGTGAATCGCTTCTTGGCCTCAATAATTGGTTCAGGTAGGACATGGCAGGTGATGATGGCAATCACATTAGAAAATCAGTAATAAAAGCACGTTTACCTCCACACAGTTATTTTGTTGATGTGGTTGATTTATGATTCTACTAGGCGGGTGAAGGGTGTTACTAGGGTATTATCATGGGTGAATATGATCGTGGTTTCTATTGGCTTTTTGGATTAATTTATGCTGAGTACACATATGAAATCAGTATGTGATAGATTATACAATTCAAAATTCAAGCACTTACTTTGAGTTTATCTAAAAGAATTGTTTAGTCATTTATGTAGATGTTCTCCTTCTCTCCCCAAAGTCTCCCTTTTACCCATTTAAATGATGAGCATATATAGTGTGCCCTAGGAAGGTGCATGACTAAAATGGAGTCTCACAACGAAATGCACAACGACACAGTGCTGAAGACCTAGTGAAACTGAATATGGTTTCGATCAATGAATGAATGAATGAATGAGAGGATCAACTCTGAAAAATATAGAAGATGACAATATGGAGATGCGTTCAAATATCATCATTCAAAGTGTGAAGGAATTGTATTTATTAATAATCAATTGTTGAGAATATAAGTATTGTGTTAGTGCATTGCCCAGAAATGTTCCCTTTTTTCTTCTTTTAGGTTTCAGTAGGGTGTGATGTATTGTATACATGCAGAATGAATGAGAGAAAGAATAGTGTGGTTTTAACACCTCTTGTGTATGTATGATTGAGGAGATGGGATTGGGGAGGTTGATGAGTACAATAATTGGATGGGGTTTGATATTTTAGTATTATACAATGAATCTGACTAAAAAAGGAAATAAAATAATGGAAAGAACATTTTTTTGTATAAATAAATAAAAGTTGATATTTTGCCTATAACTTGGGCTCAACATTGTACTGTTGAATGTATAGATAACTGCAGACCTATGAGCAATTCTGAAATTTGATGCAGAAGGTGGATTTCTTTTGTCTGTAAAGCATGCAATATGTATCCCCTTTAACACTTCTTGTGTATGTATGATTGAGGAGATGTGGTTGGGGAGGTTGATGAGTGCAATAATTGGATGGGGTTTGATATTTTTGTATCATATAATGAATTTGACCCAAAAAAAAGAAATATGGTAATGGAAAGAACGTTTTTTGCATAAATAAATAAAAGTTGATATTCTGCATATAACTTGTACTCAACATTGCACCGCTGGATGTATAGATAACTGTAGACCTATGAGCAATTCTGAAATTTGATGAGGAAGGTGGATTTCTTCTGTCTGTAGAGCATACATTATGTATTCCCTTGAGAGTGGCTTGGCATAGCTGCATATATTGTAAGTTCATTGCCAGCAGTTACTGTTTGACCTCATTAAAGGATTTCCTCCTACATTGTACCTGGGTCGTATACCCAGGGAAGATCATGATGCATCAGGATTCAAGCATCAGGTTCCCTGATTTCCAGGCTTCTTGGAGGATTACATCTGTGTCCTGGTAGTTCAGGATACGGGCGTTCAGTGACCAAGGGGGGCTCCAGGGGGAGGTTTCTGGGCCAATGACCTGTGGGCTCATTCAATCATGAACCATTGCAAGAGCACCTCTGTCGGCATCCAGGACCTGGGACAGGTCTCTAAGAATTTCTCTGGGTTAGCAGCATCAGAACCCTCCGGAAATTTAACAAACCACAGGTTGCTACACCAGGACCTGTTGCACTGAAGCCTTTTTTATAGTCTAGCAACAGTAATATTTTGGCATGTTTAATGGTAATGTATTTAGATTGCATTTGGAAGTAGTGGAGGTGTTCTTTTCTCCAGACATAAATTCGATGTTTACTAAAAGTTTAACACACTTATATTTTAATTCTTGTTTCTTTTGGGATTTTTGAGAAGCCGTTTTATAATATTAGCAACACTATTGTTTTCCATGGATTACTCTTTGGATTGTGTGTTTGTTGAATTTGGATTTCATTGAAATACCATGAAATGGAAGAGGGTTGAAAAAAATCTCTATCTTCATTAAAAGAAAGACAAATCACTAGGAAAGATTTGATTTTACCTTTCTTTTATAATAACATATTTATGCATTAATAATTTGTTTCTATTTTGGAAGGGTAGGTGCTGGAGAGTAGGATAGGGTTGTAGTCAATTTAAATTTTTAAAGGGGAGGCAAGGAACTAAGGTGGTTGATTAGCAAAATATTTGTAATGTAAAATGTAAGCATTGTTTCCCAGGTAGACTGTATTATCATCAAACATGCCAAATTGTTGTACTCTGGAAAGAAGTCATTCATTCATTTCTTTCCATTTCTTTTGTATTTTTAAACTTGCAGATTACCTGTGAACGATTGAGTTTGCCTCATAAATGTTGTTCTTTTTTCAAAAGTTCCAGCATATGGCAGGAAATATGATGAGCTGTACTAATGGAGGAAGAAAAAATAACTATCCCAACCCTCTATGGCATTGTTAGCTTTGCACCTTCCTCTATTCACCATCAGACATTCCCTATTAAAACGTGGAAGTCTCCTTTGGCTCAACATGCTTGGATGACCAATCCATGTGTCTTCAAAATACTTTAGTAAGGGGGCAATTTTTCTTGTTAATAAAGTAATCACTCTAAATAATTGCAGTGAATTGTTCATCCACTTGTTAAGGAGGTACAAACGCTAACGCTGACAGTTTTTAAATTTCAAACTGTAGTCTTCTATTGATCATGTCTTCTCCTGCCCGAGATTTATGACACATATCCTGAAAATATCCCCGAATTTGTGTGTCAGTGCAGACTCTTTTATCAGTGACATTAACACAACAGTGCACCTTTCAAACATAATTCAATACCTTGAGTTTCTGTTTCTCTGATAGCAGTATCAATAGCAGTGACACAGGGGTTATGCTCCAGGGTTATTTCTACAAAGTCCCCATGGAGAAACCCCTCTGCCCATGCAGCAGCCATAGAAATAGTTCACAGACTTCCAATGAGCCATTGGTTTAGTGTGTCGTTCTTAAAAATAAAGGTACCCCATATTCTGCAGCAATATATTCTTTTTGACAAGATGGCTGGTGTAATATTATCCATTGATTAGTTCTGTTTTAAGATAAAACATAGAAAAAACGGAACAAATGTGTGCTTTTATTGTTTATATGTGCAAATATTTGTTTCAATGTTTACATTACAATTACTGACTTATATATTAAACAGTGTCTTGAAACATATTTTCTCTTTGTGAAATTGTTGTATAGATGTCAGCAGAATATTATATCTTTCTTTGCATTTTTATTTTAACAACGTTTCCAAGTAACGGTAATAAAAAATATTAGTATTATTACAGTACTTGTGGATATTGTGTTTCTTTCAAAATGGTTGATAGTGTTTTATATAGGTTTATTAGTGTACTGTTGTTTTTTCATAAAAATCTTTCACAGAATCAGCTTCAATTGTAATTTAATTGTGTGACTGAACTTTTTTTTCAAATTTAACATTTTTAAATAGATATATGTTGTGAATTCCCTTTTATTTAGGAACTGTGCACCTTTGCTGTTTTGTCTAACTGTTTTGATTCTTTGACCGCTTAACCGCGGCACGAATTTCGCCGCGGTGCGACGTTTTGAACAAGTGGGCGGGGCCGCGTCGGCCAACGGACGTGCGCAGCACTACCGAGGTAGTGTTCGCGACGGCCGTTGGCCGACGGACGCAGCAAAGGGGTTAAATATTTAAAATGTATTTTCAACAATCCATCTACGACTGTGTATTTTTTGTAATGTTTGTTTTAAAAGAAATATAACAAAACGGAATTAAATAAAAAGAGAGGGGTAAATTTTGCTGGAGTAAAGAAAGTTATTTTGCATAGTGGTATAATATATTGCAATATGATGACATACATGGTAAAAACTATTGTCATCTAGTTCCTACAAATGTATATAGGATCTGCGTGTTTAGACAACATAAACTAAGGGATTGGTGTCCAGACTGATTCCCGACACCCCCAAAGGATGTGCTAGTCTGTAGACCAGCTAGCTCACAGTGCCACTATAAGCCAACAACCTTACCAAGGAGCGAATAGTTTCTGGCAACTATCAAACATGACAACCCTTGAGCCTGCAGGGATCGTGGAAACACTACAGTACTTTTCACTCAGTCGCTCGTGCTCACTTCTTCCCAGAGAGATATACAGAATAAACTATGCGGACGTTTTCAATAAGCATTTATTGAACCAACGTCATTCTAGTATAAAATAAGTGTGCTGCAACAACCATTAGACAGAATCAGATATAAACGATTACAAGCACCAAAAGAGTAAATAAAAGGTAGAATTCTACCATGGTGCTAAAACAGTGAATATATGCAAGCATATAGATACATGGCAGTAATCATGAGTACTCCTAAGATGCAAACCCTAACTAAATGTACCTAAATGTACCTAGCATGTATGTAGGTGTACAGCCAAGAATCCCCCTAGGAAAGAGCCAACCCCATTACCTGATGGGAGAGAATGAAGGTCCCCGTCTTGGTCTTGAGTTGGACACCCCGCGAGGGATGTCAGACCACTGTGTGCTGGAGTGTCTGCTTGCAGGGACCTCAGTGTCTCGTGTCAGCATCGAAGCTTCTCCTCTGGTTTGCCCAGTAAAGATGTGGTGCTTATATACCCAAAAGGTGCCCTCAGGGGGTCTACTTAGAATGGTACTGTGGGCCTGTTGTTCAAGGATGATGATAGCGGTGACTTTGAACAGAGTTATTATACAGAAGATAGTAATCCTGCTGTAATACTAATAATCCTCATGCATAATAAATTAGCTTCGTTTTTGAAGAAAACCACACAACATTTATTCGTCACATAACTAGGTAAAAGGTCAGTGCCAGAACCGTTATGTTGAGCAAGGTAGGACAAATGTGGGTACAAGGTCGTGTATCTACCTAGGCCTATTATTGGGGTACATTGGGGCTCATAACACTATGATGTAAAAGACTACGATGTAATGTGCCACAAATTAACAGCTAACATTTCTCCTGAAAGTTGCTTGATGGCAGTTGGCCTTACTCTGCAAACATGAGACTCCTTTATTTGTTTGTGGTGGTGGTGGCGTGATGGACCATGAGTCCCAGCGTCCTTTGGGCCTGGAGATGGTCCCTGCAATCAGCAGCACCTGGGCACTGTTGGTGCTATAAAGCGCATCCCCGCTTCCCGCTGTGCGGGAGTTGTTGGTGGTGGCGTCGGTGATGGACCATGAGTCCCGGCATCCTTCGGCGCTGGAGGCGGCCCCTCAGTCAGCAGCACCTGGGCATTGTTGGCACTATAAAGCACATCCCCACTTCCTGTTGTGTGGGCAGCACCTGGGGGAAGCCCGAGCCAAGGGGGGGGCAGTCCTGTGCCCAGTCAGCACCAAGAAGAGGCAGGCCTGGCCACCCCCTTTGGCCCTTCTTTCAGGCTTGGCACTGGAGTATTGGAATGCCACTTGTTACTAAATTTGGCTGGACATTAACTAGTTGGCACTGTCTCAGAGTTCCCTGGGGCTTCTGAGGCAAGCTGAGCACCCTGCTGGATTCCTGATAGGTCTGAGAGCCCAGTGGAGGCTGCTAACACGTGCCGCCCTGGTTTGGAGGGTATAAACAAAGCATTTGTCTGTGCCTTGCTGTGAGTTTATTTGGGGCTCGCACGGGATGAACTCTTTGATACTGTTCACTAGACTCGGGTGGTTGTGTAGCAGGGGGAATGCTCAGTTTTTACTAGTCTATAAACTTGGGGTCTCTAGGGTGATAGGGGTTCTATCAGCCACTGGGGTACTTGATACTGTATACAACATGGGATAGAGAAAAACCCCTGAGGCTAAGGTACACTCGCCACACACTGTTCCTCAAGCTACTACCATGGAGGGATTTTTAACTTGTGCAGTGTTGGTGGTATCAAAATAAATTGAGCTGGGAGAAAGGAGGTTATCTTTGCCTAGGGGTAGTTCTCCTCTGCCCCATTGTTGTCCCCCTCTTCCTGTGAGGTCTCCAGGAGGGCGGAGGCACCATCTGACCTGAGCAGTTTGGGTGAGCCGAGGGTTTCAGGGGCGGGGAACAGGAGAGGCCTCCTGAGGTTGGAAGTTCACCCTGGGGGTGTCTGGGGGTCCCAGGACAGGACTCAACCCCCCTCAGCCGCACCAGTCCTAGCTCTAAGCAGAGGAGGCGAGGGTCTGATGTGGGTTTGGGGAGCCCCTGTGCCAATGTGGGTATCCTGATCGATATTACTCCACCTTGGCTTTCAGGGATTGACCTCCCTAGTAAGTACCTACTCTCTGAGTTTAAGGTGGCCATAAGTGCTAGGCTTGACCCAATTATGACCAGGTTAAATAACATTGAGTCTGAGTCTCAGAAATCCTGGCTTACGTTAACGCTGGGAGGGCCTCGCAGTCGGAGCAGATCACTTCTCCCAAGCCAGTTACTCCTGCGTTCCCTGTATCAGTGGCAGCACCAGTACAACTCAGGGTGTATCTACTACTGTAGCATGCACAAACAGGCACTGAATGGCTTTAAGGCTGCCCCTGCGGCCCCCCAGACCCAAGGCGCTTCTACCGGGGCGAGCAGCCCACGGGCCTAGGTTTCCCCCTGCCCAGTGAGCAAAGGGGATGTGCTTCATTTGCCACCAGAGGTGATCCCATATGTTGTGGTTCTGGGAAATGTCCCTTCTTGATCCAATCCTGCCCCCAAATCTTTGGAGGAATTAAAAGACAAGGTGAAACATTGGTTTCAATTGCATCATAATGTAGGCACGAGAATTTATGAGTCAATCATTAGGGTTTGCACAGTTAGTTGGGTGGGCGTGGTTAGCAAGCGGTGGGTGGGGGACTGTGTGGTGGTAAACTTCAATAATCCCTCGATTGTGGCACATGTCTTTGTTGCCTCTTCCTCATCTGGGTTCCCAATCTGCAGGGCATTGTAGCTCTCCCATTGGGGTTTTCCTATAAACCTGAAAAGGTTTGCCGCTCATATCGGCTCCAAGGGTTGCAGATGCAGGTTTTTTATGACAATATTCGATCAGCAACCCAGCAGTCCCCACCTGTGAACCTCTCGAATCGCTATGCCCCTTTGAGTACTCTTGAGAATGGGTGACTGACTGGGAACTATTGCCCCACTCTCTCCATCCTATTTGCCCATTACTCTTTCAGTGCCCACCATGAGGCCACCCCCTCCAGTGACTACACCAGCCGAGAATCTAAAGGGCCTGAAGCTACTGTCATGAAACATTGCTGAGCTATCAGCTAAGTTTACCAATCCCCAATGGGTGAAGTTTGTTAAATCCTTTCAGATCATTTGTCTTCAGGAAACATGGAAGGCAAAACACATCTTTTTTATGGAAGGTTACAAGTCCTACTTCTCACATGCAGTGCCCTCGATGGCAAGGAGGGCCAGTGGGGAATTGATCACTTTTGTGGCAGTGAAACTGAGTGGGCACGTTGTTGACCTGCAGTGGGAGGTGCAGGGGCTACAGGGGCTAAAGCTGATGGTACCTGGTAATAATGCCAGAGACTGGTCCAATGTGGCTTCTAGTCTCCAGTGTCTAAATATGACCCTGAACTCCCGGTTGGAACTTGATATTGGGACAGGAAGGGAGTTGTTAATGTTAGTGGGGGGTTATAACTGTCATTTATGTGAAAGCGCCTTAGCGCATGATGTTTCTAAACCTAAGTGTATGTTATCAGAAGGGCTTCATTTTGTCCATTCCAAGGAGGGCTTGAAGCTTGGTTCGATTTTAAATTCCTACAACCTTGTGTTTGTCTTAGACAAACTGGTCAACTCACCTAATCCCCTTATTGTTCCAACCTGAAGAGGAAGGGAAGTACCTCAATTATTGATTTTATTTTTGTTTCAAGAACTGGAGAGGGTTATGGATGTTGCTAGTCCACAGGTGAGGGCTCTTGGAGGGCTTTCTCTTGCTGATCAAGGCAGGAGACTCAACTGGTCCCAGGAGGACCTGATGCATTTTAAAGCTTCCCTTTTCTCTGGGAGTACCCAGGAGATCTCGATCGGCCTGGATGCAGAGGCCGCGGAGAAGGATGTCCTGCATGCTTTTGAGGGTACTGCCCAAACATTTATGGAATCATTGACAGTACCATCAATGCATTCGGGTGGGCAAGACGCTAAGTGGTTTGACAGAGACTGTTCCAAGTGCCTTTGGCACCTGAAGAAGGTCCCAAGAGACAGGGTCCTTATGGATGAGGAGGGTTCCGATGGTCTTCACCTTGGCTCAAGTAATCAAAGGCATATGCGTGTTGACATGCAATAGGGCTCCTGGCCCCTGAGACCTGTTCCAGACTGATGTTGAGATCTGGGGCCTGCTCCTGACCCAGGTCCTGCATGCTGCGACGCGGAGAGGGATGCTGCCTTCATGGTAGATGGGGGTAATCGTGCCCGTGTTTATTAAGGGGCACAAGGATAACCCTGTCTGTTATTGCCCCATTTCATTGATTGATGCGGTAGTGAAGGTTATTCGGAGGGTCTTACTTAATAGATTGATGACATGGTCGAATGGCAATAACATCCTGTCTGATGTCCAATATGGCTTTAGGCCAGGGTGAACAATGCCTGAATCTTCACCTTATTATTAATAAGTATACCGTAGCCTGGCCCGAATCCATCCACTTGGCATTCATGGACCTCACGTCCGCATTCGATAGGGTTAACCGTGCAAAATGATGGGCCCTTCATCTTGAGTTAGACCTGGATTTGAATATAGTGGCCCTCTTGGAGGACCTGCATTCCGATACCTCAGCCTCCATGCGTTTTTCATAAGGTGCTGTCTGCACCCGGTCTTTTCTGACTAACAGGGGTGTCCAGCAGGGTTGCATTCTTGCTCCATTCTTGTTCACCCTATATGTTAATGGGCTTGAGCAAGCCCTCCTTTCGGGTCACACAGACTGCCTAAGGGTAGGTGCGACGGCGCTCCAGGTATGCCGATGAGGCTGTCCTCAAGGCCCGAATGGCCAGAGGGCTGCAGCTTCACTTGGACAAATTTGTTGCCTTCATGGGTAGCTTGGATTTGGCTGTGAACTTTACTAAATCCTAGGTTATGATAGTAGGACCTCGGTCTACCAGTTCTAAGACCTTTAAAGTGGGCCAACATAACCTAGATAAAGTCTCAGCTTTTCCTTATTTACGGGTATTATTTGATGCTAAGAACAAGTGAAAGGCTCTGATCGAGGGAAAGCGAGCCGAGCTTGTTAAAACTACTGGGGATGTGGCTATTTTTGCTCGTAGACTGGGTTCCAGGTCCCCACGAGTTCTGCTTAAGATCAATCACGCTAAATGTGTGCCTCAGACTCGTTACGGCAGTGAGATCTAGGTGTATGTGAAGTCGGGTATAATCCAGGCAGCAGATAACCAATTTCTTGGGCGACTTGTTCAAGTTCCACAACATACCCCGGCTTTCTCAGGAACTTGTAATTAGCTATTTAGCGGACACAGTCACCCTTAGTACTTTGCCTTGCTGGTTAAAGGTTTGGATCCAAGAGTACTCAAAGCTTAACAGGCTGATTCTCCCAGATTGTTTGTCCCTTGATGCCGTGCATAGAATTCCCAGGATAGCCTATGTGAAGACAGCTTTTGCCTACTTAGGGAGAGCGGATATATACTCGAGACCCCATCTTTTGATCTAAAAGGGGTAAAAGCATTGTTCCTTGAGCAGACGCTGGCAAGCAGAGAAGAGGCCGAATTGATGAATCCCTCAGTGAGTGCACACATGCTACTAAAGACTGTTCAGGGCATGGAGCACAATGTAATCCAGGTATCCAACCGGCGAGATAGGTTCATACTGGCCAGGTTCCGCTTTAACTAATTACTATTCCTCTTGGCTTCACCTAGTGGATGGGCCCAACATGGATGCGGGTTGCTCTGCAGCTGCGACAATAAGTCTCCGCAGGACACTGTGCACTTTTTATTGTCCTGCAAGTATTTAAATAGGCCCAGAGAGCAGTTCTTAGTCCCACAGTTGAAAACCCTGAATTTTATCCAAGTAAACCTAGCCGTTGTGTATTTGCATATGATTTTTAAATAACATGTTTTATTTGCTGTGGTTAGCTTTTTACAAGCCACCTTGACCTCCAGGCGATCGAGACCTGACTGATTATCGTTTTAATGCAATCAGTGTCTCTGTTGTATTGTAAAATGGACTTTCAATCATGTATCTTATGTAGATGAGTGATATATGTATGTTATCATCTAATATTTATTGTGTTCTTTTATGAATGACCTGTTCAACTGATTAAAGATTTTATGATGACTCCTTTATTAGATTCATCATGTTTGAGTGATATAGAGTAGACTTTGTTCGTATGAGGGCAGTCAGCATCCACAGATGCCCTGTTTTCTGTTGTTGCTAATTTATTTAGGAAGTATTTCCTGCGAATTCATTTGTTGGTGAAGCAGGTACGTCGAGCAACCTTTCCAGAACCTGGTCTGTCTGCAGTATACTTTTTCACTAAGTGGTCAGAGTTGAGTCGTTTTTGCCAGACTCAGGTATTGACAGATGGTTTATTTGAGGTGTAAGTTAATGGTAGTTTCTACGACGACTATTCGTTTCACTAAGGTGAGGATAAAGGGACAATGGCTGGATGCCAGACACATATAATGTGGAAAGTTCTGACCTTACTTCCGACGTGCGTCTCAAGTGTAATTTTTTGCCTTTGGGCTTGGGATTGACTGATCTAAGATGCTCTGAGTGTGGTCATAGGAAGGCTTGCTGGTGCACCTAGAGGAGGAGCAACTATCCTCGTTTGGAATCATTTTAGTTTCAGGCCCTCCATGTCTAAACATAGTTTGATGACAGATAATCATGTTAGTAGGATTTCATATTGATTTCACCAGTAATAGCATAAGACAAGATGTGTGTTATTGAACCATGGGTAGTAGATGGTTGAAATTACCATTGTTCATCAGGAGACGGTAGAAAGTGAAGATAAAGAGCATAAGTAATAGGGCATAAATGGCTGTATTTCACATGGAGTGTGCGTGTGTCTGTGTTTACACATACAGTGGCTGAAATGCAAAGAAATACTTTAGGGACTGTGAACTCATCTGCAGAGACAAGAAGGGTCTGTGGGTCTGGGACCAGTTCAGTGGAGGTGGAGTCAGTGTCCTTGATGAAAATGAACAAAACATTACATACATTTTCTATTGCTCTTTCACATAGAGATAACCACATAGAATCCATACATACGCGTAATACATTATTAAACAAGTCTTGTTTGATTTCTAAAGAATTAATTGTTGATGTTTAATTACACTGGCAAGATGTGGGAAGTGGGAAATGTTTAATCAACAGTTACACTACTGAGAGGAAGCTATTTTACAAGTGTTGGAACCTGTGACATAAATGTTACACCCAGACCACAACAACAACCATGTTAACCCACTGATCTGTCTCACTATGACTAGAACCGAAGACTAATATGTTACAGGCAAACCAATAGAGAAAGTGGTTTAATCAATTGAAGTTCTCATTATCATTAGATAATGGGACCTAACGAATATACACATTTCTCAGCAGTAGGTGCAAGTTAATCATAGAACGTTTTGACTAGGATTCGAACCTGTGACTTACAGCCTACACATGGATCTCTATAATCATTACATTAATCCGCTAAAGTATCTCATAAATATTGGAATCAGTGAACTGCAGATTACACGTAGGAATTCAACGTACAGAGGCAGTTCCTTGTTCTGCTGTTTTCTTTCCATTATAATTGTTTTACTTTTCTATACTTTCATCTATTTCCTTTTGGTTTGCTTAATTCGCCCCCTTTACTCTATTACTTTCTGCTCCACAGCTCTGCTTTTTCTCAGACTTTCATCTCTCAACTTTTATGTCTTTCCTATCATTCCGTTTCGCTCTCTCTACGTTTCTGCCTAACCTTTCTAGCTTGGTTCTCTTCCTGCAGTTGCCTTTAATCGATTGTTTTGTCTTTTTTTCTGCCATAGCTTGCTATTATCATTCTTTCATTTCAAGTATGTCCTGCCTTGCTGTGTCCCTCTCTCTCCTGTTTTTCTCTCCTTTCCTCGTACCCCTCTATCTGGGGCATGGGTGCTGGTATGGTTCGAAGTACTTCAGAATGCATGAGTGACAGGTTCTTCAAATCTTTGGTAATGCCCTAAGTCATATCAGCAGCTAGACATTGTCGCCGTACCTAATTGAAAAATGCTCAGAAATAAACACATGCCATCAGACTCTGGTAGACTACATGAAAAGTGAATGTATTCATTTACTTATCAACCAGTGACGTACATTTGAGAAGAAAGCAGGGAAGCAGACATATGTAAATAGGTAGGGGACATGGGTAATGATTAATGATGTCACTTTATCATAGGAAGTGATGCTGCATCCCTATCATACCTTCTATTTTGATGGGAAAGGGTCTGTTTTACGCTCAAAGTGGAAGTACAAATTCACTATGTATAGTGGATATGAATGTTTATATTACTGTACTATAATGTAGGTGTTCAGATATAAGCTACATATTCAAATCCACACATTCAAATCCACTTACCTGTTGATGTGTCACTAACAAGTAGTGACTCCTTGAGGTGTTATGTGAGCCTGCATTTAAAAAAATAGAGTTAATATCTCATCCAGTGCACTTATTCTTGATACATTAATGTAATCTGAGAGGTTTAAATTATGGTCTATTATTAGTGAAACTCTGAAGTGGCCTCCCGACAGTGTGAGCACTGTAGAAAAATACGAATACAATAGCTATCATCAGATAAACGAACAAAGCGAATCAATGACATTTTTAAACAAAGGTGAGGTAAGCCTGCATTGCATATTTGAAGAGGCTTATTTCACTGAATAATGTAAATATTCAGAATTTATTCAGAATTTATTTTGTAAGAGTTAATACTTTGGTACTAACACTCAGTAAGAGATGGCATTATATTGTAGTCACAGACTGAAATAAAATAAAACATGAAAGGTTTTCCTTATTCATCAGCTGTCCATCCTCACTACAAATAGACACCTCATCCTTCTTCCACAAACTTGATAAGGTCAAGGCCATTGTTAACTATCCACGGACTGAGTGTACAGGGGCATATTTTCGGGGGCGGGGGGAGTTTGTGTTTGGGGTGGAACACTTCCCTGAAATGTTTGTCTAATGTGTCTCAACCCTAGTGGTCGGGTTACATCTTCAGATCACTGCCTGGCTGTAGTGGGTTGTGCTGATGGGCGCAATGTGTTAACAGGGCAGACAAGGCATATTTGATTTAACATTGTATGCCAGCAGGAAGGTGCCAATTCTACTGAGCTCAGGCGTAGCATCAACAGTGTAGGACTTGCACCTATTGCTGTTTCTGAGAGACTCTGAGTCGGGTGTCCTCCTCGTGAGTCCTCTCAGCTCCAGTAGCTTGTGATATTTGGACTGACAATAATTTGTGTGTATCCCAGTCCCTACAGGACTAAGCGTCAGAGCTTCTCTCCGGCCCGTGCACTCTGTGATTCGCCATGGGCCTGCATGGTGTGCCAGAGGCTTGGATGGTGGACCACACTGACCCATCTGCAGAGTCATGCCCAGGACAGTGGGGATTTTAGCTCAGGCTTCCTTTTCAGTACACCACTGAGCATTCACCATTGGCCTGTGTGGGGCCGTGTCTGCCAGCTCCGTGCAGTGTTTGAAACCTGCCATAACTTCTATAAAGAGGTTTTAGTAGTCGTCATATAATAGTTAGTTTTTAGGTCGAGCCTGAGCCAGCGCGCATGCGCTGCTCTGGCAAACTGCTGTAGTAGAGTATGGAAGAGAAGCCCCGCCCACTCTCCGCCCATATTTTTCATTGGCTTGTGTCTTTGTCCTTCGTAAATGCTGGCTTCTGATTCTGCAATTAGCTTGTTAGTCTCTCCTTAGTACGGTCATGTCGTCATTTGTAACCTCCCATGGCTACTGGCCCCTTTACTTCGGTTGTTACACGGTACGTGTCTTGTAAGCACTATTTTCTTTATTGAGTTTACATTCAGCGCACCATGCGCGCTTTCACTTTTAAAGCAGACCTATAGCATTGCAAATATTTTTTTGATTAGTCACATTGCTTGATCCTAATAAGGCCGCTGCTTGGGACAAGCAGCCACACTTTGAAGAGACGGACATGCGCAAGACAGTTGGTTTCGATCACCCAACTGATGAACATTCTCGGGCGCCTTCTGTGCGTGCGTCTGTCTGGGTCGGGTAAGGTGGTCTGTGGCTTTGAAAATGGCTGGGGCGGAGTACACTAGGGATACTCCTGCTGAGGGTGCAGTCAGCTGTGAGCAGAAGGAGGAAGAGGCGGCCGAGGGCTGCGGGTTTGACAGCAAGTGTATCTTCTGCAGAATAAGAAGCTGTCAGGAGCCAGGAACGGAGCTGCTGCACTGCCCGGTGAGAGTGCCCAGGACCGGGAGTGCCGCAAACCGCTACTTTTTCAGCCACCGAACACACCCCTTACTCCACATGCAACATTTATGATCACAAATGGGAGATTCTAAAACTGAAAGAGAGGAAGCAAGCAGTACGGTTCTCAAGTAAACAAACAGGAATGTTAGAACGGAAAAAGTTAACAAACTTTGGCAAGGTTTTTGCCTAAAAAAAATATATTAAAAAATAGGAAGCGACGGGGCCTATGATTCATGTCTTGACTCCTATTTTCTCTGTCCCCTCCCCAGTCATGTGCCATTTATTAATCATGCTCCTTTTCATTAACTAATCTTATTTCTGTTCTTAGTCTGTACCTTTCGCTAATAAGTTCCAGTGCCCCCACCCCTTCTTGCAGCCCGACTCTTCCTTTTGCCCCAGCCCATATATCTGTTTCTCTCTCCCATTTCTTTTCACCATTCACTTCTGAACAGACTGACCACCGATTTGTGAGTCTTTTTCATCCATGTCTTTGTAACCTTTGCCCTTGCCCGTATAGTGGTCGACTGGCTAAATGTCATCAGGGGGACCTTTAGCCAGTGCTTAGCATACAACACAAAGCAGGACTGCACCTAGTTTTGCTCATCCCGTTATAAGGAAAAAAGTTCCAGCATAGTTGATGACACTCTCAAAATATAGGGTCATTTGTCGGCTAAGTGCCTCTGGCCCACATTCATGTCAGTTTCTGGCATTCATTGTGTCTTTTATAGTCACCCGACTTGAACCTGGCATACCCGAAGTCTCTGGAGTTCAACCCTCATGTCTCTACCGCCCAAACCCGATGTCTTTGAAGGGAGATCTGGCACACCAAGGATTGTGTTTGGATGATACCCTCCGATAAATTTTACATTACACCCTGAGGGTGTAAAGGTTTGCAGTGGTGGCTCTGCCACACAGTTTCGGGCACTCAAAGTGACAGGAAAATAAACTGAATTTGTGAAGAGTCATTGTCTGTAGTCACAGCTTTCCAAATGAGCACTATTCATCTGTACTAAACCCAATGAGGGTCGTACTGTGTTACACTTGCAGCATAATAGTCATTTTAGAAGGGAGAAAAGTGATGGCCTAATACCGGGCCTGCCATAATGGTGCTAATTCTTCAGTCGCGGGTCCTGGAGGGAGTGCTGCGGGCGGCGAGGCGGGGGAGGGGCAGGGTGGGGGGGGTAGTAAACTCTGGAATACAGCCCAACGGAGTTGAGTAAATAAATAAATAAATAAATAAAACAAATTTAATTTGCTGCGCTGCAACTCCAACTCGGCGATGCAGCACGCAATGTAATTCGTTTTATTTATTTATTTATTTACTCAACTCGGTTGGGCCGTATTCCGGAGTTTACTACCCCCCACCCTGCCCCTCCCCCGCCCCACCGCCCCGCAGCACTCCCTCCAGGAGCCGCAACTGTAATTCTTTAAATGTTGCGGACATCTTTGGCATGATTGTGCCCACTCCTGGTATAATTCAGGTCATGGCATCATTTGGATATTGCTTTTATTGTGGATATCCATGTCATGAGATGGTGGTGTATGGAAATACTGGTCACATTCTATCCGTGTGTAGCAGTAGTTCAAGCAGCATCTTGAAAGTGATGAAATGATGTTTAACCACCCAAGATGTATTTACTAAAAATGTCAAGTTGGTATTACTGTGTGAAAATGTTGTTTTACGTGACAATAATATGTTTGTTTTTTGTGGAAATAAGTTTCAATTTCGAAATTGAAAAGCCTGTATTTTAAGCAAAATGTGTGTTTAACATTGCTTGTGAGATCCTAAGATTGGTGTAACCTGTCTGCTGGCATACATGTAAGGTTACTATAACTTGAATGTTAGCAACAACGTGTGCACCAGTATAATCTGTTCAGCCTGAGATTATGATTTTTCTCCGACTTTGCCCATTCCAAATAGAGCTTCAATTAAAAGGTATGACACAGAGTCTGCTTGGAAGAGGCAGGGCAGATAAATGAAAGAAGGGACATGTAGATGTGAACAAATATAGTATGGAAAAGTGACTTGAATTGTGAGATTTAATTTTCTGAAATGCCTTTTTTACTGAATGCTTTTTACATGTTTATTTCGTGAAATGGTGCTGACACATACACAGGGGTATGGAATTTAAAATATCTACTTGCCATGGGACAGGTTGTTTAATTAATCTACTTGTTATGTAATAAATTACACTTATTCCTTTGGTGCCATGTAGTGCGGCAACAAATTATGGCAGCAATCTCATTATATAAGAGCTCTGATAATAGCCTCTCTGATTATGCCAGAGATCATACCATAGTAGGGTTTGAATACTAGCAATTCCCATATTTTGCCACGTTTTCGCAGATCTACATACTGGGGCTGGAGGTAGTGGTGAGCAATAGTTCATCATGGTTGGAATGCCCTTTTGAATCTGTGCAAACCTACTAACTTGCATGTTTTGTGGGCTATCATTAGCTCTTCTTTAATTTTTTCCCATACAGAGAAATGTTGCAAATTTACTTTTGACAAGGGCAGAAGTAAACTTCTTCCAGGGTTGAGTGAAAAAAGTGGTTGGTGGGAAAATGAACTTGTTAAAGCTCAACAGATTTTTGCATGAGCATATCTAAACATGCATATTTGCTTGTGCTAAAATGCAGTTCACAAATATTTTATAGGAGTACGATTTCCAGGCCTTCTTGTGTAAATTCTTGTGAATTCATGAAACCCGTAAATCTGCACAAATGCAAGGACATATTCTATGGGTGCACTTTTGTGACTTTCTATAAGAATTAGGTGCCTATTTAGGTCTGGCGTTATCATCCGTAAAACACTCTGGCACGCACTGTGTGTTCAGTAAGCTGTCTGTCGACATCTGCGTCAGTGTTTTCTCACCCACCAGTTCAAGCACTCTAATGTCCCTCTGCAGCACCCATTTTTCCTAACCAGTGAGTGGTCGACTTCACTGTTGCTGTTTTGCTTCTTTATTTCTTTTTTTTGGTTTTATGAACCTTCTGCACAATACTTGTTTATAGGAAAAAAACATTTAATTTACATAAAGCACAGGGCGGTTAATCAATCTTAAAACTCAAACTTAGTTCACCAATTCCAAAGTCAGGTGCTTTACGAGTTACGTTACTCCACTGCAAAATAGAAGTAAAAAACATTATCATTTACAATGCCAATTGCTCTAACTTTCACAAATACGAGACAGATTGCATTGCAAATGCTTGTTATTTAGTAGCATGTCACACTTTATAATGATGAATTGTCAACAATGAGTAGTCCTAAGACCGAGTTGTGATTAATTTACTGACATCATGACGAAGGCTCAGACAGGGTTGGAACTCTCCAAACAGAGGGGCTGATTACGATGGCGGGCGGAAAACCATTCCGACCGCCGTGGTAGCGGAAATTAACCATCCGCCGGTACCGCGGCAAAACCAGCGGTCCGATTAGGATCAACCGCCAGAAAAATCCGACCACGGTGGAACGATGCCACGAAAGACCGCCGGTAGCATGCGAAGCTGGTGAAAATCCGTCCGCGGCGGTCGGATTCACGGCGGAAAAACCCAAAGCCGCTGCACGGCCAGCGGATTGACCGCACGTGAAATTAGGATACCATTGAGGTGACAGCGGAACGATCCGCTGTTTCCAACCGCCGCGATCACTACCAGTGGTGAATGGGAGAGCCGGCGGAAGGGCAGTTGTCAACCCACCGCCACGGCTTCTCCGGAACAATTATGGCAGACGGAAAAAAAAATACACAACAAGCCCACCAAGTGTACCCATGAAAACACATAACACACCCCAATGACACATCCCCAGGGCAACTAAAAAAATATAAATCCCAGGTCAACCCACACAACACACCCGACAGGAATACTCCATCTTGACACACCCACATAGCTGAGTATAAAACCAGCCCCTTTCCTGACCAGAATCCTTTGCAATACTCCACCACTGAAGGAACCTACCATACAGCACAAAGGAGAGGCAAACCACCACACATCTCACCAGCACAACAACGCACACACACCACTTACATGACCACCACCACTCACACACCTGCACCTTTAACCCATTTGCACTTCACACACCATGGCACAGAAGAAAATGCCCAAATTCACTGACAATGAGTTGTCAGTCATGGTAGATGAGGTAATCAGAGTAGAACCACAATTGTTTGGAAACCTGGTCCAACAGACACCATTAGCCACCAGAACACAAATGTGGGTAGGGATAGTCAGCAAGGTCAATGCAGTAGGGACTGTCCCGCGCACAAAGAAGGAGATCGTGAAGCGGTGGCATGACCTCAAGAGCAAGGTGAAAGAGAAGAACAACAAGAACCTCAAGCTGGCTCAGATGACTGGCGGTGGCCCTCCCATTCCACCAAGAATATTCACCGCATGTGAGGAGAATGTGCTTGGCATACTGCATCCAGAGAGTCTCACAGGAATACCCGGGGGAGTGGAGGCTGGTAAGTAACAACAAATGTCCACCATCACCCTGCTATGTACTGTCTTAAACAACTACAAAGCCACACCTCCTAGGCCCAAATGCATCCATGTGCACCACACACTCCCCAACACAGGTCTCACAGATCCAACATTCACTCCCTCTGACTCACCCCAAAGGTAGCTAGCAACATTACCATGGGGGCATGTGTATAGGCAGCCAGCACTATGACTCCCACCAGGCCCCCTTGTCCCACAGCTGAGCACGGTGGAGCACTCCCCCCACCCAGAAGCACGTGGCAGCCATTGCATTCCCCTCATCAAACCAACAGGGCAAGCCAGCACTACAACTCCCACCAGGCCCCCTTGTCCCACAGCTGAGCAAGATGGAGCACTCCCCCCCCACACCCAGAAGCATGTGGCAGCCATTGTATTTCATCAACCAAACTTACAGGTAGGTTGCCATCTTAACAGGGAGGGGGGTTTGCTCACATCAAACTAACAGGATGGCTGCCATCTCAACAGGGAGGGGTGTTTGTGGACAGGCAGCCAGCACTACGACTCCCACCAGGCCCCCTTGTCCCACAGCTCAGCAGGATGGAGCACTCCCCCACACCCAGAAGCATGTGGCAGCCATTGTATTTCACCAACCAAACTTACAGGTAGGTAGCCATTTTCACATGGAGGGGTGTTTGTGGGTGGCAAGCCAGCAGTACAACTCCCACCAGGCCCCCTTGTCCCACAGCTCTGCAGGATGGAGCACTCCTCCCCCAGAAGCATGTGGCAGCCATTGTATTTCACTCATCAAACTCACAGGTAGGTAGCCATCTTAACATGGAGGGGTGTTTGTGGACAGGCAGCCAGCGGTACAACTCCCACCAGGCCCCCTTGTCCCACAGCTCAGCAGGATAGAGCACTCCCCCCTCAGAAGCATGTGGCAGCCATTGTATTTCACTAATCAAACTCACAGGTAGGTAGCCATTTTCACATGGAGGGGTGTTTGTGGGTGGCAAGCTAGCACTACAACTCCCACCAGGCCCCCTTGTCCCACAGCTCAGCAGGATGGAGCACTCCCCCACCCAGAAGCATGTGGCAGCCATTGTATATACCAACCAAACTTACAGGTAGGTAACCATTTTCAAATGTAGGGGTGTTTGTGGACAGGCAGCCAGCACTACGACTCCCACCAGGCCCCCTTGTCCCACAGCTCAGCAGGATGGAGCACTCCCCCCACCCAGAAGCATGTGGCAGCCAATGTATATCACCAACCAAACTTACAGGTAGGTAGCCATTTTCACATGGAGGGGTGTTTGTGGACAGGCAGCCAGCACTACGACTCCCACCAGGCCCCCTTGTCCCACAGCTCAGAAGGATGGAGCACCCCCCCCACACCCAGAAGCATATGGCAGCCATTGCATTCCCCTCAACAAACCAACATGTAGGTAGCCATCTAAACATGGAGGGGTGTTTGTGGGTGGCAAGCCAGCACTACAACTCCCACCAGGTCCCCTTGTCCCACAGCTCAACAGGATGGAGCATTCCCCCCACCCTGAAGCATGTGGCAGCCATTGTATATCACCAACCAAACTTACAGGTAGGTACCATTTTCACATGGAGAGGTGTTTGTGGACAGGCAGCCAGCACTACGACTCCCACCAGGCCCGCTTGTCCCACAGCTCAGCAGGATGGAGCACTCCCCCCCCCAGAAGCATGTGGCAGACACTGTATTTCACTCATCAAACTCACAGGTAGGTAGCCATCTTAACATGGAGGTGTGTTTGTGGGTGGCAAACCAGCACTACAACTCCCACCAGGCCCCCTTGTCCCACAGCTCAGCAGGATGAAGCACTTCCCCCGAAGCATGTGGCAGCCATTGTATTTCACTCATCAAACTCACAGGTAGGTAGCCATCTTAACATGGAGGGGTGTTTATGGGTGGCAAGCCAGCACTACAAATCCCACCAGGCCCCCTTGACCCACAGCTGAGCAAGATGGAGCACTCCCCCACACCCACAACTATGTGTCAGCAATTCCCCCCAACTGTGCCACAGAACTGGTAGGTAGACAGTGCATGCACCCTGCCATGTCTCCCAAAAAGCATGGAGCCATATGACCACACCAGCCCTCACATCCCATCCAACTTGGCATAGATCCAATAGCCACTTCCTGTGTGCAGACAGCTAAGCGTATGTAACTGTCACAGAAATTGAAGTTTGAACCACAAAGTCACATGTAGAAGAAATCAAGGGCACAATCATGCACAGCACTGAATGCTATCTGTAAGTGCCATGGGGGCAGAGCATCAAGGCCCATATGAAAACAAAACAAGCATGGTCAGTTGTAAAAAGAAAGCAAAGCACATGATATGACAGAGGGATGCATGAGATAACAATGGCCAGTACATGCGCAGAATGAACGTCTTACATGCAGAGTAAACAACAAATACGCTTCATATAAAGTTGTTGTGCTGCTAGTCGTTAGATGATGACATGTCCTTGTAATCACACAATCTGTACGTGGAGCATGGTATCTATTGACATGTCACACCATGGACAAGTAATGTATGTACCTCCACATCATGTCATGATGCTCAGTACCGTGCAGCCATACAAAGTGATCACAATGTAAACTGTGTGGTGTATAACATGTAACATCCAAACATTTAACACCAAGCTTGTGGGGTGCACTTCAATGACCATTTCTTCTCTGTACCACAGGTGACCAAGAATTGACTGCTGCAGATGACAACACCAACCTGCTGAGCCACTCCCCCCCCGGAACCTGGACTCTCGAATGCAGACTCCCTAAATTCCTCGGATGCGGACACAGAAGCTGGCCCATCAGGCCTGCCAGGGCGTACCAGGGCCCAGGCCCCCACTGTCCCCACCACCACCTCAGCAACAACAACTGCGCTGACCCCTGCTATAACGACCTGTGAGGCCTCCAGCACCACCACCACCACCAGTGCTGCCTGCAACACTGTCCCTGCCTCAGAGGATACCCACCCCACCCCACAATCTGAGGAGGGCAGGGAGAGTCAGCTGGTGCATTGAGTGGCGACGCCACAGGTCCGGGACAGCAGGGTAGGTGGGAGGGCAACTGGGCGACAAATCCAAGAGGGCACTGGGTCGGAAGCCCTGGCCAACATCGCAAGAGTCCTTGGGGCCTATGAACAAACCCAGGGACAGATGGGCCAGGTTCTGGAAGAAATGCGTGAGGTCCGCCTGCTGCTGAGGTCCATGGACACGCATATGGGCCAAATCGTGGACCTCTTGGGCCAGCTTGTGGGTGTTCTGAGGGACAGGCCTGCGGCCCAAAGGACAGCTCAACCTCCCTCGAGTGGCCTACAGGATGACACTCCCACCACCTCACCTGCGGCCACAGAGAGGGGTGAGCTAGAACAGGATGAGTCCTCAGACACCGCAGATACCGCAGCAGAGGCCCCCCCCTGCCAAACGCTCAAGGTGCCGTCCGAGGAAAAGCACGGGAGGATCACGTGGCAAAGCACCAGCCAAACGCCAGTCAAAGAGCCAGCCATGATGGCACCTCTCTTCACCTTGCCATTGACTTTGTTGAGTATCCTTATCCACACTGCCATGTTGATGGCAGGCGTCTGTTGGACTGTTTCACCACATCAATGTGGTGACTACTCTATTGTCTCGTCTACCATCACTGACAACTCATTGATTCACTTTCCACCTTTTTGTAAATAATCACTTCCCTGTCACATATACTTATTGTAAATAAACACTCTTTACACACCTATGTTTACGTGTAAGCTCCATGTTTATCACAGGATGTACAATCTTGACTCAGATTACAATGTACCAGGTGCACTGATTGTTGTGAGGCTGAAGGGACCTAGGAAAACATAAGAGAACAACATTCACTTGTCAGGCAGATTCCTACATCTTGTGTCACCAGCCCTGAGAGTAGTTGACACAGCACATGTCTGAAACAGCAACACTGCTGGCTTCTACTTAGCTGCTGTACCTGCCACACCTTCTTGCGTAATTCGGACAGGGCACAGATCAACAACACAACGAGCACAGTGCGTGCATGAAGATCAAGTATCAACATGAGTACAACAATCTACACAGTGAAATATGCACATCAGGTAGTCAGTCCTTCATTAATGTGGGTTGCTTAGCCATCTCACACATTGACATGTGTACATATTTGAGAGTCCATCACACAACAGATCTGTCTACATGCACAACAACATCATGAGTGACATGTGAGGGAGTACATGCCAATGCATGTAATCCTGTGCACTGTCATGGCATGTGTAGTCATCAGTGAGTTAAATGTCACACTAGCATTGAATTACACTATCTGGTGGCATGATTCATAGTAAGTGTCTACTGTTCAATGCTGAGAACTGGCCATTGCCATTGCCAACGCATGATGTGTCCATAGGTGCAGTAAGCGTGCACCGCCACTGCAATCTTGGCCATTGGTACCAATGTCAAGTGGCCAAATCGCGGTAGCGGCCGCCTGGCCCCTGCGGTGTCACACCGCCAATGCCCATGCCCTTACAGCCAATGGGAACCGCAATCGCGGTAGTGATATACACATTGGAATATGGCGGTTGGCGTGCTCCGCCACCGTAATCACGGCCATTGGCACCAATGTCAAGCGGCCAAATCGCGGTAGCGACCGCCTGGCCCCTGCGGTGTCACACCGCCAATGCCCATGCCCACACAACCAATGGGAACCGCAATCGCCGTAGACAAAGGCACTTTTCAAAATCGCGGTAGGCGGGCTCCGCTACCGCAGGGCCGGTCAGTGGATGCATTTGAAAAAAGCTGGCCTGGACCACCAATTGCAGCAGCTGAGTACCACTGAAACAACCCCAGGGGGCTATATATGTGTGGGAGAGAGCCACACATTTCCACGGCTTCCAGACAGTGCTGACTGACACTCTTCACCACCAACTGCTGCTGTTCCTGTCTCCTGGACCCAGTAATGGCGAGAACTGAGAACATCAGGGCCCGTCTCTTCACCACAGAGGAGCTGGAGGTCCTTGTGGACGAGGTGCTCTCACAGTATGGGAGGCTATATGGTGCTCCAGATGTCATGGTAAGTGTTTCAGAGTGGACGTGAGAGTGCAGGGAGTGCACACATGAAGTTGATCTGCTGCAGTATGTGCCTGAGAGTGTGGGTTTGTGTGATACACTGCCTAGCATGCTGACTTCAGTTAAATGGGGTTTGTAGCCTATTTTACACATTTCCCGGGCAGCACTTCAGGATGGGAGTGACATGCAATGTCCTTGCAGCCATACAGTGACACTGCAGGTTTTGAAAGTGGAAGTCAGTACATACATTGCCTGTGCTAATGGATGTTTGAGTCCATGAGGTTTTCACATGCTCATTTGTGACATTACAAAGACTTTCCGTCCAGAGTGTACTGATGGAAGTGTGTTTGACTTTGTATTGCCACCATGGATCTGTGAGCAGTATGCACAAGAGTGGAATGCCTGAGGGTGACACTCCTGGTGGAAATTCCCATATGACACAGCAGATTGTTGTACTTCAGAATCATCCCCTTCCATTATTTTCATTATGTGTACTGACTTGCATGTGTAGGCACTGTTTGCCCTCTCATATTGTACATGCATGTGACTGTTCTGATGGCCCACGTTTAACCTCAGTGTGAGCCCCCCTGGCCTGCACAGTTACTGCCCAATTTGACAGGGAGCCATCACTGAAGGGACAGAGTGAGACATATGTGTTGTCAGCCACCCTATTCCTCAATGACCTAACTCAGGCCTGTGGATTGCACAAGACAGACCTTGTGAGAAGGGTGTGAGAATGTTAGATCATGTCCCTAAATGTGACCTCCATGACACAGGTAGCCATTCACAGCCAAAGGACCATGAGGGGTGTGCATTGTTGGACACAGTGATTCTGCCACGTAAACTCCATTTACAATGTGATGTATGTCTTGCTCCCTCACATACTGCATTGCAGATGTGGGCCTTCATCACATTGCTTTCTGTGCTGGCATTCTGCATGTGCATGAGATGGCCAGGTACTGTGTCCATCCTCATACCTGCATGCATTTGGTTACGATTGTCTTATGCTGATGTAGTATGCGTCATGCTGTATGGCCCCTGCTACACATATCTGAATAGCTGTGCTAAGTTTGTGCATGCTCCTGTACTGAGACACAGTGGTACAAAACCCAGTGTTACTGATATTTCCTCCTCTTGTCTCCCATGCCTGCAGCTTAAAGTCCACCAGCGTAAGACCTTATGGAGGACCATTGCACGCAAGGTGCGGGCTCTGGGTGTCTCCAACCGATGGCACACACACTGTCACAAGAGGTGGGATGACATCTGCCGACTGAGCAAAAACGTGGCAGAGATGACGCTGGAGCTGCTCCCTCGGACTGGCAGGTTAGCGTGCAGGAGCATGACACCACAAATGGCCCACATCTTGGCAGTGACACAGCCAGAGCTGGATGGACGTTTGAGGGCCCATCAGCAGCAAGTTGGGGGTGAGTATTCTGCGAAGTGTGAATTTGGGTGTGAGTGACTGCATGTATCCTAACCCTGAGCCAATACAGAGCTCTGTGATATTTCTAGTGTGATGCTACGCCACATGTACTTTATCATGTGTTTAATGTACTGGCCCTTGACATTGCATGCTGAGATGTGGCCTTATGGCATCAGCTGTATGTGGGGAGTCATGGTCATCACTGGGCAGTGAACGGCAGTGTGCCTCATCTTAGTGTGCTTTCATCGATGTGTGCAGTGCCTGACCTCGAAATTGTGAGAACTACACATCTGACACCAATGTGCAACTGTAGTTGTGCTTCAAAGCACAACATGGGGGATAGCTGAAGCTTATGGCCATTGCAAAAGGACATTTTAGAGTCTGTATCTGTGTTGTCCCCTTAAAGTGACTCCATATGTGACTGTGACAACATGTTGAGATGTACATCTTTTTCACCTACGGGCACCTAGGTATGCTTACAGGAATCTGTATATCAGGTTAAATGGAGGCAAGGGCAAGCTATTTGGCTGTGTGAACATCACATGGGTCATTAATGCCAAGTATGCATGTTACCATGCATCTTTTGCTTTTTGCATTTAGGTTGCACATGCAGACTGCACAGGGGGGTGTGCAACTTGGGGGTATCATCATCTTGTTTTGTGCTTTGTTTGCATATGATGTTTGTGAGTATGGCTCTAAACTGAACCTACGTCTCTGTCTCTTGCAGCATCTACAGAGGGCACAGAAGGACAGGGGACGGACACCAGTGGTGAGGCATATTGCACGACTGCTTCACATGATCTCACTGACACTGATGTGACCAGCGCCTCGGGGGGACAGGAGTGCCCTTGAAGAATCACGCCCAGAAAAACCAACCTCAACGTCATCTGACGCCAGCGGTGACTCCTCGATGTTGGCGGGCACAGGGAGTGGGAAATCTGACTCTTCTTCCACCACACATCGTCCAGTGTCCACCCTCCCGGCTACTTCCACTAGTGCTGCACGTGCCCGCAGCAGTAAGAAGGGAAGAGTGTCCTTCCCCCCAGGCACCGCTGCCCCTGCCCCTGTCTCCCCTGCTGCCCTCAGTGTTGAGGCTGTGGACCTTTTGTGCCAGCTGTGTGTGGGTCAGACAACTCTCCTGAATGCCTTCCAGGATCATGACAAGAAGTTGGCACAGGTAGTTGCCTTCATGGAGGGGATTCATTCAGACGTGGGTGGGCTACACAGAACTGTCCAGTCTTTGTCCTCCACAGTGACAGCAGCCATTCAGCTGTCACAGGCTCAGAGTCCAGCTCCAGTCCCTTTGGCAACCCCCCTGCCAGTGGCAACATCTGACAAGAGTGACCACACACCACAGCCCTCAGGCTCCAGGTACTCCACACGCAGCACACAACAGCAGCACCCCAAGCGGCCCAGAGCGCAGATACCATCCCCCAAACAAAAGAAACTCACACAGGAGCACAAAGGGAAAAGACCATCAGGTGACACTCAGGGGCATCAAGCCAAGAAGCAGGCCTCATGCTCGCATGCCTCAAAATCAGCCCCTTCCAAGGACACTCCCATCCCAAAAGCGTCTCCCAAAGACAGGCAAACAATTGCCATGCCTGCTGCGAAGCTGGTGCCTGCTAAGAGTCCGCAGAAACAGCCCTCTAAGGCAGATTCACCCACAACCTCAACTCCCACCCACACCCCTGTGAAGTTGGGACAGGAGGGCACTGTGGGGGGTTCACCTGGTCAACAGGGGATGGAGGGGAAAAGGCAAGGCCAGGCCAAGCGTACCGCCAGATCCAGCAAATCCCCACAGGGAGAGCCACCTTCACCTGATGCACCTTTGGTGGAGAGTGAGGCTGTTGTGCCCACCACACTTCCTACTCCTACCAAGACAGTTCTTCAGTATCGTATCCCCAAGAAGTGGAGAGGCAGCCCTCCACATTCACCCTCACACACTGTGTCTCACGGCAGCATGTCTTCGCCTCCCCATGCCACCATGCCACCCGGTCCAAGCAGCCCTCCGCCTCCCAAAGCCACTGAGGCCTCTACCTCAGCTGGTCCTCTCTCTCCCAGTTCCAGTCCTCCAACTGGCGCCGATAATCAGCCACCTCCCAGTTCAACTGACAGCCAAGTCTGAGGCAAAGTCCCCCTCCCAAACCTATCTCTCCCACAGCGGTGTCTGGACTGCCCATTGGTATCCCCCTAGCTGTGTTGCTTACCATGGCAGTGTATGGTGTCACACATTCCCTGTGCAGGTTCTCATGCACACATGTCCCTCCTTTGCACTATGGACTGGCCACTGGCCTTGCTGTTTGTAACTTTGGATGCCCATTCCCTGTGCAGGTTCTCATGAACATATGACCATCCTTTGCACTATGGACTGGCCACTGGCCTTGCTGTTTGTAACTTTGGATGTCCATTCCCTGTGCAGGTTCTCATGCACACATGTCCCTCCTTTGCACTATGGACTGGCCACTGGCCTTGCTGTTTGTAACTTTGGATGCCCATTCCCTGTGCAGGTTCTCATGCACACATGTCCCTCCTTTGAACTATGGACTGGCCACTGGCCTTGCTGTTTGTGACTTTGGATGCCCATTCCCTGTGCAGGTTCTCATGCACACATGTCCCTCCTTTGAACTATGGACTTGCCAATGGCCTTGCTGTTTGTGACTTTGGATGCCCATTCCCTGTGCAGGTTCTCATGCACACATGTCCCTCCTTTGAACTATGGACTGGCCAATGGTCTTGCTGTTGTCTACTTTTCATGCCTATCTTGGTGATATGTAATAAAAACAGTTACTTCTGTTGTCTGCTTTGTCAGTGTCCTTGCTAAATAAAAGTGTTTTCGGTTTGGGTATGGTTACATGTGACAAATGCTTTG
The DNA here is from genome assembly GCA_963921515.1 of Calotriton arnoldi. Lineage (NCBI taxonomy): Eukaryota > Metazoa > Chordata > Amphibia > Caudata > Salamandridae > Calotriton > Calotriton arnoldi. Next base: position 1,828,236 of record CAWUFW010001896.1, read on the forward strand.
TATGCCACTTTAACATTGCCAATTGCTTATTTTACTTTTTCAGGGTTTGCCAGTGGTGAGGGGCACTTTAGTTCTTCTTCATTCTGAGGGTTGAGGGTGCAATGATGGGTGTTTGTGATGGTCTACTATTGTCATACTCATCATATGGTCATGTTTGCTAAATTGTACACATGTCATGTTATGATGCAATACCAGAACAGAGGTGAATTCTATCCATAGGACTACTTGGGGGCTGGCCAGGGTCCATTATATCTGTGTGATCTTTCTTGATGTGTGAACAGCAGTGTTGATGTATGGTCATCTTGTGATGGCCTGTCTTTCTAGTCACATGGGTACATTTGGATGTGTGCACTTGTGTGGGCATGAAGTGTGAATGGGCTGTAATTGTCAGTAGTGTTGATGTGTGTGTGCCCCTGCAATGCCAACTGCATACATGTATGACCCAGAAGATGAGTGCCTGTTTGTTTCAATTGTCTGCCATGTGCTTCATATTGTGGGCACATGTAGGAGTTGTAGGTTGGGCACTGTGCAGTGTGTGGGTATGTCCTTGCACTCCTGGGGGACACCTACTTGTTGTTGCTGCCAGTTGTGAGTATACAGAGTGTGTGACAGCCAAGTCTGTGTTGTGTTTTGCTGATCAGCCATGTGTCTTGTTACTGTTTGTGCACACTGTGCAGACCTGCTCAGCCACACTGACATTATTTTTGAGTTTTCTCATGCATTGCTGTCACTTGACCCATTTTTGGCTCCAGTATGGTATGTGGTTTGTGGAGTCATGCCATCCCCTATATGTGCTTCTGATGCCTACACATTGTGAGTAACTCCTCTATGTGTTTGTGTACTGTACACTGCTCACCTGTCCACTACTCAAGTACACACCACTTAAATCTCATGTCTTCCACCCCATGGCTTCCCAGTGTGTGAGCCTCCGCACCACTTCATAGTGTGACACTATGCTGTGTGAGGCTGATCTGTGTACAGAACAAATGTGCTACTCAGGACAGTTTCCCAATTAGTTATGTGTTATTTTCTTGTACTGGTTTGCTGTCATGGTTGCTCATATGCAGTGCAGATGTTTGGGCAGCACAATCCTCTGGTCATGTTGTTTGCACCTGGGTGTACATGAGTTGTGCATCTGTGGGTGATGGCTAAGCTGTATGTGTGTATGCTGAGGTCCTGCTACCCTTCCAGAGTGTGATGTTCTCTGTGTGCTGTGATGATTTGTGTTGTGGGAGTACATGGTGTTGCACTCAGCTGTGTGTGCTACTGATTTGGTTGTTGTGCACACACTGCTTGGTGTGCATGCAGTGTTGTCAGTGTATGTTGCCTTGTACTTGCTTGTTGTGCAACCCCCTGATGTGCAGCTGAGTTTGCATTGTGATGGATTGGTCTGTGCATCTGTTGTGTTTTTGTTGTGGATGTATGCAGTGTTTGGCCTGTGTTGGCTCTTTCTACTGACAGATGCTATGTGTGTGTGATGTTCTATTTGCATGACGTTGTGTGTGAGTGGTTGTTGCTGTGTGATACATTCAGATGTGTGTTTCAGGTGTGGTGTGCATTACTTGTGTGTCTGTCACATGCAGCAAGGTGGATTCTTGTTGCTGGGCTTGTTTTGAGTGCACATTGGTGGTTTGTCCTCCTATTTTTGACCTGTCACTTTTCAGGATTGTGCATGTGCATGCTTGTGATACAATATGGCACCTTGTCCACTTGATGAGTGGTGTTGTGTCTCTGTCTGTGTTAGCTGATTGTCCCATTGATCCAGTTGGTGTTAATGGTTGATTTTTGAGGATGCACCTCTTGTTTGTATTGATTTATGGTGTCTGTGCATTGGCCATGAGTGACAATGTTGTGTATTCCTGTTCTGTCTAGGGTCACATTGGCTTTCCACTGTTTGGCTGCCCATGTGTGGGCTTGTTGGACTTCTGTGTATGTTCTTTGTGAGCTTTGTGTTTGGCTATTGTTTTTGTGTCCGCATTGGTTCAGACATTCCTGAGTGTGAGTGTGATGTTTGTGGATGCACCCCAGGGAGTGTGATTGGTTGTCAGTGAACTCACAGGACATCATTTTCACCATTCTGTGTGTTTCACACTGGTGTTGAGTGTTGCAGGTGTGAGGTGGGTAGATGAGGGGCATGTGTGAAGCTCCTACTTGTGTTTGACAATCAGGAAGTGTGACAATGATCCTTGTGTGTTGTGCTGATGACATATACATGTCAAGTAAGTTGACACAGATGTGTGGCTGGTCACTGTTTGACTTCAGACACTTCCTATCATTCCTATGCCTATGCATGGCTTGCCTTGATGTCTCCCTGAGTTGTTGCATGTAGGTCACTTTGGGTTAATTTCAATCACTGTGCCACCCATGTGTGATTTGATGGCCTTACGGTGGTGTGATATGTTCCTTCTCTTGTATGTGTTGTACACATGTTATGTGGTTTGCTCCATGGCTTTCCAGCACTGTCCACTTCACTTTTGGCTGTCCCTTTTATTGTCCTCCATTGCTGCTGAGCTATGATATGGGTATGTGGCTGGGTGTCAGTGTGGGGTGTTTGTGAGTGACTTGACAGGCAGTGTGAACAGTTCAGTGGATGTTCATATGCAGTGTGAGTCTTCATTTTGGATAATACTCATTTTGCTTCACATGAGTGGAAGGTAGGTGTGAGGGGGAGGGTTGTCCAGCCCCTGAGCTTCTGTGCAGGGTGTTCCTCTTCACCCCCACCTTCCAAGCCAGGCTCCCTGGTCCTCTGGTGTGTGAGGTGCAAGGTCTGGCTACTATTGGCAGATGAATTGTGCAGGGGGGGCACAGGAGGAGCACACAGCATGTCCCCAAATGGGTGTGGGAAGCGTAGTGTGTGAAGGGTGGAGGTGGAGCCCTGTAAATCTTTGTGGACTGCCCATGCCTGCCGCCGGCATACCTACTACATTGTGCGCAGGTTTTCCCGCGTCTTCACCGCTGTGGTGACGTGACCGGGAGATTGCAGTGATTTTGCGGTTGATGGGTGACCCGGATGCGGAGGGGTGATTTTCTAACAGGTAGGACATGGGTGGGTACACTTGGGGATGTGTTCCTGACCCCACCAGAGTGTCTGATGTGGACAGGAACCGTACATCAGCACAGGAGTTGTGTGTTGTGGTTGTGTGCGGAGTTGTGTATTTGCGTACCTGCGGCGTTGTCCGCGACGGTCCATTATTTGCTGGTAGTGGAGGAGGTACAGCAGCGGAAAGGCTTGGAGAGCTGGATTAATTGCGGTCCAGACCGGGTGGAGGGGACCGGGAGTCTGGTTTCGCGTTCCGCTGTCGGGCTTCCGCCGTCTCTGGGTGGGTGGATTCTCCGCTGTGGTGTGATGGGCTGTTTGTGGCATCGTGATTTGTACGGTGGATGGGACGTCATTCCGCACGGCGGTGGGTCTCTATTGGCTCCCTCCGGCACGGTGGCGGGCGTAAATTTCTGACGGTTCACGCCGCTCCGTGGCGGACGGGAAATGGGCTATGTTTGCCCATTGTAATATGGCGGGCACGAGGACCGCTGCTGGAGTGCGGAAAAAGACATTTTCCGCCACCGCCAGCACCGCGGTTGTGCCTCCACCCACCATCGTAATGAGCCCCAGAGCTCGCTTGTCTGGTCAGTGGCAAACGTTTAGCCCATCAAAGCAATTTCATCCACAAATAAAAAAAAAAATTACACAAGCATTTCTCGAACCACTTTTGAACAGGACGTAGGAAGTTAATTACAGAAGCATTTTCCATAAATAAGTCTTTGTTAAAGTTTTATCTCCAGCTGTCTCTGCTCTATTTAGGACATTTACTTGATGCAACCAAAAAAGTAAATTGCACATTCACATAGCTGCTAAGTTGCTTCATGTCATATTTATTGTCTTCAAAGTCTTTTGTTTTTATGCCGCCTATAACACTTTACATCCTGGGCCTTGTACTTTCTTTTTTTAAATTGCATATGGCCTCAGTAACCCCAGCATGGGACATATTTCAGCAGAAAATGGAACACTAGCTGAAGGCGTCCCGCACACATCACACCTGACAGGCTGCCTGAGTATTTGCTATGAACAAATGCAATAGTCAGTTTTAAAGCTTGTTAAGCAACATAGCTAATGTTCCTTAATTTTGGACCAATTGGTATTTATCAAACCTGCATAGATTACAAGTTGTTCCTTTCAGGTACAATGCTCTTAGCCAGTCGTGACTATTTAGTCAGCAGCACATTTCATGCTTTGATCTAATTACAATCCCAGAATGTAAATTCGATAATCAATCAATCAATCACATAATTTGTAGAGCGCACTACTTACCCGCGAGATAATAACTTTATTTCGGTCAACTGACCTTAAAAGCAGACAGTACAAATGCATATAATGAAAGAAGTAATGTATACAAATTCATTAGTTTCAATAAAATAATACTTTAAAGTATGATTGAATTTACAAATACTATACGAAGACTTGTATTAATAAAAAACAACATTTACATAAAACGATAAATAAATATAAAATATAAAACATTGGAATGGAGCACCCTAGTCCTTCTAACATCCCAGCTTCACTAATGGGCTTAAGGTTGCTATTCAATTGACGGTGATAGTGGAGTCTGATCAGAACTGGTTGTTAAGATAACTAGTCTAGATTCAGCTTTTCTTCTAATTCCCCACATGTGGCCTAAAGATTTAGCAATTGCACAAGAAAACAAGGGTCTTGCATCTGATCTAAAAATACATAATGCCACGATGTGATCTCTACTCCCCAGCTGTTTACATATAGGAGTAAGCCATTTACTTCTTGGAACAGAGTACACTGGACACCCAAAGAAGACATGGCCTACAGTTTCATTCTGGGCAGGGCAGGAAGAACAACCCTTATTATTAGAGGCATTCCTTTGCCACGAACTCGTGAATACATTCAAGGGAATTGTGCCATATCTAAATTGAATATATAACTTTCTGTCTACAGGCACTCAGATCAGATCAAGGAAGCCTTCCAGGGAACGCAGCAATTTAAAACCTAAAAATTACCCTGTTAATCTACCTAGCTTAGTATTTCTGATCTCATTCCCCAATACCCAGTCCCAGTACATAGATTTTAGATGGTGTTTTGTGGGGAGATCCAAGCCCATGCAGCTGTTGCAACCCCCCTTTATCCCGATATTGTCAAGTAGAGTCTTAATATTCCTTATCCAGCCTATCTTTTTGGATTTGTCTAAAGTGCAGACTTCTTCAAGGGCAGCCGCATACAAGGACAATTCGGAGGTTGATACCAATCTCTGCCAAAAAAGAAGAGGACATAATTTTGCAAGATCTTTTAACGAATTTAACCCCCTCATCTAGTTTAAGGGTGAGTAGTGGAGTGCTCGGCGGAAGGGAGACTAGGTTCCTAAGGAACATATGCTCAGTCATTGTGAGATCGTCCACTTTCTCAAAGCCCCACAACTCAGCCCCATAGAGTGCACTCCTTACTGCCTTCTTTTTATAGATCTCTATAGCAGGGGCAACTTGTTTAGTATATGACAGGTAGTGTTCCTTCCTCAAAGCTCCCACTATCTGTTTAATTTTTAAACAGATCTTGATTATATGTTGTTCCCAAGTCATACCCTCAGCCAATCTTACACCCAGATATTCAAAGCTGCGTACTCACTCTAAAGGAACGTTATCTAGGGTTAAACATGATTTAAAAGATTTCTGCGGGTTCAGCATCATAAATGTTGTCTTATTAGTGTTAGTTTCGAGTCCCCTTTCATCGCAGAAAGCCTTGAACCGATTTAATAATATTTGAAGCCCCATCGGAGTTTTAGAAATTAGAAGCGTATCATCCGCAAAAGGAAGCGTACCAATCTTCTTACTCCCTAGTGTGGGGGCATCGGCTGGAACTTTATCTAGGAAGTCCACGACTTGATTGATATAAAGGGAAAACAACGTAGGGGCCAAGACACAACCTTGCCGGACCCCCCCTGTTAACAATAATGGGGTCAGTGACTTGAGCCTGGTTCCCCCAAAGGATCCTGGCAAAGTTGTCATCACGAAGTCGAACAACCAATGTTAGGATCTCCTGTGGCATCCCCATATCCCTCAGTGCCAGCCAGAGCTTTCCACGAGGCACAAGATCGAATGCTGACTTCAGGTCTATGAAGGCAGTGTACAAGCTCCCTTTACCCAATACCACCACCTTCCAGGAAAGGAGAATAAATCTAAAAACCTGGTCAATGTAAATTAAAATTTGTAACGAAATGCTGGCTTAAGTATTACACATGACATGAGACCCAACTGGGCTCCTGCCCCTGTTCACCTGACATCATGCCATTCCCCATTCTGTTGAGACTCTGTGCACATCCATGATGAAACGTTAGTTATTTATAAATGTTTCAGTTGATTATGCGTGCCTGGTGCTTTTATTTTGTTACATCTCTAGAGCGGATACAGTCACTCATTTGCCACTATTACAAACTATTGTTAAAATTACAATGGCATTCAGGAAATGCTTACACAAGGAGATGATGGACGGAGCGCTGAAACTTTTCAGACACTCACCCCCAGTCACAGATCTGGGTTGAATCCATCATAATTCTTTAGCTCACTTCGCCACCTCAGTTCAGACGCAGCTATATGCAAATCAGCCTTGACCCTGTGCCTTATGGGAACAGTCCAGCCCGAACTGCCAAGCCAGGTCTTCCCTGAACCAGAAACAAGCATCCTGGTCCCTTGCTCACTTTGCCACTGGATTCAAGCTAGCCTGGCTGATGAGGGTTGTTAGCCCAAAACCGGTCCCAGGATGCTTGTTTCCGGTCCAGGGTAGACATGGCTTGGAAGTTCGGGCTGGACTGTTCCCATGAGGCACAGGGTCAAGACTGATTTGCATATAGCTGTGTCTGAACTGGGGTGGCAAAGTGAGCTAAAGAATGATGATGGATTCAACCCAGATCTGTGACTGGGGGTGAGTGTTTGAAAAGTTTCAGCACTCCGTCCATCATCTCCTTGTGTTTGCAATGTACTTTGTATGTCTGCATGTGTTCTTTGCAAATACTAATAAAAAATAATTTTAAAAACATGATATAAGATGTGGCTACAGGGTACATACTCAGAAGGAAAGAACCCATGTATATTGTTAACATAGAAATGGAGGGCCCACAGAAATGGAACACGGAAGAGGAACTGAAAGTTAATTTAGGTAATAATTAGAACTGCCCTAGTTGATAAGTAACTTCGACAGTGTGCCTATTGCCTTATTGAAAGATTGTTTTACCCTGTATTTTCCTCTTTTATTTTAGGAGGAATGGAAGGGAAGCACAGTCACAGATAAGAGTTTCACTTTTCACTTTTATTGCTGTGAACATCATTATATGAGCTCGGACATATGCCTTGCCCTTTGGGGCATTCTTTTATTTTTTTTTTGTGACACATGCAGGGACATTGCCAGTGTGTATATTTGTTTTCTTACTTATCTGGCTCAGTCTGGCTACTGAGAATCGGATTGAACCCTCTTGGGCGTTATGAACCACCTGGGATAATGTTGCCAACTTTACGACGGCCTCAGTTGTATTTACACACATATTGATTGAGCCATGTGGTATTGCTTCCTGGTGTACTGTGATCATCTTTGGTCCTATTGATACATTTGGAATCATTATATGACTTTTTTTGCCATTATTGCATCGTATGGTGGCTTTATGTACAAATCTTTTCAGAAAGCACTGAAATAATAGCCAAATCAATGTTGTCTATCTCACATGTGTACCTGTATTATTTGGAGAACACTTGTTTAACTGTGTATCATGAGATAGTAATGTCAGTAATTACATAGTAAAGTAATTCACATAGACTGGCAACAAATGCAGTCTCAGGATGTGCCAACTGAACATGGAATGGCACTATTTCAGTTACTTTTCTCGTTATACTAGAAATGACTTTAAATTAGAAACTTGAGTACATCACTGCTATTAGGGAAACCTTCTTTGAAAAAATAGGCCAGATGAAGTGATTTTTTATCGTGACACACTTGATTTGCGGGTATAAGTGAATCTGCCCCAGTTGTGAATTTATATATCTTAAACTATATCTAAACTATACTAAGTTAAAAAATATAACGTGTTTTCAAAGTTTTAAAACTTTATAACATTATCTAAATAAAAATTACATAACGTTATTAAACATTTTTAATGCAAGTTGAAAAATAAAATGTAAACAAAATTCACATATTCTGTGTAATGGTGTGCATTGCTTCTTGGCACCCCTTTAATACTGTTGTGGTTTGCTTTAGTTGCCGGTTTATCATTTTGTCTGATGTATATATTTTATTTAACAATTTTTCATTTCTCAGTTGTGATTTGTAGTTTGAAATAAGAATGCTTTGTCTCATATTCTTCTTTCTGCTGCTTGCAATGTTTTGCGCTAAAAGCAGGATTTATTTTTTGGCATACGTGTGTCTTTTTTTGATTTTGTGAACATGATGTGGTGACACCCAATTGTTTGCCTCATTGAGCTCTGTGATCATCCTTGGTTTCTGCATATTTTCTGGCCAACTAATCACTGTCTTCTCCAGCCTCTCAAATCTTCCCTTATGAACGGCATGATGTTTTTTGCCAGCTTTGTCCAGTTGTTCTAAAAAAATTAACAAATAATTTTTGCCTAATTCTTCCATTAAATTATATTTGCAAACTTATAAAATTATCACTTATATAAAATAAACAACATTAAATACATATCACTTTGAAAGTTATTAAAAAATATTTCAACATTAAGGTTAGGTAAATTTTTTGAGAACGTAGTATTTAAACTAACAAATATTTTGTAGAGAAAATCATACATTAAAATAGTATTACAAATCCTCTAGACATCCACAATCACCACTCATTATCAAACATAACTTCATCCCTATACCAAGATATAACAATAACATGAGCATTATGAGTTGTAAACTTTAGGAATTGCAATAGAGTTTCACACAATGCACCACAGCTAGACAACCTTCTGAACTGCGTTGGGTGAAACGGAGGTAACAGAAATGTGCCATACCTATTAGGATATGATGGACTTCTGCTCACTCCTAGTTGTGATGCACTGTGTGCAATTTAGTACAAATGCCTGTGTTGTAAATGGCCCTTTCTGCAGGGTAACCCCAAGCTTTTTGCCTTTCTCCTCCCTTTTTTGCTGAATTCGTTTTTGTTGTCTTTAGGACTCTGGGCACTTTACCACTGTTAACCAGTGCGAAAGTGCATGTGCTCTCTCCCTGAAACATGGTAACATTGGCTTATCCAAAATTGTCATGTTTAATTTAGTTATAAGTCCCTAGTAAAGGGCACTACATGTGCCCAGGGCCTGTAAATTAAATGCTACTTGTGGGCCAGAAGCACTGATTGAGCGACCCACTTAAGCAGCCCTTTAAACATGCCTCAGGTGTGCAATTGCAGAGCCTGTGTGAGCAGTTTTAAACTGCCATGTTGACCTGGCAAGTTTCAGGGATATCAAAGACTCCTCTCTTCAACCTGCGAACAACACCTGGACTCTGTTTGCTGTAAGTCCTGCTCTGCCAAGTGGTGCCGATCGAGTTGAGGGCAGTGGAAGTAAGCTTAAAGTGCTGCATCTTTAAAAAAAACATGCATCAACTACGTTGCGCCTATCGGAACTGGCACATTTCCCTCGACGCATCACCTCTGGTACATGGACCCCGCATCGCCGACTGCACGACGCATCATCTCCAGTTTCTGACGCATCTCCGACTTTGCGCGTCTCAGCGCCAACACATCGATTCCTCCTGCTTGCATCGCCTTCAGCCCAGCAGTTCAGTGATGAAGCATTGCTCCGGTGTTCTTCACATCTTGACTCTCGATGCATCCTTGACGGTGCGCAGATATAACTGACGCATCGGCTACATCTGCGAGTCCGACAACGATACTCCGCTTCCCTTGCTTCCCAAACCGTGACCAGCTAGCCCTGTTTCTAAGTGCTACAAAACAATGTATTATTTAAAAATGAATATCTTTACTTGTACTTATTGGATTTTTGTCGTTTTGGTCTTGTTTTACTCATAAAAAATATACGCTATTTTTCTAAACTGGTGTGGAGCCTTTTTGTAGTGTTTTCACTGAATTACTGTTTTATGTGTTGCACAAATACTTTACACATTGCATCTTAAGTTAAGCCTGACTGCTCTGTGCCAAGCTACCAGAGGGTGAGTACAGGTTAAATTTAAAGTATGTTTCTCACTTACCTTCACTAGCATTGTGGTTCCTGCTGGACACATACCTTTGCCAATGAGAAACCCAATTTCTAACAGTCTGCATTATGGACATGATTGTTTTTGTGCTTGATCGAATACCTTTGTGTACAAAAACTGCCCAAGAGGCAATTACCACTTTCAATGTGTGATGCATAGAAATATTAAATTATGAGGGGAACTGAAGATATTTAGCCATGATATTACTCTCTTTGGTAGGCACAGGATGTAACCACAATCTTAAGTTTACTGATTAAAATGAATCTGAAAATGCATCATATTTAATGGGTTGATTCACAGGAACACCCATACTCCACCCATGGAACACCTACCACTAAGAAATGTAACACAACATAGCACAAGCCATTGAATCGTATTACATTTCTATACAAAGTCATGCAAGGTGGCGCAAAAAGACCCTTGTGTGATGTAGTAAATGTTACGAAAGCCTTTGCACTGCTTTGCATTGCCTTGCGTTGCTGTGCATGATGCAGGGACAACTCATATGCTAAGTAATTCTGTCCCTTTGTATTCATCTTACCCTAGTAATGGTCATATGCATGCCTCAACACCTCATCAAACAAACTCATTGATGAAAATGTGTGTTGCTCTGACTTACATAGACAACAAAACAAGAGCCACAAATGAACTTATTGATGGAAAAAAACATGATTTAACTTTAGATTATTCTATTTTCCACATATACATCCCACTCAACCCTACCACAACTACAGCTCAATGGCAGCCTGGCAGACCACACTTTACCAATAATAAGAACTGACAGACACAATTTTCATAACAGTGAGGATAGGTGAATAATAGATATTTGAAACCACAAAAACAAAGACATACACGGACACATTAGTTTACAATATCCCCATCAACTCAGAATTAAATCAACATACTTAACATGATGTGCAAAGAACCCACACATTGAGTGCACATAGCAACCCAAAAGACATGCATAACATCAACAACACAAGACAGACAAGAGATTACTCTAACACTAGTGCCTCAAAAGTTTTTGTTTTCTAACTGCTTTTATTCTGTCTCTCAAGGTGCTAACTCCATTCCCCCTGACCATGTTTGTCGTTTTGAGGTCAACCATCACAACCCAAACGGTAAGTGACCTCCAACCAAGAACATCTCAGAAGAGGTTCACTAGTATACATGATGTCACTTCACATTTTTCACAGTGTGTCACCAGGGTTTGTGATCACTATCCTTCTGCCTTGGGAACAGTCCTCAAATATGTGAAGTGTTTTTAGAAGCTAAAGTAAGTACTAGAAATGTTGCTATGAAGCATTTGTTTGCTCTTTCTCTACAGGTGAACTAGGACAACCATCACAGAACACCCCACATTGTTGAATGCCTCTGTTCAAACAAGTTGTATATATATAGTTGATAGAGAAGTTTGTCTAGGTCCTGATGAAAGCCATGAACCATTTGCCCTGGGTCAATAAGGCAGAAACATGTTGACCTCTGAAATGGGTTAAATAAATCCCAATACACCATTTTAATTATACACACTGGGGACAATAATACAATTCACCAAGTCTACTAGTATGTTTATTCAGATTACCTTTCCCTCTACACTTTCACACAGGCACAATTGCACCCTCAGAAAATAGTTACTCCTCCTTCTACCTCAAGAGTGCCCCTCCTTGGAGAGTAGTAGTAACCCACCCACTTCTCCCACCATGATGGAGGTGTGAGGATAGTCCCTATGATGAAGCATCCCACCCGTGGGGTGGGTGAGGGCCTTCGTCCCTAAAGAAAGGGACGCACAGTTTTCTGATTAATACAGTGATCTTAACCTGCCAGAATCCCCCCTTAACTCCCCTTATCTTCTCCAAGATGTCTGTAGAAGAGCACCAGTAGCATTCTTTTTTGCTGCTAAGATATTACTAAGGCTGTGTTTCTGGGAGTGCCTCCTCCCTTTCTCTCTAGTGTATGTGTCAAAACTTCTACAATTTAAACTCAAAAATGCATTTCCACATGAAGAAGTGTTGCTACACAAGAGCATACTATCTACTGAACATCGTGAGAGGGTGGTTGAATTGTAGTAATGCAGTCATGCACTAGAACTGCCTGGCCAGCACTGATTTTTCAGTGTGAAAAATAACCGTGTGACAACATGCCTGTATAGATCATCACAACAAGCACATCGTTTTTAGAAATTATTTCCCCACTACACTCACCAGGGGATGTATTCATGAAACACATAGTCATTGATTTCCTAATTGTTCAGGTGAGGCAATGCAGTAACACACCTTGATGTGCAGCTTATTGGGAACGTGAGAGATCAGAAAAGCACTATATTTAAAAAAAATATATTCCACTTTGTAGTACTCTGTAAACTCTATGTGTCCCTTTAACTTTTAGAGATTCAGTTAATTCTGGAATGTTGGCTGTTTCCTAGTGATTGTAAGAATGTTTATGCTTCACTGCGTTTGGAACTGTGTCTGCTGGAGCCGTTGAGTTTGATTGCTCCACTAACCATGTAGCAAGGAATAAAGCTTTCTTCACCACCTTACCGGCTTGATTACTACAAAATTATTGGTGACGATTTGGCTACATGGTAGGACTCATGCGTGCCAACTTATCATACGCTCCAACCTTCGTGTCTACCGACTCCTAACAACAGACTTTCAAGCTCCTCAGCAGCTGCACACCGCTTTTAACTTCACACGAGGTAGGACATTTAATTCTTAAAGGAGGCTCTGGCCGCATTTTGTCGGGGTGACATTTTGACATTTACGGTTACCCCACAACTGTCTTGCTCGTGCTTTGCCTCACTCCCCTGCTCGTGCTGTGCCTCTAGCAACAGCATTATCAGCACGCGAAGAGTTGCCTACCTTTGAACTTTTCGCAGCCCTCCATTCCGTATTCTCTCCTCATATCGATCTGATGGACTCATCGTCATCTCACGTCATACGTTACGTTCAACATCGACTTGGTGGCCATTTTAACAAGTTGGGAAGGTTTCTCATGCTCATACAGTACCTTGCGTGTTTCGTCTCACACGCTATCGGGGGCATCTTCATCGTTCATCCTCACACACACAAGAGTGAGTGCTATTAAGCTCTGGTTCTACTCACTAGACAACAATGATATACACACCCCACGGAGCCAAAGCTGCTGATTTCTGTGCTCGTTTACTGGATTACGGTGATGCGCACACCTCACAAGTTTCCCTAAGGTTGGTGATTTCTGTGCTCGACTACTGCATTATGGTGACTCGGTGACGCGCACACCTCACATATTTCTTCTAAATTGTCAAAGTAATTCACATTACTATTTTACTTCTTGAGGTCAAATCTTAACATTACGTGCTCATTTTCCATTACTACTACACGGTGATGTGCACATCCGAGTAATTTCTCACCATATATGCGACTGTATCTTTTGTCACTGACCCTATCAAGCCTGCACTGTGTTGATTACTATTTTTTTCTCACAACTGCCCTGTGCATTTTGGGAGAGATACAGCTTCCTTTTCAGTTCTACACCTTCTGTTAACCCGGTTTTCAAGTAACTTTTCTCCTCATTGAAATGTGCACTATGCAAGCCGTAAGTCCTCCTCCTGCTTTCTTAGACTCTCCCGGAGAGCCACCAGTTAGGTGGGAAATTTGGCTATGAGACTTTTGAAACATAACTGGGTGCTATTGTTGCATCAACATTCAGTGCTTACAGGAAGAAGTGCTTGTTACTACATTCGTTGGGTTTCGAAGGCAGATCCATTTTCAAGCATTTGCCCCAATTAATGCAAGAACAGAGCCAGGGAACAGATGATTACCAAGAGACTGTTCTAAAACTCAAAGCCAGGTTCGACAAGCAACCCAGCATAATGGTACTTAGACATAATTTTTTCAAAAGGAAACAAACCGATACAGAAGACATAGATGCTTATGTGTCAGCCTTACGTAGATTAGCATCTGATTGTAAATTTGAGAATATCACTGATCAGCCGATTAGGGATCAGTTTGTGTGCCAGTGCAAGGATAAAAATATCAGGCAAAAATTGTTAAGTATGGCTGATCCATCGTTGGATGAGACTATCAAGGTGGCAAAGAGTATAGAAATCTTGATGGTCTCATTGAAGGAGTTAGATGATAGAGTTTTGGATACTGTAAATGTTGCCAATGTAAATAAGATTGGGAAACTGCAAGGAAAGCCAGGGCGGAGTCATGCTGATTTGGTGTCTAGGTCCTCCAAATCTGAATAATCAGGCACTGGTAGTGTGCAGGGTGGGAACATGTGTTACAGGTGTGGCAATCCTCCACATCTTAAAGGAGGCAGGTGCACTGCTGCCAACATCATATGCAGTTATTACAAAAAAACAGGCCATTTCACCAAGGTATGTCTTAAAAAAAGGGGTTACAAGAAACCCACTGTTTGTGCTGTCAAATTTGATGATGATTCCGATGCCGAGGTTGTTTCAATTGTTAAGTTTAGCGATGATGAGAGTGCGAGTGAAATCAACCATTTTTCTGCCCAAGTAGTTGAAGGTGATCCATCGTCGTGCATGGATCCTATCGTGGATGTGGAGGTAGGAAACCACACAGTAAAACTGCTTATAGACTCAGGGGCGAAAATTACTACGATCACACAAAAATAGTTTGAACAAACATGGAAAGGTTCACAACCGTTATTACCTCCTGACCATTCACCAGTGTCGTATGAGGGACGCAGAATTGAGTTGATGGGTTTCTTTGAAGATGAGCTCAGGTTCAAAGTGTGGAGAATCAAGGGAAAAGTTTATGTGGCTGTGAAAGGGGTAAATATCCTTGGATTGTTCCATTGAGGTCTGTTCGGAATGATTTTGAGGCCTGGTGCTGAGGAACAAGTGCTTGTTGTCGGAAGTGCCAATGAGGGACATGTATGGAAGGACAGGTTTCCTTCAGTGTTTGGGAAGGTCTTAGGCAAGATACAAGGGTTCAAACACAAGATAATTGTAAAAGAGGGAGCTGTGCCTGTCAAACACAAGCTTAGGGGCATGCCTTAAAGTGTTAGAGAAGATTTAGAGAAAGAATTGAAACGTCTCTGTGCCAAAGGCATCATAGAACCTACTGAGTCATCCTTATGGCTTTTTCCCTTTGTAGTAGCTCAGAATAGGGGTGGAGAGCTTAGAGTTTGTGTTGATTTGAGGTCTCGCAACAGAGAGATTTGGGTAGACTCTCACCCCTTGCCCGAGATCAGCTATTTGTTTGCGTTCACAAAGGGTGCCAAATTCTTTTCAAAACTGGACTTGGCGAGTGCGTAGCACCAGGTGGAACGGCATCCGGAGTCTCGCCATTTGACTGCCTTTGTTTCCCCTCTAGGAACTTTTCGATATTGTCGCATGCCATTTGGGTTGGCATCGGCGGCTTCAGTGTTCCAGAGAATCATGGGAAATATTCTCAAGAAAGTGGGGGTGTTTTGGTATTCCAGGACAACATGCTCATTTACGCCAAAGATACTAATTCTCATGATGAGATCCTCCACAAATGGTTGAGTCTGTTTCGAGAGCATGGGGTTGTGTTGAAAGAAGAAAAGTGTACATTCTTCTGCACAGAAGTAGAGTAGCTCAGTCATGTTATTTCACAAGATGGTGTCAGTTCCAGACCTGGGCTGTTAGAGGCCATTGTTAATGCCCCTGCACCTGTGGACAAGAGTGGTGTGAAATCCCTGCTCAGCCTGTGCGAGTACTATTCTAGGTTAATTTCCAATTTCCCCAAGTCTGTTGTGTGGCCCATCAGTAGTCTGCTCAAGAAAGGTGCGAGATTTGAGTGGTGTGAGGAATGTGTGGCGGCTCTTGACCAAGTCAAGGTTACGTTAGAAAAGAGCTCTGCTCTCAAGCCTTTTGATCCAAATCTTTCTTGTTGTGTCACGGTGGATGCCAGTCAAGTAGGGCTGGGAGCCACCTTGACACAGTTAGAGGATGGCGTCGAACACAAAGGGGGTTGCTTCCAGAGTCTTAAGAGCAGCTGAGTTAGAATATTCTGTCATAGAGAGAGAGCTCCTTGCTTGTACTTGGGCGATTGAGAAATGTCTCCGTACATTTGGGGTAAGCGGTTCCTCCTGCAAATGGATCACAAACCCCTTGTGAGCATTCTGGGTGGGGGTATGAGCAAGTGTTGTACACCCAGAATATTGAGAAAGGTCACAAGACTGCTACAGTACCAGTTTGAAGTTAGTCACATTTCAGGAGGGAAAAATGGAAGAGCAGATTTTTTATCCCAATGCCCTGTGGAGTCGAATGAACAAGATGAGGTCAAGTTTGGTGATCTCATCAGTGAAGATTGTGATGATTATCTCGTGGTGGCCCTGGAGTTGCCTAGGTTGAACCTGGGTTCGGAAGATGAGTGGGTGCAAGCTTTTCAGGGTGGCTTTGTGTTGCAAGAAGTTTGTTCCTGTGTAAGGAATGGTTGGCCCAGGGAGAAGGCTTTAATGCCTCTTCTTCAACCTTTTTGGAAGGTGGAGAGTGAGCTTTCTCTTGAAGACGGTCTGCTCTTGAGAGCCGACAAGTTTGTTTCTCCACATGTGTTCCACAAGTGTATTATCCAAAGGGCTCATGAGGAGCATCTGGAGTCCACTCTTACCAAACAGCACATCCGCGACACCTATTGGTGGCCGGGTATGGACACTGAGATCGAGGAACAGGTTGCTGGTTGTTGTGTGTGTGTGGGGCTGCGGACAAGACTTTCAAGGTGTCAACTCCTCCTTTAATGCCTATTGAATGTCCGCAAGGTCTGTGGATGAAGCTAGGTGTCAATGTCATGGGACCCTATGATATCCTCCCTGGTGGTTTCAGGTTTGTCTTGGTCCTCATGGACTATGCATCTAACTGACCAGAATTGAAGTTGGTTAAGGAGGTGAATACTCAGAGTGTTATTGGATTTCTGAGTGAGGTGTGGTTGAGAGAAGGATTTCCTGAAGTCTTGGTATCTGATAATGGGAAACAGTCTGTGAGCACTGAGTTCCAGACTTCTCTGAGTGAGCTTGGGTAAAGCATGTGAGGAGTTCTCTGTACCACCCTCAAACGAACGGCCTTGTTGAGAGGATGAACCGTGTGGTGGGAGAGTGCGTCAGATGGGCCAGAGCAAGAAACCATGATGTGTGCAAAGCCCTAAATAGTATGGTTTGGTTCTACAGGACAACACCGCATTCCTCCACAAAGATTTCTCCTTTTGAGCTTTTGAGAGGGAGGAAAGGTAACAGCAATTTTAGACCAGGGTGGATGTCAAAATGGCTAAAGTCTGAGTCAGATGTCTCCATGTGGGAAACAGCGTTTACAACGCTGTCATTACATCACTGTACCATTACAACGCGGTCGTTACAACGACCGCGTTGTTAGTACGCGATGCATTTACATCGTAATTACTATTCCTACATGGAGTAGGAATAGTAATTAATACTATTCCTAAGTCCAGCGCGCCCCCTAGTGCAAGTCGTTATAATGACTTGCGATGTAAATGCATCGCGTACTAACAACGCGGTCGTTGTAACGACCGCGTTGTAAAAACGCGCGATGTAATACATCGCATTGCAATGTACCATATTCCTCCATGTAAATGTCCATTGTAAGAGAGAATGTATCTCTTGCTCAAGGTAAACAGAAGGAGTGGTATGACGTCAAGAAGGGGGTCAAAATCGCTACACTTGAGGTTGGTGACATGATTAAAATTAAGTCTCCTGTACATACCAAGAAGGGAGAAAGTAAATTTGGTGATCCAGTGAAGGTTGTGAAAATTGTTGGGAATGCTGTGAAGGTGGATGGCGGCCATTGGTAGAACCTCAACAAAGTGGTCAAGGTTCGCTCTAAGGAACCAATGCCTGGGTGTGAGAACAATTTTTCGCTTTGCGATGATGCAATTTCTCAACAGGTGTACCTCAGAAGGGGTTCCAGAGTCAAAGTTAAGCCTGCTAAATACAGGTTGTAATAGTTGTTTTTGTTATTGTTCTTTCGGATTTTTTTTATACTTGTTTTTTTGGGAAGAAGGGAAGATGTGTAGTACTCTGTAAACTCTATGTGTATGTGTCCCTTTAACTTTTAGAGATTCAGTTAATTCTGGAATGTTGGCTGTTTCCTAGTGACTGTACGAACGTTTATGCTTCACTGCGTTTGGAGCTGTGTCTGCTGGAGCCGTTGAGTTTGATGGCTCCACTAACCATGGAGCCAGGAATAAAGCTTTCTTTACCACCTTACCGGCTTGATTACTACACACTTCTGCTCTCGCCTAGCACTAGTGCGCTTGTGGCAGTCGCGCCCCATAAAAAGCACTTTTGCACCATAGCGCAAGTGTACCTGCATTGTGCTGAGGCTTGTTTAGGCTCATAAAATGTTTCCTTTCGGACCAATAAAATTCCTGCACATAACACAGTCACCCTTGAACCATGGCATAAAGGAGCCTGTGTTGTTGCTAGGCTGGAGGAAGTGCGCATGCCCAATGAGAGAGTAGATGTGCACCATATCAGAGTAGATATGGCACATTTCTTTCCACTCACTTTTACGCAGTGCAGTGCAGCAAGCTCCCTTGCTGCATTGTGTTGCTTGATTTCTTTTTAAATAAATCTCTGATATAATTAGTGTTTGTGTGTAATTACTTATACAAAAAAATAAACTCACCAGCCGCAACATGCGTTCTGATTGAATCAATCTTTGCCTGATCAAAAGGAGGTGAGCCACCTATTTGAACTAAAAAGGTTACACATATTAATTTAAATGTGTTTTTTATGGTATTTTATTGTTTAACAATATTTAATATTATTTTATTTGACAATTGCATGTTAAAAGAACATTGACCACTATATTATAAGTTATGCAATCTATAAAATCATATACATTTATTTAAAAAAGTGTACTTGTCAGAAATAGCTAACTGTAAACACACCTAAATAACAACTAATTGAAAACACAAATATTATTAATTAAAGTTAAGAAATATTACTTACCAACTGGTCCACCAATCTTGAGTCCAAGGTGATGCAACAGGTCCTCCTCCTGTGAGATCACGTCCGAACAGTGATACTGAACCTGTTGCTCAGTTTTTTTAGAATTTGGAGAAGGTGGAATTGAATTTTCTCTCACCTCTTCTTGTATTCAAGAAGGGATAGCCCTGGGACACTCTCACTCAAGGAAATAACATTTTTGGGAGATAATGCATCACCAGCCATATCAAACCAACGACCACACTTTCATCAAAATTACCAACATGCACTCTTCTGCTCATGCTTCTAATAACAAATAAAGAAACCCTACTCCAAAAATATTCCTCAAAAACCCTATAATACAATTAACTAAAACCCCTATAGCAGACCTAAGTATAAATTCTATCTAAACATTTATGAGACAGACAAAGACAAAGTAAAAAAACTGCACTTTACAATCTAAACAGACAATTCTTGATAAAACTAACCAACTAACAACACAAAAACAGAAAGCCAGCAACAGAGACACTCAAAATGGCTCCACAACTCCCCCAAAACAAGCTTTCACTAAACACCTCCAAAATTGCACTGACTCTAAAAAGAAAGTGAAAGTAACATGTAAAAACGTGCTCTTAGGCAAACACGATCTTTGTATCATTTCCCTGATGTGTTTTGCTGATTTGCAGACTACTGTGTGACATTTCCCACACAAGACCACTTAATGCGTAGTTGTGAGAAGATGCAACAAAACAAATTACAGCGTCACACAAATGTAATTTGAATTAAGTCTTAATCAAAATATTTATGTACAAATAGTAAAAAAAATACATTTGTACAAATTATTTTCATCAAAAATAAGGAAGATTAATTTCTAAGTAAATATTTATTTAGATGTTAATTACAAATTTTCTAGTTGTGTATTTACTTTTTAACTTTAAAAAATATTAAAATAGTTTGCAACAGGAAATTAAAAACAAATCTTATTGGATCATAAATTATTTTTTAAAATATTGAAATCATAATATAAATGTTAATTTTATAAAATAAATAAACAATTAAAAGTAATTTTATAGTAAATAAAAAATTATTTTAAAAAAATGCAAATAATAATTCATCATAGTATAATAAACCTTGTGATGGAGATTAAGGGCCAAATTTAGATCTCGGCGGACGGGCTAATCCATCACAGCGGTGACGGATATCCTGTCTGCCGAAATATAAATCCCAGTATTTCCTATGGGTTTATATTTCGGCAGACGAGATATCCGTCACCGTTGTGACAGAGTAACCTGTCTGCCGAGATCTAAATTAGGCCCTAAATTATAAAAAAGGTTATCAATTAAAAACACTGTCATGAACATCTATTGCCCAAGCAGAGTGCTTGGAATGAAAAAGGCATCACATGTAAATAGACGTGAACACTGCTGGGAGTGACAAGTTTGACATGTGCTTTTCTTAATACTTTATATATTTAATCCAAACATATACTTTGTGTGTGCAAGCTGACCTACGCTTCGCAAACTGAATATGTTTCTGTTTAGTGCGGCAGAGACACACCATGCATGACCCTCTAAATGTTTGCATAAAAATTACATTATTTGGAACTACATTGTCAAGCCCTTCTTGACTGTGTCATGTGAATGCTGACTACTTTACTAGTAATAGCAAATCCAAATGTTGTGTGCTCTGCTGAATCTTGGTAAACATCAGGACAAATGATGGACAAACAGTGTATGCATGTGGTTGACCATTGTTTTGCAATATGTGTGTGCAAAGTAGAATTTCAGTACATGTATGGAAAAATACGTCTGTGAGTCACTCAATAAGGATGCATGAGTGTCAGAGAATGTTAGACTACATATAGGCCTGTGTGTACAATATTGTGTGTGAAAGTGATTTCTTAAGGAACATCAGGAGATGGTTGAGCACACCTGAAAGAGGTGAGGATGGATACCTTATTGACTGATGTGTGTAAAATACACAGGAGGAATGAACGCACAGACTCTTCTAGACAATACAAAAATACTATAGATAAAGAAAGTGGTCAACTGTAAAACAATCCAGGTTTCTGCAAAGTTAGGAGATGTTCTTGATAAGATAATCAAATAGAGTTCGCTTAGATTTATTTGTAAACTTTGAATATGCAACTGTCAGATCCCCTTTCAGAGGGCCAGTTGACAAGCGGGAGCTACTAGGCCCAAACATGTATGCTGATGTCTTTTACTCCTTATGTCCCGTGGGCCGGCCTACTATGGTCTCTGATCAACTGGGCCAAGTATTCCTTCCTCAACTGACACACAGTGGTAGCACAGGTTGATCAGTTCAAGAATCCAATTCCACGGGACCCAACATGTTTAGTAGTTTTGGTGTTAAACTATCCTAGGGCAACAGCACTCTTCATTGGTCATGACTCCTTCCAGGCATACAGGAGTTAATGAGAGCACACAGAGGGTGATGTCCGTCAGTCTTCTTTGCAATCCCATCCCGGCACATGTGGATTGCTAGCAGAATAAAGCAGGCGATTGCCGCCTTTGTGTCACATTAACACTCAATAATGTCCAATAGGGTGCAATTAGAGATCATAATTAAAAATGTATGCAATACAAAAAGTTAATGTATTGTACTTTGACTTATATCAACATAGAGGATATGACCAAATAATCCACTTTATACAGAAAATTTTCAGATCATATGTATTTGGGAAATGGTCTTAACAATGCGGGCTCAGCCACGTGTGCCATTTCCCCACAAGCTGAACCACGCTTGCCTTAACCACGCATATGCCTCAACAACGCATATGCGTGGTTAGGGAAATGCGTGGTCTAGATGCTGAGCAGGTGGGCGGGAGAGGAAGACAGGAAGAGGAAGGACGATTGAGAATCGGGAGAGGACAAGGTGAGGTAATTGGGGCTGGGGCTCAGTCTTGGGAGTTGAGGGGTAGTTTTTCGGGATGGGGTAGATTTTAGAACACAGGAGGGGGTCGGGGTTGTTTGTAGGGCAGGGAGCAGTTTTAGGGCTCAGGGCAGGGGGGCTGGGTCGGAGTTCTTAACAGGTGTAGGGGACAGTTTTTAGGGCTCAGGGTGGGGGGCTGGGGTCATGGTCGTTTTTAGGGCTGAGGGACAGTTTTAAGGGCTAAGGGCCTGGCGGGGAAAAGGGACAGTTTACAGGGCAGGTGGCATTTTTAGGCCTCAGGGCAGGGATCAGGGTACTTTAGGGATATAGGGGACAGTTTTTAGGGTTCAGGGTGGGGGGGCTGGGGTAGGTTAGTTTTTGGGTCGTGGGGTTAATTTTTAGGGCTCAGGACAGGGGAGAGGGAAAAGGGGCTGTTTACAGGGCAGGGGGCAGTTTAAGACCTCAGGGCGAAGGGGGCTGGGTTTGGGTACTTTAGGGATGTAGGGGACAGTTTTTAGGGCTCAGGGAGCGGGGGCTGGAGTCAGAGTAGTATTTGTGGCATGGGTTAATTTTTAGGGCTCACGGCAAGGGGCAGGGGTATGATCTTTAGCATGCATGTCCCTTTACTCATCATGTTTTTACCACAACATTGTGTGGTAAAGGCATGCGTGGTAAAGACGCAGTCATGGTAGAGACCGCGTGGTACAGGCATGCGTTGTTCAGGCATGCATTGTACCATCATAAAAACTATGTATTTATATGCAGCATATTCAGTAAAACCAGTGAAGTGTGTGCTCAGTATCGTGTGAAACACCGTCCACCAAATTCGTGCAAACAGCGCAAAAAGTGTGACCACAGTAAAATCATCAGTAAAACGGTGGAAAGAACAGAACAACATGTGCAGATTCTATAATGTAGAAAAACTCAAAGTTCCAGAAGGAAGAAAAGGATTTCTGCATAGAGGTCATTAAATGAAAGTCTCTCTCAGTTGGGTGGTTGTCGACAGTGTTTTAAACTGTACCTTAGTAAGGGGTCACCATCAGACCAGAGCGAAGATAGACTGAGCATAATAGTTAAAAAAATACTACATCAAAAGAAGAATACGATTAGGCTAAATTGTCTCATCAATCAGTGAGAATCAAATTTTAATTAATCCATTAATGACATCACATAATTAAGGGTCATCTCCAAGGTACCTGAAAAAGTGCTGCACAAGTACCTACAAAATGAAAACAAGAACAAATCGTGCCACTAATTATATGTGCACAACTGGTAAAAAGTTTTTGAAAATGTGCATGAATTGGCAGATATCCAATAGCTTACACATAGGTCTAGAAGTAAACTGTAATAATCCCTTTAAATGGTAGGTAAGTATGATTAGAAAAGTATATCAGACAGGAGTAATTATCCTGTGGAGGAAAAAGGGGCTCAGCACATATTTACTTACAGGTAAGGTAGAAACCTGCTGACACTCAACCAATGTTGCAGGCGGAGGTATGGAATTCCAATATGTACTTATGGAAGTCACAATGAACCACCTACAGCGGCCAATATGTACCACAAACAGTTACATTATATATCCAACTGGAGCAACCAAAGTTGCAGTCCATTCGGAATGGAACCAACAGAATAGGAGGGGACCAAAAATAGGGAGGAAAACCTTCCCCAACGGAGGTCCAAACTCAGCAGCCTGCCTGTTCAAACACCAACAAGGAGCAGAGAGTGCTGCTGTCTGAGGGAGAACATGAAGTGTGAGGTTGCATGCTGACCTCCGCGTGACCCTGAGCATGAAGAAAAAAGTAGATCACACACCATTCAGGTGGCAAATTGGGGAAACTATTGGGCGGGCCAAATACTCCACTGTGCGTCAGGCTAGTGGCTGATCATGAAGTAACAAATCAAAATGAAGGCATGAAAACACTGTATGGCCCAGAGAATTAATGAAAAAGAGTCACAAACCCAAATTAAATATAGAAATAGGGGACTGCACACAATCAAAATAAAACAAAAGGAATGGGATTGCCAAGGTTCTTTACAACCCTGCCATGGGTGACAATACCCAATGGGTCATTCATAAATGAAACAGGATCGATGACTTCTTTGGAAAATCAAAGAATTAGAAAACACAGGTGCTAGAACCTATTTCAAAATGGAAGTACAGTCTGGAATTGGAAATATAAGTAGCATAGACCCATAATCAGATGAAGACCGTACAGTTCATCCATAGAGTTAAGTCCATTGTTAACAGAATTGCATCTACAAATCCAATGGCATTCAATTCTAGTTAGTAGTGCATTTATATTGCCACCTCTTTGCAAGTAGGTGTATTTGTTCTATAACCTTCCATGTATAATCCTTCTCACTGTGAGGATGTAAAATAAAATGGGCTACAAGTGGGGTGTTCTCAGTTTCACATCGAATCCTGCTCTTATGCTGAATAATACATAACTTCACTTTTTGTGTTGTTGGCCAATATAAAGGAGTCCACACGGGCATCAGATAGCATAAATGACATCGAACAAACTTCAATTGGTAAACTGTTGTATAGTGTGTGTTATGGAATTGTAACTAAATTCCTTTGCATTGGTCGTTTGAGAGCACACTGTTATACCTGCTGCTCAGCCAGTGTGACTGTGATGTTGGAATGTTGGTGAGTGAGAGAGTCAGTTGGAGGATGGGCTGAGCAGCAGGGAGGCTGCTCCTGGTGGGGCTCTAGATGATAACATCATTCTTAAATAAACCAATCTGAATGGACCAGGCGTCATTTATTCAGAATATTTTGGCGACGATTTATAGAGGAATTAAGAGGAACCTGCGTGTGTTAATTGGGAGAAAGAAGAAACTACGGAATCAAAACCTATATGAAACAAACCTGAGGAAACTACTGCTAGAAGGATTTTAAAGGAACCTAAGAGTACAGAGAAGGACAGTATGCCCCCCAGCCGCACCAGTGTCCTGCTCCATCGGACAACCTACCAGCCAGGGCATACTTCAATTGAACAACCGTTACATTTCATGTCAAGCGGCCCTGTGGGACTCTGTGTTACAGTTGAGGTGAGGAGAGTTGGCACCGCTAGTGTTCGTTGCCTCACAACTGAGGGAAATAGCCTAAGCGTTACTGTAACATCCTTGCTGTTGGTTTCCACTGGATCTCAAGTGGCTATATTCTACCATTTATTTTTGGGATGACTGTCAGCTTCATATTAATGTTTGGAAGCTGACGTAAGCGGTGACTTTGGATTTAATTTTTTTTTTTGAGTGGAGGCTGCGTGCGCACCGATATTATCTCATTTTGAAGGCCGCATAGAACTCTTGTTGTGTCCCTGGAGTTGATTTGGCAGTATTATGTACACTTGGATTCCGGGTTCCATTGTAAGTATTGCCTGTGTGAGAGTAACAGTATTTGACTGCCACTTTATTTCAAATAATGGTTCCTGTGAGAGCACTAGCGCGAGTCACTGTGGAGTTCATCATATCTACTTTTGCTGTTACTACGATGCAGCATTTGAATGCGCCGCGAGGCATCTTCCTACCTCGAGATTGTGTCACGCGGTGGTGCTGCGGGATGACAAGCAGAGCTTCTCCAATGTCGCCCAAGGACCTAGGGCTGCTCTTGCATGTTTGGCGCACACACGCACCTAGAGCCTTCCTGCCCTCCTTACGCCTGCGTGCCTCCATCTTGTTACTCGGTTGTCAAAGCTGAGGTAGTTTTCCTGTCTCGGTTCCCGGATGTTCCGGCTTCCTTCTCAGTGCGAGGAGGAAAATTGAGTTGGTTAATTGGCGAAATCGATGATATGTCGTACAGCACCTCGTCATCTTCTTGAGCATCTGGTGAGGCGTATGGCATTCCAGTTTTTTCGGATTTGCAGTTATAACTTGCTCATATGTACTGCCTTTGCTGACTGTGCCTGGCGAGAGTTTGGAGGATGTTGGATTTCGTGGCGCAGATACACACACTCTGATGATGCGACGCAGAGGGCCCTGCGTCAATAGTGTACTCCTGCACTGCACTGGGTACTCTTTGTGTAGGCTTTGGACTGCTATAAGGACTGGTAATTGCAAAACACCTTAAGGTAGTTGTGTGGGACTTCGGGTGAGGAGTCGCTCACCAGAGAGAAACACCCATTTTCTCAATGTTGTTCTAATATTTATCTATTGTTCAATGCCTTACTACTTGCTGTGTCCTGCATTTGCAGTGTATAGCGTGTTTTCCTTTATTTATGAGCATGCACATTATTATGAGTATGCCATCTTCCTTCTAGGTCCTGTGTTTTGTACTTTCATCACGCCGCATTTTTACAGCGATGTGCTCTTTAAAAAAGTGAGAGACACTAGATTTGCTGTTTTTAATCTGCCCTGTTGAAAGGAAAACAGCTTTCTTTGCAACTTTGTGCTCTGTGGCTAATGTAATATGTTCTGATGCATGTGATGCTGAACTGTGTTGTTTTTTCACGTAGTAGAGAGATTCTCTGACGACTTTGCGGAGAAGTATGTTGAGAAGTTATATGTATGTTGTATGATTGCAAAGGCATTCATTTCACATTGTTTTTTCATTGAATTCTGGTGTGCGTGGGATGACTGCGCGTATGACTGCGCGTAGTTTAAGTCACCCTGATGTTGTTTGAAATGTGCTGTGTGGGATGACTGCACGTAGTTTAAGTCACCCGGTTTTGATTGATGGGATGACTGCGCGTAGTTTAAGTCACCCTGTTGTTGTTTGAAACATGCTTTGTGGGATGGCTACTCGTAGTTTAAGTCACCCGTTCTTTGTAAAGGTGTTCGTTGTTGGGATGACTGCGCATAGCTTATGTCACCCGGTTTTTACGTGTGATTGCAGTTTCTACCCTTACTACGGGTTTGGGTGAAGGGCAGTGTAGATGCCGAATGGTTGGTGTGGAGTGGTGCTCCACACTTACTAAGGTGTGCTACCTTTCCCCTTGTTTTTTGCAGTTGTTTGGTTGGTTCTCTACCGCGCCCTGAGGTCGGTGCCCTACGTGCTGCTTTTTATGTTAGCCTGGCCAGCTGGCATGTTTTGTGGTATCAGGGTTTGGATTGAGGTTTTCTGGTGTGGTAGAGTGTGTTTTTTGTTTGGTTAGAAAGGGAGATAATGTCTGTGAGTGTATTCTCATTACTATTTACTGTGGTTTTGTATGCAAGTATTATTTTATGACATGTTGTGCAATTTACATTCATTATTTTCTATCTGTCTTTGTATGCACATTTGCAATTGTTGTGTTACGACATGTCGTGCGTGAAATGTTTTCCATCTATTATTTTCATGCATTCGCATTAGTTCTCATTGCTACATTGTATACATGCATGCAAGAGTTCTAATGTTATTCTTTCAAGTGTTCCAATGTTATCCTGTGTAAAGAAAGGAGATGTGTTATACCTGCTGCTCAGCCAGTGTGACAGTGGTGGTGGAATGTTGGTGCGTGAGGATGCTGCGGAATGTTGGTGAGTGAGAGAGTCAGTTGGAGGATGGGCTGAGCAGCAGGAAGGCTGCTCCTGGTGGAGCCCTAGATGATAACATCCATCTTAAATAAACCAACCTAAAATCTACATGGACCAGGTGTCATTTATTCAGAACACACACGGAACAGATTTGGCATATAAAATGCCCAACCACAAGTAGTAGCCCCCTTGAGTAGTGATGGTTGGAGTAGGCATGTTCTCCTTCGGGCCTCATGTCATTGAATGAACCAAGTGGCTTCAGCCTCTCTTTTACGGAAATAGAGAAGGCTCCTTGAACAATTCATTAAATTGGAGTATTTTCCAATTGGGTTTGATGATCTCACTCACTTGGTTACTCGAGGACAAAATGTAGAAACAAATGGACTGCATTTATTTGACTTCTTTTGATATCAAAAGTATATCTCAAAGACAATAACAGGCACTTTTAAGTGAATTGTGAAACTAAGTGCCTGGGGTATCCCCTGGCTAACCGTTTGTTCGAGAGGATGGCAGCCAACCTGAAATAGTCACTACACCATCTGCAGTTTCTACAGATATGTAAAAACAGTCTGTATGGTAATGCATCATTGAGCCCTCTTGGGTGATTACTGTAGTAAAGTAAAAGTGTTTCCTCCAGTTGATTTTTGGTACAATGCCATCCCCAATTTACCTTCAACTGTTTGAAAAGTGAGGTCTAGGAATGGTAAATTGTTTTGCTTTGCCTCAAAGGTAAACATCAAGTGGTGGTGTGTATTGTTCAACCAGTCAACAAAGTCAGACAGATACTCTGTACTCCCCTTTCAGATAAGGGAAATGCGTCAATGTAACATTTCCAAAGACATATATTCTCAATGTACGAATTTTGTGAAGTAAGTACAATGTTAGACTCAAAATCATCAACATGCAGGGTGGCAAAATCAGGGGCAAAACAGACCCCCATAGAGACACCCTTCTGGTAATCTGGTTTAAAGAGGATGTAATTCCTCATGAGCGAAGTTGACAACAGATCCATGATGAAAGAGGATGGCATACGGGCTGGTTGGGGTCTGACCCTTGATGTTCACAAAATTTTCTTATTGCGGAATGTTGGTATACAATGACTCAATGAAGAGTCCTAACATAACATCAAGATCAGAGTCAAAGTCCATGTCCTCTATGATTTGTATTAAATTCATGCTGTCCCTTACATATAGTGGAGCATTGGGTACAAATTCCTTAATGAAAGAATCATTATATTTACCTATGAGCTCTTAAATAGAGTCACAACTTCATAAAATCAGGCGTCCAGGTGGATATCAAATATTTTTATGAATCTTAGGTAATGTATAGATGACTGGTGTGTGAGGATTGTTATTATCAAAAAACATGAACTTCTTTTCATTAATGATACCAGTGTCAAAAGCTCATTTAGTAATCTGATGGATAGCAGATTGAATTTGCCGTAAGGGATTACCTGGTTGTGGACAATAATGTGTGGTAATCTGATTGTTTCATAATAACAATCCCCTACCGCTAGTTTGATAACAATTTCATGGTTGGATGTGAGCACATTGAGTGACTTCTTCTCCTCAAGAAAGAGATTGAAAGAAACATATTCAAAGGAATGCTGTAATTCACTAATTTCTTGTAGCACCATTTGTTCACATGCCAAAATTTCAGGAGGCATACTTTTTGAAGGTGGGTTGAAAGTGGATAGTAGTTGAAATTGTGTGTTGCTATTATTTGTCGTTTCTGGTCTACTGGAAAAAAGAGTTGCAATCATATTCTTCTGATAAATTTCAGGAGATCTTCATGTAAACAGAAAAAAACACTCTGTTCCATAGGACTCTTTGTGTCGCAGCACTATAAAGGGCAATTGCCCTCTCTTGTTGCAGTACAGCACCAGAGGGGCACCCCTCACTCTCACCCACAGCCCCCTCCTGGCACACAGGGGCCACTTCAGCACACACATTCACAAAACTCAATTGTTGCACTGAATATCAAGAGACCACTATCTCACATTTTGCTCCTGGGTTCCTCTTGGTAGAACCCCCACTGGATCTCACTCCCTTACGGAAATCTCCTTCTCATCACAGGGCACTCTGGTCTTTGGTCAAGCAGAAGCTGGTGCTCCAGTCTCCAGGCAGGTGTTCATAGGTGATGTACCCTCACCCAGAATTGTAAACGTTCAGACCCTTAGTCCCAAGTCCTGGACACAACAAACTGAAATCGTGCTGAGGTCATTCAAGATGGTGTACAGCTTCACTTTTGGAAAATTGTAGTCTCAAACTCCTCTTTATATAAAACACATCTAGACACACATCATTTAATGTCTATGCATTTGAAGTTATTTTTATGGAGTTTTTCCACTTTGAAGTGCCCACTCCTTTTGGTGCTTTTTCTCCAGAGACAAGACTTTCACAGTAGGACCATCTCCAGTCTTCATAGCCCCAAACACAGGGCACAGGAGTGACCATGGTTTCACACCTAGAAGTCAGCCTCAGTGATATGTGCAAAAAAACGGTCGCAAAGGGTGCTAGCCCTCTTCTTTAAGATCCATTTATGAGACCCAACTTCTTCCTAGCATGTGCCCATACCCCTTTGACTGCTGATCTTTCTTATAAACAACAGAGCACCCTTTTGAAGTACTGAAGAATTTCGCTCTTCCTTCCTCCAGTATGTTCCACCCAGCTATCAGCAATGTGGCAAACCACAAATCTGTTTGTGGGTTCACCTACCTCAACATGCTTCTCCAGGTACCTCGCACTGGCACTTAAGCATCTTTATTGTTGAACAGAAACAAGCACGTAGCTATACACTGCACCCACAGCCATTCATAGATGACTGAGTGTGGAATATAAACAAGCAAACAGTCGACCATGTAATGCGACCATGGAAACACAAACATACCAGCACAGTGTAGTGACATGCATGCAGACCAACAAATATCATGATGTTGAGCAATGGCAAGCTAAGCCCAGAGCAACTTACAATTTTCAAATGAGTGTGGCAGTAGGACCAACTCACACAATGCAGTTAATCCAACATGGCCAGGCTTACTGCTTACTTATAATAAATGGTATGCTCATGCTACTAAGCTCATGGTAAGAGCAGCAGCCATCCAACACTATGATTGTAGCACTTTATGCTGACATCCCATTCTAAGTTGACCACAGTCCATGACACAGGCTTTGCTCATGCTACTAAGCTCATGGTACGAGCAGCAGCCCTCCAACACTATGAGTGCAGCACTTTATGCTGACCTCCCATTCTAAATAGAGCCCAGTCCATGACACAGGCTTTGGTCATAGCGCACACACAGGATTCATGTTTGATCATAGCAAAATATTGTTAATAAGGATCCAAATAGTACCACAGCTGTATCACTTAGAGCAGGTTACACATCTAATACACAGTACACATTTAAACCTCCAAAAAGCAACTCAATGATGTCAGTATACATATACACGCATATAGTCACTTACATGACCTGTGTTATGGCATATCATCTTTTGTGACTGTCCTCCTGGAGGAAGAGCACAACAGAGGACTAGGAATCGAAAAGATGGCAACCTTCTGAGCAAGAACTTCTAAGGCAGACAATAAATTTGTTTTTTAATTGTGTAAATGTATTACAAATTTGGAGGACTGGAAACTAGCAGCGTTTAAACTAAAACATATATAACTGTGTCAATGACCTAATCACAAGCTCTAAATGTTATTACTTTGACTGGTGAGAAGGAGTCTTCGAATCTCACATGTTGGTTGAGTGGACATCACACAAGTAAATCCTGAAAAGTCTCATAGAACCGGACACATCAGTTCATGAGTGACACAAGAGCAGAGGACTCTGTGAGAAGTAGATAGACTGGAGGAAGCAAGGTCCACTGAGTATACAACAAAGTTGATCTGGGTAGCAGATTTTGCATTTATTGCCCATGATTGACACAACAATTTACATGTCTGCCCATGTGTGTAGTCCACAACCTCCTTGCCAGTTGTGTGCTGCTTTGATGATTTAAGGCTGTTTCCTTGGTGCAATACTAGAACCAAAAGAGGAACATTTGACTTGTGTGTGCTGTAACCAACGGCAGTATGGCCTGAGAAGGCCATGGAATACTGGATTCTGAATGTGCTGTTAACCTGAGCCAGCTCAGCAGTGAATAAGAAGAGCATTGCATCCTGTGGATGAATACCCACTTGGGAGGAAGTAAGACTGTATACCATGCAGTTGGGATTTTGGAGGGAGTGGCTCTGACTAGGTGCTATGGCACAAGGCCACTTTGAATGTCACAAGGCCATCATAGACATTAGAAGATTTGATTTGAATTCAGTAACAGCTGATTTTATATCACATAAATGTGGATGAAAGACCTTCCCTAGAGAGAGAGAGAGTTAATACTTTAGAGCTGGCCCAGGAATGCTATTGAACCTGCCTTCTGAATAATTTGTTATGTAAATTGTGGTGTCTCAGAATATACTTTGATATATTATTTCCAATATCTAATTTATACTTTTTTCTTGTTTTTATTAATCACTGCTTCCAGCGTATCCATAACAAGGACATGCATGTACTTTTTCAACATCTATGGCCATTGTACATCCAAAGCTTTGAACATAACATCCATTGTTTCGCTCCATCTCACTACCCATGAGCCGAGTTACTCTCATTTTTAGCATCAGTACATTTATGTCAATGGTAGGATCTGCATCCTAAAACAATATAGTAACAACAATAATCATAATATGGAATCTAGATTCCCCCTTATCTAACCCACACCCCCCTCCCCCACCCCCGTGGCAGCGACAGGCAGGCGGCACAGTACCTCTAATACAGAGAATCTAGCGGTGCACTTGTGACTTGTTTATGGTTCATGTGTTCATGGTGCGAGAGGGCGCGCGCTGTGGCGTTGCATTAGCTGGTGATTGGGTGGGCTCAACGCTTGGGGAGCTATGCGTGCTCTCATTCTCACTCTCATTCATTGCCGTGGACACTTCAGTCAACATTTGTCTCCATTCCAAGAGATCACTCTCCGCATTCTCATCGGAACGTACTGCGTTGAGGCGGCATTCCTCAGCTACCCACCACTACCGCAAGTCATCCCTCCATTTTTCCCACTTGGGTGGTGCTGGGTGTATCCAGTGGATCGCTATCCGCCGTTCTGACAGGACCAGTCCTAATAACGCAAACTCATAGTGCATCCTAGTCCCCTTCTTGGGCGTCGGAAGCACGCCCAGGATACAGCGTTTTATGGAGGTGTCGATTCGCACAGCACAGGGGCATGATCCGATAGAAGCGGCTCAGTACTGTGGCCCCACCCACACTACCACACAACTCAAGGGAGAGCAGAAACCTATTGAGTCTGCTATATACCGCGCGGGCAGGGGTATAACATGTATATTGCCATTCTTCAGGGTGCCTTTCACGCCATATGTCCACACACTGAAGCCTGTCCATCACCCCTCTCAGGGCCGCTGACATATTCGGCTTGGTGTGGTGTTTGGGGTGGTGTCTGTTCAGTGCACCATCTAGTATGCAATTGAAGTCACCCGCCCATACCACTGGTATCCCGATGTATGGCAGTCACCGATTCTCTAACTCACCAAAGAAGTCTGCGTCATCCAGGTTTGGGGCATAAACATTCACCAAACACACCTCCATACCATCCATATCACCATGCACTATTAAGTATCTACCCACTACATCAGCTTCGTAGCTGCGGAGCTTAAATGGGACCTGTGGAGCTATCCATATGGCTACCCCCCTGGCATAGGAAGAGAACGTAGTTGCGAACAACTGTCCCCTCCATTTTTTGTGGAGTTTCTGTATTTCAGTGTCTAGCAGGTGAGTCTCTGGTAACATAGCCACCTGTGTACCCTGCCGCCGTAAATATATCTGCACTCGATAACGCTTTACAAATGAGTTTAGCCCTCTCACATTCCATGTTATAGTTTTATAGTGCAAAGCAAACACAAGGAGATGATGGACGGAGCGCTGAAACTTTTCAGACACTCACCCCCAGTGATGATGGATTCAACCCAGATATGTGACTGGGGGTGAGTGTTTGAAAAGTTTCAGCACTCCGTCCATCATCTCCTTGTGTTTGCAAAGTTTTATAGTGCCCAATGACCAACAATAACCACCAGCCTCACCCTGTATGGTACCAACCTGCCTTCCGCCGCCGTCACTGCCAAACACCCGATATCTAAAACATTGGAAACCCCGACCCCCTGTGTAAACACTGTTTTAAACCAACGTGCATCCCCATATGATCCACAAACAACAAACCCCAATTGTACATCTTATTAGCAATAGCACAGTTCCCATCTGTACAATAGCAAATGTCAACAATAACAAAAACACACACACACTCCACTCAGACATCCTGCCACTCGCACCATCACATCCAATACCCATGAATATTTCTGTTGTCTCCATTATCAGGACAAAAGGGTTGCGCCCCGCCCGGACCACCGTGGCGTCCATCAGCCGAGCCCACCCTAGCCCAATCGACAATCACTCCCATGCATACCTCGGCCACTCATAGCCAATCAACTCGATGCTCATGCCCCCAGTCAGACAATATCTCCCCCCAGAGAGAAAGGAGTTAGGACGAAAGGTAAGAGATTAAGAGAATAGTATGGATACGGGAATAAGGAGAGAGGGGAATAGAAAGAAGAGAGGGTACAGAGGGGGGACAAGAGTCGGCTCCCACCCGCATTATATGCATTGACCATCCGGATACCCCACACTAGCATAAGGAGAGGAGAAAGCAGGGGGAGGGAAAGGGAAAGAAAGTGACCCCTCCAGACTGCAAACCCACACACCCTCAAGAGGGTGAAGGCACAAGTTGTGTCCCAACAATACCTGTATCTGGGTTACTCTGTTCACCACTATGTCCTCTTTTTAAGTGTTCATGCAGGATCTGTTTGCTGCAGAGTGTCTTCGACGACCTCGCCCATGCTTGTGTCCGAACCCGTGGCCTCTCACCATCTCGACCAGAGCTCTGGCAGCATCCTGTTCAGCCCATTGGGCTCCAGGTCTATCCTGGGGATCTCCTGCCCTCGCCTCCTGAGTCAGCCACCTCCAGTTCCAAGGACCCATCCCGCTGCACCACCACCCTCTACGTTGATCTGGAGCTTTTTCTGGGTTTTCCAGCGCGGCCTCTGCCAGTTCCACCCTGAGGGTTTTCCGAGGCTCTTGCCACCACCTGACCCCCTCGCAGCACCCTTCCTTCACCATGGACCTCCAACCAGTCCCACACCTCCTCCGGTGTTGTAAAAAAGTGTGTGCGATCAGCATAAAGGACTTTCAACTGTGCTGGGTAGAAAAGCATGTACTGAAGGTTCATGGCTCGCAATTTTTGCTTAACTCATTGAACCATGCGGGTGTAATCCGTAAAAATGCGAATTTTCTGGTTCTCCAACGCCGGATCCCCCTCTCGTTGTGCCGCCCTAAGGATACTGTCTCTATCTCTATAATTGAGGATCCTGGCGATGAGGGTCCTGGGCAGAGCCCCCAGTGGTGGTAGCACAACGAGCGCCCTTGTGCGCGCTCTATTATGAAGATGGAGGAAAGCTCGGCCACAGGCAGCGCCCCTGATCCATTTTTCGAGGAAGAGTTCCGGTTCCCTCCCTTCGCCCCTCTCTGGGAAACCAACAAAACGCAGATTACATCTGTGGGACCTTCCTTCCGCATCCTCCGCTCGGCGCTCCAAGGACATCGTTTTTTGTGAGAGCTCAGTAAGCGTCACCTTCAGGGCCGAGACCTCCTCCCACAGCTCACTAACCGTTTGCTCCATGGCCAGTGACCGTTCTGCGACCGTACGAAGATCCGCCCTCAACAGTCCCACATCCTGGGAGACCGCGTCTATTTTTGCCTGCACCTTTGCGCTGGACGATTCAATAGCAGCCAAGATCTGAGATCCCGTAAGCTCAGGTTGCATCACACCTCCCCTCGTCGACATCCAGGGCATCGCAGCAGTCTTTGGGGGCACACCTTGAGCTGTGAACTGGTCCATCTTCGTTTGCTGGGCATCCCTCGGTAGACGATCCTTGCCCATTGCTAGGTATGAAGCTTGGATCTAATTTATTCTTAATGCATAGATTTGTATGTATGCAAATCTATTTCTGTTGGAGTTTAAGACTGTTGAAGAAGGTCTATTTTTAACATTTGCTAGGAGCCCATAGTATGCATGTCACAGGAATATGATGTGTGAAAGGACTCAACAACCATTCTGCATTTATATTAAGTGTTTGATTAAGAGTCATAATATTGTTTAAGTAAATATTATACATAATTTTGAAATACATACGTGCAATAAGAATATCTGAATATGTAATAATCAATTAGATGTGTTACTATGCTAATGATATTACTGAGGATTGCAATGCATTGTCTCAAACTGTAAAGGTAATTTTATTCACAATAAAAGAGAATTTACCCATCCACCATTTTAAAATTAATATTTAAATGTCAAATTGTGAATAGTAGTACTAACAATTAAGTAGTTTGTGAATTCTGTAAAGATGTAACCCAAGAAAACTCCCACATAATGTGGCAAACCTAACTCGAAATAATATAGAATGAAAGACGCCAAAGTCAGATTTGCATGTTATATATATATATATATATATTCAATTTACATCAATTTATGGCTCATTGTCATTGACGACACAAAAAGGAAAGACACCTTTATTGAATAGGAAATCAATTACACAAAGCAAAACAAACACAAGAACAACACATTTGTTTTTAACAAATCAAAGAAATATTTTTACCATTATCTGAATAGTATGCTTTCAGGCAACAATATATGTATAAAATAAGCAATATTGCACCAGGTGGTGGACTGCAGATGAAGTACAAAAAGATGGCATGATGAGAAACACTAGACCAAAGAAAGAAATGGTCAAGAGCAACTCAGTAATATTCACCTTCCAGACTTGCATTGCCAAGTTTTGCAATCTACATCCTCAACCTTTGGAGATTTTGCTTGCTCCTCATCTTGTGGAGGGGTGAGAGAAACAGAGAATGAGGATAAGGCATAGTTGGAACTGGGCCTGATGCAGAATCAGCAGAGGAAGAAGATGTAGGACCCAAGTGAGCAAGAACATTAGAGAGTGCTGATAAGGCTGCTTTAAAAGCCCTGCCAATGGTCTCTTGATTTTCTAAGAGAGCACTCAGAGTTATAGTGAAGGAGTCCATCTTATCCTTCACCACTTCAGGTATATCATCAAGGAATTAATAAAATCCCTGGAGCCGAAAATGGGTGTCTGTTACTGCCTTTGTCATGCCCTTGATGGGACTGAGACACCTCTGGGTTTCTTTAAGAGTGGCCTCCAATGTCCCCATCCCTGACGTGACTTCTGTTAACTTCTGTTAACTGAACCCCATACACTTTTCTCTTAAAGTTCACTTTTGGATTAGCTAGTTGTTCCTCAGGACACCGGATAGGTACAGGATGCCCGCACCTATCCAGGTTGGGTCGGATCATCTGGAAACACAACACTGTCTTCAGCCCTTGACAGGTCTGCAGAAGAATCAATGAGAAAGTTCAGGATTTGTTTGAATGGATCATCATCCAAGGAGGGCAGGAAGGAGTTGAGGTCAGGAGACACATCACTGGCAGGCTGCCGCTCAGGAAACATAAAAAAGAAATTTCTATTTTTTATTTGAAATTAAATTTGTACAATAGACTTTCAAAGAAATAAAGAAGAAGAATATAATTGAGAATAGGAGGTATATTTGTATTAAAACAAGCAAATAACAACTATGGAAATCATTTTAAGTTTTCCCAAAAAATTTAAAACATAATAAATATGTTTATTTGAATGGAAAATGTTTAGGTGAAGGAACATCCAAATATAGTGCTCTATTATAAATTTTTATTCAACACATTTACATTTTGAAAACATATTCAACATTACTTTTAAAAACATAAATAAAAGCACACTTGGTATGTTTCAAGGAGGGTGCAGGCACATTCACATGGAACCAGACATAGCTTGACACAAACATGAGTCACACTATGAAACAATAGAGATTATTAAATAATTTAAATATATTTCCATTCACACAAAATTTTGAAAACTTACCTGCGTTCTGCATTACTAAGAAGCCAGAAGATACAATTTGCATGAAACAGCTATGTGAAGAACATAAGTGTACTCTTTCATTATAAAATACTTAAGCTAACCACAAGGCAGACACACTTACACTGTGAAGCTAAGGTGTCTGCATTGGTACGGGAAACATAAAGAAAAATAGCACAAGAGCAGAAGAATATCACTACAACTCCTAACAGATAAAGACAAATTTCTGTCATGTCATGTTGGCAGTAGACAATACTGTAAGTAAGCATGCCTTACAGTGTAAACTACTAAAAATGTCACTAAGTTGCATATAATCAATCGAAATTTAGACCATTCTAAACAAATAAGAAATGAAAGATACATTTTTTTAAATAACTAAAAGTTGTAAAATTAAAAGGGACAATTGAACAAATATAATATTGACATGATTAACATATCATTCAATAACATTTGATAAATGGTTGTTTTTTTCTTAAAAAATAAAAAAGCACATGCTTATTTGTTGCCTTTGAAGCCTAACACAGATGTCTATTTTCGATTCACAAACAAACACACAATCATAACATTAAACACACAACCAAAAAACAAACACTTGATGAAATACAAATATTGAAAAACAACACCAAATAGTGAGTCAGATGAAAGCATAGTGACAAGATATTTTAAACAAAATAAACATTACCAAATGCATTTTGGAATCATTACTTCAAAAAACATTGTAAGAGGTACTACATACAAAGGTCAAGATTATTTACTTCAAACACAGACCGCAGGGCAGGGTACAGAGTATTTCAAAAGTTGGATATGTACTTTTAAGCTTTACATGCACTGGTAATGAAAAACTCCTAAATTAGTTTTTCACTACAGTGAGACTTACCTCTCACAAAGGATAACATTGGGTTGCCTTATTACATTTAATAAGTGCTAACTTTTGATTGGGAATAGGTAACATTTTATGCTTGGTGTCTGAGAAATTGTAATTAAAAATCATCTTTAATGGTAAAGTCGAGTTTTAAGTTCCAATTTTGAAAATGCCACTTACAAGTTACAGCAATACAAAAAGATGATGGATGGAATGCTAAACATTGCCAAGCATTCACCCCAGTCACAGATCTGGGTTAAAACGATCGTTCTTTTGCTCTCCACGCCACCCCAGTTTGGAACCAGCCATATGCAAATCAGTCTTGACTCTGCTCCCCATGGGAACAGTCCAGCCCGAACTGCCAGGCCAGCTCCTCCCTGGTCTGGAAAACAAGCATTGTGGGACTGGTTCCGGGTATCACCCCTCATCGGCCAGGCTGTGCTTGAATCCATTGGCATAGTGAGCATGGGACCCATGCCTGGGAATACCCTTCCCACTAAGGGCAACCTACGGCAACACGAAAAGTTGATGGACGGAGTGCTGAATATTGTCAAGCATTCAGCCCTGTCACAGAGCTGGATTAAACCCATCATTCTTTTGCTCTCCACACCAGCCCAGTTTGGACCCAGCCATATGCAAATCAATCTTGACCCTGCTCCCCATAGGCATATGGCTGGGTCCAAATTGGAATGACATGGTAAGCAAAAAAAATATGGATTTAGGCTCAGATCTCTGTACTGGGGTTGAATGTTTGACATTGTTCAGCATTCTGTCCATCAATTGTTCTCTTTGCTTTTATCGCCCTAAGTGGGACGGGCATGCCCAGACATGGGTCCTGTGCTCTCCATGCCACTCGAGTCAAGCTAGCCTGGCTGATGAGGGTTGATACCCTGAAAATGATCCCAGGATACTTGATCCCAGTCCAGGGAGGACTTGGCCTGGCAGTTCGGGCTGGACTGTTCTCATGGCGAGCAGGGTCAAGGCTGATTTGCATATGGCTGGGTCCAGACTAGAATGGCATGGTGAGCAAAAAAATGATAGATTTAGGCCCAGATCTCTGTACTAGGGGTGAATGTTTGATATTGTTAAGCATTTAGTCCATTATGTGTTCTTTTTGTGCTTTTAGAGAGTTGACTTGTTCCTGCCCTAACTATTTGGTTGGCTGCAGCTTGTTCCTGGGTCACAGAAATGGGTGTAGTTGACAGCTGGGCTTTGTTTATTCCTCTGAGACAGCCACACAATAGAGGGATTAGGTGTGCCAGAATGGGCCATCAACTGTCAGGGTGGGAAGGTGGAGCTGGGCACAGTCCCACATGCAACTGAATTGGCTATGCCTTGCCTTCGCACAAAGGACGTGTCACCTCTGCATTGTTCATGCAGACAGCTTGCAGCCAGGGCAGGGGAGGCATGGAACATCAGGGACTTCAAAGGGAATTCTCTTGAAACTTCTCCTACTTCAAAGTGGGCATCAGATATAAATATTAAACTTTCAGACCCAACTCTTGAATACACTCCTGGACCTATGGATGCTACACAAAACAGACTGCTGTGCTGCTTTGCTGCCAGAAGGACTGCCACACTGCTACCCTTCTACTCTGCTGCTCTGCTGCCTAGCTTGCTGAGAAAGAAGGGTGAACCTTCACCCTTCATCCCAGGCTGAAGTAGATTCAAGGGTCAGCCAGCTGACCTCCTGCTTGGAGCTCCAGAGATATAACAAACTCCCTGCAACTGCCAAGCTGACCTGCAACTGGACCTGCCTGTAACCTGCTGGCCTCTGCTGGAGTGAGTTCCTGACCCCAAAGTGATGACCCTCAGGCCCTAGACCCTTGGTGTGGCCTCAGTTAAGCTCTCCTCAAGTTTTGGGCTCTTCCCAACTGGGAACAGGCCCCTTCGTGCCAAGACCTTGCTACCCACCAGTGCAAAGCTCTGGTGAATCCGATTCTTCATGGCACAGCGACTATCAACGCTGCCCGGCAGCACGAGATTTGTACTTCACCTGACATCATCAACAGCTTGCAGTGACTTGCAACATGAAGGTCCAGCACTACTGCATGTGATGCCGGACGGGATCTCCGCGCTACATTGACCGCCATCAATGATGCTTACCCTCTCCTTTCAGCAGCTTCCCATGCAAATGGAACTTTTTGCACTGGAATTAGAAGGTAACTGTTTCAGGGAGATTAACCTGGTCTCTGTATCTGATCTGTGCTTCATCACGGTCGGCATGAACTTGTGACTTTCACCCAGGTTTGCACAACCATATAAGTGTGAGTGGCGCTTTGTGCTTTTAGGCACTTTACTTTTTACCTGAAATCTTTAAAATTGCATATCTGCAGTTCTACTGGATTTTTGTTGTTTTTGTCACGCATTATTTATTGAATTCGGTTTTTCTAAATTGGTGTGGGACTTTTCTTGTGTTGTGTTTTTAC
Source organism: Calotriton arnoldi (assembly GCA_963921515.1). Taxonomy (NCBI): domain Eukaryota; kingdom Metazoa; phylum Chordata; class Amphibia; order Caudata; family Salamandridae; genus Calotriton; species Calotriton arnoldi. Next base: position 1,869,073 of record CAWUFW010001896.1, read on the forward strand.
TTTATGACTGTTTGAAGTACTGCATAAATACTTTACATATTGCCTCTAAGTTAAGCCTGATTGCTTTGTCCCAACCTACCAAAGCATTAAGCACAGTTTAATTTGGGGTTTGCTTGTGTCTCCACCCTGACAGACATTGCAGCTGCTGCTTGAGTAGGGGTTAATCCTCCTCAATTAGTAATCCAATTCCAACATTGGTGGCAGCTGTAGGATTTGGACTTGTGTTTTTGCAGTGCCATACAGTGATTTTGTGTTATACTCTAATTCCAGATAAATATTTTGATACCAATTCCAGTTTCTGTAGTTCTCCCTGATTGAGTCTTTTTGCTTTTTACAAATTCACTCTCATTCTACATGACTGTCTGTGTCCATACCTTTAGAAATGGAATTCGAGCTCATCAACCTGTGGAGATACATTGTGGTTCAGCTCAAACAATTCTGTAAGGAAAGGGGACTTCGAGCCAAGAAGGGCACCAAGAAGCTGGAGCTTCAGAAAGCTCAGAGTACCTGGGGGGCGGCTCACCAGTTGCTGACAGCAACAGAAGATGGAAATAAGGAGGAGGATATGGAGTAGCAGGGCCTGTATACCGGCCCTGAGATGCAACACTCAGGGGAGGGGAATGACTCATCTCCTGAATTAGAACTCCCTGCCAGAGTGGAGAGTTTGTGTTCCCAAGGCCTTCCCCAGAGGAGCTGGCAGACAGAAAGACAGAGAAGGAGAGACTGTTGCAGGTGGCAGAGTTAAAAATTGAGGAGAAGCTTGCTTTGGAGCGACTATCTCATGAAAGGAGCATCAGAAAGCTGGGCGTCAGAGCTGGACAAGCAGTGTCCTACAACCATGGTGGCAGCATACCCACAATGCCCTCTGGAGATGGAGGGTCCACATCCCAAAGGATCTGGTGCCTAACTTTGTTGTGGGAGATGACATCGACAAGTGGTTTGAGTTCTATGAGGTTGTTCTGGTGATGAATAGGGCCCCCGAGGAGGATTGAGTAGCTATTCTCTGGAGGCACATACCAAGTGATGAGAGGGATGCCCTACTGGCCCTAAAGAAAGAAGCCTGGTTAAGGTACCCCCCACCCCCCATGAAGGACACCCTTGACAGAAAGTATGGCCTCATCCCAGAAAAGTACTAGCAAATATTTAGGGACAGTCAGAAGCTGCCCCAGTAGTCGTTGTTAGATTTTGTGGATTCCATTTGCAAGGAACTGGATGGTTGGGTGAAGGGCAGTAAAGTGAAAGATTACCATGGGCTGTACAATTTAGTAGCAAGAGAGCACATGTTCAATCTTTGTTTTCCATAGCTGTGCCAACACCTGATTGAATGTAAGCTCACTAAACCCAGGGGGCTTGCTAAGGAGGTGGACCACTGGCTCAGCACCATAGTCCACAAGAAGGTACCTGAGAGTAATCCCAAGAAGGGTGGTTCAGGTTCCCCCCAACAGAGTGAGGAGAGGTTAACAGTCACCCAGACAAGTCCCAAAGTAACGTGGGGGAAAGGATTCCTAAGCCCCTTCTAAAAAACAGAGGACAGGTTCTGGTGGGCAGTGGCCCAGGGCACCCCATTTGCAACTCTACTGCTTTGAGTGTTCCCATCTAGGACACAAACAGGGGGACTCTGTCTGTCCTCAGAAACCACCCACTGGTGAGACCTCTAGAGGGGAGGCCAATGTGGCCTTAGGGGTACTTAGTCCCTAGGGGCAGGTAATATGCCATGCCCAAGTCTCACTTAGTTGAGAGGTAGATTCAGATTATGAACTGGTGATTCTTGGGGGTGGGAGTCACTGCTTTGAAGGACACCAGGGGTAGCCAGATCATGGTAGCGGATAGGCTGCTTTCCCAGAGCAGTACAATGGCCAGGTGTGTAGGGTAACTCAGGTCCAGGGGTAGGACTTTTCTGCCCCATCGCCCTGGTATACCTGGATGTTGGGTGGGGAGGTGCCCAAGAGGAGGGCCATAGTTAGTCCCCAGATGCCCATAGACTGCATTCCAGGGAATGAGTGGCCCCCGGTGTCAGGAGAACTGGGATGGGCAGCCAACCAGGACTCCATGACAGTTCAGTTTTCTGACAATGTCACTCCCAAGCAGAGGATATGGGAGCCCATATGGAGGGTCAGGGTGAGGGAGGACTCCCCCTTTTCTCCTGTTCAGCCTCAAGGTACAGACCCTGGGCTGGGTAGCCAGTCTCCGGCTACCACTGCTGGACTGGTGGAGGTAGAGTGGAATAGGCTGTTGCCCCCACTCCGAGAAACCTCAGAGGACAGAGAACCCTAGATGGCCTGGGGCCTGGCTCTGACAGCTGTCAGTGGCCTCTAATGGTTGCTGTCTTTATGGGCAGAGTTTTCCTTAGGTTGGGGACAGAAGTCTGATCCAAGGGGTGGAATGGACCATATCACTATTTTGGCCACAGTGGTACTGTCTGCCTACTGGGATGCATCTGTGAGCAAGTTAAGGTTTGGAGCTTCATATTTAGGGTCCACAAGTGAGAAGGGTTCCCCAATGGCAGGCCTGGGACATGTTTTAAAAGACTACTTAAGTGAGTGGCACAATGAGTGCTGCAGACCTGCAAGTAGCATTTAATTTACAGGCCCTGGGTATATGAAGTGCCACTTTACTAGGGACTTACAAGTAAATTAAATGTGCCAATTGGGAGTAAGCCAATTTTATAATGTTTAAAGGAGAGAGAGCACAAGCATTTTAGCATTGGTTTGTAGAGGTAAAGTGTGCAGAGTCTTAAAAGCCAACAAAGTAGGTTCAGATAACAGGAGGGGTGAAGGCAAAATGTTTGGGGGTGACCCTGAAGAGAGGGCCAAGTCCTACAGTCTTCCTTCCAGAAAGTGACATAATCTCTTTCTGAAAACTTTTTAGAACTCTTTAGCTTCCAGACTGTTACTGGAACCAATCAACTTCTTGTACCCGGTAAGCGCTTCACCAAGATTTAACCTTAAATTGTGACTATGTCATGGTCCACCACTTCCATTGACACCCATTGATGCTTAGTGCTTTTGGCACTATTTTTACTTAAGAATTCATATCCCAGATTCTTCTTATTAGATTTTTGTTGTTGTGGTGCCATTTTGTTTATTACATTCTACTCTATTTTTCAAATTCAGTTCCATTGCTTTGTGTTTTGAGTTTATGACTGAATAAAAGTGTTATTATTCCTGGAGGTGGACAGTTGCCCAACCCACATGATAATCCACTTTCTTATTTTTGAGTTAAACCATCTGCGCCCTTCCTCAAGATTTAAATGGGCCTGATGTGTCTGGATAAAAAGCTGTCCTCTAGAGACCTTCAAATATCCATATGAAGCTAATCATTTCTCTGTTGTTGCTCAGTTTAACCAGTGTCCATTTGACAGTTAAAATAAGAAGTGTGTGAATTTATTGGGGAATTGTGGAGAGTTATTCACTGCTAGGATCTGGCAAGGTGGGGTTTAGCATGGGAAGTATTTTGAGTAGCATGGGGGAGATTAACATCACATTTATAGCTTTAAAGGTTGGTTGTCTTTCTTCATCATGAGGATAGTTTTGTGTTGTTAACTGAAATCATTTTGAATTGTTGTCATTTTTTATGGTAGATGATTACATCAAGGCTCAACCCTCCCATTAGCATTTTTTAAGAGCAATTAGAGAATATTATTGTACCATCCCACTGATTTTCTCTCTGCAGGTGTGTTTACTGAAGTAGGCAGCAATGGTCACATTTTGCTAAATTTCACTATGACAATTTAATATTAATATAAATAATAAATAATATATGTATATTAATGTAATATAAATATGTATTTATATGATGTGTAATGTGGCAAACATATTTTTCAGAGGGAGGATTGTTTGAAAGAGTAGTGAAGTTAGGTTTGGATATGGTCATGCAGGGTTGTTAGATGCCAGTGGGTTGGGATACACAAAAGAGTGCTATGGAGACCTCTGGATTGATTAGTAAATCCTGCCAGAAGGTCAAGCTAAGAATGTGATATGCAATATGGCAGGACTGTGCTTTCATGAATAGGATGCTTTTAGAGAGGGGTGACTTTACCTAACTTTGGAGCTGGTCAAGCATTATTTTGTTGTTAGCTTTTGAGGATTGGATGGAGTGTATGCCATTGGGATGGAATATTCAAAGGAGGCCTATACAGCCAATTGATTTGATTAATACATTCTGCAGGAAGTTCGGGCTGGGTGAATTCTGAATTTTAATGGATACTGTGGCCAATAGCTGGAAGATAGTGTGGTGAAGTGTTTCACCATTAGTCCACAGGTTAAAGTAATTCTCTAATAAATATATATAAAGGGCTGTTGGGGTGGGAATGACGCCCTGCAGGGCAAACAATAGTGTCCAATTCCCTGTGTTCCAAACTGCGAGTATGTATTGTCCTGATGTTTGGATTTTTGTCTCCATACTCACACTAATCCAGTGTGTGTGCAGAGCTGTTGCCTATGGAAGGGACAGCAGTCATTGCAATGGTGTATAAACAGATGAAAGAAGTTCTGATTAGAAGGTGTGTCCCAAAGCCAGCTCAGCACCTGCAAATATTTAAAGACAGCTACTGAACAGATGGTGTATCGTTTTAGACTTGGATTCTTGGAGTACTGAATTATTGGAATGAGTGTGTGAGAGGGATGGAGACTAAGGGTTTTCATGCCCTGAACCAGTTGATGACTAGAGAATGTCTCATGAAGCAGTGCTCTTCCCCCGTTAGGCAATACCTATCTGACTTGACAGAAAGTGACAGAGGGAAACTTGCATTGTTGGCTGACTAGTTGTTAGCTAACAGGGTTAACAATGGCCTAGAGCAGCATGGTTCTAGGTCAACGGGGAAAAGGGACTCTTCACACATTGGTTCTAAACTGGAAAGTAAGGGCCAGGGCAATTCCCAAGGTTCCAAAGAGGGCCTGAACCAGAAAAGGAATTGGAATTCCAGTCAGGAACAAAGGAAGGAAAATGGAGGTTCTTCCAAGCCCAAGGTGATAACTTGTTTTAAGAGCCACAAGGAGGGGCATTACAAGACAAACTGTCAGGTAAAATACCTTGTACCAGCAGCATCCATCATAACTAGTTAGTTAACTATGGGGGAATGGACCCGAGTGGTGTAACCTAGTTGCAGTGAACTTCTGGGAATGAATCCAGATGCTCTGAAACACATTTACCTAATCACAGTGGGGCTTGTGCTGGATGCTAATATTAATGGGAGGAAGGGGCCTGTCCTAAGGGACAAAGGAGCTCTTTGAACTATAGTTGAAAGAAAGTATCTCAAACCTGAGGAGATTATCCCTGGTACTAAGGATACAGGTTTGGTAGCCAGTGGAGAGGACATGGAGTATCAGATTACCCTAGTTGGGATGAAAATCAATAGCGTCAGCAATGGTAGATACGGGGTTGAGAGAGAAGCAAGATGCCGGATGTCTCTTTGGCAATGATTTTATTGCCTCTGGTTTAGTACCAGGGCCAGAAACCTACATGGCTAAGACTAAATCAGCTATGTTGACTAGAGCACAGGCTACATGTCAGTTTCAGGGAGAGACTGGAACCATTCCTGGTTTTCCTGATTTACATAGGCTAGCACCAGGTAGTCAGCAGATCAGGTCAGACTTGAGAAGGCAATGGCCGTGGCATCCATGTCCCCTGTTCCAGATGAAGAGGACAGTGAGATACCTGAAGCAGACAAAATGTTGCAGTCTAGGTCACTGCCAGAGTTGGAAGGGTTGTTAGCTGCTGGAGTAACCTACCCTTGAGGAATTCCACAAGGCACAGGTTGAATGTCATATGCTTCTAGGACTTCAGAAGGAGCCCAGTAGCAGGTCAGCAAAGGAGTAGTTGAAGACACTAAATTGGCTGGGAGGATGGCCTACTGTATAGTTAGCCGGTAAATCTTGAGATATGTGCTAGCAAGAGGCTAGTGGTGCTAGTAGTGCACAGGAACTTTCTGTTTTCACTGGCGCTTGACAGGACGCTTGAGCATTAGAAAGTCCCATGATACTGACATGGGATGCACAGAGACACAGAGAGATACTGCAGGACATGTCCTATTTACCAGTTGAGTGGTAAGGCTGGTGGTGAGACCAAGGTGCTATTAGTCTCTCTACCAGTTGTAGGTGTTCAATTTCAACAGGTGGGAATAGTTATTGTTGGTCCATTCGACCCACCCTCAGCATTAGGCACCAAGTACATTTTCGTTGTGGTTGATCATGGCACCAGGTATCCAGAGGCATCGCCCCTGCACAGCACAATTGCAAACATGACCTTTTCTACGATTGGATTTCCTAAGTCAGTGATTTCTGGCCGGGGAACAAATTTATCTCCTCTTACATGAGCTTGAGATGTGGGAGGAATCTGGTTTATCTTACCACTTCTCCACGGCGTACCATCCAGAAACCAGTGGGTCAGTGGAAGGTTTAACAAGACCCTTAACAGCATGATAGGAACCTCAGGTGCAAGTGGGATCTACTCCTGCCATGTCTGTCATTAGCTTACTAGGAAATTCCACACCGATGAGTTAGACTTAGCCCATTTAAACTTTGGACACCCAATACTGGGGCCATTCACTTTGATTAGAGAAAGATGGGAAGGAACTCCTGAGCCTCCTCAGAATGATGTGGTGGACTATTTGATTGGCCTCAGGAAACTGATGGCGCAATCCATGATTCAGGCAAAACAAAAACTTCAGGCCAGCCAAGAGCTGATGAAGGAGTGGCATGAACTGAACGCAGCATTGACTAGGTACCAGGAAGTTCAGGAGTTGTTGGTGCTGAAACCTAGGTACCAGTATAATGGCATGGACCATACAATAGAGTGCAATAGGTGTCAGATGAGGATTACATGGTAGACACAGGGGCAACAAGGAAACCTAGGAGGGTATTCCATGTGAACAGGCTGAAGCCTTACCTCCTGAGAGATTACACAGTGAACATCATGGCTATATCAGAGAACATTTAAGAAGACGGTGAGCCCTTTTCTGATTTGTAGCACAGTGACACGAGTCATGAATTTGTGAAAGGGGTGCAACTTGCCCCTGAGTTGACACCTGAGCAGCAGACAGAATGAAAAGAGGTTTTGGGAAGGTTCTCTCACCTATTCTCACTGACTCAAGGGTTGATACCTGTCTGCAATCATGAGATGGACCCAAGTCTTCCTATCAAGTATACGAATTATCGCATATCTGACCAGGTCCCGGAATGCATCAAGGCAGATGAGGCCAAAATGTTCAACTTGGGGGTGATTGAGTGTTCATGGCCAAGATGTTGGACTTGGGGATAATTAAGCATTCAGGTAGCCTTTGGGCCAGTCCAGTAGTGATGGTGACCAGGCAAGGTTTCCTTGACTTGTGCTTTTTTAAGGACTAGTGCAGCCTAAACAAAGTCACTAAGTGGATGGGCTGGCTGTTGCAAAGTACTTGAGCACCTTTATTCTGACCAGCAGCTACTGGCAGATAGCCTTAGCACCAAATGCCAAGAAGAAGACTGCATTTTCTACACCAGAGTAGGGGTGAGAAATAAATTTGGTTCCTCCAGTGGAGTTCGCAGAGTTTTGCCCACTCGTTCCACTTGTAACACAGAATTCTGGCAAAACTCCACCAACCGCCACATGGCGGAGATTTTTCTCACCCGTGCCTCACCAACGTTAAGTTGGCGAGCGAACATTTGCATAACCAAGCACGATTTTTGAGCGCTAGAATGGCACCCAGCGAGATTTTCCTAACGTGGGCAGTCGTGACCATTCGCAGTGAGAAAGCTGCAGTCCAAGTAGAAAATCTACTTGAGTGGCAGCAAATAAGCAGCACCCTCTGGCACACCACATGGTGCCATTTGTGCTGTTTTTGAAGTGCAGAACAAGGTACCAGCACTAAAAATCAGTGTGAGCAGTGCACCACACTGATTTCCGCCTGCTCGCTGAACTCTGCGGAATCTTGCTGAGCTTTTATGTAACTCCGTGGAATTCTGCAGAGCGGAACTCTGCAAGTTCTGCTCACCCCTACACCAATTGTATTACTCCAGTTTAAAGTGCTGCCTAGAAGTTCTGTGTGGCTGGAAGACACTGCTGTGTTGAGCAATTCACTGAAGGGCTACCTGAGACACTTAAAACAGGTGTCTGGCAGGTTACAGGGAGCAAAACTGGCCATCAAGGCAACCAAGTGCCAGTTGGGGTAGTTCACTGTTGTTTACCATTGAGCATCAGGTAGAGAACAGGTAGATTCAGTTGTTTCAAGCAAAGATCTGTGTTGGAGTGGGAAGTACCTACTACCCACACTGATGTAAGAGATTTTGTGGACTCATTGATTACTACAGAAACTTTGTAACTAAGTATGGGACCACATCAGACCCAATGGCAGCATTGACATCCATAAAGCAGCCCGAGAAGGTGATAAGGTCTGATGAATGTCAAAAAGCATTTCAAGAGCTGAAGCAAACACTAAGGAATGCACCTGTAATGAAGGTTACCGATTACAGTCTACCCTTCATTATGCAAATCGATACCTCAGATTAAGGAAATATGATAAGAGGAGAGAGCATCCTTTGGTTTTTATTTGTTATAGATTATTACCCAGAGAGCAAAACTGGGCAGCAGTTGAGAAATAGTTCTTTACCATAGTGAGAGCTTTGAGATGGTTCTGCTCATACCTGTTTGCTACTACGATTGTGGCATAGACAGATCTTAAAACATTCAAGTGGTTGATGCCAATGAAGGGTGAGAATCCCAAGTTGCTGAGATGTCAATCTCATTGCAGGGCCTAGATATCCCAGAAGAGCATGCGACTAGAACAAACCATGGGAATGCAGTTGGACTTTTCCACCGGTTTTCCTGCTCCGCTGACCAGACTTTTCCAATGGTGGCATAAGGTTCTGGTTAGTCTGATCTGGGAGGGGCACCTGTTGTGATGAGAATGTCCTCTGCATGGTGTACAGTTGTGTCCTCTGTCTTGCGTTCCTGAACCAGGAGTATCTGTTATCCTGTTTTTTTAAATTTTGGCCCTAGCCTCACACTGATCTAGTCAGTGCATGGAGGCCTTGACCTGCCATTGAATTACGATGGGTTCTGGAGTTGTTCTTGACCTGGAGGGGTGCACCAAGTGTGCCCTCATAAGGAGGACAACAGTACTACTATTCCTGTCACTGGTTTAACACATGTAGGGCCATGATGGCATCATAGCATCTTTTGTAGTAATTATAGTCTGACCAGGCCTTTTTACCTGTGTCATGTGAAGGGAAGCCCACTAGCTAATTCACTCAAAGTTCCACTACTAACAGCAAACCCGGAAGTTGGTGGTAATTTGCGATTCCTTACAGCCAGGTCGCAATTTATTTTTGCTTCCTGCATTGCATTTAAGGAATTGCAAATTGCGATTCCTTAAATGCATTCGCAAAATAGGTAATCGCAAAAATTGCGATTCCCTATTTTGCGATTGCCTTTTGGGATGATACATCCCAAAAGGCTTTTTTCCCGTTCGCAAACAGGCCGATTCTGCGAATCGGCCTGTTTGCAAACGGGAAAATGCTTGATACATCTGCCCCTGGAAGCTTTGCACCTGGATAGGCCTTTCATTCTGTAAGCCCCTCGCCTGTTCATGTGCATAAGATCTAGGCGAGGTTCCTTTCCTAGATTGTGGAAGTGTTTTGCTAACATTTCCAAGACTCGAGGAAGGAAGCCCAGGCAGCGAAGCGGTGAAAGAGGAGACAGGGTTCCTCTGAGAAATTCAATTAGGTCCTTTCTGATACATGGAGCTGCTGGTTAATCTTCCTTAGTCTGCAACTGGTAGATAGCAGAGGTGATGAGTGGGGCTGCAATATGTGTTGTCTGGGTATGAATGGTCATTTAGAAGGGGCCCTTTGTCTCACTTACTGGCCACTGTCAGATGTGGCTGGTGATAGTCAAGGTGCAGATTGCTCACTCCTCTTTTTGCTTCTGTTGTGGGTGCTCCAAACAGGAGACAATCCTGCTGTGAAGAACATCACTCAAAACAAAGGCTGAGAAGGGCAAATGAGAAGAAAACCAACTCAAACTAATTCTGCAAATGGAGATAGGGAATCCACATCTCCTTCTGATATCTCTGTGTAAAGGTGGGAGCTGCTGACCCACTTATTACTCCAGTTCCAAGTTTTCTACAAGCAAGGAATGAATGTTCCCCAGAGAATCTAGAGGACTAGTGAGCAACTAGGGCTGGTGTCTGTCTGACAGCCAGCTCCCCAGACTTGACCTGACTGGAGGAAGAATTGCTGATTTGTCCTGGTAACCAAGGAGTCCTGACTGAGTAAGAGGAAGGAGTCTGATGGCCCCACAGGAGGAGTTTACTGCTGGAAGGGGCTGAAGTAGTTGACCCTAGTGCAGGGGTCAGTCCACCTGAGACTCACAGACTATGTGAGTAGCATGAGTAGGATCACAATTAATGTTCACAATCATCGAATAAGCCACAGCATCACCGAAGCATACTACAAAGACTTCCTGTGTTATCCCTGTTGTCATCACCAAGGCACTTGTGTAAGTGTGTCCGATTGGTGGGCACGACTGAAGCCAGTATACACACCTGTTTCATGGCATGCTGTGTGCTGGTGTCCCAAGACAGTAGTCCCTGTGAGTAGCATCCCCAGCACTGCCCCCAGGAGTGCTGATGTAGAAGCACTACTCCAAAGAGCAAGGCTGTCACCTCCAGGTGCCCAATGCCATAATTAGCACCTGGCAGCCACGGTGCTGAAGAACTCAGCGCCCAATCACACTAGTGCCATCGTGAACTAACATAGCACCAAGAAGTGTATCAGTGCTGCTGGAGCCCTCCACCTGGAACAGAGGACTGCCAGCCAGCTCCAGCATGCAAGCCCAAGCGCAGCTGACAGAGACTCACTGGAGTGATGGAATTGGGCTCACTGAACTCGCAAGACCCACTGACCAACCTCCAGAGTTGAGTCCTGAGCCTGAGAACCCCTGGATTAACCTCCCCGAGAAGCCTGTGACATCTTGCCATCACTACCACAAGTGCTGAAAGGGTTGGGCTTGGCCGGTTTTCAGTGCCATAGTAGGACAGGCTGTGGGACACTAGAGGCAGATGACTTTATTCCCTATGGCTGGGGTCCATTCGCCACTGCCTGCTCGGTGGCCCCCTAAACAGGGCATGTTAAGGGCCACTGTATGTTTTGGTGTCAAAAGAAGTCCTGTCTTTTGTGTCTCTTTGTGGCTATGAGTCTGAGGTTGACTGGGGTGCATTATAGGATTTGTACTTGTGCAAAGTACACATTGGTCTTGAATCACTGTTCCTTTTATAGGAGTACATTTATTGGAGAAGCTAATCAAATGCGGATACATTTGAAACTGAATTAGGATGCTCTATAGCATCTGTGGTCTAACTACTTTTTACTGCTTTTTGGTTACAGCTTTATTTATTTTAATTATTTTTTTATATTTCGCAAATCATCTGGGTATAAGACACTTACACTCCACCTTTTTCTATAGGATGGTTCAAATGTACAATTCACCTTTTAATTATTCAGTCATCAGGAAATTATACAGTTCCAATTAGGTACTTTACTTTCCCGTATTTTACATGGATATTTCTGTATTAGTTTTTTAGCACTTGGCAATAATAATAAGAGGGCAATATTTGAGCTGTTCCACAGGCTTTTGTGAAGATTCAAATGTCCTTCAATCCCAGAGTATACCCGTTTCCTATAAAACTGTTGTGACAGAAGCCTTGTCTACATGTTCTGTTTTTGGTCAACCACTAACCGTATTCTAGATTTACAGTGAACATTTGTGTATGTCAGACAGAATTAAAAACTGCAAGAACTGAGAAATGAGAATGGGGGGAATTACCTTGTTACTTACAAGTTATCTTCTTTACATAGAGCCCAGTTCTTTCTTGGTACAGTCCTTACATGCTGAGAAGTTCTCTGCTCCGTAGAAGTTATTCCCTAGCTGACAAAAAATCATTCCCTCAAAATGTCTGCTGCTACCCAGCAGCACCTAAAAGGGAGGAACTTACATCAAGCCTTCCTGTTACATATCAAGCTCTTGAGAAACAATATGAGGAAAGAAAAATAATCAATCCCGAGACCCCCGGAGAGGGGAAGGGATTCAGAACTGTATCGAGGAAGATCTCGACTTGGAGTAATAAAGATAACCAATAAGTAACTGGGCCATTACCTCCTTGTCTGTCTTCCTCGCAACAGTCTTTACATGCTTAGACAATGCCCAAGCAGAAATGATTGATCATTTTAGTTCCTTATACACCAATATGTCAAAGAGTCATCAGATATGCTGCAATAACTGTGACTTTTATTAAGAATTCTTCTTCTTACTATATGCCCATCCTGCTTCTTTTTTATGTGGGAAGAGGTGTGGTGCAGCTGCCAGGGCAACTGACTCCTGAACCGAAGGGCTCACGGTTCGATCCCCGGCGCCGGTGGCAGATCAGCCCAGCACCATGTGACTCTGGGCAATAGCTTGCTTAATCTTCCCGACGGCCCCGAGTGCCTTGACACCCTCGGGTAATTGTTCGTGCTTTACAAATACTGGACATTATGTCATGATTCTGTAATGACATTTTGCACATCAGATAGTGTATACAGTACAGGATTGCCAATATTAGATGCAAACCCCTCACCCAACTGTAAATGGTAATGTGAAAGGAAGACATGAGGGAATTTCCGTATAGCTACATAACAGATGTCCGTGAGTGATACTCCCTTGAAGGATGCCCACGAGGTTGACATTCCCTTTGTGAATCTCCTTGTACCTTATTGGGACCCTCTTAACCTGGCATCTCATAACTCTATTTAAGGGTGCATTTGAACCATCTAGAAATAGTAGATGTTGTTGGGTTATTACCCTTATTTGAAAGACCAAATGTGATAAATATAGAGTTCACCTTTTGAAATGGAGATGTTCTATCCAAATAGAGGGATACCCAGAGGGAGAAGGAGCTCAGGAGCAGAGGTGCCCACTAGTCCAACTCCATACCCGTGCCCACTGGGTTCTGAAAGTGGACACTGCTAGTTCCAACAAAAAACTTTACTGCATAAAAAATCTGGAATCTTAACAGCCTCACAAGTTGTGTGGATAAGTTCCTTGCGTTGCTACCATGTTTCAAAATTGCACTAGTGGCGACTGTAGGATTTGCGAGTTGAAGGCCTTCTTGAACACTGAACACATTCTTCTAATACAGCTGAACAACCCTGTGCTGAGAGGTTTACACTCTCAGCAGCAATACCCCCAGATTCAGCAGCATGAGATAAGTCAGGGCTAGGGCCGGTAGGCTCACTGGGGAAGGATGTACATGGAAATTGCCATGGAGGATGGACCCCCAGCTGAAGTGGAAGAGGAAACCAAGGTTTCCTTGGCCACCCTGGTACTTTCAAGAGCACCCTGGCTCAGTCCTCTAAGATCTTCTCCAGCACCAGGGGACTCAATTGGAAGGGAGGAAAACAATAAAGAAGCCCCTGACGCAATGGTATTGAAAAAGCATCTGTCACCCATGCTACTGTAGATGGAAACAGAGAGAAGAACTGTTGTAACAGGGAGTTGGATTCTGTGGCAAAAAGTTCCAGCCATGGATGTCAGAACCTCTGAATTACCTCCTGACATAAGTGAGGGGAGAGACACAGGTATACTGAAGATGGAATCCTTTGACTGAGCTGGTCTGCAGGCCCATTCTCCTTCCTCAGATGAAACCCTGCAACCAGAGTGTGGACATTCTGTTCTGCCCTTAGACACATTTCCCTGGATAGGAGAAAGGTAGGCAACTGCATCTCTCCTTGGTGGTCCAGGTAAGCTCTCACCACCTGATTGCCTGTCTGAACATGGACTGCCTGGTTCCTAATCAAAAAGAGAAAATGGAATAAATTGGCCTGAACTACAGCTAATTCTTTACAATTGGAGGTGTTGGGAAATTCTCGTCTGTTCCACTTGCCCTGGACTTGGTTAGTTCTCAGATCTGCAACCCACCACACTCCCCTGGCACCTGTAGAGTTTGTCAACAGAGGAGGAGCCACTACTAGATGAACCTTTTCTAGACTCGCTGAACTGAGCCAGCACTGGAGGTCTAGGTTGATATAAGGAGTAATTATAATTAAGGCCTTATAAATCTGGATTGTGGATCCCAGTGTTGGAGAATAATGTGAACAAGAGGATGGAGATGAAGACGTCTCCAAGGTTGATTGAACAATGTTCAAGCCATCTCCCCATGCCTCCTGAACCAAAGTCTTGCTAAGGCTTGGGTCTTCCCCAGTAGATACGTAAAGTGAGTCATTAGTCTGTCCCTTCTTTTGGAGGTCAGGAACATCTCCCAGATCCATGCTGAAGTGGGCTCCAAGGAACTGGAGGGACTGGGTTGGCAGAAGATGTGACTTGATGAGGTTCAAGGGGAACCCGTGCTCTTGTAGAAAACTGCATACCCACTCACCACCCTTGCATTTAGGAGAGAAGAGGATGCCATTAGCCAGTGGAGATAGGAATACACCTGAATTCCTTTAGCATGCAGGATACCCACCAATGTGGCCACACGCTTTGTAAAACTGTTGGTGCTGAAGCCAGAACAAATAGAAGGACAAGAAATTGTTAGAGGTTACCATCTACAGTGAATCTCAGATACATTTTGTGACTCACATAAAAGAAGCTAAGCATCCAACATATCTGGTGATGCTAAATAAAATCCCCTTTTTTCAACAATGGAAAGATACTCCTTTGCAGAGCTACCATCTTGAATGTTTAATTACAGATTAAATGATTCATGCCTTTCAGTAGTCTCATTAGGCCTTCTGTGCAAGGAAAAGTATTGAGAAAGATTCTCTGAACTGTTTGTATGGAGGAACTGGAATTATACTGTCTTGTGTAATAGCATCTGATGGGGCTTGTTGGTGAAGTGGGTCCCCTGGAAAAGGAGTCTGTTTGACAAATTTGCCTGGTGTTTCTGCAAACTGTATCTGGTATCCTCTTGATATTACCTTCAAATCCCAAGTATCCTTCACCAAATGATAAGACAAATATCCTGAAACAATGGCAGGCATCCCCCCTCAGGGATCTAGCTAAACTTGTCATGCTTTTGGAGGTAGGGGAGTGAGGTTATTAGCGGATGGTTGGAACCAAGATTTGTCTGGAATTGAGATCCCCTTCCTCGAAAGGGCTGAGAATTACCCTCACGAAGATCCAGGTGGGTAAGCCCTTTTGTATCCAAATCCTCTTCCTCTAGTAAAGGGACAGACAGGGGTCCTGTGTTTCTAATGTTCTACTGATTTCTTTATAATGTCCTCAAGCTGCTGTCCGAATAGCTTCCATCCGTCAAAGGGAATTTCCATCAGTATTGTCTTTTGTGCAGCATCCTCTTTCCAGGAGTTCATCCATAGACGACGACAAGCTGCAATTGCTGCTTCTAAAGCAGCCAAAGTTTCACATAGATTATGGAATGAAACATCCAAAAGGAATCAGACATGCTTCTCCATAAGTGTTAGAGTTGCTGAACAATCTTCTCCATCATTCATGTGATCTGCTAGAGATTGAAAATCTCTAAGGAGAGATTTAACAGTATAGCTGGTACATGTGTGGAGAAGTTGGAGTCAGCTTAGGATCTTTTTATAGCACTCACCACGCTTTTATCTACAAGATCAGGAGGTAAGGCATATTACAATACTATAGTACCCTTCGGAGAAAGACTGCCTATGAGGTTTTAAACTTTAACTGCTGCAGTTAAATCATCAGAGAATTTATTCAAAGGATAGGGTCTATATACAAATGTAGGGAAAGTGATCTTGTCCACTTCCCTCCACTCATGTGAGAGCACCCAGCAAATAGCTCCATGTAATGGAACAGATTTCGGAGTGAATAAATCTTCTTCAGATGAAGGCAAATAAGTTGAATAGCTCAGGTTCTCTCATAACTTTTGGAGAATTCTACAAGCTCTGGTCCTTAGAAAAACAACGCCTCTTCAACTTATCAACAGAATCAGTAATTATATCTTATGAAACACTTGGGACTTTGGCAGGAGACGGGTCCTCTCTTCCCTTAAAATCCACTTCTATTGCAGCCTCAATCTTGTTTTGTAAAGCTGTCATGTTTGGGACCTCTGTGGACGGTCCTGCATCCACCTCTAATTACCCTCCATGGAGTCTGTAGACAAAAGTATTTGGCCACACCAAAGAAGGGAAAAACAAATGGCTAATATAATCTCCCAAATTCAGCCGCAGTCCATGCAGGTAACAGCGGTGGGGCGGAGGGGCCGGGTGGGGGGGGATTTCGAGGGACGATGCCGAGGGAAAATTAAACAAATAATACATTTTCCCTCTGCATCGTCCTCGAAATCCCCCAAGTGCCCCCACCGCCCCACAGCTGTTACCTGCATGGACCGTGGCTGACCAAATTGCTTCCAATACCATCAAAGCAGCATGCCCCCCAGTATCAGCGTCCACTGAGATTGAGACCAACTGAAACTTCCTGTTTTGGCCAGTTTCTAAGCAAATCAGATCTTGCCGGTAATCCAGTGGGAGCTACCATCTTGGCTGGGCAGACCCCCAATCGACAAAAAACTTGAATAATCTCTATGAAGATCTCTGGAGCTGCTAAAATAAAGTACAACCCCTTTAGATGTGCTGAGTATAGAGAATATGGTCTATATGGCTCTGTATGGCTGCATAAGCCCATGCTGCTGAAGAGTGCCTGTTCAAGCAGCGCAGCGAGCATAAATAGTGATCTTGATTGCTATGTATGGTGATGTGCTCTTCTCACTACATTCCACATTCTGGATTCCTGTGCTTGGGAATGTGGAATGTAGGGTGAGGGTCTACCAGGTGAGGATTCTATCTCTGGCAGTTGTTGCCTAAGGCTGTTGAAGACTGTAGCCAATAAACCTACACTCTTGTAACCAACATAATGTGTGGTGTTTTGATGTGTTACACTAACACACTATAGCTAGGTGGTAAAGACCGTACTTGGAATTCAAAGAGATTGCTATGGCAAAGCTCCTGAGAGGAAAAAGGAAACAAATTGAATATAAAAACTACATAAAATGAAGAAAGCCACTACTTAGTTTGAATGCCAATGTGTTTCAGTACATTTTGGGCTGTAACTGACAGTAGCGGCAAAGCTGCAAAATTGGGAGTAGCCTCAGTATGAGCGCTACCAGGTAGACTGTCCATTGGGATTTGTGCGAGCCCCATCGGTGCAAGACAGGCTCAGCGCACTCATCCTACTTCAAGGACTTTTGCTCGAGCCCCACTGGAGCATGACAGGATCTGTGCACTCACTGTCTAAGGCTCAGCGGCGAACGTTCTGTGAATTCTTCTCCGTGTGGCACATTCTAGTCAGAGTGTCTGTGCGTGCGCAGGACTCTCAAACTCATGTGTCTACATTGTGAACGTCGACGGCTGTACGCAGAGGACATTGGCCGGCATCATTAATTGGGGAGTGGCCTATGTGGCAAAGAAACTTCAGGGCAAAGAAACGTCACTCTCTGCATGTGTATACGAACAACATAAATTGAGAAGTGGCATTCTGGCAACTATGATACCCACAAATACATAGTGTGTGTCAAAAGTGAACATGTGTTTTATGCCATTGGCAACTGTGATACACACACTTAGATAGCGCATGTCCCAAGTGAGCGTACGTTTTATGCCATATTGGATTTTGAAGTACTGTGATATGCACTCATATCGACGGGGCATCACGGGCACGAAGCATTGAGTTCAGTGGACTACAGGTTGCAGTGTACGCATTTTCAGGGACAGTAAATACCCATCCACAGGAAGAAAAAATTAGAGGTTTCAGTGAGTACAGCATCCTTACTGTTTTACCCGCATGTTACAGACTGTGACTCACACACTTTCTACCAAGGAAATTGGAAGCTGTCACCATGACTATTAACAGCCTAATTGTGCATTACCATTCAGCTACATGTAAGAATGGTGCAGCGTAGGGTCTACATTGGTGCAAGTGTTTTTACATTAAGAATCCACTAGTTTTTCCACTCAGGTTGTGCGTAGTAGCTACACATTTAGGGCTTTTAACCCAAATATCTTGTGTCTGTATACATTTCCATATTTATTAAGGTAACTGCAACATTTTGGGTTTCAGTCAAAGTCTGTGTATATCTACATCAACATGCAAAGTGTTAATGCTACTTCTCCATTTCCCCAGACTCCGGGTGACCACCTATTCCATGGAGGAATTGGTACAGAGCATTTACCAAGTACCTTGGTGCTATAGGGGGCAATAGATATTGTTCTGAGCGGAAACGATATTTGTTAGAGCACAATTTGGGTTTTGAGGGTAAATCCATTTATAAACATTTGCCACTATATGAGTTAGTTGAGGACAAGAATGACATAGATGAATGTCAGTTGGGCGTAAGAAAACTTGAGAAGCAGCTTGTCACTAGGGAACAACATCAAGATGCATCAATTGATTGTTATGTGGCAGCCCTACGTATGCTTGCAGCAGAATGTGAATTTGAGAATTTTACTTCTCAACTTATTTGAGATCAGATAGTAGTACGTTGTTGGGACAAAAAAATCCAAGAGAGGTTATTGACTTTAAAAAATACTACGCTTTTGGAAACTAAAGATATTGTGAAAAGCATAGAGTTATCTTGTAAGTCTCGGAAAGAATTGATACGGAAAGAGCAGAATAGGGTGGTTGTTGTCAAAGAGAATTAAAGTTCTAAACAGAAGGGGCAGAGTAAGACGTTTGTAAAGAAAAATGAAGTGAACGATGGGTTTTCAATCAAAAAAATATCTGTTTCAGGTGTGGGTTTCCAAATCACTGATCTAATGTTCATTCTTGTCCGGCTAAGAATGTAAAGTGCAGAACCTGTGGTAAAGTTGAACACTTTGCCAAGATATGTCAATCAGCAAAGGACAAGGTGAATTCAGTACATGACAGAGAGCTGAGTGGTAGTTCAGAGAATGACCAGATTGAAGAAAGGGATTTAGAACTGGTTGTCCGGGGGGGAGAATCCAATTGTGTTGACCCATATGAGAATATCATTGTTGATGGTAAGGCATTGAGACTTTTGATTGATTCGGGGGCAAGGATGACGATGGTCACCGATGAATTATTTCATCAGACATGGGGTGACAGGAAATTGCTCCCACCTGACAGGAACCCAGTAGCATATGATGGCAGAAAGAGTGAGCTCACTGGATATTTTGAATGTCATATGAAGTTCAATACCAAAGTTTTCTTCGGTTAAGTGTATGTGTCAAACAAGGGTTTGAACATATTATGGTGGTACCATCAGGGTTTATTTGGCATGACGCTAAGGCCAGGGAGAAAGGTTCAAGTCTCACTGGTCAGAGATGAAGAATCAGTTAAGCAGGTGTCTGTTGATCACGATCCAAGCAATAAGTGGATAGGTTTGTATAAGGCAGTGTTTAGCAATAGATTGGGGAAGATCAATAGAGTTAGGTAGAAAATTAAGGTGCAAAATGGAGTCACTGCTGTCAAACACACGATAAGGATCGTGCCCTTTAGTGTTCGTGAAGATTTCACTGAAATACTCAAAAACAAGTGTGAAGATGGGTTTATTGACCCCATCGACTCATCACTATGGTTATCTCCTTTGGTGATAGCAAGGAAGAAGAATGGTCGGTTAAGGGTTTGTGTAGACCCGAGGAGCCTGAATAAGGCGATATGTTCAGATTCCCATCTGCTTCCTGGCATAGATGACATCATCATCACATGTGTAGGTTCCAAAGTGTTTAGCAAGATCAATTTGGCATCTGCTTACTATCAAATCAAACTTGATGAGCCCTCTAAACATCTTACAGCATTTGCATCACTGGTCGGCACTTTTCAATTCAAAAGGACGCCTTTTGGATTGGCATCTGCCACTTCGGTTTTCCAACGGGTGTTAGAAAATGTACTCTGAGGTATCAAAGAGGTTGTGACCTTCCAGGACGACATTCCGGTGGCAGGAGAAGACCTTGACAGTCATGTTAATCTTATGCACGTGGTATTAAAGAGGCTACAGATATTTGGTATAATAGCCAATGTGAAAAAATGGGAGTTTGCGAAAAAGAGCATTGAGTATTTGTTCCACGTTATTTCTGAAAAGGGGGTGGAGCCTAGACCTGGTTTGGTGGAAGCCATTACAAAAGTCCCTAGACCAAAAAACAAGGAACATGTGGCATCTTTCCTAGGAGTATGTGAGTTCTATGCCACGTTTATAAAAAATGTCTCTGCAAAAACTGTACATTTGAGGGAGATTCTCAACAAACAAAAAAACCATTTGTTTGGAGTGACATGTGCCAAGACTAATTTCTGTCACTTAAAAAATTATTTTGTATCTGCTGGTGTATTGGCACCATTTGATCCCATGAGGTAGTGTATTATCACAGTAGATACAAGTAACGATGGACTGGGTGCCACGATTGCTCAAAAAATAAGAAGGTGATAAAATGACTTTGGGATGTGCATCCAGGTCATTAAAAGAAAATAAAAAGGTGTTTTCTGTTATACAAAAGGAATTGTTGGCCTGTTGCTGGGTGGTGGGATGTTTTAAATGTTTTACATGAGGGAGGAGATTTTCGCTTAAAACGGATCACAAGCCATTGGTGAATATACTTGGAGGAACTGTTATCAAAGACGACATCCCTGCATAAGCTAGGCTGATTTAAACATGTTTGGATTATAATTTTAATATTGAATACATCCCAGGTGGTAAAAACACTAGAGGAGACTATTTATCACGCTCCCCGGTCATTCACAAGGAGTGTTCTGAGAACTGGGAAGAGGATGAAGAGTGTTTGATAGCAATGATTGATGTATGACAAGACAATGCATTTACAGAGGAGGAGTGGAATATCGGAATGTTACAGAATGAAGAACTAGAGAGGGTGAAGAAGTATGTTAAAGAGGGGTGGCCCAAGGAGAAAACATTGCCGATAAGGATACAGGCTTATTTCAAAGTGGCAGATCAGTTGTCTGCTGAGAAAAATGGAATGTTCGTGCGGGGTGACAAATGTATTCCTCCCAGTAGATTAAGTAAAAAGATAATTTACTAAAAGAAAGATTAGGGATAGTTATTGGTGGCCAGGGATGGACACAGAAATCATTACGAGTGTCAGAGTATGTGTCATATGTGCCATCTGTGACAAAGGGCTGAAAACGGAATCCATGCCGTTGCAGCAGTGAGGTCTTCCTGAGGGGCCAAGGTCAAAACTAGCAATAGATTTTGTTGGCCATTTCAATACCCTACCACGTAAATGTAGGTTTGCCATCATAGTGGTAGATTACTGCAGCAAGTGGTGGGAAGTGGATTTTATGGATGAACTTAACACTGTCGCAGTCAAAACATTTCTAAAGAAATTGTTCTTGAGGGAAGGCTGTCCAAAGGAAATTGTTTTGGACAATGGGGTTCAGTTTGTCTCGAGAGAGATGAGGGAGCTTTTGCTGAACAATGTCATAAAACACAAACGCATAGCATTGTATCACCCCCAGGCAAACTGACTTGCAGAGAAAATGAATTGCACTTTGGTGGAGTGCATTCAGTGGGCTGTCCAAAACAATATTGAGTTGGCTGAGGCAGTGGAGGACATGCTTTGGTCCCATCGGTCAAGTCCTAAAGCGGTAACTGGATTTTGTTTTTTTGAAGTCATGAGGGGATGAGTACCAGTGTCAAAGGTATGTCCTGCATGGTTGAGAGAGCATCAACGTAAATCTGACTGAGCTGATTTGATAGACAAGATCAAAAGGCCCAGGGAAGAAACTATCCAAGACAAAATGAAGTAATGGTATGATGCTAGACACGGGGTCAAAGCAGGTAGGAGTGAAATGAAGGTTGGTGACTGGGTGCATGTGAAAGATCCCACTCATGTCGCCAAGGGGAAATCCAAGTTCAGGTCTCCAGCGAGGGTTGATGCTGTTTCCAGGAATGCTGTTTGTACGAAAGAACATGAATGATGGAACAAAAGTAGAGTAGTGAAAGTGAAGCTGGGAGAAGGAAGTTGTGAACGAGTGGATGTTTCATTTTCTGGCAGGGCAGGTGACCGGCATCCAAGTCTTAAACTATGTCCTCATAGGTCAGATGCAAGTGGGGTGAAGGTTGATTACCCTGCAGCACTTAGGAGTAAACAGGTTGTGTCTGCACCAGCAAGATATCATGATGTATGATGTGTAACCCATACATAGTGTATTAGTCCATGAAGAAATGTTCTTAACAAAATGTCCATGTATCTGTCTATGCTATTCATCTATGTATTTATTTAAATGTTTAGAGTTATGCATTTTGTTCTGTAAATAAAGGGGGTAGATGTTGTGTTGATGTGCTCTTCTCATTACATTCCACATTCTGGATTCCTGTGCTTGGGAATGTGGAATGTAGGGTGAGGGTCTACCAGGTTGGGATTCTATCTCCGGCAGTTGTTGCGTGAGGCTATTGAAGACTGTGGCCAATAAACCTACACTCTAGTGATCAACATAATATGTGGTGTTTTGATGTGTTACACTACCACACTATAGCTAGGTGGTATAGCCCGGACTTGGAATTCAAAGAGATTGCTGTGGCAAAGCTCCTGAGAGGAAAAAGAAAACAAATTGAATATAAAAACTACATAAAATGAAGAAAGGCACCATTTTGTTTGAATGCCAGCTAAGGAGACACATTCCACAGAAAAGAAAAACAGGAATTCTTAGTATAAATTCCTCCCTTTTGGGTGCTACTGAGTAATGGCAGCCATGCTGTAGGAACTCGTTTTTGTCAGCTAGGGGATAATCACTGTGGGGAAGAGAACGTCTCAGCATGTACGGACTGTTTCGAGGAAGACTGACGTAACAGGCCGTATTCTAGATTTTCAGTTAACATCCTTGTCTGTCAAGTTGCAAGAAGTACTCTAAATCAGAATGGAGAGAAAAATTAGTCCAGCTCTCTCATCACTCTGCAAGGAGGTGTCAGTGTTATTTTATTCTGATGGGGGAGGTAATGAGGTCCATAGTTGCCCTTGTGTACTCACACTTGAGGTTACAAAACTAAGGAGTAAAATGTTACCCATGTACCAAAAGTGATTCACCACCTTGTCAGGGCCCCTGAGCAATATATAATTACAATTTGTAAAGCTGTCTGAGTTTCCCATTTTTGTCCCGTTTCATTTGTGTGTAACGTTGGCCACGAAAAGTATGTTTTGACAAATTTCTTGCAAAACATGTTTCACATGCTAAAAGATTTCATTACATAAATGTTCTCCTAAAAGCCAATATTTAGTGAAACTTTTGAAAGTTCCTGAGAAGCACACAAAGCACAAAGATTGAGAAGTGTTAAAAAAACTTCACAAGGTTGAGGAGGAAAGACCGTCTCATACCTCTCAATATAATCATTCTGCTGACTTCTTTCCATCTGTTACCTGATATGGACAGGCATCATGCACCTCTTTAGAAGATTGTCGTGGATTTTTTCTGTGGATGTTTTTAACAAGCTTTTAACATCCTTTCATTTTAAAGTGACTGTCGCTCAAAGGGAAGACTATTTACCGTTTCTGTTTTTAGACAATAAACAAACTGAATCCAGAGCTGCTCCTACTTGCCAGCCTTTCGACCAACAGGAAATCGGAGATCACTGATCTGTCCACCTCGCACAATCACTTTCTAGGAACAAATGAGCATCTTTCTCTAAGATATTCCTTTTTAGGTCGATCCAGTAGGCAGCGTGCATGCGCTGCTGTCGCTTGGTGACCTTTTGTATTAAAAAAAAATAATTATCACTCTTCTTTGCTGCCTTCTAATTCGGCATCGCATGCCAGGCATCAGTTCTTGTGTCACTTCCGTTCTTTGTGTGGTGCATGGAAGAAGTACCAATTGAGTACTCTTAGGGGTCGATTCCGATGTCGGTCGGAAGGGCTCCGAATCAGATTCGGGTTTGCCGAAACCGATCTGGAGCCCTTGTTTCGGACCGACTCGTTCCCAGTTCCGAATGACCAAGTACGATGCCTGGAAATCGTTAGGGCTGACCGAATCAGTTCCAGAAGGCATTCGGAGAGGTCGAGCCTTTCTGGAGCCGATTCGTACAGCTCTATGGACTTGGTTTCTGAATGAGCGAGTACGATGACCGATTCGGACAGCCTTTCCGATTCGGTTTGCCCAGAACAAAAAGGCTGCCAGAATCGGTCTTTGGGGGCCGGTAGCAGGCCCCCCTTCACCCAGGGCCCTCCGAATAGGGCCTGTGGGGGTACCCATTGGTCCCCCCTTTCCAGCCATGCACAAGGTGGCAGGCACCACGGGGTGCCCGACACAGGGTGCAAGGTTTTCCCCAGCCACCCCTCTCTTCAATGGGAGCCTCTGTTCTCGTTCGGAACACAGTTTCCCATTGAAGTCAATGGAAGTCCGACCGAATCGTATCCGGATGCATACGAATGCATCGTACTTGTTCGGTCAGACACCCCCGATCCGAGTTGTATGGAAAGCATTCTGGAACCGATTAGGTCGGAATGTTTTCCAAATGAGATCGGAATCGGGCCCTTAGTGTCCTTCTGCTGCTCCGCTGCTCACATTTTGATCGAGGTACTAGTTCTTCTTTTTTTAACTTGACCCTACCCAGAGTGTTTTAGATGACGCAAGTTACATTACAAAGGCCACATTCATTTTTTATAGTGTGTGCTTTTGGGGGCAGAGTTCCAGTAGCTATGTACTTCACAGCAATTGTGCAAGGGCGGCTCCTCAAGTGTACATTTGTTTTGTCCTTCTCTCCACACCAATCCACTCTACTCCGTTCTATTCTAATCCACTCCAATCCACTTCAATGTACTCCACTCCGATCCATTCCAATCCATTCAACTCAAAGCCCCTCCAATCCACTCCAATCCAATCCTCTCCACTCCACTTCAATCCAATTCACTCCAATCCACACCCCTCCAAGCCAATCTACTCCACTTTTCTCCACTCTAATCGACTCTACTCTAATCAACTTCAATCCACTCCACTCGAATCTACTTCAATCCACTCCACTCTGGTCCACTCTACTCTAATGCACTCTGCTCTAATCCGGTTCAGTCTCCTCAAATACTCTTCCATCCACTCCACTTTAATCCATATAATGTATATTTTAGGTCTGTCACTAGCCAATACCTTTTGGTTTTAGTGAAAAAATATCTATACCATAGTTACTTGTAGCAGCTTTCAGTGAGCCCTTTTCATTCGTTGATCAGTTCGACTGTTATTCGCATTTTGCTTTCACCCACCAGGGCATACAGCATGGAGTAATGGGTTAGTCCACTTCAGTCAATGGCTCTCTTCTCTGTGAGTGATGACATTTTGCTTGTGCACATATGCACATCCATCTAAGTGCATGTCAATGTTATGTCTATGTCCATTCTTGTTGGATCATGTAGATGAAGCTTGTGGAGCAGAATCTCATCAACAAGGTTGGCAGCGAGCCGCCATGGAAAGGCTGCCTTGCCCTCGCTCCATGTAAAGCCTCGTCTGCGAGGCATGTTTTCCCTACATGGGCAGCTTCCTAGACAAAGCTTGGAGACTTGCTGTTGCAAATGGTTTCTCTTCACACTCTGCTTTGTCAATGGCAAAGTGTGCAGCAGTGTGAAGCAGCAGGTAGCTCATAAAAGAGGCTTCTTTTATTTGTAAGCAATTGTTGATACCCGGGTGCAACGTTTCAAAGAAGACACTAAAGCAATGGTGCTTACTGTAAAGCATAAAAGCAGTATCTCCCCTCCTTCCTCCTGAAGTGCCCATTAACATACATTTTACAGAGGGTTTTCTTTTTTATGGGGCTTTATTCTTTTCCTCGAGGCATGGGAATGTTAATTAAACTTCGAAACAATTAGCATTCACTGCTGAGGTAGGCATTTATTCCCATCCAGGGTGCCTTTGCGGTTTATTCATCAATGTATATGCTTTATCTTGATTTGTAATCTTTGACCCATACCTCTTAAAGCTAACCCCCAATTTGTTCTTGGATCCCACTTTATCCTTCAGTGTGCAGATCATCAGAGATGGCAGCACACTGAACTTGCTCTGAGGCAGCTGTCCATCTCTGTGCAGCCCAGAGAGGGCGCTCTTGCCCCAGTCCCTCATGCTGAAGCTGGGCAGTTAATGATGAATGAATGACCTCTGTCTTGCACTTCATGAATTCTCCAACCACCGAGAGCCACTGTCAACTTAATCCTGCCATTCACTCAATTTTGAAGTGAGGTTGATTATTGAGCATTGAAAAATAAAACTTGTGAATGCTGCAAAATAAAATAATATGGTGTATGTTTGGAAAAAACCTTAAAGGAAATGGTGTAATACTTTTCAAAGAATTGAATCCTTGAATGAAAGAACTGAATCCTTGAGTGAAATCCCCCCTTACAAAATCTTGTTTAAAAATGGCGGCTTTGTTTGTTCAATGGGCTAAGGGTACTATTCAAGTCTGAGTCCGCCTTCTGGACTGACGACTCTGTATATAGCTTGGGACCCAGGGGGACTTTTGCTAACCTGTATCTGTCACACTAGACATTGCATGTACTACAACAGGGCTTGATAGTCTTGTTGTTCCTCTTCGCTGCAGGTAAACAAATCACCATCCAGTAGGAAGAAGTTAGGACATTGGTGAGTACATTCACACTTAAACATGCCCACCAACGACACATGTTTAAGTGGTAGTTGTATGTGTCCTTTTTATTAGCACAGTAATCGAGCGTACATGGAGCCCTACTCTGAAATAATTAGCAATAGGCGGTGTTCATACCGCCATGACTTCACACATTTACCACTTCTAGTGATGTAGTACGGCATGCTGTAAGTGAGAAATTAGAAGAGGATTGCATGTGTGTGCTCTGAATGGCCTTGTTATTATAGCTGTAGGAAGACATAGGAAGAGGACTACCTGTGCACAAGAGGATCTCAGCTTTAAGATGTGGGACATTTAATTGCATAAGCAGTAGGAAGCAGTGCAGCACAAAATAGGCCAGCAGCCCCAGCAGGACAGAAGTAAATACAGAATGAAACATGGCAGGGTATGAAGGGAAGTTAAAAAAAAAACAGTTCCACTACAACAGTGGAAGGCTTTACCCAAGCCCACCAAGCAAAGGTAAAAGAGCTTTGTCCAAAGAAGGGGTAAAGACAGAATAGGGAGGAAAGCCCCAATAAGAAGAAAGCAACTGAGATTAGCAAGACAGCCATCTAATCATCACAAGCAAGAATTGACTCTGTGGACTGGAATATTGTATACGATACTGTGTGAGACAGACAGCTGGAGCTGTCTGTAGAGCGTCCACAAAATTGAGAGATTTGATCAAATTCTTGTGCTCTCTATAAAAACAGCCCTTAGATTCTGCCCAGAAGATAAATCCTTTAGCAGAGCCTTACTTGTGGTTAACAAAAAGATATTACGGCAATACCCCTTTATTTTACCTACAGGGAGATTTGTGCTCTTTAAAGGCAAGTGATTTGATCTGTTTCTCGAACTTGCATGTGCAGCCTATTATATACATTTCAAATATGCAGAACTAATATTGCCTCTCTTCATTTGTTCCAATAGGAAAGTAGGTGATACTGTAGATTTCACCTGCTTTAGATATTTGTCTTGGAATCATGAAATGTCAATCATCCTTCAGACTTGCTGAACTGCGATGAGTTTATTTGTACCAAAAGATGAAGAAGTATCTCTAAGCTCAAGCCCATATCCATATGAAGTGATCAATGTTTTCTAATATGTAGATTGTGGCTACGGCCAACCCCGCAGATGTTTAGTATGCTTGTCTATTGATAACTCTGCATACCTGGTGTCCATCATAGATGCAACGTTTGCAGGTGCTAGTCTATTTAATATATGAAAGCTTCAATGCTGCAGATCAACTGTTATGTACCTGTAACTATAGTTCTCCAACATTGGTCCCTTCACAGAATCACATGCGACCCTCCAACCATCCTGGTGAAGCTCACACACCAGATAAGATCCTTTAAAAGACTTGTTACAAAATCTAAGGGTGTGGTGTTAACTGTGCTCTTACCTCACAGACTCGTGACTCTCTCACCTCACTGGCTTTGGGTCTTTTCCAATGTGTGAATTGTGCCATTAAGTGGACAATGCTTGTGACTTTTCAAGCCCTGTTTAGCATTACTCTGCTATTTTAAACTTCCAGCTCGAGGTCAGGGAATTATTTAAGCATGTATATTGATAAATGAAATAACTGTATGGCTATGTACTATGTATGAACCATTTGTGTTTAACCCCCCTGGTGATTTTGTTTTATGATTATATACTTTTATGGTCCATGAGACCGAAATAAAGTTATGGAATGGAATGGAATATGGATTAAAGATACCAGCTCTGGAGAACTGTTCGGACAGGAAAGTAACTAGTTTCTCCCACACTATGCTGTAAGCATTTTGTTCTGTGCTTTGCCTTCCATGCTCTTGCAGATTCTAGGCTCACGCCTATCCTGTCCTCTGCCAGCATTGTGTGCTCTCACCCATAATATACTCTCTCCCATCCTCTGATCCCTTACCATATTCTCTCTCCCTTCTCAGCCTGTGTTCTCCCATCCTCTTGAATGAAATGTTATATTTATTTATACAGAGCAAACATACGCCGAAGCTTCTTGGTATTAAGAGTAAAGCATAACACCTGTAAAAGCGAAGAAAGAGCTAACAAGAGAGGTTATGTGGCCTATCTTCTTTGTTGCTTTCCCATCTTGTGTCCATTTGATCCTCTTCCCACCCTGGACTCTCCATTCTTACACTCAACCAATAACCTGCTTCCTCATCCTGTCCTCCATCCTCGTTGTGCTTCAGCATCTCTCACTCCAATCCTCTGTTCTCCTATACTCTTCCCTGCCCATTCTCCGGTCTGTTCCATATGAAATTTGGAGTCCCCTCCCATCCCAGACCTGCTGGCTTTGCCGATGCTTATTTTACTTGTGCCTCTATTGGGAGTGGTATACAAATAAATCTCTTTGGGTGAAGTTCCAGACACAGAAGTTCTTAAATTCATGATTACATTGGAGTTTCTGTTTCTATCCCCGGCAGCTGTAACATCAGACATATGACTTTCATTACAGCTTCCCACCTTCAGAAGGGCAGCCGGAGTCTGTATCCCTGAGTAAGAAGCCAAACCGCAGCCTAACAGCTTAGTAAATGGATGAACATAACACGATAATGATCACTGACGGCCTTCTTTTGTCTCCCCATCACCATCAGCTCCTCTAATAAGTCGCAGTTATTAGACACTGCAAGTGCTCCCAGACGCCATTAGCCCTTCACCGTGCCAGCACAGGCCGGGCCAGCTCGCCTGCTATGTCTGCTTCATTATTTTTCCCTTTTTATCCTTGAAAGAAGAACTGTCGCAAGGATTACTTTTCTGTGTTGTCCAGAAATATCAGCCGTGATTAATACCCTGCCGCAGACGATACATCATCGTATCCCTGTGGGGCCCCGAGTGCAGCGCCCTTTCTTGCACCTTTCTGTCATGACAAACAGGTTCACCTGTACAGTGTTTACAGGACATATTTTTATCCCTCGATGTCTGCTGTCTGCCTGTGTCATCTGATTGAACACTGGTCAGGGCTTTCCAGATAAATCCTGCTCGAGCTGGGCTCGTCCGTGTGACTGAGAGAGGGTGGAGGGCTGCTGCTGATGGACGTAAGCGCCAAAAATGAAAACATAACAGCGTCCTTCCTAATTTCGTTTACCTGTGTGGACGCATTACGCAGGATGGATCTACAGAGGCAAGAAACCAAAAGTACTTTCAAATATTTTTCTGCAGCAGCTATCTTTAGCTGAAACTAGGTCACTAAGTTAGATGTTAGTCAGTATTCATGGCTTTGGTGCCTGGAGGTAGGCTGACTGTCCAGTCAGATATTGCCACATAAATTACTGTTCTTTTTACTCGTGAGAACAAAAAACCCGTCTAAACATACCTTCCCATAGCATGCATTGCAAAGTGAAAGGGAAAGTAGTTCAGTGCCAACGGGAACTTGTACGGCTGCCTGCCTCACTGACAGGCCTGTTCTTCAGGGCCTAAACTTAGGGGCAACCAGAAAGTCATTGCAACTAGGCAACCAGTACAGAATGTTGTCAATGGAACCTCACAAGACAGAAACGACTGCAAGTTCTATTAAGCCATGTGCCACATTTTTAGACTTTTACCTTTCAGAGGTAATGCATTTCTCCCCAAACGAAGGGGAACATTTATCAAGAATTTGCACAGGTGAAAAGTCATGTAAAGTGAGACAAACAGGAGCAAGGTCCGGACAAAGTATATACTTTCCCGTGCAAATAGCCCTAATAGTAACACAAATAGCGTTTCCCACTGCTTTGCATTACTTTGCATCAAGAAGGAGTCCTATTGGTGGCACATGGGTGTTCCCATGATACCACCCATGGTTTTGATGCAAAGCCTTATCTGCTATAAAGAGCAGGCAGGCCTTTGCACCAAAAATAATGCCTCCTTCAGGTAGGTGTTAACAAGGAGAATTGTTTTAATTTCTCTTAACTTTTCAATATTGCAAGTGTGCTGCACTGTACCACACACATCCAAGGTGTCAAACGTTTTGTAGTTCGCCTAAGCATAGTATTTTGTTACCCTTCCAGTACAAAACGTATGCTAGACATTATGCCCTCAGTATTATACCATAGAACAAAGGTGTATGCATGACACTAGACAGCCTGTTTGGGTGCCAGCGCTGGGGGAGGGAGCAGCAGCACCATTTCTTAGTAGTTATGGCTTTGCAATGCTCGCTCTCCCAGTGCAACGCAGTACAGCAACTTTGGCTGCTGTGCTGTGTTGCCCTATGTTTCAGCAAATATGCCCCAGGGGATTCGCTGGCTCCCTTAATACTTTAATAATCAGCTGCTCTATCCTGCAAAGTTTGGGTGCAGCGAACAACTGCATATTCAGTCCTCTACCGAGGCATAGGCACTCTGAGTCTGGTATGAAGGAAAGTGCAGTGCTTACAGTTCTTAGGCGTACTTTTGTGGCTGTTGCAGCTCCACAAGCCCCCTGATTGTAGTTGTCAAGTAATCCAATTTCGAGCACAAACTCCCACCTGTGCCACAGACGAAATTACAACTCAAGACCTAATAGCACCTGTCATTGTGAGGTAGTGTCCAGAATAAACTGGGGAAAATAGAGCAAAAGGTTATTTGTGCAACTGTGAAATTGTGAAGTCATGCGATTCAAATGTAATTTCCCATTTTAAAGTCTTCATCTCAGAGTCAAACTGAATTGTGCACCCACTAATTGCCACACCTTGTGGTATCTGTAATTATTGTGGGCACAATTTTCACATTTATGTTGCACTAGAGTGGTAATTAGTCCCTTAGTGATCAGAATTAGGACCTGGCATCTCTTGTTCGGTTTGAGAAGGTCTGTCGGACCCGGGTATATGTTGGGAAGGGCCATTGGGTGAAAAAGGGTGTATTTCTGACTGACGGGAATACAAGTGACATAGCCTACCATGAGGCATACCAGCAAGTAGCTTGTACAGCCAACTCATAGCAATTTGAGCCACTCAATCAAAGGGGGCAGCATTTCGAGACAAAGAGTGAAATGGACAACACACACAAACGGGTTCGTTTTTGCATACAGTTACAGTCTAATGCAATTTAAAACATGATCCAGCGCGCGACCAATGCCTAATCAGGGATCAATACTCAATAATATAGCAGAACAATGGCCCATACACACTCACCCAAATCCCTGATGCGCTGGGGTCAATTTGCTAAAAATAATATTCTCTTCCTTCTAAAATCCATATATGACATTTCCAAAATTCTTATTAAATATATATATCAACTTTTCCTCTACTTGGTCGACGAACCAATTAGTTGAATAGTTGATGGTAATGATACTCCCTATCTGATTAGACAATTGATCAACTATTAAGACACAGACTCTCGTTGAAGTTAATAGATTTATCTCAAATCATAGAATAAAATGCTCAAATGTATATGGTCACAAATGCAAACAATAAACTCACAAAGGGAGAGAAAAACATCAGCAATTCAAATAAAAACAAACTCATCAATCAAATAATGACAATGTTGCATGAAGGAGTGGATAGATAAAGAGACAAAAGTTACATTCGCAAGTAAATTATGCAAGAAGGAGTTAGAATAATACAAACCCAACGGATTTGTAGAGAAAACCACCCCGCAGGCCTAAGTGGTGGTGGAGATCCCCTAAAATAGAGTCAGGGGACCAAGATTTCAGGGACAGGATCAGGACAGGACAGGAACAGCTAGGCCTCTCTGCAAGCCGACGAACTGTGACGCATCTCCCCTCTCTCAGCCTCTCCACCTACGACTCTCTTCATCTAAAAAACACACCCCTAAAGGCACCCCAGTTATACCCTAAAACCTACAGGTCCGTCCCACATCAGTTGAAACATTCAGCGTAACTAGACAGTTGATTGGTGGACTTTGGGGGTGGAATGTCACACCATGGTGACTTCATTCACTTTTGGGCTTATTCTTTGTTTTATGCCCGTTCCCATCACCTCATACATTGTGCATTCACATGATCTGTTACAGGTTACATTTGTACACATTTTTGAGCAATGTCTACAGGAAAAGCCCTTCTATCCCACGAACTGTCACGTCGTTTGGCAGACGATCATCACATTGGCCTTCACCCTCTTTCATCTCCTCTGCTGTGCTCAGCGCTTCAGCATGCCTTTGTCAGAACAGCATTTACTCTTCCGTTCACCCCTCCCTTCTTCTGACAACATTAGCAAAATGGAGTTCATCCAGCCCACTATAGCAAATGGAAAATGAACATTCATTAATTATATGATAATGTAGTTTTCACTGTTTACCACCCACCTTTGTACTATTCCTTGTTAATGTTTTTCCTAGCATAGCCTTATGCAAAACGATATTATTTATTAATTCAAAGCAAGCTGCAACATGCAAACTACGAAATGCACATGCGGCCTAGTCATGCATTATTTCTCGTTTCTTTCAAAGCATATTGTAAATACAGTTTTAGTTCTTTCATGCGTTATCTCACGTTAGTGCATGCATGCGCAAAGCAGTTTTCCCTCGTGTTCATGTAAGGTGCACGTTAATTTTCTATTACTATTTACTGTTAGTACGTATTATGGGGGTATAAATTCGAGCAGGTTTCTTTTCTCGAACCCCTGCTCCATCACACACTTCCAGGAAACTGTGTGATGAACTTCTTCTTTCTTCTTGAGCCACACTAGGAAGCAGTAACAGTACTTCTGTCTCAAGCAGCACCTTTATGCTGAAGCAGTGGATCTTCACAACAGTGCTTAGAGAAGCTGAGCAATAAAGGATCATCATATGGGTTCATAAAGGCTCTAAGTTAGTTGGTTAACCTACATTCTTCTTTTCAGGTGAAAGCAACCACAGGCTTTTTGTCCCAGTCTTGAAGTCTGGTCCCAACCCGAAATTAGGACAGCCATGTTTCCTTCCACTGGACCAGCCCTTTTTCTGTACTGTGTACAGAGCTTCTGTAAAGTCAAATGTTGAACTCACATGATCAACTTATATCTTAAAAAGGTGCTTGTTGGTGCTAGGCCTGAACATCACTGGGGAGGGGGGTGAATGTGGAGACACATTTCTGCTCAATATATACAACTCACACAGCACCGTCTCACATAAAATCACAATCCGAGGTGTCAAGTACTGCTGTATGTAGTTGGATGCTGTGAGCTATGACTACAACATAAAGAAATGTGTGGAACGTTGTGCAATTGTGTGACTTGATCAGTAATGCAATATAAATGAAGGATATTTAACTTACTTGGCGGTATTGCCTTAAAGAATACAGTAAGAGATACTGAGAAGTTCTGAAGCCCTAATGAAGTTCCATAGAAATAATTCAGAAATCAAACACGTGTTGGTAGCGAACATTTCAAATTTTGTACATGCATCTTGGAATAGACTAAAAACCAAACAAGAATGAAGAAGGTTTCTTTGATGTTTTTGCCAAACATTCAGTAATGAGGAATAGTAAAACCTACGGCACACTCCATGTGAAATTGAGTGGTATGCAGATAGTTTTGTATATGCTTCCTCTCCATGGCTCAGTCTTTTTTCAGTACTGTGTACAGATTTTCTGCAAAGTCAACATGTGAACTCACATTGTCAACTTGTATTTTTAAAGGTGGTGGTTGGTGTTTAGCCTATTAAGCACTTTGTACTTGTGCAGTACTTGAGAGGGGTTGAAATGGAGATTACCTTCTGCTCTGTCTGTACGTTTTACACATAGACAATGTCCTCTGCAGAGAAGAAGGGAGAAGCAAAGGGACAGGAAGTGAACAAAAAGAAACAGCTCCTTGGAGGAGTTTTCTGTCTACTGTTGAACCCCAAAGTCAGGGCTACATACACATCAGGGCACAAATGGCGGCTGCTCTCGGACAATATTCTTAACTAAGCAAGATCTGTAGTCCTTTGTTACAGTTAGTGACCATGCTGAAGTAAATGGTCACTTCATCCTCTTTTCCCTACAGTGAACAAGGTTACGGCCGAAACGCTTTGATGTGGCGCCACTAAGCCACATTAAATCATTGCTAAAGCATCCTGGAGCGTCTGAGTGTTCCTTGATGGTGGGGGCATATGATGGCATACTGTGGGTTACCGGAACCCAACTCAGACTGCCGTGTTTAGCAACCCCTGTTCTCCGGATTTGACTTTGTGGATATAAATATATATGTATATTTATAACAAGTATAAAAAGGCCACACAAATATTCAAGAAATTGTTTCTCTGAAACCCTTCACTTCAAGAAGCCGAACCACTGCCTGATTGCTGAAAGACACCAGAACAAAAAGACAACTACTAAGAAAGCAAACATGTTATTAGAAGTATGTTAAATAGCTAAATCTTCAACTAAATGAAATAAACAAAAAACAACAATTAAATAAACAAAAAATAAAATAAACAAAAACTACACGTTTAATTTGAGTAAGTACTTAATATATCTTTCTTGTTTCAAGTTTCCTAAATACAGATAAACAAAACACATCCAAACCAAAAAGAAAACATCACTGAAAATAACATTGGATACATATTTGAAAATCAAACAACACAACGACAAATAAAAAGTAATTTAAATGTAATAAATATTAACTAATAATTAACTAACAACTTCTCTCTTAACAGTAAAAAAAGAGCTAAAAAAAAGTAAATTCGTTATTAAACACATAACACCGATACCACTATTTTTTAAGCAGTTCAAAACAAACACCTGTTGTCAAGCTCTAGTGTCACTCACTAACTTGTTTTCCTGCAGAGGTGAAAAGCGAGTCCCAGATGCTGGCTTCCAACTTCCCCTTTGCTCCCAAGTGCTGGCTGTGAAAGAACACACTCAGAACTTAGGTCCAAAGGGGGGCTAAAGGGGAATGGAATCACAAGAGAGAGAGAAAGAGTGGGTGAGAGAGGCAAATGTGGTGTTCCCCTACTGTGAGTTTCTAACCTTCTTCTGCTTCTTTTGGTCTACTTCCTTGATCTTCCTATAGGGTGAAGAAGAGCCACCTTACTACTTGTTAACCCTTTGTCCCTATGCCCTTTCTACCATACAGTGAAAGTGGGATCTGAAATACCTTTTGTGTGTCCCAGTGGTGGTTGGCGGCATTTCAAATTGGTGGGCATTAAAAGTTGGGGACGAGTGTTACGTCACAAGCAAACCTGACTGACATAAGTCTGGTTTGGGGGGTTTCTCCCCCCCAAGAAGAGTAGGTCAATGGTGTATTTTAAATCAAATTAAAAAAAGCAAGATGGTTTATAAAGCCATTGTGAACATGTAGTCCTTAAATTTTTAAACACCTTAAAAACTGCCCCATATCTTACTGCATTAAATATGTTCAGCAGGCCAGAATGGAAGCTGCACACAAGCAAAATGCAAGTATGCACTCAGCACAACACCATGCAGGCAGAATACATGTCCCAGTCAGCGCAGCCTCACACAGTCGCCACACCTCAGGAGCCCATTTCTCTGAGTTTACAGATAAGCTTTCAAGTCCTGGCATATTCACCAACTTCCTCGCTTCATCATCCAAAAAGGAAAAACAAATAAAAGCTCCACGTCGCAGCCATTTTTTTTTTTCCTTTTTGGATGATGAAGCAGGGAATTTGTGAAAGCTCCAGGACTGGCAAGTTCATCCATAAAGAGCCGATAATGATGGCGAGTAAGCAGAAAAAACAAGCAATCTTACAATTCTCACTATATAAATCAACAAATAATTTAGATTGTTGAACTATATAGCGGGAATTGTAATTTAACTTTTTTTTTTTTTTAACTCATAGGCAATGTAAGCTTTACTGCCCAAAGGAACAGGCCACCAAGCAGCCGTTGTATATTAAAGGATGTGTTTTTTTCTTGTCTGGGCTCAGCGTACGCAGAAGGATTAGACAAGAAAAATTGCGACAACTATAAAAGCCAAACAGCAACACAATGAGGAACTCTAAATTAGTTTTTACTCCTCATTGCGAGATGCATACATTTTGTGAAAGCCTTATCTGACCTGTTTCCCGCCGATCGCAAACTTCCTATGCACATCTTGTGTGCTTGACTAGTAGAGAAGCCTGCCTCCATCTCTTATTGCTTGCGTGCTGTTTATGTTATCAAACAGCATGAGAGCAGCGCTAGGATTGGTTGGGTCAGGCAAACTCAGAGCTCCTTAAGAGAGAAAGGCACCTGTCCAGCTCCACATGCGCACTCCACTTAAAGTGTGTGACCCAGTTGAGTTTGAGACTCAATGAAGCCCTACCCCGTCCATCTTCATTCATGCAGGAAGGCACCTGCTGGCCCATAGTTAAAATAAAAGCAGCACTGCGGCTGGTGGAATAAAAAACAGTTCATTCTTAGGCTATAAGATTTTATATGGGGGGAAGTAAAGACGGAGGGGCAACGCTATTTCGCCCATATAAAGGAATGGCGGCTGGTATGTCCCCTTTCCTGCCTTTGGTGCTCTCTCTCTCTTTCTCTCTCTCTCTCTCGTGAATTCTGAGGAATAGTTCTGGATTCTTGAGAGAAGAAAAGATAATATTTACAGTCCTCAATGACTACTCTACAATACACGTTGTTGTTTCACCGCAACCGGCATGAGGTGGACTACAATTTCCACCAGGCCCTGCTGCAATTTCCCGCCCAGAGGCGGCCAGGCAGCGCTGATTGGCTCCAGCAGCCTTCTTAAGGGCAGAAACACTCTTGCAGTGTGGGAAACGCAATTTTTTCACTGCACCCGGCATGAGGGAGACTACAATCTTCACCAGGCACCTCTGCAATTTCCTGCCCAGAGGAGGCCAGGCAGGGCTGATTGGCTCCAGCAGCCCTCTTAAGGGCAGACACACTTCTGCAGCGCAGGACATGCTATCCTTTCACTGCACCTGTCGGGAGGGGGACTACAATCTCCACCAGTAACTGCTGCAATTTCCCACCCTGAGGTGGCCCGGCAGCGCGGACTGGCTCCAGCAGCCCTCTTAATGGCAGACACACAACCGCAGTGCGGGACACGCTATCCTTTCACTGCACCCGGTGTGAGGGGGACTACAATCTCCACCAGGTGTCATGTAGTTTCCACTTTCAAGTAGGAGCTGCATGTTTGTTGGGCAACATACACTTTGGAAATGTGCAAGACTAATTCCGAGCACCACCTCAGGATATGTTGTCCTAAAGGCCAGCTAGCTCACAGTGTCACAATAAGCACCCCTAAACCTAGACAGGTAGCAAATGGTTTTGGCAACCACAGAACATGACAACCCTGATCCCTCCCAAGAATCATGGTAACAGATCTAGAACCCTTTTGCTCAGTCACTCGTGCTCTCTTTCTCTCAGTGAAATATACAAGGAATGCACAGAGAGCCTTTTTCAATATTTATTGAACCATCGTGATTCTTGTATAGAATATATGTGCTGCAATGATCAATAGAATGAAGCAGATAAGAGTGATTAACAATATAAGGACAGTGAACAGAATGAACAGTTCCACCATCTTGCTAAACAATGTGTATATGCGAGCATATAAAACAATATATACATAGCGCAATCCTACTATGTGTTCCCTAACCTGGGTGTGTATCCGTTCTACCAAGAATACCCCATTGGATGGTCTGCACCCATTACCTGAAGGGAAAGAATGTAGGTCCCCGTCTTGCTCACGAGTTGGGCATCCCTCTTCTCAGAGGGATTAGCAAGCAGCTGGGCTGAGGTTTCACCATGTAGTGACCTCGCAATAACAGCAAGTGCTCCTCTGCCTAAAACTCGGAAATGCGTGTTTGTTTATAACAAAAAGCATCCTTGCTCCAAGCCGTGACCTTTAGTCAGGCCACCACTGTTTATGTTCTGTAGATAGCTGCGTCGCCACATAGACGAAAAACAAGCAACCACATTGGCACAATGTATGTTCAGACGTTGTACGGGTTGTTCAAGGAGTCATTATAATGCTCTTACTAAGTGGAATTTGTAAGCAATGTAGTTTTAGAGAAACAAATTCTGCATTGTCACAAAAACAAATGTGTATTAAAAGTCATCGTGTGAAAGAGAAGGCAACCTAGGAAATGTGTACATGTTTAAAACTGCAGCGTTTCTCCCCGGGCTTAACTAAGACACATGAAACAGTCACTGCTGCAATTTCCTGACCAAAGGTGGCAAGGCAGCGCCGATTAGCTCCAGCAGCCCTCTTAAGCGTAGACACACTCCCGCAGGTCAGGACACGCTATCCTTTCACTGCACCCGGCGTGATGGGGACTACAATCTCGACCAGGCATCACTGCAATTTCCCGCCCGGAGACGGCCAGGCAGCGCCGATTGGCTCAAGCAGTCCTCCTAAGGGCAGACAGACTCTCACAGCTCGGGACACACTATCCGTTCACTGCACCAAGTGTGAGGGGGACTACAATCTCTACCAGGCACTGCCGCAATTTCCTACCAGGAGGCAGCCAGGCAGCACCGATTGGCTCCAGCAGCTATCTTAAGGGCAGACATACTCCCATAGTGAGGGATGCATGCGGGCACGCCCAGGCACATGGAGGGCCTGTCTGCACCAGTCAGAGCCCGGAGGAGACTGGGCCAACCTGTTTGCATATTTGTTTAAGTACACAGGTTTCACCTTTCCAGTTGGCA
Source organism: Calotriton arnoldi (assembly GCA_963921515.1). Taxonomy (NCBI): domain Eukaryota; kingdom Metazoa; phylum Chordata; class Amphibia; order Caudata; family Salamandridae; genus Calotriton; species Calotriton arnoldi. The sequence continues at coordinate 1,908,065 of CAWUFW010001896.1, forward strand.
GCTTTCCTCAAGACATCAGTAAGCGAAAGGCTAGCGCCATTTCAGCATGTGCTAACGAGCGTTGGGTGGCCAGTACAATTACTAACTACCTGACCACTGCTATGATGGACATTAATTCGAAAATTTAAAGGTAAAAGAAAGGCTTGGGGCAACCAGGATCTCTTTATCACTCATAACATACAATAACCATGCAGGTATTCTCCTAATGCTGAACCATAATAAAGTTTTTGATTTACCACTCGCGGGGCCATAAGTGATTCAGGCTCTGATTTGACTAACCCTTGTGTATTCCTGAGGGACCTAGACATAATGTCACAAGGGCTACAATCTTGTGCAGAAAAACCCACTAATATAGATGTTGCAGCCTCTCTGCCCAATAAAAGGAAAAAAGGCATTGGACGGGCGGCCTGTGCACCAAAGTCTGATGGGAGAAAACAAGCTGAATGAGAACGGATTGAGACTAGGGGAGGAATTCTCGATCTCTCAGCACAACCAAGGGCATCATCTGTGACACTGGAGGATGTCAATGCTGCAAGAACCCCTAAGCAACATAGTCAAGCAGAAGGAGCTCTTGCTAATCTCCTGGGCCCTGTGGTGTTGGCACTACAGAGTATTGACAAAACACTGAAGGAACTGGTTCTGCAAGTTCAAAATAAGCCACTGGTGTTACCTAAGGATCCAGTGTGTCAATATCATCCTTTAGAGTCGGCTTCTGCAATTTTAAACCCTGGCATGGTCACTGGGGATGGCAGGGGAGCCAGACAAGCCACACAAGCCAAAGTAGGTTGTGTTCTACAACCAACCCCTGATGGTCCTGCCTGACATCGCAACAGACAGATAGTTCCCTCTTGAGATACATATCCTAATCTTTTGGCAACACTCAGTAATACTAGCCCTCTGACCTGCAGTTACCACCAGAGTGTACCCCGTATGTGGTAGTGTTGAAAAATGTTCCGCCTTTACGCCCAACTCAACTTGAAATGGATCACAAGTTGAAGAATACGGCGATTCACTGGCTCAGCAGCAATGTACTATTAAATGCCGTAATAAGTGTCTGTAGGGTCCACTGGGTAGGAAAAACCATTAAGAAGGAGACAGGTGATTGCATTGTAATCAACTTTTGTGACACAAAACTGGCGGGTTCATTTTGTCCAGACTTTCCTTTTTTTTTTTTAAATTCACCAAGAGTAAAATACATTTGTACAATAGTATCAATTGATAAGTAAGTATACGAGGACGCATTCTTAATCATCAAAACGATAAATAGAGGAACACAATACATTATGGATAGCTTTCATAGTATAATAACGCGCAAACAATTACACATGATCAATATGTTACACTGAGGGCCCTAGATCATTAGGTTGTCCTGGAATAGTTTCAGCTCTAGTTTTTCAATCATTTATAGGGGCCCAGATAAGATTCCCTGGTGTCCTAGCCTTCCATCCTTTCCTCTCATATAAACCTTTTTCCAGATTAAACATAGCTAAAAGCCGTGTAAGCCATTGTTGAAATGTGGGGGGCCTAGGGTCCACCTAGGCAGATGAGACACAGATTCTGACCACAGCCATAGCTAAAAATACAAATTCGCGCTGAACCAGCGGTGTTCCTTTTTTAGTAACGCCTAGTAACATCAGCTCGGCTGTGAGCTTTATTTGAATCCTCAAAGTTTGCCCCAGAAATTCTTCTATGGCTCCCTTTGGAGGATCCAAAACCGGGCAGGAGGCAAACATGTGAACAATATCTGCATCGTCACCATGACAGCTGGGATATAGGATCCCAACCGTGCCACCCCATTGAGCAATCTTGGCTGGCGTGTAGTAAAGTGAGAAGATTGTTTTATAATGTTGTGCTTGAAGGCCTGCTACCCTCAATACGGTGTAGCCAAGCTTGAGTGAAGCCATAAACTCGTCCCCTTCATTATTCAGTTCCTGCTGCCATTTCTCACAGTACTTATCTAAATCATCAGCCAGTAGTTGCCTCAACCCGCCATAAATCTGGGTAATAGTACAACCATCTGGGTCTCTAACTGCTTCCATAACTAGATCTTTAGAGAAGGCTCCCCCCCCCTTCTTCCTTGCGATGGAGGAACGTATCTGGAGATATTAAAAAAATTCCCTACGATCGAGATTGAAAAGGAGTTGAGCCTTCTCAAATGAAATTATACCGTCTGAAGCAAAGAGATCCCCCATCTTCTTCACCCCCAGAGCATCCCAACGCAACATAACCCCATCATGGAATACCACAGGGAGCAACGGATTTCCAAATAGAGTAGTATAATAATTCATTCTCCCTAGCCCCAACTTATTTCTAATACTGGTCCAGACCGCTACTGCTGCACCAAGGGTCTTAAATGTGACTTTTTGGTAGTAGCTGGCTTCGCTGAATCTCAAAAGCCAGTTAGGGGCCTCTCTCTCTAGTAATAGTTCGTATGGATCCGGAGGAGCATCACTTCTCCAACCGTCCACAACCTTCCCTCCCAGTAACCCTCCTAAGTATTGGATTGCCGCAGCCCAGTAATACATTTTTAGATCCGGGACTGCCCAGCCCCCCCTTTCCCTGGGTAAGGACATGTATCTGAGAGCTCTTCTAGTCTTTCCTTGCGCCCAAACAAATCGATTAATCATCTTTTCCATTTCCTTAAACCAATGGTTCTCAAACTTTAGGGGTATCGTCCTGAATAGATACAAAATTTTGGGAAGGAATATCATTTTAATATTGTTACCTCGTCCCACAATCGAGAGATGCAAATTATTGAACCAATCGAACTCTCTCTTAGACTTTTGGATCACAGGGGCAAGATTTTTTTCCACAACTTTACCCAATTCTGAGGTTATGGTAACCCCAAGATAAGTAGCGCATTCAGTCACCCGTGGATCCGACAAAGACAGCCTGCTATTGACTACTATTTGCATCTTTTCACAGTTGAACCGATAGCCAGAGATCACACCAAAGTGTTCAGCCTCATGTTCTATTTCCGTTAGAGACAAAAGCGGATTCGCAGCAGTTATTGCCAGGTCATCCGCGTATCCTAGAATTTTAGTTTCAAATCCATTCAATCAAATAGGGTGGATTTCCTTATTTGCCTCGATTTTTCTGATTAGAGGGTCAATATAAAATTCAAATAGGAGGGGAGAGCACGGACACCCCTGCCTCGTGTGATAAAAATAGGTTCGCTCTGTCCGCCCATTAACGGGAGTCGAACTTGAGGAGTTCTATATAATGTCTGTATGGCTTTGATACACCCCTTTCCTACCCCCACATTCTCGAGTACGGCTCAAAGATAATCCCACAATACACTATCGAACCCCTTCTCTGAGTCGAGTAGGATAAGTGCCATAGGGTCTCCCATGGCAGCGGTACCATCAAACATAGTGATAACTCTACGGATATGTTCGCTGTTCCTCTGCCTGGGATAAACCAATGCTAACGGGGTGAGATCACCTTCCCTATCATGGTGCTAAAACAATTAGCTAGGATTTTTTTAAAAATCTTTGTATCACTGTTCATTAAACTAATGGGTCTAGTCCTCATTAGGGGGCTTCCCTTTCTTTAAGAAAATGATCATGTTGGCTTCTGCCCATGACTCCGGGGGTGCTTCCCCTTTCTGTGCCTAGCACATTACAAGTCTTAAATCATCCTCCAAAATCGGAAAAAAAACTTTATAAAATTCTAATGGGATTTGATCAGGACCCACAGCCTTGCCGGAGGGGAGTTCCTTGAGGGCTTTTTGAATTTCCTCACCTGTAAATATACCCTCTAAGGCCTCTTAATCTTCCTGTGAGAGTGTCTCGGCAGTGAGCGACACTAAATATTCCTTTATGTTTTTTGCCTCCTTATGCCCTTCTTCATATAAATTTTTATAATACTTTTGAAATACCGCACGTATTTCCCTGGGCTCTGTCACTGCTTCCCCCTTTTGATTTTTGACCTCTAATATTTCCCCCCCAGCAATTTTTTGTCTTGTCCTAGTGGCAAGCATGTGCCCAACTTGCTCGCTATATTTGTAGCAAGATTGCCTCCAGGCCAAAACATTTTCCGCTGCTCTTATTGCCACCATTTCTCCTACTGCAGCTTTTGCTAGCACCAATTTCTAGAGGATCCCTTCTATACTCAAGCCATTAGCGATAGCCCTAACCAGCTCTTCTTCTGTATCTGACATTGTGCTATACATAGTCTTTCAATTTTGCTTAGTTTCTTTATTCCGGTTCAGAGAGTAACACAGGGTTTCCCCTCTGATCCCAGCCTTAGGAGCATCCCACACCATCCCACACCTAGCACTGCCCCTATTAACCTCCAGAAATTCCCCAAGCCACTTGTTCATATGTTGAACATAGTTAGGATCTTGAAGCAGGGCCCTCTCAAATGTCCAGGTGCGCTCTGGCACATCCACAGCAATGTTTTTGAACTCCAAGACCAAGGGATTGTGGTCAGACATAGCCAGGAGAAATTTCTTAGTGCTGCAAGTGGGAAAGAGGCAGGGTGAGACCAAGAAATAATCCAGTCGCGCTACGGCTCTATGTGGTGCCGAGAAGTATGTGCTACCCCCTTCCTGTGGTTTAAGTTGCGCCCAAGCATCAGAGAGCCCGTTGTCTTCCATCATTTGAATGAGGGCCCGGTGTACTTTTTTTTTCTGACCTGTATAATTACTTGGGTTCCCCTTCCATAGCCCCCCCGTGCCGTTTATATTTAGATCGCCAGATACAATAATCGGTAGAGGCCACTTAACCAATTCAGAATTGAGATACTCAAACACTTCGGGATCATCACCCGTCGATCCATAAATCGTGCATAGTGTAAAATTAAATCCCTGCAATTGGCCTTCAACAATTGCCCATCGGCCTAGCCTATCAGTTCAGTGAGTTTTAAATACAACCCCCCCTTCTGAGCCAATATCGCTACCCCTCGCGTTCTGGTCCCCTGTGTGGTATATGCTATTAATTGAAACCCCAGCTGCTCTAAGAGATTTTTCCTTGACCCCTCGATGTGTGTCTCCTGCATGCAGATTATGTCAGCATGCAGCATCTTGAGCTGCTCCTTGCCACTCCTTCGTTTTACCGCGTCATTCAACCCACATATATTTATCGTTGCTATCCGCATGCTAAGTGTGTATTACCACCCTGTTTATCACCGCTTCCCTTTCTCACCATCCTTCATTGATTTCCTCGTACAATGGTGTTTGTTTTTTTTTACCCTGGTCCCACCCCCCGGTGACCCTACCCCTGCCTACCCCCTGCCCTCGAGGCCCACCCCCTCCCACCTCCCCCCATCTACATTGTGAGACAAGCAGACCCGAGGTCTATGTGATGGAGCCTGTGAGTCAGCCCTCCTTGCTACCGACCTGCTGAGTTTCACTTTTTCCCCCTCTCTTTAATGTTATTTTGCCCTTTTAAAGTGCTACCCCCCCTATAAACCCTCAAAAACAGATATTGTTTCTCGGTGTTCCCTCCACTAAAACAGCCCAGAAAAAATCCCCATTTACTGCTTCAGGCTATCAGGCCAGAGAGATGAAGATTAATCGCTGCCATTAAGTTTTCAGTTTATCAATATAATCTTTAGTTGAATGTCTGAGGTAAAGACTCGTGTAATGTTCTTATATATGATCTTCAGTGGAGCTGCGTTCATTAGAAAAGCTTCTGCCCCTAAGGCCTGACAGGGCTGAATCAGTTGCCTTAGCTTCCATCGCCTCTCCACTGTAACATGGCAGACGTCTGGTCTTGCGAAGAAGGACTGGTTTTCATAGGTCCATCTGGCATTCAGCCAGGCCTTTACAAACACTTCCTCCCGGAGCAAAGAATTCCCAAAGTAGATTAGTATTGCCCTTGGCGTTGCAGTACTAGGCTGCGTTGGTCTCTTTAAGGTCAATGGGAATCGATGGACCCGTTGTATCTCTGCCTCCCAGTTCCAATGCTGAAGCTCAGGAAAAGTTCCCTTCATTAGCTTCAGTACATAGGCCAGTATATCATTACCCTCTGCTCCTTCTTCTATACCAAGTATCCGTAGGTTATTCCGCCTTTGCCGGTTCTCAAAATCTTCCATCTTCCATTGTAGGTCTGCGAACTGAGCAGCCTGGGTTTCTGTCCGCGCCTGGGTTCTGGTCAAGTCATCTTCTAGCGTAGCAGTTCGCTCTTCAACCAGCGTCAGCCTCGTGTTTATATCTGTACAGGCTTTAGCCATTTTTCTTACAGCGCCCTGGAGCTTCTTCATTGCCAAGCGATTTTCTTCCCATCCATTCGAGTCTCTTCTTGCAATTGTTTGATGGATTCGTAAATCATTTTCAAGGAGGGTTCTTCAGCTTGTGACGTTCTTGCATTGGTGACATCTTCCTCCTGCCTGGAAAGATCTGGGTAAGCTTTTTGGGTAGCAGAGTAATCCCATTTTAAGCTAGGGTCTGCATTAGACCTGGCGTTCTCTTCTGCCCCCCATTCAGATGGGTGGGAGTCTTTATGCTTCTTCAAAAGTCTCTTCCTCCTTACCACCGTGCCTGGTCCCTTATGTTGGGTTCTAAGGCTTGAACTGGAAAGCTGTGCATTGCTACTACCTTCTAAGTCAGAGGAGCTGACTTCAGAGCCATCAGTCAGAGAGAACAATTTATCACCGAGGTCTAAAGTGTCTTCCAGCCCCTTGAATCCAGTTGCCTCCTCAACAAGCACGCTGGTATCTAGGGCTGTATTAACCAGGGCTTATTCCTGTGCCAGAGAGGAATGGGTTGCATCATCAAATTTATCCGCAGTGGTTAAGGCAGGTTGCCCAGGTACAGGTGGCAGAGCAGGTCTTTGACTATTGGTGCTTTCAGGTCTCTCGGTGGTAGTTTCATCATAGATGACATCCGCTTGAATTATTACCTCGTCCTCTAGCTGTTTATTATTTGAAGCGCCAGCTGTAAGTGGTAGAAAACTCCGCCCCCCCAGTGCTATCAATGTTAGCTTGCTGAGCTTTCTGTGAATGACCATTGTGCCATTAGCATCAACTATGGGGGTCGTGATCGATTCAGTAATGCTTTGCTGCTGTTGTGTCAGCACCTGCCCTTGATGCGGCAACTGTAATGGTGGTTGTGACTTATGGTAGATTCTATTAGGCAGTCTTTTTTCTTAGCCCCCATGGTGCTTTCTGGGGTCCCAGTTTGTTTTTCAGCCTCTTTCATATCACCTTTCTTTATGCCATCCTGAGTGTGTCTCAACTTCAGGGATGTCCTAGTGCTGGAAATCGGGCAGCCCGCCGGCTTCCCTCCCTTGGATCGCTGTATCGGAATGCTGGTATTCGGATCTGCACATGCCTGCCCCTCGAGAGCCTTCAGGCGTGCCACACGACTAGGCTTGGGAGGCATCCTCGCTTCTGTGTTTCTTTTGGCGTGGCCCCACATTGTGAGCCGCTCGGTCCTCGCAACCGCTCCGGTCCCTCCTCTCCTCCAGTTCGAGGCAATCACCGATGCAAGCTGCAGCGCACTCCGCGTCTCCCGCACGGCCGGCAGAATCACTGACAGAGCTGCCTCGAGGGTCTGCAAGATGATAGGTACGCGAACCTCCAGCAGGTGAGTCGTCGTGGGGAGCATAGGTTTGCTCGATTTGGGGGTTTATACTCTTTTCCAAATGACCTAATGCATTGAATAGCAAGGGGCGACCAGCACGGCCGTCTCAGTCAGGCGCCATCTTGTCTCCCCGCTCTGCCAGGTTTCATGTCCAGACTTTCCAATGCACAAGGGCCTTCATTTGGGATACATCCTGTTCCTTTGGGCTTTTTTTATAGGCCAACATGAGTAGATTTCTCCACCAGACCAATTTGCAGCTTTGAAGGTAGCAGGATATTTAATGTACTGAGGTTTAAACACTGTGCTGCCCTGGAAGAGGTCGATTGACTGCCATGTGCTTTGTGGATGAACTTGCCCTGATCTGCTAAGATAGTTGGTACTTCACTAGAAACACCACTTTCAGTAGGTGGTCCAGTGGTGGCAAAGTCCACATAGTCACATGGCAAAAATAGACTGTATTTTGAGGTCTTCCAATTCAATTCCAAGAATGACACTCTACAGCAGGATGGTGAACAAATAATAAGACTTTTTATTATTTTTTTCAAGAATCATCAAAGGCCAACACGTTTCACAACAACATGTCACTTCATCAAGGCAAAAACATATACTTTTTATCCAGAGGTTTATAGCGTGAACTAGCGTGAACTAGACCCTAAGGTATAAGAGTGGTTTACATGAGCACCAGTTACAGATGAACTCATTCATTTTTGTTCACTACCTATGTATGTATCTAGGAAATGGGGAGAGGGAGACACTGATCGCAAAGTGTATTAATCAGCTATACCAAAGTAACACAAGTTATAACCAAAATTAACAAGGTGATTTATTAACCTAGAAACGCGGAAAAATGAATAGAGAGAAAAGTGAAAAAAGGGCATAAGAAGGAAAAGAAGATAATAGCTGAACAGGCTTACCGTAGGTGCTGAGCTGATGGTGAGTAATTACACTGTCTCTATTAAGGTCATTATTAATGTTGCTTATTATGTTGAACTTTCCAAGAGACGTTCGTGATATGTGAAGGTATAAAGTATAGAAACTAGAAAAGTGTGGTAAGTGCACTACACATGATAGTGAATGGATATCTAGACAGAATCATATACCCAGTGAAAAGAAGGATGTTGTAACTTTATAACTGAGCATACAAATAATTTTTAATCTAGAATCACACCAATGCAGTAATATGTGACACTTGTCAGAAAAAGGAAGCGAACAATCATGATCTTGATCATAATTTGGATCTGTAAAAAGCAAATATTTCAATAAAATGGAATTGAATTGAAAGACAGTCTATTTTTGCCATGTGGCTATGTAAGCCTTGCCACCACAGGAATACCTGTTGAAAGTGTTGTTTCTGGTGAAGTATCAACTATCGTAGCTGATCAGGGCAAGTTTATCCACCCTTCCAAAACCAGAACTTTGTCACATGCCCACAACCATTATTCTTTATTTTTCTGTTGCAAGGGAACAGATCATGGGCTCTTCTACTGAGTTACCTCCTATTAACACAAAGGCTGAGGCTGTATTCTCGCATCCCGTTGTACTTCCATCTAAGGGGCCTGAAAGATCCATCCATCCTCCTAATGAAGGTCTGGTTCTACGAGACAAAGTTTACCTTGGTACTTTAAATCCTGATTTGGAACTTCGGTGGACTAAATAGCAAACGAAATGAAAAAAACTGGGCAACATTGATAAATAACCATCGGATTATCTGTCTGCAGAAGACTTGGTCCCGGACGATCACACACATTAATGTTTTTTATTCAGTGTTTACTCCTGCCACTATGTCATTGTCAGGGCATCACAGTGGAGGTCTAACCCCAGTAGGTGCCACTATGGCAGCCAAGATTGTGAAGACTTATGTGGATTCTGTTTTCTTTCAGATAATTTGTTTGTCTGTGATTGGGACACCTCTAATGGTTCTCATTAATATCTATCACAATACTTTAGCTACCAAAAATGTCCAAGTTGTTCAGTCACTAGCGCATGCTTAAGATATGTTCTTGTCAGGTCTGAATGAAGGCTTTGCAATTATATGGGGAGGAGATTTCAATCTTAGACTATACCCCACTTCTAACGACTGTGTTTGTGGAGTGGCAAATAATGACTTCTGTAATCTTTCACACTTTGACCACAGCCCTTGTGGTGGTAAATTGAATAGACTGCTGAAGTACCCACAAACTTATTCTCATTATAGGTTTGGTGGCAAAAGAAATTCTTAACCAGGTAACATTCACGGGTAGAGGAACTAGGTTTCATTGCAATCTCCAAGACATGGGCTAGGAAGGTGTGTATGTTTTATATTTTAAAGAGCCCTTTGAGCGATCACAATCCACTGGTTTTAAGCCTTAATTTAGGAATGTCCTCTGTGATACACACCAAGGTGGTTTCTCAGATCGAAAACACAAAAAATTGAGAAGTACCCCACAAATGGCAAGATATTGAGCCGGAGGCATTTTTAGCAATACTCATGGAGTATCAGAGGTCAAGCTTTGAGATGTATTTAGGTTTTGAACCAGATCCAAGAAGGGTATGGGGCCTTTTCTGAAATATGTAGAAAGGCAACTGAGCATTTAGTGTAGCAGAACCACAACATGCCCCAAAGCAGAGGAAATGGTTTGATAAATCATGCTCATGTGCATACAATAGCCTCATACATGCTATTAAATGCCTATCTAGAGATATGGTAGAAAATAAGAACTTGTAGAAAGTTCTATAGGGAGGCCATTAAGACAAGGAAAGAGGACATCAGATGGGAGGTGTGAGACCATCTCTGAGCATGCCTGGGTTAAGCATTTTACTAATTTGCATGATCAACAGTGCAGTTCATAGAATTACAGTGCAATAGTAGATACAGTTAATGTTGAGAGTAATGATCAGATAACAATTACTCTTAAGGGTGTTATATCGGCTGTGAACTAGTGCCCAAACAACAAAGCTTTGGGCCCTGACGGACTCCCAGAAGACGTCTTTAAGGGTAACCTAGCACTCTGGGCTCCTGTTTTGGTGAATGTACTTCACACCACATTGTGTGCTGGCCCCCCAAGTCCTGGTCTAGGGCAATTATTGTCCCAATGTTCAAGAGGGAGGATAGGGGCGACCCCCAATGTTACTGCCCAATATCCTTAATAGATTCTATGGCTAAGGTATTGGGCAGAGTACTGTTGGATCATCTTGAAACCTGGGCAAATGAGAAGAGTATTTTAACAACCACCCAGTAAGGCTTCAGACAGGGTAACGGGACAACAAATCAATGCTTGAATCTTCACTTAGTAATAAACAAATATGTGCTGACCAAAGAAGGTTGCCTTTTTCTGTAACTGCAGCTTTTGATAATGTCATAAGGGGGAAGCTGTGGAACATGTTACTGAATAAGCGTGCTGATCGAACGATTGTTCATCACCTATCCCAGTTACACGAGAATCTTGAAGGCAGCATTAGATTCAGACAAAACGGGGAATGTATGCCCCCATAAAGATAAGAAGGGGGTCAGGCTGGCCCCCTTTCTCTTTAGTTTTTATATAAATGATCTTGATGAATTTTTTATTAATGCTACAGATGACCGTTCTAGGGTAGGGTCAAGATCACTACCAGTATTAATGTACGCTGATGAGTGTGTTCTAATGGCCAGAACGGGGCGGGGACTCTTGAAGTTTTTAGACAGTATTGTTGCCTTTATGTCTGACTCGGGCCTTGCAACAAACAAAGCAAAATCCTTTGCCATGGCTTGCGGCCATCCCCTCAGGAGGCTATCCCCTTTCCATACTGATGGCTCTCCACTCATGTGTATCCACATTCACCTATCTGGGCATGCCTTTTCATAATATGAGCACATGGAAGCACTTGAGGAGCGTGAGGATCACACAATTTGAGCACGCTGTTTCTTCCTTGTTCAAATTTGCCGCTAAGCTAGTGTCCATTGGATGTTACCATTTCGTGTATAAAGCCAGATCTATTCTGATTGCCTCCTATGGCACTCCCCAGTAATAAACCATCTTTAATAGTACAATTAGGAACTAGGGCTCCAGCACCTAGTAGACACCATTAGGCTAGCACCTACCATGTTGTGGTTGTCAATCTGGTCCAGGCAGGAAGCAATACTTACTCAAACAGTGATCACTGACTGCCTGAAACTGTCAGGGGCCCATAAAATTAAGTGGTTCTCGCATGTTAAAGAGGATCAGCAAGCAATTGGCAGGCTTGTTCTGTTTGATAACCCACAACGTATTAACAAATTGACTAAAATCAGCATGAAAAATAAACTATTAAATTGCATAGCTGAAAAGTGACTAGTGTTAGAATGGAAAAAGACGGCAGTTAAGGCATGCCTTCCGCTATGCCCAACCCTTGGCATGGAGCCATACCCAGCTAAAGTTCCACGCCAGCAGAGGTTTTATCTGTTAACATTCAGGCTTGGGTATGGCTGATTTTTAGTAGCCTACCCTCAAATGTAAACATTACTAGAGATTTGATACCATGGCCAGGTGAATCCTTATCTCTCAATCTCAGCTACACTTGTTTTTTATTTGTGAGTTGTCCAAACAACAGAGAATACATATATTTCAAACTGCTTTTGAGGAATCTTAATATTCGTAAATGTCTTGAGGCTCTGGAGTATCTGGAGTTTCTCCAAACTGATGAGGTTTGTCTATCAATCTACAGATGTATGACCTCTGCAGTAAAACAATGCAGAGCAGTAAATAGATGGGCCGAAGCCCGAAGCCCTACTCGAACTTAGCTAGGTTGAGGAAATCACATGGGCGGTCCCTTCTTCTTTTTTAGTATTGTTTTAGTATGCCATGTCTATGCTCTTGTTGTTTTTGTATGGTATGGTTGTATGGTTTTTAATTATTATGCACTAAGTCACTTTATATAATGAGAAGTATGTGATGCTGCAATAATAATATGTTAGGTATTTTTAACTGTGCATTTATGGTTTGTCTCAAACCGAATAAAGATTATTTGATTGATTGATTGACTACTTCAAGAGATTGTATAGCTGGTAACTGAGCATGGTCTACATACTGGAGTTTTCTCTTGCTTATTTCAGGAACCTAAATGTGACAATTCGTCTTGTTGGCTGGCTCTTTCGAGATGTGCCGCAAAGGGTGAATAGTTCAGTTCACAACCAGACATAACACAATATATGCAAAAAGGATTGTGAACTATTACACATTATCATACGACTGTTGTTAGGGAGTCTCTTTACTTGCATGCAATTTGAAACCATGAGAACACATGTTTTTATTCCTAAAACATGTTACCCTCACATTTCTAGAGATTAATTTTAGACTTTTCACGGGCGTGGCTTAGCGCGCAGCTAAGATGGCCGCGCCTTTCTGAGCTCCGTCGGATCACCGGTGCAGAAGCTCTTTTAATGATGCTGTTCGGGTGATTTTTGTTCACCGTTTACTGGCAATAGGCGGCGGAACAGCGTGGGAGCCTTAGGGACGGCTCGCAGGAGTTTCAGACTGCCTCCTTGTGTGAAGCTGCACACGGTGATGTTTTCTTCACGTTGAGATATCAAAATGGCGGCTGACACGGAGGTTGCATCGATATACGGTCTGAGAGCATGAAACCCACCTGTCTGCATGTTTGGTCTCCAGGCTCATTTCCCCTGCGCTGTAAGAGGTATTTTGTGGAGAATTGTATACCTCTTTGTGTCATGTCCTGAGATTTCTGAGGTGACGTTATTCTACTGCATCAGCGCTTACTCAAAATGGCGGATGCTGACAGGATTCGTTTGGAAGTCTAAGTGCCTATTTAGTGGCCTAATTTCCAGCTGGCTGTGTTTCAGTGGGGGTGATCTATCATTGGTGCAACAGTGCGTCTGTTCAAGTTTAAGTTTTTGGAGCCTGTTCTGATTATTGGTGGCGGTGCAAAGTCTACTCAGTACCATACCTTGTAACCAGACGGTGTCCGGTTTTCTTTGGAACAACATCTGCCTGTTAACGGTCTTTCGTAGTGAGACATCATTTTTTGATTTTTTCCTTTTTGAGTGTGGGTTATATAAGGTTCTCACACTATTGAGAATACAAATGGACATTTGCTGTTGGGTCTCTTATGATATAACACATTTAACCATTTATGGAGCCTTCAGTGCTTGATGAGTTTTCACGCATTTTACAGAGGTGTCGGCCTTTAGTCTTTCAGGCATTTATTCTTCGTCCCTCTCGAGTAATTTCTACATTACTTTGTGCTCTTTTGTTTAACGCAACATCTACGCTCTTTCAGTTAGTTTGTGTGATTACTGTGCTTGTTCTGATGGCAGAAAGCATGGGTGTCACTCCCAGAGACAGAGACTCTAAGGGGAACCTGAAGAGGGCTAAACAAAATTCACCTACCACGGAGTTACCACCTAAGGGCAATATAGACTCTGCTTCGACCTTAGATACTATACTACTCAAACTTGATTTAGTTCATGATATAGCACAGAGTACCAAAACGAACACAGACTTACTTCAAATTGAGGTTGCGGCAATTCGCAATGACCTCAAAAATCTTTCCTTACGTGTCTCCAATGCCGAAACACGAATAAGTACTGTAGAGGACTTTACAAACAAGCAAGCTAAACACGTTCAAAGTCTGGAACGCTCCATGGCTTCACTAAGAAGGGACCTGACTGAACAGGAGGACAGAAATCGTAGAAGGAATCTGCGTATTTTTGGATTACCGTAAGACTGTGAGAAATCTGCTCCTTCAGTGATAGACATTTTGCTTTCTTGGATCCCAAAAGTTCTGAACATTTCATTCCACAAGGATTTTGAAATAGAGCGTGCTCATAGAGTTCCAACTTTTAAGCCTAAAACGTTGTCTTCTCCAAGACCGTTGATCTTGAAGCCTCTACGTCATCAACATACTGAGCAAATTTTGGCTCAAATGAGGAAGATTAAAACAATATAATGGGAAGGTCACAGAATATCAATATCACAAGATTTTGCTAGAGACACCGTCATTCATTGTAAAGGTTTCCTGAATCTACGCAGAAGACTCATAGATATGAATATTCCATTTTCATTTGCAGGTCCTTCAAGGTTTAGAATAACTTTCAAGGGTCGTACACAGATTTTTTATGAACCTTCTGAGCTGTCAACATTCTTGGACAATCAATCTGAATCACAGATGGATTCTGACTCTCTCCCTGGCACTTCTCGTCTTTAACGACCTTCATCTCATGACAAGATGGTTCCCTGCTTTTTGTGCCTGGCCACATTGTGTGTAGTTAATATTGCTCTTCTAGGTTCTTCTGTGGAATGGTAACTACGCATTGTAAGATCGTTAGTATTATAAATGTTATTCTTTATTAACTGATTTTCATGTTACAGGTTCTTTTTGCATATTCGAGTGCTATCTGGCGCTATTTTGTTAAGTATAGTCGGTTAATGTGTCTTTATTTTTCTCTTTCTCCCTATCTTTCTTATCGTCTTGTTTTACTTCTCTGACTTATTCAAATTTTGTACCTATTTCCTTCTTGCTTCTCCTTTTTTTTGTGGGCATTTATCTTAGTCCATATTGTTGAAGTCTTTTTGATGTAATAACGTTCTAGGTAATTGGGTTTTTATTGCTTTGCCTTCTCACTATTTTTATAATAAGGTAAGTACCTCCCACTTTCTTTTTCCGTTCTTTGCTCGATCATTTTCTATACAAGTCCTTTCTACCTTGCTCGATTATTATATTTTTTGTTTGACGTTATACTTCTCTTTTCTAATAACCTTTTCGTTGGTGATAAGATATGTATTTTTTACTCATTTGTACTTTTGCCCACTAATGTATTTTTAAGTTATGTTATACATTTTGGTATGTATGTTTAATTTTTATCTATGTACTTGTTTGTTAATTTGATTCTTTTTTCTCTCATTATATATGTTTTCCAATTTATGAATTACACCTATTGTAGAATATACTATCCTCTTCTTAAATTTCAAAATACTTTAAATATATCAATTTATTCCTGAATGCTATCAATTCTGAAGTGTCTAGTAATTTCTCTTTACATTTTTATTGATATATATCTATATTAACTAATAGATTAGTTTATAATATTTTAGACTGAGATTTATATGTTTGATATTGGTATTTGCTATTGCCGCAGATTGTTATTTATTACACTACATATTACTATTTATTATGCCTTACATTGTTACTTATATTGCCTTATATTGTTATTCATAGTTCCCTACTTGGATATATATCTGATTTTCTATTCTCATTTTTCTATTTAAGATATAATAATAGGTTTATCTATGATCGAATATGTTATATATTTTTTGGATCTTGTGTTATTTATTCTTATTGATGGATTATTGATAGTATAGAATACATTGATACTTATGCACTTGTTCGGTCGCTTAATGAAATATTTATTGTTGAGCTGTCTGCATCGTGGCTGTTGGCCTCTATTGTTGCTCCTCCATGTTTTTTCCCCCATGCAACTTGTCTATTACAGACATCCCCTGGTGGGGCTACTCTTTTTTAATGTTCCCTCTTTCTTTGGAGTACTTTTGCTCTCTCTTTTCTTCTTTCTAGTCTTTTCTCCCTTCCTTCCTATTTTTCCTACTCTTGGGACATCTGCTTCGGTGTATTTTATCTATTTGGTAGCTTTCCTTCTACCCCTATACCTGATGTTCTTTTGGTTTCCCCTTTGTCTTCTTTATCAGCTGTTTTTACCTGTGTTGTTTTATATTTATTTATGTCTGGTTTAAATGTAGTCTCACTTAATGTTTGTGGGCTGAATCACCCTGTTAAAAGAGCCAAGATCTTAGATTACTGCAAAAGTTTATCGGGCAACATTGTTGTACTTCAGGAGACTAAGATTGCTTTTAAGGAAGCTCTTCTTATGCGGAAGGAGTGGGTTCTTGATGTTACTTGCTCCGAAGCCTCTGGTAAAATGAATGGGGTGGTTACCCTAATTTCCCAAAATTCTGGTTTATCTATTGTTACTGCTGAGCATGATACCAATGGCAGATGGCTACTTACTCGTTTGTCCAATGGCTCAGATGATCTATATATCATGAATTTATATGCTCCTAACATCGATGATCCTCTTTTTGGCGTTCCATAAATAAAAAACTTTCTGATATTCCTCAGAATGCTAGAACAATCGTTGGTGGTGATTTTAATTTACCCTTGGATCCTATTTTAGATAGACATTCTGCTTTTAAATTTCGTCCCCCTAGGTCGCATAAACACATGCTCAATATGTGTTCATCACACCAGCTTGTTGATGCTTGGAGATTGCATAATCCTACAGGTAGTGATTTCACGTTTTTCTCCCCTCCACATTCTAGCTTTTCTCGTATTGATTATCTTTTAGTTGATGCTGCTCTTTTAAAGCAGACTATTAATTTTATGATCCATCCAATAGTCGTTTCTGATCACGCAGCGGTTTCCTTGACTATCCTTAATCTTACAGATATGAGAAGCCCCCGTAACTGGCGTCTTAATACAGAAATTTTGGACGATAAAGAGGAAGTTAAAGAGCTCAATGAGGAGATTGATAATTTTTTCAAAGATAATGAGTCTTCGGTGAATTCCCCAATAGTTCTTTGGGATGCATTTAAATGCACTATTCGAGGTCATATTATTAAAAAAAGGTCAAAAAGAAACAGGGACATCAGAGAGTCGCTGCAGTCTTTGGGAGACAAGATCAAACGTAAAGTGGTGCTAAATAGACGCTCTAATGATAAGTCTCTCCTACAGGATATCAAGCATTTAAAATATTCTTTCAATTCTATTGTTACTAAAAGAGCTTATATTGGTGTACACGCTAAGAAATCACAACATTTGTTATTACGAAATAGAGCTGGTAAGTTATTGGCTGCCACCTTAAAATATCAAAATACGAATATTAAATCTGCCCAGATTTCTTATATTAACGATAAAAATGGTTCAAAGAAATTCCATACTCGAGAAATACTTGAAGTCTTCCGTGATTTTTATGAAAAATTATACACTCCTAAAGATCAATGCAAGATATCTGATTGTCAGCAGTTTCTGAATTCGATTCCTACTAATACTATTTCGCATTCCAATATAATTGAATTGGGGAAATCTATTGAGTCTGACGAGATAATACCGGCTATTAAGGCTACTCGGTCGGGTAAGGCTCCAGGGCCAGATGGGTTCCCTATTGCCTTTTATAAAACATTTTCTTCCTCAAAAATCAAATATCTTAAGGAAGTTTTTGATAACTTTGCCATTTCTGGCAAGGTTTCTGGTTCAGCTGCTGAGGCTACTATTGTTGTGATTCCGAAAGATGGTAAAGATCATTCTGATCCTAAAAATTTTCGTCGAATCTCATTATTAAATATGGAAGCTAAAATTTTTGCCAAGATCTTGGCTAAGCGCTTAGAAGCTCATATTCCTATGATTCCCAAACTGGTTTTGTTAAAGGGAGACTCTCTAGAGATAATATCTGAACCTTTTGTCATATTTTAGAAAAAGCAAAACTTTCTGCATTTCCATCGGCGGCGATCACTCTCGACGCCGAAAAGGCTTTCGACAAATTCTCTTGGCCTTTTTTACAAGCAGTGCTAGAATCCCATAACCTTGGTAACTCCTTTATTAATATGGTAATGTCTCTCTATACACAGCCAAAAGCTAACATCAGAGTTAATGGGGCTACGTCTTTCTTTTCTAATCTTCGTCAGGGCACTAGACAAGGGTGCCCTTTATCACCTCTCCTTTTTCTATTGTCTATAGACCCACTCCTTCGTCTACTCAACTTGAACTAGGGTATCAAAGGTTTTCAATTTGGTTTGCATACACTTAAAACAGCAGCCTACACGGATGACGTTCTTATCTTTTCAGAAGACATTGCTACTGCGATTCCTGTTATTTCTAACATTATTAGAGAGTTTTCATTTGTTTCTGGATATACTCTGAACAAAGAAAAAACTGAAATGTTCCCCCTTAATTCGATGTGTTTCCCTTCTCATATGGGCGACTCAGGTTTTAAATGGCAGTCGTCTCATATTAAGTACTTAGGAATTTGGTTTTGTAAGGACCTTTCAGATACTATTTCTTATAATGAATCCCACATCATAGCTAAAGTGAAGGATCTTTTGTCCTCCTGGTCTCCTTAATATATCTCCTGGTGGGGAAGACTACAAACTCTTAAGATGATGATTACCCCGATTGTTAATTTCTTATCTTCCATGTTACCTATAAAGCTTTCTTCTTCTTTCTTCCATGAGATTGATTCACTCACTTCCAAATTTTTATGGAAAGATAAGAGAGCTAGAATTGCTTATAAATACCTTAGAAAGCCCTCTGTCCTGGGTGGGTGTAATCTTCCAGATTGGAATCTGTATCAAATCACCTTTCTAGCCTCTCAGGGTGCTCTCTGGTTCTTACCAGACTCCCAGCATACACCCCATTGGATTTATATTGAGCGTGAGTTGTGTACCCCTCTTTCTACTTCCTCCTTTCTCACGGCCTCTAAGCTCGTTCCTGGCCATTCCCATCGTATTATACTAGACACGATTAATGCACTGAAACATATTGACAAAAAAGTATCTAAACCTATTCATAAATCAAGATGGTCCTCACTATGGGACAATCCTAAAATTGTTACTGATATTGATCCTGGCACGGCTTCTTCGTGGGCTGTGAGTGGTATCAGACTGGTAAAAGATCTTTATGATTCCAATCATGGCCCTCTTCCCTTCTCTTTTTTAGCTAGGGAGTATAATCTTAATAACATGGATTTTTACTCTTTTTTTAAAATAAAGGTCGCACTTTCTAAAGTATCCCTTTCTACAGATTCGGCTACTTTTTCTCTTCTTTCTATGTGGTCCCGCTCAGGTCATACTGCATCAAAAATATATAAATTTTTAGCATGGGCTAGAACATGAGGACTTGCGGCCGCAGAAAAGGATCTGGATGTGACGGCGTGAGGATGAAGAGATGCTGCTCGGGTGAGTAATGGAATAGTAAGCAGGTTCTAGAAGATGGGCGCGGCTTAAATACTCTAGCGAGATTTGATGATCGTGCGGAATTTCGGGCTCAGTTTCTTGTGGGCAGCAATGTTTTCTCTGTCAGTGTACCTTGCATGCTGGGCTCCACAAATGCCCGTTTATTTATTGCTGGTGTGCCCTACGCCTCTAGGGGAGGTGCGATTTGTGCCACATGCTCCAGGGGCATCCACAGATAACTCTTGAGGGCAGACCCCAACTAACTCAATATACAATTAAAAGTCACATTTCCAAACATCACCAAAAGGATCGAATTCATAAGTAAGTGTGTGCTAACTCGAGAGATTACGCGGAATTGCGCAAAATGCATCTTGCGCAAGTCATGTCAGAAAAGTTAAAAAAAATAACTGTTAACCTGCTGAATACAAGAAATATGAATTTGGAAAAAAACTTTGTTCTCATTAAAACAGGCACTGACCTACAGGACATTTTGTTACACACTGAACCAAAACACTACACTCAGAATCTGTACAGTCATGGCTTGAGATACAGTGAATGGACATTTTCACTGTGGTAATTGTAACATATGTCCACTCACTAAGGCCACAAAGGGTGCTGATGTAGGCTTGCGTACTTCTTGGTACCTTATTAGACACACTAACTCTAACACTTATAACATAATCTAGTTGATCACCTGTCCATGTGGCCTTGAAGATGTCACCATGAAAACCGGAAGGTTCACATAAGATCAGTACCATTCATTATAAACATGCATGATGAACCATTGTGTTGAGATAGGCCACACTGAGCATGATTTTGAATGGGTTATCCTTGAAAAACTTCAAAATGGCAGCGTATTCAATAATCCCACACAGCGACTATTTGAAAGGAACAGATGTAGGTTTATAAACTTCAAACCCACATCACAGGTCTCAATTGAATGTCTCTTAATGAAGGCTGTCTCCTAGAAGTTCTCTTGGTATGTGGCTCCTTATTGCCCTATGCCACTGTACCTCACCTCTTTCTAAAAAAATATGTCCATTGATTATCTACTATTTCGTAATAGCTTTAATATCATATTCTATGCTTTGCTTTAAAATGATTAGAGTAGACCAATTTGACCACCTCTTTTAAACCAGGAACAGGGGTTTACTTTGGAAGTGGTCATTTACATTTAGTATAGACAGATGTAGCAATACCACTGTTTTACGACCTAAATACATAACAAGGTTGAGCAGAGTTCATCCTGGCCCCTCCTCGTTAAACATATTTTGTCATAGACTGTCTGTGTGTGAATTTAAAATGCCATTGTATTCCTACATAAATACATAATGAAGTTGAGAATTTTTTATCTGAGCTGTGCTTCTTTACACTTTGGGGTCGATTCCGATCTCGGCCGGAAGCGCACCGAATACAATTCGTCCGGAAAAAACACGAGCCGAGCGCGGTTTTCCCGACCGATTTGAACAGTCGTCCGAGCGAGCAAGTACGATGCGCATTATTGCTAAAATTCCGACCGAGCCATACGTTCCCATTCCAGCTCCAGTTCCCCGACCGAGCCGGATCCGTAAACGCCGATTCGAGTCGCACGGAAGTAAATACACAGCACCTTCCGGCCGAACTAGTACGATGCGCACTCCGTACACGCCGAACTGGTCGCTACGTCCGGCACGTCAGAGCATCTGGGAGAGCAGCACATAAGTTCCGATTCGCGCCACAAGACGATCCACGGCTACGAGACGAACAAGCCAGCCACGAGTACGAGTCGAAGCCACGATAAACCCGAACGAGACGAACCAACCATGAATCCCATTGCGCAGGTCCTACCAATACTGTACATCTATTACCGGAACCGGTACGGACGCGTACCGCGCAGACGCTAAGTCAGACACCCACTACACAAACAAACGACACGTACCCGACATATGTCACACACACATAGGGATGCAGAAATGACGTACACTAGCAACAGCCGAACCAAAGGGGCTGGATGGCTATCACCAATGCCATACACTCCCATAGGGGCCTGATGGCTACCACTACCACCACCCCTACTCATGGGGGCTGGATGCCTGTCACTACTACCATCCCCACTCATAGGGGGATGGATGCCTACCACTACCACCACCCCTACTCATGGGGGGCTGGATGCCTAGCACTACCACCACCCCTACTCATGGGGGCCTGGATGCCTAGCACTAACACCACCCCTACTCATGGGGGCCTGGATGCCTACCACTACCACCACCCTGGAACTCCCTCCCTCTTACTATCCGCAAGGAAACTAACCACCTGATATTCCGTAAACATCTGAAGACTTGGCTATTCCCGTAATCCCATCTGCCCTTTAGTCACCTCCGCAGCGCTGGGATGCTTCCGGGTAGCCATGCGCTTTATAAAAGCATTTTTCATTTCATTTCATTTCACCCCTACTCATGGGGGGATGGATGCCTGTCACTACTACCATCTCCACTCATAAAGGGATGGATGCCTACCACTACAACCACCCCTACTCATGGGGGCCTGGATGCCTGTCACTACTACCATCTCCACTCATAAAGGGATGGATGCCTACCACTACCACCACCCCTACTCATGGGGGCCTGGATGCCTGTCACTACTACCATCCCCACTCATAGGGGGATGGATGCCTACCACTACCACCACCCCTACTCATGGGGGGCTGGATGCCTAGCACTACCACCACCCCTACTCATGGGGGCCTGGATGCCTGTCACTACTACCATCTCCACTCATAAAGGGATGGATGCCTACCACTACAACCACCCCTACTCATGGGGGCCTGGATGCCTGTCACTACTACCATCTCCACTCATAAAGGGATGGATGCCTACCACTACCACCACCCCTACTCATGGGGGCCTGGATGCCTGTCACTACTACCATCCCCACTCATAGGGGGATGGATGCCTACCACTACCACCACCCCTACTCATGGGGGGCTGGATGCCTACCACTACCACCACCCCTACTCATGGGGGGCTGGATGCCTGTCACTACTACCATCCCCACTCATAGGGGGATGGATGCCTACCACTACCACCACCCCTACTCATGGGGGGCTGCATGCCTACCACTACCACCACCCCTACTCATGGGGGCCTGGATGCCTGTCACTACAACCATCCCCACTCATAGGGGGATGGATGCCTACCACTACCACCACCCCTACTCATGGGGGCCTGGATGCCTAGCACTACCACCACCCCTACTCATGGGGGCCTGGATGCCGGACACTACTACCATCCCCACTCATAGGGGGATGGATGCCTAGCACTACCACTACCCCTACTCATTGGGGCCTGGATGCCTGTCACTACTACCATCCCCACTCATAGGGGGATGGATGCCTACCACTACCACCACCCCTACTCATGGGGGGCTGGATGCCTAGCACTACCACCACCCCTACTCATGGGGGCCTGGATGCCTGGCACTACTACCATCCCCACTCATAGGACGGGTAATGCATGACACAACCAGCATACTCCAACATAAGGAATGTCAGCAAAAGAGATCCCCCAACATCATGACAAGAGTGTGTAGTCTGTGTCAAATGCCTACAACACTGAACATGACATTGAACATACAATGTGACCCCCTATCACATGTGTCACACAAAAATGTGTGTGGCCTTCACAATGCAAGCAGACCATGACCACTGTGGTAATGGGTCTAAACCCCCATCATCACAGTGACCAAAAGGTAAATGTGGGGTCCTTAGCTGAAGCACATTTTGAACAATGTGACAATGGGGCCTAAACCCCCATCATCACAGTGACCAAAAGGTAAGTGTGGGGTCCATAGCTGAAGCACAGTTTTGAACATTGTGGCAATGGGGTCTAAACCCCCATCATCACAGTGACCAAAAGGTAAGTGTGGGGTCCATAGTTGAAGCACATTTTGAACATTGTGGCAATGGGGTCTAAACCCCCATCATCACAGTGACCAAAAGGTAAGTGTTGTCATGGAAAAAGCTGCAACTGCCAAACAGCATGGATGATTCCTGGTCACAGAACAACAAACACATCAGTGGCAAAGTAGTGGTTGTGTCCCATAGCAACATAGATTGGGTGAGGCAAACAGTGCAGTGCAAATAAAACATACCTTTGGCCATGTGCAGACAAACATCACCCATGGGGGCTGACATTGTCTCCATTTATCAATTACACAATGCCAGAAGTGACCATCATAATGCAGACCCACATATCTGCACTAATGGACACATAAATGTAGATATCCTGTGGAGACTGTAGATGTGAGGTGAACAAATACCATACCATGGCAGCAATGGGACATACAAACCATGATTATTGTGTTGACTGATGACCAAGGAGTCCCAGGGACAGCAGGGGAAATCCTCCAAACAACATACAGGCAATGGCACACTAAAGATATGCCAATGCAGTGGTGCAGATGCACAAACACAAACAGGCAGCCTCACACTGCATATCAAACACAACAGGTGATGGGGGTGTGTGCCAGTGTCCCCAGGCAACCACACAACACATGAGGAGGCCTGAATTCCAATTACACAGATGTGTATACAGTGCCATACAAAAGTAACTCATGGATCGGATTCCCCTATGTGGGCAATCAGGCATTGTTAGATGAGAGGGAGCCCAAATTACACATGTCACACAAGCTTGTAGGAACAGCAACTAACACAGCAAGAGACAGACCCACCACAGCACTACCCCCAGGGACCCCACATTGTGGTGACACTAGCCTGCATGATAATCCCACTGTGATGACAAAGGTAGATGTCGTTCACACTGTGAACCACAGCCATGTGTCCTGAGCAACAAACTATCATCACACCTACACAAGCACAAATCAATCAGCACGGCCTGTCAGCCAAGGCCAATATGGAGGTAGGGGTCTAGCCGTGCAACAACTCACATTTGCACACACTCAACACCACACACCTTGATCTCCACCAATGTGCAGCAGTGAAGCTCACATGGACTGGTGACATTGCACATGCACCCATGACAATCCCAGGGGTGGTGGTGGGAACTAAGGTGCAGAAACCCATCACACATGGCCAGTCAACAAGACCCGTGAATGTCTGACACACTGCACAGTACGCGGTACATGGGCATGACGTGAAATCCACCCCAATCAATGGGATCCCGGCCACAGTCACACACCAATGAAGAAGCCAAGGTGACCCACAAAGAACACACGTAGACAACTTCCAACATTGCAGCTCTGACCCTGAGGAGTGGCAGCAGTCACACACACAACGTGTCACAATCACTGAAAGCTACCACAAACTGTAAATTACATGACTTGTGTAACCAACAAGTGCCAAGGGGAATCCTGACTGTGTCCCATCTGCGTTTGCCCACACCCCCAGCCCTGACAACAAAGACAACTAGGGATCACAACCTGATGAACATTAGTTTGCCACGCACCCACATCCCGGAGAAACCAGGTCCAAGATGCTGGATGAACACAGGACAACTCAGCAAGCATCACAAACAGGAACATCCGTAGGGACACAGCCAGTGTAGGAAAAGGGAAGGGAACACACACAGACATGCTTACCCAACACACAACACGGGCCCAGGCAATGTCACAGGATTACACACTGCCATGAGGGCACTCCACTCCTGTGGAAGGTCCGCTGTGCCAAACCTTGTCTGTGCACGACTCAAACATGTCAGCAGAACACTCGGTCAGTGAGTCAACAATTACAACACACTGAATGCTCTGCTCACATCAGCCTGGGTACGGGAGTGTCATTTCAGTCATCTGCATATACCCAAAACACGTGTCAAGCAAGTTGCACTGTATACACAGATGAGTCATTCAACATTGATGTGCTAAACTGCATGTCCAGTGGAGATGGGCACACAGTCAGGAAATAGAAACATTGAACAGTGGTAAGCCCACCAGATGTGCATGAGTGTAAGCCACAGATGTTAATTTACAAATGCAAAACGTACATCCCTGTGTCAAATGCTGAACATTACACCCTCAGACTGCAGCAAAGGATGCTATGGATCCAGACTAGATTAGGACACATATCCCATGGACCACATGGAGTCCATCACAGCAACACTTCATTTTCCTGATCTGAACAGTATTACAACAGCAAATGCATGATGATACTCATCTACATCATGTACATCAAAAGCAAAACCACTAGTAAACAAAAGAGCCTTTATTCAGCCAATGTGAATGAAAAATTGGAAGTCCAAAAGAAACTAAGGCCAATGGCCAGTCCACATTCACAGTCCGAACAGGGTGATATGTGACAACTTGTCACCCATTGCTTGCCTGCACTGGTAAGGACAGAGGGACATCCCCCTCGGAGGGGCATACAAGGGGCAGGCCAGGCACCGCAGGGACAGGATCAGGGGATGCCAGAAGGAGGCAGTGAAGGGGTGGTGGGTGCAGGAGTGTCACCGGCAACTGCAGTGGAGGTGTCTGACTCAGTGGGGGCCGGCACCACTGTAGGGCACAAGTCAGATGGTGTGGGTGCCGGCACCACTGCAGTGGGCCGGTCAAATGGAGTGGACTGGGTCCCCACTGCAGTGCCCAAGTCAGACGGGGTGGTTGTGGACTCCACTGCAGTGCATAACTCCAAGGGAGTGGAAGGGGGCAGATGAGGTGGGCAGGACAGAGGGGGGACCCGGTCTCCACACCGGTGGCACAAACAGGCTGAGCATCTGGGTTGGGGGTGGAAGAGCAAGTGGTAGGGGGTAGGGCCTAAGCAGTTTGGGGATGCAGTATTGGTGTGTGGGAGAACCTGGGGCAGGGTGTGGCGGGGGAACCTGTGGAGTGGTGGCCTGGGGGATGGAGGAGAGAGACTGTGTGGTGGAGCTGCGTGGTGGTGGTGGTGGGGTCTTGCCCTTCCTGGTCCGGGGGGACTTCCTAATGGGGTCCTCAGTCTGCCTGTGCCTGGGGGAGGGTGTCCGGGTATGAGGGGCACTCCCCTCTGTGTGTGATGGTGGCCTCTTCCGCTTGTACGTTGGGTCAGATGGATCTGTGGGGAAGAGGCCAAGCTCACAGAGGAAGAGCTTCTGGGAGGGGGCGGTTGCAGGTGAGGCAAGGGAAGGGGTTTTGTAGGGAGAGGTATCTGAGGACTGCGGAGTGCTCATGGATGTGTGTGTGTGTGTCTGGGCCCCATCCCCTGTGAGTGAGGTATCAGTCCCCTGACTGTGCGTGCGTGTGCGTCTGGATTTTGGCTTGTGTGTCTGTGTGCTGCCTTTGTCTGTGCTGATGCGTGCCTGTGCCGGTGTCTGTGTGCTTGGGAGAGGTAGGGTGCTGGGGATTGTGGATGGGGCAGAGGTAGGAGGGTTGAGGGACTGTTGCAGGAGGGACACTGCTGCCATCAGTGAGGAGGCCATGGACTGATTGGTCCGCTGTAGGGCAGACATGCCAGATGAGATGCCCTCCATGAATGACACCAGTTGTGTCAACAGACCCGTGTGTGCATGGAGGACACTCAGCATTGATGTCTGCCCTACATGGATCTGTTTCAGCAAGTCCACAGACTCCACACTCAGGGCAGCAGGGGGTGCGGTGCCTGGCACGAAGGAGACACGCTCCCCTACACGGGAGCCTCCACGGACATGTGGGATGGGAGCAGATGGGAGGGTGGAGATGGTGGTGGTGGCGGGGACAGACTTGTTCGATTTTATCTGTGGTCTGCTGACACCCGCCTCCACAAGGGAGTCCTCACTGGAAGCGCTGTGTTCCTCAGCCGAGGTGGTCGTAGCTGAGGTCTCCTCAGTGTGGCTCCCCTCACCCTCCGTGCCACTGGGTCCCTCGGTCTCCTCTGCAGTGGACCCAGTCTGGCTCTGCCGCTCCTCTTGGTCCGTGGAGCTGTCTCCTCCTGTGGCCGTGGATGTATCTGCAAACAATCAGGATAAACAGAGCAACATTAGTCACCTGTACTGACCACACACACCACAGTAAGTACAGCACATCACAGAGCAAGCCCTGCCATCATTTGCTAGACATTGCAATAAGTGCTGACACTGATTTGAAGAAGCCCATTGTCTGCCTGACAGTCATTCATGCCACTCATATCCTACCTGTCCATGCACCCATCTGTCTGGTGCCTGTTGGATGCCACTAATCATATGTGCACACATGCACCATATACACAGTTGTTGGACATCCAAGAGAACATATGGAAATGTGTCACTCCAAACACATGCCATCTCCTGCCACTGACTCAGTACATGTGTCAGGAAAAGTGATGGGCAGAGTCTCTGTCGATATGCGGGTTTTGCTTCCATCACCAGACACAATGATGTCCTCATGTCCTGATAGTCAATGGGACAATGGTGTGCATGCAGGACATATCACACTACTTCTGGATCACCCTTTGCAAGTTGAATGTCATGGCACAGGCCTGTCTGGCAAGTCAGTCATAACTGTCTCCTGTCACAGGGGCAGTGCATACACACAACACCAGTCTGCACTGTGTCACAATCATGGAAGTTTTGGGAATACAAGCCCTGTAGCTGACAGGTGCACATGTGCACCCCTGGCCACCCACATCATGAGGACTAAGATGATCCCTCGTCATTCAAATGAGACATTTGAGTGACTGCAAACACAAATCCATACACATGAGCACTTCACCGTCTGATGAGAATGAACCAAAGCTGCCTGCACCTCAATGTTTCATACACCATTGTGCACAGTCAAGGGATCAGAGACCTATGCATTAACCAATGTGCAGATTCTATAGTCACAACTCAGATGGCTGGCCACCCCAAACTGTTAAACACTCCAGGAGTCCAAAAGCAAGGCCACACCACGGTGACACAGAGGCAGACACCTGAGTGCACTCTTCACAATGCCCAATATGTATGCTGACACACGGGAGTGGGAGAACAGAGTGCCTTCGATGTCTGGAGTAGGCATTACAGTCCTGGTCCATGTGCAACATGGTATTACCCTGAACACTAGGCAGGTGGCTATGCATGTGTCACACACATGATGTACATACTTCTGAGGCTCCTACCTTGGTCTCTGCTGCAGCATGGGTGTGTGGCACATACCCCATACATGTGGTGAGTCAGAGTAGCAATTGGAACACATATTAAAGCCATACCCAGAGTACATGTCAGATCACAGGCATTGTGTGAGCAATTGTACCACCCATGCAGCCCACAACAAAGTTCCTGTAACTGATGCTGTTCCCAACTTGAACCACAGGTAACTGCAAGTACACAGTACCCAAGTGACCTAAGTCACAGACTGTAAGGGCCACACCTGTGTATCAGATGAGGAGGGGGGTATGACACAAGTGAGGGACATGAGTCCAGGACGACAAGACAGTCGTACTGTGGAAGGGTAACCAGGCTAAAGGAGTGCATAGAGCATGTTAGTCATAGTACCCAGAAAAGGCTAGCACTTACCCCCTCCTTGCTGCTGTCTGGCCTTCAGCTGCCCATCCAGGTCAGGGAAGACCACCGCCAGAATCTGGAGCATGTGGGGGGTCATGGTCCGGTGTCCACCCCTCCTGCGAGGAGGCGACAGCTTCAGCTGGACCCTTGCGATCCTCCGGGTCCAGCCACGAAGGTCCTGCCACCTCTTCTGGCAGTTGCGGATCCAGCACCTGTAGACCCCCACAGATCGTACTGCCCGGGCGATGGTCAGCCAGATCTCCTGCTTCTGGTGGGCATCAACCTGTGAGGATGACAAAGTGAAAAGGCCATTACTACACATGCAACATATCCGTGCATCACACAGTTGGATATACATGTCTCAATCACAGGGGCATATGATGTACACAGGTAGTGCAACTATGGCTATGAACAGTTGTCCAGCAGTTACTAAATGGTATCATTGCCTGGGAAGTAAAACCTTGTTGGAATGCACTGTTACTGCACTATACCTGTTCAGTGCATGTAACTACACACTTTGGGGGGTGACAACTACTCAGTGAGCATTCTAGCCACTGGTGTACACACTGTAAGTACTGCTAGTCAGACAACATGCACAATTAGTAAGGCAGTGGACAGCACACTCACCTGCTCCCCTGGTTTCCCATACAGCTTGCTGTACTGTGGAAGGAGGCTGTCCAGCAGGGCCTGGTTCTCCTCAGTGCTGAAGGCTGGGGCTCTATCCACAGTACGTGCCATTGCAGTAGCCAGAGGATGCAGAGACAGCAGCAGTGGTAGTGGCATCCGTCAACATCATATGCAATGGCCAATGCGTGCGCACGGATCGGTCCATTGCTGTACGACGCGTATTTCGTAACACAACATGCATCCGTCAACATCATATGCAATGGCCAATGCGTGCGCACGGATCGGTCCATTGCTGTACGACGCGTATTTCGTAACACAACATGCATCCGTCAACATCATATGCAATGGCCAATGCGTGCGCACGGATCGGTCCATTGCTGTACGACGCGTATTTCGAAACACAACACGCATCCGTCAACATCATATGCAATGGCCAATGCATGCGCACAGATCGGTCCATTGCTGTACGACGCGTATTTCAAAACACAACACACATCCGTCAACATCATATGCAATGGCCAATGCGTGCGCACGGATCGGGCCATTGCTGTACGATGCGTCCCTGTACAAGTCACTCGCATATGTCACCATGGTTGTCACAGGTGAACATATGCCAGCCACAATTACTTGCCAGGGACTCAGGGGCACACCTACAACACCACAGCCTGTCCACACTGTATCCTAAGGCATGTAAGGCTGCATTACCTGTGTGTGTATGGGGGTCAACATGTGGTTTGTTGGGTGGCACTTGGGGGCAGCCACTCCCAGGCTGTGCACATGTTCATGGTGACAGAATCCTATGTGTGTTGTGCACATGACCACTGTGATGTGCAACTGTTCAGTTCAGAGCATGTGGCATGGTCACATTTCCAGGTTGTATATGTGTATGTTATGTCACATACACCCTGAGTCCCATGTGGGATAGTATGTATGTCACAGGGTGACCCATTGCCACAATTGTGATGGCCCTCCACAGTCTGTGTGCATGTTGTGTTTCAGATGTCTCTGATTCCATGTGCACAATGGGAGACAGTCTCCACATCCACGTTCTTTGTGCATCGACTTTGATGTTGTGTGTGTGTGTGTCACAGACGTCCATGTCTGTCCTGCAGAGGAAACAGGGGCCACTACCTGTGGGAGTCATGGTTGTTTTGCTGGCGTGTACATGATACGCCATGTCATGCCAGTGTCCATGTGGCAATACAGGGTCCCTGGGAATCTACCTGTCAAAGAGCTGTGATGCCTGGGACACATCTGTCCTCACTTGTCATTGTGGTGTGTGTTTGGAACGTGACAGCAGTACATGGGTACTGTGACACAGCCTAATGATTTCCCATTGCACAACCTGGAACTTGTTGCCAACATATGTTGAACTGAGATGTTAGATGATGGCCATGTAGGTGCCATATATGTCCATACAGAACGGCACATACATCAAGTACTTGTGTCTCGTAATGATGTATCATGTGATATTGAGTATGGTCAATGCCACATATGTGGGGTGACTGACAATCTTTCTTTGTTCACCTATGTACTGCAGGGCACCAGCTGTCCATAGACCATTCCCTGACCTTGCAACCATGGTTGAACGTGACTGCATCCGACGGTACCGCTTCAACAGGCCGCTGATTGAGGAATTGGCGGGCGATTGGCCCCACATTTGCTACCTGGCCGGCCATACCCTTCAGCGCTGACCCCCAAGGTGAAGGTGATGGCAGCCCTACACTTCTTTGCCACCAGTACCTTTCAACACACTGTGGCGTCTGCTGGTGGGATGTCACAGACCATGTTCAGCCGTGTGCTACGCAATGTTTTGGAGGCAATGTTAACATACTTGAACCAGTACATCTATTTCCCTAAACGTCAACAACTCACTGACGTCAAGAGTGACTTCTATGCCCTGGGGAGGATGCCACATGTCATCGGCTCCATTGATGGGACACATGTGGCTTTGGTACCACCACAGGCACATGAGCAGGCATACAGGAACAGGAAACATTTCCATTCTATCAATGTTCTGGTGGTATGTCTTGCAGATATGAGCATCTCACATGTGTGTGCACGTTTCCCCGGTTCTGCACACGATGCCTACGTAATGAGGAGTAGTCGCATCCCGAGGATGATGTCACAGATGCAGAACCAGCGTGCCTGGCTTGTCGGTGTGTACTGACTTTGTACCATTGTGTGTGTTCTGCAATGTTGTATTCCACCCTCTTTTCCAACTCAGCTAATGTGCAATTGTCTGTATGTAGGTGACTCCGGATACCCCAACATGCCGTGGTTGCTGACACCCCTCAGGAACCCTGTGACACCAGCCCAGATGCGCTACAATGAGGCACATGGTTGGACCAGGAGAGTGATCGAGCAGACATTTGGTCTCCTGAAGAGCCGCTTTCGCTGCCTGGACAAGACAGGAGGGGCCCTCCCATATGCCCCTGCAAAGGTGTGCAAGATTTTCATTGTCTGCTGCATGCTACACAACCTGGCAGTGCGGAAGGAGTTGCCTCTCTTCCTGGATGACGATGACCAACATCCGCCACCTGTGGAGGATCCTGGCCTGGGCCATGATGCCAGTGATGATGATGATGATGAGGGTGATGCCCGCACACACCTCATCAACAACTTCTTCAGCTGAATGTGAGTATACAGAGATGTTATGTCAATGATTTGAGTTTGCATGATATGTGTTGGTGGTGCTCTGTTTGAGTGTGGCCATGTGCTACTTGACTGGATGCGTGCAGCGATGTGTCCTTACAGGTAGTCTGTACTCCCCAACAGTGTTGACATGCTAACTTGGTTTTGTGTAGGTATTTGTGACATGTATTGGGCATGAGTATTGCAGTTCTGTCCTGTTCTTCAGTGCTTTTAACTGTGTGTCATGTCTGTCCTTCACAGGGTACTTTCCGAGTTGTTTGGTCAACTCTGATCCCCCGACACCATGATTCAACTTCCAGGGTGGAAGCAGTTGTTTCCCTACAGGTGATGTGCCACACACCCCTGGACTTTATTTCTTCAACACTTGGTGACTGTGTGGCCACTGCCACATGGGATTACCTTGCATCTGTAGTGGAAACAACATGTTGCAAATGTGTAATAAACCTGTGCTTCACTTTGGGATGTGCGTTGTCTGTGGTCACACATCTGACTGACATTTTCTTACTGCATCTGTGGGCTAGTTAACACAGACTCTGAATAGGTGTGGTGTCTGTGCATTCCACTGTATTTCCTGGCAACATCAGTGTAGGCGATGAGTCAGATGGCCCTGGTGTGTATGTGTTGTGTTGCCCTAGTGGTGTGTCTCCCTCATATGTGTCACGTCGCCATGACTCACATGACGGTGTTGAAATTGCTGTAGCAGTTAGCATGCACAGTGTCATTTAGCAGTTCATCATCTCCATGACAAAATACCACGTTGGAATCACAACAGAGGCAAGTATGGTGTATTAGTGAGTTTATTTACATACATGTGTGAGGATAGTGCACAGGATGGTGGGTGCTGTACATTGGGATTGGAATCCAAAGTTCCCAGATGAGTTGGAAGTGTTGGTAGCAGAAATGTCCTGAGTAAAGTCCACAGTCATCTGATACATTAGTCCAACTTAAACTCCCCATGTCATGTGGGAGAGTTGGGTTGCATTCGACAGGGTGAACAGTTTGCACACAAAGGAGAATTTCCAGAACAGGTGTTGGGTTCCTGGGGGATGTACGTGGTCATCTGCCTCTCAGTTGTCCTTCCTCGGATGACCCCTCTTCTTTCTGGGGGGACCCTCACGTGCAGGCCGCTGCGGTGCAGAGGACTCTCCACCAGAGTCATCCTCCCTCCCTGTGGCAGTTGCAGTTGTTGCGGCACCAGATGTTGTGGGCACACAGGGAGGTGTAGACATGTTGGTGCTAATCTGGCGGAGGCATGTCAATATGTCCCTCTGCACTGCTGTCAGTTCTTCCAATGTGTCCCACTTGGACTCCATGCGAGACATGTGTGTCTCCACACGGGACATGTGGGAGTCCAAGCGGGCATGATGGGCAGCCTGCTGCTGTTGAATGTCCTTGAGGATCCCCACTACCTGTCTGACCTCTCCGGTGCTATTCTGGAACGCATCTGCAATGCGTACCAGTTGTGGGTCATCATGCAGTCCAGACCCCTCTGCAAACAGCGACCTCTGCCTACCACCCCTCCCACCACCCCTGGCCACACGGGCGGGACCTGCGGTGGCACGCACAGGTGACCCTAGGCTCCCTTGGGGGTTGGTACTGGGGTTGTTGTCCGTTGCTTCCCGGGGGTCCGGGGTCCCTGTGCTGTTGTCATTCAGTGTCCTTGATCTGTCCGTGTCGGCGGGGGTGGTCTGTGTGTTGGCAGATGTTGGAGGAGTGGGTGCAGGGGGTGCAGATGGTGGTCCTGCTGGTGCTGCATGATGACTCACACCGGAGGGGCCAGGTAGGTCTTCGCCATCCGAGGAGGGCAGAGGCTGTTCCACACCAGAGACCTTAGGGGCCACCGGAGCCTGGGACAGGGACTCCTCATCATCTGCTGCTGTGTCCCCATCATCACCTGTGTTTGGAAGAGACACACAATGTATGTTATGTTTCTACAGGCATCAATGGTTCAAACACATGACAGTTGTGACTGTACATCTGGATGGTTGCCTGTACATTGCATTGTCCTAAGTTGTCACAGCCAGAGGTTGATATTGGTGTAGCACATTGTCCTGCCAACCTGAAGCATTTCAATGTGAATGTTGAGGTGTGTGCATGACCAGCTCATGTATTGACTGGCTGTACATGGCCATTGCTACTCAAGGGTTATCACGTGCCTGACACAGGTGTGTCATCCTTGTCCACATTTGTCCTTTAACAGGGACATACGTGCAATTCCACTTAGGATATCTTTCAAGATTGGGCCATGTGTGGTGGCAGTTTTTGCCAGTCTTTGTGCATCACATTGGTGTGTCTGGACAACATGGTCACAGTCCAGTATGCCTGGGATCTCTTGGGAGTATCTGTGTTGTTGTCTGGGTTCCTAGTTCACGTCTCATTTCATACAAGTGATGTTGTTAACGTAGCTAATGATGTTGTTGCTGAGTTTTGTACGTGCAAACGTGATTAATCTTGTCAATGTCCTCCATGGTGATAAGGATTGGGCACGGCAGCTCTCTGGCTTTTCCATTCTCATGACAGTGATGGCCAGTGGTGTGTGTTGCAGTTCTGCTGCTGTGAGTAGCATGTCTCCTCAAATGCAGTCCAGGTTGGTGCTTGTGGCTACAGTGTCTATGACAGTGAGTGGTGTGTTGTGTGAAGGAATCATATGTTGCCGAACGATGTGGGAGTGGAATGCAGCTCACAACCGCAACTTGTGTGACTGACACCATGGTACAGTGTCCGGTATATTGGTGTGTCCATTGCATTCACTGTCAGGTGTCCCCTGTCAATGATGTCTCTGTGACTTCCTGTGTGTTTTGTGCTATGTAGTATGTCTGATTCTCCACAGTTCTCATCTGCAAGACACACCTTCACAGCCAGGCCAGGGGGCACCCATGGACACTGCATCCCCTGACAGTGTGTGTAAACATAGAGTTGCAATGGCTGTGAGTGTGTCCGTATTTGGGTTGGGCAGTGCATGGGTGTGAATTGCAGGCACATCATTTCTCATGCCCATGTGTCAGCCATCTTGCCAGGGCTTTTACTTTGGGAGTGACTGGTCCCACGTGTGCAATGTGTTTTTGCAGAGTAGGTGTGTGTATGGCCAGCATTGGTGGTATTTGGTTGACATCCGGAACTCCTTCTCCCCCAGCCCAGTTATCCCACCATGAAGCATGCCACCCTTGCAGTGGGTGCAGGTTAACTCTCAGGATGTCAGTCAGTGGTGTCCTGCTGTTGGTTGGTGCACAGTTCCCATCAGGGCCTTGTGCTCCCCACAACAGAGCACCATTGTCAGACATCTTTGAAGTGGCTTTTCACTCCCTGTGAGGTGTGCATGCTTCAGTGTGAGCTTGCTGGGCCATGCGGGTGGGGGATGTTGAGCTGTGACTACCACTCCCATCATGCTATTGCCTACACCCCCCTTCCCAGCATGCCCATACTTCCTTCCTTTTGACTCTGCCTCCCTGTGGGGTAGTGTGCCTGTGCTGACAGGATGGCTGACAGTGTTGTCCTGTCGTTTGTTTGGCTACAAGTCCCAAAAGTGTCCCTGTGCTTCACACAGCATAACCCAGTGTGGTAGTTCTTTGTGGGATATTTAATTAGAGTGTGAGGCAATGCATTCTCCCAGGTGAGTTGTGTGGAGTGTGTGTTAAGGGGGTGTGTGAGAAAAGCTGCTGGTAACTATGGTCAGAGCTGTCAGTCCTCCTTCCCACCCAGCCAGATATCCCACCATGGAACGTGCTTCCATTGCAGGGAGTGCAAGTTGGCTTTCAGGATGTCAGTCAGTGGTGTCCTGCTGTTGGTTGGTGCACAGTTCCCAGCAGGGCCTTGTGCTCCCCACAACAGAGCACCATTGTCAGACATCTTTGAAGTGGCTTTTCACTCCCTGTGAGGTGTGCATGCTTCAGTGTGAGCTTGCTGGGCCATGCGGGTGGGGGATATTGAGCTGTGACTACCACTCCCATCATGCAATTGCCTACACCCCCTTCCCAGCATGCCCATACTTCCTTCCTTTAGACTCTGCTTCCCTGTGGGGTAGTGTGCCTGTGCTGACAGGATGGCTGACAGTGTTGTCCTGGCATTTGTTTGGCTACAAGTCCCAAAAGTGTCCCTGTGCTTCACACAGCATAACCCAGTGTGGTAGTTCTTTGTGGGATATTTAATTAGAGTGTGAGGCAATGCATTCTCCCAGGTGAGTTGTGTGGAGTTTGTGTTAAGGGGGTGTGTGAGAAAAGCTGCTGGTAACTATGGTCAGAGCTGCCAGTCCTCCTTCCCACCCAGCCAGATATCCCACCATGGAACATGCTTCCATTGCAGGGAGTGCAAGTTGGCTTTCAGGATGTCAGGCAGTGGTGTCCTGCTGTTGTTTTGAGCACAACACCCAGCAGGGGCTTGTTCTACCCACAGCAGTACCCAGTGTCAGCCATCTTGTCAGTTCTTTTCCACTCCCTGTGATGTGAGCATGGTTCAGAGTGGTGTTGATGGGCCAATTGTGAGGGTGACCAATATCTGTAACTACAACTCCCATCATGCTATTGGCTACACTCACTTCACCAGCATACACACAATTCCTTCCTTTCAGTCAGCTTCCCTGTGAGGTGGTGTTCTAGTGGTGGCAAAATGTCTGACAGTGTTTGTTGGTTAGATTTGTGCCACTGCCTTGCTCTATTTGTTGTTAGGTTTGTACATGTCATGACACAGTTACATATCACTATGAGATGGCAGGTATTGTGTTTGTCTGACTAGCATACACATCTTGGGATGATTATCTTTTGGTTACTGTGGCTTTGCTAACGGTGCATGGTTTCACTATCCCCTTGACAGTGATGTGTGTGTATTGTCACACAATATTGGGTATATTGGTTGTGTACTCCCCAGGCTCTGGGATGTTTGATACTCCATGTACGCTCTCTGGTGGTAGGATGGCCCGCACTTTCTCTTCCCAGGACCTGAGGTATACTGGTTTGGCAGGAGGGCCACTGCCGGTGCGGTGACTCAAGACGTAATCCTTCTTGAGTAGGTCCTTGACCCTCCTGCGCACATCATACCACCTGTTCTGGATGTCTTCCTTTGTGCGCAAACATGGTGATTGTGCGTTCACCCTGTTGACGATCCTCTCCCACATCTTGGTTTTCTGCAACATGGGGGTCTGTTGGACCAATGTACCAAACACCTACCAGGACTTCCAATTCACTGTCTAGGAACTTTGGATTCTTCTTTGGGGGCATGGTGATGGGTGGTGGTGGGGATATATGTGTGTGTGAGTGTGCAAGTGAGGGTGGGTGAATGTCAGTTTTGCTGGGTGTATGTGAGGGTGCTATTAGGGAGGTGCTAGTGGTGTGTGGCTTGTGTGATGGATGAGTTGTGAGTGTGTCTGGGGTTGCTGTATGATGGTGTTCTGTGCTGGCAGGTCTGTTGAATTTGCAAAGGATCATGGTAGGGATTTGTGGCCTTTATATGGGTGGAGTTGTGGGTGTGTCTTTGTTCCATGTTTTTTTTCCCCAGTATTTATTGACTTTGTCATTGCTTGTTTGGCCCTTTTTTTTGTATTTTTTCTTTTGTATTTTTTGGGCATGTAGGAGACGTTCTTCTGACCGAGTAGGACGCTGCAGTTGGCTCGTGCGAGCTTCTCCGAGTCTTTCACGCTGTCTTTCTGCTGGGTTTCATGTGTGGCGTACGCGTCGGTCGTGGAGTATTGGGTTGCTTCGGCTCCCTGTTTTCTATGCGTGTCGGTCGTACGGCTTGAGCTCTGTGCGACTCGGTCTGGTTTTACACGCTTTGCATCGTACTGCGCGGGTCGGAGTTCGCGGGTACGTATCTGTCGGGTTCATTCCTGGTGCGTGTCGGTCGGTTCGATTCGCGTAGATTTTCCGGCCGGATAGCTGCTTTCCGTGCGGTTCGGTCATTCGGCTTGTGTTCCGTACTAGTCGGTCGTAATTCACATGCATAGCATCGTACTACGCGGATCGGACAGCGCCGGTACGTGTCGGTCGGACTACATTCCCGTACCGAGTCGGTCGGTACGTTTTCCGGCCTGAATGGGAATCGGCCCCTTTATGTGCACGTGACATCATAAGTCTTGTCTATCAAATGTTCACAGAAGCAATGACACAAGCGGACAACAACGCCAGCTGTAACATGGTACAATGACTGGTTTTCACTGCATAAATACCCATCCCAGAAATTTGTTTGCATCCCACTGTGTGGGAGCGGTGAATACGTTAAATGGCTAGTGCTCATCCTTAATGAAGTAAGTAGGGCTAGTGATTCCATTTTCTGACTATTTCTTGGGTGGTTGCTGGGTTTTCTCTTAACTCTGTGCTATTGTGCTCTTGTTGACCTCTTTCAATATTGTGCCCGATGCATGGGGGCACTGCCTTTCTCCCACAATGGGTTACTGACCGTATGTTTATAGGGTAAAATAGGAACCAATATCCTGCTTTTACTCTATCACCAAACTGTGCGTTTTATGAGTTTTAAATTTGCAGTGACCCACTTTAGTAGAGAATGTTCTCCTCTAGCTGCAATGAATTCAAGTGTCTTTCTTTACATCAATATTGTAACACTACACATTTGTTTTAACTTTTGCATCTTGAAAGCTTGTGATATAACTCTGTGTTTTTCCATCAATAGGTACTTATTCATTATAATCTGGTTTAAAAATAATTGTGAGTGTTACCAATCTGTATATACTATCTCTGTTTTCACACTGTTCCATACACACATACTATTTATGATAGGGATAGAAAGTGGGATCCCCTGGTCCTGAAGAAAGCCACTTTAGGTATTGGCTGAAATATATTGACCTTTTAATGTGGGAATAACAGAATTTTCTAACATTTGATTTTCAGTTTTTTAACCTTAAAATGACACCATCAGTAAGTTTTGTTAGGTATATAAAGTTTCTAAATACCACTTTCTAAAAATGAATCTCCACAAGAGCTCCTAATGGAAGCGCATTCAGGCATATGCTCTGTCCTGAATGATGAAAGGACCTTAGTATGAAATATGACACCTGTGTCGGGTCCTTCTTCTTAAAAGGACTTGCTTCCAAGGGATAGCTCTTGTGCATGATCTGCTACATGTAGATTTGCTGTAGCTGTTATTTTGTTCAAAATATTTCTAGATATTTTGTAGAGTACGTGTTTGGCCTCTACATTTGTTTTTACTTTTATGCTGCCATTTCTATTTTTAAGCCTATAATTTCACATGGAACCCAACTCTCCCCATCTATGCGGGGCAGAAAGTGATTAGTAAAAGCATGTGACACTCTTGTGTGTTACCCTGCTACACAAAAGTAGCAGGGAGACAGAGACCTATGTAAAATATGCCTTGGAGCTTTGTTGCTAGATGTAGGTGCCTTGTGTTGTACATGGATCACAGTTACACTGACTAGCAGAACAACTGGGTGATTTTCCTAGACGGCTGTTAAATATCAAAGCTGCTGCTGGAGAACTAGATGGGTGAGCAGTGGTGACCATTCTTTACGAGAGGTTTTTTGATTGTGAAATAAGCAGAATCACAATTTTGTCTGCTTCCTTTAGTTCAGATCAATAGGTATTCTTTTCTCCAGGATCTTGCAAACTAATCAAAAGTTCACACAAAACAGTTTTTCAGGTCTTACGTTAGCCAAGACCTTTTGATTTAACTAAAACTATATGTATTATATACTTATTTAAAGGGGCTTTCAGCCACCTCTCTTCATCCATGGGTATGTTGTTGTGTCATTTACATTTTGCTTCCAACCACTACAGCATAGAGCATGGGGCAAGGGGTCAGCCTACTTAAGCTACTGGTTTACCTCACTATGAGTGACTGCAATTTGCTATTTCACAAGGAGCACATATGCACACAAGGTAGTTCCATTCAATGCCAATATTTTTGTTTTTACTATATAATTACTTTAGTGTTGTCTTTGTGTTTAGAGCCTGATGTGATAGTAGGATGCTTTTGATGTGAGCACAGAGCACATTACAGCTTTATCAAACCCCATCTCCTGCTAATGGTGTTCTAAATTATTTTTGGAGTGGCCTTTGTTTATCTGACTGCTGCTATTTCACATCAGCTCATACAAACTCTGAATGCATGCTCTATCTATCTTTTCAACTCTGACTGTCTTTCTTTCTTTTTCTTTTTTTGCTTCTTTATTTCTTTCTTGCCTTGTTTCTTTCCTTCATTCGTACTTTTTTTCCTGCTTTCTTTTTTCTTTCTTTCTTTACTTCTTTCTCTTCTGCTTTCTTTCTTTCTCTTTTTTCCTACTTTCTTTCTTTCTTTTTTCCATCTTTTCTTTCTTTTTTACTTCTTTTTTTAAAGGCAAGAGGCAAGCAAACAACGCCAGA
This sequence comes from Calotriton arnoldi, assembly GCA_963921515.1. Taxonomy (NCBI): domain Eukaryota; kingdom Metazoa; phylum Chordata; class Amphibia; order Caudata; family Salamandridae; genus Calotriton; species Calotriton arnoldi. The sequence goes on from CAWUFW010001896.1 coordinate 1,948,506, forward strand.
CCAATTGAATTATTTAGGCCTGTTTTAGCGAAGACCTTTTGGATTTTACTAAAACTATATGTTTTTCAGACAGATTAATCCATTAGTCTGTGGTTCCGTCATTCACATTTTTCTTCCACACACTCCAGCATGCATCAAGGGGCAGTGTGTCAGCCCACTTCAGCCATTGACTAACTTCACTTTGTCTTATGGCATTGCCCTTTCAAGGAGGACATCCATACATAAAGTAGTTCCCTTCAGTGTGAAGATGTTCTATGGTAATGTCCACTTTTTGGGACCAAAACAACATGTTTGCCTTCATCCAATGTTTTTTTAGATTGATGAGCTTCTAGAACAAGAAAGTTTTGCAATAACCATGACAAAACAGCACAAGAATTGGCAAAAGGAAGGCAGCCAATGCCAGACCTATTGGCTTTGACGGTGCTTGCTCCGATTATGCTACTAAATGCCAAGAGATGGTTTGCTCTGTGGTGTGTGCTCTAAGAATTTAGTGATCACCCATTCACTTTAGTGACTCTAACGCACATCCATATGCAGTCTTATATGCATAACTTCAATAAGAAAAGTGACTCTAATAAACCTTACCACACTGTTCAAGTTTCTCGGGGGCACCACTGTTACTGGTACCTAATCCTTTTGTATATATTATAGTATTTTCAATATGTTTTTAGGCGCGTGGTTTTACATACACTTATGTACAGTACTCTGATGCCCTCCCGGGCTTAGCTCAGAATGCGGAATAAATAAATAACAAAACACATGTACATCTTTGCCACAGCCACTCTCTATATTCCCTTAATGCATGCCATCAGTACCATACTCCGTGCCAAGCACTAGAAGCCACAATTAATGCGTCCTGTCAACAAGTTAATCAACATTTCCAGGCACTTATTTATCTCTGTTCCTTGGTTTATGATAAATCCTATTCCGATTGTTTATATCTTATTTTAAAACAAAACAACAACAAAAAACATTACATCCCTGGGGTTTGAATCGTGAATAGAAATACACGAGATGGGGACATTTTAAATGCAGCAACTACACACAATGGCTTTATTGCCACACTGATTCCTCACACTGTAGATTACACAAAGGCCTGGAGACTAATTTCAGCAACAGCTACAATTTACTGGCTATAGTAGCCCTCAGATGAATCGTTTCTTGCAAAATCAGTGGCAGCTTTATCCTAGCAGAGCAGAAATAAATCAGCGCTTATTATTCCGCATTCATTTCATTCTGGGACATTAGTCAGTGAGACCTTTCTGCAGACTTATAACCAGCAGCAGCAGCAGTTTCTCTTTACGAGGGCAGTTGTTCATCCTAAATGAGAGCTAACATTAGAGCAAGGCAGAAGCTTTTGCACCATGATTTAAAGAAAAATAATATCAGACTACAATTGTGTTTGAAAAGTGCCCCCGCGTGTATAAATACAGCTGGCTCATAATGCTGCAATAGGCGGATAACTTTATAACTTGTGGCGTGTTTTATCTATCTGTCTTGGAAGAGCATCTCCGGGCGCACAAATAATATCCGGCTTTATCTTGTCTCTGTTGCGCTTCCTTCTGCTGCTTTTCACTTGTGAAGAAGGGGAAAAAACACAAAGGAAATATATCAGCCAAGCAAAATACATGATATGTACCAGAAACTATGAAACCCAAGGCTTGATTTAGTCTTTTCAGTAGTAGGGAATCCATCTGCACAGGTGACATAGGAATTACGTGCGCCACACTGTTGGTGGAAAAACCGGTATGCAGACAGAATATCGAGTTGGAAATGTCGACTTACACAAATATCGAGTTGGAAACATTGTGACACAGAAATATCGACAGCAAGAATATCGTGTTCAAGATTATCGACTTTAAGGTAAGAAATATCGTTTTAAAAAATATCGAAGTCATTAATATAGTTTGAAAAATATAGTTGTTTAAAATATCGATTTTTTAATTAGTGTTATGTATTTTAGTATGTATTTAAATGTATGTGATCTTTTTTTTTGTATAAGTATTGTTTTTGTTTTTAATATATGTGTTACATTTTTAGTAGTTATCAATTTTATTTTAATAAAATTTTGCATTTTTTAGTTCTGTAGTGGGTTGTGGGTTTATAGGGGAATAGGGTGGGAAGTAATTTATTTTTAATTAATTAATAAGTATTTGATAATTAATGCTAATTAATTAATTAAAATTTAAATATGGCAATTGTGTAATTCATTTTAGATGTGAGTTGTGGGGTTTATAGTGGTAAAGGGTGGGAAGTAATTTATTTTTAATTAATTAAGTAGTTGTTAATTGATATTAATTTACTATTTTAAAATTAATTATGGAAATTGTGTAATGATTTTTAGGTGTGGGTTGTGGGGTTTATAGGAGTAGAGGGTGGAAAGTGATTTATGTTTAATTAATTAATAATTAGTTGATAATTAATATTAATTCATCAATTGATAAATAATTAGGGTAATTTTTTGTTTTTATGTGTGTGAGTTTTGGTTTTATAGGGGTAACGTTTGGGGAGAAAATTAATTTTGATCTGTTTTAATTTGCTTTTTAATTAATAATATTTCTTTAATTGATAGTTAATTATGTTAATTATGGAGGTACATTTTAAAAAATTTTTAGATGTGTGTTGTGAACTGGGCAGTGTTATAGGGTAGGAAATAAAAAAGATTACATTTATGTTTTTGTATATAAATAATTTCTCATTAAAAATAGTTATTTGCTTGTAAATTATTTTTAAATGTATTTAATATAATGTTTCTAGGTATTTGTCATCTCTATTTAACATTATAATATGTATCTATTTTTTAGATTTTTTAAATATTTTTATATAATTTTCATTTAAAAAAAAATATATATATTTTGTGTTGGTGATATTTTGTTTGTTTTTAATTTTGAACTGACTGGTGTGGGAATATTAATTTGTACCCCTCCGCTATCCAACACGTTCCCTACTGTTGCACTCACTGGAGTGGGAATATTCATTTTTTTTCCTCCGCTATTCCAACACTTTCCCTACTGTTGCACTAACTGGAGCGGGAATAGTAATTTTTACCCCTCCTCTATCCAACACTTTCCCTGCTGTTGCACTCACTGGAGTGGGAATAGTCATTTTTACCCCTCCGCTATCCAACACGTTCCCTACTGTTGCACTAACTGAAGTGGGAATATTCATTTTTTTGCTCCGCTATTCCAACACTTTCCCTACTGTTGCACTAACTGGAGCGGGAATAGTAATTTTTACCCCTCCTCTATCCAACACTTTCCCTGCTGTTGCACTCACTGGAGTGGGAATAGTAATTTTTACCCCTCCGCTATCCAACACTTTCCCTACTGTTGCACTCACTAGAGTGGCAATAGTAATTTTTACCCCTCCGTTATCCAACACTTACCCTACTGTTGCACTAACTGGAGTGGAAATAGTAATTTTTACCCCTCTGCTATTCAACACTTTCCCTACTGTTGCACTCATTGCAGTGGGAATAGTAATTTTTACCCCTCCGCTATCCAACACTTTCCCTACTGTTGCACTCACTGGAGTGGGAATAGTAATTTTTACCCCTCCGCTATCCAACACTTTCCCTACTGTTGCACTCACTGGAGTGGGAATAGTATTTTTTACCCCTCCGCTATCCAACACATTTCCTCCTGTTGCACTCACTGGAGTGGGAATAGTAATTTTTACCCCTCTGCTATCCAACACTTTCCCTACTGTTGCACTCACTGGAGTGGGAATAGTAATTTGTACCCCTCTGCTATTCAACACTTTACCTACTGTTGCACTCACTGAAGTGAAAAATTTAAGTTTAAAGATTTTTAAATAGTTTAATGTTTTAATTTATAAAATGATGTTTTTTTTATTAGAGTTGATGTTATTGGTGTATGTATATATATATATATTTATTTGTAAATTTTCATATATACAATTATAAAATAAATTAAAATGAATGGTTTATTAATTGTTTTAAAGTAAATATATTACATTTTATATACGTATGTTTAAATTTTTTAAATTACATTTATTTGTTATATTTGTTGAATTGTATATTAAATCTACTTAATTTTTTTAAAGTTAATTTTATTATTTAAAACATTTAATATTATTTTTTATACATATATTAAAATCGATTTTTTGTACAATTATATTTTTTAAATCAATATTTTTTCCGATATTTTTGTACTTACCATTATGAATATAGGATGTCGATATTTTTGACATCGATATTTATAACTCGATATTTGTGTATGGGGATATTTTGGTGGTCGATATTCTATCAGTGAACTGGAAAAACCACTGTGATTTAAAATGTCTGTAATGGTGGTGTAATTTTTCCTGAAAAGGTTTACATTATGAATCATAGAGATTCAGGGTTGCAAAAATCTGGGCTAGAATCAGCGATTTTGGCTGGTTATTGCAGCCCTGCACCACGCATTTAGGAGTTTTTGGCCCTAGAATGAAATATAAGCATGCTGACTTAGGAATACCGGGTCTGGCATGTGGCTTGGTGCTGGCTCAGGATGGCTGCCTTTTCACAGAGCTCCGTGATGGCCACAGTGGGGAGATGAGCCGCACGCTTCCATTTTTGTTTTTCTCAATGCATGCTTAACGGGACTTGGTGGGGGAATCCTCGCAGCTGCTGCAGGTTTGTGGGAGGCGCTCTTTTATGTATTTCTGAAGCATTTCTCTGCTAAATATGGCAGGCGCGCTGAGGAGTAGGTCATGCCCGTCATTTTGTATTTCATCTCGGAGTGTTGTGATGACGTACTCTACCCCTGTTTGCCACAAAATGCTGCCGCATCTAGACTAAACTTTATGGAGCATTGAATATCAGTTTTGGCATAAATGTTTTTCTTCATTCTTCCTTATTTTTGCTTTAATTAAGGAGAACATTTACTGAAGCCAATATTTTACATTTGGATGTCATTTGCTTCTGACTGTGGTTCTCTTTCTCCTTCACTGGATATTTTAGTTTCTTATGGGCAGAACCAGGAACCTGCAAATGAACGCAAACAAACCTCTGACTTGTAAGCCTGGTGGCAAATTAATATCTTCCAAACCTTTCTCTGTACTGTGGGATATGGATGACTCTGGGGGCACCTGTCGGGATTCTCAAACCAACATGTTGGATGCTCACTCTACATCTACGAGTAAACTACCCTCCAAACAGCCGGCAACCTCTATTGCATAAAAGAGTTAAAAAAGGATTCTCCCTCCCCCATAAAATTTACTACCATGGCCTCCATGGAGCTTTTACTTCAGGAAATTTGAGCCCTCTAACCTTACATGGAAGATACTAACAGGAAGCTTAAAACGTTGGACAGAAAAATGGTCTTACATAGACGATAAGGTAACTTAGATGGAACGAAGGATTGAAGTGCTCGAAGGTACTGCACTCACTGTCCAGTCACGGCAATCTGAAATTTCGTTCTGAAAAAACATGCTGAGGACATAGAAAATCAAAACAGGAGAAACAACATGTGCATTTATGGCCTTCCTGAAGGAGTAGAAGGTTTGAATCCCACATCCATTTTCCAAACTTTTCTGCCTGAAGTCTTGGACTTACCTACTTCCCCACTTTTGAACATACAAAGAGCACATAGACTTGATCATGCTCCTTGGACTGCCTCAACTTCACAGAAACCTAGAGGAGCAATCCTTTGAAATCTTGGATCTCCTCAAAGTCATTGAAGCAGCTAAAGCCAAAGGCCATGTTTCATGCTCCGGGCCCAATCCCTTCTTTGCAAAAGATTTTGCCAAGGCTACAGCAGACAGACAAAAAGGATTTCTTGATATGCGTCCAGCTCTCTGCTCTCTCAATGCCAGATTCAGTTTATTTCACCCATTTTTATTCAAAGTAACATACAATAACAAGACTACTACTCATGAGGATCCCTCTCTACTGTAAAACTTTATTTCTAATTTCAAGGGAGAGGCGATGAACACTTCAAATTTTAATGCTACTTGATATGTTTCTATAGCTCTGCTAATATTTTTCTCACTTTTATACTCATTAGTAGATATTATGATGAATGTTTTTCACATCTTAATTGTTCGAATTAGTTTTTCTATGCTTATATTTTTCTTTTAGGCTTGTCCCATGTCGCATCAGGATTCCTTGGATATTGTTTTGTGTGGTTTGGACTCCCCTCCTTTTTGTCGACCATTTGGAGTTAGGTTATGTCATCTCCTTTCATGGTCCCACCAACCTCATCTTTTGGTTTGTTATATAGGTATGTCCTTTTTTGTATGTTTTCCAGTTTGATACTGTTCTATCTCTCACTATTCCTATTGTTTCCTCTCTCACACTTTTTCTTTACTATTGTTTATTCCAGCTTTTCTCACAATTTTACCAAATCTTTTCAATACCATCCTTTTCAACAGTTCTTTCATTACTTATTTTTGAATTTTGTCATTTAAATGTTATTATTAATATCTTTTCAAGTTTATAATTTCTTTGATACCTTTGACATGGTCTTAAGAATCGTTTCATGGATTGTTAAAAGTTTATGCTCACCTATAAAGCGTCAGAGGGTCTTAACATTTCCGTCTGTATTTATCCATGTTTATTTTTGGGCCATCTTAATGGTATTTATCCATATTTATTTTGTGTTTTGAAAATAAATGGAGTCGTAAAATGGTATATTCCACGTTTATTTAACTCTTAGACTCCACTCATATGTGGATACTTGTCGCGTTTTAGCAAATTAGACAGCCACAGATAACAAAACACTACACTCACAGGTGCATATTAGAGTTATACTGCAAATATACATTAACTTATGCCTGTATTTAAGGAAACTTTATCCTGTTTTGTAACTTCCATGCTGTCTATCTGCTCAGCTTTTGCCTGGAGTTCATGAAAGACAGCATGGAGAGTCTCTCACAAGAAGCACAATTTTCACTATTTTTCCGCTTTTAAAAATAAATACAGACAGAAAACACATTGTTTTCTGTCTCTATTTATCTGTAAAAACCAGTAAAAACAGAAAACTAGGGGCGCTACTCATAATACCAAACTAAAAGGTGTTTTATTGCAAGAAACTCATGTACCTCACAAAGAAATTTTTAAACTTAAAAAACAGTGGGTTGGACACATTTTTGTTTCCCAGAGTATAGGCAAACGTAATGAAGTGGCTATTTTATGTCATAAAGACTTAGATATTCAAGTTTTCTCTCAAGATTCCGACCCTATGGGAAGGTGAGTAACTGCATCCTTGACTTTTAATAAAATACCTATTACTATCTTTAATATGTATGCACCCGCTACCTCAGATAAAGCTTTTTGGCCCAAGATCTCATCTAAACTTATGTCTTTAAATGGCGATTATTTAACTATGGTGGTGACTGGAATATGGGTATTGGCCAGTTTATTGATTGGCATTCTAAGGGCCTTATTATGAGTATGGTGGTCCTTGAAACACCTCACTTATGGTGCAGGTCTGAGCACCACAGCGGGTCCACCTGCTGTATTTAGAGTGTGATGGTCGGACCACCGTAGGACCGCAGCATCCGCTGGGATCCAGGATCCCTCGGTGGTGGCGCAGTAAAAAGGGACAGCAATATGCTGGTGGTGCTGCAAGCATATTCTGACTTGCAAATCCGCAACCCACAAGCCTGCCATTAAAAGGGTGGCATATATGCAACTAAGGGGGCCCACTGCCGCTTCTGGGCCCGAGGGTCTATGCGGGGTGGCACATGTTGAGCCTCCCTGGAATTGCACCCCCGTTCCTGCATGGTAGGAATGTGCTGCAGGCAATGTCATGGCGACAGTCTGATGATAAGGCAGTCCTATGAGCCTAACACAGCCACAGCTGTAAGACCACCATAGTACCGCCCACCCTGGATTCAACTGAGAATCCAGAGGGCTCACGACAGGCTTGGCGGTCCTTCTGCTAGTGCAGCGGTGGCGCAGCTGCAGGAGGATTGCCAAACTCATAATAAGGCCATAAATCTAAATTTAGCCCATCACACATGCACTCCCAATTTACTTCTGTTATATCTCAAAGGTCCCTCATTGATGCTTGGAGACTATGTACCCCTACCCTTCAAGAATACACTTTTGTCTTCCCTGCACATGCTTTCCAATCTCAAATTGGCTATTTGTTTGTTTACAAATCTCTTGCTCAACACATTATACATTTAGATATTGGCTCCATATTAATCTCTGACCATTCCCCCGTTACTTTAAGTTTAGACCTTCTCCAGGTTATTCCTGGTACTAAACGATGGTGATATAATAACTCTCTTCTTTTGGACCTTTTGAAAACTTTGTGAAATTCTTTTCTCTTGAAAATGAGACTCCAGACATCTCCCCACAGACTATCTTGGATACTTTTGAGGCTGCTTCTAGAGATTTCCTTATTTCGTTTGTGGCTCACAAAAAGACATCTTCCTCCAATATATTGAATATAGTTATTAATCATATCAAACAAACGCTGGATAGGAAAAGGAAGATGGCGGAGTAGCGCCGCGCATCTGAAGACGCTCTCCATGCCTCCCCCACCGAGCCTCCGGTGAGCCGTCATCTCGCATTCGGCACACCCCCGCTTGCTAACTTCGCCTGTACCGCTTGACCTGCTTGTGTCCCACGACCCCGTATTAGTGGGACACACGGCAAGTAGTGCCCGTCTTTCTCTCATCTGAAGGAGCCCCGAGCCTCGAGTCAGCAAATGTGACGCATCTCTTTGGCCAGTAAGGGGGTCTCTGCTTGCCGAGCCGCATGGTGGACTTCACAGCCAGTTCCATCCCAGGCTTTCCAGACTCCCCTGACGCTGCAAACGCCACACTCATCGTTCAGGCGTTTCCTGTGGCTCTCCGGGAGCATCTGCCTTTCAGTTGCAATTACAGAGGGGGAGCTGCGAGCTGTCATGGCTCCGCCACGTACGACCAAAGGACGACGAAATGAAAATACAAGTATAAGTGCGGTTTGCAAACCCGCAAACAAGGATAAGGACAAGGATAAGGAAGGAAATGGTGCAGAGACTTCACCAACAGGTGAGCAGAGCCTTTTCAATTCCTCTGCTGATAGCACTGCGGTCCCTGCTGACACTGTCAATACTGTTAGCTCCAGGGCTGAGTCTGGGATAGGGCTACAGCTTGGCAAGCCAATTCTGAAATTACTTCAGTCAGGGAGAGCAACTGAACTGCTTAGGTCATGTGGGTCTGAAAACTCCATTCCGGGTGTTGTGATGGCCGAAGTGCTGAATGCTGCAATATTGGATGTAAGAGATGGCAAGGCTTGCTCGGACAGCACTAGGGTCATGCCTACTGCTTCGCATTATATCTCTACATTACAGGAAGCTGGAAAAGCATCTAATTCAACTAATTCAGTAACTAGGTGGGCTGGCGACTCTGCGTTGGAGAAAGACAGTCTAACGGATAAAACGACGAATAGCCCTGCAATAATTACTGGACATGGTGATCTAATTATGCAGGAACGCAATGATCCCACGGAGAACAGCAGCGATATCTGCAGCAGCTCTGGAGTCATCAGTACTGGGGGTGAACTGCAATCAGAGCAATCAGAGCAAACAGGGCAGCGTGTTCATAATTTCACCGATTCTTACGCTGACACCGTCTCTAATGCTGGGGCGGTCAGTCCGAGCAGCGCCGTAATGGCTCCAGATATGGGAGGGCTTAATATGGCTCAAAGTTGGGAGGACAGCCAAGACAGCCAAGATAGCACCCTGGCAGAGGGGGCAGAGGTGCGGTGAGAAACGCAAGAGTTAAAAGCCCCAAAACCACTAAGACATGCAAAGGTGGCAAAAACGGGAAAAGCCGAGGTGGGGCCGTGGTGGGGGAGTAAAGCAGCAAGTGATCGACGCAATGAGGCGATTAAAGGAGGCTTCAACTAACACTGCTAAGCCCGGCCCTGGGACTAGTCCACTGCGGAAGTGGTTGTCTTCTAAAGGCGAAGTTAAAAACACCATCTCTGGGCTATCCAATGCTAGCAGTACAGCAACTACTTCTACAGAACTATCGGAGGGAGTCAGAGTCGACATCAATCAGGCGGATGCCACTGTAAAATCTGCATCTTCCACTAGCAGCGATCTCCCGATATCTTTAGTCTTCTCCTCAACAACAAACTCTGTAGCGCCATTAACACCGTTAACCGTGCCAGGACTAGGTCCCATAGTTAACAGTTTGGAGCAGACAGGAGAGGAGCCGTCATTGTTTAGCATCATGCAAGTATTATGTGCTCAGAGAGCAGAAGCTCAGGCACACTTTAAACAGGCGAATGATGACAGCAGGGAAATCAAGCAAACATTGGCAGAGGTAATATCAAAGGTCAGTCTGCTCTCCTCCGAAGTGACGGACCTACAGCAGCGAGTAGCTGCGGTGGAAGAATCTAATTCGTATACAGTTAATCTGGTGAAGAATCAGGACTCCCAAATGCTGTTAATGCAGTCTAAGGTCGAAGATCTTGAAAATCGGCAGAGGCGCCAGAATTTACGGATCTTCGGCATTCCAGAAGGAAGGGAAGGCAGCGAGCCGCGGACTTTCATAGTCAAACTTTTACAGGAGGCCTTCCCGGATCTTGGAGACTGGGATATGGACACCCAAGTGCAACGAGCACATAGATTGCCACTATCAATCTCCCAAGGAAAGCATGCCAAATCCAACTTTGTTAGACCTATTCTCGTCTGTCTGGGCAACTTTTTGCTACGCCAAGCTATATAGTTTAAGGCGCGCCCAGCATCTCCAATTAGGGTGGATACAATGTCCATTTTTGTACGGTCTGATTTGTGTAAGGTAACTATGGACAAACGATGGAAGCTCCGCCAGTTAATGGATCCTCTTAAAACTGTATGTTCACAAGTGTTCTTACAAGAACCAGCCCGCCTTAAGATAATAAAAGATGGACAACAACATTTCTTCTTTAACGAGCAGGACGCAAAACAAGCTCTTTCAAGATGGCAAGCAACCGGCAAGGAATGATTCTAAGTTTTTTGATTCAAGGTTCACAGTGATATAAGAGAGGTCATCCCCTCTCTTTTTCTTTTTTTTCCCAGATACAATACCTAAGATTCCTGACTTTAAAATGACTCTGAAACTGGCTGCTGTCTTATTAGATACGAGATACAAAATAATATTGGTGGGCTGGGATGTGCTGGGTTGCATGGGTTGATGTGGTCACAGGGGGAGGCGGAGGGGGGACCGAGAGGGTGTCTTCAGCATGCTGTCAATATGGGACAGCAAGGAAGGGGGCAATTCCTTTTCGTAGGTACTGGGGTGGGGGGAGGGGGGAAGGGGAAGGGGGTTTTGGGAGAGGGGATTTAAAAAGCCACAGTTTATTGGACACATGGGCAGAGCACTGGGGGAAAGGGTACGTATTTGGGGTGAGGACGACGGGACCGGGTTTACATTTTCTATCCGATGTCAGAAATTAAACGTATGTGCTGGAATGTAGCCAGACTCAATCAAGCTGGCAAGTGACGGCTAGTAGCAGAAGAGTTACGCGTTTTTAAGCCCCACATATTAGGGCTGGCGGAAACGCACATTGCATACAAGGATAGAGCTTTGTTAAAGCAGCTGGGGTATGACGTTATTGTGTGCACATCGCAAACTATTTCTATTCGGGGGTGGCTTTATTGAAATCTAGGAGATGTGGGGCTGTTATCCTCCGATCAGTGGCCGATTCTAAGGGGATATGGGCAATTTCACAGATGTTAATCTCTGGGCGTACGTTTACAATATGCATGGTATATGGCCCGAACATCGATTGCCCGGATGTTATTTTTTATTTAATCTCTGAGCTCCTCGAGTGGTCTGGTGAAAAGATCGTGATGGGAGATTTTAATTGTATCTTGGATAGAAAGATTGATACTACTAATACTACTGCACGTTTTAGAATGTGCAGAACCAGGGCTGCAGTTTTAGAACTCCTCCATTTGCACCAGTTGGAGGTCTCGTGGAGAAGGCTATTTCCAAACATACCAGGCTTTACTTTATATTCTGCACCGCATAAACACTATTCAAGGATAGACATGATATTCGCTGGTAGGGCTATTTTGGAGAACGCATTCATTATGGTATGTCCCAAAATTACACCTGACCATAAACCCGTCATGTTAACAATGCAGCTGCAGTCTAATGTCCAGGAACCTACTAGGGAATTTACCTTTCCTAGGCATCTCCTCAATAACTTGGAATATCTTGATTTTATAAAAACTATACTAGAGGAGTATATAGACAATAATAGGGGCACGGCTACTATTGCAATAGTATGGGACTGTCTAAAGGCATGTGTAAGAGGCGCCACGTTGCAATATATCATTAAACAAAATCGACAGGGTTTCCTCCAGCTGGAGCAAGAACAAAAGCGTTGTTTAGATCTTGAGCACCTACATGCTACAGCTATCGCTTCTAAGGATGTTGCTGAGCAACTGATTTATCAGCAGGTTATCGAGGCTAGAGCCAAGATTAATAGAAGGTTAAGGGACAAAGTTGCACATAGTTATCATAAATTTCGAACAAATCAGTACGAATATGGCGAAAGAGTGGGTCGTCTGTTGGCTAATCAAATAGCAGACCGCAGGGCCAAATCATGTGTCAAATCAATTAAAGGGGTAGACGGATTGATTTATACAAGATCTACGGATATTTTAGGACAATTTAGGTTATTTTATGCTGACCTGTATGGTGATTCTGGTCACTTTAATCAACAAATTGCCTCAGCTTATATACAGGAGTGTGCAATGCCAGTTTTGGATTCTCTACACTCTGAGCTTCTGCAAAAAGATGTCGGGGTCAGGGAGGTCGAGGAAGCAATTAAGGCTCTGCCTGCTGGCAAGGCAGTTGGGGAGGATAAGATTCCGTTGGAAATTTTATGAAAGTTTTCAAAAGTACATTAGCCCCAATATACCTAGAGCTTTGTAACACAATTATGAAAGGTGGTGAAGTTCCCCCTTCTTGGAACGGCACGAATATTGTTGTCTTTCCTAAAAAGGGGAAGCCTATAGATGAAATGAGCTCTTACCGGCCAATAGCACTGATAAATGCTGACGTAAAACTTTTTTCTAAAATTCTTGCCACACGATTGGCCCCTATCATCCATCTGTTAGTCTCAGATCAACAACACGGCTTTGTTTCCGGAAGAGACACCGCGGCGCATATTAATACGGCGATTGCGGCATTTGATGTCTCGGGACAACTAGGTCAGCAGCTGGGGATGCTGATGTTGGATGCCGAGAAGGCCTTTGACCGAGTAAGTTGGGGAGCTCTTTGGACAACGATGTCTTCCATGGGCCTCGGTCAAAGGTCTATCTCGGCAGTACAAAAACTGTATAGGAGCCCAACAGCAGCAATCAAACTTAATGGTCAATCATCTGTTTGTTTTACAATTCACAGGGGTACGCGGCAGGGCTGTCCGCTATCCCCGCTGCTATTCGCCATCTATATTGAGCCATTTATTAAACATCTATTATCTAGTGCTGATATAATTCAGGCTACTTTAAATGGGATGGATCTCAAACTAATCGCATATGCGGACGATATTGCTGTTTTTTCGAGTCAGCCGGTAAATGCTCTGACTGCTATAACTCTTGAGGCACAGCGATTTGGGTTTTTTTCCGGCTACAAACTCAACTTGAACAAAACACAGACACTATTGAACTTTCAACCTGATAATCTCCCAACGGCCTTAGGCGTTATAAAGAATGCAATATATTTGGGAGTTTCTCTTAGTAGTCAAGTTAGGGATATTATTTCATTGAACTACGAACCTTTGTTGAGGATAGTAGTTGCGAACTTACGATGCTGGCACCGGCTCCCCTTAAGTATATATGGGAGATGTAACATCGTGAAAATGAATGTCCTCCCGAACTTTTTGTATTTTTTTCGTACTATCCCTCTGAGGGTGCCCCAAACTTTTTTTAAGTCCCTGGATAGCGCTGTCGGTAGTTTTATTTGGGGATATCGGCATGCCAGGAGAGCCTTGCGATATATAAAATTATCATTTAAGCAGGGTGGTTTCAAACTTCCAGATTTTAAGTTATACTTTTGGGCTGCGTTCACTGGGCGAATACAGAGATTAGTCAAAGGACCTGAAGCTGGTCCCAGCTGGCTCTCATACCAGCTGGCTTGTGGCTCCGACTCTGGGTACTTGCTATATAAAACATCTGATCCGAATTACTTCAAGAGGGTGCGATTCAAGATAGTAAGGGACATAACTAATATATGGCGCAAAATTTCTAGGGCATACAAATTCCCTGATCTGCATGTTTATACTGTACTATGGGGGAATCCTCTATTGCCGAGTATATTTCATGACCACGTCGGAAAAGAATGGCAACGTAAGGGCGTGACTCTCCTGGGTCATCTATACGACAGACAGGGTTTCCGATCTTTTCAGTCTTTGAAGGAAGAATTCAGCTTGTCACAAAAATATTTTTACAAGTACTTGCAAATCAGGGACTATTTTATCCGAGGCCGAGGTTTGCTAGAGCTATCTAGCTCCTCTGAGGTTTTCTCTGCATTTTTTGGGGCTACTAGACGAGGTGTTATCGGCAAAACTTACCAGAAACTAATAGGGGGGGTCAGTGACGATGCATACAGATAGCGGCTAAATTAAGTCGGATCTTTAACTGCAATGTTACTAAGGAGGAGATTAATGAATCTCTGGAAACAATAGACTCAGCAGTAACTTCAGTCAATCTGAAGCTCCAGCAAATTAGATTAATTTTTATGCTTTATTATACTCCGGAGTGAATTTCTAAATGGGCTACTAGCACAAACAATACTAAATCATACTGTCCGAAATGCCAGGAATTTGCCGCAGATTTATGCCATATGTTTTTTTTGTGTCCTAAACTTAAAGAATTTTGGTCTGGTATCACCCTCGCTCTCGCAGTTTGGGCTGGGTACGATAATGCGGTCACCGAGAAAGAGCTGGCGTTGGGAATATTCTCAGAGTTAGGCTGTCTTACTAAGTCCTTTGCTTCTATCGTATCAGCTTGTGCTTGTTTATGTATAGCTCGCTCCTGGATCCAGAGTAAGAGTCCAAGTGTTAATGAATTTTGGGTTTCACTAAGGGAAATCTATGAAATGGAGATGGCATTAGCTAAAGCTAGAGGCCCTCGGTCTTGGCGTAAATTTAAAAGGACATGGTCTTGTCTCCAATGGGATTGAGAGTCTAATCTGTATTTGTCAAATTATAATGTGGTTATGTCTCCTCTGTTTATGATCACTATTGGTATAATGGTATATTGTTTACGAAATCTTCTGTCCATGTAATCTATTTCTGTTTGTGGCTATAAAATAAAAAAATAAAAAAAAATAAAAAAATGAGACTCCAGACGTCTCCCCCCAGACTATCTTGGATACTTTTGAGGCTGCTTCTAGAGATTTCATTATTTCGTTTGTGGCTCACAAAAAGACATCTTCCTCCAATATATTGAATATAATTATGAATCATATCAAACAATTAGAACACTCTTTTTTCTTGTCAAATTCAAAAACTTGCCTATAAGAACTAATTAAAAATAAAATTGCTTTTAATAAGATCGCCACAGAAAATGCCAATTCATATCTTCTACAAAGCCAGTGCCAAATATTATGGAGGACATAATAAGGCTGGGAAACTTCTTGCTAATTACCTCAAAATTAAAATAGATCGTACCAAAATAGACTCTCTCTTGACCTCCAATAAGCATACTGTTCATAAAAATGAGGATATACTATTAGAATTTACTAACTTTTTCCACACTCTTTACACTCCGGAATCCCATGTTAACCAAGATGACATACATCTCAATTAAACTATGTTATGATCCCAACATAGGTTTTTCTTCTTTAGAAGATGATAGTCACATTGTTGATATCCTCACTGCTATCAGCTCCATCAAAAAGGGGAAGGCCCCAAGGCCTGAGGGATTCACTATAGAATTTTACTGACATTTCTCCAAACTTCGCACATCCAAATTACATTGAATTTGTACCCATTTAATTTCCTCTAAATCCGCTGGGAGCTTCTTCCAAGAAGCTTTAACATGTCTTATCCCTAAAGAAAACAAGGGCCCATTTCCCTTGTTAATTTGAATTATACATTTTTTGCAAAAATTCTTGCCCTTCATCTAGCTTTCCTGTTGCCTAAGCTAATAGGAAGGGAACAATCTGGTTTTATTAAGATAGGCATATTTTGGACAACACCAGACTATTTTTCAATGTTTTAAGTAAGTCCAAATCATATAAACATTCTTTAGCAGCTATTTCTTTGGATGCTGACAAAGCATTTGATCGAGTTAGCTGGCCTTTTATTTTTTCTTCTCTCTCTAGGTTTAGTTTTGGTGCTAAATGTATCAATCTCATCTCTCTATTATATTCCTCTCCCAAAGCTTCCATCATAGTCAATGGCCATATTTCTCCATCTTTTTCCCTTCATGGTGGTGTTTGACAAGGTTGCCCTCTTCTCTGTTATTGTTTGTTCTTGCCCTAGAACGCCTTTTATAAAAAATCCGTATATACTTAGAAATTAAGGGATTTCAATATGGGGACAACCAATTAAAATTTTCAGTTTATGCAGATGATATTCTGCTCTTTATCTCACAACCGCAAACTTCCTTGCCAGCCTTTCTAAATGAAGTCACAAATTTTGCATCCATTTCCGGGTAGAAACTTAATGCTGATAAGTGTGAAATTCTCCTGTTAAATAAGCTGTGTTTTCATGCGAATTTCCTTTCTTTTTCATTTCATTGGAACACAGATAAAATTACAAGCGCAGTATTATAAGACCTGTTTTTCTCTATTATGCTCCATACATGATGCTAAATGGGGAGAGGGCAAAGGAAGGTGTTGCCCTCGTTATTAATTACATAGAGCAGATATTGTACACATGTTTGCCCAGTGTGGAGAGCTTTCGATTCTGAAAAAAAGAAATTTCTAGATTATTTTCTGACAAACTCAAATTGAAAGTGTCCTTAACTCCTGTGCTGATTCTATTAGGGGTATTAGGAGGTGAGGCAGTAGAAGCCGGCGAAGCCCTGATTTTCATTTCTATAGCTATCCTAAGGTTGTGCATTGCTTCAGCCTGGCCGGATCCTAATCCACCTGTGTTTCAACAATTGGCAGTACATAACTTGGAGAAGGTGGTATATTCAAGAAAGGGTATTAGATTGCGGAAGAAAGGATTGAGAATCTGGGCGCACTTGACCAAGTGGGTGGATATACTTACTGGTAGAAGGTACTTTTAGGCCTGTAGATTTAAAGTGGCATTAGGCTGTTAAAGCACCTGCCACTTTGGGTGCAAAGGGTTCTGGTATGTTGGGAATAAATTATAATGAATTAATATTTATGTAATGTATTTATGGAATCTTGTTTAATGTATAAAATGTTGATATATTTACATGACATTGCCACCTATCATGTGGGGTGGGGGTGGGATTGGGGGTGTATTGTGTATTTATGAAAAATTTGTAAGAAAAAAATATATTTTTTAAAAGGAACACAGTTACAATTAAATATCTTGGACTAGGGTTTAATACTTCACAAAAAGACACTGTATCCCTCAATATGAACGAGGGTCACGCAACAATTACATCTCTTACTTCTAGGTGGAATCCTTCGTTTTTTATCTTGTTGGGGACACCTAGATATGATAAAGATGAGGTTAGTTCCCATAATACTATTTTATCTCTCTAATATTCTTATAAATATCCCCAGTTTTCATTTTAAAATAATATACTCTACCTTGTCCACGTTTTTATGAAATAATAAAAAATATTGCATGTCACCTCATAAACTTAATGGGGGGGAGTTAATTTTCCAAATTTTCACACATACCATTCAGCATTTTGTCTTAAAAGAACATTCTATTTATTTCTTTAAGATGACTTTATTATTCCTCACCTATGGGTAGATATTGAAAAATGTTTTCACCATCCCATTTCTTTTCATTAATTTTTGTTGTTTGCTTACAAGCCTTTATCCTTATCTCTCCCCATTTAAAAAAGACATGTAAACTCTTTCAACCAATTTTTAATTTCCAACAACATGCAAAAGAACAATTCTTACAATCATCAATATGGCATAATAAACCTATTAAGATAAATAGTAAAACAATTTTTTGAAAAAACTGACACAGAAAAGGTCTTAGTTGGATTTATCAACTTTTCGACAATGAATCTTGTCTCCCTTTCATACTAGCTCAATCACATTTTGTCCTTCCCTACTCATAACAAGCTAAATACATGGCATTCATTTCCGTGGTTCAATCAGCATGCAATGGTCTCTCGCTTAATAATATTACTACCCCTCCTACCTCTTGCAGAGCCCCTTTCTTGTTCACTTCTTCGTCAGCATCCCAAATATATCAGACCCTATCCAACTTGTCAGATGATCGTGACAAAACAGTTGTGGAACTACAATGGGAGTCAGATTTACAGACCTCTTTTTCAATTTATATATTCAACACAATTTGGCTTAAAATATGAAAATCCTCTAAAGCAGCTAATGGCACCCAAACATTATTTTTTATTTACAATAGGCTCTTGATCACCCCATCCAGTCTACATAAAATTAATCCTACACTCCTCCTGTTGGTCCTGCAATAATACTCATTCTGACCTTAAACATATGTTATTTGAATGCTTCTCCACGCACCAATTCTGGCTACAAGTATGGAAACAGATAAATGATATTTTCCACACACATATACCCTACACTTTCACCAATATTTGTCTTGGGAGTATTTCAGAGGATTGGTCTTCTTGTTCCGATACTGTTCATGTTCTAGATTTACTTTTGGCAGTCACATTTTAACAGATTACAAAAACATGGAAAAATTCTACTAATGTATCTTTTCAAGCTTGGTGGTATGATGTATGCTACAAACACAGACTGGATAGAGCATACGTTAATCCAGTTACTCTTACCATCAAAAGAGACGTGCTCTAGTTACCGGTAACCAATTTCTTAGATTCCTCTGAAAATCCGCCTGCCTACATAACCCTAGAATTGAAGAACCTAAACCTCCATGACTTTTTACTTTCAATATGAATACTGGATATAATCTGTTGATCTTGTTTTTATCACATTTCAATACTACTGTTTTTTAGCAAAGATATTGTACCTTTGTAATTTAGTTCTGAATAGGATACAGTGAGATTGTCTTTTTATCTCTTTCTTCTTCTCCTTTTCACCTTTATTGTCTCTATAACAATTTGTTAGATTTCTATATGATCTCTATTATTCCAATCATCATATTGCATTTATATGATTTTATTTTATGTATTTTGCAAACTCAATTACTAAATAAATCTTATCTTTGAAACTAAAAAAAGAAGTACCAAGTCCTTTAAAGCATGGTTATTTCCGATTCCGGACACATTTCTTCTCCTATTTATCACCTACACAGTTGCAGAGAATGGGTCATGGTGAAGAGGCAGGCAGGCTGTGGCCTATACTGTCCCGTTCTCTGGGTCAAGCAGGATTCAGACTGCTTCATTGCTCCAGTCTAGGCCCACACTTACAAAACAAGTCACTTGGTTTAACATAGCGGTATCCAAGCCAGAGATACCACTACACTTGACCTGTAATCAATCTCTTCTGCCCTCTTCATGATTCGGCTGGATTCAGGTGCAGTGATGCAAGGGGCCTGAAATTTCCATTTGCCATCACATACCTGCACATAAATCTGGGTATTAATGTGATTTTGTCCCAGAAAATGAGGAAAAAGAGAACTAGTGGGCTATTTTGATCGGACAACTCTACTGACAGTGGTAGATGTCAGTGGTTGCAGGTACGGGCTTGTAGGTGGACAGCATGTATTATGACAGAGCAGTACCATCCTTAAGGATAATAAGGGCCAAAGTAGCTACCTGTTCCATTGTCTGTGTCCATACAATGTTGTCATTAAAAAAGAGGCATTTGAATTTCTCTTATGTCTATGACAGTCATGGTTGCATGTTTGATTATAAGTATGCATGTGAGCAATTCGGCGAGCATAATGGTACCACTAGGGAACAAGCACTAAAAAACCCATTTGATAAATGGTATTCCACCTTAACATCAACTGAAGAATATCATTGGTCAATAATTATATGAAGTCTATCATTGGAAAAATGTTCAAAGGAATGAATATGTTTTTACCTAGTTAAAAATATTGATGTACATAACATCTATTACTTTAATATTGTTGTATATAATATCTGTTTTTTTGGGGGGTATACTTTTTAATTATATTTTATTGTGTATAAATATATGTATAATTTACGTTTATTTGTAATATTTTGTATATATTGTTTTTTGTAATGTTTGTTTGGTGGTTTGTAGCTTTAGTAGTGGAATAGGTTAGGGAGGCTTCTCATTACATATATTTTGTATTCATTTTTCAATTATTAGTTGGTTGTTTTATTATTCCATTTAGTCAATTAATTACATAATTATTTAATTAATCCATTAATACATTTTAATGACATTGTTTATTTATGTTTTTAAGTTGGCTTTCAAACATTATAATTTTTGAAACTAACATGTTTTATTACTTTTGAAATACATGTTGATGTTTTTAAATATATTATTTTATTGGTGAGTCATCGGGTATGTAGAGGAGCAGAGGGAAGTGTTTTGACTATATTTATTTTCTATTTTTTTTAAAGTGTTTAACTGGTCAATTGATTAATTGTGTAAATTAGTTAAGTAATTCATTATTATGTTAACATCTTTTGTTTGCATTTTTATTTATGTCTTTGTGTTTGTATTTTTGAATTTTTAATTTATGTTAATATTGTTAATATTATTGTTGATATGTAATATACTATTTATTGTTTGGTTGTTGAGTTTTCAGAGGAGCATGGTGGGAATTTGCTTTAAGATAGAGGTTCTGTTTTGCTATTGATTTGAAAATATTACTAGGTTAATTAATTAAATACATAAGTTAATTAATTAATCATTATTTTTATTTTTTTTATTTGCTAAACGTTATTTCAATAACTTTATTTTGGGGATTTTTCCGGTAATATATTCGTTATTTAATCATAATGTTATTCATTTATACATTTATTTAATATGTTGTTTACTTGATGGGATGTTGATTGTGTAAAGGATTTTGGTTGGTGGTGTTTTTAAGATGTATTTTTTATTTGCTATTTATTTTATTACTTATGTTAGTAACTTTATTTACTGGATATTGCTGTTGCACGGAATGCACTGCTTACACCGTAAGACACCAGTGCCTGTGACAGACCTGCTTCCTGTCTTACATGTTCCAGCAAACAAAAATATCCACAGAGATGGCTCTCCATCAGAAAACACCCATTTATTTTGGTGCAGACCGACAATACATTTCGGGTTTGAAAAGCCTTTTTCAAGTAATGTGCCCTATAACTTATAGACATAAATACAAAACAGTTCATTAACATAGAAAACATACTCTATCTGCACACAGAAACCAATAATTGTGTGCAGGGTCCCATGTCATATAAATTCATATAATAGCTGTGTTGTTATGAAACATGAGTATATCATAATTTACAATCAACTTAGAGTGTGTGAGAGTTCAGTTGACACCAGTATTGCAAAACGCTTGTGTTGAAGCTAGCGGCCCCATGAAGCAAAGTGTGGCATGAGTGTTAATATGGGTATGAAAGTGTTCCATCTCTGGGCTAGGAAAGGCATTAGTGTCTAAACCTTCAGCCGCAATTGTAATGGTAATGGACATATTGTGACAATTCACCCATGATCACAGTCTCAAAGCTCACTAAAATATGCATAACTGGTAGTTCTTAATTTCAAGTTAGAAAATCTCTTATCTGTGTCCTTCAATAATACATGCTTAATTCCAAACTACATAATTAGAGAGCATTCATGTGGACCATTTTTCATTATATAAATGTCCTGTAGTAAAAATAAAAAAGTTTAAATTAAGCCCCAATGGGTATAATCTCTCATGGTACCCATTAATAAGGAAGGGGGTGTATTTACAATGTAAACACATCAGCATCTTTATATTTTCTATAACATAAATGTCCAGTGGAGATATAATGTTTTAATCAAACCCCAAAACCTGATTGAGCATAATCTCCCATGGTTCCACTAATAAGGTGGTGGAGGGGTGTATAGACCATGTCGTCATATACACACATCTTTATGTTGATATGTCCATAATGTTGTGCTATGTAATGACAGACCTGAATTCATGACTCACAAGTTGAACTGAAATGCCATATAGGAAAACAGCAATGAGAGGTATAAACATTGGTATGAGAGATCTAAGTGTGCAAAAAATACACAATTCAAAACAGAACAAGAGTCTTATGTGCAAGATGCTTAACATCAATCAATGGCCATATCTCATCTGATGTTTAACCAAAGTGTTACCTATGTTCATGTCCAATCAATGTTAAATCAATCAAAATGGAGTTTTATCACCCATTATCTAAAATGTACAGCTTGCTCCTCTTCCCTTTAAAAACATTGGGATACTTGGTGTCAAGTTTCAAAATCCATCGTGTTTCCACGGTGCAGGGTTTCTTCTCTCGATCTCCTCCATGTGCCATCATCAGGATCCTATCAATGCTAAAAGAACTGATGATGTTCAGATCAGCTATTATGTTTTTCGGCAAAATGTCTTGTGACATTATAGGTTGCATCCTGATTCATTATGGTCTGAATGTGTTCCAGCACCCTTTTTCGTAGTGGAAATTTGGTGATTTCTACATATCAAAGTCCATACGGTTATTCCAGTATGTAAATACAGAAGTCTGAGCCACATATTAGTTTCGCAGTTGTTTTGGTTCTACCTGTTGTAAGTGAAAAAGCCTTTACAATTTTGCAATATTTACATGCCTTAAAGTTTCTACAACTTTTAAAATCTTTATCCTTGTCCAGGAAAGCCTCCTGTTTAGATCTCTTGAAATGGCTATACCAAACAATTTATCAATGATTTCACCTTTCCCAAATAATTGATGGATGAATGTTGATAAGGGAGCTAAATATGGTATCAGATTTTAAAATCTCCCCATGTTTGTGAAAAATGTGTCATATTTCTGTTAGATTGATCATTGAACCCTGTAATCATCCTGATGTGATTGTTGGCAGTGTCTTTTGTATTCCTAAAGAGAATCCCTGCCCACCATTCTACATTAAAAAAGGTTGCAAATATATCTTATCCATAAAGCGATTTGTGATGTCGACTGGGCAAGTTTTTCTGTCCAGACAACCTGCTCCTCCCAGCAGCCTAAGAAAAGAGGTGAAGCAGGTGCCCATCACTGTCCCAGACAGTAAAAAGTATTATCGAAGATGAAAATATTCTGCTTTAAGCAAAGTTCCATCATATTTTATAACATCATGGTGTGTTCATACAAACTGACTGGTCTTCCTCCCAAAATGTGTGACTCCCTTATTTTGCTTAATGTATTTTTAAAACAAATTTACATATAAGGTAGTATAAATGTAGCTAGATTCCCATTTGATATTGTCAATCCCTCTCAGGCAATCAGTATTTTCCTTGCAGTATGAAGGCAAGGTACCATCAAAGAGAGCTAAAAGGGTTGAGGTATATGGTGTTGTTTTCTAAAAGTCCACCATTTGAGGAGACTATCGGCCTACCTGGATGTCTAGTGGGTGCTCAAATTCTTAACATATTTTGACCTTGGGGGCATTTTAGGATGCTTGATACTGTGGATTTACACATAAGGGAGCATTTTAGACTGTATAATATTACTTTAATAGTGGCACAACCGTTTTTAAAATTTTTATCTGGTGGGCACTTTATCCTACCAACTTACGCTGTTCGGTGAGGAGAAGGAAAGGCAAAGGTGGTGTGGCCCTGTTAAGAGGACCTATTCTTACTTCTTTCCGGCACGAGATCTGGAATCCCTGGAGGCAATTCTTAAATCTATTAAGTCTGGGTCTCCATTAGACCCTCATCCTCCAGATCTGCTTATGAAAGGTAGACCATACCTACCACCATGTTAATGGATGTTTTGAATCTCTCTGAAAAAATTTAGACCTTTCTATCTTCTCCCAGTGGCTAGCAAAGTTCTAGAGAAGCATGTTAATAGACATCTATCTGCTTATCTAGAAACCCATAACATCTTGGACCCCACACAAATGGGTTTTAGGAAGGAGAGCAGTACTGAGACTGCTTTACTTGCGGCCACTGAATCGTTAAGGAGGATTCTGGACAGGGGTGGCACTGCCGCCCTTCATGTTATATCTAAGTGCGACATTTGATACCATTTCTCACACCACTCTTATACAGTGTTAAAAGAAGTGGGAATTGAGGACTGTGCTTTAAATTGGCTTACAGCCTTTTTGGCAGATAGACATTTTATGGTATGTGAGGAAGTCTTTTCTTCTGATGTTTTTTCACTTACATGCAGGGTGCCTCAGGGATCCTCCCTGAGCTCCACGCTTTTAAAAAATTATGCCCTCCACCTGGCAGAGATCATTCAGTCAGTTTCCCGGTACCTGGTATTGTATGCTGACAACATGCAAATTATTATGGCAATCAATCTCATCCCTAATCATACCCAGCTCCAGCTTGGCCAATGCTTAACAAAGGTCACTGAATGGATGGTTGTAAATTTGCTTACATTTAATGGTAGAAAGACTGAAGTCATGATTATGGAAAACAACCCCTCAACATGGTTAGAAATTGATTGGCCAGAGCAATTAGGTGATCGTCCCAAACCAACACATGCCTTAAAGACCCTGGGATTCTGAATTGATGACAGGCTCAAGATGGAAACTCAGGCCAGCAAACTCTTATGAATCTGCTTTGGCATCATTGAACCTTGAAGAAATGTCTTAAATGGCTTCCTGCCTCTACAAAGAGAGTGGTGGTGCAGAGTATGTTCTGTTCTAGGCTAGACTAAGGTAACACTCTCCACATTGGAAGTCCTAAGTATGTTATTAAAAAACTACAGGTAGTCCAGAATGCCGCTGCTAAAGTTTTATGCAAAATACTCAAATATCAGTCAGTGAGCCGGGCGTTGGCAGCCTTACATTGGCTGCCCATACAAAAGAGGATTCAATTCAAAACCCTGTGTATAACCCATAAGATAATTCATGGCAATAGCCCTCTGATCATTTCAAATTTGATCTCCACTTATGCTGTTACATGAGCACTTCAGTGACTCTCTCATGGACTTCTGTGAGTCCCTGTGTTCAGAAGAGCAAGATACGGGGGAAGTTCTTTTTTCTTATTGAGTACCAAAACTGTGGAATGTCCTACCTATATCCCTGAAATTTGAATAGTCAGAAGAAAAGTTCAGGAAACTATTGAAAACGTATTTGTTCTAGATTGGTTGCTTATGCTGTCTTGCTCCAAGTTGGTGAGTTAGAGCTGGGGAGCCTTGACAAGGTAGCCATGCGCTCTGCAAAAACCAAGTAGAATAGAATATAAAATCAATTAAACTTTCCTCTTTCTATCTCGAAGGAGAATCACAGTATGTATGTATAGTATTGCAGTACTCTGTCCCAGAAATAATTTCAGAATAACTGCTTCTGATCTATAGTCTTTAATATTCATTATAACTATATGTTCAACATTGTTTGAAAGTATCACAAATATGTCCTGGTCCATATAAACCTCATCATGGTATATATGGCTTTGCTTTGTTCTAGGCTCAGATTGTAACTGGTGTGTGTTGGAAGGTGGTTTAATAGTAGGTATAGGTAGGTACCTACCACTAATAATAAGGCCACAATCACAATATAATGTTCAGTCAAGGGCTCAATATATTATTCCCTTGCTCAGCCCTTGGTAGCTGGCTGCGAGCAGGCAGGGTTAACATAACAGACAGGTGTGTAAAACATTTAAAAACACCAATACATTAAGGGCCTGAATACGACTTTGGTGGTGCTGGAGTGGGTCACCACGCCACCGCCCCACTACAGGACCGCCAATGCCTTCTGCACATCGCCCGCCGGATTCCGAGTTAAAATCCAGTGGAAGGTACTTCAGCTTCTTGCCCACAGTGCTGCCTTTCAAAGGCTCATAGGAGAGTCTTAGAAAGGCAGCACAATGGGCCAGCCACAGCACTTTACAGCATGGCATGGACTATAAAGTCCATGCTGTCCTTGAACGGGGGGTGCATACAGACAGGGGGCACACCATGTGCCCCCTGCATGTACCCCTGTGCACAGAGGCAACAGGGGCCCCTGTAGGGCCCCCATAGTTTCCTCACCACCAGCATTTTCATGGTGGGCTCACCGCCATAAAACTGCTATCGTTGAGGAAACTCGTAATATGCTTGGTGGTGCCACAGTGGCATCACCAAGCATATTGCAGCCTCAGGACCACCGCGCCACCGCTGGGAATCGCAGATCCCCAGCAGTTGCAGTGGTCTCATGGTGGTCTGACCGCCGCAGTTGTAATGCTGCAGGCGGTATCGCAGTGCAGCGGTTGTCGGACCGCCATCGCGACTAGGGCGGTACTATGGACCACCATAGTCGTAATTAGGACCTTAATAAGACACAACACAAACTAAAAATCCAACGCCAGTTTATAAAAATAAGAAATATTTTTACGATTACAATGACACCAAAAATGACAAGAATCCAATGTAGGGAACCTGAGATAGGAATTTTTAAAAGATAAACACTTTTTACTGCTTAAAAGACAAAAAGGCCAACTTGGGACATTTGGTCGTGCTAGGCTGGGACAAAGTCAAAGTTTCAGGCTGACCGCGATGTAGCACGGATCAACAAGTTTTCACCTTCTGACTTAGTCACTTTTTTTGGTGCTTTTTCTCTCGACGTCGAGCGGGTCTCCTCAGTAGGCTGGGTTTGGGTTCGACGATGGTGGCTTGCTTCAGCGGAATGCCTCAGTCAACTCCTGAAAGTCTCATCGACAAGGAAAAGTTCTCAAGCAGTGGGGCAAACCTGAATTTCAGTCCAGGTTGCGGTCCGACATTTCTGGCTTGACTCTCAGCAGCGGGTTGGTCAACTTATGGAGCTTTTTGGTAAAAAGGCTCCAAATCATCTCAAACTTCTGGAGATGCCTCCAGAAAGTCTTTTTGGGAGCTTGAGGAGTCCACAACACCAGCCAAGATTCCAGAAACTCTAAGTTGCTCCTTGGAGAGTTGGAACTACAGTTCCCACAATGCACCTGGCCAAATCCTTTAAAGTTCAGTTGAAGGTGATCAGCTGGTGTCTTCTTGGTAGAGATGATGCATGTGGAGCTCGTTTAACCTGTTGATTACAGGGAGTCCACTTCTTAAACTTTCCGTGCAAGGCAAAGTCCTTCTTTTGCTGTAGTTCCAAAGTGTGCAGCAGGTGCAGTCATTCAGAGTGCTGGCCTCTTGTTGCAGGCCAGGGGTTCCAGCAGGGCAGTTCTTCTTCTTGTTTCTTCAGCACTAATCTGAGTTGCTGGATAGCTCTCTCATATTAATCTAGGCTTCTGGGCTGGCAAGCAGGGGGCTCTCCTGACCAATGGGGTGCAGGGTGCCACCCTAAATGATCACCATTTACCCTGAAGTGTGCCAAATTCTTGTCCTGGAAAGCACTGTTCTTTAAATACCAAAATGGAGAAAATCTCTCCTGGAGCTTAAGATCTGGCTAACCCAACTTACAGGTGTGGCTAACTTTCCCTAACGCTCCCCTTGCAGGCCCTCTGCTAATTCAATTACAGGGGCTCCCATCTGGCTGGGGATGCAGGAGGTGGAGGTGGGCTTGGGCCCTGTCCTAAGTGCTTTTCCCTCTTTAAAGACCAGTTTGGCTACCCAGGCCCCTTCCTGACTTTTGATCTGCAGCTTGCAGTTTTCCTCCCACCAGATGTCTCTGTTTCCTTTCAGGCCACTTCACACCTCATCAGAACAGCTTGGCTCAGCCTGTCAAAGGCTGGCCAATAAGGAGAGTCTACTCTAGAACTGAATTTAGGCACAGCAGAAAAGCAAGTTCTATAACTTGTTTTATGTCATAGTTATAAGACATCTAGCATTGGCACATTGTTGGATTTATTCTAACTATTATTTAGACACCTTGAAGTATCACTTTAGCTCACTCCTGTCAATAGTTAGGCATTATTTACATTTAATAAGGCATTCCTATGTTAGCCTACGGAGCTAATGTACTACAACAACCTGGCTCATAAAACGTCTTTTATAATGTCCCTGCTTATAGTTACAGGGCACCCTACCCCTGGGGCACCTAGGGGAGACCTTAGGGTGATGTATATGTAAAAATAAGGAAGTTTATGACTTTGGAAGTACCATTAATTCCAAACTCGAATTTGCTTATAATTCTAATTTAA
This sequence comes from Calotriton arnoldi, assembly GCA_963921515.1. Classification (NCBI taxonomy): domain Eukaryota; kingdom Metazoa; phylum Chordata; class Amphibia; order Caudata; family Salamandridae; genus Calotriton; species Calotriton arnoldi. The sequence continues at coordinate 1,976,695 of CAWUFW010001896.1, forward strand.
AATCAGCCTGCAAAGCAGGGTTGACTTTTAAAATGACAGCAGCTCACACAGCAGTGCACACTTAAGTGCATTAAATCTGCTGGGTCTCTAAACCTACATGCCTTATAATATACCAGGAGCCTGGGAGATTTCCACCTCTTTCCCTGTCTGGAGTTTGAGCCAGAAGCATCTGTTTGCCGATGGGAGTCACAGGGCCTCTCCCACCACAATTAGCCTCAGGGAGCTGCTGGCTAGAGACCTCTCACATTGCCTGGTAGCCATACCCACCTTAGAGGTGTACAATTGCAGATACTCCATCCTCTGCCATTTGCTGCCAGGACGCCTGCTACCTGAAGTTGTGGGGAAGACCACAACTCCCAACAACCCTCACTGGAGGCCATGCCCATCTCACCCATCTCGTGCTATTAAGCACTGCAAGGTCCTGTGGGTGTTGACACCGCCATTTGCTGCCAGGACGCCTGCTACCTGAAGTTGTGGGGAAGACCACAACTCCCAACAACCCTCACTGGAGGCCACGCCCATCTCGCGCTCTTAAGCGTTGCGTGGTCCCGTGGCGTGGGATGCGCCCGGGCCAAGGGCGGGCCTGTCCACGCCTGTCGGAGCCCGGAGGAGGCTGGGCTGGGCCACCCCCCTTGGTCTTAGGTCCAAGACAAAGAGTTCATAAGGAGGACTTCGCCACCAAGCCAAGTCAAGGGTACTGATGCTCTTGTTTTTCTCTTTATTTTTATAGTTGGCGTGATACTGAAAAATCCAGCAAGGGAAGACACAGCTCCCTTAAAGGGAAGCGTTATTGCCATCCTTGCTAATTGTTGCTGCAGTCCCAGTTGACATTGGCTCGTTCTAGCAGTCTATTTTTTTATTTTAAATATTTTTTGGTTTTTGTGATCAAGTGGCTGGTGGCCATTTTGTGTAGCCAGCCAGTGTGATTTTGCCATATGCCTGCATGTGGTATTTGTTTTCCATGCCTCCTGCTTGTTGCTTGTTGCTGCTTGTTGCTGTGACCATGTAGCTGGTGGCCATTGTGTGTAGCCAGCCAGTGGGCTTTTGCCAGAGGCCTGCATGTGCTCTTTGTTTTCCATGCCTCCTGCTTGTTGTTGTGACCATGTTGCTGGCAGACATTTTGTGTAGCCAGACAGTGTGCTATTCTTTTGCCATAGGCCTGCATGTCTTCTTTGTTTTCCATGCTTCCTGCTTGTTGTTTGACTATGTGGCTGGTGGCCATTCTATGTAGCCAGCCAGTGTGCTTTTGCCATAGGCCTGCATGTCTTCGTTGTTTTCCATGCCTCCTTGATGGTTGTTGTTGTTGTGACCATGTGCTGGTGGCCATTTTGTGTAGCCAGCCAGTGTATTTTTACCATAGGCCTGAATGTGTTCTTTTTTGTGGTCATACCTCCTTGCTGGTTGTTGTTTTTGTGACACAGTGGTTTGCGGCTATTTTGTGCAGCTAGCCAGTGTGCTTTTGCAATAGGCCTGCATGTATTCTTTGTTTCCATGTGTCCTGCTTGTTGTTTGAACATGTGGCTTACGGTCATTCTGCGTAGAAAGTCAGCGTGCTTTTGACATAGGCCTGCATGTGTTCTTTGTTGTGGCCTTGCCTCCTTGCTGGTTGTTGATGTTGTTGTGACCATGTGGCTGGAGGCAATTTTGTGTAGCCAGCCAGTGAGCTTTTGCCATAGGCCTTTATGTGTCCTTTTTTTCCATGCCTCCTGCTTGTTGTTGTGACCAAGTGGCTGTTGGCTATTTTGTGCAGCCACCAGTGTGCTTTTGCCATAGGCCTGCATTTCTTCTTTGTTCCTCATTCCTTCTTGCTCAGTGCTGTTGTTGACCATGTGACACTGGCTGGCAGCCAGTTTGTGCATCCACCCAGTGTGCCTTTGCCATAGGCTTGCATGGATGGATGATATATCAGTTTAATAATATGCTTGAGGAAAATTTCACTTATTTTTAATGCTTTTTATGTACATTTTGTAATTTTTTTAATTTTAATTTTTTCTCTTATTTTTATTTCTTCTTGTAATTTTAATATTTTAATTTTTTTAATTTTAATTTGTTTTTATTTTAATTTTCTTTTTTAATTTTACATTTAAATTTCTTATTTTTTTTGGGAGCTAGGGAGGAAAAATGGCGTCTGAGTAATAACTCATCTGCGAGGCTCCGCCGGCCAGTCTCCCAGTAATTATCTACATAGCCCCGTATATTCTGGGATTACAATCCAAAAACGCATGCGGCAAAACCCACAGATGAAGCAACCCCAATACCTGCAGATTGTCCTTATCTACGTCGATCGGCACGGAAAAGCAGGAACCGATCAAGCATGGTGGCAGACTCTCCTCCCAGCAAGCCCCGATTCAGCCTGCCTGGATCAGACATCTCCGGCGTCTCCAGCCCTGCGGCGAGATTCCCCAGCTACGCGGCCACGTAGCAGCATACCATTCGCAATCTACAATCGCCTGCCTCCCCTGAAGGAAGCTCCCCTGACACGGCTGTTTCACAAATAGCGCACCGACTTCCAAGCAAGCTGCTACATCCACAGGAGACATTCTAACATCAAAGGATTCTGCTATTAGCAAGTAAGGATGGCTGGGCGGGGGGGCCAAATCGGTGAAAACTAACTACGCTGCAACAACCCAATTTGACTATGACTGCAGCATTGCAATCTAGCGCTGCGACTGCCGAAAATCGACAAAAACGGCTGGACTTGCGTGGCGCTAGGAGCAAGGAGAAAAGTGAATGCGCAGGCAAAACTGACAAAACGGACAATGCTAAAAAAAATCAGATGAAAGGCCTCAGAGACCCCGGTAATTTTCAGCCATTGATCACAAGCAGCTTTGCGCCAAGTGAGGGAATGGGACACAAACTGCAGGAAATGGGACAGGAGGAGAAGCGGGAGAAGCAAGAGGGAAGGGGACTGAATAACCAAACGGAAAGCGATGCTCTGGTAGACCCCCTCACCACAGCGCAGAGGTTATAATAAACCTGACTCTCCTTACTACCCCAATTACCTGCACTGGTGCTGAGAATGATGTGTATAATAATGTAATGACTGATGACCTTCAAAAACACAAAGACACTACAGGTGACACTGTAGGAGAGTAACTTGGAATCATCAATAGAGAACCCCTTGCCAACATGGCAGATCCGGGAGTAGTAACGCGGGAGAGAGCGACAAATCCCATCGCCATCTCCCCAAAACACCTGACAACACGGAGAAGTTCTACTCTCTAACTGACGATTCAGAACTTTCAGATCTGAGCATTTCGGCCCCCATTGAAGAAGAGGAGTATAACTGGAACAGTAGCTCAAATTCAGACCCACCTACAAGAAATATGGGTCAGAAAAAACATCAAAGGAAAAAGGGGAATCAGAGAAAAAGGTGTCAGACCCCTGAAAGAGGAAGTGCAGGAGATCTTAAATGGGACTACTCAGCATCACAACTTTCAGATATGTCCAATCTAACTGGGGCTTCAGGGGGCAATCGAACTATCACAAGCAGCACTGAAGAAGGAGAATGGGGAGCCTTTAATAAACCCGCATTGGCAGTGGTACTACAGTCAATTAAGAGCTTCCAGGAGGAGGTCAAAGCAGACAATCGCAGATCACGCCTAGCCGCCAAAAAACTGCAAGGAACCGTCAGGAAGGTGGGCAGAATATGTGTCGAAATAGCAGATCGAATGGCCTCCGTTGAATTACGAACAGAAAATCTGGAAAAAGATTTAAGCTCATTGAAGGCACAAGGAGAGGAACATGAGGGCATTGTCAAGGTTCTAATGTGGAAGATGGAAGAACAAGAAAATAGACAACGGCGCAATAATCTTCGTATCCTAGGCATCCTGGAAGGAGCGGAAGGGAATGATCCCAGGAGCTTTATGATTACGCTTTTCAAGGGAGCCTTCCCGGAACTACACACTTGAGACAGGGACAGAGAGATTCAGCCTGCACACAGATTTCCTTTAACACCCTCAAAGTGCCCTACAACCATTCCTCAGCATCCGCGTGCGATGCTCTTATTTTTTGGCAACTTTCTTCTGCGCCAAATACTCTATGATCTGGCTAGACCCACAACCAAGAAAGAATTTAACAGAATAATTTTCTTTACCAGGCCTGATTTTGCCCACACCACGGTTGAGCATAGATGGAGGTTGAGACAGCTCTTCACTCCTTTTCAAAAACTTGGAGCCGATGTGTACTTACAGAATCCTGCACGGCTGAAGATAATATACAAGGGGACCTCACACAGTTTTATTTCTGAAATACAGGCCCAAGCATATCTGCAAGAGCTGACCGGTCGAAATGGGGACAAACTTTAATGATCAAGTACTTTTTAAAATACACTTCAATGAGAAGTCTTAACTCCAGAATGTTAATGTTGTACATATTCTATTCTTCCTGATCTCTCCTTCCTCTTACTTTCACTTAAAGTCACATGTTTATACAAGGACAGTGTAACAGGTCGGATCGTTCAGAGTCTACGTTGCATTAATAACTAACACTAGCCTTGAACGTAAATATGTAGAATGCTCTTGCTCTTGTATTTTTTTCTTGTTTTCTCTCTTTTTTTTTTCTCTTATGTCGCTTTGCATGCATGTCCATTTCAGTTAGAGGACCACAAATAGGGAGGGGGTAAGCCGGCGGGGGAAGCGGGGTTTTGATTGCTCGGATGCCATTACCCTGGCTTGAGCCTTGCCAGGTAACCTCAGTGATAGGTGGTGGGAGGGGGGGTGGGGAGGTGCTGCTGCTCGGGGGTTGCCACAACGGGAGGCAGGGATGTAGGTTTTTTTTTTTGTTCTTCTCTAGATACAACCTGGCAGTTAACATAAATGACTAAGTTACGCATAGCCACGATCAATATATGCGGCCTCAATGACGCCAAAAAAAGACAGAATACGGCAGCTGGACTCCGGCAATTAAAGGCCGATCTGATCTGCTTGCAAGAAACGCATATTGAAAGTGCGCAGACACATTTATTAGAGACATTAGGGTATACACTAGTGGGGGCCACGAAACAAAGCACACGGACACGTGGGGTTGCGATCCTGAAAGCTAATCCCTATTTACAATTTAGACGCACAACAGTGGATCAACTCGGGAGATGGGTAATCACGGCATGCAGCAGGAATAATTGAGATCCAATCACTATATGCTCCATCTATGGCAGCACCTTAGGTGGCCCAACAGTGTTTCTCCACATTAATAACAAATTAGCTGCCTGGCCACTTCCGGTAATAGTCTGTGGGGATTTTAATATAAATTTGCCCTTCGATAAGAGTATAAGTGCAGAATCAGGATGGGTCTACAGTGGGCGTAAACCTAAAGTATTCCGGGCATTAAAATTAAAGGCACTTTGTAGGGAACATGCGCTTACCGTTCTTTGGAACTGGCAGAACCCTACAGATCCTGGCTTTACTTTCTTCTCCTACCCACACAACAAACATGTAAGAATAGATTTTATATTAGTGTCTCAAACTTTACTCCATGACTGCTCAATTGAGAAAACCCCTCGTATATTGGCTGACCACAATCCCCTAATTGTAGAGCTTAAGGGGAGAGGATCTCAGGGCTGGGGTGCCTTCCGATGGAGTTTTGAGCGTACCCTTCTTTTCAATGAGGATTATTGTGAGACTATGAGGGTGTGGATTCCTCAATTTCTTAAGGAGAATATAGGGAGTGCTGGATTTGAAGTTGTGTGGGATACTCTTAAAGCAGGAATACGTGGGGAAACACTCAGATTTTCATTATCCCTGATACGATAATTTATACTCAAGACAGATTAGCCGCTGCAGAAGAAGAATTGGTCACAGCAATTAGAACTGGGGGTGATCACGAGGAGGAACAGGCAAAAGTGATAGCGGCTAAGTCTGCAGCTATGGAGATAATAGCTAAAGGTGCTGCGGACAAACTGGCAGCTTGGCGGGAGGAAGCTTATGAGTGTAGCGAACAGGTGGGTCATCATCTTGCTGTCAGAGCTAGGCAAAAAGCAACTCGAAATATAATTGCAGAAATCAAAGACCCTGATAAAGGCTTGATTTCAGACCCAGCTGGAATTCAAAAAGTATTTTATTCATATTATCAAAAGTTGTACTGTGAGGATACGATAGGAAACTTGGAGGACGTTGTGGCTTACCTTAATCAGATCCCATCTGAACGATTCTCACAGGAGGATCAGCTTCAGTTGGATGAATTCCCGCAATGGATAGAGATATTATTGTGTATCAACAGTCTCTCCAGCGGTAAGGCCGCGGGCCTAGATAGCATACCCCTTGAGTTTTATAAAAAATGTTCAACTCAGCTGAAGGAATGCATGACGCAGCTATTTACTCATGTATTAATGGGAGGCAGACCCCCAGAATCCTGGTCACAGGCTAAAGTGATCGTTTTTCTTAAAAAACATAAAACACCATCGGAACCCGGATCTTACCGGCCCATAACACTAATTAATAGTGACAGTAAAATCTATTCTAAAATACTGGCTACACGCTTGGCCTCTGTTATTCATAAGGTTATCTCCAGTCAACAACATGGGTTCATTCCTGGGCGGGGGACAACGGATCATATTAGAAGGGTTATTTCACTTCTCAATGATGCAAACATCTCTAGGAATCCGATCGCATTAATACTGTTAGATGCAGAAAAGGCCTTTGACAGAGTCTCCTGGCCATTTTTCTGTCGGAATAGGAACTGGACTTTTACAGGCCTTCAAAATGCTTTACTTTTGTCCCACCGCAAGATTATTTATTAATGGAGCACTTACAGATGCTTTTAAAATTACCAGGGGCACCCGGCAGGGATGTCCAAGCTCGCCGCTACTATTTCCAATATATATAGACCCCTTTTTACGCCAATTAGATCACAACAGGGCTATTAGGCCTATTGTAACCCAAGGCTGGGAAACCAAGGTTCTGGCATTCGCCGATGATATTGCGATAGTGACTCCTTATCCTGATGCAGCTATAGATGAAATCGAATTAGAAGCGGCGAGATTTGGGACACTCTCAGGGTATTCCCTCAATCGTAGCAAAACACAAATTGTCTGCAATAAGAACGTCACTACTAACGACGCTCGAGTAGTAAAAAATGCAATATATCTTGGTGTCAATATCTCTGCAAACATCGATAATATTGTGAGAGATAATGTTGAGCCACTAATCGCTAAAACGAAACCTGATTTGGTGAGATTGCATAATCTACATTTATCCATCATAGGCAGATGTAACATTATCAAAATGTTGTTTTTTCCTAAATTTTTGTATTTGTTGCGCGCAATCCCACTTGAATTTAACACCAAATGCCTTAAAGGAATTGAGGACTTATTTTCCCGATTTATCTGGGGATACGCCAAACCTAGAAGAGCATATAAATATCTCTCTTTACCCAAGGAACGGGGAGGTCTGGTCCTACCAAATATTAGATTATATTACTGGGCTACTACAATACTGCATAATCTAGTGCTTATACAGGAGAAGATGAGGGATAACTTGACAGAAGAAACTCCGACCCCGCTGGAACTTGTAATGGGGGGAGAGGCGTGGGGCTGGGTTTGGCGATATCTAAATGACAATCACTTTAAGAAGGTCCGCTTCAAAACGCTACAAGAAGGATTTAGAATTATGAAATCAGTCCGGAAATTAACTGGTCTGGGTCATTTAAACTTTTACACACCACTTTGCAACAACCCTAACCTGCCAGAGATTTTTAAAGGCCCAATTATCAAAAAATGGTGCGAAGCGAGCCTGAATAAGCTTGGCAACTTTTTTGGCCCAGCAGGGTTTGTCTCCTTCGAAAATCTTAGAGAATCATTTCTGCTAGATAGGAGAGATGTTTTCAAATATCTACAAGTTCGGGATTTTTTAAATAAGAAAGGGGGAGGCCCGCTAGGATTTGGCAATAATGATAATATAGATAAGTTAAGAAAGAGTAGAGATCTATCTATTGGAGTGGTCTATAACTTTTTCAACTCATTAATGCCAGATGACATGGATGATCGGGCGTGAAAGTGGAAAAATGAGACTGGAATTCCGGAAAGTTTATTTTTTCATTCAGCTAAGTTAGCACAGAATATTTTAATTCCGGCCCGGCTCCAGGCTCAATATTATAAATCATGTTTTTCGCTGTATTATACCCCTAAAAGGATTGCTAAATGGGGGTCAGGGAGAGGAACTCTCTGCCCTCGTTGCGCTTTATTTCAGGCAGATCTTAGTCACATCTTTGCTTCCTGTGATGCACTGAGTAAGTTAAAACAAGAAATCACCTGCTTCTTCAAAGAGGCCTTAGGAGTTGACTGCTCTCTTACTGCAACCTTGATAGGACTAGGGGTAGCTCAGGGCATGCAGGGGAAGCCCGGGAAGAATTAGTGTATTGGAATGGCAATCCTGCGCCTATGTCTAGCATCTGCATGGCTGGATCCTAATCCCCCTGGGTTCCAGCAATGGCTTTCTCGGTTACTTGCAAACTATAACTTTGAAAAGGCCATATATGCAAGGGGATAGCGCTCCCGAGCAAAAGGTCGGAAAATCTGGGCACCATTGACTAGATGGATTGAGAAGAATCGGTGAAGTTTTAAATACAAAACAACCTATACCTGAATTAAAGACAACGGAGTGAGGCCAACTCCAAGGGGGTGGGCAGGGAGGAGGCGCGGGATGGGGGGGTGGGGTGGGGAAACCAAATAATGCATTACTCTGATTTCCATCGCTCCTTTGGTTGTTGTAATCTGTTTTATTTTCGTACACAATGAATTGTAACTGCTGAGTATATCACTACCATTTATGCATTAATAAAAATATTTAATAAAAAAATAATCTTATTTTTTTCTTTTAATTTAAATTGTTTAATCTTTAATTGTAATTTTGTATAACGTAATTTTATTTTTTTCTATTTTTTATTTTATATATTTTTTTCCATTTTAGCGATTTACCATCCATCCATCCACAATAGGCACACAGCTGTGCAACAGCATTCAGCTTTTTAGGTACACAATTCCAATTCCTCCTGGACACCCTGGTTGCAGTGCACTTTAGACTAAACATATTAGCATCATTTATTTGTGTAATGATGATGATTATTCAATTCCCACCGGACCACATTGCCCCCCATAGGTGCACACTAACCTCCATTTTTTAAAACAGATTTCTATTCCATTTACCCATTTAGTTCCCTGAGTGCCACGTTTCACACTAAATGTTTTTCTTGCTTGTTTGCTTTTAGGTGCACAAGAGAAGAGACATCACCTGCAGTACTGCCAAACAGAAGGTCTGTGCAGCCAAATGTCAGTCCTCCAATCTGTTCCGCTTGTGCAACTTGGTGCCACTGCCAACTGAGAGCTTTAAGATGGCCCCAAAGAAAGATGCTTCCAAGAAAGTGATCAGTGAGAAGAAGCAGATTTCCACCAGTGGCATGACATCACAAACTATTTTTGGACCACCACGTTGTGTGCCTGCCACACCGGTCTCAGGGGAGCAAGCTGAGAGCAGCACTGCTGCGTCAACAGCACGACCTCAACCTAAGTCCAGGACCATGTCTGACAGTGAGGCAGCCACTGCAAACATGGCAACGTAAACGAGTATTGACGTTGAATTGGATTTGTCCCTTTCACAAAGTAGTATACAATTGTTTCAGGCAACAAACCAAAGTTGACAGCTGACGCAGCCAGTAATACTACATTTTCCTGACCTTCCTTGCTTGGAAGGTAGTACAGCTACCTTCCAAGCAAACACTCCCTCATTTAGAATCATTGACTCCCAGATCTCCAGCAAGGAAAAGGAAGGGTACCACTTCAGCATCTTCTCCAAGCACCATTTCTGATGATGATGATAGGGACATGGAGTGGACCCCAGCAGAGTCCAGAAGACAACAGGCGAGGCAAGGGAAAATAAAAATTCCTGAAAGACTTCGACTTATGGAAAGGGATGATGGGGAGGATAATGACGACGAGGCAGTCATTGAGGAAGGTGACACAGAGGAGTCTGACATTGTTATTCAACCTGCTCCAAGGGATGTGGCATAGGTAGCACTGCCAGCTCCCATTTTTGCAAAGCCCCAGCTGAGACATACACCAACCCCTACCTCAGGAGAAGCAGAGAGGCAATCAACAACTCATACACCTACCTCCAGTTCTCTTTCAGGCTCTGGCAGTGGCACAGTAAAAAAAGTGCTTCTCTCCGGTTTGGGACTTTTTTAGAGTTAGCAAAGAGGGGAGCACATTGCAGTATGCGCCATTTGCCACACGAATGTTCGTTGAGGTAAGCCTGGTACACATTATGGCACTGGAGGCCAAACAACCCATATGAAAAAACACCACAAAATTGAGTGGGAGGAGCACCCTAAAACAATTGCTGAACATGGTCGTGGTGGTGAAGAGAGCCAGGGAACATCAGCTACAAGTCCAATCATGGTTGGAGGTGATGATGAGGAAGAAGAGGGTGACATCTTCACGCAAAGCAGCCCTGTCCCCAGCAGTACACCAGCAGAATCACCCACCTCAGCGACTTCACAATTGCACAAGAGTGAAATGGAGACACCATGGCATACAGTGACTATCTCACCATGAAGCACATTGAGTCTACCACCACCTTCTTCTCGAAAGTCACCTGTGTAGGTGGCCCCAGAAAAGAAGAAAATCTAAGCTAGTATTAGGGGCATATTTATGCAGGAGGGGCCATACAAGCGCAACCACCCAACCTCACATTTGTAGAATGGGAAGCTGGCAAAAATGTTAGCGCTGGACCTCCTCCCTTTTTCTTTTGTGGAAGGAGAGGGATTCTTAGAATTTGTGGCAGCCATTTGCCCAAAATGGAAGATTCTAAGTCAGACCAAATTTCCCAGAGTTGCTGTTCCCACACTGTATCAAAATGTGCTGCAGTTGGTTGGACAAGCTTTGCAGCAAAGTGTTGTCCACACTATTCACCTGATGACAAACATATGGACCAGTTGTCAGGTGACTAAATAAATGTGCACCACTGAACACTGGATCTCTTTTGCGGGGGTAAAGCAAAAGATATCTACAGGTCTTGGCCTCGAAGAAAGTTTTAAGATCGTTGGGCGGCATGCAACAGTGGCCATGTTGCCATGGAGAAATCACTTACAGCGATAAACATCCTGGGCAAATGTGCCAGCAAGGTGTATGAATGGCTGCGACCCAGAGGTCTCAGAATTGGATTTGTTGTCACGGACAATGACAGTAACATAGTCAAGGCCATGTCAGACGGTGGCTATTTCAGGGTTCTGTATTTGGCCCATTGCATCAACCTGGTGGTGCAAGACTTTCTCAAAAAAGAAATCAAAGTCAGCAACATAATGACCATGTGCAGAAGAATCTGCACTCATTTCAGACATTCTTTCAAAGCCCGGAAGCAGTTACGGATTATTAAGCGTGCTAATAGAGCACCAGTTAAAGCCCTGATACAGGAGGTGGCAAAGCACTGGAACTTGACCTATTACATGTTGCAATGTCTGTTTGAGTAGTACAAACAGTTCAATGACTATGTCATTCTAAGAGGAGGGGATGCAGTTGGGAAAGCTATGACCATGGATGCAGACAAATGTGGCCTTGTCAAATGCCTGATACAGATGCTGCTCCATTTTCAGGTTTTCACATGGGAAGTTAGCAAGGAGGATAGTATGATGGGCGAAGCTATCCCATTGTTGCATCTGCAACAGGATCAGGTAAAGAAGGTACCTGGAAGGTTCACCCCCGCAGATGTGAATGAAAACACATAAGAACATGCCTTGGTTGAGAGCTTAATTCTTCGCTTGGCTTGTAATACAAGGCTGCAACAGGACATCATCTCAACCAAACATCACATCTGTGCCACACTACTTGATCCACGGTCCAAAAAAATTCTGCCACCTTTAATTTCTTTTTCTGGATGACGATAATTCAAAATACAAGAGGTGGATTGTTGAGCAAATCGGAGACCTGGAATAAGATCGGCAGAGACTTAGACTCCAACCCCGCAGTTCTAGGGTGCTGCCTTCAACTTCCAGAGAGGGCAGTCTTCTCTCACAGCATCCAACAACACTATCAACCAGAACACCGGCAACAACAGCAACAGAAGGACCAGGCCCAACTTCCGCATTGTATTGGTTTAAATCGGCAGGGCTTAAGTCCAGTGCAGAGGCGATGGCAAAAGAGGTTGAGCAAGTGGCAGCACCAATGACCATCCACAGGATGCTCCAGGAGTATCTGGAGGATTCAAAACAGGTCTATGTGGATCAAAACCCATTGCTATATTGGTATGGGAAGATGCACCAATGGCCAGAGCTCAGCAGGCTGGCAATAAAGTATCTGGCTTGTCCTGTACCAGTGTTTCTGCTGAGCGTGTTTTTAGTGCAGGTGGTGCGGTTGTCACAGTGAGAAGGACCAGTCTTTTGCCTCAAAATGTGGAGAGATTGACTATGATCAAAAGTGAACCAACATTTCATTCCACACAATTACAATGCTCCTGAAACAGCACAGGAGGAGGAGGACGAAGAGGATGATTGGTCAGGATCAAATGTGTTAGCTGACCAACTTCTGGGTGAACCACCTGAATATGAGGATGAACCCTAATTCCTGGACTGAGTATGCCAGTGCACCCATAGAACGTTTTAATTATTTCTCTTTGAACTTCTTTCTTTGCAACAAAAAAAAAAGAGGATGTTAGCGGAACATTATTATTTTTGTGTCAGATTTATGCTGCCCCACCTTCTTTAGTCAAACATATTGCCAGATTGCAGTTGGTCAAGTGTGCATTGAAGATGCCCCCACAATTCCTTCATGATATTGGAGACAATGCCTGCCCCCTTGCATGCCTATCCTTTTTTTAATCACTTAGCAGGGCTGGCCTAGACATCATGGATTTACAACAGTGCCAATACCAAATTCCAATATGTTGCCTGAGTCAAAGATGAATACCTACTTCCCGACCTGCACATGCTTGGATAGGAAGAGGTAACTACAACTATTGGAATGGTGTGTGAATGATTGTGTGAGTGATGATTGATGATTCATGTGGTGGCAGACAGTGAGGGAGGGTGTTGAACCATGATTTGGGAACTTGCTTGAGATGATTTGCAATGCTGGGAGCCTGGATGATGGGCAACCATTTTTTCCCTGGAGGTGATTTGCCTCTACAAACTTACTTAGCGAAAAGTAATTAACCTGTACTGTCCACTCCTATGAACCTTCTGTTTTTTCATCACCTAGGAGGGCTGCCCCATGAGATCATTTAATTTACAAGAGTGCCAAATTCCAATATGTTGCTTGCATCAAAGGGGAGATAGTATATCTACCACTGTGCTTGTATTGGAGCAGGTAACCATTGCACCAACGAGTGATCTGATTATTGAGTGATTGGAAGTGATGATTGAGGATTCATGTGGTGGCAGACAGTGAGGCAGGGTGTTGATCTGTAATTTGGAAACTTGCTTGAGATGATTTGCAATTTTTGGTGCCTGGATGATGGGCGATCTTTGTTTCCCTGGAGGGGATTGGCCCTTTTACACTTAGCCAGATTTACTTGCAGGGTCCTCTCCTTTTCTCTGGTTCTTCAGAGACCAGAACAGACACTTTTATTTAAAAAACTAAAACCTATGCAAAACACTGCAATTCTGTTTCTCTACTTGTTCTTCAACAACAGCTTACACGTCTATCTTGCTTGGGTCATGACTGGTCTGGGACGGAGTTAGGAGGACGATGGAAGAACTCAGGGCGGGAGCCATGGGACTACCTCATAAACAGCTAGAAGCAAAAAGTTATCGACTTTAAAGGTGAGTCTGAGGCCTAGTACTCAGCTATGTGGAATGGGGAGAGGTGTGTTGATTTGTAAAATGATGCTGTGTGTGTCTGTGTGTGTGTGTAGTACTGGTTGCAAAAGTGAAATTCTGAGTCCCCCTCTTTTGTTTGATCTGGCTCTGAGTATTCTTGGTAGACTCCTCATGAAGCTTACCTTCTTTCCGTCCTTCTCCTTGACTCTAAAATACAGTTTCTGTTTTACAATCCGCAGGTCGTCTAGTCTCCTGCATGAGCGAAAGGCGAAAGCTGAGCTCAACACTCCTGCTTACCTACCGTACCAGTCCAGACAGGCATCCAAGAGTGATGGACATTCCAGAGGACAATGCAGATGCACCAACTCATTTTGCAATACAGGATAATTTTTCTTTTAGCAATCATATTTGAAGAACTAGATGGGTAGGTTCACTCACAAACTAGAAGATAGAACATTCAGATATCTGATAACTTGGGTCTCGGGGGCAGAAGGACTGTTTTCAACGCATTTAACTGTACTGTGTCATACTCATTCCTTTGTTTCTGTCAGGGTCTAAATCCCTTTTGCTGTCTGAACCACACAGGAGCAGAATGACGCTAGGTCCCAATACCCTTCTCAGAACCAACCCTGCTAGGTCTTTTAGTATTCCATTGCAGGTAAGTTCTAAGGGGGAAAGGGGTTGGGGACAGAGAAGAGACTGCTCCAATATTCTGCCTGTTCAGCTACGTCTTCTTCTTCTTACTGGACTGCAACATTAACATGTAAAAACCTTTATTTACTGTGCCTTTTAACTTACTGTTTTTTCTATGGTGTATAAATAACTTATCTTACCAGAATGTTTACTGAAGCTTACTTCTCTTCTACTTCTCATGTATTGTTTGCTAGGTTGTATGAGAAGTCTTCACTCAGATCTCTTTCCTTTTCGTTCTCAGGTACAATCTGCACTTGATCCTGCTATTCTGTTAAGAGACTGGAGTGGGCCTTGAACTGGGGTTTCTGTAGTAGGATGACTGGTTTTCTGTCTTTAATTAGTTTTTTAAACAATGCTTCAGAACTTAGGTTAAATGTTAAAAGGAAGCGTTCCTTTTATTCAGGCCTTTGGTTTTAATGTTTGCTGGAAGCACAATTTATTCTGCCATACGTGAGGAGAACATTACTGGAGTTCTTTAACACATGGCATGAGAAAGAAACATGCCGGGCTTTTGACCCTGACTTCACCTTTTAATTAATTCTCAGAAGAGTGAACAAGTTTCAGTCTAAGAAGACACTGCGTGTTGAAAGGTCACACCTGCGTCTGACAGATTCTGGAACAGCTGAAAAAGACAGCTGATTCAAAAAGCTTTTTATTTAATCTTCTCAGCTAAGGAAAGCAATTACTGAAAAAAGTATTTCCAGTTTTCAAACGAAGGAAAATATATTCTGACTTGTTTCCTTTTTTCTCTTTAAATAGAAATTTACCTCTGACACGATAACCTTTTCTCACAGAATGTTTTATATTAGCTACAAGTTTAACACTAACCTGATTAGTGAGGGAATGTAGTTCCGACGAAGCTAACCCCGATTTTATCGCAACTACCCTAACTGACTTCCACGACGCTGGGAAAACAGGTGCTCTTCAAATTATTTCTTCAGTGAAGTGCACAGTGGAATGTTGAAGCACACTTCACCTGATGTAATGAAGCCTAAAAGACTAGACTGCTAACAGTGGTGTGCTGTCGCAGTATGTGCATGTTGGCAGCCATCTTGGAGTTCCATCGGTGCCAACAAGCACTCCAGCTTGAGGGATTATCTGACTTTTGGTAAGTTTGTAGGGGAAAATGGTAGCCAGCATACAGTTAGAAGGAGGAAACCTCCCGTGAGTCCTGACAGTACCCCCTCCCAACGGGGTTTCCTCCGGTCGTGGTTTGGCAGGGAATTTGGCATGAAAGGCTCTAATTAAACGGGGGGCATGGACATTAGTACTCTTTTCCCAGGAACGTTCATCAGGTCCATAACCTTGCCAATCTATGAGGTAGAAAATTTCATTGCGGATGAGTTTTGAATCCAAAATTCGTTTAACTTCGTACTCCGCCTCACCATTAACCATCAGAGGATCAGGAGGGAAACCCTACGCAACCCCGGTTGAATTGGTTTAAGGAGAGAAACATGAAATACTGGATGAATTTTGGTAGAACCAGGAAGAGATAGTTGATAAGTGACTGGATTTATGACCTTCTCAATTGGATAAGGACCCATAAAACGAGGCTGAAATTTACGGGGACCTTTGAGTCTGAGATTTTTGTACTCAACCAGACTAAGTCTCCTACATGAAGCTCAGGTTCTTTTTTACGTTTTCGGTCAGCGAAGTGTTTGTAACGATCCTTCGCGATCGACAAATTCTGGGTTACTGAGTGATGAATTTTAGTTAACTGTCGGGCAATATCTTGAACAGCAGGAACATTAATATCATCAAAATTAGCATGAGAATTGGGATGTCTGCCTGAGTTTATAAAGAAAGGGAGTGGCCAGTGGATACATTTAGAGCATTATTGTGAGCATACTCCGCAGTCCATAAGTGGTCAGGCCAGTCACCCTCCTCATCTAACAAATAAAGTCTGAGGTGTTGTTCTAGGTCTTGGTTAATGCGTTCAGTCTGACCATCAGTTTCTGGGTGAAAACTGGTGGAATAACGATGGTCAATATTAAGGCCTTTGATGTAAGCCTTCCAAAATCGTGATAGGAACTGAGAGCCCCTGTCTGAAACGAGGACCCTAGGAATCCCATGAAGGCGAATAACATGTTGATTGAAAAGTTGGGACAATTGTTTAGCAGTGGGTGTACCTTTGAAGGGTATATAATGTGCCATCTTACTAAAAGTGTCGACAACTACAAGAATGGTATCATACCCATGGGAAGAAGGTAGATCAACAATCAAATCTAAGGAGACTGTGTGCCAAGGATATGGGGGGTTGGCATGGGTTGTAGGAGACCTTTAGGAGCTTGTCTGTCCGATTTTCCCCGTGCACAAATTTCACAGCCTAACACATATTGACGGACGTCTCGGCACATGTATGGCCACCAGAAACGACGTTTGAGTAATTCTTCGGTTTTCACAACACCTTTGTGGCCAGCCAGAGGGTTGTCGTGACATTCCTGCATTGCCTTCAGCTGAAGCTCCTTGGTGGGTAAATACAGGGTGGTACCTAAATAGGGGAGGCCATTGCGAATGAAACGTTGTGGATCTTCTGTGGCCCAGTTCTCCATTTCAAGGTCGGTCATCAAATTTCGAACGTGATGTTCAAAAGGTTCTAAGGAGATAGTTCCAATGAATTTTCCATCAGGTATGATTTGCTGGTTTTCAATGACTGAAGTTTGATTTTCTGTGTCGAGTCTAGAGAGGACATCAGCCTTTCCATTCTTGGATCCGGGACGAAAAGTGATAACAAAATCAAAGTCCGCGAAGTAAAGAGACCAACGCAGCTGACGTGGTGTGAGAGTTCGAGCAGATCGCAAAAATTTTAGGTTGCGGTGGTCCGTAAACACCGTTACAGTGTGTTTTGCCCCCATTAAGTAATGCCTCCAATCTTTGAAGGCATCTTTGATTGCCAAGAGTTCTTTTTCTGTAATCGTATAGTTGCATTCCGCAGGGTTGAGTTCTGCGGGACCGATATGCCACCGGGTGTAACTGTCCCGTGTCCTTGTGCCTCTGAGAAAGTATTCCCCCGATGGCTAGGTCCGATGCGTCTGTCTCCAAATAAAAAGGCTCAGAGGGATCTGCATGAAGCAGCACCGGTGCTGTGGTGAAACTGTCCTTCATCAACTGAAAAGCTTCTTCTGCTTCTTCTGACCATTGGAACGGAACTCCTTTCTTCAGAAGACGAGTCAGCGGAAGTATCTTATTGGAGAATCCATTAATGAATCGTCTGTAAAAATTAGAGAATCCGATAAAGCTTTGAACCTCTTTGATACTGGTAGGAGATTTCCAGTCTGTTATCGCCTTCACTTTTTGCTCATCCATTCGAACTCCTGCAGGTGATAACACAAAACCTAGGAATTCTACTGTATCTGTGTTGAAGAGGCATTTCTCCAATTTAACGTATAGAGAGTTCTCTCGTAGACGTTGTAAAACTGCTCTGACCTGGTTGTGATGTTCTTCAACCGTGTTGGAATAAATCAGGATGTCATCTATGTATACTATAGCGCATCGGTCAATGAATTCACTTAAAACATCATTGATAAAGTACTGGAAGGCCGCTGGTGCGTTACAGAGACCATATGGCATCACAAGATACTCATAAAGGCCAAATTTGGTCCTGAACGCAGTCTTCCACTCGTCGCCTTCCCGGAGTCTAATCAAGTGGTACGCTCCTCGTAGGTCTAGGCGAGTGTATATCTTTGCTTCCTTCACTTGATCAATTAGTACCGAAATGAGAGGCAATGGATAACGATTCTTCACAGTTATCCTGTTAATCGCTCTAAAGTCAATACAAGTCCTGAGATCTCCCCTTTTTCGGCACGAAAAAAAGTGGGGAAGAGACAGGGGACTGCGACGGTCGGATAAATCCGTTCTCCAGATTCTTAGCTAGGTATTCCTTCAAATGGATGTTTTCCTTCTCCGTTAATGCGTAAACTCTGCTGCATGGTAGATTAGCCCCTGGTTCTAGATCAATTTTGCAGTCATAGGGCCTGTGGGGGGTAACGTCTCTGCCTTTTCTCATCAAAGACGTCTGCAAAGTCTTGGTATTCATCTGGTATCATGGTAGTTTGGATCGCACATACCGAACCTCCACCTTCACACAATTGGGTGGCAGCGCAGATTACAGAAGAATGTGTCTGGTCGTCGAAACAATTTTTGGTGCAGTAGTCTGAATTTAATTGAATAGTTCGGGCTCCCCAATCAATTAACGGGTTGTGTTCCGTTAGCCATGGTAGACCTAGAATCAGTTGAAATTGGGGGCGTCTATTAAATTAAATTGCAAGGTCTCTTGGTGTCCTTCGACAGTAGTCATGTGTACCAATTCAGTATGACTGGTTATGGGCCCTGAAGTTAAATCCGTACCATCCACCGCTCTGACCTTCTCACTTTTCTCCTTCTTGATAGCTTGTAAACCGATCAGGCTAGCGAATTTGTGGTCGGAGAAATTACCTGTTGCCCCAGAATCTACCATGACGATGATTCCTGTCAAAACCACATCTCTAAACCTTAAGGTCACAGTCATAACCAAATGGGGAGAGGAGACTTGTAGTGTGTTTGCCAATTGGTGATTTGTTGGAGTCGTTTTTCCATTCGCATCCACAGGTCCAACTCCCCTTACCTGTGGTGCCTCTAGTTTTCCTTCTCCTTAGCAGGCAACTTTGGTCTTTTTAAGCAATTCTTGACAAAATGTCCACTTTTTCCACAATATAGGCACAGTTTGTTCAGCCTTCTCTTTTCTTTTTCTTCTTTAGAGAGTGGACCTCTGACTACACCGATTTGCATGGGTTCAATTCCCGAAGAACTCTCTACTGTCCGTGTGGATTCTGTTTTGACACGGTCAAAACGAGGAACACTTGGTCTAAGCTCCTTCCGCCGTTCTCCTTTCCGCTCACTTTGCCGATAATCGATCTCTAAGGTTAAATCCACTAAGGCAGAGATATCGGTGGGTCGATTAGGGATTTGAGATAGAGCGTCCTTCAATTCCTCTCGCAATCCTCTATAGAATACTGCTGCTCTTTTATCCTCGGGCCAGTTGGTCTCGACCACTAGTTTATTAAATTGGGCTAGGTAAGACACGAGTTCTCGGTTTCCTTGCTTTAATTCCAACAGTTCGTTGTCTGAAGCTTGAGATGCTGTTCTTCTATCAAAAATTCGGAGAAATTCCTTCTTGAAGTCATCTAAACTGTACAAAATTGGGTCATCCTTGGTTACTAGTGGCATGGACCATGAGGCGGCGTCCCCACTAAGGTAGGACAAGATAAACGCCACTCGGGATTGAGCATCGGGGAAGATCGTTGGACGGCACATAAAATGCAGAGAGCATTGGGTCAAAAAAAATTGCGCTTTCTGCGGGTCTCCATTAAATCGCTCTGGAGGGGCAAGAGGAATTACTGGGGATAATGAGTGGATTACTTGTGTGGGGGCAAAGGATGAAGTGCTGATGTTAGGACTCTGGGTTTCAAAGGATGCGGTGCTTGGCCTAGATCCCAAAGCTGGTGTTCCCGTTTTAAAGGTTATTATCTCCTGTCTTAGTATTTTATTTTCCTCTCTGACTGCCTCCAAGTCCCTTTGTATATTACTCAAAATCTCGCCCAAATTTTTTAAATCAAGTCCTTCTGCCATTCTGCTCAGGTGCTTGTACCAACGTGGGCACTTCACTCTGTCAGGGTCTAAATCCCTTTTGCTGTCTGAACCACACAGGAGCAGAATGACGCTAGGTCCCAATACCCTTCTCAGAACCAACCCTGCTAGGTCTTTTAGTATTCCATTGCAGGTAAGTTCTAAGGGGGAAAGGGGTTGGGGACAGAGAAGAGACTGCTCCAATATTCTGCCTGTTCAGCTACGTCTTCTTCTTCTTACTGGACTGCAACATTAACATGTAAAAACCTTTATTTACTGTGCCTTTTAACTTACTGTTTTTTCTATGGTGTATAAATAACTTATCTTACCAGAATGTTTACTGAAGCTTACTTCTCTTCTACTTCTCATGTATTGTTTGCTAGGTTGTATGAGAAGTCTTCACTCAGATCTCTTTCCTTTTCGTTCTCAGGTACAATCTGCACTTGATCCTGCTATTCTGTTAAGAGACTGGAGTGGGCCTTGAACTGGGGTTTCTGTAGTAGGATGACTGGTTTTCTGTCTTTAATTAGTTTTTAAACAATGCTTCAGAACTTAGGTTAAATGTTAAAAGGAAGCGTTCCTTTTATTCAGGCCTTTGGTTTTAATGTTTGCTGGAAGCACAATTTATTCTGCCATACGTGAGGAGAACATTACTGGAGTTCTTTAACACATGGCATGAGAAAGAAACATGCCGGGCTTTTGACCCTGACTTCACCTTTTAATTAATTCTCAGAAGAGTGAACAAGTTTCAGTCTAAGAAGACACTGCGTGTTGAAAGGTCACACCTGCGTCTGACAGATTCTGGAACAGCTGAAAAAGACAGCTGATTCAAAAAGCTTTTTATTTAATCTTCTCAGCTAAGGAAAGCAATTACTGAAAAAAGTATTTCCAGTTTTCAAACGAAGGAAAATATATTCTGACTTGTTTCCTTTTTCTCTTTAAATAGAAATTTACCTCTGACACGATAACCTTTTCTCACAGAATGTTTTATATTAGCTACAAGTTTAACACTAACCTGATTAGTGAGGGAATGTAGTTCCGACGAAGCTAACCCCGATTTTATCGCAACTACCCTAACTGACTTCCACGACGCTGGGAAAACAGGTGCTCTTCAAATTATTTCTTCAGTGAAGTGCACAGTGGAATGTTGAAGCACACTTCACCTGATGTAATGAAGCCTAAAAGACTAGACTGCTAACAGTGGTGTGCTGTCGCAGTATGTGCATGTTGGCAGCCATCTTGGAGTTCCATCGGTGCCAACAAGCACTCCAGCTTGAGGGATTATCTGACTTTTGGTAAGTTTGTAGGGGGAAAATGGTAGCCAGCATACAGTTAGAAGGAGGAAACCTCCCGTGAGTCCTGACAGTTTCATTCCACAACAGATTGACAAATTATGTGCTGCTCATTGCCCAGATTAATGTTGTCCTTGTGTAGTGTTTGTCAAAGCTTTTCCCAAATCCCTTTCCCATCCATTCATCAAACCCCTTACCCTCTTACCCCAGGCTGTGTGATTTATTGAGATGTGGCTTAATTTACACCATCAATGGATCACACAATTGGTGTGGCAGATGTGGTGAAAGCAACATCAACTCACTGCAGGATCTTCTAAGCAATAGCATACACTGGCCCCATTTACCCACCCGCGCATAAAAGTGATCCATATTTCAGATATAGATTGAAGAACACCAGTCGTCAACATCATCATTCAGGCCTTGTGTTGTGTAACAGTAAACGCCTAACCTAAAGCTGTCCACTCCAGAATTTGAGTGAATTTTTGTGACTCGAGGATTTAAGTTACTAGTAGCTCCCCAGTGCTGAAGTTACTACTATTGCAATTTTTTGTTATTTTATAACTATCAGGAATTCTTGTTGTGTCATTATGTAGTAGTCTGGTCTCAAATTCTTTATAAAGCTTTGATATCATATAACCTACTTACTCAGTGTTTTTATTTCCATTTAGTTGTATGTGATGGATAATCCTTCTAATTACTCCTACAGTTGGAACTTACCTGGGTGGAATGGGACCTCGCTTGTGAAGTTGTGATGCCTTCCCTGTCATTGCTTCATCTATATTCAGGTAAGACAACTATGGAGTGAAGTGAACTAGTTAAGTTAGTAAGTGAGTAACTAACTGCAAGAAATCTAGGTTGATGTAGATAATATAGGTTATGGCAGCATTCCCCCTAATGGTCAAGATAGTTAGAGAGGTATAAAAACTAAAGGCAGCAGTGCAAAGTAAAGCAAACAACTTGAGGCATAAATATTGATAAAATAAAGTTTCCCCTTTATTTTTTACAAGCAAACCCACCCTCTCCACCCACAACAGGCCCACCCCTCTCCCCAAACAAATCACCCAATCCCCAACTAATGACCCAAACAAATGTCCAAAGAAAACAAGGCCAATGTCTGGTCCATTCCCAATTCCCAGCCTCTCCACCCACAACAAGTCCCTCCAACCAAAACAAAAAATAAAAAAGGACTAAAAGAGGGCATTGTCTATTTCGGCCGGAGCTGGTCCAGGGTCTGCTTCATAATGGCGAGCCGGCTCTCGATAGTGTCCAGCTGCTGCAGGATGCGCTGCAGCAATGGCCTGCTGTTATTAGAGTGGGAGGTGGTGGCAGCAGTTGTTGTCAGCTGGTGGCAGCACCGGTGATGGCATGGCTTGGAGGCTGGAGGCTGAGGGGGACCGGCTGCACTGGGGTCCGGCAAGGACTGAGAGGCAGCTAGTTCTGCCTCTTCTTCCTCCAGGACCACCAGTCACCGGTATTCCTGCTGGATTCGCTCCAGCCTCTGCTGCTGCAGATGGGCTGCTATCTCCTGCCTTTTGGGTGCTTGGGGTGGACCAGCAGGAGTAGCTCTATTGAAGAAAACAAAAAGAAAAAAGACACATTGTAAATAATGCTCTGTGCAAACAATTGTTTGAAATTAGTGGATGGCATAGTAGCAGTACATTGCTGGTCCCCTAGGGCCATTGGAATTTGATTTGTTTATGATTAGGAGAGTCACAAGGCCAATTTTATGTTTTACCCACACATGCCTCGCATAAAAAGCACTGACTGTGTGACAGAATAGTATTTGGCAGAATAACCCCGGATTAAAAAAACAGTGATTTGATTTTTTACTTCTAAAGGCTTTTCAAGTAACTAAACAGACACTTTGAGTTGAAAAATAAATTACCTCTCATTAATTAGTAAGGCATTATGCAATATTAATTACAAATTGTGTGTTGTGCTAAATTAACGGAGCCATGCTCACTGCTTGTCGGAGTGTTGGGTATTTTGTAACCCTGGGTGTAAAACTTTGCTCCACTCGCGGAGATTGCGGATTTTTGGCAACTTGGCGTAGAACGCAGAGTTGCCAGAAAACTCTGCACTCCGCAACGGAGCAGAGTTTTTTTTGTTTGCGCGCTCGAAATGCATTTTTGCGTGCGTGGGAGCGACTTACCGGGTGCCTGCGATCGCTGACGAGATTTCCTGAGCCGTTCGAGAGTGCCACGAGATTTGCAGGGTGGCAAGAGTTTGTGATCACGAACACGTCATTTGGACGCGCCATCGGACTTCCGGCGGAAGTTTTGTGAAGAACGCGATCCCGAACATGCAGAATCTGCAATCTGGAGAAGGTTATCTCCCAAGCAGCATCAAAACCTTCTCAAAATGACGATTTGGATTAAAAAAACTCCTCAGATTGACATTTGGCTGTACTTTTTTGTGCAAGGTGTCCTTTTTCTTTTTTTACTTTTTGAAGAGGAAGGAAGTGCCCCAGAGTCTCTAACTTCCTGTTCCTGTCCAGCAGGCTCCTCCCAGTGCTTTGTCCATCCGCTGTTCACTTTTCATTTGGATTTGGAGCTGGAAGGATCACTCTTTGTGGCTGCTGCATTATATATCTTTGGATTTGAGGACTTTTGAATTTGAGATTTCACAAGTAAGTTGGGAAATTGGTGTTGTTTGTTTGATTGGGGCCATGCACCTAGATTTATTTGTACTTTTCATTATTTTTTTTAATTTATTGTGGTGGGTGACCTGTAGTTTCAGTAGGGCCCTAGTTGTTTCTTTGTAAGTAATTTTTCTTCTTTTATAAAGGAAACATGTTGCACAGTTCACTACATTTTCTCCAACTTTTGAAATCATCAATTCACAATTTTTATTTAATTCACTATGTAGCCCAGTAGTCTGCCAATAGGCCTTTCAGCCAGTAGGCCCAGAGCTACTCATGGGTGCATGAAACAACTGTTTCTGTGGTGTCTGTTGAATTTAAACATCATTTAAGGCATGGGTGGCAATAGATTGAAATGCAAAATGTGTTTTTTGGGGTATTTCACTTTTTTCACGTGCCTTTGTTGGATGTGTGTGGTTGTAATAACTTGCAAACCTTTTTTTTTTAGCCCAGTTGATTTTTGTTTTTGGCATTGTTGCATTAAAGATGTGTTGTTAGCATGCCTCCTTGGTCTGGCCAGTGTGTGAGTGTGTTTGATTGTAATAGTGGGCCATCCTTTACCTTGGCTGAGCCTTCTCGTGTGGCATGGGGCCATTTTGTAAAGTCTGTGTCCATTTAGGCCTGCTTAAGTTCATTGTTTTCCCAGGCCTCCTGCTTGTTGTTGTGACTTGTGACCATGTGGCTGGTGGCCTTTTTGTTGAGGCAGTTAGTGTGCTTTTGCCATAGGCCTGCATGTCTTTCCTTTGTTCCTCTTGGCTTATTGCTTCTTGTTGTGTAGCCTAGCCATGTGGCTGGCACCAATTTTGTGACGGCAGCCAGTGTGCTTTTGCCATAGGGCTGCATTGTCTGTCTTACCTTTCTTGTTGTTGTGGCCTAGCCATGTGGCTGGTGGCCATTTTGTGAAGGCAGCCAGTGTGCTTTTGCCATAGGGCTGCATTGTCTGTCTTCCCTTTCTTGTTGTTGTGGCCTGGCCATGTGGCTGGTGGCCATTTTGTGAAGGCAGCCAGTGTGCTTTTGCCATAGGGCTGCATTGTCTATCTTCCCTATCTTGTTGTTGTGGCCTGGCCATGTGTCTGGCGGACATTTTGTAAAGGGGCAGCCAGTGTGCTTCTGCATTAGGACTGCAAGCCTTCTTTGTGGTGGCCATGCCTTCTTGCTGGTTGTTGTTTTGCATGCAATGTTTTCTTCTTTTAGCCAGCAAAAAATGTAGCATAGTTCCCTACATTTTCTAATAAATTTTTAATATTATTGATTTGAATTGATTCACTGTGTGGCCTAGTCTGCCAATGGGTTTTCCAACCAATAGGCTCAGAGCTACCCATGGGTGCATGAAACAACTGCTTCTGTGGTGTCTGTTGAATTTAAGCATCATTTAGGGCTTGGATGGTATTGGATTGAAATGCAAAATGTGTTTTTTTGGGTATTTCACTTTTTTTCATGTGTGTTAAATAAATGCCTTTGTTGGGTGTGTGTGGTTGTTGTAACTTGCAAACCTTTTTTAGCCCTATGGATTTTCATTTTTGTCATTGTTGCATTAAAACTGTGTTGTTTAGCATGCCTCCTTTGTCTGGCTAGTTTGTGAT
Source organism: Calotriton arnoldi (assembly GCA_963921515.1). NCBI lineage: Eukaryota > Metazoa > Chordata > Amphibia > Caudata > Salamandridae > Calotriton > Calotriton arnoldi. The sequence goes on from CAWUFW010001896.1 coordinate 2,002,248, forward strand.
AGTGGGCCAGCATTTGCCTAGGCTGAGCCTCCCCATGTGGCCAGGGGCCATTTTGTAAAATCTGTGTCCATATAGGCCTGCTTGAGTTCATTGTTTTTTAGGCCCCCTGCTTGTTGTGAGTGACCATTTGGCTGGCGGCCATTTTGTGGTGGCAGTCAGTGTGCTTTTGCCGTAGGCCTGCATGTCTTTTCCTTTGTTCCTCTTGGCTTATTGCTTCCATCCATTGTCATTTGTCAGCTGCAACTCCCTGAATGCTGCATCCCACATGATGCCAAAACATTACATTTGTATTTTTATTGATGTTCTTCTTCTTTCCTATCCTTCCTGAGTGTACTGTACAGTACACCATGAAAGCCCTGCTGTTGTCAAAGTCTCACAAATGGCTACACTGTATTGTTAATTGTTTTAATAACTGAGGTAATAAATTTAATAATAATATTAATTAATAACACTAACAAGTGTGACCACACACTAAGTTATATTATATTTGTGGACTAGTAGTAATTGAACCACAACAATGAATGCCACATTTCACTGATGTTCTTCTTGCTTCTTTGCTTTGCTGCACAAAAGAGGAGGAGACGACGTCACCCATTGTACTGCCAGACAGAAGTCCTGCAGCGCACAACGTCACGTGACGTGTGACCACAGACAACTCTTCAACTTGTGCCATTGCATACTGCTGTCATCTTCAAGATGGCCCCAAAGAAAGGCACCAAGTTCAGTACCAAGAAAGTTACCAGTGAGAAGAAAGCACTGCCACTTACCAAGACCGGTATGTCGCCCAAGACCTTTTTTGGGAAACCAAAAATTGCGACTGCAGCAGCGGTGTCCGGGGAACAAGCTAGGAGCAGCACCCCCGCATCAGTGGACCCACCCCACCAACATAGGCCCAAGCTCATGTCTGTCGCAGAGGCAGCCAGTCTAATCACGAGTCCAACGTCGACGAGCAGTGATGTTGAAATTGACTCATCGTTATCGCAAAGTAGTACCCATTCAATGCAGGAAACTCAGATAAGTGGGCAACAACAGCCGCAACCACCCCCAATAGTAGTTGTTCCTGTCAAAGTAGGGGCAGTTCAGGAGATTGAGCTTCCTGCAGAGGAATAAGAGCAAGCCACTCTTTCAGAAGATCCATCGTCTTCCAGATCCCCAGCAAGAAAAAGGAGGGTTAGTCCATCAACTTCTTCTGCTAGCCCCCCTTCTGATGATCTAGACGCCACTTGTAAGCCACCTCAGTCTGAGCGTGAGACACGCCAGGCGGGGCTAGGGAAAAGGAAGGTTCCAGAAAGCCTTAGAGTTATGGAGGTAGATGTAGAAGAGGAGGATGATGATGACGAGCCAGTCATCATGGACATTAGCCCAGCACCAGTGGAGACCGACATTACCCCATCCCAAATTGCTGTGAGGGATGTGGCACGGATACCACCTACACAGATACCACCAACACCACCTACAGCTACATTATTTAAGTCCCGGCAGCGACCTACACCCACCACAACAACCACCTCAGTAGAAGTAGGTACTGCAGAGAGTCAAACTTCACACCCACCTACCAGTTCATCTGACATTGCAAGTGGCACCAGCAGCGCCAGAAAGTTGACCTCCCAAGTTTGGGACTTCTTTTCGGTTAGCAGGAAGGAGGTGAACATTGCTATATGCTCCATTTGTGGACAAGGTGTTAGTCGGGGTAAGCTTGGTACAAACTGTGGTACCGGAGGCCAAACAACCCATCTGAGAAAACACCACTTGATCCAGTGGGAGGCGCACCTTAGCGGCCAAAAAACTGCACGTGTTGTTGGTGGAGGGTATGAAGAAGAAGATCCAATCACGGTGGAAGGTGAACAAGAGGGAGACATTTTCTCTGTTACACAAAGCAGCCCTGTCTCCAGCAGTGCAGTGGTACCGCCCACCTCATCATCAGCAACATCGCAATGGCACAAGAGTCAGGCTGAGACACCAAGGGGTCCAAGGCAAGAGAGTACCATGACAAAAAACGTGCATTGAGCTTAACATCTGGAGTCAAGGAGTCACCTGCATCAATCGCACCAGAAAAGAAAAAAATTCAGGCTACCATTCTCAGCATGTTTAGGTCGGAGGGGCAGTACGATTGCAACCACCCAACGGCACGTTTGTACAACGCGAAGCTCGCTAAAATGTTAGCACTGGACCTCCTCCTTTTTTCTTTTGTGGAAGGGGTGGGTTTTCTTGAATTTGTGGCAGCCATCTGCCCGAAATGGAAGGTTCCCAGCTGGTCCTATTTCGCCAGAGTTGCTGTTCCAGCACTACATCACGACGTGCTGGAATTGCTTGGACAAGCTTTGCAGCAGAGTGCTGTTCACACTATCCACCTGACAACAGCCATGTGGAACAGTTGCCAAGCCACTGATTACATGTGCATCACTGCACAATGGATCTCTTTTTGGGGGTTAGAGAAAAGATATCTGTAGGTGTTGACACTGCTGAGATTTTTAATGCCGCTCGGAAACATGCAACTGTAGCCATGTTCGCCATGGAGAAATCTCATACTACTGCAAACATTTTGGAAGACTTTGACAGCAAGGTCTTTGAATGGCTGCGACCAAGAGGGCTTAACATTGGTTTTGTTGCCACGGACACTGGCAGTAATATAGTTAAGTCCATGACCGATGGTAGCTATTTCAGGGTCCTGTGTTTGGCGCACTGTATTAACATTGAGCCTGGGAGTAGCAGGCAGAGTTGCTCTATGCGGAGCACCACGGAGTTGGCCAAAAACTCTGTGGAGCTCCGCTCCGCGCCTCCCACCCCCAGCAATAAATATTTTCTAAATGCAATCTACAATTAATGTAAAATAAAACCACACTTACCTTATCGCGGCATCCCGGGCTGCCCTCCTCCTCCTCCTTGTAATCCATGGTAGGACTGCGCATGCGCGCGCATGCGCAGTCCTACCATGACATATGTCTAACATAGGAGATTACGTCGAGGAGGAGGGCAGCCCGGGAAGCCTTGATTTTTCAACATCCTTTTTGTTTTTCCATCTACAGGCCGGCCTTTACCCTGCGCTATACTGGGAAAAACAACTCACACTTACCTTACCAATTCGCAGGCAGGCATTCAAGATTGATGGACGGACAGTCCAAGGAAGGACAAAGAGGAATGCGGAGATGCAACTCCCAATTTGGCAATAATTATAGTATAATTTCATTTGATTAATTTTTCCTCTTCAATTATTATGACTGTGTGTGCTGTTGTTTATGTTTGCTTATATTTGACTCCTACAGATATTGTTTAATTTTCTTTGCTATCTTTCAAAGGAAGCCCGGTACAACAGAACATAAGATGTATGTAACTTGGGCCTCTCTGGGGGCAGACAGGGAAGGCAATTGCATAATAATTAATAATACACTGCCCTGTACTAGTCTAGTACTACTCATCAAGTCATCATCATGAATGCATTTCCTTTTTCTCCCTTAACGGATTTATGATGGTCGGCTGCCAAGATTATGTGTGTTGTCCATGTGTAGTGTTTTTCTTTGTCAAACCTTTCCCTCAAATCCCCCTTCCCAACCATTCATCAAACCCTAACCCTCTTCCCTCGGGCTGTGTGATTTATATTGAGGTGTGACTAAATTAAATTTACACCAATTATTGATCACACACTTGCTTGGGCGGATGTGGTGAAAGCAACACTAACTCAAGGCAGGGCGAGGATGTTCTTCTGCTCTAAGTATATATATTATAGCCCACACTGGCAATATATAGAGATTAGATTGCCCACCCATGCACAGTATTCGATAATCAATTTTTTTCCAGAGGAACATAATCCATCATAATATAATTGCCAGCATCGAGTCATCAATCATCCAAGTTCCAGCACTAAAGGTTACGAAGCCGCTTGTCTACTTCATAGCTCGAGTCGACTTCAGTTTGTAACGTGTGCTAGGCTAGCCCTCCAGGCATTCTGGTTTATTTTACTTTAGCATTGCTTATCATCATCATGGTTTCTTGTTTGGCAATCTTCTTGTGTACTGTACTTCTACTACTCATTCCCTAGTCTCCCTCAGGTGACTGCCTATCTCATTTTCTTTTTTTGCAAATGCTACTGTCATTGTCTACTACTACCACCACCATGGCACCTTGGGAAACCAAACCATCACCATGCAGCCATCGCTTCGCCTAAGTATAAACATCAATCACAGGTAAGAGAAGAAGTTTGGGGGAGTCATAATGTATATACTATGGAAATTAATTAATTCTAACACACCTACACCCTTCCGAGTACATACTATAAGGGGTTTTAGTTGCAGACTGCATAGACTAGGAGGAGAGACTTGACCGTACTAGTAGGACAAGTGAGGGTACCGCATCTATCTGTCGGTGTGTTACACTATCTGGCAGATTTCAATCAAAAACTGGCTGCAGCCCTGCAGACAAAGGGAAACAAGTAAGGTGAAGTAAAAGAGTAACCCCAGAAAGATTTGCATCATATGTATTGTAAATCTATAAATAATTTATTCCCCTAACAAATAAACTAACTAGAATGAAAAAACCCACAACACCTGACCCACCCCTCTCCCTAACCCCAACCAATGTCCAGTACATCAAATCCAATTGTTCATCCATGATCCATCAATTTCACGTCAAAGTCCACGGAAAGTAAACCTCAAGTTTTCCCCAACTGCCCATCATCCCACACACACAAAAAAAGATTTAAAAAGGGGCAAGGCGAAGGAGGTCTAGCGGCAGGCTCGCCGGATCTTCCTCTCCAGGGTGTTTATCCGCTCCCCTAGGCGCGCCATCCGGAGGAGCATGCGGCGCTGAAATGTCCTGCATGAACAGGGGTGGGCAGCAGTGTTTGAAGAAGTGCAGCGGGCAGCTGCCAGACCACGGCACCGTACCACCAGAGGCACTGTGGGGGCCTGGCTGGGGCCGGGGGCATTGGAGGAGGCTACAGCTGCTGATGCCTCCTCCTCCGCCAGAACCACCAGCCACCGATACTCATCCCGGATGGCCTCCAGCTTTCGTTGACGGGCCCTGGCTGCTAACTCCTGCCTGTTGGGTTGTTGTTTCGGTTGGGAAGGAGTAGCTATATAAAGAAAGAAAAAAAACATTTGTAATCAATACTCTTAGCAATACAGTAACACAAAATTAATTATACACATAAAATTATAGTGGCACAGTAGCACTAGCAAGCACAGTACATAACATTTGTGGTATCCTTCCACTTCCTCGGCCTTTACCATTTGTAGGAGTTTCAGGCATTACTAGGCACTATCGAGTAGACAAGTCTTTTTCTTCTCTCTCTTGTTTAGCTAAATTAACCTTGTAGGCATGCCAGCTCAGTCAGCTTGCGCCCTAGACAGACATACTCGTGTCGCAGTCACAGATTCATGTTACTTTACTACTGTCTGCAGGTGGGGCAGCTATAGTCTACAATTACACAATTATCTATTTTTCTATTATGGTCATACATGGCAACTGCTCAATTTCACTTTCACCCTGACTACTACAACAAGACAGATGATATCTGATTTGAATGATTATATACATGACGACGTGAGGTACTACTATTGTTTGATTGTGTAACCATGCAGCCGATAGGCCACCTATGGCTGACACGGTCGAAATGACATAGGTAGGGAGTGGGCCTCAGAGTTGGAGGGAGGCGATTGATAATGGGTGGGTATGGGTACATCCATACACTATATATATGCTGTGCTTGCAAACTACTGTGAGTCAAGGAGTATTCTGAAATACAACCTTGAATCAAAAACCTTGGAAAATAAACAGTCCTTGTTTCTTACCAGCGATTTTTCCATTTATCATTGCAATGCTCTTCTAGCATTCTTTTTTTATTCTAATCTTATTCTTATCTTCACGCTTGGCTTTGATACTCTGGCACAGTTTATTTTTCTTTTACATTCTCTTCATCCAGTGACAGTCTCCACCTATGCTATGATTGAATACCATCCAGGCATCCATCCATTCAAAGTGAACATGGCTATCATTCTTCTTAATCTCTCAACAAACCTTTCACCAACAACATACATTTGTCATTATTTTAACCCACCACCCATGCGTCCTTGCTTGCCTTTGAGTATGTCCCATCAATCCCCACCTCGGAGGATTCCTTTCACCCATACATTTTCACCCATCCAGGCAGGCATCCTTTATTTCACCTTTCACCCATCCTTCAACCAACCATGCATCCTATCAGCCAACTATGCATCCTGGGCCCCCTTCATCACCCACACATCCTTCTCTGCCAGTCATATATTACATGTCACCCGTCCTTCCTCCTTCCATCCTCCTTTCCCATTTTGTTCAACCCATCCATCAAGTTTGTCTGACTCTTAGTCTTCTTCATAAAACTTTCCCAGCTGAGTTGAAGTCAGATAGAAGAGACCATTAGTTACTCAACTCCCGCCGCTAATGCTATTGCTAATGCTAAGTAAAGGGTGTCTTCTTCAACCGTTGTTCACAACAATTTAGTCTCTCTCATCAGTACAGTGTATACCCTTGCTGGGAGTGTATTGTCAATAAGTAAGGAATATAACTTACCACCGCCCGCCACTGCTGCTGGCTCACCCCCTACAGCTGCCGCATCTGCTGTTCTCTTCTTACTGGCGTCGCCTTCGCTGCTGGCCCCAGCAATGGTGATCGGTTTACCTAGAAAAAACATTGCACATTTTTTAGATGCCATTTACGCCTCTCCCTATTTTCTTTTTTTCATTAGCAAGATAGAAAATACAATACATACATACACCACATCACTAGTACAAATCAGGTACTAGAGTAGAGTAAACAGTATGTCCTAACCTATCAAAAATAATAAAATAGCTGGTTGGGCATTTTGTTGGTGGCAATTTTCATAAAGCCTCTCAAGAAGAGGACAACACAAAGGACTGGACTCAGTGGCTAGAGCTATTGGTGAATCTGAGTTTTAAAACTTTTTATAAAGAAAAAGAGTGGCCAACTGGGCAGACAGTCGGACATGAGGTCTCTTGAGTCTTGGTTGGAAAATATAATTGTGCCCTCCTCCTCCTCATACTGCCTTTCAGCCATGGTGCACGGAAATCAGCTGTTCACAATCAACTGCCTCTAATAATAATATTACTAATCTCAACAAACATGCATAGAATTCCTTAGTTGGGCATGCAATCTGCACAGCAGAGTAGTAGTATTAGTAGTAGTAAAGGACCAATGTGTTCTCTGAGTCTTCCAGCAGTACCACCACTAGGCAGCCCACAAAATATAAGGGGAGAGGGAAAGCTGACTGAAAAACCAGAATAAATTATAAAGCAAGCTACAGACAGACTAATAGTACAGAGTCAGAGGCAGTTAGATTGAAGTAAAAAAAACTTTAAAAACTAGAAATATAAATAACTAAGTTGGTAGGTAATGCAGGGATAACAAGAATTTAGAAACATAAATATTGAAGAAGATTTGGTAAAAAATAGAATTAGGAAACGGAAATAATAGTTATAAAAAATAAGGTGCAGTAAAAGTAAGGGAAATATAATTATTAATATTAACAGCAGGAGGACTTACTGGGGCCAGCAGCAGAGCCATTTGTAGAGGAGCGATCCTGGGAGGCACCTCCAGCTTCCACCTCGGCAGACCCCGTCTTTTTCTTGACCCTGGATGCTGATCATGTAAGACATAATAAAGAGACAAAAATTGATTGGTGTAAAATAATAAATATGAAAAAATTGCTCCAAAAAGATTTTTTGACAGGAAATGGCAATAGCAATAAAATTGACCTATCTAATCTAAATCCGTATTTGTAAAGCGCAAACTACTCACCCTTACGGGTCTCAAGGCGCTGGGGGCCGTTGTGGAAATTAAGCGAGCTATTGCCCAGAGTCACAGGGTGCTGAGCTGAGCTGCCGCCGGAGCCGGGGATTGAACCATGACCCCTGTGCTCCGAAGTCAGCTGCCCTGGCCGCTGCACCACACCTCTCCACCATAGACACTCCAACACCAATAACTACATACCCACTCTGATTCTTAGGTCTACACACCCATCCACTCACTCACCCATACAGTCACTCATACTTTTGGTCACTCATCAGTACAGGACTATCATATGCACTCATACACCTATATAGACACTCACACACTGCCACTCATCCATAGAGTTACTCACACACCTAGTCAGTCATGCAAAGAATTAATCACACTCCCATTTACTCACCTATACAGTTATACACACACCACCACCTCACTTACTCATACAGATACTAACACATACTTACGCTCTTATACAATCACTGATACAAGCACACACTCATCCATACAGCCCCTCTCACAATCACTCACTCTCACTTATAGTCATTTATATACTCCAACACTCACATATACTGCCTTTCACATATGTAGTTACTCACACATGTACCACTGAGACATCCATTCACTCACCAACACACCCATACACACACTCAGCCACCCATACAGTCCATCACAGATGCACTCTTGAATCCATACACCCAGTGAATCACCCACTCATACATCTATGCACAGAGTCACACACCCCCCACCCACACAAACACTCAGGCACCCATACAGATACTCAGACAACCAATCAATAACCCATATAGACACTCATGTAGCTATTCACAAACCCATGCAGCCGCTTACACACCAACAGACAGACTGATACAGACATTCACACAGTTTAGTCACTAACCCATGCATTCAGTAAGATACGTTTAATCACTCACTTATAGAGTCAGTCACGCACCTACTAAATCATCCATTCAGACACTCATACACCCACTCATTCTTCAATACACCTTGGCCTATATATATTAAACATATTTAAACTTTACAGAAACACACAGTCACTGGATGATGTCATCAGTGATGTCATCAGTGATGTCATTGAGATGTCATCAGTGATGTCATCAGTGATGTCACTGACCATGTCATGAGTGATGTAATACGTGACTTCATCAGCAGTGCATTGCGGGGGCACGAGTTATAGTTAGCTGAATTATCTATAACGTCCGAATTTCACTGGCTTTGTACGAGTGAAATGTCCAACTAACTATAACGTCCCTAAAACCTGTGGTTTTTTCAGTGAATTTCTAAGGTTTTTTAAATGCTAATATCTAACTATAACGTCCCTGAAACCTGTGTTTTTTTTCAGTGAATATTTATATATATATAACACCAACTCCTGGCCCGTCAGTGACTCAACGGGACCTCCAGGTACGGAACTCTTATACGCTTCAAGAAATGCACAACTCCAATGTTCTTTCTTCGCAGTGCCGTGATTTATTCACACATAAATTATGAACTCCAAAGCTGTTCAGGCATAGTGCCTGCCATCATATATACATACATACATACATACATACACACATACATACATACATATATATATGTGATCAAGGCCCAGGTGGGGCTGAAACGCGTCATGGCGGAGATGCAGGGCACAAAATAAACATATTGCACAAAGAACTTTGGGTCCGCGTTCGTCTGTCCGAGTGCAGTGGATGTTTGGAGACGGAGCCTGCAATATATATATAGATATATATATATATATATATATATATATATATATATATATATATATATATATCCACAAAAAATCACCCTGAAGCAACGATGCCCTTCGCAGTTGAGTGCTTTAACAGAAGCCTTTATTTAAAAACCGGCATTTCATCTCCAAAAGTACAAGATCCTAATGCGTTTCAGAGCCTGGAGGCTCCTTCATCAGAGGATGGCGCTGAACAAACTGAATACTCGCCGGGGCGCCATTACCTGCATGCATGTATACTGCCCCCTTAAGTCTCTCAGGTGAGTCATATTGAAAGCATGCTGGAACCCGTAGTTCAATACCTGCGACATTATTTTCCATGTGGAATCAGTTTGAATTCAGTGTCTTTTCTTGTAAAAAATAAAATCCCAAGTGGGCTGGAAATGAAATCGCCAGTTTCTTCTTACATACTCAGCTGCGCCTAAAGGTCAGAAAGTTCGAACCTCTTTGGCCCCATAAATAACACCATGGTGGGGCATCCTTCTCGGCCAGGCTGCCGAGTACAAATCCACAAAAAAATCGCCCTGAAGCAAGGATGCCCTTCGCAGTTGAGTGCCTTAACAAAAGCCTTTGTTTAAAAACAGGCATTTCAGCTCCAAAAGTACATGATCCTAACGCGTTTCAGAGCCTGGAGGCTCCTTCATCAGAGGATGGCGCTGAACAAACTGAATACCCGCCGGGGCGCCATTACCTGCATGCATGTATACTGCCCCCTTAGGTCTTTCAGGTGAGTCATCATGAAAGCATGCTGGAACCCGTAGTTCAATACCTGCGACATAATTTTCCATGTGGAATCAGTTCGAATTCAGTGTCTTTTCTTGTAAAAAATAAAATCCCAAGTGGGCTGGAAATGAAATCGCCAGTTTCTTCTTACATGCTCAGCTGTGCCTACCTCTGTACTGAGAACAAAAAACAAGGGAACCCTACTCACGGGGAGCCTGGGTAAGTAAGTTAATGGGGAAACATTGGCTCCTGTGGAGTCATAAAAAATTATTTCTAATGCAATTCTGCACAATGGCAATTTACAGGGTCGATTTGATGTCAAAAAGAAAGCTAGCCACAGACACCGAGGATATAGTCAATATAGGAACTTGTTTATATAGTAAGTGAATGAAGTAAACAATATATACATAGGGCTTAAGAATCAAAATACGTTTATACAACAAACAGTAATTTCAAAAATAGTGAAAGGTGTCCCAGTGAAAAAACATTGGAACCTAAACTAGTAGTGACATAATATGTGACATATGTATAAGGTTTCACTTTAAAACATTTTGGCGACCATTGGAAAATTAACAATGTATTGAACAACACTTTATACATTCATAAGTGCTGGATAATAGTTCGCCTTTGTTAATTGTCGACGACGTTTCGACCCTATCTGAATTACAGGGTCTCTTCAGGACCTAAAAATGTGGGGACACCTAGAAGAAATGGGAGGATACTGTCAGTGTGTGGCCGAGATGGTAACTTGCGAGCATGAAGATAAAGGGTTCTGAAAATGAGTATACCTGAAGGGAGGCCTGCACTGTCTAATGTGAAGAGCAGTGTCACCGTGGAATAAGTGAAGAAAAAACTCACAGGGAACCCAGCCGGGCACTGTGAATAATAATAAATGCATAATGGTCAGAACGTGGTACAATAGCTTAATTAATGGTTATGCATAGTAGTCAGGTCAAGATATACTAGCATAAATGATGTTTAATACAAGAACAAGCCACAGGGACTTACCCCATGTGAGGGTAGTGTTAGACAGGCAGAGTGGATGGCGGGGCCTGGAGATCTCGGCGATATTCGGGGCACTGGATTTTTACAATTTACTGTGTGTGAAAAACGGAAATTAAAACTAATTGTTCTGTATTGATGGGTAGCTACAATATCGCAGTGAAGAAAAAGCTTACCCGTGTGCGTTTATACGCTCTGACTGTTCAAAAGGAGAGCCACAGTGGACTTCAGGTTGTCACTTCGTGTTTAGGCAATAAATGCGGGAGTAATTTCAATTGGAGCTATAAAATAAGAAAGACGGGCGCTAAGTAAACAGTGTTTGCAATGTTGTGGTTATCCAAAGGGAAAGAAGTCAGGGCTATCAGTACCTTGAGTGAGCTGAAGTGGCGAATGTATATATCCCCCGAATGCTGCAGGAACAGTGGAGCGTCCGTCTCCCTGTTCGGTGCGATGACAACAAGATGATGGATGTCTAGCAATAGATAAGGGAAATGTTCGCGCCATTGGACGGTGAGCCAGACATGGCTGCACGATCCAAGGTGCCGATCTGCTCTGTGGTTCTGTGTGCCAGAATAGATGTAGACAACAGACTGGTGGGATGTGGCTAGTAGCATTAGAGTAAAACCCGAATGTTAAGGTGGAGAAAGGAACGAATTACAAAATACATTGTATGGACCCCTGAAACTACTGTGGCATTCTATGAGGATAATAGAACAATGGGCTACACAGCGGAGCTGCACAGAACGGGGTCTGAATAACAATGACAATTGAAACAATGAAGCAGATTTCGTAATGTAGACAGTAAGGGGAATTAACTCTAAATGATCACTTAGAAGTATAATGGAACATTTATGTAGAGGAAACTAATTAATGTGTGTACAGATCCCATCAGCAATTAATAGGTGCGACGGGACGGGTGGTTCTACTGGAAGGGGTGTCAATCACGGTGCAAGGAGCTACACATGGAATGGAAAGAGTGTCAATGCTGCTGGTGGTTAAGTACTAAGTGTGGTAATGAACCCACGCCATTCCTCGGCAGAATTCAACCCCTGGATGATAGAATTGGTACGTTCAATCCAGCGACATTCTACTCGTTGAAGGATTTGGGCCAGGTCTCCTCCTCTGGGTGGAATGGATACTTTGTCTATCACTTGCCATCTGATATCATCTGCCATATGATTTTTGTCAGAGAAATGATTGACCAAGGGGGCATTGGGCACTGAATTTCTGATTCTGCTACGATGTTGTCCTATTCGAGCTTTCACTGGTTGCTGTGTTTGCCCAATATAGGGCAAACCACAAGGACATGTTATACAGTACACAACATTTTTTGTGTTACAATTGGCGAAAAATTCCAGTGTGTGTTTCATGTTTCCATGTTCAAAAGTCTTAGGGGCCGATTCCGATTCCGGCCGGAAATCTCTCCGACCGAGCCGGACCCGGAGAGATTTCCGACCGAATCGGACTCTGGCAGTCCGACCGAACGAGTACGATGCGCACGCATGCCATCGGACTCGAGTCGGTCGGACTCCCATTGAAGTCAATGGGAGCCGGTCGTACAACGCGTACGCGGGCTCCCATTGACTCAATGGGTGCGAGGCGGACAAGGGCGCCCCCTACAGCGTGTACGCGTCCATGCGCATCGCGGCATACATGCACAGGTAGGGGGGACCCATGGGTCCCCCCTGTGTGCGACTCATGCACCTACGCGTACAGGGGGTCCGACGCGGACCTCCAAAGTCCGGCTCCGACAGCTTTTTCGAGCCGGACGGCGCGAGTCGGTCGGACTGCTCGCGGCGCGCATCGTACTTACCCGGCCGGGATACGTCTCCATAGCGCGGTGCGAGTCGTGTCCATGCGAGTCGGTCGGAGCGTGTTGAAGCCGCGTTCGAGTCGGTCGGAGATTTCGTGGGTGCCTGCATCGTACTCGCTCGGCCGGACCCGCATACGATTCAGTCGGGAAACAGGGCTCCGAATCGGATCCGGTAAATCCGAATCCGATTCGGAGCACTACCGGCCGAGATCGGAATCGGCCCCTTAGTGTTCAAGGTGATTGCACATGCTACACAGTTTCCACATTTGAAATGTCCTTTGACCTCGGGTAAACCCCAAACTGATTGCAGTGATCGTGTGGTTTGTAGTGGGGTTTCTAAGGATGATCTAATGACATGGTCTTTCACATTTTTGCCCCGTTTGAATGCAAACATAGGGACTCCAATGTTAGGGTTTATGCTTTTAATGATATGCCAGTTTTTTGTTATCAATTTGCGGATTTTGTTGGTATGTATACCAAGCGTGGTAACACAGATAAGTCCGTTTATTTTGGACTTTTCCTTGGGGGCGAGTAGTGTATCTCTGGGGCAAAACCAGGCTCTTTTCAATGAATTTTTGATTAGCCTATTTGGGTACCCTCTTGCCATTAGTTTCTCTCTCAGTATGTTCGCTTCTCTCATGTAGTCTTCCTTTTGGCACAATTCCGGCGCAACCGAAGAAACTGCCCGTAGGGTAGTCCATCTCTGAGTGCACGTGGATGGTGACTGTTGTAGGCTAACAATGTATTGCGTTCAGTAGGTTTTCTATGCAGAGAGGTGAAAAGTTGTCCGTCTTCATTTTGTACGTTTAGGTCCAGAAAGGCAATGCTGGATTTGTGTATGGTCGATGTAAAAGTCAAGTGTGGTTGTACTGAATTCAGATATAGAACAAAGTCATTGAAATCAGAATTATTACCTGACCAAATGAGAAAAATATCATCTATATAACGCTTCCAGCATCCAATCTTGGAGCGGTGCATATTGGTATTGTTGTTCCTTAATGCAGATAACCCAAGAACCCCGGTCCTTTACACCGTTCCTAAGATACATAAAAGCATCACCAATCCCCCAGGCCGGCCCATACTTTCAGGATGCGGATCAATCCTTGAACCAATTGGAAAATACATAGACTTCTTCATCAAAGATTATGTTCCAGTACAGGAAACATATGTAAGAGACTCTATGCACATGATCAACCTGTTAGAAGAAAGACCCTACAATATCGAGGAAGATTGGCTTGCCACCCTTGACATTGCCTCTCTCTACACGAATATACCTCAAGCAGAGAGTATAGAGGTAATCAAAGATTTATTAGATACCAGATCAAGACCCATCCAGGTCCCTACCACTTTCATCATTTCACTCTTACAGATTGCCCTCACACACAATTATTTTGTGTCAGACGAGTACCTACTACCAACAATGTTCTGGTACCAGTATGGGAGCAATTTTTGCTCCCAATCTGGCGATATATATATGGACCATGTGGAACACAAATTTGTCCTCAACAATACCAATATGCACCGCTCCAAGATTGGATGCTGGAAGCGTTACATAGATGACATTTTTCTCATTTGGTCAGGTAGTAATTCTGATTTCAATGACTTTGTTCTATATCTGAATTCAGTACAACCACACTTGACTTTTACATCGACCATACACAAATCCAGCATTGCCTTTCTGGACCTAAACGTACAATATGAAGACGGACAACTTTTCACCTCTCTGCATAGAAAACCTACTGAACGCAATACATTGTTAGCCTACAACAGTCACCATCCACGCGCACTCAGAGATGGACTACCCTACGGGCAGTTTCTTCGGTTGCGCCGGAATTGTGCCAAAAGGAAGACTACATGAGAGAAGCGAACATACTGAGAGAGAAACTAATGGCAAGAGGGTACCCAAATAGGCTAATCAAAAATTCATTGAAAAGAGCCTGGTTTTGCCCCAGAGATACACTACTCGCCCCCAAGGAAAAGTCCAAAATAAACGGACTTATCTGTGTTACCACGTTTGGTATACATACCAACAAAATCCGCAAATTGATAACAAAAAACTGGCATATCATTAAAAGCATAAACCCTAACATTGGAGTCCCTATGTTTGCATTCAAACGGGGCAAAAATGTGAAAGACCATCTCATTAGATCATCCTTAGAAACCCCACTACAAACCACATGATCACTGCAATCAGTTTGGGGTTTACCCGAGGTCAAAGGACATTTCAAATGTGGAAACTGTGTAGCATGTGCATTCACCTTGAACACTAAGACTTTTGAACATGGAAACGTGAAACACACACTGGAATTTTTCGCCAATTGTAACACAAAAAATGTTGTGTACTGTATAACATGTCCTTGTGGTTTGCCCTATATTGGGCAAACACAGCAACCAGTGAAAGCTCGAATAGGACAACATCGTAGCAGAATCAGAAATTCAGTGCCCAATGCCCCCTTGGTCAATCATTTCTCTGACAAAAATCATACGGCAGATGATATCAGATGGCAAGTGATAGACAAAGTATCCATTCCACCCAGAGGAGGAGACCTGGCCCAAATCCTTCAACGAGTAGAATGTCGCTGGATTGAACATACCAATTCTATCATCCAGGGGTTGAATTCTGCCGAGGAATGGCGTGGGTTCATTACCACACTTAGGGGCACATGCATCAATGTAAAATTTTGCGAATCCTTAATTGCGAATTTTAACGATTCGCAAATAACGAATCGCAAAAACAGATGCAACAAAAAATTTGCGAAAAAATAAAGAATCGCAAAAAATCGCAAACGCTACTGCGAATCCGAAATTTGCGAATTCGCTAATTAGCGATTTCGCAAATAGCGACTTCGCTATTTGCGAGTCGCAAATAGCGAATTCGCAAATAGCGAAGTCGCATTTGTGATGCATCTTGATGACATCAGAACCAGGAAGTGAGCAGCACAAGCCCCATTCCCAGTGCACAGTCAGAGGGAGAGGAGGGAGCTGGCTCTGGGAGCTAACTAGCAGTGGCATTGAGCAATTGGAAAAACCTGGTAACTGCAAGAAAATGGAAAGCACACAAACAGCAGAGGACAGCCAATCAGGCAGGAAGCGGAAAATGAAATTCTCAGAAAAAGAAAGTGACACACTCATTGAGGGAGTTGTCCACAGCCATGATAAGCTGTTTGGGAAACAATCATTGAAAGTGGCAGAGCAGGAAAAAAGGAAAATATGGATCCGGATCCAGAACCGGGTGAATGCCAGTGGGGTGACACACCGCACCATCGATGACCTGAAGAAAAGATGGTACGACATGCGCAGTCGGGCCAAGGAGCGCATAGCTGCCCGTCTGAAGGAAGCAAGGAAGACAGGAGGGGGAACACCGATAGACACTGGGAACACTACCATGGAGGTAATGGTTGAATCCACTATCCAGCCTGAAGCTGTTGTCGGTGTGACACAGCTAGACACGTCAGGAGCAGCAAACACATCTGAAGGTAAGATGACTGCATGTTACCATTGACCTAAATAATAAAAGGTAGTACACCACCCCAGTACAGCACAAGTGCACACTCAGAACATCCAGTACACAATGTATCCATGAAGGGAAGTGCATTATGGGAGCTGTAGGCAGGTCAAGCATATACAATGTCAAACCCACAAATAGGCTAAGAACAACTCAGAACAGTGAACATATTCCAAATTTAATGCCAAAGTAAAAATATGATCACTGTGACATGAAATCCCTACTTAAATTAATGCTGGTTTTGCACTGTTAAATCTCACAGATGCAGAACGTGTAGAAGCTGAGGATAGTGACAACCAGGACATACAGGACATCAGCGCAGTTGAGGATATGGACACACCGGTGTTGCCAACAAATCCATCCAGTGCCCCAAACACACGCAGGGCAACTGTCCCACCACTGGTCACCATGGAGTCTGGACGATGAGACAAATGCACCACATGAGTCCAGGCATGGCCCAGCCACATCCATCCCAAATCCACAAACACAGGTCCGCAGAAGTAATGTCAGTGTCCGGCGTAGAAGAGCCAGATCACGCAGAACACAGCAGGAGGAGCAACCAAATGATGTCTGGGGTGGTCTTGAGGGACAGATGCTCCGCATGCAGTGCCTGCAGACCAAGAACACACGTTTAGTGCAGTTACAAATAGGGAAGATGGCAGACAACATTGCAGTACTGTGCGATAGTGTGCAGCAAATGACCAAGGTTATGCAGGAGGGACATGCATCACAGAGAAGAAACCATCGGCAACTAATGCAGCACCTCAAAAGCTATGCCAAATCCAACAATAGGCTGGCCACATCAACTGCACTGCTGGCACGTAGGTCTGTGACCTTGCAAACAGAAATGTGCCATTGGAGCGGGGATGTGGCGAAGGCACTGGACCAGGTAACCAATGCAGTGGAACTGCTGAATGCTACCACAATTGGGGCCAACATGTCCACGCAGGAAGAGGGTAGTGAGGGGGCCTCAAGCTTGAGTAGCATAGCTATGCCAGTTGCCACTGCAGGAAGACGCAACACACGCAGCAGTACCCCTCAGCTTCCAACATGAGGGATGAGGATGCTGTCTCTGACAGGCGTCTGGGTGTTCGTGGGAGAAAGCGCTAGCCTGCTATATACAATTGCATACCGATATGGTGACGTAACCATGGATGTGATCGGACCTTTTGACTGATTGACAAGTCATTATTTATTTTTAATACACTTATGTCCATTACTTAAAAATCCTGTGCCACTGGCCACATTGAAAGTGTGCTCCGACACTCATGCAATATTTCCTTTGAATAAACTGTTCTGTGATTGTAATATACACTGTTTGTGTCATCATTACTCACCTCAGAAATAGTTTTGTGTGATGTCCAATCTTCTCCTGCGCCCTTCTGCTGCGCTTGCCCCTTGTGCTGCACGGCGCTGTGGCACTTGCTGGTCCTCATCCTCGGAGTCACTGTCAGACACCTCGATCTCCATTCCACCCCTCGTTGCTATATTGTGCAGCATGGCACATGCAGCTACTAGCTTGCAGCATTGTTCAGGGTTGTATTGGAGTGCTCCACCAGTCTTATGGAGGCATCTGAATCGGCTCTTCAGCAGCCCAAATGTGCGCTCTATGATGTTCCTTGTTGATATATGTGCAGCATTGTACCTCTGTTGGTTGGCAGTTGTGGGATTGAGGTAAGGCGTCAGAAGGTAATTACGCAAGGCGTATGCGCTGTCACCTGCATGTGGGTAAGCAAAGGGTCAGTGGCAGTTTGACATTGGCATACGTACAATGACTGTGAGTATCACCTACACATATTTACCAAGCAGATGTGCCTCTCCAAATTCTCCCTGACCAGACGGGTGTGAATGCCACTTTGCCTGAAAATATATGAATCATGTGCACTCCCAGGAAATTGAGCCACTATATCAGTGATTATGTATTTGGCATTGCACACAACCTGAATATTAAGGGAGTGATAGCATTTTCTATTTCTGTATATGTATTCCTGTGCTGCAGGGGACATATTGCCACATGTGTGCAATCGATGCAACCTATAACATGTGGGAAGCGAGCTATCTGGTAAAACTCCTGTTTTGTTTTCGCAAGGTCATGCGCGGTGGTGGGGAAATTGATGTGTGAGCCGATCCTGGCCATCATGGCATCAAGGAATGCTTTGAATATTCTTGAAAGTGCGCTTTGCGACACACCTCCAGCTACTGCAATGACCCCTGGAAGCTGCCTGACGCCAGTAGGTGTAGGCAACATAGGACCTGCACATGCGTTGGGATAGCATTGGTCCTACGTGTCTGTCGTTGCAGTATGGGATCCAATTCATTGATCAGGTCATGGATCATTGCTGCATTGAGCCTATACTTATCGTATATCTCATCCTCTTGCTGTCCTAGCAAAGTTATGCGGACTCTGAAGATGCGCTCATTAATTCGCCTCCGTCTGTGTCCAGCAGCCAGCAGCCTCATCCTTCTCGCCATCAGGTACATCCCTGCCATTGTGAGATGTGGTAGCAAATTCTGGGTGTGTTTCAATGGGTTTAAGTAGAATTTCAGCTGTATCTGATTTGCACTCATGATTACCACCTGGTTGTGATCCTTCTTATTTTGCACTCGCAAAATTGCGAATTTCAGGTAATTCGCAATTTGCGATTTTTCATGCATCTATTTTGCGATTCCTTATTTGCGAATCGCTATTTGGGGGCGCAAATAGCGATTCGCTAATACTATTCGCAGAATGTTTTGCGATTCTTTAAATTAGCGAATTGTTGAGTTTTCGCTATTTTGCAGTTGATGCATTGCGAAACGGTATTTTGCGGTCGCAAACGCCATAATTTAGCGATTCGCTATTTTTGCGAATTTTTTTAGGCTTGATGCATGTGCCCCTTAGTACTTAACCACCAGCAGCATTGACACTCTTTCCATTCCATGTGTAGCTCCTTGCACCGTGATTGACACCCCTTCCAGTAGAACCACCCGTCCCGTCGCACCTATTAATTGCTGATGGGATCTGTACACACATTAATTAGTTTACTCTACATAAATGTTCCATTATACTTCTAAGTGATCATTTAGAGTTAATTCACCTTACTGTCTACATTACGAAATCTGCTTCATTGTTTCAATTGTCATTGTTATTCAGACCCCGTTCTGTGCAGCTCCGCTGTGCAGCCCGTTGTTCTATTATCCTCATAGAATGCCACAGTAGTTTCAGGGGTCCATACAATGTATTTTGTAATTCGTTCCTTTCTCCACCTTAACATTCGGGTTTTACTCTAATGCTAATAACCACATCCCACCAGTCTGTTGTCTACATCTATTCTGGCACACAGAACCACAGAGCAGATCGGCACCATGGATCGTGCAGCCATGTCTGGCTCACCGTCCAATGGCGGGAACATTTCCCTTATCTATTGCTAGACATCCATCATCTTGTTGTCATCGCACCGAACAGGGAGACGGACGCTCCACTGTTCCTGCAGCATTCGGGGGATATATACATTCGCCACTTCAGCTCACTCAAGGTACTGATAGCCCTGACTTCTTTCCCTTTGGATAACCACAACATTGCAAACACTGTTTACTTAGCGCCCGTCTTTCTTATTTTATAGCTCCAATTGAAATTACTCCCGCATTTATTGCCTAAACACGAAGCGACAACCTGAAGTCCACTGTGGCTCTCCTTTTGAACAGTCAGAGCGTATAAACGCACACGGGTAAGCTTTTTCTTCACTGCGATATTGTAGCTACCCATCAATACAGAACAATTAGTTTTAATTTCCGTTTTTCACACACAGTAAATTGTGAACATCCAGTGCCCCAAATATCGCCGAGATCTCCAGGCCCTGCCATCCACTCTGCCTGTCTAACACTACCCTCACATGGGGTAAGTTCCTGTGGCTTGTTCTTGTATTAAACATCATTTATGCTAGTATATCTTGACCTGACAACTATGCATAACCATTAATTAAGCTATTGTACCACGTTCTGACCATTATGCATTTATTATTATTCACAGTGCCCGGCTGGGTCCCCTGTGAGTTTTTTCTTCACTTATTCCACGGTGACACTGCTCTTCACATTAGACAGTGCAGTCCTCCCTTCAGGTATACTCATTTTCAGAACCCTTTATCTTCATGCTCGCAAGTTACCATCTCGGCCACACACTGACAGTATCCTCCCATTTCTTCTAGGTGTCCCCACATTTTTAGGTCCTGAAGAGACCCTGTAATTCAGATAGGGTCGAAACGTCGTCGACAATTAACAAAGGCGAACTATTATCCAGCACTTATGAATGTATAAAGTGTTGTTCAATACATTGTTAATTTTCCAATGGTCGCCAAAATGTTTTAAAGTGAAACCTTATACATATGTCACATATTATGTCACTACTAGTTTAGGTTCCAATGTTTTTTCACTGGGACACCTTTCACTATTTTTGAAATTACTGTTTGTTGTATAAACATATTTTGATTCTTAAGCCCTATGTATATATTGTTTACTTCATTCACTTACTATATAAACAAGTTCCTATATTGACTATATCCTCGGTGTCTGTGGCTAGCTTTCTTTTTGACATCAAATCGACCCTGTAAATTGCCATTGTGCAGAATTGCATTAGAAATAATTTTTTAGGACTCCACAGGAGCCAATGTTTCCCCATTAACGTGCCTACCTCTGTAGGCATAGTTATAAATTAGCATTTAAAAAACCTTAGAAATTCACTGAAAAAACCATAGGTTTCAGGGACGTTATAGTTAGGAATTATCATTTAAAAAACCTTAGCAATTCAATGAAAAAAACCATAGGTTTCAGGGACGTTATAGTTAGAAATTAGCATTTAAAAAACCTTTGAAATTCACTGGAAAAAACCATAGGTTTCAGGGATGTTAAAGTTAGAAATTAGCATTTAAAAAACCTTTGAAATTCACTGAAAAACCATAGGTTTCAGGGACGTTATAGTTAGAAATTAGCATTTAAAAAACCTTAGAAATTCACTGAAAAAACCACAGGTTTCCGGGACGTCATTTATTTAAAGTAATTGTTTTATTTGTAAAGATTTTGTAGTGTTTATTAATAATTATTTAAATATTTTGGTGATAATATTCTACTCAATATTGTGTGGATCAATACTGTTGACATGTTGTAGGTTTATTTAAAAGTAACAATATTTTTGTTTTTGATATTTTTGTTTTCAATATATGTAAAAATAGATATTTGTAACAATGATATTTGTGGTTTTTATAGTTATGTATACAGAGTCGATATTTTTGTTATCAATATTTAATTTCCAATATTTTTGTGTTTCAATATTTATTGGATTGATATTATGTCAGTGATCCAGTGAATACAGCTATATAATCCAGGCAAGCTGCACTGAAAGTTTCCAACCCAGACAGGACTCTGTTCACCAACCTTTGGAAGATGGCAGGGTCATTCTTCAAGCCAAAGGGCATCACCTTCAACTGAAAGTGGCCCTCTGGGCTGGAAAATGGTTACCTCGCCTATGTTTCTGGACTTAGGGCAATCTTCCAGTAACCTGAGGTCAAATCAAGTGTGCTCAGGTACTTTGCATCCCCAACCTATCAATGAGCTCATCTGCTGTAGGTATGGGGTGAGCGTCAGTCTTGGTGTCTGCATTAAACCTCTGTAGTTCACACAAAACCTCAATTCTTTCTTTCCTCCTTGAGGATTTGGCTTGGGCACCGGTACCACTGTACTGGCCCATGGACTGTCAGAGGGCTCAATTATCCCTAGCTCCAGCATCTTGAATACCCCAGCCTTAATGCTGTGTTTAACCTGGTCAAACAGCGTGTACATTTTTTTTTACAGGTATGCTGTCACCACTGTCAGTGGTGAATCCAGGGGTCAGAGACAACAGGCCAGCAAACTGCTCCAGTAAACACAAAAGAAGTAGGTAGCCACTTATTCATGTGAAAGCAATGGAAGCATGGTTAGTAATGGAGATCTAAATGTAATAAGTGATATGGAATTCTTAAGGAGGTCTAGGAGGCCATCCTTAATGGAAGAGGATGCCTCACACACAATATTGTGTCATGCTTTATCATAGGCATCCTCTCCCCACCCTGGTAAGGTGGTACTACCAGGGCGGACTCAACCTCCGCGAAGACGTCTGGCAGCAGGAAGGAGTTCTTACATAAAACTTACAGAATAAAGTGGGATCCAGTTAAATTAAAAGTGCCTTCAGGTTCCTCAGCTGTCACCTTTATTAGTGAGGACCTGAGATACAATAAAATCAAAAAAGTCGATGGACCCTACAGAGAATAATGTCTCTGATCCATCTCTCAACACCTGTCTGCAGTCCTTCTGCTGCAAGTCGGTCAATTTGGTGGTGAGTACTACTCCCTCCACTGATTCATCTTGTGCATTGGTGTAGAGGAGGTCTGGCAGAGGCTTGCTCTCTTCCTCTCCTCCTTCATCTATGACCAACAACATGGTCATGTTTGCCCTGTTTTGGGGGGGTTCAATCTGTTGACATGGAGTATCCTGTGGGGACTCTGGAGGTGCCACGGCTCACCAAGTAGGTGTCCTCACCCTTTTCTCCAGATGGGGTAGGCCAATTCCACTTGTCCTGGAGCGCCCTGGGACCCACAGGCTCCAACACCCACACTAACTGCCCTGATGGTACTCAGGCATAGTAGCATTCTGGTCATACCAAAGCTTAATAAGCTCTTGACTGGTCTCCAGGTTGATGCTTGCTCTCTTCGCGTACTCTGCCATGTGGGACAGCAGGTCTAGCACTTAATCCAGCACATCTTGTTTGGGCTCTTTGAGAGGCTTATCCCAAGCTTCTCTACTCAAACAAAATGGCCCTCTTACAGGATGGCCAAACAGTAACTCAAAGAGGCTAAAACCAACCCATTTCTGTGGCACCTCTGTGCGAGCAAACAGCATGCATGGTAGGACAACATCCCATCTCCTCCCGAGCTTGTCAGCTAAACCCATGATCATGTCCTTCAGGGTCTTATTGAATCTCTCCACCAGGTCATTGGTCTGTTGGTGTTGTGGGGTGGTAAACATGTAGGTAACACCCCATTCATCCCACATCGCCTTGAGGTAGGTAGACATAAAATTACTGCCCCTTCTGAGACCACCTCTTTTGGAAAGCCCACTCTGGTGAATATGACAAGTAGGGCTCTGGCCACTGTGGGAGCAGTGACTGTCTTACCGTGTATTGCTTCTGGGTATCTGGTGGCATGGTCCTCTACCACCAAGCTAAATCTGTTCCCAGAGGCATTTGGTGGGTCTAGGGGACCAACAATGTCAATCCCCATCCTCTGGCAGTGGTATCAAGGGAGCATTTAGCTTGCCCCCTGTCTTGCCACTAGCTTGGCAAGTGGCACAAGAGCTGCAAATCCCCTTTACCTTATCAGACATAAGGGGCCGATAGAAATGGTTGGCAAGCCTATTGCAGGTCTTGGCCTGTCCCAAATGTCCAGTTAAGGGGATGTCATGAGCCAATGTGAGGAGGAACTCTCTATACTTTCGGAGGACCTCCACTCTCATGGTTGCCCCTGGTTTGGGTTCCCTGGCCTCAGTATAGAGGACTCTATCCTCCCAATAGACTCTATGGAAATCACTGACATCACCCTTATCGTCTGGGGACAGTCTGTCTTTGGCCTTTAAGAGTGAGGCACTCCCTTTGTCCATGGCACAGCTTCTCTCTGGAGGGTCCACCGGCTCCCTGCAACTCTGCCAAGTCAGAGAGATCTTGCAGGGGTGTAATCTCCCCTTCTGGTACCAGACCCTCACCCTCAGGGTTGGATTCCATCTGGACCTCTTCTACTTAGGCTGGCCCATCAGACCCTTTGCCTCTTGCTCTTGAAACTTGGCTCATTGTTCCAAGGTCCAAGTGTCCATTACTTCACTGATGATCAGCCTGTGCCTTCACCACAGCACAAACCCACTCATGAAGGTCCAGCATCTGAGCATGGAGCAGCCTTTCCACCCCTGACCACTCAGAAGCTTCAACATTATTTCCAAGTAGATACTTTACTGGGACGGCAGGAGACATAACTATCTTCTTATGGAGATACACACCTACCCATTCCAAGCTCCCCATTGCCATGGGATGGAGCTTGGCTCCGTTGTCTGCATAGGTGACCTGGTGAAATACACCAGGTAGGATCTGCTCTGGGGAAACCAGTTTGTCCAACACCATAGTCACAGGCTCTCTATCCCTCAGAGCCTCAACCTCAGTCCTGTTGATCTTAGGCCTTTGCCTGTACTTCTTCAAGCTTGGAGTAAGGCTGCCAGGGTTGCAACTTCCACCAGACCCACAGAAACTAAGATCTCCTCTGAATGCCCTTTCCCCATCTCTGGGCAAACATCCACTCCCACACCTACACCTACACTAGCAATCCTCTTGGACTGCCCACCAGGGGGTTTCTGTATACAGACTGCATCTCCCATTTTGTGTCCAAGCAATCAGAACACAAAACCGCCCTTGTGGGGTCAATGTTTCTTCCCTGATACTCCTCCCCTTGTAAGTGGTTTGGTTCTGGGAATTCCTTCCTTGGACTGGTGTTTGGGGACCTTTTGAGGACTCTTTCTGTTTTGGTTACCCAGAGCTTTTTTTTACCCAGGGAGGGAACCTGTCTTCCTTTCTTCTGATCACCTCCCTGGTTCTTCTTGTTCACCATGGTGAGAACCCACTCATTTGCTGCCTTACCCAGTTCCCTGGAAAAATACAGTTTAAAGTCATTTAGATACTGATGTAACTTCACTGAAGGGCATTTGAACAAATTGTACAGCCCCTCATAGGTACTTACCTTGTTACCCTGCATCTAGCCCTCTAGTGCCTTGACAGATAGGTCTACAAATCCAACCCAGGATTGGGTACTGACTTTCTGGGTGTCCCTAAACTTCATCCTGTACTGCTTGGGGTGAGACCAAACCTTCTGATCAAGCTCTGTTTCATGGGAGAATATGATTCAGCCTCTTCTCCCTCTAGGGTTAAGAACCCTGCTTCTAGAATCAGTTCCCACAGAAGTGAACCCCAGTACTGAGCGCTCATCCTCCTCATCTAAAGGGCCCTCTCAAAAGCAGTCAGCCTTTTGTCTATTTCATCACCCTCCTGCTACTTAGGGACAATCCCCTTCGGTAGTCTTGGGTCAAACCCACCATCCCTGGACACTTCTGCCTCCTCTTCACTGCCACCATCTTCCTCTCCACAACCCTTGTGGTTCTCCTCTCCTCACGTGCCCACTTCTTCTTTGCCATTGACAACTTATCTGCTTCTAGTGCTATATAAGACAGCTGTGCTTCATGCTCTCTCGACCTAAGGGACAGATATGACTCACCTCTGGTGGATCCTATTGCCCCACTAGTAGCCTTACAGCTAGAGCGGTCGACCTTGAAGTTGGGGAACCGGGTTCGAGTCTTGGCAACAATGCTCAACAACCTGTGATTCTGGGCAAATCACTTAATCTCCCCGTGCCTAACAAAAATTAATTTGTCCATCTGTAACGAAACTTGTACTCATGTAAAGCGCTCTGATACCCGATGTCTCAGGTCTAGTTTGCGCTATATAAAACTAAAAGAACTAGCTTTAGGCAAGGCGCTAGTAGAGGTGTTCAATCTCCTTTTCACTGAGGTCTATGGGTTCTTCCTCCCCCTGCTCTTCTACCTCTGGAGCCTTCTCTGTGTTAGACTGGTGATCCTCTAGCTAGGCTTCTGCCCAGGCCATATGTCTCTTTATCAGTACTGTCTTCCTCGAACTGGAGGGTGCTGGTAATTCCTTAGCCCTACACAGGTTGCTAAGCTCTGTTACTTAGAGGCAATGAAAAGCAATATAGTTCCCTCTGCCACACTCTGTGAGGATCTCTCGATCTTCTTCCAGGAAAAGATCCATGACATCTATGCAGCCTTTCCTGAGACAGATCCGTTCAACACATCTCTGCCTCGCCCCCTCCCGACAAATATTTGGTCTGAATTTAGCCCTTTAGATTTGGCTACTTCCCTCAGCAGTTGGACAAAACCAAATCCGGGTCTCCACTTGACCCTTGCCCGGCCAGGTTTTTTAAAATATTAGCTCCACTGCTCAACCCTGCGCTAAACCAGCTCTGGAACACCTCATTGGAAACTGGCATTTATCCATCTAGCTGGAAAATCGCTATTGTCCAACCAATCCTCAAAAAGGAGAATGCAGACCCTACAATATTGAAAAACTTTAGACCGATCTCCTTTTGCTCAGTACCTGCTAAGATTCTCGAAAAGAAGTGCAAAAACAACTGTCCACATTTCTTGAATCTAATAAACTGCTTCACGACACCCAGTCGGGATTTAGAGCAGGTTACAGCACGGAGACAGCACTACTCGAGTAGCAGAAACTGTCCGGGAGACAATGGATAATGGGAACTGTGCAATGCTGGTGCTGTTGGATCTGTCAGCAGCATTTGACACAGTGTCTCATAAGATCCTCTTAGATAGGCTTCAACAGTTGGGAGTGACGGGGACTACTTTAGCTTGGTTCTGTTCCTTCCTAGAGGGCCGCTCCCAGAGAATTCGGTTGCATCCTTACACTTCGAATTCTCGCCCTGTGATCTGTGGAGTGCCTCAGGGTTCAGCCCTTAGCCCGACCCTTTTAATGTTTACCTCGCTCCCCTGGCCCCTTTGGTAAAGCAACGCGGGGTGGATGTCGTTTCATATGCTGATGACACGCAGCTTGTGTTCTCCTTCCAAGATTGCTCTGAGGCCGGTTTTTCAAACTTTAGGCAGTGTCTCATGGACATCTCAGCTTGGATGACAGCTAACTGCCTAAAGCTGAACACAGAAAAACGGAAGTGCTATTTTTCAACCAGCCCTCACCTCCATTATCAGATTTCTGGTGGCCCGCAGAACTTAACCCCCTCCTCTTCCAGTCTCGTCTGCAAGGAATTTAGGGTTCAAACTAGACACTTCCCTGTCATGTAAAACTCAGATAGCTCATGTTTCCTCGTCCTGCTTTTGGAAATTGAAGGCCCTTCGGAGATTCCTCTACTTCCTACCAATGGACTGTAGGAAAACAATAGTCCATGCGGTGATTACATCACAGCTTGACTATGCAAATAGTCTGTACATCGGGCTGCCAGCTTACCTGCTTAGGAAACTGCAAACTGTGCAGAATGCAGCAGCCAGGCTTATTAGGAACATCCCACTAAGACATCATATATCCCCTCATTTGCGTAGTCTCCATTGGCTGCCTGTTAAGAGAAGAACTGAATTTAAGGCACTTACTCTTGCATACAGAGCACTTAATGATATTGGTCCGCAATATCTAAAGAAGAGAGTTCGCAAATACCATCAGTCCAGGACCCTAAGATCTAATCATCGTGAGTGCCTTGTCATCCCCCGTTTTTCTAAGTCTAGAATAGGAGGACGGTCCTTCTCCGTTAAAACTGCGACCCTGTGGAACTCCATGCCTGATCATATTAGGAAAGCCAAGTCGGAACCTATCTTTCGGAAGGATTTGAAGACCTGGCTTTTCAGTCTCCTTTAGCAAACTAGGACTCGACAATTTTAACTTGCCTTCACCCCCCACTGTATCTGCAAGCGCCGGGACACCCCCGTTGGGGGTAGCTGAGCGCTATATAAGCTTAAATACATAAATACATACTTGAAGAAATGGGCTGTCTCGCAAGTTCAAACTCCATAGTATCCCTAGGATTTAAAAACAAAATCTATGCAAAAACTGAAGTTAGAGTAATTTATAAAAAATAAAAAATGAATCACTTACTATTAGTCCAAATTAAAAATCAAAAACCATTTTTGCACTAGGTCATTTTAGAGGATTTTTAATTGTCCAAATGAAATGCTGAGTGGTGTTACTAAACACAAGTTCTGGACCCCGCAACTGTGCACCAAATATAGGAAAATGGATTATAAGTAGGTGAGGGGTTTCACCTTGAGCCAGTAATAATACCACACTCGCTTATTGGTCCAGTCAAGTCACAATAAATTAATATTTGTTAAATCTTTGGTAGCTTGGCAAATGAGCAGTCAGGCTAAACTTAGGAGACAGGTATAGGTAAAGTATTTAATATCACCAAAACAGTAAAAAAGTAAAAAATACATCACAATAAAAATCGAACACCAATTTATAAAATTTATAAAAATAGAGAATATTTTTATCTTTAAAATGACTGCAAAATGACAAAAGATTAAATCAAAAATTGTGCATTCAAGCACCAAAAAGCTTAAAGCGCCACTTGCAGCTATCTGGTCACACTGTATTGGCACAAAGTCAATGTTTTAGGCCGACTGCGATGGAGCATGGGTCGGATAGGCTGAGAACTAGGTCCCGGTCAAAACTGTACCTTCAGACTTTGGGCCTCATTTTGATGTCGGTGGGACCGCCACTGACAGGCCGTCCATGGTGGTCCCACCAACATCCAGGTCCTTGGTCAAACCGCCACATTATGAGGCGGACGGTTGTACAGCAGCGGTCTGGGGGACAGACCGCCACCTCTGACAGGCTCAAGGAGCCCGTTGAGGCTACAATGGAGGCTGTACCTGCGCAGGTACCGCCATAGGGATTAGGATGTCCATTTCCCACAGCCTTTTTATGGCAGTTCCACGGCCATGAAAAAGCTGTTGGAAAAGGACTTTGGGGCCCTCAAGCAGGGCCACCGCCCCCAGGCCACTTAGCAGTGGCCAGGGAGGCACATGTGGTGCCCCCAATCATCCATGTACCGTGTGCCAGGCGCCACATGGTGCCTGGCACACGGTGCATGGACGTTTGAAAACATGCCTTTTTCTACTGCGGTTTGCGCTGCAGACCTTTTTTGGGCCACAGCACAAGCCGCAGTAGAAAAATGCAGTTTTCGACTGGCTACACAGCAGTCTTATCAAAATATGGTGGGTATGACCACCGACTACTTGTCGGGCGGTCTCAATCCTGCTGCGATGGCAGTCAAACTCCTGTCCGACTGCCATCGTAATGAGGCCTTTAGTTTTTTT
Source organism: Calotriton arnoldi (assembly GCA_963921515.1). Classification (NCBI taxonomy): domain Eukaryota; kingdom Metazoa; phylum Chordata; class Amphibia; order Caudata; family Salamandridae; genus Calotriton; species Calotriton arnoldi. Next base: position 2,031,768 of record CAWUFW010001896.1, read on the forward strand.
CTAAGAGCATTTATTTTGTCGACAGATCTGAAGTTCGATTCAACACCGGTGGCCTGCTGCAGCGCAATGCCTGGGTGAGCCTCTGGATGTCTTTTTTTTGTTTGAATCTGCTTATTGCTTTTTATGGTTACAGTCACACAAGTTGCAGGAACACAGTTTACAATGGTGACTTCAGTTAACAATTGCATGGTTTTTCTTGCCGTATCAATAGCAATGTGACAAATTACATTGTTAGCAATACTGAATAGAAACTGAAAGTGCCACTTTGAGAACCTGTAGAGTTAATGGAAGGCAGCCTGAAAGAGGACGTATACATGAATCATAAGAAGTGGTACTGCAATATGGCTGCAATTTACATCAAATGAGCATGTACTGTTCACAATAAGCATTAATCCCAAAAAAAGAGAGAGTTACCCCTGTTAGACCAGAAGGGACCGGGTAGTTATCACTTATCAAAAACAAAATTCCCTTATGTGTCAAATTCACTAACATCAAATAGTGTGCACTGAACCAAATCACACACTCCAATACTAAATGTCTTGACAGGTCTCTTTAGAAAAAATATACATTTTATTACATATAATGCACAAAAGATCTGCTATTGATTACAATGTTTAAAAACTGTTAAAAATCATCATAATGATACATCTAATTGTGGTCAATTAGATGTATCATTATGATGATTTTGACACATAAGGGAATTTTGTTTTTGATAAGACACAATAAGCATTAATACACAATGACACAAATAAACAGTTAAGGATCCCAATCAAAAACAATGAGAACGCATGTGAAGGAAGAACCTTAGTAGTAACTATCATGCCAGCCTTAGCTCCCCTACCCACCACGCCACGAACCACATCTCCCGTCAAGTTGCTAAGTGAATTATCCGTGACTGTCCCCAGGTACCCCATCAGTAGGGCGATTATCGGACAAGGGGTGTGTATCGCCCACGTCGAGCCCGACAATGGAAGCAACGACTGGGGAGCAGCGGGTCCTGTGTGTCACCTCCCGACTTGCCATTGCGGGGCAGTTGGGTTTCTGGCGATAGGGGAGCGTCTGGTATATCCATGTGGAGATCAGCCATGACCGCATCCCAGCTAGATCTGGGTGGTGAACTCCGCTCTGTTCGTGGAGTTTGCACAGTTTTCCGCACTCCACGGAGCATAGAGTTTTTCTTCGCTCGCGCTTGCCAACATCAAGTTGGTGAGTGCGAGCAAGGAAAATCCAATGCTGAACCACCTCCTAGCGAGGTTTCTCAACACGGGCGGTCACGGATGGTCGCGATCGCTCACATTGAGAAACCACCTGTTCGCGTTGAGGAAGCTGCCACTTGAGTAGAACATCTACTCTAACGGCAGAAAGAAGCAGAGCCCTCTTGCGCTGCACATGGTGCAGTTCATGCTGATTTTCCATTGTGGGACAAACACCCTGCATTAAAAATCAGCACTCACGGTGTGACCCAACGCACTCCGACGCTTGAGGAACTCCGCATAGCGCTGCAGAGTTTTTGGGTCACTTCACTAAGTTTCGCATAGCGGAACTCTGCGAACTCCACCCAGACCTAATCCCAGCTACCGGCCAATGGGTGCTTACGGAGCCCCATGGCATCTTCCCTATGCAATGCAACACTCTCTTCTTGTGCCCAGTTGATGAGCGACCGCATCCAGGTCGTGAGGTGTGGAGGGTCAGGTGACTTTCATCTGCCTGTGATCAGCTGCTTGGCCATGATTAGACCCAGGTTTATGAAACAAGATGTGACTTTGTGCTTATTGTTTCACCGATACAGGTTAAGCACGCACACCTCCCATGTATGAGAGAGAGCTCTTTCAGTACAGAGCACTAAACGGGTCCTTACTCCACATCAATAGCGCTGCAAATGTCGGCAAGCCGAGAGCATGTGTACAATATCTGCATTCACCAGTCCACATCGGGGGTATGCATATCTGTACAGTGGAAGTATCTGTTGATGTTGGTAGGAGTAAGGTAAGCCCTGTGCATGATCTACAGCTGAATCAAGCAAAAGCGGGCATTGCGAGGTATGTGAGTAGGACTTTCCAATATGGTGGACCACTCCCTGTCCGTGAAGGGATGGGAAATGTCAGCCTCCCATCGAGCATGAAGGGATGTAGGGAGCCATCTGTGAGCACAGAGAGGTAGCTAGCCAGCGCACCAAGTTTATACCCTGGCCGATGACATGTAAATATTGTATAGGTAGATTCATAGGGGGCTCACGGGTCATATCTCCCCAGCTCTGCCCCCAACAATGCCCTAAATGCCCCTATTAGCGATATGCGTAGAAGGAACTGACCTGGAGGGAGACCGTCCTCCTCCACCAGCAGCTCGTATGACAGAAGCTTACTGTCTCTATAGAGATCCCCCACCATCAGGACCCCTGCCACAGTCCAAGCGGTCAGCTCCACCACAGCAGTGTAGCGTTGCCCGTGAAGTGTGCCCAAGAGTGCCAAAGCTGGTGCGTATGGCGTAGTCTGCCTCATAAGTTAGAGGCTTCATCTGAAGCAGCAATGCACCACCAATAAAAGCACCAGCCTGGGAGGTAGCAGTCAGGCACAGGAGTGGAACAGCTGAGAGTACTCATTAATTATGCATGGCTTTCTAAGAATACACCACCAGCATAATGTATGTACAAAGTTCACCCCTGACGTCTTCCTCATGTCCAATACAAACCATACTGAGGACCGAGACTCTTTAGGGTATAAATACACCACAGCTTGCCCCGGTAAACGAGAGGGAACCGAGACTTCCATGCTGACACACTGACCAGAGACGCTGAGGCTCCTGCATGCAGTCGCTCAAGCTGACAGTGGTCTGACCCAACCCGGACGGGGTGTCCAACTCGAGACCAGGACGGGGTCCCACACTCTCTCTAATCAGGTATGGTGGTTCGACTAAATCCTAGGAGGATTCTTGGCTCTTAGCTTCTAAGACCTACACACATATGCTAGGTACACATAGGTACATCTAGGTAGGCATCGTAGGAGTACGCACCCTTGCATAATGCTTTTATATTCATGTATGTACTCATGATTCTCGCAATATGGTAGAACTGTTCTATCCCTTTGCTTTTATCGTACTGCTGATCATATATCTCTGCTACTGTCTGCTGGTCTCTGCAGCACATATACTTTACACTAGAATAACAACTGTTCAATAAATACTTATTGAAACGCCTGACTGTTTATTCTGTGTAACTCTCTGAGACAAACCGAATAAGTGAGCACGAGTGACTGAGCGAAAGGTAGTACATTGTTTCCACGATTCTGAGGGAATCAGGGTTGTCATGTTCTAAGGTTGCCAGAAACTAATCTCTCCCCGATAAGAGGAGGCACTAGTGGCACTTCGAGCTAGCTAATGCAAAACCAGGCTAACATATACGGTGGGGGTGCACGGAGTTAGTCTGCCACCAAGCCCGCAGTATATGTTATCCAAAACGCGCAGGTCCTGCAGGGTACTATAGGAGCTACACGACATGGCGCCACCAACGTTGGTTTGGTACTTATTTAACAGTAGAATCTGAGTAGTTCAGTCGTGCTATTCTCAGAGAACCTACTCACAAAACCCCAGAGACGTCTGGAGTGGGTGGGCACAAAATCCGCCGCAGCTGAGTAGATACGAGAATACTATTTATTGGCTGTTGGTTACTCAAGCTTGAAGGATATTTAGTCCCTACAATTGTGCACTTACACCTTATCTTAAAAACTCTTTAATCTCCCTTCTTCCAATTAAAAATGGTGGACGATACAAGCGCAACAGGGAGAGTTACAACAAACCTCTTTGGCTTAGAAGAAGACCCTGAGGATGCAATACAAATTGCACCAAATTTCAGAAGGGCAGCCACCCTAAAACTTCTAGAACATGGCTTAAGAGCCAGGGGTGGTACAGTAATTTTCGTGATTGATGCACACGAATCCAATAAAACAGAGGTGTTCTATTCCAGGCAACGAATGCAATTACAAATGTGTTTCACTACTACCTAGAAGGTGAAACACCTGCAGACTATACTCCCTTTGAGGAAGTAGAGGTCCCGCTCACTTACCAGGAGCATAATTACTGGTTTAAAGGCGCCCTACCCCACGTACATAGAAGAGCAAGATTAGGCCCGCTCGGAGGAGCAGGAGCCACATGGCCCATATTAGCGGCATACACACCGCATCCTGACATTGACACAATGCCGCAGCCAGACTTACTCGTACAACACAGAGATTTAATTAAAATCTACAGAAACCTCACACAATTTGTGATGAGGACTTTAACAGTTCAACCTGCACCTGCTGGAGCACAAGATACTCCAGTCCAGAGTACAGTTAATAAAATAACTCCACAAACATTACCTGCAGTAATGGGCAAAACACCAGCAAAACAAGAACAAATTCCGTTCTGGATAGCTCAGAAAATAACTCAGCTTGAAGCAGTATTCCCAAATACTACAACCAGTGATAAACACAGAATTCTAACAATCTGCTTGCCCATGGGGATCACACCTCAACTAGAGTATTGCACCTCTTGGGGTTCAGTCTTTGCTGCCATATATACCAAAACACATGGTATCCTGTCAATAGCAGTAGTACCTGATGTATTGAGACAGATACAAAATGAGTACGGAGCAGAACCTGCCCTTAACTTAGGGATGAAGTTGCTAAACAACTTTGAACAGGTCTCAGCCATAATACTACCTAACATTAAGGGGGAAGCAGCTTCAGTGGCGATCCGCCAACGCCTAAGGGAGTTCGGTCCAGAGGATCAACAACACGAACTACCCAAAATAATTGAAACTTTGTATGCAGAACTAGGCAGAGACAGTCTAGGTGGGAAAGCATTAAAACCACAACTGGTGGGCAGTCCTGAAAAGGACACTATAAAACAGACACCTACTTCTTCTAAAAAGAAGTGGGATAATAAAAAACAACAAAAGTCTAAAGACACCAGATCTCAGTCCAGAGGTAGGTCTCCTCAACAGGAGCCCTCTGAAAAGAGGTAGAACCTCAGGAATAGGGATAATATTAAAAACCTGACAGGTATCAGGATACTGATACTGTTCCTCTCGTTCCTTTCAGGGTTCATCACGAAACTCCGAGAGGGAAGGACGATCAAAGGAGCGTACAAAGTCCAGAGACACGCAACACGCTGCGGACGCTGCGGACTACGCACCTAAAAAAGAGGATAAACAAAAATCAAAACCTCAGTTCAAAAAGAAGAAGGTAGCAGGTCTCAAGATCAGACATTGGGCAAATGGCAGACCAAGGTCAAGCACATCCAGTCCACATGTACAATGAATTCAAAAAATGGTGCAATCACTTCCCACACCCGCCGTCCAGAGATGTCAGTAGTAGCCAAATTCTCATAAGGAAATGGAAGGTGCACTCGTTGTGAAGTCAATAAACGCACGTCGAAATCTGTTCCAGAATTGCTTCTTTTTATTCAATCAATCTTTTTTAAAACTGGCACACAGCCAACGCGTTTCGTTCCCGATTTTTGCCAGAGGGAACTTTGTCAGGGCTCCTAAGCAATTCTGGAACAGATTTCGACGTGCGTTTATTGACTTCACAATGAGTGCACCTTCCATTTCCTTATGAGAACTCAAGATCAGACATGCCCAGAATTCCGAGGACACAGCTTCTGAACGGGGAATAGGCTCTGATGATGCTAGACAGCGCGGCGGAAGTAACGATAGCTCGCCAGAACCTGAAGGAATTTCTGGTGACAGTGGAGTTGAGTGAGTAGATCATGGTGGAAACACCTGATACTCGGGTAAGTGTCCCACATAAGTTACATGAGATAACACTCCGGATGGAGGGGGACAAGCCCAGAAAGGTTAGAGGTCTATTTTGGGAGAATTTGTCATCTGGGTATGACATCCTATTAGCAGAACAAGACTGGCCGCCTGCATTCGTCATGGAGTGCCCTAGGGGAGAAACGAGAATTTTTCCAGCCTTTTCCGACCTTGTTCCCATTCACCTAAAACATGCATATGCGCAGGAATGGGCGGTTGCCCTAGCTCCAGCATTGTACAAAAATCATGCTGGTTGGGATGAGGATTTAACCCACCACGTGATCCCTTTAAAAGTTTCTCCAAATGCTCAAACGCAATATCCTATAAAGCAGGAAGCTAAAAAACAAGTCAGGGAGATTATAGATCAACTAGAATACCAGGGGGTGATAGAAAATTGCACTTCACCGATGAACAATCCCTTGTTCCCCGTAGCCAAACCTGACAATACATATCGTCTAGTTTTAGATTACAGACATTTAAACACTTGCACAAAGACATTTGCAGTTCAAAATGCACACAGTGCCGCATTAATGAATAACATTGTGTGGAAAAAATACAAAACAACACTTGATATCTCAAATGGATTTTTCTGCCAAAATATAGCGCCTGAAAGCAGGTATCTGACCGCATTCAGTACGTTAGGATCCCAATGGCAATTTACCGACTCCCCCAAGGGTACAAGAATAGCCCGGGGTTGTTCTCAGCAAGGGTAACAGAGTTACTCCAAAATTTGGATGAAGAAGCATTGTCCTATGTGGATGATATTTATCTGATGGACGATGACTTAAAGAGGCACTTGACCAGGGTGAGCACCATTATTATGGGATTCGCCTCTGAGGGCTATAAACTTAATTTAAAAAAATCAAAAATTGCCCACCTCAATGTCCTGTTTTTAGGATACGAGCTGTCAAGTGAGGGAAAAAGCCTGGCAGCTAACTTTTTAGAAAAGTGTGCGCTGCTCCAACCTCCAAAATCATTAAATAATTTACAATCAATTCTGAGATTCCTCAATTTTGGTCGAACATACATTTTGGATTACGCAGAAAGGGTAAAACCTTTCTATGACTTAATAAAACCTGACTTTTCAGTCAAACAATGGACACAGGAACACACAAATATCCTGCGTTCCCTACAGGAAGACATGATATCTTCTAAACATTTACAGACACGAGTAAACATTCGCAACTTGGTGATCCGAGTCATAGCGGGTCAATGCGGTTACACTTATTTAACTTTTAATGAAGGTGAAACAGTTCCAATCGCATACAAATCACACCTGTATACAAACGCAGAAATGCGTTTCACTTCAACAGAAAAAATCCTGACAGCAGTGCAGACCGCTGTAGCAAGAGAAAGAGCTCTGGCTCAGGGAAAACGCATTATTGTCGTGACCCCAGTACCAGCTTTAGAAGCTGTTACAAAAGCTAGCATTCCAAATGCTAAAGCCTTACATCCAAGATGGATACAATGGGCTAATTCTCTTACTGCAACGGATGTTGAATACAGATTTGATCCAAGTTTAAAAACACAGGCATTCCTGCAATATGAACAAGAATACCCTCTGCCAAATGAAATTTTGCCTCTAGATCAGTATGAATACATTATTTACACTGACGGTTCTGCTCAACCAGCCACAGGAAGCAAGCAAGCTTACAGCGCAGCGTGTGCGATTGTTAAAGGTCGCATGCACGATGGCAAGTTCCATCCGAGTTGCACAAAAACGCAATCTCTAGGAGACTGCACGGCACAGTTGGCAGAACTCAAAGCACTTATACTGGCACTTATAAATACGGATCACGAATTCCCCACACTGATTGTGTGTGATTCCTTTTACTGTGTACAGTTGTACAATGAATATCTACATCATTGGGAACAAAACGGGTTCAAAGATGCAAAAGGTGGCACAATAAAGCATAAAATGCTATGGGAACAGGTAGTGGAGTTGAGAAACGAACTACCAAGGGCTCACGTGATACATACACTGAGTCATCAGCGTCATGGCGTTCACGTTGAAGGGAATTCATTGGCTGATGAAGCCGCAAAGGGGGCTGTTCTCACAGCCGCCATAGCTGCAGTTACCCGTTCAAAGACGAGGGTAGACGGCGAGATAATGGTAGCTGTCAATGCTTCACGCAAAGGCAGCACAGCAGTACCTAAAAAATTTCCACTCAAGTACTCCTACAAGTTAGATGCACAAAACATTCCATATGCTCAGATTCTTGGAGTGGGGGATAGAGTAATACCAAATATGGATCGTAGGCTAGGCTTGATTTTAGCAGCACATGAGGGCTTGGGTTCTGCGCATACAGGCGTTACAGCGACTATTTCTTTATTGAAACAGCGCTACTGGTGGCCAGGGTTAACAAAACAGACTAAAGACTATGGGGCCGATTCCGATTCAGGCCGGAAATCTCTCTGACCGAGCCGGACCCGGAGAGATTTCCGACCGAATTGGACTCTGGCAGTCCGACCGAACGAGTACGATGCGCACGCATGCAATCGGACTCGAGTCGGTCGGACTCCCATTGAGTCAATGGGAGCCGGACGTACAACGCGTACGCGGGCTCCCATTGACCCAATGGGTGCAAGGCGAACACGGGTGCCCCCTACAGCGGGTACGCCTCGAAGCGACTCGCGGCGTACATGCACAGGTAGGGGGACCCATGGGTCCCCCTTGTGCGACTCGTGCGGCTACGCGTACAGGGGGTCCGACACGGACCCCAAAGTGCGGCTCCGACTGTTCTGTCGAGCCGGACGGCGCGAGTCGGTCGGACTCGCTCGCGGCGCGCGCATCGTACTTGCCCGGCCGGGGAACGTCTCCATCGCGCGGTGCGCGTCGTGTCCGTGCGAGTCGGTCGGAGCACTTCGGACCCGTGAACAAGTCGGTCGGCGATTTCGCGTGCGCTCGCATCGAACTCGTTCCGCCGGACGCGCGTACGAATCGGTCGGGAAAGAGGGCTCCGAATCAGATCCGGTTAAGCCGAATCCGATTCGGTGCGCTACCGGCCGAGATCGGAATTGGCCCCTATGTCTTGAAATGCTTCATCTGTCCGCAGATAAAAGGCTCCACCGTGACACGCCCAGCCCAGACACCATTACTAAAATCAGACAAACCTCTCGCATGTGTATATTTGGACCACTGCGGACCCTTACAATCTGATGGGTCCAAGAAATATATCATGGTTGCAGTGGATTCCTGCTCTAGATTCCTATGGGTTTGGCCTCAGCGCTCGGCTGACGCCCGAACTGTTATAAAAGATTTGCGAGTCTTTATCGGCACATACGCAGTTGGCACGTTACATTCTGACCGTGGTCCGGCGTTTAGCTCTCGGGCTTACAAAGAGGCCATGGAAGGAATGGGCGCAGCATTGTGGTACTCCTCTCCATACCATCCCGAGGGAAATTCTGTTGTGGAGAGGAAAAACCGAGACTTAAAGCAATCTTTAACAGCTAGGGTATTAGGCAAGGGCGGTAGATGGGTCGATCACCTTTATGGGGTACAGCGCGCACTCAATAATCAGCCAAGAAGCTCTCTAGGAAGTGTCACTCCTTACAAGGTCCTATTTGGGACAAGAATGTGGGTACCTGATCTTGATTGTGAAGGCACAGTGGCGGATGAAAAACCATTTGATATCCATGATCGTTTGGCTGTTTTACAGGATCTAAATGAATCCAGGACACAACAAAGTAACGTGCTCCAGAAACAGGCCGCCACTGAGGAAGTCAAGGCAGTAACGGCAAGACCTATCTGGATCCTAAAAATCAGGGATCTGGTCAGAGAGAAGATTGCTGACAAGAAAGAATTTGGGCCATCCTACAGAAAACCTGTACCGGTCCTTGCAATCCACGGCACAAGAACTGTACTTCTGCCACCTCTTGCCAGAAAAAAGGAGAAAAGATTTGTCTCAATTGACTTAATCAAACCACACTATGTGATCGATACTAAACAGTTGGCCTTGTGGACTCCACAGTAGCAGACGCCCTCCTCTCGCTACAATCCAAGAAATTCAAACAGAAAGACTCATCACGTTTGAAGAGCCACCTGTACTGAATGATGGACTAAGCAACAATGCTATGGAACTTGTTCCACTCCAACAAGAAATTCATCTTCAAAATGAAAACCAACTTAACAACCAAGTTGCAATCAGACCTAATACAGACATCTATGTCAATATGCCTCGACAAGAGAACACAGCGATTTCAACAAATCCCAATGCAATTCCAACAATTGATCGAACTGCTTCTGGCTATTTCATGAACTTTGATACGTTTTCACTAGATCCAAGCGAGACAGAAACAACGCCAGCCAAAAAATCACTCACACAGAAACTCAAGGACTTTTTGAACTTTTTTAGAAAGACTTGCCTGGTGTCACCTTGGATAGAACTATGGTATATCACTGGGATTTTATTTTTCATTTTCTGGCTAGGTTTAATAATAACTTTTAGTATGCTTACTAATGGACGATACCTCCAACCAAGCTCTACAGCCCAAAGAGTCAATTTGATTTTAAAACCACACCAGTCTTCACATCGTGAACCAAGTGACTTGTCTTCAGTGAACATTACAGCAGTTCCTATACCGGACGGTATAGTATGGGACAAGATTGATTATTATATATTAGGTCCGACTGAACTTTTAAAGCTAAAACATGTATTTAAAATTTCTTTAAGTGATTTCATTACCTCCAGTACATTTTCTGATGATTGGGACACTGAAACTGTAAATGCTATGATGTCTGATTTAGAAAAAACTGCTGCGTTTCCGAACAATGAAATGTTAGAAGGTACTTCAGACTATGATACATTGTATTGTTACCAACATTTTGGTGATCATTTCTTACACAAGTCTATAACACCTAGAAATGTATTTGAATACCACCAGTGGGAACACTGCCCAACACCTCCAATAGGTAGTTCACAAGCGTTTGCACAGAAATTCACATACTTCTCAGGGTTTAACACATCCGACCCAACGTCATTTTATTATAAAATGGAGAAAAATTAAACTCAGAAAATTATGTTAACAAACACCAAACATATTTACTCTGCATCCTTTCTGAACCAGTTGTCTAAATAGGGTTTCGATCTATGGAAAGACACAATAGAATCAAAATCAATCTGGGGTTCTAGGGACTGGCAAGTCCAGGGAATAGAAGCACTTTTTAGAGCATGCATCATTCCGCAGCAGATTTTATTTCTGAATGAAACTGTGCAACAGACATCCTGTCTTGGATTAGCCAAAGGCAAGGAAATGAACACACCGTGGCTTCCAACACCATCGCAGATGGGTGGGGGGCAGAATTCAACTACACAAGGGGTAGGATTAGATGACATTTTCCAGTACAACAGATCAGATCCTGATTGGACAGAATGGCTGGTTTGGCCCATTGACACAAACAAATGTCAACAGAGATTTTTGAATACAACCAGAGGGTTTGGTATCCATAGGCCAGACCCAAGCTATGTACAGAGACATCACCCGGGGGTAGTGACATCCTATAGTGTTGGGAAGTTGTGCCTTGATTGGCTAGAGACCTCAACACTGACAAAAGTGAAACACCACTTGACCTTACTGACACCTGACATGGATCTTAGAGATTTTCTACTGGGACCCAAGAAACAGCGTCAGAAACGTTTCATATATGCAGGCCTTTATGCCTACTATAATGAAAACTGGAAAATATCCCAACAAGAGGCCGCAGAAAGAATACGAGAAATAGACCGTATTAACTTAGAAAAGGCATTAGCTGTAGTGCATAACGGGTTAACAACTTTGACCTCCAGGATTTACTCCTTAGGCAACATTGTGTCCTCGGCAATCGACATATTAGAACAAGATCTGGCCTTGTTACAACACGGGCAATCTCAGCTACGTTGTATTATGATGTTAAGCTGGACGCTGCAATCTTTGCATGCAGGCTATGTGCCATGGCGTTTTATAAACACCACGTCTCTGTTCTCAGAATACAATCTAACTGATAAACAGACAGAAATGGCACAAAGGGGAGCCAAATATACAATGCTGCATATTGAGAAACTGGAAAGGTTACCATTCACTGTAGCCGAGTCACCATCAACTGAATGGCTAATTCATGGCCAAATCACTCTGCCGGTCACTACGTTTCAGTTTCAATATTGCCTTGAGCAAAGGCAGGCAGGCAAATATGTGAAAATGGGTAAGGGATACATCAAGGAAACTTGAGAGTTACCATATAGATACTGATGCCGGAATGGGGATCGAGAAGTGTATCTGAGTGGTACAAACTGCAAGAACACTTTGAGCGGTTCTCTCATGTGTCAGGATATTTCTCTACACGGAGCCTGCAGTGGTTCAGTGGCGAACTTATCTTGTCACATGTCAGGGACCCTAGCGGCCATGATCCCGCCAGTTTTCCAGCTGCTCTCGAATGGGAGTTACTTAATGCTAAATGATCAAGGTTGTTGTGGGATGCTTCTGGGCGTCGCATATCTAGTAACTGTTAACTCCAGGGTTACTTGCTGTATGCAAGTATTGTTTCCGCCACTGAACACAGTTAGGGAGGCGCCGTTATGGCCTTCGCTGAATGTTTCTTTTATACAGTTTGATACTCTGAGCAGATTGAAAGCCATGCTTTTACAGCAACCTGTGCCCTTAACCTCCGCTCGAGAAACCTATGAACTTCAAGTTGCAAGGACCTCGACCGAGATATAGGCACTCATACGTACAAACTGCCCCATTCATTTCGCAGAAATGGTGGGACGTATCTTTAACATGTTAGATACGAGCATAATTGTACACCTATTTAAGACCATAGGGTCAGGACTGTTAAGCACCTTTCAGACAGTCCTCGGAGTAATCCCAAATTTTATACACTCCATATTGGGAAGCGTATTTGGAGGATTCCCGCTCATCTTGTTTCTAATCGCAGGAATCCTGATTGTAATATTGCTGCTACGCAATGGACGACCCACTTCCCGAGGGAATGGTGAACACGCTCCTGGAGCGGAAATACCGTGCACGCATGGTACAACTTCTGGGCATTTCTTGCCTGCGAGAGATCAGTGCCTCCTGGTTTCTATCATTTAGACCAGTCTGGATAGACTGCATCTTACCTGTGCTTCGATGCCTGTTCTGCGGAGAAGAATGCATGTTGGATCTTTGTCTAATATTTCCATCAGATGCGCCTCAGGACACGGATGCAATGCTGGACCCCATAAAGGCCCATGCTCTGCGTTGTCCCCAGCGGCTTCCAATTCTGATGAATGCATTCCTGGAGAATCCACAGGTGCTGTTCGCTCCTGCTGGGTTAGGTGACTCCTCCACAGGCACCAAGGTAACAACTGCCGCACAAGCTGCCGCAGCACCGACTGTTGGCAGTACTACATTCCATCTATGTGCTATTGACGTTCTCTGTGAGGCGTTGGATTTGTCATCTACAGCAGCTGACACCGATAATATTGAGCTTCCCAGCCAGGACGCGTAATCTTGAATTGGCTCATAGTGTCCTGGGAAAGAATTTGGCTTCTTCAATCGTTTCAAAATAAAAACGATCTAAATTTGGAACATTTTCTTATATTGACACTTTCGCTTGAGAAAAGTATGGCTTTCTCCTGCTTATGGTAATACAACTTGTATAGAGAGACGATATTGACTTTTAAGTGGCAACTAGAAAAAGCTGAATTTAAACATTTTTGTTTTTTAAGCACCAACATTTTTTTACGATTTTTTAGAACCATGTTTTTACTTGCTTTTAAAAATGTTTTTAAATTGCCCAGATTTTAAGTATGGTCATTTATTATCCAGTTCGGAAGTGGGTTGGGTGTTATATCCCGCATAGATGCCCTAATGTAGATCCGTTCGTACATGCCCTAAACTGGACGTATTCATATTTACCCTAATATGGTCATATTCGTACTTGCCCAATTATGGTCATGGCCGCATATGCCCAATTATGGTCACAACTGTACATGTCCTATTATAGTATGATTCCTTATATAGGCATGATCTTTCACCTACATTGGTCCCAGCTAGTACACAACGAGCTCTGAGTGCTGAACGTTATCTATCCTGTGGTTTTGAATGCAGCAGGGTTCTTCCAAACACAGGCCCACACTGTACTCATTAATTATGCATGGCTTTCTAAGAATACACCACCAGCATAATGTATGTACAAAGTTCACCCCTGACGTCTTCCTCATGTCCAATACAAACCATACTGAGGACCGAGACTCTTTAGGGTAAAAATACACCACAGCTTGCCCCGGTAAACGAGAGGGAACCGAGACTTCCATGCTGACACACTGACCAGAGACGCTGAGGCTCCTGCATGCAGTCGCTCAAGCTGACAGTGGTCTGACACAACCCGGACGGGGTGTCCAACTCGAGACAAGGACGCGGTCCCACACTCTCTCTATTCAGGTATGGGGGTTCGACTAAATCCTAGGAGGATTCTTGGCTATTAGCTTCTAAGACCTACACACATATGCTAGGTACACACAGGTACATCTAGATAGGCATCGTAGGAGTACGCACACTTGCATAATGCTTTTATATTCATGTATGTACTCATGATTATCGCAATATGGTAGAACTGTTCTATCCCTTTGCTTTTATCGTACTGCTGATCATATATCTCTGCTATTGTCTGCTGGTCTCTGCAGCACATATATTTTACATTAGAATAACAACTGTTCAATAAATACTTATTGAAACGCCCGACTGTTTATTCTGTGTAACTCTCTGAGACAAACCGAATAAGTGAGCACGAGTGACTGAGCGAAAGGTAGTACATTGTTTCCACAATTCTGAGGGAATCAGGGTTGTCATGTTCTAAGGTTGCCAGAAACTAATCTCTCCCCGATAAGAGGAGACACTAGTGGCACTGCGAGCTAGCTAATGCAAAACCAGGCTAACATATACAGTGGGGGTGCACGGAGTTAGTCTGCCACCAAGCCCGCAGTATATGTTATCCAAACGTGCAGGTCCTGCAGGGGTACTATATGAGCTACACGACAAAGGAGGCTTGTATGTACAAGGACAAGTTGACAAAATAGTGCAGGAGTTGGGGGAGTACAACCATCTTGAGCAGAGCCACTCTGATCATGATGGATAGAGGCAAGGTCTTCCAGAATGTCATCTAGGCCCGCAGCAAGGCAACAGCGTGCGTCAGGGGATCATCTAGGAGATTGACAGGAGTATGATAATCTTGGGTACCCAAATATCGTAATGTGCTGGGGGTAGCAAACAGGTTGATGTTCGGACCAATGGTGGTCAGAGCAAGTGGGAAAAGGCATCATTTAGCCCAGTTGACTTTTAGGTCTGAAAGTGCAGCAAATAGGGGAGCGTGTGAATGATCCCGTCGGGGATAGAAGAAATGTCCCCTAAGTAAATGAGAAGATCATCCGTATAAAGGGAGATTGAATGAACACCATCTCCTAGGGGTATACCCCACTACACATCCTGCTCGCGCAAATGTGCCACCAGCGGCTCCACTGCTAGGGAGAAGAGCAGTGGGAAGAACAAGCACTCCTGGTGCGTGCCCCTGCCTATAAGGATGGGATCGGAAATGAGGAAGCCAGTCTTCACCCGGGTCAATGGTAGTGTATACAGTGAGCAGCTGAGTCTCAGAAATCTGTTTCCAAAGCCATATAGGGGCAGCACCATAAATAGAAAGGTCCATTCTAAAGAATCAAAGGCCCTTTCCAGGTCAAGGACCAGGCAGCCTGCATGAGGCCATTCGATAGGGTCTTGTTCCATAATGTGGAAGAGCTGATGCAGGTTAAGTGAGCTTGTATGGGCTGGAACAAACACGTTCTGGTTCTGGTGTACCAGCTTTGGAAACAATAGAGCCAGCCGGTCCACTAGAATTTTCACCAGGATCTTGTAGTCCATATTCAGCAGTGCTAGCGGGCGGTACGAGCCCAAGACTTCAGGGTCTTTGTCCAGTTTAGGCAGTAAAATAAGGAGTACTTCACGGAGAGAGGCTGGGAGGCAAGATGTCTCCAATGCTTCCGCATACAGTGTCTGTAGGTGGGGGGTCATCTCCAAAGTGTAGGCCTTATAGAATTACGCTGGCAAGCCTGCGGGGCCAGGTGTCCTGCCAGTTGCCAATGCTCATATAGCTTTCCGTATCTCAAAAGGTGTTGAGGCCATCTAATTCCACCCTCTGTTGAGATGTGAAATTAGGGAGGGTCACTGTGGTCAGGAATGAGGTAATGTCATCCTGGGGACCGATTGATAAATGGAGGTGTAATGACGGACTAGCTCACTATGACTATCTCACTGAGTATAGAGCATTTGGCCGATGGCAGAGTGCAATGCCACAATAGGGCTGCTGGGCCGATCTCGACAGATCAGTCATGCTAGGAGCGATCCGCTCATGCCGGTCGTCGCATGGGTCCTAGCCAAATATGCGGCATAGTTGTGGGACCATAAACGCTCTAATAGAGCTGTGCGCTCACGTTGTGCATCCACCAGTCTACGGCCATCGATCGGGTCTGTCACTGCTATACCCTCCAGGCAGAGTAGCTGGCGCCCTATGCGCAAGATGTCAGTGTCAAGTTGCCGACGAATGTTCCAGCGGAACTCCATACAGTGTCCCCTCAGCGTCAATTTAAAGGCATCCCAGTCGGTGGATCTTGCAGTAACAGAGTCTGCATTTAGATCAAAGAAGTCTTCATTGGCTGTGGTGACAGAGGAATGGAAGGGGGTCCTTCAGCGCCACCAGTTGTAATCACTCTATGGTGATTGGGGAGCACCAGTTTCTCACTCAAACTGTGAATATTGGGTGTTGTGATCAGAGTGGGTGCAGCCCTGATAGTCAAAGCAGGTGACACAAGGGGCCAGGTCTAGTGTACCAATCAGCCTGTCAATCGTCATGTGCAAAGAATGAAGCACAGAATAAAAGACGTACACCCAGTCTCATTGTGACTAGACCAGAGGTCCACCAATTCCCAATTCTGCAACCAGTTCTTGAGCACTTGGGCATTTGAGGAGGCAGTCATACAAGGCAGTGGAGGGAACGCACGATCTAGGGTGGTGTCCAACATACTATTCAAATCACCTCCCAACAGTCACGGTACTCTACTCCAATGCGACAAAACTCCGGAGAGTGCATGCAAGAATTTTATCTGGTCAGTGTTGGGGGAGTATATGCTGTCCAGCAAGACGTAGCGGCCATCCAGTCTGCCCTCTGGGTCCGTGACCGTCTCGTCTCAACACTGGAGGATCAAAGCAAGTCAACTGTGGGGCTCTAAAGTCATGTCTCGTCTGTGAGAGCGGCGGCATGTTGCAGCACACTGCGTCGCTCCAGAATGATCTGCTCTAAATCAGGTACCGATTTAGGGGCTGGAGACTGGTGTGATCCAGAGTGATGGCGGTGGCCCTCGGCATGCGCCCGATCCACCAAAGTGCCGGACTGTGATGCACCAGCAGTGGGAGGGCCGTAGGTTTGCAGCCAGTACCACGTCTCGTGAGACGAGTCGAAGAAGTGCATGGTACCATTTGCAACCACATGGAGGTGTGCCGGAAACAGCAGCGAGTAGTTCAGCTCCAAATAGGTGCTGCATTACTTCCAGAAAGGTGCTTCGTTGTTGTTGGACTGCAATAGTATAATCTGAAAAGAACATAAAATGCGCATTGTTCACCTTGATCTCAGGGAGTTTTCTGGCCTCACGCAGGATCGGGTCGCGGTCATGGGATGCAGCAACCGGGGCACCACCAGGTAAGGATTAGATCCAGGCAGGGGCCTGCTTGCCGGGACATGGCCCATTAGAAAGTGAAGTATTGTGAAAAGGTGTGTGTGGGAAGCAATTCCCATAACCACTGCTCCACACATTGCAGAGCATCTCAGCCCTCTTCCCCCTCAGGGAGACCCACAATATAAATATTATTTCTCCTCATTCTTCCCTCAGCATCTTCAGCTGTCTGTTCCAGGACGCAGACGCTGACTCGCTCCAGCAGAGTCTGCACAGAGTAGTGCATGTGTTGTGTTTTTGGTTGCAGGTCAGCAAGGGTGGGCTCCACTGAGTCCATTCTGTCCACAAGCTTGCTATGTTCAGCATGCAGTAGGTTGAGGTCCGTAGCTACAGTGTCTATTTTAGTCTTCAATGATGTGTGAGAGCGTTTAATGGCCACCTCAATGGCCGCTCAAACAGCATCCAGTTTGTCTCCCAGCGACGCAGGGTGGTCAGAGGGCTCTGATATTGAGGCATCTTTGGCAGGCATGGAGGGGGTTGTCACCAGCCACAACAGGGTGTCAGGGGCAGCTGAGCGGAGGTGGCCCATTGCTGGCACGTGTGTCTGGGAATCCAGTAGCTTGGTAGGACAGCGTCAGAAGCAATCCCACAAGATTTAGGTTTTAGAGCAGTCAGGATGGCCCAGAGATGTGATAATGGTGGCGGGGGCGGAGGCAGCCCAGGAGTCTGCACCATGCATGTGGTCCTAAACACTATTATTGTGTCAATACAGAGTAGTCAGGAGGGATGTTGGCAAGAAGCAGCAGTGTCAGTCAGGGCCCCCAGGGCGGAAGGGGCACTACAAGATAACAGGGGTGCGGCAGGGCTCAACAAGGCCTCAGTTCGCTGCTGAGCCTAATCCGCTGCCCAGGCAGCTGCGCCACTCCACCCCATCAGGTATTGACTGCAGCAGCGGGGGCCATCCAGCAAGGTAGTCACAAGAATACAAAGTGGTACCCAGGCTTGGGGCAGCAACGAGTTGCCCCACTGAGGGCTGAGAGGTGGCAGCAAGAACTAGGTCCTCCTGGTCCTCCTGGTCTCTCCTCAGTCACATCCCTCTAGGTACTTACACCATGGAGATACCGATACACCAAAGAGACTGAGGAGCGAAGAGTCCAATTGCAATGGCACATGTGAGGCCGTTCAACTGCCCGCAGCAAGAGCCCGTGCGCGAACCGACCACTGCGCCTCCATCACCAGGCGCGACACCAACAGTGGGCCCAATTGATGCTCTGAGGGAGCACCTGTGATCTGCAGTTTCTGGGGCCTTCCCCGGGAGCACAGGGGGAGCTGGTAGGTGAGGGGGACTGGCCAAGGGCTCAAGCCCCACGCACTGCCACCCACAGCTGCCCAGCCTAGGCCCGACACGGCCTTCGGCTGTGGCGAGGGAGGAGGCAGAGAAGAGAGGGCAAGCAAGAGCCCCTGCAATGGTGGAGGCCTGGGCCTGATAATACCCTCATTCCACGCCTCCAGGTGCAACAGCGAGAGCCCCAACAGTCCAGGGGTGGTGGGTCAGACCCAGCGGGTGCAGGACCTCAGCCAGCAGCGCTAGAGAGGCTTCCAATTCTGATGAATGCATTCCTGGAGAATCCACAGGTGCTGTTCGCTCCTGCTGGGTTAGGTGACTCCTCCACAGGCACCAAGGTAACAACTGCCGCACAAGCTGCCGCAGCACCGACTGTTGGCAGTACTACATTCCATCTATGTGCTATTGACGTTCTCTGTGAGGCGTTGGATTTGTCATCTACAGCAGCTGACACCGATAATATTGAGCTTCCCAGCCAGGACGCGTAATCTTGAATTGGCTCATAGTGTCCTGGGAAAGATTTTGGCTTCTTCAATCGTTTCAAAATAAAAACGATCTAAATTTGGAACATTTTCTTATATTGACACTTTCGCTTGAGAAAAGTATGGCTTTCTCCTGCTTATGGTAATACAACTTGTATAGAGAGACGATATTGACTTTTAAGTGGCAACTAGAAAAGCTGAATTTAAACATTTTTGTTTTTAAGCACCAACATTTTTTACGATTTTTTAGAACCATGTTTTTACTTGCTTTTAAAAATGTTTTTAAATTGCCCAGATTTTAAGTATGGTCATTTATTATCCAGTTCGGAAGTGGGTTGGGTGTTATATCCCGCATAGATGCCCTAATGTAGATCCGTTCGTACATGCCCTAAACTGGACGTATTCATATTTACCCTAATATGGTCATATTCGTACTTGCCCAATTATGGTCATGGCCGCATATGCCCAATTATGGTCACAACTGTACATGTCCTATTATAGTATGATTCCTTATATAGGCATGATCTTTCACCTACATTGGTCCCAGCTAGTACACAACGAGCTCTGAGTGCTGAACGTTATCTATCCTGTGGTTTTGAATGCAGCAGGGTTCTTCCAAACACAGGCCCACACTGTACTCATTAATTATGCATGGCTTTCTAAGAATACACCACCAGCATAATGTATGTACAAAGTTCACCCCTGACGTCTTCCTCATGTCCAATACAAACCATACTGAGGACCGAGACTCTTTAGGGTAAAAATACACCACAGCTTGCCCCGGTAAACGAGAGGGAACCGAGACTTCCATGCTGACACACTGACCAGAGACGCTGAGGCTCCTGCATGCAGTCGCTCAAGCTGACAGTGGTCTGACACAACCCGGACGGGGTGTCCAACTCGAGACAAGGACGCGGTCCCACACTCTCTCTATTCAGGTATGGGGGTTCGACTAAATCCTAGGAGGATTCTTGGCTATTAGCTTCTAAGACCTACACACATATGCTAGGTACACACAGGTACATCTAGGTAGGCATCGTAGGAGTACGCACACTTGCATAATGCTTTTATATTCATGTATGTACTCATGATTATCGCAATATGGTAGAACTGTTCTATCCCTTTGCTTTTATCGTACTGCTGATCATATATCTCTGCTATTGTCTGCTGGTCTCTGCAGCACATATATTTTACATTAGAATAACAACTGTTCAATAAATACTTATTGAAACGCCCGACTGTTTATTCTGTGTAACTCTCTGAGACAAACCGAATAAGTGAGCACGAGTGACTGAGCGAAAGGTAGTACATTGTTTCCACAATTCTGAGGGAGTCAGGGTTGTCATGTTCTAAGGTTGCCAGAAACTAATCTCTCCCCGATAAGAGGAGACACTAGTGGCACTGCGAGCTAGCTAATGCAAAACCAGGCTAACATATACAGTGGGGGTGCACGGAGTTAGTCTGCCACCAAGCCCGCAGTATATGTTATCCAAACGTGCAGGTCCTGCAGGGGTACTATATGAGCTACACGACAAAGGAGGCTTGTATGTACAAGGACAAGTTGACAAAATAGTGCAGGAGTTGGGGGAGTACAACCATCTTGAGCAGAGCCACTCTGATCATGATGGATAGAGGCAAGGTCTTCCAGAATGTCATCTAGGCCCGCAGCAAGGCAACAGCGTGCGTCAGGGGATCATCTAGGAGATTGACAGGAGTATGATAATCTTGGGTACCCAAATATCGTAATGTGCTGGGGGTAGCAAACAGGTTGATGTTCGGACCAATGGTGGTCAGAGCAAGTGGGAAAAGGCATCATTTAGCCCAGTTGACTTTTAGGTCTGAAAGTGCAGCAAATAGGGGGAGCGTGTGAATGATCCCGTCGGGGATAGAAGAAATGTCCCCTAAGTAAATGAGAAGATCATCCGTATAAAGGGAGATTGAATGAACACCATCTCCTAGGGGTATACCCCACTACACATCCTGCTCGCGCAAATGTGCCACCAGCGGCTCCACTGCTAGGGAGAAGAGCAGTGGGAAGAACAAGCACTCCTGGTGCGTGCCCCTGCCTATAAGGATGGGATCGGAAATGAGGAAGCCAGTCTTTACCCGGGTCAATGGTAGTGTATACAGTGAGCAGCTGAGTCTCAGAAATCTGTTTCCAAAGCCATATAGGGGCAGCACCATAAATAGAAAGGTCCATTCTAAAGAATCAAAGGCCCTTTCCAGGTCAAGGACCAGGCAGCCTGCATGAGGCCATTCGATAGGGTCTTGTTCCATAATGTGGAAGAGCTGATGCAGGTTAAGTGAGCTTGTATGGGCTGGAACAAACACGTTCTGGTTCTGGTGTACCAGCTTTGGAAACAATAGAGCCAGCCGGTCCACTAGAATTTTCACCAGGATCTTGTAGTCCATATTCAGCAGTGCTAGCGGGCGGTACGAGCCCAAGACTTCAGGGTCTTTGTCCAGTTTAGGCAGTAAAATAAGGAGTACTTCACGGAGAGAGGCTGGGAGGCAAGATGTCTCCAATGCTTCCGCATACAGTGTCTGTAGGTGGGGGGGGGTCATCTCCAAAGTGTAGGCCTTATAGAATTACGCTGGCAAGCCTGCGGGGCCAGGTGTCCTGCCAGTTGCCAATGCTCATATAGCTTTCCGTATCTCAAAAGGTGTTGAGGCCATCTAATTCCACCCTCTGTTGAGATGTGAAATTAGGGAGGGTCACTGTGGTCAGGAATGAGGTAATGTCATCCTGGGGACCGATTGATAAATGGAGGTGTAATGACGGACTAGCTCACTATGACTATCTCACTGAGTATAGAGCATTTGACCGATGGCAGAGTGCAATGCCACAATAGGGCTGCTGGGCCGATCTCGACAGATCAGTCATGCTAGGAGCGATCCGCTCATGCCGGTCGTCGCATGGATCCTAGCCGAATATGCGACATAGTTGTGGGACCATAAACGCTCTAATAGAGCTGTGCGCTCACGTTGTGCATCCACCAGTCTACGGCCATCGATCGGGTCTGTCACTGCTATACCCTCCAGGCAGAGTAGCTGGCGCCCTATGCGCAAGATGTCAGTGTCAAGTTGCCGACGAATGTTCCAGCGGAACTCCATACAGTGTCCCCTCAGCGTCAATTTAAAGGCATCCCAGTCGGTGGATCTTGCAGTAACAGAGTCTGCATTTAGATCAAAGAAGTCTTCATTGGCTGTGGTGACAGAGGAATGGAAGGGGGTCCTTCAGCGCCACCAGTTGTAATCACTCTATGGTGATTGGGGAGCACCAGTTTCTCACTCAAACTGTGAATATTGGGTGTTGTGATCAGAGTGGGTGCAGCCCTGATAGTCAAAGCAGGTGACACAAGGGGCCAGGTCTAGTGTACCAATCAGCCTGTCAATCGTCATGTGCAAAGAATGAAGCACAGAATAAAAGACGTACACCCAGTCTCATTGTGACTAGACCAGAGGTCCACCAATTCCCAATTCTGCAACCAGTTCTTGAGCACTTGGGCATTTGAGGAGGCAGTCATACAAGGCAGTGGAGGGAACGCACGATCTAGGGTGGTGTCCAACATACTATTCAAATCACCTCCCAACAGTCACGGTACTCTACTCCAATGCGACAAAACTCCGGAGAGTGCATGCAAGAATTTTATCTGGTCAGTGTTGGGGAGTATATGCTGTCCAGCAAGACGAAGCGGCCATCCAGTCTGCTCCTCTGGGTCAGTGACCGTCTCGTCTCAACACTGGAGGATCAAAGCAAGTCAACTGTGGGGCTCTAAAGTCATGTCTCGTCTGTGAGAGCGGCGGCATGTTGCAGCACACTGCGTCGCTCCAGAATGATCTGCTCTAAATCAGGTACCGATTTAGGGGCTGGAGACTGGTGTGATCCAGAGTGATGGCGGTGGCCCTCGGCATGCGCCCGATCCACCAAAGTGCCGGACTGTGATGCACCAGCAGTGGGAGGGCCGTAGGTTTGCAGCCAGTACCACGTCTCGTGAGACGAGTCGAAGAAGTGCATGGTACCATTTGCAACCACATGGAGGTGTGCCGGAAACAGCAGCGAGTAGTTCAGCTCCAAATAGGTGCTGCATTACTTCCAGAAAGGTGCTTCGTTGTTGTTGGACTGCAATAGTATAATCTGAAAAGAACATAAAATGCGCATTGTTCACCTTGATCTCAGGGAGTTTTCTGGCCTCACGCAGGATCGGGTCGCGGTCATTGGATGCAGCAACCGGGGCACCACCAGGTAAGGATTGGATCCAGGCAGGGGCCTGCTTGCCGGGACATGGCCCATTAGAAAGTGAAGTATTGTGAAAAGGTGTGTGTGGGAAGCAATTCCCATAACCACTGCTCCACACATTGCAGAGCATCTCAGCCCTCTTCCCCCTCAGGGAGACCCACAATATAAATATTATTTCTCCTCATTCTTCCCTCAGCATCTTCAGCTGTCTGTTCCAGGACGCAGACGCTGACTCGCTCCAGCAGAGTCTGCACAGAGTAGTGCATGTGTTGTGTTTTTGGTTGCAGGTCAGCAAGGGTGGGCTCCACTGAGTCCATTCTGTCCACAAGCTTGCTATGTTCAGCATGCAGTAGGTTGAGGTCCGTAGCTACAGTGTCTATTTTAGTCTTCAATTATGTGTGAGAGCGTTTAATGGCCACCTCAATGGCCGCTCAAACAGCATCCAGTTTGTCTCCCAGCGACGCAGGGTGGTCAGAGGGCTCTGATATTGAGGCATCTTTGGCAGGCATGGAGGGGGTTGTCACCAGCCACAACGGGGTGTCAGGGGCAGCTGAGTGGAGGTGGCCCATTGCTGGCACGTGTGTCTGGGAATCCAGTAGCTTGGTAGGACAGCGTCAGAAGCAATCCCACAAGATTTAGGTTTTAGAGCAGTCAGGATGGCCCAGAGATGTGATAATGGTGGCAGGGGCGGAGGCAGCCCAGGAGTCTGCACCATGCATGTGGTCCTAAACACTATTATTGTGTCAATACAGAGTAGTCAGGAGGGATGTTGGCAAGAAGCAGCAGTGTCAGTCAGGGCCCCCAGGGTGGAAGGGGCACTACAAGATAACAGGGGTGCGGCAGGGCTCAACAAGGCCTCAGTTCGCTGCTGAGCCTAATCCGCTGCCCAGGCAGCTGCGCCACTCCACCCCATCAGGTATTGACTGCAGCAGCGGGGGCCATCCAGCAAGGTAGTCACAAGAATACAAAGTGGTACCCAGGCTTGGGGCAGCAACGAGTTGCCCCACTGAGGGCTGAGAGGTGGCAGCAAGAACTAGGTCCTCCTGGTCCTCCTGGTCTCTCCTCAGTCACATCCCTCTAGGTACTTACACCATGGAGATACCGATACACCAAAGAGACTGAGGAGCGAAGAGTCCAATTGCAATGGCACATGTGAGGCCGTTCAACTGCCCGCAGCAAGAGCCCGGGCGCGAACCGACCACTGCGCCTCCATCACCAGGCGCGACACCAACAGCGGGCCCAATTGATGCTCTGAGGGAGCACCTGTGATCTGCAGTTTCTGGGGCCTTCCCCGGGAGCACAGGGGGAGCTGGTAGGTGAGGGGGACTGGCCAAGGGCTCAAGCCCCACGCACTGCCACCCACAGCTGCCCAGCCTAGGCCCGACACGGCCTTCGGCTGTGGCGAGGGAGGAGGCAGAGAAGAGAGGGCAAGCAAGAGCCCCTGCAATGGTGGAGGCCTGGGCCTGATAATACCCTCATTCCACGCCTCCAGGTGCAACAGCGAGAGCCCCAACAGTCCAGGGGTGGTGGGTCAGACCCAGCGGGTGCAGGACCTCAGTCAGCAGCGCTAGAGAGGCAGAGAGGTCAGGGCCAGAACAGAAGTGTGGCGTGAAGTTATCCACTCGACCCCCCGTGGCTGGGCCTAAGCCAACACGACCTCTGGGCACTCTGCAGCCACCGCAGTCAACAGGGGGAAAAGGAAGGAGGGAAAGGACATAGGATGATGACGGCCCAGCAGCTCTCAAGTTCACACTCTCTGCAGGGGTCCCTCAGGCGGCAGCACTCTCCCTCGCCACGGCCGCTGCCTCCTTCCCCGCCAGATGGGCTCTCCTCCGTTGCAGGGCCAAGTTGATCTCCAAGCCATACCTGCTCAGCCAGGCTCAGTGACCAGCCGCTCGGTCACTTGGTCACCCACATGGGCTCACTGTCAGAGGAGCAGGAGGCAGCCAGGAATACTGGTCAGCACACCGCAGCTGCACCAGGAGAACCCGCCCTCATGGCTCCCATCATCCTGCCTCCATGCAGGTGTAGGCCGCAATCAGGCTCCTCAGCAGAGAGGCAGCCCCCAGAGGGCGAACAGCGCAATAGCCGGATGTGCCGGTAGGGGACTGATTTGGGGAGCAGATGAAGCAGATCAGGGCATCAGAAGGCAACGTTAGGCCAGGATAATGTCCGGATAATGGGGAAAGTGCGCTGAGCCTCTTCAAAATGAAAATGTGTCCACAAGCTCAGTCCAAGGGTTCAGAGACTCTGGGTTCCCTCTTGGGGGCTAGGACTCAATTTCCCATAATGAATCTGCACAGTCCAGGAAAATCCAGTAGCAACTGGTCAGCTGGGGAGATCCTCTCTTTGGGCTTGCAGGTGACTTCTTCCAGCTCCATTGCACCTGTAGCTGATCGGGGAATCCATTCCTTTTCCTTTGAGTCCAGCACAGTCCTTCTTTGTGGAGCCATGATAGTGCAGCAGGTGCAGTCCTTTTGAGTGCAAGCCTTCTGTGATGCAGTTGAAGAGTCCAGCAGGGCAGGACAGGGCAGGACTTTTCTTTTGTTCAAGGCAATGTTCTGAAGAGCTTCTGCAGCTCTCCCATATTTATCCTCCAGTCTGGGCTAGCAAGGCCGGGGGACACCTCAAATAATAGGAGTAAAAGTATCTCCCTTTCCAATGACCACTTCCTGTGAAGTGTGGCATTTTTTTACCCAGAATGCAGTGTTCTCCCAAAAATCTAAATAGAAATATTCTCTCCTTGGTGTGTGTTTTTGTAACCCAACCCAAAGGTGTGGCTAACAACTCACTACTCCCGTTCTAGCCCTACTCCTAATCTAATTATTGGGACTCCCATTGGGCTGGGGATTTAAGAACTGGGAGCTGGCCTGGGCTCTGCGCCATCTGTTCTCCTGCCTTTGAAGTCCAGCTTATCTCCCCAGCCCCATTCCTCTCCTTGGCTTCTCCGGGAAGCAAATCTTTTTATTGTTTCAGCCCCAGGCTTCTTTACACCTACTCAGGGAGCAGCTTGGCTCAGGCTGTCAAAGCCTGGCCAATCGGAAGAGGCTGCTATAGGGCTGCTTTAGATAACCTCAGGATAGTACATTCTAAAGTGGATTTCCTGTAATATTTATAATAAATCCAACCTTTGCTAGTTGTTGGTTTTATTGTAACCATTATTTTGATACTTTGAATGATTTTGCTAGCTAGCTCCCAAGCAAGCAATGATAGACTTTATTAAGTTTAATAAATCCATCCCATGTTAGCCTATCAGACTAGAAGCACTACAATAGGAAAAAACAACTTTGGCTGCTTTTTCTTACCAGGGCATATAAAATATTGTATATTGTCCCTGCTTTTTATAACAATGTATCCCACCCTTGGGGCACCTACGGCATACTTTAGGGGTGATTTATAGGTTATAAAAAGGTAGTTTTGAGTTTTGGAAGTATTTTTAATTCCAAAGTCGAATTTGGACATAGTTTTATTTTAAAAACAGCCTGTAAAACAGGCCTGGCTTTAAAATGACACCAGGCACCACAGCAGTGCAGACTTAAGTGCCCTAAGTGTTTTGGACATTTAGAATAATACCAATTACCATATACTTTTAGAGGACAGAGCACTGGCCCTGCGCTTGGTTAGCAAAGCCCAGGACACTTTTCGAGTCAATAACCACCAGCATCAGCCAAGAAACCTGCGGGTGATCAAGACAAAAGACTGGCTTTTCCAATGTATAACTGTTTACAAATTGAAGCACCACATATTAATTTGATTCCTGGGACAATGCTTAGCATAGTTGAAACCAAGATGTTTGAAGGTAAAAGGAAAAGGCCTCTTTCTAGACATATAGCTTCCAAGCAAGACAAATCAATAAGAGCTGTTTTCCTTTTCTTACGCTTAGTGAAATAAAAATCAATAAGTTCCTCAGAGCGGTTTGTCTTAGGAGGGTACAGGCTTTGTACAGATTCTACAGATGACCTCTCCTTTCTGCATTTCACATACTTAGCTGATAGGGAACCCACTCTATTCTTCCTACCATAATATCTAGAATAAATTTTATGAAGGGCACCACATGCTGTTTCAGTAGTAGATTTATTAAACTGTATTTTGGACACCGTCAACACATTGAAATTGTACTTATTATTTTTTTAAGCTTAGTAGATGTGTTCTAACCCCTTAATGTTATCTAGACCAGATATGGACTCTTTTTTAGCTTTGGTCCTTTTAAAAGAGGCATAACTACTTATGAAACCTCTAGAGGCTGGATTAAATTAATCCCAAAAAAAGTGGAAAGATGTGTCCTCTGGGTTATTCTTTTCCAAACATTCTATGACGAAATGTTTATAAGTAGCGATAATGATCTTTTCCATCAGCAAAGAGTTATTAAACCTTTATCTATATTTTTAGTATTATTTTGTAGAATATCTAAGTCGAACCGGGGTATGATCAGAGATGTGAATTGCACCAATTCTTAAATGAACCATGGTATGTTGTTTTAAAACATCATTTGTTTACATATCAACTCCTAATGAACCAAATGCTGAACCATATTCTTACTTAGGGACAAG
Organism: Calotriton arnoldi; assembly: GCA_963921515.1. Lineage (NCBI taxonomy): Eukaryota > Metazoa > Chordata > Amphibia > Caudata > Salamandridae > Calotriton > Calotriton arnoldi. The sequence continues at coordinate 2,059,854 of CAWUFW010001896.1, forward strand.
TAGTCAATTCTAGTTTGGAAATTGTGAGTGGAAGGGGAATTCTCTAAGATCTGGATTAAACAATCTCCAGGAGTCAGATAGAGATCTTGGAGAAATGTTGTTTTCAAAAGCTTTATGGACATTATTAGGAACAAATCTAGCTGAGGAATTTCGGTCTGGAAATGGATCCATCAATTGCTTACAACTTCAGCAATAGCAAATTGTCATTGGAACATTCTAATATGTTTTATGAAATCATCTTCCAGAAATTTGGATCTTGGTAGGTGGGGCCCCTAGGCATTCATTATGCAAAATTATTATCATCTGTTTTGAGTTTAACAGTGATCCATCCTCCCTCAGAGCCATTTTATTGAGAAATTGAAGAAATATGTAAGTTCTTGTAACAGAGTATGGAAACATCATTCTTATTGGAAGTAGTGGGTGAAGAATAGATTTCGCTAACCCACTGCATTTTCAATTTATCAACATCAACTTCGGAAAGATACGTTTCCTGTAATAAAACCAGCTGACCCTTTACATTCCACATTACAATTTTAGGTTCATTATATTCAAAGACATTGTGTCTCTGTATATAAGTATTACAGGCCATTTCTGAAAATAATGAGATTAAGGGAACAGAGAACTTAAAAAAATAAGAAACACCCCATTGTTTTAACAAAGACATAGATGACGACCAAGAGGAAAAGTATCCCAGCCACAGCTGAAACAATAAGGTTATAGTTGAAACACTCTGAAGGATGTGGGGGAAATGGAACACCTAAATGCAGATGTGCAGACCATGACTCCAATGGAAAAATGACTAGACATGCCAGAAGTACATGTTAAGAGTGCAAAGAAATACAAAGAGAAAAATAAAATTAATAATTAAATCATTAATAACTACAAGGAGCACAAAAACACAACATATTGCCAATTTTACAAAAATCATTGAACTTATCAATGATGACATAAAGTGAGCCTATGAGGACCAGGAGACATAGATATAAAGGAGCTCTTATAAGATAAAGACAGAATAGGAGGCTGCAAAATATTCTAATCTGAAAAACAAGAAGAGACAAAGGTGAGAAAAAATATACAATCACCTAGATTTTCATAATCCATAGCTTCAGATCTATGCTGCTGAATAAAATCTCTACGGCAATGCTGATTTCTGAATGTTATAGTGTTATCTTTGTACATACCTTGCATTCATTGTTTAGAGTTGCTAGAAATAGATTCTTTCTAGTGGCTGTGGCTATTGAGATTTCCCGCAAAAAGAAAACCTACTAGCTTTGCCATTACAGATCCGAGATTTGTTTATCTGGTAACATCCATAAACTCCATAAATTGTAGGAAGAGAAAGATAGCACCCCTTGGTCTTGTATTAGAAAAAGGAGCAATCTTTAGGCCTAAACCCTTTGGATACTGAGTAAGGCTGGGCGTAGTTCGCGAAGTAGTGCTTCGCGAAGCTACGCAAAGTGCAGTTCGCACTACGCGAGCTTCGCGTAGCACTACGCGAACTGCGTAGTGCGTGTTCGCAATGATTGCACAGTGCCGGATGCTTGTCCGCACTGTGCAATCATTGAAAACGGCAACTTGCACAGTGCGAGCTGTCTTTTACTGCCGCTCGAGTAGATTTTTACTCGAGCGGCAGCTTTCTCAACGCGGACTGGTAGTTTCTCATCGCGAGCGGTCGCGAGCATACGCGACCACTCGCAATGAGAAACCTGACCTCCCCGCGTTGAGAATCTCACCGGCAGGTTTATTTTCCACGCTCGCGATCGGCAACTTGATGTTGCTGATCGCGAACGAGGAAAAAGTCTCGCCGGGATGTCATTTTGCTTGCTCACGGTCGCCAACTTGACGTTGAGGACCGCGAGCAAGCAAAAAATGACCGCGGCACTACGCTACGCGTGTTTGCACTGTGCTACGTGCAATTCGCGTTGTGCGAAGTAGCGCAAACTTCGCAAACTACGCGAGCGTAGCGTAGCACTTCGCCCAGGGTTAATACTGAGTGGAACGTGATCACCCACATGAATAATTGAGAGAATAACTTTTTTTTAAAACGAAATCATGTTGGAATCTTCAGATCCCTCTGGTACACCATTCAGCTGAAGATTATTTCACATGTTTCTGTTTTCCAAATCCTCTGTCACCTTTTTAAGTTGTTCAATTACTTTTATCAGAGAACCCATCTGGCATTAAGTCTTTAACATTGCTCATCTTTTGTTTGACGTCAGAAATTCTATAGATATGAGTAAACCACTTTGTCTTCAGTTCTTCGTAGAGCAGAATTGGTTTACCACAAAGAGTTTAAAAGTTCTGATCCCTTCGATACAATTTTCTAATGTCAATGGAGGTCGAGATTTAGGAGGAAAATCCACATTTTTTATAGCTTTAGAGGAAAGAGAGAAAGTGTTGGTGATAATCCACTCCTGAAGTGTTCTGACCATTCAATCACAAAGAACTGCAGATAAGTCAGTCAAATAGTGGCAAACCAGAAGCAATGACACACAACTGGCAAAATGGTGTATAGCCTTTGACTTAGCAGAATGAAAAACGTCTGTAGTGACACCTGCCAAAAAGCTGGATCAATGTGACTGACTAGTAACTGTCAGCAATATGTTGAAATAACTAAAGTTCTGTACATCTAGGTTAATGTCACAGTACTGCTGACAAGATGGCCAAAGATAGACCTCAGATGCTACGTGGACCCACCTAGGGTAGTGGGCTCAGGCAGAGGGATAAAATTCAGTAATTTGCGTAAAAATGTGACAGAAATAGTAATCAGCCAGGAAGATACTAGGCTCGAGCAATGAAGCAATATTTTGTGTTCCTTAAATCATTTACACCAATTATTACCATATGCCAAGTGGTATTTAGAGGTGTTAGTACCTCAACCCTATAACATTTGTCCCATATGAATACTGAAAATCAAAGTGAAGCAACGAATATTAAGTAGGATCTATGAGAATCTATTAGAGGAATGGAGCAATAAAAGTCTTTTGTGTGTGCACTGTCCTCTTCTGGAATCCCGTATGGAAAGCAAAATTGTTTGCCCTTTTCTAAAAAAGCGCACATCAGGTGCATCAGACATTTGGGAATGGCATGCGCATTGTCAAAATGGCTTGCACTATTAACTATGCTTCATGAATAAAATTGATTCTGAGGAGAAGCAGCTTTTCAAATTCAAAAACAGGCACACTATTTTGTGGCATTAGCATTCCGACCTATTTTGCAGGTCATTTTAGAGCAAGATGAGCTGTGACCCACCGAGAAAAGGTACTCTATTGGAGCCACAGAGAAAAGGATACTCTATTTGAGCCACCAGGGAACTTCAAGGACTTGCAGTCATCTTGTGCGGTGTCTAGCCACACCCTTCGAGACAATGATCTTCTGCATGAAGAATATAGTGCTTAGTTTGTTTCTGACCCTTCTATGATGCCTATTGATACCGTTTATAATAAGCCTAAATTATTGCCTGCAAGAGAATTGCAAGAACTGAATGATTGGTTAAATGTACTATTATCACAGCCAAATCATTATTCCCCACCTATGTAAGCTGTTTCTGATTTTTCAGCATCAGATAATTCACATTTGAATAAGCAAGCAGCCCATAGGCAACAAGCGTGTTTCCAAACACAATAATAAACCTGCCATTTCTCAATCATGTTGTCAGGTACAAAGAAACAGCCTTATGAGAGAATGAATATCTCTGTGACAAATATTGTTCCTCTTTTTCTGCAAATTCCAATGCTGTAGCATTAGACTCTGTTTTTTTTCTGAAAACCCTGATTTGATGTCAATGCATCTGTTAGAAAAAACAGAACAATTATTTGGGTAAATTATCAGAATATGTTGCATGCACAGTATTGTTAATGTAGTACCACTTATAAGCACTGGGACCACTATTCCTACTATTTACGAGTCCAATTAAGTTACAGAGAAATGATATATCACTGTTCAGTATGCAGAGGTGCACTCACTGAATCACTCTTCCAAGTCACCTTACATTAGGTCACTTCGGTCTAAGGGCGGATGGAACCACCACCCTTAGATCCATGTTAATAGTGTTGTCTCTGCCCACAAGACTCCTTCACACTCACCTACATAGTTTTCAAAGTGATTACACAGTCTTTGTAGAAAATATTGTTGTATGGAATATTGACTGTAAGTGTTAATTAGTATGTAATTTATTGTACTGTGTTTGATTGAATGTGATACATTTTTTTATTTGTGTTTTTAGTAAGATCCTTATTTAGTTATGAAATTGTTGAAATTTTTATTTTTAGTTGTATTAAAGTATATAAATAATTGTTTATGATTTTTTATTTTTGAATATTGGGTTTTTATGGGATACATGGAAATTCTTAAATAATTCATATTTAAAATTGCATTTTCAGTTATTAATTTAAAAGATATGCAAATTATTAATTAGGAAATGTAAATGTATTTTGTCATATTAATATTTTTAATACATTTTAATTTCATATTAATTGAGATATATATAAACCCCTTCGCTGCTAGGCCTTTCCCCCCCCCCTGTGCTAAGCCTTTTTTTGGCTATTTGGGGTAGTTCGCGCCTAGGCCACTGTAACTTTTTGACCACATAAGGTATCCACGCCAAATTTGCGTCCTTTTTTTCCAACATCATGGGGATTCTAAAGGTAACCAGGGTTTGTGGATTCCCCTGGAGGGGACCCAGAAATTAGCCAAAATACAGCTACATTTTGGTTTTTGGGGAAAAAATGCGAAAAAAGATGAAAGCGTCTGGTTTTTCCCTGCAAATGGTATCAAAAAAGGGGATGTGGTGCTGAAATCACCATCTTCCCAGCTTTCAGGGACAAGCAGACTTTTGTCAGAAAACCACATTTTTTTACACAGTTTTGGCATTTTTCTGGGACATAGCCTATTTTTGCTATTTTTTGTGCTTTTAACCTCCTTCCAGTTAATGGTAGAAATGGGTATGAAAGCAATAATGGATCCTGGAAAGCTATACATTTCTGAAAAGTAGACAAGATTCTGAATATAGCAAGGGGTCATTTGTGTAGATCCTTCAAGTTTTCTTTATAGAAACAAACAGTTAAATATAGGAAAAATTGAAAACTAGTTGAAAAAACAGCCATTTGTGTCAACGTTTTCACCTGTAACTTCTTCTAATTATGACAGCTGTTTGAAAGCAATATACCTTTACATCCGCTGGACCTTTCTGGTTGTGGCGATATATAGGACTTGTAGGTTCACCAAGAACCCGACGAACCCAGAGCCAATAACTGAGCAGCGTCTTGCAATGTTTTTTATTATGTACCAGGTATATAGCAATTATTCCGGGAAAGTTTATACATGGAAAAATCGGTATGAAAGACACCTATGTATTTCTGAAATAGGAACAAAATATAGAGTTTAGAAACAGTAGATATTTGCACATTTCCGAAATTGGGAGTACCCATACTAGCATGAGAATTATAGGTCATTTTTCAAAATGACTTCTTTTTACACATTGTCTTTCATTTGGAAGGTAGAAATGCATCGAAAGTCAATAGGTAATAACAGTTGCTCTACAATTCTGTGTTACCCTATGTCTCCCGATAAAAATGGTACCTCACTTGTGTGGGTAGGCCTAGTGCCCGCGACAGGAAACGGCTCAAACCGCAACGTGGACACACCACATTTTCACAGTGAAAAATGACCCTTTTTTTGCAAAGTGCCTAGCTGTAGGTTTTGAACCCTAGCTCTGCCAGCACCTAGGCAAACCTAGCAAACCTATACATTTTTGAAAACTAGACACCCAGGGGAATCCAGGATGGGGTGACTTGACTGGCTCTCACCAGGTTCTGTTACCCAGAATCCCTTGCAAACCTAAAACATTGTAAAACAAAACACATTTTCTCACATTTTTGTGGTGGAAAGTTCTGGAATCTGCGTGGATCCACACATTTCCACCCACCCTGCGTTCCCCAAAGTCTTTCGAGAAAAACGGTACCTCACTTGTGTGGGTAGGCCCAGTCCCCGCGACAGGAAACAGCACAAAACGCAACGTGAACACACCACATTTTCACAGTGAAAAATTAATTTGTTTTTGCAAAGTGCCTAGCTGTAGTTTTTTAATCCTAGCTCTGCCGGCACTTAGGGAAACCTAGCAAACTTATACATTTTTGAAAACTAGACACCCAGGGGAATCCATAAAGGGGTGACTTGACTGGCTCTCACCAGGTTCTGTTACCCAAAATCCCTTGCAAACCTAAACAATTGTCCAAAAAAACACATTTTCCTCACATTTCTGTGGTGAAAAGTTCTGGAATCTGCGTGGATCCACAAAATTCCACCCATCCCGCTTTCCCCATAGTCTTTCAAGAAAAACGGTACCTCACTTGTGTGGGTAGGCCTAGCGCCCGCACCAGGAAACGGCACAAAACGCAATGTGGGCACACTACATTTTCACAGTGAAAAATGACCCTTTTTTTGCAAAGTGCCTACCTGTAGTTTTTGAACCCTAGCTCTGCCGGCACCTAGGGAAACCTAGCAAACCTATACATTTTTGAAAACTAGACCCCCAGGGAAATCCAGGATGGGGTGACTTGACTGGCTCTCACCAGGTTCTCTTACCCAGAATCCCTTGCAAACCTAGAAAATGGTAAAAAAAAAAACACATTTTCCTCACATTTCTGTGGTGGAATGTTCTGGAATCTGCGTGTACCCACAAAATTCCACCCACCCCGCATTTCCCTAAGTCTTTCAAGAAAAACGGTACCTCACTTGTGTGGGTAGGCCTAGTGCCCGTGACAGGAAACAGCGCAAAACGCAACGTGGACACACCACATTTTCACAGTGAAAAATGACCCTTTTTTTGCAAAGTGCCTAGCTGTAGTTTTTTAACCCTAGCTCTGCCGGCATCTAGGGAAACCTAGCAAACCTATACATTTTTGAAAACTAGACACCCAGGGGAATCCAGGATGGGGTGACTTGACTGGCTCTCACCAGGTTCTGTTACTCAGAATCCCTTGCAAACCTAAAAAATGGTTATAAAAAAACACATTTTCCTCACATTTCTGTGGTGGAAAGTTCTGGAATCTGCGTGGATCCACAAAATTCCACCCACCCCGCATTCCCCTAAGTCTTTCAAGAAAAACGGCACCTCACTTGTGTGGGTAGGCCTAGTGCCCGCGACAGGAAACGGCCCAAAACGCAACGTGGACACACCACATTTTCACAGTGAAAAATGACCCTTTTTTTGCAAAGTGCCATAGCTGTAGTTTTTGAACCCTAGCTCTGCCGGCACCTAGGGAAACCTAGCAAACCTATAGATTTTTGAAAACTAGACACCCAGGGGAATCCAGGATGGGGTGACTTGACTGGCTCTCACCAGGTTCTGTTACCCAGAATCCCTTGCAAACCTAAAAAATTGTCCAAAAAACCCACATTTTCCTCACATTTCTGTGGTGGAAAGTTCTGGAATCTGCATGGATCCACAAAATTCCACACCCCCCCCGCATTCCCCAAAGTCTTTTGAGAAAAACGGTACCTCACCTGTGTGGGTAGGCCGAGTGCCAGCGACAGGAAATGGCGCAAAACGCAACGTGGACACACCACATTTTCACAGTGAAAAATGACCCTTTTTTTGCAAAGTGCCTAGCTGTAGTTTTTTAACCCTAGCTCTGCTGACACCTAGGGAAACCTAGCAAACCTATACATTTTTGAAAACTAGACACCCAGGGGAATCCGGAATGGGGTGACTTGACTGGCTCTCACCAGGTTCTGTTACCCAGAATCCCTTGCTAACCTAAAAAATTGTCCAAAAAAAACATATTTTCCTCATATTTCTGTGGTGGAAAGTTCTGGAATCTGCGTGGATTCAAAAAATTCCACCCACCCCGCGTTCCCCAAAGTCTTTCAAGAAAAATGGTACCTTACTTGCGTGGGTGAGTCAAGTACCCGCGACAGGCAAGGGCCCAAAACCTATTGAGGCGACATCAAAATTACCTATCACAAACCAACCTGCTTTTGCAAGGGGGGTCCCATGACTTTTTCGCCAGGGGCTCGGCTGCCACCTAGGGAAACATACCGAACCCACACATTTATGAAAACTAGACACCCGGGGGATTCCAGGGAGGTATGGCTTGCATGGATCCCCCAACGTTTTGTTACCCAGAATTCCCTGCAAACCTGAAATTTAGCTGAAAAAATCACTTTTTTCACACATTTTTGTGTGGGAAAGTTGTGGCATCACGGGGCTGACACAAATTTCCTACCACCCAGCGTTCCCCCAGGTCTCACGATAGAAATGGTGCCTCACTCGTTTGGGAGGCCCAAGTACCCGTGACAGGCAAGGGCCCAAAACGTATTGAGGCGACATCAAAATTGCCTATCACAAAACGACCTGGTTTTGCAAGGGGAGGTCCCATGACTTTTTGGCCCGTGGCTCCGCGGCCACCTAGGGAAACCTACCAAACCCACACATTTCTGAAAAGTAGACACCCGGGGAATTCCAGGGAGGTATGGCTTGCGTGGTTCCCCCAACGTTTTTTTACCCAGAATCCCCTGCAAACCTGAAATTTAGCTGAAAAAAATCACTTTTTTCACACATTTTTGTGTGGGAAAGTTGTGGCATCACGGGGCTGACACAAATTTCCTACCACCCAGCGTTCCCCAGGTCTCCTGATAAAAATGGTGCCTCACTCGTGTGGGAGGCCCAAGTACCGCGACAGGCAAGGGCCCAAAGCGAATTGAGGCGACATCAAAATTGCCTATCACAAAACGACCTGGTTTTGCAAGAGGGGTCCCATGACTTTTGGCCCGGGGCTCGGTGGCCACCTAGGAAACCTACCAAACCCACACATTTCTGAAAGGTAGACACCCAGGGGATTCCAGGGAGGTATGGCTTGCGTGGATCCCCCAACGTTTTCTTACCCAGAATCCCCTGCAAACCTGAACTTTAGCTGAAAAAATCACTTTTTTCACACATTTTTGTGTGGGAAAGTTGTGGCATCACCGGGCTGGCACAAATTTCCTACCACCCAGCGTTCCCCCAGGTCTCCCGATAAAAGTGGTGCCTCACTCGTGTGGGAGGCCCAAGTACCCGCGACAGGCAAGGGCCCAAAACATTTTGTGATAGGCAATTTTGATGTCGCCTCAATATGTTTTGGGCCCTTGCCTGTCGCGGGTACTTGGGCCTCCCACACGAGTGAGGCACCATTTTTATCGGGAGACCTGGAGGAATGCTGGGTGGTAAGAAATTTGTGTCAGCCCGTGATGCCACAACTTTCCCACACGAAAATGTGTGAAAAAGTTATTTTTTCAGCTACATTTCAGGTTTGCAGGGGATTCTGGGTAGAAAACGTTGGGAGATCCACGCAAGCCATACCTCCCTGGACTCCCTGGGTGTCTAGTTTTCAGAAATGTGTGGGTTTGGTAGGTTTCCCTAGGTGGTCGCCGAGTCCCGGGCCAGAAAGTCATGGGACCGCCTTGAAAACCAGGTCGTTTTGTGATAGGCAATTTTGAAGTCGCCTCAAAGCGTTTTGGGCCCTTGCCTGTCGCGGTACTTGGGCCTCCCACACGAGTGAGGCACCATTTTATCGGGAGACCTGGGGAAAGCTGGGTGGTAGGAATTTGTGTCAGCCCGGTGATCCCAGAACTTTCCACACAAAAATGTGTGAAAAAGTGATTTTTCAGCTAAATTTCAGGTTTGCAGGGATTCTGGGTAATAAAGCGTTGGGGGATCCACACAAGCCATTCCTCCCTGGAATACCTAGGGTGTCTAGTTTTCAGAAATGTGTGGGTTTGGTAGGTTTCCTAGGTGGCCGCCGAGCCCCGGGCCAAAAGTCATGGGACCCCTTGCAAAACCAGGTCGATTTTGTGTTAGGCAATTTTGATGTCGCCTCAATATGTTTTGGGCCCTTGCCTGTCGCGGGTACGTGGGCCTCCCACACGAGTGAAGCACCATTTTTATCGGGAGACCTGGGAAAACGCTGGGTTGTAGGAAATTTGTGTCAGCCCAGTGACGCCACAACTTTCCCACACAAAAATGTGTGAAAAAAGTGATTTTTTTCAGCTAAATTTCAGGTTTTAAGAAAACGTTGGGGGATCCACGCAAGCCATACCTCCCTGGAATCCCCCGGGTGTCTAGTTTTCAGAAGTGTATGGGTTTGGTAGGTTTCCCTAGGTGGCCGCCAAGCACAGGGCCAAAAACCCAGGTGACCCCCCTTGCAAAACCAGGTCATTTTGTGATAGGCAATTTTGATGTCGCCTCAATACGTTTTGGGCCCTTGCCTGTTGCGGGTCCTTGATCCACCTACGCAAGTGAGGTGCCATTTTTATCGGGAGACCTGGGGGTACGCTGGGTGGGAGGAAATTTGTGGATCCACGCAGATTCCAGAACTTTCCCACACAGAAATTTGAGAAATAAGTGATTTTTTCAGCAAAATCTGAGGTTTGCATGGGATTCTAAGTAGGAGAATGTTGGGGGACCCACGCAAGCCATACCTCGCTGGACTCCCCCGGGTGTCTAGTTTCCAGAAATGTGAGGGTTTGGTAGGTTTCCCTAGATGGCCACTGAGCCCCGGGCCAAAAACTCATGGGACCCCCTTTGCAAAACCAGGTTGGTTTGTGATAGGTAATTTTGATGTCGCCTCAATAGGTTTTGGGCCCTTGCCTGTCGCGGGTCCTTGACCCACCCACGCGAGTGAGGTACCATTTTTATCGGGAGACCTGAGGGAACGCTGGGTGGGAGGAAATTTGTGGATCCACGCAGATTCCAGAACTTTCCCACACAGAAATGTGAGAAAAAAGTGATTTTTTTCAACGAAATTTGAGGTTTGCAGGGGATTCTGGGTAGGAGAATGTTGGGGGACCCATGCAAGCCATACCTCGCTGGACTCCCCCGGGTGTCTAGTTTCCAGAAATTTGTGGGTTTGGTAGGTTTCCCAAGATGGTCGCCGAGCCCCGGGCCAAAAACTCATGGGACCCCCCTTGCAAAACCAGGTTGGTTTGTGATAGGTAATTTTGATGTCGCCTCAATAGGTTTTGGGCCCTTGCCTGTCGCGGGTACTTGACCCACCCACGCAAGTAAGGTATCATTTTTCTCAAAAGACTTTGGGGAACGCGGGGTGGGTGGAATTTTGGGAATCCACGCAGATTCCAGAACATTCCACCACAGAAATGTGAGTAAAATGTGCTTTTTTTTTACAATTTTCTAGGTTTGCAAGGGATTCTGGGTAACATAACCTGGTGAGAGCCAGTCAAGTCACCCCTTTCTGGATTCCCCTGGGTGTCTAGTTATCAAAAATCTATAGGTTTGCTAGGTTTCCCTAGGTGCCCACAGAGCTAGGGTTCAAAATCTACAGCTAGGCACTTTGCAAAATAGTGTCAGTTTTCACTGTAAAATGTGGTGTGTCCACGTTGTGTTTTGGGCCGTTTCCTGTCACAGGCACTAGGCCTACCCACACAAGTGAGGTACCATTTTTCTCAGAAGACTTGGGGGAATGCGAGGTGGGTGGAATTTTGTAGATCGACGCAGATTCCAGAACTTGCCACCACAGAAATGTGAGGAAAATGTGTTTTTTCAACAAAAAAAAGTCAAAAAAAGAAAAAACATCCCTGGTGTCTAGTGGGCTTTCTGCCCCCCCGGGGGGCAGAAAGACTGACATTTCTCGGGAGGGGGCATTGCCACCTTTTTGGGCAACCCCCACCCCAACGTCAATAAAAAAAAATCCCTGGTTTCTAGTAGGCTTTCTGCCCCCCTGTGGGGCAGATTGGGGGCTACTGCCCCTGTCTGCACCCAGGGGGGCAGAAAGACTGACATTTCTCTGGGGGGGTGGGGGCATTGCCATGCTTTTTTTGGGCAGCCCCCACCCCAACGTCAATAAAAAAAAAAAAATCTGTGGTTCCTAGTGGGCTTTCTGCCCCCCCGAGGGGCAGATTGGAGGCTATGGCCCCCATCTGCCCCCCAGGGGTGGCAGAAAGACTTACATTTCTCTGGGGGGTGGGGGCATTGCCATGCTCTTTTTGGGCAGCCCCCACACCAACGTCAATAAAAAAAAATAATCCCTGGTCTCTAGTGGGCTTTCTGCCCCCCCAGGGGCCATATTGGGGGCTGCTGCCCCATCTGCCCCCCGGGGGGGGCAGAAAGACTGTTGCAACCAAATGAATATGGGGGGAGCAAAGGCCCTTGCCCAAGGGGCCGCTCCCCACTCCCTGGTGGCTAGTGGGTGGATCCCTGCATGGGAAGGGTACCATTGGAAAGGGGAGATTCTCCCCTTTCCAACGATACCTCTCCCATCTTTTTCGGTGCTCGGGGGGCTGAGATAGCCCCACGAGCACTGAAACACTGAAACTGAAACTAAGTTTCAGTTTCGTTTTCGTTGCAAATACGATCGCGCGGCATGCGCACGATCGTCATTGCAAGGAAATCTAAAAATAGGCCAGGGGAGGTTGGGGAAGCTCTTCCCCACCACCCCAGGCAAAAAAAAAAAAAAAACGGAAATCCCTCTGCTGTCTGCAGCTGAGGGATTTCCTGAGCTAGTGCTCATGACGGAATGGTTCCGTCATGAGCACACTAGAACTTGTGCTCATGACGGAACCATTCCGTCATGAGCACTGAAAGGGTTAATGGTATTAAATGAAAACATAAATAACGTAAAAATATATTTAAAAAAATAATAAAGTAAAATATTTAGAAATGGTTTTATGAAAAATTTAAAATTGTATAATTTTTGTAAACAAATATTTACAATTGTAGAAATATTTTTTAATTGTTTTAAAATGTAACTTTATTTTACAAATATTTTTTACATTTTTATTTAAATGTTTTCATTTTATGATTGTTATCTTTGTATTATGATTTTATTTGTCATTTTATTGTATAAAGTTTGAGAATGTGGTAAATATTTTCATTAATACATTAATTAATAATAGCAATAAAAATATGTTTTTTATATTTTAATATTAAAATATGTATATATCGGTTGGTAGCTGTAGTTAGTGTGTTTTTGGATAAAATGCTATTTAATTTCATAGAAAAAAATTGGTGTGTGAATATGGAGTATTGATTGTGTTTATAAAATGGAATAGTAAATGTCAACCCTTTAGTGTCCATCACCTGTCCCAAATTGGTTTAGATTGGAGTAGGAATAGTATTTGCCAACCCTTTAGTGTCCAACACCTGTAACAAATTGGTTTAGATTGGAGTGGGAATAGCAAATGTCACCCCTTTAATGTTCAACACCTTCCCCCATATGGTTATATTGGAGTGGGAATGGTAAGTGTCACCCCCTTAGTGTCTAACACCTTCCTCAAATTGGTTTAGGTTGGAGTGGGAATAGTTAAATGACACCCCTTTAGTGTCCAGCACCTTCCCCCAAAATGGTTAGACTGGAGTAGAAACAGTAAATGTCACCCCTTTAGTGTCCAACACCTGTCCCAAATTGGTTTAGATTGGAGTGGGAATAGTAAATGTTACCCATTTAGTGTCCAGCACCTTCCCCAAGTTGGTTTAGATTGGAGTGGGAACAGTAAATGTCACCCCTTTAGTGTCCAACACCTTCCCCAAATTGGTTTAGATTGGAGAGGGATAGCAAATGTCACCTCTTTAGTGTCCAACACCTTCCACAAATTGGTTAAGATTGGTGTGAGAATTCCAAATGTCACTCTATTAGTGTCCAAATTGGTTTAGATTGAAGTGAGAATAGTAAATGTCACCCCTTTAGTGCCCAACGCCTTCCCAAATTGGTTTATATTGGAGTGGGAATAGTAAATATCATCCCATTACTGTCTAACACCTTCGCACAATATGGTTAAATTGCAGTGGGAATAGTAAATGTCACCCCTTTAGTGTCTAACAATGGGCCTCATTACGATGCCGATCAGAACTGCTCCTGCTGTCCTGTCGGAGGCGGTAGGACCGACCGCCTTATTACAATGAATTCGAATACATAGATTTCCGACTGCTGCGGTCCCTCCGACTCTGACAGGAAATTCCAACTGCTGTGGTGTCGCAAAGGACCAATGGAGCCATTTGGAGAGCGGACCGCCTTACGAACTGCCCATCCAATTGCGATGCACATTTCCGATGAGCCGTCTTTGGTGGCCCAACCATCTCATTAGAGCTGGCCGAAAGCAAGGGATGTAAGGCCGAAACTCACCTCTACACAGCTTCTCATGTCCAGTGCAGACATGGAGCCCATCACACACGTCTTGTCGCTGCCCTACCTACTCAATAGTCGAACCCGTCGTGGACGCAACCAACGATGAGTGACACACCTACCCGTGGACATTAAATCAACAGCAAGTCAATGGCCCACCATTGAAAATCTGGCCTGTAGCATGGTCAGCATGAGTGGGGGGGTGAGCAACCTGTGCTTAAAGAGTCACACATGAATATCTTGCCAAATAATAGATATTTCTTGAGAAGGAAGACATGAGGGTGCAGGAAGGAGCAGTGGTAATAGTGAGTATTGACAGTTGTGTAGCAGGCCATGAGGTGGTCCAGGGCCTGCTAGTTCATAGCATCGGCAGGTCCAAAAAAGGCAGTTGCTCAGAAGAGTGCCATCTGACTTTCCATTTAGGCCCACACCATGAGGATCAGATAGAAAGTTTAATTTACAGCTGTACCACCTACCCCTGCCCCAGATGTAACAGCAAACAATACTCATAGGACTCCATTCACAGTCTCCTCATGTCAGAACTGAAGCAACAACCAACACCTATGCAATAAAGCCACAGCTATTCCTGCAAAATGATTTGCAACTAACAACCATTGTCAAAATCAAAAGTGTTGGCATATTAGGTGCAATGTAACATGTCCTATCACAAATCTGGATGCCGTGCAATGCCAGAAGTAGTGACATATCATGCGTGTGGAACAACATGCCAATCACAGATATGTGGCTAATATATCTCTAAGAGACGCCCTCATGGGCATCAACCATGCCCGTGTGAGAAACCCTTGCCAGTAAACTTATCCCACTCAAACTCATGTTGTGGTGAATAAGAAAAATACTTTCAAACACAAATGTCACAACACTGTCCTAGTCCACCACAACACAGAAGACAGAAAGCATTTGTATGTGTAAGTGTTGGCAGGTAATACATTCCAGCTGAACATATACACACACTCCACATCATCTGACTGGAATCACTCCTAGGCCACTATGTCCCACACGTTACATCAATCATGGGCTTGTGACACTACATACAACCCCCCCTTGGAGGCAGGAGACCTTGGATAAGGTTAGGGGCGTCCTATGCCTGGTCCAAACATATCTTGTAGGCCCATGTATGCAGCATAACAGAATGTATGGTCCCATCACATCTGCATGATGCCCTCCATGTACAGGCACACTCTCACAAACTCTAACTGTGAGCACATCTCAGAAGCTGCTGTATTGATGTGTGCAATCAAGTGTCACAGACCAGCACCTCCACGATTGACATAGCAATCATCTCCTGTGACAACCAAACATTGCTCGTAAGCTAGATCCTGTTGTGACATCCAACATACATCAGTATGGAAGTTTCAGGTACGAAAACACAATTTCACTGCTAAAGCACTGTAATGGGTCCTCACACATCACCCACATGAAAAAGGCAAGTCAGGCAAATGGGATTCCCACAAACCATGATGAAAAACAATAGTTCACATTGTAAAAACTCACTGCAGGTATGGATCCCCAAACCAGGGGGATTCCTGAAAGCCTACGTGGCCAGGCCACAGTCCATGTTGCACCTGCCTCCAAGTTTCCAGGGCCTGTGGAATTAGTTATATCAGGGACTAACCAAATTTGTCACAAAGTGGCATGCACATGTGGCTAATGTGTAATAGAAAGTTCATAACAATGAACACAGCAGCAATAGCAGTTGTCACACATCTAGTAAATGTATGTGGAAAAAACACACATGAAAAAGTGTACATGTGCATCCAAAGTAACCATTAGGTATGACAACACAACACCCCACATGTGTGCAGAAACAAATACCTACTTTGCACACATTAAACACATATCCACCCTATATCTCAGGGAGCACTGCAAGCTAAAAGATGTGGGCATTGGCCAAGTCAAGCTGCAATACTTACCATAGCATAGACCATCCAATGCAATGTATGTCCCAGATGAAACTCATCCCACATATACATCAATTGAACATTGACCCTCAGCTTCTGTAACTCCTTAACTTGCCCTAGTGTCTACTTACCTACTGAAAAAGGATCAGCTATCATGGTGAAAGAAACACAACTGTAGTTACACATCCCAAATTACACAATAACAGCAATTAGCATCATTAGCAATGGCAGGACAAAGTAGTTCAAAACCAAGCAAGTGCTTTATAACAGAGAACAAATTGTTTTCCCAAAACAAAAGCCAATGGCCAGTCCAAGTATCAGTATGTGGGCCAGCATACTGCTGTGCCATTTAAACTTGTCTTCCAAAACACTGCCAGGGATACCTCCCTGGAAGAGGGATCTAGTGGGCAGGCCAGGCACCTCAATGATGTAACTACGGTGGGCAGGGGTGGTTCTTGGGAGGGCTGGACTCGAGTTTGGGAGGGTCAGGTGGGTCTGTGGGAGGGCTGGGCTTAGGTTTGGGAGGGGGGTTAAGATTTTGGAGATTTTGTAAGCATGAAGGGTAGTGAGGGGTATATACAGGTGGGGACTGGTTTACAATATTGTTTTTTCTTCCCCTTAGAAGAGTTGGGGTGGGGAAGAGGTACTTTGGGTTTTAGGAGGGGATGGGGCAGTGTCAGGATGGGTAGGTTTTCTTTTTTATGGCCTTGTGGGGTAGGTAGTGCTTCAGTAAGGGGTGGGCTGCTTTTTTCATGTGGACATGGAAGGGTAGGGAAAGTAGTCCTTTTGGGTTTGGGAGGGGGTGAGCCAGGTGGCTGAGTGAAGAGGTCAAGGGCAATCATGAGAAGTTTTTGGGCAGACTGGGGAGGAGGTGAGATAGGGGGTGAGGTTTTAGAGGTAGAGGGATGTGATGTCTGTGATGTGTCTGTGACTGTTGGTGTGGTGTCTGTGAGTTGGGTGTCTGTAGTGGCTATGTCTGCTGGTGTGGTGTTTGCTTATACGTCTGTAGTGGAGGTATGTGGTGCAGTGGGTATGGTATCTGCCTGTACGTCTGTAGTGGAGGTATGTGGTGCAGTGGGTGTGGTGTCTGCCTGTATGTCTGTATTGGAGGTATGTGGTGCAGTGGATGTGGTGTCTGCCTGTATGTCAATGGATGTGGTAGTGAGGGTGTCAAATGCCTGGTGAGTGGGTGTGTGCCTGCCTTTTGCCTTATGTTTTTGTGTTTCTGTGCTGCGTGTAGATGTTGAGGTGGATGCGTGCTGATGTTTGTGTCTGCTTTGGGTAGATACGGAAAAGGGGAATGTGGATGGGGACAAGGCAGGAGGGGGGGTGGAAAGCTGGAATTAATGGAAGGCTGCCACGAGTGTGGAAGCTAGAGCCTGGATTGATCTCTATAGGGAAGACATGTCAGAGTGAATGCCCTCCAGGTACGACATCATCTGTGTCAACGGAGGGGTTTGCACCTGGATGGCATTCAGCACTGCTGTCTGACCCACAGAGATCTGCCTCAGCATGTCAGTGGCCACCACACTCAGGGCAGCAGGGGAGACAGAGGCAGGGGGTGAGGTGCCTGGCGCAAAGTAGGCTCTTCCTGTCTTAGGAGAGCGGGCCCGGATAACTGGCTGGGGAGCAGCAGAGAGGTAGGACATGAAATGGGGAGGGGTGGATGCAGGTCCAGGGGACTCCACCACCACCTGGGAGTGTTCACTGGAGCTCAACTCAGATGAAGATGACAATCCAGTAGTGTCGGTTTGCTCATCCGTGGCACTCCCCTCACCCTCTGGGCCAATGGGTCCCTCTGTGTCACTAGAGGAACGGGGACCACTGTGGCCAGTTTCTTCCCCAACAGTCTTGGCCTCATATCCTTCACTGCCCTGGGTTAATGCTGAAAAACATAGTACACATAGGTTACTTGCTATTGCATTAACCTACTGGCCAAATAGCTCATAACACAGCACATTATACAATTGCATAGATCTCAACATGTACTAGGATGACTACATTTGTTCCAACATTGGCATGAGCACATGCATAAAAGCTACATGACCTGTGCACAGTCAGACATAATGGTGTCATAACCACAGTCTGCTACAACTGCATGCGTGACTTTGTACAAAATCTAGCCTAATGTGTGTAGCAGGAGATATCATTACCCTGGCAAGCTAGGTCCTTGTAGCATACCATAGTAACCTTATCTCATCAATGGGAATGTCCACATGGAATGCATTACTACCTATCCATGCAAGGCCCTGCCATCAGCAACTGGTCAGGTGTTCCTAACCCATAATATGGTGAACTGCTGGGCACCTGCTGCAGCTTCGTTGCAGCAATATGTAACTATCAAGAGGAAGGTGGCACGGAATTGTCCATTCCACACTGTTCACACTTTCCAAATGACACTTTCACATCTGTCCACTGCCAGATGATGCAGTTGTAAGTTGCACATGAGTAGCTTAGCTAGGTGTCACATGTAGTACAGAAGAGTTGAAAGGAGACAATGTGGCTCCAAGTGGCGTGCAATTTCAGCACAGAGAACAACTGTACATGAGTCTGCCTAGATACATTGCCATTCAAGATTGGTGCATGTTAGCACACATTATTCACATTGCCAATGTCACTGCAATTAGAACACTGAAGGGACATGAGGCTTAGAAGATATCCAGTCCTAAAAGAGCCCTTAAACATGTCCACAAGGGAAGAGCATTAACTGTACCTTCCATCTTATGCTAACACAAATGACAATCTAGTACTGAGTGCTGATAAACACATATCGCCCCAACATGTCAGCATATCTCTACCTGATGCATATCACCAGCCACAGATTGACCCTCCACAGATTCACATATGCATCCCACCTGACTGTATACACCCTTCTTAATGGCATTCTAAGTCACATTGCCAGAAATTTCAGAAACATCCCTTGTTCCGCGACCGTCACAATAACATACGTCAGCCTATAGCTGTGCCCACCGTGATAGAAACCGCCTACTGCGACCTTTGAAAACGACTGCGGGCAGTGATCCTGCATGTTCCATTGGCGAGGTAAGGCCTCCACATAGGCAGTCTCCTCTATAAGCGGACACATCCCTTGAACCGCGACTGTCACAATAATATCCATCAGCCTATGGCTGTGCCCGCCGTGGTAGAAACCGCCTACTGCAATATTTAAAAGTGCCTGTGGGCAGCAATCCTGCATGTACCATTGTTGAGGTCATGCTTCCACCTTGTCAGTTTTAAAAGCCTATTTGAAAAAACTTCTAGGTGCGTCTTCCCCACAACATTTATCTTTTGGAAGGTGTCACAGGATGTACGACAGCATTCCTCTGCATATACCTTTACTCACATGTCAGTGTCATTCATGACTGTGAATGAATACACGATTACCACTGGTGCAGTGTACACCAGTGGTGAAGGTAGTTATATGTGCAATGCAGACTTCACATGATGGTGTCCACCATACAAAAGCTGTGTGTATGATATGCACAGTGCAGTTACAGACACATGTGGAGTCCAGAATGTGGATTGATAGGTGGAACTTTCAGTAATGGCAATTGATCATATACATCCAGGAGACTCCCGTACATATCTTGAAAGTAAATGTAACTTTTTAGCCTATCTACTGCCTGGAATGGCCTCTCCTAAACCTGGGGTTACTGGTGGGAATGTATTCTTCTGTTTTTTTTTCCAGGCATCTCTTCCACTTTCCTTATACAAGGAGTTGCTATGTATGCTGTTGTATGTCATACAAAAATGATGTGAATTGCTATGTACTGCTAACATATGCTGGTTTGTGTGGTCACATGACTTTTGGGTGTGTGTTGGTAAATATTAGTGTGGACAATGTGACCAATCTCCATATGTCTGTGCACTCCACACATAGGTACCCTGGCAGAGGGGGAAGAAGACAGCCTCCAGTCTACTGGCCATTTCCAGACCTACAAACTATGGAAGAAAGAGATTTAATCAGCAAATTTTGTCTCAATAGGCAGAACATTAAAGATTTATGTGCCCAGTTGGAGCCTGTTTTACGTCCTGATAGGAACTATCCCACATCTCTGACACCAATAGTTAAAGTGATGACTGTGGCTATATCTGGTGGAATGTCACAGCATAGTACTTCGTGATGTACTATCAGCATTGATGAGACACATGGACAGCTGCATTTAGTTCCCCAGTAGTGAAGATTTGGCCAATGTGAAGGGTGACTTTTATGGATTTGAAGGCATCCCACATGTGGTTGGAGCAATTGATGGCACACATATTGCCTTCATACCACCGCAAGCCAGTGAACAGGTCTATAGGAACAGGAAGCTATTCTAATCGATCAAGGTGCAAGTGGTTTGTTTAGTGATTTGTACATCTCACACATCTGTGCCACATTTCCAGATTCAGCCCATGACTCCTGCGTACTGCAGAACAGCATCATACCCCAGTTGATGTCCCAACTACTACCGGAGAGGGCCTGACTTGTTATGGAGTATGATGTGTTAAACCTTTGAATGTGTGTTGTCAGGTCGCATTTTCTGCAAATGTGTAACTAATTATTGCTCTTCTGTCTATCTTCCACCTAGGAGACTCTGTGTATCCCAACCACCCATGGCTGTTGACACCGTTGAGGAATCCAGCAACACCAGGGGAAGTCCTCTTCAATGAGGCCCATAGAAGAACAAGGCGGCCAGTGGAGAGGGCTTTTGGGCTCCTGAAGGCCAGATTCAGATGTCTGGACAAGTCCAGGGGAGCCCTCCTCTACTCATCCGGGAAGGTGTGTCAGATCACTGTAGCCTGCTGCATGCTCCACAATTTTGCACTGAGATGGAACATCCCTCTCATCGCAGAGGATGGAGACCAGCAGGAGCCACTAGGTGAGGATCTTGAAATGCCAAATGATGATGATAGTGGCGAGGAGGAAGAAGTTGACATGCGTCGACGGCTCATCAGCAACTTATTCTCATGAGTGTAAGTATGCTGTGAGATGTCATGACTTTGACTGTTACAGTGATTGCTGAAGTATAGCTGTGAGGAGTATATTCATGGATACATGATAAGTCTGTACAGGTGTGCAGAACTATATGCACGGCTGTTTGTGGAGGAGGGTCTTTACACATGCACACGTTGCTGATGTTGTCATATGTATGGTTTTCTTGCTAATCTTTTTGGTTTTGTCTGTTTTAGGTATCATCGCCATTTCATACTCATTTGGACATTTCAAAGTTGTGACATCCGCAGGTATATGATGCTGTTTCTAAGTATGAAGTGGACATGGATTGTTCCTGGGACTGTCTGTCACAGATTTTGGATGTACAAATCCGGTACCAAGCTAGCATGCATGTGTGATAGGATAGAAGTTGCTAAAACTCCATTGAACTTGTTCTCTGTTGTGTGGTGGTCCTCTGGCAATATGTGTGCCATCATGTGCCCCAATACAATGTCATTGTTGGGCCAAAACATGTAAGCCTTCCTTCACATTGGCTAAGTCCTCAATGTGTATGAACTAAATGTAGCAGTTGATGTGTCTCATCATTGAATGCCACAGTGCTTGTGTCACACCACTGACATATGTTTGTGACATTCCACCAGATGCAGCAAGACTGGATTGGAATGAACCTGTGCTCAGTAACTGCAGTACTGCCATGTTTTGGTTTATTTTTTCTAGTGATGCAGTATACCTTTTGTGAAGTTGGGGATGTGGCTCCAGCTGATGACATGAGCCAATTGTCTGTTGCCTGTCCTATTTGGCATTGTCAGATGTGTCTCCTGCTACCATGTTTTTGAAGTATGCACATGACATTTGTGGTCACTGACACAGATATTATTTGGATATCTTGTTTTGCTCTTTTTTTGACATTATCACAGCATAATGTTTGGGGTTATGGAACAAAGTTGTCACAAAACTGTACACTTGTATGTCTGTCTTGGGGTGGCATGGTTGAGAAGGTGTGTAGCACATTGTTGATAATACACATGTACATGCTTATCTAAGTAGCATACACTTTCATCTGAGGGATCACATGGTAATTAAAACATAACTTGCTAGATTCAAATGATACGACATGAGCTAGTGTTGATGTGAAAAGTGAATTTATTGCATGCACATGGTGAGACCAAGAAATGAAACAAAATCAGACATAAATGAACAGAATGGAGAGCAGTTGTCAGTGTTGGTGGATGAATCCATTGATATAAGAGCCACATTGCCTGGAGTCCAAAGTCCAACACACTCCTCCCATCAGAAGTGGGAAAGTGTACAGGAATAGTCAACAAAGTGAACGGATTCCACACAAAGGAGGAAGTCAGGTGCACTGTTTCTTACTGGTGGTGATGGGTGTCTTGCCATCTGACCCTCCTGGAAATTTCTTTGGACGCCCCACCCTACGTTGGGTGGGGGGATCAACAGCTGCTGGGTCTTGGGTGTCTGAGGAGTCTCCCCATGACCCCCTGACAAGGCATCCCTCTCTGTGGCTGCCGCAGATTTTGAAGGGACAGATGCAGTTGTGCTACAGGGAGGGGTAGGTATTTGTGCAAAAGGGTAGTATTAATATCCCTCAACTCCCCAATGACCTGGTACATTTGGCCGTTATGTCTATCCATTCTGTGGTCGAAGGACCTCTGCAGTTAGTTTAATGTCGTGGAGTTCCTCAAGTACCTGGCCCATTGCTTCCTGGTATTCCTTATATTCTCCCATGACTCGGGGAAGGTTGCCCTAGGCATCAGTGGCACCAAAAACCTCATGTTGTGGGCGCAGAGTTGCCCTTCTACCACCCCTGCCCCCACAGGCATGTACCCTTGGCCCTGCCAGCCCCTTCCCACTGGCTTCACCATCCTCAGTGTGCTGTTGATCCTCACCTCCGGATTTAGGAGGGGTAGGCAGGAGATGTTGCGGTCTGGGCTAGATTCTCTGGTTGTTGATTGAGGAGTTAGCTGAGATGCGGAAGAAATGGTGGGAGATGTAGCTATGGACCCAGTTGGATTCACTGGTGCCATCTTCCCAGGCTGACCAGATGGACCAGGTTGCTCCTCCACGTCCATGTTTCCAGGAGAGTCTGCATCGCTGGAGGCTTGATTCCGGGGTGGAGTCTGAGCCTGGGGGGTGTCCTCACTCTGTCTGGATGTTGTACCAGATCGACTTGTTCGGACAGAGATTTCATTGTAATTATTGTAAGTGTGGTATCTACATCAACATCATTTGGGTCACAGTGAGGTCATGCCTGGGAGAGAAAAAGGTGTTGAGGTAAACATTGGCAACTATCACCGTTATGTTTGACTCAGTTTAATGACATTAGTATACCTCCATTACACAAAGTGCTATGTGCCTGCTCATTAGCTGTGCTGATATGGTCCATTTTCCAATGAAGCAAGGAAATTAGGTCTGGACGGAGTTCTGCGTAAAGTGGCCAAAAAACTCTGCCGCGCTATGCAGAGTTCGCAATCGGAAAGTGTGTTAGGTTGCGCCGTTCGCGCTGAGGTTTAGCACCGGGTGTTTGTCCCACGCTGGAAATTCAGCGCGAACGGCACCATGCGCAGCGCAAGAGGGCACTGCTTCTTTCTGCTGCCGCTCAAGTAGATTTTCTACTTGAGCGGCAGCTTCCTCAAAGCAAACGGACGGTTTCTCAAAGTGTGCAGTCACGATCATCCATGCCACCCGCACTAAGAAACCTCGCTGGGAGGTGGTCTAATGTTGGATTTTCCTTGCTCGCACTCGCCAACTTAACGTTCGTGAGCGAGGAAAAAGCTCCGCTCAGTAGAGCAGAGTTTTTCGGAACTCTGCGTGCTCCGTGCAGCGCAGAGTGCGGAAAACACCGCAAGCTCTGCGAATGGAGCAGAGTTCACCAGCCAGGCCTAATGGAAAGTGACTAGCAACAGATACAATGTTGAAGTTACATGAGGATTAGTACATTCCAAGTCCGAATTGTGGCCAATACAGGCATACACACAACTTGGTAGTAGTTTTGTCATTGCTATTCATGTGTGCTGTGCAGTGTCAATGTATCACCAGGAAAATGTAACTAGCGGAGTGACGTACATGCGTTAGTGATATTTCATGAACACGCTTGGCATGGTATCACTAATGGACTCATTATGTCCTGCTCTGGAGACCAGGTGATGTTCAGGCTAAGTAGGCAGACATGTGTCTGAGCAGAGCACTGTGTTTACAGTGCTCATTCTATATGACCTGACCCTCGGTAGTGATATGGCTGACAAGAGATTATGGAGAAAGAACACTGTGGCCTTCTGTTCAGAGGTCGAGGTAGGGAGGCTGATGGTCATTGTAGTCATTTCAAACACTACCCCCCACATGAGCAATGGCTAACTTGATTTGAGGGGAACCTCAATAGTGACATGGCTGACAAGTGAATATAGGGAAACAACACTGTGGCCTCCTGTTCAGAGGTTGAGGTAGAGGGCCTGATGGTCATTGTAGTAATTTCCAACACCCCCTGCCCCATTTTAGCAATGGTTAACTGCCTGTGAGATGAACGTCAATAGTGACATGGCTGACAAGGGAGTATAGAGAAACCCCACTGTAGCCTCCTGTTCAGAGTTTGAGGTAGAGGGCATGCTAGTAGTTGTAGCCATTTCAACCCCCCCCTCACATGAGCAATGGCTCCCTTGATATGAGGAGAACCTCAATAGTGACATGGCTGACAAATGAGTATGGAGAAACAACACAGGTGCCTCTTGTTCAGAGTTAGAATTACAGGGCCTGATAGTAGCTGTAGTCCTTTCAATTTACCAATTCTGTACACTTGAAAAACTGGTTTGTGTTACATACCTGTTTCCTAAATGCAGTTGTGATGGGCCAGACTATTGGATTATAGCACATATTATTATTCCTGGGATGATGACTTCATGGTAATGCATTTACATGTGAAAATGTAATTTCTATTGATACTTGTGATCTCATGTGCAGGGCTACTGATTGTCACTATCTATTACACATCTCATATACTTTGCCTACAACATATTGGATCAATAGATATACAACACTTTGGCAAGAACTGTGATGTGTGGTAGGGGAACATTGATATATTCTGACAGTTGTTGAGTTGTTACTTACCAGACTCCAATCCCCCAGGTATTCCTATCAAGCCCTCTGAATGAAGGATGGCGTGTACCTTCTCCTCCCATGCTGTGAGTTAGAATGGTGGCCCAGGAGGGCAACCATCAGCTTCTAGGCGGCCAGGTAGTGCCAGTTGGCCCAGTCCTTGACCCTTGACCGTGGCCTTCAGGTCATGCCACCTCTTCCTAATGTCCTCCTTTGTGTGCAGGGTGGTACATACAGCATTTACTTTGTTGACTCTCTTGTCCCACATCTGATTCTTCATGATGACAGGAGTTTGTTGGAAGAAACGGTCAGTCCTGCTGTGCTGAAGGGTGGTGGCAAAGGATTATGGCTCCGGGATGGGGTGTGTTTTACAGTTTGAATAGTAGGTATGTCCACGTTGCCAATTGACATCAGCTGTGTAGTTTTTCCCTACACATATAATGGGTAGTGTTATGGTGCTAAGTGGTAGCAGTACTGCTGCGTTCTTGAAATGAGGTGTAACAACTGACATGGAACCGCCAAAGTATCACATTTATCATAATCTGCTTGGTGGTGGAACCACAGCCATGGCAGCGTCGGAATCCCTATTGGCATCTTTTCCAACCACAGCGATCCATGCAGAGTCAACTCCGACCACTGCAGTCAGCGATTTGCCTTGCATACAGAATATTATGGAAGGGAGAAACAGCAGACTCAGAGGTTAGATGCGAACTGCGGCCACGGCGGTCGGAAGGTAGATCGATCGCATCGTAGTAGGCCCCAATGTTTTTAAATGATTTATGTTGGAGTGTGATTTTTTAATTTAATAATTTTATTCTGCAATCTTTTATTTTAATTTTATTTGTATGTAGTAGAAATACTTTGTTTTATTTTATTAGCCTTGTTGGTGATTAGAAATATAATTTAAAAAAATAGTTGTATGTTTGTAACCAATAATATTATTAATAAAATATTTTGTTTAATAAGGACATCATACATTTTTCCAATTTTATTTATGTTTTCAAAGTTTAATTATTGTATATTTTTACTTGTTTAATTATATCAACTTCAAGTTAAAAATAAACATTTATTAAAGCTAAGTAAATAAAAAAAAATATTATTTTTTATTAATTAGAAAACACATGTAAATTATATTGAAATACTAGTCAGTCAAGTCAAGTCAAATTAAGCTTTATTCAATTTATAAATAAATCATAAAAGCACAAATAAATAATATACACATTCCGATATGTTACATAACAGGCATTAAAAAAACAGATTCCAAATACAAATGATTATTAGGCATATAATGAGAAGAACATAACTTTATGAGGAATAATACATCAATCTTTATGACATTTCATTACATAGAGTTTATAGGAAACGCTATCATGGCTCCATCAGCATAAATTAATATCACATAGAGTTCTGATGACGTTTTTTAAAAATAGAGCAATGGATTCCATAGTCATTTCATTATCCAGAGTTTGTAATTTCATATATGCTACACGACATTGTCTTAAACCTAAAATTTTTAAAATAGGGATTATAAACCTTTTCCTTGGGACTGAATAAAATTTACAAAATAGGATTGTATGCAGAGTTGATTGACGTGATGTATCATCGCATGGGCACAGGACCAAATCTCTTGACCAATCATTTATAGTTGGATGGCTGACAAGCCTCTGCAGTATCCCCAAACTGAAACGGGTCAAGAGCATTCGTTCAAAACATCCCTGGACGTGAACTAAGTACGACTGAATGCCTGGGCATGCTAGCATCAGCTGGTTATCCATTACAGTTATTATTCCGCTTTCTTTAGACCATCTCTTATCTTGTAAATAGACCAAACAGTCTGCTTTCAATACCTTTCTAGGGATTAAGGCCATACTCTCTGGTTTCTCATAATATTCTGGGTGGCCAATTTCATTTGCGAGATGATTAATATAGCGGAGCCGCGGGATAAGAGAAGCCCTATCCAGTTTTAAGCAGTCCTTAATAATTTCACGATTAAAGCTGGTCTCATCGGATACCCAAACCTTGTGCCAAAGCAGGATAGGGTTAATTTTAATCACATCCGAGATAAAAGGCAGACCAAGCTCAGAATGACAAATAAAATTAGCAGTTGAGCTTGGAACAGCTAGCAAATATCGTAAGAAAGCATTCTCACTCTATTGTAGTAGCTGCACATCCGTAATGCCCCATATACTATTGTATGCTGTACATTTTCAACTTGTATTTTTTATTGTTTAACAGATTTTTAAAATGTATATGCATATATTTTCAACATTATCTTAACACATTTTTTCATACTATTATTTAATTTATACTTTACAATTCCTTCACATTTTATCTCAACATTTTGACCTTTTACATGTTTAATACTTTTTCACATTTTTTCGTACATGTATTCAACATTTGTACAATATTTCCCATTAATTTCTATGGAGAAATAGTCTTTTTAGTTTCATTTAGCGGCAATTATTATTTTTTTTTTTACTGCTACCTTTTATTTTGCAACCAATTTGTGTTATTTTTAGTCTATTATCCCAGAACCAGGTTGTGGTAAGGTGCTGCTGTTCGTCGGAGCAGGAAAGTCATTTTTTAAGGATTTTTTTTGAGGGTAGGGAGGGTTTAGGGGGAGGTCTACAAGTTAGTTATAGTGTTGTTTGTGAGTTTTTTTAATATATTTAGATGTATTAGTATTAGTGTATTTCACTAGTTTGTAGCTTTGGGTTTTCGTATACTATTTTAGTAATGTACTGCTATGTTATACTATATTGTCTTAGTTACATTTTGATGATTAACTGTTACGTATATGTATTTTTGGGAATGGAAAATGTGTTTTGCAGGTGGGATTGTTAATTTACTTTACAGGTTTTTGTCTACAAACGTTTCCTATGGGCACTGAGAGTTTAGAATCTTTTTTAAAGAAAATCATTTTTGGTTTAAAATAACCAATGTTTTTTACTTTAACTAAAAAAAATCAGGTTTCCTGATGTGTTTCTTATTTTTAAACACTTTTTGTTTTTTTTATGGTTCCAAGATACTTTAGGTTGCTTTGAGGGATTTCTATTGGATTTGTTTCATTTTTGCATTTTTTGGGGGCTTTTTGGACAATATTGTTCCCATTTTTGGTGGCTTTCTATTTTTTATTATGTGGATACAGAGAAAGATCTGCAGCTACAGAACAGTA
The DNA here is from genome assembly GCA_963921515.1 of Calotriton arnoldi. Lineage (NCBI taxonomy): Eukaryota > Metazoa > Chordata > Amphibia > Caudata > Salamandridae > Calotriton > Calotriton arnoldi. Next base: position 2,088,105 of record CAWUFW010001896.1, read on the forward strand.
AGTTTTATTCATTTTATTTTTTGGGTGAGAAATGTGATTTATTGTTTGTGTAAAAATTATGTGATTGTTATGTGGAACTGTTTGGTTTATGTTTTGTAATTATTTTATGTAATGGATTGAGTTTGTTTTTAACTTTCTTGGTTGGTGATGGTCAAATTGTTTTCAAAATATTTTATATATAATTGTATTATATCAGTCTTCATTATCAGTGGAAGTGTAATTAATTTTTTAACTGATGTAATAAAATATAATTGGTAAGTTGGTTTAGAACACCATAATTTTTGAGGACTTTACGTAAGTTACTATTTATTTTATAATTTGCTTATAGCTATGATTTCTAAATAATCTACTCCTTTTTTATTTCTAAAGAGTATGACTTTGAATTGTAGCATGTCGTACATTCTTTTAGTTTGTTTGCTACAGTTGGGGCCAATTTGGTTAACAGATTGCTCCAATCATAGCTCTTGGTAGCTTTGCTCTTTTTGTAATACTTCTATAAATTTGTAGAGTGCAGGTTGAGTTCTGCCTAGAGTGGATTGGAAAGCATTGTGCCATCCTTCCACTGCATTGTTTGTTTTGGCTTCCTGTGCCAAGGTGCTGTTATAGACTTTCCACGTTGGTATTTAGAATTTAGGTTGGCGTCTGTCCCCTGAGCGATTCGCCTGCCAACCCAAGTATCTTTGAAACAGTCCATTAGGGGGCTAAGTTTGTCTTCATTTTGTTGGAAGAAAAGGTTTTCTATTAGTAAATTGTAGCGATTGGCTACCTCTGTGACAGGGACTAAGACTGGTGCTATAGTTTTTTTATTTCAAAGGCAAATGGCTGTTTGTACAATATTCTACACTAAGGGCCTGATTATGACCACCATGCTGACGACCCTCTCCCACCAAGAATATTGTGGCCTTTTGTCTAGCTGTATGTTTCTTCTTTATTGGTCTGGTGAGAGAATCAGGCAGAGTTGTCTCATCTTGCAGTGTTTGTCGTTTTTGAAGCATTCGGTTGCTTAAATTAATGTGCCTTTTATATTGTTGATTTAATTGTTCATTTGATTTTATTTCGTAAAGTTGTCTATAGTTTTATTTATTTTAATTTTTTATCAGTTGAGTCTTTCTATGATTAACACTAATATAGGGCTTATTTTTGATGAATAATATATAGCTTTTGGTGGTTGAATTATAATATTTTAGTTACAACAATAAGGGACTTAGTATGACTTTAGCGGTCTCTCAGCGGGCCGCCACAACAGCGCCCCGCTGCGGGACTTTTAAAGCTGTCCACACACCACCAACCAGATTAGGAGTTTAATCCTGGTCTGGCGGGCAGTGCTTTGGCGGTCCCACAGCGATGCCTTTCTAAGGCTCAAATCTGAGCCTTAGAAAGACACCGAAATGGGAGCGCCAAAGCCCGTTCCTGCATGGCATGGACTGTGCTGTCCATGCCGTGCAGGAACAGGGGGTGCATACAGACAGGAGGCACACCATGTGACCCCTGCACGCACTTCATGGCCCAGAGGCAACAGGGAGCCCTAAGGCTCCCTTGGTTTCCTCACCTCCACACTTTTCACGGTGGGCTCACTGCCATGAAAACTGTGGCAGTGAGTTATCTCGTAATATGCTTGACAGTGCTGCTGCAGCACTGCCAGCATATTGTGGCCTCACACTGAGAACCACTCTCTGCCTAACTGAAGGTTCCATCAGATCAGGCGTAAAGCAACGAAGTGTCCCGCTAAGGTTTGCAGTTTCAAACCTAAGGCTTCATCAGAACCGATGCTGAGTGACGCAAAGCCTTCCAGACTTTTTGTGGTTCACCCGGCAAGGATTGTGTTGCTGCCTGAATGGGGCTTTCACCTCTCTCAACCACTAACCCAGTTCCTTACACTGGTGTTCAGTGGTGGGATCCAGTACTTGTGTCAGTGCAGTACCACTCAGTGTTTTGTGCAAAACTAAAAATCCCTGAAATAATTTGACATCAGGATTTACTTTTTCTTCTCCTTGATTGGATACGTTTTTTTTTTTTTTTTCAAATTCAATTTCTAACTCACTTTTGCCCCTGTGATACCTGCTTGCAAGCATGGAGATCAATCTCAGCAACCTTGACATGTGCACTTTTGCAGAGCTGATAGGGGTTTGCATGGAGAGGGACCTACCAGTACCAAGGAGCTCAAGAGCTCAAAGAACCAACTCCAGAAAACCCTCAGGGCTTCAGAGGAGGCCATCCAGCTGCTATCTATAGCACACAGGCAGGAGGAGGGGGATGCTACAGAAGAGGAGGGAATAATTGAGAAGGAGGATCAAAACCTCCTGATCATGGCTTCAATGGAGAGAGCAGTACCCCAAAAAGAGGTCCCCTGCTGAGTTCAGAGCAGGCAGCACCGTATTATCTTATAACCTGTTCCCAGAGGAACTACAGGACAAGAGGGCAGAGAGGGAATTCAGACTACACTTGGCAAAAGGAAGCTGGCTGCAGATGAAAAGAAAAAGGCAGAAGCAACCAGGGAGGAGGCTGCTGCACAGAGGGCCTTGTGGGAAAGGAGATTGGCCCTGAAACAGAGGCTGGACTGAGGAATAAAAGGCTGAGAAATGTTATTGGCTAATGAAGTCGGTCTTAAAAAGACAAACAGCACACAGAGTCCTGCAACAAAGATGGCATACAGTGTCCCATGGAGAAAAGAGACTCCACATACCTAAAGGCCTGGTGCCTTGTGGTGGGGGATGACATAGAAAAGTGGTTTGAGGCCTAAGAGGTAGCTCTAGAGGTGCACAGGGTCCCTTGGAAAGATTGAGAAGCCAATCTTTGGAGGCACATCCCCACAGAAGGGAGGGATTCTTTGTGGCATTGGGGAAAGGTGGCAGGATGAAATGCCCACTGATAAAGGCAGTCCTTGTTGAGTATTTCAGTAAGGCACTGGATGGTTGGGTCAAGGGTGGTGAGGTAAACACTTATTAAGTGCTATACAATCTGTTTTCAAAGAGGACATGTTCAGTCACTGTTTTCCAGAGCTATGCCAACACCTAATAGATAGCAAGCTCACTAGTCCTAGGGAGATTTCCAAGGAAGTGGGCCTCTGGCTCAGTGCCAGATTCCACAATGACACCTGGGAGTGACCTCAAGAAGGGTGTTCACATTCCCCCAAAGGTCCCAGAGTAAGGTAGGGGGGAAAGGGTTCTTGAAGAAAGTACAACGCAACTGAGGTAGGCGTTAGTCTTTATTGTATAGGGTCCTCTGACAGAGCTCACAAACTGTTGTCGCTCTGTTAACATTCTAATCTGAATTTAATTGCATATAAAGTACAAAGGAAGAAGAAGGAACGGGGGAGGAAGGAATATACCATTAATACATTACAACACATCTCCATTTTTACAGAATTAGAAAAGAGATATTTAAATGCAACTGAAATGTATTCAGATACAAATAACATTTAAAATAGACATTTTCTCTAGATTTAATTAACATAAAAAACGAAAGTAATAAAGCACAGCTAAAATATTTACAGATACCATAACACATTTAACACTGTAAGAATGCTCTTTAAGTTCAATGGACATAAACAGACACTGGGAATATATGTAAGGTTGACGTTAATCTTTTTTGTAGTCAGATTGCCAACATGGGGGTCGGCGAATTCTGGATTCTTTATTTCTTGGTGTTACAGGAAAGGTTTTATATGTATCCTCTGGGATAACCTTTTTTGGAACCTTTTCCGGAATAAGGGCTTCAGGGCAACGGGCTAAATTATCCATACTCCAAGTACGACCATTCTCCAGTACTACAACGTTGTGTTTCACCATTTAATTCTCTCTGGTTTGATGCAAACTTGTTATGAGTGTTGTGAGGACATTTAACCACTACCCATTGTCCTTCCTTCCATTCACGTTTGATCACTCCCCATTTATTGACGTGCCACCTTTTAGATTGTTTTTTATGGTGCTTTTCTTGCTCTTTGGCAATCTCTCTATCAATACAGACAGGATTTCTACCATTAAGCCAGTTGGGTGTCAGCCTAGAACCAGGGTTCCTCCATTTAAGGGATACAAAAGAGGATATACCAGACTCAGCATTGGGAGTGGTAGGGTATGACCATAACAATTTTCTAACTGCCTTATCAACTGGTTCACCTGTGGTTTAGACCAACTGTATGGTTTCTTTTATCATTATGTTTGCCCTTTCCACTAGACCATTAGCTTTGGGGCAGGAAAGGGCAGTTCTGATGTGGCTGATAGACAGATTTTTTAGAAAGAGCATCATTTAATCAGACGTGAACTGTACGCCATTGTCAGTTACGATGGTGCTAAGTAAACCTTCTTTAGAGAAAGTATCAGACAGAATATCAATGAATGTGGATGCATTATTATTACCCACCAATTTGGTAGTGATCCAATGTGAGGGTAATCCACCATCACAAACATGTATCTATTAAATACTTTATGCGAATTTATAGGTCCTATTATGTCCAGACCTAACTTGTCCCATGGTTTGTTTGGACACTCAACAGGAAGAAGAGGGATCTTGCGGGTGATTTTGGTTTTATCACTAACACAGCACGCTAGACATCTTACACTTTTTTCTTTCACCAAAGAGTCCATATATGGGAGCCAATAGTCATTCTGGATCTTGCTATTAGTCATGCTCCTCCCTAAATGTCCCTCATGGGTAATTTCAATTATGCGGTCACAGACTTTACAAGGGGGTATGATCGATTTTGTTGGACCTCATGACTTTATAATCAATAATGGATATTTCATCCCTCACATTCCAATAGGACCGGAGGTTTTTAGGCAACTCATTACATTTGCTCGGCCATCCCTTAGTGATTCTTTCTTTGACATCAATAAGAATCTCATTATCCTTGTCAGATTGTTCCCAATCTTCCTTGTAAATTGCTGGAATATCTATTTGACAGTATAGACTCTCCAGTGTGCTTTTCCATAGGGACTATCCTCTCAACAGGTAAATGGGAGAAGCAATCTGCTAATTGGTTTCTTGTACCTGGGACATACACTATGCTGAAATTGTACCCTTGTAAACCCAAAACCCATTTGGAAATGCGGGGTATGGTTTTTTCTATGCATTTAGTGGAAAATGTGGGAATGTGGGGCTTATGGTCTGTTCTTAAAACAAATGTCATACCCCACAAGTAAAGTTTTAAATGGTTTATGGCCCTTTAACATGCCAAAGCTTATTTTTCTATTATTGTTCTTCTGCCTCACTGCGTGTTCTAGAACCAAAGGCAATTACCCTCTCTTTACCTCCTGTCATTTATGTAAGGGACGCACCCAACCCTTTCATACTGGCATCAGTAGATAGTATGTTTTTTGCCTTGGTGTCAAACATACCCAAATATGGTGCATTGATAATGGCTTCTTTTATCACATTGAAATTGGTCTGACACTGTTCTGTCCATTAAAATGAGACATTTTTCTTAAGCAGGGCTAGATATTTGGCCATGTATCACACAAGACCTAGGAACGACTTGAGTTCCTCTTTGTTAGTAGGGGCAGGTGCTAATCTAACAGTCAATCAAACAGATTTTTGGTTTAATACTATCTTCTGAGATCGTGTGCCCCAAGTATTTAACTGATTTGACACCAATTTTACATTTATCTATTTTGATGGTAAACCCTGCTTCATCAAGCTTGTGCAGCACCTCTTCCAGTGAACTGTTATGTTCTTCTTTAGATCTACCGTAGACCATGATGTAGTCCTGAAAACAGGGAACTTTTTCAGTGCCTTGTAAAATGTGTTGCATCACCCTTTGGAACACAGCAGCAGCAGCAGCAGATGCCAATCCAAACGGCGTTCTGCAGAATTGGTATGCTCCAAAGGGTGTTATGAATGATGTCAAAGCTTTTGACTCAGGGTGGAGAGCTACCTGGTGGTAAGCGGATGAAAGATCCAACACACTAAAGTAACTAGCACCTTGTATGACACTCAACATCTCATTAATATTCGGCAGGGGGTGTCTGTCAATCCAGATATTGGCGTTTAGGCCTCTGAGATCCACACATAGGCAGCTACTCTTCCCACCTTCCTTGGAGGCAATAACAATGGGGGCCAACCACTCTGCACACTCAGTTTTCTCAATCACTCCTGAGGTCTCCAGTCTCTCCAATTCTTTTATAAGTAGTCCCCTCAGAAGCAAAGGTATTGGGCGAACTTTATATACCACAGGTTTGGCGCCTGGCTTAAGTTTGATTTTGTGAATACAAATTTTTAGTAGCCCAATTCGTTAGTGAAAACCTTAGGAAATTTATCACGTACGCTCATTCACGTAATAGACCTGTCGACTAAATAGACCTGCTCTTTAGCATTAGGATCCAGTTTGATCCCCGGGTCTCTCTGATGTTTCCACCCTAAAAGGTTTGAATCTTGCTTGGTAATGTATACCTTCCCCAATGTGGTCCTGTCCTTAAAATTAATGTGCATGAGCAGCATTCCAGATAATGGCATAGGGTCTTTCTTATACCCTCCTGGACTTATATCTGGGGTCAACATGGTGTACGTTTTATCTAGGAAGTTCTCCTTAAATGTTGCTTCATTTATCAAAGTGTATGGTGAGCAAGAGTATGCAAAAACTTTAACATTTACACAATCTAAGGAAATCTCTCATGAAGGATATGTAGTGTCAGAAGTTATTGTGGTATTTGATACTTGAAATAAGAATTTTGTTTCCTCTGAATCTTCTTCACCAACCATATGCGTTACTTTGTTTCCTGTATTCCTGCAAACCTTTAATTGCATTTCCTACAAGTTACTCCTCTACCAGGACATTTGGGGTAACTTGCCAAATGGTTGATGTTACCACATCTGTAACACTTGAATCTACCATTCTCTGATTTCTGTTTAAGTGTTTCACTGTTACTCCCTTTACCTTGGTCAAATGTTTCCGCAACTTTGTTCACACACTTCATATCTGGGCAATTGTCTACCATCTTTGCTTCTAATGGCTCTTTCATCTCTCTCATGCAAAATTCAGTTTGTTCCACACTTTTGACTATGTTCACTGCTTGCAATAATTCAGGATTTTCTGCTTGTAGTATTTCTTGAACTTTCTTATTGTTGATGCACCTTACCAGCTGATCTCTTATCAAAGAGTTTGCCAAAACACCAAATGTGGCAGATAAACCTCTTAAGGCTGCAACATGATTGTAATCTTCTCATTCTTTCCTTGTACCCTTGGAAAAAATGTATGTCTTTCTAGAACTATATTGATATTTTCTCCAAATTGATCTTCTAGTTTTTAAGAATGCTATTACAAGCATCCAGTTGTGCATCTCCCTGTGCATGACCCTCCCCATCCTGCTCAGTAGTGTTTAATTCAGGTAGGTCATCAAAAAGTTCCCTGGCATGAGTCCCTAAGTTATGTAACAGTATGTGCTGTTTTCCTTACTGAGGAAAATCTGTCCCCCCCTCCCCAATAGCAATGAGATATGACTCAAATAACTTTATCCAACTCTTCCATGAAATTATAGGTTCTCCTTGCTCACTCTGAAAGGCGGTGGTTGGGAAATTGCTAATGATTCCATATTAAATCAGCACAATATAATATACTACACTCAAAAGCAATACAAGTAGAATCAGAAAATAAAAAGAATTACAATAAGAACTTCCTGTATACTAGTCAGCACCAAAGAAGGTTTTAAATTGCATGTTTATAATTTACCAGGTAATGCACAGGCAGGTATGCTAAGATGGTGGAATTACACCACTTCTCTGTAAATCGTGGAACAATAAAAAGAGAGAGTAAGAAGAAGAAAAAGAAGGGAAAATAATGAGGTCTAAAATTCATTTAATAAGAATGGACAAAATTTGCCATATCCAGCGTTGCTAAAACTGCATTGAAGGATAACTATACCTGTATGGTTAAAGCTGGAAAGTTCCCTTCAGAAGTAGCAGGTAGGGAAAGAAAAGATAAATAAAAAAAGAAAAGGAGAAGAAGAAAAAAGAATATATTTATATATCTAAGTCAAGAGGCCAACTTTGTAGATCCAGCAAATCAATGTTCTGAAGGATACTGTCACAAAAGCTGGTATATCTTTTATCAGGTTTTCAAGGCGGAAGGGAAAAACACAGGTATGCAGCTTTCCACCTTGAGATTGTCTCTCTTTAAGCAGCTCTTCAGGGCGAGAGGAGAGAAAAAGAAACTCAGACATGCAGCTTCCCACCTTAAACGCGTGTTCGCCAGAGAAAGGGAATTCGTAATTCGGTGGTAGGCAGCTCGAAGGGCCCGATCTTCACAGGCTCCTCCTCAGACAGGGAAAAAACACAAGTGAAACTCCTGCCACCAGTCCAGCGATAGGTAGCATGAGGACCGGACTTGTGCAGACTCCCTCTCAGGGCAGGGAAGGACACCGGCAATACAGCAGCTTCCAGCGCTCCACACTGGCCACACGAATCAGGCAACTCCAACAAGAAGGCTGGTTTCACCACAAATTCCTCCTCCAGGGCGGAAAGGCATCACAGCCGGCAGAAAGGAGTCACTGTCAGTTTCACAAGCCGCAGTGAGCTGATGGCGAATGGTCACAGGAAGTCTCATGCACAGCGAAGCTCCTCACAAGGGGTGTTTGAAAACACAGTGTGAATGACAGACCCATGCAATGCCAAAATAGCCAGCCCTCTGCCATTAAGTATCAATGGAAATGGCTTATGGGATTCCTCAATGGCGAAGAAACCAGCGGAAGAAGCAGCAACTCTCACCGAGGAAGCCAAAGACCATAACAATCAAGGGAGAGGACTCTCAGCTACCCCCTGTGCAGCGATCCCGTTCGACGTGGCCAAATTAAAAGAAAGTACAACCCAACTGAGGTAAGCGTATGTCTTTAGTGCGTAGAGCCCTCAGGCAGAGATCACAAACTGCTGTCGCTCGGTCAACATTCTAACCTGAGCTTCATTACAACATTCTAAAATAGAACAGGTGAGGTACAAAGGAAGAAGAAAGAACGGGGGAAAGAAGGAATATATCATTAGTACATTACAACAATTCCCTTGCCTCTTCTGAGAAACAGGGTATAGGTTTTGGTGGGCCGTGGCCCAGGGCACCCCATTTCCAACACCAGTTTGATTGTTCCCAGTTAGGACACAAGTAGGGATACTCTGCACTAAGAAACCATCCACTGGCGGGGACTCTACAGGGGGGGGCCAATGTGGTCTGAGGGGGAGGACTGCTTATATCCTCACATAATACATTACTCAAGAAATGTTCAATGACAGCACTGTTAACATCACTGATGACATCTAAAATTACATTATTTACGATAAATCTGTGCATGGCGGGAGTGCAGTATATATATATATATATATATATATATGTTTATATCCACTGAAATTCACCAGTTATAGTTATCTCAAGTAACTATAACTTGTGCTCTAAGGTAACTATAACTCACACCCGATCCATGCACAGTTTTCTCATCAATTAATTCATTGCAAATGTTGCAGTGATATTATCAATGATATCATAAAAGATTTCATGAGTGAGTTTATAGCTAGGGGTAATTAGCAGTGTATGACGAGGTTCTTCATCACTTTCTCGCTTCATTATTTGTGACTGCAGTAGAAAACATGTGAGTATCATGAGTGTTGTGTCACGGGCACCTTTATCATTATACAGGTGTACTATCGTAAATATTCAATTAGTGTTTTTAATATCTATATTTTTTGTTATTATTGAATTTTTTTAGTTGATTATCTTTTTGGGTCAACTTGAATCTCCCTTAAAAGTTATGGTCCTCAGAATGGTCTTGAGTACTACTGACAATGGAGACCGAAATATCGAAAACCTGCTTCACTTCTCACATATAAATCCTTGGATCCCGGATCAATTGATGCATACATTGGACTGATTCCATATATACATAGAATGGACTTTACAAACATTGATCTATGGTCTTGGAAAAAGATTCTGTGCTTACCTTATAGGTACATGATTACTGTATGCAGGATTGTTTATGTTTTACGTACCCTATATTTTGCACTATTTCTAAATAAAAATATTATAAATATTTCTGTTAAATCTGATGCTGTGTACTCTTGTTCCAGTTCTGATTAATTCATATGGTCATTCATTTGCCATTGTTGCCTCGAGTTGAATTCGACTTGTCACCACTTTGGAACATAGTATCTATGTTTACTTTTTGATTGATAATTTTCAAATGATCCCCTTGTAAAATTACCTTTACTTAGGTTGATACCTAAGCTATCAAGGGGTTATTGGGCTGCCCAACTTTTTGGCATGCAAGTTTAAAATAGCACATTCTGATTGGCCAAGAGGGCTTTTTTTCTCATCTGACATTTCAGGGCCGCAGGACCGGCACTGGTCCCGCTGGACTGAGGGATCTGATTGCCTGGCCATAACTGAATCAGAAATGTAGCGGCTGCCATTTCAGGACTCAGAGGCTCGGCTTTGAGACCATGAACCCCTGGCCCTTGTGAGAGGGAACACTCTTAGTGGCCAAAATTTTAAGAATGTTGAGGGTCCTGCTATACTCCAACGGAACCCAGCTAGGCCTTCCATGTGATTCTGTATGAGAGCTGCGGGGTACCTTGGAGTGCCACTTGTGTGGCAGTACCACTAGAGTACCGCAGTACCATGAAAAAATTAATACAAAAATAGAAAATGTGGGATGGTGGTACATTTGGCCGACTGGTGGAAGATGGACATATGTGCTCTGATTGGCTCATTCAAGTGGATGGGCGGATCGTGATTGTCTGGCCAAAATATGGAGAATATAGTGTGGCAGCCACAACAGGACTCCTGGAAAGAAAATGAATAGCCATGCAAGGAGGCAGGGTGGGTACATCCTAATTTCCAAGGCCATGTGGTGGGGGCAGAAGGCCTGAAGACACCCTCCAGATGAGTGGATAACCAAGAACAGAAGGACACTAAACGTATCCAAACCAGCCCCCCAGGGACTGACAAAACACCGAAAACAGCTTGGTCACCTGGGGGGGGGGGGGGACCCGCTGGGATTGCGCATGAGTAACACTCCTCTCCCTGAGCTTCTTTAACCCCCATTGAGGGCCAGGGCACAGGGGATGTAGAAGTGAAAACAAATATGCAGTCTGGGACAGGTTTGCATGAAGCCCCCTTACCAAGAATCTATTTGATCCTGGGGGACCCCATTTTCCCAGGAGCCGACGGGAACAACAAAGAGTGCAGAAGATCGGGCTGAGTGCTCCTCCTGCTTCCTGTGCACATATCTGATGATGGTGGGACCACCCTGCCCTGAGTCTCCCACCTGTTCTGACCGCAGTTGGGAAGAATGCTGAATTTCTGCTTCCCACCTGTGCTGAACGCAGGTGGTGAGCAGGGAAGGATGCAGGCTTCCAGCAGCAGACAGCTGTGCTAAGCATGTGGGTAGCCGGCACAGGCTGCAAGGGCTTTTGGGATCCCCAAGATCCCCCATAAAAAGTAATCTGTGAGGGCCCGAGTGGGACTGGGTAACGCTTTCTAAAAAAAAAATTTAAAAGAGTGAAAAAAACATTTGTTTTGCATGGCGGCTGCATGAAAAGGACAACGCAGGCCTAGAGTTCCCCATAGGACTTGCGAGGGCAATTTGAATTTTGTGTATTCTGATTGTGTTGCCCCAGAGAGGGCAGGGGCATCACAATGTGTTCTAAAAAGTGTATTGGGCTGCCAGGAGTATGGCAGCCTCAACAGCAAACCCTCTGAAAGTTTTCTTGCTAAATTTGCCGTAGTCCTTTTAGGGGGTTTAATTAGCAGCCCAGGAGAGTTTTCAGATGGGTTCAAGCATCCTAGTATCTGGGCTTTTGCTCAAAGGCTCTGGTCTGTGGTGACTCCTATTGGTGGGTCCTAAGGCTGTGTTTGCAGCACATTGCAAGTAGAGGAAAGTCTCATGCTCATATTTTATTAAAATATTAATGCTTTATTGACATTGACAAAATGTACAATGATAATTCATATGGCTTAATGAAGGTATTAGAAATGTCTTATCACCCAGTTAAAAGTGAGTCATTATATGTTCTAGAGAATGTCATCATAAGGTGGTACCATCCCAAGAAGTTTTAATGGTGCTGCACCGGTCTGTTATTATATGTTTCTGTTTATATGATTTTGGTGATACCTTGAAAAAGCCAGTAGTTCTGCTTTTTGATAAATAGAACCCGTTATATTGTGCCTATTACATGTGAGAGAGTATCATAGTCTTAGGTTTCAGGTGCTCACTAGTAATGTGGAGTTAGGAGGGTGTCACCATAGGTTTTTCACGTTCTTCTTGTACATATTTGTAAATAAAGGCTGTTGGAAGGTGGTTTATTAGTATGCATAGGTAGGTACCTACCACTAGTAATAAGGCCACAAATCCCAATATAAGGGCCAGTCAAGGTCTCAATACATTATTCCCTTACTCAACCCTTTGTAGCAGGTTGAGAGCAGGCAGGCTTAACTTAGGAAGTCAGGTGTCTAAAGCATTTAAAAACACCAATACATTAAATAATTAAGACACAACACACAATAAAAATCCAACACCAATCTATAACAATAAGAAATATTTTTATGATTAAAATGACACCAAAGCGACAAGAATCCAATGTTGGGAACCAGAGATGTTCATTTTTAAAGTTTAAATGTTTTCTAGAGCTTAAAAGCCAAAAGCACCAACTTGGAACATCTGGTCAAAGTTTCAGGCCGAGCGTGATGGAGCGCGGTCCTGGTCAAGTTTTTACATTCTGACTAAGGGCCTGATTATGACTTTGGCAATGTGGAAGCGGGCCGCCACGTCACCGCACTTCTCCCACATTACCAAAGTCCACCGCCGGGCGCCCGCCAGATGACGAGTTTTCTCGTTCTCTGGCGGGCAGTCCTTTAGAGGTCCCACGGATGTGCCTTTGAAAAAGGCACCGCAATTGGAGCACCAAAGCCCGTTCCTGCACTGCAGTCCATGTTGGGCAGTAAAGGGGGTGCATGCACACAGGGTGCAACATCACACCTCATCAGAGCAGTTTGTCTCAGCCTGTCAAAGGCTGGCCAATCAGGAGTCTACTCTAGAGCTGAATTTAGGCACATCAGAAAAGCAAGTTCTATAACTTCTTTTCTTTCATCGGTATAATAAATCTAACCTTTTATTTAGACACTTTGAAGTACCATTTTAGCTCACTCCTGTCAATTGTTAGGATTTATTAAAAATTAATAAAGCCTTCCCATATTAGCCTTTGGAGCTAATGTACTACAATGGGAAAAAGCAAAATTGGCAGTTTGTTCCTCACCAGGGCATATAAAACATATTTGATTATGTCCCTGCTTGTAGCTACAAGGCACCCTACCCCTGGGGCACCTAGGGGAGACCTTAGGGGAGACTTATATGTAAGTACCTTCAATTCCAAAGTCGAGTTTGCATATACTTCTAATTTAAAAGCAGCCTCCAAGGCAGAGCTGACTTTTAAAATGACAAAAGGCCACACAGCAGTGCACTCTAAAGTGCATTACATCTGCTGGGCCTCTAAACCTACATACCCTAGCATACACTAGGGACTTACAGGTAGGTTGTCATACCATTTGTAAGTACACCTAGCTACCATATAACTTTTAAACAGAGCACAGACCCTGGGTCTGGTTAGCAGTGCGCAGGGCACAATCAGAGTCAGTAACCACCAGTATCAGTCAAAGAATAGATAGGGGTGATCAGAGCAAAAAGGATGACTTTCTCACAAAAGTGTAGTTTCAAGAAGTGTGATCCTAATAAAGTATTTTTCATTTTATTAAGTAAAAGCACTGCCTGAACAATGATTTATTGGGTTCCGTTTCTTATGCACCTGTGTTCTAGGGTACTAGCCCACACAACCTTCCCTGAGTAGACCGTGTGCTGCTTTGCCTCCCTAACCTGAGAGGGTCAAGTGCTACAACTGGGTACTTGGTTACCAGTAGACGGAAGGTTGCAGACTTATTACTTGAGAAGGACCTACATCTTTTCCAACTAATATTCAGCTTGCTTACATTGGCAGAAGCAGGGCACCCAACCCCTGCCATGTAACAGCCAAAATCTGTTTTCTGTAGGTGTTGGGTTCCCACAGAGGGATGGGAGCAGGGCCAGGCTTTGGGTAAGGCCATGCGCCCAAATCCCCACTGGTCACAGCCAAAGGCAGACGGTCATGGGCACTGGGCCTGGCTTCTAGCCGGGCCCTGCATTTACCCCCTCCACTGCACACAGCTGAAGATAGTGCACAGCGTGGGTGTCAGGCGCAGATTCCCCAAGTGGGTTGGGCATATGCCCAACTTTGAATATGATGATAAAAACAACAGACATTCACTGAGAAAACTAAAGGTTACAGTAATGTTATAGTTATGTACAATAATATATCCATATAGCCTGCCGTAGTGGGCTATACCGGCCATTAAAGTCCCGCTCCAGCATTAAAGGCCCGATACGAAGGCAAGGGCCTTTAACAAGGGAGTGGGCCTTTAATGGCGGTGTAGCCCACTACCGAGGGCTAAAAGGCTATTAGAACATTCCGCCCCGAGGGGGCAGAATGTTCTAATCAGTAAAACAAACGCCTCACGGAACCTGAGGGCATTGAAATCCCCTCGGGCTCCTTGAGTCCTTTGTTCACAGCAACAGCTGTGAAAGGAAGACATTGGAATGTTGATGCTCCAGGCTTCTACCAGCCATTAGAAGCCCAAAGCACTTCATTGTCTTTAATGGAGCGCTCAACATTCCAATGTTCTAGTAAGATCTTTGCTTACATTTATAAAAAAACAAGGGTTAAAGCGAATCTATAATTAGGCGCTGAAATTAGATTAGAACTAATATTTTTAAAAGACAGAAACCACTGAAATTCGCCAGGTATATTTCAGTGACTAACTATAACTTGCGCCCCCATCATTAGCTGCTTGTGACCTCACATATTATATCACTCATGAAATGTTAAATGGCATCATTAATGACATCACTGATGACAACCTGCAGTCATTGTGACAGCAACCAATAGAGTTTGTGAACTTGAAGTAATTAAACAAGCTACATCAGTGCCAATTTTTTTATCACCAATCAAGTGATAATGGGCATAGCTTCTGGTCGCATGCTGGACACATAGCATATATTGCTAGTGACCCACATTTGTGCTACTCCCATGTTCTTGCAATAAGATTTTTACTCAAACAAAATCTCAATTATACGGGGTGCTATGATAGTGAAATCTCAGGCATTTAGCGTAACAATCATATTGTGAAATGCAGAAAATTATGGGGCATATTCCCAAGGACTTATCTGCGAGTCAGCGGCACTTTATCGCAGCCAAAGTGGCGATAAATTTATCGCACCATTCACAAGCAGGTGCTAACAGCCGATATCACCAGTTTTCCTGCGATAGCAGCCGCAAAATACATTGCCACAAATGATACAGGCAACTAACGCTAATGATATGCAGAGTAGGCGTTCCCTTGCAAAAAGCCGTGAAAACACCACTTTGCAACATTCTCAACGACCAGCCAGATCGGCGATAAGAATCAAAAACATGCGATAAGGTGCGTTAGCAGCAGGGATTTAACACCTGCTCTTACCTGGTGTTAAGTCGGACGACAACCTGCACCATGAAAGGGAGCCCAGCCCACAGCCACACCAGAAGCACAACAGATGCCATGGAGCTACTGATCATGCAGCTCGGAGCCCCAAGAGGGCCACAACACCCTCCGCCACCACCCCCAGGCCCCCCACCCCCCCAGGACCCCCCCGGACTACCACACCGGCAGTGGGGTATGTGATGTGCTAGGCCCCTTTGATTGGCAGGGTCACATGTCTTGTGACGCCTGTGCTGGATGGGTGTGGTGTGGGACTGAACGAGCCCTCAGGGAGTGGCCGTGGCATGCTGACGACTAGACCAGTGATCAGCAGATCACTACAGGGACGACCTGGGACATTTAGCGTTGTCCCCCCCCCCTGTAAGCGTAAGCGGAGTGGACTGGCCTGGCGTATGGCAGGCCAGCGTAGGGGTGGGAACAATGAACCCGGGGCACTGTGCGTGCCCCAGTTCTGGGCTGGACATGGAAGTAACTGTTGCGTGTGTCCCTGTTGTAGTGACTACGCCACCCGGACCGCAATCGGCACTGTTGCACCCTGTCACTCAAGTTCCACGACATGAGCAACATGGACGTCAGGGGGAATCTCTCACCCTACATTCAACCATACTCACATATGTGAATTATCAAAGGCATGACACATCTGTGCAATTCTGAATGTTTAATTCACATCCAGTGGAGTGTTGCAGCTGGAGCAGTACAGGGCCATGCAAACCCCACTTCACATTATTGGCCTGTGGAGGGCCAGCCAGAGTCCTTCAGGGAATGACAAGTACATCGGAAGGGGAAGAGTTCAGTCCGCAGTCTGATCACTGTGTCATTAGTAACCAAACAGGAGATGGCAGTCCATGTCAAGGTCCAAGGTGAGTGTCGTAGAGTGCATCGGGGGACAGTGGAAGGTGATGATGCAAAGGGCAGGACCAAGCAGAAACCTGCCATTTTGCGGAGATGAATGCTACTGCCTCCTCCTTACCAGTAAGGTTGGTTCACCTGCATCTTCGTCCTCTGATGGCACATGTGCCTCACACATGGGTGGTGGTGAATTGCCTGATGCACTGTGAGGCACTGAGACATCAGGGGGCGAAGATGTGGATGTAGAAGCTGCAGCAGCACTCAACTAAGCAAGGCCTTGAGGCAGCAATGCCATGACGATGTGCTGCAGGGCATTGAAGGCCCCAGCCACATCCCGCTGGTGTGCAGCCATGGCAGCCATCCTGTCCGCCATCATCCGCACCATATTCTCCATTAGCCCCAGCATCTGTCCCAACTCCCGGCAGACATCGCTGGAGCCACTCTGACTGGACAGTTGTTCTTGTCTCAGTATCATGACTCCAGCGATGTCAGCCATGGATCACTGGAGAGCATGGAGCGGACTGTGGGTGTCCGTTAGGGACTGAAAGTGGTCCCTGATGGGAATCAGACACCCATGTATGGCATCAAGTTTGGCTGCCATGCGGTCGAACCCCACCCGCACCTGATCAGCCACCTTCTCCTGGCTCTCCAACACATGGCGTTGGAAGGCCATGTGTTGTTCGTGGGGGTCCTGGGAGTCAGCCGTGGTGGAAGGTGCTTCCTGCTGTGTGGTCTGTGCAGGGGTGGGGTTTCCTCGATGCAGCTGGGCTGCCCTGCTCCTGGGCGTGGGGTCCTGAGGGTGTCCATGAGCTGTTGGAGGCGTCGGGGTCGATGGTGGTGTGGTCCTCTTCATCATCAGTGAAGAGCTGTTGGGCCTGCTCTGCAGGAGGTGTTAGTTCTCCCTCTGCAATGTGAAGGGTAGATGCAGTTTAACATTGTGTTCACATGTATGTTGACGCATTGTACAAATTTACATACAGACTGCATGACAATGTACATTGTGACTGTTTGGGAGGAGCTGCCTATTTGATGATGGACAGTGGACATTTCGACAACATCACGGATGTGTGTTTGTACTAGTACATTTTCATCCCACGTTTCCCTGCTATGCCAAATGTGATTGGCCAGTTTCTACACACAAGCGGCACCACTTGGGTCCTCTGTTCTGTTGTGAACGTGTTGCAGTTCATACCACATTGTTGTCAATGTTGATGTGCTCTGAATATTATGTGTGTGTGCTGCATTTTGGGAGAGTCGCCCCTGCTGCTCTGATGTGGCTGGCCCTTATCCCTTTCAGGCGGTGTGCCTTGTCTTCTGTGCTTCTACAGTGCTGAGATGTTGCATACTTGGGTGAATTGGGCTCTTGGTGGGAGTTGGGACTGTGGGGCATGGTTTGTCCGCAGGTGTGTTGTTGAGGTCAGGGGTTGTTTGTGCAGGTGGATGTGTCAGAGTGTGACCTGCTCCTTTACGGATGTGGTCCACACTCAGCCACCTCAGTGTCGTGGCGTGCAACATGTCATGGTATATTGACTGCAGCCATGCTATTCGTCATGCAGTGTCACTTGCATTGTCAGTGTGGCTCACTGACACACCGCTTTGCTGGGTTCGGCACATGTGCATGGGTTTGTTGTGAGATTAGTGATGTGTGGGGAGTGACCCCTCTGTGCACATTGTGGACGGGGGCCTACTTGCTGTTTCTATGTGTGCTGCAGTATGCCAAGGAGATCAGGGGCATGACCCAGAGTCATTGTGGGTGTGCAGTGTGCTATTCTTGATTGTGCATGTGTGCCATTGTGCCCATCTCCCCCCGTCCCCCCAGTCCCTGGTCGTTACTCACCCTGTTGCTATTGTGTCCGGTCATGTTGAGCAGTGTCCGGTCCCCCAACTCCTGCCACCGTCTCCCCACTGATGACTGTGGACACCATTTCCTCCATGTCATCCAGCTCCTCCTGTGGCGCTGGACTCCCACCTCCAGTCTGCATTGCTGCCTTCTGGTTGTTGGTGAATTTCTGCTTGGTTTTGCTCTTGACATCATTCCAGCGCCTCTTGACCTCTTCCATTGTCCTCCTCAGCACTCCGACTACATTCACCTTGTCCAGGATGGACTGCCATGTTGCATTTTTGCTTGCCAATGACACAGTGGAGGTGACGAACAGTTGTTGATGGTGTTCTACCACCTCCGTGATCAGGATCCTGTTTTCCTGCGGACTGAACTTCATCTTCCTCTTCTTCTTGTCCTTGCCCTTCCCTGACCCCGAGGTCCCGGCCTGGTCCTCCGGGGGGCTTGTGGGGTTCTGGCCGTCCTCTGTACATGCTCCGGCTGCCTCCATTGTGCTTCGCTGTTGTTTCGGTTTTTGTTTGTGTTTTTTTTTTCTGCTTTTATGGTGATTTTTCCCGCCTGACGTGTGTGATTTGCAGGCCTGGCGCTGCTTTTCGCTGATTGTCTTATCGCGATTGGGCCCATTGCAACTTTTTTCACGTTCAGCTTTGGATTTTTATCGCCGTCCCGGTGAGTTACTCGCGGTCATTTTACACGTTATCGGGAAACTATTGCATGTTACCGCCGTGTTGGGAATACGACGTTAACACGGTGTTATTTTTCTGCGATAGACTGCGATGTGAGAAGTTGCGTTAAGCAAATTTGGCGATAGTTAACACACGTTCTTGAGAATATCCCCCTATGTGCGATCAAGCCGGTGTAAATAAGTTTGTGCCCATGGACTAATTTTTACTTTTTCGGAGTTTTATAAGCGAACTTGACCCGAAGGTATCAGAGTGCTTTACATGAGCACCAGTTGCGTTACATAAGGACACATTCATTTTTGTTAGGCATAGGGAGATTAAGTGATTTGCCCAGAATCACAGGATGTTGAGCGTCGTTGCCGAGACTCGAACCAGGTTCCCCAGATTTGAGGTCGACCGGCCTAGCGCTTTGGCCACATCCTCACTTTCTTTAACTTGTCACATTGTATTGACTGGTAGAGACTGTAGTCCATACTTTTTTGGCAAATCGATTCCTTTCCAATTGCCCATCCACGGTTCCTCTCTGAACAGCTGATTCATTTACATATATAGACACATGAAAGAATGCACAAACATACATGTGCACTCCACCTCTTCCACCACCTTTATGATATAACTCCCTCACTGTTTCACTCTGAAACCAAGCCCCACTCATCTCTCTTTCTTCCCTTCACCCAGCCCTGCTTGTCAGAGACCACAGGTGAAGATGGAGACAATGATTGCAGTGTGATGACTGCTGCAGTGATGGGAGATGGAGGAGATAGCTCATTCCAACAGGGCAGGCGTGATTTGTACGGGCTTCCAAAATTAAGCTGTTCACTTAAAGTGACCACCGTCTGCGTGCCCAAGATATTGCAGCTTCCTTAATAACCTTCATCTGCACTTGTGAGCCAAGTGAGCGGAGCACGTTTCCCATTACCTGTCAAGCGAGTATGTAGAGTTCTTCTGGCCCGCAGTAATAGCAGGCTGCCGGGGAGCAGGGTAATAAACACCTACTGAGAGGGATGTAGCGTGAAAAGATCTCATCACCTGCCATTAGGACGCTGATGAATAATGCAGCATTCTCGGTGGCAGATGTCAGGGGTGGGAGGGAGAATCACTTCTGGAAATGCTCTGGTGAGCACTCCAGCACAAAGTGAGAGGTGATGGCAACAGATGCATGTGACAAAATTACACTCTGCATTGTGTTTTCACAGACATGGGAACATTGGCTTCAGAAATAGCTGGCAGACAGGCTGCCTTTCTCCTTTTTCCTTCCTTCCTCATTTTTTGATTTTGTTTTTTTGATGTCCTGGGGGCGGGCAAAGAGGTCGGCAAAGTGATGAACAATGTTCTGGCTGCTGTTGCCTTAATTACAATTTTTATGTTATTTATTTTATATATGGTCTTCGCAGACCCTCATACCACTTGCCTTCCTGTAAAATGAGGATAGGCGTGAAACTCCGCAAATAAGGGACAGGATCTCTAATTTCGAGAAAAACTCAAAATCCAGCAAATGTCACACCATCAAAACAGGACCCGCCTACTTCCCAGATGAAGGACAGACCTTCCAAAATGAGGTAAGTGCAATCCTGTAAATAAGGGACGCGCTTCTCCCCATAAAGAGGTCATGGGGACAACGTTAACAATACATGGCAATTATTTTAAACTTTAGGGTTGAAGCTGCAGCTCACCACTAGAAGGAAATCTCCAAAAGCAGGACATGCAAAAAATCTAGAAATGAGGGAGGAAGTGCAACAGTAGCTTTGGCTGCCTCTTCCTCTCCTCCTGGTGTCTGATCCTGACAGAAGGTCACCTCTGAGGCTGCCTCATAATCAAATTAATACCCTGCTGCTTTCCTTCGGACTCTTTTCAATGTTTCCAACTCCATTCCTTTGCGCTCATAGCAGCTTTGCCCCATTCCACCCTGCCCTGTCTGATTCTGAACCTTAAATAATGGTGCTCATTAGAGCCTTTTGAACAATGGCAGTCAGCAAACCTACAAAGCAAAACAGCTTCCTCATGATGCTGTAATGATTCATGTATTTCATACCACCAAAATGTCCAGTAGAACCATGAACATCACTTAAACGGCCTATATTTTGAATAAATGTCATTCAAAGCTGTTGAAACATGCCTGGCCATGGGTAGTGACAATATTTGAACTGACTTAGGGCCTAATTACAAGTCTGGCGGTCCATCGGACCGCCAAACCTGCGGTGGAGGTGCGGAAGTGGTTGGGGGCTGCTGCACCGGCGGTCTGACCGCCATAATACAACTACGGCGGTCGGACCACCATAGGACCATCGCAACTGCCAGGGATCCGCAATCCCTGGCAGTGGCATGGTGGTCTGAGGACACAATATGTTTGGCGGTGTCACTGCGGCACCGCCAAGCATATTATGAGTTTCCTCACAGCCAGCGGTCTCATGGCAGTGCTCACATCATGAAAACGCTGGCAGTGAGCCCTGTTACCTCTGAGCTTGGGAATACATGCAGGGGGGCATATGGTGTGCCCCCCTGTGTGCATGCACCCCCTTTCCTGCACGGCATGGACTGCACAGTCCATGCCATGCAGGAACAGGCTTTGGCACTCCTATTGCTGTGATTTTCAAATAGGCCCGCTGTAGGATCGCCAAAGGACTGCCCGCCAGACCACGAGGAAACTCGTAATCTGACGGGTGGCTGGAGGCCGAGTTTGGCGGTGTGGGAACAGGGCGCTGGTGTGGCGGCCCTCTCACACACAGCCAAACTCGTAATCAGACCCTAGATATGTAAAATGTTGCACCAACAAAAGAAGCGCACCATGTTATTCAAAGAGGAGCCTTCCCTAAGATAAATTGGTCTTGCATTCTCTTTAGGACAAAGGTGTCCATAGTTGGATCATGCAGCCAGGAGCCATGCCTGATTCTTGACCACACCATTAAATGATTATCACTGAAATTATATAATATAAGAAATCTCATATCGATATCATGAAAATCTGGCACTCTTGTGATTATTTTAACCAACTTCGCGCACACTTGCTTTAGACAGAACAGTTCCCATTGTCCTATCGGTAGGATTGTGTTTTCTCTGTATATAAACAATCAGCCCGAAATGGTTCTTGATGTCGCACTAATATTTGTAGTAACTGTTTTTGGAGCATTTTAAGATTCAAACCAGCTCAGAGTTTCTGGTCTTTCGAGAGATATCTGAAAAGTAGCACAGTGAGATAACGTACCTTGCCCAAGATTACACCGTATGGCCAAGTGGGGAAGGCGTGATTTGACAAGAGACCTTTTGGATTCTGCAGCTTTAGGCCCTGTTGTACGAATGCACAGATTTGTGATTTAGGATTTGCAAATGTCGCCAACTCGCAAATTATAAATTGCAAAAATCAATGTACATATACATACACCATGAGCTAGTGATTCGGGGCTAGAGGTGCAAAGCATTGTACTGGTCGCAAATGGCCCATCTGGTCGTTTGTGACCGGTAAAATGCATTTTGCAATGTACAGAAGGCAAAATGTGACTCGGTAACTTGTTACCGAATCGCATTTTGCATTTGCAATTCGGTATTAGGAAGGGACGTGTTTAGGGCGTCCCTTCCTAATACCGAATAGCCCTGGTAAGTAAGAAAGTTTTGTGACCGGGAATGCGGTCGCATAACATTCGCAGTTACCACCATCTCCAAGTAGGTGGTAACCCATTCCCAAACGGTAAAGGGTCCCCAAGGAACCCCTTCTCCTTTGGGAATGTGCGCAGCAACATTTTTTAAGAGCAGGCAGTGCTCTCAAGGACCACTGACTACTCTTAAAAAATGAAAAGGTAGCTTTTCATTTTTATTTTTGAAATGCATTCCATTTTCCTTTAAGGAAAACGGGCGGCATTACAAAAAAAAAATATTGCTTTATTTAAAAAGCAATCACAGGCATGGTGATCTGCTGACCCCAGCAGGACACCATCCCTGTGATGGTAGCCATTCACAATGGGTTGCAAATTGCGACCTGTCTCATGAATATTGATGAGGCAGGTCAATTTGCGACCCACTGCGAATAGCTAACAGTGTCAAACACACAATTGTATATCGCAGTTCGCTATTAGGAAATAGCAAACGCAATCTCGTACATCTGGCAACTGAAAACGTTCACAATTGCTAAATAAGGCATCACACATTGTTATTGGGAAGACATCACAAATTTCAACCAGTGCATCAACAGTCGAGGATGACATCATAAAAAAGTGTGTACCAGCTGCAGGAATCCTCAGTCTAAGAGAACACAGGGGAGCAGGACAGCACCATCAAACACTCCTGTAGCAAAATGGCGAGGCATGATGCATATGGTAGAGATGGGACTGGCAGGAATCCACAAAAGGACTATTTGGACATGAATCTAGCAAAGGATTAAAGCAGCAGGCCTCACCAAATGAAGAGTGGATGAAATTAGAAGCATGCCTTAAGTCCAAGGACCGCGCACAGAAGGAAGGATCAGCACAAAACCACCACCAAGCTACATGTATGAATTGATTGAAAGTGCCTGTCAACCACAAGCTGTTTCTGAGTGTAAGAAGCGTTGACACATATGCAGCTGCACTCTCTGTGCCAAATGAGCCTGTGCAAAAAATAAGTTAATGTGCACCGAATAGTCCAACACACCACACCTCATACATTAATGCCAAAGTATAATTGTGGCACACAGCGAAGACTCACACTGTCCCTGCATCAATCACTCCATTTCTGTGCACATGTCAAACACACCCAATGCCCCACAGGACTTATAGTCCGAAGGGATGTAGGGTGGCATATCATATGTGCATAAGTGATGTGGCATTGCATCTATCCATGTACACATAGCTTTGACGTCTGGGTGCAGACGCAACATGTCTATGATACGTCATGTAAGTCGGATTGTATTGATAACAAATGAAGTCATGATGGTCAGGCTTGTACAATCTGGACACATGCTGAATGTAAAAATGCAATTTAACTTCCCGTGTTCTCTGACGTGCCTGCTGCTCTACCACCTTATAGATCCAACCACCAAACTATGCCTGATGACACGGAAGAAATATAAACAGAAAAGGAGGATGATGACAAAGCAGACACCATTGGGATGGAGGAGTGGTGACATCTGCACCACGCCATCCATACCATTTTCACAGCCTGTCATGAATTCCCCTAACCCGCTTCTCTTGTCAGCAGCACATGCAGTGTCGACCTTATTCCTGTATGCTTTACAACCTCACACATGGAGAACCCGCCAACAGCAGACGTCAGGCAGATGACCCAGGGCCAACACAAGGAGACAGCTCCTCTGGCAGGTGTAAGGCACGTAGGACCACAACATCTGTAGGGATAGCTTGGCTGTTTAGTCTGTGTCTGCCTAGCACAGGCTGTAGGTCTTCTATGGCTTGCCTGGTAAGCAATCACTTGCCATAAATGTCTTCCTGTTGGTCCAAAAAGCCAAAGAGTGTAGCTTACTGCCTGCATATTCTCTCTCTTTTCCACCTTTACCTCTGATGCGGTCTCAGAACTTGCATATATCTCGATCTGGCACAGATGGTTGCTATTTTGATAGCTAGTGTTGTATTTTCTGTCACATTTAGTAGTTTGCACCTTGTTACCACTTGCTTCCACTCCACGATAATTTGAGAGTGCAATTTGCTGTTTTGTAACTATTCTGTGCTGTGAATGTTTAGCAGTGCTTGATTTGAGCCAGTAGTTGCCAGTGGGGACCATCAGCACTCATTTATGGGGACTTGCACTAATGTTTCATTTTCAGACATTTCCCGAGAGCAAGAGAAGGAAAAACACACAAAGGGGAAAGAAGGAGGAAAAGGAAGACGGAAAAATCGCCACAAAGGGAGAAAGCAAGAACCTACAAGAGTGAGAGAATGGGGCAGGCAGTGTCTGGCACTGGATTACAGAGCCCTGGAGTGGATTCGAGACTATGCAGCCATGGCATTTGGTGCACCCTACGACGTTTAAAAGCGCTGGCCATGGGCTTCTGAGAGGAACTTTGACCACCGGCACTTATCCTTTTACAAATCAAGCACTGATTTTTAGTACATACATTTAGGGCCCTAATACGAGTATGGCAGTCCTCGTGGTGGCGCGGTGGTGGCAGATCCAGCCACCGCCGCACCGGCTGTCCTACCACCGAATTAGAATTTGGGCGGTCGGACTGCCGGCACCACCAGGGAACCCCCGTTCCCTGGTGCTGGAACGGCGGTCAGAGGCCGCAATATGCTTGGCGGGATTGCTGCAGTCCCTCCAAGTATATTACGAGTTACCTTCACTCCAGGGTTTACATGGAGGTTCTTCCTCCATGTAAACCTTGGAGGTGAGGAAACAAAGGGGGCCCTACAGGGCCTCCCTGTGCCTCAACCGCATGTGGATGCACACAGGGGAGCATAACATGTGACCACCTGTGTGCATGCACCTAGGTTCCTGCACTGCATGGACTTTAGAGTCCATGGTGTGCCGGCACCTTGTAGTGCGGTCCGATTGCGGTGCCTTTTTCAAAGACACCTCCGCATTTGAAAGAGGCACCGCCTCGGGACCCCCATGCCGCCCGCCCTTTTGGCGGGCGGTGGCGACCTTCGGTGGAGCAGTTGCATGGCAGTTTGGACCGCCACGCCACCGCTCCGCAAAAAGTCATAATTGGGCCCCTAAGTGATTCACAATTTGGTAACTGTTATTTTGTAACTGTGATCCTGAGGCATATTTTGTTGATTCTTCATTCATACACTGCTATTTTTGCACATACAAATTTTCTGATGTTTCGTATAGCACTGTGTGCAGTTTTGGAGTTTGTGTTTGCTAAATGGTTGGTACATCAGGGCCCGAGCCACAACAAATTTGTGGACGAACAATAATCCTTACAACATCCAAAAGGACGTATATTTCCAGAGCTAGAAAGCAGGATGGAGGCAAGAAGGACTAAGAGCACTGAGGAGGATGAAGAAAAGAGGAAGATGGGAAAGAAGACAGAGAAGCAAATGAAGAAATAGACAATTTGGATTGTTTCTCTAACCGAATTAACAAATTATTAAATTATTAAATTGTGATAGTTTAAATCCTCCAAACTTCAACACTTCCTCCAATTGTGATAGTTTCACTTACTGAAATGTTTGTTACAAATATGTTGGAAGGTGTAATACATGACTAGAAGGTATGTAGTGAACACCCACTATACCACACCTTATAGTAAGCAATGCAAGCATACTGCAAGAACCTGCATATCGATCCCATGGCAGTGGAAAGTGTCACTAGCCGTAACCCTCAGCCTAAAACTCCTTTAACTGTGAAACTGCACTTAAAGGGGTTTTTGGGTGCTTTCTTTTCACTTGTTAGCAACAATAATTGTTGCTTTGTGGCACATGCTGCCTAGAAGCGAAACAATCATGGCTCATTAAATCAAATGTGCAGGACTAAGCTCGCACGTGTATACTTGATGTATATTGCGCATATATTATATACCTCGTTGCACACATTAGTCAGTTGTTTTATATGTATAGGGAGAAAAGGCATTAAAATATTCTCACTCAGGGGCATATATACAAGCCCCTATAGCCACCACAACGTCACTTTTAGTGACGTTGTGATAGGAGCTTTGCTTTATTTACAAAGCAAAAACAAGGAGATGATGGACGGAGCGCTGAAACTTTTCAGACACTCACACCTAGTCACAGATCTGGGTTGAATCCATCATTGTTCTTCAGCTCACTTCGCCACCCCAGTTCAGACCCAGCCATATACAAATCAGTCTTGACCCTGTTCCTTATGGGAACAGTCCAGCCCGAACTGCAAAGCCAGGTCGTCCCTGGACCGGAAACACGAATCCTGGGACCGTTTTGGGGTAACACCCCTCATCAGCCAGGCTAGCTTGAATCCAGTGGCAAAGTGAGCAAGGGACCCTCGTCCGGGCATACCCTGCCAACTTAGGGCAAACAAAGCAAACACAAGGAGATGATGGACGGAGCCCTGAAACTTTTCAGACACTCACACCCAGTCACAGATCTGGGTTGAATACATCATCATCCTTTAGTTCACTTCGCCAACCCCATTCAGACCCAGCTATATACAAATCAGTCTTGACCCTGTGCCTCATGGGAACAGTCCAGCCCGAACTGCCAAGCCTGGTCTTCCCTGGACCGGAAACACGCATCCTGGGACCGTTTGGGAGCAACACCCCTCATCAGCCAGGCTAGCTTGAATCCAGTGGCAAAGTGAGCAAGGGTCCCACGTCTGGGCGTACCCTGCCAACTTAGGGAAAACAAAGTAAACACGAAGAGATGATGGATGGAGTGCTGAAACTTTTCAGACACTCACCTCCAGTCACAGATCTGGATTGAATCCATCATCGTTCTTTAGCTCACTTAGTCACCCCAGTTCAGACCCAGCTATATGCAAATCAGTCTTGACCCTGTGCCTCATGAGAACAGTCCAGCCCAAACTACCAAACCAGGTCTTCCCTGGACCGGAAACACGCATCCTGGGACCGGTTTCGGGATAAAACCCCTCATCGGCCAGGCTAGCTTGAATCCAGTGTTACCCTGAAACCTGTCCCAGGATGCTAATAATAAGAGTAATAAGAAGAGATATTAGGAAAAGGTCCTTCCTTCCATGCATTCAAATCTAGACTGAATGAAAATCTGTTTCTAAAAAAAAACACTTCTAAAAGTTTTCTCTCACTTAGCAGATTAGGATGATTCAAAATTGCTATTGATTGGCACCATTTCATGGTTTAGTTGGTAAATTTAAAATTTTAATTTAGTATGTATACTAAAATGTGTTTTTTTATACACAGGATTTATTTTAACCCCTTCGATGCTCATGACGAGCTGGACTCGTCATGGCACACAGTGGTCGTGTGCTCATGACGAGTCCAGCTCGTCATAAGACCACCCACGGGGAAGCGCTGGCGCTCCCCGTGGGAATCCGATCGTCGGGTTTTTTGGGGAAGGCAGGGGAAGGGCTTCCCTGCCTCCCCCGCCCCCCCCTCAATGACGTCAGCGCGCGAGCGCGCTGGCGTCATTGAGGGTTTCCCTTTGTTCCCCGACGCGCTGGAAGCCATTTGCTTCCAGCGCGTCGGAGAATAAGGTTAGTTTTGGCTCCGGGGAGGGGGATTTGAAACAGAAGAGGCATCGAGGAAAGGAAAACCCTTTCCTTTCCCTCGATGCCTCTTTGTGCATTCCTGCTGCACGATCATGCGATCGTGCAGCAGGAATGCCCACTAAACGCCAGGGAATTTTTTAAAAAATGGGAATACTGTTTTGGGGAGCGGCCCCTTGGGCAAGGGTCGCTCCCCTTTTGGGAGCCTTATATTTTTGGTGCTCTGCCCCCTGGGGGGGCAGTTTTATTTATGTATCGCGGGGCTTTACCCGAAGGTGTGAGAGCGCTTCACAATAGTGCGTCGGGGAATAAGTTTCGTTTTGGCTCTGGGGAGGGGGGATTTGAAACAGAAGAGGCATCGAGGGAAAGGAAAACCCTTTCCTTTCCCTCGATGCCTCTTTTGTGCATTCCTGCTGCACGATCATGCGATCGTGCAGCAGGAATGTCCACTAGACGAAAGGGAATTTAAAAAAAAATGGAAATACTGTTTTGGGGAGCGGCCCCTTGGGCAAGGGTCGCTCCCCTTTTGGGGGCCTTATGTTTTTGGTGCTCTGCCCCCTGGGGGGCAGTTTTATTTATATAGCGCGGGGCTTTACCCGAAGGTGTGAGAGCGCTTCACAATAGGAACAGTAACATTACATGGATGAGAAGGTTACAAGTGAGCATAATACAAAAGCAAGCGTTACATTACATGAGGAAAAAGTGACAATTGTGCATGATACATGAGATACAAAATACAAATAGAGGTATAATACTGCAATAAGTGGCAGAACACACTGGGAAGGCACTTCTATAGGCATGGAGTACAGAATTTCCTATAGTGGAAGAACTTCCTTGAGGGAGTAGAGAGGGTGTGAATTAAATGAAGGGTACACAAATCCAGCACAGCATGCAAGGGTGAGGAATGTACAGGAAAAAGTACAAATTTACAATGAAGAGTGAACTTCCTAGAGGGGGCTGAGAGTGAAAGTATTAGTTCTGAAAGTGTCTTTGGAAGAGAAGAGATTTGAGGTCAGCTTAGAAGATCCGGGTAGAGGAGGTGGCACGGAGCAATGGGGAAGCGAGTTCCAGATTCTCACCACATTGCCTGAGAAGGATTGCGCCATCGATCTTTCCCTTTTGAAGACGGGGGGGCTCAAGCAGAAGCTTTTTCGCATTGCAAGAAGGGCGAGAGCCACCGGACAATTTCAATTTATTCGCCAGGTAACGAGGGAGGACGTGTGTAAGGCTTTGTGTGTGATGCAGGCAGTTTTGTAAATAGATCTTGCCTCGATCGGAAGCCATCGAAGAGAGGACAGGATAGGAGTGACGTGGTCGCTTCGTTTAGACCCTGAAATGAAGCGAGCTGCTGAATGGAGGATGGATTTGAGAGGGGAGAGGTGGGATTTGGGTAGGCCCATCAGAAGAGAATTGCAATAATCCAGTCTTGAGAGAACCAGAGATTGTACCAAGGTTTTTAAGTCTTTCTCCGGGAAGAACCGACGGATCCCCCATAGAAGGCGCAACTGGTAACGTGCGTTCTTAGCAATAGAGTTGATGTGGGAGATTAGGTTGAGTCTTTTGTCAAGAATGACACCTAGGGATTTAGCGCTGTCGACAATGATGGGTTTGTTGTTGAGTAGGTTCAGCTGATCCATCCAAGATTGAACAGGAGGAGGTGAGAGAGAGGTAGAGAGGAGGAGGAATTCAGTTTTGGCGGGATTCAGAATGAGTTGGTGAGCTAACATTCAGTTGTGAATAGAGTTGAGAGTAGAGTTGAGTAGTGAGAGATCGTGTGCGGAAGATAAAGGTATCTTCCCACTAGTCTACCAGGCATTTATTTGTGGAGAGTGACCCCTTGGGTGTCAGAATAGCAGTATGTTTTTAGGCCCATCTGCCCCCAAGGAGGTCAGAAGTCACTAGACACCAGGGTTTTTAAATTTTTGTGTTGGGGAGTGGCCAAAAGGGCAAGGGTTGCTCCCCTTTTACGAGGGTGAATATTTTATTTATACTCTTTGGCCCACCTACCCCTTAGCTTGGCTGGTGGATTGTGTGTGGACTGGTGCATTATTTGCATATGTGATTGTAATGTTTTTTTCTCCTTTTTATTGTAGTGTAAAGCTTTTGATTCCTGTTTGCGGTTTCGGCAGTGGTTGTTCTGCAGTTTTGCGTAATTGCATTTATTTGGTAAGAAAAATATTTTTGTAGTGTGTACTCCAAATGAGTATTATTGTCATGCATGAATGAATTTTTTGTAAGTGGTGTCATAATGGCAGCATATTTGTTAGTGTTCAGAGCATGAAATTCTTTGCGATGTTTTACATTGTCTTATGTGTAATATTTTTTCTTCTTTTTTAGTGGGATATTGTTGATCCTTACTGTGTCTGTGCAGAGTAGGTGGTGGTGAGTCTAGCTGCTTCTGTCACGTGAGTGGTATAGTGTTGGAGTATATAGGTCTTTGTGATAAAGCTACATTTTGTTTATTTCTTTTTTTACAAAGGGTTTGTTGTTGTTGACTTGTTTGACAAGTAACCTTTATTAGTAAGCATTATGGCTAGCCATAGAATTACTGCTCAGCAGGTGGTTGGTTTGCTTCTTGAATCTTCCTCTGAGCAGGATTATGAGACTGACAGTGCGTCTGAGGGAGAGGAGGGAGGGGAAGATTCAGGCAGTGAGTTTTCTCTCCACATGGAATCATCGGATGATGAAGGTACTCTCAGTGCAGATGAAGTGCCTGTTTTAGAGGAGGATACTACTGTGCCGATGGTGCAAGAGGCATCTGGATTGCAGCCTGGGGCTGCTGGCTTCCTACTGGAAGTGCTGGACTCTGGGTTGATCCAAACATGGTGCAGCCGGTGTTGCCTGCCTTTAGTGGTTATGCAGGGTGTAGAGTGGATTGTGAACATTATTTGCCTATACAGTATTTTCAGTTGTTTATGGATGATGTATTTTTGGGTGAGATTGTTGAGCAGACTAATTTGTATGCTGAACAGTTTTTGAGGGACAACAGTGCCAGACTTTAGGCACCATTCTAGAGCTACCCGGTGGAGTCCCACAAATCTGGAAGCGATGAAGAAGTTTTTGGGTTTGACTTTTTTGATGGGTTTGATAAGGAAGCCGTCCATGGGTTCATATTGGTCTACCAGTCCCTTGATGGCAACGGCCATATTTCCTGCAGTTATGACTCTTGATCGGTATTTACTTTTGCTTCGGATGCTGCATTTTGTTGATAATGGTTTGGCGTTGCCACGAGATCACCCTGAATGTGACCGTCTTTTTAAGATTCGGCCTGTTCTTGATCACTTTGTAGATCGATTTTCAGAGATCTATACTCCAGGGAAAGAAATATCTATTGATGAGTCTTTGGTCCTGTTCAAGGGCCGTTTGGTTTTAGGCAGTACATTCCTAGCAAGAGGGCACGCTATGGAATTAAGCTGTATATGTTGTCTGAGAGTAGGACAGGATATGTTTTTAATTTGCGTGTGTACACTGGTAGGGATTCCACTATTGACCCCCTGGTTGTCCGTCCACTTTTGGAGTTTCAGAGAAAATTGTGTGGGATCTTGCTAGAGGACTGTTTAACAGAGGCCACCATTTGTACCTTGATAACTTCTACACTGCTGTGCAATTGTTTAAGGAATTGTTCAAAGTGGACACTTTTGCTTGTGGCACAATCCGCTCTAACCGTAAAGGTTATCCAAAAGAGCTTGTTTGCAAAAAACTTCAGAGGGGACAGTGCAGTGCCTTGCGTAGTGAGGAACTGCTAGCTGTGAAATTTGTGGACAGGAGGGATGTGTACATGCTGACTACCATCCATGATGAGAGTACTTCACCTGTGGCTGTTTGGGGTATGATTGCTGAAGTGCGCAAACCTGTGTGCATTTTAGACTACAATAAGCACATGGGTGGTGTTGATAGAGTAGATCAGAGGTTGGAACCTTACACTGCTATTCGTAAGGCTTACATTTGGTATAAGAAGTTGGCCATCCATCTCTTCAATTTAGCAACTTTCAATGCTTTTGTTGTGTTCAAGGAGTGTTCTCCTGCGTCAAAGTTGACTTTTGTTCAGTTTCAGCAGTCTGTCATAGGCAGCCTTGTTGTTGTGGAACAGGCAAGTGTTTCTAGAGTTGGAGTGGTGGAGGATGTGGCTCGATTGAAAGATCGCCACTTTCCTGATCACATTCCTCCTACACCCTCAAAAGACTTTCCCACTAGGAGATGTAGAGTCTGTTGGCGAAGAGGTACGCGGAAGGAGACTCGTATGTACTGCCCTGAGTGTCCTTCTAACCCTGGGCTGTGTGTGCCTGCTTGTTATAGAGCGTACCACAAGCAAAAGAATTATTGGGAGCAACCATGAGTGGTAAAGTGAACTGCCTGGTCTGTAATGTTTAAGAATTGTTGTTCTGTTTCAAGGTTGGCATTAGTGCAATGTATTTAGTTTCTGATTTTGTGTTAGTAGATTTGTATCTATTTGCAATTTGTTTGTGTTTTCTTTTTGTATAAAAAAATCCTAAATGTGATGGTGGTGTGTGTAGGCTGGTGCTTGGCTGGCGGTGTGCGTGGAGTGGCGCTTGGCTGGCGGTGTGCGTGGAGTGGCGCTTGGCTGGCGGTGTGCGTGGAGTGGCTCTTGGCTGGCGGTGTGCGTGGAGTGGCGCTTGGCTGGCGGTGTGCGTGGAGTAGCGCTTGGCTGGCGGTGTGCGTGGAGTGGCGCTTGGCTGGCGGTGTGCATGGAGTGGCGCTAGGCTGGCGGTGTGCGTGGAGTGGCACTAGGCTGGCGGTGTGCGTGGAGTGGTGCTTGGCTGGCGGTGTGCGTGGAGTGGCGCTTGGCTGGCGGTGTGCGTGGAGTGGCGCTTGGCTGGCGGTGTGCGTGGACTGGCGCTCGGCTGGCAGTGTGTGAGTAGTGACTTGCTGCTGGTCACTACACACACTGCTAGCCGAGCGACACTCCACGCAATCCATCAGCTTGTGTGGTTGCTGTGTTAGGAATGTGGGCGTGTGAAAGTGATGGGCCCTTGAATGGCGCTGTCTGCTGGTGTGAGTGTTGTAATGTGATGGGCCCGCGGCTGGTGGTGTGAATGGTTTTGTATTTGTCACACGTATGAAAGGTGTATGAATGGCCTGTAAAGAGGTTGGTGCCTTGTCGTGGCTTTACAGCTCACGAGCTGTGAGTCAATGGTTCAGTTTCTCGTCCTTTCAATTATTAACAGTGCATTTCATTTTTGTGAAATCACTTGTTAATACAATTGTATATACTGAACCATCACTCACCCTCGTGCCAAATCCAACCAGTATGTGTGTGTGCTTGAGGATTAGATGGCTGTGCAGTAATATTTTTTTTTGTCTTTCTCAAGCAGGGTGTACCTTGTCCCTTTTTGTGAATGTTGTAATGGGTTTGTTTCGTGCCTGGTGGTGTGAATGGTCTTGTGTGTATCACGTATGAAAGGTGTGTGAATGGCCTGTAAAGCGGTTGGGGCCTTGGCGTGGCTTTACAGCTCACGAGCTGCGAGTCACTGGTTCAGTTTTTGTCCTTTCAATTATTGACAGTGCATTTCATTTTTGTGAAATCTCTTGTTAATAAAATTGTATATACTGAACCATCACTTGCCCTCGTGCCAAATCCAACCAGTATGTGTGTGTGCTTGAGGAATAGATGGCTGTGCAGTAATCTTTGTCTTTTTAGTCTGTCTGCCAAGGTGTACATTCCGTCTAAGAATAACCTACCAACTGTAGATATTGTCGTAAACGAAACACCCATGGGAGTACATGGTGATATCTCTCTTGTGGATCCCAACAAGTTATGGTACCCACAATGTCCTGCAAACCTCAAAATGTCTGTCACATTTTCCTTGCAATATTGTGCCAAAATTTTCACGCTGCAGAAATAAACAACACATTATCTCAAAATGACCTGGTTTTGCAAGGGGGTCACCTGGGTTTTGGCCCGGGGCTCAGCGGCCACCTAGGGAAACCTACCAAACCCACACATTTCTGAAAAGTAGACACCCGGAGGCTTCCAGGGAGGTATGGCTTGCATGGATCCCCCAACGTTTCCTTACCCAGAATCCCTGCAAACCTCAATTTTAGCTGAAAAAATCACTTTTTTCAGAAATTTTTGTGTGGGAAAGTGTGGCATCACCGGGCTCACACAAATTTCCTACCACCCAGCGTTCCCCCAGGTCTCCCGATAAAAATGGTGCCTCACTTGTGTGGGAGGCCCAAGTACCCGCGACAGGCAAGGGCCCAAAACGTAGTGAGGCGACATCAAAATTGCCTATCTCAAAACCACCTGGTTTTGCAAGGGGGTCACCTGGGTTTTGGCCCGTGCTCGGCGGCCATCTAGGGAAACCTACCAAACCCACACATTTATGAAAAGTAGACACCCGGGGCTTCCAGGGAGATATGGCTTGCGTGGATCCCCAACGTTTCCTTACCAGAATCCCCTGCAAACCTCAATTTTAGCTGAAAAAATCACTTTTTCACACATTTTTGTGTGGGAAAGTGTGGCATCACTGGCCTCACACAAATTTCCTACCACCCAGCGTTCCCCAGGTCTCCCGATAAAAATGGTGCCTCACTTGTGTGGGAGGCCCAAGTACCCGCGACAGGCAAGGGCCCAAAACGTAGTGAGGCAACATCAAAATTGCCTATCTCAAAACCACCTGGTTTTGCAAGAAGTCACCTGGGTTTTTGGCCCAGTGCTCGGCGGCCATCTAGGGAAACCTACCAAACCCACACATTTCTGAAAAGTAGACACCCGGGGGCTTCCAGGGAGGTATGGCTTGCGTGGATCCCCCAACGTTTCCTTACCCAGAATCCCCTGCAAACCTCAATTTTAGCTGAAAAAATCCTTTTTTCACACATTTTTGTGTGGGAAAGTGTGGCATCACTGGCCTCACACAAATTTCCTACCACCCAGCGTTCCCCCAGGTCTCCCGATAAAAATGGGTCCTCACTTGTGTGGGAGGCCCAAGTACCCGCGACATGCAAGGACACAAAACGTTTTGAGGCAACATCAACATTGCCTATCAAAAAATGTTTTGGGCCCTTGCCTGTTGCGGTTACTTGGGCCTCCCACACAAGTGAGGCACCATTTCTATCGGGAGACCTGGAGAATGCTGGGTGGTAGGAAATTTGTGTGAGCCCGGTGATGCCACACTTTCCCACAAAAATGTGTGAAAAAGTGATTTTTTCAGCTAAAATTGAGGTTTGCAGGAGATTCTGGGTGGAAACGTTGGAGATCCACGCAAGCCATACCTCCCTGGAAGCCCCCGGTGTCTACTTTCAGAAATGTGTGGGTTTGGTAGGTTTCCCTAGATGGCCGCCGAGCACGGGCCAAAACCCAGGTGACCTTGCAAAACCAGGTGGTTTTGAGATAGGCAATTTTGATGTCAAGCCTCACTACGTTTTGGGCCCTTGCCTGTCGCGGTACTTGGGCCTCCCACACAAGTGAGGCACCATTTTATCGGGAGACCTGGGAACGCTGGGTGGTAGGAAATTTGTGTGAGGCCAGTGATGCCACACTTTCCCACACAAAATGTGTGAAAAAGTGATTTTTTTCAGCTAAAATTGAGGTTTGCAGGGGATTATGGTAAGGAAACGTTGGGAGATCCACGCAAGCCATACCTCCCTGGAAGCCCCGGGTGTCTACTTTTCAGAAATGTGTGGTTTGGTAGGTTTCCTAGATGGCCACCGAGCACGGGCCAAAACCAGGTGACTCCCTGCAAAACCAGGTGGTTTTGAGATAGGCAATTTTGATGTCGCCTCACTACGTTTTGGGCCCTTGCCTGTCGCAGTACTTGGGCCTCCCACACAAGTGAGGCACCATTTTCATCGGGTGACCTGGGGAACGCTGGGTGGTAGGAAATTTGTGTGAGGCCGGTGATGCCACACTTTCCCACTCAAAAATGTGTGAAAAAGTGATTTTTTCAGCTAAAATTGAGGTTTGCAGGGATTCTGGTAAGAAACATTGGGGATCCACGCAAGCCATACCTCCCTGGAAGCCCCAGGTGTCTACTTTTCAGAAATGTGTGGGTTTGGTAGGTTTCCCTAGATGGCCGCCGAGCACGGGGCCAAAACCCAGGTGACTTCCTGCAAAACCAGGTGGTTTTGAGATAGGCAATTTTGATGTCGCCTCACTATGTTTTGGGCCCTTGCCTGTCGCGGGTACTTGGGCCTCCCACACAAGTGAGGCACCATTTTTATCGGGAGACCTGGGAGACGCTGGGTGGTAGGAAATTTGTGTGAGGCCAGTGATGCCACACTTTCCCACACAAAAATGTGTGAAAAAGTGATTTTTGCAGCTAAAATTGAGGTTTGCAGGGATTCTGGGTAAGGAAACGTTGGGGGATCCACGTAAGCCATACCTCCTGGAAGCCCCGGGTGTCTACTTTTCAGAAATGTGTGGGTTTGGTAGGTTTCCCTAGATGGCCGCCGAGCACGGGGCCAAAAACCCATGTGACCCCCCTTGCAAAACGAGGTGGTTTTGAGATAGGCAATTTTGATGTCGCCTCACTATGTTTTGGGCCCTTGCCTGTCGCGGGTACTTGGGCCTCCCACACAAGTGAGGCACCATTTTTATCGGGAGACCTGGGGGAACGCTGGGTGGTAGGAAATTTGTGTGAGGCCGGTGATGCCACACTTTCCCACACAAAAATGTGTGAAAAAGTGATTTTTTCAGCTAAAATTGAGGTTTGCAGGGGATTCTGGGTAAGGAAACGTTGGGGGATACATGCAAGCCATACCTCCCTGGAAGCCCCGGGTGTCTACTTTTCAGAAATGTGTGGGTTTGGTAGGTTTCCCTAGATGGCCGCCGAGCACGGGGCCAAAAACCCAGGTGACCCCCCTTGCAAACCAGGTGGTTTTGAGATAGACAATTTTGATGTCGCCTCACTACGTTTTGGGCCCTTGCCTGTCGTGGGTACTTGGGCCTCCCACACAAGTGAGGCACCATTTTTATCGGGAGACCTGGGGGAACGCTGGGTGGTAGGAAATTTGTGTGAGGCCAGTGATGCCACACTTTCCCACATAAAAATGCGTGAAAAAAGTGATTTTTTCAGCTAAAATTGAGGTTTGCAGGGGATTCTGGGTAAGGAAAGGTTGGGGGATCCATGCAAGCCATACCTCCCTAGAAGCCCCCAAGTGTCTACTTTTCAGAAATGTGTGTGTTTGGTAGGTTTCCCTAGGTGCCGGCAGAGCTAGGGTTCACAAACTACAGCTAGGCACTTTGCCAAAAAAGGGTCATTTTTCACTGCAAAATTGAGGTGTGACCACGTTGCGTTTTGTGCCATTTCCTGTTGTGGGCACTAGGCCGACCCACACAAGTGAGGTACCATTTTTCTCGTAAGACTTTGGGGAACGCGGGGTGGGCGGAAATTTGTGGATCCACGCAGATTCCAGAACTTTCCACCACAGAAATGTGGGGAAAATGTGGTTTTTTGACAATTTTTTAGGTTTGCAAGGGATTCTGGGTAACAGAACCTGGTGGGAGGAAGTCAAGTCACCCCATCCTGGATTCCCCTGGGTGTCTAGTTTTAAAAATGTATAGGTTTTCTAGGTTTCCCTAGGTGCCGGCAGAGCTAGGGTTCAAAAACTACAGCTAGGCACTTTGCCAAAAAAGGGTCATTTTTCACTGCGAAATTGAGGTGTGACCACGTTGCGTTTTGCGCCGTTTCCTGTCGCAGGCACTAGGCCGACCCACACAAGTGAGGTACCATTTTTCTCGTAAGACGTTGGGGAACGCGGGGTGGGTGGAAATTTGTGGATCCACGCAGATTCCAGAACTTTCCACCACAGAAATGTGGGGAAAATGTGGTTTTTTTGACAATTGTTTAGGTTTGCAAGGGATTCTGGGTAACAGAACCTGGTGGGAGGCAGTCCAGTCACCCCATCCTGGATTCCCCTGGGTGTCTAGTTTTCAAAAATGTATAGGTTTGCTAGGTTTCCCGAGGTGCCGGCAGAGCTAGGGTTCAAAAACTACAGCTAGGCACTTTGCCAAAAAAGGGTCATTTTTCACTGCGAAATTGAGGTGTGACCACGTTGCGTTTTGCGCCGTTTCCTGTCGCAGGCACTAGGCCGACCCACACAAGTGAGGTACCATTTTTCTCGTAAGACTTTGGGGAACGCGGGGTGTGTGGAAATTTGTGGATCCACGCAGATTCCAGAACTTTCCACCACAGAAATGTGGGGAAAATGTGTTTATTTGGACAATTTTTTAGGTTTGCAAGGGATTCTGGGTAACAGAACCTGGTGGGAGGCAGACTAGTCACCCCATCCTGGATTCCCCTGGGTGTCTAGTTTTCAAAAATATATAGGTTTGCTAGGTTTCCCTAGGTGCCGGCAGAGGTAGGGTTCAAAAACTACAGCTAGGCACTTTGCCAAAAAAGGGTCATTTTTCACTGCGAAATTGAGGTGTGACCACGTTGCGTTTTGCGCCGTTTCTTGTCGCGGGCACTAGGCCGACCCACACAAGTGAGGTACCATTTTTCTCTTAAGACTTTGGGGAACGCGGGTTGGTGGAAATTTGTGGATCCACGCAGATTCCAGAACTTTCCAGCACAGAAATGTGGGGGAAATGTGTTTTGTTTGACAATTTTTTAGGTTTGCAAGGGATTCTGGGTAACAGAACCTGGTGGGAGGAAGTCAAGTCACCCCATCCTGGATTCCCCTAGGTGTCTAGGTTTCAAAAATGTATAGGTTTGCTAGGTTTCCCTAGGTGCCGGCAGAGCTTGGGTTCAAAAACTACCGCTAGGCACTTTGCCAAAAAAGGGTCATTTTTCACTGCGAAATTGAGGTGTGACCACGTTGCGTTTTGCGCCGTTTCCTACCATGGGAACTAGGCCGACCCACACAAGTGAGGTACCATTTTTCTCGTAAGACTTTGGGGAACGCGGGGTGGGTGGAAATTTGTGGATCCACGCAGATTCCAGAACTTTCCAGCACAGAAATGTGGGGGAAATGTGTTTTTTTGGACAATTTTTTAGGTTTGCAAGGGATTCTGGGTAACAGAACCTGGTGGGAGGAAGTCAAGTCACCCCATCCTGGATTCCCCTGGGTGTCTAGTTTTCAAAAATGTATAGGTTTGCTAGGTTTCCCTAGGTGCCGGCAGAGCTAGGGTTCAAAAACTACAGCTAGGCACTTTGCCAAAAAGGGTCATTTTTCACTGCGAAATTGAGGTGTGACCACGTTGCGTTTTGCGCCGTTTCCTGTCGCGGGCACTAGGCCGACCCACACAAGTGAGGTACCATTTTTCTCGTAAGACTTTGGGGAACGCGGGGTGGGTAGAAATTTGTGGATCCACGCAGATTCCAGAACTTTCCGCCACAGAAATGTGGGGAAAATGTGTTTTTTTGGACAATTTTTTAGGTTTGCAAGGGATTCTGGGTAACAGAACCAGGTGGGAGGCAGTCAAGTCTCCCCATACTGGATTCCCCTGGGTGTCTAGTTTTCAAAAATGTATAGGTTTGCTAGGTTTCCCTAGGTGCCGGCAGAGGTAG
Source organism: Calotriton arnoldi (assembly GCA_963921515.1). Lineage (NCBI taxonomy): Eukaryota > Metazoa > Chordata > Amphibia > Caudata > Salamandridae > Calotriton > Calotriton arnoldi. The sequence goes on from CAWUFW010001896.1 coordinate 2,127,558, forward strand.
GGTTCAAAAACTACAGCTAGGCACTTTGCCAAAAAAGGGTCATTTTTCACTGCGAAATTGAGGTGTGACCACGTTGCGTTTTGCGCCGTTTCCTGTCGCAGGCACTAGGCCGACCCACACAAGTGAGGTACCATTTTTCTCGTAAGATTTTGGAGAATGCGGGGTGGGTGGAAATTTGTGGATCCACGCAGATTCCAGAACTTTCCACCACAGAAATGTGGGGAAAATGTGTTTTTTTGACAATATTTTAGGTTTGCAAGGGATTCTGGGTAACAGAACCTGGTGGGAGGCAGTCAAGTCACCCCATCCTGGATTCCCCTGGGTGTCTAGTTTTCAAAAATGTATAGGTTTGCTAGGTTTCCCTAGGTGTCGGCAGAGCTAGGGTTCAAAAAGTACAGCTAGGCACTTTGCCAAAAAAGGGTCATTTTTCACTGCGAAATTGAGGTGTGACCACGTTGCGTTTTGCGCCGTTTCCTGTCGCAGGCACTAGGCTGACCCACACAAGTGAGATACAATTTTTCTCGTAAGACTTTGGGGAACGCGGGGTGGGTGGAAATTTGTGGATCCACGCAGATTCCAGAACTTTCCACCACAGAAATGTGGTGAAAATGTGTTTTGTTTGATAATTGTTTAGGTTTGCGAGGGATTCTGGGTAACAGAACCTGGTGGGAGGCAGTCAAGTCACCCCATCCTGGATTCCCCTGGGTGTCTAGTTTTAAAAAATGTATAGGTTTGCTACGTTTCCCTAGGTGCCAGCAGAGCTAGGGTTAAAAACTACAGCTAGGCACTTTGCCAAAAAAGGGTCATTTTTCACTGCGAAATTGAGGTGTGACCACGTTGCGTTTTGCGCCGTTTCCTGTCGCAGGCACTAGGCCGACCCACACAAGTGAGGTACCATTTTTCTCATAAGACTTTGGGGAACGCGGGGTGGGTGGAAATTTGTGGATCCACGCAGATTACAGAACTTTCCACCACAGAAATGTGGGGAAAATGTGTTTTTTTGGACAATTTTTTAGGTTTGCGAGGAATTCTGGGTAACGGAACCTTGTGGGAGGCAGTCAAGTCACCCCATCCTGGATTCCCCTGGGTGTCTAGTTTCCAAAAATGTATAGGTTTGCTAGGTTTCCCTAGGTGCCGGCAGAGCTAGGGTTCAAAAACTACAGCTAGGCACTTTGCAAAAAAAGGGTCATTTTTCACTGTGAAAATGTGGTGTGTCCACGTTGCGTTTTGCGCTGCTTCCTGTCGCGGGCACTAGGCCTACCCACACAAGTGAGGTACCATTGTTTTCGTAGGACCTTGGGGAACGCGGGGTGGGTAGAATTTTGTGGATCCGCGCAGATTCCAGAACTTTCCACCACAGAAAAGTGAGGAAAATGTGTTTTTTAACCAATTTTTAGGTTTCCAAGGGATTCTGGGTAACAGAACCTGGTGAGAGCCAGTCAAGTCACCCCGTCCTGAATTCCCATGGGTGTCTAGTTTTCAAAAATGTATAGGTTTGCTAGGTTTCCCTAAGTGCCCGCAGAGCTAGGGTTCAAAAACTACAGCTAGGCACTTTTCAAAAAAAGGGTAATTTTTCATTGTGAAAATGTGGTACGTCCACGTTGCATTTTGAGCCATTTCCTGTTGTGGGCACAAGGCCTACCCACACAAGTGAGGTACCATTTTTATAGGGAGACTTAGGGTAACACAGAATTGTAGAGCAACTGTTATTACCTATTGACTTTCGATGCATTTCTGCCTTCCAAATGAAAGACAATGTGCAAAAAATAAGTCATTTTGAAAAATGACCTATAATTCTCATGCTAGTATGGGTACTCCCAATTTCGGAAATGTGCAAATATCTACTGTTTCTAAAATCTACTTTTTGTTCCCATTTCAGAAATACATAGGTGTCCTTCATAACAATTTTTCCATGTATACATTTTCCCAAAATAATTGCTATATACCCGGTACATAATAAAAAACCATTGCAAGATGCTGCTCAGTTATTGGCTCTGGGTTCGTCGGGTTCTTGGTGAACCTACACGTCCTATATATCCCAACAACCAGAAAGGTCCAGCGGATATAACGGTATATTGCTTTCAAATAGCTGTCATAATTAGAAGAAGTTACAGGTGAAAACGTTGACACAAATGGCTGTTTTTTTCAACTAATTTTCAATTTTTCCTTCATTTAACTGTTAGTTTCTATAAGGAAAACTTTAAGGATCTAGACAAATGACCCCTTGCTGAATTCAGAATTTTATCTACGTTTCAGAAATGTATGGCTTCTCAGGATCCATTATTGGTTTCATACCCATTTCTACCATTAACTGGAAGGAGGTTGAAAGCACAAAAAATAGCAAAAATAGGCTATGTCCCAGAAAAATGCCAAAACTGTGTAAAAAAGTTGGTTTTCTGACAAAAGTCTGCTTGTCCCTGAAAGCTGGGAAGATGGTGATTTCAGCACCACAACCCCTTTTTGATGCCATTTGCAGGGAAAAAACAAGACACTTTCATCTGTAGCCCTTTTTTGCATTTTTCCCAAAAAAAACAAAATTTTGCTGTATTTTGGCTAATTTCTGGGTCCCCTCCAGGGAATCCACAAACCCTGGGTACCTTTACAATCCCCATGATGTTGGAAGAAAAGGACGCAAATTTGGCGTGGATACCTTATGTGGTCAAAAAGTTACAGGGGCCTAAGCGCGCACTACCCCAAATAGCCAAAAAAAGGCTTAGCACAGGGGGGGGAAAGGCCTAGCAGCGAAGGGGTTAAGGTGCAACTATATAAGTGCAACTTTGAGAGAGTTTCTTATTACTTTGTCTTGATAAAGATGGGATATTAACAGTAACACCATCGAAACGCGTTGACGCAATATCTACACAATTTGTGAAGGCCACTGGATCTGTAGATACCACAAGAATTTGTCTTTCATCAGATTCCAGGAGAAATGGGTCCAAAACGAATGTGTGAAATTGAATGACAAAATGCACTGTCTGTCTGTTTCTCTCTTTATTTTTAAGGTATCTGTTTTCCTTACTGTGTAAGGATCCTGTGAGTGTATTAAGTGTTTTGGATTCATTGTAGCTTACCAATGTTAATAACTTTTATGCATGAAAAATCAAGAATCTTTTTATTGGATTGAATGCATTGTTAACTTTATATAATTAAATCTGTTCCTTTCACTAATCTTTGGAATACTTTTTCATTTCCATCTTGTTTATTTTTGAAGTGTGGAGACTAGGATTATGTTCACTTGAAATTCTAGTTGAATGGTGAGGTGAATGTTGTGTTCCTGCCTTTATTGGAGAGAATAGGCACCAAGAGGAAATCTTTCTGTATACTTAGGTGTAAAACTGTGCTTGATGCAAAAACCTTTTACATGAGAAATCAGATTTCTAGAGGTGGTAAAGTTTGACACAAATGTTTGTGAATATTTGTTGTGCCCATTCTTTGTATTTTTGTGCTCTTGTGCTTCTATGCTGCATTATGGCAATATGATTTGTTTTACTATGGCTGTTGTGTTCATGTTTGACCGTTTGGGTTTCTAGTCATGTTTTAACGGTGTTGTTATGGTGTTTTCTGTGTGTTACAGTGTTACCATATGATGTATACTTTAGAGATGTCTACAAACCCTGATAGATTTCTAGCCAACTGCAACATGTGCCTTTAAAGTTTCTGTGACGAGCAAGCATTTACCACTGCCTAAAGTGGAACAATGCTGCTTCTACAACTCTTCAACTGTTCAAGACACAAGTCAGCCAAAACAGTGGCAGAGACCTGTCTTAAATTAGCACATGCTGTGCTCGCATTAGTGATGTGGACACAGGAATTCAAGTTGTTCTTTTGCCCTCTCTGTAGCCTTCTATTGATGCCCCCCAACTGAAGTGGTTAGAACAAAGCTCGTCCATTGTCTCCCTCGTTCCTCAGAACTATACATCCCTCATTTTCAGGCCTTTCCTTCCAATATAACATATTTGAACTTTTCTGCCGGCAAGATAGCACTGTGAGAGGAACGCTTGCTTTAGAGATCAGTGTGTGACTTACAGATCGAATCCGAGCACTGTTAACTCTGCCTTTTATCCTTTTGATGTCAGTCAAAAGCTAACCAGTTTTGAGTGAGTAATTATAATTGTATAAAACATTCTCTGTATAAAAGTGCTATACAAACAATAGATTATTATTCCTGCAGACCTCTAAGGCAACTATCGTGAACTTCACATCCCAGGAGCCCTTTAGCTGAATGATGAATAATTGATGAATAATTGTTAGAAATGGGATCTCTGGTTGGCTAAGGCTTGCGCCAAAGCCAGGCAGAGACCACCACTCTAGTCAGGGCAAGGGAGTTACACGCCAAAGATAACCCCTGCTCACCCCCTTGGTAGCTTGGCACGAGCAGTCAGGCTTATCCCGGAGGCAATGTGTAAAGCGTTTGCGCACGCACACAGCAACAACATACCAGGCACACCACAAGAAGGAACTCCACACAAGGTTATATCAAAAATAGCCTTTGTATTCTCATAACACATTAGAATAGTACTCACATAATATACATGGTGCCACCTGGCACTAGGTCATATTTACAAGGGATTATTTACACCTGACAGGGCCAACTGGACGACTGTCAGAACCAGCACAAAGCGAACTTAGTACATGTAGGACTTATAATAAATGTAGAACATCATAAACGTACAACCAGTACTCACTGGTAGTTACTGTACTTAGCATCAGCCTGTAACATAAACCACATTATGCACAGCATCACATTAGGCGCGAATTACATTCTGCGCCAACCTCACCAGCATAACCACAGTATGCAAATAACCTCATAATCATAATTACATTAGAGGTATAAAACAGGGTGCGTAAATCATACTACATGAATTACATTTCCTAGCACCCAAAATCACATTAGCACATGAATCACATTAGGGCCTGGCGCCCTATAAACCTTACATTCCCCTTGGGCCAACTGGCCATCTAAAGGGGCTCAAATGCCCTATGTCCAAGAGTCAGGGCTGCTGCCTAAGCAGCGAAAGTCAAGGGTGCGCAACTGCGCAAACCTAAACGTAGCAGCTGCCCACTACTTGCTGGGCAGCTGTGAAAGTCAGGAGCCACGGAGTGCATCTCACTCCTAAATTTAAAACATGTGTCCCCCTAAGAAAGAATAACCTACACGGTGCAGCTGCCCACTACTTGCTGGGCAGCTGTAAGTACCCATTGAGGCCTGGACGCTCAATGTGCCCTCTGAATCAATGTGCCACCAAAGTTGCAGCTGCCCGCTCACTCTCGGGGCAGCTGTGGAAGGAACTGGGACCAACGCGGGGAAAAGCACGGGCCCCTCTGGGCCCTCAAACAATACATCTGCCCCTCGGGGGAGCCACACGGGGCTCGAAAACAAATATGCGCTATGTTGGAGCCATCTGGGCTCTGAAACAATTATGCTCAAGCGTTGGAGCGGCCCGCAACGGCGGGTCCGCTCAGGAGGAGGGATCCGGCACTACGACTGTGCCAAGGAATGCCCCCAAGTCCCCCCAAGCACCGGCAACGTGCCTCGAAAGGCACCAACACACAGCAGGCGGCGGCCACTCACCGGGTCCTCTGCCACGACGCAGGACTCCTCGGGTCTCCTTCTCGCTGGAGCCGCTTCTCCTCTCCTGGCTTCACCCGGGCCCCCTCCTGGGACCCGGGACTTCTCCTTTTCTCGCCGGCTCCGGGGCTCCCAACAGCTCACGGGAGCCCCGCTGGACATTTCCTGTCTTCCTCGCTTCACCCGGGCCCCCTCCTGGGACCCGGGACTTGGATGTGGAGCCCGCGAGGCTCCAGACGCACTGTTCTTCTGCCTGGGCCCTCTCCTAGGGCTCAGGACTTCTCCAGTGCTTTGCCGGGAGGCGGGGTGGGCTCCCGTTCTCCCTTCCTCTGCACACCGGGGCTCCCCTCGGCTCATGGGAGCCCCGCACCGGTACCGCCAGCACTTCCGGTCCTGCCGCCGGCCCCGCCCACGTCGCAGGCAAGGTTGCCTGACTTCCGGGTCGCGCTGGCAGCGGCCCAGCAACGTTTCTTCTCGGCTGCAGCCATGAGGGTAGGCTCCTCGGAAATTAAAATATAGAGCGGGTGGGCTCCCGCTCCATCAATAAAAGGCAAAGACGCGGGGTGGGCACCCGCGCACTGGAGCATCACGGGGGAATCCCTCGCATCGGGATTCCCTCCAACGAGGCGAACAGCATCGCGCTGCACAGCCCCCGCTCCTGCTCAGCTGGGCAAATAAAGGATAGCGCTTCCAGGCGCTAGAGGAAGCAAAAGTCCTCAAAGGTGAAGGGGCAATGCAGGGCCCAGGGAGGCAAGCCCTCCTGGCAGCCCCCCTGGGCCCCAACAGCAGCACGCCCCGTAGGAACAGCAACCAGGAACTGCACACTGAACATTTTCATGGGGTCACAGCCCCTTCTTTTATACACATTTCCCTTTGTGTCACAGCACAGGGCTGGGGAAAAACCAGACGCAACTGGTTTGGGGGAGCTTTGGAGCACTTTGTTTTGCTCAGCTCCTCTCTCCTTTCACAGGACAGGCTAGGGACATCAGACGCACCACAGGGGGTGGAGCCAGCATTGTAGAGGGAAGGCACAGCCCTATTCAGGTCCCAGGTGCAACTCCTCCCTCCCATTTAGATGCAGATCTCCCTATTCACCACTGCGCTGACTCACCCTGCCCCTGTCACTCACAAGCCAGACATGCAATTCACATCAGGCAGGCAGACACAGAGCACACATAAATGCCAACTTCTAGAAGTGGCATTTCTACATAAGTTATAATAAATCTGCGCACACCATTGCGCAGCATTTATTCTCACGAGTTCGCACATACTAAACTCGCCCCTGCACTCCTCTCACACCAGGAATTACCATGGACACACATATCCCCCATGCATTCCTATGGGAGGGCAGGCCCATCTCACTAAATGCGCACAGAGCGTGCACGCACTTTCCACTGGACCACAGTGCGAAAGTGCCCAGAGACTTAGAACTACTGACATACAAGGCAAAAAGTTTAGGGGTGAACCGGCCAAAAAGGGCCAAGTCCAACACAACCCCTTCCAGCCAAAACGCAGGGCAGACCGATCACCACCGTGATGGGCTTCCCTGCTTGGGGCGATAGAACACGGACGCGGGCCCGCACTGCAGGGACACCCTCCGGTTCTACGCCACTTGGAACCCATGGAATCCATCTAAGAGAAAAAAACTCAGGACCAACTAGGCTACCCCACCGGTACTCCTTAGTTGTCCACGGCCAGGACCAGGCCCTCGGCCACCCAGATGCCACTGGTCCTTGCCAATCCAGAGTGGGGGTCAGTAACCCCTGGCATACAATAGCCATTCTCCACTCTCCCTCTCAGTGTAGTTCCAAACTACCACTGATCCTTCAACCTAGGGTCTGCACCCTCAGGCTGACCAGAGGTCACGGGCGAAGCATCTCCTCACCCTACCTCTACTTCTGACGTTTCGCGCTCTCCCAGGAGAAGCACCTACCAGAACACAACTCTCCCACCAGTTCAGGACCTCTCTCCATCACTGGTCTACCACCTGGGAAATAAATTCACCGGCTGCACCGGGGTCAGAGGCGAGGACTCCCTCCCTCTGCACCCCCTTCCAGAGTCCGATACCCTCCCAACTGGAGTGGTACCCCCTAGAAGGCAAAACCGGCCAGGACACTGATTACAGCCGCCCTGCCGTCCAGATCCGGAAACACCGGCTACTGGCTCCCCAACCCAGGGACGTACCCTTTGGTCAGATGCCCGGCGAACCAGGACTTCACGAGGGTGACACATAACTAACGGGTCGTGTGACAGTCTGCCCGGCGCAACCCCAGGGCAGAAGTGGCATCACCATGGTCACTCATTGGCGACTCAGCCCTGCTGGCTGGCCCCTGACCCACTGGCTCTTCCACTGGGTACTTTTTCCCCCTCTCACCCCTCACTCTGGACTTCTGCACCCTCCCAAGGGGAGTGGTACTGCCAGACACTAGGACTGCTGGAGCTCTGATTACAGACGCTCCACGTCCTCTAGACACTGGGAGATCCTCCTCAAATGGCCTACAAGTACAGCCTAGGCCCCCAACCTGATGTTCCCTTTAAGAAACAATCCAGGTCCTGCGACTGGGTTTCGGGCACCTTGGGACAGAACCACTCACTCTTTCTCCTCTTGAGACAAGATGTGAGCCCCTACACCGGGACCTAGCTGGGCTACACTGAACCTCCTCCACCATGGAAGACACCTGAGCCACTCTTATTGGAATCACTTCCAGCTCACCTACCACGGGGAGGTCCCCCATACAGAACAGTCCAACAGGACAGACTAGGTTCCTTTCCTGGTGTTCCTTCTAAGAACCATCCAGTACCGGAGACTTGAGATTGAGGCTCGGAATACGGCCCAGTCTCACACCTTCCTCGCAGGACATGATGTGAGGCCTTGCAACCTCCTCACTATAACGGTTCCTAGTTGGGTTCCTCTGAACCATCTCCGCCACACGGGTTGGGAGACACCTGCACCATCCCTCAAGGTTACTCCCCAATGCAAGTTCCTTATTTCAGAGAACTCACACCCAAGTATTCAGCAAGCTCCTTATTTCAGAGAACTCACACCCAAGTATTCAGCAAGCTCCTTATTTCAGAGAACTCACACCCAAGTATTCAGCAAGCTCCTTATTTCAGAGAACTCACACCCACTCGTCCAGTGCAACACACCATTTATCCACACACACCCCCCCAGACCGGTGAGACAGTATCTACTGTCCCTGAATCTCAACCTGCACCCCTCTTACTGAGCGCCAGGTACCATACTCTGGGAACGGGACGGGGAATTCATGCACTGGACACACACTTCGCTGCCACCACTGGATCCCACCCTTACTGGTGAATCCAGAAAACTCACACTGCACTTAGGGGATAATCTACCCTCCCGAGCTAGTGACTCCATACCAATTAAGTCCCCACTGTAGGCCAACCCAAGAACTAGCAGACAGCACAGGGGCAGTCCCTCCCTCAGCTGAAGGCCAACCCAAGAACCAGCACAATGGCTCAAGGGCAGTCCCTCCTCCAGCTTTAGGCTAACCCAATAGCAGTCTGCACAAGGGCAGTCACTCCTCCAGATTCTCTGGTTTCTGTCCTTGGCAGGACACCCAACTCATAGTGCACAAGAAACACATTTCAAAAAGAAATGACACTTAAAACAAACTCAGAAACAATAATCCCTTTCCATGTGACTATCTAAAATGCAGAGTTTTGTAGTGCAGCCAGTTGTCGCTGTGGTATTGCGCAAACGCAAGTCCAAATCCCCACCGCTGACAACCAATGTTAGAAATGGGATCTCTGGTTGGCTAAGGCTTGCGCCAAAGCCAGGCAGAGACCACCACTCTAGTCAGGGCAAGGGAGTTACACGCCAAAGATAACCCCTGCTCACCCCCTTGGTAGCTTGGCACGAGCAGTCAGGCTTATCCCGGAGGCAATGTGTAAAGCGTTTGCGCACGCACACAGCAACAACATACCAGGCACACCACAAGAAGGAACTCCACACAAGGTTATATCAAAAATAGCCTTTGTATTCTCATAACACATTAGAATAGTACTCACATAATATACATGGTGCCACCTGGCACTAGGTCATATTTACAAGGGATTATTTACACCTGACAGGGCCAACTGGACCACTGTCAGAACCAGCACAAAGCGAACTTAGTACATGTAGGACTTATAATAAATGTAGAACATCATAAACGTACAACCAGTACTCACTGGTAGTTACTGTACTTAGCATCAGCCTGTAACATAAACCACATTATGCACAGCATCACATTAGGCGCGAATTACATTCTGCGCCAACCTCACCAGCATAACCACAGTATGCAAATAACCTCATAATCATAATTACATTAGAGGTATAAAACAGGGTGCGTAAATCATACTACATGAATTACATTTCCTAGCACCCAAAATCACATTAGCACATGAATCACATTAGGGCCTGGCGCCCTATAAACCTTACATTCCCCTTGGGCCAACTGGCCATCTAAAGGGGCTCAAATGCCCTATGTCCAAGAGTCAGGGCTGCTGCCTAAGCAGCGAAAGTCAAGGGTGCGCAACTGCGCAAACCTAAACGTAGCAGCTGCCCACTACTTGCTGGGCAGCTGTGAAAGTCAGGAGCCACGGAGTGCATCTCACTCCTAAATTTAAAACATGTGTCCCCCTAAGAAAGAATAACCTACACGGTGCAGCTGCCCACTACTTGCTGGGCAGCTGTAAGTACCCATTGAGGCCTGGACGCTCAATGTGCCCTCTGAATCAATGTGCCACCAAGGTTGCAGCTGCCCGCTCACTCTCGGGGCAGCTGTGGAAGGAACTGGGACCAACGCGGGGAAAAGCACGGGCCCCTCTGGGCCCTCAAACAATACATCTGCCCCTCGGGGGAGCCACACGGGGCTCGAAAACAAATATGCGCTATGTTGGAGCCATCTGGGCTCTGAAACAATTATGCTCAAGCGTTGGAGCGGCCCGCAACGGCGGGTCCGCTCAGGAGGAGGGATCCGGCACTACGACTGTGCCAAGGAATGCCCCCAAGTCCCCCAAGCACCGGCAACGTGCCTCGAAAGGCACCAACACACAGCAGGCGGCGGCCACTCACCGGGTCCTCTGCCACGACGCAGGACTCCTCGGGTCTCCTTCTCGCTGGAGCCGCTTCTCCTCTCCTGGCTTCACCCGGGCCCCCTCCTGGGACCCGGGACTTCTCCTTTCTCGCCGGCTCCGGGGCTCCCAACAGCTCACGGGAGCCCCGCTGGACATTTCCTGTCTTCCTCGCTTCACCCGGGCCCCCTCCTGGGACCCGGGACTTGGATGTGGAGCCCGCGAGGCTCCAGACGCACTGTTCTTCTGCCTGGGCCCTCTCCTAGGGCTCAGGACTTCTCCAGTGCTTTGCCGGGAGGCGGGGTGGGCTCCCGTTCTCCCTTCCTCTGCACACCGGGGCTCCCCTCGGCTCATGGGAGCCCCGCACCGGTACCGCCAGCACTTCCGGTCCTGCCGCCGGCCCCGCCCACGTCGCAGGCAAGGTTGCCTGACTTCCGGGTCGCGCTGGCAGCGGCCCAGCAACGTTTTCTTCTCGGCTGCAGCCATGAGGGGTAGGCTCCCTCGGAAATTAAAATATAGAGCGGGTGGGCTCCCGCTCCATCAATAAAAGGCAAAGACGCGGGGTGGGCACCCGCGCACTGGAGCATCACAGGGGAATCCCTCGCATCGGGATTCCCTCCAACGAGGCGAACAGCATCGCGCTGCACAGCCCCCGCTCCTGCTCAGCTGGGCAAATAAAGGATAGCGCTTCCAGGCGCTAGAGGAAGCAAAAGTCCTCAAAGGTGAAGGGGCAATGCAGGGCCCAGGGAGGCAAGCCCTCCTGGCAGCCCCCCTGGGCCCCAACAGCAGCACGCCCCGTAGGAACAGCAACCAGGAACTGCACACTGAACATTTTCATGGGGTCACAGCCCCTTCTTTTATACACATTTCCCTTTGTGTCACAGCACAGGGCTGGGGAAAAACCAGACGCAACTGGTTTGGGGAGCTTTGGAGCACTTTGTTTTGCTCAGCTCCTCTCTCCTTTCACAGGACAGGCTAGGGACATCAGACGCACCACAGGGGTGGAGCCAGCATTGTAGAGGGAAGGCACAGCCCTATTCAGGTCCCAGGTGCAACTCCTCCCTCCCATCTAGATGCAGATCTCCCTATTCACCACTGCGCTGACTCACCCTGCCCCTGTCACTCACAAGCCAGACATGCAATTCACATCAGGCAGGCAGACACAGAGCACACATAAATGCCAACTTCTAGAAGTGGCATTTCTACATAAGTTATAATAAATCTGCGCACACCATTGCGCAGCATTTATTCTCACGAGTTCGCACATACTAAACTCGCCCCTGCACTCCTCTCACACCAGGAATTACCATGGACACACATATCCCCCATGCATTCCTATGGGAGGGCAGGCCCATCTCACTAAATGCGCACAGAGCGTGCACGCACTTTCCACTGGACCACAGTGCGAAAGTGCCCAGAGACTTAGAACTACTGACATACAAGGCAAAAAGTTTAGGGGTGAACCGGCCAAAAAGGGCCAAGTCCAACAATAATTAATGTTCATTTTGCTGTTTCTTCAGATAAAGTAATTATATTGACTCTATAGACATAAGCCATTATCATTTCATGAAGTCCTGGATGGAACACTCTGAATTAGCATCCTATTATACTATCGAGAATGAGTAATTCATGTGATTTCTTTATTTTTTTACATAGTTTTCAAAATAATGACACAACCTATTTAATCAACTGCTGTACGTGGCAGCTTTGTCACAGAGGTGGAAACTTGACAAGCAGTCTCAGAAAATAGCACAGGTGAACAGCCCAGAAACAACATATTCCATCATATTCCAACGCCAAGGTAAACCAGGGGCAGTAACATGAATGCCTAGCTACACAGACCTTTTCCGCAAGCCTCCATCACTGTCACTCATCACAGCCTTTTTGCCACAGTGCCCAAATCTTTTCCTATTTCTTGGGGTACCCCCTTTTCTCAAGAACTAACTTTTTAGAGCTATGCATCAGTCCATTACTCTCACCCAACCTACTCTCACTATCAGAAGACCCCTCCACCACGATGGCCAACTTCGGGGTGCATGACGAGCATCGCCGACTGGATGAAAGACAACTGCCTAAAACTCAACACTGACAAAATGGAAGTTCTGCTCTTCGGGAACAACATCTCAACATGGATTGACTCCTGGTGGCCTCCTGACCTAAGACTCTCACCCACTCCAACAGACCCTGTCCACAACCTTGGCATTATTCTGGACAGCAAGCTCATCATGAAAAGCCAGATCAACGCAGACTACTCTGCCTGCTTCTTCACTCTTCGCATGCTCTGTAAGATCTTCAAATGGCTCCCCATAACACCAGATCAACCGTCACTCAATCCCTAGTCACCAGCCGACTAGACTACGGCAACACGCTCTATGTAGGAATCACCTCGCACCTCCTGAAGAAACTGCAGACCACAAAGAAATCAATGGTCAGACTTATCCTCGACCTCCCAAAGCAGACCTACATCACCCCACACCTCAAGAAGCTCCACTGGCTCCCCATTCAGGAGTTATGTCAATTGAAGATGCTGATCCACACCTATAGTGCCCTACACAACCAAGGACCAGCATACATCAATCACCACCTGAACTTTCACCAACCCTCCAGACTCCTGTGCTCCGCCTCCCCCTCCCTCGCTCACACCCCCGCATCCGCCGAAGAAACATTGGAGGATGCTCATTCGCTTACCTCACAGTGAAGTACTGGGATAACCTCCCTCTTCTCCTCTGGACCTCATTCTCTCTGCTGGAATTCAGGAAAGGACTCAAATCCTGGCTGTCAACAGAACCCTCTCTAGCAGCATGGTTCTCAGCACCTGGATACTCTCACGGGCGATTAGCCGCACTTTACAAATCCTGATTGAGTGACCCAACCATCTGGAGCTTCTCCACTCTCCGGGAATGTCACATCATGGCCAGTTTATTCTTAATGTTAATGTTAATGAGACTTGTTGAGCGCGCGAATACCCAAAGGTGTCTTGGTGCTATGAATGCAGTATTCCCCACTAGGAGATCAGTTCTGGAATAGCCATGTTTTTAACTTCTTTCTGAAAGTGGTGAGGGAGGCAGCCCCTCTGAGCTCGACCGGTAGCGTATTCCACAGTTTTGCGGTGCCATACGATAAACTTCGGCCGCCCCAACCTGTAGTTCGTATTCTTGGCACTTTCATCAGTCTTGCGCCTGTGGACCTCAGCTGTCTGGACGGTTGATACCAGACAAAGAGATTTCTGAGAGAGAGAGGTCCTGTGTTGTTCAAAGCCTTGTATGCTAAACAAAGAGCTTTGAATTTAATTCGCTGAGCCACTGGGAGCCAGTGGAGTCTGACAATCTCCTTAGACATTGAGTCATACTTGGGGATATTTCCCAGCAGGCGAGCAGCTGTATTTTGAATCTTCTGAAGTTTTTTTTGATATTGCTTGTGCATACCGAGGTAGAGTCCATTGCAATAGTCCAGTTTTGACTGGACCAGTGCAGTAACCACCAACTTCCTGGAATCCGTAGGAATGTATGGCAGGATTTTCTTTAGTTTCTTTATCAGAAAGTGGGAGGCAGAGACGATAGCATTAGTCTGGTGTGATAACGCTAGTTTGGTGTCAATCCACACTCCTAAATTTTTGGCCTTTTGCACAGGTTTAGGTGCTTCACCCATCTCTGCCGGCCACCAAAGATTCTCCCATCTAGGTTGCAGACTACCGAAGATTATGACCTCAGTCTTTTCAGAATTGAGCTTCAGACAATGCGTTCCCATCCATCTGTTTACTTCTCTCATACAGTTCTGAAACTGTAGGGTGGGCGAAGCTTGTGTCCTATATGCTGCCACGACTATCTGGGTGTCGTCCGCATAGGACGTCAGGCTGAAACCAAATTTTTGAATCAAAGGGGCGAGTTACGCAACATATATATTAAAAAGAGTAGGACTCAAGGAAGATCCCTGACGGACTCCACAAGGTAAAACATATGGCTCTGATTGGTAACTGTCCATTGTGACTGTTAATCTCCTTTCCTTCAGAAAGGAGGCCAGTAAGGTCAATGCCATTCCCTGAACCCCCATCGATTCCAGCCGCTGTTGCAAAAAATCATATGTAAGATGAGATGTAAGATGAGGTCCCCAAATCCCCAGCATGGCTCTACATGGATTCAAATCCATTTTCACTCCTAGGAGAGTGACCAATTCAATAGGTACTTTGACCCAGAAGGAACTGAGTTTTTAACATCTCAAAGGCGTGTGCACAAAGGTCCTAACCTCCCTCATTCATCTATCACAAGTAACTATCAATTTAAGCCCATGTCAAACAACACCCTGGTTTCTTTTCAGGGACACTTTATGAAGCATGTTCAGCTGTATGACTCACATGCTGGACTGAATGGAAAACTTTCCTCAGATATATCAGATCTTCATCCAATCCTCATCTTCAGTCAGACCCGCCATCAATGGCTTATCCTCACTGGGGTGTGGAGAAGCACTCCCTGCCAGTCAGTGTTACACACCTCAACACTTTCCCTAACTCTAGCACATTGCTAAGGAGGCAACTCAAATTCCATTCTCAGAGCGTTGAAGAATTTCATGTAAAGTCCACCAGCCATGTATCTCAGTTTGAATATGGAGCTCTTGCGCACCTATCATAATGAACAAAGTCCTCCTGCAGGTATGCATAGGGCCAATAATTCGTAATTACCAGTTGTGATACCCATTAATAGCAACTCAGTGACTGAAGACAGATGTCACTCTCATACACCAATCTGCATAACATGTCCAATGAAAGTTGGGGTGCAGTCAACCCCCACAGCAAGGCTCTGAGTCATCCATAACCCAGTAAGGAATCTCTGAGTGGTCATAGAAACCTTAGCAGGGACACCATCTTATGCAGGCCAACCCTTTGTAAGGGAGACAGAGGAAATTAATTCAAATGCTGGATGGAGGTCATCACTGAATTTATTCATATGTGATTTTAGATTATGTACAGCTATATAAAGAAGATGAGCACAAGTACATTGCACATTTGTTGAGTGTGTTATAAAATATTTTGAAAACCTTTTAGAGTCATCAGTGTCTATGATTCAAGCCTGGAAATTGCTTTTCTCAGTATTAAGAATAATCTTTTTGCAGTGCCTATTATGGATACCAAATGAAAAACTGTCCATGATTTTGGGGAAACTATAACATTGTTAAAAAAGGTGTCTGAGGCGCAGAGAGAAAGATTCACAAAAAGTAGAAAATGAGAAGGAAAACCAAAGTTGAATATATTCTTCCCTGTTTCTGGCAGGCACCATCTGACTTGAAATTAAGGTAAAGGTACATGAGTGCATATCCACAAGAAAAAGATATAAGTGATTTAAAAAAAATAAAAAGGCTAGTGAGGGAAAACAAGATTTAAGCGAAGACCAGAGTCAAACCATGAAAACATATGGCTTAGGAAAAATGACAGTATCAACATATTCCATAGAGAGGCAGCAGTAACAGTCAACAGTAAAAGGAAAAAAGAAGATTTAGAAGAATTTATCAAAGAAATGAACAATGGGGGCAATTAACCTACTGAATTCTTAAAAGCATGTACACTACTGATTTCAAATGAAGGGCTTGGTAAAAGAGTGGTCGATGTGAAACAACAGGTCTCAGATATTGTACGTGCACAGAAAGAGGAATCTCAAAGGTTGGAACAGCTTGAAAAAATAGAGGTGATGCAATACAGGAACAAGCATTGGCAAATCTAATACGTCTGGTTTAGTGTACCAACTAATTCAAGCACATTTGCATGCATTGTATGCACAAATATTGTTTATCACAATAAAGCTTGCCCTATTGGCTTTGCCAATGCTAGGAAAAAGTAGCACACATATTTCTTTCTGTGTACAATGCATTGATAAACAAATGATTACAGCTCATAGAGGGCAAGCACTTTTCCTGTGGGATCACACACCTTGTGCCCAATCAAAACATGTACTCCTGTCCACCAACATGTGAGTGGACCCAAATCTCCTCTCTATAGTACTCCTGAAAGCTTTTTTTTACATTGATCACATAAGGTCTGGCAACAGTTGTCATTTCAGCCAGACCTGAAAAGGACATTGAACATCATTCCAGATTCCAGAATTTCACATTTGTTGATATTTCTGAGGAAAAGGTACTTAGGGCCATATTATCAAGAACGGCGCAAACATTATCGCCGCTTTAGCAGCAGGAAACTGCTGCTAAAGCGGTGATAAGGGGCTTGATAATATGCCCTATAGAATTCCAATAGAAGCCCAGGTTCTGGTGTCAAGGACATCAAACCTGGGCTTCTATTGGAATTCTATAGGGCATATTATCAAGCCCCTTATCGCCGCTTTAGCGGCAGTTTCCTGCTGCTAAAGCGACGATAATGTTTGCGCCGTTCTTGATAATATGGCACTTAATCTTAATAAAAAGCTTGAGTAAGCTGATAAAAGAGACCATATTTTCCCTACCACTAGTAGTCGGCTTCACCGTCAATCACGCAAGCACAGCAAATTTCTTTTCAGCCTGCTTCAAAAGGGGGGTGCTGAGAATGAGACCAGCATATTGTGTTGATTTTCTTGTAAAGGTAAGGACATAGGGGAAACCATGCAAAATAAAATCAGTACAGTGCAGTTATGAAGTTACGTCATGATATACAATGATATGAGGGATGGGACATCTTAAAGGGAATGCGAGATTAAATCATTGATTGAAGGCTTTAAATCTATCAGAGCTCAGACAAAGCAAAGAATAACTGTGATAGGAGAACCCACATACTTCCGGAGATATAAGAGGCATGAGGTTTTTTTAAGGGGTACACAGCGGAAGTGGAAAAAGTGTTGTGGTGCTGAAAACGAAAGCAAAAGTAATTTATGGCTAATATATAAATGGTTTTAAAGTTGCGCACTCAAAACCTGTTTGTCAAAATACCAGAGCACCTAGAGCAAAATCATCACATCTTTCTTCAATAGGGTTTCACCGTGATTTCGTGCTGTACAGAGAGAGCAGCAGTGAGCAGGTGTGCACCGTTTTCTGCAAGAGGGGTAGATACAAAAGTAGGGCAGGGGAGCAAGCAATAGAGAAATTAATTCCACTGTTATGGAGATAAATTACTGATGTATGGGGAAATAGTATAATATTTAAATGCATGTGTTGGGGTGGAGAGAGTGTACATGAGTGTATTAAATGAGAGACATCAATTAGAGCCACGCAACTCACTTGTTTTTGTTTCAATTGATTCAATAATGCCAGGATGGAAAACATGTCAAAGTCCCAACTAAAAGAGGCTAAAGTTGCTGCAGTAAATGTATAAGAACAAATATCTCAGGAAATATGAGTCACATTTTAGTAGATTTTGTATGCAATGTATGGATGTACATATATGTGGATGGATGCAATGATGTAGCTCAAGCCTAGGTGGGAAGCAATGGAGTGCTGAATCAATACAAGAATCTTTAAAAGAATGTATGATTTCATTGGCCTCAGCATCACAGAGGTTCTAATTATAAATTCCCTCAAGGCGTTGAGATACCAGAGCCGGAATTACTGATTATTGCTGATATTTTTCCATCTAAATTCAGCCATTTTTGAGTGTAACTCCCCGGAATGGAGAGTAACCTACAGGAATTTGAATTGCTAGATCCTTTGCAGGTCTGCCTGATTCTTTTTCACTCAGATTTACCACCTGCTCTGAGCAGGTGGTAAATATGAGTGTGGGCTACAGTGGGTTAATGTGCTGCTGGATGAAGACTGGGCGGGGGGGGGGGGGGGTTCTGGCATCAGTCAGGCTTCAGGTTTGGTGGAGGAGCATTGCACACTCCCCTGTGCTGTTGGAGGGCCTCGGGTGGTTGCAGGGTTGAGTTCTTCAAACATTAGTAAAAAAACAATATACATTGAAAGAGATGTCTTTAGGAAACAATGTTCATGAAACCACATCCAGTTATTTTCAGTACCCATGTGACTACCAAGTTTTAAATTTGCGCATGCGTGATATTTCCATGTTTTCAATGTGCTTATGTGTGATATTGTTATCCATTATGTGTGACACTTTGAGTGACACTTAATTGCGAGGACAAAGTAGTTACTTCCAGAAAACACGTTATATTTCTAAAATTACAAATTTTGTAAAATGTAATGGTCTGGCTACATCATAAATGTTTGGGAAGTTTTGCAGGGGTATCCATTTCTCTTTACCTTTGTGTAAATATTACAATAGGCCCGAATCATTTCACACGTGGCCTTGGTGATGCCTGGCAGGGTGCTTGGTGTGCAGCTAAGGGGGATGGTCTAGCACAGAGCCCCAAGGTTTCACCCTCATGGAATAAATGTTAGTCTCCTATGACTGGAGTTTATTTTCATTAAAAGAGGTGGGCAAGCCACTGAAGCTTGAGCCAGATGCCAGTGTCCGGATCAGCTCCAGTTCCTCTTGGATCCTCGAATCCGACACAAGCTAAGACGTCACATGGATTCTCTCTACCATCCATTCTCTCACTTCAGATGCCAAAAATTAAACACAAAGACCCTCTGATGCAAAACAGGAGAGCAAAGGAAATACCCATCTAGTGGCTGAATTACACAATGTGAATCCAGAATATCTAGAATCCTGCTTCACCACTTGACTAAATTGTGTGATACTAGGCAAACATTTTGTTTCATCTGCCTCCTTTTTCTTCATTATTATATAGGAAATCACCTTAAATGCATAAGTTCACGACGTGGGCTGTTTAAAAACGTTCCTTGATTTTGATTTGACTACAATGTTGGTCCATGTACAATAAGAATGTAGGCCACAGATAGGGCTGACATGACAGATGACTTGACTCTTAATTCACTAATGGCATTGTCTTCCGGGCTTGGGGGGTGGCATGAATGTACCTATGTTAAGGTTTTAAAACTGTCATTTAGTAAATGAAGTGATATATCTAATGTACTATGGTAAAAAGCATCTCCATATTAAAAAACATAAACTTTTTTGCATTCTGGAGAGACATAATCATATTTTACAGGCTGTTTCTTACATCTTTTACATGGCAAACATTTCCCTGGCTCAGGTCATGCACGGGCTCCTAGAGCCAAGCCTATCTGACCTTTGCTTGGCTCTGGTCTCGCTGATAATGAATCACTACACAGCCCAGGATGGAGAGGGCTGGTAGCCCAGTCTCTATGGAACACTGCAGGCTAGTGCCGCAGAGTGAGCAGGGTGTGCCTTATATCCCATTCTAACTAAAAAGACCTAGCCTGTCAGTCACCTGCAAGGAGCACTGACACCCAGCAGCAGCGATCAGCATTATTTTCTCTAAGCTGCAGCATCCAGATGCCCAGCCAAGTGCTATGCGTTTGTGTGATAATCTCCAATCCATGTGGGGATGCGACACAACACTAATAAGCATTAGTCTAACACGTGATGTGCGGTACTTGGCAGGGCTCAGGGCCGGCTTTAGAGCTGGTGGCGCCCGGTGCGACAAACATTTTTGGCGACCCCATGACTGTCTCCTCGGTTTCTCTCACTACCACCGGGCAAAAGTGCCCCTCATCTCTTCAATCATAAGTTATTGCTAAACTCAGTGCCCCCTCCCTTCCCAGGTCAGCGCCCAGTGCGGCCGCTCCGGTCACACTGCCCTAAAGCCGGCCCTGGCAGGGCTGGATAGATTAGTGAACCCTTATTCAGATTTGCGCTTAAGTAAACATGAAAACATTTCCAACTTGGCTTTGGTCAGTGTCTTTTGTCTATTTTGGGGTTTGGTGTCAGTTTTATTTATCATGTCCCTTATATTCTTTCTTTGTCTGATGGCTACAATAGGTTAGGTGGAATCTACCTGATCTTATGGCTTTGTCTTGAATATTTATCGACGAAAATGTGTCTAACATTATAATTTATAATTTGCTTTGCTCTCAGTTGTTCATCTCGTTGTTGGGACTTGATTCTCTCCTTAGTTCTCGATATTTTATCTGGTGTGAATCCCCCTCTGATTAAACTTCTGTGTCATTTTTTCTTCACGAAAGATCAGAGACAATCCTCTTTACACAGGTGAAAGTAAGGATGATTTTCTAGTAAACTAGGAGGATGGAAACTTTAGCCACGTGACAAATTGTCCCTGTCTGCTGCTTTGGAAAAATAGAAGTTGCGTTCCATCTAGTTCTGCTACTTCTGGCTTTTATACCAAGAAAATGTAATTCTTCCTCCAAGGAGAACAATAAAAAGTCTTGGTCAATATGGTGAATACACTGGTTAAGACACTTAAAACAGACCCGATAAAATGGTAATGCGGTGCGACAAATTAGAAAGTACTAAAAATAACAGGATTAAAGTGCATGGTGCATTTTGACAGGAAAACATTAGCCAAATTAAGATGAGTGAGGCATGTTTAACAAAGAAACATTAACAGTAACCCTGGGCGGAGCTGACGGAGCAGGACTACTCGGAGGTCCATGGAGTTTGCACCCGTGCATGCGCATTCCTTGTGAGAAATGCGCATGCGCGGGTGCGCGCGCATGCGCAGATCACCCTGAGACGCGAAGAAGAGGAGGACGGCCGCCCGGGGACGCCGCAGTCAAGGTAAGTATTTTCTCTTTTACCTTTAAATGTATTTTTTATTAATTCTTAATGGGGGGTGGAGGCGGGGGCTGGTCAACTCCGCTCCGCTGCGGAGTGTGCGGAGATTTGCCTTCTCCGCGTTCTCCGCAGAACGCGGAGTAGGCAAATCTCCACACACTCCGCGGGCAGAGCGGAGCTCTCCGCCCGCGCCTGATTAACAGGCCTTTGTGCTGTCCTGATGTACAACTCTAAAAGTACTGAGGATTAACATAGAGGTGTAACATGGGCCCCTGCGACATGGGGGGATCGAACTCCATTCAGCCAAGGCCAATGATTATAGGAGACTCGAAGGTCTCTCATCACATTCTGCAAGGGGGTCCATCGTTCAGAGTTATGCCACTGAGCTAATTGTGTCCCTAGGGCCAGCCACTGAGCTAAGAATGTCCCCAGGACCAGTCTCTGACCTTTTCGAGTATTTAACATGGTTTTATTCACGTCACACTATCCAGAGGAGGTCTGTCACTTGATGACGTGAGTTTTTGCTTCCTTGCAAACAGAATCCCAACCAGTTTCAAATCCAATACCGAATTCAAGGTAGTCAACACCGCCACCGGTCTCAAACCCACTCCTCGCCCTCCGCAAAGGAACTGGAGAAAGGACACTGAGGAACACCTTGATGGAGCAGGGGGTTCGAGAAAAGAAGTTTCAATCAAAAGGAGGGGAGAGAGAAGGGAAGTAATGATCCATTCATCTTCCAGAATAATACAAAAATCAATAGGGGAATGGATCACTTGTAACCACTTTTCCAGGGTTTATTAGTTCGTGGTTCCGTCTTAAAAAACCCTCATATACGTACGTAACTGGATTTGAGAAAAAGGCGGTATATCTTGGTTCTCCGCCTATACGTAACGTAACAACATAGTCATGGGGTTTTATTAGGTATGTTGACCTCCACCCGGAGGTTTAACCACTGGTATTCGCAGTAGTGTCCAGAAACAGAAACGTTAAAAATGGTTGTGATAAGGTGATGTTAAAATTCTTCAAACATCCTCACTAACGCGAAAACATTTTTTATTAGCAAGTGGGAGTTAAAGAAATTAAAATGGTGAGCGTGTGTTTTTAGACCATGTTAGTATGTATAAACACACTGAAAAAGTGTCCTTTTATTCGGTCGACATGTTTCTGCCCAGTATGCCCAGCCGGGTCTATGGGGCTTTCTTCAGGACCAGAAAGAGTTTATCAGTGCAACTACCATTTGTATTGCACTTCTCAGCGGGGTAATATTAGTCCGCTGTAGACAATCAGGTCAATAGTACCTGTAATATAGTGAAAAAGAGAAACTTACTCAGAATCCCCTTATTTTTAACATTCCGGGTTTACATCGTAACAGTCAGATAATGTATCAGAATGAAAGTTCGTGTTAATATGTCAAATGGCGCAGTTCGCTCTAAAATTATACTTCTTAAAACTATGGCTTAATTTCCAGGGATCGTGCGTAATGATATGGTACATTAGATATCTTAATATAAATACAAAATATGCTCTGGATTTATATTGCTACATGAAGTCACGAGGCACAGTCACAGAAAACAAAAAAAGGGGGGAGAAAAACGAAAAGTGAAAAAGCCAGATACTGCCTTCTGAGATAAGACCCCAGTCTAAAGTTGAAATTACCTTAAAGACACTTGTTATAGCGTCTTCAGGGCTTGGCAAGTTTATCCTTGCTTGCTGTGAAGGGAAAAGAGACATTTTTAAAAGAGAAACCTTACTTCAATAATGTCAAGCATGGTCATACGGCGTTTCCTCTCACCTGCAGCATGGACAGTCCGCTGCTTGTGCTTGCTCTGCCCACGGTGGTGTAGGGCATTCTGGGAGCCTTCTTTTATTTCACTGTCTCAATAGACATAAAGAAAATACTCCGTGGTTTTATAGTAGGCATGGAAAAAAGTTTTAGTGGCTTCGCAATATATTATCAATAAAGTTGTGTTAGTATATTAGATGTAAGTGTGATAGTGATCAATTTTAAATAATTGCTAACTTCGATGTTTCCAGCAATTTGACACAGAAAAAATAGAAAAAATAAAAATAATAATAATTAAAATGTGACTTCAGATATTTGCCTCGTTTTCTTGCAGCAACTCAGTGAGTTTTTTTGATTTATAATTACGGAATTGCGGATAACCAATGTCGTTCATTCTGTTGGTAATCTTCAGACATGGAGTATTATTAACTGAACTGGTGCCACGGTATATCATCGTTCAATCCTTCCACATTAGTTTTTAAACGATGAACCCAACGCTGTTCCTTCTCGAAAAGAAGACGTTCTGCATTTTGATTTTGATTTGTTAACATCTCTATGATTGTCCAGTTGAGATCCTCAACTGTGTGATTGGAGTCTATGTAATGTTTGCTCATTTTGGTCATCGCTTTTTACATTTGATGTTGCTTTTATGTTCCCCAATCCGTAGTTTTACTTTTCGACACATCATTCCAATGGATCTTAGTCTACATGGACACGTGATCATATAGATCACGTGTGTGGAATTACAATTTGTGTAGTTGTCGTTGTGTCCATACTAAATCATTAGATAGACACAGAGTTTTTGTTGCAGTTGTTATTTTTCAGACTACGCAGGAACCACATGGATAGTGTCCTGTGATTGGACTCATGTTCCAAGCTGTAGTGATGCTTTCTGTTTTTGTCTTGGGTGCAGGTCGAGTATGTACCAGAAGATCTTTCAGGTTTCTTGTTCTTTTATTTGCAAACCTAGGTTTTGGCCATTTCAGGTTACCAGAGGTGACAATCTTCCAATTTTTATTTACAATCTTCTTTACAGTGTTGCTGGCGATGTTGTATGTTCTCACACACGTGATCAAGTTCTCATTTGTCTCTTTAGGAGTGGTAGTGAGCAGACATTCTCGTGGTTGGTGTCTCGCCCTTTTTTGACATCTTCCACCGCAAGATCACCGACATACATAACAGCTTCGATGCACAAACCACGCACCCTACCGCCGAACCAACGCCCGCCACCACCACCCTCTGCAACTGGACCCCGATCAGCACCGAAGACACCACCCGCACGATGAACTCCATCCACTCCGGATCACCAACCGACCCCTGCCCACAGCACGTCTTCAACAAAGCCGACGCCACCATCGCACCCCATCTCCGGGACATCATCAACTCCTCCTTCCACACCGCCACCTTCCCGGAGAGCTGGAAGCACGCCGAGCTTACCGCCCTCCTGAAGAAACCAACGGCGGACCCCACCGACCTCAAGAACTACCGTCCCATCTCGCTCCTTCCGTTTCCGGCCAAAGTCATCGAGAAGACCGCCAACAGACAGCTTGCCGCCTTCCTCGAGACGAATGGATCCCTCGACCCCTCGCAGTCCGGGTTTCGGGCCAACCACAGCACCGAGACCGCCCTTATCGCAGCCACCGACGACATCAGAACCCTAACCGACAACGGGGAAACAGCTGCCCTCATCCTCCTGGACCTCTCCGTCTGCCACCGCACCCTAGTGAAGCGCCTCAGCAACATCGGAATCCGAGAGAAAGCACTGGAATGGATCATCTCGTTCCTCGCCGGTAGAACCCAGAGAGTCCGCCTCCCCCCGTTCAGATCCGAAGCCACCGAAGTCATCTGCGGCGCTCCACAAGGATCTTCACTCAGCCCAACCCTCTTCAACGTCTACATGAGCCCCCTCGCAGCCATCGCACGCCAACACAACCTCAACATCATCTCCTACGCCGACGACACCCAGCTGATCCTCTCCCTCACCAACGACCCCACCACCGCCAGAGCCAACCTACACGACGGGATGAGAGATGTCGCCGACTGGATGAGGAACAGCCGCCTTAAACTGAACTCAGACAAGACGGAAGTCCTCATCCTGGGCTCATCACCCTCCGCCTGGGACGACTCCTGGTGGCCCCCGGCCCCTGGGCACCGCGCCCAGCCAACGGACCACGCACGCAACCTGGGCTTCATCCTGGACTCCTCCCTGTCGATGACCAGACAAGTCAACGCCGTCTCATCTTCATGCTTCAACACTCCTGCGCATGCTCCGCAAGATCTTCAGATGGATCCCCACTGAAACCAGGAAGACCGTCACCCAGGCACTCGTCACCAGCCGACTGGACTATGGGAACACCCTCTACGCCGGAACCACAGCCAAACTTCAAAAAGACTCCAGCGCATCCAGAACGCCTCCGCACGACTCATCCTGGACATCCCCCGACACAGCCACATCACCGGACACCTGAAAGACCTGCACTGGCTCCCCGTCAGCAAGAGAATCACGTTCAGACTCCTCACCCACGCACACAAGGCCCTCCACGACCTGGGCCCAAAGTACCTCAACGACCGCGTGACCTTCTACACGCCCACACGCCAGCTACGATCAACCAGCCACGCCTCGCCACCGTACCACGCATCCGCAGAACCACCGCCGGAGGAAGATCCTTCTCCTACCTGGCAGCCAAGACCTGGAACTCCCTCCCCACTCACCTTCGGCGAACCCAGGACCATCTCTCCTTCAGGAAGCAGCTCAAGACCTGGCTGTTCGAGCAGTAACTTACCCCCTCCCCCAGCGCCTTGAGACCCTCCCGGGTGAGTAGCGCGCTCTATAAATGCCGTGATTGATTGATTGATTGATTGAATGGTCTTCACGGGGTAATCTCTTTTTGCCAACCTCTCAGTTAGGTCCTTGGCTTGTTGTTTGTAGTCTTCCAGCTTACTAAAATTACGCCTAAGGCGTAAGAATTGGCTATAGGGGAGATTGTCCCTTAAAGGTCTGGGATGAAAGTTCTTATAAGATAACAGGCTGTTCTTCGCAGTCGGTTTATAATAGGTTTTTGTCTGAATGCTGTCATCCTCTATGTAGAGTGAGATATCCAAGAAGTCTAATCTGCTCTTATCAGCTGTGTAAGTGAAATTGAGGCATTCATCTCTGGTGTTAATCCAGTGTATAAAATCCTTGAGGTTGTCACTAGAATCATTCCAAATCAGGATAATGTCATCTATATAACGCTTCCAGAATAATATTCTGGAAGCAAAAGGATTTTGGTCATTGAGTATGTGTTGTTTCTCAAAATTGCTCACATACAGGCCTGCTACCGATGGCACAAAGGCACTGCCCATGGAAGTTCCTTGGCTTTGTTCATACAGTGACCCATTATACTCAAAGACATTTTCCGTGAGTGCTAGTCTGCAGCACTCCAGGACAAAATGCCTCGGTGTTTTGTATTGCCAGTGTTCTGAAAATAAGATGGTTTCTAATGTTTCCAAAGTGTTCTGTTGTGGAAGACTGGTGTAGAGACTTTCTATGTCTAGGCCTACCAGTAGCATTTTGTTTTCATCAAAGGGTAGGCCTATCAGTTGGTTCAGAAGGTCTCGAGTATCTTTCAGGTACGTAGGAGTTTTTTGGACCAAAGGTTTTAGGAATTGGTCAGCAAATTGGGATAAAGGTTCCAATACCGAACCTATCCCAGAGACGATGGGGCATCCTGGAGGCGGGGATCTGTTTTTATGAGTTTTAGGCAAAGAATAGAAGTATGGTATTTTCGGATTTTGTGCAATTAAAAAATCTGCTTCATGTTTTGTGATCCAGTAGTTGGTTTCTGCTTCTTCCACCATCATTTGTATCGTGTGTTGCAACCTAGAGGTAGGATCAATTACGATTTTTCTATAGAATTTTTCATCCGAGAGAAGGAGGAGGCATTGCTGGTCATATCCCTCTTTGTTCAGTAGGACAATGCCTCCTCCCTTATCTGCAGGTTTGATTATGATATTCTCATTTTTCCTGAGTTGATCCAAAGCTTGTTGTTCTTGTTTGGTAACATTATGAAAAGGTTGCTTAATATGTTCCTGGACTTCTTCTGCCTCTTTCATAATCGCTTGTTCAAATGTTAGTATTTCTATTGGTACCGTGTGTGGTGGAGGGCAGAACGTTGATTTTCGTCTCAAGTTCGTGTCG
This sequence comes from Calotriton arnoldi, assembly GCA_963921515.1. Lineage (NCBI taxonomy): Eukaryota > Metazoa > Chordata > Amphibia > Caudata > Salamandridae > Calotriton > Calotriton arnoldi. The sequence continues at coordinate 2,154,694 of CAWUFW010001896.1, forward strand.
CTGTCAGGTGTAGAGTCTTCTTTACCAGTGAAGTAAGCTTTTAGTTTTAACTTCCTACAGAATTCCGCCAATTCACATCTTAGTTTAAAGATGTCTAGTGTCGGGGAAGGAACGAAGCCCAAACCCTTGTTAAGGATCTGGACTTGGTTCTCTGTGAGAACTGTATCTGTGAGGTTGACTAACAGCGATTCGCTGAACTCGGTCCTGGTTTGTCTTTGGACATGCTGCATGTCAGTACTTGGCGTTGTTGTTGTTCGTTCCATGTTACTCCTTTCCGTCTTCCTCTTTGTGCGGTCTGGCTTCTTCCTAAAAAAGGCGGTGGTTGCATATTCTGTGCTCCCATCATTGGGGCCATGGCGGGTATTCCGTGTTGGTAGGGATTCATCCAGCCGTGGTAGTTGGGTAGATAAGGTTGGAAAAAAGGTATTGGTTGGTCATTATAGTTAGGTCTCTGCCACCTATTTGTTCTCCTCGGATGTCGTAGATTCCGGAAGTGGTTTCTCCCTCTTCGTTGAAAGGAATCTTCATCACTCCAATCGGAGTTATCAGTGGAGTTCCCTCCAGTTGAATCGTTGTCTGTAGATTGATCTGGGACAACATAGTCTTCTTTCAAGTAGGGATGCATCTTTTCTAGGGAGAAGCGTTTCAGATCTTTTCCCAACTTTTGGATCTTGTTTTGAGTAATATAATCTTTTGTTTCGTTTATTTCGCGGTTTATCTCTTCCAACCTCTTTTTATATACAGAAATATGTACAGTTGTTTTCAGTTTTGCTTCACTTATTTGAATTTTCATGGTTAGAGCCTCGGATAATCTAGTCGCCGTTTTAATAATTAAAACCAAATAGTCTCGTGTACACTTCCAGGAAATTGAGGACCAATCTTTACGAAAAGTTAAATCGTGTAGAAAAATCTGTGGTGCATTGTTTATCCATAGGCCCCTTGGTGCGGTATTGGCCCGAAGATATTCTGTCATAATTAGGCCATGTATGGCTGTCCTGACCTGTTCCCTTTTGGTTTCCGTTAATTCATCCCAATCGTTAGTTTGGGCCAATGTCTGTGTTAATTCCGTATTTTGTAATAAGGGAGGTAAGGATAGTATTTCACTAATGTCCTCCTCGGTATAACTGAGACCTGGATTGTCCGCCATAATTCTAAAGTGATTTTCTGAAGGACCCTCCTAGCTTGTGGCGGTGTCTCTTCTGATGTCTCCAATTATCAATTGGGATGTTGTTGCAATTCTCCCGCAGCTGCACGCTGCTTAATAGTTTCAATCAAAAGGAGGGGGGGCAGAGAAGGGAAGTAATGATCCATTCATCTTCCAGAATAATACAAAAAATCAATAGGGGAATGGTTCACTTGTAACCACTTTACCAGGGTTTATTAGTTCGTGGTTCCGTCTTAAAAAACCCTCATATACGTACGTAACTGGATTTGAGAAAAAGGCGGTATATCTTGGTTCTCCGCCTATACGTAACGTAACAACATAGTCATGGGGTTTTATTAGGTATGTTGACCTCCACCCGGAGGTTTAACCACTGGTATTCGCAGTAGTGTCCAGAAACGTTAAAAAATGGTTGTGATAAGGTGATGTGAAAATTCTTCAAACATCCTCACTAACGCGAAATTTTTTTTTATTAGCAAGTGGGAGTTAAAGAAATTAAAATAGTGAGCGTGTGTTTTGTAGACCATGTTAGTATGTCTAAACACACTAAAAAAGTGTCCTTTTATTCGGTCGACATGTTTCTGCCCCGTATGCCCAGCCGGGTCTATGGGGCTTTCTTCAGGACCAGAAAGAGTTTATCAGTGCAACTACCATTTGTATTGCACTTCTCAGCGGGGTAATATTAGTCCGCTGTAGACAATCAGGTCAATAGTACCTGTAATATAGTGAAAAAGAGAAACTTAGTCAGAATCCCCTTATTTTTAACATTTTGGGTTTACATCGTAACAATCAGATAATTTATCAGAATAAAAGTTCGTGTTAATATGTCAAATGGCGCATTTCGCTCTAAAATTATACTTCTTAAAACTATGGCTTAATTTCCAGGGATCGTGCGTAATGATAAGGTACATTAGATATCTTAATATAAATTCAAAATATGCTCTGGATTTATATTGCTACATGAAGTCACGAGGCACAGTCACAGAAAACAAAAAAAGGGGGGAGAAAAACGAAAAGTGAAAAAGCCAGATGCTGCCTTCTGAGATAAGACCCCATTCTAAAGTTGAAATTACCTTAAAGACACTTGTTATAGCGTCTTCAGGGCTTGGCAAGTTTATCCTTGCTTGCTGTGAAGGGAAAAGAGACATTTTGAAAAGAGAAACCTTACTTCAATAATGTCAAGCACGGTCATATGGCGTTTCCTCTCACCTGCAGCATGGACTGTCCGCTGCTTGTGCTTGCTCTGCCCACGGTAGTGTAGGGCATTCTGGGAGCCTTCTTTTATTTCACTGTCTCAATAGACATTAAGAAAATACTCCGTGGTTTTATAGTAGGCATGGAAAAAAGTTTTAGTGTCTTCGCAATATATTATCAATAAAGTTGGGTTAGTATATTAGATGTAAGTGTGATAGTGATCAATTTTAAATAATTGCTAAATTCGATGTTTCCAGCAATTTGACACAGAAAAATAGAAAAATAAAAATAATAATAATTAAAATGTGACCAGATATTTGCCTCGTTTTCTTGCAGCAACTCAGTGAGTTTTTTGATTTATAATTATGGAATTGCGGATAACCAATGTCGTTCATTCTGTTGGTAATCTTCAGACATGGAGTATTATTAACTGAACTGGTGCCACGGTATATCATCGTTCAATCCTTCCACATTAGTTTTTAAACGATGAACACAACGCTGTTCCTTCTCGAAAAGAAGACGTTCTGCATTTTGATTTTGATTTGTTAACATCTCTATGATTGTCCAGTTGAGATCCTCAACTGTGTGATTGGAGTCTATGTAATGTTTGCTCATTTTGGTCGTCGCTTTTTTACATTTGATGTTGCTTTTATGTTCCCCAATCCGTAGTTTTACTTTTCGACACATCATTCCAATGTATCTTAGTCCACATGGACACGTGATCATATAGATCACGTGTGTGGAATTACAATTTGTGTGTTGTCGTTGTGTCCATACTAAATCATTAGATAGACACAGAGTTTTTGTTGCAGTTGTTATTTTGCAGACTACGCAGGAACCACATGGATAGTGTCCTGTCATTGGACTCATGTTCCAAGCTGTAGTGATGCTTTCTGTTTTTGTCTTGGGTGCAGGTCGAGTATGTACCAGAAGATCTTTCAGGTTTCTTGTTCTTTTATTTGCAAACCTAGGTTTTGGCCATTTCAGGTTACCAGAGGTGACAATCTTCCAATTTTTATTTACAATCTTCTTTACAGTGTTGCTGGCGATGTTGTATGTTCTCACACACGTGATCAAGTTCTCATTTGTCTCTTTAGGAGTGGTAGTGAGCAGACATTCTCGTGGTTGGTGTCTCGCTCTTTTTTGACATTTTAATTATTATTATTTTTATTTTTTCTATTTTTTTCGGTGTCAAATTGCTGGAAACATCGAAGTTAGCAATTATTTAAAATTGATCACTATCACACTTACATCTAATATACTAACACAACTTTATTGATAATATATTGCGAAGACACTAAAACTTTTTTCCATGCCTACTATAAAACCACAGAGTATTTTCTTTATGTCTATTGAGACAGTGAAATAAAAGAAGGCTCCCAGAATGCCCTACACCACCGTGGGCAGAGCAAGCACAAGCAGTGGACAGTCCATGCTGCAGGTGAGAGGAAACGCAGTATGACCATGCTTGACATTATTGAAGTAAGGTTTCTCTTTTAAAAATGTCTCTTTTCCCTTCACAGCAAGCAAGGATAAACTTGCCAAGCCCTGAAGACGCTATAACAAGTGTCTTTAAGGTAATTTCAACTTTAGAATGGGGTCTTATCTCAGAAGGCAGCATCTGGCTTTTTCACTTTTCGTTTTTCTCCCCCCTTTTTTGTTTTCTGTGACTGTGCCTCGTGACTTCATATAGCAATATAAATCCAGAGCATATTTTGAATTTATATTAAGATATCTAATGTACCTTATCATTACGCACGATCCCTGGAAATTAAGCCATAGTTTTAAGAAGAAGAATTTTAGAACGAAATGCGCCATTTGACATATTAACACGAACTTTCATTCTGATAAATTATCTGATTGTTACGATGTAAACCCGGAATGTTAAAAATAAGGGGATTCTGACTAAGCTTCTCTTTTTCACTATATTACAGGTACTATTGACCTGATTGTCTACAGCGGACTAATATTACCCCGCTGAGAAGTGCAATACAAATTGTAGTTGCACTGATAAACTCTTTCTGGTCCTGAAGAAAGCCCCATAGACCCGGCTGGGCATACGGGGCAGAAACATGTCGACCGAATAAAAGGACACTTTTTCAGTGTGTTTAGACATACTAACATGGTCTAAAAACACACGCTCACCATTTTAATTTCTTTAACTCCCACTTGCTAATAAAAAAATGTTCGCGTTAGTGAGGATGTTTGAAGAATTTTAACATCACCTTATCACAACCATTTTTTAACGTTTCTGTTTCTGGACACTACTGCGAATACCAGTGGTTAAACCTCCGGGTGGAGGTCAACATACCTAATAAAACCCCATGACTATGTTGTTACGTTACGTATAGGCGGAGAACCAAGATATACCGCCTTTTTCTCAAATCCAGTTACGTACGTATATGAGGGTTTTTAAGACGGAACCACGAACTAATAAACCCTGGTAAAGTGGTTACAAGTGATCCATTCCCCTATTGATTTTTTGTATTATTCTGGAAGATGAATGGATCATTACTTCCCTTCTCTCTCCCCCCTCCTTCTGATTGAAACTATTAAGCAGCGTGCAGCTGCGGGAGAATTGCAACGACATCCCAATTGATAATTGGAGACATCAGAAGAGACACCGCCACAAGCCAGGAGGGTCCTTCAGAAAATCACTTTAGAATTATGGCGGACACTCCAGGTCTCAGTTATACCGAGGAGGACATTAGTGAAATACTATCCTTACCTCCCTTATTACAAAATACGGAATTAACACAGACATTGGCCCAAACTAACGATTGGGATGAATTAACGGAAACCAAAAGGGAACAGGTCAGGACAGCCATACATGGCCTAATTATGACAGAATATCTTCGGGCCAATACCGCACCAAGGGGCCTATGGATAAACAATGCACCACAGATTTTTCTACACGATTTAACTTTTCGTAAAGATTGGTCCTCAATGTCCTGGAAATGTACACAAGACTATTTGGTTTTAATTATTAAAACGGTGACTAGATTATCCGAGGCTCTGACCGTGAAAATTCAAATAAGTGAAGCAAAACTGAAAACAACTGTACATATTTCTGTATATAAAAAGGGGTTGGAAGAGATAAACCGCGAAATAAACGAAACAAAAGATTATATTACTCAAAACAAGATCCAAAAGTTGGGAAAAGATCTGAAACGCTTCTCCCTAGAAAAGATGCATCCCTACTTGAAAGAAGACTATGTTGTCCCAGATCAATCTACAGACAACGAGTCAACTGGAGGGAACTCCACTGATAACTCCGATTGGAGTGATGAAGATTCCTTTCAACGAAGAGGGAGAAACCACTTCCGGAATCAACGACGTCCGAGGAGAACAAATAGGTGGCAGAGACCTAACTATAATGACCAACCAATACCTTTTTTCCAACCTTATCTACCCAACTACCACGGCTGGATGAATCCATACCAACACGGAATACCCGCCATGGCCCCAATGATGGGAGCACAGAATATGCAACTACCGCCTTTTTTAGGAAGAGGCCAGACCGCACAAAGAGGAAGACGGAAAGGAGTAACATGGAACGAACAACAACAACGCCAAGTACTGACACGCAGCATGTCCAAAGACAAACCAGGACCGAGTTCAGCGAATCGCTGTTAGTCAACCTCACAGATACAGTTCTCACAGAGAACCAAGTCCAGATCCTTAACAAGCGTTTGGGCTTCGTTCCTACCCCGACACTAGACATCTTTAAACTAAGATCTGAATTGGTGGAATTCTGTAGGAAGTTAAAACTAAAAGCTTGCTTCACTGGTAAAGAAGACTCTACACCTGACAGCGACACGAACTTGAGACGAAAATCAACGTTCTGCCCTCCACCACACACGGTACCAATAGAAATACTAACATTTGAACAAGCGATTATGAAAGAGGCAGAAGAAGTCCAGGAACATATTAAGCAACCTTTTCATAATGTTACCAAACAAGAACAACACGCTTTGGATCAACTCAGGAAAAATGAGAATATCATAATCAAACCCGCAGATAAGGGAGGAGGCATTGTCTTACTGAACAAAGAGGGATATTACCAGCAATGCCTCCTCCTTCTCTCGGATGAAAAATTCTATAGAAAAATTGTAATTGATCCTACTTCTACGTTGCAACACACGATACAAATGATGGTGGAAGAAGCAGAAACCAACTCTTGGATCACAAAACATGAAGCAGATTTTTTAATTGCACAAAATCTGAAAATACCATACTTCTATTCTTTGCCTAAAACTCATAAAAACAGATCCCCGCCTTCAGGACGCCCCATCGTCTCTGGGATAGGTTCGGTATTGGAACCTTTATCCCAATTTGCTGACCAATTCTTAAAACCTTTGGTCCAAAAACTCCTACGTACCTGAAAGATACTCGAGACCTTCTGAACCAACTGATAGGCCTACCCTTTGATGAAAACAAAATGCTACTGTTAGGCCTAGACATAGAAAGTCTCTACACCAGTCTTCCACAACAGAACACTTTGGAAACATTAGAAACCATCTTATTTTCAGAACACTGGCAATACAAAACACCGAGGCATTTTGTCCTGGAGTGCTGCAGACTAGCACTCACAGAAAATTTCTTTGAGTATAATGGGTAACTGTATGAACAAAGCCACAGAACTTCCATGGGCAGTGCCTTTGCGCGATCGGTAGCAGGCCTGTATGTGAGCAATTTTGAGAAACAACACATACTCAATGACCAAAATCCTTTCGCTTCCAGAATCTTATTCTGGAAGCGTTATATAGATGACATTATCCTGATTTGGAATGATTCTAGTGACAACCTCAAGGATTTTATACACTGGATTAACACCAGAGATGAATGCCTCAATTTCACTTACACAGCTGATAAGAGCAGATTAGACTTCTTGGATATCTCACTCTACATAGAGGATGACAGCATTCAGACAAAAACCTATTATAAACCGACTGCGAAGAACAGCCTGTTATCTTATAAGAGCTTTCATCCCAGACCTTTAAGGGACAATCTCCCCTATAGCCAATTCTTACGCCTTAGGCGTAATTGTAGTAAGCTGGAAGACTACAAACAACAAGCCAAGGACCTAACTGAGAGGTTGGCAAAAGAGATTACCCCGTGAAGACCATTAACAAATGTAAAAAAAGAGCGAGACACCAACCACGAGAATGTCTGCTCACTACCACTCCTAAAGAGACAAATGAGAACTTGATCACGTGTGTGACTACATACAACATCGCCAGCAACACTGTAAAGAAGATTGTAAATAAAAATTGGAACATTGTCACCTCTGGTAACCTGAAATGACCAAAACCTAGGTTTGCAAATAAAAGAACAAGAAACCTGAAAGATCTTCTGGTACATACTCAACCTGCACCCAAGACAAAAACAGAAAGCATCACTACAGCTTGGAACATGAGTCCAATTACAGGACACTATCCATGTGGTTCCTGCGTAGTCTGCAAAATAACAACTGCAACAAAAACTCTGTGTCTATCTAATGATTTAGTGTGGACACAACGACAACACACAAATTGTAATTCCACACACGTGATCTATATGATCACGTGTCCATGTGGACTAAGATACATTGGAATGACGTGTCGAAAAGTAAAACTACGGATTGGGGAACATAAAAGCAACATCAAATGTAAAAAAGCGATGACCAAAATGAGCAAACATTACATAGACTCCAATCACACAGTTGAGGATCTCAACTGGACAATCATAGAGATGTTAACAAATAAAAATCAAAATGCAGAACGTCTTCTTTTCGAGAAGGAACAGCGTTGGGTTCATCATTTAAAAACTAATGTGGAAGGATTGAACGATGATATACCGTGGCACCAGTTCAGTTAATAATACTCCATGCCTGAAGATTACCAACAGAATGAACAACATTGGTTATCCGCAATTCCGTAATTATAAATCAAAAAAACTCACTGAGTTGCTGAAAGAAAACGAGGCAAATATCTAAAGTCACATTTTAATTATTATTATTTTTATTTTTTCTATTTTTTCTGTGTCAAATTGCTGGAAACATCGAAGTCAGCAATTATTTAAAATTGATCACTATCACACTTACATCTAATATACTAACACAACTTTATTGATAATATATTGCGAAGACACTAAAACTTTTTTCCATGCCTACTATAAAACCACGGAGTATTTTCTTTATGTCTATTGAGACAGTGAAATAAAAGAAGGCTCCCAGAATGCCCTACACCACCGTGGGCAGAGCAAGCACAAGCAGCGGACAGTCCATGCTGCAGGTGAGAGGAAACGCCGTATGACCATGCTTGACATTATTGAAGTAAGGTTTCTCTTTTATAAATGTCTCTTTTCCCTTCACAGCAAGCAAGGATAAACTTGCCAAGCCCTGAAGACGCTATAACAAGTGTCTTTAAGGTAATTTCAACTTTAGAATGGGGTCTTATCTCAGAAGGCAGCATCTGGCTTTTTCACTTTTCGTTTTTCTCCCCCCTTTTTTTGTTTTCTGTGACTGTGCCTCGTGACTTCATGTAGCAATATAAATCCAGAGCATATTTTGAATTTATATTAAGATATCTAATGTACCTTATCATTACGCACGATCCCTGGAAATTAAGCCATAGTTTTAAGAAGTATAATTTTAGAGCGAAATGCGCCATTTGACATATTAACACGAACTTTCGAACTGATAAATTATCTGATTGTTACGATGTAAACCCGGAATGTTAAAAATAAGGGGATTCTGACTAAGTTTCTCTTTTTCACTATATTACAGGTACTATTGACCTGATTGTCTACAGCGGACTAATATTACCCCGCTGAGAAGTGCAATACAAATGATAGTTGCACTGATAAACTCTTTCTGGTCCTGAAGAAAGCCCCAAAGACCCGGCTGGGCATACAGGGCAGAAACATGTCGACCGAATAAAAGGACACTTTTTCAGTGTGTTTAGACATACTAACATGGTCTAAAAAACACACGCTCACCATTTTAATTTCTTTAACTCCCACTTGCTAATAAAAAATGTTTTCGCGTTAGTGAGGATGTTTGAAGAATTTTAACATCACCTTATCACAACCATTTTTTAACGTTTCTGTTTCTGGACACTACTGCGAATACCAGTGGTTAAACCTCTGGGTGGAGGTCAACATACCTAATAAAACCCCATGACTATGTTGTTACGTTACGTATAGGCGGAGAACCAAGATATACCGCCTTTTTCTCAAATCCAGTTACGTACGTATATGAGGGTTTTTTAAGATGGAACCACGAACTAATAAACCCTGGTAAAGTGGTTACAAGTGATCCATTCCCCTATTGATTTTTTGTTCGAGAAAAGAAACCTGCTCGAATTAATACCCCCATAATACGTACTAACAGTAAGTAGTAAATAAAACTAACTTGCACCATACACCAACACGTGGGAAAACTGCTTTGCGCATGTATACACTAACAAGAAATAACATGTGAAAGAACTAAAACCGTATCTACATTATGCTTTGAATGAAACGAGAAACAAAGCATGACTAGGCTGCATTTCGTAGTTTGCATGTTGCACTTTGCTTTAAATAACAAGTAATGCTGTTTTTTGCTTAAGGCTTATGCTAGGTAACCCTAAAAGAGAAATAGTGCAGGGAGGGGGGTAAACAGTGAAAACTACATTGTCATATAATTAATGAATGTTCATTTTCCATTCGCTATAGTGGGCTGGATGAAACTCCATTTTTCTTATGTTGCCCGAAGAGGGAGGTGTGAGCTGAAGAGGGAATCTGATCTGTCAGAGGCAAGACAGACGCGCTGTGCACAGCAGAAGAAATGTACGAGTTAAAGGCCAGTGTGACGATTGTCGGCCAAGTGATGAAATCAACCGTGGGACCGGAGTCCTATTCTGCGTACGTTGTCAATTTTTATGAATAAGACTGTTTAAATGTATCTTATATAAGAAAACGTGAGAATGAACTAAGAACCGAACTGTGAGAAAGGAAGCAAACAATAAATTGACTAATTTGTATGTGAGGTCACTGTGGTGTGACAGAGACACCTCCTAGGCCCTCCAATCATCTGTCTAGATTTGAAAATTGTTGCAACTAATGTGGGATGGACATGTAGGTTTTAGGGTATAATTGGGGTGCCTTTAGGGGTGTGGTTAGAGTTAGGCTGGTGAGGCTGAGAGAGAGGGGAGATGTGTCGCTGTCCGTCGGTTTGCAGAGAGGCCTAGCTGTTCCTGTCTTGTCCCGTTCCTGTCCCTGTAAATCTTTGTTTCCTGACCCTATTCAGGGAACCCCCACCATCGCCTTGGCCAGGGTAGTGGTTTTCTACAGACCGTTAGGTTTGTATGTCTCTGACTCATACAGGCATAATGCTTGCAAATGTATTTTTGTCTCTGAAACTTATGTCTCTTCACCTATCCACTCCGTCATAGATATATTTGTACGTATTATTTAGATGAAACTTTGTCTCTTCATCTATCCCCTCCGTTAGGAAAATTCTGTTTCGCATTTGAATTTTGCTGAAACTTTTGTCTCTTAATCTATCCACTCCTTCATGCATAATGTCATTATTTGATTGATGAGTTTTGTCTCTCTCTGTATTGTTGATATTTTCTCCCCCTTTGTGAGTTCAGTGTTTGCACTTGTAACCGTATGCTTTGAGCATTTTTCCATTTAATTTGAGATAAACTTTATTAACTTTACTGAGAGTCTGTGATTATTTCATTGACTGGAAGTAAGTTTGAAATGTCATATTATTATCATCAACTATTCAACTAATTGGTTCATCGACCAAGTAGAGGAAAAGTTGATATATAAATTAGATAAGTATTTTGGAAATGCCAAATATGAATTTAGAAGGAAGAGAATTGAATTTTGAATAAATTGACTTCAGCGCATCAGGGATTTGGGTGAATGTGTATGGGCCATTGTTCTGTGATAGTATTGAGTATTGATCACTGATCAGGCATTGACCTTCGCGCTGGATCAGTTTCATGGTAGCAGAGGATGGTTTAATTATTGATTAGTTTGGTAATGATTATTGATTATTGATTATATGTTCTTAACATGAAAAGTTAGTGTCCTGTTTTATGTTGCCTGGAAGTTCAGGTACGGAGATACCTGAGGAATCCCGGGAATGGAATTAGCCTGACGTAGGCAGAAGAAGAGTGTGGTAAAGAAGCCACACTGCAGAAGTACTTTGTCTGTTGGAATAATACCTAAAAGCTACGGAGGGCTGTAGGTGTTACATTAGGGAAATTTCGTATGTAAGTAGGGTAACTGAAATAGCAAAGGGTCCGCTTCTGAAACTCTAGCCTTATCCCCAGGAGAGTAACAAGACCTCTTTTCACGCCAAAAAGTCCTCTTGAGAAATCTTGGCCTTATCCCTAGAGGAGTAATAGGTCTTCCCGGAAGCTTGTTTGAAGAGTAAAATAACGCTGGTTGTTATTAGGACTCGTAGTGAAAAATCTATTGAAGGGTGAAAACGATCTCTTTATTTAGTGGAACAGACAAGGTAGCATTGTTTTTGTGTTGTTACTAACAGAAATTTCGATTAAGAAAAACTTAGAAAATTGCAGTAAGCTTTTGTGAAGGGAGGGTCAGTAGAAGGAGTAATACTGACGCCAGAAAAGGCCGCGCTGACATTGATCAGGCAGCGGGCGTGTACTGAGCTGTGATTGGTTGGTTGGTGTGAGCCGCACTAGTATTGGTTGAGACCTTGCTTACGTAGTGGTGCTCTGATTGGACGGTTAGTGTGTGTCGCCCTGGTATAGGACGAGAGCTGATAAATAGAATACGTAGAATTACGGAAGGTTTCTTAGTTTATTTTGGTGAGGTACATTAGCGTAAAGGTTTAGAGAAAATGAAGCTGTTAAAGAAAATAAAGAATTTTTTCAATAAGGACAAGCCGATTGTGACTAGGGAAGGAATTCCTATTCCACCCCCAAATACGCCTGCTGCTTATATGATGTTGGAGCGAGGATATCATACGTGAATGTGGTTAGAGAATTGGGTGGAATATACAAAGGATGATGGTGTCATAGCTTTTCCACAGCATGGTACGTTTAATGTAAGGATATTGCAGAATCTGAGAAATCGAATGAATGCACTAGAACCAAATCCTAGATTGACGCAATACGAAGCATTGGAAGAATGGGAAGTTGAGGCATTTGAAAGAGAAAGATATAGAGGAGGTAACAGAAGATACAGGAGTTGGATGCATGGATATCCTTTTGAAAGTAGGGAAGAAAAAGTGAAAAGATGGAGGAGAGCTGTAGTAACAGAAGGTTTGTATCCAGTTTTAGTTCCTGATGATCAGACTGGAGGAAAGTGTAAGGAGAAAAGAAGAATATAGAGACTTCCAGTTTTAGAGATGACTTGAATAATTCAGAGGATGATGAGTGTTGGAGGATATGATGACAAAAAGACCTCCGCCTTATGAAGAAAATTCAGGAGAAGTAACCCAGAGTGCTCCACAAATGAGAACTCCCTTGACATCCCAGGTTACTGAAATAGCTAGAGTAGTGCGAGAAAATGAGACGAATTTGTTGAATAAGGCAAGACTAGAGCAGGTTCAAAAAATGAATCAGCTAAGCCTGAATACAGAAGCACTGACAGTACCAGTAACAATTGGTCCCGTAGTTCCCTTGTATGGGAAAAGACAGAATTTGTCAAAAGAACATTCATTGACAGTTCCGAGAAGTGGTAACAGGAGTGGGATGGTAGCGGTAATGAATGAGAAGGATCAAGATGATCAGAACACTACATTGTTAGATCTTCCGGTTTGTGAGTTGATAACGGAGACCCCTCAAAGAGGTATACAATTAGATCCGAGGAGAATAGGGCCAAATGTTACTCCAATAGCAGGGAGTTCAGCAGGTCCTTCACCAGAAAAATTGAATAACTGGATAAAGGAAATGACAAAACCGAAACCTCAGCCACAGAGTATTAATGTGAATCAATTAAAAGTAGATTTGGAAGAAATTATTATTGGGACCATAAGTCCAGATAGATTAGGGACTTACCGAGATGATGAATTGTTTTTATGCAAGAGCATTACCTGGAGAGCAAAGAGAATTTACATGAGAAGATATCCGAAGCTGCTAGTGAGTATGGAATAGACATAGAAAAGTCAAAAGTGTTGAGGATATCATACATATTGGCTTTCACTGACAAAGACCTAGAGAGTTGAATGCGTCTGGAAAGAGATTGCAGATAAAGGAATTGATGAACATATTGAAAAAATGGGGAGTTGTAGATAGATGGAAAAATAGATGGACAAGAAAGAAGGAAGAAGCAGCTAGTAAAGGAACATCTATGTTTCCATTAAAAAAGACAGAACAAATTGAAAGGGTGTGTCTGATGAGAGAAGTACCCGTTGGTGGATATGTTCATGTTCCATGGTCAAGACAGGATATATTGTCTTTCACGAACGATTTTCCCAGGTTAAGAGAGAAACCAGTTGAATGGTACAAACAGGTAGAGAGGTTTGTGAAAGTCTGAAAGGTTTTGCTAAAAGATTTAGATGTATTGTTTGAGATTGTCATTCCAGCAGATTTATGGACAGAGTGTAAGATCACTGTTGATTGGCCGAAGGAAGAATATCCTAGGGACCCTAAAACAGGTGCACCGTCTGACGAGGTAATGAAAAAGTATAATCAAGTAATCACGTTTCTAAAAGGGAAATTTCCCCTAAGGAAACAGATTGGGTTAAAATTGATAGAACAGCCCAAGAACCAAAAGAGTCAGTACATGCCTATTATGAAAGGTTGTTACAGGTATTTAAACAGTATAGTGGATTTGGGAATATTGGAGACAAGGATATGGGACATTTTGTGTATCGTTTTGTGTTTGGTTTGAAGCCAGAAATTAGTAATATGATTCAACAGCATTTAATTTGCTGGCAGAACAAGACAATCGATGAAATTCTGAGGTATGCAAAGTATTGTAGTGATGATATTGAATCGCGACATAAAAAGTTAAAAGAGAAAATGATGTGGGCACAGGTTAAAGTGGCAGAACAGCAAGAGGCTAATAATAATCCTCAAACTGGTATTCAGATGAATGGTCAGAATCAAAATGGGCAGAATTCCAGCGGAGGTAAAGGAAGAGGAAAAATGAATAGAGAGGAAGCTATGAAGAAATTTCCTTGTCATGCGTGCGGAAAGATTGGACATTGGAAGAACGAGTGTAGATCTGCTAAAAAGAATAACGGGGCAAATCAAAATTTAATTCCACAGATGCAGAATGAGGTGGGTGTAAATCAACAGCAGCAGCAGATAGTTACTCCACAGTTACAGGTGCCACAAGCTCCCATGCCAAATAATGTGAATGCTCAAGTGCAGAGGTACAGTGTGAATACTGGATTTCACGGAGGTGACCAAAGTGGTAAGAATCAAACTGTGCAAATTGTTCCACAATATTGGTTGCAGTGCAATGAGAGTGAGTCAGACTCATCTCAATGACGGTGCCTGAGGGGGGAGGAGTGCTTGGTGTATCCTTGGCGGTAGATCAGTCAGGTCCATTTGTTGATGGAAAGGTGGAAGGGAATGACATTGCATTCTTAGTGGACACTGGTGCTACCTGTTCTACTGTGAGAGCAGCAGAAATTCCAAACCTACCCCTCTCGGGAGAAACTATCCAAGTTGTAAGAGTCTCAAATAAGCATATTAGAACGCCAGTTACAAATCCAATTGAAGTTCACATTGGTAACTTCAAAGATATGCATCGGTTTGTGGTATGTGACTCGAGTCCGGTAAATCTCTTAGGTAGAGATTTACTATGCAAGATGAATTGCACCATCTATTGTACGCCAGATGGTATTACATTTCAGACACCTGATGAGGATGTTAAATTTAAAATGATGTTAGCGAAGCAGGGAACAGAGGTGGATGAGTTATATTCACTTCTTACAGAAGAAAATTTGCCTGAAGAATTAAAAAGTGCAGTGAGATCAGATGTGTGGGATTTTTCAGGAAAGGAAATTGGCTTGATGACAAACGTAGCTCCCATTCAGATTACAGTAAAAGATGGTGCTGTATATCCAAACACCCCTCAGTACAAAATGAGTCCAGAAGTAATTGCAGGAGTCACTCCTGTAATCGATCAAATGATTGAACAGGGAATTCTGAAAGAAATACTGAGCAGTCCTTGTAATTCGCCTATCATAGGTATTAAGAAACCCAGTGGGAAATATAGAACAGTGCAGGATTTAAGAAAGATTAATAAAATTGTAGTGCCCTGTAGTCCAATAGTGCCAAATCCAGCAGTGATATTGTACCAGATTCCCTGTGATGCTGAATGGTACACAGTGATTGACTTGTGCCAAGCCTTTTTCTCGATTCCCTTACATCCGGAAAGCCAGTATTTGTTTGCATTCCAGTTCGGAAACCGTGTTTTGGCATGGTGCCGAGTTCCTCAAGGGTACACAGAGAGTCCCTCAATCTTTAACCAGATCTTGAAAAAATGTATGGAGACTCTAGTTATGCCAGGAAATTCGGTTTTGGTTCAATATATTGATGACCTACTGGTGGCATCAAAGACCCGAGAAGCATGTGTGACTGACACAGTTGCTTTATTGAACCATTTGGCAGAAGGAGGACACAAGGTGTCCCCAGCAAAACTACAATTTTGCAAACAATAAGTCCAGTACCTAGGACACAAAATAGAAAAAGGAGTTAGAAAGGTGACACCTGAAAGGATTAAAGTGATCAAACAGATGAACCCACCCAAAACTTAGAAAGAAGTACGAATGTTTCTGGAAATGGTTGGATATTGCAGGCAGTGGATCAGTGGTTTCTCACTGATTGCAAAACATCTACAGAGGTTGACACGGAAGGATGTGAAAGATCCGATTGATCTGGATGATGAAAGTATGGAAGCTTTTGTAAAATTGAAAAACAGTCTTTTCTTTGCCATGCACCTGCATTAGGAATGCCAGATTATACAAAGGATTTTGTATTGTACTGCTGTGAAAGAGATGGATGCGCACTTTCAGTTTTGATTCAGAAACATGGAATGGCACGACGTTCAGTAGCATATTTTCTGCTACTTTGGATTCAGTGGCTGCAGCATTACCAGGATGTTTAAAAGCAGTAGCTGCCACTTGTATGAGTCTGGAACAAAGTGAAGCGATTGTGATGGGATATCCAGTAAAGGTGTATGTACCGCATTCTGTTGAGATTCTTTTAACTCGTACCCGTACACAGTACTTGACCTCTAGTCAGCTGACTAAGTCCGAGAGTGATTCTGGGTGCTGAGAATGTGACTGTGGTGAGGTGCACAACTGTAAATCCGGCAACTCTACTGCCTAATTCTCATTGTGAGGAGGTGAGAGAGGAAGCAGATCATCATTGTTTGGATGTGACAGAACTGTGTACCAAACCCAGGTTTGATATAGAGGATGGGCCTGATTCACAGAACTAACTTACGTCAAAAACGTAAAGTTAGTACTTTTTGGTATTCACAGAATACACTTACTCATTTTGGTATTCACAGAATGAACTTACGCATTTCGGTATTCACAGAAGTTAGTAGTCTTAACTTTAGGACTCCTAAATGCCTTCTGTGAATACCAAAAGTCTTAAAGTTAGGATTTTTCTCAGTTTAGGAGTAGTAAAGTTAGGACTCCTAACTTTAGGACTCCTAAATGCCTTCTGTGAATACCGAAAGTCTTAAAGTTAGGATTTTTCACATGAAATCCTAATGGGAAGAGCAATGAGACAAGCATACATACCAGCGAACAAACTGATGAATATATCTGATGATCTAGTACTTGATTATTGCAGAGGATTGGCTGATCTGGTGCGTTCTGTGTCTTGCCAGGTTGGAGAAGATGCCACAACAACACAGCCGAATCAAGCTCATGATCTGAGTCCTGGTGAGTTGGTTCTCATCAAGAAACTCGTGAGGAAATCGTGTTTAGAACCCAGGTGGAGCGGTCCTTACCAAGTTATTATGGTGACGACAACGGCCATAAATTGTGGTGGTCTGCCAAACTGGATTCGTGCATGCCACACTAGACGAGTCCCAAGTCCACTTGACATACAAGAAGAGCAGCAACTGGTAAACAAAAGTCAAAGACCAGAGGTTGAAGTGTGTGAAGCTGAAGAATCTAAAATAACAGATTATGAAGAACAAGCCGATGACGAACAGCTGAGCACAAGTCAAGTAAAGTGGGCACCAGCTACTGGGTCTTGTGAGACTGCCGTTGAACCAGGAGAAAGTGAGTTCACTGCTGAGCCAGAAGAAAGTGAGTTCACTGCTGAGCCAGAAGGAAGTGAGTTCACTGTTGAGCCAGGAGTCAGTGAAATTACTGTCGGAACAACTGAAGCAGAAGTTACTGAAAATCCAGAAGAGGAAGAAGGGCAGATAAAAGAAAGGCCAAACAAAAGAACCTGTGAACCAGATACAGAAGGTGAAAAAGTAGTTCAAACCAAGAAAAGGTGATAATTGGACAGGTGTAGTGAAAAGACTGAAATACACTCTTGTGAGAAGAAAGTCAAAGAAAAGACCGGAACAAAGTAATGAGGTCTCAAGTCAGACAGAATAAGAAGAGTCAGGAGAAGAATTAGTACAAAAAACCAGGAGAATAAGAATTCCAAGCAGAAAATACAAAGCACCAGAATGGACCTACGTCATATTGGAAGAAATTGAAAGTTCTGATCCAAGTGAAGAAAAAGACAGTTCTGACACTGAACAAGTAGATGAAAGCAAATTGAGACCACCTTAAAAGAACTGTGAAACTAAGGTGCAACATTGTCAGTTAGGAGAAGAAGTAAAGAATTCTGAAGACCTAAAGAAAATAAAAATAAAAGAAAGGGTAAAGAAGAAAGTCTGAAGTGTAGGATTACACTATTTTTTCTTTAGAATTTTTAGTAAAGTTTAGTACCTATAGATTTAGCTAAATTGTTTTATATTTTTGGTAGAATACAAAATGGCTAAAGAAAAAGTGACTGAACGTCCAAAATCTAGTTTAAAACGTAGATGTATTAAAGCTTGCTTATGTAGTGTTTTACTATTAACATTTATGTGGGTAATATTAACTGTCCTTGTAGCTATTCTAATGGTAACTAATAATGGAATGGGAATAATACTAATGATGTGACAAGTAAAGGAGTGAATGATGTTACTAATGAAACTCCTAATACTAAAATAGAACCATTGGATGGAAGTATTCTCCATCATGATAAATCAATTAGTGATTTCTCGTTGAATGTGTTTACTAAATTGTTGTACGAATATACTGAAACCATGAATGTGAGTGATTGTTATGTGTGCATGCGATTACCTTCGTCTGTCTCAGAGGGGGTGACTTACCACCACCTACCTTTAACATATGGTGTGTCTTGCAGTATTTTAACCAGCCTATTCTATGTGACGGGGAAACTCGAATACCATTATTCTAATATAGATTTAGTATTTTCAGAAATACCGGTTATTAAAGAGTTAAATAAAGTTTTAAGTAGCAAAAATGCATGTTATATGGGAGAGTTCTTCCATATCACCAAAACTCTAGATATAGAATATGCTTATAGAAATAACCTGACTTGTAGTTTGCGGGTAGAAGAAAAGATTTTTATATAAATGGTAGAAGATAGAAGAGAAAGTTTCTGAAGAAAGGCTGCTGAACAGGAGTCACAGGTACCACCATGGGCTTTTAGAGAAGGAGTTTATGAGAAAGGCAAGACATACGCTGCAATGTCCCTGGACTGGTCCCAGAAAGAGAGAATATGTTTGCTTAGAACGAAAACTAACTATAACAATTACTTCATTGGTAGTAGTGAATGTGAACATACTTTCCAAATTACTGGAGGTTGGGGATTAAAGGGTGTAACTGATCCTGTCTTTCCAGGAGTTTATTATGTGTGTGGCAAGAAGGCTTACTATAGGTTGCCTGCACATTGGTATGGTAGTTGTTAATTTGCAATTGTTTTTCCTAAAGTCTACCATGTAGACCGAAATAGTAACCAACTAAGTGAAATAAAACATGGACTAACACGTAACAAGAGAGCAAGTTTCTCAGAAGTTGTAGGTGATATTTTTGGTGCACTGATACCCTCAGTTCGAGTCGTCTTGAATTCGCACAAAATTTGAAAGTTGTCCACAGTGGTTGATCGTTTATCAACAGATACTGCTGGTGGGTTCTTGATGATTGACACTGAAATGGTTGCAATCAGGTCAATGGTTTTGCAAAATAGACTTGCCCTTGATATCTTATTAGCAAAAGAGACTGGAGTCTGTGGCATGTTGAAAATCCAACACTGCTGTACCTATATCCCTGATAAAAGTAAAGGAATTGAGGGATATATAAAGAATATTACGAAATTACATGAAGACTTGACCCAACTGGAGGTTGATGGTGTTTGGGAGAAACTTGGTAAGAGTTTCTCTTCTGTGAGTAAATGGTTTTCTATCTTTGGAAGTAGTTTATTAGGGAAAATAATAATGCTAATTATTTCGGTAACTATAATAGCCTTAGTGATGATAACGACATATAAATGTTGTCAGGGTAAAAGTTGAAAAAGAGAAGTGACAGAATCAAAGAATGAACGTAGAGGAAGAAAGAGAAAAAGATCTAGGCGAGGGTGCCATAAAAAGAGAAAAGAGTACTGAGTTTTGAATAAAATAAAGATGGCACTCGGTATGGTAGGTATTTTATGATGGCTCCAGAAAGCCATCAGAGGGGGGATTGATGGAGCAGGGGTTCGAGAAAAGAAACCTGCTTGAATTAATACCCCCATAATGCGTACTAACAGTAAGTAGTAAATAAAACTAACTTGCACCATACACCAACACGTGGGAAAACTGCTTTGCGCATGTATACACTAATGAGAAATAACACGTGAAAGAACTAAAACCGTATCTACATTATGCTTTGAATGAAACGAGAAACAATGCATGACTAGGCAGCATGTGCATTTCGTAGTTTGCATGTTGCACTTTCCTTTAAATAACAAGTAATGCTGTTTTTTGCTTAAGGCTTATGCTAGGTAACCCTAAAAGAGGAATAGTGCAGGGAGGGGGGTAAACAGTGAAAACTACATTGTCATATAATTAATGAATGTTCATTTTCCATTCGCTATAGTGGGCTGGATGAAACTCCATTTTTCTTATGTTGCCCAAAGAGGGAGGGGTGAGCTGAAGAGTGAATCTTATCTGTCAGAGGCAAGACAGACGCGCTGTGCACAGCAGAAGAAATGTACGAGTTGAAGGCCAGTGTGACGATTGTCGGCCAAGTGATGAAATCAACCGTGGGACCGGAGTCCTATTCTGCGGACATTGTCAATTTTTATGAATAAGACTGTTTAAAAGTATCTTATATAAGAAAACGTGAGAATGAACTAAGAACCGAACTGTGAGAAAGGAAGCAAACAATAAATTGACTAATTTGTACATGAGGTCACTGTGGTGTGACAGAGACACCTCCTAGGCCCTCCAATCATCTGTCTAGATTTGAAAATTGTTGCAACTAATGTGGAATGGACATGTAGGTTTTAGGGTATAACTGGGGTGCCTTTAGAGGTGTGGTTAGAGTTAGGCTGGTGAGGCTGAGAGAGAGGGGAGATGCATCGCTGTCCATCGGTTTGCAGAGAGGCCTAGCTGTTCCTGTCCTGTCCCGTTCCTGTCCCTGTAAATCTTTGCTTCCTGACCCTATTCAGGGAACCCCCACAATTGCCTTGGCCAGGGTAGTGGTTTTCTACAGACCGTTAGGTTTGTATGTCTCTGACTCATACAGGTATAATTCTTGCAAATGTATTTTTGTCTCTGAAACTTATGTCTCTTCACCTATCCACTCCGTCATAGATATATTTGTACGTATTATTTTGATGAAACTTTGTCTCTTCATCTATCCCCTCCGTTAGGAAAATTCTGTTTCACATTGGAATTACGCTGAAACTTTTGTCTCTTAATCTATCTACTCCTTCATGCATAATGTCATTATTTGATTGATGAGTTTTGTCTCTCTCTGTATTGCTGATATTTTCTCTCCCTTTGTGAGTTCAGTGTTTGAACTTGTAACCGTATGCTTTGAGCATTTTTCCATTTAATTTGAGATAAACTTTATTAACTTTACTGAGAGTCTGTGATTATTTCATTGACTGGAAGTAAGTTTGAAATGTCATATCATTATCATCAACTATTCAGCTAATTGGTTCATCGACCAAGTAGAGGAAAAGTTGATATATAAATTAGATAAGTATTTTGGAAATGCCATATATGAATTTAGAAGGAAGAGAATTGAATCTTGAATAAATTGACACCAGCGCATCAGGGATTTGGGTGAATGTATATGGGCCATTGTTCTGTGATAGTATTGAGTATTGATCCCTGATCAGGTATTGTCCTCCGCACTGGATCAACCTCAACTCCACCCTCAGCCGTGACCCCCCCCAGCCTCGACCGACGCCAACTCTGCAGCCAAGGAACTACACCACTGGATCACCAACTGCGCAGACAAGCTTGCATCCCTCCGCACCACCGACAGACATGCCCCCTGAAGGCCACCTGGTTCACCACCTACCTCCAAGAAGCCAGACGCTCCTGCAGACGATGGAGAAACAGCAAAACCACGGAAGACCTGACCACCTACAAGAACGCCATGACAGACTACCACCAACGCATAAGATCCACAAAAAAAGGCCTTCATCAGGAACAAAATCCTCACCAACTCCAGCAACTCAAAGGAACTCTTCAACATCATCCAGCAATTCACCAAGCCCCACAGCGAAGTCACAGACGTCACTCCCTCCCAAGACCTCTGCAACAAGCTGGGCTCCTACTTCCACTTGAAAATCAAAGCCCTCTACGACAACTTCAGCGAACAGACTCCAGAAACCACCCCTCCCTCCAGCAACGACAGCCGGCCCACCATCACCGCCTGGACCCCGGTCATCACTGAAGATACCACTACTACCATAAAAGCACCCACTCAGGAGCCCCCATGGACCCCTGCCCTCCACACATCTTCCACAGAGCCGCCGCCGCCATTGCGCCCCAGCTACGACGCACCATCAATGCCACTTTCAAATCTGGCACCTTCCCAGACAACTGGAAATGTGCAGAAGTCAAGCCCCTCCTCAAGAAACCCTACGCAGACCCGACAGACCTGAAGAACTACCGACCCATCTCCCTCCTTCCCTTCGCAGCCAAAGTCACAGAGAAGATCGGCAACGTCCAGCTGACTATCTTCATCGAAGAGAACTCCATCCTCGACCCCTCCCAATCTGGATTCCGCAGCAACCATAGTACCGAGACCTCCCTCCTCGCCGCCACTGACGACATCCGCACGCTCCTCGACCAAGGCCACACTGCAGCCTTCATACTACTCGACCTCTCCGCAGCCTTCGACACCATCTCCCACTGCACCCATGCAGCCACGCTCCACGAAGCAGGAATACAGGGAACTGCCCTCGACTGGCTCCGCTCCTTCCTCGCCTGCAGAACCCAAAGAATCAGACTCCGCCTTTCCTCTCCAAACCCACAGAGATCAACTGTGGAGTACCACAAGGATCTTCTCTCAGTCCCACACTCTTCAACATCTACATGGCCCCCCTATCCGCCATCGACAGACAGCACAGACTCAGCATTGTATCCTACACCGACGACACCCAGCTGATCCTCTCCCTCACAAAGGACCCCGAAACCACCAGACTCAGCTTCCAAGAGGCAATGAAAGACGTCGCAGCTTGGATGAGCAGCAGCTGTCAACTCGGAGAAGACAGATGTCCTAGTCCTTGGACCCTACCCCTCCACGTGGGACAACTCCTGGTGGCCCTCCGCCCTCAGCACCCCGCCCACCCCCACGGACCACGCCCGAAACTTTGGCATCATACTCGACTCCTCCCTCACCATGACCCGACAGATCAACGCTGTCGCCTCCACCTGCTTCTACACCCCCCGCCTCCTCCGCAAGACTTTCAAGTGGATCCCCCCTGAAGCCGGAAAGACCATCACCCAAGCACCTATAACAAGCAGACTGGACTACGGAAACGCCCTCTACGCTGGAATCATCAAATCCCTGCTACGCAAACTCAAGACCATCCAGAACACCGTGGCCAGACTCGTCCTTGGCATTCCATGGCACGAGCACATCACCCAACACCTGCGAGACCCCCACTGGCTGCCCGTGGAGAAGAGAGTAACCTTCCAGCTACTCACCCACACCTACAAATCCCTCCACAACAGCGGACCCAAATACCTCAATGAAAGAGTCTCCTTCCACGTACCCAAAAGGAACCTCCGCTGCACCGACCTCGCCCTAGCAGAAACCCCGCACATTCGCCGAACCAGAGCGGGTGGAAGAGCCTTCTCCTACATCGCAGCCAAAGCCTGGAACGAGCTCCCAGTCAACATCAGACGCTCCCTCACTCTGCACACCTTCAGGAAGAGCCTCAAGACCTGGCTCTTCGGCTGAACCGGAGCTGCACCCCCCTCCCAGTGCCTTGAGACCCTCACGGGTGAGTAGCGTGCTTTAAACCCCCTGATTGATTGATTGATTGAAACCATTTGCATGATTTGACTACAAACATTAAAATTAATCTACAACGTGCCCAGTGAATTAAAAATGGTGAAATCTCATAGCTTCAAAAAAGTTATAGCTTTCTTAAAGTAATAGAGCGGTTTGACTCTCTACGCACAGGCTTATAACTCTTGTCCTGTGAAAGATTCCACACACAAATCTTTATACTATTAGTTTCCTTCTGCCAACATCAGAATTTTCACCCAACACATTTTGAAAAAAGGATCATTCAGATCTAATGGCCTAGTAACAGCTTAAAAGCATGTTCCTAAATGCCTCAGAATGACCTGTTACCATAGCAGGTTCCGTCTTTCCCTCAGGAGTCCCGAGCAGATGCAAATTAGATGTATTAACAAGATATCTGCTTTGTTGCGCAGACTGCATAGTATATTATCCCTTTCCTTGACCCATCTCAGACTTTGGGTGGGAGCCAGCAAATAGACTCAGTATTGCACAAATTTGTGCTTAATGTAGCATGAGTAACCAGGCACTGCGGTTGGCCACATAGTGCTGTGTAACTGTTTATGACCATCCATCCATGAGATCATTTAGTTCAGGCCAATTGATCCTCATTATGCGACAGTGTTCTCATGTCGCGTTGTAAAGTGATCAGTGCATTCCAAAGTTATCATGCTCCTAAGTAGGTCAAAGTGCTTTCGATATACGGACGAACAGGAGAGTCAGCATTTCTGTGTGAGTGACCATTCGTCCCAGAGCAGGAGATTTAGCAAACTGACTTTTGTTGATCTGAGTTTATTAGTGAAGTAGCTTAGCGTTAGAATTGTGCAAAATGTGATACCAACATGAAACTTTGCACAGGGCTTAAAAATAAGGTAAAAATAAGTGATGATATAGACCTCAAAAATTGTATGGCTACTTTGCCCTTATAACGTCATAAAAGAAAACGGCCACCGCTATTATTTGTATAGCGATTATGAATTTAATGTTAGGCATCCATCACATCATTTCACACGTTTTTTGGTTGGGAATGCCAAAAGAGGTGCACATTCTGCACTTTAGTTGACCCCTGACGAAGTAGGGGAAATTTTGTAATGGTTCCAGTAAGTAAATACCTTATGATGTAAATAAGAAAGTATGTTGTATTGCTCTCGTAACAAATACATTTTTTTGTTGCAGTTTTCTGAAATTGTGAAAAGATTATCCACTGTCAATGAGTAAAAATGTCTACCAAAAGAAGATGTAAATTCGTAAATATTAATGAAGAGTTCATATCTAGTACACAAAATGTTGGAACTGAGATTGATTGGATCTGTGTGTAATTAATGTGTGATTAATTGACATTAATCTATGGCATGGTATTAGGTGAAATTGTAAACTATCTCGAAGATACACTTCAGAAATTCTGAAGTATCGCCAGTATTTATTTGATCTAACATCAAATTACTCGTGGTTCTTTGTATTACAGAATTAGGTGTAGAAAATGCAGACAAATATGTACACAGCACAGATTAAAAGAAAGATTTTTGCATTCATATCAGAACTTATAGCTGAACCAAAAGGTCGAGATACTCTTCAAATACGCAAAAACGATATGGGAGAAATTATATTCAGTATCTGTAAACAAAAGGTTCTTCAGGGCGGTGTCTGCATGGCCAATGCAGCTGCTATTATTCAGTAGATGGACTTAGTGGATAGTTTGATCAAAATTGCCAAGAAAAGTCAGTAGGGACAGGTATGCTAAATCTAATACGAGTGATTATGGTAGGTTGTAACATTTCAAATGACCGCACAGTAAATGAAAAGAGGAGTGCAGCTTTGTCGGTCTCACAGCTTGTTCTGTATCATACCATTAAGTGTAAGAGGACAAATCCTAAAGGAAACATCCGCCACAATTCGATGAAGAAATGGGATTCAGTGAAAATGAAAATAACTGTGTTCACCATGAAGACAACGTCTTTTGAAACACTCGATTTGTAAATGATGTTAAGAAACTTGCACAAGTGTTTTCACATGATAACAAAAATCCTTATGCCTGTGGTATTGGCGAAAATCTTATGAATATTGCATCCAACTTAATCATGAGTGATAATGCAAATAATCTGTTTGCATTGATGATGATGTGGGGAGAGCTCAATATGGAACGTTTGTTCAAGAACTCCTGGTACGCTACGAAAAATCTATTTTTTAACCTATTCCTAGAAACAAGCTATGTTTATTTCATAAGGTAGTCCCAAAATCAGTGAATCACAAAGTATCCATCATAAAAAGCAACTTCTCACTTTTCACTAGACTGTACATTGCTTGCTAAGATAGAGAAGGAGATTTAAAAGGATTTTTTTGCCCATGAGAATCTTGATTATCCCCCCATCACTTTCTGAGAGAGGATTGCTAAGAAAAGGGACAAAGTCTGACATCATCTCTTGCTTGGAAAAGCGTAATGGTACTGTAGATAGCATGAATAACATTCCAGACATTGCAAGTTAAGTTGTTATGGATGGATCTGCAATAATAAGTTTCTTAAAACCCGGCAATGTAAGCAATTTTCAAGACAGCAGCTTCTATATTTTCCAGCCTTATGTAATGAACCTACTTAACAAATCGAAACAAGCAAACATAGTGTTTGACCATTACATAGAGGGGTCTCTGAAAAAGGAAGAAAGAAATAGGCGAGGTTTTGGTCCATGCTGTTGTGTAAAAGGTTCAATGAATATACCTGGACGACTTTTATACAAAAAGGAGATAAAAATGATTTGTTACAATTCTTGGTTTCTAACTTTTTGAGTCTTGAGATACCAGAGGGTAAAATTGTAGTACTGACAAAGGATGATAACGTGGTGAATATTCCCAAAAATCTGAATGTGTCTGAACTCAGACCATGTTATCAAGAAGAAGCTTGTAGTGTGGATTGTGGCCTCATTGTCGACATTGCTAAGTTAGCTTAGGCCTAGCTGCCATGATGCCTCTTTTGCACACGTTACTCCGTGACTTTGTTTTTCCAGACTCTGCTTGTGCCTATGTTCATGAGAACTGTCTACATTTCTGTCTTTCACGTTTTCTGCTGTTCTCTGTGATTTTCGTCTGCACACGATGTACAAGGTCGAAAAACAACGTCCCTTGTTATTCTGTTCTGGTCAGCCCCACGCACTTAGACATAACACGTAGCACAGCTGCACTGCTGAAATTCGAGTGCTTTTAATATTGCAATATACCGGTTAGAGGCACTTGGAGTAAAACCTTTCCAGGGAGAAGAGCTGTGCTTGTCCGATGATGTAAACCTTGCATCTAGTTCTTGAGGTATGGGGGTCCCCCTGACAAAGCCCAGAGGTCTTCTATTTTTATAATAAACTAGTTACTAGCACGGGGAGGGTGGCAAGGCATTATAGTCCTTTATCCACTGTCTTTATAAAATGCTGTCCCCGTTTGTATTCTATGGAATTGTAACGATGCTTACTATTTTGTCTTTATGCATTATGCTGCTAGTACTGGCACGTGTACTGTGTCTTAGAGCACGTTAGTTCAAATAAACATTTTAAACTATACTGTGTCTCTTAATACGCACATTGTGGACAAGTGTGAGTGAGTAATGAAAGAGTGTTCTTGCTCCCGCGATTCCTGAAAGAGTCCGTGTTCTGGGATGTCTAATCATTGGTAGCTTTGCTGTAGTACGGAGAACGAATGAGATACTATAGCTAGTCGGATTGGGATTTTGGGCACTAAGGTGGATGGTTGGTACACCACTATACACCGAGGTCCTGTTTTCCTGTGCATAGTTCTGTATATGTGCAGAATCCCCGCAACAAGCTGATACCAGAATAGTATTACATGCAAAACATGCTAGTGAAAAATGGCCAGAAGTCTATAACTATTGCTCTTTATGCATTTAGTAGCTTAAATCTTTCAAATTTGTGAATTGATTTTGGTATTGGGAAACGTCAAAGGCTACTGCCTATCCATGAGTATGCTAATAAAATTGGCAAAAGTGTTTGTGATGGTATTTTATTTTTCCATGCATTTACATGTTCCGACACTGTAGCTTCATTTGCAGGTCGTGGCAAGAAAACAGTTCAGGAAACGTGGCAAACGTTTCAGGCTGTCACATAACATTTATTGAGCTCTCTCATTGCTCACCAGATATTTCTAATAACAGTTTCAGCCAGCTTCAGCAATTTGTAATTAGATTATACAATAAGAAAATTAAAACAGATTCTATTAACAAGTGTCGAAGAATAATTTTGACCAAACTTAATCGCTCTCTAGAAAATGTGCCACCAAGTGAGGCACAGCAAGGGAGCTATTTTCCAAGCGGGTTATGTGTGGTCTCAGTGGTGGAATGTGTATCCTGATATACCTGATCAGCTCAGTGGGGATGGCAGAGGGAAGATTCTGGATATAAACCTCTGTGGTCACTTTTGCCTGATGCTTCAAAATACTGCAAGGAACTTGTTGAGTGTGGATGCAAACATTGTGTACCCATGCTTGTAAATGTAAACAATTGTCTTTTCCATGTACTAGTCTTTGTGTTTGTGATTGGCAATGCAATCAGGAGGACATGTTTCAGATGACTGACCAAATTGTAACCTTTAAAAATACTGTTGACTAAAATAACAATAAACATTGATAACAATGTCATTTGTATCTTCATTCTTTTTCAATAATTTCTTTTTAATGTTTAAATGTTCCAAAATCAATTTTATATTATAACAAAATATATAGCAAAAATATGCAGGGTGTCATTTAAAAATTTGTAATAGACTTTTGGTACACCGTGTATATGGGGCTCAAGTGCTCCTAAAATAGTAACAACATAAACTAGACATTTTTTGATGAACCATGATTTTTGTTTGAAATTTCTATCTTTAGCCATTCAAAAGTTAAGGGGAGTGAGCAAGTTATGTGGAACACCCTGTATATCTACGATATATCTACATACATATCATAGTGTACTATGAGTCAATTAAATTGCAACATTTTTAATTCCTTGGCTAAAAAACCCTTGTTGGAAGACTAATATTACATTTATGATAATTTACTGGCTCTTGCAGCGGTCATTTTGTATTATGACATCACAAGCCTAAAATGGAGGGTCAGATTTTTGGGGTGTATATCAAAAATCAATGTTTATATGACTACCTAACACTATGCCAATTGCCATATTAGTACCATATTTTGCACGATGTTGGTGGTTTTAGACTCTAAGCTACCTTACTATACGGCAGAGAATTAGGAAGACTTGTTCTTTACATTGACTTATTTAACAAAACTGAACTCCAATCTGACCTGAGCGGGGGATGCAGATCTTGGCAAGCAAAATAATAGTTTGTAAATTTTTGTGACCAGTCTGTTTAGTGTAAATGCTTCTCTACCTTGCAAAGGGTTGCAGTATAGTAAATGGATGGTAAGAATTTAGCATAGATATCCTTCACTATCGGATATGGCAATGGGCCCCAATGCGATTTATATACTGTTATGAAGTCTGACTATAAGGCACTGTCCTTTCCATGAATATACAGTTTCTGTTCATGAAATGATCCTTTGCTGTCAATAATTAAACCCAAGTATTTATATTTATGGTTCCTTCAATGCGATTGTTGTTGCACCACTTATTCATCTTTTTGTTAACTACCAATGTTTTCATTAAGTTAGACTTTTGTCTCAGTTTGCCTTTGTGAATTGGGCCCACAGTCTTCAGCATACATCCTATTGGAAAGTAATTTCCCACCAAATGTGAATTAAATTTACAAGCGCCAGTTCACTGGAGAGATCTGCAATAAATAGATTAAACAACAGCATAGCTAGCATGTAGCCCAGTTTCAGCCCGATACAAGTTTGAGTTTTAGGGGAGACCCTCAGGCCATCATTTTTATCCAAGTGTTGTGGCATAACATTTGGATCACTTTAAACAGCCTTGAAGGAATGCCCCAGAGGTTCAATTTCTCCCATAGTCAGTTCCTTGATACTCAGTCAAATGTGGATTTAAAATCCACAAAGCAAACATGCAGGGAGGTGTTAGTCACCAGGGTGTTTAATTAATAAAGAAGCTAACAGGTTTGAGGGGTACCAGTAGCTTGGTTAAAGCCAGTTTGGTTTATTGGCACACTTTTTTGCAACTTTGCCCAATTGTTCAGATCTTTCAACAGTAGCGATGCAAACATTTTAGTGTCACAGTCTAAAAGAGTGATTAGACAATAGTTTGAAGGGTATGCCCTATTACCTCCTTTATAAATTATTGCACCTCACCAGGAATCTGGAATGTCATCTTTTCAAAGGGCATAATTATACAACAGGGTCAGCTTTTCCGTCAAGAAAACTGGATTAACCTTAAATAAGGCTTGAGGTAGGCCATTCTCACCTGGTGCATCATCATTGCAACTGATTTAATAATGTCAGCAATTTGACCAGATCGGTATGACAAGGGCGCTGTTGGTGATATCTTACTGGTTTTGCTTGACATAATAGACTCACGTGATGAGCTATAGTCAATTGAGTTTGGCGGATGAAAAAAGTTTTCGACCTTCGATGTTCGTGCTACTTCCTCGCTAGGCAGAGGTCTTTACTGAATTTCTTTGATGCTAATCTTATCTTGAGTACTAGTTGTACACTTCAAGGTGTTTGTGCTGCAAGGAGGTTCCAAAGAAGCCACTGAGGTTTCTGTGATTTGAAAGTAAATATGCTCAATACACAAAAATTGTTTTGATATAGAATGAAATTCATTCATTCTAGCAGGAACTGCCAATTTGCCTCTAATCCCTCATTGCACAATATATAGACTTCCATTGCTTCTAATCCTCCTGATATGAAATTGATGTATATAATGCAGTCACATGAATGATACATAACCAAACTTATTCTTGCTCGTCAACCATATTTTCTACCACATCTGTAAAAGGAAATTGGCAATGTCCTATACATGGCTTAACTTGGTGACATCATGAATTATGGTTAATAAGCATACGGCCAGTATCCTTGGGCTGGTTTTAATTAAGAATTGTTGGTTTTTCCTGTAATTCACAACGTTGTTGAACTTTTAAAGCAAATATTGCAATTTCTTCATGAATTTGAAGGTAGGATTATGTTCAAGTTGTAAATAAGTTGTTGTGTCTTGTCTGTCTTTTCAGATCTTACTCTCAGAGAAGTCTGTGTTCAAAGGTGGCAAGCACACTTGCCACTTTTATCATAATTGCTTTATTTGTGGTCAGTCTCTGAAGACAAGCTTGTTATTTCTTAGACGTGTTATTGCTTATTATGTTCCAAAGGTAAATGCTTTAAATCTGTTTTAAACTTGCTTGCAAACAGATGAAGTACGGGCGGAGGCAAAGATGGCGACCGCTAGTCGGACGTCCGAGAGATGAGCTCCTCACTGAACTCTCCTTCTTCAATGGATTATCACTAATAGAATACTTCGGCGATATACCGGGACATGGTACTCAAGGGGACGCTCTGAAAAGGAAACCAAAAATGGTTGGAAATTCTTAAGTAAATGTTGCTGGAGTAAAGTAAAGGTATTTGGCTGCAGCGATTGCTCTGGGCTCTACCAACCCGCCTAACCATTCACTTACCGCTCACCTACGTGGAAGGAAAACTAAAGATTGTCCAGCAATCGTCCTCGGTGCACGATACTCACGATACGGAATCGGCTGTCAACCACGGCAGCGGGAAGCAGAGATACGTGCCCGAGTTGGACAACTCCTTGAGGCCGTTACAGACAAGAGAGGGCTGCAAGTCAAGATCCCTGGAGGCGGTGCGCAGGAGAAACTCTGTCGGTAAGCGCACTGTGCTGTGGAGGTCCGTAGACAGAAGGGGCGGTGGATCATACGGGATGCAGTGACACGCGCAGATGGTTATTAGGCGCACAAAGGAGCATTAATTCTGATAACGCCTGCGAAAAGCCAACAAACAAAATTAAAAGCTGTAAATGCTGACTCTTTTGAAACGGAACTGTACTATTGTAAATCTGTGTCATCATGCCCCCAAAATCCGCTCGTGGCGGCAAGACCAGAGATCCTCAGGTTGGGAACAGAAGAGAGACCACGATAAAGGGTGGAATTAACATAAAAACGTCTTTGGAGGGCACAATTGGTGACTTGAGCACCTCTATGCAGGGGGGTGAACAGCAAGCGGATGTAAGAAAAAAAGTCCCACAAATGTTTACGAAACCGAGAAAGGAGAATACTATCGGCGTCCAAGAAAAAATGGTGAATGTTGGGGCTGAGGCTGGTACTTCCGATAACACCTATACATCAGCGAATATTACATTGGATGAAAACCCCGGGGATGTAATATATATGCAACATGACAAGGCATATCCTGATAAGGAAAAAGACCCCCCCCCTCGGATTCTTAACCAGACTACCCCCGAGTCACAACAGAATGCATCAGAGGCAAGACACAGTGAGCCAAATGTGGATATAAACGCACCTATATTGGATTCCTCTACGGGCCACGATCATAAAGAGGGAAGTGAAGTAAAAACCTGCAAAGAGATTAACAGAGAGGGGGGCTCAGGCGAGAATTTCTACTCACTTTCAGAACCCTCGGATTCATCGAAAGAGGAGCAAATTGGACATGATGAGATAGATGGGGCGTCTAGATCTGGATCATTGGATGGGTCAGCAACCAGTCTGTGGAATGAATCGAATATTTCAAATATGGACGGAAAAAATCTGGACACTACTATGGTGCATAAAGAATCAACAAATAAGGAGAAGGTACCCCACCCGGGGCCAGTGAAAAGTTTGATGTGGGAGATCTCCCTGTCTTCTGAACCTCACTCTGAGCCCAGCTCCCCGGCACAGAAATTGAGGACTTCTCGCTGGGCAATATGGGTGCAATCAGTGGTCAGACAGAAGAAATATCCTTGGCTGTAATCTATCAATCTATAGTAGACCATAGGCTCGAAACCCGCACAGAGCATTTTAAAACACACACTGCCTGCCGGAAATTACAAAATACTGTCAGGAGAGTAGCAAAAACCTGTAAAGAATTCACTGACAGAATGAATGAGGCGGAGGGGAGACTATCGACTCTAGAAGATGAAATGGCAATACAAAAGACCACTTTGAAAGCCATGACCTCCCACAGAGATGACACTCAATTGAAATTAGTCGATTTGGAGAACCGATTACGCCGTAATAACCTCAGAGTATTAGGAATTCCAGAAGGTGTCGAGGGTTCAGATGTCCGGACATTTTTGATTGATCTCTTCTCTGAAGCCTTTCCGGACCTAACAATGTGGAACTGGTCTACTGAGATCCAAAGAGCTCACAGGTTTGCGTTCAGACAGCCGACAACTAAAAAAGGTCAAACCGAGATCAGACCGAGGGCTATTTTGATTTGTTTAAACAATTTTCTAGCACGCCAAGCCCTATATGATTTAGCTCGACCGGACAGGAAGCGGAAGGGAAAAGGGGTTCAGTTTTTTGTAAGACCTGACTACTGTCACCACACTGTAGAAAAAAGATGGCAGCTACGCCAACTTATAACTCCTTTTCAAAATAAGGGGGCGCAGGCATTTTTGCTAAACCCAGCCACATTAAAAATAATCAGCAATAGTCAGACACGATTTTTTTATCTCAGAAATACAAGCGAAAGAATACCTAGACGCCATTTGAGCAACCAGGAAATGGGGTCACTTGAGATTAATATACAGGACAGTATATAGATAGA
This sequence comes from Calotriton arnoldi, assembly GCA_963921515.1. NCBI lineage: Eukaryota > Metazoa > Chordata > Amphibia > Caudata > Salamandridae > Calotriton > Calotriton arnoldi. The sequence continues at coordinate 2,188,179 of CAWUFW010001896.1, forward strand.
TCTATGGCTTGTGGAAAATAAGGGGGACATATATATGCCCGGTCAAAACTACTGTAATTTGAAGAAGGGGGTCACCGAGGTCAAGTCTCTCTCCATCGTAAGGGCCATTTGCCCTTTTGCCTGGGTAGGGGATAATGGGTCGGGGATGGGTGGGTGGGTCTGGGGGCATAGGGGTGGATGGGGGGTAGCACTGGGCTGGGTGGTAGGTGGGGGTTTGGTTGGATGTTGGGGGGTGGAGGATCTGGGGGTGGGCAAGCCGAGGAGGGAGGTAAAGAGGGAGAAAAACAGAAAAAAGGAAATCAGAAACGTCTGTTTTTAGGCAAAACACTAACTACGAGGTAGCAGTTCAGCAATGTTCAGATAAGAGAGAAAATATCATCAAATATGAATAATTTCATGCTTTGTTCATCGAATGTGGGTGGCCTAAATGATAGGAAAAAAAGAGAAAGGGTATATGAGATATTTAGAACATTGAACCCAGATTTAATATGTTTACAAGAAACACACATTCCATGGAATAATAAAGATCTTCTAGAGATCAGAGGTTACTGTTTAGTGGCATGTTCTTTTCAGACCACCATGATCAGAGGGGTTGCCATATATATCAGACAATGGAATGGGTTGGTAACGCGATCTGCAGCAGACAAGTGGGGGCGCTGGGCTATAGTAGAGCTATCAACAGGGATGACAGTCGTGAATATCTATGGCTCTAATCTAGATGATGCGGACATATGGAATGAATTGGAAATAGAATTAGCTAATTGGTCACAACAAATGATAGTGTGTGGGGATTTTAATATACATATGGATGCGAATAATACTCTAAATCAGAAATATGTAGGTAGGAAACCGAAGGTTTATAGAGCAATTAGGGCATTTAAAGATAGTCATGGCTTGTGTGATGTATGGGCAGAAAAGCAACGAAGAGATCCTGGATTTACATATTTTTCCCATCCACATAAGAAATTTGTACGATTGGATTATTTTTTAGCTTCACATTTACTGATAGATAAATTAGATATTATAAAACTGCCCCAATTATATTCTGATCATAACCCTCTGATCTTGGAGGTAAGGGGGGCGAAGGTTGCTAGGCAAAGGACTTCATGGTCATTTGATAAAAAGCTATTGATGGATGAGGAATTCTGCATATTTATCAAGCAATGGGCCCAAGGATTTTTTGATTGTAATAGATATAGTGCCTCCCGCGAGGTGGTATGGGATACTTTTAAGGCTGCCTTGAGAGGTGAGATAATCAGGTTTGTGGCTCGTACCCGGAAACAATGCAAAGCACAAACTGATTTATTAATTAGTAAATTAACAGAACTTGAGGTAGAGCATGTTCAAATAATAAATAAAGGCGGCTCTGAGAATCTATTGGGCGAACAAATGATTAAATTAGCTATCGCCAAATCGGAAATAAACGCGTATTTTCAGACTAAAGTGGCACAGATGTACCAAGTTAATCGAGGGGAAATATATGAGTATGGGGAGGCGACGGGGAGACTTCTAGCTTTAAGAACAAGACAGAAAGTCACCAGGAATAATATCTTAAAAATCAGGGATAGTAATAATCACTTAGTTTTCGGCCCACAGAAAATCATCGAGGTATTTGAGGAATTTTATAGCAGACTGTATCAACCGGAGGAACGCTTGGGGGAACAGAGGGAAACAGGAGACGAAAGATCTATGTTACCAAGACTAGATACGGAAGCTGCTCTAGAATTAGAACAAGAAATAACCGTAGATGAAGTGCAGGTTGCATTGGGATCTTTATCTCTGGGGAAAGCCACAGGTCCCGATAAAATTCCGATAGAAATCTATAAAATGTTATCATCTCAAATACTCCCCATTATGCAAGACCTATTCTTGAGTATACAATATAGAGGGATTCCACCCACATCATGGCAGGGTACGGATATCGTCGTCTTTCTCAAGAAAGGCAAGCCATCAGAAGCGCCATCCTCGTACCGCCCAATATCACTCATGAATGCGGATGCGAAAGTTTATTCTAAAATATTGGCCACCCGGCTACAAAAGACTATTGTTACACTTATATCACCGTGGCAACATGGCTTTGTCCCCGGCAGGGGGACCACAGACCATACAAGACGGGTTATCTCAATCTTGGATATTGCCGAGGCTGAGGATAGAGAGTTGGCTGTGGTCCTCTTGGATGCGGAAAAAGCCTTTGATCGGGTGGCCTGGCGATATCTATGGGCGAATTTGGTGGACAGAGGATTTACTTCTGGAACTATAAGAGCTCTTCAGGCTATGTATTATAAGCCGTATGCTCAGATTCAAGTTATGGGTCACACGTCTAGAATGGTAGAGATCGCCAGAGGTACACGTCAAGGCTGTCCCTGTTCTCCTATTTTATTTGCATTTTATTTAGATCCCTTTATCACCCGCATATTGCATAATCAGCCGATCAAACCGGTTGTAACGCATGGCTATGAGACAAAAATACTCGCATACGCAGATGATATTGCGATAATTACAACAGAACCTCGAGTGACTATTAGAGAGATTGAAAATATGGCAGAAAAATTTGGGGAGGAATCCGGCTATCTTTTAAACAAAACTAAAACACAAATTAAATGCTCCTCTAAGTGTCGGCAGCAAGATCCTCGAGTAATCAAGATAGCCACGTATTTAGGGGTTAAAATAACAGCAGGAATCAATAGTCTCTGGGCTGTCAATATTGACCTAGTGTTGGAAACAATCAATAGTGAGCTTAGGCGTATGAATAATCTTCACCTTACAATAATTGGTAGAATCAATGTAATCAAGATGAAGATATTCCCCAAGATTCTGTATTTAATACGTGCAATACCGCTGGAACTTGCCGCTACTAAAATACATAGAATTGAAGCTATGTTCTCCAAATTTATCTGGGGATATCAAAAGGTACGGCGGGCTTATAAACATCTGACGCTACCTAAAGAACGGGGTGGTTGGGGAGCTCCCAATATACAGCTATATTATTGGGCTACTGCCCTGCAGCAGTTTGGAATTCTCTATTTTTTTTCAAACGCAAAGGACGGAGCAGCCAAGAATACCGACTATATATCAACTGGCTATGGGGGATGCTGCTGTGGGATTATTGCAGCGACAAAGCGACCCAAATTATTGTAAAAAATCTCGATATAAATGCATTGAGAGCATGATAAAAATCTGGAAGAAAGTGGAAAAAATTACTCAAATTAGCAGGTATAATAAATATACTTCACTTTGGCATTCTGATTTCCTGACACTCGCATTTTATGATGGAATGGCCAAGTAGTGGGAACAAGCAGGGATCGTATCTTTGGCTGATCTATATTCTAACAAAGAAAGGAAGGCTTTTATGGAACTAGTACAAGGGTTCGACATACATCCGAATTCATGCTTTAAGTATTTGCAAATACAGAATCGAATAAAAGGGCTCTCTAAAGGGAATACTGGAATGGAATCACTTCCTCTGCTAGAAATTATGAGAAACCCAGAAAATAAAATCAAAGATTTTTATCAAGCGTTGCAAAAAAGAAACCAGATGATATAGCCAAAATAGAATCAAAGTGGGCTAACAAGCTTGAGGATGGTGAGGTAGATATAGATATGGTTTTAGCGATTGGGATAAGGGTCTTTATGTCAGCTAATCTTAAAGCTCAACAATATAAAACTGTATACAATCTCTATTATACGCCAGCCAAACTATTCGGGTGGGGCAAAAGACAGTCTGATAAATGCCCGAGATGCTTGTTGGGCCCAGCAGATAGTATACATATGTTTTATTCTTGTGAAAAGCTGGGTCAGCTTAAAGAAGGTATAGAAAAATTTGGTTTCAGCTACTGAACAAAGAGCTAAAAATCACATCAACTCTGATGCTATTAGGGTATGACATAGGGTTGAAATTAGATCCAATGGAGAGGGATTTTGTGTTTTTAACAATGGCGATAGCTCGTTTATTGGTTGCCACTGTCTGGAAGGATAGTGAGCCACCTACATACCATCAATGGCTATACAGATTAATATTCATAGGCCGCCAGGAAATCTCTCTCTATAAATGCAAAGGTGTAAGAGCTATGAGGAAAGGCAGGAATATATGGGGACCCTTGATAACCTGGATGGAAAGAAATGATAGACAAGGGATTGGATGAATATGTATAAATATAGCCAAAATATAATCAGGATGTATAGCCACAATGATGTATGAACATTTAAAATAATTGTTAATTGTCAATTATGCTATCTTGGCTATATGAAAGTACTAAATTTGACAAATATATGTAATAATGCTATATGATATATATAAGAAGTCTGATTTCAATAAAAATAAAAAAATAAAAAAATGCACAGAAAAAAAAGAAAGACAAAAAAAAGCAAACAGATGAAGTACTTTGTGTGATGCAGGTGCTATGAATGTTGATTTGGTTCTAATTTCTCTATTGGTTATGCATGTCAAAATGTTCATTTTCAGACAGAGTAGAGAAACAATGTTTCAGTCGTAAATTCCTCATTAATCAATATTGTTTTAGTTCAGTCTCATATAATGAGGAATGGTTTTATGTTAATTATTTTTGTGTTTGCAGAGCACAATTATACACATACACTGGAGTATCTTGGCGCTAACACAGGTCGTAGACAGAAGCCCATAGTCTGTTACATAAGGGAGCCACAATTATATGAGTCCTGAAGCTAGAAAAGTCACTTAGGGATCTTAGGGATCAACAGTCTACAGTGGGAGACTGACCTCAGAGTGCAAGATTGAAGATACTGCAGGAAACAAGAGCTGAGAGGCAATCTACTAGGCGAGGAGACTACCTTGTGAACTGAAAAGTGAGATGTGAACAAAATTCTTTCTTTCACTAGTAGCCAGTGTAGTAGAGTCAAGAAAGGAGAAATGCAAGAGATGTGAAGGATGCAACAGTCTTACCATGCTGAATCAATTGGTGTTTTTATGTAAGATTCATGGGAGAGCCCAAATAGAGGGCTTTGAAGTATTCCAAATGAATTGAGATAAAGGTTTCCAGAACTGGGACCTTTCGAACAAGAGTGAATAAGTAATGCACATTTCAAACAATTTAGCTTGTTCAAGCAAGATTGGACCACAGCTGACACTTGGTTTACCTGAGATAAAGAAGCATCAATGTTTATGCCAAGATTTTTGAATGCAGGAACCAGAGAGGTGGTAGGGCCCAGGCTGGAAGGCCAAACGTCGGGTAGTAAAGGGGCAGGGTTGTGGATACAAATGAGGGGCCCTTTTGTAAAACTTGTAACATGCCTTGGACCACCCCTGCTCTCTACCTTTGCCCCAATCCAATGCTCTAACATTATAAATGTTTATTCAGCAGTTTTTAAGCACACTATGAGTAAACACCACTCATTTCAAAATGTATCACCTTTATGCCTAGTTTTGATTCTTAAAAAGACTTTCTAATTTACAAATCTGAAATATTTGGAATTGTCAAAGTACAGCTTCATTTAAGTTTGTAAATGAGGTTTTCCTAATCAAAAACATTCAATATTGTTCAAAGTGTTTGCACCCTTCTGAAACCCCAAAGACCTGACTGTGGAATGTCTTTTGATTAGTCTCAATGAAACCCCATACACTCTAGAAGTGCCGTTTTGAAACCAATCTATATACCCCTCTTAGAAATCCTTATTATCATTAAGTGCCGTTATCTGCATGAGTCATTAGCTCGCACAATCCTACAATTTTAACCAATTGAGACAACTGGTCATGCTGCTCTGGGAAAAAAGCAATTTTATGTTTTGAAGGATTTAACCTCGAGTTGTGTCCAATTCCACCTTCCATGGCAGAATTTCTATGAAACTGATATTGTGCGGAAGACATTCCTGTACTAAGTGTGGCGCAGAATAACTAATAGTTATTTAGAGATAGTATTTCATGGTAGCCACACCCAATGCCCTAGCATTATGGCAAATTAACCCCTATCAATCAGATAAAGTTTGAAGTCTCTTCAAGAGATAACAGAAGAAAAACAAAAATAAATTATTTTAGAATACGAAATCAAAAAGTAAATTTATAATAATTAAATTAAAAAAAATTTGGGGTGATCCTTCAATTGCAAAGGCAAATGGTTCAATAGAGAAACAATAAAATCAACAAATTCTTATGTCCCAAACATTTTAGATTTTGTGAATCATCCCCAATTACAAAAAAGGAAGTAACAACAATTTATTTTTCATTATCCAAAATGTAGCCCTTAACTCCTCTGACTGAGTTGTCAATGAGGAGTAGGACACCCATGTAAAAAAAGACAACCAGAGACAAAGAAAAAATGGTCAAAGAAAGGTTTCGAGAAAGGCAAGACTGATGCCCAATATGTGAATCACAAAGAAGAACCCATTGCCAAGGAATACAAATGTAAAATATTGATACAATGATCTGATACGTAACATTTTCCACAATCAGTTATCAAGTTAAAATGCCACACTTCAATACAAAGTGAATCATAAATCTAAAGGTAAATAGAGCAGTAAAAGAATAACTTAGGGATTTAAATCATTCAAAAGCATGCTGCTGTTAATCCTTCATAAATAATGTAAATGCTCAACATACCTCCTAAATAGTCACATGCAGGGTAACTTTAGTTATGCAATACAGTATCTTGTTCGCGTACATCCGAAGTAAATTTTCTGAAAACAAAAGCTATAAGGACCACCTTCATTTCCAAACTGTCAGTACACGGCTCAATTATTCATGCATTGGCTTATATGAACTGCTGGTTCCATACATGCCTCTATTTCTACTTAGGGCTCTATTACAAGTTTGGTGGTCCACTGACTGCCAGACTCGCAGGGCGCGGCGGTGGCGGTCTTCTGATTGCCCTATTACAATTAGAGTGGTTGGACCGCCATTGCCCTGCCGCAGCCACCAGGGAACCGCCGTCCCCTGGCGGTGTTGCAGTGGTCAGGATGCCGCAATAGGCGTTTCATGGCAGTTCCTACTCCATAGTGGAAAGAAAACAAAAGGGGGCCTACAGGGCCTCCTTGTGCCTCTGAGCCATGGGGTGCATGCAGGGGGGGCACAACATGTAATCCCCTGTGTGCATGTACCCCAGTTCCTGCACGGCATGGACTTTTCAGGGCACCGCCGTGGGAACATAAAAAAAAGCCAGCCACACACGAGAAATACTCGTAATCTGGCGGGCAGCCCAATCCCGGGTTTGGCAGTGTGGCAGCAGGGCAGACCCGGTGCCGCACTGCCAAACTCATAATCATGCCCTTAGTGATCTACAACTTACAGCCTTGTGGCCTCATGATAGCCCTTTTTAGCTCCTTTAGGTTACAAAAATCTACCTGGCTCACCTTTTTGCAAAATGTATCACTATTAACTCTACGCTGACGCCATTTGAATAAAATCATATTTCTATGAAACTCCACACTGCTTGAAGTCAACCAATTGACTCCTTGGGGTGTGTATTATTTCTAACACAAAGTCATCCAATTATGTACAAAGTCACAGGAGTTCCACTGCTTCTACCATAATCAAATATTGCGTTGGTGTCAGCAAATCCTGAGCCTTTTCCTCATTCAATATAGTGATGTTGCAATCTGTTCCCAAAATCAAACAGTCTTACTGTGTATGCTGTCAGACGTAATATGGTGATTCCACCATTCAAATGCATAATTAGAAATGCTTTCTGTTCCCGCTAATCACATTTCCCAAACCAAACAAAATTACTCCGCCCGCAATCTACCATGGAGTTACAGCACCCTATATTGTAGTCCCATAATCGAAACGCCTTAAATACACATTTCCTGTATCAACTACCAGTCCTTTTAACAGTGAAACTCAGCTTCATAATAACCGGATCCTCCATTCTTGTTTTTGACCGCATTCTAACTTAACCCTTTTGGTGCTTGCGTCGGCCAATGGCCGACGCAAGCACTACCTCCCTGGTGCAGCGCACGTCCATTGGCCATCACCAGGGAGGCCTTTAATCCTCCGGTGCAAAGCACCGGAGATTGTTTTTTTTTTCTTTCCCCTGGGGGAGACGCGGCAGGCTGTCTGCGTCTCCCCCCGACCCCTTCCCGCCCATCTGTGATGTCAGCGCGCCGCTAGGCGCTCTGGCGTCACTGATTTCCACACCGGAGCTGAGGACAGCCGCAGGTAAGGCCACGCTCGACTCCGATGGGGAAATCAGGCCAAAAACGGCCTCCCCAGCTTTCAGGGAGGCCTCGTTTGAAAGGGGAGAGTCTCCCCTTTCAAAAGAGGCCTTCCTGAAAGGGTTTCCTGGCCGTGGATCATGGCAGAGCTGCGATCCACATCCAGGAAACCCCACTAGACACCAGGGATGTCTTTGGGGGGGTCGGCCCTTGTGGGAATGGGCCGGCCCCTCCCTTTGGGGCATATATTTACATAAAAAATACTTTGGCTTTCCCCGGGGGCTCGTGATCGCCCCCCCCCAAGATTAAAAAAAAAGAAAAATTAAAAATTAAAAATGGCAGCGATATTGGCAGGGGGTCGGTCCTCCTGCTCAGTGGCCGACCCCCAGTGGGGGCAATTTTTTTTTTTATACTCATGTGCTTTCCGTGGGGGCCACAATTGGCCCCCAGGGTAGCCATAACTATAAAAAAAATAGAGAGAGATCTCTCTTTCTTTATATATATAGAGAGAGAGAGAGAGAGAGAGAGGGAGTGTCTCTTTCTCTCGGTACATGATATATGTATATATATGTATATATATGTATATAGATACATATATACACAGATATGTAGAGATAAAATCTTATATATATATGTGTGTGTATATATGCTTCTCTCCCAGCTATGCGTGTTTACACGTTGGCTGGTGGGAGGAGCAGGTTCTCAGGGGGACTTTGGCTGGGATATGTGACAGTAATGTACAGCACTGGCTTAGATACATTGATGATGTGTTTTTTATATGGAAAGGTGACCTTGACAGTGCCAAATGTTTCATTAATGAACTAAATAGGAATGACATCAATCTTAGTTTTACATCTCACATCAGTCAGACACAGGTGGCATTCCTTGATACTATCATCTATGTATCGGGAGATAAATTGGAGTCTACACTTTTTAGGAAACCCACTGCGGGCAATGCCACTTTACATGCATCGAGCTCCCACCCTGGCCACCTCATCAAAAGCATCCCCTATGGAGAACTCTTGAGACTGAAACGTATATGTAGCACCGATGGTGAGCTCACTAAATGCACTCAAGAAGCTCTGGCTAGATTTAAAGCCAGAGGATACAGTGAGTCTGTGCTTAAGGAAGCTAGTGAGAAGGCGGCCTTGAGAACGAGAGAGTCATTGTTGGGCACTGTTACTGGACCTCTGGAGATAGGACTGAAGAGAGATGAGGATAATGCTCCCCGTCTTATCACCACATTTAACAGACAACATAGACAGTTAAAAGCTATCATCAACAAAAATTGGCCCATATTGAGAACGGATGCTGTCTTAGCACCTTGCCTACCTATTAAACCATCTATTACTTATAGGCGTGCAGTGTCTATGAGAAACCAATTAGTTAAAAGTAGCCCAGAAATAATATCTAGTGGCACTTGGATACAACCGAAGAAGGGCTTTTATAAATGCACGTCTTGCAGGGCCTGTAAATTCGGTATTAATCGTACATCCTACACCACCCCGTTCAGTCCCAAAGAGATACAGATCAGGGGGCACTACACTTGCCGGACAGAATATGCTGTCTATGTTCTCACTTGTACTTGTGGCCTCAATTATGTGAGCAGCACAAAGCTCCAAGTACATGCCCGCATTCTTCAACACTTGAGAGCCATAGTAAATAATGATGCTACTTATCCAGTGGCCCGTCATTTTAAAGACATGCACAACAATGATCTTCAATGTCTTTCTTATTTTGTGATTGATGCCATCCCGAAGCTACGACGAGGGGGCAATAGAGAAAGAATGTTGAGGCAACTAGAGACCCGGCTAATACTAGAACTAGACAGCAAGGCCCCTTTTGGTCTGAACACAATTGAAGACATGTATACCTATCTGTAATCTGTATATCAACTATGATATATGTTCTCTATGCACTCTGCATATCAGGAATTCAGTTTGGTTTTATCCCTAAATTTGTACATACCAATTTAGTTATTCACATTGTACATTACATCTACCTCGTATTCACATATTTATTATATGCATGATTAGAATTTATATCATTTTTCAGTTTATGACACCTCTATGTACATCCGCAGTTCCTAATATGATTAAGTAGGTTACTGGCGTTGAATAATGTTTTTAGATATAGGCGTATTTTGCACATTTATAGCACTTTTGATTTTATGTACTATTATGGTATTACATATAGGTAGCACTATTTAGTTATCACTTTTAGGAGGTGTTTTATTGAAGTTTTATCATGGATTTTACAGCTTTTATGGATTTTTGGAATTATATAATTTTAGAATGGATATGTTGCATTTATCCTTCTTATATTCAAATATGTGAGACATCAGTTGCATCTAAGTAGCCCTATTGCATTTATGCTGTTATAAAGGGCCTGCATGTATGTTTTAAACTTGTATATATACAAGGATTATTTATTTATTTATTGATATATTTATATATTTATATATTTATATTTTTATATCTATATATTTATATAACATATGTGTATTACAGATGTTTCAGTTTTCCTAATGCATTCAAACTGTTCGTATATGAGGATTTTAAATGCACACTATTCGAATATGTTTTCTTATCTCCATATGGCACACTAGTATCAAAGTCTGTTTTCCATGTTATCTGATCATGTGACACGGGTTTAGCATTTTAAAAATAGTCTTTCCGCAAAGCCAGCCATATGTGATCAAGGCCGTTGTACCGGCCGAAACGCGTCATGGCAGGCAGTTGAGAGAAATAAAAATTACTTTCTTTTTGCCACAAAGAGGAATTCGCCCGTTCCTTTTCGCCGCATCAGGAGGTTGAGGAATGTTTGCAATCAACGATATATATATATATATATATATATATTTTCAGTGATGTCATTTGAGATGTCATCAGTGATGTCACTGACCATGTCATGAATGATGTAATATGTGATGTCATCAGCAGTGCATTGCGGGGGCGCGAGTTATAGTTAGCTGAACTAACTATAAAGGCAGAATTTCACTAGTTTTGTACGAGTGAAATGTCCAACTAACTATAACGTCCGTGAAACCTGTGGTTTTTTCAGTGAATTTCAAAGGTTTTTAAATGCTAATTTCTACCTATAACGTCCCTGAAACCTGTGGTTTTTTCAGTGAATTTCAAAGGTTTTTAAATGATAATTTCTAACTATAACGTCCCTGAAACCTATGGTTTTTTCAGTGAATTTCAAAGGTTTTTAAATGCTAATTTCTAACTATAACGTCCCTGAAACCTGTGGTTTTTTCAGTGAATTTCTAAGGTTTTTTGAATGCTAATTTCTACCTATAACGTCCCTGAAACCTATGGTTTTTTCAGTGAATTTCATAGGTTTTTTAAATGCTAATTTCTAACTATGCCTACAGAGGTAGGACATGTGCAGAAAGAGGAAGAAAGGCGCAGAAAGAAGCAAGAGAAATGCAGAAAGAGGCAACAGAAGTCCAGAAAGAGGTAGAAAGGTGCAGAAAGAAGCAAGAGATATGTAGAAAGAACCAACAGACGTGCAGAAAGAGGCCTTGTTGCAAAGTCATCCTGTGCCCTGGGCACCCCCAACCTTTTGCCCTGTGTGTGCAGAAAGAGGCAACCGAAGTGCATAAAGAGGCAACAGAGATGCAGAAAGTGGAAGAGATGAGCAGAAAGAGGCAAGAGAAGTCCAGAAAAAGAAAAAAAGGTGCAGAAAGAAGCAACAGAAATGCAGAAAGAGGCAAGAGAGGCGCAGAAAGAAGCAAGAGTGGTTTGCACACCATTAGTACCAATTTAACACCTACAATTAGCAATAGGTAACAGGTGACCATTTCAGGTTTGCAAAGGGCCTTCCACCACGCTGTAACACTTGTCGCTGCATTTTTGTTAACGTTTGAGCCGTTTCAGCTATAAACAAGTTTTTTTTGTTCAAATCTGCAGATTATGCAGCAGATGATGGTTTATGTGGCAAATGCGGAAAATGTATAATTATGCGAAAATCGGTGCAGCTGAACAGTCGCATAATTCCAGTGGCCCTGTTCATACCTCTGACTAGGTCCAGAAGTGCTCCTCAGTGCTTCCTTCTTTTTTTTGTCTTATAGAGTTTATAGTTTAGCTTCTATGGAAACGAGGAAGACTAAACCTGAGGTTACCACTCCACAACACAGATTACCATACCACATAATTACTCTCCATAACACATAATCCCACTCTACATAATACATATACACTAAATACCACATACTTTCTATCCACATAATTTCACTGCACAACATACCACATAATTTCACTACACACAACGTACATGCACTCCACTCCAAAAAACATTAGTAAAAAACTTTTCCATTTACAACCCCAGTAGCTCTAACTCTCGCAAATGCGAGACCTATTGCATTGCAAATGCTTCTTTAACTAGTAGTCGCGTTTGCAGAGTGCTGGAGAAAGGGGGCTGGGCCTCCGACAAGCGCTTAAGAATTCCACCACGTAGGACTTACAGGAGGTACCAGGAGGGCTTCTTGGCCCCCAAGGTCTCTCAGGAGTAAAGTGGACTTTATCCCCCAACCAGTAGTGTGCCACGGGGCGCATTTACAGAGTGGTGGCGAAAGGGGGGCATAGCCTCCAAAGACCTCTTAGCAAACCCACTGTGTGGGACTTACTGGAGGTAACAGGAGGGGTAGTTGGCCCCCGAGGACATCCTTGGGGGACAACATCCCCTCCTATTGCCTCCAGTAAGTCCCACACAGCAGGATTGCTAAGATCTCATAGCAGGCCACGCCCCCTTTCCCCCCCACTCTGCAAACGTGTTCCCTGGCGCTCTTGGATGGGGATTGAAGTCCCCTTTGCTGCTGTGGGTCCTTAGGGGCCAACTAGCCTACCTGGTACCTCCAGTAAGCCCCACACAGTGGGATTGCTGAGAGGTGGTAGCAGGCCATGCCACCTTTCTCCACCACTCTGTAAACACGCCTCCTGGAGCGTTCTGGGTTGGGGGATTAAGTCCCCTTGAATCCTGAGAGTCCCTGGGGGCCAACTAGCCCACCAGCTACCTCCAGTAAGCCCCACACAGCTGGATTGCTGAGAGTAGTCAGAGGCCATGCCCCCTTTTTACACCACTCTCTAAACGCGCCTCCTGGCGCACTGCTGCTCTGGGGATGAAGTCCACTTCCGTCCTGAGGTCCTCAGGACACAAGAGGACCTCATCGCCCCACCAGCAGTGTGCCAAGAGGCGAGTTTGCAGAGTGGTGTAAAAAGGGGCGTGGCCTCGGACCACCTCTCAGCAATTCACACAATCCTCAGCACACGTCTGTAGAGTGACTTTAAATATCAATGCAAGTATACACAAATTATAAACACAGTTTCAGAAATCTTCCCTTTCTTTTATTCTTTTCTTTCTGATCAGCCAACACGTGTTTCGTTTCACAAACTGGGAAATCGTACCGCGAGTTTCTCAAGGCTTCAATGTCATTGGTAGCAACTTTCCATGTGGTGGTAATTCCATCCCACACACTTAAGACTGCAGGTGAGTCTAGTATCCTTGCTTCGAAGTGGGTAAATCCGTAATCTTCAGTAAAAGCACCCGCTACGCGCCGTAGTGCAGCTGCAACTAGATCAGTCTGTCCAGTCCTCGAGTACGACCTCTCAGCAACCCCACTGTGTGGGGCTTACTAAAGGTACCTGGTGGCCTAGTTGGCCCCCAGGGACCCTCAGGATTCAAGGGGACTTAATCCCCCAAACTTAGAACGCGCCAGGAGGCGCGTTTGCATAGTGGTGCAGGGAGGGGGCGGGGCCTCTGGCGAGATGCCGGCTTTTCTTTCTTTTTTTTTGATATAAGGGGGGCTGTGTGGCCCCCCTTCTCTTAATATTATGTGGGCCCTGGTGACCCCATCCCCCAGGGCCTGACCCATTTAAAAAAAAAAAAAAAACAGGAAGGGGGCTGCGCGGTCCCCTCTTGAGGCCGATTTTGGCCCCGGGGACCCGGGCATGGCCTCGTTTTTTTTTATAATGACGGGAGGGGGGCCGCGAGGACCCCCTTCCCTGGGACACCTCTGGCCCCGGGGACCCCATCCCCCAGGGCCTGGCCAGCCTTGTTTTTTTATTTTGGAGGGGGCTGCGTGGCCCCCCTCCTGAAGCCAATTATGGCCCCGGGGACCCCATCCCCCGGGGCCCGGCCATCCATTTTAAAAAAAAAAAAAAAGGGAGGGGGCTGAGTGGCCCCCTCCCAGGCCACTTCTGGCCCCAAGGACCCCATCTCCAGGGGCCGGCCCTCATGTTGGGGACCATGGGGGGAGCCCCAATGCCCCCACGGTCCCTGCCGGCTCCCTGCCTCCTGCGGGAGCCGGCATTGCTTTTGGGCAAGAGGAGCTGCTAACATGCAGCTCCCCTTGTCCAAAAGCAATCTGCTTTACTTCTTGGAAGCGAGAGCAGGTTTCCTGCTCTCATTTCAAAGAAGCAAAGCAGTTTTTGCTATGGCAGGGAGGGAGCCGTGCTCCCGCCCAACCATAGCAAACGGCAATGTCCCGGGGGTGGGCTCCCCGGGACATTGCAGGAGCCGGCCCTGGGGGGTGGCGGTCCCCAGGGCCATCAAGGGCTCCAGGAGGGGGGCCGCGCGGCTCCCCTCCCTTTGACTACAAAGCCCCGGGGAGGTGGTGGTCCCCAGGGCTTGGGGGGCCCACGAGGCCCCCCCTCATTAATTAGTAAAGTCCCGGGGAGGTGGTGGTCCCCAGGGCTTGGGGGGCCCACGAGGCCCCCCAATTAATGACGAAAGCCCCATGGAGGTGGCGGTCCCCGGGGCTTGGGGGGGCCGCGAGCCCCCCCTAATTATTAAAGCTCTGGGGAGGCCGCGTGCACCCGCATGTAATAAACATGGCCCCAGGGAGGTGGCAGTCCCCGGGGCTGCAGGGGCCCCCACGGGCCCCCACACTATATTTCTTGATTGCCCCCGGGACCTGGCCCACCCGGGGGCTGATTAAAACGAAGCGCTTCATTTTTTTTACATTTTTTCATCTGGATTCACGCACCCAGCGCGAATTCGGCCAAAAATATAAAAAACAAATGCTTTTTTTGGCCCTGAGCGTCCCTGTGGGACCCCCTGAGCAGGCCTAGGGGGTCAGGGTGTTTCTACCCTGCCCCCTTTTCTTGTTTTTTATCTTTTTTTTTACCTTTTTCTTGTGACTCGGTTTTACCGAGTCACTTCAAACCAGGAAGTGTTGGCAGCCAATCAGAATGAAGCACATGATCGGGAGGGTTCGCGAATCCTCCTCGGTGCTCAGATATCGATATTTTTTATTTTTAAATTTCTCAGGAACTACTGAACGGATTTATACCATTTAAAGCAAAGAGTGCACTCTGGACCAAGAGCTACCTCTCTGCCAAATTTGGTGTAATTCCGTTCAGCAGTTCAGGCTGTAGCCGCGACACAATTTCCTATGGAAATTAACATGGGGAAAACGCGTTTTGGGACCTCCCATCTTTTTCTCGGCCCCCGCTTGACGAATCACCCCGAAACTTTCAAGACAAGAGCTGACCGGAGCGGGCCATTAGTTTTGAAAATTTCGCGAAGATTTGTCAAACGGCGCCAAAGATATTGGCAAATCCAAAAACTTTTTTCCTATGGAAAATAGGTCCTAACTATAACTACCTACTGGCGACTGCCAGTAGGTAATATATATATATGACAGGCAGAAGAGATTCTTCATTGCCACCAAGAGGAGTTCGCTCCTTCTTTATTGCCGCCTCTGGAAGTTAAGGAATGTTTGGAATATATATATATATATATATATATATATATATATATATATATATATATATATATATATATATATATATATATATAAACAACCGCCAAACGGTGCTTGCGCACCGTAATCGCCTTACCCCTTCCTCTCCTCAGCGGCGGTCCACAGTCAGGGGGCGAGCCTCATAAACATCAAAACCAACGCCGTTTCCATAAAAAACAGCTACTGTGGACACAGTTTCCTTTAGAAAGCAGCTTTTAATTCAATCAATCACCAGCTCGACGCGTTTCGGGAAACACTCCCTTGCTCACGAGTACTGTGTGACTTAACTTCCTGGTTTTTTAAATAAACACGTGATTGCATTTTAATAGCAAGTGACAACAGACTACATGGCGAGTTGGATCACTCTTAGTTACAAACATTATACAAACTCACTAATAAGTGTAAAACAATTTAAACATAGTTTACCAGAACAATGAGCGCATTATTACAAAGGTCTCTGAAAGCAAGGCTGAAAAATATACTTCATATTGAAATTACTCGATAATAACAAAAAATACATCGTATTTGCAACGTGTCAATTTCATGGCCATTACTCATTCATATTCCAAATAATATGATTTATGGACCAAAAGAAAAATCATAAATCTAGCTGGAAATAATACCTAGCATCACATCAATTAGCCCAAGTGGGCAAATACATTGCAAAAAAATCCATGATGATCCATCAATATGATGACATTGTTGTTCCGTCATTGATTCAATAAAGCTGTTGCACATGAACAACATTACGTCAATTCGCCCCAGTGGGCAAAAAACAATACGTTGCGGACAAACCCAGCAATGTTCAGTCATAATGGTGACTCCACCAATTAGATAATTTAGCTTTCTTGCCTTCTTCAAAAGGACCTTCACTCACACGTTCTAAACTGTAACAGAAAAAACACAAACACAAAATTAATCCCTTCACATTAAAAACACACAATATTGATTAAAAACAGTCATTACAGTGGCAAAACTTCTAGGGAAACCAAGAAGAATCTCCTTGTCCCTATTCACTATTTACAATCCGGAGACATGCATAGCGCAAATTATACTAGCCTAGATGAACTGCTAATTCCTCATCGCAGTTATGGCCTATTGGGACCAAAGTTCTATACTGAATAATAAGCCTTGATTCCAATCGTCGCAGTTCCTGAACTCGGTTGCCACCTCGTTCGTTAGTTCTAAAAGTATCCAAACACAAAAACTCAATAGGTTGACGTTTTTATCGTGGTGGGTCTCAAAATGGCGAGCAACTGGATATTGTTTATCGCCATTTTTGATTGCACGAAGGTGTTCAAGAACTCTCTTTTTAGCCTTATGAATGGTACTGCCAATGTACACTTTCTGGCATGGGCAAATCAAAGCATAAATAGCATAGTCAGTATTACATGAAGTATGTTTAGCTATCACATACGGTTTGCATTCAGGGGATAATCTACATTCTTTACGGGTTTTACTGTTTTTACAGGCTTTACAGTTTCTACAAGTGAAAAATCCCTGAATGCCTAAAGTTCTCAAGGGTGGCGGCTCGGCTGCCCTGCATAAAGTGTCTTTCAGTGACTTCGTTTTTTTTAACGTAATCTGCGGAAAGGATCCCACACTATCTGCTAAATCTTTGTCAGTTTGTAAGACTGGCCAGTACTTGTTAATGCTTTTACGAACTTCTTGGGCTTGCCTATGGTATGAGGTGATGAATCTTATTTTTAGGTCAGAACTGACATCTTTCGTGTCTTTATCTAACAAAAGTGACGCTCTTGACCGGTTATCTACCTCTAGACTTGCTTTATTAATGGCTGATACAGAATATCCTCGCTCTAGAAATCTCTGCCTCATTACTTGTTTTTCATTCACATAACTTTCTTGTGTGCTGCAATTGCGCTTTGCTCGTATCAACTCACCTAAAGGTATGCTGTTAATCAATGTGTTGGGATGGCAACTGACAAAGATTTAGCAGATAGTGTGGGATCCTTTCCGCAGATTACATTAAAAAAAACGAAGTCACTGAAAGACACTTTATGCAGGGCAGTCGAGCCGCCACCCTTGAGAACTTTAGGCATTCAGGGATTTTTCACTTGTAGAAACTGTAAAGCCTGTAAAAACAGTAAAAACCGTAAGGAATGTAAATTATCCCCTGAATGCAAACCGTATGTGATAGCTAAACATACTTCATGTAATACTGACTATGCTATTTATGCTTTGATTTGCCCATGCCAGAAAGTGTACATTGGCAGTACCATTCATAAGGCTAAAAGAGAGTTCTTGAACACCTTCGTGCAATCAAAAATGGCGATAAACAATATCCAGTTGCTCGCCATTTTGAGACCCACTCACGATAAAAACGTCAACCTATTGAGTTTTTGTGTTTTGGATACTGTTAGAACTAACGAACGAGGTGGCAACCGAGTTCAGGAACTGCGACGATTGGAATCAAGGCTTATTATTCAGTATAGAACTTTGGTCCCAATAGGCCATAACTGCGATGAGGAATTAGCAGTTCATCTAGGCTAGTATAATTTGCGCTATGCATGTCTCCGGATTGTAAATAGTGAATAGGGACAAGGAGATTCTTCTTGGTTTCCTAGAAGTTTTGCCACTGTAATGACTGTTTTTAATCAATATTGTGTGTTTTTAATGTGAAGGGATTAATTTTGTGTTTGTGTTTTTTCTGTTACAGTTTAGAACGTGTGAGTGAAGGTCCTTTTGAAGAAGGCAAGAAAGCTAAATTATCTAATTGGTGGAGTCACCATTATGACTGAACATTGCTGGGTTTGTCCGCAACGTATTGTTTTTGCCCACTGGGGCGAATTGACGTAATGTTGTTCATGTGCAACAGCTTTATTGAATCAATGACGGAACAACAATGTCATCATATTGATGGATCATCATGGATTTTTTTGCAATGTATTTGCCCACTTGGGCTAATTGATGTGATGCTAGGTATTATTTCCAGCTAGATTTATGATTTTTCTTTTGGTCCATAAATCATATTATTTGGAATATGAATGAGTAATAGCCATGAAATTGACACGTTGCAAATACGATGTATTTTTTGTTATTATCGAGTAATTTCAATATGAAGTATATTTTTCAGCCTTGCTTTCAGAGACCTTTGTAATAATGCGCTCATTGTTCTGGTAAACTATGTTTAAATTGTTTTACACTTATTAGTGAGTTTGTATAATGTTTGTAACTAAGAGTGATTCAACTCGCCATGTAGTCTGTTGTCACTTGCTATTAAAATGCAATCACGTGTTTATTTAAAAAACCAGGAAGTTAAGTCACACAGTACTCGTGAGCAAGGGAGTGTTTCCGAAACGCGTCGAGCTGGTGATTGATTGAATTAAAAGCTGCTTTCTAAAGGAAACTGTGTCCACAGTAGCTGTTTTTATGGAAACGGCGTTGGTTTTGATATATATATATATATATATATATATATATATATATTCTTCATCAAATAGAAAAAATCAAAAATTCAAAACATGACTCTCCTCTTTCCCTGGGAAAGAGGAGAGTGATGTTTTGAATAAAGAACTTAAAGATTCAAGGAGAGTGCCACGTATTTTTTCTATTTGATGAAGAATATTAATGCGAAAACTGGTCCTGTTTTCGCCGTGCGCACCAGCTGGTTTGTGCGCCCCCCCGCTGAGGACTGTTTTGTTGGTTGATATATATATATATATATATTTTCATTTTTTTTTTCTTTTTTCAGAAACACAAAGGATGCCGCACTCCAGAGATTGGTTTCAGAGTTGCTTTATTTTCACCACCACTTGTGGTGGTGAAAATGCCCACCCCCGGGACATTGCCGTTTGCTATGGCAGGGCGGGAGCACGGCTCCCTCCCTGCCATAGCAAAAACTGCTTTGCTTCTTTGAAATGAGAGCAGGAAACCTGCTCTCGCTTCCAAGAAGCAAAGCAGATTGCTTTTGGACAAGGGGAGCTGCATGTTAGCAGCTCCTCTTGCCCAAAAGCAATGCTGGCTCCCGCAGGAGGCAGGGAGCCGGCAGGGACTGTGGGGGCATTGGGGCTCCCCCCATGGTCCCCAACATGAGGGCCGGCCCCTGGAGATGGGGTCCCCGGGGCCAGAAGTGACCCGGGAGGGGGCCACTCAGCCCCCTCCTTTTTAATTTTTTTTTTTTTAAATGGATGGCCGGGCCCCGGGGGATGGGGTCCCCGGGGCCATAATTGGCCTCAGGAAATGTATGTGAGAGAGGGGCTATGGAGAGATGAGGGGCACGTTTGCTGGATGGTAGTGAGGGAATCAAAGAAGGTCATAGTGTGCAATTGTAAAGCACAGGCTCGCCCATAGGCATCTTGGTGCTGAATAACAGATATTTATTGAAAGTCATGGGAGGGAGCCAAAATGATTGTCGCACTGGCTTCCACCAGCGCTAACGGCTGCGATGATGGGTATGTGGCAAGGTAATGTAATACTGTGTCTTTTTTCTCTCTTTCTTAGTGTTTTTGGAGAGCGTACGGATTTTGCAAAGGAAAGGTAAGGTGACTTTGTCATTACTGACTGTTAAACACTTCAATCATGCACACACCCACCTACACTTTGAAACCAACAACCTATCTGCCTTCTACGTATGATAGTGTTTTAAAAGGATAGTTTTAGGCACTAGCAGAGATGACGTATCGTTGGATTACCCAGGCCCTAAGTCTGGTTCTGGAGTCCAGCTCTGAGGCAGGATCAGAGACTGAGACAGCAGATACTGAGACAGCATCTGAGGGAGAGGACAATGGAGCAGAATCTGGGATTGATTTTTCAGTCGGCGCAGTTTCATCCGACGACTCATCTTCCAGCGATTCTGAAGGAGACGATGTCAGTCGTGCTGTCCCTTTGCCAGCACAGTCTGTGCAGCAGGACACCAGTAGCAGGTTAGAGCAACCCAGAGAGCAGGCACGTGCGGCCGCAAGCACAGACGGAGCGCTATCTTGGCAGCCTCCCAATTTAGTTCAGCCCCAAATTCCGCCTTTCACTGGTGACACTGGATGTAAAGTTGATATGGCTAATTTTTTGCCAATTGACTACGTCCATCTCTTTTTGGATGTTGACTTCCTTGATGAAATTGTGCAGCAAACAAATTTGCGTGCCAAATAATTTCTGAGGGAGCATGGAGGCACTCTAAGGCCTCATTCTAGGGCACACAAGTGGACTCCCACTTCTTTAGCAGGTAGTGCATAAACCAACCATGCTGCATTTCAATGACAATTCTGCTGCATTGCCCCGGGACCATCCAGACCATGACAGGTTGTTCAAAATGCGGCCTGTCGTGGAACATTTGTCTGCCAGGTTTCCAGAGGTTTATAGTCCTGGAAAGAATATAGCCATTGATGAGTCCTTGATCTTGTATAAAGGGCGGCTGCTGTTCAGGCAGTACATTCCGAGCAAATGCGCTCGTTATGGCATCAAGCTGTACATGCTGTGTGAGAGCTCAACTGGCTATGTGTACAGCTTGAGAGTGTATACAGGGGAGGACAGAACTCTTAACCCTGTAGGTTGCCCTCCCACTCTAGGGGTCACAGGAAAGATCGTATGGGAGCTTGTCCAGCCACTCTTTCACAAAGGTTATAACCTTTATGTTGACAATTTCTATACAGGAGTAGAGCTGTTGAGTGAGCACTACAAAGCTGGCACCGTGGCTTGTGGTACAATTTGTTGTCGCCGCAAAGGATTCCCGCAGGAGCTTGTTTGCAAGAAGCTCCAGAAATCCCAGAGCACTGAGTTGCGTTCCATGGAACTGCTCGCAGTCAAGTTCTCAGATAGTCGTGACGTGTACGTGCTCACTACAATTCATGCTGAAAGCACTTCCCCTGTCACGGTTTGGGGTCAGATGGCCGAAGTCCACAAGCCCATCTGTATACTTGATTACAACAAGTACATGGGCGGAGTGGACAAGAACGACCAGGTTCTTCAGTCATACAATGCGAGTCATAAAACTCGCACTTGGTATAAGAAACTGTTTACTCACCGGATCCAGATGGCAACATACAATGCGTATGTTGTTTATTGCCAGACCACCACAGGAAGACTCATGTCTTTCCTTGACTTTCAGTTGTCTGTGATTGAAAGTCTCACTGCTACAGAAGCAGCAGCCTCCACTTCATGTGTTCTGGAGGACGTGGCAAGGCTGCAGGAGCGACACTTTGGTGATAAAATTCCTGCAACACCCAAAAGGAGCGACCATGTCATTGTTGTAAAGTGTGCTCAATGCAGGGAAAGAGGCAGGAGACTTCTGTTTACTGTCCCCAGTGCCCAAGTAAGCCTGCCTTCTGTTTTCCTA
The DNA here is from genome assembly GCA_963921515.1 of Calotriton arnoldi. NCBI lineage: Eukaryota > Metazoa > Chordata > Amphibia > Caudata > Salamandridae > Calotriton > Calotriton arnoldi. The sequence continues at coordinate 2,210,336 of CAWUFW010001896.1, forward strand.
CTTGCTTTATGTTGTATCATACTAAAGCAAAATACTGGGAAATTGACTGAGGTGGAGCTGCCAATAGGTAAACCTTTCAATTGGTGTGAATGGATACCTACTGTCTGTGGGCCTCTCCTTCACTACGCAAGCAGCTGCAGAATATTTGTTCCTCTACTTCAGGAAATCATGGACTTCTCAACACCTTTATCTGCTTTCAGAACGTGGTGGTAGTTCTGTTCGCCAATTGACAAGTGCATTATAGTCCCCTCACTGCACATACTGGTGGACAGAACATACGCCACGTTGTCACGGAGTACCCGTGTTTCACATTCAACCGTTCTTCATAGTTTATGATGTTCTCTTTAGAAAGCTTTTGAAAATTTCCAGCATGTTTGCCTTAGTTTCAAAGGTAGATATGCTTGCTCAGTTCGAAATATGGCCTACTGGGATACTCGGACACACAAACTGGAAGGAGTTGGATTTAGCACAGTGAGAGCATTGATGGCACGTGACAGAAACATTTTCTCAAGCTTCAAGTAGCTAGAGATGGAAGGCATTAGTATAGGGTCACTTGACAATTAGACAGGATTAGTCAGGACTCTGATGAGGACAGACACACGAACGGGTTAGAACAGCTTACGGTAGGTGCGCTTTCCGAGGAATATTGCAAAGGTAGAAGACAGATAGTAAAAGTAGTACAGATACACGTCATGACTTCATCTTCACCCATGGATTCAAATCCATTGCTGCCACTCTTGCACTGAATTTACTAAAGTACTTATGGGTCAATGCTGCTTGCCATGTTCATCCTCCGTTAGAACTTAGTAGATGTTCAGTTTGCTGTATGATAAGTGCATTACAGTCCCTGCACATAACGGTGGATTGGACATATGCTACATTGTCACGGACTACCCATGTTTTACATTCAACCGTTCTTCATAGTTTATGATGTTCTCTTTAGAAAACTTTTGAAAATTTCCAGCATGTTTGCCTTAGTTTCAAAGGTAGATATGCTTGCTCAGCTCGAGGAATGGCTTTGCGGAATACTCGGGGACCCCCCCCTTGCATCCACAAACTGGAAAGCATTGGATTTAGCACAGTGAGTGCACTAAAGGCGCATGAAAGACATGTCTTCCTGAGCCTCATGTGGCTGTCATGGGAGCCATTAGTAAAGGTTCACTAACGTTCAGTAATGTAAAGGAAGAAGGAGGCGGAGAATTGACAGGTGGTAAAATGTAGTCAAACTCATTATGTCTTGTGTCCTATGAATGTGATGGGCCCTTGCATGGCGGTGGTATGTTTATGTGAGTGCAAGTGATCTGGTTGATTGGGCCCATGGCTGGCGGTATGGAAGTCTTGTGTGTGGTGCGTGAATGGCATGTGAATGGACCATAAAGTGGTTGGTGCCGTGAAGTGGCTTTATGGCTCACCGTCAAAAGGCTGGGCTTCAAAATTTATATACTTTGATAAGTATTTGTGATTTGAAGCCAGCGTTTCTGGAGGTGCTCAAACCAACCAGTGTAAGTGGTGGATTAACTTTATTAAATTAGTGTCAGATTTATATTTGTGGCGGTTTAATGGCCTTTTGTAAGACCTTTTTTTTGTCAATATCGGTAGCAGGGGACTTTGTGCCCTAGCTCAGTCATCACCTAGGCAAACCTTCACATTTTTGAGTAGTAGACAATGAGGGAAGTACAGGGGTGAATGACTTGAGTGGCTCTCACTGTTTTTTTTTTTACCCAGCATCCCCTGCAAACCTCAAATTTAGCTCAAATTCAAAATTTCTTCACATTTAAGCAATGGAAAGTTCAGGAATCTGCAGCAACCTACAAACTTCCATCTATCTAGTGTTTCCCCAGGTCTTCCAATAAAAATGGTACCTCTCTTGTGTGGGTGGCCCAAGTACCCCTGACAGGGAAGGGCCCAAAACGTATTGAGGAGACATCAAAATTGCCTATCACAAAACGACCTGGTTTTGCAAGGGGGTCACCTGGGTTTTTGGCCCCGTGCCCGGCGGCCATCTAGGGTGACCTACCAAACCCACACATTTCTGAAAACTATAGACACGGGGGAGTCCAATGAGGTATGGCTTGCGTGGATACCCTAACGTTTCCCTACCCAGAATCCCCTGCAAACCTCACATTTTGCTGAAAAATTAATTTTTTCGCAAATTTCTGTGTGGGAAAGTTGTGGGATCACCGGGCTGACACAAATTTCCTACCGCTCAGCGTTCCCCCAGGTCTCCCGATAAAAATGGTGCCTCACTCGTGTGGGTGGGTCAGGTACCCGCGACAGGCAAGGGCCCAAAACGTATTGTGGAGACATCAAATATACCTATAACAAAACGATCTGCTTTTGCAAGGGGGGGGTCACATGAGTTTTTGGTCCCGGGGTCGGCAGCCATCTAGGGAAACCTACCAAACCCACACATTTCTGAAAATTAGAGACCCGGGGGAGTCCAATGGGGTATGGCTTGCGTGGATCCCCCAACGTTTCCCTCCCCTCCCCAGCAAACCTCAAATTTTGCTGAAAAAAACAATTGTTTCGTAAATTTCTGTGTGGGAAAGTTGTGGGATCACTGGGCTGACACAAATTTCCTACTGCCCAGCGTTCCCCCAGGTCTCCCAATAAAAATGGTACCCCACTTGTGTGGGTAGGCAAAGTGGCTGCAACAGGAAAAGGCCCGAATCGTACTGTGGATACTTCAAAATTACCTATCACAAAACAACCTGGTTTTGCAGAGGGGGTCAGCTGGTTTTTTGGCCCCGGGCTCGCGGCCATCTAGGGAAACCTACCAAACCCACACATTTCTGAAAACTAGACACCTTGGGGAGTCCGATGAGGTATGGCTTGCGTGGATCCCCCAACGTTTCCCTACCCAGAATCCCCTGCAAACCTCAAATTTAGCTGAAAAAAATCACTTTTTCCACACATTTTTGCGGGGGATGACCGTGCCGGCACAAATGTCCTACCACCCAGTGATCCCCTTGTTCTCCCAATTAAAATGATACCTCACTTGTTTGGGTGGGCCAAGGGCCTGTGACTGGGGAGAGCCAAAAACATTGGGATTAAGGGTCTAGCACCGAGAAGTCTAAGCGCTACATTTGTTTAAAAATACGTTTTTAGCCAATTCTGCATTGGACACCCACACAAATGAGGTATCATTTTTCTTGGAAGACTGAGGGGAGCCCTGTGGTGTAGGACATTTGTGCCGGCACAGTGATTCCACACAAAAATATGTGAAAAATGTGTTTTGGGCCCTTGCCTGTCGCGGGCACTAGGCCTACCCACACAAGTGAGGTACCATTTTTCTCGGAAGACTTTGGGGAATGCGGGGTGGGTGAAATATTGTGGAACCACGCAGATTCCAGAACTTTCCACCACAGAAATGTGAGGAAAATGTGTTTTTACAAATTTTGAGGTTTGCAAGGTATTCTGGGTAACAGAACCTGGTGAGAGCCAGACAAGTCACCCCATCCTGGAATCCCCTGGGTGTCTAGATTTAAAAATGTATAGGTTTTCTAGGTTTCCCTAGGTGCCAGCAAAGCTAGGGTTCAAAATCTACAGCTAGGCACTTTGCAAAAAAAGCGTCAGTTTTCACTGTGAAAATGTGGTGTGTCCACGTTGCGTTTTGGGCCGTTTCCTGTCGCGGGCACTAGGCCTACCCACACAAGTGAGGTACCATTTTTCTCGGGAGACTTTGTGGAATGCGGGTTGAGTGGAATTTTGTGGATCCACGCAGATTCCAGAACTTTCCACCACAGAAATGTGAGGAAAATGTGTTTTTTTGGACAAATGTTGAGGTTTTCAAGGGATTCTGGGTAACAGAACCTGGCGAGAGCCAGACAAGTCTCCCCATCCTGGATTCCCCTGGGTGTCTATTTTTAAAAAATGTATAGGTTTGCTAGGTTTCCCTAGGTGTCGGCAGAGCTAGGGTTCAAAATCTACAGCTAGGCACTTTGCAAAAAAAGGGTCCGTTTTTACTGTGAAAATGTGGTGTGTCCACGTTGCGTTTTGGCCCATTTCCTGTCGCAGGCACTACACCTACCCACACAAGTGAGGTAACATTTTTATCGGGAGACATAGGGGAACACAAAATTGTAGACCAACTGTTATTACCTATTGACTTTTAATGCATTTCTGCCTTCCAAATGTAAGACAATGTGTAAAAAGAAGTCACTTTGAAAAATGACCTATAATTCACATGCTGGTATGGGTACCCACAATTTCGGAGATGTGCAAATAGCTACTGTTTCTAAACTCTATATTTTGTTCCCATTTCAGAAATACATAGGTGACTTTCATACCGATTTTTCCCTAATTATATTTTCCCAAATGAATTGCTATATAGCCGGTACATAATAAAAAATCATTGCAAGATGGTGCTCAGTTATTGTCTCTGGGTTCCTCTGGTTCTTGGTGAACCTACAAGTCCTATATATCCCCACAACCAGAAGAGTGCAGCGGATGTAACGGTATATTGCTTTCAAACATCTGTCATACTTAGTAGAAGTTACAGGTGAAAATGTTGGCACAAATGGCTGTTTTTTTAACTCATTTTCAATTTTATCTATTTTTAACTATTAGTTTCTATACGAGAACCTTGAAGATCTACACAAATGACGCCTTGCTGAATTCAAAATTTTGTCTACTTTTCAGAAATGTATAGTTTTCCAGGATCCATCATTGCTTTCATACCCATTTTTACCATTAACTGGAAGGAGGTTGAAAGCACCAAAAATAGCAAAAATAGGCTATGTCCCAGAAAAATGCCAAAACTGTGTAAAAGATTTTGGTTTTCTGACAAACGTCTGCTTGTCCCTGAAAGCTGGGAAGATGGTAATTTCAGCACCACAACCTCTTTGTTGATACCATTTGCAGGGAAAAAACAGAGGCTTTCATCTGTAGCCCATTTTTCCCATTTTCCCCCAAAAAAACAAAATATAGCTTTATTTTGGCTAATTTCTGGGTCCCCTCCAGGGGAATCAACAACCCCTGGTACCTTTAAAATCCCCATGATGTTGGAAGAAAAGGAAACAAATTTGGCGTGGATACCTTATGTGGTCAAAAGGTTACATGGGCTTAAGCACGAACTACCCCAAATAGCCAAAAAAGGGCTCAACACTGGGGGGGAAAAGGTCCAGCAGTTAAGGGGTTAAACTCGTTAAGACCACTTTTTAACAGCAGCAATGTCCCTATGTCATTACGTCACATGGTGCAAGGCGCAATCCTATCTATTAGATCCAAATTGTCCACCGTTACCATATATGCACACTACAAAAACTTAATGCAATTCATAAATAGCATTGGAAAATAATTTTTTTCAAAAAGAAGACTCGAGCGTTTAACCTGGATTTATAGACAACAGTCAATACCATAGATAGTTATAAGTAGACCTACCACTATACAGATGGGACACCACATACTCACTATGAATATGCAAAAAAACTCTTAGCAATAAATAAATTCTCAAAATAGCCGCTGTCAGTCAACATAAAGTCAGTGCCTATTTGTGACAACTAAAGGCTAATTAAAATGAACCCAATAATAAATGTGCGCTTGCACTCAGTTGTCCAGCATTGTCAACTGCCTCAGGGAGAAACCTCAACACATATCTCTGCAAGAGTATTACAAACATATAAAGAATGTGAATTATGCTAACATACTTTAGTTCATTTATTCCTAAAAGCTACCGACACTTACTCAATTGTCTTGCAGCCATGACTATTGATCACATTATCTTTTCAATAAATAATGCAGCTCTTCTTCTTTGTTGAAACCGTGCTTATAGTTTAAAAATCCAAAAAGTCTCTCTTTCACGTAATTTTAGGATTTGATCACCTCCTCTTCTGTGATGTTTTATGCTTTCAATAGGTACAAACCTTATTTCTTTCAAGTAATCTCTACTTGTAAAGTCCCTCAGATGCAAAGACATGGGTTTTTTTCTGTGGCATTTCTAAATGCTCTTAAGTTTGCTTCCATCTCTCCTTCACAGGGTGAATAGTGGAGCCCAGGTAACTTTAAGACAATTGCAAGTTCTGATGTAGTCACAAAACTTCGTATTGCAAATCAGAAATTCTTGCATGAGATACGTTTTCTTCCCGAGGCAGTCAAAAAAAGTTATCTGTTTGCCATTAGCAAAGTTACAACAAATACAGTTAGCACATTTGAAAAAGCCTGATATGACAGATAGTGTTCATTTTCTATTTGGCAGCTTTGAATACCCAATAGTATCATTGGAACATAATGCATCCTTCATGCCACGCCTGAAAGTGATCTCAACCTTTTCATTTAAATGTTCAGAAATGCCTTTGTCTAGGAACAGCAAATGCCAGTGTCTCTTCAAGATATGGTAGATTTTGAACTTTCATGATTATATTTTGTGATGAACTAGATGATAGCATCCTTCTTGCTTTTTGCCTTAAGTTTGTACTTAGATTGCATCTATAACAACTCATTTCTTGAGCATTTACTAGCTTTATCTATTGGTTTTTTGATAATATTTTTCATATAACACTCCCCACCGCAAACCTCCTTTTCATTTTTGTTTATTCTTTCTGATACTCAAGTTTAGTACTGAAAATTCTATGTGCTCGAAGCAGTTCACCGAAGGGATATTCTGCTTTTGGTGTGAGAGATGACCTGAGCTTTAATGTAAAGTGCTATTCACTGAAATGGAATTTCTATAAATTCTGCTCAAAATCTTTCCTTCATCTACATTGATCTTGCAGTCCAGAAAGCAGTTTTTGTGTGCTAAATTCCAAAGATAATTCAATATTCAATGAATTGTGATGTAGTAAGGAATGAAAGTCACACAGTCTCTTCTCATCCCCCTTCCAAATGACAAAAATGTTGTCAATAAATCGCAGCCATAAAGGCATGTTATTTTTAAATTGTTGTAGATTCGAATCAGACAAATGTTCTGATTCAAATTTACCCATAAACAACGAGGCATACAAAGGGGTGAAGCGTGAACCCATTGCAGTTCCGAGAACTTGTTGATAGAAATCATATTCATAAAGAAAAAAATTGTTGTTCAAAACAAACTCTACCATTACTAAAAGCATTCTATTATATAATAGAAAAAGTGGCTGGTCTGCTGTTTAGAAAGGGCTCCATATTCAACAAGCCATCTTTATGTTTTTACATCTATAGTACTAGGATCAGATCATCCTCCCACGGTACATCATCTACATTTCATAAGAAGTCAGTGATGTCCCAAATATATGAAGGTAAATTGCTCACTAAGGGTGCTATGTAAATATCAATGAATTCAGAAAGTCTTTCAGTTAAGGAACTGTTACTCAATACTATGGGTCTGCCTGGGGATGAATAAGAGATTTGTGCACTTTCAGTAAAAAATAATCAATTGGTAACTTCAGGAAAACAATGGTAAAATAAGAATTTTAATCACCAACAATTTCAATGCTTCAATTGTCACATTCTTGTAGCACTCTACATCCGATAACTGTCTCCTGGCTTCATTATCATAATCCTCATAATTCATCACTACCACTGACCCTCCTTTGTCAGCTTTCCTTATGACACTATCCTTATTAGTTTGCAGGGATCGTAAGGCTGATTTCTGCTTCTTATTGATATTCAATGGTTCCTCATTAAATTTAAGCATATTCATGCATATTCATGCCTCTCAACACACATTTTTTAAAAATGACAATATTATCCTCATTGTAAAGTTTTGAAAAATACTTTGATTTGGATTTTAATCTGCTCTCTAGGGGATGATCAAATACAATAGCTACATCTCGTGCTACTGTTTCCAAATAATCTGGGGCTACATCTGTGAGTGACATTAAGGCCTTAATATCAATTAATCTATAATGGTATGTAGGAACCAGAAGGACATAGCCTTAAAACCTCCTTCTGGTTCCTACATACCATTATATATACCTTCCTCACAAAGCTCAGTAGGTCAATTCTAAAGTGGAAAAAAATCAATGTGCTGTGCAGGAACAAAATCCAAACCTATATTAAGAACCCACAATTGCTTCTTGTTTGACAGTTGATTAGATAAATTATACACAGTATTCAATTTTGTTAATCCTTGTCTGGATTGTAGTCTCATCTTTATTCCTTTCACATTTCTTTCTTCTTCCAGATTTCTTTTTTCTTCTGGCTGGATCTTTTGCTCTGAATCATTCTTTGCAATAGTCTGTCTTTTGCATCCTCCATACCGCTTCTAAAAAATGAGATTTTAGAAATAGAGAGAGAGGAGCTGCTGGACGGTTCAGTGTCTGTTGTGACACTGGTTGCACTACTCAAAGAAATATCTGAAACACCTTTTGCTTCAGATGATTCTAGCTGTACTCTGTCTGAGACTGCGTCATATTTTTTGGCATAAGACTAAATACGTCCTGATTTATAATCATGTTAAGTCTCATTCCAATTTGGACTGTTTTAAATTTTTCACCCCTTTTTGGTATTTTTCCAAGATATCGTCTAAAATGAAATAGTTCTTCTCTGTGAGATCACCACATTTGAAATCTTCGGTTTCCTTTATTAAGTCATTTATTTCCGAATGTAATCTTTTAATAGTAACGTCTGCTTGCTCAACCAATATGCCAATTCGATCAAATGATGTATTTTGCAAGTTCTGATGCAATTTTTCAGCCATCTCTTCAGTCATATCTTCTGCTGATGGGAAAAGATTGATCTGTAACCTTCTTGGGATCAGCTTTCTCTCAAGATATTGTTTAAGATTGTAGATCTCCTACCATTTAGAGCTTTCAGCACACATTGGCTCTTGGCTCTGTGTGATAAAGAATTTCATTTGTGAAGAAATCATTTTCAATCAAATAATCAAAGTTATTTAAGAAATGCATAAATCTCCAGTGTGATATTTATCTTAAAAAAGGAAGATACTTCAAACTCTGTTTGTATTTTGTAGACGGTTGTTGCAGAGGGGTAAGCACAACCATATTGCTTGTGGTCTGAACTGTCTGATCTAAAGAGCCTTCTCTCCCCTCATTTTGCTTCTCCCTATCAACCAGTATTGTTAAAAATGTACTCCATTACACCCTTTTTTTGTGCATAGCCCCCATATGAACCACCTCTTTAATCCTCTTGCTAATTAGATATATGACCTTTACTTACTCATATATGAGGCAATTCATACTCAAATACATATGGCCTGGGCTTCTAAGACCATGCAAATCACGCTCATCCTAACAAACAACCCACAGCCGTGAAGACCTTGGCCTATTATTGACTTCGTTAGCAAGATCATAGAAAATGAGTTGATGAGATACTTCAGGAATATGCAGAACTCAATCATTTTCACCAAGACAACAAATCGGAATTCAGTCCAGCCTTAACCAACTGTACATGCTCTTCCATAGATAAAATTGTTCCTCACCAGCAACAGTCAAATAATCTGGATACGATCAGTCATAACTTCTAAATGCACTGTTGTTGTGTGTAAGGTACCTTATGGACTATCCCCTTCATATCTATTTTTTAGTATGTATTTATATCTCTTAGCACAGCTGCTAGGTCAATACAATATGAACTTCCAAACATACACAAAAAATACTCAAATCAGTTTTCAGATAGAACATCTTACATCCCAGCCAACATCATTTTGTGCTTGAACCACATAGAGCTTTCCCTGCCGGAACAGAACTCCTAGTCATGGGAGTAATGGGTCATGACCTCCTTGCCCTCTGACTGGCCTCCCCACCTTGGAACCCCACCATCATCCTCCCAGAAAGTAGGCAATCTGAGGATGCTCATTTGGCATATGCCTTTTCTTTGCAATTCAGGCCAAGGCAAAATCCTACCACTTATCTGATATTACCAAGAGGTGAGGCTGACAAGATCTTTGGTCATGGCACATCTGGAGTATTGCAGCATCATTTACACTGGTTTCCTCTGAATCCTCAGCACCACACAGAGGCTACAAACCAGACTGCTAGACTCTGTGTAAATCAATTTGCCTGAACCTCTATAAGCACAACCACATCTAATCTGCATTGAGCTCTCTCTACAGACTCCCTGTTGAAGCCAGGATTATATTAAAATACCTTTGCGCCATCTACAAAGCACACTAGGGCAAAAACATCAGATACTACAGGAGCTGGCAGCTCATTGTGCACTTTCCATAAATAAATAAATATCAGGTAACTATAGCGCATAGTTGTGTACAAAATAGAGAAACACACTGAAGTCAAGTATTTAATGTCCATTAGCATAACACAGATAAAGAAGATTGGGCATAAAACATTAAGTCATAAAGGATAAAAATGTGAAAAGTAACAATGTGGGTTTAGAAAAACAGTTATGCAGTGAGAAAAATAGATAACATTGCAGATATGCATGTAAACAGTATTTTGAGTATGCACAATCTACCGCAAGTACGAGTCCTTAGTCTGGCTAGTACAATGTTTCCCAAAACCTATGGGTTATGTAATTCATTGTTTCCAAAATAATGAATTAACTCATCTGGAAACACAAGACTGAGACATTCATCCTAAAATAGTGACAGATTTGAAAAACGTTCTTATAAAGTCTAGTAAAAGGACAGTGTTCAGTGGCAAAAGCAGGGAGTCAGAGAAAAGAGTAATAGTGGCAATTGAATACAATATTTTCAGCTCATTTGTGAAGGAGAGGTGGGGGGAATAGTGTGGCTAGAGAGGGGTGTAGTTTCAAAATGTTTGAACAGAGCTAGAGAATGATTGTTTCAGAAGCCCTCCTAAAATCTTCCATTTCTCAACCAGATAATGTGAAGAAGTAGATTGTACACATTTGTGAACTAAAGAAATTATGGCGTTGTACTCCAGCCCTCTACAAGAAATCATTTCAATGACATTAGTACCTGGGTGACATAGCTGAAGTACTTGCTTACCCTAGACAAATGAATCCTCAGTTTTCAGTGTCACCTGCAAAGGAGAAAGGTGAATTTCAAGGATTTCTAGAGAATGGAAATTCTATAGCCTTTAAGTTAAACGGGCTACATTTTTTAAAATGACTGCTTTATTAAAAAGCAGTCACAAACATGGTGGTATGCTGACCCTAGCAGGCCACCATTCCTGTGATGGCTGTGATTCACAATGGGTTTAAAAAATGCGACCTGCCTCATTAATATTAATGTGGTAGGTAGATTTGCAACCTACTAGAAATTTGTGTGACATAGTAAATCTCACTTAAGGGCTTGCATTGCCCTTAAATGCAAGCCCTTGATAAATTTGGCCCCCAGTGTGTTGAGAAGGCACTGCATCATTGCTAATAAACAAAGAGTTAAAAATGTTGTCCCTTATTGAATATGATGAGGATTAAAAAGCTACTGGATATTCTCTTTGAAGTTGTCATGTGGATTGAAGTGTGACATGGCGCATCGGTGCCTGCTGCCACATACACTGAAGCTCCAATAGGGGTCTAATGTACAGAGATGACATCCATTACTTTAATAGGACCAAAATCAGACTTCTGATTTTGACAGCCTTATAAAAAGTACTTTATGCTACTCTGAACACTCGAAAATAAAATATGGCTTTCACATAGTACTTTCATAAGACAAAGATAGTGTGCTGCATTTTAAAACTAAATCTATCTTTTTGCGGAAGGGAACATGCTAGATACAGAGTCCATGCGTAAACCAAATTAACTCAAGCAATATTGTTCAAAATCTGGCTGCATGTACACTTTTGAACGTTTATTTTATCTGTCATTGCTCTTGTAACTAGCCAGTGTTCAAAGATGCTGTGGCCAGATGTTGTGTAAGTCTGCAGGGTGGGATGATTGAGTTCATTGGTCAGCCTGCTGTGGCACTTTTCACACTTGGAGTTTTTGAGAGTAAGGCCCAGATTTACCAAACTGTCACATAACACAGTGCAGCAACCAAAGTTGCTCTGCTGCGTTGTGCAACAGGGAGAGAGCAGGAAAGCGTCATACTTACAGAGATATGGCACTATGCAGCTCTTTCTAGCGCTGGTGCACAATTTAGCTGTCAAGCGCAGTAGCGGCCGCCTTGGCTCGCAGGTGGGGGGGGCATGGGGTTGCGGGGGGATGGGGGGTACGCATGGGTGGGTCAATAATAAATAAAAATAATTTAAACCTTTTTTCCGCCGGCCCTGGTCCTGCGTCTCCACTGCTCCTGCTCTCCTGCCTCCAACAGGAACAAGAAGCAGGCAGCCTCCCTTCTCTCCCCTAAGCCAATCATAATGCTCCAGTGGAGCATTGTGATTGGTCGGGATGCCACCCAGCAAGGGGCTGTAGGGGATGGCATGTTCTCCATGGAGAAGGGCAGAGTGCGCATTACTGGTTTGGGCGACCTTAATATAGGAGCTTTAACTAAGAGGTAGGACCAATTTCAAGGCAGCCTATTCACTCAGGCATCAGGCTTACTGTTTTATTGTCGTCCTAAGGGCTTTTAAACTGCATGTTTCGCAGCCTCGGTCCGTGCAGGTAACAGCTGTGGGCCCGTGGGGCCATGTAAGGGGGGATTTCAAGGGACGATGCCGAGGGAAAATTAATTATTTATTTAATTTTCCCTCGGCATCGTCCCTCAAAATCCCCCCTTACACGGCCCCACTGCCCCACCCCTGTTACCTGAACGGACAGCGGCTGATGTTTCGACCTCACTAAGAGCTGCCATGAGACAAACCTGATCCCCTAATACAACCTCTACCTGTGAAGGTAGAGTCCATCACCCAGACAACCCCATAGCTCATGGTCAGCTACAAGGGGTGCCTATTAGCCAGTCAACTCTCTGAAGAACATTACAACTTCTTTTGCACTTATGAGTACTGTAAAGGAGCAATGGCGCCAGCGGATTTTACTTACTGGTACTACGTCGATTGAGCACATGGACACTTACCAAGGTTCCTGAGCCATTATTCATTATCATACATTATGACCGCGTGACTGTAGAGAGTGATGACAGAGTTCATATTGGTTTATATATATACACCGTGTAACATTGGATGGAACTACACATATTCATTCTATATATATCCTGATACATTAGCGCTCCACACTATTAAGCCCTGATGAAGTTCTAAATTCAATTGGATGGAAACGCGTTGGCTGGATGTTGTTTTATATTTGGATTTAAGAAGAAATAATAAACATTTGGTGTTTGATTACACATATTGAATTCCTTATTGGACTCTTACCGGTGCACCTCTCCATTTGCTATCATGTAAAGGACTTTATATGAAGCTATTCTTCCTCTACTGTTGAGTTTTGATTCCCCTTATCTGTTTTTCTTATTTTTAGCAATATTTTTCTTTCAGTTTTTATCTTTTAACTTGATCTTAATGTGGGCATTTAAGGAACCAGTCCCAGCTGGGCTGCTCAGAGAACACGCCTCCTTACAGGCCCCTTTGATTTCTGGGCTTATCAATTGTTTCATCTCAGAAGGTGCTGCCCCCAAAAAAAGGGATCGTCAGACTCTGGTAAAAAAAGCTATTCTTGACCCTATATTATTGAGAAACTTCAGGCCCATCAGCAGCTTACCAATCGTAGCTGAGATCGTGGAAAAGCCTGTTACCAGTCAGCTTTAATCCTGCCTAGAAATCAACAAATGCTTTAGTCCTATATATTCCATATCCAGGCCATTACATAGCATGGAATTCACTCTGACTGAATTTGAGAATGACTCCAGAAGTGCTAGAAGAAAGGCCATGGTGCCTGCTGGATTTGCTGGATCTATCCAAGGCATTTGATGCTGAGGACCATTCTGTCCTCTTAGATAGAATCTCCTAAATTGCCCACATATATACGCACACACTAAAATGGTTTAGGTCTTTCCTTTTGGAACAATAACAAAGAGTTCACCTATAAGGATATTACCCCCACGTGGAGTTCCTCATGGGCCCCTTCTGTCCCCAACCTTATTTATCATCTATCCTGCCTTTCATTTAACATCTTTGAGAAACATCAGGTCAGGGTACAGTCAGTGGAAGACGATGTCCAAGTATACGTTAAGTTCTCAGGGGTTCATACCATTTACCTTGATCAACTGAGCACCTTGGAAAGAGTATAAACATGAATGAGCCATAATTATTTACATCTGACCTAGAACAGAAGTCATTGTTGTGGGGGGCAAAGATAGCCCCAATCTGATGGCAATCTCTAGGCAGAAAGATTTGGGCAATCCATCGGAGCATTTGCAAAAGTAAAGAACCTAGGTTTTATTTTTGTGGTATTCCGCCTTAATATTTAAAGCAAAATATTCGAGGGAGCAGAATAGTGTCAAAAATATCAAGCGTAAAAATATATCAAGATGGTGAGTTTATTTAGGTAAGTGTAGATTTACTTTACTTAACTCCCCATATATATATACCTTGACGATATACATCTTCAAGGTATGTAGATGTAGAATTAAGAATAGTAAATCTATATTTACCTAAATGCACTTACCTTCTCTGTATTTTTCTCCTCTACATTTTTGATGCAATATTCTGGTACCACAATATTTGAACTGTCGATATTTCAGCATAAACCAATTCTTGACTCATGATGCTTTATAATCAGATATGATAACTAGTCCGCAGTTGCCACCACAGCTTGCTAAACGAAGATTTAGCTTGCCTTTACTTTCTCCTTCCCATTAATCCCTAATTCTGGGCACAGCAATAAACATAAGATTTGACCCCTGGGACTCTTTGTACGCATGCCTTCCCAATACACAGATGAACCATTAGCAGAGGGCACAAAAGGCAGCAGCACACTACGTCATATGCGTTGGCAAAAAATATCATATTTTTTAAGCTAGAAGTTCGCTTTACTGGCTACCAGTCCGGGATAGAATTCACTTTAAACCAGGCGGCTGGGCGCCTGGCATCTACCTATCTAATTGATTGTGTTATCCAATGCCAGCCTTCTGCGCGCTTTAAATCTGTCACAAAACCTGTTCTTTATCCCCAGAGGTCAAACCAAAAAGCAAGGGGAGCAGTTTCCGTGCAAGGTCCAAATTTCTGCAATTACTTGCCTGGTCATCTCGGACTAACTTCCAGTTTCTGTGCCTTCCGGAGAGGCCTGAAAACGTACCTTTTTAAATAAGATAACGAATTATATGAGACTCCGTGAGATAGTGTGCGTAACATAAATGCCACCATTTTCATCATCCAGATGTTTATTTTCTGCCTTTCACACACCTCATATAATTTTCTCTGAGGATCAATTTACGGCTGAGGCCAGGCGACATTTAAAGCTCTCTCCTCTGATGGTCCCTCTGCTTGTACAATGTGGGATCTCAGTCGCAGCTCACAAACAGGTTCCAGTCAGCTGCTCTCTAGACCATGAAGTCTGCTACATTCTAAGAGGTTTAAATAAAACGTGTGAATACATTCAGCTGCTCAATCTTCTGAAAGGCTGTAAATTTATGTAAATTAGCAAGTCAATCTGTACAGAGAAAAACATTTCATACGTTTATGATACAGCAAGAAAGCACAACTCTGACACATTAGGAAAAAACTACCTTCGTGTGTATGTCACTCGATTGTTTGCACGTCACTCACTAAATGCTAATTCACTGGTTTTGAGAAAGATGAAAGACGGACCACTCCGACTTTAAAACCATTTGATTGTGCACATCATATCCCACTCCAATAAGTGTTTCTAGGTTAAAACCATTTGGGAATGGCCTCAATTAAGAATTTCTCAGAAAAAAATCCGCAGAGAATTAAAGCAGAACCCGGAAAAAGCATCTATGATAGCAAAGCTGAGATTTTTAATTGACAGTGATATGCAATGTGCTGCTGTCTTTGTGTTCGTTTATTAAAATATCCATATTATTAAGCAGTGAAGGAAAAAGTTCGAATTTAGTCTTCGTTTAAGGTAACAGCTGGCAGGATAGTGTTCGCAGAAATTCAGTGAAAGTGATGAATTATTCCACGATTCATATTAAGAAAGCTATTGCTGGATGCTCGGTTAATTATGTTTCTATGATATATTCCTATGTTCTTATTTTTTTTATCTTTAAAAACATACAAAATTATATACGTGTGTGCTCATTCGTCCTTATTTAGTAATGCATACAATTTCACTCCAAATAAAGTTTACTCTCTACATAGAGGTTAAGTATACTCGATTTCTGTTTACTCTACGCAACAAGCGGGTGTTGAAAGGATTCTACCCTTCTGATCTAACTTTTCAGGGATATTTCGAGGAAACAGTTAATTTCCAATATCGTGATAGAATCCAGCAGCCAACACCAGTTCTAAAATGATGGTAACTGAAACTCATTAAAAACATAAACTATCTTTTTCACGTGATCTAAAAATTGAAAACACTTAAGGCAAAGAATGAGCAAAAATTGATATATATATATTTTTTTAATTTAATGAATGAATGAAATTTTTTGTTGTATCAATTAACAAAAATTGTTACAAAAAGTTTCCTATAAAATATCCTCAAAACTTGCTTACTACAGTTACAATTATTAACTGCTTTACAAATTTGATGTACTGCATCCGCTAAAACAAATCCTGCGATGCAGGTCATGGACAATAAAGACAATAAAACTCATAAATCAATTGTAAATAGAAAAGAAAAGAAAGAAAAGAATGGGTACATACATTTTTTTTTTTTTAAAACAAGGGACTTTCCCTGTGTGCAAACTTCACGAATCGGGGAAAATCGTTTAAAATTTCCAGATAAAATGGAATTCAAGGCAGACCTATTTTAGAACAAAAGTTTCAAAAAAAATGCAGAGTACATAAATCAAGTGATGACATGCAAATCAGAGTCTGGGCATACCTAATGAGCAGTCCTGAAGTTCTAAAGTGCAATGTGCATTACTTAAACGTTCTTTCATTTTATGTGCAATAAATAAAACGAATTACATTGCGCACGCTGCATCGCCATTTGGCGTTGCAGCGTGCGCAATGTAATTCGTTTTATTTATTTATTTATGTACTTACCTCAGTTCGCCCGTGTGCCGGAGTTTACTACCCCCCCACCCTGCCCCTCCCCTGCCCCACCGCCCCGTAGCACTCCCTCCAGGAGCCGCTACTGGGTATGCCTTGTCCCATCCCTCAACCTGTTTATTCCTGTCACCGGACATATTTTCAATTCAGAGCCATGCTGCTTGTTGTGAAAAGGCAGTCTAACTACATCATTATACATTTTTGTGTCTTGCTTCTTCTTTTATTTCTTTATTAATTGTTTTGTTAAGTGCTGGCTTGTGACCAGCAACAACTTTGACGTTCTGAGGATAGAGGTATGGGCAGTTTATGAAACTCCAATATGACATGATCACAGATTGATGTACTAATAAAAAAGGATATAAGGTTTCATACTGGCAGCAAATCCGTTCCCCGGCAGGGTTGAAACTGCTCACGGCGGGGCATGGTTTCTTTTTAGGATGGATTTCGGAGGGTCAATCTAAAGTCACTGAAAGGCCTCACTTAGAAAAGGCTTCTCTTCATTTGTTCCTGGCTGCCGATAGGTTTGATTTGTCCCTCACCTCTGGTCTAAGAGTATTCCAGTACTCTGCCTCCACAAACCAAACCAATCCATCCCCACTTGTTTTATGGATAAATCTGGCCAGTACAAGCAGTTTGGCCATGCTCAATCTCAGATTGTGACTGGGTATGTAATGTACGAATAGAGACTGTAAGTATTGTGGGCCACACGCATCATTGGTTCGATGGTGATGTTGGCAAGTTTGAACTTGCTTCTATGAGCCTCCAGTTAAAGTAAGAAGGCTGGAGTGATACTGCATGATGCAGGTTCTGGCTGGTTGCTTTTGGAGTCCACGAAGTTTCATAATCTCTTTCTTTGGTTCTCCAGACCAGATGAGGCTACAATAGTCTAATCTCAATAAATCCAGGAGTTTTCTGTGATGTGAAAGCTGCATCGTAGGACCATTCCCAAGATTTATGTCCTGTTCTCCCGCCACTTCGGCCTTTTGTAATATCTGCAGTGTCAAAAGCAGCAGACATGTTGAGAAAGATACATTTCAGGTTTCCTGAATCTAGGGGGGAGAGCAATTCTTCCATATTATCTTGAGAGGGTCAATCGGAATGCATGTTGATACACCAACTTTCCTGAACTTAGGGGCCAATTATGATAACGGTGGGACCACCACCTACAGCCCATCGGTGGGGGTCCATCGGAACCATGTTATCCGCCCGCCATATTACCATGGCGGGCAGATAGTTGGTGTTCGGAAAGACCGATCGCCATGCATCCGACGGGCTCTTTGAGCCCGCCGGTGCGTCGGAGGGGAATCATATCCCTACAACGGTGGCGGTGCCTACCAGGCACCGTCATAGGAATTATGAAGTCCCTTTCCACCTGCCTTTTCATAGCGGGTAACCTGCCATGAAAAGGCAGGTGGAAAGGGACTTTGGGGGCCCATAGCGGGCCCCCCTTTCCCCCTGGCCCTATGCTGTGGGTTTTGGGGGGCACCTATGGTGCCCCCCTACATATCCCTGCACCATGTGGCAGGTACTGCATGGTGCCTGCCACGTAGTGCAGGGGTATGTCAGGTGTTCCCGCAGCAATGCAAAGGATAGGCATTGCGACTGCCGTGGTGTCGGTCGCATCGTAATGCCCCTGTCGGGACCGCTGACAACCTGTCAGGCAGTCCCGTTTCCGATAGGGTTGCGGGCGTACTTACGTCCGCCCGCCATCCTAATCAGCTCTTTAGTTCTATCATCTGAATCTCATTGTCAAAGAAGGACCAAAGTTTTTCACATACTGGAAGTTTGAAAAAACAGTACATTTTTAGCATCCCAAATGAGTTATTTCCCAAAATATTTTGAATTAACTCATTTGGTTTCAGGAGAAATTGATTCTATTCACAAAATGGTTTTTCTTCGCCTTCTACATTGCGCAGTGATATCTCATCTTTCCCGTTTCTGCCACAGTCTTTTCGTGTTCTGCATTGAATCGCTTGTTGGTGGCTTTCCCAGCTTGAATTTGTGCTGAAGGGGAGGCACTATGTCAAGGGTTCATGAAGTTTTTTGACTGATTACAGTAGAGTATCTGTGTCATTCTTTATTGATGAAAGTGGAGTATCATCAGATAAAAAATCTGTATGATACTTGTTCAGGAGACTTTCTCTATATGAGTAAGTAGGCTTGAAGAGGTTGTCTGAATGCGTTTTTGGCTTGAATGATTGTATTTGGTTATTGTGGTGAAAGAGATTAAACAATGGTCTGCCCAAAAGTAGGATCTTACCCTTGTATTGGTGGAGAATACACCACTGTTTAAACCAGTTCCAGTGACCTGCTGAACGTGTAGAGTCTGAGATCAGCTGAGAATAAATTAGCTACTGTATGTCAGTGTTTAATTTGTGCAAGAGAGAGTGCCGGTGCCCAAAGCTCTGCTCAGAAGCCACAGGCTGGTGCAATTAAATGTTGGCACACCAAATGCTAAGGCTGGTAGTCTTTAAACCACCACCAAATGCTCCTTGCCCCTTTTTTCTTGCAGGTTCCTGCTTTCTCCCTTTGAGTTGGTTTTGCCGTAGTGCTCTTCCTCCGTTGTTCCGAACTGTGTGTTTTCACTCTCTTGCAAGTGGTACATAATCTAGTGTGGAAAAATAAGTGCTGGTCCTCAAAAATATGTGCCGGTGGCCCCCATCGGCAACCACCAGCTCAAATTAAGCACTGCTCCAGGTTATCAATTACTTCTGCAGCCTGTTGTTGGTTGGGATTTTTACCCAAATATTGAAGTTGCATAAGAGAAGGAATCTATGGGAAAGTATTTAGCTCAATAGGGCCATGTTAGAAGTTGGGTTATTGGTTGAGAGGGGTGAAGGCCCCACTCAAATAATAAACACAATCCTTGTCAGGGTAAACCACAAAGGTCATTATATCAACCTTTGCTTAACCCTCTGGTAACTTGGCACAAAAGTAGTCAGGCTTAACATAGAGGCAATGTGTAAAGTATTTATGCAACACACAAACATTAATAAAGTGAAAATACAACAGAAGAAAAACCCCAAAGCAATTTTGAAAAACAGAGCACATTTTTGGAGTGGAGAAGTGTGGCTCAATGGTTAGAGCGGCAGACCCTGATGCAGAGATCTGGCCCGGGACCAGGGTTCAATTCCCACCTCAGCGGGTCTTGGGCTCAATTTCCTCGGACCTGATAATTCTCGCCTCGGTGCCTATTCTAATCATGGGTCCCACTCTGCAACTCTGGGCAATAGCTTGCTTAATCTCCACAACGGCCCCAACAGCGCTGGGATGCCTGGCTTCACCCTGGGGGTGCCCAGGAGTGGACATTTCACAGGGAAAAGCCAGGAAGGGTTCCACAGTGGTATGCGTACAGCGCCTGGACACCCCTTTGGGGGTATGGGTGCGCTTTACAAGTACAAATTTCATTTCATTTTTAATACATAAAATGACACCAACACAATCAAAATCATTAGAACTACTGATATGAGTTTTTAAAGTTTTGAGTAAAAATAGCGTCAAAAGGTGCAAAGTGCCAACCGGGGGTAGTTGGTTGCACTGGACTGGGACAAAGTCATGAGTTGAGGCTGACCGCGATGGAAGGCAGGCCAGGTACAGGACCAAGTTCAGTACAATGGGAGAAGTACCTGTTGTCCTTGAAGTGTAGTCTACGTGGCGTGGCTTTGCGAGGCTTCTCGTTGTTCACTGTTGGTTAAGATGAAGCTTTCCGCCAGGCGGTGAGGCTTTGCAGGTTTTTCCGTTGCTCTGCATCAGATCTGACAAGTCTTAAGGTGGGCTCTGTGTGGAGTGGCTTTGAAGGCTTTGCGTTGCTCTGTGTCGGATCTGGAGAAGCCTTTAGTTTGGTGCTGAGTGGCTTTCAAAGGCCCCATGTTGCGTTTGAGCAGATCTGATTAAACCTTCAGTCAGGCAGAGAGGAGTGCTCTATGATGCCAGCCAAGGTTACAGTAGCTGGGGGAATCTCTTGGGGATTAGGACTCACTCCAGTAGAGGCCAACAGTAGGCCTCAGGCAGGTCCAGGTGGGTTCAGTTGGAGCTGGTCAACTGGGCAATGCAGGGCAGGCCTCTGGAAGCTTCATGTATTCTTGCAGCTAAAAAGGAGGCCAGCCAACTGACCCTTGGATTCACTCTGGGTAGCCTGTAATCAAGGCTAGCAGCTCCAATCTTACTTCTTCAGACAAAAAGATAGTCCTTCAAGCAGCAGGGCAGTCCTTCTTCTGAATTTTCCCCAGGTGCAGGAGTGTTCTGATGAGAGTTTCTGAATGTCCCACTTTTGTATATGATGCCAACCTTTGTGTTGGGGAATTCCCTGACCTCGACCAAAAACTAGTTCTGGACAGTTCTTCCACTTCCCCTAGATCCAAACTGTCTAGGGTGACAAAGGCAACAGCAGTCCTGGCATCAGGTTCCTTTGTGTATGCTGTGGGCAAGGTCCTTTGAAATGTAATCAGGGCAGGGTATAGCTACTCCCAGCCATTCTGCCAGGAAGACCATCTGCCAGTTACACCCAGGCACCATTGTTCACTGTCTGGGCCAATACACATTCTTGATGGGGGAACCATTAACAGGCCCAGGCAGCTGGAAACTCCAAGAAAGACATCAGACGCTTTGAGCAGGAAAATGCCAACTTTCTAATGTGATGTGTTTGTCTCAACATTTTCTACCCAGTCGACTGCTATTAAGAAAGTAATTCTTAATCGATGGGAGTTACTACAAACAGAACCAGATTTTGGTACCCTTTATCAAGAACCTCCTATTTTTGCTTACAAAAGGTCGAACAACATCAGAGAGATTTTAAAAAGAAGGAAGGTTGGCAATCAGGGAGAATTCAAAGGTATGCAAAAATGCTACAATTGCTCACATTGTAACAATGTGTTATTAGGGACATCCATTTTTCACCCATGGTCGGGTAAACCAGTGAAATTGTTGCTCACAGCCAACTGCAATACACAGAATGTAATATACGCCATACGATGTCCTTGTGGTTTATATTATATAGGTAAGACAGAGAGATCCTTGCGTATACGCATAACCGAAACAAAAGCAGAATCAGAACAAGAGCTTTGACTTCTCCACTAGCGAACCATTGGATTGAGTTTCATCACACAATAGCTCAGTTAAGATTCACAGTGTTAGAGATTGTAAAGAGCAGCCCAGATAAGGACATGACTAAATTCATCACTCAACGTGAGACGTTTTGGATAAAGTACTTGGATACTTTGAGCCCGAAGGGTCTCAATGATAAATTGGAACTCGCGTGTTTCCTGTAATAGCAGTATGTAGCGATTTTTAAAGGGGTTAGGTTTAGTGTCGCAATGACAGAGGCATTTTTATGATTTCTTACACACTGAGGGTTCAGCCAGCATACACATCCAATTCATAGGGTCATTGTCCACGCAGGACAAAGGGATATTTATCATGTTGTTCATGTTTTATTTATTCATTTTTACTTTTTATTAGTGAAATTCTCGATATGTGTCAGTCATTCATGATCATTATGGTTATAATCACATTTCATGTTACTAGCACCAGTTTTGGAATGTTTATTTATACGCTGTCAGAAGTCATATTACGGTATCACATCCGATCATGGTACATGTGAATTATACTCATAGAATTCAGATAGCTAGTAATAGTCAATAATAATGATCTTGTAAGTCACTGCGATCGCTATTAATAACAGTGAGCTCAGTATGAAAACTGTGATTGTACCAGTCAAGTGTATTTGATTTTGTTAACTTGCACTTTTATGCCTGTAGGTTGTGTGTTTCCACCACATATTAAGCATAAAGTAACAGGTTCAGTTCAATGTGAAGATGGCCGTAACATTTAGCATTGATTTCTTTATACTGCTTACGTTGTTTTATTATTTCTTCCATTCGCTGTAGTTTTCTTCCATAGCATGTTATCACGAGGTTTTATGTTATTTTCACTAACGCTGTTAAAGGGTTTTATTATCAATCATTATTTACATAAGGGCATTTGATTCAGTGATTGTATCGGGGTACAATACTTTTGAGGTTAAGATGGTTAATAATTGTTAATATTAGTGATCTCATAGGCAACTATGATTTTAGCATGATAATAGTGATTGCATTTGTTAACCGCCGTATTCATTTTTGTTAAATTCAACATTTCAATCTGCGTAGGTAATGCACTTTTACCACGTATTAAACACAGAGAAACAGGTTTAGGTTTTCTAGCAGCTTCGTGTTAAGATGGCCGCATCATTTCGCATTTTCTTTCCTACTTTGGTGGTATTGTCCTATCTCTATTTTCATTCTTTACACGTAGCACGTTAATACGTGATTGGTTAGACACATTCAGCAAGTTTACATACATCGAGAGAGGCTTACGCTAATCATTTGGGATCCAGGAAGCTGTTGGAATATCATCATCCATATCTTTTGGGTGAGTTAAATTAGGAAAGAGCACCACAGGACTAGAGTTTAAATAGTCAGGGGTTGCATGGGTGCTTTTTTCTTTTTTCAGCTAGCGACGCGTCTTTAAGACCAAGAGCAGTGAGCAACAGCGTTTGCACGCTTTGGGGGACATCTAGTTTCCGGTAAGCCTCAGGTTGTGCACGTATATAGGCAGTAGGCAAGATTTATCACTTATTTTTCAGAGTAACTATCAGCGTCCTTACCCTCTTTTCATTTATAATCTTTCCCTTAGCATAATAATCAGTGGACAGGAAAACAGCTAGTAGTACTCGAGCTTGTTGAAGTGTGTACTCGTGTTTACTGCGGACAATAGCGCTGGTAAGCAGTTAATCATTACAGTTGATTTTAATACCGTTAGACTTTGGGAGCCAGTCAAGCATGATGCATACTTCTCTCCGGCTCGTGCAGGGTTTTGAGTTATAAGGCGGTCGCAAGACGCTTATAGGTACGGGCAGTGGACCCGACTAAAGTTACATCGCGTACAAGAGTGGAGGTATTGCTTTTGCACAGTTTAGTATAAGGACCATAGTAAATTCACGGGTGTTTTATATACTATTTTCAGTTGCACTATTGGGCACTTTGATTTTTAACTTTCTCTGGGTCATTGGTTCTAATGTCTCTATGGTTGTTGTTTTATTTTTGGCATCTAAGCCTGATGCGATTGTTTGGACGCATAGTGCGTGATTGTTCTTCACATCAACAGTCACTGATATTAGGCGTCGTAATCACCATAACCTTCCCGGATGTTTAGGCGGATTTATGTTGCATTTTTTGATTTTCAATCAATGATGTAGTTTCATGTAAAATATGTTCATTTGTAGATTTCCCTGACGAAGGGTGATTACTCACCCGAAATGCATTGGGAGTGATGAATATCCACGCTTGAATGTATCATTGTTTTCAAGGATCAACAAGAATACTGTTGAAGTCTTCAGTAGTGAATAAAACAAGTTGAAGACACACTGTTGAACCATCATGATTTCCCATTATTTGCTTTGAAGAACTCTGTAAAAATTGTGTTTGCATAGGTTAATTATGCCGATTTTGTGTTTACAGACGATAAATCATTTGATTAATTATTGAGCTAATACACTCACTCTGAGTTTATCCAGCAGTGCGCACTCTGTCTGAGACTTGTGTCCTGGAATTGTTTTTTCAATATTGAACAGGTGGTGGGGTGGAACCGCCTCAGAGGCGCACGCTAATCCTTAAATAAGTTTTTTATTCTTTGGTAGACCAGGTTTACTATTAGAATTTTGAGTGCATCACCGCTGTTGGTTTATAAACTTTCTAAAAGTGACATTTTCAAAATCATTATCTAAAATCAGACTTTACCATTAAAGAGGACTTCAAATTACAATTCACTTGGGTGGAAACAACATTTCTCTATCTGCTTCCAATCTGATGTTAGCACTTATTAACTAAAGATAAGGGAACCCAGTGTTAGCCTGTTGTAATGATAGGCCTTACAACAGTGATAAATGACTTTAGGAGTTTTTCACTATCAGGACATGTAAAATGGGATCACTGACAAAATATCAATGCATACAATATCAAAACACTAAAATATCGGAAATTAAATATTGATAAAAAAATCGACTTCCTATACTTAACTAGTAAAACCACAAATATCGTCATTAAAAATATCGATTTTTACCTATATCAAAAACAAAAGTATCTGAAGCAAAAATATTGCTACCTTTAAATAAACATATAATATGTAAAATATATCGATTCACACAATATCGACTATAATATTATTGCCAAAATAATTCATCATGAATGAATATTAAAAAAACACTTTTTACATAAAACAATGACTTTAAATAAACCCAAAACACTTCTTACACATATTTAAATTATGTTAATATATGTTACATCAACAAAATATTTATGATAGACCTCAATAAATTATATCATTAAAATATTAATATGTGCACAAGTTTCTTGCTGACACAAAGAATTGTTCAGACTTTTCCAGTATTCAGAAAATCTGTTTCTTGGCTTCCCCGATGTGTTTCAGCTTTTGCCTTGATCACTGGTCTAAAGGTGAAGTAGTCATAAACATCTATAAGTAAATGCCACATAAATTGAAAGTGAAAACAGACACAAATGCAACACGGTCCCATGTTAGTGACTAAGGTAGATGCCATCTTAAAACATCATTGAGCACATATCAATATATATGTGCCAGTGGGTAATTGTACATAATCTGCAAACATTTTATGCAAACATATTTCAAATTTCTACATGTCAGTATGATGAATAAAATATAATTAAATAAATGTTAGATAAATAAACAAAATATCTTCACAGCGACTAAATGTTATATTACTGCACAACAGAGATAGTGATTCTTTCTAATGGTATCACTTTGACGATTACTGCAATCTGGTCAGACAAATGCAGATTTCCCAATGTAGCCTGCCATATGAAATACAGTCATGCAGTGCAAATATAAAGCTTGTAATGCAAGGCACATAGATCCTGAAGTCTGTCAAGCTCCGAACCGAACTCATAAATCACCAAATGAGCAAAGTAGCTATGAATGTTGAGGGGTGGCATACCCATTTTATATAAGTGATGTTGGGTTATAGAATATGCCAGTTCCATCTACCCAAATTGCAATCTGGCCACGTAAGTATCAACATGATTGGGCTAACAGAGTATGCGTAGGTTAACTCTTATCCTAACGCACTGTCTGTGTGGAATTAATTACAAAAATCTGTCACCATGCAGTTAAGTAAATTCCTGTGATGATTATCTTGCCCATGTGGGCTCAGCCTAGTCATACTCGTACTCAGTTGTTAACAAACTAAATCATAATCTAGCCCATGTGGGCAAGTGCATCTTACAGTTCTTCACACTGATAGGTGATGTGCTCAGATGGCTACTCTCAACATCAAAATGTGCAGACACCTAGGTGAAAAACAAGATAACAATTGTGATTAAAGTCAATTCGGATTAAATTGCCTAAACAGTATTGCAACAAACTGCCTCCCCCATAGCCAGAAAGAAAGAAAGAGCAATATCCTATCAATAAAAGAGCCAAAGAGTATCACCCCAAATGTACAGACATCCCTTTACTGGAATTCAAGTCCACCGTTGTCAGGGTTTTGAAAACAATAATGTACCTGGATTCAAGTACCCTCAATGTCTATTACCACTCCTCATACCTGGTTCCATAGTATCAATAACAATGAACTAAAGCAGTTTCTCATCTTGAAAGTGAGTGTCAAAGACATGACGTGCCATTGGGCAATGCTTGTCATTATGGCGTATTGCCCGCATACTTCCCAATGCTCGCTTTTTAGCCATATGGATTGTGCTGCTGATGTACATCTTGTCACAAGGGCAGATCAAACCATGAACACAGTAGGTGGTGTTGCAAGTGAGTCTCTTCGTTATGGTGTATTCCCTAGATGTATTCAGAATTTGGATTTTGGAACAGTATGTGCTACTTTTACACGTCTTACCATTCCTGCAGCAAACGAAACCGACTCTGCCCACATTGCCTTGTCAATGGCAAGAGAGGTAATGTGATTGTGGGTAAGGCTGTCCCTTAAGGACCGGCATCTTCTGAAAGTAATTTGGGGGCTTGAGTGTAGATGTTTATTAAGCATCATGTCTGTCTTTAGTATGTGCCAATGTTTGCTGAAGATGGAACGTATGTTGAAGGCCTGATTAGAGAAAATGGTGATAAAACCCAGACTCTCAGTGTCACCAGCACTTTGCCTGGCCCCTGAATGTAGCAGATGTGTTCTAGGGACTTGGACTACTTTGGCAATAGCCTGACTGATGACATTGAGCCTGTAGCCTCTCTCTCTAAATCTAGTACCCATGGTCTCCCTTTCTTTGACTTAAGCTTCCTCTGTGCTGCAATTACGTTTCACACGGAGTAGCTCACCGTAGGGGATGCTGCATATTAGACTAGATGGATGAACATTGGTAGCGAACAGAAGACTGTTAAGTATTGCCTCTTTGCAAAAAAGTCTGGTTTCAAGTCTTTCCTTGTTGGCAATAACCTCATCATCCAGGAACTCAATTCTAAATTTGCGGAAGTGACCCTCAAAATGGAGATTGTACTCATTCTTATTGAGTTTGACAATTAAATCTTTAGCAGCGCTCTCCTCACCCTTTTAGATCACAAAAATATTGTCTATGAATCTGGTCCACAGAACCACTCGGTCATCAAACTCCCTCAAATCGGTGGACACCTGCTCCTCCCACCAGCCCATGAACAAGTTTGCTTAGCTGGAGGGCGAAGCAAGGGCTCATTGCAGTGCCCTGCATTTGGCTGTACAGCTGATGATCAAAAAAGAAAGAATTGTCGGATAAACAATAATAGATCATGTCCAGGATTGTTTCTGGATGGAGTAAAAGAGATACAGATCTCGCCCTCAAAAAGTGTGTCACTGCTATGATGCCAAGGTCATGGCGGATGCTTGTGTACAAGCTGCTAACGTCAAGAGTCACAAGTGTGTATTCATCCTCCTAGTGTACATCATCTATCATAGTGAGGAAGTGAGTGGTGTCTCTGATATAAGCAGGCAGTGCAACTACAAAAGGCCTCAGGTAATGGTCTATGTACCATGACGTTTTCTCTAATAATGAGCCTATGAGGAGACAATTGGTCTCCCCGGTGTGTTGACAGGGTCTTTGTGTAGTTAAGTAAGAGATATAAAATCAGGATCCTGGGGTGTGTGTTCTTCAGTAAAAGGTATTCTTCCCATTCAAGAAACCCTTTGCCCTCTCCAGTAAACCAACATTTCCCTGTAGCATGCATTGGACTAGGTAACTTCAATCCTATTGGATAAACAGTAACAAGTTATCTCACTGAGCTGTCTCATACCCTCTGCCAGGAACTTTGTTTTAGAGAGCACCACCATGTTCCCACCCTTATCGGATTACCAAATCACGATAGAGGGGTCAGAGTGTAAGCTCTCAAAGGCTGCATATTGGGTCTGGGTGAGATTGTTCCTAGATCTACAGGATGAACTATACCTGATTTTCATAAGGTCTTTAACTACCTCAAAAACCTCTACCGTATCCCAATGTATCATGGGTAAGAAGGTAGATTTAGGTTTCAAATCACTAGGGCAGTTAGCCCCTACATCAATATCAAAATTCATGAGGTTAAATAAAGGGTCATCATAAGTAGATTCAACATCCAGAGTGGACAGTGTGTGCAATTTCTCAATGTCACCAATATGTATATTACTCAAGATAGGAGGAGCATTAGGAGGAAGTGGCCTGGTTGATTGGGTATGAAACCACTTCTTAAGTTTCATCTTTCATAGAAAAAAGAACAAGTCAATTCTAGTTTGTGCATAGTTGAGATTGGCTGAAGGACAGAAAGAAAGCCCTAATGAGAGAAGTTCAGTCTCCACTCTGGTCTATATACGTGGAGAGAGATTTCCCACATTCATGATTTGGATTGTCTGACCCCTGTTGTCATTCCCATGGCTCTCTTTCTTCATTTCGTGAGTCTTTTCTTTGCCTGCTTGTTCTTCCTCTCCCTCTGCCCTTCTGAAAAGTTTGTTCCAAGTGTTGCTCTGTCCTTCCCTGGTTGAGCAGTTGAAACTGCTTTAAAAAATTCTTCTCGGGGTACGTCGGTCTGAAGCCCACGGGCTAATGTGGTCTCAGAAATATCAGATAGATCCCCATCTGAGACGTCAG
The DNA here is from genome assembly GCA_963921515.1 of Calotriton arnoldi. Taxonomy (NCBI): domain Eukaryota; kingdom Metazoa; phylum Chordata; class Amphibia; order Caudata; family Salamandridae; genus Calotriton; species Calotriton arnoldi. The sequence continues at coordinate 2,239,329 of CAWUFW010001896.1, forward strand.
TTTCTCCAGCTCAGAAAATATTTGATGGACTTTGGTAGGAGGTGGTTCACTCTGTTTGCTTTCCTTAAATAGATGCTCGTATTTCTTGTGAAAAGTCAAGGTTCATCCAGAATGACATGCTTTAAAGTCGTGGATGAATTTACGCTGCTTTTTGCCCTTGATCTCATCTTCTGTTTTGACTAGAGAGATGTTTAAAGTTTTCATGAATTCACCAAGCATTTCTTTAGACACCATCTTGGTTAATAATGACATAAGTCCATCAATTTCTGCCAAGAGTTTGGTGCAATCTTTTAGAGCATACTTTACTAGGATTCTCATCCTGGTTATTGAGCATTCACAGGAGTTATTAGCCCAGTCTTGTAACATCTCTGGATCCTGGTCCTCATATGTAGGGAAACGCGTCGGGGAAGCCAATACACTGATTTTCTACATACTGGAGAAGCAGGAGCAATTCTTTGTGACTATGTGCATATGCTGAGGGTCCCGGAGCCTGTCTCAGACCCCCGCATTTCAGGTCTCACAAACTCCGGAAACTCATGCGTGGATTAAAATATTAATAATACAACTCCAAAAGCATTAGCATTAACTACAAACATTTAACCCCAACCTAAATATTAATAAATGTATGTATAGAAATAAATTTATATTCGCACAATCAAACTATATATCATACATCAAAAATATAACCATAATTAGCGTTTACCATACAAGGACTCAACTAAAAAAAAATTCAAACCAAAACAAAACCAACCAATGAAACAAAACAATAAACAACTTTAACCAATAAAATAAAACAATTAAATCAACAATATAAAAGGCACGCTAATTTAAACAACTAAATGATTCAAAAACGAAAAACACTATCCTAGAAACTATTAGACAAATGGCCCCCCAAATTCATCACCTGGTGGGGCAGGATCGAAACAATAAAAATGATGATCACCCCGCTAATCAATTACCTCATCAACATGCTACCCCTCTTATTATCTGAAGACTTCCATCACAAACTAGATAACCTCATCTCAAAATTCATTTTGCAAGGTAAGAAGGATAGAATAGCCCTCAAAAAGCTCAGGCTAGATAAATCTCTGGGGGGTGTTAACCTGGCCGATTTTAAAACTTACCAAACTGCCTTCCTAGCGAAGCAGGGTTCATATTGGCTTTTTCGGCCTAGCAACTACACACCAGTATGGTTGGAAATAGAAAAGGCCATTTTAGATAAACTAAACCCACTCACTCTATTAACCATTAACTCCATAAAACTAGTTAGATCTAAATCTATATTCAAAAACACAAAAACCTCCCTCCTAAAACTAGACATGAAACTCCATACAAGCATAAGACTTTCAAACATGGAATCCCTATGGAACAACCGTAACATTAAATACAAGGGTAAACCCATATACTTTGAGGATTGGATAAATAAAGGTATCTTCTTCCCTCAACAACTGGAAGGCTCATCATATTCCTTAACTTTCTCGGAAATCCAAAGTACATATGAACTTGATAATATGGAATTTTATAACTCTCTTAAAATTAAAGTGGCCTTATCGAAGTCTAAGCTGCATAAAGTAACCCAGTCTCTCCCTAACTTCATTACTAAAAGTAACGGCTTGGGACATCAGGACATTTACAAACTCCTCTGTCCTAAATCCTCGAACTTAAACAAAAATCTAATCACATTCTGGGAACAACACGCCTCTAGCCCCCTATCTGAATCACAGTGGACCCAAATATGGAAATCGGTTACCTACCATAAAATTTCTTCTGTCTTATAACAAACAAAACTATGGCTCATCCACAAAGCTTACTGGACTCCAGCGCGCTTACTCGCACAGCATCTCCTGCCAGACCCGACTTGCTGGAACTGTAAAGCAGAAGTAGATGACTTAGCACACCTCATCCTTCACTGCAAAGCTTTATCCTCTTTCTGGGACAAAGTGTTCGAGTTTTTATCCACCTTATTTGACTGCCAGCTAAAAAAAGAATTTGCCTCCCTAATTGCCGGCTTTATTACCACAGATCTAGAGAACCAAGCAGACAAAGCACTAATGGATCTCTTAATCACGTCCGCAATAAAAATTGTCTTAAACAACTGGAAAGACACACACAAAGCCTCATTCAAATGTTGGATTAACTGGATCATACATATTAGAGGCGCAGACAATATCGCTCTCCAACAGTCACCTTGGAAATCTCCAGTCGGACACATCTGGGACAGGTTAGACAACTACTTCTCCTCAAACAAACCACCTTGACATGCTCTCAGGTACACACTATCTTAATTAGTTTCCAACGCAATGATCCCCTTACACTTACTAGTATTCGTTGGTGGATTCTCCCCCTACTTCCACTCACAAGACACAGTAGACTAATGCTCATATTGTACCACACATGGGAAAGTGATGGCTATATCTTATCTCGGCTCATTTTCTCTTTATTCTCAAATATAATAGCGAAACTCATCCAGTATACATATTCTCAGGCCACCTTCTGTTTCGTAATGTATTGTATTCTCTTGTATTATTATTAGTTGTGTTATTATTATTTTTGTCTTATTGGTTTGTATTTTGGTTGTATCATACTGCATTTCATTACTGCTTTATATCATCACCTAATATAAGCAAGTATGTATTACTTGTACACTGTTTGTTTTCTGTAACACTAATAAAAATCATTTGAAATATGAAATATATATATGTAAATATCTACCTTACCAAGTAAGTAAAATTTATATTTAAACTAAAACATAAATGTTATTACATTTAAAAATGTTAAAGAGCAAATGAATATTAAAACACTCTCTAACTTCAATCTTTTTACATAGACATCCTAAAACAAAGAACTACAATGTGAAAAACTGAAAAAATGCCAGAAAATAACAACTATCACAAACCAACAAAAAAATATAAGTAAGTATACATAAATAAATACAAAACTATAAACTCACCCAAATAGAAAGCAAAAATAAACCTGACAAGCTCAAATTCTAGAAATTACCAACAAAGTTACATTAAATATGGAACTTGCATCTTCCTACCAACAGAAAAGTTAGCACCTGCTTCATAGTAGAACATCCCCAACGGAAAAGCTGCAAAACCATGTGAAACATCTAAACAGAACATACATGTATGCCTACAAAATAGAAGCAGTTGCATATTTTTACATGTAAATGGCAAATGTACAAATTAAAAATGAAATTATATATTCATACTTTTACACTACTTTCCGATACAATATCAAAAGTTTCAAAATATATTGTTTCACAGAACGGAAAGCAGTTACTAAATCACAAGGGCTACACCCACAGCCAAGAAAGGGCATCATCAGAAAATATAACCTGGAAATGTACTGAATATTATTCTAATGCATGCTCCAGGAGGGCCACTACAAAAGATGGTGTTGTAATTAATGTAAAAAAGAGCACAACCACACCCCAACTGTGACAGAAATAGAAGTAAGGTAGATATTGCACGATATAAGAGAGGAAAGCACAAGCTCCCAGGAACCCACAACCAAAATCCTTAAAAATATAGGGGCATATTTATCATCATTGTTCCGTTGTCCGTGCGCCATGCAAAGGGGCACAAGGGCGATACAATAACAAAGTCATATTTATGGTATGCTCGATATTTATCAAGCCTCACAAGGATACCTTGCATGGCTCTGAGTGGCTTGATCAATCTAAAGTAACGCAATGCAGCGTAAATCGCTGTGCAGCGTTACTCTGCGCTCCGGAGGCATTCCATGGGTGCAGCGTGGGTGTTCTCACGCATCCACCCATGGATTCTGGTGCATTTCCAAATCTACCATTGCTGGTAGACCTGGGAATGTGTCAAAATGCTATGCCTCCCCAGGTGAGGTGTATCTTAATATCTTAATTTCTCCTTGTTTTCTCGTCTTTCTATGTGCAGCACACATAGAAAATAGAAAGAAGAAATACCTCAGAGTATTTTTGTTTGCAGGAAGATATCCCTTCCTGCACAAGAACACCCAGGCTTACAACACAGACACCCTTGCACCATAGTGAAAGGGTGCCTATGTTGGTGCAAGGCAGCCAAGAGTCCACCACCACATGGAAAAGTCAAGAATGCCCGCATGATGTTAAATATGGCGCATTCCTGCCCTTTCACGCAGCACAGCAAGGTGGCTTGCTGAATTGCACTACATGGAAATTTTATAAATTTGCCCCATACTACCTAAAGTCCACAAACACATACCAGGGCTACTACCACCTATCCCCACTTTAAAATATTTAATTGCACAAACTAAAAAAAGCCACCAGTGATACTTCACCTGCCCCTAGAAGATAACAAGAATGTTTCCTTTCACCGACAACCTAAAAAATGAGAAACAAATCCTAATATTCGCTACAACAGATGACTTACTAAAACGTAGCCAATGCCAGACATGGATGGGAACTTCAAAATGTGTCCCAAACCATTCACTCAGATTTACACCATATATGGTGAATATCAAAACACAAATATCCCTGTTATATATGCCCTGTTACCAAATAAATATAAGCAATACTTACTATGACCTCTTAAACCATATAAAACATAAAACAAATAACTACTACCCCCAAAATATGATCATAGACTTTGATCAAGGCATGATTCAAACCATTCTAAAAATCTACCCCCACACAGCCATACAAGGCTGTTACTATAATTTCAAACTAAGCATATGGAGACACTGCCAAAAATCTGCACCAACTGTAGAATATTCTACAAACAGCCAATTTTCCTTTGAAAAACAAATGATAGCACTAGCCTATGTCCCTGTCACAGAGGTAGCCAACCACTCCAATTTAATATTAGAAAGCCCTTTCTACCAACAAAATGAGGACAAACTTAGTCCCACACTTAGGTTGGCAGACTGCATCATTCCGGACACAGACGCCAACCCAAATTCCAAATGCCATTGAGGAATGTCCATGGCAGCACCTTGGCACGGGAAACCAAATCAAACAACGCAGTGAAAGGATAGCACAACACCTTCCAATCCACACTAGGCAGAACTCAACCTACACTCTACAACTGTATAGAAGCATTACGAAAAGAGCAAAGCTACCAAGAACTACAAATGGAATAGTCTGTTAACCAAATTGTCCCTGAGCTTAGCAAACAAACCAATAGAATGTACGAGATGTTACAATTTAAAGTCAAACTCTCATAAATAATGTAATAGATTACTTAGAAATCATAGTCAAAAGCATATTACAAAATAAATAGCAATCTACCAAACTCCTTAAAAACTATGACAAACTCCAAACCAACACATCAAATATTTATTACATCAGTCAAAAAATGTGTGTAAATGACAGAGTTAATGAAGGCTGATATAATAAAAGTATATATAAATTATATTAGAATAATGCAATCATCACCAAACAAGAAAGTTAAAAACAAACTCAATCAATCACATCAATCACAAAGCTTGCTTACTCAACTGCAGATCCCTTCCCTGCCACTCGGACGACATCTGGCTCTCCCTGGAAACACATGCCTGGGACCTAATGTTCCTGACCGAAATGTGGGTCAAGGACCACTCTAATCCCGACCTCACCCTAGCCATTCCTAGTGACTATCGGTTTGCGGGGGTGAATAGGGCTGACAACAAAGTGGGAGGCGGAATTGCAGTGGTCTGTCACGCAGGTTGGGAAATCTCACACAGGAAACTCCTGAATATCGGACCCTTAGAAGCCATGTATTTTAGCATAACATTGGCACCAAACGTAGCAATGGCCGGAATTCTGATTTACAGACCCCCTAATTCCCCTCCCCATCACCTTTTAGAACTCTATAATATAGCTGCTGACCTCTCACTCAAGCACCCTCACTTCACGATCCTGGGAGATTTCAATTTGCACGTTGACGACATACACTGCACTAAAGCCCGTCAGTTAGTAGAGACTCTGGAAGGCCTCAATCTGACCCAGCTGGTTAGTGGCCCCACGCATCGTGCCGGTCACACGCTTTACCTACTTTTTACTAACAACCCTAATTTGGCCATAGCTTCTCCCTCATCACTTACTTGGTCCGACTATTTTTTAATTCCTTTCAGCTTGGCACTACCTTCTCGAACCCCCTCTCTCCTCATTAACCTGGATTACAGAAGGAAATGGTTTAAAATCACTATTAATTCCATGACTCCTGTGCTATCCTCCACTCCCCTTCAGTTGGTAGGAGATCCGGATTTCGACTCTCTTAACTTTCACAACTGGCTCTCCACGGCCCTAGATACTGTTGCCCCCCTTAAACTCACTAACTCCTCTAGACAAAAACCGTCAGCCCTGTGGTTCACCTCTGTGCTCCGTGCAGAGAAAAGCCGCTGCAAGAAACTGGAGCGCAGTTGAAGATCATCCTATGATCCCATGGCTAAATCAGTCTATAAAGCCACCATAAAAAAATTTCACAGACTCAAACGTTCTACAATGAGAGAGTACTTTATCAATAAAATTCACCTCGCCGGCAATTCAACAAAAACTCTTTTTAAAATTGTTAAAGATTCCACCAAGCCGGCCATCATTTCGAGCATAGTCCCCCCTACCCAAGATCTTTGCAATGGGCTATCTGATTTTTTCCATGACAAAATTCTGGATATATACACTATGTTTGCCCTGCCACCTCTCTCTCCTATCCCTGACACTGGGGCGGTTAACAGCGATGCGCTGACCACCTTCCACCCCATCTCTATCGAGACCTCTCTTCAGAAACTTCTAGCATGCAAATCCGGCTCTCCTAAGGATCCCTGCCCGGCTCAGTTCTTCAGTATTCTGGCCCCTCTCATTGTTTCTCCACTGAACCAGATCTGGTATGCCTCTCTTTGTACTGGTACCTTCCCCTCAGCCTGGAAACAGGCCCTACTAGTGCCTATTCTTAAAAAATCTGATGCAGACCCTGCGGTCTACAAAAACTACCGACCTATTTCCCTTTTACCAGCGCCAGCTAAAGTCTTGGAAAAATCAGTTCAGGAACAACTTTCCAGCTATCTGGAATCTCAACATCTTTTTCACGACTCTCAGTCCGGGTTTAGATCTGGCTATAGTACTGAGACCGCCCTCCTAGAAGTCTCTGACACTATCCGGGAATGCCTGGATTCAGGCAAAACAGCCATGTTGGTGCTTCTTGACCTGTCCGCGGCATTCGATACGGTCTCTCATTCCATCCTCCTATAGAGACTGTATAACGTAGGGATCCAAGGCACTCCCCTGTCTTGGATTCGGTCTTACCTTAGCTGCCGGACTCAACAAGTTGCTCTCCACCCTTTTGTCTCCGATGAGAAACCCTTGAGTTGTGGGGTCCCCCAGGGCTCTGCTTTGAGCCCCCTCTTCTTTAATGTCTACCTCTCTCCCCTTGCAGCATTGGTAGAATCCTGCCGATGACACACAACTGGTGTTTTCCTTTGATGATCACTCCGAGGCCTCATTGGCAAATTTCAGACACTGCCTGTGCAACATCTCCTCATGGATGTCATTGAATACTCTCAAACTCAACTCGGACAAAACCGAGGTCCTTTTCTTTAACCAAAAAAGCCCCCCTTCCCCGTTGCTTTGGTGGTCATCAGAGCTGAATCCACCTCCCAAGCCTGTGGTCTCGGCTAGGAACCTTGGGTTCCGGTTTGATAATGAGCTGTCCTTCCAATCCCAAATTAGTCAGGGGTCCTCTTCTTGCTTTGGCAAACTTCATATGCTTCGTAAAATCCTCAACTTTCTCCCCCTGGAGTCCCGCCGGACCGTCATTCATGCCTTGATTACCTCACATCTTGACTATGCAAATAGTCTTTATCTTGGAGCGCCAGCCTATCTGATCAGACGCCTTCAGCTCATTCAGAACGCGGCGGCCAGACTGATATGTAAAATTCCATATCGTCATTCGATCACCCCCCATTTGAGGAAACTCCACTGGCTTCCTGTGATCAAACAAATTCAATTCAAGGCTCTGGTTCTGGCATTCAGGGCTTTCCAAGGACGTGGCCCTGCTTACCTTAGAGCTCGAGTCAAACACTCTCAACACTCTCGTTCCCTCAGATCTAATCATCTTCGCCTTCTGGTGACCCCCCACTTTCGTCGGTCTAGAATGGCGGGGCAGAGCCTTTGCAGTGATCAATGCCAAAGTCTGGAACGGCCTCCCACTATCTCTGCGTATGGCTGAGTCTGAAGCCATTTTCCGACGTACCCTAAAGACCTAGCTATTTTCCAGCCCCTAGACCCCTTCTGGTTCCTTCCTCTGCCGTTCTGACATAGAGCCGGGACACCCCCGGTGGGTTGGGGGTAGCTGTGCGCTTTATAAACTTCTAAATAAATAAATAAAATCACATAACATAATTAGAACATATAAACTAAACAATTCCACATAACAATCACATAAAGCTTACGCAAGCAATATATTAGCACATTTCCCACCCATCAAAGAACCAGAAAAACCAGAAAAGGTGTTTGAAAAGAAACACTCCAGGAAACCTGGAAAAAGGAAAGCATTGGTTTATTAAAAACCAAAAATGATCTTCTTAAAAAAATATAAACTCCTAATGCATATAGGACATGCTCGTAGACAAAAACCTCTAAAGTAAAGGAAAAAACCCACCACCAAAACACATTACATTTAAAATTTATTTATTTTGCAGTTTTTTTATAGTGTAAACTCGACTCGAAGGCATCAGAGCGCTTTACATGAGTGCCAGTTGAATTACAAGATGACACATTCATTTCGGGTTTTTTAGGAATGGTGAGATTAAGATTTGCCCAGAATCACAGTATGCTTGAGCCTCATGCCAGACTCAAACCTGGTTCCCCAGCTTCAAAGTCAGTTGCTCTAGCCATTAAGCCACATCCACATCCAAAAATTCATATACATAACAGTTAATAATGAAAATATAACTAGCATAACACAATTTAATATAACATAGTGATACATTACTAAAACAGTGTACGGAAAGTCAAAATGACAAACTAGTTAAAAACAGTAACACTAATACATCTAAATATACAAAAAAAACATTAGCAACACTGTAACTAACATGCAGACCTCCCCCTAAATGCCCCCTACCCTCAAAACCCTTAAAAATCCTTAGAAAAGGATTTACATGTTCTGATGAACAGCAGCACCTTACCATGACCTGGTTCCAGGAAAATAGACTTCAAATAACAGAAATGGGTTACAAAATAGAAGATAGTGGTAAATAAAGGCCACTGAATGAAACTAAAAAAGACTACCTCACAATAGGAATGAATGGGAAATGTTGCAAACATGTTGAATAAATCTATAAAAATGTAAACAATTATTAAACATAGAAAACATTTCTGAAATGCTGTGGTAAAACGTTTAAACAAATGTAAAGTATAAATTAAATAATAGTATAAATATTTACAATTATATAATATATACTGAAAAATTGTATGTTAAAATAATGTTGAAAACATTTCTATAAAAAAAGTTAAGAAATGTTAAAAATATGTTAAACAATGGAAAATAAAAGTTGAAAATATACAACATACAATAGTATTGGGATATAATTTACATTTAAAAAAATAAGAAAGAAAAATGTATTTACTGAACTGCATATAGATGTTTATTTTTAACTTGAAGCAGATATTATTAGAAATGTAAAAATATACAATAAACAAACTTGGAAAACATCAATAAAATTAGAAAAATATGTCACATATCTCTATTATACCAAGCATGTAATTAATAATATTATTGGTTACAAACATACAGCAAAATATTTTATTATATTTCTAATCACCTACAATACTACCAAAATAACACAAACTATTTCTATTACATACAAATTAAAATAGAATATAATATTTCAGAAAGAAATCTAAACTTAAATAATTACACACCAATATAAATAATTAAAAATAATTGTTAGACACCAAAGGGGTGACATTTACTATTCCCACTTCAATCTAAACCAATTTGGGGAAGGTGATGGACACTGAAGGGGTGACATTTACTATTCCCGCTCCCATTTATAACAATTTGGGGAAGGTGTTGGACACTAAAAGGGTGACATTTACAATTCCCAATCCAATGTAAACAATATTGGTGGAAGGTGTTGGATACTAAAGGTGTAAAATGTAACATATCCAATTCAAAGTCTAACATTTTACACAAGACAATACAAATTAAACATTTAAAAAAAACAATCCATACTCCATACTCACACATAGGGGTCGATTCCGATTCGGGCCGGAAATTTCTCCGACCGAGCCGGACCCGGAGAGATTTCCGACCGAATCGGACCCGTGCAGTCCGACCGAACGAGTACGATGCGTCCGTATGTTATCGGACTCGAGTCGGTCGGACTCCCATTGATGTCAATGGGAGCCGGTCGTACAACGCGTACGCGGGCTCCCATTGACTCAATGGGTGCGAGTCGGACAAGGGCCCCCCCTACAGCGGGTATGCGGCGGCGGTTCGCGCCGTACACGCACAGGTAGGGGACCCATGGGTCCCCCCTGTGTGCGACTCGCGCGGCTACGCGTACAGGGGGTCCGACACGGACCCCAAAGTACGGCTCCGACAGCTCTTACGAGCCGGAGTGCGCGGCTCGGTCGGACTGCTCGCGGCGCGCATCGTACTTACCCGGCCGGGAAACGTCTCCATTGCGCGGTGCGAGTCGGAGTCCGAGCGAGTCGGTCGGAGCGGTTCGAGCCGGGAGCGAGTCAGTCGGAGCGGTCGGGACGCCCGGACGAAGTCGGTCGGCGATTTCGCATCGTACTCGCTCGGCCGGACCCGCGTACGGTTCGGTCGGGAAACAGGGCTCCGAATCGGATCCGGTAAAGCCGAATCCGATTCGGAGCCCTACCGGCCGAGATCGGAATCGGCCCCATAGTTTTTACTATAACATTTTAAAAAATTATGTAAAAACACACAAACCAAAACTACGAACCTATATATACATAGTTAAAAATTAAAATATAAAATAGTCATTACAAGTAATAATTTATATATTTTTCAACAAATTTACTATATTCATAAAATTTAAACCATAAAATGACAAATAAAATCACAACTCAAAATTAACAATCATAAAAGAAAAAATATTTAAAGAAAGTTTATAATTTAAAATAATTAAAATGTATATTTTAAATAATATAACAATTTTAAAACCAAAAGAATGTAAAAAAATTCTACAATTTAAAAATGAAAATTTAAAATTTAAACTTTAGGGTCTACATTATAGGTGACTTATGCATGTTAAAAAGGAAGGTTTAGGCCGGGCAATAGGTTTATTTTGCCAGGTGGAAATGGCAGTTTAAGTCTGCTCTCCAGGCTGCAGTGGCCGGCTTGAAACATGTTTGTACATTAGTGGGTGGCACAATGAGTGCTGCAGCCCAGCAGTAGCATTTCATTTACAGGTCCTGAGTACATGTAGTACCATTTACTAGGGACTTACAAGTAAAATAAATGTGTCAATCAGGTATGTACCAATTGTACCATTTTTAGGAAGGGAGCACAAGCACAGTTGCTACTGAGTAAATGATCCCACAGTGGAACATACCAAGAATAGTCCCTAGCACCAACAACTCTGGCTGAAGACGAAGAAGGAAATGTGACCCAGAACAGGACTAGTACCATTCAAACTTTAGCATAACAAGCATTTCTGGACTTGCCAAATGATCTTATAATGGAGCTATACATTTTGCTGAAGCTTTAAAAAGAAATTAAAGTTAAACGTCCAGCAACTGCTGTTACTTCCCCACACAGACAACTGTAACATCATATAAATACAACATACAAATGTGGTAAATGTAATTTTGAGGAGTAACATCACGGTACAGTAATAAGTACAACATATGTGTACGTAATATGAGGTCAGGCTCTTCTTGATAAGCGTTTTTTTGAAAATTGAAAAAGAGATAGTATTTCGAACATGAGCAGGGAGAGCATTCTATTTTTGGAGTATTGCATACAATATACACTTAGGGCCTGACTACGATTTCAGTGGTCCGACTGCTGTACTGCTGCAGCAGTGGTCTGAAGAAGACTGCTGTGGCTGCGGTCTCCCGCCTGCCGTATTACTATGCTTCCTATGGGCTAGTGGTGGTCTTTCTGATGGGGTGAATATTTTTTATATTTGTTGATGCATGTGTGTATATTCTGACTGCACAAGTGTTGAATCTACACATATGCATGACACATGTAAAAAATACCTTCTGCCCATTGTTGGAGTCTGGAGGATATGTGCCCAGTCTAGTCAATGGGTAACTACTACAAAATGGCACCAAAAAGGTAATTTTCTTTGGAGTCAAGATGCTGATGTGAAGGGGGGACCTGAAGGAAGGGATCCATATCAGAGACTGAAGGGAAGAAAAGGAAATGGGTCAGTACACTCCCCAAATCCTTCGTTTTCGATGACTCGAAGCAGGCGGTCCCACCGCCACAGTCAGCTCATCAGAAAGCCAACTCATAATTAGGATGACAGAGAAACTTTTCTGTAATACCCTATGGCAGCTGCTTTTCCCCAACTGATGCCGCGGCCGTCGGCGAATGGCTGGCGGTGGCGACAGTCGCCTGTGGTCTTTTATTCTGATATACAACTACATCGTATTAAGGCAGGTGGACCGCTTAGTCAGTGGCGGTGAATCTGATATGACAGCGGCTGTGGGACCGCCAAACTCATAATCAGGCCCTTTGAGTGGCCTCTGTGTTAACCAATTTCTCAGGATTCAATGGCTTTCTTGCCTGTCTCACTTCACTTCTACGGATTAAAATGCTTTCCTTCCTATTTTTCTGTTCATTCCCTCTCAAGGAAGCATTTTGCTCTCCATTGGCCAAATGTACGACCGCTGAAATTAGCGACTCGCAAATTGCCACATTTTGCGACTCGCAATTTGCGAGTTACAAAATGGTACCTACTAACGTAAGGGAACACATGATTGAGAGTCGCTAATGACTCGCATCGCAATTTTGGCTCTCCTCAATTTGCGAGTCGCTAAAGGCTCGTAAATAGCGAACTCCGCTAAAAAACACTTTTTGCATATGCAAATTGCGAGCTCGGCAGAAACATGCCAAAATTGCACTCGCAAATAGCGATTTTGAAAAAAACATGGAAAACACTTCTTGGTTCAGCTGAAGGACCCCAAAACAGGAGGTGGTGTCCAAGGATACTCCTGATCAAAATCCTAAGCACATGTCCAGGTGCAGCAGCACAGTTCTACACTGCTGTGTGAGCATTACTGAAAGCATGAGCAGCAAGGCCAACAAGAAGGGTGCCAAGGACAGGCTGAGGAAGCTCATGTTTTCTGAAAAGGAGCTGGATATTATTACAGAGGAATGCTGCAACCACCATGATGAGCTCTTTGGGAGTGCCTCACCCTGTGTGCCAGAGGCAGAAAAACTGAAGATCTGGCGTCGTATGCAGCAGCGCATCAATGCGCTTGGAGTGGCACAAAGGTCCCTGGAGGACATAAAGAAGCGCTGGTATGATCTGTGTTCCAGGGCCAAGGGGAGGGTGGCTGCACACCTGCAAGCGGCACAAGGGACCCGAGGGGGGCCATCCACTGCTTTGGAACCTACTGCAACTGAATCCATGGTGGAAAGAACCCTGGAGAGGGCAGCTGTTGTAGGCTTCAGGAGCCTTGACACATCACAGCCAGCAACAAACCCTGGTAAGTGATTAAAGTGTTTGTGATGTGTGAATACCCACTAAAGCCTGTCCTGTGCATGCATACTAATCATCCACAACCAAACATCCATTCCTACCCAACAAGCAATACAAATGTTGCATCATGGGAGATGTAGTCTGTGACATATACAGTGTAGTTAAGGAATGACTGGAGCTGATAAACATTGCAACACCACTGAGATAGTGACTCACATATTTTATTTTTTTCTTCCAACTTTTGCCACATTAACACACCACTGGGAGGAGAGCACAGTGACAATGACACTGCGGGTAGCCCGGGTCTGGCCCAGATGGAGGAAGGGCAGGATGGGGGAGATTCAAATGGGCCCAGTTGTCCAGTAGTCCCAGCAACAGATGCACCAACAACAGCATATTGTACAGCCAGTGTGACACCAGCCCCACAGCAGTCACCTACATCCTGACACTCTCTGCCCACCAGGGTGCGGATGTCACAGCCAACACAGCAGTACCTACGGCGTCTGTAAAGGCAGTCCTCTGATGGAGCTGCCAGTCAGCTCTTGTCTGTAGGCCTGGAACAGGCAATGTTGAAAATACAGCGCCTGCAACAGAAGACACAGAGGCAAATGAATTTGAGGATGACACAGGGCTTCCACAACATCACAGACAAACTGTCTGAAAATCAGAGCTGGCTTGAAGCAAAATTGGATGCCCTTACCAATACAATTGCTGACCTAGCCAAAGAATGGACAGAAGATAGGGCGCAGCTAAGGCGCATGGAGCGCAGCAGGGGCCACAAATTGGACACTCTGAGCAGGGCCATTTGTAGGCTTGCCCATGCGACAAGCCACCACAGCAAGCGCACCCTGGGGCTCCAGGTGGAGATGGGCCACTTCAGTGGGGAAGTTGCTCGTGGCCTGGAAAAAATCACTGCAGCAGTGGAAACACTGCAAACAAATATGATTGTTGGTGGAGGTGCTATGGGTGGCACAGATAGTGAGGTGTCAAGCCGCAGTAGCGTGTCCGCTGTGGAGACACCTGTAATGCGCCGTAGCAGCAGCCGTCACCTTGGATTGGGAAGTGTCAGCTCTCGCCAGGCTGGAAGGAGAGGAAAAAAATGAACTGTGTAGGGTCATTGCACAATGTTTTGGCCACATATCATTTCTCATTTCTATGTTGTGGTGATGTAACCACAATAGAGTCACTTTGTTATTCAGGCCTACATTTTCTGATGGACAGTTTGTCTTTTTTTTTGGTGGATGCTTGCACAATAAAGCAGAAATTGAAAGTCACAATTTGTTCTGTCTTATGTATAGGAGAGTGGGTAATTAATGTGTACGTACCTTTAAAAATAGTTATTGGCAATCTGGTCCCTGCGCCTTCTCCCCTCTACTGCAGCGCTACCATCCCTTTCCTGTAGGGCAGGTGGCCCTGGGTCCTCATCCTCCGATTCTGTGTCAGACACATCCATGGGCAATCCACCCCTGCAGGCCATGCTGTGCAGCATGGCACATGTTGCCACGATTTTACAGACTGTCTCTGGTGCATACTGCAGAGCTCCACCACTCTTGTGTAGGCACCTGAAGCGCGATTTCAGGATCCCTAAAGTGCGCTCAATCACAGTCCTGGTACACCTATGTGCCCTGATGTACCACCTTTCATGGACATTGTTCAGAGACAGGTACAGCGTGAGTATCCATGGCCGCAGGGCATACACACTGTCACCTGTTGTGAGATATATGATGCTGAGATGACTTGCATACAAACATACAAGTGCAAATGCTTTTCTATGGGGTCAGGAAAGATCATTACCTAGGAGGTATCCATCATCAAAGTCACCTCTTTCTAACCTCTGGTATATGCCACTGTGTGTGAATATGTATGCATCGTGTGTGCTTCCAGGATATTTTGCTACCAGGTCTGTGATTATGTTTTTGGTGTCACAGACAACTTGGATGTTGAGGGAATGAGTGCTTTTCCTATTATGGAAGATTTATTCTATGTGGGAAGGGGGACATATGGGCACATGGGTCCCATCTATGCACCCTATGACCTGTGGGAACCTTGCTAATCTGTAAAAATAAATTTTTGTTTGCTCAAGTTCCTCATCATCATTGGGCATGTATACGTGTTAATGGATGTGGTATAGCATAGCTTCTAGGAAATTATGGAAAAAAACGTGAAAATGCGACACACCACCAGCCACAGCAATGACATCCTGGTACCTACCAGTGGCCAAGAGGCGGAGGGAGCACAACACCTGCACATGTGTGGGAATTGCATTGCTGCGCAGGGTTCTGCTATCAAGTTGTGGCTTCAAGGTGTCTATGAGGACTAGAATGACAGTGCTACTCAACCTGTACTGGTCATAAATCTCCTCCTCTGTCTTCTCAAACAATGTTATCCTGACTCTGAATATCCTCTCCTGTCTCCTCCTCCTATGCTGGGCAGCCAGTATCTGCATCCTCCTCGCTATCATGTACAGGGCAGCCATTGTGGGAAGGTTTCTGATGCATTCTGGAGCTGTTTTTATAGGTTGGGCCTGGTTACCACCTGTTTCTGGATAGTGGTAAATTGCATGCGCAAATGGGTCTAATTGCGCATACTCGCTATTTGCGACTGCTCCATACATTGTATTCTGTCACAATTTTGGATATGCAAAAAGCGCATGCATTTTTTGCGAGTCGGTATTCAATCGCAACGCAAAATTGAGAATTGCGAGTGCATTTCGTACATTGCTTACGGCCATTTTTGCATGTGCAAATCGATTTGTGACTGATTTTGTGCATGCAAAATGGTCGTATATCTTGCCCTATGTCCTTTAACTGGATAAAAGTATCTTTCAACTTCTGACACCAGACATTATGTTGCAGTGCATGAGAGACTACTTTCTATCCCACTTTCTATTTCTTTATGCTCCCCTGCTCCTTTCCTGCCCAAGCTCTGTTTCTTAAAAGCATATGCTCCCCAACAGCTGAGTACCCCAACAGCCCACTTGCATTCCTGTTTCTGTGGGTGACCATTTCATACATGCCACCATTTTAGAACAAGAAAGTGGAAGATTTTGAAAAAGAAATCAAGTGATTGTATTTCCCCTATTGACTTCAATTGAACAACAGGCAATTTCAGGCAGGAGACATCTAAAATAAAGCTACTTTTGGCTGCAAAAATCGTGAATTTCTCACCTGAATTGGGTGTGTTGGCATGTATGCAATTCTAAAATTGTTTTAAACCATTCCAAGGCGGCCACTGATGTATGCACCTGCAAGCATGTGTGGCAGCCATCTGTGAATACATTTTCATTTCAAGATGACTGCCATGCATGTGCTTACAAGTGGCCTATTGGAATGTTTTTTCATGTAGTTCAAGAAAATTCCTTATGAAATATCTGCTATGTATAAACTACGGTTGGGCGGAATTTGCGGAATTGTGTTCCGCGAAACGGCAAAAAATCTCCGCAAGCACGCGGAATTTCGCGTGCTCGCAGAGATTTTGCTGCGCCCCTTTATATCTGTAAGTGCTTCCTGTTGAGGTTTAATTTTTGTGACAGGAGCATCGTGCCAGCCCAGAATGAATCCTGCCCTGCATATTTATCCAAGAAGATGAGTCCGTTTTGTGCAATTCCTCTACTCAACTGGAGTACTTTCTACTGGCTAATCAGTAAGTGCTACCTCGTTGGGAAAATGTATAGTGCCTTTCCTACATACAGCTGCAAAGGACCAGAAGAATTGTCTCTAGTGACCTGAGTGTCTAACTTTGCCACCGCGCCGAAAGCGCCGGGGTCCTTTGATTAAGCTGTCCATCATAGTGGGGAAAGGGCGGGAAGACGTTGCATACCGCGAGTGTATGTGGGCGGGGCTACTAGCCTGTTCTCATGCCTCTTGTTTATAAAGGGTCAGAGCAGGATCTCAGCGGCAGACGAGGAGAAGGAACCTCCTGGTCACAGGAACTACACGAGGATTGCGCTCGAGAAAATCAAGGATGCAAAGACCTCCATCAAGGATTACAGCTAGCTTTTCAGGGTGGCAATGGAGAGAAGGCACATCTGCTTAATCACGCTCACGAATTCTACACGAGAATTGCGCTCGAGAAAATCAAGGATGCAAAGACCTCCATCAAGGATTACAGCCAACTTTTCACGTTGGAAATGGAGAAAAGGCACATCTGCTTAACCACGCTCACGAATTCTGCACACCTACCCTGCATATTTATCCAAGAAGATGCCTCCGTTTTGTGCAATACCTCTACTCAGCTGAAGTACTTTCTACTGGTTAATCAGTAAGTGCTACCTCGTTGGGTAAATGTATAGTGCCTTTCCTACACTACAGCTGCGTAAAGGACCTGAAGAATTTTCCCCAGTGACCTGTGTGTCTGTAACTTTGCCACCGCGCCGAAAGCACTGGGGTCCTTTGATTAAGCTGTCCATCATAGTGGGGAAAGGGAGAGAAGACGTTGCATACCGCTAGTGTATGTGAGGCGGGGCCAAACGGGCAGGGCTTCTAGGCCCGTTCACATGCCTCTTGTTTATAAAGGGTCAGAGCAGGATCTCAGCGGCAGACGAGGAGAAGGAACCTCCTGGTCACGGGAACTACACGAGGATTGCGCTCGAGAAAATCAAGGATGCAAAGACCTCCATCAAGGATTACAGCTAACTTTACAGGGTGGAAATGGAGAGAAGGCACATCTGCTTAACCACGCTCACGAATTCTACACGAGGATTGCGCTCAAGAAAATCACCGGGGTCCTTCGATTAAGCTGTCCTTCATTCTGGGCAAAGGGCGGGTAGATGTTGCATACCGCTAGTGTATGTGGGGCGGGGCTTCTAGGCCCGTTCACATGCCTCTTGTTTATAAAGGGTCAGAGCAGGATCTCAGCGGCAGACGAGGAGAAGGAACCTCCTGGTAACACAGGAACTACACGAGGATTGCGCTCGAGAAAATCAAGGATGCAAAGACCTCCATCAAGGATTACAGCTAACTTTTCAGGGTAGAAATGGAGAGAAGGCACATCTGCTTAGCCACAACCTCGCTCACAGAATTTGAGCTTCAACTCGGGCACCTGCTTTATTTATACCCGAATTCCGTTCCGCTCGCGGATCGTGGAAGTTTCGACATTTCCGCGTTCCGCGCGGAACGCGGAAATGCCGAAATTTCGCAAGTTCCGCGAGCGGAATGGAATTTGCCGCCCAGGGTTAGTATAAACAGGCATGCATGGCAAACATCATGGAATGGTCTTTCTTTTAGTTTAAAAAACAATTAATACCAAGATGACCAGTGAGCCTGTGCACATATAAATGCTGGCTATCATGACATCATTTTCTTTTTACTTTATGACAAATCATTACAAAATGACTTTGTGTATGTGCATACATTTGTGGTGGTCACTTTTTAACGTTTTTTGTTAAACTCTGAGAAAACCATTCCAAGAAGGCCACTGCGCATGTGTGAGCATGCACAGCAGTCATCTTGGAATGATTGTAGACTGGCTTTAAAAATAATCATTTCAACATAGCTGATTAATCGATGGGTGCATGTGAGCAGCCATTTGGCTGGGAAGCAAGAACTGATAAAAACCAAATACGTTTCACAAGAGAGACCTGTTAGCTTTGCCATCACTTATTTAAAGGGGTCATCCCCTGACGCGAAAAAAGCATTTCTCTTTACTCAGTCCTCCTGGATCACCATTGCACAGCAGTAAACATTCCACAATGTTCCTTTATTTGAGAATGTTTGTTAGGAGTTTGAAACAACTACGGAGGGAGCGAACTTTCACTCCAGTCCGGTGCACAGCTTACTTAACGATATCCAATAATATATGTTGGTAATCCGTATTTACAAGAATTATGAATCCAAAGTACTCCAAGTAAATTTCATCAATTGTTTTTATTCTCCATAATCACACGTAAGATGCAGTGGCATTTTACAGAGCTTCTTTGCTTCAGATATGCCTATCCAGGCCTTTTACTGAGCACGCAGAAAATGCAACGACATCCTGAGCTTAAAGCATCTATTACCCAATGCATTTCGGGCCGTAATAGGCCCTTCGTCAGGGGTTAACTGCAAGTAAAAGAACATTAATATAAGATTCATGATTTTACTATTATGACAGTGTTTAAATATGTGACATGTTCACTTCAATATCCCAGTGCAGCATTTTCCCTCTAACATGATAGAATACAAACAACAATATTACCTGAACCAACCCCTACGATGTTCGTGTTTTCTTCGGATGATTCCTTTTGAATTATGAACTTTGAGAAATGTTCGAAGGACTATTTTTTGACGTGTCATTATCATTAGAACTGTCACTTAACAGTAGCAGCGTGTTGAACACCAAGAGGGAGGGCGGGGGACATAGATTGTATTACCTGACGGGAGCTTTGTTGGATGTTATAGGCAGTATACACACCAGTTTAGGTAGATGTTGTGGGTGTATATTTTATTATATCTACATTGTTGCATAGTTCCAGCAGTGCATGATGGGTTTGGTAGTTTTCCAGGGCGAACATCATAATTGAGGGGCCAATGCTATTGGCTGAGAGCAAGGGGTGGAGTCACGAATTTGAAATTTAAAGAGGGTGATGTTAGAGTTAATCGATCACGCGCCGTTTTTTCAGAGAAGAACTGTTATGAAACAGATTTAATCGTTAATTAATTTTAAGGTATGTGGGTGGATTAAGGTGCCTTGCGCTCATGTTGGGTTCCTAGAGGGAGATGATTTTGAGACTTGAGAGGAAGGTGGTATGAGAAATGAGGGTTTTTGATGCTGGGGTGGTAACCTGTTACAAAGTAACGTTATGAGGTTTGGTTGTTTAACATCGTAGGGGTTGGTTCAGGTAATATTGTTGTTTGTATTCTATCATGTTAGAGGGAAAACGCTGCACTGGGATATTGAAGTGAACATGTCACATATTTAAACACTGTCATAATAGTAAAATCATGAATCTTATATTAATGTTCTTTTACTTGCAGTTAACCCCTGACGAAGGGCCTATTACGGCCCGAAATGCATTGGGTAATAGAAGCTTTAAGCTCAGGATGTCGTTGCATTTTCTGTGTGCTCAGTAAAAGGCCTGGATAGGCATATCTGAAGCAAAGAAGCTCTGTAAAATGCCACTGCATCTTACGTGTGATTATGGAGAATAAAAACAATTGATGAAATTTACTTGGAGTACTTTGGATTCATAATTCTTGTAAATACGGATTACCAACATATATTATTGGATATCGTTAAGTAAGCTGTGCACCGGACTGGAGTGAAAGTTCGCTCCCTCCGTAGTTGTTTCAAATGCGGGAAACCAGGGTGGATCTCGCTGTCCAGGTTGCACGCTATATTTTGAGAACGTAGAGAAGATGATCACCTAGGCAAAGTGTAAATAAAAACGGTGTGACTGTAACACTCTTTTTCTTGTAAGCAACTCTGCCCTACTTACCTGCTGCACCCGGTGTTAAAAGGATAATAAACTTAAAGCACACACGTAGGATGTTTCATCCTGAGGAAGAAGATTAAAGAATGGTGTTCGTGTTTTCTTCGGATGATTCCTTTTGAATTATGAACTTTGAGAAATGTTCGAAGGACTATTTTTTGACGTGTCATTATCATTAGAACTGTCACTTAACAGTAGCAGCGTGTTGAACACCAAGAGAGAGGGCGGGGGACATAGATTGTATTACCTGACAGGAGCTTTGTTGGATGTTATAGGCAGTATACACACCAGTTTAGGTAGATGTTGTGGGTGTATATTTTATTATATCTACATTGTTGCATAGTTCCAGCAGTGCATGATGGGTTTGGTAGTTTTCCAGGACGAACATCATAATTGAGGGGCCGATGCTATTGGCTGAGAGCAAGGGGTGGAGTCACGAATTTGAAATTTAAAGAGGGTGATGTTAGAGTTAATCGATCACGCGCCGTTTATTTCAGAGAAGAACTGTTATGAAACAGATTTAATCGTTAATTAATTTTAAGGTACGTGGGTGGATTAAGGTGCCTTGCGCTCATGTTGGGTTCCTAGAGGGAGATGATTTTGAGACTTGAGAGGAAGGTGGTATGAGAAATGAGGGTTTTTGATGCTGGGGTGGTAACCTGTTACAAAGTAACGTTATGAGGTTTGGTTGTTTAACATCTAGGGGTTGGTTCAGGTAATATTGTTGTTTGTATTCTATCATGTTAGAGGGAAAACGCTGCACTGGGATATTGAAGTGAACATGTCACATATTTAAACACTGTCATAATAGTAAAATCATGAATCTTATATTAATGTTCTTTTACTTGCAGTTAACCCCTGACGAAGGGCCTATTACGGCCCGAAATGCATTGGGTAATAGAAGCTTTAAGCTCAGGATGTCGTTGCATTTTCTGCGTGCTCAGTAAAAGGCCTGGATAGGCATATCTGAAGCAAAGAAGCTCTGTAAAATGCCACTGCATCTTACGTGTGATTATGGAGAATAAAAACAATTGATGAAATTTACTTGGAGTACTTTGGATTCATAATTCTTGTAAATACGGATTACCAACATATATTATTGGATATCATTAAGTAAGCTGTGCACCGGACTGGAGTGAAAGTTCGCTCCCTCCGTAGTTGTTTCAAATGCGGGAAACCAGGGTGGATCTCGCTGTCCAGGTTGCACGCTATATTTTGAGAACGTAGAGAAGATGATCACCTAGGCAAAGTGTAAATAAAAACGGTGTGCACTGTAACACTCTTTTTCTTGTTAGGAGTTTGAGACAGTTCACTGGATGGCTACTTTTGAATAGAGGCATGACAAATGTCAAGGAGCACCTGATTTTGGTTTGCCCAGTATAAATGAACACTTCTGTCTACTATCATTCTACGGGAAATAAATGGGAGTGACCCCACTAGCCAAGAGACAGGGTACCAAAGGTAAGTAAAGCAGAAATTCTCTTGGGGCAACTATTATGTAAAAAAACCTTTCTCCTCACAACATCTATTCAGACTAATCATATACTACCAGCAACCTTACTCATTCTTCGACTGAAACATATATATCAATTAATAAATGAACCCTAAAAAACAATTGTCAAAATATTCAACCACACAGATATGGCTATTTTATATGAAAATAATTTTTATTAATGTTCATTAAAAATATTCATTGAAAAATGATTTTATATTAAAAATTTCAATACAGTACAATATCACAAATATAGCCATACAAAATATTATCACAAATTTAACAATATACAAAAAAAAATCTATATTTTGAGAGCCAAAAACCATGTGAAACATTAAAACATCATAAAAATGGTTATCCCAATTGGAATCAATCAATCACGAAATAGGATGTCCACTATTCAATAGTTAAGTGGGACCCTAAAAGTTCTAGGGTATAACTTTCAACCAACAGGGCGTCGACGCGTTTCGGTGGTATTTGACCAGTTTATATAACCACCTTCTTCAGGACAATTAATAAATAGTCTCTCTCACAGTTGTCAACAATTCATTGCACCTAATTTAAAAATGATTTAAATTCACCAAATCTTCGTAGGACATCAGAAAAGATATACTTCATAGGCAGGACTACAATGTTTCCATATGTGCATTCATGGAGTCTTCAGTAAAAATTCGGAGCTCCACTGTATTAAGGTTCCCAACTCTTCAATTAGGACTTGAATAGAATGCACATCACGGAGGGCAATCTCAATATATCCATATATTCATTCATAGAATCCTTAAAAATTTAATTCTTTCTTCTAACTAATATCGAGCTGCATCTGTTTAGCAATCTCCGACATTTAAAAACTCATCCTTTACGATGTTTGGATCGCTTAATCAAATGGGCATCTCTTTCACATGAATTTTCCTTACTTGTTTCCGGGCTCCGATTTAGCCTGTAACGTCGTGCCGTTTCTCCGGTAACAAACGTTACAGGCTAAATCGGAGCCCGGAAACAAGTAAGGAAAATTCACGTGAAAGAGATGCCCATTTGATTAAGCGATCCAAACATCGCAAAGGATGCGTTTTTAAATGTCGGAGATTGCTAAACAGATGCAGCTCGATATTAGTTAGAAGAGAGAATTACATTTTTAAGGATTCTATGAATGAATATATGGATATATTGAGATTGCCCTCCGTGATGTGTATTCTATTCAAGTCCTAATTGTAGAGTTGGGAACCTTAATACAGTGGAGCTCCGAATTTTTACTGAAGACTCCATGAATGCACATGTGGAAACATTGTAGTCCTGCCTATGAAGTATATCTTTTCTGATGTCCTACGAAGATTTGGTGAATTTAAATCATTTTTAAATTAGGTGCAATGAATTGTTGACAACTGTGAGAGACTATTTATTAATTGTCCTGAAGAAGGTGGTTATATAAACTGGTCAAATACCACCGAAACGCGTCGACGTCCTGTTGGTTGAAAGTTATACCCTAGGAACTTTTAGGGTCCCACTTAACTATTGAATAGTGGACATCCTTTTTCGTGATTGATTGATTCCAATTGGGATAACCATTTTTATGATGTTTTAATGTTTCACATGGTTTTTGGCTCTCAAAATATATTTTAAAAATGAATATTGTTAATTTTGTGATATTATTTTGTATGGCATATATTTGTGATATTGTACTGTATTGAAATTTTTAATATAAAATCATTTTTCAATGAATATTTTTAATGAACATTATTAAAAATTATTTTCATATAAAATAGCCATCTGTGTGGTTGAATATTTTGACAATTGTTTTTTAGGGTTCATTTATTAATTGATATATATGTTTCAGTCGAAGAATGAGTAAGGATGTTGGTAGTATATGATTAGTCTGAATAGATGTTGTGAGGAGAAAGGTTTTTTACATAATAGTTGCCCCAAGAGAATTTCTGCTTTACTTACTATCATTCTACACCCATCCCATCGTAGAGCATACAACTATAGATCAGTCAGGGATCCACCAGCAGGGGGAGAATCCTAACACTACTCTTCAGGCAGAACATATTTAGGTTTCGCCTGCACATCGCTTGCACTGTGCTTGTGAAATCTAGTGCATTTAAAATAAATCTTAAAAGGGGCTAACATCCTGCACCCTTGCTTTCCTTGCTTTTCATTGGTTTCTGTGCTTGCCACTTACTTTTACAGCATTTCTATTGGGGCAGTAGCATGGTTTCCTGCATTTACCAATGCTTGTTCCTGTATTGCTCCTCATGTGCCTCTCTTATCAGTTTCCCACTGACGAAGTACTGTTTCCATCCGCTTTTCTGGAACTCTTTTTTATTTTAGGCTTCGGGTACACAGCGAGGCTTGGAACCATCGTTTTCCAAGCCTCTCTTTCAGCCCTTAGTCCCCCCCTTTTGCATGCGCACCCTCCCTTCCCAACATGCTTCATGCACGCTGTGCCCCATTGAGCATTCCTTTCTGCCTCTATCCTTAATTGGTGCACTATATTAGCTCTGTGTCATGCAGATGGTATGCTCGGCATATTAATTTATTTGTGGCTTAAAGGACCTTGTTCATGTAGGACACCACTAAGAGATGGCCACCATTGTATGCTGCCACTCGTGCTATTGTCTCTCTTTTATTTCAAACTACTGCATTAGGGTGGGTCTGCTCTCCTAGTCCTTCTGACCCGGGCAACCAAAGCAGGTCATGTGTGGCATCCACGCTTCCCTGCAGCAGGCTCTTGCAGGTGCATCCTGCCCGCCCTTGCATTCTGCAGAGCCGCAGTGACCTCACCCTCCAGCTGGTACTCTACTCTTCACAGATGAGTGGTGCACGATCACACTGTTTGTTTAATCTGGAAGCCAAGATTATATACTCGCCGATTTCTCATTGTCAAATGAGGAAATTCCCTTCTATGCACTTGGTGCACTCACCCCCTTTGTCTCCGAGGTTGAGGCATTTTCCTTCACTGCCAGTCCAGCTGTGTCTCACTGTGGTAGAATAGCTGCTGTCCCATCCATCTTCCAATGTGTCTGTGTCAGCTGCACTTTAAAAGTGCTAGTGAGCCTGAATATGCTTTAATCTGCCACTTTAAAGCTAGCTATATTTTAAAGTGCTGACGCCGGCTCACCAGAACTTTACTGCTCCAGTGCTAAAAACTGTAATATTGTGCTGTTCCTACCAGATGTGCACGAATGACTCCTTGCTGGGTCGATTATTCCTTAATGTCTCACTGCATGCTCTATCACATGCCTTAATATTCTAGTGCCACGCAAATTGTAATACAGTTCTGTGCCAGATGTACATTAACGCTTCACTTCCATGTCACCAGCGCCTTAATTCCATTGACTGTCATGGTGTAACGCAGCGCTATACCATCTGTGTTTTAATGACTCCCTGACATGTCATCTATGCCTTAATATTCCAGTGTCTGTCACAGTGTAATGTAGTGCTGCCCCAGTTGTGCAGTAACGTTTAAGTGACATGTCATCACCGCCTTAATATTCCAGTGTCTGCCACATTGTAATGCAGCGTAGACAAAGGAGCTTTGCCAGGGCTCTGGATAATGCAATCAACACCCACTATTCCTCCCTCACACACTGCACTCTCCACTATCACACTACACAACTGCTCACCAAGCTGGATCTTACAACAACAACAAAAATAATATTAATCAGATAGGCAACACCTAATGCATTTACCAATGCTTGTTTTCAAATGTAGTTCTGTATTGGAAGAGGGGCAAAAAAAATCCTTCCACTCGCTCTACAGCCTACTACTGCTCCTGGCATAGTTATAGTATAGTGCATCACCTACATTAGTTGCCGCTACACCAAGCATTAAAATAGTTTGATGTGCTGAATGCAGTGTGTGATAAATATGTGTTTTAGGGGGCACTTCTTATAGGCATTGCATGTGCATGACAATGGTTTCAGTGCAGAGCTGCTTGATTTAAACATTCTTCCCCACAGCTGTAAAAGCTTTACAAGCTAAAGAAAAAACTTTGTCTAAAATGAACATTTGTCTTGTTTCCCGTGCCCTGGAATTATCCCAATAATATGGAGGGCTAAAAAGGGCCACCTATTACTGCAGAGATGTATCTAAAAAGTCTCTTGAGCTGTCTGTAATAATCTCCATTATGTATAATGGCCATTTTGATAACAGTCTTTAGAAGAGGTAATGGCTCTGCCGGATGGTTATTACCCGTCTGTTCATGCTGTAAGCAAGATACCGGAGCCAGAGGGGACAGCCGATGTATTATAGGGGAATACGCAATATTTAACACGATGCAAAAAAACAGACAAGCAAAAGCCCTTTTTCTCAATAAAGCTGTCAGTAATGGTGCCTTGATCTTTCCTGAGTTTCAGAAATTGGCAAAATAATGATCATAATGGGCGCAGTATCTCAATAAACAGAGCAATTTTGTCTTCGTCGTGTCTTTTCAAAAGTAGAAGAAAAGCTGTGGTGAGTTATCACCCCTGTGATGTTCCATTCTGATGTCTGCTGCTTGCAGTTTCTGTTAAAACTCTTTTAAAGAACTTTGTCCTGGCTGAGGTAGCTAGAGTGTGACAGGACTCTGAATGTGTTTTACCTGTATCATCATTCGTAAAAGAGGCTTTCCGTTATGTATTTTGAAATGAAACACTACATAATTGTCCCATAATGCCTTGTTCCAACCCGAACGGCAGGTGTGCCTGGCCTGAGTTTTATTTGCCTCAGTCAAAGATATTGTTTTAGGTAGTAATGTCGAGCAGACATTTTCAAACCAATGTGCTTGGGCTAACCGTCAACATGTATTAAAAGTGACTACTTTACTATAAAAAATGGCTGATTAATTAATTGCAATATGTTATGTTATATTGATTTGTATAGCGCACTAATCACCCGACAGGGTATCCAGTCACTAATGTATACTAATAATTCATCTGAACTATTTTTTTCACACTATAATGGTGATGATCTTACTTCACATTGTTTTGACTGCATAATGTTTAACTTATTGTATGTACATAATACTAAATAATGTTCATACGTTTATTGAATATATGCTTTTTTGCATACCCTTGTCTTGCCTTCTTTCTTTTTACCTAAATTGTAGTATGTATAACGTTTTGCCTAGCTATGTGATATTTCCTAATCCATCTGTACCATGGTGTTACAATCTGTTAATTAAAAAATATGAATATTAGATCAAGAAGTTTAAGGTCTCCAAAATATTCACAGGCCGTGGCACAGTGGGCAGTGGCAGCTGGTAGGGGGACGGTGGCAGGGGGGCAGGGGAAAGAGGGGTAGGAAATAAAGAAAAAAGCAAACTTACCTGCTGGTCGCTGTCAGCAGCCGATGCCTCTCCTCCGCAGGAACCAGGAACAGGAAGCACCCAGGCTTCCAGAATCCCCTAGCCAATCACGATGCTGCTGATGGCCGCGTCGTGATTGGTGAGCGCTGTGGTTCGGCACTCAGAGAGGGAGTGGGAGTCTGGGCATGTTCTCCACCCAGGCTGAAATACAGCCTGGGTGGAGAACATGTAAAGTGCACATGACTGTTTGGCCGGCCTGAGAAGGTCGGCCAAACAGTCATGCACACTTTAGGTGCAGCAGCTACCACTCCTCCTCCCTCTGGGTAACTGGTGCCGAGCCCCGTCCCACCCTAAACTGGCGGCAACTGCAATACTAAAAATAAAATGATAATAACGTTCAGTTATTAGCATTTTATACTTTCCTTTGCACTGCTTTAAAGCAGTGGGGCGATGCTCCTCTGCCTTAGCGGAGGAGCCGCTGCTGACAGTGGGTAAAAAAGGCGAAATCCGAGAATCCAGCAAGGGATTGTCATAACAAATGATGCTAAGATTACAGGCATGGGTGGCACACTGGCTCGTCATATGAAGCCAAAACGTTGGTTCCTATATATTTGTCTTATTGGTAACCGGTAATACATCTGTCAGGCTAGGATTAAGTTATAAGAAATTATTTTCATACATTTTTGAGCCATGTAAGGGATATTTCCTTCTAAACTGGCTATCAAACGACAAATAAATTACTTGTTGCCTGTATGTTTGTATTCCATGTTCCTGTAGTGAACATGCAAGTGGACACAAAAATAGGTTAAAATGTAAAGGGTAAATAGTGGATCTTTTTGACACCCATACACACAGAGCAAAGATTTTGGGGCGAGTGATAATTCTCTAACTGAAATACTGTGTTCAGTAGGATAAAAACAAAATAATCCATTATAGAACAATTACTAGACCTTCAAGACATTGTAGAAGAATAGTATGATCAATGGTGTCAAAAGCAGCTGAGAGGTCCAAGAGAATTAGAACCCCACCTGTTGCCAACATCCACCAAGGTCCTATGGCCAAATCTAAATCCTGCTGAAAAGTCATGTAGTGTACATTTCTCTTGAATAAGATTTTGCAATTGCAAAATAGGGGTCTTCTCAATTAGTTTGAAGATGCATGGAAATATAGAGGAATACAGAGAAAGGCCTAAAAGTTTGAGGCTCAGTCAGAGCCAGTGAAGGTTTTTTTATTTTACTTTTACATAAAGGGGGATAATAGCGCTTTTAAATTTCTCAGGGAAAATTCCCGCAATAAGAGAAGAATTAAAGAAATGTCAGATAACAAATAACTAAAACCTTTACATATTCCAGATCATTCCTGGAATTGAATTATCAGGTGAGGTGGAAGGCCTGCTGTTTGGAATAAGTGCGGAACACACTTTGACAGTACTAGAACCAAAATTCAAAAATGATTGATCACCATGAGCAATGCCAGTTGTATCCTCTGCAGTGGAGTAACGATACTTGAGCCCCCCCCCCCTGCAAAGTACATGGAGGGGGCCTACCCTCTCCAGCCCACCACCTACCACTTTTGCTGAGGGGGTCCCCTGGATCTCGAGGCCCCCGCACCACAGTGGCTGTGGGGACATACGTTACATCAGTGATCCTCTGATACCAATTGTAGTTCCTGTTCAAGCTTGAGCAGGAGACAAGGTCATACAATCTGCAAGCGAACAGCCTGCTTCAGTACTCAGAACTGAAGAATTATCACGTTCAATAAATGACTTC
This sequence comes from Calotriton arnoldi, assembly GCA_963921515.1. NCBI lineage: Eukaryota > Metazoa > Chordata > Amphibia > Caudata > Salamandridae > Calotriton > Calotriton arnoldi. The sequence continues at coordinate 2,268,899 of CAWUFW010001896.1, forward strand.
TTGATTAACCTCATTGTGCTATCAAAATAGTCAGAGATAGTGTATACCAATGTTTGACTGTCTGACACATGATTGCAGACTGCAATAGATTGAATTAGGTGTTTACCGGTGGCAGTGAGTACTTGGTTTTCATTCATTATTTTATTAGAATAATACGAACTTTTGGGGACTATGATATAAAGACAATACTTCCTAAACTGATGGCAGCACACAATTCTAGCTTCAGGTTCATCATTTGTACACCAGTAATGTTGTTAATCATTTTTACACCAGTAATATTCCAATCAACTTAAAACACACTTTTCTTGCTTTCGCTCAGGGGTGTACCATTTACATGTTGCATAAAAAAGTTTATTTTATTTTAGATCGAGATGGACAAAGTGAGTCTTACATGTCTCTAGATGATTGTAGAAACATAGGTATTGCATAACACTGTCCACTATCAATGTGCTATGGCAGTGGGGGCATGCAACATGGTATGTAAAAGTTATAATTGTTCATAATTGTTTGCGTAAAAAAAAGTGCTAAGAAACATCAAACACTAGGATCCATACCATACTACACCAAGAGTTATGGTTTCTCACACACAGCTCATGACTTCCATGAGCTGCATTTGAATGTGTTGTGCCTAGCAAACAGTTGTGTGTAGTTTTTTACCCTGTGGCTTCCAGTGATTACAGAATGCAGCTTTGTGAATTCGGGGGTTCTGCTTTGTTCTGCATACGAATCATTCACATCAATCACATCTCAGTATGTCAGCAACTGCGACTGGTAACATGATTGTGATTGTTCCATTGCACCTCAGCAACTTTGATGCTCTCGTAATATATACACACCATTATTACACAGACTCTGGATACTCAATGAATGGGGTACATGATGCAAAGTCTTTGACTTGTGATGTTATTCTTCATACAGTAACTGAATGAAAACAGTGCATACCCAACGTCAAATGGGCCTGTTTGGTGGTAGATGAAACCTAACCCAAGTTGCAACAGAAGTGGTCCTCATGCAGTAGCGCAAAAAGAGTAACAAATTTCAGTCAGACTGTTGTGGGATGTGATAATACCCAGCTTAGGACAGTGCTGCGGGGCATCACTGTGGACCTCTGAACCCTAGCCTTGATTGGTGGGCCAGTGAGCAATATTGAGCGGCGCGCAAGTCCCTGACTCAGTACTTAGGGCCTGATTAAGAGTTTGGTGCAGCGGCGCCAGCCTAAGGAAGGCTCTGCGTCATCAAACCTACGCACGGTCATATTACGAGTTGTAAAAGTAAAACTCATAATATGGTCGGTGGTCCTTTGGCCTTTCCCATGGCGGTGCCTTTAAAACAGGCACCGCAATGGGAACGACACAAAGCCACTCTGCATGTCTTTACATGGACTCATAGATATGGAGTAAGACAAAGCAGCGCAAGTCACTTCCTTGCCTTATTCTGCATCAAGGAGGTGTTCAATGGGCATTGCAGTGGGTTTTCCCATGCAACACCCATGGATTTTGATGCTGCCCCAGATGTACTTAATCACATAAACCTGGGGCAGCTCCAAAACTTTAAGCCTCCCCAGAGCAGGCGTAATGAGGAGAAATATTTGTATTTCTCCTCCTTTTTTCCTCTTTCTATGTGTGCTGCATTCTGCAACACACATAGAAAGTGGAAAATGCCTCTCGGGATTGTTTTTGTGCAGGTAGGTGCCCCTTCCTATGCAAAAACAATCCTGCCTGTAATGGAGGCACCCTTGCACCATGGTGCAAAGGGTGCCTACATTGGCGTTAGGCTGCGAATTGTACACCAGCGCAGGGGGAAAGGACAGGAATGCACCATATTTCAGAAATACTCTGCATTCCTGCCCTTTCACATTGGCATAGGGCAGCGCAGAAAGAAGACTTGCGGCACTGCTCTACACCAATTCCTCATAAATGAAGCCCACAAATGTCTTCACCCCTAAGTTTATGGAGTGGAGATCTGTATGACTGAATTTACAAGTGCAAAGTTACTACTAGTAACGTTTCACATGGAGATGGAGATCTCCACCACAATGGCGGAGATCTCCCTATTGGAAAGTATTGGGAAAATTAATGACGTTTAAAAAAAAAAAACAAGATTACAAATATTTTAATGTAAAATATAAATGTAAAATAATTTTAGATAATTATTTATATCAATGAACTAATGAAATATGCGACAGCACATGATCTCTTGAACAATTAATAATTTAAATATATTAACTTATTTTGTAAACAATCATTTTTAAATGTTATATTAATGTTTAGTAAGTATACAATAATGTATCTGTTTTACTAATATAAAATAATTTTTAATTTTAATAAAAGTTTACAAATATAATGGAATGTTTGTAAATGAGTTAACTATTGGATTGTAAAATAACATCATATTTAATTACATTTGTGGAGCTAGACTTACTCCAAGGCTGGACTGGAGTCCATTTACACCTGTTTTGTGACCTTTACAATGGTACCAACTTTAGAAGTGCAGCTTATGGATAGCAATGGCCTTACTCTTTTCTGTGGGAGTGTTAATATTAGCAATCCCCTTTCTAAACCCCCTTACACTTAGGAGTAGGTATTCTCCATTTTCCAGCTACTCCCCTTGTCCCTCCAACATATACTGCTAAAATGTAAGTTTACATGTGCAGAGATCTCTGCCGTGTTGTGGAGATCTACACACTGAAAAGATAGGAGAGAAGAAGCTCTCCGGCCATAGGTCAGTGAATAGCATTTTGTAGTACATGAGTAGTACTACTGTAGTACTATTCACTCACTACAAAATACAGTTTGTGAATATGTCCCTAAATGTCGTCCATGACTTAAACATTGTTACTGCCTGTAATCTGTTCGTGGCTGTGCTGGCGCCTTTGTGGACCCAAAAGAATTGTCAGTATCAGTGTCGGACCTTGCTAGTCGATTCAGTATCACCACCAGAATGAGAATTGCAATTGCAATATGATTGTGTGCAAATTAAAAAGGAACATTTGAAGAGCTGAGCATTGTCATTAAGAAAACAATAGTACCAAGGGCATGTTCATAACCACTTTTAATGCATGTGACTCCTGCACAGTGCAGGTGACTTACGTCTGTCCAGGCCAGGAAGCCCTACACAAATATTACTAGTGGGGAACGAGATGTGGAAGGGGAAGGCAGGCGTGTAGAGCGGGAAGGCAAGCAGGTCATCTGGCTTCTCCTCAGGCACAGACGAATGTACCTGGTGGTTAGTGAAGCACCCTTGACTGTGTGGGCTTGGCACTTGTGCAGCACTGATCAACTGAACTAAGGTGCCCAAAAAATATGTGTGCCAGCACGAATGTGTAAACACCATTTTTGTACAGTTGATTTTATATAATTGAGTATGTGGCAGTTTGACTCTCACATAACCTTACTGCCTTGAGAAAGCCCCAGACAAATTGCCCTTCAGAGGGCACACACACATGTTGGTCACTGGTTTCACTATTGTAAAAGAAGAATAAATCAGAAAAGCTAATGAAATAATATCATATTCACACCAATGAGACATATTTAAGAAGGGCTTTACATAATTTTAACAAAAACCCTACGAGTTCTCTGCTGTAACAAATGCATTCTGAATGATCAAAAATTAATGAAGTATAACGTACTTTGCAAAATGTGCAACTGCATATTTGGTGCCCCATCTAATTTAAATGAGTGGGATCTGAACTTCTTCCCTTCAAGTGTGAAAATCTGCTTTGTCCTGAGACTTTTAGTTGACTCCGAGATTTTTTATTTTACTAAAGCAATGGTTCAGTGGGACTCTTTTACTTGGGAACCGTTGTGTATACATTATCGGTATCCTAAGTCAATTTAATTGTTCAGCCAATGTAATAAATACAAGAGAAAAACGTTTATTGGTATTCACAGTTCCATTATATATCCTCAAATAGGTACATAACAACAACAAGTGTTATTTTCTTAGTGAAAATAATGCAGACACTGCAGAGGATGAATAAGGTGCAGATATTGACTATGTACAGAATAAAAACAACAACTCTTTCGATGAGAGCCATGGTTTCAATATCACTATCCCGAAGTCTGTTAGCAAATCACAGGACTCTCCTAAATATAATCCAGAATGCAGGCCAAGGGATACTTGTGTGGCGGTTTGAGCCCTACAATTATTCACAGGGTCTTGGGAGACACAGCGGGAGAGACTGGAAGTGCATCCTGACCTTCGTGAGCAAGGGAGTCATGCCTTGGTTTAATTTACCTGATGGGGAAGCAATGGTTCACATTTCCGCATTGGACTGAGGAGTGCACAGCATTGAATGCTTATGCGAATAACAAGAATACACATGATGCCAAATTAATGGTGTTTTCACTAATGAGATGGCTTGTTCTGATGAGACACTAGAAAAATATTTGTGGAGTTGAAACGTTGACACAAGGATCCCTTGGTCTGCACTCTGTATTGTATTTAGGGGAGGACTGTGATCTGCTAACAGACTTCCGCATAGTGATATTGAGACCAGGGCTCCCAATCGATATAGTTGTTGGTTTTATTCTGTACATAGCTTTGAGTTGAGTCACAGAAGACTTATAGGTGCCTGCCAGGATTGAGTTGTCATAATCCAGCCATGCAATGACAAGACCTTCGACAATAATGCCATAGTCTTTAGGTTGGATTAGGGGTTTTAAGTTGTTAAAGGAAAGGAAAGGATACTTGCTCTTGCAGATTTTAATGCATGATTGATGTGCAGACATGGAAAGGGTGGGGTCTGGGCAGATAACCACAGACTTTATTTAACTTCAGGGGCAAGAGTGATGGACAATTCAGAAAAGTGCAATAGCCAGTTGTGATTAAATGTGAATTAATTATGGTGGTGAGAAGATGAATTATGTTTGACATCCAGTTGCAAAGTTTGGAACGGAAGGTTTGTTTTCAAAACAAAAGCATCATCAAAGGAGATGTTTTCAAAAATATGGGTGTCGCTGACATTTTGGTGGTGACATTAAATTAATGGAGAGCAATCATAAGTGATTATGAAACACTGCTCTTGGCTTCCATGGTTCAATTGATTAATAAGGAGAACAGTGTTATCACCGGTGGAGACTGAACTGTGCTGAGAGCAGAACACCCAATCAACATTTCCGACCAGGCCCATGTAATGTTTCCAAAACACCTTGATTACTACCCATTGGTACAAAACAGTAGAGCCCCGACTCTCCCAAAATCCCTTCAAGACAAAATCTGAATCTATGAGAAGGATCATGCCATTGCTGAGAAACCAAGACAGTAAGGATATCTAGTGATGCGAAAGTACCTTTCTTGTTGACGGGCACCTAAATAGTTCAACAGCCTCTGACAATCCCTGATTTGTTAGCCCTCAACAATCTCTGGTCTGGTGCAGCATCTTTTTGAACAACATTGAAACCCTGAGAGATGGAGCGGAAATATCAATAATGCAGGAGCTAACTGTCAAAACCTGGGCCCTGATAGCTTTGAGGATGGTGAGACCAGTCCCTCCTCCCCCCACAAGTCCGTTCACCTCTAAACACTATTTTCAGATCTGTGATTGGACCCAAGTGTAAGGTGATTTGATGCTAAGGAGAAGAAGAAATAGAGGCATGCTCCTGCAGGTTGGTCATTGGACTTCTTGGACTGGATGATTATGCCACATTGTGTTTGACCAATTTTGAAGGGGTATGCAATTCTCCACTAAATTAGTAAATGGGCGACACAATAAAGGGATACTAATAGAGTTACCACAGAAATAGGATCTGAACTAACCTGGTACAACATGTAGGAAATTTGCAACTAACGCCCCAAAATTTAACCTGAAGTCCTGTTCAAGAGCCAAGGCAAGATGTAACACCACTTTGGCACCGAGAAGGAAGGAGCCTCAGAGAAGAGAGACAAAACTAACAAGCAAAGGATATTGGCAAGTGACAGGAACAATATAGGCTAAGGAACTGAGGAAACTAAGAAGTGAAAAACAACAAAGATGAGGGAGGTAATAGGCTGAGTTTGAACTGAAGCGAAAGTGAAGTATTCATAACAGCCACTGTTGCCAGGTATGTTGCTTTTACAAATGGTAGGTCTAGATACGATTTCCATCTCCACTGAAGTGCTACTGCTAGGGATGGTCCTAATGTGGTTTGTGCAGCACAACTGGTCTGCCTGACCCTGGAAGCACTGGCTCTCACTATGTGGTCTGCAATTTCCATTGGCCTGCTCACCAATTTCTCCTGGTTTGAGGTCTGTTACAGGCTACTGTGTATGGTGACCTAACACTGATGCCAACCACCTGGATAATAGGAACTGTTATCTCTGAACCTAGTATGAAACTAAAAGAAGTCAAATTATCTTTAACCTTTCTAAACACCTGGCACATCAAAGGAAGTGAGGAAAGCATACAGGAGTCCTTTCACCAGAGAGGGGTACCAGAATATAGTTGTCAGGTCATTGTCTGCCCTAAATATTGTCACCAAAATATTTCACCATTGGAGTTAATATTAAAATACGCGTAGCTAGATGATATTTTTGAAAATCATATTTAAGACAAGATATGTATTTTAGAAAATATTTCTGTACTCTGAAACCTTTGCACAGATTCACCAGGGTACCCATCTCCCATGTTCTGAGATCAGCAAATCTGCAAAAAGCAATAAACTAATCTATTAGATCCTGGATACAACATAATGTGTCACAGGAAGGCCAGGTTTCCAGTACATCTTCTGAAAACTTCACTGTAGATCTCAACATTATGTGATGATAGGAAGACCAGACAAGGCCAGTGTGTCTTCTGGTTGTCCTAACCTCTCATGAGCTTTGCAGTCAAGATTTGCCTTCTGCCTAAAGCTATGATCACCCAAAGACTTGTCCTTCCACTCACCATCTATTGATATAAGACCATGGTCATGATATTGCCTTCCCTAATCATGATTGTAGATTCTGGAGGTTCGTGCATCTTTCCCTGGTTTATGTTGGAAACTTTCATGACTGCCTCTCCACCAATCAGGAGTGGATGGCTATAGGAAACAACTTTTACAACAATTCCTTAACCACAGCTTACCTGAACCATGGAGTCTTAACCACAAAAAGTCTAAACAACGAATGTCTTTACAACGACTGTGCCTTTACAACAAAAGTCATTACCACAAACGGCTTAACAATGAAACTGTATGTAAGTATATAAGTGAGTATGTTACCACGAATGCCTTTACAACAAAACATTGCTTTTTTATTAATCCACAGTATCACAAAAAAAAACAATTCTTCACAAAATACAAGACCACAAAAAGGGAAAATAAATGAAAGAGGACCCTTACTACAATTTATCTTACATAACTCAAATTCACAGATTCATATGATCAAAAAGCGCCACCCAAACATAGATGCCCATTTTCCGTTTCCTTGAGCCTTTAGCTAAATATAGACTAAACTCTAAATTAAATATACTATACATCCGGGCTCGCCACATTTCAAAAGCTGGAGCTTCGGGCTGCAACCATGAGGAAGCCACACAAAGACGAGCCACAGCAGTAGCCATAAACAGTAAATAACGATGCTTATACATAGGTCTTCCTCGCTCTAAATCTTCACCCGTCCCTAATAACATCATGGATGCTGAAATTTTAATAGTCACACTTGTAACACCTGACAAAAACGTTTCAATATGACTGATATATAAAGTCAGTTTACCACAAGAATAAAAAATATGTAGACTATCAGCATTGTCAGCCCCACAACGAAAACATTTTCCATCATTCCTCCCCCCCCCATTTCAGCAGTTTTGCTGGAGTAAGATACAGGTTAAAGATAGTTTTATAAAATTGGGCTTTAAGGTTCGCAGATAAAAAAGCTTCACCCGCTATTGCGATAGCTTTCTCCAAAGAGACTGTTCTCCCAAAACATTGGCCCATTTAATGTTATGCTTCTCCAAATCATCTACCCTAGAGGTTAAAAGGATTTTATAAAGAACCCCTATTTTCTCCTGACGCCTGATGGCCTCTATAAGTTTGTGCGGTGCTGACACTAACTTCTGTCTGCCCAAAAAATCCCGAGTCTGAAGAAATTTAAAAAACTGCGTCCTGGGTAGGTTATATTTCGTTGCAAAGTCCGAGAAGGAAGGATACAACCCTCCTTCTTCGTAAAAATCTCCAATTTGTAAGATACCCTTACTTCTCCAACTTATTGCCACATAGTCCCAAAAAATCGCTGGAAGTATCCTTATGGCGTTAGTAGGTGTGTAATAAGTTATCCCCTCCAAACAACATTTTTTTCCGAATAGCTTTCCACACCTTAAAAACAGCCTCTAAGACTTTGAAACGCATTCTTTTGTAGTAGCTGCCATCTAATTCTTTAAACAAACAATTCTTAACCTCTGTTCCTAATAGCATATGATAAATTGACGGGGCTTCTGTTAGATTGCTGACCTCTTCTCCCGTTCGTGCATCTTTCCCTGGTTTATGCTGGAAACTTTCATGACTGCCTCTCCACCAATCAGGAGTGGATGGCTATAGGAAACAACTTTTACAACGATACCTTAACCACAGCTTACCTGAACCATGGAGTCTTAACCTCAAAAAGTCTTAATAACGAATGTCTTTACAATGACTATGCCTTTACAACAAAAGTCATTACCACAAACGGCTTAAAAATTAAACTGTATGTAAGTATATAAGTGAGTATGTTACCACGAATGCCTTTACAACAAAACATTGCTTAAGTATAGTATACAGTAGTAATATTAAGTTTTAATAATGTCAAATTATTTATAGGGTTCAGCATTTACCTTTAGGGACGGTATGCAAGGGATAAAGGGGTTTTGGATGGTGATGTGTATTAATACTCAGGTATTCATTATAATACTTGAGTATTATTTAATTGTAAATTACATATGTGTTTACATTTTTTAATGAATAATTATTTACAATTGTTTCCATGGGTGTAACTAACTCACACCTTTCGGGACGGGATGCAAGGCATGTAGGCATGTAGGGGTCTTGGGCGCAAAACTGTATTAATATTCGGGTATTCATTTTAATACTTGAGTAGGAATTTATTGCCAATTACATATTTGTTTCATTTTTTTATTTAATTAATTGAAATTATTTCTAAGTGTGTAACACACACTTTTAGGGACGGGATGCAAGGGACATAGGGCTATTGGGTTGGAAAGTGCATTAATATTCAGGTATTAATTGTAATACCTGAGTATTAATGTATTTTCAATTAAATATATTCAGATGATTTTTTTAAAGAAATGGTTGATTAATTGTAACACTAACTTTCAAGCAGGGGGTGCAGGGGATATAGAGGTATGGGGTGGGGAAGAGTATTAATGCTCAGGTAACTTTTGTAATACCTACATATTAATACGTATACATTTTAATACTTTATTATTGTTTTGCATTTTGAAAGGTAAATTGTTTTAAACAATACCTTTAAGGCACAGGATGCAAAGGATATAGGGGTATTGGTGTGGGGGAGTGCATTAATACTCAGGTATTAATTGTAATACCTGAGTTTCTTTTTTTTAAATACTCAAACTACTCATTTTATGACTAAATTAATTCTTAAAGGGTTGTTTAGACTCCTAAAATTTAGAACGTTTAAAAATAATAATAACATTAAAACAATATATTAAAAATAATATAACATTTTTAATAATTTTAATGAGATTGATAAATAACCACACCATGTTCTTAATCGTTAAAACAATTGTAAGAAATCTGGGAAAAATAACATTAATTCTATGAAATATAGTTTAATTTTTAAAAATACAATACATTTCTTGCATTAACCATAACATATTTTTAACAATGTATTTAACTTTTTCACACAGTTTCCTATTGACTTCTATTGGGTAAATCATCCTATTTTACTTTTTAGTTTTAGCCTTGAAGTACGGGGCTGTTTCTACAGTCGGTGGAGCATCACAGTCAAGATCAGAACCAATGATGAGTTGCGGTCAGGTAAGAACAATTTACTGTATTAATTTAAGTATATGGGTGGCTACATTTATTCGAATAAAAAAAGGGGGATGGTAGTTAGATGTTTGTTAGAAGAGAAATGCATGTTTTTGATGTTTTAACCACGTTGCTCGCTCCCATGCGGTAGTATTTGTATGCCCACATCGGGATGATTGGTTGTTTTTCAAACTCAGGTTTAAAAAACGATTTTTAGAAAATGTTATGTACTTTTTTAACCAATTTGGAAAAAAAACAATATTTTACTTTTTTTACATGTCGTGTTTTTGTAAACTGTTTGGGCTCTACTTTGGGACACAACCAAGTGGCTGGAAAAAGAAAATGGATTCCATGGATCGTTTGATGTATTAATTTATTTTTGGGTGAAGGTTCAACATGGATCATTTTTTTCTTTTCAATTCAAGGGATATTTTTAAAATCAGTGTACTTTTCCTAGTGGATTCTGAATTTTTGATTTGCAGATTTCCTTCACCATGGATTTCATTTGGAGTAATTTTATTTGGAACATAGTTTTGGAGAATGGATTTGCTGTGGGGATTTTTTAGACAGACACTAGCTTTTCGGGATTTTTCAAGAGGGGAGTTGCATTTTTTTAAACACAGACATTTTTCACACATCTGACTTTTAGGAAATGGTGAGTTTAACAAACTGTGTGATTTTTCGGGATTTGGGATCTTTGATGGAGATTGCATCACTTACTATGGAATACTAGAGTACTCAAGACTTGGTGACAGGTGGTTCGAAAAGTTACCAAGAGTTGCTGAAAGAAGGCATCTACAGGCAGTAACCCCCAAAATGTCTTTAATTTGTAAAAAAATAATTTCAAAACGCCAATTGAATTAGATAATATTGTCAAAAAGGCAAGTACGCTAGAACAGGTGTTAGTATTTTTCTAGAAATTAAGTATGCATGCAAGATTATCCAGGTAGTCTGAAGCCACCATCAACGGGAACTATTGACTTTTAGCCAAAATTCACTCAGGTATCTCCTTAGCTTTTTTTGAAAAACGTGAGTTCAGACAACCAGTCAATGATTGTGCTATTCTCATTTCTTGAAAAGTTTGCTCCTTCTTCTCAAAATTTACAAGAAATGATATAGGTTTGGGTAAGGTCTGCCAATAAATTTATTGAAGGAGTTGTGCCACCTCTAAATGGCATTGTTAGTCTTTGCACCTCCCTCTAAGCAGGTCGCGTAACAGTTCCACCAGTCAATAGCAAACCTTGGCTCCTCCTGTGACCCGACCTGCTTAGATGGTCAATCCGTGTGTCCTCAAAATAATTTAGTAGTGGGGCCAATTTTTTGGTCAAATAGTCAGATTCAGTAATTGAAGTGTAGAACTCGTCCAGACAATCATGAAGCCCTAAGTATAGCGCAGTTAGTTTTCTTAATTCAAACTGCAGTTTGTCATGTAATCTTCAAATAAGGATGGTTTTTAAATTTTTCGCCAATACATTTGAGAAAAGTGAAAAAAAATCCTTGAATTTGGGTATCGGGGTACATTTTAGTAACAGTATTAATGATGGTTGATTCAAAGTCAATTTTCACTTTTTTAGGACTTTTATACATTGTTTTGGATTTTATTAGTGACATAAATTCAGTGTAAATTTAGGACTGCTTGTCAAGGAGTAAACTGTAAACTAAAGGGACTGTAGTGTTATTTATGTTTGCATGAATAGTGTATATTTGGGTAAATGGATAGGGTGTGGATTTAAATACACTATCCATCATCCAAATATCACTATTCTCGAGAGTTATGAGGTGATGGGTTGTGCTAAAGATTAGTATTCTTTTCAGAGGGTTTTCGTTTTCAAGCAAAAGGAAAGTATCAATGGTGAAAGTAACAGTTAGTTCAGGGGTAATCTTAATATCGAAATAGGTTTGTGGGGTTACACGTTGGGGTTACTTGCCTGTTTTTGTCTGTGGACCATTCTCCTATGGTTGGCAATTGTGGGCATACAACTTGCTTCATGCCTGGGGAGGCTACCTCCCTCAAAAACTGAGCCACAGTACTCATTGGAGGTGGATCTAATTGTTTGTATGTGTTGGACTTTTCACGTGCTGCAATCTCCATTGCAGAGGAAGACTGGTTATGCTCTGTGGTTCTTTCCACAGTGTCACCCAGAGGAACTGCTCTGCCTGTGCAATGGGATGAAAAATACTGCATTTATTTATTTATTTATTTTAGTGTTTTATAGAGCGCGAACTTGACCCGTTAGGGTATCAGAGCGCTTTACAGGATTAACAAGTTGTATACAAAAGACTTAGGAGGGGGTGGAAACATTTGGGATAAAAACAGGTATATACATTTTACACGAACGAGAGGTCCCAGATCCCAGGGTGGGATGCCCGGAGGTGCCGGGTGGATAGCATCTGGATAATCCAAGGTGTGGCAGTAATAGGAAGTAGAACAAAGTCGCTGAGGTGATTGCAATGCAAGAGTTAGGAGAGGAATTTGCCCATTAGGAAGGTTTTGGCCTCCTTTTTAAAGCGTGCCTGAGACGGGATTCTTCTAATGGCAGGCGGGAGTGAGTTCCATATTCTTGGTGCGGCCCCAGAGAAGGCCCGATTGTAAGTTGTTTTTTTTTGCAAGAGGTCTCTGGCAGACCGGGAGTTTCTGGCTCCTCCGGATACCACAAGTTTCTGGGCGAGAAATGCAGGGGAATTAGTGTATAGAGCCTTGTGAGTGATACATGCCAGTTTAAGTTGGATTCTGGCCTCAAGAGGAAGCCAGTTCAGAGCTTTCAGGTGTGGTGAGATGTGGTCGAATTTCTTTGAGCCTGTTAGGAGTCTGGCGGCAGCGTTGAGGCAGGCTTTTAATGGGGCCAGGGAGATCTTGGGTAGACCCGAGAGGGTAGAGCAACCATATTCCAGTCTAGAGATGACTAGTGCCTGGACTGCCATTTTTAGGTCGGGAGTGTCAAGGAAAGGTTTCAGTTTTCTTAGATAGCTCAGGTGAAATCTGGCTGTTTTGGCCATCGAGTTGATGTGGTTATGCATGTTCAAGCTGCAGTCTAGGGTAATTCCAAGGGATTTGGCAGAGTCCACTATGGTCGGTGGGTAGTTTAAAGCTGTGATCTCCTTAATCCATTCCTGAATGTCAGGGCTGGTTTTGGGTGGGGAGATTAGAAGAAAATCTGTTTTTTTTGCGTTAAGTTTGAGCTGGTTAGAGGTGAGCCATTTGACAGTCAACTTCAAGGCCTCATTCAGAGAAAGAATCTCCTCAGGAGAAGAGATATTGATGTAGATCTGGGTGTCGTCGGCATACATGTGGTAGGAGATATTGGCGGTGCGTAGTACTTCTGCTAGCGGTTCGAGGTAAAGATTGAAGAGGGTAGGGGACAGGGTTGATCCTTGGGGGACTCCAACCGTGATCGGAGAGGGAGCGGACAAGCTACCGTTGATTAGGAATCTCTGTGAGCGGTTCTAGAGGAAGGACGTAAACCAATCAAGAACGGGGCCATCCAGTCCCATCCTGAGTTTGAGGCGTTCAAGGAGTTTTTCGTGGTTGACCGTATCGAAAGCCGAGGATAGATCTAGGAGGATTAGGAGACAGGTTTTGCCTTGTTCAAGGGCTTGGAGGGCATCATCCACGATGTGGAGAAGGGTGGTTTCAGTGCTGTTCCCAGGCCTGAATCCGGATTGGAAGTCGTCTAGCAGGTGGAAGTTGGAGATGTGTTGGCTCAACTGCTGTTGCACACATTTCTCCAGAACTTTAGCTAGGAGTAGGATATTAGATATAGGTCTAAAGTTGTCAGGGGAAGCAGGATTCAGCGTAGGTTTTTTTAAGATGGGGATGACTTGGCCGGCTTTAAGAGAGTCAGGTATAGACCCCTGAAGAAGGGAGGCGTTGATTATTGCAGTCCACCTAGGAATGATAGATTGAGAGGCGGCGGAGGCATACACCTCCAATAACTCCTGGGCTCAGTTAACCTTTCCTTACAATAAAGATAGCCACCTTACTTAAGAAGCCTATTCTCTCTTCTTGAGCTTACATAGTTGGCTCGACAGGCAAAATCCATTGCTGCTGGTTCTGTTAAATATCTAAAAATAAAGGAAACATATGTTTGCATGAATATTTAATGCAATGTTTATTTTGTCCTTCGTTAAGTTTCCTAGTAATAGAAAAATAATGTAATATTATTTTGGCTTGCCTCTAGAGAAAGAGAAATGATTAGATGCCTTGTACCATTCACAAATTGTTCCCTTTTTATTGCAAATGAGTTAACGTGTTTGTTTGTTGAAGGAAAAAATTGTTAGTTACTCTTTATATAATTGAATGCTTTTTTGTTTACCTGGTGATGTCTTGGTAGGGGTTTTTCTTCAGATGATGTTAATTTCTGTACATTTGTAAATTGTTTGAAGGAAGAGCGGTATAATATGTTAATTTTTGTCTGTACTTTTGATACTGAGGTGAACTGGATGAGTTACTTAATTTTAAGTTGTTAATTGGTGTGTTGGATGTGTTCTACTAGTTGTAGGTTATATTTTGTTTTGTAAGGTTAAATGTATCTGTTTGAAGAAGAAAAATTGCATGAATATTTTTTGTAATTTGTATGTGTTTGTTTACTACCCACTCAGTCACTTCCAGCACTTACCCTGAGTTATGTCCCCAGCAGAGATAGAATAGTAGTTTTTGCTGCAGTCACTGTCCAGCACTTGACCTGAGTTGTGCCCCCAGCGGAGTTAGAATAGGAATTTATGCACCAGTCACTGTCCAGCACCTGCCCTGAGTTATGCCCCCAGTGGAGTTTTAATAGTAGATTTTGCCCCAGTCAATGTCCAGCACCTGCCCTGAGTTATGCCCCCCAGTGGAGTTTGAATAGTAATTTTTGCCCCACTCACAGTTTAGCGCCTGCCCTGAGTTATGCCCCCAGTGGAGATAGAATAGTAATTTTTGCCCCAGCCACTGTCCCGCACCTGCCATGAGTTACGACCCCCAGTGGAGTCTTAATAGGAATTTTTGCAACAATGACTGTCCAGCACCTGCCCTGAGTTATGCCCCCACCAGAGTTAGAATAGTAATTAATACCCTAGTCACTGTCCAGTACCTGCCTTGAGTTATGCCCCCAGTAGAGTAAGAAAAGTAATTTATGCCCCAGTCACTGTCCAGTACCTGTCCTGAGTTATGCCACCAGTAGAGTTAGAATAGTTTTTTTTTGCCCCAGTCACTGTTCAGCACCTGCCCTGAGTTATGAGTTATGCCCCCGGCAGAGTTAGAATAGTAATTTATGCCCCAGCCATTGTCCAGTACCTGCCCTGAGTTATGCTCCCAGAAGAGTTAGAAATGAATTATTCCCCAGTCACTGTCCAGCACCTTCCCCGAGTTATGCCCCCCAGTGAAGTTAAAATAGTAATTTATGCCCCAGTCACTGTCCAACACCTGTCCTGAGTTATGCCCCCCAGCAGAGTTAGAATAGTTATTTTTCCCCAGTCACTGTCCAGCACCTGCCCTGAGTTATGCCCCCAGCGGAATTAGAACAGTAAAACTTGCTCCAGCAGCTGTCCAGCACCTGCCCTGAGTTATGCCCCCAGTGAAGTTAGGGGAGTAATTCATGACCTAGTCACTATCTTGCTCCTGTCCTCATTTATGCCCCCAGCAGAGTTTTTATAGTAATCATTGCACCAGTGACTGTCCAGCAGCTGCCCTGAGTTATGTCCCCAGCAGATTTTAATAGGATTTTTTGCCAGAGTCATTGTCCATCACCTGCCCTGAGTTAAGCCCCCGAGTGGTGTTAGAATAGGTATTTTTGCCCAGTCACTGTCCAGCACCTGCCCTGAGTTATGCCCCCAGAGGAGTTAGAATGCTAATGTATGCCCCAGTCATGACCAGCACCTGCCCTCAGTTATGCCCCCCCGGGTGGAGTAAGAATAGTAATTTATGCCCCAGTCACTGTTCAGCTCCTGCCTCCAGTTTTCCCCCCAGTGGAGTTTTAATAGTAATTTTTGACCCAGTCACTGTCCAGCACCTGCCCTGATTTATGCCCCAGTGGAGTTGGAATAGTAATTTATGCCCCAGTCACTGTCCAGCACCTGCCCTGAGTTATGTCCCCAGCAGAGCTTTAATAGTATATTTTGCCCCAGTCACTGTCAAGTACCTGCCCTGAGTTATGCCCCCAACAGGGTTGAAATAGTTATTTTTGCCCCAGTCAAACTCCAGCACCTGCCCTGAGTTGTGCCCCTGCGGAGTTCGAATGCAAATTTTTGCCCCAGTCACTATCGAGCACATGCTCTGAGTTATGCCCCCCCAGTGGAGTTTTAATAGTATTATTTGCCCCAATCACTGTGTAGCACCTGCCTTGAGTTATACCCCTGAGTCAGGTTAGAATGCCTATTTTTGCCCCAGTCACTCTCCAACACCTGTCCTGAGTTATGCCCCCAGTGGAGTTAAAATGGTAATTAATGTCCAGTCACTTTCCAGCACCTTCCCTGAGTTCTGCCACCCAGCGGAGTTAGAAAAGTTATTTTTCCCCAGTCACTGTCCAGCACCAGCCCTGAGTTATGCCCCCAGCGGAATTAGAATAGTAATGTTTGCCCTAGTCACTGTCCAGCACCTGCCCTGAGTTATGCCCCCAGTGAAGTTAAAATAGTAATTTATGCCCCACTCACTGTCCAGCTCCTGCCCTCAGTTATGCCCCCAGCAGAGTTTTAATAGTAATCTTTGTACCAGTCTCTGTCCATCACCTACCCTGAGTTATGCCCCCTGCTGAGTTAGAATAATAATTTATGCTCTAGTCACTGTCCAGCACCTGCCCTGAGTTATGTCCCCGGCAGAGCTTTAAAAGTATATTTTGCCCCAGTCACTGTCAAGTACCTGCCCTGAGTTATGCCCCCAGCAGGGTTGGAATAGTTATTTTTGCCCCAGTCACACTCCAGCATCTGCCCTGAGTTTTGCCCCCCAGCGGAGTTAGAATGCAAATTTTTGCCCCAGTCACTATCGAGCACATGCTCTGAGTTATGCCCCCCCAGTGGAGTTTTAATAGTATTTTGTGCCCCAATCACTGTGTAGCACCTGCCTTGAGTTATACCCCTGAGTCGGGTTAGAATACCTATTTTTGCCCCAGTCACTGTCCAGCACCTGCCCTGAGTTATGCCCCCAGTGGAGTTAAAATGGTAATTAATGCCCAGTCACTGTCCAGCACCTTCCCTGAGTTCTGCCCCCCAGCGGAGTTAGAATAGTTATTTTCCCCAGTCACTGTCCAGCATCTGCCCTGAGTTATGCCCCCAGCGGAATTAGAATAGTAATGTTTACCCAGTCACTGTCCAACACCTGTCCTGAGTTATGCCCCCCAGCAGAGTTAGAATAGTTATTTTTCCCCAGTCACTGTCCAGCACCTGCCCTGAGTTATGCCCCCAGCGGAATTAGAACAGAAAAACTTGCTCCAGCAACTGTCCAGCACCTGCCCTGAGTTATCTCCCCAGTGAAGTTAGGGGAGTAATTCATGACCTAGTCACTATCTTGCTCCTGTCCTCATTTATGCCCCCAGCAGAGTTTTTATAGTAATCATTGCACCAGTGACTGTCCAGCAGCTGCCCTGAGTTATGCGCCCAGTGGAGTTATAACAGTAATTTATGCCCTAGCCACTGCTCAGCACCTGCCCTGAGTTATGTCCCCAGCAGATTTTAATAGGATTTTTTGCCAGAGTCATTGTCCATCACCTGCCCTGAGTTAAGCCCCCGAGTGGTGTTAGAATAGGTATTTTTGCCCAGTCACTGTCCAGCACCTGCCCTGAGTTATGCCCCCTGCTGAGTTAGAATAGTAATTTATGCTCCAGTCACTGTCCAGCACCTACCATGTGTTATGCCCCCAGAGGAGTTAGAATGCTAATGTATGCCCCAGTCATGACCAGCACCTGCCCTCAGTTATGCCCCCCCGGGTTGAGTAAGAATAGTAATTTATGCCCCAGTCACTGTTCAGCTCCTGCCTCCAGTTTTCCCCCCAGTGGAGTTTTAATAGTAATTTTTGACCCAGTCACTGTCCAGCACCTGCCCTGATTTATGCCCCAGTGGAGTTGGAATAGTAATTTATGCCCCAGTCACTGTCCAGCACCTGCCCTGAGTTATGTCCCCAGCAGAGCTTTAATAGTATATTTTGCCCCAGTCACTGTCAAGTACCTGCCCTGAGTTATGCCCCCAGCAGGGTTGAAATAGTTATTTTTGCCCCAGTCAAACTCCAGCACCTGCCCTGAGTTGTGCCCCTGCGGAGTTCGAATGCAAATTTTTGCCCCAGTCACTATCGAGCACATGCTCTGAGTAATGCCCCCCCAGTGGAGTTTTAATAGTATTATTTGCCCCAATCACTGTGTAGCACCTGCCTTGAGTTATACCCCTGAGTCAGGTTAGAATGCCTATTTTTGCCCCAGTCACTGTCCAACACCTGTCCTGAGTTATGCCCCCAGTGGAGTTAAAATGGTAATTAATGTCCAGTCACTGTCCAGCACCTTCCCTGAGTTCTGCCACCCAGCGGAGTTAGAAAAGTTATTTTTCCCCAGTCACTGTCCAGCACCAGCCCTGAGTTATGCCCCCAGCGGAATTAGAATAGTAATGTTTGCCCCAGTCACTGTCCAGCACCTGCCCTGAGTTATGCCCCCAGTGAAGTTAAAATAGTAATGTATGCCCCACTCACTGTCCAGCTCCTGCCCTCAGTTATGCCCCCAGCAGAGTTTTAATAGTAATCTTTGTACCAGTCTCTGTCCATCACCTACCCTGAGTTATGCCCCCTACTGAGTTAGAATAATAATTTATGCTCTAGTCACTGTCCAGCACCTGCCCTGAGTTATGTCCCCGGCAGAGCTTTAAAAGTATATTTTGCCCCAGTCACTGTCAAGTACCTGCCCTGAGTTATGCCCCCAGCAGGGTTGGAATAGTTATTTTTGCCCCAGTCACACTCCAGCATCTGCCCTGAGTTTTGCCCCCAGCGGAGTTAGAATGCAAATTTTTGCCCCAGTCACTATCGAGCACATGCTCTGAGTTATGCCCCCCCAGTGGAGTTTTAATAGTATTTTGTGCCCCAATCACTGTGTAGCACCTGCCTTGAGTTATACCCCTGAGTCGGGTTAGAATACCTATTTTTGCCCCAGTCACTGTCCAGCACCTGCCCTGAGTTATGCCCCCAGTGGAGTTAAAATGGTAATTAATGCCCAGTCACTGTCCAGCACCTTCCCTGAGTTCTGCCCCCCAGCGGAGTTAGAATAGTTATTTTCCCCAGTCACTGTCCAGCATCTGCCCTGAGTTATGCCCCCAGCGGAATTAGAATAGTAATGTTTACCCAGTCACTGTCCAGCACCTGCCCTGAGTTATGCCCCCAGTGAAGTTATAATAGTAATTTATGCCCCACTCACTGTCCAGCTCCTGCCCTCAGTTATGCCCCCCAGAAGAGTAATCTTTGCACCAGTCTATGTGCATCACCTACCCTGAGATATCCCCCTGCTGAGTTAGAATAATAATGTATGCTCCAGTCACTGTCCAGCACCTGCCATGGGTTATGCCCCCAGAGGAGTTAGAATGCTAATGTATGCCCCAGTCATGTCCAGCACCTGCCCTTAGTTATGCCCCCCGGTGGAGTTCGAATAGTAATTTATGACCAAGTCACTGTCCAGCTCCTGCCTCCATTTCTTCTCCCAGTGGAGTTTTAATAGTAATTTTTGTCCCAGTCACTGTCCAGCACCTGCCCTGATTTATGCCCCTTTAGAGTTAGAATAGTAATTTATGCCCCAGTCACGGTCAAGTACTTGCCCTGAGTTCTGTTCCCAGCAGGGTTTTATTAGTAAATTTTGCCCCAGTCACACTCCAGCACCTGCCCTGAGTTATGCCCCCTAATGGAGTTAGAATGCAAATTTTTGCTCCACTCACTATCGAGCACCTGCTCTCAGTTATGCCCCCCAGTGGAGTTTTAATATATTTTTTGCCCCAATCACTGTCTAGCACCTGCCTTGAGTTATACCCCTGAGTCGGGTTAGAATAGCTATTTTTGCCCCAGTCACTGTCCAGCACCTGCCCTGAGTTATGCCCCCTCTTCCCAGCAGAGTTAGAAGAGTGATTTTTACCCCAGTCACTGTGCAGCACCTGCCCTGAGTTATGCCCACAGCGGAGTTAGAATAGTAATTTATGCTCCAGTCACTATCCGGCACCTGCCATGAGTTATGTCCCCAGCGGAGATTTAATTGTAAATTTTGCCCAATTCAAGTTCCAGCACCTGCCCTGAGTTATGCCCCCAGCAAAGTTAGAATAGCGATTTTGCCCCAAACACAGTCCAGCACCTGCCCTGGGTAATGCACCAGCAGAGTTAGAATAATTATTTTTGCCCCAGTCACAGTCCAGCACCTGCCCTGAGTTATGCCTGCAGCAGAGTTTGCATAGTAATTTTTGCCTCTGTCACTGTCCAGCACCTGCCCTGAATTATGACCCCAGCAGACTTTTAATAGTAAATTTTGTCTCAGTCACTGTCCAGCACCCGCCCTGATTTATGCCCCCAAGCAGAGTTTTAATAGTAATTTCTGCCCCAGTCATAGCCCAGCACCTGCCCTGTTGATGCTTTTATTGTTAAATCATTATCCATTACAGATCATTTATTTAGATAAAAAAAATTAAACTAATAACTTTCTTTAGTAATATTTCAGTAACTGATTCTGGGATATCTTTTGGAGACAATCTGAAAATAACTCTGCATTTTTGTAAAGAAAAAAAACATTAATATGTGTATATAAGATTTTCTTAGCTTATGTTACTTCCACTGATAGATGGTAGTCTCACAGTAGGAAGCTTTGTTGCTCAGTAACTGTCGTGGAAGCGTGTGCTCTCGACAAAAGTCAGAGAAGCACTGATCACAAAATGGTGGACGATACATTTTTTGAGTGGTAATCGTTAATTTTCTACAAAAATATGGTTTGGACTGTATTTTTAATGGTGGTTTAAAACCTAACAGATTGTGTATTCATTTTGTGCAATGAAAAGTGTTCTTATTTCATGTCCCTCACATAGAATGACAGCCATTTTATTTTTAAAGAAGGCACACTGGTAATCTAAAAATAAAGAAAGGACTACTGTACAAAAGCATTAAAGGGAAACATTTTCATTTTAATAATAGGAGTATTGTGAAATATTTTTTAACAAAATGTTATGCTGCTACTGTGTTTAAAGAACTATCCTTTTGTATTTCCGTATGATCGTTGTAAAAGTGTTCGTTGTAGTGGTATTCGTGAAAATGGAATGCGTGGTTGAGGTACTTTTAATGTATCCTTATGTATGAGTGTGGTAACGGTAGTAGTGATAAAGACCTGCTCCGTAATTGCAAGTTCGTTGTTACAACTACACTTAAAGATATTTGGTATTCCGTCATACAACCATGGCTATGACTTCCTCAAGCTGAATGTTTATAAGAGAGAAATTATGGTGATTGAGGGAGTCCTCTCAGCCTGGTCCAGTTTCCGAGACTAATCTAAGGAAAGTCCAGACAATACAATAGTGTTGTTTGGCTAATTTTTGGGCTTCCCGCACATTATCATTTTTTTGATGCACACCACTCCATGTTAATCATTTGAAGGTTTTATGCTTTGTTTAGCAGGCTTTGTACCACTGTTCCATCCACATCTTGTTTTTCCCCCATACTGTCAAAACTTTTTATTTTAGACCTGTTTCTCTACACTTGCTAAAAACTCCTCGCTTCCAAAAATCCAGTGGGTTATGAGCGTTCAGGATTCCTTGTCCAATGCTATGGAATACTTTACCTAGTCAATGAAATAAATTTGACTATTCTAATTTCTGCAAAAATTTGTGAAACCTTTTTGTTTCTTTTACTCCTTTCTTTCGCCGTTATATAGGTTTTTATAGTTATATGATTATCCTAGCCTCTTGGCCCGTGATCCCTCCTGGCGATAAAGTCCTTTAGAAATAAATACAGAAAGAAAATAAACAATCTGAAGGTTTCCCAAATTTCTTCACCTGGAGGTGTAATGCTGATGAATGTGACAACATACAGAGACTGGATCACCTCTTTTACCCAAGCGTCTGTCACCTGCCTCAGCCATATCTCCTCGAAGATATCACCTTTGCTCTGGTAAAAATTGCTTCTCTTACCCTAACTCCCAGAATGGGTCCTCTTTACAAATGACCCACTAATATGGGTGTATCACACCTTGATCGGGCTGTTTCAGCTTTTGTAGGTGAAAAGAAGTATAATTAATTCTTGCATGTTAATCCTCATTTGTGCGTGGGTCAAAACTCACATTGGTGTAGTATTCCTGCCAATTTAGCTAATTGGAGTGCAGTTGTACTGTCCTGATAGGGCTGATAACCCCAATAGTCCTGTAGCTCCTTTTAATTGTCTTGATTAATTGACCACTCATAATGAGAGCCATAGTCCAAATTGGTGATGCCCTTTATCATTGCAGAGAATCAGAAGACCTTTGATGATGAAGATAAAGACTGAGGGCCTTATTACGACTTTGATGGTCCTACAGCAGCGCCGCCAATGTGACGTCCACTGTAGGACCGCCAAAGCTGTGGTGTGCCCACTGGCCAGATTAGGAGTTCAATCCTGGTCTGGCGGGTGGTGCTGCAGCAGTCTGACGGCGATGGTCTGTTAGGCTCAAAGAAGAGCCTAACATGCAGACCGCTGTCATCAGAGCACCGACTGCACCTTCCTGCTCGGTGTGGCATACATGCCACATCTTGCAGGAACTGGGTGTGCAAATCCCCCCCCCCCCGCATGCACCCCTAGGCCCAGGAGTGGCAAGGGGCCCTTTGTCACTTCTCCGCCACCCTTTTCATGATGGGCTCACTGCCATGAACGAGGCTGTGGAAAGCCAACTTGTAATATGCTCAGCGGTGCCGCAGTGGCACCGCCAGCATATTACGGCTCCATGACTGCCGCAAGAGCCTGGATCCCCAGCAGATTTAGCGGTCCTGTGGCGGTCTGACTGCCACACTTGTAATACTGCAGGTGGGCCAGCAGTGTGGTGGTGGTAGGACTGCCGCTGCGAGCACGGCAGTCCTATGAACCACTGTACTCGTAATAAGGCCCTAAGACTGGTTATGACCTTTACCCAATAAACTACCACACAAGCAGGATTCTTGAGCTCCGATATATAACAAATTCAATGTTTCTATACTTTATTTGATATTAATATGGCCTGCATACATTAGCTCCTTGAAATCCTTCACCTCTTCAGCAAGCTGCAGAAAATATACTCAAGAAAACAGCACCTTGAGGAATCAACTCTTCTGCATAATGTTTGTTTTCCAGTCATAGACCTACATTATTTACTGACTCACCACTGTCTCAAATCCCTGCAAACATCTACTTTGGGCCTGCATTTACATTGTTGACAATGTGTGTGGCATTGCTGATATTAGGCTAGATTACCGCTTGAGCAAGAAACAAAACACACCGCCTAAATGGAAGCTTGATAAGCCTTAGTTAAGATTACATTGATTTTCTTGTTCAAGGGGCTGCCATTTGTTGAATTGAATTGAAAACAATTGGGTAGAATTCTAAATTGTATCAAAACAGAAGAGGGGGACTAGGAGCTGATTATGGTCCAGTACCCGTGCTCCCTATGTAAGTATCAATTCAAACGGGGGTAACTGTTCCAGGATTGGGTGCAAATAGTCACCCAAAACAGGGAAAAAGGAAGAAGAAGGAATAAACAGAGTGGGGTCCTAGGTTTAAACCCTGTGGGATAGAGGCAAGCAGACGTCTTGTCTCTTGATGCCCTCACACACCCCGAAGGATGTCATGTTTCATCATTGGGCGGTTGCTCCTCGTCGGGCCGGCGCTGCAATGCCCTACGGGTCCCCCGAAGGGTCGCTTTAGCGGAGATCTTTTTTTGGTATTGCCGTATGATGAGTGAGGGTGTGAGGTAGAGGGTTCTAGGATGATAAGTGCGTGAGTGAGTGTTAAAACTAGCTAAGGGATACCGAAGTGAGTTGAGTTTAATATAGGGGTTCCCTTGCCAGGTTAAAAAGACCCGTAGGTCATGTGTTACTGCTGGGGCTTAATGTGCCGCAGTAACTTTAGGTCAACATGTTTCACACCATCCAAGTGATCAAAACGATCCCTGGCGCTTCTTCAGGACCAGTGAAGTAAATTAAAAATTAAACAGAGACCGTCAGTGGGTCAAGAACCCTACTCAGGGGGAGCGGGCCACCCTTGTGTGCAACTACAAGGTGGCTGTAGCTCTAGTGATTGGCCACTCCTGTAACAAACTAGGAGTGTAGAAAGAGAAACAATTGGTAAACAAAAACACAGAGTGGTGCATCAGTGCAGTCCTCTCTGTGAACAGACAGAAAAGCGCATCACATATCTGGATTGTATTCATACCAAATGTAGTAAATAGACACCATATGAGGCAGACAACATACACTATTGACCACAAATAACGTAGGACACATTTAAAATTCTGCCCCATCATCGGTACGCGAATCAGGGGAGGATCAATTCTGATCAGGCTGGTGGCTATCTTAAAGTAGTATAAGTCCGCTAGTTGTGGGGCGCAGACTCTATTGTGTGGGAAAAAGGACTGTTGCGTTTTACGCATCACATCGGTGGTAAGATAATGGTTTCGCGAAAATCACGGCATAGATACCAATTATCGTGCACTCGTACATAAAAAGTGACTTTGCGGTATAAAGATATCACAGCACTCTTGTGACATGGCATGCGGCAAAGGTTCTTACCTAGTCTAGATTAATAAGTTGCTCCATAGGCTAGAACGTGTAATCGCCTCCACCGTAATGAGCTGAAAAAAGAAAGTGCACGTGTAGAGTAGATGCAATTAACAAAAGCCTTTCTGGAGTAACATACATGAAGAGAGCACGACCTGATCCTAGTCGGATGAGTCCCCACCCTGTTTAGTACTCACGGTTGCCATCGGGTGCTTCACCTGTCAGCACCTACCCGTTAGACACGTCTGCCTGCATATTACCGGCCTGAGTATTGCCGCTGTCTAATATAGAGCCAGGATCCCTGGATCCCACAGTTTTCATGGTGGCTCACCGCCATGAAAACTGTGGCATAAGGAAACACCTAATATGCTTGGTGGTGCTGCAGCAGCACCACCAGCATATTAGGGCCTCTGACTGCTGTGCCACTGCCGCAGGATCCATGATCCCCCGGCAGTTGCGGGCGGTCCTGAGGCGGTCCCACAACCATATTCGTAATATGGCGGGTGGACCTCCACCAAGGGGTAGGCGGTCCGATGGACTGCCGAACTCATAATTAGGCCCTTAAACTCACAGCAGTTTACTGATGAGACCATGAACAATATTGAACAGATCTGCTCATGAGGTATTTTCTATACTACTGTGTTTGAAACCATTCGTTTTTCGTTAATGCTTTTTTGCTTCTGTTCATAGGTTCCTAAAATTTACTATTTGATCATTTGCCCCTCTGAATTCCTTAGGCTACATATTTCATTTGCCTTTAAAAGTATATCCAATTTTCCATAATGTCAGCATAACGCTCCATTTGGCAGTCATTCCCCAACATTTCTGAAGCGTGAGCAAGCCATCAAAGAAACTAGAAAATTGAATTTGAATCCTAGCAAATTGATAGCAACATCAGAATTTGTTGTTGTAAAATTCAACATTCAACACTCATTTCACTTAGGCATTTCTGGGAAAGAACTATGAAGCAATTCCAGAAACCTGAGGGGGGAACAACAATGCACTGTGCATTTTAAAATCTCATCATATTGCATAATTTGCTTTCAGTATATTCCAGACAAATTCCATTTCTTTACCCTGTGGCCTTTTATGGTGATGTTACTGAGGGCCACACCCCGAAAAGATTACCTTTAGCCACGGACTTGGGATGAAATGAACTGCCAATGTCATGGTGGTGGAACTGGGATATAGGCAAATTAACGAGAGAGAAAAGAGGGGAAAGCGGGGAAGGGGAGCCAGAGAGAAATTAAAGGGTAATGGCCTCCAAATTGTCATTGCAGTGGGCTGGTGCTACGTTTCACACAGTGCGTGAGCCCACAAAGAGTCGTCCTAAAACTTATCACTTAACGTCGAGACACACACATTGTTGCAGTGATGAAGTCGCATGGTTTGTCCAATGAAGGAATATTAGTGTCTGGAATATATATTTAAAGTTTCAAGATAGAAATGTGCCTACCCCTTCCGTTTTATGACAATATACAGAGCAAAGCAGGTTCACTTTGCATCAATTTGTCTCACAATGAGCGCTCTACAAAGTAATCTTAGGGACAGATGTGAAAAGAGATAATGTGTCAATAATGTTAGTAATGTTGTGAAATCGTTGGCGTACATGCGCTTTTAATTAATGCGGCACACGCCTATCGGGAATGTTGTTTTTCTCTCTCTAACACCACCTTACTCTAACTGTGATGGGTGCTTACTGCTAATCTCTCAGACTTGTCCTTTTGCGACTAGTAAATGAGCAAGTTTGGTTATTTTTTACAGTGTGCTAAGTCAACTCTTACCAAAGACAAGCAGAGTTGCTGAAGATGTTTACTGGCAAGTAAATAAAGTCCATCTACCCTGTCAGAAATAGCAAAAATTTGAATCATCACGCAGTACTTATCCATGGCACGGATATCAGTACTTACACCATTAGCTGGAAAAGTATTTTCAGGCTGCATCTTCCTGACACAGAAGATTGCATGTCTCATTTACAGCTCCGCCATCAAGGGCTGTAACACCAAGAACATAAGCGACTCTAGAGGAAGGCAGATGATCAGGCTGTAACTAGCAAAAGGTTCAGAACTCTGTGTAAAGCTCTCTCTAAAGCAAGGCATTGCCGTGGCCCGACAAGCTTAGCTGTTTATAGTGCAGTGGGTGCAGTGGTACCAGGAGCCAAGTTGCCTGAGCTGCCCGTGGCACCCTTAGTGTGTCTGTACTTTACTACGTAGAAAGTGGACAGGCTCTTCATCACAAGTTTACATCGATCTCATTATATTCATTGTCAACAACATTTTTTGTAGTCTTTTGTCAAAAAGACTGTGACACTTATAAATTGTATTGCATCCATTGAGAAGTACATGTTCATATATGCATCAGACATTGGTGTCGCAACAAGTGAATTTTTCGAAGGGCACACATTTTGCCACAGATAAAACCGTTAGGGCAACATACAAAGGTCATTCATACAGAGTGAGCACACACACACCAAACCAAACCAAAGGTTAAAGGGATGTTATAGTTAGGATAGAGCATTAAAAGAAGTAGAAATTCACTGAAAAAAACAAAAGTTACAGGGACGTTATAGTTAGGAAATAGAATTAAAAAACATTTAGAAATTTCACTGAAAAAAACAAAGGTTACAGAGACATTATTGCTAGCTTCAGATTTTACACACACAAAACCTTACAAATTCAGCAGTTATAGTTATCTCAAGTGACTATAACTCATGCCCTCACCATGTATTGCTAATTACCCCACATATTACATCAGTCCTGACATATTCTATTACATCATTGATAATATCACTGCAACATTTGCAGTGAAATTAATTATTGATGAGAAAACTCTGCATGGTGGGGGCACGAGTTACAGTTACCTTAGGGCATGAGTTATATTTACTCATGGGAACAGTTCAGCCTGAAGTGCCAAGCCAGGTCTTCCCTGGACCAGAAACAAGCATCCTTGGACCGGTTTTGGGGTAACACACCTCATCAGTCAGACTAGATTGAATCCAGTGGCAAAGTGAGCAAGGGACCCACTTCTGGGCATACCCTGTGCCAACTTAGGGGGAACAAAGCAAACGCAAGGAGATGATGGACGGAGCACTGAAACTTTTCAGATACTCACCCCCAGTCACAGATCTGGGTTGAATCCATCATCCTTCTTTAGCTCACTTCGCCACCCCAGTTCAGACCCAGCTATATGCAAATCAGTCTTGACCATGAGGAACAGTCCAGCCCGAACTGCCAAGCCAAGTCTTCCCTGGACAGAAATATGCATCCTGGGACCGGTTTCGGGGTAACATCCCTCATCAGCCAGGCTAGCCTGAATCCAGCGGCAAAGTGAGCAAGGAACCCACGTCTGGGCATACCCTGCCAACTTAGGGCGAACAAAGCAAACACAAGGAGATAATGAATGGAGCGCTGAAAATTTTCAGACACTCACCCCCAGTCACAGATCTGTGTTGAATCCATCATCGTTCTTTAGCTCACTTCGCCACCTCAGTTCAGACCCAGCCATATGCAAATCAGTCTTGACCCTGTTCCTCATGGGAACAGTCCAGCCCGAACTACCAAGCCAGGTCTTCCCTGGACTAGAAACAAGCATCCTGGGACCGGTTTTGGGGTAACACCCCTCATCAGCCAGGCTAGCTTGAATCCAATGGCAAAGTGAGCAAGGAACCCACATCTGGGCATACCCTGCCACCTTAGGGCAAACAAAGCAAACACGAGGAGATGATGGACGGAGTGCTGAAACTTTTCAGACACACACCCCCAGTCACAGATCTGGGTTGAATCCATCATCGTTCTTTAGCTCACTTCGCCACCACAGTTCAGACCCAGCCATATGCAAATCAGTCTTATAGTTTCTTCGGATAAGTATAACTATAAGTATAACTATTACTGCTGAATTTCTGTGGTTTTGTGTTGGTAAAACTGAACTTAACTATAACATCCCTGTAACCTTTGTGATTTTTCAGTGAATTTCTAAGTTTTTTTTAATGTAAAGTAATATATAACTACTGTACGTTAATACAACCACCACCATGCACGACTAAAAGGCGTGCGAAGCGCTGCTGCCAACCCCCTCCCGCATGCACCCAGCTCCACGCCATGCATGGCCAAAGGCCGTGCACAGCGGGGGTTTGGTGAGTAAGTGGGTGTGTTTTTTATTATTATACATATATATAATACATGGGATTCTGCATTCCCTCTATAAATGCATGTCTCTAATTTCTTTCTTATCTTTGACTAGTGTAGCTGATTATAAAGAAAAGACGACAGAAATGATGTCAGAACTGAACTGTAGAGTTATTTTGGTCGAGTTTACACGTCACAATGCCTGCTGAAAGAGCCAGCAGCCAAGGTGATAGGCAGGCCAGGTCACAGAGCAACTGTTTAAAGCAACACAAATGAAAGGTTCCTTTTCATTCTTCTGCTCTATTTTTCTAGCTTACACTGACTAGTAGAAAGAACATGATTATTTTTGCATTCCTTAGATATTTATAGAAAAGTTAGAATCTTTCTGCATGTTTCTATGCATTCTGAGTTACTTCTTTTCCAACAAATATCTAACAGGTTTTTAATGTGTTTAATTTTGAACTAGAGGTTCTATTTTTATTCTTCATGTTTGCATACATTCTCTCTCTTTTTGAAAGAGGTATGCACCAAAGTTTTAAGTGGTTTGAGGGAAAGGTGATGGTGTGACCATGTATTTTATGGGATAAAGTACCCTCTCCCGTACATGATAAGTATATTGCGAGTCATCTCGGAGTTCAATAACCTTATATGGGAACTCGGTCTTCGGCCTCATTTCTCTATGGTTATGGAACTCCTCGGTGACGTGCAACAGCCTTATAATGTACACCAGGTACTTTATTACATATATATGTAAATGTTATAAAGTTATAGGGGGTCATTACAATGGCGGACGGACTTTAGTCCGTTTGCCATCGTCTCGGGGAGTGGGACCGCCCGCCTAGAAGGCGGCGGTCCCACAGGGGGTATTAGGATGCGACTGCCACCGTGGCGGTAACACTTGCCATACTTTGCATTGCGGTGCGGTTGCTGGCTGCAGCACCCACCGCAATGTAAAAAAGGCACTGTCTACATTTCCCTGCACTACGTGGCAGGCACCATGCAGTGCCTTCCACATGGTACAGGGAAATGCCAACTCTAAACAAAAGTGCCTGTTAGATCTTATGCTTACTTTAGCCTGTAAAATCATTCTGAATAAGTGAAAAAACTTTAAAGAGGTCTCATTCAGGATGTGGCAGGAGTGGCTAACCTTCCTCAGAGGGGCAGACAATGTGGCGCTTCATGCCTCTCCATGGCGTAATTCACACAGGAAACTATGGAACACCCTGGACGCTCATTCTTTCACATTTGATCCACCGTGAGAGGATCTAACCCTCACAAGGCCCTAATTATAGGAGACTACATTCGTAAATCATGTATTTGTAATGTACTGTATTGCCCCTAACGTGTACGTGTAACTGT
Source organism: Calotriton arnoldi (assembly GCA_963921515.1). Taxonomy (NCBI): domain Eukaryota; kingdom Metazoa; phylum Chordata; class Amphibia; order Caudata; family Salamandridae; genus Calotriton; species Calotriton arnoldi. Next base: position 2,299,005 of record CAWUFW010001896.1, read on the forward strand.
ACCCGTTTGATATGTCCGTATTGTAGTGTATTGTACTTCCTTTAGCACAACTATGACGACTATCAGTGCTTGATACACCTTGACTGTATAATAATCTGAGTAATAGCCAAAGGCCGACCATGTCTGTTGTCTCTAAAGCTTCACTGTATTTCACCTGACACGGCACTTGAGTAGCTATTATTACTTATTTATTTATTTCTCTCTCTCTCCCTCTCTCTATCTTTCCTTCTATCTCTCTCTATCTCTACATTTGATTTGATTTCCACCGACTTACTTTGTATTTCACATGACTTAACAGCAACGTAACTTTCGTAGATTAATTTCTGTGATCTAATATGTTGCATCATTACTGCTTCTCACTTTTTGTTCCTTCCTTGAATTTCAATAAAAACGATTTGAAATAAAAAAAAGTGCCCAGGATGAAGGGGGGCCCACTATGGCCCTCAAAGTCCATCCCCGCCAGCCTTTCCAAGGCAGGTGAACTGCCATGGAAAGGCAGGCAGGGAGGCACATCCTAATCCCTACGGCGGTGGGGATGGGAAGGGCTCCACCGCACCGGCGGGCTCAAGGAGCCCGTCGGATGCATAGCAGTCGGAGTTTACGACCGCCACGGTACCACCCACCATTATAATATGGTGGGTGGAAAATGGCCTCACGATGGTGGTGAACCCGCCACCGACAGCCTGTCGGTGGTGGGTTCACCGCCATCATAATGACCCCCATAGTTAGGGCCACGTTTTCATTGAAAATTTATTTTTTGATTTGCTTATAACTTTGTTGCCATTTGACAAATCCTCATGAAACTTTCCCGAAAAAAGGGCTCTACCATTTCAGTTCTTTCCTGAGAAGTTTCGGGGTGATCCATCAAGTGGGAGCCACGAAAAAAGGGAGGATCCCAAAATGTGTTTTTCCCATTCATTTTTCCATAGGAAATTTAGACACAGCTACAGTCCAAGCGGCTGAAAGGATTTACACAAAATTTGGCAGAAAGCTAAATCTTGGTCCAGAAAGCATTCTTTTGGTGATTTGGTGTAGGTTGGTTTAGTAGCTTTTAAGAAGTTAAATCTAAAACAATATAGATATTACATGACACAGAGTTTCCAGATCTCAAGATGAGATCTGATTGGCTGCCACCAGATCGACAATGACACAGAGGAAGCCATCTTGGAACCTTGGATTCAGTCCTCTGTCCTGTAAAAAAGATAAACAAATATTTAAGGGGGCATGGTAGAGATACCCTGCCTTCCCTGGGGCCAGAAATGTTTTTATTTTTAAATGTTGCCATGAATTCACGGTGGAGGCCACGTGGACCCCATCCCCTTAGGTTGAGCTTAATTAAAAGGGGAGGGGGTGTGCAGCCCCCCAACTCGAGCCTCTCTGAGGCCCCTTGCATCCCATCCCCCAGGCATGATAGAAAATTAAATGGAAGGGGGCACGGATCCCACTCCCCAAACTTGCAAAGGCCCTGGGGACCCCTTCCCCTGAGGCTGAAATTATTTGAAAGGGGAGGAGCGTGAGGCCCCCTATCTGAGCCTCTTAAGGCCCCGGGGACTCTATCCCCCAGGGCTGCTATTAAATTAATGACTCTGGGAGAGCTTACCATATTTTTGAAAGCACTCTTGGCTGAAACTATATGCTCTTCAGCAGGAGCGCAGAGTCACCTTGTTGTTGGCCACAGACAGGCCCTGTGCCAAACCCCACACCGTGCATCGAAAAGTCCATGCGCGGCGTGTGGTTGGCTACCAGTGAGTTGGACGCATCCACGAAGAGTTGGATGCCTGGCCGCATGCCAGGTCCTGTGGGCAACCCCACACTGCACACAGCTAATGGCATAGGGTTGGTGGTACATTAAAAAAAACTGAAATTCACTGAAAAAACAAAGGTTAGAGTGATGTTATTGTTAGGTGAAAATGTCAGTTAAAACATACTATATTAAATGAACAAAACAACTGAAACTCTCCAGTTATAGATATGTCAAGTAACTATAACTTGTACCCTAAGTTAACTAAAGGACAGAAGCAGCAATTGGGAGCCAAAAATCAAACAATCCAAGAAGGCAGCAAGGTCCACTGAGATACACATGAGGCTGATGTAAGCATTTGGGACCCATTACATGCTTCAGTTTTTAATGCAATCTTATGTACTAGTTCTGTCCCAGATTAGTGAAGATCTGCAGTAACTATCGGTTTGTATATAAAAGGGTTATTTTTCTGATCCCTCAAAATATCAGCCAATCCCCTTGTTATAGGGGGGTGGGAAAATCTATGACAAAGAGCTGTTTAACCAATCCAGGAGAGGGCAGAAAGGAATAGTATGTTGAGTAGTGTGCAGGTGGGATTCAGGAATACCATGGGGGCTGTCAAGCAGGACTTTATGCTACATATGTGTACTCAAAGTATTACCTGCTTAAAAATGTCCAGTTGTATTTGCCATTTATTGACTTGAAGTGAGCCTTGGAAATTGTTGCCCATTCCCTGCCTAGGCCTGCTTGAGACAGCAGGGGATGCTGCAGCGGGTGGAAGCAGCCTTGCAGCGTTTGCATGAACACAATGTAGCAAAGGTCAGCTATAGGAGGCTGGGTGAATACACAGAGGAATTTATACTTGCATCTGGAGGACTACAAGTATGTGCATTGGCTACTTTGCTCTTTAGTTTATTCATTAATGATGTTACTAATTGCCTTGATAGTTTGAGCTTATACACACACATACTAAAATAAGATCATATCTCTCTGCTTTCATATGTAGACATTGCTGTTCTATTGTCTTTAACCTAGTGGTCAGGGTATCGCCTGCTAAAAGTTTAGAAAGGAATTTGGTGTTTAACATCAGCAAAATTAACTACATAGTCATGAATGCAAAATAGCCCTGAAATCTTCATTTTCTGTAGCGTGAGCTATGCCAGAGAAGGTGAGCAGCTTAGATTTAGGCATCGAAAGAGTAAAGCTGCAAGCACTGAGTCATAACGCAGGTAAGAGAGGGGATTTAGGTGTGGTGAATGGAGTGCATGGTGTAATCCCTAGAACCTTGCTTTAGGGACTCTAGTTGAGTGACAGTTACACGTTTTGCAGTTGCTTCCCAGCGAGCATTGTTTTTTGCTTGTGGATGCTTGTACTTTTTATAGTACTCAGGCGACAAGTGCCTACTTGTTTCCAATAGTTCATTTCCAAAATTAAAATGTAACTGGATCACAGGCTATATTTTTACCACCTCCCACCCAGACTAATATTTTAATCACAGCTCATGTGAAAAGAATACAACAAAACAAATATATGTATGTTACCTAATTAGTGTGCAGCCTTTTAAATTCGCTCAGAGGCATTAATTTGCGGGTTTCTTTGCAATTCAATGTGCTAAATTTGAAATCACAGCATGAAGATGGCGACCAGGAACTGCCTGGGCCCGTCTGTGCACACCTGAGAGATGCTGGACCTTGGACTCCTTGGCTCCTTCCCCTCAGCAGAACATGAACGGTGCCATTGACTCCGCGGAGTCGGATGATTGTGATTATGATTTGACTGCAACGTTCCACCAAACTTGCTAGACATGACGCCGCTGACTGACCCTAAAGGAGGGCCGACCCGCCAATCCTCCGTCGGCGTCGCCTCCTTATCTCCTTACGCCTTTCAGTGCGCATGCAGAGCCAGCAGCTGCCCTGCCACTTTCAGTGAAAACAAACGATATTTTTCTGCCAGATTATGCAGAATTTGAATCACGTTTACCCATCATTTAGTTTCTGCACCCGCACCTTCTCCTCCCTCTCGTTCATGGAATAGATTGGACAGTGGCGAGCTGCCATTCTAAGTGCGCATTAGTAATGGCGGCGGCCTCCTCTATCTGATTCTTTAAAATGAGTTCACCACAAGGTGCAGACCCAGCACATTGCAGGTTTTTCCTATAAATTACTTTAACGCTGTGTCCAATCATATATATAATTTCAGGTTTTCAATTTCCCCCACTGCTGTGTCAGCACGAGCTCCACTGATATGTCTTACGTATTTAGCTTAAAATGAAATGGATGGCATTTCATTACGACGAAGATAATATTTTTGGATATGTTTGCAGCTTGGCAGGATTCATCATTATTCTACCCGTTTTATGTTCACAGTGTGTAATGGCTTTTTAATGCTTTGATGTATTTTATTTATCTGCGCGATATTTTTCCTAATGCTGAAAGGAAGTGGTTTGACATGCCAGACGCACTATACAAATCTTAATTGAGCATTGATAAATATTAGCGGAGAGGGCGGGCAAGAGCGTGAAGAAATTAGCAGCATTTAATCGGATATGTGATAAATCACAAACCGAGTGATTGCGGTGGAAATGATAACATTGTCTGTAAATTATCCAGCAGGCACGTGCAAACAAAAACAAGAGTTCATGCGTATGCAGTTGTGCACAATCTAAACCTTTGAACCAATACCTGTGCATGGAAATGGGAAAAAGGCACTTCTAATTACAGATAAACATACTTAAATCCTCTTGCACTTCATAAGGAAGCAAGGCATTCACCAAAGACGTATAGCCACATTCTGCTAGAACATAGCTCCGGCACTCAGGTCCTGAATCTCAAAGTTAAACTTGCACTGTTGTGTAAGTTTACTACGTTTTTGTCAGGGCCGGACTGGCTACCGGGCGTTTTGGAATGCTGCCGAGCTGGGGGATGATTTTGTTGATGGGGACCTGCGTGTGCTGAACGAAATTCGTTTTGCTTTGTTTATTTCGAAGCACACGCAGGTCTCCATCAATGAAATTAGCCCCCCCCCCCCGCAGTGACATCAGCCCCCAGCTCGGCAGCATTCCAAAACGCCCGGTAGCCAGTCCGGCCCTGGTTTTTGTTATTCACAAACTACGAGTTAATTGTAAGTTTACGAATGTGGGGAATCCGCAGTTGGGGCAGAGAACAAAAGATAGGTCTGTCCTAACTTTTTATGTGCGGAATTCTCTGAACTGACTGCCAAGTCTCTGCAGTCATAAACCAAATATGAATTTACACAAAAGAGTACGTTTACCTTTGTGAATCAGGCTCTATATTTGCAACAGTAGAAGCACCAGTAGGTGCCTGATGAACATTCACATTCACAATCAAGGATGTGGAAATAGAACACTGACTGGTATTCCAAGGGGATGCAATTTGTGATGCAACCTGTTTGCTTATAGGTTGCTTCACAAATTGTCCATTAGCAAGGCGTTGCAAATAGACTGCCGTAATGAATATTTACCCCTTTGGTGCTCATGAAGGAATGGTTCCGTCATGAGCACCAGTGCTCCTGTGCTCAAGACGGAACCATTCCGTCATGAGGACAGGGGCACTAAATCCCTCTGCTGCAAACAGCAGAGGGATTTCCATTTTTGTTTTGGGGCCTCGGGAGGTGGGGAAGCTTCCCCAACCTACCGAGGCCCTTTGATCATTTTCAATGTAATGACGATCGCGCGCATGGCGCGCTGTCATCATTACATTAAAAACGAAACTGAAACCCAGTTTCAGTTTCAATGTTTCGGTGCTCGTGGGGCTATCTCAGCCCCCCGAGCACCAAAACACTTGGGAGAGGTATCGTTGGAAAGGGGAGAATCTCCCCTGTCCAATGGTACCCTTCCCTAGTGTATCCCTGCTTGGGAATTAACCCAGGAGGGCAATCCCCAAGCAGGGATCCATCCACTAGCCACCAGGGAGGGGGGAGCGGCCCCTTGGGCAAGGGCCTTTGCTCCCCCCATTTAATTTTGTCAGACAGCCTTTCTGTCCCCCATGGGGGGCATATGGGGGCAGTAGCCCCCAAGCTGCCCCCCCGGGGGGGGCAGAAAGCACCCTAGACGCCAGTGATTTTTGTTTATAGGCCAGGGGTGGGGGCTGCCCAGAATGGGCATGCCAAAGCCCCCACCCTGCCCCCACAAAGAAGGCATAAGACTTTCTGCCCCCCCAGGAGGCAGATGGGGGCAATAGCCCCTGATCTGCCCCCCCTGATCACTAGGCCCCAGAGATTTTTTTTATATATATACGTAGGGGTGGGGGCTGCCCAAAATGGGCATGCCAATGCCCCCACCCCAAAAGAAAAATGCTACAGTCTTTCTGCCCCCCCCCCCCTGGGAGGCATATGGGGCAATAGCCCCTTATCTGCCCCCCGGGGAGGCAGAAAGCCCAATAGGCACCAGGCATTTTTATTTTTCCAAAGTTCGGGGCGGGTCTCCCGATAAAAATGGTACCTCACTCTTGTGGGTGGGTCAAGTACCCGCGACAGGCAAGGGCCCAAAAGGTATTGAGGAGACATCAAAATTACCTATCACAAAACAACCTGGTTTTGCAAGGGGTGTCACCTGGGTTTTTGGCCCCGGGCTCGGCGGCCATCTTAGGAAACCTACCAAACCCACACATTTCTGAAAACTAGACACCCGGGGTAGTCCAGCGAGGTATTGCTTGCATGGACCCCTAATGTTTTCCTAACCAGAATCCCCTGCAAACCTCAAATTTAGCTGAAAAAAATCACATTTTTTCAAATTTCTGTGTGGGAAAGTTCTGGAATCTGCATGGATCCACAAATTTCCTCCCACCCAGCGTTTCCCCAGGTCTCCCGATAAAAATGGTACCTCACTTGCGTGGGTGGGTCAAGTACCCGCGACAGGCAAGGGCCCAAAACGTATTGAGGAGACTTCAAAATTACATATCACAAACTATCCTGGTTTTGCAAGGGGGGTCACCTGGGTTTTTTGGCCCCGGGCTCGGCGGCCATCTTGGGAAACCTACCAAACCCACACATTTCTGAAAACTAGACACCCGGGGGAGTCCAGCGAGGTATGGGTTGCGTGGATCCCCCAACGTTTTCCTACCCAGAATCCCCTGCAAACCTCAAATTTAGCTGAAAAAACACATTTGCCACATGTTTTTGTGTGGAATCACCGTGCCGGCACAAATGTCCTACCCCACAGCGTTCCCCTCAGTCTCCCGAGTAAAATGATACCTCACTTGTGTGGGTGGGGCAAGGACCTGAGACTGGGAAGAGTCAAAAACATAAGGATTAAGGGTATAGCACCGAGAATTCTATGCGCTACATTTTTAAAAAAAATACGTTTTTAGACAATTCTGCATTGGACACCCACACAAGTGAGGTATCATTTTATTTGGGAGACTGAGGGGAACGCTGTGGGGTAGGACATTTGTGCCGGAACTTTCCACCACAGAAATGTGAGAAAAATGTGGTTTGTTTTACAAAGTTTGAGGTTTGCAAGGGATTCTGGGTAACAGAACCTGGTGAGAGCCAGACAAGTCACTGCATCCTGGATTCCCCTGGGTGTCTAGTTTTAAAAAATGTATAGGTTTGCTAGGTTTCTCTAGGTGCTAGCAGAGCTAGTGTTCAAAATCTACAGCTAGGTACTTTGCAAAAAAAGGGTCAGTTTTCACTGTGAAAAATGTGGTGTGTCCACGTTGCGTTTTGGGCCGTATCCTGTTGCGGGCACTAGGCCTACCCACACAAGTGAGGTACCATTTTTCTCGGAAGACTTTGGGGAATGTGGAGTGGGTGGAATTGTGTGGATCCACACAGATTCCAGAACTTTCCATCACAGAAATGTGAGGAAAATGTGATTTTTTTGACAAAGTTTGAGGTTTGCAAGGGATTCTGGGTAACAGAACCTGGTGAGAGCCAGACCAGTCACCCCATCCTAGATTCCCCTGGGTGTCTAGTTTTCAAAAATGTATAGGTTTGCTATGTTTCTCTAGGTGCTAGCAGAGCTAGGGTTCAAAATCTACAGCTAGGCACTTTGCAAAAAAAGGGTCAGTTTTCACTGTGAAAATGTTGTGTGTCCACATTGCGTTTTGGGCCGTTTCCTGTCACGGGCACTAGGCAAACCCACACAAGTGAGGTACCATTTTTCTAGGAAGACTTTGGGGAATGCGGGGTAGGTGGAATTTTGTGGATCCAAGCAGATTCCAGAACTTTCCATCACAGAAATGTGAGGAAAATGTTTTTTTTTTTTTACAAAGTATAAAGTTTGCAAGGGATTCTGTGTAACAGAACCTGGTGAGAGCCAGACAAGTTACCCCATCCTGGATTCCCCTGGTTGTCTAGTTTTCAAAAATGTATAGGTTTGCTAGGTTTCCCTAGGTGCCGGCAGAGCTAGGGTTCAAAATCTACAGCTAGGCACTTTGCAAAAAAGGGTCAGTTTTCTCTGTGAAAATGTGGTGTGTCCACGTTGTGTTTTGGGCCATTTCCTGTCGCGGGCACTAGGTCTACCCACACAAGTGAGGTACCATTTTTCTCGGAAGACTTTGGGGAATGCGGGATGGGTGGAATTGTGTGGATCCACGCAGATTCCAGAACTTTCCATCACAGAAATGTGAGGAAAATGTGTTTTCTTTTTACAAAGTTTGAGGTTTGCAAGGGATTCTGGGTAACAGAACCAGGTGAGAGCCAGACAAGTCACCCCATGCTGGATTCCCCTGGGTGTCTTGTTTTCAAAAATGGATAGGTTTGCTAGGTTTCCCTGGGTGCCGGCAGAGCTAGGGTTTAAAATCTACAGCTAGGCACTTTGCAAAAAAAGTGTCTGTTTTCACTGAGAAAATGTGGTGTGTCCACGTTCCGTTTTGGGCCGTTTCCTGTCGCGGGCACTAGGTTTACCCACACAAGTGAGGTACCATTTCTCTCGGAAGACTTTGGGAAATGTGGGGTGGGTGGAATTTTGTGGATCCACGCAGATTCCAGAACTTTCCACCACAGAAATGTGAGGAAAATGTGGATTTTTTGGCAAAGTTTGAGGTTTGCAAGGGATTCTGGGTAACAGAACCTGGTGAGAGCCAGACAAGTCACCCTATCCTGGATTCCCCTGGTTGTCTAGTTTTAAAAAATGTATAGGTTTGCTAGGTTTCCCTAGGTGCCGGCAGAGCTAGGGTTCAAAATCTACAGCTAGGCACTTTGCAAAGAAAGGGTCAGTTTTCACTATGAAAATGTTGTATGTCCACGTTGCGTTTTGGGCCGTTTCCTGTCACGGGCACTAGGCATACCCACACAAGTGAGATACCATTTTTCTCAGAAGACTTTGGGAAGTGCGGCGTGGGTGGAATTTTGTGGATCCACGCAGATTCCAGAACTTTCCACCACAGAAATGTGAGGAAAATGTGTTTTTTTGACAAAGTTTGAGGTCTGCAAGGGATTCTGGGTAACAGAACCTGGTGAGAGCCAGACAAGTCACCCCATCCTGGATTCCCCTGGGTGTCTAGTTTTAAAAAATATATAGGTTTGCTAGGTTTCCCTAGGTGCCGGCAGAGCTAGGGTTAAAAATCTACAGCTAGGCACTTTGCAAAAAAAGGGTCAGTTTTCATTGTAAAAATTAAATGTGTCCATGTTGCGTTTTGAGCCGTTTCCTGTCGCGGGCACTAGGCCTACCCACACAAGTGAGGTACCATTTTTATCGGGAGACTTAGGGTAACACAGAATTGTAGAGCAACTGTTATTACCTATTGACTTTCGATCCATTTCTACCTTCCAAATGAAAGACAATGTGTAAAAAGAAGTCACTTTGAAAAATGTCCTATAATTCTCAAGATAGTATGGGTACTCACAATTTCGGAAATGTGCAAATAGCTACTGTTTCTAAACTCTATATTTTGTTCCAATTTGAGAAATACATAGGTGTCTTTCATCCCGATTTTTCACTCTATATATTTTCCCAAATGAATTGCTATATACCCGGTACATAATAAAAAACCATTGCAAGACGCTGCTCAGTTATTGGCTCTAGGTTCGTCGGGTTCTTGGTGAACCTACAAGTCCTATATATCCCCACAACCAGAAAGGTCCAGCAGATGTAACAGTATATTGCTTTCAAACATCTGTCATAATTAGAAGAAGTTACAGGTGAAAACGTTGGCACAAATGGCTGTTCTTTTCAACTCATTTTCAATGTTTCCTATTTTCAACTGTTAGTTTCTATAAAGAAACCTTGAAGGATCTACACAAATGACCCCTTGATGAATTCAGAATTTTATCTACTTTTCTAAAATGTATAGATTTCCAGGATCCATTATTGCTTTCATACCCATTTCTAACATTAACTGGAAGAAAGTTGAAAGCACAAAAAATAGCAAAAATAGGCTATGTCCCAGTAAAATGCCAAAACTGTGTAAAAAATGTTGGTTTTCTGACAAAAGTCTGTCAGTCCCTGAAAGCTGTGAAAATGGTGATTTCAGCCCCACAAACCCTTTGTTGATACCATTTGAAGGGAAAAAACCAGAAACTTTCATTTGCAGCACCTTTTTCCCATTTTTCGGAAAAAAAAGAATTTAGCTGTATTTTGGCTAATTTCTGGGTCCCCTCCAGGGGAATCCACAAACCCGGGGCACCTTTAGAATCCCCATGATGTTGGAAGAAAAGGACGCAAATTTGGCATAGATACCTTATGTGGTCAAAAAGTTACAGGGGCCTAAGCGCAAACTACCCCAAATAGCCAAAAAAAGGCTTAGCACAGGGGGGAAAAGGCCTAGCAGTGAAGGGGTAATTAGGTTAGTCACAATATTCAATGCCATGTGATTGGCTGTAAATGCAGGGATAGAGGTCTAAAATGGGCAGCAGATCCACATCAACTCCATTTGCATTCTTCAAATGGAAACATTGTTTATTTTTTAAACTTTTTTTTATTTTTAATGGACGAGGCCTGCTTTAGAAAAAAAAAATATTTTTGTTTGGGGGAGCATCAGAGAGAGCAGGCAGTGGTACCCTGAACCACTGCTTGCTCCCTGCGAGGCTAGGACATGATTCCTAAAGATGAAGCTGTCTCATGGACAGCGTCCCCTTTGAGAATCATTTACCACTCCAACTTGGGGATTGGTAATCGAACAATGGTTTGCAAATGCTTTTGCATCCACAAACCATTGATATATGCCTTTCCGAATCACCAGTAGGAGGGGTCGCCCCCCTTTACACCCTCTCTAATTGGATTTTTGAAAGGGTTGCAAAAGCTTTTTTTGATTATGAAACACATTTCCAACTCCTAAAAGGGCATTTGTAAATTTCTGAAAGGTTGTTTGTGGTTGAACACCACGTGGTTTTGCAAACTGCAAGGTTTGTGACTGTAAAAGAGCTTTGTACATTAGGCTCCAATTTTATTAAGTTCTGAAATCCTTAAAAAGTTGCTCTAATGCATCCACTGCCTGTTTCTTTCTTATTATTTTTCTTTCTTCATAGCAGCCTCACACTAAAGGCACCTGAATCTCAAGACTTAGAATGCAATACCGTGGCCTGCTACTCAACACTCTATATTAGAATTTGCACGTCAACAATCTTCTGCTTAAATTTAACAGCATGAGGTATGTTTTACTGGTAGTGACTCTCTTCTCAGGGAAGCAAAGTGCAGCCGTTTTGGCAATGCAACAAGTCTTTCTCCAGATGAAGCATAAAAGCTGATCATGCTTTACACGACACATAAACCAATCTTGACAACGAAAACTCAAATGTGCGCTTTGCACACGTCTAGAAAAACAACACTGAAAATAATAAAATTTGAAACACCAGCACCATAAAAGTGTGCTTGGATAGATAGAAACAGTAGGATTAGTAAAATAATGAATTTATTGATTGACTACCTTGTAATTTTAATGAAGTCGTCATGGAAAGTTAATGATGAAACTTAGTATTTCTATTGACTTCATTGTAGAGCGCCATAGAAAAATAGAAAGTGGTGCAATTCATGTATGCAATGTGCTCTATGACTGAAACTTGAAGTATAAGTGCCTAACATTATAAAGATCTTATACCTATGGAAACTATTTTATTTTAATAATTTTTACGAATAGATTTTATATACGTACTTTTTGGAAATTTTGGTAGTAGGCCATAATTAGAGTTGAATATTTCTGTGTAAAAATCACCGGCAACATTACAAAATGCTCCTATATGATATGGTATGATTGATTTATTTCATTATGCTTGTAATTAATTACTAAGTAAGAAATGCTAACTTTAAAATGCATTAAATTGCCTTTTCTCCTTAGGCTGCATTATTTCATAGCCTGATGTATTGGACTTTTGATATGTTTCCTGAAATGCTGCAATTTCTGTTCTGTTCATGCGACATTCTTTAAGCGACAAGAGACACTTTTTCAGTATTTCTTTGTGTGTGACTTGATGGGAACCTGGCCTTTGGACTATATCCATGAAGAGCAACAAATTAAATAAGCTCTTTGTCAACTAACCTGTGAGGACAGAATGTACAGTCGTTTCTCTTGACCAACATGGGAAAGTATGCTGGAGTATCAATTTGAAGCGGGAGAACTGAAGAATGATCACATGATGATCAGACCATTTTATGATGAATACTGATGTCACAATGAACAATTTGAAGTATAAAAAGTGACTTCCTTAAGAGGAGGAGACCCACTTTCCTCTCGTCCTCAGCCGAGCCGCTCATGCGATTCTAGGCTACCTCTTCACTTTTCCTTGCCTCCAGACTGCCTGCCGGACTATCTTTACATACCTCTTGCATTTTGCCCTTCCTGATGAGCTTGCCTGCTGGATGGTTTGGAGTGGTCTGGTGAGAAACCAGACTTGAACTTTCCTGATTAATGCTCCATTCCACTTGCTCATGCCCATGGACTTTTCCCTAGTGGCCTCTAACTTGATCCCTTTGCCCATGCTAAGAGAACCTTTGTGAACCATCCTCCTGCCTTTGTTGGTGGTAGGAATCTCTAACTTTGGAACCCTCCTCTTATGGATGCTTTTATTTAGAAATAGCTTTACTTTGGCTAGATGTGTGATTATATATTTTGAGCTGTTAGATTCATGGCAGAGTTTCCAAAAATGTTACTTATATGCATCGATTTTGGATCTTTAATACAATAACCAAATTATCTAAAGTTGTCTGAACCTTTTTGTGTCTTACAGGCACATGCATCAACGTTTTTTGCGAGCCAAACGGTGCGATTCGCAAAAATCGGCCGTTTGTGCCCGCAAAAAGGGCTATTCCGATGCATCAAGGTGTAAGGCACCCGCAATTTAAGAAATCGCAATTTATTGTGATTTCTTAAATTGTGATTGCATTTAAGGAATCGCAATTTGCGATTCCTTAAATGCAATGCAATAACCACTTTTAAATAGCGATTTCGCTATTTGGGGCCGCAAATTACCGAGCAATTGAACTGGTCGGTAATTTGCTAAAACTTTGAAAAATGCACTAAAGTGCATTTTTCAAAGTTTTTTGTTGCAACATGGGTGCACATCACAATTCCAGGGGTGCAACAGGGTGTCCTTTTGACACCCTTGCACCCTTGAAATTGCAAGCGCAATTTGCGAGTACCTATTGGTACTCGCAAATTGCGCATGTACTTTCCATTCATTCCTATGGGCCTGTAGGCCCATAGGAATGAATGGGAGCCATTCTTAATTGCGACTCGCAATTTGCGAGTCGCAATTAAGGAATGCTTAGGAATTGCTATTTTTATACATGCATAGGCTTTTACGAGTCCTTAATTGCGATTCCTTAATAATCGCAATTAAGGACTAGCAAAATAATACCTTGATGCATGTGCCCTTTAGTGTTCTTTTTGTAGAGATTGTGCCTGTAGTGTAGCTCCAATTTCCCTAATAGGCTCTGCGCATTGGAATAATATATCCTATAGGTTTGACATAGGACTACGGTCAGTATGTCCCTATCGAGTATATTAAACTTAATTACTTGTGCCAGCTAGCTCAGAGGCCACTAGAAACTCCTTGACAACAAGAAGGGAGTAGTTTCTGGCAGCCGCAAAACATGACCACTGTGTTTCCCTTTAGAATCAGAACGTGTCCCAGAGTCGTGGAAACAATAGATAACTATTTCACTCAGCTCAGTCGTGCATGCTTAGTTTTCTCCAAGTTACACAGAAAGAAATAGACGGGCGTTTCAATAAAGGATTTATTGAACAGTCTTGTTTCTGGTGTAAGTAAAATGTGCTGTTACGATCACAAGACAGTATGCGAGATAAATAATGTACAGTGTGAGCAGTAGAAATAAATAATACTGCGAGAGCATTATCTTTTAGTACATATGCTGTTACATAAATAACACAGACTAAAAATGTGAGTACTCATACGATGCGTTTCTAATCTAGTTCTACTCCAATATACCTAACCTAACCTAGGTGTAGGACGAGGTATGAAGTAGGTGAAGTATTCCTTACTATGGTATACTAAGAGTATGTTAAGCCTAGTATGCCTAGTATGCCTAGTATGCCAAGAGTCCCTCTAGGTTCTAGTCTAGTATGCCAAGAGTCCCTCTAGGCTCCATACCTGAAGAATGAGAGAGGTAGGAATCTCTTTGCCAGACTCGAACTCCAACACCCCGCAAGGGAAGTTAGATCACTGGAAGCTGGACTCTCTGCGTGCAGGGATGACAGCGTCTTCTCAGTGCGTCAGGCCGGGAAACGGGCTCCTCTGAAGTCGAGGTCTCCTCTGATTTACAGGGGCTAGTGAAGGTATATTTATACCTGAGAATTACCTCAGAATGTTAGCATTGACGTGAGTCGGACAGCGGAAGACGTCATGAATGAACCCCTAAGGAATAATGGTTCATGCATAATATATGAGTCCTTGAAGAAATCAATAGTCCTGGACTAGGGAAACTCCCGCAGCCTAAGGGTCTGTTCTTCAAGAACTCGTTGTGACGTTAGGGTGGACGGATGTCGGAGACCATGCCTGTATTTGGAGTGCACGGTTAATGCCTGTTGGAAACGGGGTAGCGTGGTGCGGAGCGGGAAGGCTAAACTAGGAGGAATTGTGTAAAGCATCCGCACAGCACACACAGGCGACACACCAGGCACACTACAAAAAGGAGACCACACCAGTTGGAGTAAGAAAAACAGTATCTGTATTAGGCAACAGCTTAGCAGATGGTAACCACAGTGGTAACACGGCGCCAACCGGCACCCGGTAGACCTAACAGTGGGGACTATGTACAGGGCAGCGCCAATCGGGCTGCTGCCAGAATCCTTATAAGCACATCTGCCTTAGGCATCATCAGCAAAGGAAACACTGGGCGCAGAATGCACTCAACATTATAGGGCGTTAGAGACATTAGGCAGAACATCAACACCCTTCAGGCATGAAACAGTAGCATGAAACACAGGCCTATCCGGCATAATCTCAGGGGCATCTCAATAGGAGTAAATCCCAATAACATGAGCCCAGTAGGCATATACACCATATGCATCAGATCCGCATTTATCAGAGTAGGCATAAAACAATACCCCCATATCCGGCATGCACCTTAGGCCTGAAAACCCCTTGAGGCATACCACAACAGCATCACCTGGAAAGAAAGAGCATTAGGCGTAGTATGCAAAACACCCACAATGAGCAGATTGGGGGTAACACATTAGGTATCAATCTAACACCATTAACAGGGGCATTAATCATGAGCCTAAGGGCATCCAATTAGGCATAGCCCTAAACATAAGTGCGGCATTAGGCATCCTACAATACATTACGTAACAGCCCGCAGGGCGTCTATTAGGGGACAACTGTACCTATCCTAACTGCCCCACATGCAGACTAGTCCTAGGTGTCCCTGCGCCTGGGGCCCTCAGATCAGCGATGCCTCAACCGTTGACACTGCCCAGCGGGGCAGTCATGGGAAGCGCTGTTCAGTTCTGGGGGGGAAGATGGATCCCCTAAAACGAAAGTTCTAGCCCCGGGGCGGGCACCGGCAATGTGCCCCGACACACCCCCACCAAGGCCAGGCTGAGCCCCACTGGGACTCCACAAACAGAATGCCCCTCAACGTTGCAGCTGCCCACTGTCCAGCGGGGCAGCTGTGTCCGGTAAAGTTAACACGAGTCCAGGGAGCCCCTCCCTGGGACTCGGGGATTAGAGGTGGCCAATCGTTGCAGCGGCCCGCTACTGCGGTGCCGCTGTGTGTCCCCAAGGGTCACTGGCACTTTCGGTGCCTCCTACGTCGCAGCTGCCCACTGCCAAGCGGGGCAGCTGTAGAGACTGTCACACCGGGCCCTTCTGGTGCCCCTCCCGGCACCCACGAAGCTCCCCCAGAGCCCCCACTCACCGGGACTCCTATGGGGGCCTCCGCTCCTCTGCGGCAATCACCAGGGCCTGTCCTGGCAGTCTAGGCGGCGCGCGGGGCTCTCCTCTGCACCACGGGAGCCCCGCCAATGACAGCGCCTCTGCCGGCTTCACTCGGGGACCCGGGACTTCGACGGTGAGCCCGTGAGGCTCCAGACTCCTCCCGCTCCTCCTGCGGGTCACGGACCGGCGGGGTGGGCTCCCACTCCGGTTCTTCTACCCCGGGACCCTCTTCACCCGGGCCACCCCTCGTGGGGTCCGGGACTTTACTCCGGAGCCCGCGAGGCTCCCGACGGCAAACACGGGTCTCTCTTCACCCGCGGGGCTCTCCTCAGCTCAGGGGAGCCCCCGCCTACTTCTGGCAGACCTCGGCCGAGGTCTGTCTTCTTCCGGGTTGCCGCAGGCAGAGCGGCGGCCCTTCGCAGATCCCGTAGTGCGGGGTGGGCTCCCGTTCGGGTTTTCCCAAGGTAGGAAGGCGCGGGGTAGGCTCCCGCGGCACTTCCAAATAAGCGGCTCTCCTTCACGGCCACACGCGCTTCTTCACTCTGGGCTGCGGCGGTGATCCTGGCCAGTTTCAGCATGCGGGGTGGGCTCCCGCCACTCAGCATACACACGGGGTAGGCTCCTGTGGTATTTTTAAGCAACCAGCTCTCCCTGGCAGCACGCGAGCAGCACTCCACTTCTTAGCGCTACACAGCGCGCGCAGATCCCGGCGAGCGGCGGTGATCCCTGGCGGTGACACGCTTCTCTGTCACAGCACTTCAGTCCCCCACAGCGCTTTGCAGAAGGTGTCGTCAGGGGGGGTTACAGCGCTTTCCAGGTTCCAGGGCACAGCGCTAGGGTGCAGGCATCAGCCCTCCTCTTCATGCAGGCAGGCACAGGCAGCGCTCCCACCTCCAGGGTCCCCCAGGATAAGTAGCGCTCTGGTAGTCCAGCGCTGCAGGCACCCTCTCCCTTCTTCTGGCACCGCAGATATAGCGCTCCACAGGCGCTAGAGGCCAAGAGACATATAATGCAGGGCGAGATCAGTGGCTAGTAGGGCGGCTCACCAGTCCCGAAGCAGCAGCTCCTCAGAACGGTCATCCTCCGGTAGGGTGGCAATCCTGCTAGCACAGCAGCCTCCACTCCGGCAATGTCTCTTTATTGGCCCTGGGGACAACAGGGGGGTGTAGGTGGGCACAGGGGCCAGCACACAGGCCCAATGTGGCGGTCTCCCCTGGCAGAGTTCCCCCTCAGACAGTCCATGCTCTGCACTGCCTCTGTCCCCTCACATGGCAGCTTCCAGCAGGTTCTCTGGGGAACCGGTTCTAACTGGTTCAGGGGGAGGAGTAGAGCACCCTCGGTGCGACGCTTCCCTCCAAAAGCAGGGGGCGCTGGGGAACAAACCACTAGACTGCCAACCCACCTCAGTCAGGCGTCACATGGGCAGGCAGGCATGGCGTCCATTTTAACAGTGACATTTCCACAGTGCTTTTCTAAGATGGTGGTGCCAACAGTGTGTACCACATTACCCTTAATAAAAGCGAAAAAAAATTGGGCAAAAGGGCCAAGTCCAACAATGCCTAAATAAGGGCTGGGATTTTATGCCTATATAAGGGCAGGGCGAATTGTGCCTATATAAGGACATGATACAAGAAAGCCCGTTTATGGACACCCTAAGAGGAATACAACACCCACTCCACTTTCTTGTGTACGATAATACTAAAATGCTAAACATTTAAAATGCTAAACATTAAAATGGAGTACTGCATATTAAAAATATTTCCTAAAAGCATTAAAAAACATATTAAAAACGCAAAAGGTACTGTACATATTAAGCATAGCCTTTCACTTCAGGCATACATTTAAAATAAAATGCAATATGAATGAAAAGAAGCAGTAATATTTACATGTGACAAAAAAATGATCGATAAGTTTCTTAAAAATCAAAGTCATTTCATGTCATGAAAATTAATGAACTGTTTAGACACACAAGATGACTAAGTGTCCGTGGAAGTACCTTGAAGTCTGTATTATAAGGCTAGTTCTACTTTAAGCAGATTGAAGTGCCATTTTTGTTCGAAAAAATGGGACAAAAGTTCAATTTTGGTAGAGTTCCAAGTATTTTGAAAAATGAAGGCCAAATTGTCACTGCATCTCTGGAACACAGTACGCTGAATCAGAGTCAGTTCACGGGTCTGGTGTAAACATGAGATCATCTATTTCTATATACAAAACATCGTCCACTGTAGTTGGTGTCAGTTGGAACACCTCGTGTAGCAGATTAATTGCACAGAGATGTGAAGCTTCGCTTCCAGCATAGGGTGCCGCAGCAAAGTTCGCGTCCGTTGTTACCTGTGTGCCTGTAGATCTTTCTCGTACCTCAGCAGCAGCCGGAAGCATCTGTGAGATCTCAATGAATGCTGACATCAGGATTGGTAGCCTCTGGGGACAACACAGAGCATGGGCCGTTATCGGGTCCAGCAGAGTATCGACATCCGTTGGCGTTGCTGATGGAAATGTTAGACAGGTGTCCAACACGCATTCTTCACCGCATAGCAGGCATCGTAGAACAGGTAAGATGCAATCTTGCCAGATTGGTCTGAATGACAGGAACCAAGTTGTATTAAGGTCCCGTAGACGAGTCATGCCCAATAGCTGTACTATTCGCTCACGGCACTTTCGTTCAAGGAGAGCTTTCTCCATTTCGCTCGGAGTGATGTCTGCGAATAGGCTGGCCATAGCGCAATAGCAGGAAGAGAAATAGAATTCCGGCAACAAGTGCTAGAATTAATGGTATGCCACCAAACACCGAATGTGCAAAGTTCGGGATGATTCCGAGTATTGCCTGGAAAGGTGCTAACAGACCGGAGCAGAGGCTCTTAAATACATGTATAATGCCAGTTGTATCAGACATGTTGAAGATACGTGATATCATTTCTACGAAATGTATAGGGCAGTTTGTACGTATTAAAGTCTGTATCTCAGCCGAAGTCCTTGCAACTTGTAGATCATAGGTTTCTTTGGCCGAGGTCAAAGGCACTGTTTGCTGTAAAAGCATGGCTTTCATTCTGCTCAAAGTATCAAATCTTATAAAAGAGACGTTCAGCGAAGGCCATAGAGGCGACTCCCTGACTGTGTCTATTGGGGCAAACAATACTTGCATACAGCAAGTGACCCTGGAGTTGACCGTTACTAGATATGGGATGCCTGGCAGCATGCCGCAGCAACTCTGATCATTCAACATGAGGTAACTCCCATTAGAAAGTTGTCCAAACGTTGGATTAATCACAGCAGCTGGTGTACCCTGCTGAAGGCAAGACAAATTTGCCACAGAACCATTACAAGCCCTGTGTAAAGAAATGTCCTGACATATAAGCAAACCGCTCAGTGCACGTTTACAGTTTGTACCGCTCAAAAACACTTCCAGATCCCCACTCCAACATCTAAATGTATACGGTAAATCCCAAGATGTCTTAATGTATTCCTTACCCAACCTTTCATATTTGCCTACTTGCATTTGTCTGAGGCAATACTGAAACTGAAAAGTACTCACAGGTAATGTTATTTTGCCATGAATAAGCCATTCTGTAGCTGGTTTTTCTGCCACTGTGAATGGTAACTTTTCCAGTTTTTCAATGCTCAGCACTGTATACCTTACTCCTCTTTGTGCCAGTTCGATCTGTTTATCAGTTAGATTGTATTCTGCAAACAGAGCCGATGTGTTGATGAAACGCCAAGGCACATAGCCCGCTCGCAAAGATTGCAGCGTCCAGCTTAATAACATAATAGAACATAATTGAGACTGGCCTTGCTGTAACATCGCCAAATCTTGTTCTAGTATGTCGATAGCAGAGGATACAATGCCATCCAATGAATATATTCTGGAGGACAAAGTTGTTAACCCATTGTCGACCACAGAGAGTGTTTTCTCTAAATTAATACGATCAAGTTCACGTATTCGTTCTGCGGCCTCCATCTGTGATACTTTCCATGCTTCATTATAAGCAGCATAAATGCTGGCATATATGAAACGTTTTTGATGCGGTTTTCTCGGTCCAAGCAAGAATTCCCTAAGGTCTGCGTCCTCTTTAAGTAAAGTTAAGTGTTGTTTCACATCCTGTAGTGTAGACTTATGCAGCCAATCGAGGCATAATTTTCCTACACTGTATGTTGTAACTATCCCCGGATGTTGTCTTTGGATGTTTCTTGGGTCTGGCCTATTAATAGTAAAGCCCTGAGTTTTATTCAGGAATCTTTCATGACAGTTATTCGTGTCTGTGGGCCAGATCAACCATTTTTTCCAATCAGGATTAGATCTGTTGAGTTGTAGTATATTGTCAACTGTCACCACTGCCTTTGTATCATTATCACTGGCAGGAGTTGGTACAGAAGGTGTTTTCATCTCTTTGATCTTGGCTAATCCAAGACAAGATGTTTGTTGGATGGTTTCATTCAAAAACATTATTTGTTCAGGGATGATGCAGGCTCTAAATAAAGCGTCTATCCCCTGCACTTGCCAATCTTTAGTACCCCAGACTGTTTTGGTGTCTATTGTGTCTTTCCAAAAGTCAAAACCCTGTCTAGACAGTTGGGCATTAAATAATTCAGAGTAAATCTGTTTTGTATTTGTTAACATAATTTTCAGCCCTGTCTTGTTTACATTTTTATAGTAAAACATTTCTGGATCAGATGTATTGTGTCCTGAAAAATATGGAAACTTACTAGCAAATGTTTTTGAACTACCTTTAGGTGGTGTAGGACAATGTTCCCATTGGTTAAACATAAACACATTTCTTGGATATGCAGATTTATGCAAATAATGATGACCATAGTGGTTATAACAATACATTTGTTCATAGTCTGACGAACCCTCTAAATATTCATGTTTAGAAAATGCAGCAGATTTTTCTAGGTCAAACATTATATCATTGACAGTCTCAAAGTCCCAATCATCTGAATAGGTACTGGACGTAATTAGATCACTTAGTGAAATTTTAAACAAATGTGGAATGTTCAATTGTTCCGTCGGACCGAAGATTTCAAAATCTGTTTTGTCCCACACTATACCATACTGTATAGGAACAGCTGTGATGTTCACTGATGACAAGTCTCTTGCTTCACGATGGGAAGATTTATGAGGTTTCAAAAGTACGTTCACGTTTTTTCCTTCAGTGTTCACATGGATGTATCTGCCACTTATAAGCACGCTCACAGTTGTTACCAAAGCTAGCCAGAGCAGGAAAACAAAAAGTCCAGATGTAATCCAGAGTTCAATCCATGGAGAAACCAAATAAGTTTTTTTCAGAAAGTGAAGAAAGTCTTGTACTTGCTGCTTGAAATTTAATGAATCTGGCGTCGTTTCTGGTTCACTCGGATCTTCTGAGAACGTATCAAAGTTAATGAAATAGCCAGAAGCAGTTCTACCAATTGTTGGAATTGCATCAGGATTTGTAGAAATCACTGGAACCAGTTCATCACTTTCCACGTTGGTGTAGACAGGTGTATTTGGACGAACTGTTACTTGGTTGTCAAGAGGGATGAGTTCCATAGCGTTGTTGCTTAGTCCTCCATCAGTTACAGCTGAGTTCTCCATGGTTATCAGTCTTTCAGTCTGAACCTCTTGGATAGCAGTGAGAGGAGTGCGTCTGCTACTAGGTCGGAGTCCACGAGGCCTACTGTTTAGTATTGGCCACATACTGTGGTTTGATGAGGTCAATGGACACAAATCTTTTCTCCTTTCTTCCAGCAAGGGGCGGCAGAAGTACTATTCTTGTTCCTTGAACTGCTAGGACAGGTACTGGTTGTCTGTAAGAAGGTCCAAATTCCTTCTTGTCCGCAATCTTTTCTCTGACTAGATCCCCAACTTTTGGAATCCAGACAGGCCTTGCTGGGAGAGCCGGTTGATCCCCAGTGGTGGTGGGCTGTAGGAATACGTTGCTTTGTTTCGTTCTTAACTTGTTTAGTTCCTGTAAAACAGCCAAACGATCTTTGATATCAAAGGGTTTATTTTCCACCACTGTGCCTACGTGTTCAAGGTCTGGTACCCACATTCTTGTCCCAAATAGGACCTCATATGGAGTGACCCCCCCTAGAGAACTTCTTGGCAGGTTGTTCAATGAGCGCTGAACCCCACTAAGGTGTTTGACCCACCCATCACCCGAACCTAATACCCTAGCTGTTATAGACTGCTTTATGTCCCGGTTTTTCCTTTCCACAACCGAATTTCCCTCAGGATGGAATGGAGAGGAGTACCGCAATGCAACGCCCAGACTGGCCATGGCTTCTTTGTAAGCCCGAGAGCTAAACGCAGGACCCTGGTCAGAATGTAGCGTGCCTATTGCGTATATGCCGATAAAGACTCGCAAATCTTTTATAACAGTTCGAGCGTCAGCCGAGCGCTGAGGCCATAACCATAGGAACCTTGATTCAGTATTTGTGGGAATGCCTTTGTCCAGTAGGACGCAGGCGCGTAGATAGTCTAATGCTGTCTAACAGTGGTGTCTGTACTGGGTTGCCGCATTCGCAGCATGGTGTCTGGTGGCTCTCTCGCTGTAATTTACAGTCTAAGCAGTTGTTGATGAATATGTGTATTTCTGTATTCATTCCAGGCCACCAGTACATCTCTTTTAACGTCAACATTGTTTTAGAGATCCCTTGATGTGACAGACCCTCCCCCAAATGTGTTTCATAAATCAAGGCTGCTCTACGTTCCATGTTTGGAATTACCCTATCCCCCACTCCAGGGATTCGAGCAAAAGGAACGTTGTGCGCATCAATTACATAAGAGTACTTGAGTGGAAACTTTTTTGGTAACGCTGCACTGCTGCCTTTGCTTGAAGCATTGACAGCCAACATTATCTCACCGTCTATTTTTGTTTTTGAACGAGTGATCGCAGCTACGGAAGCCGTCTGAACAGCCCCCTTTTTGGCTTCGTCAGCCAATGAATTCCCTGCAACGTGAACGCCATCACGTTGATGACTCAGTGTGTGGATCACGTGAGCCTTTGGTAGTTCGTTCTTCAACTGAACTACTTGTTCCCAAAGCATTTTATGCTTTATTGTGCCACCTTTCGTATCTTTGAAACCATTTTCAAGCCAGTTTCGTTGTAGTCATTATACGACTGAACACAGTAAAAGGAATCGCACACTATTAGTGTGGGGAATTCTCAATCTGTACTTTCAAGTGCCAGTTTGAATGCTTGTAGTTCAGCTCGCTGAGCTGTACAATCTCCTAGAGATTGAGTTTTTGTGACCATAGGTCTGAAGATGCCATTTCGCATGCAACCTTTAATGATTGCACACGCTGCACTGTAAGCTTGCTTACTCCCTGTTGCGGGCTGTGCGGATCCGTCAGTGTAAATTATGAATTCGTACTGATCGAGAGGCAGAATTTCAGTAGGCAGAGGACATTCATGTTCGTATTGCAGGAATGCTTGAGTTTTTAAATCTGGATCGAAACCATATTCAACATCTGTTGCGGCAAGAGAATTAACCCATTGTATCCATCTTGGCTGTAATGCTTTAGCATTTGGAATGCTTGCTTTTGTGACCGCTTCTAAAGCTGGTACCGGGGTTATGACTATAATGCGTTTCCCTTGGGCTAAGGCTCTTTCTTTTGCTACAGCGGTTTGAACTGCTGTCAGAATTTTTTCAGTTGAACTGAAGCGCATTTCCGCTTGTGTGTACAAATGGTATTTGTATGCGATTGGTATTTTCTCACCCTCATTGAAGGTTAAGTAGGTGAATCCACATTGACCCGAAATTATTCGGATCACCAAATTTCGTTGACTTACGCATGTTTGTAAGTGATTTGTTGCTAACATGTTAGCCTGGAGTGAACGTAAGATTTCTGTGTGTTCCTGTGTCCAGTTTTTGATCGAAAAATCAGGTTTGATTAATGCGTAGAGAGGTTTAACCCTTTCTGCGTAATTTAGAATGTATGTTCTTCCAAAATTTAGGAAACCCAGGATGGATTGTAAGTTTTTTTGCGTTTTTGGAGGTTGGAGCAGCGCACCTTTTTCTAGAAAGTTAGCTGCCAAGCTCTTGCCTTCACTTGAAAGCTCATATCCCAAAAATAGGACATTGAGATGGGCAATTCGGGACATTTTAAAGTTGAACTTGTAGCCCTCAGAGGCGAAACCCAGTATAATGGTGCTCACCCTGTTCAAGTGTTTTTCCAAGTCATCGTCCATCAGATAGATGTCATCGACATAGGACAAT
Source organism: Calotriton arnoldi (assembly GCA_963921515.1). Taxonomy (NCBI): domain Eukaryota; kingdom Metazoa; phylum Chordata; class Amphibia; order Caudata; family Salamandridae; genus Calotriton; species Calotriton arnoldi. The sequence goes on from CAWUFW010001896.1 coordinate 2,323,240, forward strand.
GCCTCATTGTCATAAATTTGTAGTAACTCCGTTACCCTCGCTGAGAATAAACCTGGGCTGTTCTTGAACCCTTGTGGGAGTCGACAAAAGTGACGCTGGGTCCCCATTATGGAGAATGCTGTTAAGTACCTGCTTTCAGGTGCTATGTTTTGACAAAAGAAACCATTTGAGATGTCTAATGTTGTTTTATATTTTTTACGCACAATGTTATTCATTAATGCTGTGCTATGTGCATTTTGCACTGCATAAGTTTTAGAACAAGTGTTTAGGTGTCTGTAGTCCAAAACTAGACAATATGTATTGTCTGGTTTGGAGACAGGAAACAAAGGATTGTTCATTGAAGAGGTGCATGTTTCAATCACCCCTTGATATTCAAGTTGATCTAAGATCTCCCTGACCTGTTTTTTAGCTTCTTGCTTCATTGGATACTGCCGTTGTGCAGTTGGTTCATGTTTCAGATGTATTTTATGGTGAGGTGAGTCCTCATCCCATCCTACATGATTTTTATATAACGCTGGGGCCTGGGCCACTGCCCATTTCCTGGCATATGTATATCTTAGATGCATTGGTATATGGTTGGAGAAGGCAGGCATAATTATGTCCTCGCCATGTGGGCACTCCCTGACAAATTGTGGTGGCCTTTCCTTTTCTGCTAGAAGTATGTCATAGCACTTTGATAGTCTTTCCCAAAAAAGTGCTTTCACCTGTCTAGGTTTGTCTCCCTCCATCCGGAGTGTTATGTCATTTAACTTTTGTGGAGTACTAACCCTGGTGTCTACAGTCTCTACTGTGATGTACTCATTCAAGTCCACTATCTCCAGAAGTTCCTTCAGGTTCTGGCGAACTATTTTGACTTCTGCTGCACTGTCCAGCATTGTCTGAGCCCATTCTCCGTTCTTGAGTTGTGTTCTCAGTATTCCTCGGCATGTCTGATCTTTAGACCTGCTACTTTCTTTTTGGAGAATTGAGGTTTTGCTTTAGTTTTTGGAGCGTGTTTGTCGTCTTTCGATTTCACGCGTTCTTCTCTATGTTCTGATCGTCCTCTTCTTTCCGAAGTCTGTGATGAGATCTGAAAGGGACGAGAGGAACGTGTATCAGTATCTTGATACCTATCAGGTTTTCTCAAATTATCCCTATTCCTGAGGTTATACCTCCTTTCAGAAGGCTCCTTTTGAGGAGACCTACCTCGGGATTGAGAACGTTTCTCGTTTGATTTTTGTTTAGTAGACTCCCACTTCTTTTTAGAAGATGTAGGAGTTTGTTTAATTGAGTCCTTCTCAGGACTTTCAGATAGCTTCGGCTTCACTGGTTTTCCACCCAAACTATCTCTGCCTAATTCTGCATAAGATTGTTCTATAATTCTGGTAGCTCTGTTTGATGTTCTGTAACATCAAATTCCCTTAATTTTTGGCGGATCGCCACTGATGCTGCCTCCCCTTTAATATTAGATAATATTATTGTTGAGAGCTGGTCGAAATTTTTCAGTATTTTCATACCTAAATTTAGAGCAGGCTCTGCCCTGTATTCATTTTGAATTTGTTTCAGGACATCAGGTATTACCGCAATTGACGGAATGCCGTGTGTTTTAGTATAGATGGCAGCAAAGACTGAGCCCCAAGTGGTGCAGTCTTCCAGTTGTGGTGTGATCCCCATTGGTAAACTGATTGTCAGTATTCTGTGTTTCTCATATGGGCTAGTATTTGGAAATACTGCTTCGATTTGAGTAATTTTTTGAGCTATCCAGAATGGAATTTGCTCACGTTTTGTGGGCATTTTACCCATGACTGCGTATAGAGTCTGTGGTGTAATTTTTAGTGTATTCCCCTGTTGGGGAGTTGGATTTGGAAGTGTTAACCCCTTCGCTGCTAGGCCTTTTCCCCTCCTGTGCTAAGCCTTTTTTTGGCTATTTGGGGTAGTGCGCGCTTAGGCCCCTGTAACGTTTTGACCACTTAAGGTATCCATGCCAAATTTGCGTCCTTTTTTTCTAACATCATGGGGATTGTAAAGGTACCCAGGGTTTGTGGATTCCCCTGGAGGGGACCCAGAAATTAGTCAAAATACAGCTAAATTTTTTTTGGGGGGGGAAAAATGCGAAAAAGGGCTACAGATGAAAGCTGTCTTGATTTTTCCCTGCAAATGGCATCAAAAAGGGGTTGTGGGGATGAAATCACCATCTTCCCAGCTTTCAGGGACAAGCAGACTTTTGTCAGAAAACCAACTTTTTTTACACAGTTTTGGCATTTTTCTGGGACATAGCCTATTTTTGCTATTTTTTGTGCTTTCAACCTCCTTCCAGTTAATGGTAGAAATGGGTATGAAACCAATAATGGATCCTGGAAAGCCATACATTTCTGACAAGTAGACAAAATTCTGAATTCAGCAAGGGGTCATTTGTGTAGATCCTTAAAGGTTTCCTTATAGAAACTAACAGTTAAATAAAGGAAATATTGAAAATTAGTTGAAAAAAACAGCCATTTGTGTCAACGTTTTCACCTGTAACTTCTTCTAATTATGACAGCTATTTGAAGGCAATATACCGTTATATCCGCTGGACCTTTCTGGTTGTGGGGATATATAGGACTTGTAGGTTCACCAAGAACCCGACGTACCCAGAGCCAATAATTGAGCAACATCTTGCAATGATTTTTTTTTAAGTACCGGGTATATAGCAATTATTTTGGGAAAATGTATACATGGAAAAATTGTTATGAAAGACACCTATGTATTTCTGAAATGGGAACAAAATGTAGATTTTAGAAACAGTAGATATTTGCACATTTCCGAAATTGGGAGTACCCATACTAGCATGAGAATTATAGGTCATTTTTCAAAACGACTTATTTTTTACACATTGTCTTTCATTTGGAAGGCAGAAATGCATCGAAAGTCAATAGGTAATAACAGTTGCTCTACAATTCTGTGTTACCCTAAGTCTCCCGATAAAAATGGTACCTCACTTGTGTGGGTAGCCCTTGTGCCCACAACAGGAAATGGCTCAAAATGCAACGTGGACGTACCACATTTTCACAATGAAAAATTACCCTTTTTTGCAAAGTGCCTAGGTGTAGTTTTTGAACCCTAGCTCTGCCGGCACCTAGGGAAACCTAGCAAACCTATACATTTTTGAAAACTAGACACCCAGGGGAATCCAGGATGGGGTGACTTGACTGCCTCCCACCAGGTTCTGTTACCCAGAATCCCTTGCAAACATAAAAAATTGTCAAAAAAACCACATTTTCCCCACATTTCTGTGGTGGAAAGTTCTGGATTCTGCGTGGATCCACAAATTTCCACCCACCCCGCGTTCCCCAAAGTCTTACGAGAAAAATGGTACCTCACTTGTGTGGGTCGGCCTAGTGCCTGCGACAGGAAACGGCGCAAAACGCAACGTGGTCACACCTCAATTTCGCAGTGAAAAATGACCCTTTTTGGCAAAGTGCCTAGCTGTAGTTTTTGAACCCTAGCTCTGCCGGCACCTAGGGAAACCTAGCAAACCTATACATTTTTGAAAACTAGACACCCAGGGGAATCCAGGATGGGGTGACTTGACTGCCTCCCACCAGGTTCTGTTACCCAGAATCCCTTGCAAACATAAAAAATTGTCAAAAAAACCACATTTTCCCCACATTTCTGTGGTGGAAAGTTCTGGAATCTGCGTGGATCCACAAATTTCCACCCACCCCACGTTCCCCAAAGTCTTACGAGAAAAATGGTACCTCACTTGTGTGGGTCGGCCTAGTGCCTGCGACAGGAAACTGCGCAAAACGCAACGTGGTCACACCTCAATTTCGCAGTGAAAAATGACCCTTTTTTGGCAAAGTGCCTAGCTATAGTTTTTGAACCCTAGCTCTGCCGGCACCTAGGTAAACCTAGCAAACCTATACATTTTTGAAAACTAGACACCCAGGGGAATCCAGGATGGGGTGACTGGACTGCCTCCCACCAGGTTCTGTTACCCAGAATCCCTAGCAAACCTAAAAAATTATCCAAAAAAACACATTTTCCCCACATTTCTGTGGTGGAAAGTTCTGGAATCTGCGTGGATCCACAAATTTCCACCCACCCCGCGTTCCCCAAAGTCTTCTGAGAAAAATGGTACCTCACTTGTGTGGGTCGGCCTAGTGCCCGCGACAGGAAATGGCGCAGAACGCAACGTGGTCACACCTCAATTTCGCAGTGAAAAATGACCCTTTTTTGGCAAAGTGCCTAGCTGTAATTTTTGAACCCTACCTCTGCCGGCACCTAGGGAAACCTAGCAAACCTATACATTTTTGAAAACTAGACAACCAGGGGAATCCAGGATGGGGTGACTTGACTGCCTCCCACCAGGTTCTGTTACCCAGAATCCCTTGCAAACATAACAAATTGTCCAAAAAAACACATTTTCCCCACATTTCTGTGGTGGAAAGTTCTGGAATCTGCGTGGATCCACAAATTTCCACCCACCCCGCGTTCCCCAAAGTCTTACGAGAAAAATGGTACCTCACTTGTGTGGGTCGGCCTAGTGCCTGCGACAGGAAACGGCGCAAAACGCAACATGGTCACACCTCAATTTCGCAGTGAAAAATGACCCTTTTTTGCAAAGTGCCTAGCTGTAGTTTTTGAACCCTACCTCTGCCGGCACCTAGTGAAACCTAGCAAACCTATACATTTTTGAAAACTAGACACCCAGGGGAATCCAGGATGGGGTGACTGGACTGCCTCCCACCAGGTTCTGTTACCCAGAATCCCTTGCAAACATAAAAAATTGTCAAAAAACCACATTTTCCCCACATTTCTGTGGTGGAAAGTTCTGGAATCTGCGTGGATCCACAAATTTCCACCCACCCCGCGTTCCCCAAAGTCTTACGAGAAAAATGGTACCTCACTTGTGTGGGTCGGCCTAGTGCCTGCGACAGGAAATGGCACAAAACGCAACGTGGTCACACCTCAATTTCGCAGTCAAAAATGACCCTTTTTGGCAAAGTGCCTAGCTGTAGTTTTTAACCCTACCTCTGCCGGCACCTAGGGAAACCTAGCAAACCTATACATTTTTGAAAACTAGACACCCAGGGGAATCCAGGATGGGGTGACTCGACTGCCTCCCACCAGGTTCTGTTACCCATAATCCCTTGCAAACATAAAAAATTGTCAAAAAAAACACATTTTCCCCACATTTCTGTGGTGGAAAGTTCTGGAATCTGCGTGGATCCACAAATTTCCCCCACCCCGCGTTCCCCAAAGTCTTACGAGAAAAATGGTACCTCACTTGTGTGGGTCGGCCTAGTGCCTGCGACAGGAAACGGCGCAAAACGCAACGTGGTCACACCTCAATTTCGCAGTGAAAAATGACCCTTTTTGGCAAAGTGCCTAGCTGTAGTTTTTGAACCCTAGCTCTGCCGGCACCTAGGGAAACCTAGCAAACCTATACATTTTTGAAAACTAGACACCCAGGGGAATCCAGGATGGGGTGACTGGACTGCCTCCCACCAGGTTCTGTTACCCAGAATCCCTTGCAAACATAAAAAATTGTCAAAAAAACACATTTTCCCCACATTTCTGTGGTGGAAAGTTCTGGGATCTGCGTGGATCCACAAATTTCCACCCACCCCGCGTTCCCCAAAGTCTTACGAGAAAAATGGTACCTCACTTGTGTGGGTCGGCCTAGTGCCTGCGACAGGAAACGGCGCAAAACGCAACGTGGTCACACCTCAATTTCGCAGTGAAAAATGACCTTTTTTTTGCAAAGTGCCTAGCTGTAGTTTTTGAACCCTACCTCTGCCGGCACCTAGGGAAAAGTAGGAAACCTATACATTTTTGAAAACTAGACACCCAGGGAAATCCAGGATGGGGTGACTTGACTGCCTCCCACCAGGGTCTGTTACCCAGAATCCCTTGCAAACATAAAAAATTGTCAAAAAAACCACATTTTCCCCACATTTCTGTGGTGGAAAGTTCTGGAATCTGCGTGGATCCACAAATTTCCACCCACCCCGCGTTCCCCAAAGTCTTACGAGAAAAATGGTACCTCACTTGTGTGGGTCGGCCTAGTGCCTGCGACAGGAAACGGTGCAAAACGCAACGTGGTCACACCTCAATTTTGCAGTGAAAAATGACCCTTTTTTGGCAAAGTGCCTAGCTGTAGTTTTTTAACCCTACCTCTGCCGGCACCTAGGGAAACCTAGCAAACCTATACATTTTTGAAAACTAGACACCCAGGGGAATCCAGGATGGGGTGACTGGACTGCCTCCCACCAGGTTCTGTTACCCAGAATCCCTTGCAAACATAAAAATTGTCAAACAAAACACATTTTCCCCACATTTCTGTGGTGGAAAGTTCTGGAATCTGCGTGGATCCACAAATTTCCCCCACCCCGCGTTCCCCAAAGTCTTACGAGAAAAATGGTACCTCACTTGTGTGGGTCGGCCTAGTGCCTGCGACAGGAAACGGCGCAAAACGCAACGTGGTCACACCTCAATTTCGCAGTGAAAAATGACCCTTTTTTGGCAAAGTGCCTAGCTGTAGTTTTTGAACCCTAGCTCTGCCGGCACCTAGGGAAACCTAGCAAAACCTATACATTTTTGAAAACTAGACACCCAGGGGAATCCAGGATGGGGTGACTGGACTGCCTCCCACCAGGTTCTGTTACCCATAATCCCTTGCAAACATAAAAAATTGTCAAAAAAACACATTTTCCCCACATTTCTGTGGTGGAAAGTTCTGGAATCTGCGTGGATCCACAAATTTCCCCCCACCCCGCGTTCCCCAAAGTCTTACGAGAAAAATGGTACCTCACTTGTGTGGGTCGGCCTAGTGCCTGCGACAGGAAACGGCGCAAAACACAACGTGGTCACACCTCAATTTCGCAGTGAAAAATGACCCTTTTTGGCAAAGTGCCTAGCTGTAGTTTTTGAACCCTAGCTCTGCCGGCACCTAGGGAAACCTAGCAAACCTATACATTTTTGAAAACTAGACACCCAGGGGAATCCAGGATGGGGTGACTGGACTGCCTCCCACCAGGTTCTGTTACCCAGAATCCCTTGCAAACATAAAAAATTGTCCAAAAAAACAAATTTTCCCCACATTTCTGTGGTGGAAAGTTCTGGGATCTGCGTGGATCCACAAATTTCCACCCACCCCGCGTTCCCCAAAGTCTTACGAGAAAAATGGTACCTCACTTGTGTGGATCGGCCTAGTGCCTGCGACAGGAAACGGCGCAAAACGCAACGTGGTCACACCTCAATTTCGCAGTGAAAAATGACCTTTTTTTGCAAAGTGCCTAGCTGTAGTTTTTGAACCCTACCTCTGCCGGCACCTAGGGAAACCTAGCAAACCTATAAATTTTTGAAAACTAGACACCCAGGGGAATCCAGGATGGGGTGACTTGACTGCCTCCCACCAGGGTCTGTTACCCAGAATCCCTTGCAAACATAAAAAATTGTCAAAAAAACCACATTTTCCCCACATTTCTATGGTGGAAAGTTCTGGAATCTGCGTGGATCCACAAATTTCCACCCACCCCGCGTTCCCCAAAGTCTTATGAGAAAAATGGTACCTCACTTGTGTGGGTAGGCCTAGTGCCTGCGACAGGAAACGGCACAAAACGCAACGTGGTCACACCTCAATTTCGCAGTGAAAAATGACCCTTTTTTGGCAAAGTGCCTAGCTGTAGTTTTTTAACCCTACCTCTGCCGGCACCTAGGGAAACCTAGCAAACCTATACATTTTTGAAAACTAGACACCCAGGGGAATCCAGGATGGGGTGACTTGACTGCCTCCCACCAGGTTCTGTTACCCAGAATCCCTTGCAAACATAAAAAATTGTCAAAAAAACAACATTTTCCCCACATTTCTGTGGTGGAAAGTTCTGGAATCTGCGTGGATCCACAAATTTCCACCCACCCCGCGTTCCCCAAAGTCTTACGAGAAAAATGGTACCTCACTTGTGTGGGTCGGCCTAGTGCCTGCGACAGGAAACGGCGCAAAACGCAACGTGGTCACACCTCAATTTCGCAGTGAAAAATGACCCTTTTTGGCAAAGTGCCTAGCTGTAGTTTGTGAACCCTAGCTCTGCCGGCACCTAGGGAAACCTACCAAACACACACATTTCTGAAAAGTAGACACCCGGGGCTTCCAGGGAGGTATGGCTTGCGTGAATCCCCCAACGTTTCCTTACCCAGAATCCCCTGCAAACCTCAATTTTAGCTGAAAAAATCACTTTTTTCACACATTTGTGTGTGGGAAAGTGTGGCATCACTGGCCTCACACAAATTTCCTACCACCCAGCGTTCCCCCAGGTCTCCCGATAAAAATGGTGCCTCACTTGTGTGGGAGGCCCAAGTACCCGCGACAGGCAAGGGCCCACAACGTATTGAGGCGACCTCAAAATGGCCTTTCACAAAACCACCTGGTTTTGCAAGGGGGTTACCTGGGTTTTTGGCCCTGTGCTCGGCGGCCATCTAGGGAAACCTACCAAACCCACACATTTCTGAAAAGTAGACACCCGGGGGCTTCCAGGGAGGTATAGCTTGCGTGGATCCCCCAACGTTTCCTTACCCAGAATCCCCTGCAAACCTCAATTTTAGCTGAAAAAATCACTTTTTTCACACATTTTTGTGTGCGAAAGTGTGGCATCACTGGCCTCACACAAATTTCCTACCACCCAGCGTTCCCCCAGGTCTCCCGATAAAAATGGTGCCTCACTTGTGTGGGAGGCCCAAGTACCCGCGACAGGCAAGGGCCCACAACGTATTGAGGCGACCTCAAAATGGCCTTTCACAAAACCACCTGGTTTTGCAAGGGGGTCACCTGGGTTTTTGGCCCTGTGCTCGGCGGCCATCTAGGGAAACCTACCAAACCCACACATTTCTGAAAAGTAAACACCCGGGGGCTTCCAGGGAGGTATGGCTTGCGTGGATCCCCCAACGTGTCCTTACCCAGAATCCCCTGCAAAACTCAATTTTAGCTGAAAAAATCACTTTTTTCACACATTTTTGTGTCGGAAAGTGTGGCATCACTGGCCTCACACAAATTTCTTACCACCCAGCGTTCCCCCAGGTCTCCCGATAAAAATGGTGCCTCACTTGTGTGGGAGACCCAAGAACCCGCGACAGGCAAGGGCCCACAACGTATTGAGGCGACCTCAAAATGGCCTTTCACAAAACCACCTGGTTTTGCAAGGGGGGTTACCTGGGTTTTTGGCCCTGTGCTCGGCGGCCATCTAGGGAAACCTACCAAACCCACACATTTCTGAAAAGTAGACACCCGGGGGCTTCCAGGGAGGTATAGCTTGCGTGGATCCCCCAACGTTTCCTTACCCAGAATCCCCTGCAAACCTCAATTTTAGCTGAAAAAAATCACTTTTTTCACACATTTTTGTGTGCGAAAGTGTGGCATCACTGGCCTCACACAAATTTCCTACCACCCAGCGTTCCCCCAGGTCTCCCGATAAAAATGGTGCCTCACTTGTGTGGGAGGCCCAAGTACCCGCGACAGGCAAGGGCCCACAACGTATTGAGGCGACCTCAAAATGGCCTTTCACAAAACCACCTGGTTTTGCAAGGGGGTCACCTGGGTTTTTGGCCCTGTGCTCGGCGGCCATCTAGGGAAACCTACCAAACCCACACATTTCTGAAAAGTAAACACCCGGGGGCTTCCAGGGAGGTATGGCTTGCGTGGATCCCCCAACGTGTCCTTACCCAGAATCCCCTGCAAAACTCAATTTTAGCTGAAAAAATCACTTTTTTCACACATTTTTGTGTCGGAAAGTGTGGCATCACTGGCCTCACACAAATTTCTTACCACCCAGCGTTCCCCCAGGTCTCCCGATAAAAATGGTGCCTCACTTGTGTGGGAGACCCAAGAACCCGCGGCAGGCAAGGGCCCACAACGTATTGAGGCGACCTCAAAATGGCCTTTCACAAAACCACCTGGTTTTGCAAGGGGGGTTACCTGGGTTTTTGGCCCTGTGCTCGGCGGCCATCTAGGGAAACCTACCAAACCCACACATTTCTGAAAAGTAGACACCCGGGGCTTCCAGGGAGGTATGGCTTGCGTGGATCCCCCAACGTTTCCTTACCCAGAATCCCCTGCAAACCTCAATTTTAGCTGAAAAAATCACTTTTTTCACACATTTTTGTGTGGGAAAGTGTGGCATCACTGGCCTCACACAAATTTCCTACCACCCAGCGTTCCCCCAGGTCTCCCGATAAAAATGGTGCCTCACTTGTGTGGGAGGCCCAAGTACCTGCGACAGGCAAGGGCCCACAACGTATTGAGGCGACCTCAAAATGGCCTTTCACAAAACCACCTGGTTTTGCAAGGGGGTCACCTGGGTTTTGGCCCTGTGCTCGGCGGCCATCTAGGGAAACCTACCAAACCCACACATTTCTGAAAAGTAGACACCCGGGGGCTTCCAGGAGGTATGGCTTGCGTGGATCCCCCAACGTTTCCTTACCCAGAATCCCTGCAAACCTCAATTTTAGCTGAAAAAATCACTTTTTTCACACATTTTGTGTGGGAAAGTGTGGCATCACTGGCCTCACACAAATTTCCTACCACCCAGCGTTACCCCAGGTCTCCCGATAAAATGGTGCCTCACTTGTGTGGGAGGCCCAAGTACCCGCGACAGGCAAGGGCCCACAACGTATTGAGGCGACCTCAAAATGGCCTTTCACAAAACCACCTGGTTTTGCAAGGGGGTCACCTGGGTTTTGGCCCTGTGCTCGGCGGCCATCTAGGGAAACCTACCAAACCCACACATTTCTGAAAAGTAAACACCCGGGGGCTTCCAGGGAGGTATGGCTTGCGTGGATCTCCCAACGTTTCCTTACCCAGAATCCCTGCAAACCTCAATTTTAGCTGAAAAATCACTTTTTCACACATTTTGTGTGGGAAAGTGTGGCATCACTGGCCTCACACAAATTTCCTACCACCCAGCGTTCCCCAGGTCTCCCGATAAAAATGGTGCCTCACTTGTGTGGGAGGCCCAAGTACCCGCGACAGGCAAGGGCCCACAACGTATTGAGGCGACCTCAAAATGGCCTTTCACAAAACCACCTGGTTTTGCAAGGGGGTCACCTGGGTTTTGGCCCTGTGCTCGGCGGCCATCTAGGGAAACCTACCAAACCCACACATTTCTGAAAAGTTAACACGCGGGGGCTTCCAGGGAGGTATGGCTTGCGTGGATCCCCCAACGTTTCCTTACCCAGAATCCCCTGCAAACCTCAATTTTAGCTGAACAAATCACTTTTTCACACATTTTTGTGTGGGAAAGTGTGGCATCACTGGCCTCACACAAATTTCCTACCACCCAGCGTTCCCCAGGTCTCCCGATAAAAATGGTGCCTCACTTGTGTGGGAGGCCCAAGTACCCGCGACAGGCAAGGGCCCACAACGTATTGAGGCGACCTCAAAATGGCCTTTCACAAACCACCTGGTTTTGCAAGGGGGTCACCTGGGTTTTGGCCCTGTGCTCGGCGGCCATCTAGGGAAACCTACCAAACCCACACATTTCTGAAAAGTAGACACCCGGGGCTTCCAGGGAGGTATGGCTTGCGTGGATCCCCCAACGTTTCCTTACCCAGAATCCCCTGCAAACCTCAATTTTAGCTGAAAAAATCACTTTTTCACACATTTTTGTGTGGGAAAGTGTGGCATCACTGGCCTCACACAAATTTCCTACCACCCAGCGTTCCCCCAGGTCTCCCGATAAAATGGTGCCTCACTTGTGTGGGAGGCCCAAGTACCCGCGACAGGCAAGGGCCCACAACGTAGTGAGGCGACCTCAAAATGGCCTTTCACAAAACCACCTGGTTTTGCAAGGGTCACCTGGGTTTTGGCCCCGTGCTCGGCGGCCATCTAGGGAAACCTACCAAACCCACACATTTCTGAAAAGTAGACACCTGGGGCTTCCAGGGAGGTATGGCTTGCGTGGATCCTCCAACGTTTCCTACCCAGAATCCCTGCAAACCTCAATTTTAGCTGAACAAATCACTTTTTTCACACATTTTGTGTGGGAAAGTGTGGCATCACTGGCCTCACACAAATTTCCTACCACCTAGCGTTCCCCAGGTCTCCCGATAAAAATGGTGCATCACTTGTGTGGGAGGCCCAAGTACCCGCGACATGCAAGGACACAAAACGTTTTGAGGCAACATCAACATTGCCTATCAAAAAATGTTTTGGGCCCTTGCCTGTCGTGGGTACTTGGGCCTCCCACACAAGTGAAGCACCATTTTTATTGGGAGACCTGGGGAACGCTGGGTGGTAGGAAATTTGTGTAAGGCCAGTGATGCCACACTTTCCCACACAAAAATGTGTGAAAAAGTGATTTTGTCAGCTAAAATTGAGGTTTGCAGGGATTCTGGGTAGGAAACGTTGGGGGATCCACGCAAGCCATACCTCCCTGGAAGCCCCCGGGTGTCTACTTTTCAGAAATGTGTGGGTTTGGTAGCTTTCCTAGATGGCCGCCGAGCACGGGGCCAAAACCCAGGTGACTCCCTTGCAAAACCAGGTGGTTTTGTGAAAGGCCATTTTGAGGTCGCCTCACTACGTTGTGGGCCCTTGCCTGTCGCGGGTACTTGGGCCTCCCACACAAGTGAGGCACCATTTTTATCAGGAGACCTGGGGAACGCTGGGTGGTAGGAAATTTGTGTGAGGCCAGTGATGCCACACTTTCCCACACAAAATGTGTGAAAAAGTGATTTTTTCAGCTAAAATTGAGGTTTGCAGGGGATTCTGGGTAAGGAAACGTTGGGGGATCCATGCAAGCCATACCTCCCTGGAAGTCCCCGGGTGTCTACTTTTCAGAAATGTGTGGGTTTGGTAGGTTTCTCAGATGGTCGCCGAGCACAGGGCCAAAACCCAGGTGACTCCCTTGCAAAACCAGGTGGTTTTGTGAAAGGCCATTTTGAGGTCACCTCACTACGGTGTGGGCCCTTGCCTGTCGCGGGTACTTGGGCCTCCCACACAAGTGAGGCACCATTTTTATCGGGAGACCTGGGGGAACGCTGGGTGGTAGGAAATTTGTGTGAGGCCAGTGATGCCACACTTTCCCACACAAAAATGTATGAAAAAGTGATTTTTTCAGCTAAAATTGAGGTTTGCAGGGATTCTGGTAAGGAAACGTTGGGGGATCCATGCCAGCCATACCTCCCTGGAAGCCCCGGGTGTCTACTTTTCAGAAATGTGTGGGTTTGGTAGGTTTCCTAGATGGCCGCCGAGCACAGGGCCAAAACCCAGGTGACTTCCCTTGCAAAACCAGGTGGTTTTGTGAAAGGCCATTTTGAGGTCGCCTCAATACGTTGTGGGCCCTTGCCTGTCGCGGGTACTTGGGCCTCCCACACAAGTGAGGCCCCATTTTTATCGGGAGACCTGGGGGAACTCTGGGTGGTAGGAAATTTGTGTGAGGCCAGTGATGCCACACTTTCCCACACAAAAATGTGTGAAAAAGTGATTTTTTCAGCTAAAATTGAGGTTTGCAGGGGATTCTGGGTAAGGAAACGTTGGGGGATCCATGCAAGCCATACCTCCCTGGAAGTCCCCGGGTGTCTACTTTTCAGAAATGTGTGGGTTTGGTAGGTTTCCCTAGATGGTCGCCGAGCACAGGGCCAAAAACCCAGGTGACCCCCCTTGCAAAACCAGGTGGTTTTGTGAAAGGCCATTTTGAGGTCACCTCACTACGGTGTGGGCCCTTGCCTGTCGCGGGTACTTGGGCCTCCCACACAAGTGAGGCACCATTTTTATCGGGAGACCTGGGGGAACGCTGGGTGGTAGGAAATTTGTGTGAGGCCAGTGATGCCACACTTTCCCACACAAAAATGTATGAAAAAGTGATTTTTTCAGCTAAAATTGAGGTTTGCAGGGATTCTGGGTAAGGAAACGTTGGGGGATCCATGCCAGCCATACCTCCCTGGAAGCCCCCGGGTGTCTACTTTTCAGAAATGTGTGGGTTTGGTAGGTTTCCTAGATGGCCGCCGAGCACAGGGCCAAAAACCCAGGTGACTCCCTTGCAAAACCAGGTGGTTTTGTGAAAGGCCATTTTGAGGTCGCCTCAATACGTTGTGGGCCCTTGCCTGTCGCGGGTACTTGGGCCTCCCACACAAGTGAGGCACCATTTTTATCGGGAGACCTGGGGAACTCTGGGTGGTAGGAAATTTGTGTGAGGCCAGTGATGCCACACTTTCCCACACAAAAATGTGTGAAAAAGTGATTTTTTCAGCTAAAATTGAGGTTTGCAGGGTATTCTGGGTAAGGAAACGTTGTGGGATCCATGCAAGCCATACCTCCCTGGAAGCCCCCGGGTGTCTACTTTTCAGAAATGTGTGGGTTTGGTAGGTTTCCTATGTGGCCGCCGAGCCCCGGGCCAAAACCCAGGTGACCCCCTTGCAAAACCAGGTCATTTTGAGATAATGTGTTGTTTATTTCTGCAGCGTGAAAATTTTGGCACAATATTGCAAGGAAAATGTGACAGACATTTTGAGGTTTGCAGGACATTGTGGGTACCATAACTTGTTGGGATCCACAAGAGAGATATCACCATGTACTCCCATGGGTGTTTCGTTTACGACAATATCTACAGTTGGTAGGTTATTCTTAGACGGAATGTACACCTTGGCAGACAGACTAAAAAGACAAAGATTACTGCACAGCCATCTATTCCTCAAGCACACACACATACTGGTTGGATTTGGCATGAGGGCAAGTGATGGTTCAGTATATACAATTTTATTAACAAGAGATTTCACAAAAATGAAATGCACTGTCAATAATTGAAAGGACAAAAACGGAACCAGTGACTCGCAGCTCGTGAGCTGTAAAGCCACGTCAAGGCCCCAACCGCTTTACAGGCCATTCACACACCTTTCATACGTGATACACACAAGACCATTCACACCCCCAGGCACGAAACAAACACATTACAACATTCACAAAAAGGGACAAGGTACACCCTGCTTGAGAAAGACAAAAAAAAATATTACTGCACAGCCATCTAATCCTCAAGCACACACACACATACTGGTTGGATTTGGCACGAGGGTGAGTGATGGTTCAGTATATACAATTGTATTAACAAGTGATTTCACAAAAATGAAATGCACTGTTAATAATTGAAAGGACGAGAAACTGAACCATTGACTCACAGCTCGTGAGCTGTAAAGCCACGACAAGGCACCAACCTCTTTACAGGCCATTCATACACCTTTCATACGTGTGACAAATACAAAACCATTCACACCACCAGCCGCGGGCCCATCACATTACAACACTCACACCAGCAGACAGCGCCATTCAAGGGCCCATCACTTTCACACGCCCACATTCCTAACACAGCAACCACACAAGCTGATGGATTGCGTGGAGTGTCGCTCGGCTAGCGGTGTGTGTAGTGACCAGCGGCAAGTCACTACTCACACACTGCCAGCCGAGCGCCAGTCCACGCACACCGCCAGCCAAGCGCCACTCCACGCACACCGCCAGCCTAGCGCCACTCCACGCACACCGCCAGCCAAGCACCACTCCACGCACACCGCCAGCCAAGAGCCACTGCCCGCACACCGCCAGCCAAGCGCCACTCCACGCACACCGCCAGCCAAGCACCAGCCTACACACACCACCATCACATTTAGGATTTTTTTATACAAAAAAGAAAACACAAACAAATTGCAAATAGATACAAATCTACTAACACAAAATCAGAAACTAAATACATTGCACTAATGCCAACCTTGAAACAGAACAACAATTCTTAAACATTACAGACCAGGCAGTTCACTTTACCACTCATGGTTGCTCCCAATAATTCTTTTGCTTGTGGTACGCTCTATAACAAGCAGGCACACACAGCCCAGGGTTAGAAGGACACTCAGGGCAGTACATACGAGTCTCCTTCCGCGTACCTCTTCGCCAACAGACTCTACATCTCCTAGTGGGAAAGTCTTTTGAGGGTGTAGGAGGAATGTGATCAGGAAAGTGGCGATCTTTCAATCGAGCCACATCCTCCACCACTCCAACTCTAGGAACACTTGCCTGTTCCACAACAACAAGGCTGCCTATGACAGACTCCTGAAACTGAACAAAAGTCAACTTTGACGCAGGAGAACACTCCTTGAACACAACAAAAGCATTGAAAGTTGCTAAATTGAAGAGATGGATGGCCAACTTCTTATACCAAATGTAAGACTTACGAATAGCAGTGTAAGGTTCCAACCTCTGATCTACTCTATCAACACCACCCATGTGCTTATTGTAGTCTAAAATGCACACAGGTTTGCGCACTTCAGCAATCTGACCCCAAACAGCCACAGGTGAAGTACTCTCATCATGGATGGTAGTCAGCATGTACACATCCCTCCTGTCCACAAATTTCACAGCTAGCAGTTCCTCACTACGCAAGGCACTGCACTGTCCCCTCTGAAGTTTTTTGCAAACAAGCTCTTTTGGATAACCTTTACGGTTAGAGCGGATTGTGCCACAAGCAAAAGTGTCCACTTTGAACAATTCCTTAAACAATTGCACAGCAGTGTAGAAGTTATCAAGGTACAAATGGTGGCCTCTGTTAAACAGTCCTCTAGCAAGATCCCACACAATTTTCTCTGAAACTCCAAAAGTGGACGGACAACCAGGGGGTCAATAGTGGAATCCCTACCAGTGTACACACGCAAATTAAAAACATATCCTGTCCTACTCTCAGACAACATATACAGCTTAATTCCATAGCGTGCCCTCTTGCTAGGAATGTACTGCCTAAAAACCAAACGGCCCTTGAACAGGACCAAAGACTCATCAATAGATATTTCTTTCCCTGGAGTATAGCTCTCTGAAAATCGATCTACAAAGTGATCAAGAACAGGCCGAATCTTAAAAAGACGGTCACATTCAGGGTGATCTCGTGGCAACGCCAAACCATTATCAACAAAATGCAGCATCCGAAGCAAAAGTAAATACCGATCACGAGTCATAACTGCAGGAAATATGGCCGTTGCCATCAAGGGACTGGTAGACCAATATGAACCCATGGACGGCTTCCTTATCAAACCCATCAAAAAGTCAAACTCAAAAACTTCTTCATCTCTTCCAGATTTGTGGGACTCCACCGGGTAGCTCTAGAATGGGGCCTAAGTCTGGCACTGTTGTCCCTCAAAAACTGTTCAGCATACAAATTAGTCTGCTCAACAATCTCACCCAAAAATACATCATCCATAAA
This sequence comes from Calotriton arnoldi, assembly GCA_963921515.1. Taxonomy (NCBI): domain Eukaryota; kingdom Metazoa; phylum Chordata; class Amphibia; order Caudata; family Salamandridae; genus Calotriton; species Calotriton arnoldi. The sequence goes on from CAWUFW010001896.1 coordinate 2,340,426, forward strand.
CAACTGAAAATACTGTATAGGCAAATAATGTTCACAATCCACTCTACACCCTGCATAACCACTAAAGGCAGGCAACACCGGCTGCACCATGTTTGGATCAACCCAGAGTCCAGCACTTCCAGTAGGAAGCCTAGCAGCCCCAGGCTGCAATCCAGATGCCTCTTGCACCATCGGCACAGTAGTATCCTCCTCTAAATCAGGCACTTCATCTGCACTGAGAGTACCTTCATCATCCGATGATTCCATGTGGAGAGAAAACTCACTGCCTGAATCTTCCCCTCCCTCCTCTCCCTCAGACGCACTGTCAGTCTCATAATCCTGCTCAGAGGAAGATTCAAGAAGCAAACCAACCACCTGCTGAGCAGTAATTCTACGGCTAGCCATAATGCTTACTAATAAAGGTTACTTGTCAAACAAGTCAACAACAACAAACCCTTTGTAAAAAAAGAAATAAACAAAATGTAGCTTTATCACAAAGACCTATATACTCCAACACTATACCACTCACGTGACAGAAGCAGCTAGACTCACCACCACCTACTCTGCACAGACACAGTAAGGATCAACAATATCCCACTAAAAAAGAAGAAGAAAAAAATTACACATAAGACAATGCAAAACATCGCAAAGAATTTCATGCTCTGAACACTAACAAATATGCTGCCATTATGGCACCACTTACAAAAAAATTCATTCATGCATGACAATAATACTCATTTGGAGTACACACAACAAAAATATTTTTCTTACCAAATAAATGCAATTACGCAAAACTGCAGAACTACAACTGCCGAAACCGCAAACAGGAATCAAAAGCTTTACACTAGAATAAAAAGGAGAAAAAAACCATTACAATCACATATGCAAATAATGCACCAGTCCACACACAATCCACCAGCCAAGCTAAGGGGTAGGTGGGCCTAACAGTATAAATAAAATATTCACCCCGTAAAAGGGAGCAACCCTTGCCCTTTTGGCCACTCCCCAACACAAAAATTAAAAAAAACCCTGGTGCCTAGTGGGCATTCCTGCTGCACGATCGCAGCAGGGAATGCACAAAGAGGCATCGGGGGAAAGGAAAACCCTTTCCCTCGATGCCTCTTTTGATACAAACCCCCCCTCCCCGAGCCAAACCTCACCTGATTTCCCCGATGCGCTGGAAGCAAATGGCTTCCAGCGCGTCGGCGAAGAAAGGGAAACCCTCAATGATGTCAGCGTGCCTCGCGCGCTGACGTCATTGATGGGGCGGGGGAGGCAGGGGAAGCCCTTTCCCTGCCTCCCCAAAAAAAAAACCTAACGATCGGATTCCCACGGGGGGAGCGCCAGCGCTTCCCCCATGGGTGGTCTTATGACGAGCTGGACTCGTCATGAGCACACGAGCACTGTGTGCCATGACGAGTCCAGCTCGTCATAAGCACCGAAGGAGATAAAGGGTCAGAGCAGGATCTCAGCGGCAGACGAGGAGAAGGAACCTCCTGGTCACAGGAACTACACGAGCATTGCGCTCGAGAAATTCAAGGATGCAAAGACCTCCATCAAGGATTACAGCTAACTTTTCAGGGTGTAAATGGAGAGAAGCCACATCTGCTTAACCACGCTCACGAATTCTACACGAGAATTGCGCTCGAGAAAATGAAGGATGCAAAGACCTCCATCAAGGATTACAGCTAACTTTTCACGTTGGAAATGGAGAGAAGGCACATCTGCCCTGCATATTTATCCACGAAGATGCCACCGTTTTGTGCAATACCTCTACTCAACTGGAGTACTTTCTACTGGCTAATCAGTAAGTGCTACCTCGTTGGGGAAATGTATAGTGCCTTTCCTACACTACAGCTGCGTAAAGGACCAGAAGAATTGTCTCCAGTGACCTGTGTGTCTGTAACTTTGCCACCGCGCCGAAAGCGCCGGGGTCCTTTGAGTAAGCTGTCCATCATAGTGGGGAAAGGGCGGGCATACGTTGCATACCGCTAGTGTATGTGTGGCGGAGCCAAACGAGCGGGGCTTCTAGGCCCGTTCACATGCCTCTTGTTTATAAAGGGTCAGAGCAGGATCTCAGCGGCAGACGAGGAGAAGGAACCTCCTGGTCACAGGAACTACACGAGCATTGCGCTCGAGAAATTCAAGGATGCAAAGACCTCCATCAAGGATTACAGCTAACTTTTCAGGGTGTAAATGGAGAGAAGGCACATCTCCACGCTCACGAATTCTACACGAGAATTGCGCTCGAGAAAATGAAGGATGCAAAGACCTCCATCAAGGATTACAGCTAACTTTTCACGTTGGAAATGGAGAGAAGGCACATCTGCCCTTCATATTTATCCACGAAGATGCCACCGTTTTGTGCAATACCTCTACTCAACTGGAGTACTTTCTACTGGCTAATCAGTAAGTGCTACCTCGTTGGGTAAATGTATAGTGCCTTTCCTACACTACAGCTGCGTAAAGGACCAGAAGAATTGTCTCCAGTGACCTGTGTGTCTGTAACTTTGCCACCGCGCCGAAAGCGCCGGGGTCCTTTGAGTAAGCTGTCCATCATAGTGGGGAAAGGGCGGGCATACGTTGCATACCGCTAGTGTATGTGTGGCGGGGCCAAACGAGCGGGGCTTCTAGGCCCGTTCACATGCCTCTTGTTTATAAAGGGTCAGAGCAGGATCTCAGCGGCAGACGAGGAGAAGGAACCTCCTGGTCACAGGAACTACACGAACATTGCGCTCGAGAAATTCAAGGCTGCAAAGACCTCCATCAAGGATTACATCTAACTTTTCAGGGTGTAAATGGAGAGAAGGCACATCTCCACGCTCACGAATTCTACACGAGAATTGCGCTCGAGAAAATGAAGGATGCAAAGACCTCCATCAAGGATTACAGCTAACTTTTCACGTTGGAAATGGAGAGAAGGCACATCTGCCCTGCATATTTATCCACGAAGATGCCACCGTTTTGTGCAATACCTCTACTCAACTGGAGTACTTTCTACTGGCTAATCAGTAAGTGCTACCTCGTTGGGTAAATGTATAGTGCCTTTCCTACACTACAGCTGCGTAAAGGACCAGAAGAATTGTCTCCAGTGACCTGTGTGTCTGTAACTTTGCCACCGCGCCGAAAGCGCCGGGGTCCTTTGAGTAAGCTGTCCATCATAGTGGGGAAAGGGCGGGCATACGTTGCATACCGCTAGTGTATGTGTGGCGGGGCCAAACGAGCGGGGCTTCTAGGCCCGTTCACATGCCTCTTGTTTATAAAGGGTCAGAGCAGGATCGCAGCGGCAGACGAGGAGAAGGAACCTCCTGGTCACAGGAACTACACGAGCATTGCGCTCGAGAAATTCAAGGATGCAAAGACCTCCATCAAGGATTACAGCTAACTTTTCAGGGTGTAAATGGAGAGAAGGCACATCTCCACGCTCACGAATTCTACACGAGAATTGCGCTCGAGAAAATGAAGGATGCAAAGACCTCCATCAAGGATTACAGCTAACTTTTCATGTTGGAAATGGAGAGAAGGCACATCTGCCCTGCATATTTATCCACGAAGATGCCACCGTTTTGTGCAATACCTCTACTCAACTGGAGTACTTTCTACTGGCTAATCAGTAAGTGCTACCTCGTTGGGGAAATGTATAGTGCCTTTCCTACACTACAGCTGCGTAAAGGACCAGAAGAATTGTCTCCAGTGACCTGTGTGTCTGTAACTTTGCCACCGCGCCGAAAGCGCCGGGGTCCTTGGAGTAAGCTGTCCATCATAGTGGGGAAAGGGCGGGCATACGTTGCATACCACTAGTGTATGTGTGGCGGGGCCAAACGAGCGGGGCTTCTAGGCCCGTTCACATGCCTCTTGTTTATAAAGGGTCAGAGCAGGATCTCAGCGGCAGACGAGGAGAAGGAACCTCCTGGTCACAGGAACTACACGAGCATTGCGCTCGAGAAATTCAAGGATGCAAAGACCTCCATCAAAGATTACAGCTAACTTTTCAGGGTGTAAATGGAGAGAAGGCACATCTCCACGCTCACAAATTCTACACGAGAATTGCGCTCGAGAAAATGAAGGATGCAAAGACCTCCATCAAGGATTACAGCTAACTTTTCATGTTGGAAATGGAGAGAAGGCACATCTGCCCTGCATATTTATCCACGAAGATGCCACCGTTTTGTGCAATACCTCTACTCAACTGGAGTACTTTCTACTGGCTAATCAATAAATGCTACCTCGTTGGGGAAATGTATAGTGCCTTTCCTACACCACAGCGGCGTAGATCACCCTCCCTCCCTCCTCTCGTAGGCATTCCTGCTGCACGATCACATGATCGTGCAGCAGGAATGCACAAAGAGGCATCGGGGAAAGGAAAACCCTTTCCTTTCCCTCGATGCCTCTTTGATTCAAACCCCCTCCCCGAGCCAAAACTCACCTGATTTCCCGACGCGCTGGAAGCAAATGGCTTCCAGCGCGTCGGGGAAGAAAGGGAAACCCTCAATGATGTCAGCGCGCCTCGCGCGCTGACGTCATTGATGGGGAGGGCGGGGGGCGGGGGAGGCAGGGGAAGTCCTTTCCCTGCCTTCCCCCCAAAAAACCCGACGATCGGATTCCCACGGGGGGAGCGCCAGCGCTTCCCCCGTGGGTGGTCTTATGACGAGCTGGACTCGTCATGAGCACACGAGCACTGTGTGCCATGACGAGTCCAGCTCGTCATAAGCACCAAAGGGGTTAATGGTGGTTGGACTGTGAAAGTCTGCATGACATATTGGACCAATTGTCTGTAGATTTTTATAAATTCTTGTATTTGAACAAGTCCTCATCTGACATTATATCCAGTTCAGGATGAGGTGTGTAGCCGACTAGAATCGTCCATGTTGCTCCTGGTCTACCTAGTGGACTGAGCCTGATAATGTTTCTGTGATGCTTTAGGGCGCCTTTAAACCAGAGCTGATGCTCCTGGTATGTTAATGGAATTTCTATATCCTCGAAAGGAATGTATTCCTCTGGTGATTCATCTTCTTTGTAGAAGTGAAACATGTGTGTTACTGAATTGGATTCAGGAAATATTACCCATGAATAGAATACCTCTGTCTGAAAAGATTTGTGTGCCTCTATCACGAAAACTGCTCTACGGCCTCTTGGTGGTAGGCCATGTTTTATAAGTTTTAGAGTAATGGCTCTTCTTAAGTTTGGAGCGATGTTTATGACATCCTCCTCGGTTTCATTTAAACCTGTAATGTTAAAGCCTGCTGCTTGGGCTGGATCAGCCGCAGCTCCACTGTTTCCGGTGTCTTCAGTCATTTTGTTTTTTGAAAAATGTAGAACAAGTTTCAAGGAAACAAAGATAAGGTGCACAATATTTTGGAACACTGTATCCTTCAACGTTGAGCAAACCAAACAGCTAATATATAGGGTACTGCCCTATGTAGCCGTGGTGGATACTAAACCCTGCCCACTCCAGACGTCTTTTGGAGTATATGGATAGGGGTCTCTTGAGAGAAAAGCACGGCTGAGTTACTCAGTATCTAACGTTGAATTACTGCCTTACCAAACCGTTGGGCGCCATGTAGTGTAGCTCCTATTTCCCTAATAGGCTCTGCGCATTGGAATAATATATCCTATAGGTTTGACATAGGACTAAGGTCAGTATGTCCCTATCGAGTATATTAAACTTAATTACTTGTGCCAGCTAGCTCAGAGGCCACTAGAAACTCCTTGACAACAAGAAGGGAGTAGTTTCTGGCAGCCGCAAAACATGACCACTGTGTTTCCCTTTAGAATCAGAACGTGTCCCAGAGTCGTGGAAACAATAGATAACTATTTCACTCAGCTCAGTCGTGCATGCTTAGTTTTCTCCAAGTTACACAGAAAGAAATAGACGGGCGTTTCAATAAAGGATTTATTGAACAGTCTTGTTTCTGGTGTAAGTAAAATGTGCTGTTACGATCACAAGACAGTATGCGAGATAAATAATGTACAGTGTGAGCAGTAGAAATAAATAATACTGCGAGAGCATTATCTTTTAGTACATATGCTGTTACATAAATAACACAGACTAAAAATGCGAGTACTCATACGATGCGTTTCTAATCTAGTTCTACCCCAATGTACCTAACCTAACCTAGGTGTAGGACGAGGTATGAAGTAGGTGAAGTATTCCTTACTATGGTATACTAAGAGTATGTTAAGCCTAGTATGCCTAGTATGCCTAGTATGCCAAGAGTCCCTCTAGGTTCTAGTCTGCTCCATACCTGAAGAATGAGAGAGGTAGGAATCTCTTTGCCAGACTCGAACTCCAACACCCCGCAAGGGAAGTTAGATCACTGGAAGCTGGACTCTCTGCGTGCAGGGATGACAGCGTCTTCTCAGTGCGTCAGGCCGGGAAACGGGCTCCTCTGAAGTCGAGGTCTCCTCTGATTTACAGGAGCTAGGGAAGGTATATTTATACCTGAGAATTACCTCTGAATGTTAGCATTGACGTGAGTCGGACAGCGGAAGACGTCATGAATGAACCCCTAAGGAATAATGGTTCATGCATAATATATGAGTCCTTGAAGAAATCAATAGTCCGGACTAGGGAAACTCCCGCAGCCTAAGGGTCTGTTCTTCAAGAACTCGTTGTGACGTTAGGGTGGACGGATGTCGGAGACCATGCCTGTATTTGGAGTGCACGGTTAATGCCTAAATAAGGGCTGGGATTTTGTGCCTATATAAGGGCAGTGCGAATTGTGCCTATATAGGACATGATACTAGAAAGCCCGTTTATGGACACCCTAAGAGGAATACAACATGCCTACAATTATCTGATTCCTAAATGTATAATAGAGGAAGTCATAGATTATTTTCAGAACATCAGGTTCCTTTGCTCTTGTTTTGTGTAGCCACAGCAGAGCTATTCGTTTGTATGATTCTTGCCAGACTGAACTTCTTTAGGAGGTTGGGTCTTCCCGTTGCAATGCTCTATTTTTACAGCATAGTTGTGAAAGTGATATATTTGAACCTGATCTCCAATTTGTGAGTTGGCTACCAATTATTGGTCCTCATTGGGTGGCCAACAGTTGGACATCCTGATTTCTCACCCCTCACTACGACGAAGAAAGGTTAATCGGAGGACCATCGCCTCTGAGTGTGAAGTATAGAATCTGAGTAAAAAGTCACCCGTATGGGCCCAGTGCTAGTATAAATCTGAGTAAAGCTTCCGCTGTGACACTCCTTTAATAAAGGCATTCTTTTGTCAATTGTACTGGGCTCCAAATGCACTGGTTTAGTTATATAGAGGCTAGCATGCAGAAACAGCGATGCAAGCGTGATGTACGATAGCACAATACATTGTCACTCAATCCCACTTCTGCACCAGAGAACGTGAATGCTCTGTCATTCACTTATAGTTCTGCGCTATTTCTGTTCTGTCTTCCTTTGATCCAGATCTTTCTCCTAGTCGGTATTACATTTACTGCAATTTGCATTCTGTTGATTATGCTATTTTTGCTCTACTGCTGCAGGGTGCTTTTATGCCCACAATAGGTACTTTTCTTGCACCTCCTCGTTTACTGTTTATACAGGGGCATCTCCTGACATGCTGTAAAACAATATAGGGCTAAATGCTGGTGGTGCCTGTGATGTACAGCATAGAGCACCATACATGGCCTATTTACAGAAACGTACCTTATCACCATTGTACTCATGATTGTATTTTAATTCTTTGTGATTGAGATTCTGAAAGATCATGTAGGAAGAGAAAAGACACTCTAGGGCCTATTACCCATAATGAAATAGCTTCAACACAGAAACTATTGTGCTCCCCTTCCATATATACCTGCAGATGTGATGTGCACATTCATTGTAAGCACATTATCAGGAGTATTTGTAGAGCACTTGATCACTCTCATGCGGTTTGTCGGCTCTATTGAGAGATAACAAACATCTATTGCTACCCATCTTAGCGTTACTCATTTTATCCAATGCAGAAAGATAAAAGGCTGAGTAGACACATTGGGATTCAAACCTGTGGCCCTGAGTCAAATACAGATCCCTTGAGTAAATGCATTTGCCCACTCAATGGCATAACGTAAAATAAAGGGATCCTTTGCAGAAGGGATCCTGAGGCACCCACATCTCACCACTATGCATACGCTTTAGACTGAATGGGGAGCCCCTGGAGGGTGAGGGCCCCCGTGCACCGCAAAGGCTTCAGGGGCTCACGTTACGCCCATGAGTCCACTGAGCCACCAGACACTACTTTCCAAGTTCATGACACCACACCTTTTCTTTTAACAGAAGTTCCACATGTCAAAGGTCATTGTAGTAGCGACAGTTAGAATGCAAAGCCTACCACACACAAATGACCATGAGAAGGCACTGTTCAACCCATAAATCTGGTCAGTGGAAGCCTCAGCCATCCCAGAATTAGCACTGAAAAAAACAAAAAATCTTTGTACTCTTAATATTAACTGAAGAATTAAGTGCCCGGGAAAGTGATTTTATCCTGGTCCATGTTGGATTATACCCAATTGTGAAAATAGAGAGGATGATAGAGTTATATACCATAGAAATGTGTCCTGAGTATTATTTTTTAAGACTCTGAAGAGGAATTTGTAAATAAATTGTAGGTATCTCAGAAACATGGCAACTGGTGGCGGCTGGTGATCAATCCACAGAGGGATATGCGAGTAGGTTTAAAAATATTATTTAAATTTTGCAGACTATTCATAATCAGATTTATTAGCTCAAAAGGAGACTCGACCCTGCTTACCTCCATGTAGTACTTGGTTGTGACTGGTATCTTTCATATGCATGTCACAGACTGCGAGATACCTAGACATAACGTTTTTCAAAGAAATAAACTTGTTCAAAAAAGAGGAATGGGAAGAAGTAAAGACCGTGCCTATGTCCAATGCTAGCAATCTAGATTTGCCTCAGCACGCTACAAGTATCATTTTGAGGCATACCCCTACTGTCCTAGTGATGAAAGTTAGTTTCCCCATTTGTGGATATGACAACATTTCCCACCCCTTTCACTGCCTGTTTAAGACCATAAAAATCTTTCAGCTATTTTTGTTGTTGAGAGTTTTTGTTCATGGTCTTTTCTTTTAGCTGACTCTCACTTTTACAGTGCTAGATGAGTATATAGTGGTCGCTTTTGGCACTGCAATCAGTCAATGCTTCGTTACACTGCATTCACTACAGAGCTTCCTTCCTTGTTTGTTAATTTTCCAATCAAACATGGAGTGAAATAAAACCCTACTAAAATAATAAGTCGTGAAACACATGGAAAATACCAACAGGCCCTTTGACAGGATATACAGTAATTTCAAGCATCAAGTGAGCAGAAGAAAATAATTATTATGAAGACAATCAGACTTTTGGGAAGCCCATGTGAGGGATATTTATACTTTTTTCAATCTAATGTGGAACATACACAATATTAAACACATTTCGTCCTCATTTTCCTTCACAGAAGATAATGGAGGTGACTAAGAGTTTTTGACACCAACAGCAGTTTCAACAAACATAAATCCTTCTTAAGCCCAAGGCTAGTCAGGAAATTGATCTCAAAAGAAGAAATTTGAAGTTCTAACATTAGGAAATTGATGAAGAAAGGAGGCAAACATTAACCTGCCCTCCCAACAATGCTGCAAGTCAATAATGTAATGTAACTGACATGTATAAAGCGCTCTGTTACTCTGGGGAGTGTCCTGGCGCTGTGCATCCGAGGTGTGAAGCTAACTGAGGGATCTCACTCTCAGTTTTGATTAAGACTAATGAGGGTAAGAACTGATGTTCTGGAAGTTGTAATTTGTTGGATCTCACACATTTCATTCCCTAATGCAAGCTAACTAACACTGGGCCAAGATAGCAACCTCAATCAATCTGGGTTGTTAAATTCCATGCATTCATGGAAAAGGTCTGTTTGTGCACTGGAACTGACTTGGTTTCTTCAACTGCCTAAATATAATTTGGCAAGAATTTACGTGAACCAACAGGCAATAAAGAAAAGGTCTAAAGAGTTTCTCCTGCTAACTAATAAAGGAACTTGGTAACTGTGCAATATGGTACTCCGTGTGATCTCACATTTGAAATATATTATTATGCAAGGCTTCCAAATGTACTTCTGCAGTTCCTGAATACTGTACATGACAGGTGTTAGTTACCATGACCCATTTTAATCATACACAATTTTCTGACCTCACAAGAAAGGAAGACTGATTGAACCTTGCTTGGATTGTGTATAAGCCAGCAGTTGTCCTATTACAGGAAACTCACCTCTTAGGCTCATGATGCACCTTTCTGGGCTGTTTTGGGTATGATAAGGTTTTTCACCCTGGATTTGTGAGGGGATCCTGGGGGGTAGCTATATTGCTACATAAATCCCCCTATTTAATGGCCAATAGGGTCCATGGGGATCCCCAGGGGTGATATGTGGGAGTTGAGGGTCACCTGGCGGCCAAAGACTATAACTTCATTTCCTGCTATGTTCCCTCACTATTGTTGCAACCCACTCTCCAGATGTTATGATCCTTTATCTTCACCCTCACAGTGATTGAAGGGGACTTTAATGCAGTCCATGAATCTAATCTTGATGCCTCTACCGCTTCGTATCTGGGCCAGCGCACTTGCTCTGTCTATTTATCCTGCTGGGATGATTCTATGGGGCTGTTCGATGCTTGGTGCTCCTGGCATCTTGCAATGCGAGCTTATTCACACCAATCGATGGCCCACTGTCACGAGTCACGACCAACAGAAAGAGCCCCAGACGACATGAATGAGGAATGGTCCCTTCCTTATCTGCGCGAACCTCTTCTTTATTTGCAGCCTACCTACAGAGATACTCAAGAGGTGGAACAGTATTCACGCTATGGTAACAAGGAATACGACGATTATGAGCGTTATGGCCCCTTTAACTCGGTGCTGTTTCCCGGTCATGTGACCTACGACGCGAGCGTCAGCCCCTCCCTCAGCCTACAAGGACGGAACTAGAGACTCGAACTGAGAGCCCCGTACTGGAAGGAGCAACAAACCCCGAGGAAGACAAGGACGTGCTGAAAAGGAAGGGCGCTGAGGAAGCAGAACGCCCGACCCTGACGGAGGGACTTCAAAAGAGATTGCTCACAGTGGCGGAGAAACCAACGCGGGACTCAGGGGATGAGGATCAAGGACAGGCGAGGACCGGGAAGATGCCAGGAGGCCAATGTTCCCACCTACCGCCCAGCCACGTTCCAGGAGGAGCGTGGTTTGCACAGGTGCGTACCCGGCTCTGGGAAGGAGGTGGGAGGTGGGTAGGCGAGACGGAACATCCCTCCAGGGGATGAGACACCCATCACCATAAATAACAAATACTCGCTACAAGGCATGCTCCGCCCCACAAATGTTAATTTTCTCTCCCGATAAAACCACATTAAAGAAACTTTTGGCTACACAGGGTGAAGGAGCTATCCCCTATATATATTTATTTTTCTCTTGCTCATTTTGTAGTAGAAGTGGTGTTCCTCCCTCATTCCCTTCCTCTGGCACAGTCGCCCATGAATAAAATGCTTACCTGTGCCTTTTGTTCTTTTCTTTTTTCCTCTCCTTCACCTGTTCTGAGGAGAGGAGCCACTGGCCTCTGTGGTGAAACCTGATACCAGTCCCTCAAAGAAGAGGATAAAGAAGGACTTTCCTTACTCATGTTCTGTATTGAACTTGGAATAAAGCATCCTAAAAACTCACTACATCAAGTCTGTGACCACTATACCCCATAAAAACCTAGCACCCACGGTATGGAATCACGGGTTGATCTGCTATGGCTGCCAGCTGCTGACCTCCTCTCTGTCCAGTTGGTGCACATTCTCCCACGCAGCATCTCTCAACATGTGCCCTCTTAATGGAATGGAGTGCTCAGCCCATCATCCTTCGCCCTGCCTGGAGTTTTAGTGCCTGGCATCTGCAGGTCCCTGAATGCGTCGCATTTGTGGGGGAGGAGCTACAGGCATTCTGTCAACCTAATGTGGGCTCGATGTTCTCTGCAGTTACACTGTGGGCATCCAGCAAGCCCTGCCTAAGGGGCCAATTGAAGGGCTATGAGCGACATTTGAGGCCCGCCAGCTGGCGCGGATAGCTGATCATGAGGGCCAGATACTTTAGCTGGAGACCAACCCCTGCCACCATAATGGAGAGGAGACCTGTCATCTCTTAGCTGTCACCCGCGCTGACCTGCTACAGGTCTCCCTTGAGGAGACAAAACAGTGCTGGAGGGCCTCGACCCATAGAGTGTATGAAGTGGGTGATAAATTTGCCAAGTTGTTATACTGGTTGGCAACTTGTGGCATCTCTGACAGGGTGCCTCCCATGGCTTGGGATTCATCTGGTCGCCTCCAGGAGGGGCTGTCTGAGATCGCTCAGGCCTTCGAGGATTTCTACCAAGCTTTGTATGCCCAAAGCCCACAGTCCTGATCATAGAGAGGTCATCCCAATCTCTTTTATATTCCGCTATCATCCACTCCTGACTCTATGTCCTGGGAATTAGATCAGGCCCACACTGTAGAGGAGATAGACTCTGCTGTGATGACCTAGCAATCTGGAAAAACAGCGGGCCCAGATGGTAACCCCATTGAGTATTAAAAGCAGTTTTGAGAGGCTTTGACCCCCAACCTACTCAATTTTTAGACTGTCTCGAAACAGCAGCGCTCTTTTCTGCTAGACCTGGACTTTGCCACCACTGTGGTTCTACCTAAAGAGGGCCTTCACAGGGACCAGTGTCATCCTATTATCCCATCACTCTCATCAATGCTGATATTAAGATATATGCCACGGCTTTGGTGACCCGCCTGACCCGGGCTCTTCCCTATCTTATTCACCCAGATCAATGTGGGTTTATGCCGGGTCAGAGTACTCGCCACTGCATTCGTAGACTCCAGGCGGTTCTCTCTCGAATGCAGGACTTGGATGACACACTGGCACACATGCTTATAGATTTTTCTAAGGTCTTTGACACTGTCTCCTGGGTCTGTTTGGATGCAGTCCTCCTGTGGGCTTGGGAAGTACATTTCATCAGATGGTTTGACTTCTTTACTGTAATCCGACAGCCCAGCTCCTCGTGAACTGCATCTTATCCACCCCCTTTCCCATCCGACAGGGTACGCGCCAGGGCTGCCCACTTTCTCCCTTGTTGTTCGCCCTTGCGATGGAGACTCTGACGCGTCTCATACCGTGCGACTCCCGGGTACGGGAATGTTGCTGGGGAGTCGGGTTTGAAGACCGCATAGCGTTATATGCGGATGACATTCTCCTGTTCCATGGGGACGCCCAGATTTTGGACCTCGATGGATCGAGGAATGCGGGATGCAAGACCTTCAAACAATGGTTCAAGAGAACACCCAAGAGTTGGTACGTCTGAAGCAGAGAGAGAAGGTACTGACGGAAAAACTTGAAAAGTTGGAAAATATTCCTAGGAGGAATAACATCAGAATTTTGGAGGTGGCTGAAGGGTTGGAGGGAACAGATATTAAATCGTTTGTGATAAACTTATTGAAAAGCACCTTCCCGCAAGAGGACATCTTGGTTAATCTTGACGGAGAAATCCAGCGAGTAAACAGAGATCCTTTCAAGTTGCATCTGGGGTGGAAAAAACCACAAAAGATTCTGGTGAATTTTTTATGGTATACTGTGAATGAAACAATTCTGGGTTTAGCTCTGAAGGAAAAAACAATGCAAGCGTTTGGGGCCACCTTTAGGATTAGGTCAGACATCTCCAAGGAAACAGTGGATAGACAGTGGGAATTGGGAAACAGAATGGAGGAGGTGAAGAAGCTGGTAGCTAGTGTACAATTGAGGTTTCCCGCTAGTCTGATGATTATGTGGCAGAATAAGATGCACAATTTTCTAGATCCAGAAGCTGTGGACAAATTCATAGCACATGTAAAGGGGGGGGAGTCCAGACAAATGATGGTTAGAGGAGGTAGATGTTCCTAACACTCCCAAGAGATGAGTTCAAATAGGCAGTAGGAATGCCTAGTTATATAGTTGGGAGGGTTTCCACAGGTGGGTGCATATGTGGTGGTGAGCATGGGGAAAACAAAAAAGTTGTATGTCCTCAATCAGGAAGAAAGATATGCAAGGAAAGCACCAAGCAGGATCATTAAGTTTGTTTCAAAAGATGAGCACGGAAGGGAAGGGAATAGAAAATACAAGTCAGAAGAAGTCTCTAGCTATCATTTGATGGAATGTAAATGGGCTACAGGTAAAAAAGAGGCAGCCAGTAATCCTACAATATCTAAAAGAGCATGAATCCAAAATAGTCATGCTTCAGGAAATTCACCTTTTGAGATGGGAATGCAGTGATCTCTTCTTAAAACAAAGATGGGTGGAGAATATGGTCACCACAGATCAATCCCACTGCACTAAAGGCATAGCCCTATTATTTAAAGCAAAATCACAGGTGGAGTTAGTCTGGCATAGAGCTGATGATGGAGGGCGTTGGATAATTGCGGAAATAAAATTGCACCAATTCCTCTACACCTTAGTGAACTATCCTGTCCCAAATATTGACTATGTTAACCCATTGACTCAACTTTTTTCTAATCTGGTCGATTGTAATGCTCTGTTATACGGCATTTTAAAAGTCAACTGAGGTGATTTTGAGGAGTTACTGGCCGTTACTGGTCGCGGCATTTAAAGGAGCCGCAAGACTGTGTTGAATTCACCCGCGCACACCTTACCTTCGTGTGAAGGTTCTGTGGAGTTATCCTCGATCCCCATGGAGTTTCCTCGTACGTCTGCTGCGCAGCCAAGTTTACAGCACCAACGTGACTGGAGCCACCCGGCGTTCCGAGAGTTTGTGTGCCGCCATCTTCTTCTGCTTTCCTTCGATATGGCACTCTATGCGAGGAAGCCCCGTCTGTTGCTCGTGAGCGTTTCCTCATCGTTGAGACATCTTGACATTTTTTGTGTCATACGCCGGTGAGCGTTTCCTCTTCAATTAGTTATATGATGAACTTAAAATAAGCAGGCAGAGGTTTGGCAGCAGAATTCCGCCCGAGTGACGCTCTTCTCAAGCTGAGAGGTTGAAGCCGGAGGTGATTCTGTGTTAGTTTTTCTCCCTCAACCTTGTCATGGAGCCGCCTTCCTGCTGCTCAGCCCATCCTCCAACTGACTCTCTCACTCACCAACATTCCACAGCCTTCTCACTCACCAACATTCCACCACCAGTCACACTGGCTGAGCAGCAGGTATAACATGCTCCCATCATTTTAGGTGGGGATTTTAATGTCTTATTGGATAATAATATCAATAGATCATCGGCACAGATTCAGATTAGCTCCCCAAAGATGAGGGCATATTTGATGGATATGGTGGAAAATTTCAATGTTTGTGATGTCCTACTGTTATGAGCCCCAATGAACCCAAGATAGGCCTAGGTAGTTGCATGACCTTTTACCCACATTTGTCCTACCTTGCTCTACATAACAGCTTTGGCGCTGACCTTTTGCCTAGTTAGATGCCGAATAAATGTCGTGTGGTATTCTTCGAAAACTAGCCTCATTTATTATACATGAGGATTCTTAGGATCACAGCAGGATTACCATCTTCTGCAGAATAACTCTGTACAAAAGTCACCGCTATCGTCATCCTTGGACGACAGGACCAGAGTACCATTAACTATCTAGGTAGAACCCCTGAGGGTACCTTTCGGGTATATAAGTACCACATCTTCACTGGGCAAACCAGAGGAGAAGCTTCCATGCTGACACGAACCTCTGGAGACCCTGCACACAGACACTCCAGCACACAGTGGTCTGACATCCCTTGCGGGGTGTCCAACTTGAGACCAAGACGGGGTCCTTCATTCTCTCCCATCAGATAATGGGGTTGGCTCTTTCCTAGGAGGATTCTTGGCTCTACACCTACATACATGCTAGGTACACTTAGGTACAGTTAGCTAGGGCTTGCATCTTAGGAGTACGCATGATTACTGCCATATATTTATATGCCTGCATATATCCACTGTTTTAGCATCATGGTAGAATTCTACCTTTTACTTTCTCTGTTGGTGCTTGTAATCGTATATATCTGTTTATGTCTAATGGTTGTTGCAGCACACATATTTTATACTAGAAGGGCACTTGTTCAATAAATGCTTATTGAAAACGTCTCCACCGTTTATTCTGTGTATCTCTCTGAGACCAAGTGAGCACGAGTGACTGAGCAAAATTGACTGTACTGTTTCCAGGATCCCTGAGGGGTCAGGGTTGTCATGTTTGATAGTTGTCAGAAACTATTCGCACCTTAGTAAGGTTGTGGGGCTTAGAGTGGCACTGTGAGCTAGCTGGTCTACAGACTAACAAATCCTCTTGGGGTATCTGGAATCAGTCTGGACACCAATCTCGTAGTTTATGTTGTCTAAACGTGCAAATCCTATATAGATTTATAGGAACTACATGACACTACATAGAATAAAAGGGAATTGTAGGGATTATACTTTCCATAGCAATAAGAATGATCACTATTCTAGACTAGACTATTTCTTAATGGATAGAAAGGAAGTGGAGAAAGTAGCGGGGATAGAACACCTTCCTATACATCTGTCAGACCATGCAGCTATAGTCTTAAAAATAGAGATACAGGATTTCTACAGTATAAGAAAGTGGACGGTTATTAGAAGGATCTTGTTGCAGGCAGCGATAGTGGCAAAGATGTGGCAAATCGCAGAAGAGTTATTTTCCTGAAATATGACATCAGCACCCATGCATGTAGTGTGGGACGCATATAAGGCCCAATAAAGGGGAACTCTCAAAAATATATTAGCGAACTGGGCGAGGGAAGAAAAGACGCAACTTTCGCAATTAGAAGCAGAGATGGCAAAATCAGAAAAGGTACTAAAAGCTAATGTACTGTGTGAGGAGGAAAGGAAGGGGATGCTAGAAGTACTTGAGGATCTGCAATTGAAGTTTAGGCTCAACGTTGAGGAGAAGGTGTTGCAGCAATGGGAAGTCAGCAGAGCAAGAGATATTTTATGCAAAGAATGTTGGGGGAAGCTGCTAGCTTGGAAATCAAGGCTGGAAAGAAATCAGAAAGATCATCGATGGGGATACAGGCATGACAGTTAAAGAGTATAACAAGATTAAAGCTGTGTTTAACAATTTTTTCAGGGGCTTTATAGAGAAGATTTAGTTGTAAACAAAGAAGAACTGGAACCCTGGCTTCGAGAAAAACATCTCCCTAAACTGTTTAGTGTTCAACAACAGTACTTGGGTCAACAAATCAACTATAGCGAAATCTAAAAAAAGAAAATTAAAAAGAGGGAAGGACGCAGGGTCAGATGGGATTCCTAGTGAGCAATATTCCACAATTGTGGTGGGGATCGTTCCAGTTTGGGTTAAGCTATTTAACTCTATATTCATAGATGGTATGCCAATTCTGGAGTTGTGGAATGAAGCAGTAATTTCCCTAATGCAAAGCCCAGTTAGAACCCCTTACAGTATCAAACTAATCATCCAATCTCGTTACTCAATTGTGACTATAAAATGTTTGCCAGCATCCTAGCAGCTCATTTGAATAAAGTGGTGGGGCATTTGATACACCAGGATCATAAGGGCTTTTTACCTGGGAGAAACGTGAGGGGATTTAACCATACCCTGAGAGGATCAATAGATTTAGCTGGGGCTCCACTCATGATCGTGACCTTGGACACCACTAAGGCATTCAGTCATGTTAATTCGAGGTATCTCATGATTATTTTAGAACACTTCGGAATAGGTAAAAGCTTGATAGATTCACCGTTTAAGATCTATAGTGCCCCAACTGCCAGGATCCTGGTTAATGAAAGCTTATTCTCACCAGTAAGAATATAAAGGGGGATGAGGCAAATCTGTCCTCTTTCCTCAATATGGTTTGACATTCATGTCAAACCCTTTGCTCAAAGTTTAAGACAGAATGAGTGGAGAAAACCCTTTGAAGTTGGTGCATATTCTACAAAAATCTCTTTATATTTGCAGGTGATTTAATGGTTCAGACTTCAGTTGTAATTTCTGCTTTGCCACATCTCATGATAGAAGCAAGGCACTTTGGTAGGTTTGCGGGATATGAGATAAATGAAGAGTAAACAGCAAAAATGACTTGGGACCAGAGTAGCGGGGAGATAATAAGTGGTCCTGAAATTAGATATTTTGGGATAAAAATAACCAAAAATATAGAGATAACGGCAGCGGTAAATCCTGATAAGGTGGGCTGTGAGATAGGAAGGAAATTAAAAGATGGCAGAATCTCCCACTCTCTAGATATGGGCGGATTAACTTAGTGAAAGTGTCTGTTCTACCCAAGCTTACCTTTTTCTTTGATAACATTCTATTGCATTTTGATGAAAAGGCTCTCCTGAAACTGCAAGGGAAAATGACATCATTTATTTGGGCTATCAAGGGAATGCGTCTTTCCAGGAAGAAATTGAGGTGGAAAGCTGGGGTAGGAGGGCTAGGACTCCCAGACCTAGAACTTTACTCTGGGCTTTTCAGCTAAAAAACAATAGAATGATTCTTTTACGTCCACATGAGACCTTGTTAGGGGTAATGTTCAGGGCTATGCTTGTGGGCTTGCCTGAGGAAGGCTTCTTTTACCAATTTGGGACACCAAAAGATTTCAAAAAGGTCAGACTGAAATGCCTTCCGGCAGCAAGAACTTGGTATGAGGTTAGATCACTTTTAGGTATTGCCTACTACAGCATGTTGTCCCCATATGGGATCCCCCAGAAACTCCAGCGAGCCTGCTTGACAGTCTTGTGAAATCTCTGAAACAGAGTGATGTCATCAGATGGGGGCAGCTGGTGGGCGATTGGCATAGGTTAACTTGGGGCTTTTGGAATAACAAGACAGATGGGGCCATTTTCATGTTTAAAATGCATCAAGTAAATGCATGGTTCAATAGTCAGGGTTGGTCTGGGGCCGAATCTGGGCAAATGGAAATAGATCTCCAGGATCAACGGGTCATGAAGAAGGAAGTGGCATGCTGATATTAGTATTTACTGATGGCAGAGGAGGATAAGATGAAAGTGCCATATTCTGCGTGGGATAGATACTTGCCGGATGTGGAGCTGGAAGAGTTATGGCAAGTATCTTTATCTACACTTTACCTGGTGGGTAAATCTGCTGCACTAAGAACAAGCATCTGCAATGCAATACATCTCGCATTTACATGGGTTTGAGCTATAGGCATTATAAATGACAATGACTTTTATTTATGTTTTGATTTTTAAAACATAAATAAAAGGCATTGTCATTTACAATGCCAATAGCTTAAACTCTCGCAAATGCGATACCTATTGCATTCCAAATGCTTGAAGGCATCGCTGAGTTGCCCCCTTCTGTCTCCCATGGCCCCTGAAGAGCTCCCCGTTTGCTACAAGTTAAATAAACAACCTAATGGTCACAACTGCACACAAGAGACCCTCCTGCAGTAAGAGAAACTCATTAAAGAAAATAGTGCTTACAGACTAAAGAAGACGTACGGTGTAACAACCAAAGTAAAAGGGCCAGTCGTCATGGGAGGTTACAAATGAAGACAAGGCTGTACTAAGGTGGGACTAACAAGCCTAACAATGAATCAGAAGCCAGCATTTACAAAGGACAATGACACAAGCCAAAGACAAATATGGGCGGAGAGTGGGCGGGGCTTCAACTACATACTCCAATACAGCATGGCTTCGCAGAGCAGCACATGCGCTGCCCAGACTCGACCCAAAAGATCACTCCTTTAGAATCCACTGGACCCCAGAAATATTGGCAAGGGGAACTGGAGACTCAAAATGTAAGCATTGTGGCAGTGGAGAGGCAGACGATATGCATATGTTTGCTACCTGCCCGAAACTGGAAGAATGTTGGACAGCGGTGGGTCAGACTTACTCTCACTCCTTGGAGCTAATATGGAGGTAAGCACCACTCTAATCATGATTGGTATAGTGCAACAGGATGTGAGAGTGCCTATTTTCCATGTAAAATGTCGTCAGCCGGAACCTTTAGTTAATTCTGTTAGCAAAAAGGATAATATGTAAGCTTTGGACCTAAGTACTGGCCCCTACCTGGCAAGCCTGGAAGAGATCTGTGTTTTTTTTTTAAAGAATTGGATAGGATGAAGAATAAAGGGAATAAATAAGGAGGGTTTTGGGAATTGTTAAAGATATGATGAGTTCAGTGGTGTAGCAAGGGGGTGCTGTCTGCCCCGGGCAGCATGAGTTTTGGAGGCGTCGGTCTCCCCCCCACCCCCGCCCTTCAATACGGCCACAGGTGGCAAAGGCAGGGACAGCCACGGGCAGCAAAGTGGCTAGCTATGCCACTGGATGAGTTATCTCAGTCGAATGATTACACCCCCTCAAATCAGAAAGGCTGGGGAAATTGTGATCATTCAATATATCCTGTGTTAGGTTTAAACCTATAATAACTGCTAAAACCCCACCGAAAGGAAAATAGCCCTCACCAGTGTAAACATATAAACACTGAAAAAACACCTTTGCAACCACAAACTAAATGCCATCCAAAGAAAGGAAAATATGAGTTAAAGAGTCATTTTTATTTCTTCCTGAAGGGGCCAATACAATGTAACTTTGTTATACAAAGCAGCAGCAAGCAAGACTGGGCTAACATTATTCTACTTGAGTTTTGTTGTTTAGGGATGTCACTAAAATATTGTTTCTTCTTCCTTTTGCTTTTTCAGTTTTGTGGTCTTTGGTCTAAAGATGCAGGGTTTAGAAGCATGTTTTAGGTCTTATTTAATTATGTTATAAACTGTAGAGACTCAGGAAATATCAAAATCATATTTGAAAATTTGACCATGTTTGATTCTTTCACTGATAGGTAAAATGGGTGATTTCATAAGAATCTTTCCCAGTATGTACCATCACATTTACCCACAGACAGAGAATGGGTGAAACCCTTTGATACATCAGCCCCATTTTTTAGTGAATCAGTATTGATAGTAGGTGAATTGCCAAACACCCCAGGCTTTAAACATTCAATGCAAGGTGTAGTGACAGGTATATGTGAAAAGAGTGCTGTCACCAAGCATCTGGGATAGGATTGAAAATATGACACCAGACGTTTGGAAAACATAAAACGCAGTGTGACTTGGAATGCCGTTGCGTAAAGTTCTTACCAAGTTCAACAAAGATTGGAGTAATATTGTTTGTATTTGCAGTAATTCAGCTACATATATGACAAAGTTGTGCGGTGACCTGTCAAAATCGATACCTGAGCTGAAGTGCTTCCCTGAAAGAGATCCTTGCCACTTGCTAGATGGTATGTTGAAAGCATCTTTACAATCTTCAGAGTTAATGAAGAATGCTATTGACTTTGTAGTCTGTTCTGGTGCACTGTCTCATTATGCTTGGGAATTAAAACTCAAAGATTTCTCATTTTGTGTTTTGTGTGGCATCAAAGAAAGAGTCATCCCAACTGTGTCATTTAGCTGGTGGTTCTCAGTCCTAGAGGCTGTAAATGCTATATTATCCATGTGGCGACCGTTTATGGAATTTTTGCTTAGTGATGATGCCAAAGGCAAGAAATGTGAGGATTTTTACAGGACAACATGACTGCTGTAGTGGACAAAATCAAAAAACTGGAGTCTGAAAACACCCTTGTCTACCAAGTGTTCAGCGTAATTGGTATAGATATGAAACATCTCCTTGAGAGTAGGCTGGGCGACACTTTTAGTGACTTTGGCAATGCGACATGTTTCATGTTAAAATTCTTGCCACTTGGTAAGCAAAAAAAAGTGTTGAGGGGCAATTCAGGAAATTTTATTTTACAGTGCATGAGAAATGGCTTGCAATGATGCATAGAAATGCCCCTTCACCAACCATTGCACTTGAAGTCAATTAAGCCTCACTGAGGTACTCTGCACAAGCTCTAGATCCCTTCCGTAAATGGGGAATTTTCTCCAGACTTTAAAAAGTACTGCTTCATTTTTGATCGCTTCAATACCTGAGGGCATATGTGCCCTGTTCAACGCATATGTTGCAGAACCTGTTCCAGAAAATCGCAATTTTCAGGTGCACCAGTATTGGCATAGAAAGCTATGTCAGTGGCCAGAGTTAGCAAATTGTGTACTGGATGTTTTGGCGTTGTACGTCCCAAGTGGCAATGTTGCGAGGGCCTTTTCGCAGATGAACGTTGACATGGGAAGGAAAGAGTGAGCGCACATGGCCAAAGACTCACTAAAGAAGTATTGTATGGCGCACTATAATAAGTTTGATTTGTCAAAATGCATTTGGACCTCATATACCCTGTAGGCACACTGTCTATACACATGCACTATCAGTGCAGAAAGCAAGCAATAATAAAAGCAAAACATTCCATAAACACCGGAAAAACACAGTTTCTCTTGTTTTTTATGGCATGAAAATGTGTAACTACTGATAACCACTGTTTTTAAGGTACTGAAAACACTGGAAAAACCCCACCAGAATTTACCATAAATAGAAACTGAAAACAGGAAAGCCTAAATATAGCCCAGTAATCTTGATTGAATTGGGGAAGAGGGATGTCTGAAATCTGGTTGGTGCTTATCGGCAATGATATGAGGACAAAAAAATAAATAAAAATATATAAATTCTTAAGTCCAATTCTTAAGAATAATGGATTTTACAAGTGTAAGCCTGCACTTTCATTTTTAGGAACACTTTCACTTATTAGGTGGCATGACCAGGCACCGAATATGGTGGATGCCTTATTCCAGAGCTCTGATGCTAGGCTCTGAATCTCCCTCTTCTTTTCTGCTATGGAGCACGGTTTCTGAGGCAACCGTACAGCCCCAACAATGGAGGCCAGGGACTACAAAGGGATCCAGTTAATCGCACTGCTGCTGTGGTTTGGCTCTCATCTGCGAGGTTCGTCCTAGCAAAACAGCCACGGGCATGGAAGTCCATGAGCAGTCCTGAGCTTGTGGTCGCCTACACGCTCCTGTTGTGACCTGGGAGGCAGAGCGGATTCCTGACGCAGGCTGGAGGGAGCTCTAGAGTCCATTGGAGTTCCTTGTATACGGCAGCAGCTGAGCAGCCTCAGGAACTCAGCTGTTTGGAGTGGACTGGTGAGTGCAGGGCAGCCATGCTGAGTGGAGATTGGAGGGGTGATGGGAGCCTTCCCGTAGCAGACCCTCTGTTGACTGGGGGGCTTCATAGCATCTCCCAACCATGGCAGCCGGGAGCCCTTATCTTTTGGAGGACTTTCCAGGGGTCCTGGATGTTGCCCCAGGGTACCAGGAGGCATAGTCTCTGAGTTTGAACCCACACCAGACACATCAATCGATTACACAATCTACATCTTAGCTAGAACAGATGCTCGCTTTTATGAGGGGGCAGTAAAGCTAGCTCCTTGCTTGCTAACAAACTACACACTCAGCACACTCAGGGGATCATTGAGGAGGCTAAAGATGCACCTGGCATTTCCCATACTTCTGAAGAGGAAGGAAGGCTCAGTCCTTCCATGAGTACTACAGCACGCTTTACATGGCATCCACTTCTGATCCAAGGCCCAGACGGCTTATTTGCAATTGGTCAGTCTCCCTGCTCTTTCACCCCCTGATAGGGCTGACCTATGCAAACCTATGTCAGTGGTGGAAATCCTTATTGTGATCAAGCACGTTAAAATAACTGGTACAAATGGCCTGCCAGGTGAACTATATAAGGCACTGAATGCACAAATTGCCTCAACTCTTTGGCAGTTCTCAGAGACTTATTAATGGTTAAATTTCAAACATGTTGAATGAAGCAAGCATTGTAGTATTCCACAAAGCAGGGTAACCTTCCCCTAGTTGTTCACCATATAGGCCAATATAATTACTAAGCATAGATTCTAAGGTTTATGCTAAAATCCTGGCTAACGATTCGATTAAATTAATTCCCATTTTCGTGACACAATGAAATCATGGCTTTGTTGAGTGCAGAGAAACAACTTCACATGCTTATTTAGCTATGGGTCTATTACAGAGAGCAGTAACACTACACAACCCTTTATCTATGATTCTTCTAGACACTGAAAGTGCATTGGAGTATATCTGTTGGTTCTTTCTATGGGACGTCCTAGCGAATGAGGGATTTTACAAAATATTTATTTGGTGGTTCAGGGATTTGTACAACTGACCAGTGAGGACTGTCTGCGTCAATAACCAAGACTCAGAGTGGTTTAGAATAGAACGAGGTACCTGCTGATACTCTA
Organism: Calotriton arnoldi; assembly: GCA_963921515.1. Classification (NCBI taxonomy): domain Eukaryota; kingdom Metazoa; phylum Chordata; class Amphibia; order Caudata; family Salamandridae; genus Calotriton; species Calotriton arnoldi. The sequence goes on from CAWUFW010001896.1 coordinate 2,364,569, forward strand.
TATATCCCTAATTCCTCCAGGGAAAACAGAAGGGATTCAGGTTAATATAAGAGGTTACGCTGACAATGTATATATACCCCAGGTCTTAGCAAGTGCTTACAGTTATTGAGCATATGTATGAAATATCACAATAGTGAATGCCTAGTTGCAGTTTTTTGTGATTCGCAAATTGTTAATCGCTATTTTGAATGTAAGAAAATATTCTGTGTTTCATTAGCCATTCTGTATTCATTCTGATCACTATTTAGGGAATCACAAACAGTGATTACCTAATTAGCCACTCTGTTTGCAAATAGCAAATGAAACATATGCCCCACTTTGATGACATCACATCCAGGAAAGCAGTTATGCTATGTTATGTTAATCTATTTGTAAAGCGCAACGCATACCCGAAGGTGTCTTGGCGCTGATTCAGTATACAACAATAAGCAAACGGGATGACCTACTGATTGAAAAAACAGGTTTTCAAAAGTTTTCTGAACTAGGGTAGGGAAGGTGCTGACCTTAGATTGAGTGGAAGGAGATTCCAAGATGTGGCTGCTCTAACCGCAAAGCTGCTACCACCCCATTTAGAATTTATTCTGAAGGAGCCTGTTGATCTTAGGTTTCTTTTTGGAATGTACCAAGAAAGAGCTTTCTTCAGAAAGGAAGGTCCTGAATCATGGAGGTCTTTGTATGTCAAACAGAGGGTCTTAAACTTGATTCTGTCTTTGACTTTTAACCAATTAAGATCTTTGAGAGCAGACAAGACAGAATGGTGCCTAGGCAAGTCCAGTAGATGTCTGGCTGCCGAATTTTGAAGAATTTGCAATTTGTTTATGTATCGAGCTTGCAGGCCAATGTAGAGACCATTGCAGTAGTCAGTCTTCGTCAATACCAAGGTGGAAATAACTGATTTCCTGACTGAGATGGGCAGAAAGATACATTTTTTTAAAAGTATCCTCAAGGTATTGTACGAAGAGGAGACCACTGGGTTCATTTGATTGCCTAGGAGTAAACGATCATCAACGATAACACCTAAGCTCTTGGCTTTACTTGTAGGAGTAGGGAGGGGGCCCATGCCGACTGGCCAGCAAGGGGCAGACCAAAAATTGGGATTATTGCCAAATAAGATCACCTCGGTCTTTCCAGCATTGAGCTTAAGGCGGTGTTTATTCATCCAGCGATCAATACATTTCATGCAGTCGTGGATGCGAAGACAAGTGTGATTGGCATTGTTAGAGGCTGATAGCACAATTTGCGTATCATCTGCATAGGACGTGAGGGAGAACCCGAAGGATTCGACCAAAGGAGCCAGATCAGCAACGTATATATTCAAAAGAGTTGGAAAGGAGTGCTGTGGAAGTGTGTGTCGAAATCCATTCTCAATCTCAATTACGTGAAAATGTTATGAAAGGACACAGACAAGGCAGCAGGCACCAGAAAAAGAAAACTAAGGTTTTCTGTAAAGGAACTGAAGATACTGACAGGAAAGTGTGTGTCCGGCCATGATGAATTGTTTGGAAAAACATCCTCTGCAGTGCCAGATTCACAAAAAAAAATATGGAAGGCAATACAGCAGAAAATAAATATTGTGGGAGTTACACAGAGGTCTATTTAGGAGATTCGGAAAAGATTGTATGACCTCAGATATAGGACAAAGAAGAAGATATCAACCCAGCTAACTGAGGCCAGAGCAACTGGAGGAGGTCCTCCCACGGTTCTTCCCCCCACCACTGCACTTGAGGAACTCGTGGAAAGAACATTAAAACCAGAGTCACTGGATGTCTTCAGCAAAACTGACACATGTGAGATTCCAGGTACCTCTCAAGGTAAGTGAACTACAAGATTCTAGTAAATACGCCACCTACATATTAATTGTTGCATAAACACATGACATTAGCAACAGATAGTGTAAATGTTTGTATAGGAAACAGCAAAATCATACCAGATATGGGCCACACAGAAATGCCTGTGTGCTTACATTAACCTTGCACATGAAAAGTGCATCATGGGAGATGTTCACAATAGGCTGCTGTGACCTTTCAAAAGTTTATTTCAACACAATAAAATGAAACCCATATTACACAGCCATAGTACAGTAAATAATAATGACTCAATTTTCAAACAGATATCCATGCCCATGGGAGTGATGTTTCTGAAGGTGGGGCCTTGAGTACATCCCAATGCAACAGGATGAGACACTTGTCAACGAGAGTCGAGACACAACTCCCCAATTGACACCAATGAGCACAACAGTGCAAGTACAGTCACAGTCATCCAATATATTGGGTGCAGGAAGCACTCAGAGTCTGAGTCCGGAAGCTATAGTCATGCCAAGAGAACCATGGGGCAGACATAGATGTCACACTAGCCGTGTGTCTACTAATCCAGCCCTGCAAACATTGAAAGTGGTGACATCTCACAAAATGTACAAGTGTTTGGTGGTTTAGAGGAATCGATGCTCAAAGTTCAACACATACAGCAGAGGAAAATAAAGCTGATTAATAATAAACTTACTAATACTGAAAAAAGTATTGCAACATGATTAGACAACATTGCAACAACCCTAGCTGATACTCAACAGCATTTGAATGCAAAGATTAATAATCTTATAGAAGCTGTAAAGAGCCTATTTATAGAAATCAATGCTGACTTTGTACAACTGAGAAGTAGGGAATGTTAGAAGTCTGCCTGTATTGATAAGTTCACAAGAGTAATAAACAGACTTGCATATGTGTTGTCAAGGCTGTCAACATTCAGGTTAAAATGGTGAACTACAGTAGGGATGTGGCTCGTGGACTGATACAGATCATAACTGTTGTAGAAACATTACAAACCACACAGATAGCAGGTGTCAGCTAGGTAATATGTCCAGTGAGTAATAACCGCTCTGGTGTCTGTAGCATATCTGTCAGTGACACCATAAGTGTGCATGAAACCAGACATCGCACTGCTGGATGTGTAAATGTGGGTGCCAGGACTTCTGGTCATAGCAAATACATTTCATAGCCTGATATCCTTGTGCTTATGTTGATTATCCTGTTTGTCTGTACACATGTCAAACTATGTTTCAAGACGGCTTGTGACATGATATAATGTCATTTTATATGCTTACATTCCTGGCAAAACCTAAGAATAAAGGTTGATTTATGTTTACCTGCACAAAATGCCTTTGAGTTTCATTCAGTAATATTTTGTCAATTGTTCATTCATCCAGAACAATCCTTCTCAGTTATGGTAGCACAGTGCGTCTGACCCTCTGCTGCTCCCAATGCACCATGTTGCAGATGTGGTGGTAGATGTTCTTCTTCCTCATCAGTTTCAGAGTCAGATACAGTACCTGTTAAACCTCTGTGAGTCATGGAGAATTGCACATGTTGCTACAATCTTGCAATAGATTTCTGGAGAGTACTATAGGGCACTATCACTCTTTTGCAGCCATCTGAATTTACTTTTCAGTATTTCAAATTGTAGCGTCCTTCCCTGCCCGGGAGCATGCAAATGAAATATGACACACATGGAGCTCTGAAATACACGTCTTTATTCTTCAACATACAACTACACACTACATGCATTGCATCATAACTTTTATAACTATACCTTAACACCTCCCAGCAGATTACCTAATTCCTGTTTAGAGTCCGCCCAGAACCGGAAGGGTCCTAGTGCACATCATTTCAAGACACTAGATCTCCCCTTTTGTTAAATAAAAAGTACAGACAGCATTAGCATCATGAGTCATTGAGGCGCTCTCACCAGTCAGCCAGATCAAGTGGTATGAAGTAGTTGAGGGGCACCTTGATCAGGCACCAATGGCATTGGTTCAGATGCTTGATCTGGATAGGTAGGCGGGGTCACCTCACTCGTGATATCATCGATCGGCATTGTACAAAAACCATGTTGGATGGGATGAGGATTCAACCTGCCACATTATTCCTTTAAAAAATACTCCAACTGCACAGAGGCAGTATCTAATAAAACAAGAAGCTAAAAAACAGGTCAGGGAGATCTTAGATCAACTTGAATACCAAGGGGTGATTGAAACTTGCACCTCACCAATGAACAATCCTTTGTTTCCTGTTGTTAGAACTGGGGGTCTCTAGTTGGCTGAGGTAGGTACCTTAGTCCAAATATGGCCCCTTGCTTCTAGTCAGGGTAAGGAGGGACACACGCTTAGATAACCCCTTCTCACCCCCTGGTAGCTTGGCATGAGTAGCCAGCCTTATCTCCAAGGCAATGTGTAAAGTATTTGCAACCACCCTCCCAGTAACACAGTGATAACACCACAAATGGACACCACACTGGTTTCATAAAAATAGCGGTATCTTTATAAAAAGGAATACGATGAGACCAAACGATAGAAATCCAACATATGCGTATTCGTAATATTTCACTATGCCGGTTATTAGGCCAGCAATCACTTGTAGGTTCTGGCGGTATTAATGAGCAAATCACGATCTCTAATGCAGTCCTAATGCAATGCTATGCAGTTCGTAATGTAGTAATAAGACAGTCCTTAATGCAAGAATCAGGCAGTTCGTAATGCAAGAAAAGTGCGGTTTGTAATGCAAGAATAATGCGGTTCGTAATGCAAGAATCAGGCAGTTCGTAATGCAAGAATAATGCGGTTCGTAATGCAAGAATCAGGCAGCTCGTAATGCTAGAACAATGCGGTTAGCCAATCAGCACGGTCAACTCGGGCACCACTAGGCCCCAACAACAGAGACAACGGTCGTAAGCTTACAGGGGCGGCCCCGGCACTGCTGGGCAGGTACGGGCCGCTCGGGGACTCAGCGCTTCTAACGCAGTGCAGCAGGAGAGAGCTCGGAGCACTCCTGTACTCCTCCTGCACGCCTCCCCAGGCCACACACGCTTGCGGCTCCCGACCGGAGTCCACGCCTTACCTGGGGGGGTGCGCTGCCTCACTCTCTCTCTCCGCTCGTCGGACGTCCTGCTGGGCGATCCCGATCACGTTGCAGCTCTGTGGCTAGGCGACGCTGTAGCCGGACGGGTTACAGGACTGCCTGCTCCTTCGTTGACGATCTTGGGCAGATTCCTTTCGACGAACAACAATCACGATCCCTTTCACCTTGTAACTTCTTAGCTTCAAGAAATCATTTAGCACGTTGCGGCTCGGGCCGGCGGCGGCGATCTTTAGTCACAGCCTCAGTTACGATGACGGCTCGGGCCACAAACAGCAATGCAGCAGCGTGGACGATGTTTCACGCTGCGGGGGCAATGCGGTCACGGGGCACCTCATAAACAGCACCACGGACCACACGGCAGTCTCAGGCGTGCAAAAAGCACACGCACACAGCATCGCTGAGACACACTTGGAAACTTTTATGTTTCTGAGTTTCCACAACAGGGGACCAGCTCTCTTCGGTTCCTTGGAGACAAGTTACTTCAGGACACAGCACACAGCAAAGTCCTCTCAAGCAGGGGGACACAGCACACAGCAAAGTCCCTTGTCCTCTCCTCAGTCAAATCAGCAAACTGCAGGCCAGCCCCAGAACACACAGCAAGGGCAGTCCTTCTCTTCAGTCTCTTCAGCTGTTCTTCTTTGGCAGAGGTTCCTCTTGATCACGAAGTAGTTTCAATCCTTTTTCAGTATGGATTTCAGTCTTGAGTTCAGGGGTTTCAGCTCTTACATTTATACCCCTAAATGCCTTTGAAGTCTTTGTTTTTCAGGGGGCTCTGACCCCAGTCCAAACCCGACCTGGGTGTCTTCCTGCCAGTGCACACCCTCTTCCTTTGATAGTCAGGGTCTGGGGCCCAGACGCTCAGCAGGAGGTAGAGTCATCCTCTGGGGGCAGCAACACAGCCCTCTTCACGTGCAGGGGGCTACTCCTCCCCCACTTCAAACGCAGGCCAGCCTGTTGCTGTCTCACCTACTCCTCCCTGGGGTCAGGACACTTCCCAGACCCTGTCACATCCAAACCCAGACAGGCAATACACAACCAGGCAGAGGCACACAGGATGGTTTAAGACAAGAAACCAGCCACTTCTAAAAGCGTGGTTTCTAAACACACAATTCAAAAACCATCTTCACAAAAAGATGTGTTATTAAATTCTGAGTTCAGGCACACTAAACTCCATCTCTCCATCTTATGCCTATGGGAAGATATGCTGGAAACATGGGACTCAGCATTCCCCATTCTGTCCTATGGGCAAGATGGCCTTGCAACAGTGAAAAACGAATTTGGCAGTATTTCACTGTCAGGACATGGTACACACCTCAGTACATGTCCTACCTTTCACATACACTGCACCCTGCCCAGGGGGTACCTTGGGCCTACTATAGGGGTGTCTGATGTGCATAAAAGGGAAGGTAAGGCCTGGCAAGTGGGTACACTTGCCAGGACAACAAGGCAGTTAACAAACTGCGCGCAGGCACTGCAGTGGCAGGCCTGAGATCTCTTCTTAGGGCTACTTGTGTGGGTGGCACAATTAGTGCTGCAGGCCCACTAGTAGCATTTGCATTACCAGCCCTGGCACACATAGTGCACTTTACTAGGAACTTTACTAGTAAGGCAAACATACCAATTATGGACAACCAATTACCATAACACTTTATACAGGGAGCACTTGCACTTTGACACTGATCAGCAGTGGCAAAGTGCCCAAAGCATCTAAGTCGGCAACATAATGTCAAAAAAAGGTCTAGGAGGAAGGCAAAAAGTTTAAGGAACTTTAGCCAAAAAGGGCCAAGTCCAACACCTGTCATGAAACCTGACAATTCATATCGTCTAGTTTTAGATTATAGACATTTAAACACTTGCACTAAGACATTTGCAGTCCAAAATGCACACAGTGCCGCATTAATGAATAACATTGTGCGGAAAAAATATAAAACAACACTGGATATCTCAAATGGATTTTTCTGCCAAAATATAGCGCCTGAAAGCAGGTATCTAACAGCCTTCTCAGCGCTAGGGACCCAGCGTCAATTTTGTCGACTCCCCCAGGGGTATAAGAACAGCCCAGGGTTGTTTTCGGCTAGAGTAACTGAGTTACTTCAAAATTTGGATGAAGAGGCATTGTCCTATGTGGATGATATTTATCTAACGGACGATGACCTAGAGGAGCACTTGAACAGAGTGAATACCATAATTTTGGGATTTGCATCTGAGGGCTACAAATTCAACTTTAAAAATCAAAAATTGCCCACCTCAATGTCCTGTTTTTAGGATATGAGCTTTCAAGTGAAGGAAAAAGCCTAGCAGCCAATTTTTAGAAAAATGTGCGCTGCTCCAACCTTCAAAATCATTGAAAAATTTACAGTCAATTCTGGGATTTCTAAATTTTGGTAGAACATACATTTTAGATTATGCAGAAAGAGTAAAACCTTGCTACGATTTAATAAAAATTGATTTTTCAGTAAAACAATGGACACAGGAACATACAGATACACTTCGTTCCTTACAAGCTCCCAAACACTTACAGGCACGCGTAAACGTACGCAACCTGGTGATCCGTATAGTTGCGGGTCAATCTGGGTACAGCTATCTAACATATAATGAAGGTGAAACAGTACCAATTGCATACAAATCACATTTGTACATGAATGCTGAAATGCGCTTCTCATCTACAGAAAAGATTCTGACAGCAGTACAGACTGCTGTAGTGAGAGAAAGAGCACTGGCTCAGGGGAAACGAATAATAGTAGTGACTCTGGTTCCAGCCTTAGAGGCTGCTACAAAGGCAAGTGTTCCTAATGCTAAAGCCTTACATCCGATATGGATATAATGGGCTAATTCTCTCACTGCAACAGATGTAGAATACGTGCACGACCCAAATTTAAAGACACAAGCATTTCTGCAATACGAACAAGAATATCCTCTACCAAACGAAATAATGCCTCTAGATCAGTATGAATATATAATTTACACTGACGGATCAGCTCAACTGGCCATAGGAAGTAAGCAACAATATAGCGCAGCATGTGCAATAGTTAAAGGTCGCATGCGGGATGGAAAATTCCACCCAAGTTGCACAAAAACGCAATCTCTAGGAGACTGCACGGCACACCTGTTAGAATTAAAAGCCCTAATACTGGCACTAGTGAATACGGATCGAGAATTCCCCACACTAATTGTGTGCGATTCCTTTTACTGTGTGCAGTCTTACAATGAATATTTACAGCACTGGGTTCAAAGACACAAAAGGTGGCACAATTAAGCATAAAATGCTATGGGAACAGGTAGTGGAGTTGAAAATCAAACTACCAAGAGCTCACGTGATACATACACTGAGTCATCAGCGTGATGGCGTTCACATTGAAGGGAATTCATTGGCTGATGAAGCCGCAAAGGGGGCTGTATGCACGGCTTCCGTAGCTGCAATCACTCATTCTAAAACGAGAATAGACGGTGAGATTATGGTAGCTGTCATTGCTTCACGCAAAAACAGCAAAGGACTACCAAAGAAGTTTCCACTCAAGTACTCCTACAAGTTAGATGCCAATAACATTCCATTTGCTCAGATTCCTGGAGTGGGGGATAGAGTAATTCCAAACATGGATCGTAGGTTAGGTTTAATTCTAGCAGCACACAAAGGGATAGGTTCTGCACATGCAGGAATTATGGCGACTGTTTCATTGTTGAAACAACGCTATTGGTGGCCTGGATTAACAAAGCAGACTAAAGACTATGTCTTGAAATGCGACATCTGTCAGCAGATGAAAGATTCCACCGTAACACGTCCAGCGCAAATCCCATTGTTAGACAGCATCAGACTGTCCGCTTGCGTGCGTCCTGCTCGAGATTCCTATGGGTGTGGCCCCAGCACTTGGCTGACGCTCGAACTGTTATAAAAGATTTGCGAGTCTTCATAGGGACATACGCAATTGGCACATTACATTCTGACCAGGGCCCTGCGTTTAGCTCTCGGGCTTACAAGGAGGCCATGCGAGGATTGGATGTAGCATTGCGGTACTCATCTCCGTACCATCCAGAGGGAAATTCGGTTGTGGAGAGAAAAAAACGGGACTTAAAGCAATCTTTAACAGCTAGAGTATTAGGCACGGGTGAAAGTTGGGTAAAACATTTGTATGGAGTCCAGCGAGCTTTGAACAACATGCCAAGAAATTCTCTGGGGGGGGTCACTCCATATGAGGTCCTATTTGGGACAAGAATGTGGGTACCTGATCTTGATTGTGAAGACGCAGTGGCGGATGAAAAACTTTTTGACATCCATGATCGTTTGGCTGTTTTACAGGATCTAAATGAATCCAGGACACAACAAAGTAATGTCCATCTGAAGCAGACCGCCACCGGGGAAGTCAAATCAGTCGCGGCAAGACTTATCTGGATCCCAAAAGTCGGGGATGTGGTCAGAGAGAAAATAGCGGACAACAAAGAATTTGGGCCATCCTACAGAAAGCCTGTACAGGTCCTAGCAGTCGAAGGAACAAGAACTGTACTTCTACCGCCTCTTGCCGGAAAAAAGGAGGAAAGATTTGTCTCAATTGACCTAATCAAACCACACTATGTGGCCGATACTAAGCAGTAGGCCACGTGGACTCCAAAGTAGCAGACGCCCTCCTCTCACTACAATCCAAGAAGTTCAAACGGAAAGACTCATCACGTTCGAAGAGTCCCCTGCACGGAATGAAGGACTATGCAACAATGCTATGGAACTCGTTCCTCTGGAACCTGAAGTTCAACTTCAAAATCAAACTCAAAATGACAGACAAATTGCTATTCGACCAAATACAGATGTCTACGTCAACATGTCTCCACAAGAGCAAACCACGATTTCTACAAATCCTGATGCAATACCAACAATTGATCGAACTGCTTCTGGCTACTTCATAAACTTTGATACGTTTTCTTTGGATTCAAGTGAACCGGAAACGATGCCAGCCAAAAAATCATGCAAACAGCAAGTAAAAGACTTTCTGAACTTGCTTAAAAAGACTTACCTGGTGTCACCCTGGGTAGAACTATGGATAATCACCGGGATACTTTCTTTCTTTTCTGGGTAGGCTTAGTAATAATTTTTAGCATGCTTGTTAATGGAAGATACCTTCGACAAAGCTCTGCAGCCCAAAAGGTGAACTTACTATTAAAACCACACCAATCATCTCGAGAACAAAGAGACTTGTCATCAGTGAACATTACAGAAGTTCCTATACCGGATGATATAGTTTGGGACAAGATTGATTTCGATATATTTGGTCCAACCGAAATTTTAAGAATTCCTCATTTATTTAAAATATCATTAAGTGATATCATTACCTCAAGTACATTTTCCGATGATTGGGATTTTGAAACTGTTAATAACATGTTATCTGATTTGGAAAAATCTGCTGCATTTTCTAATAGTGAAACATTGGAAGGCACATCAGATTTCGAGACTATGTATTGTTATCAACATTATGGTCATCATTTTCTGCATAAATCTGCAAATCCTAGAAATGTGTTCACATACCACCAGTGGGAACATTGTCCAACACCACCGAAAGGTAGTTCAAAATCATTTCACAGAAATTTCCATATTTTTTAGGGTTCAATATGTCTGACCCAGCCTCATATTATTATAAGGTTGCACCAACATCAGCGCAGAAAAATATGTTGACAAACGCCAAACAGATTTACTCTGCTTCCTTTATTGCCCAGTTGTCCAAGGAAGGTTTTGACTTGTGGAAAGACACCATAGACCTAAAATCAGTCTGGGGGACTAGGGAATGGCAGGTACAGGGAATGGATTCTTTGTTTAGAGCATGCCTCATCCCTCAACAAATCATGTTTTTTGAACGAGACAGTGCAACAGAAGTCTTGCCTTGGACTAGCCAAGAACAAAGACTTGAACACACCTTGGATGCCGACTCCATCACACACCGAGGGTAACATAACATCACAGGAAGAGATTACAGTAGACGACATCATACAATACAACAGATCAGACCCAGAATGGAGGAAGTGGTTCATTTGGCCCACAGACACTAATAGTTGTCAGGCAAGATTCATGGGTAAAGCCGAAGGGTTTAGTATCCATAGGCCAGATCCACATTATGTAGAGACAACATCCAGGGGTAGTGACATCCTACAGTATTGGGAAGTTATGCCTCAATTGGCTAAAAACCTCAACACTCACACAGGTGAAACAACACTTATCCTTACTGTCACAGGATGTGGATCTTAGGGATTTTTTAATGGGTCCCAGGAAGCCACGTCAGAAACGTTTCTATTATGCTGTCTATAATGAAATATGGAAAATATCACAACAAGAGGCCACAGAGAGACTACGAGAGATAGACCGTATAAATCTAGAAAAATCTCTAGCAGTGGTAGACAATGGGTTAACTACATTGACCTCCAGGATATATTCCTTAGGCAACATTGTATCTTCTGCGATAGACATACTAGAACAAGATTTGGCCATATTACAACACGGGCAATCTCAATTACGTTCTATTATGTTGTTAAGCTGGACGCTGCAATCTTTGCGTGCAGGCTATGTGCCTTGGCGTTTTATCAACAGCACGTCTCTGTTTTCTGAATACAATCTGACAGATAAACAGATAGAAATGGCACAAAGGGGAGCAAAATATACAATGCTGCGTATCAAAAAACTGGATAGATTACCTTTCACAGTGGCAGAATCACCATCCACGGAATGGCCACATAACTCTACCGGTCACTACTTTTCAGTTTCAGTATTGCCTTGAACAAATGCAGGCAGGCAGATATGAAAAAATGGGTAAGGAATACATTAAGGAATCCTGGGAATTACCATACAAATTTCGATGCCGGAGTGGGGATCGAGAAGTGTTTCTAAGCGGTACAAACTGTGAGAACGCTTTAAGTGAATCACTCATATGTCAGGATATAATGCGGCACAGGGCTTGTAATGGTTCTGTAGCGAACTTGTCCTGTCATCTGAGGGGTGCCCCAGCTGCAGTGATTACTCCAGCATTTGGGCTACATTCGAATGGGAGTTACTTGATGCTGAACAGTCAAGGCTGCTGTGGAATGCTCCCGGGCATCGCATATCTGGTAACCGTGAGCTCCAGGGTTACTTGTTGCATGCAAGTATTGTTTCCACCAACACATACAGTCAGGGAGGCGCCGTTATGGCCTTCACTGAATGTTTCTTTAATACAGTTTTATACTCTAAGCAGAATGAAAGCCATGCTTTTACAAAAGTCTGTGCCCTTAACCTCTGCCCGAGAGACTTTTGATCTCCAGATCGCAAGGTCTTTGGCAGAGATACAGGCGCTCATTCATACATACTGCCCTTTCCATTTCGCAGCAATGGTAAATCGTATCTTTAACATGTCTGATACGACAGGCACTGTCCACCTATTTAAGACCATAGGTTCTGGACTTCTGAGCACCTTTCAGACTGTACTTGAAGTTATCCCAAACTTCGAACACTCCGTATTCGGAAGCATCTTTGGAGGACTTCCGCTCATCCTGTTCCTAGCAGCAGGTATCCTGATTGTTTTATATTTGCTACGCAATGGACGTCCCAGTCACCAAGGAGATGGAAAAAGCTCTCCTGGAGCGTAAATACCGTGACCGCATGGTACAACATCTAGGCACGCCTCGCCTAAGAGAACTAAGTGCATCTTGGTTCTTGTCATTTCGACCAGTCTGGATGGACTGCATCTTACCTGTCCTCCGATGCCTGTTTTGCGGAGAAGAATGCATGTTAGACCTGTGTTTGACACTCCTATCATGTGCGCAACCGGACGTGAATGCGTTACTGGACCCGATAACGGCCCATGTTCTGCAGTGTCCTCAGCGTATTCCAATGTTGATGGCGGCATTCCTTGAGCCACCGCAGGTAGTAACTGCACCTGTTGGTATGAACACCGGATCCTCCACTGACACCCAGGCTTTGGACGGCACACAGGCTGCCCCAGCACCGGCTGCGGAAAGCGTGGAACATCATCTGTGCTCAATTGACATACTCTGCGAGGTGTTACAGGGGCCGTCTACTGCGGAAGCAAGCAACGGAAATGTTGCGTCTACCAGCCAGGACACATAAACATTTGACTCATTTGGCTTGTCGTGTGCTGGGAGAAATTCGCCCTGTTCTAAACAAGCTCAAATTTGGAACTATGAAACTAAATTGACATTCCTTTCATTTTTGGGGCATACATGGCTTTTTAATGCTTATAGTGGTTCGGACTATAATTACGGACACTTTTAGAGCTAGGGCTTGAAAAAAATTCTTTTTACATTTCTTAAGTTTTTAGAAATTTTTTAGAAGTTTCTAAAATTTTTTAGCTAAAGAGATGTTTTTATAAACTTTGTGCGTACCGCTATCTAGTTATGCTCGTAGTACAGTAATAGGTTACATATGTCATCCAGTCAGAAGAGGAGTGGGTGCTATATTCCATATAGGTACCCTATATAGGCGCAGGTAACATTGCAACCTTTCACCTATATTCTTCCCTACATTACATACATAACGGTTCTTAGGCACTGACCTTTTACCTAGATATGACACTGCATTCAGAACGCGGGATTTTCCCTGGTTCGATTCTCATACATTATGCATGAGGCTTCTTGGAAGCACAGCAGGACTAACAGTAGGATTACCATCTCCTGTATAATATCTCTGTATAAAGTTCAGGCCCAACGTCATCCTTTAGGCCGACACAGTAACACAGCAAGGTAGGACCCCTGGGGAGACCTATGGGTATATATACAGCACATCTTGCTTAGGAAGGGAGAGGAGACCGTGACTTCCCGGCTGACACACTGACCAGAGATGCTGAGGTTCCTGCATGCAGACCCTCCAGCTAGCAGTGGTCTAACATCCCTCGCGGGGTGTCCAACTCGAGACCAGGACGGGGTCCCACATTCTCTAACTCTCAGGTAATGGGGTTGACTAGATCCTAGAGGGATTCTTGGCATAACACCTACATAGATGCTAGGTACATTTATGTACATCTAGTTAGGGAGGCATCGTAGGAGTACGCACTTTTTATCATGTGTTTTAGGTATATGTATATATTCATGATTTCTGCAAGATGGTAGAACTATACCATCCCTTTACTTTTGTAATATTGCTAATCATATATCTCTGCTACTGTCTAATGTTTGTTGCAGCTCATCTATGCTACACTAGAATAACAACTGTTCAATAAATCCTTATTGACAAACGCCCAGTATGGTTATTCTGTGTATCTCTGAGACAAACTAAGTGAGCACGAGTGACTGAGCGAATGGTAGTATATTGTTTCCACGATCCTGGGGGATCAGGGTTGTCATGTTCTGAGGTTGCCAAGAACTATTCTCTCCCCGATAAGAGGAGACTCTAGTGGCACTGTGAGCTAGCTGATACAGACAGGCTAACGTATCCAGTGGGGATGCACCAAATCAGTCCGCCACCAAGCCCACAGTTTATGTTAGCCGAACGCGCAGATCCTGTATAGGATATATAGGAACTACACAACACTACCCCCCTCTAAAGTTCAACACTTTCTGTGCTTTTGCTTACATTGGAGTGGGAATAGTACATTTCACTCTTTCAAAATCAACACTTTCCCTACTGTTGCTAAGCCTGGAGTAGCAATAGTAAATCTAATCCTTCCAAAGCCCAAAACTTTCCTTGCTTTTGTGTACGTTGGAGTGGAAATAGCAAATTTGACTCTTTCAATGTCAAACATTTTCCCTAATTATGCATAGATTGGAGTGGGAATATGTCTAACCCCCTCCAAAATTCAACAATTTAAGCTTCCTTTGTATTTACAGGAAAATTAACCCTGCCGTCAAACTTCAAATTGTTGCCTGTTTTCTTTCAAATGACTCTCTACTTACTTTCCTTCCTCTGCATGTCTCCTCTCTGTGAGCACAGTTTAATCTAAGTCACAAGCATGTCTGCCTATTATTGCATTTCTGCAAAGTGCCCACACCTCATTTCAAAGATCACAATCTCTCCTTTCAAAAGTCATACCCCTGCAACCTAACAGTAGCTAATCTCCTGTTCATCTATTATTACTGCCAATTATGTGCATCAATTGGCATCCCCTCCCACTAAAGATCACACCTAACTCCTATTAATTTAATTTACCACATAGAAACTGGAGTAAATGCATGGAACAATTCCTTAAGAGCACAATTCTATTCCCAATAAGCAACAGTAATCACTGAGAAAAAAAACTAATGGTTGATTCTGGAGCAGTGTGCGGCCCGGTGTACACTGCTTAAATGCATCGTTATATAAATGCAACTACAGTTACAAAACAACATATAACCCTCCTGACAAAATAATACCATAATAATCAGTAGTTGGGTGTTCGGTGGAGTTCCTACAGGCTGCATAATAATTCCCTTACAATGATTGACAGTCTTACACTCGCATAAGATTAAATTGCTATCGGTCCTGTCCGTGGCCCAGTAGTGTACCAGTCAACAGCATTAACGCACCCATGATGAACTGAACAGGCATGTAATAACTGAAGACATCTTCCACATGCTGCTGGCCAATGAAGACCTTTAACTTAATCCGCCAGTGCAGATCCTGACAAGCTACGCACTACGACCCCTGCTTGTCACCTCACAATGACAATCAGATATGGGATGATGTTAACAAAGTCTATCCAAGCAGACCTTACCATCCTTTCTCCAACCAACCTATGCCTGCTCAGGACCATCAACTTAAAAAAGAAGTTTCAGAATGGACAACCTAGTGAAGTAACCAGCTAAGTGTATAATGATCATAAGCAATACCATAAAGGGAGCTGCAGAGCTACTAAAAGTTACCAGTTTAGTAAAAACCATAAAATGCTTGCCTCTCTCTCATACTTCTTCATTCATCACACTGGTAAGCGCTACATCCTATAGCATCACAACCACACCTCGGTGGTCATCATGCACAACATGAAAACACTTCCCACATAGGATCAAAACAAAGACAACAACACACTTCCAGCCATACACCCTACACAGTGGAGTTGGCTACCCATGTAGGCAAGCGCTTTAGCACCCTCACATAAGGGCAGTGATTTCTAAATAAAGGTTACAATACAATACACCTTGGGGAAAGTGTTGGACTTTGGGGGGGTGGAACATATAGTGCCTGATTTACAAAGGTAAGCTTACAATTTTGTGTAAGTTTACGATTATTTGCTAATCACAAAATGATTTTACTAGTAGTATCTTTAGGACTGGGAGTCTCCGCATATAAAAAGATAAAGCAGTCCTATATCTTTATGTGAGGATACTCCGCATTTGTAAAGATACTACTAGTAAAATACCTTTGTGAATAGTGAGCAATCGTAAACTTACACAAAAGTGGAAGTTTACCTTTGTAAATCAGGTCAATATACTATTCCCACTCCAAATGTAACCACATTGGGTAAATTGTTAGACTTTGGGCATCCGGGTACATTTAATAGTCACATTCCACATTCTATCAAAACCAAATTTTTGATTTATAATAAATCATAGGAACTTATTTTTATTATTATTTCTGTTAAGATATTACACAACAGCATTGCTGCCTTCAAGCGCTACAAATACTGTAACTGTTATCTAATTTAATGGAGCCCAGTTTTCCAACCTCAGAAAAGGGGAAGTCTGAGTTAGTTGTGCCAAGATTCGAACCCTTGACCTGCAGACCATAACAGATGTCAACTGCGAGCCAATGGATAAATAGATTAGGTGAGCTCCTTATGACATTAAAAGAACATGCGCTGTTTACTTCTTCATTTTACATTTACTTTGCCGAACAAGCGGTGAAACAGATAATTGCTCAGCTGCCTTGCGGTCAATCTTCCAGGAGGTTAAGCTTCTTCCTTTCCTCTGGCAGACCAGAAGGGACACAGTAACTTCCGCCAAGCAATCCACATGGTCCAGCAATTGTCCGTGAAAGTGATACCTTATCGATTTCTGCCGCTGCCTCCACTGCAGGTTCAAAGATCACAGCCTCTGACAATGGCTAACAAGTTTAAAGCATTAGTCCCATTAACTGCTTTATATCAGGCCTGTCAGTCACAACAGACCACAGCATGCCGAAGCTTTTAGCTGCCGTGAACCTGATAGAGCGAAATGTTCTTGTGAATTGTAGGGGTGCATCATAATCACTGATAGGCCGCACCCATGTGTATTCAGACATATATTCGTTTATATTCCATTGTATACTCATGCATGTTTAGTAAAGAATGAATAGTTCACTGAGACAAAGTGAACTCAGCAGTATAATGGTGTTAGGATAATGATGTAATACAATGCTTATTGAATTGTGTGAACATAATGCATAGAGAAATTAGTTCGTGGATGTAATGTAATTGCAGTAGTTTAAACGTGCACCATATTAAAGTTGCACATGTAATTCATTGTTTGCATAAAGAATCGTAATGAATATGCTTATAGGGAAAAGTAAGATGTGTGTTTAAAAGTTATATGTAAGGGCCTGACTACATATAGGCTTAAGGAAGGCCTGGTATATTCTTATGTTAGCTTATAATGTAGGCCGAAAAGGGTTTCTCTTGGAAAGGCTCTCTGGGCACAAACGGTAGATTTAATTAGCACAGTAGAAGGTTTCTGTTGAACGTATCTTTTGTTGCAGGTGCAAGGACACATGTCTCGTTAGTAAAGACTAACTCTTTGTTTTCAAAAGTTAGAAAGATGGGAGGCATGGTACGGGAGTGCAATGGAATTTAGGGATGATACTTTCAGCGGAGAAGGCGCCTGGGACTCAAGGTCAACGAAACCGTCCAGGATGAAGTCACCGTTTCAATGGAAAAGCACAAGAAAGAAGACCTGGCCAAGAGGGCGTAAACAAGGCGTGTACCTTTGTAGTATGGTTTTTGTATTAGGGATAGTGCCCTGAGGGAGGAGGCCAGAGAAGCGGTAGAGGAGACCTGAGAGAAGGACAGAGCTGAGCTTAGGTATATGGTGATTGCACTTCTTAGGAAGTCTTCACAGCTGACACCTTTTATTCTTTCTTGCCTGGGAAAATCGTTATGCAGGGATGTCACTTAGCGTTAGTGTAGGGACAGCAATTGATTTTTAGCTTGTTTAGGCCCATGAAGAGCAACTTAGAAATAGGAGCAATCATAGTCTGGTTGGTCCTCCTAGAACTTTCTATTCTTCTTATCCTGAGTCGGATGAGACTCCTGCGTAGATTATTATTTGTATTAGTGCCCATCTATTTCTTTAACCTCGTGTTGAGGTGCTTGCACGTTCAGTTATTTTTGGCGATAATAAATTCTCAAACTTGAATTCGGAGTCCGTGGTCCTTTCAGACAAAATGAATGTTGATATCTAACCAGAAGAGATTCTCTCCTTTACACTATTCAACAGGTAAAAAGATCTTGGCGGCCAGAAGGTTCTTATAGATAATTAGATAAGAATCGGCGTTATCAGTTGGTAGCAGAGTAGGATGGTTACCTTTGATGGTAAGGGGAGATCTAGAGCAAGATAGGAGATTAAGTTGCCCCATAGAGCCCGAGTGACGCAGATCCAGAGGACAGCGAGAGACGGATGTCGGAGGTCGTGGAAAACTGACGGAGAGTGCCGGTGCGGCGGAAGTAGCAGTTCATAGTAGAGTGAGTATGAAAAGAGTGATGTTTGGTAGATTGCGGTGTTATATTGTTGTGTGATGTCTTGCGGAGTTGGAACAAAAGTTGTGTGATTGAGAAACGGACCGTGAGCGCGCGCGGGACCGGGAGATTTATTGTGGTGTAGAATACACCCAGAGTTGAGAACGTTGACCAGAGTTGTGGGGGTCACGAGACGTCATTGACAGACCCACAGAAGATAGGGACACATGTGTGAGTGTGTGAATAACCAACGCAGGTCGTAGGTTATTGTGTGCAGAACATCGAGTGATTGAATCCTATCGAGTGTATTAGAGGCGATTGTCCGGTCGTTCGTGGACAGACGGTTGCCAGATTGAGGTCAACAAGCTCAAGAGACTGATCGGTCATTGGTAAGACTGAAGGTCAGAGAGGTAATTGTTCGGTAGGACGGACATTATTTCAGAGTATAATTGGGACGGATGCGAGTGAGAACAAGTGAATTAGAAAGGAGGGGAACTGCTGCGAGCGGAGGAAACGTGACGTCAGACTAGTGCCGCGCTGTGATAGGCCGGTTGGTGTGAGTCGCGCTGGTATTGGTGGATTGAAATCAGGAAGTAAAAGCGGACATTTTGAGTACGAATAACAAAGTTGATTCATCATGAAATGTTTTAAAGCTTTACGAGAACTTTGTAGAGGTGATAGACGTGTGGTTGTTCGGGAGGGAGAGGAAGCTCCTCCTGAGGACACACCAGCACATTATATGGCAAAGAATGTAGGATTGCATACTATAATTTGGCTTGAGAATTGGCATAAAATGACAGAAGCAGAAGGAGAATTATCGTTCCCTAGATATGGTACTTTCAGGTTAGAGGTGCTGTACCAGCTCAAGAGTGTAATGGCTTCATTACGACCACTACCTAGACCAACACAGTTTGAGGCACTACATGCGTGGATAAGGGCAGCGTATGATAGGAAGAAGGACAGATGCCAAGAAAGGGTGAAGAAATCGGTCAGGGCATTTCAAGATGCAAGGTGGGATGCCTTGGAGAAAAGGTGGAGAGCAGACACGATCGAAGGAGATAAGTTATACCCACTGCTGATACAAAATGGAAAGATTACAAGAATCGATGAGGACGACAGTGATCTAGATGACAGTTTGTTGGATAGGATGTTGGCAGAGAGGCCACCACCATTTAACCCAGATTCAGAAGAGGGAAAGACGACCCCAGCAGTGGCAATAGTTGACGAGAGCCAGAACCAGACTAGCATGAGAGTAGTGGGAAGGATTTCCACAGGAACGGAGGGGGCAACGGCATCTATGATAACACAGCCTCCTGTGGGGAACACAAGATTACCGGACTCCTTGACAGTACCGGTTACCATTGGCCCTATAGTATCGGTATATGACCCAGACCGAGTGAGAGAAGGGAGTTCCGTACCGATGAGAAGGGAAGAAGGAAACAGTGAGAGTGGGAATGGGTTTGGAGTAAGGGTGGTTCATTTCCCAAGACCAATGGAGACAAGTACGCCGTTACCGGCTACTGCAGACTCTTCCTTAAGGCGAGAAGAGGAGAGACCGGAAAGACCGAGGTCTTTGCGGGAATCTAAGTCAGCTTTGAGGGAGTGGACACCAACGGTAATGAACCAAGAGGATAGGATGCATAGAGATAGGCCACAAAATGTTTCAGAAGACAGATCAGGTTCCAGGAATATGGAAGGGAATAGGTCACAAGGACAGAATAGTGACTGTGATGAGCGAGATGGCTCGGGTTGTCGAGACGTACTGAGGAGTGCAGTACAGGCAAGAATGTTAGACGTAGTGAGGTTGAAAGCAGAGGTAGACGAAATGATAAGTGGGGGTCTGCCTTTGGAAAGGATAGAAATCTATGGATCAGATGAGCTGCTGTTTGTAGCAAAAGATGTGACTCGAAAAGCTAGAATGGCACATGATAGATTGAGGGATTTGGCCAAAGATATGAAGTGGACCTGAACAAAACTAAAGCGTTGCAGGGACCACATAGACTACAGTACAGTGACCAGGAGCTGGAGGAGAAAAGACTAACAGGATTAAGGACACATACCAGAGATCTGATCATAGGGATGAGGATATGGATTTTGTTGGACAAATGGGAAGAAAGGTGGTCCAAGAAGAAACTAACAAAGAGAGCAGAAGGGGAAACGCCGCCGCCAGGAGGGGGGGCGACAGGTGTTGGAAATTTTCCTTTACGGGAAGTACAGAATGGAGGGTACGTGCATGTGCCGTGGAATAGAGGTGATTTGGCTGCATTTACAAATGATTTTCCTCGGCTGAGGGAAAAACCAGTAGAGTGGTACAAACAGGTTGAGCGGTTTGTGAAAATTTCAAAAGTATTGTGGATTGATTTGAACACGTTGTTTGACATAGTGGTACCAGGAGATTTGTGGACAGCATGTAAAATCGCTATTGAATGGCCGACCTCGGAACCGAAAAGAGAGGCGGTTACAAATGGTCCATCACCTGATGTCATGAAGAAATACGAGCAAGTGATTACATGGTTAAAGTCAAAGATTTCACCTCAGGATATAGACTGGGTTAAGATAGATCGGACTGTACAGGAACCCAAGGAAACTGTGCATGAATATTATGAACGACTTCTGCAAGTTTTTAAACAGTATAGTGGGTTAGATGTTTTGGACCCTAAGGATATGGGACAGTTTGTCTCAAAGTTTGTAACGGGTCTGAGAGTGGAAATCAGCCTCATGATACAGCATCATTTGATCTGCTGGCAGAACAAGCCACTAGATGAAATTCTGCGGTACGCGAGATACTGTAGTGATGAGGTGGATTCGAAACACCGAAAGCTAAAAGACAAACTAATGCTTGTCCAGATGCAGACAGCACAGAGTCAGCCTAGTGGAGGGACCTTAGGGAGAAAGCAAGGAAATTTCCAGGGAAACCAGAATGGACAGGGACAGGGTAAGGGAAACCCGTAGACCCCAAGACAGGAGTGGACGTGGCTACACTAAAGAAGACCACTGCGTGTCATCTTTGTCGCCAGGTCGGACATTGGAAACGCGAGTGTCCTTTGAACCCAGCAAATCAGGTACAGGAAGAGGAAGAGGGGGCTCAGGCACCCGCGCAGGAGGTAGTTAACACAATAACGAGACCTAGGACGATGAAAGGGGGGTTTACAATTCTCACGCTCAGATTCCCCAAGCTCCAAGGATTTCACAAGGAACACGAACGTACCAACAGATGCCCCTGTTCGAAGGTTATGATGAGGATAGCTCAGACCCTTTATCCTGACGGTGCCTGAGGGGGGAGGACGACTGCACACTTGGAGCGGTCTTGGAGGTAGACCAGAGAGGACCTTTTGTGGAGGCAGAGATTGAGGGTAATCCTGCGACACTTTTGGTTGATACTGGAGCTACCCGGTCTACTGTAAGATCTGCAGTAGTCCCTAACCTACCCCTCTCGGGACAATCAATCCAGGTTGTTGGAGTAGCGAACAAGAGAATAAGTAGCCCATTGACAGAACCGATCCTAGTAAAGATAGGTACTTTCCAAACTAGACATCAGTTTGTAGTGTGTGATACGAGTCCAGTTTGTCTTTTGGGAAGAGATCTGTTGTGCAAGTTGAACTGCACGATTTACTGTACACCACGGGGAGTGGAGGTCCAGACGAGAGATGATGATGCTGACTTTAAGATTGCCAATCAGCATCTGTGTATAGATCTGTACCCAATGGTGACGGTGGAAGAACTTCCACCTGATCTGAGAGACGCAGTGTCGCCTGTGGTGTGGGATTTTGCAGGAGACGAAATAGGTCTAATCAGAGGGGTTGAACCAGTGCGGATTGAGGTGAAACAGAATGTTGATTTCCCAAGAACACCTCAATACAACCTGTCGACAGAAACGATTGCAGGAATAAAACCTGTGATCGAGACTTTCATTGAGAAGGGTATTCTAAAAGAGATCAGAGGTAGTCCCTGTAATTCGCCCATAATGGGACTACAGAAACCGAGCGGAAAGTATAGGATTGTGCAAGATCTGCGAAAGGTCAACATGATAGTTGTCCCTTGTTGTCCAGTGGTACCGAATCCTTCAGTAATACTGTTCCAGATTCCATGTGAAGCCGAGTGGTTTACGGTTATCGATTTGTGTCAAGCCTTCTTTTCGATACCGCTCCACGAGGAAAGCCAATTTCTTTTTGCGTTTAGGCTAGAAAATCGCGTGTTAACATGGTGTCGTATCCCTCAAGGGTATACGGAAAGTCCATCGATCTTTAACCAGATCCTGAAGAAGAACCTTGAGAGTCTTGTGTTGCCGCAGAACTCAGTTCTCGTGCAATACATAGATGACTTGCTCATTGCCTCAGAAACAGAAGATGCTTGCAGAATTGATACTGTAGCACTGTTGAACCACTTAGGAGAGAACGGACATAAGGTGTCCCCGAACAAGCTGCAATACTGTTTGCAGGAAGTACAGTATTTGGGACACAGATTGGAAAAAGGCAAGAGGAAGGTGTCACCAGATCGAATTGAGGCAATAATGAGCATGGCAGTACCCACAACACAGAGGGAAGTTAGGATGTTTCTGGGAATGGTTGGCTATTGTCGACAGTGGATTCCTAGTTTCTCCTTGAGAGCAAAGCCTCTGCAAAGGCTTACGCACAAGGACGTGAGTGATCCGGTACCATGGGACGAGGAGTGCTTAATAGCATTCCTGAAACTGAGAGAGGATTTGTGCAAGGCTCCGGCATTGGGAATGCCTGATTACAACAAGGCTTTTTCATTGTTTTGTTACGAGAGGGAAGGATGTGCATTAGCAGTGTTAGCTCAGAACCATGGAGGTGTCCGTAGACCAGTTGCCTACTTTTCAGCTACTCTAGATCCAGTAGCTTCTGCGTTGCCCGGATGTCTAAGATCCGTTGCTGCAACAGGTGTCAGCATTGAAAGATGTGAAAGCATTGTAATGGGACATCCATTGACTGTACATGTGCCACATTCGGTTGAGTTATTGATGACCAGGACCAAGACCCAGCACCTAACGAACAATAGGTTAACAAGGTACGAGCAAGTCATACTTGCCGCAGAGAATGTGACTCTGAAAAGGTGCTCTGTCTTGAACCCTGCGACATTGATGCCTACACCGAATACAGATGATGAAGATTGTGCGGACCATGATTGTCTCGATGTGACCGAACTTTGCACCAAACCGAGACCTGACATTGTCGATGAACCACTGACTGACCCAGATGAAATTTTCTTTGTCGATGGTTCATGCTTAAGAGACAGTGTGGGGCAATTGAGAGCAGCGTTTGCTGTATGTACCATTTCAGGAGTGGTCGACGCTGCTTGCCTAGAAGGAGTACGCTCCGCGCAGGTAGCTGAGATCATTGCCTTGACCCGTGCCTGTTTGGCCGCTGATCGAATTCGAATCACGATTTACACAGACAGCCAATACGGCTTTGGCGTGGTGCATGACTTCGGGCAGTTATGGTCTCAGAGGGGATTTTTGACATCATCTGGCTCACCCATTCGTAATGGAGAATATGTAAGACAATTGTTAGAAGCATTACAGCATCCGAAAGAAATTGCTGTGGTAAAGTGTTCAGCCCATGGGAAGGGGGAGGACTTTGTATCCTTGGGTAATAACTATGCGGACGAAGTCGCCCGTTTCTGTGCAGAACAAGGATGCATATTCACAGGAAGGGAGATAGAAGAGAACCAAGAGGGAACCGATCTCAGCATAATGTTGACCATGGCAGACACTTGGGAAGAGCTTAAGCGATTGCAGGATGAAGTTTCAAACCAGGAGAGAGAGGGATGGATCAAAGCTGGGTGTGAGAAAGGAGAGGTGGATGTGTGGGTATCCAACGATGGGAGAGCTGTGTTGCCGGAAGAATTGTTGAGTCCGATGGCTAGATTGATACATGGACAGGCACACCTGGGTAGAGACGCAATGATGAGAGTGTTCAGACAGACGTGGTATAACCCACGGTTCCGAGCAATGGCTGAGACGGTATGTCAGAGGTGTGTTACATGTCAACAGATGAATGCTGGAAAGAAAACTGTAGTTACACTGAGTCATATTGGAAGGTCAGGAGGGCCCTTCAATAGACTACAGCTGGATTTCGTGGAGATGCCTAGGTGCAATGGCTTGAGATACATTCTAGTGATAGTATGTATATTCTCACGGTGGGTGGAGGCTTACCCCACTCGCAGGTGTGACACTCTGACAGTGGCTAAATTATTGTTGAGGGAGCTTATCCCTAGATTCGGGATCCCGACCTCTTTGGAATCAGATAGAGGTGGGCACTTCCATAGCGAAATCATGAAGTTACTTTGTGCAGCATTGAACATTGACCAGAGACTCCACTGTAGCTACAGACCAGAGGCTTCTGGGATGGTGGAACAAGTTAATGGAACTTTGAAGGCCCGGATGGCAAAAATGTGTTCTTCAACATCCCTGAAATGGCCCGACGCCTTGCCACTGGTGCTCATGAGCATGCGAAGTGTCCCAGACAGAAAGACCGGGTTGTCCCCCATGAAATATTAATGGGGAGGGCAATGAGACTGCCAGCAGTACCAGCTACAGCCTTGATAAGCATCACTGATGATTTGATTCTCGATTATTGTAAAGGACTCTCTGATGTGGTCCGTTCTGTATCCCAGCAGGTGCAAGCAGCTGTGGTTCCAGCCTCGAGTGATCTGTGCCACGACTTGTGTCCCAGTGACTGGGTGCTCGTCCGGAAGCACGTGAGGAAGAGTTGCTTGGATGCCCGTTGGCGTGGCCCGTATCAGGTGATACTTATCACGAACACAGCAGTAAAGTGTGGAGGATTGCCGAACTGGGTGCATGCTTCCCATACCCGCAGAGTTCCAGCACCCTTGGAAGAAACAGCTCCTCTCGCAAATGAAAATCCAGCTGATGTGGCAGGGCCACATGAGAAGACAAGCCAAGCTGTAAGGGTCGCTGACACAGCTGGTGGTGCACTAGAGCAAGCAGAAGGGGGTTTCCACAACTCGAACCCTGACTCAGACACCGAAGAAAGAGAAGGTGCAGTGGGCGGAGAAGAGTCAAATGCAGCAGAAAGAGGAAGTAGTGCACTGGGTATAGAAGGGGAAGGCAGACGAACGAACAGAAGTGCTGAAAGTTGGCCTGAGAGACAGAGGCGACTGAACTTGAGGTTAGCACCTGAAAGAGATCTTGCTCCAGTGTCCGAAGTATCTGAAACCGAAGCAAGCGACGAAGACCAAGCACAAGACAGTCGGCGAAGGTCCAAGAGAACAAGAGTGCCTTGTCACAGATACTCTACCCCTGAGTGGACTTACACTGTGTTTGATGCAGGGGGTGGTGAATACAGGGAGACTGAGGTCAGTGGAAGTGTTCAGTCGGAGCCCGAAACTGGTGGTGAAGGTGGTGCTGCGGATGCCAGGGTTCGAGATAGACGGAACACTGACACTCACGATTCCGAATCCCCCACTTCTGAGTGAAGTCCGAAACTTGCTTTTGCATCGGGTCGAATTCCCGCCTTTCGGAGCTGAGCCGTTTTCACACGAAGTGTTGGTTTTGCGTCTTGAACTTTTGTATCACGTTCTGGTCGTGCTTAATGAGGATCTCATTATGGATCAGTAAAGAACTGTAAATAAAAGTCTAAAAGAAGAAGATAACCTAGGTCCGAGTGGAAGAAGAATAAACTTAGGGACTTTCCACAAGAAGAGGAACGAAAACTAGGGAAGTCTTTTTCTGGACTGTGTAAATAAGTTGTGATCAGAAAGGGAAAGCCCGGAAATTTCATGGTTGCTCGAGCTGGTTAAGCAAGTCACAAATAAAGGACAGAGACTTTTCTGAGTACTTTGCGATAACCAAGACTTTTGAGAACTTTCGAAATCATGGAGCCGGGAGATCCCAATCGTAGATCAAAGTGGATTGTAGGCATTCTTATAAGTAGTGTAATAATTTCTATAATCATAGTAGTTGTAGTCTCATATACTGGTTCGCATGAGCCAGAAGTAGAGGTAGTGACAGGGACACCGACACCTATCACACCTAGCCAGAAGGGGGTAGACAGGGCAGCTGATAGAGCTATGATATTAGAAGAAAGCCGTAGATTACATGTAGATTTGTCGAAAGGTGATTTTAAGCTTAATGCATATGCTAAGTTGTTGTATGAGTATGTTGACGTGATGGATGCGAAAGATTGTTATGTGTGTATGCAGTTGCCTACTTCAGTGGATGAGGGCATTAGGTATCATCATCTTCCACTGACTTATGGTATTTCTTGTAGTCTTTTGCTTAGTTTGTTTTATGAGAGAGATCAGTTCGAGTATTTCTTTTCCAATTTCGACGCAGTGCTTCCTGAAGTCCCAGCTTACAAGCATTTGAATAAGTATGACTATTATAAAACCGAGGACAGACTGAGGAAATACTTCATACCGAGTTTGGAATTGGATACAGCATTTGCACACAGACACAATCTGACTTGCTTGATGTCGGATGTAGAGAGAAAGTTTGTAGATCAGGTTGAAGATAGGTATAGAAAACTGACTGAATCCCGAGACTTAGGGCATCACAGGACAGATTGGACAGAGGAAGAACGGTTGCATAAGACCAAGGGAAGCTATGGTCCTATAGCGTTAGATAAGGAGATAAGGGGTAAGTTGTGTATAAGGCGTTATCAGACTTACTATGAAAAGGTTCCAGTGGGACAGAGTACCTGTGATCATGTTTTCACCATGGCAGATGTGGCAAAAGATTTTCTCCAAGGTCCTGTACAAGTGATACCAACGGTGTATTATGTATGTGGGAAGAATGCTTATGTGAGGTTACCTGCAAATTGGTATGGAACTTGTTATTTGTCAATAATATTTCCAAAGATTTACCATACAGAAGACTTAAATCTTCTGGAGGGTGGAGAGCATTCAAGAACGAAAAGAGCTGCAAGTGCAGGAATCGTTGTGGGGGATATCTTTGGAGCCATGATACCTAGTCTAGGAGTAGTCTTGAATGATGTGAAGATCCGGAGGTTAGCGACTGTGGTGGATGAATTTTCGATGAACACAGCAAAGTCGTTGGTGTTGGTGGAAGGAGAGATGTTGTCGATAAGGGGTATGGTTTTGCAGAATCGCCTTGCTTTGGATGTCCTATTGGCAAAAGAGGGCGGAGTCTGTAAAATGCTGAAGGTTCAAGAGTGCTGCACTTATATACCAGACCGTAGCAAGGATCTGGAGAAATATATAAGTAACATCACTATGATCCACACAAAGATAGCGGATTTGACCGAAGAAGGGGCCTGGGAAAAGGTCGGAAAGGGTTTTGGTCAAGTGGGAGGTTGGTTTGCGAACCTAGGAAAGGGATTCCTTGGGTACTTCCTGAGACCACTCCTTATTTTGGTGGTTTGTGTGGCTGGCTTGTGGATTATGATCAAGGCCTACAAGTGGTATCGAGCAGGCAGAGTCAAGAGAGCTTTGAGGGAAAATGACATGAGATTGGCAAGATTGCAGGACAATCAGTATCAAAGGCTCAAGAGCATGGAGAAATTCAGATCAGGGAAGATGGGAACAAATTCTGTTTAGGTCGGTTCCTTCTCCGAGGGAGTAGATTGAGATGTGATGACAGGAGTCATCAAAGGGGGGAACTGATAGAGCGAAATGTTCTTGTGAATTGTAGGGGTGCATCATAATCACTGATAGGCCGCACCCATGTGTATTCAGACATATATTCGTTTATATTCCATTGTATACTCATGCATGTTTAGTAAAGAATGAATAGTTCACTGAGACAAAGTGAACTCAGCAGTATAATGGTGTTAGGATAATGATGTAATACAATGCTTATTGAATTGTGTGAACATAATGCATAGAGAAATTAGTTCGTGGATGTAATGTAATTGCAGTAGTTTAAACGTGCACCATATTAAAGTTGCACATGTAATTCATTGTTTGCATAAAGAATCGTAATGAATATGCTTATAGGGAAAAGTAAGATGTGTGTTTAAAAGTTATATGTAAGGGCCTGACTACATATAGGCTTAAGGAAGGCCTGGTATATTCTTATGTTAGCTTATAATGTAGGCCGAAAAGGGTTTCTCTTGGAAAGGCTCTCTGGGCACAAACGGTAGATTTAATTAGCACAGTAGAAGGTTTCTGTTGAACGTATCTTTTGTTGCAGGTGCAAGGACACATGTCTCGTTAGTAAAGACTAACTCTTTGTTTTCAAAAGTTAGAAAGATGGGAGGCATGGTACGGGGAGTGCAATGGAATTTAGGGATGATACTTTCAGCGGAGAAGGCGCCTGGGACTCAAGGTCAACGAAACCGTCCAGGATGAAGTCACCGTTTCAATGGAAAAGCACAAGAAAGAAGACCTGGCCAAGAGGGCGTAAACAAGGCGTGTACCTTTGTAGTATGGTTTTTGTATTAGGGATAGTGCCCTGAGGGAGGAGGCCAGAGAAGCGGTAGAGGAGACCTGAGAGAAGGACAGAGCTGAGCTTAGGTATATGGTGATTGCACTTCTTAGGAAGTCTTCACAGCTGACACCTTTTATTCTTTCTTGCCTCGGAAAATCGTTATGCAGGGATGTCACTTAGCGTTAGTGTAGGGACAGCAATTGATTTTTAGCTTGTTTAGGCCCATGAAGAGCAACTTAGAAATAGGAGCAATCATAGTCTGGTTGGTCCTCCTAGAACTTTCTATTCTTCTTATCCTGAGTCGGATGAGACTCCTGCGTAGATTATTATTTGTATTAGTGCCCATCTATTTCTTTAACCTCGTGTTGAGGTGCTTGCACGTTCAGTTATTTTTGGCGATAATAAATTCTCAAACTTGAATTCGGAGTCCGTGGTCCTTTCAGACAAAATGAATGTTGATATCTAACCAGAAGAGATTCTCTCCTTTACACTATTCAACAGGTAAAAAGATCTTGGCGGCCAGAAGGTTCTTATAGATAATTAGATAAGAATCGGCGTTATCAAACCCATTCATTCTGCCACAGTGATCCTTGTAGCTAATGGCGGTTATCGGAAAACAACTTTTTCCCACCGAAGTACCTTTTAGCGAACTGTCAACTTGTGGAATATGATGCTTAGAATCCTAAACACATACAATAATTTCCAGTTCCCCCTTGAAGCTCTGTTTTGTCCTTGTCGCCATTGTTTCTGACACAGGAAAAAATCATTGCCAGGTACCAGCCAAGGAATTCATCAGGAAAAGTATGTCTTTAGACGCTCTGCTCCAGTCTTTAGAACTTGTTTACTTGGTATCTGATTTACTGTATGATGTTCGGTGACATGAAGGAATAACAGGTATTGTCTGTAACCTCTGTTGCCTTAGCCCCTTTTTTTAATGTAAAAAAGCAGTGCAACTGTTTTCTTTTTTTCCATGTATGTGTATTGTGCTGGGTAGTGAGGCAAGAATCACGCGTGTAAATAAGCGAGTAGGTTTGGCTTTGGCAAGTGTTTTGTTTTCTTTTATTTCTTTTTTTTTACACATAGGCACTAGACATTGAAAGTGAAAAGAAATGAAAATGAATGCCACCTTCTATAGGTGGCATGCATATGTTGCAAAAAAAAATAAGTAAAAAGTGGCCCATCTCAAAATTTAATTTGAAAAAAACATAAAAAAAGTCCCAGCACTGAAGTATACTACATTGTAAGTGGGTGTGCCTATGTGTAAGAGAAAACTTCCTTCACTCACTATGAAGAGAGACCATGGCTGAAATTAGCTGATTCATTGACCCATGCTGTATGTAGACTGTGGTGGGTGTTGTGTCTTGGGCCCTAGGCCCACATGCTGGGTAAAAGGACCACACAGACACGGTAGTACCTTACTGGAACTGGCCCAGGGCCGTGCGCCCGGCCCCTTTTATTTGCAGGGTCACCTGAGTGGTGACGCCTGTGATGGGTGGGTGTTAGTGTAAGTGTTGTACAGGGTGAAACTCTAGAATGTGTCCAGCCGGACACTACATCCCTCCCAAACTTTAATGAAAAGAAACAAACAAAAGTCCAACCTGTAAGAAAACAAATAAACACTACACAGCACCAAATGAGTCTCTTCAGGCCGTCAGCCAGGCAGCGCTGGAGCTTTGGACCGCATGGTCAGGATGCTTTTGTCCGCCTTGGCGATGTATTTCAGACCGGCCTGGTCTCGCGGTGTTGGAGTCTATTTACAACGTTCAAGTATCGGTGCATCTGGAGCGGTGGTGGAGTCCACTCTGGAGATCTCGCAGGCGCTCAGATTCTGGTGGACGACAAACCTACAGCTGTTGGGGATGATCTCGGTGTATGAGGCCTTTCCTTGGAGGTGACGTGCTTGATGGTCTTTCTAGCTCCTGACAGCCGAGCAACTTCAGACTTGCCTCTCTTGCCTGGACTCCTCTCTCACTGGAGCCTCCTGGAGGGCCTTCCTGCCAGGCTGCCATGGGACCGTGTGGACTGTGCGGGCTTCGTGTAGGCCGCGCGAAGGCGTCGCTGACGAACTGCCAACAGGACCACAGCCAAGTCGCTCATGTAGCCGCAGAGGGTGGTGTCTCGGTCTAGATGTTTTCGCCGTCAGGACTCAGGTTCTGTGCCTTCCTCTGATGGTTTTTGGGTGACCAGTCTTCGACTGTGACCTCCATGCTTCCCGTGCCTGTCGTGGAGCTGCTGCCGATGCATCTCTCCTATTTGGATTCCTCTCTCACAGGAACTCCGTCGAGGCCCTTGCCCCTGGATTGCCACGTGACCGCGTGGGCTGTGTGGGCCTTTCGTAGGCCGCGCTGAGGGGTCGCTGCAGAACTCCCAACAGGGCCACGGCCAAGCCTCGTGTAACCCCAAGGGTGGATATTCCAATGGTCGGGTATGCTCTACTTCGGCAGGCTTAAGCTTGACGGGGGCACACAGAAGGTTCCTGGGTGGCTAGCCGAGTTGAACTCCGGTTGTCTGGAGTGTTGGGATCCACTCTGGTGGTGCGATGCTCCTTTGACGACCGTGGTGATGATTCACCTGGATGACGATGACAAACACAGTGATTTTCCGTCAGTTGGGCAATAGGCGGCGATCTGTTGCCTTGGGTGACCTGGTGGAGTGAGGAGGGCTAGAGGGACTTTGTGACCACTTGCAGTTGTCTTCCAGCAGGTGCACTTGCTAGGCGTGGTGCTATCGATACCAAGCAGCCGGTGACAGGTGAGAGGACGGTCGAACTGCGAAGCATGGGGCCTGGACACAGATCGCGCTTGCTAGCGGCTTACGGTTGGTCCTCCCGCGAAGCTGTCTCCAGTGACGTCTCTGCACCCCGGTGGCTGGCTTGTGCTGATGAACACCTTCTCCAGTGCTGGCACGAGTCCCCTGTCCTGTCGCTCTTCTCCGTTCCATCTTGCGCGCCTGTGGTGATTGTCTGCCCTGTGGCGTTGTGCCACTGTTCTTTCTTCCTTTGTGGAGTGGCGTCCTGCCCCTCTCTCTTCCTCCTTCTGACCAGGTCCTCACTTGGATGTGGCGTCTTGCCACATGTCTCATGTTTGCGCCACATGGACATCTCGCTGGTCGCGTCTGGTTCTTGGGACGGTCTTCACTTTTCTGCGGACCTGTCGGAGGTCTGTCCTGTCAATAGGACTTGCTTCTTCCTCTTGGGGACTTTTCACGGGCACCATCCCCTCCTCAGGGATTTCGCGGTGCTCCTCTTCTCTTCACTCGAGGGAATTGTGCTTGCACCTCGAGGCTGCGCCATCGTGGCACTTGATCCTGCCTCCCTTCGGGCATGCTTGGCGGAGTTGGTCACTTGGAGTGACGTGTTCCATGCTGGCGGTGCGACTGTGGCGTCTGGCCACGTGTCGCCTGATGTCGGAATGTACGTTGTGGTGGCGGCTTGCCACGTGGGGTGTGCGACTCTCCTCTTGCCTGTCTTGGATCACTGGCGACTCCGTCTTGAGGCAGTGTGAGGGAGGACACTGTGCCGTCTTTTGGCCCACTGCGGGGCTTTGCTGGTGCGGCGGGGACGTGCAAAATCTCCTTGCTGCCTTCAGCATTTCTTCTTCTTCGGAGAGGTCTCTCTCGCCTGGGCTCCTGCCCATGCTGTCAGGCTCTCTGGTGCAGCT
The DNA here is from genome assembly GCA_963921515.1 of Calotriton arnoldi. Lineage (NCBI taxonomy): Eukaryota > Metazoa > Chordata > Amphibia > Caudata > Salamandridae > Calotriton > Calotriton arnoldi. The sequence goes on from CAWUFW010001896.1 coordinate 2,397,090, forward strand.
TTCTGCACACCTTTGACCTCATGCGCTCTGTCCTCTTCTTGCGCGCCCTCTTCTGGCACTTGGTGTGCCTGTGTTGTAGCCTGCGGTGGTGTCCGTTCACCACTAGAGGCGAGTGGCGCAACTTCCTCACTGGTAGTGGCGTCGGGCAGCCACTGTGAGTTGCGCGCTCTGCACCCATCTTTCTTGTACATTAGGTGGGGATAGCTACCTTGAGACGTTTGCTGTCTGGTTGATCTTCTATCCTTGTTGGTGGTGGCTGTCTTTGGCGTTGCTGCTTGTGTTTAGCTCTAAGGTTCTTGCGGCTCCTTGCGGGGTTTCTCAGTCTCTCTTTCACCGTACTACGAAAAGTGGCAGGCAGTGCTCATGTCTTCCACTCACAGAGTTCTGGGACGTGGAAACGCTGAGGCCACTCCTACATGTGTACCTCGTTCTGCTGGGCACGGCAGGCGCTTGCGTTTCTGGGTGGGTCACGCTTGTCATGTGTGACTGTTTGGGCCGTTGCATTGCTGATTGAGCCCGTGCAGTTCTTTCTTTTGTGCTGTGGTTCTTAGCTGCACCCTATACTTGTGTGTGTGCCTTACACATTCTTCACAACTTAGCCCCATTACTGGTCATGGGGCCCACTGGTGTCAGCGTTTCTGTGGAGGTATGGGCCTGGATCTTCCTGCCGTGATAAATTTTCCATTCTGCCACTGCAGGCATTTCTTTGTAGTGTGCTTGGTTGGTGTGGGTGCAGTACCACTGGTGGCCACTAGGTGGCAGTGCAGCACTTCTGTTTTACAGGTCCTGGCAGTCGTTCCTTGGACTGCGGGCCGTGCAGCTCTTGCCTGCAACGTGGGGAGGCTACCCTTGCTGCTACAGGTATTCTGTGGAGGTAGGTGGGGCGTTCTGCTAGCCGGACCGCAGGGCTCTCTTGTCCACTGCCCACAGGTGTCACTTTATTGAAAAGCAGCAGGCACGTGAGGCCTCTCTTTGAGCACTCAGGGCCTATTGCGGTGTAAACATGCGACTGCTTGTTGGCACTGTAGGCCCCGTCCTCCATTGGCCGCAGGGACAGGCAGCATGAGCAGAGGAGGGCCCGCATCTACGGGGGGGAAGAGAGCACGTAGTGCTGCAGAGAACCGAAGGGTACCGCGGCTCGTCCTTCCCTTTTTCCTTCCTCTGGGGGCAATTTGGGTGGTGCCAAGTCTTCACTGCTGGTGCGGGGCTCTCGATGCCGCACTGGTGCGGCAGACTAGCTTGCTTGGCAGGGGTGCCCGTCCACTGTTGATGCGGCAGGGAGGACTCGCTTCACCTCAGGGCTCATAGGGCAGTGGCTGTGTGGTGCACAGCTCCCTCGCTGGGTAGGTTCAGTCCTACCTCCAGTGATGCAGGCACTTTCGAGTGCCGGTGACCCCCGGAGCATGGTCCGATGGCATGTTACTGGGCCGCGGTGCTTCGTTACTTCTTCCCCGCTGAGGCAGTAGTAGTAGTATATAACTTTATTCGGTTATTGCAACCATCAAAGTATCAACCAACATCCTGTACATTAAATTGACTAATAATACACAAATATATGTACAATAATAACAATAATAGCAGCAGTGTGTCCATATTTAAAGTGCACAATGCTTCAAGTTACGTTACAATTGTATATACAATAATAACAGCAATAAGTCCATGTTTAAAGTGCATAATGCTTCAGAGTTGGGTACAATAACAGCAGCAATAACATCATAGTTGATAAAAAGATAATAATTACTTTAGCACTGTACATAAGATCCAGCTACAGACAGTACCTAAAAGTTACACCTAGCAAGACAATACAGAATAAAACAGTTCATTAATATAAATAAGCAATAAAATACATCCTTAATCCTTACACAGATCTAATTTTAAAATTGCATTGCGTTTATACCAAACTGCCTCTAAAAATTTGCTAACAGCTACAACTATTCTAGGGGAGAGATTAGTTTTTAGAATCCGTAATGCTATTCGATATTCTACAAGCCCCAATTCCTGGCAAATCGTAATAATCCACCTCCTACGAGGGGACAAATACTTCGGACAGAAAAATATCAAATGTGATTCATTTTCATCTCATTGTTTACACATTGGGCAAGTCAATGCTGACTGTGCTGGATTCCATTTGTGAGTAAATGATCTTATGGGCAAAGTCCCCAAACGAAACTGTATGAAAAGGCTTTTAGGGAAAGCAAAGGGTATAAAATCCATATAATCTTCCAATAGTGGAGTAGATTTAAAATCAAGAAAACTGTTAGTCAGAGATCCTACATAATTTTTCCTTAATACACATTCATTGATAAAATTCCAGTAAGTAGTTTTAAGAAGATACTGATCGACTTTCTTGAGTTTAGTAGGGTCATCCCAAAATCTACGGAGACCTAACATTCTCAACCACGAAAACACGTGTTTAAACCATGGGAGCAATCGAGCACCTGGTATATTTAAAACATCGGTCAGGGATTCTCTATAATCAACTAGCTCCGGTGTACACCAAAGACGAACCCAATAGATCAACACTTTCAAAGCCACTAAGTCTGATATTCTTTTCAATCCTAGATCTAAATACAATGGAATAAGAGGTGTACTCTGGGGAAGGCATAACATTTTCCTAACAAAGCTGTTTTCTACCAGTGCAAGAGGCTTGGCATCAACATAGCCCCACACTTCAGCCCCATAAAGAGCAGCCCCTTGCGCCTTTGCACAGTAAATCTCCATGACCGGGGATACCACATGAGATACCATTCTTTTTTTTGTTCTCAGAATGGCATTTGACCTGTGCTCAATAAGAAGTTTACTTTTCATAATCTGATCTAACCAATTAAAACTATCCATAAATCATACTCCCAAATAGTCAAAATTTTCAACCCTCTCAAGGACGTCATTTCCAACCCGAATAGTCGGTTTACCTTTCTTGACCCCCTTGCCTAAAATCATAAATTTTGTTTTATAAACATTAAGCTCGAGTCCCCTCTCATTACAGAAACCTAAAAATTTATTAACCAGGTTCTGGAGACCCATAGGGGACTTTGAGATAAGTAGTGAGTCATCAGCAAAAAGTAATATTGGTACCTTCCTGCCATTTAGCATAGGAGAATCATTAACACAGTTTTCCAAGACATTAACCACATCATTTAAATAAAGGGAAAATAAAGTGGGGGCAAGAATACGATTAGTCAGTTCTCCACTTGGTCCCCAGCGTACTTGAGCATAGTTATTCTCATGTAATTTACTCAATAAATATACAAGATTGCTGGGAACACCTATATTAGTAAGAACCTGCCACAAATTCGATCGGGGAATAAGATCAAAGGCAGCTTTAAGATCAATAAAAGCCACATACAGCATACCCTTACGTAAAAGCACAGTTTTCCAGTACAATAATATAAATCTAAAAATCTGGTCAACAGTACTAATTTTAGTTCTAAAACCTGCTTGGAAGGGGGAAAGTATTTCTTTTTCTTCCATCCATTCAGTTAATTTGTTCAGGATTTGACGACTAAAAACGTTTTGAGCATTATCTAACAGGCTAATTGGCCTGTAGTTAGCTGGGTTATTAGCATCACCCTTTTTAAAAATAGTTATTATCTCGGCCCCCCTCCATGAATCAGGGATCACTCCCCCGGCGGAGATAGCATTTGATAGAAGATTAAAATAGCTTGACCAGATTAATGGCTCTGACTTAAAAAGATCACCTGGGATTTTGTCAGGTCCCGGTGCTTTAGCCATTTTAAGAGACTGTATTGCATGGGTTGTCTCTTCAAGACTGAATTTGACGGGGCTACTATATTGTTCTTGCGCTATGTAAGGTGAGATAACATCCTCCACTATATTAGTACCATTGTCAATATCATCCGGCTTCCTTAGCGAGTACAGTGATGAAAAATTAGCTACCCAATTATCGGGTGATATATTAAAACTTGGATACTTTACTCCTTCAGGATGACTCTGAGCGACCAATTTCCAGAATGATCTACTGTCCTTAATTTTACTGGCTGCAAGTAGGTCCTGCCAAAACTTGTCTTCCCAATCTCTTCTAGCCTTTCTGAACTGTGTTTTGTAAAAACCTCTGGCGGTACGAATTTTACCTCTATCACCCTCATCAACAGCTATTTTTAATGAATTCTTAGCTACTTTACAAGCAGGGTTAAACCAGTCGTGATACTTAGAATGTGCCGTCTTCGTGATAGTCACCTCTCTGTAGAATATCTTTTGAAGACCATCAAACAACTGCATGTGGACTGATAAGATAGGTATTCCTGCTGGATCTGTCCCCTCGTAAGGGTCAAAAGAGGTAATAAACTGTTTATAGACTTTTGAATAGACATCCGGATTAGCCATAACTTCCGGCCATCTAACAGCTCGTCGATTATTGGTAGCCAATGCTACAGGGACGTTTGTATAGATAAGAGCACACCCAGAAACCAAAAGCTCTCCCGCAAGTACCACTTCAAGAGAGTTATGATCACTATCGGACCTAGCATTGATCTTCATATCGGCTAATAGGGGCCACATTCTCACATCAATCAATACATAATCAATTATACTGGCACACATACCTCTCTTGAATGTTGGTGCACACAGGGGGTCAGAGGCATTTAGGGCTCTAAGACCTCTGCCAATGACCAATGAAACTATCTGTAATGCACATGATGTGAGGTTTTTCCTCAGGGGCAGCAGCAATTTAGGAATTCCCCATTGCTCATCTTCCTCCACAGTAATCTCAGTTAAGAAGGAGCAAGGTTCAAAGCCGGTGTTAAAATCTCCCGCCACTATAATTCTTGTATCCGGGGATAAATTATCCAATATAGTGTCCAATAATGCTAGAGTCATAGACGTATCATTAGATCGAGTTGGCCTTACATAGATATTAAAAATTGCCAAAGAAAGACCAGACGGTAGGGTAACTAAGGTTCCCATTAAATCTAAACAATCTATTTCTATAGTAGTGACAGTGCTAAAACGACCATTCTTAATCAAAGTTAAAAGCCCACCACTAGCTCTACCAAAGTGAAGGGCTGGCTTGGCGTCTACACTGAGGGATGTATATCCATCTATATAAGTTTTCTCTATAGCCCAGGTTTCCTGCAGTAGACACACATCATACCTCACAATATAACTTAACCAGTCCTGATCACATAGTTTCTGGCCAATACCTGCAATATTCCAGGACAATAAATTTAAATTCTGAGAATTATTGGACTCATCAGCTATATGAATATCAATACTAGGCTCTATCATACCCTGTGGTCTAATGTGCTCATCCAAAGGTCGCAGTACAATATGTTCACCATTCTCAAACTTCCCACATGAACTATCCACCTTATCATGTGAAGCAACTTCAATTTTGGAGCCACCCAAAGAAGACATTTGTTCAATAACATGATTTAAGCCACACACGATCTTTACAGCCCCCGTTAACCCAGGTCTATTACTACCCAAGCTGGAATTTAGGCACACAGGACTTTCATACAGTCAATCTAATGCATTCATGGGAGATTGTAGAGGAGAGGTGCGAGTATTAGGGACATCAGATGATCTAGCATAGCCCTCATTCTGCTGCCCCATCTGAGTCCACTGCAGTGGGGAGGTTGCTTTTAGTTGTATACCAGTTTGTTTTTCCCCAACATAGTCACAAGTAAACAGAGCAAAATGAATTACATTTTCAGCTAAAAAGTTGGTACATAGAACGATATGAATATGATCAAACTGCGAAAGTGGAGTTGAACGTCTCTTTGCAAATAAAATATCAGATCTTATAATAGATAGACAATTCCGCTCATGTCTCAACCAATAGATCACCTTATTGATCAGTGCCTCAGTATCCTCCATGGCACCTGCATTCAGCTTTGGAACCCATACCATATAAATGGACCTATTAAGTTTACACTTATCCCTAGATAATTGGTGGTCAGACTTCAAGGGTAGATTCCCTGCAGTAAGACAAGGAGCAGAGCCAGTTGGTAAAGTAAGAGGTTGAGATGGAAAGACCACAGATGAAACAAAAGAATGTGGTCGCCCTCTAATACAGGGAGGCTCACACACTGGCATTTGATTAGAAGAACACTTGGGTAAAAGTGCAGGGGGTTCATAAGCACAAAGTTGGAATTCGTGGCCAGGGGAAATGAATCCTTTTGCTGGGTCTGTTTTATAGATTTCGTATAGATGTTATTATTAAGGGAACTGGGACCAGTGAGAGCCTCTGTACAATGTTTCCCATTGTCCCTTCCATGCACAAAGTCGGTAGCCAGCCTTACATCCCTGCCCACTCCAGAAGGAGAAATCATTCTACTTTGTGATTGCCCAGAACTCATACAACTACAACAGCAACTACACACAGACTTAGATTTAAAAGACAAGATGTTTGATGATAATATCCTCAGTTGGGTACAGAGCTCATTCATTTTACTAAACAGCAGATCATTGTCCACTAAAGAGTTCTTTATAGCTGCATGTGCACCTTGCAGTCCTGGCAAAGAGGTAGTAAGGGATGTAGCCTGAGTTATAGAATCCAAAAGTTCAACTCCTTCAGGTGCATCCAGAGGGGCAATAGGACCATACCGGTTGGAACAGGGGACATTGGGAATTACATAAATTGTTGGGTATAAAGGACATGAGGTCTCAGTCAGTTGGTCACCAAGAATTATATCAGTAGACTTAGAGGGTACAAGAGCCTGATCAGAAACGGGAACAGACTCAATAACTTGGCTTTCATAATCTGAGGATCGTAGCAAACAAGGGTTCTCAGACAGGGTTATGGCTGGGTTGTTACCCCCATGGGCACTTGGTTTTTTAAACCTTCATCGTTTTGACCTTTTTTTTATTATTACCAGTTGTGAGCAACTGTTCCACTTCGTTAATTAATGTGTCAATGTCCGCCAAAGTGGTTTGTTCTTGAGCTGTGGCCCCAGGCCTAACCCCACGTTTATTTACTCTGGATTTCTTTGGTTTTTTAATACGGTGGTCTTGATTGACAACATCCCCTGCCTTCCGTTTCCCCATTTTTAGTGTCCCAACACCGAGTTCTACAATCCTCTCACACAGTACCTTGTTCAGTAGATTTCAGGGGGGTGGCCCAGCCCGGCCTCAGTCGGTCTCGGACGGGCACAGACAGGCCCGCCCTTGGCCCGGGCTTTGCCCGCGCACATCCCGCGCTGCGGGAGACCGCCACCGCTTTTGTCACCGCCTGGTGCGGCGCGAAGAATGCACGTCTTCTGGCGCTAGTGGTGCTGGGGCTGGTAGTCCGCGGATACCGCAAATGCCGGTACCCCCGCCTCCCCTAAAGTGACTGGTGCTGAGAAGTGGCCTCCGTAGATGATGGCAGAAGGAAAGAACGGCTCCCGCCCCGCGGGAGACCGCCGCCTCTTTTGTCGCCGCCTGGTGCGGCGCGAAGAATGCACGTCGGCGCCTCCTGGCGCTAGTGGTGCTGGGGCTGGTAGTCCGCGGATACCGCAAATGCCGGTACCCCTGCCTCCCCTAAAGTGACTGGTGCTGAGAAGTGGCCTGTGCAGAGTGGCCTCCGTAGATGATGGCACAAGGAAAGAACGGCTCCCCCGCGATGGGAGATGGTTTGCCGAAGGGCGTATTTATTACGTCGCAGCAGGCCCTGGATGGAGCGAAGCTCGCTATGTTGGACAGATTCACTTATCAGCTCCGGCAGTCATTACGGGCCACACGGGGTCTGGCAGCATTGCGGCGCTACAGCTGCTTCTCTTCACGATGCCGCAGCGCTTCCCTCGCAAGATGCCAGTGCGGAGCTCTTGGTGCTGGTGCCTCTGGTAACCCCTCATCCGGTGTTTGGAGCCGCCCTACAGCGGCGCTGCGGATGTTGCGGCTGCCTGTGTAAGGGTGCGCTCTCTGTGCAGCCTCGGTCCTCTCCCTCGGCATAGACTACAGGAATTGGGTGTCAACCCCAGCCAGTACGGCCAGGTAGCGTGTCCTCTGCTGGCCTTCACTCCGGTCGGTAACACCGCATTGACGTTGCCCCGGGGAGTAGTGCCTTTTTAGATGACAGTCATGCCAGGCTTCCCTGTGCTGCAGGCCGTGCTTTATTTCGCGGGCACACTCGCTGCGGTCTGTCAGCGTTGCCTTCACCTTCGGGGTGTTTTCTCACTGTACGGGAAAGGCTACGCGCAGGCACTTGGGACAGGTCCCTCCTTCTACTGTTGCATACCGTCCTACCTGCGGTCTCACCTTATGTCCAGCGGGTCGTTGGACAGCATCCGGTTTGTTTTGGCCTTATCGGAGTCACGGCAGGTGGGTGACTGCAGGGCAGGGAGGCCGGATGTCGCACCCGTGGGCCGTCACTTCCCCCGCGATGAACCATGTAACGGCTGCCAGCTCACACGCGGGGGCGGACCCCCTCGTCGCCATTGTTGTGTCTTGGGCCCTAGGCCCACATGCTGGGTAAATGGACCACACAGACACGGTAGTACCTTACTGGAACTGGCCCAGGGCACGTGCGCCCGGCCCCTTTTATTTGCAGGGTCACCTGACTGGTGACGCCTGTGATGGGTGGGTGTTAGTGTAAGTGTTGTACAGGGTGAAACACTAGAACGAATCCAACCGGACACTACATCTGGGAGAAGCAAAATGGGAATGACACTTGAACAGACCAATGGCTGGAGAATGTTCAATAAACAGTGTTCTGTCTGTATATTGGTATGAATTTTATTCGATTTTTTTAGGAAAACATAAGGTTAGCGCAACAGCTAAGGCTGTATTTAGGCCATACCTAAACACGTAATGCAGATGCAGTGAGCAGGTTTTGTGCAGGTAATGAAACACAGAAATCGAATGAGAAAGCTTAAACTAAACAGATGAGGTGAAAGTGGCTTTAAATAAATGCTATATAAAATGGTATGAAAAAATAGAAACAAGATGAAAGTAAGCTTGATTGTACTACAAATATAACAATCATTGGCAAAGACTAAGTATCTTATCCTCAACACCAGGACAGATGCCTATTGGCTTTAGCAATAATTGAATTCCCCTAGATGGCCACCTTGTGTCCACATACATGGGTGGCCATCTAAGAATAGTCTTTCCTAAAGCTTAAGAAAAAGCATTCCAAGATGGCTGTTATGTGTTTGCAGGCATAGGCACACATCTTGGAATGATTTTAAACCATTCAAATGTGGCAGTCTGCCGATACAGGGGCAGACACTAGATAGAGAAAGTGGACTGAGAATTACAAGCGGACTCCGAAAGGTACATCTCAAATAAAGAAAACCGGGCAGGAACCATAGTAGAGCAGAGAGAGAGAAAGTGGAAGAGAAAATAAGCCCTCTTGTGCTGCAGTTCAAGGTCCTGATATCATAGGGTGACCAGATTCCCAAAACAAAAAACCGGGACAGGTCATATACATAGAAGTAGGACTACCGTTTACATTGGTGGCTGGCTGGATCATGGTGCAGGCAGTGACCTCTGACTGCAGTGAGCAGAGCAGGGTCATGCTGGCGGTTCAGGCACACTGTTGCCCCGATGGCTGGCATAATGGAATTCTTGCTGCATTGTAGAAAGAGAAGGGAAATCCAGAGAGAAAATGTCTCTCTTTAAAGGATTTCCCTTCCCACAACAACCTCATCTGTAGTGACGTCACGCCGTGACTTCTCCAGTAGTGAGAAGTGAGCATGCGCACATCGTTTTAACACCAGTGCGTATGCTCAACTCAGCCACTACTCAAAAACCGGGACATTTCTGTGCATAACCAGGCCACTATCTAAAAACCGGGACATTTATTCAGTTTGAAGGAAAGTGTCGGGACACCGGGACACTTCACAAAAACTGGGACCGTCCGGGGAAAACCGGGACGTCTGGTCACCCTATGATATCATCACTGCAAGGATACAACTCACCCAATCAAAACACAGTCAGACCTAAATGCTGCTTCACTGAGACAATCATAAGAATAGAGAGGAAAGTCATCAGCTCAGGTGCAGGGACCAGAGATATACAAGAAAAGCATGGAATCATTAGCAAGGGGCAGACACAAAGCCCACACTAAGGCCAGCATTTACAAACATTTTGCGCTGGGTGTGCAACACAAAAGAGACACAAACCAGTGCAAAATATTTTTTCCGATTTACTTTTAGCACATGTTGCCTGAAAGTAATACAAAACAGTGCAAAACACTGCTTTGCTTTACTCTGCTTCATGGGGGGGGCTTGGGTGGGACATGGCATTCCCATGCAACGATCCGTGGTTGTTAATACAAAACCTATCTGCTTACAATAGGAGACACGGTTTTGAGCTAAATGAATAAAAACATTTTGAAGCAGGCATTAAAAAGCAGAAATGCTTTTATTTATTTTAACTTATCCCACTTTGCTTGTGTGTTGCACTGTACATTAAACATCAGAAGTGAGAAAAGTTTTAAAGTTTGTGTCGATAGTATTTTGCAGTGAAATGTGACCCTTCAGGTACATAACGTATGCCAGACTCACACAGACACCTTTGCACTGTGGTGCAAAAGGTCTGTGTGTGGTGCTTGGCAGCCTGATTGTGCGCCAATTCTTTGGAGAGAGCCGGATAGTGCCATATCTTAGTAAATATGGCGTTTTCCTGCTCTCTTCCTCTCCTGCAATACTGCGCTGCATGAATATTAAAAAATACACCAAGACATATCTTTGCCTTACAAGGAGGACAGGATTACATTTGCCACTGTGGCCCTGGTGGTCTTTAGGCCATATTACCAGAAATATCTTTTGAGATGTCATGGAATTTGATAATGTTCACTGATGTCCAAAGGCTGGACTATGCTACAGATATTTCTTTGAATTGAGGTGGGCAGAGGTTGTTCTGTCACCCAAAAACAGCATTTTAAAAATAGAAAAGTATGCCTGGCTTGTTTTGTGGTTATATGAAACAGAACAGTGAATCTTGCGAGTTTGTAAAGCCCTCAGAAGTCGTATAACCCTGAAATGCTGAATCCCTTTCTGTCAAAGGTAACAGGAACTTCGGAGAGGATTCCATTAATCACTTCAGGCTGAGGCTGATGTCAGGCTGGGCCTAATGTCAGGCTGGGCCTGGTGTCAGGCATATTGCGCTTAACAAAGGGGGTATTCTTCCAAAAGGGCATGTTCTTGAGTTTAGTGCAACCTATGCCTGTGTAATTCTCTCTCTACAGAGACATGTATTCAATTGTTCTTTTTTGCTTCACCAAGATAGATTTCTGAGACCAGAAATCTTGACCATAGACTTTCCAGACCTACATTTCTTAATTTACTTATACTTAATTCGCCTTATAATTATTATGCTCAATAAAAGCCTTTTAAGGCAGCTTTTGTGGCAAGGTAAGCATTGGGCCTTGTACAAAATTACAGCATGGATTCTTCAACATTATCCTCTTTCTGCAGTTTATATCTGAGATTGTAAGCGCACGTCTCTTGGTCTCCTAAGGAGTTACATTTTAAATAGGAAATTGCCCATTTTTTTACCTGATAGATTGTAGTGTGTTTTATACATTTAAATGGAATTTCTTTAAAGATTTGCAATGACTGTCTTAATGATGTGCGTGTTGTTATGGTTCACGATAGCACCGAAACAAGTTATATAAGCTAAAGAGGGAGTCACATACATATTGTACACTGTGATATGTGCTTCAAATTTTTTGTAATTTACTTATGGCATTGTTTCTTTCGCATTGGTTTGGTGCAGTGGAATTTACGTGCTGGAATATGATGGAATTTAGTGGAATCTCAAATTGCCACATTTCAAGCACGAGAAACTGATCTACGTTTTTTTTGTTATTTTGTTTTTGCATTCTGGAACTTGTGGTGCTGTATTTACTAACAAAACTGAAAGTGGCAGAATAAAAACAATAAGACTACGATGGAAAAACTACCCCTGCTTGGGTGACACACAGAGCCAGTACTGTCTGTTTAGCTAACATCGCTTTGCAAACTGTCAGTTTCAACCCAGCTAAACTGTAAGTGCCAGGCTGCAAAATGGTGCCTCTTAAAGCCAGGAGTGCTGACACGTGACACTAAAGTCACTTATATATACTGACATTTAACAATTGGTGGCGTGCTATTAGCAAAGATGTTTAATCATTTACAATTGTACGGTGAATCTTGTTTTTTTAACCTTTTCGGCTGAGCCAGCTGTCACCCTTGTTCAAGATCAGGCTTTTAGGGCCAGATGTACGACGGTTTTTGCATGCGCAAACGGGTTTGCGAACCCGTTTGCGCATGCAAAAATCTATAGGGGTATGTACCATTCCAAAATAGCGAGTCGCAATTTATTTGCGACTCGCTATTTTGGAATTGCGAGTCGCTATTAGGAAGGGGCGTTCCCTTCCTAATAGCGAGCGCAACCGCATGTACAAATGTTTTGCGACCACACTCGCAAAAGGGACCTCCAGTGGCATGGAGAGCACGGGACCCACGTCTGGGCATACCCGTCCCACTCGGGGTGACAAATGCATACCCTGCCCTAAGTTGGCAGGGTATGCCCAGACGTGGGTCCCTTTCTCACTTTGCCACTGGATTCAAGCTAGCCTGGCTGATGAGGGGTGTTACCCCGAAACCGGTCCCAGGATGCTTGTTTCCAGTCCAGGGAAGACATGGCTTGGCAGTTTGGGCTGGACTGTTCCCAAGAGGCACAGGGTCAAGACTGATTTGCATATAGCTATGTCTGAACTGGGGTGGTGAAGTGAGCTAAAGAATGATGATGGATTCAACCCAGAACTGTGACTGGGGGTGAGTGTCTGAAAAGTTTCAGCATTCCGTCCATCATCTCCTTGTGTTTGCTTTGTTCGCCCTAAGTTGGCAGGGTATGCCCAGATGTGGGTCCCTTGCTCACTTTGCCACTGGATTCAAGCTAGCCTGGCTGATGAGAGGTGTTAACCCGAAACTGGTCCCAGTATGCTTGTTTCCGGTCCAGGGAAGACATGGCTTCGCAGTTCGGGCTGGACTGTTCCCAAGAGGCACAGGGTCAAGACTGATTTGCATATAGCTATGTCTGAACTGGGGTGGCGAAGTGAGCTAAAGAATGATGATGGATTCAACCCAGATCTGTGACTGGGGGTGAGTGTCTAAAAAGCTTCAGCACTCCGTCTATCATCTCCTTGTGTTAGCTTTGTTCGCCCTAAGTTGGCAGGGTATGCCCATACGTGGGCCCTTGCTCACTTTGCCACTGGATTCAAGCTAGCCTGGCTGATGAGGGGTGTAACCGAAAACCGGTCCCAGAATGCTTGTTTCCGGTCCAGGGAAGACATGGCTTGGCAGTTCGGGCTGTACTGTTCCCATGAGGAACAGGGTCAAGACTGATTTGCAAATGGCTGGGTCTGAACTGGGGTGGCGAAGTGAGCTAAAGAACGATGATGGATTCAACCCAGATCTGTGACTGGGGGTGAGCATCTGAAAAGTTTCAGCGCTCCGTCCATCATCTCAGGGTCAAGACTGATTTGCAAATGGCTGGGTCTGAACTGGGGTGGCGAAGTGAGCTAAAGAACGATGATGGATTCAACCCAGATCTGTGACTGGGGGTGAGTGTCTGAAAAGTTTAATCTCCTTGGGTTCACTTCGATCTCATGTCATCGATTCAAGGTCATGCATCCTAGTGTTGTTATTGATATTTTGAGCTCAGCTGTTGGTTTATTATAAGTACTATTCATCAACCATACGTTGATTGTCAGCGTCATTAATGACGTCTGGAGGTTTGCCATTACTCTTTTTTGTAAAGTTGAGAAAACATTTTCAGCAGTGGACATGAATAGTGGCAGAAGTGAAATCCTAGCATGCTGACGTCTCTGAAAGGGCAATATGCTGGGGCACTCAGTCACATGTCATGCATGCCCGAGGGGTGGGTCAGAGGCAGTCTCATACCAATCACACATCTGGATACGAAGTTTGGCCTGTGCTGAGTGAAGTCACTCTTGTGCTGCACCTCTGAAAGTGTTACATGCCTGAAGAACAGTCACTTGTTGTTAGGCAAGTATCTGACAAGATACTAATGCTAGAGCAATGTCAGTTACATGCCAGGCAGACACCCGGAACGTCAGTATGGCTGGGACAGAATCAGTCAAACACCAGGCATAGCCCTGAAATATTTGTATGGCTGTGGCAGGGTATGTCAGGTGTCAGGCATACATCTGAGAATTAGGCAGGAGACCAGTCAGTTGCTCGTTGGGTGCTCCTTTCAAAGGCAGATAGGGCTTGCAAATACTCAGTTACAGGTTAGTTACATGTGAGCGGCCGGTAAGGCAGAAGAAGAGTCCGTCACATATCAAGTGCACCTCTTACTGGCCATCTGACTGAGGCAGAGGCAGTCATTTATCAGGGCCAGCAATGACAGACTGGAGGGGTTCTTGCTGAGTTCATCATTTCCAGCAGACTTGAGAAAGATCAGTATGACTGGTAGAGAGTCAGTCCCCTGTCAAGTGCACTCCAAATAAGCAAGTAGTGCTAGGCCAATGTCAGTCATATTTCAGGTATGGGAGGTGCCAGAGCACTGCCCTTCTCCACGGCCATATCTTAACAATCATTGGCAAAGTTAATAGGGTTGGCATGTTTACACTGCATGCATGCAAGGAAACACATTGTCAAATAATGCACACATGTAAACACAGGAAGGCTGCAATAGGGCTCCTTATGCATACACAGTACAAGCCACATACATGCACCTATCTATGTAGACAAAAGAGGAAGAAAAGGTATCTATGCACACCTTTCAGTGTGTATGGCAAACGTGCACTGGTGATGCCTGTGTGACATCTATTCTGTGTGTGTAAAGTTTGCACAGAGGCCACCTGTGCTTGCATACTGCACTCCACATGCCCCTTTGCATCCTGTAATCCTCATCCCTTCATAGTGTAAGGCATTTAGATGTTTTGTTTAGTGAAATTGTGTTTACTAACCTTCACTCAAGTGCAACACAGGCCTCTATCTTCTCTTCTACCACTATAACATCAGTGGCTTACTTATAATGGTAATGGTGTTGATGCAAAGGAAATGAAAGCAGTGGTGCTGGAAAAAAATCAGAGTGGGAATGCTGGCCATGAACATCAGCTGACATAAGTCCCTCCCGGAACTTTGCATGCCAGGGGTGTAGTTATAAATAGTGCAGCACTTGCAGTGGCACAAGTGCCCAGGGGAGCGAGGGACACTCTTCACCCCAATTATTGCAGTTTTTTTTATTTACACCACTGAAAAAGAAGTCCACTTTCTTTTCTTCCCATTAGGGCTATATGGCCATAGCACCCTTGCCTTGACACCGTTCCATGCTGCTGATATACATTTTCAGATATTTGTTGTTTACTTTGTGATTCAAGCATGTATCTCTGTGTCTTTATTTGCATATGTGTTGGAATCATTTCACCTGTAGCTCAGCAAGAAAACCCATATTAAAATTATAAATACCCTATATTTGCAGACAGAGAAAAAAAGAGAAAGAAACAATAAACACACCTCGCATGTTCAATTAATTGTTAGTACTTCATCAAAGGAAGTTGTGTGTTTAGTGGCAGTTTGTACTTAAATGCACCGTAAAGGATCCAATGCCTCTTTATTGGTATTTCTCTATCCGAACTCAATCAAGGATATTTGCGGGTCCTGCAGGGCCCCACCCCCACATACCCCATCCTGGGGGTCCTACTTCAGTGAGACTAGGAGAAAGAGGATAGTGTGGGTTCGTACAAGCAGAAAAGTCATTTTATCTGGTGACATTGCATTTTAAGCGTACAGAGAAAAAAAAAAGGAGTGTTGGAATTAATTCAAGCCACTGTTGCATTAAATCTATTTTGTTTGGCCAACAGTGCCAATACATTGACAACATTATACAAATTAGTCTTGGTCATGCTCCAGCAGGAACAGACCACCTACTACTGCTAGCACCATCTGCTTCAAACAGGAACAAAAGCAACACCAGACCAGTTTCAATCTTGTAAGGACTCATCAGTGAGATGCAGCTTTTGTCTTTTGGCACAGCGAGCAGAGGACCTATAGCGGGACATACCCATCACACTTACAGCATCTCACTGAAAAAAAGAAAAACGTGAAAAGCAGAATGCTAGACTTAGTCTAATACACTGATAATTACTCTGGGCTGAATTCCAGTCCATTGTTTTTTGCCCACTCTACCACTGCAGACAGGGACCACCCTTATGCAAATTAGAGTTTGTCCTGCTCCTATACAAACAGTCCAGCCCTAACTTCCCGGTCATGGTTCCGGGGCTTGCGGTGTCTTAGGATTCACGCTGTCCCAGATTGACAAAGACCAAGAAGCTCAAAACCAGTGTTCATTCTGATAACTTGTTCAAGCCTTCTGAGGCATCTAACATTAGATAATGTGTTGAAGCATGTGCATTTGTTAAAAGAAATAAGTGTGATGAGAATGCTCAATGTTTCCTTTAGACAGTTTTGCGTGACAGTGAGGTAAAGTCGAATTCTAATTCTAAAAAAGACTTCTTAAACCCTTTCTCTAGCTACTCTACACTGAGTTAATTTACCTGAAATTAGATTGTTTGTAGGACTGTCAAAAAGGGAAAGGAAGGGGCACCTCAAAAAGTTATTCAAGTGTTCTGTGGACCAAATTACTCGAGCGGCTTCATAAGGTGATCATCTTAATATCAAAGAACATTCTTACCACTTTTTATATGATTTGTAAAATCACATAAGCCTGAAGATGCTTTCACAAGATGACAAATGCGTTCCCTTCTCATTGCTGATCTCAAGTATATGGTGACTTCACCTGTACATGATGGTGAGTACTGGTTGGAACCAGGAGTTTCTTTTAATGTATTCTGAGGCTGGATATCACCAGCCTCAGTATCCTGCTAGTATCCTTTTTATGTTGATGCTAATATCCGGCTTGGATATGATAAAATGGTTTCTTATAATTGGACTTTGTATGACAAGCTTAAGCTCTTGGATATTTATTGGTGGAGAGAGGTTCACAAAGTCAGGAAAGTGACAGCTGAGCTCTGCACTGATCCATGATATTGATGGGGGTACTAAATGGTATAGTTGTGAGGGAACATTTTTATCTTGTGTCTTTGTGTTGGGTTATTGTTTTTCGTTTACCCAAGTGTTTTATTATTCTTGAACAATTTTATGTTTTTTTTTTCCCAATACGGTTGCCTTAAGTGCACAGTTTGTGTAAACTAAAAGCCAATGAGTGCATGTGCCTGTAACAGCTAGATTCTAGAGAGGTTGTATGGCACAGAATCAGGGTCAAAATATTACCCTGCACAAATATTTCATCCACAAAACCGAAAAACACTATTTCATCTCTGTAAATATATAGACAGGAAGTTATAAATTCACCATACTTAACTTCGCATCTACTTACCCAGTCAATGTAGTGTTAGTCTATAATTGGATGTGATATTTGTTCAGGTCGATATTTCCATCATCATTTTGTGACAACACCTGATCCCCTTACAGCTAGAGAACCGTCAGTTTTCAAATTTCTCTGAACTGCTACTTAATGAATTAAAAAGGAAAACAAAAAATGTTAGATGTTATGCCTAACTGAGTTTTGAATGACTGCAGAATGTGGTTCTCTCCTCAGTAGAGATCTCCAGCAGTACTCTTTGTACAGATGTTGGTAGCACAAGGTGGATGCTCCAGGCTGCCAGCCACTGGGGCGGAGATCTCTGTTAAGTAAGTGAGACCAGGTTTGCACCTCCTTTCAAGTAGAGCCGTAGCCGCGTAAATGTGGCCTAGTGTAGGCATCCTGCTTTATTTGTGTGAATTCAGTGTCAGCCGCTAGGCAGGAACGCCTGATTAGCTCTGCAGTCCTGTGAATTTAAGAGAGTGGGACTGCTTTAATCACAGATAAACAGCTGACAAGTACCAGGAGCAGGAAGACTACATTAATTCCCTGAATGTTATGGTCTCATTAAGCACTAATAGCATTTTATTACTTCAGCAGACTCGAAGAAGCACGCAGCATCAGCAAAGAGAAGAGCAAAATCGCATTCTCTTCCTAAATGAAGAAAACAAACACCCTTGTAAACCGACTGACCTATGTTAACTTTAATGTGAAGGGTAACAGTGCAAATGAGATTCACATCACTGTGATGGTTGCCATGTCCTGGGTGAGCAGTGTCTTCTCCAATGTATTTCTGGGAATATTCCACTGGCTACAAGAGCAGTATTTGTTGTTTCATAGAATGGGTTATATAATATATATAGGATATATATATATATATATATATATATATATATATATATATATATATATATATATATATATGAACAGTTTGTCATCGATGCCTTTCCTCCTCCTCTCGACGTCGGTGCCAGCAGCGGTAATGACACCCGCTAAAATTATTACACAACGAGATATCCGGGAAATCCTGAATAAATCAAGCGGCACACCACAAGGACAGCACAAGAGTTTATTGTGCATACAACGACGCGTTTCGGCGAAGCCTTTTTCTAGTTGTGTGACCTGCGCCCAATTACCCATAGAAATACGGGTTACAGTGCATGAACATAGAAAAAATATTCATTACAATTTATAACGTGATGGAAAACGAACATTGTTAATTCATAATACTGTGCAATGCGATGCAAAACTACAATTAAATTTAGAATTGGATAAAAACATACAGGGCATGCTGACCATTACCGATGTTAGAAATAAATATAAGGTTTTTCGCTCTCTCAATGTTTACCAGATATCGAGGACAGACTATACTGTCAGCATCTCTTATCGATGTTGCCTTCTATTCTTTAAAATGAAGGCAGATAAACTGCAAATGAACATTGCCCATCCTACACAATTCATATCATAATTGCCCACATAAGGACATATATATCCTTGTGATTGGTACGCATGGGGCAGCAAATTTCCTGGGTAATGTACCTTGATACAACATTCTATCATACAGACAAAAATAGAAAGTCACATTGCGACTGATGTACTCCTAATAGATACATTTCATTATAAAATCAAGGCCCCCATTCTATTCGAGCCTAATTAATCCAACCAAATCACATCGATAAGAGATGCTGACAGTATAGTCTGTCCTCTATATCTGGTAAACATTGAGAGAGCGAAAAACCTTATATTTATTTCTAACATCGGTAATGGTCAGCATGCCCTGTATGTTTTTATCCAATTCTAAATTTAATTGTAGTTTTGCATCGCATTGCACAGTATTATGAATTAACAATGTTCGTTTTCCATCACGTTATAAATTGTAATGAATATTTTTTCTATGTTCATGCACTGTAACCCGTATTTCTATGGGTAATTGGGCGCAGGTCACACAACTAGAAAAAGGCTTCGCCGAAACGCGTCGTTGTATGCACAATAAACTCTTGTCCTTGTGGTGTGCCGCTTGATTTATTCAGGATTTCCCGGATATCTCGTTGTGTAATATATATATATATATATATATAATAATACAGACACTTATAAAGCGCGACAGCTACCTCAAGCAGGTGTCTCGGCGCTAAGCGATCGACAGTATGCAGCTGTGAAACCAGTGAGCAAGCCACAGATCCATTATTCTGCCCTAAAGAGCCAGGTCTTAACTTTTTGCCTGAAAAGAGGCTCTGCCTCTATGTTACGTAAGTCATCTGGCAGGGAGTTCCACAATTTTGTAGCTCCAACCGTGAAGGATCTGCCTCCCAGGCGGACCTTGTTAAATCGAGGTATGCAGAGCAGGTTTTTTGAATTAGACCTTAGCGATCTCGTCTGCTTATAGCCACGTAGTCTTGATTTCAGGTAACTGGGGCAGTTACCGTGGGTAGCTCGGAAAGCCAACGTCAGCGCCTTAAATTCGATTCTTTTAGCAACTGCTAACCAGTGAAGTTCTTTTAAGTGCGGAGAGACATGATGTCGGAAAGGGACTCGCCTAATCAGCCTCGCAGCCGCGTTCTGAACCATCTGGAGACGTCTGATCAGATACTTAGGTAGGCCCAGATAGAGGCTGTTGGCATAGTCCAGCCTGGAAGTTACCATTGCGTGGACGGTAATTTTACGGCATGTTTCTGGCAGCAAATGTAGAAATTTGAGCAAATTTCTGAGTTTACTGAAACAGGTGGCTGTCACCTGTCATATCTGAGCCGAAAATGACAAGTCAGACTCCCACTTCACCCCAAGATTTTTTAAACTGCCTGCAGGGGACGGGGGCGCGCCCATTTCCGCAGGCCACCAGAGATCCGGTGCTGGAGGTGACTTTTTCCCAAAAAACATCACCTCCGTCTTTCCTGCGTTGAGCTACAGTTTGTTGTTGTTCATCCACAATGCAATATCTCTTAGACAACCTTTGAAGCTCCTGAAGGAGTCCTCAGACTGCTCTTTGTAAGAGAAGACCAGCTGGGTGTCATCAGCATATGATATCGCTTTTACCCCCCAGCTGGCTACCAGAGAGAACAGCGGAGCCAAGTACAGGTTAAACAGGAGAGGGCTCAACGCTGACCCCTGAGGGACTCCACACCATAGTGGTTTTGGCTTTGACACAAATGGCTGTAGTGAGACCTTCTGTGAGCGATTGCTTAAGTAGGAGTTCAGCCAGGCCAGCTCCGTGCCCCCTATGCCCTGCTCCTGCAGTCTCTGAGACATCAGGGTATGGTCAACCGTGTCGAATGCCGCCGATAGATCCAGGAGCACCTGCATAGCGGATATATATATATATATATATATATTCACTGAAAAAACCATAGGTTTCAGGGACAGTTATAGTTAGAAATTAGCATTTAAAAAACCTTACAAATTCACTGAAAAAACCATAGGTTTTAGGGACAGTTATGGTTAGTTGGACATTGCACTCGTACAAAACCCGTGAAATTCCCCGTTATAGTTAGTTCAGCTAACTATAACTCGCGCCCCGGCAATGCACTGCTGATGACGTCACATATTACATCACTCATGACATGGTCAGTGACATCACTGATGACATCACTGATGACATCTCAAATTACATCACTGATGACATCATGCAGTGACTGTGTGTTTCTGTAAAGTTTAAATATTTTTAATATATATAGGGAAAGGCGTATTGAAGAATGAGTGGGTGTATAAGTGTCTGAATGGATGATTTAGTAGGTGCGTGACTAACTCTATAAGTGAGTGATTAAACGTATCTTACTGAATGCATGGGTTAGTGACTAAACTGGGTGAATGTCTGAATCCGTCTGTCTGTTGCTGTGTAAGTGGCTGCATGGGTTTGTGAATAGCTACATGAGTGTATATATGAGTTATTGATTGGTTGTCTGAGTATCTGTATAGGTGCCTGAGTGTTTGTGTGGGTGGGGTGTGTGCGACTCTGTGCATAGATGTGTGAGTGGGTGATTCACTGGGTGGATGGTTTCAAGAGTGCATCTGTGATAGACTGTATGGGTGGTTAAGTGTGTGTAAGAGTGTGTTAGTGAGTGAATGTATGTCCCAGTGGTACATGTGTGAGTAACTACATATGTGAAAGGCAGTATATATGTGTGTTGGAGTATATAAATAGCTATAAGCGAGAGTGTGTGATTGTGAGAGTGACTATATGGATGAGTGTGTGCTTGTATCAGTGATTGTATAAGAGCATAAGAATGTGCTAGTATTTGTATGAGTAAGTGAGCTGGTGTGTGTATAACTGTATAGGTGAGTAAATGGCAGTGTGTTTAATTATTTGCATGACTGACTAGGTGTGTGAGTACCTCTATGGAGGAGTGGTGGTGTTTGAGTGTCTATATAGGAGTTGGAGTACATATGATAGTCCTGTACTGAGTGACCGTAAGTATGAGTGACTGTACGGGTGAGTGAGTGGATATGTGTGTAGACCTAAGAATCAGTGAGTGGGTATGTAGTTATTGGTGTTGGAGTGTGTATGGTTTTGCGAATGGCAGTCTGTAATTTAGAGTGGGTGTATCAAAGGTTATATTAGGGTGTGAAGAGGTGCATCAGATTATCATGTGGATGATGTCATCAGTGATGTCATTTGAGATGTCATCAGTGATGTCATCAGTGATGTCACTGACCATGTCATGAGTGATGTAATATGTGACGTCATCAGCAGTGCATTGCGGGGGCGCGAGTTATAGTTAGCTGAACTAACTATAACGGGGGAATTTCACGGGTTTTGTACGAGTGCAATGTCCAACTAACCATAACTGTCTCTAAAACCTATGGTTTTTTCAGTGAATTTGTAAGGTTTTTTAAATGCTAATTTCTAACTATAACTGTCCCTGAAACCTATGGTTGTTTCAGTGAATTTCAAAGGTTTTTTAAATGCTAATTCCTAACTATAACATGTCTGAAACCTATGTTTTTTTTCAGTGAATTTCAAAGGTTTTGTAAATGACAATTTTTAAATGTATTAATTGTTATATTTATTTTTTTGATACTGATATACTAAATTTTTTTAAACTATTTATTTTTACATATTTTATTTTTTAAATTACATTGTAATTACATTATACATTACATTACAAAATATACTTTCTCTGAATGAATTACTTTAGTTTAAATACTTTGCAAATAGGCAATAGACTTTTAAGTACAGTAGTTACAGTTGTTGCAATGGGCAACACAATTTCAAACACAATGCAACATTGAGCTCAATGTGAATTTCTAGTTAAATGCAATTAGTTACTTTATGGATTACTTTTCTAACCACAGGACTGGATCCTAGATTCAGTCCTGGGACATCTCCTGTAAACAGTTGAGTAAAAGCGTTTTGGTTACAGTAGTGATTTTTAAGGAATATTATTGTATTTTAAAAGTTGACAGAAACCTTTTCACATAGAATCACCAATGTTATCCTATGGGAGGAAATTCACTTAGCAGGTAAGTAGTGTTATTGTTACTTTTTCTTACTCAGTGTTGGTTCCTGGATCCAGCACTGGTGCATCTCCTGTAAACAGTTGAAAGAATGCGTTTAAGTCATACAGGCGATTTTTAAGGAATATTTGTAGTTTGTGAAAATCGACACTTTGAAACTTTTCTGCTGAAAACCAGACAATGGATTACTATGGAAGGAAATATAAGTTACTGGTAAGTACGGTTAGAATTACTTTTCAGGGTCAGTGCTGGGCTAAAAGATGCAGCACTGGGTTCTCTCCTGATAACAGGTGAGTAAATCGGAATTCGTAGTTCGGTTGATTTTAGAGGAATATTATAAAGTTCCAAAACTCCACACTTAGAAGAATTTCCAAGTGAAACCAGTCAATGTTAGCCTATGGAAGGAAATTCAAGTTGCTGGTAAGTACGGTTAAAATTACTTTTCAGGATCAGAACTGGGCTGAAAGATGCAGCACTGAGGTCTCTCCTGATAACAGGTGAGTAAATCGGAATTCGTATTTCGGCTGATTTTAGAGGAATATTTGTATGTTTCAAAAATCGACACTTAGAAACTTTTTCAGCAAAAAGCAGGCAATGATATCCTATGGAAGGAAATTCAAGTTACTTGTAAGTACGGTTAAAATCTCTTTTCAGGATCAGTACTGGGCTGAAAGATGCAGCACTGAGGTCTCTCCTGATAACAGGTGAGTAAATCGGAATTCGTATTTCGGCTGATTTTATAGGAATATTATAAAGTTCCAAAACTCCACACTTCGAAGAATTTCCAAGTGAAACCAGTCAATGATATCCTATGGAAGGAAATTCAAGTTACTGGTAAGTACGGTTAAAATTACTTTTCAGGATCAGTACTGGGCTCAAAGATGCAGCACTGAGGTCTCTCCTGATAACAGGTGAGTAAATCGGAATTCGTAGTTCGGCTGATTTTAGAGGAATATTTGCACAATGGTGAAGGAAGGGGGTGGGGCCTCAGGTGACATGTCTGCAAACATACCCAGTGGCGCGTTTTAAGTTGGAGAATTAATTCCTCCTCAATCCCGAGGGTCCCTAGGGGCCAACTAGCCCACCAGATACCTCTAGTAATGCGCCAGACAGCTGCGTTGCAGAGAGGTGTTCAGAGGCCACGCCCCTTTTTACAACACTCTGCAACGCAGCTCCTTGGCGCTTACTGGAGGTACCTGGTGGGCTAGTTGGCCCCCAGGGACCCTCAGGATTGAAGGGGATTTAATTCCCCATCTTAAAACGCGCCACGGGGCCTGTTTGCACACATGTCACCTGAAGCCCCGCCCCTCCCTTCACCACTGTGCAAACGCGCCCCGTGGCGCGTTTTAAGTTGGGGGATTAAGTCCCCTTGAATCCTGAGGGTCCCTGGGGGCCAACTAGCTCACCATGTACCTCCAAAAGCGCCACAGAGCTGCGTTGCAGAGAGGTGTAAAAGGGGCGTGGCCTCTGTACACCTCTCTGCAACGCAGCCCCTGGCGCATACTGGAGGTTCCTGGTGGGCTAGTTGGCCCCTAGGGACCCCAGTATTCAAGGGGAATTCGTCCCCATCTGCAAACGCGCCAGGGGCGCGTTTGCAGAGTGCTCCAAGGAGGGGCGTGGCCTCCGCCGCGATGCCGGTATTTTTTTAAATTTGTATTTTAAGAAGGGGGGCTGTGTGGCCCCCCTTCTTTTCTAATTTTTGGCCCTGGGGACCCCATCCCCCAGGGCCTGCCCCCTAATATTTTGTTTTAATATAAAAAAAATTGGAAGGGTTCCGCGTGGCCCCCCTCCCCAGGCCTTAATCGGCCCCGGGGACCCCATCCCCCGGGGCATGGCCTTCTTTTTTTTAAAAATAAAACTTATGGAGGGGGGCTGCGTTGCCCCCTCCTCAGGCCACTTATGGCCCCGGGGACCCCAGCCCCCGGGGCCCGGCCTTTTTTAATTTTTTTCATTTTGGGGAGGGGGGCCGCATGGCCCCCCTCCCGGGCCACTACTTGCCCCGGGGACCCCATCCCCCAGGGCTGGCCCTCTCCGTTGGGGACTGTGGGGGGGTCCCCAATCCCCCCACAGTCCCGCCGGCTCCCCGCATCCCTCGGGAGCCGGCATTTCTTTTTCACATGGGGAGCTGCTAACATGCAGCTCCCCGTGTGGAAAAGCAATTTGCTTTGGATATTGGAAGAGAGAGCAGGTTTCCCTGCTCTCTCTTCCAATATCCAAAGCAGTTTGCTATGACAGGACGGGAGCCGCGAGGCTCCCGTCCTGCCATAGCAAACTACAGTGTCCCGGGGGTAGGCACCCGGGACACTGCAGGAGCCGGCTCTGGGGGTGGTGGTCCCCAGGGCCATCACTGGCTCCAGGAGGGGGCCGCGCGGCCCCCTCCCCACATCTGCAAAGCCCCGGGGAAGTGGTGGTCCCCGGGGCTTCGGGGGTCCAAAACGGACCCCCATTTTAAAATGTTTAGTGCCCCGGGGAGGTGGCGGTCCACCCACACAGGTATTTAAAAATTTAAAAAAGAAGCCCCGGGGGGTGGCTGTCCCCGGGGCTGCGGGAGGGCTCAGAGCCCTCCCGCACCATTTTTATTAGAAAGCCCCGGGGGTGGTGGTCCCCGGGGCTTGGGGGGCCTTAGTGGCCCCCCATTAACTATAAACCCACCCCCCGCATGCCCCCGGGACTTGGCCCACCCGGGGGCAAATTAGCATCGAAGCGCGGGAGACCGCGCTTCGATTTTTCTTTTTTTTACGGCGGTATCCGCGCACCCTAAGCGCATCCCGCTGATTTTTAAAAAAAAAAATGCTTTTTTCTGCCCAGGGGGTCCTTGTGGGACCCCCTGACCAGACCTAGGGGGTCAGGGTGTTTCTACCCTGCCCCCTTTGTGCGTTTGCACACTTGCGATATTTTCTTTTTCTCGGCGGGATCCGCGCACTCTAAGCGCATCCCGCCGATTTAAAAAAAAAAAAATGCTTTTTTCTGCCCAGGGGGTCCTTGTGGGACCCCCTGAGCAGACCTAGGGGGTCAGGGTGTTTCTACCCTGCCCCCTTTGCGCTTTGCGCACTTGTTTCTGTCCCTCGGTTCTACCAAGGGACAAAATGGCTGCCAACACTTCCTGATTTGGAGTGTTGACAGCCAATTAGCATGCAGCTCGTGATCGGGAGGGTACGCGGACCCTACTCGGCCATAGATATATATGTGATTTTATTTGTGATTTTCTCAGAAACTACTGAACGGATTGACACCATTTAAGCAAAAGGCACGACACTGAACCAAGGGCTACCTCTTTGCCAAATTTGGTGTAATTCCGTTCAGCAGTTCGTGCTGTAGCCGAGATGAAAGGATCCTATGGAAAAATGAATGGGAAAAACGCGTTTTGGGACCCCCCTTTTTTCTCGGCCCCCGCTTGACGAATCAACCCGAGACTTTCAGGGTAGGAGCGGAGCGGAGCGCCCCAACAAGTTGGAAGCTTTCGCGAACATTTGTCAACCGGCGCAAGAGTTATTTCAAATAGAATGTTGCGGATTTCCTACGGAAAATAGGTTTTAACTATAACTATCTACTGGCGACCGCCAGTAGATAATATATATATATATATATATATATTCACTGAAAAAACCATAGGTTTCAGGGACGTTATAGTTACAAATTAGCATTTAAAAAACCTTTGAAATTCACTGAAAAAACCATAGGTTTTAGGGACAGTTATAGTTAGTTGGACATTGCACTCGTACAAAACCCGTGAAATTCCCCCGTTATAGTTAGTCCAGCTAACTATAACTCGCGCCCGCAATGCACTGCTGATGACGTCACATATTACATCACTCATGACATGGTCAGAGACATCACTGATGACATCACTGATGACATCTCAAATGACATCACTGATGACATCATCCAGTGACTGTGTTTTTTGTAAAGTTTAAATATTTTTAATATATATAGGAAAAGACGTATTGAAGAATGAGTGGGTGTGTAAGTGTCTGTATGGATGATTTAGTACGTGCATGACTGACTGTATAAGTGAGTAATTTAACGTACCTTACTGAATGCATGGGTTAGTGACTAAACTGGGTGAATGTCTGTATCCGTCTGTCTGTTGCTGTGTAAGTGGCTGCATGTGTTTGTGAATAGCTACATGAGTGTCTATATGAGTTATTGAATGCTTGTCTGAGTATCTGTATGGGTGCCTGAGTGTTTGTGTGGGAGGGGTGTGTGCGACTCTGTGCATAGATGTGTGAGTGGGTGATTCACTGGGTGGATGGTTTCAAGAGTGCATCTGTGATAGACTGTATGGGTGGGTAAGTGTGTGTAAGAGTGTGTTAGTGAGTGAATGTATGTCCCAGTGGTACATGTGTGAGTAACTACATATGTGAAAGGCAGTATATATGTGTGTTGGAGTATATAAATAGCTATAAGCGAGAGTGAGTGATTGTGATAGTGGCTGTATGGATGAGTGTGTGCTTGTATCAGTGATTGTATAAGAGCGTAAGAATGTGCTAGTATTTGTATGAGTAAGTGAGCTGGTGTGTGTATAACTGTATAGGTGAGTAAATGGTAGTGTGTTTAATTATTTGCATGACTGACTAGGTGTGTGAGTACCTCTATGGATGAGTGGCGGTGTTTGAGTGTCTATAAAGGAGTATGAGTGCATATAATAGTCCTGTACTGAGTGACCGTAAGTATGAGTGACTGTACGGGTGAGTGAGTGGATGTGTGCGTAGACCTAAGAATCAGTGAGTGGGTATGTAGTTATTGGTGTTGGAGTGTCTATGGTTTTGCGAATGGCAGTCTGTAATTTAGAGTGGGTGTATCAAAGGTTATATTAGGGTGTGAGGAGGTGCATGAGATTATCACGTGGATGATGTCATCAGTGATGTCATTTGAGATGTCATCAGTGATGTCATCAGTGATGTCACTGACCATGTCATGAGTGATGTAATATGTGACGTCATCAGCAGTGCATTGCGGGGACGCGAGTTATAGTTAGCTGGACTAACTATAACGGGGGAATTTCACGGGTTTTGTACGAGTGCAATGTCCAACTAACTATAACTGTCCCTAAAACCTATGGTTTTTTCAGTGAATTTCAAAGGTTTTTTAAATGCTAATTTGTAACTATAACGTCCCTGAAACCTATGGTTTTTTCAGTGAATTTCAAAGGTTTTTAAAATGCTAATTTGTAACTATAACGTGCCTGAAACCTACGGTTTTTTCAGTGAATTTCACAGGTTTTGTAAATGACAATTTTTAAATGTATTAATTGTTATATACATTTTTTTAATACTGATTTACTACATTTTTAGAAACAATTTTTTTTACATATTTTATTTTTAAAATTACATTGTAATTACATTATACATTACATTACAAAAAATACTTTCTCAGAATGAATTACTTTAGTTTAAATACTTTGCACATAGGCAATAGACTTTTAAGTACAGTAGTTACAGTTGTTGCAATGGGCAACACATTTTCAAACACAATGCAACATTCAGCTCAATGTGAATTTCTAGTTAAATGCAATTAGTTACTTTATGGATTACTTTTCTAACCAAAGGACTGGATCCTAGATGCAGTCCTGGTGCATCTCCTGTAAACAGTTGAGTAAAAGCGTTTTGGTTACAGTCGTGATTTTTAAGGAATATTATTGTATTTTAAAAGTTGACACTTAGAACATTTTTCTCATAGAATCACCAATGTTATCCTATGGAAGGAAATTCACTTAGCAGGTAAAAACTGTTATCGTTACTTTTTCTTACTCAGTGTTGGATCCTGGATTAAGCACTGGTGCATCTCCTGTAAACAGTTGAAAGAATGCGTTTAAGTCATACAGGCGATTTTTAGGAATATTTGTAGTTTGTGAAAATCGACACTTTGAAACTTTTCTGCTGAAAAGCAGACAATGGATTCCTATGGAAGAAAATATAAGTTACTGGTAAGTACGGTTAAAATTACTTTTCAGGGTCAGTGCTGGGCTAAAAGATGCAGCACTGGGTTCTCTCCAGATAACAGGTGAGTAAATTGGTATTCGTACTTTGGTTGATTTTAGAGGAATATTATAAAGTTCCAAAACTCCACACTTAGAAGAATTTCCAAGTGAAACCAGTCAATGTTAGCGTATGTAGGAAATTCAAGTTACTGGTAAGTACGGTTAAAATTACTTTTGAGGATCAGTACTGGGCTGAAAGATGCAGCACTGAGGTCTCTTGAATTTCCTTCCATAGGATATCATTGCCTGCTTTTTGCTGAAAAAGTTTCTAAGTGTCGATTTTTGAAACATACAAATATTCCTCTAAAATCAGCCGAAATACGAAATACGATTTACTCACCTGTTATCAGGAGAGACCTTAGTGCTGCATCTTTCAGCCCAGTACTAATCCTGAAAAGTAATTTTAACCGTACTTACCAGCAACTTGAATTTCCTTCCATAGGCTAACATTGACTGGTTTCACTTGGAAATTCTTCTAAGTGTGGAGTTTTGGAACTTTATAATATTCCTCTAAATTCAACCGATCTACGAATTCCGATTTACTCACCTGTTATCAGGAGAGAACCCAGTGCTGCATCTTTTAGCCCAGCACTGACCCTGAAAAGTAATTCTAACCGTACTTACCAGTAACTTATATTTCCTTCCTTAGGAATCCATTGTCTGGTTTTCAGCAGAAAAGTTTCAAAGTGTCGATTTTCTCAAACTACAAATATTCCTTAAAAATCGCCTGTATGACTTAAACGCTTTCTTTCAACTGTTTACAGGAGATGCACCAGTGCTGGAACCAGGATCCAACACTGAGTAAGAAAAAGTAACGATAACACTACTTACCTGCTAAGTGAATTTCCTCCCATAGGATAACATTGGTGATTCTATGTGAAAAAGTTTCTAAGTGTCAACTTTTAAATTACAATAATATTCCTTAAAAATCACTACTGTAACCAAAACGCTTTTACTCAACTGTTTACAGGAGATGTCCCAGGACTGAATCTAGGATCCAGTCCTGTGGTTAGAAAAGTAATCCATAAAGTAACTAATTGCATTTAACTAGAAATTCACATTGAGGTCAATGTTGCATTGTGTTTGAAATTGTGTTGCCGATTGCAACAACTGTAACTACTGTACTTAAAACTCTATTGCTTATTTGCAAACTATTTAAACTAAAGTAATTCACTCTGAGAAAGTATATTTTGTAATGTAATGTATAATGTAATTACAATGTAATTTAAAAAATAAAATATCTTTTTTCATTCAAAGACTTTATTTCGATCTCTGAGAATCATAAAAGTACACCATAAAATAAAACAATTACAAACACACTATACAAATAACAATTCCATTTTAAAGAAACAATCATATCCTATTTATAATCACAGCAAGATTAATCAATCTAAAGTGCGTCAGTTTTTGTGCAAAAGAGCAAAGTTCACTATATTAGCAGCATTAATTATTAGTTTTTTTTTTTTTTTCCTTTAAAAATACATAATTATTTACAATTACGAACTACATTATGGTGTACTTAAGTAGAATATGATTGGATATTTTTGAAGCGTCGCCCAATCCTTAGCTTTGTTTTCCAGTCTCAGCGATCCAAGAGAATGTATCACAAATATAAAATATATAAAAAATACCAAGTTAAAATTATCCATGTTTAAAAACTAGAAATTTATAAAAGAACACAACCATCATAAATTTTGGGTTGAGTGTTACACAACATTTCTCTTTGTTCCCATTTCTAGAATATTGTTTAAAAAAGAATCACTTCATAAGCTTCGCCCGTCTTATCCATACAGCATGGAGAAATCGGGAGATGCCAAAGACTATTATTCTACTTGTGTCTATTGACAATTGCCTCAGAATTTCTAAATAATGTCCCGGACCAATAGCTTTACATAGGGGTACAATCCATCTTTTTCTCAATATTATGTAATAAGGACAAAAAAGAGTAAATGAACAATTGATTCTTGCGAAGCTTTACACGCAGGACACAAATCATCAGCCGGTGTGCCAATGCACCACCTTGAGCAAAAGAGTTTAGTGGGCAAGGTCTTATACCTAAACTGTAGGAACAACTTTCGGGCCAGTGGTGGTGTAATTTCCTCAATTGTAACTTCAAACCATGGAGTGCTTTTATAAGATAAAAAAACTTTTGTCAATCCTGTAGACTGTACTACTTGGTACTGATGGAATATTTTTTCCCAATACATTTTTTTCAGTTCCGCCCTTGTCGTACCAATCATTGTTTCTGGGCACAACCAAAAGCTTTCCATCCCTACTCTCCTTAGCAAAGAACGTAAGTGAATAAACCACTTTACCGATTCTACCTGAGGGAATCTTAAAAGTTCCTTTAAAGCCTCACGGTAGGGCTCCAGCTCGGTAACCGTCCAGATCCT
Source organism: Calotriton arnoldi (assembly GCA_963921515.1). Taxonomy (NCBI): domain Eukaryota; kingdom Metazoa; phylum Chordata; class Amphibia; order Caudata; family Salamandridae; genus Calotriton; species Calotriton arnoldi. The sequence goes on from CAWUFW010001896.1 coordinate 2,428,194, forward strand.
ATACCAAAAGGATAACATTTTAAAATGTACTTCATGCTTTACTTGTTTTTGTGCCAAATCCAGGTAGAGAGGTACCAAGGGTGTACTAGCCGGAAGGCCAACTAATGATCTGAGGAACCGGTTTTCTATTGTTGGTAGAGCAACTAGGGAAGTAAAACCCCACAGCTCCGCCCCATAGAGTACCCCACCCAGGACTTTGGTGTTATAGATCTCAAGGGCTGGAGCAATCTGCCTAGAGACTGTACTCTTATGGATTTTACTTATGTGTGTAGACTGATGAATAAGTTGTAGCTTTGCTTTTTCAACCTGTAAACTCCAATTAATTGATGGGGTAAGCCGGATACCCAAATAATCAAATTCTTCAACTTGCTCTAAGATTGTGCTACCAGCCCACATCGGTCTAGTCTTCACTATTCCTCTACCCTTGTTAAAAACCATAAATTTAGTTTTTGTTTCATTTAAACTAAGCCCTCTATCCTTACAAAACTTTAAAAAATCATTTAACAGCTGCTGAAGTCCTTGTGGTGATTTCGAAATTAACAGGGTATCATCGGCAAAAAGTAATGCCGGAATCCTACGTGACCCTATTTTTGGTGCATCGAAACCATCCCTGTCTAGACACTCAACTACACCATTTATGAAGAGAGTAAAAAGAGTAGGTGCCAACACACAACCCTGTCTTACTCCACGTTTAACTGGGAAGGTTTCTGTTACTTGGTTATTGGGACCCCATCTCACCTGTGCAGAATTCTCTGAGTGTAGATAAATTAAAATGTTTAAAATATTTATCGGGATACCCAACTCACGAAGCACCCTCCAAAGTTTTTCTCGAGAAACTAGGTCAAATGCTGTACGCAAATCGACGAATGCTACATAAAGCTTACCACCCTTCACAGCCACTTCTTTCCAATAAATGCAAATTAATCGGAACACCTGGTCCAGTGTACTGATCTTAGAGCGAAAACCCGCCTGCAGATCACTCAAAATATTATCTTCCTTAATCCAGGTTTGGAGCCTGCCCAAAACCTGCTTACAAAAATTTTTTGGAGCGAATCAATAAGGCTTATAGGCCTATAACTCAAGGGTGAGGATCTATCCCCCTTTTTAAAAATGGGAACTATTTCCGCTATCCTCCATGAAGGTGGAATAGGAGCGCCCTGCAAAATCAGATTGGACAACGAATTTATATACTGGCTCCACAACATTCTATCTTCCCTATACAAATCATTGGGTATTCTGTCTGGGCCGGGGGCACGAGAAGGAACACAAGAAGAAATTGCTGTTAAAGTTTCTTCAAGGGTGAAAACCAAATCTCCGTCGTCGTGAGCTCCGGATGGGGCCCACTCCTCCGAGCCCTCCCTAACTATACAAAAGTCATCTCCATAGAGGGAGCCAAAATGCGCAACCCACTCCTCTGGTTGGACTGTATATTCAAGGGTGGGGCTTTCCCCCTAAGCCAACAAGCAGCATTTTTCCAGAACCCTTTAGAGTCTCGATCAACCAGAGCAGTGTGAAGAGAGGTCCAAAGCAAGTCCTCCCACTCCTTTTTAGCACCACCAATAGCTCTTTTGTATTCCACTCTACATGTTGAGATTTCTGCCTTGGACCCTCGTTTAAGCGCACCAATAAGCGCCCCCTTTGCCTTCCTACAGTGTGAATTGAACCAGGGACTCTTGGTACCATACTTGCTAGCACTACATTGGCCCCCTTTACCACTAGAATTTTTGGATTGACTCAGTAGGCCTCTTACCTCACTAAAAACAAATCATGCAAGGGCCCTAGATTTTTAATAGCTTCATTTGGGCATGAATCACTCAGGTCATTAATAACTTGCCTTGCCTTGGTCTTTACTATTTCTAGTGTTTCCGGGTGTCTCTCAACCCATGCCCATTTCAGGGCTTTCTGATCATTAGCCCTAGTGAGTATACCAACATCAGGATTTGTCAAAGTATTTGGTTTAAGTGGGCCCTCTATAGACAAACTAATAGCGAGAGGATAGTGATCACTCTCCAATCTTTTCACTACTTCCATGTCAATCAATAGGGGCCAAAGATCAGGGGTAATTAAGCAGTAGTCAATTCTACTAGTTTTACCCGGCCTATTATAGGTGTGTTCCCCATTAGAGTCCGACTTTGACCTACCATTAGTAGCTCTGAGCTCATGCTGAAGAGTTAGCGCCAACACTTGGGCTGCTCTCTTCGTCCATCTTACTGTTGGAAGATCCAAAGGAGGAATAGACCATAAACGGTCCCAATCCTCCATTAAATCATAGGGGATTGAGGTAAGAGGTTCAAAAGTGCAATTAAAATCTCCTGCTACTATGGTTGGAATGTTATCAGAATAAATTGACAGGACATCGTCTATCTTACGAATTGTATCTGTATCGTCATTCGGGGCACCTACTCTATTGTAGACATTAAAAATTCTAACCTTCCACCCACTAAACAAGGTCAATTCTAAAGCCAAGATATCCAGTGAATCCACATTTAGAAGCTTTACTTTAGCTCCTAAGTTGGTTTTAACCCAGGTTACAAGACCTCCAAAAGGTCTACCCTGTTTTTTCCTCTTAGCATCAATTGCATAGGCTGAGTAACCATCTCTATAGGGGGTAACCAAACTCCACGTTTCCTGGAAAAGAATTAAATCATAGCAATCCACGAAACTACACCAATCAGGCTCCAATTGAAGTTTCTGGATCCCAGCAACATTCCACACTAGGATCTGCAAACCAAAAGCAGGGATTATCCCCTTATCCTGGTCAAGATCATTAACCAGTACACAATCTAAACTGACTGGGTACATATCAATGGCCAAGGGGAAGATTACCTTTGAAGATTCAATTGCCGTGCTTCGGTTTGTGCTACTATCATCAAACCCATCAGCACAAGGATCAGTATTCGATATAGAATTTGCCAGTAACAAGGTGTTAGAAAAGGGAGAAAAAGGATCCTGCCGGAAGTCTAATAGCATATCATTATCTGATTTCAGTCAATGTTGGCTACTATTTATCCCACTAAAGCCGAAACAAGGATCTTCCCTGCACAATCTAGGCAGTGTTGTTCCTTCTCTATGTGGGTATTGATATCTAATCTCAATAAATGTGTTAGAGGGGGGGAAAGTACGGGCATCAATTGACAAAAGCCCAGAAACCATGGTTTCATCAAAAAAACTAACTACAATTGTGTCTTTCTTTTCCCCGGGATAGATAATCTACTAACACATCTAATATCATCCCTTATGATGGAATAACAGTGGCGGGATGTTCTAAGCCAGTGGATAACCTTGTTTGTTAGGGAGCTATGGTCCTCATGACCTCTATCTGCAGGTTTTGGAACGTTTATAAGATAAATTGTACCTCGACTGCCCCCACTCTCCAGCCCTCTATATACTCCATCCCTTACCACCCCAAAGCCATGTAGGGCTTCATGGGATGGCCTACGTATGCAGCCCTCGTCCAAAATCACCTCCCATCTATCCAGATATTTTTGACCCTGTCCCTCACTGACAACTCCCCGGGGGTGACAATTTAATACTCTCTGGATCCAGCACTTTGTGGGGGGTAACTCTTCAGGTAATAGAGGTTGAGGGAAGGAATCTGGCACTAGAACTTTAGGGTACTTCTTTTCCTGCCCATGGTATGATTGCTTCACACATCTATCATTACCTACAGACGGTATTGCTAGTATGCTATTAGAAAGTGAAGAACTTACTTCTCTCCCAATGCCATTAATAGCTCCCTGGGAGAGACTCCGAACCTCCCCTCTAAGAGCAACCACTTCCACTCTTAGGGATTCAAGCAAGGACCTAATCACAGCCAACTCATTAAAAGGGGCACCTCTATCTTTATCAACGTTTGGCTCAAATGCTTCGTGGTCATCAGACTCTAATACATCAAATCTGTTATGACAATCTACCTGAACAACATAGGGTGTAGGGGAGGGCACACTAGGTACATCCCGAACCTTGTCTATTGTCAGATCTAACTCCTTCCCCTTCTCCCTAGACAACCCCTTTTTTTTTTTATTACCTTTCAATTTAGGATGGAACATACATGGGATTGTCTTGCCCGGGATAGATTTGTGTTTCACAATTTGTGCAGAAGGGGGCGGGGGTGAACCCATTACCCCAGCCCCAAGCTCAGCAACCATCTCACCAGGCAGGTCTTCAACCACAACAGAGGTATTTATTTGAGAGTCTGCTATCTCCTGACACTCTGATAAAATTAATTCAATACGGTCCATAGTCTCATAACAGACTGTGCCAGGGGATTTTCTCTTTTTTTGGATTTGTGGGGCCACTAACCCTCTCCTGACCTTTCCTTTTACCCATCCTTAACAAACGCCCAGGTGAAATTTTTATAGACAGCAGACAAATAATCAATTTACAATTTGGCTAAGGAGGGGTAATTAAAGGAATATATTAAGAACACAATTTAAAAAGCTCAAAATAAAAAACTAGCCCTGCACATTTAGAACCTCAAGATAATCAATGATCAAGGCCAATAAAACAAAAAAAACAAAAAACAGCTCAAGGGGAAGAGCCCCACCAAATATATTTCTTTAGACAGGACAGTACCTCAAGTTCACAAGTTCGCATGTAGATTAGTAAAATGTCAGGGGGGGTGGCCCTGCCCTGCCTCTTCCTGGCAATGACGGGCAAGGACGGGCCCGCCCTTGGCCCGGGCTTCGCCCGGGCTAGCCCGCGCGCGTCCCGCGCCGCGATGGTAGCTTGCGCTATTTAGCGCGTTTCGGTCAGCGACACTCCTCCCCTCCTGGGAAGAGTTCTGGGACAGGTAGTCCCCAGCAGCAGCAAGTGGCCCAAAACAGAAGGCTCTGGCGTCCCGCGCCGCGATGGTAGCTCGCGCTATTTAGCGCGTTTCGGTCAGCGACACTCCTCCCCTCCTGGGAAGAATTCTGGGACAGGTAGTCCCCAGCAGCAGCAAGTGGCCCAAAACAGAAGGCTCTGGCGTCCCGCGCCGCGATGGTAGCTCGCGCTATTTAGCGCGTTTCGGTCAGCGACACTCCTCCCCTCCTGGGAAGAATTCTGGGACAGGTAGTCCCCAGCAGCAGCAAGTGGCCCAAAACAGAAGGCTCTGGCGTCCCGCGCCGCGATGGTAGCTCGCGCTATTTAGCGCGTTTCGGTCAGCGACACTCCTCCCCTCCTGGGAAGAATTCTGGGACAGGTAGTCCCCAGCAGCAGCAAGTGGCCCAAAACAGAAGGCTCTGGCGTCCCGCGCCGCGATGGTAGCTCGCGCTATTTAGCGCGTTTCGGTCAGCGACACTCCTCCCCTCCTGGGAAGAATTCTGGGACAGGTAGTCCCCAGCAGCAGCAAGTGGCCCAAAACAGAAGGCTATATTAATAAAATATCTAAAAATAAATAGTTTTAAAAAATGTAGTAAATCAGTGTCCAAAAAATAAATATAACAATTAATACATTTAAAAATTGTCATTTACAAAACCTTTGAAATTCTCTGAAAAAAAACATAGGTTTCAGACTTGTTATAATTAGGAATTAGCATTTAAAAAACCTTTGAAATTCACTGAAAAAACCATAGGTTTCAGACACGTTATAGTTAGAAATTAGCATTTAAAAAACCTTTGAAATTCACTGAAAAAACCATACGTTTTAGGGACAGTTATAGTTAGTTGGACATTGCACTCGTACAAAACCCGTGAAATTCCCCCGTTATAGTTAGTTCAGCTAACTATAACTCGCGCCCCCACAATTCACTGCTGATGACGTCACATATTACATCACTCATGACATGGTCAGTGACATCACTGATGACATCACTGATGACATCTCAAATGACATCACTGATGACATCATCCATGTGATAATTTCATGCATCATCTCACACCCTAATATAACTTTTGATACACCCACTCTTATTTACAGACTGCCATTCTCAAAACCATAGACACTCCAACACCAAAAACTACATACCCACTCACTGATTCTTAGGTCTACACACACATCCACTCACTCACCCGTACACTCACTCATACTTACAGTCACTCAGTACTGGACTATCATATGAACTCATACACCTATATAAACACTCACACCGCCACTCATCCATAGAGGTACTCACACACCTAGTCAGTCATGCAAAAAATTAATCACACACCCATTTACTCACCTATACAGTTATACACACACCAGCTCACTTACTCATACAAATACTAGCACATTCTTACGCTCTTATACAATAACTGATACAAGCACACACGCATCCATACAGCCACTCTCACAATCACACACTCTCACTTATAGCCTTTTAAATACTCTAACACACATATATACTGCCTTTTACATATGTAGTTACTCGCACATGTACCACTGAGATATACATTCACTCACTAACACACCCATACACACACTCACCCACCCAAGCAGTCCATCACAGACGCACTCTTCAAATCATGCACCCAGTGAATCACCCACTCACACATCTATGTACAGAGTCGCACACACCCCACCCACACAAACACTCAGGCACCCATACAGATACTCAGACAACCAATCAATAACTCATATAGACACTCATGTAGCTATTCACAAACCCATGCAGCCACTTACACAGCAACAGACAGACGGATACAGACATTCACCCAGTTTAGTCACTAAGCCATGCATTCAGTAAGATACGTTTAATCACTCACTTATACAGTTAGTCACGCACCTACTAAATCATCCATACAGACACTTATACACCCACTCATTCTTCAATACGCCTTTCCCTATATACATTAAAAATATTTAAACTTTACAGAAACACAGTCACTAGATGATGTCATCAGTGATGTCATTTGAGATGTCATCAGTGATGTCATCAGTGATGTCACTGACCATGTCATGAGTGATGTAATATGTGACGTCATCAGCAGTGAATTGCGGGGCGCGAGTTATAGTTAGCTGAACTAACTATAACGGGGGAATTTCACGGGTTTTGTACGAGTGCAATGTCCAACTAACTATAACTGTCCCTAAAACCTATGTTTTTTTCAGTGAATATATATATATATATATATATATATATATATATATATATATTCCTTTTGGAGCTCTTTACCATCAGCCTTTCAAAAAGTAGAGACCACTAGCTTGCTTGCACTCGTGGATGTTGATTCACCAAAATACCAGGTTTGAAAGATGTTGCATCATAAACTCTTTGACCAAAATGACATCATGCGGTTTACACCTTAGCCTGCCTTTCGACCTTACATATTGCTGATGGGCCAAATGTAAGGACAAGGAGCGGAAATAACAGAAATTAAAAAACAAGACTTCTGGAGGAAAGACCGTCAAGATGGCAGAAAGAATGTAATTTCGGTGACCTCCACCCAATGTCGTCTGTTATCCAACATTATGTAATGAGTAAAAGACTGTCGGCTCCCCACAGCGGCTGCTGTGAACCAAAAAGCTCCAAGGAGCGCGTCTAAAGCCACATAACCTAGATTCAGCGAGTCCATGGTCAGAGGTCGGTAGTACTCCCCCCAACTCCTAGCCTGTGGTTTGGAGAGGCCATGAGGGTAGTTGGGGCAGATAGGCTGCAGCAGCCAGAAGACCGCATGTCTGATCTCAGCTGGCTGAGCTGGGTAGAACCGCCTCCTCCAGGAGACAGCAGAGGCAGGCGGCAGGAAGACCTGTGGGGAAGTGTTTGTGCATTATTAACAGTGTGTAGAATATTATTCTACAATCAAATTCACATGTGTAAACTGAAATGATACTATTGCTTTTGAAAAAGATTTTCATATGACCTGTTAAAGTGCATTTTTCCTGGCTTATGTTAACTAGGCATCGCTCAGCTTAGATGCCATCTTGTTCAAAATGGATGTCACATTCACTGTTAATTTTTTCACCTGCACACAGTCAAGCAAGTCATGTTGGTTTATTTTCAATGACACTGCTTTCGAAGAAGACTCTCTAGCATGGGCTCAGTAATGTGACATTTGCCCAAGGATCTTCTGCTTGCACACAGTATTGCATTCATTCACAATGGTTCACTGTTGTTTTGTAACTAGCTTGTTCTGACACCTTTGAATGACATTAGGCCAGAGAGGGCTGAATCAATTTTCGTGTAGCTGGTTAGTGCTTAGGTGTTAAGGCTGTATGATTCTAAAGTCTTATTTCTGATTTGTTGAAAAAGTATTTCTTTGCTCACAAAACAATGATTCCGCACTTCACTGCTTTTCTATGAAAAGATTTCCTACATAAACCCTCGATTTTGGAAGTAAGCCATGAGACCTTTCCTATGCTACTAGGGATGCTGTCATATTTCTTACAGATTTTGCTGCACATTTTGGATTTAGCATTTTTCTCTGATATTCTCACTTCTCTGTACTGACGGCCTTTATGGCAATTGACCTCAATGTAACCCAGCAGTTTCTGCATTTTTAATCATCCTGTACTGTACCTTTTCAATTTTTGTAATCAATCTTCATACATTTTCTGATTCTACCCTAGAACTCACTTATTGAGTTAGTCCGTTTTTAATTGACCGTATTTTTGATATGCCGATTTTGTGCCTTATCTGGGGACACATTGTCTCAAGACATTGAGAATAACGCCGTTGTCGATCCACCAAACCAGTTGAGGTGTAAGATTTTAGGGGTACAGTGTGCCCACATCTGCAATCGGGTGCAACGGAAGAAAATGTGGGATATGAGCTAATGCCACTCGGTGGAGAGAGTGGGCCTATGTGTACCGCCTGTGTCAACCGGGGTGGAGAGAGCATAGAATTTTCAGTCTCCCACATCACTGACGGCAACCACATTGCAGATGAGAGGAAGGAAGTGAGTGGCAGGCTTACGGCCCAGATGTGGTGGAACAATGTGTTCCGGGGACCTTAAGGCCCGCGCTGCAGTGCTGGATTATTGTTTGGAAACACAGAGTCATATCTCAAGACGACTCCAAGTGCGATAGGAATGGCAATGGTCTGGGCACAGGCAAGTGGCTGAGTTTGCCCACACTAACAGTTCAAGAGCTTTCAGTTGCAGTGGGCAACTAAAGGCAGTGGATGTTCGTTTAAGACCTGGGCTTTGGAGTGGAAGCATATGAGCAGAGCCTAGAGACCAGCTGCTGTAAGCCCATCTCTGATGTCTGCACTGATGGAGGGGTAAGGAGTGTTCATCCTAGGGTATTAATGAACAGTTAGTCACTATCCAACTGCAGCATGCATGATACTGAGTTCTCTACATTCATAGTATATGTGGAAAGGGAAGGTTTCTCACACTAGCAAGTAGTAACTGTATAACTGACAGCAAAACCTCCAAGCCACGTGCTGAAATATAGATGACAGGGTGATTGTTGCCAAGGGAGATTTTTTTTAACTCAGAGTGAAATCACCCCTCCCTTCTTGTCCATGCAGGTTATCCGCTAGCCTTATCCAATTTTACCTGTGGACCTATCCTTCACGCACATGTAATTTGACACTTCTGCATTTACCTTCCCGGTTCAATTCTTCTATAATGGACCTTGACTCACTGGTGCGTCTCGCCCACCACAGGAGTTGCACCTGTTACTTGCTGGTACCTTGGGGGCGCCTCTCCCCATCCTTTCTAGTGGGGTTCTGTTATCTGTGCAGTTAACATTCACTTTTCTTTCAGATTCTTTTTTCATAATTTTTTCTTTTGGGCCAATATAAATAGTGTTAATTCTGTATATAATGTAAATTCTTTTCTGTTCACTGTTTTTTGTGTTCTGCTTCAATTTTAGCTTGCCGCTAAGGGCTCGACTCCTGATGATGATCCCACATCACGTTAAGGGATTGAAACACTGTTGACTTAAATCACGGACCCTATTTACATTGTTGTATTTGAATCAAACGGGCCATGTCCTGGTTCATATGATACCCATGTTGATCACCTGATTCACTAGTGTGTATCGCACTATAAAGAGCACCAAGCACATTTTTGGCCACTGGCACTCATCGGATATCTATGGTCATATATATTTTTCATTAAATGAAGAGTGCTATTCATCACTTTTTTTTCATCTCATGTATTAGGGACCATTGTCTTTATAAATACCTTAATTCCCCAGGTTTCTCGTGATACTAGGGTTCCCCTTCTTTCCATTACCTGCCACCACCAGGGCAGTTCGTAGAAAAATCATCACCCAATTATAGAATTATCATGTCCAACCTATTAGCCTACAAAGAGCTAGATAAAAGAAGTCCCTGCACAGATGGCAAAGCACAGGTTCAATATTCCTGGAAAACACAATTTATGGTGCAGCAACAACTGCGATCATTCCAGCAGAAAATCAACATTGCAACTGAAGCAAAGTCCTTCTTCTTCAAGGATGCCTCAGAGGCATGGGAGTGAACAGAGAAACTGGTGGTCACTGCAATAATGGGGGTGCGGCCTCCAATAGCCGGACCTGCCTGAGGTTGAAATCGAAGAAGTGGTACTAAAAATCCAATAATCTCATAACTCGCCAGGTAATTCCTGAAAAATGACAGCAGTCTCAGCAGTGGAGATTATCAATGAGGCCGGTGAATGACACTTGAAAGGGCAGCCAGCTTCTGGAAATTATACTGATGAACTGGCTGAGCATGTATGAATGGGCCCCAAGATCACTCCTATCACATATGAGAATATAATCTAATGTGTGACGCTAAAGGTGTGCTCCATTTGGGGGAACACTATGTCACAGAATGACGACCAGCTGTGGATGATATGGTAAAATATGGAAGATGATCTCTGTATCCCCATACTGAAAACAGTGGTGATGTCCATTTTAGTTCATTGAGGGGCAGAGGAAGCAGTACTGTGGGGTGGAACCAACCCTCAAGACTGACATATACTTATTCGTCTTTTTTGGTAGTTTGAGGTACCTCACTTGGCATTGTATTGGCTTTTAATTCATTAACTAGTCATAGGTGTTTAGGTCTTTATTGATTCGTGTTTTGGGTGTGCTGAGTTGAGCAGTTTGTAAGATCAGCCGTATGTATGGCAATTGAGTTTTTTTGAGTTTTTGTGAGGCGGTTATCAAAGATTTCAAAATGGGTGGACTAGTCAAGTGGACGTGCTGGGTGGCTCCCCCGATTGAAAAGGTAATGGTGGCATGCAACATCTAAGCATGTAATGATGTGGCAGATGTAGGGTGAAAGTACCTAAGATACATGAAACTGAATACTCATGGTACTGCAGTGGAATGTTCTGGAACTCTAGGTCCTCTCACACCAAAGTAGCATGGAGTTAGCTGGTCACGTTAAAGTCCTAACTTGGAATGTGAATGATAGGGTGAATGCCACAAACCCATAGGCTTTTAGAATATGTTAAGAAAAGGAGAGTCCACTTTGTTTTTTTCCCAGTGTCCTAGCTTCATAGTTCAGAAAGGGACCAGCTGAAAAAGGGAAGGAGACATTTTACTGCATTTGTTTCTCCCTATATGCCAGATGGCACACATATGTGTGAGGCCAGCAGTGCTATTTAATGGAGGTGGTTTTACTTTGTTGCTGTTGTGAGGCGAGGTATGTTGCTTCCCCCTTTGCTTTCAATACGTGTAACAAATGCCCTGACAATGAAAGATTGGTTATTGCACTGAGATATGTGGGATGTATGAAGGGAAATAAACCCCACAAGCTTTTAAAGCAACACTTTTCCTTTACAGACACAGACTGGTTTATAAATGAAAATGCTGGGAGTAATAGCATGAGAAAAGCGAGGGGAGTCTGGGAGCCACTGCTAATGGAGATAGCAGTACTGGGCGCAGAGGAGCAGCGAGGCACTGCGCGGGAGCAGAAGATCGCTGCGGCCAGCAGTGAAAGGTAAGTCTATATTCTTTTAATTATTTTTTTCCCCGCACTGCCCCCCATGTCATATTGGCAGCAGCCGCCACTGACTTATTAGTACATAGGTCGCCCTGCAAAATGACAATCTTCGATTCGATTCTATGGTCAGTTGTCTACATAAGTTTTCATTGAGGGTGCTGCTCAATTACAACTCCTACTCAACAACCCCCTCACTGTTTTACACCATTGCACGATGGTTAGTGTCACACAAATAATGTTTTGCTCCAGTGCTGCTAATGGAATAATCTCTATGCAACTCTTTGTAAGTACAGCATTTTAATATCTATGTGCACCTTAGTGCTCCTGATTTTCGTGCAGTGATGCATGAATTTTAGTTAATTTGAGACCCCATTACTATGCTTATTTCATCTTTGACGAAAAACAATGGCTTTTTATTGGTAGTCCTAAAAGGTGGCTGGTGATCTTTGAAAAAGGTGGGGCATATTATTTAACTGCAAATTCCAGTGACCTCTGAAGAAGTCCAACATCTGGTAGGTAACTTTGTGGGGTTTACCCACTCAGAAAGTTTAGAAAAAATGGAGTCAAACAGTGCATTTCAAAGTAGGGTTTTCACATTAACTTGGTATAAAGTCATAGGTTCTGAAAGGACTCTCATTAAATATTCCAGTATTTTCATGGTATATCAAGGAAACCCGATTCTTCCCAGTAGTTGACCCAATTTTTTCAAAAATTGCCATGGGTATCACCCATATGTAAAGAATGAACTCCAGTATGTCAAGGCTGAAAGTTAACATAGCTCCCATACCTCATGTGTGTTGCCAAATGTCAAGAATCACCTCCAGTGTGCCAGGGCCAGCATTTTGTCATGGGTGCCCCCCATATGAAGTGGGTGCCCTCTTATGCTATGAATTGCCTACAGTTTTCCAGAGCCAGATTTTTGTCTTGCACACACAGTATTGGACACCTAAATCAAAAATGACTTTTTTTTGCCTTTGACGCCCCACCCCCATATGCCATAGGTGTTTCACCATATGTCAAGAATTCCCTCAAGTATGTCACCCCCAGCATTTTGCCATGGGTGCTAGCCCCCACATGCAGTGGTTGCACTCCATTACACGTATCACTACCTCCAATATGCTAGGGGCAGCATTTTGCCATGAGTGCCCCCAGATGCCAGGAATTATGTCCATTATGCCAGAGCCTGCATTTTGACAAGGGTACCCACTCCACTATATACCAAGGGTGCCCTCTCTTATGCCAAGTGTTACATTTAACATGACAGTGCCATCACTTTGCCATAGGTGTCTCTATGAGCTAGGATGCCAGGTCTTGTCACACACTTTCAAGCATAACACACACGTCACATGCACACAATTATATTAATTCAATCACTCATACACACACTCACGCAATCACATGCACTCATTATAACTCACTCAAAGTCACCCATTATCATTTCCTCTCACTTACATTCATTCTCTCACTCACTTTCACACACTCACTCTCACATTCACACTCTTACTCATGCACTCTCTCGCTTGTTAACTCTCATTTACTCTTACTCATTCACTGACTCATTCAGCCTCTTGCTCATTGACTCTCTCACTCATTCACCCTTTCTCTCACTCTCATTCACTCTTTCCCTCAAATGTACTCACTGACTCTCAAGTCCTCACTCATGCTCTCTCAGTCAGTCTCACCCAATCTCACACACACACTCACTGTCTCTAAATCTCAATTGCTCTCTCATTCACTCTCACACACACAAATTCAGTCTCAGTTAGTAACATTCTCTCACTCACTCCCACTCACTCTTACTAACTCGCTGCCTCTCTCACTCTCACCCTCACTCACCTCACTTGTACTCTCACTCACTCACCATCTCACTCACTTCCTCACTCTCAGCGGCACTCACTTTCACTTTAAGTCACTGGTATGATCACTCACTCTTGTCCTCTTACACGCACAAAGCAAGAGCAACATTGAAAATATTGGGCGTGATCTCAAGATAGGTGGGCGGACCACCATTCATCAGGGTGGTAAAGGCATCACGTCCACCAGTCTAATGGAATACCGCTTGTCATATCTAGATATCATCTCTAGTTGTTCCTCTGAAAGCACTGAAAGTTTGGAGCATAGCCAATGTCTGTCGGTGGCTGTGTACAAAACATTTTTGTTTTTCAAAGCTGGAGTGTGTTATTTAAAAACAAAAATAATTACGCACTACCCCCTGGAAGTTTTCTCCTAGGGTATGGGGGTAATTTATTTTTATTTTCTGCTTGAGGCCAGTATGTTTTTCCTGGCAATGATGAAAATAGAACTAAATTACATCAGGCCATCTGTTCTAAATAAGGTGGGGAATCTGATGTCCTTACTCGACTGCCCCTACTCCGTCGGGCTGTTGATGTAAGCTTTCCAACAGCAGAGTGAGGGGGACTGCCAACCGAAAGATGATGATCCACCCAACTTTAAATAGGGCAGGTGGTCTGTCCGTTTGGTGGACAGTGGACCACCTCATTTGTGGTAGAGTACCCTGTTTGCTAAACTTTACATCAGGACCATTGTTTTACTAATCTTCCTTCATCTGCTGGCAGGCCTTCATTCTTTCATGGCAGTAGCACAGCTGTAATCTGGTGCTGAAAGTAGGAACCAGCTGGCCAGGATACCCACATTGCAACTGAGAAACCAGACAGGAACAGAATTGATGTGAAGAAATCTGCCTTCATCCGTCTCCCTTCTTTTTGTATGGCTAGAAGCACAGTCCTATCAGAAGTTGAGACAGAATTTGGGGCACTGTTCTTGCTGCTCGGTGTGGATTTTAGTTGCCCACTGCCTGAAACTTTGCACAGAATGTCTGCTACATAATATGCATAGTGCCTGTGTGAAGGGCAGTGGATAATTTGTACTGGTGATTGCCGTGGAGCCCACTAGCACCTATTTGTAAGGATCAGGACTCTTTGATCTCTCCAGCGGGTGGTGTTTACGATCACTGTTACATAGTTATTCCTGGAAGAAGGGATGCCTGTCTTGTCCTGTCTGATAACACTCTCCCCAGCAGCTCCGCCTGACTGCCGACCGTGCTAGCACCGAGCCCCTCTCCTGACAGGGTTTGAGCCAGCAGCCCGTCCCTGCGCCTCTGGTCCGCTTAGGCATCTCCGGTAGTTACTCTGTGTTCCGCTTTTGCTCTCTGTGATTCTCGCATTTTTCAACTCCGTGTTCCGCTTTTGCTCTCTGTGATTCTCGCATTTTTCAACACTAAAGCTGACTGCTTTAGTGTTGCTTTGCCCTCGCTATTCTGTCCATAATTGTTTCCTTTTCTTCCCGCTGTTCCCGCCGCTGCTGCCCCTGCGACCCGCCCCCGACACAGCCGCTCCTGCCTCCCTGCCTCTGCTCCCGCCTCCCTTCCCTAAATATGGCGACCGCTGCGCGGTCGCGCCGCTGGCGCGTCGAAGGCACGCCTAAGGCAAGCCTGTCTGTGCCCATCCGCGCCTGGACCGCACCCAGCGCCAGACCCCCTGGCCCCCGCGAGTGCCACGACACCCGACGCCGCTATGATGCCAACTTCCTCCACGAACTCAACGACGGCCGATCATCCACCTGCTTCCAGGCCACCCCGAAGCTCACCCACGGACCCTTCTCCTGCCGAAGCTGCAGCTTCACCAGCCACCGAACATCGGCACGTCCTGCCTCACCCACCAGGGCAGGTCACAACCATCACAGATGCATACTACTCAACACCCGCTCCGTCCGCAAGCACGCCTTCGAACTCTGGGACCTACTCGACTCATCCTCCCCGGACATCGCCTTCCTGATGGAGACCTGGATGAACCCCTCCTCGGCGCCCGACATTGCCATAGCCATCCCGGACGGCTACAAGATCACCCGCAGGGACCACACCAACAAACCAGGAGGAGGAATCGCCATCGTCCACAGGAACACCCTCAGAATTTCGACCAGCACCGAAGACACCCTCAACACTGCCAAACACCTGCACTTCCAGATCCACATCGATCCCAACACCATCCTCAGAGGAACCCTCGTCTACAGACCCCCCGGACCCCGACCACAGTTCAGTGACTCCATCACCGATGTCGTCAGCACCCACGCCCTTGCCTCCACAGACTACATCCTCCTCGGAGACCTGAACTTCCATCTCGAGAATGCCAACGACAGCAACTCCACCACCCTGCTTGACAACCTCGCCAACCTCGGACTCAAACAGCTCGTCACGACACCCACCCACTCCGCCGGACACACGCTCGACCCCATCTTCTCCACCAGCAACCACGTCACCTTCAGCCACACCACCGAACTCCACTGGACCGACCACCGCTGCATCCACTTCTCTTTCAAGAAACACACCACGCACAACCACCCGCAATGAATCCCCCACCGCAGCTGGAACAAGGTCACCAAGGACCAGCTAATCACCACCCTCGCCCGAGATCCACCAACCGACCCCACCGACACCGACACAGCCGCGCGCAACTTCAGGCAATGGATCAACGACTGCGCCAACACTCTCGCCCCGATCAGGAAACCCTCAAACAGACGCACCGACAGGAGGGCCATCTGGTTCACCACCGACCTCCAGGCTTCCAAGCAGACCTGCCGAAGACTCGAGAAGAAGTGGCGCCACGAACAGACACCGGACAACCACGCAGCCCTCAAGAACGCCAGCCGCAAGCACCACCAACTCATTCGAACCGCCAAAAGGACCTCCTTCAAGGAACGCATCAACAACAACACGCACAACAGCAAAGAGCTCTTCAACATCGTGAAAGAACTCGCCAACCCCAGCTCCAGCTCCAACGACATCCCGCCGTCGCAAGACCTCTGCGACTCCCTAGCCACCTTCTTCCACTGCAAGATCGCAGACATCCACAACAACTTCAACACCCATACCCCCCCGACAGCCGCCGACACTTCAGACTCACCGCCCCCCAACCACACCTGCCTCCTGCTCTCCTGGAACCACATCAACGACGACGACACAGTCAAAATCATGAACACCATCCACTCCGGCTCACCATCCGACCCCTGCCCTCACCACATCTTCAACAAAGCGAGCTCCATCATTGCACCCCAACTCAGGAAGATCATCAACAGCTCCTTCCAGACCGCCACCTTCCCGGAGAGCTGGAAACACGCCGAGATCAACGCCCTACTCAAAAAACCCAAGGCGGACCCAAAGGACCTCAAGAACTTCCGGCCCATCTCCCTGCTCCCGTTCCCGGCGAAAGTCATCGAGAAGACTGTCAACAGGCAACTGACCCGCTTCCTCGAGGAGACTAACATCCTGGACTCGTCCCAATCCAGATTCTGCAGCAACCACAGCACCGAAACTGCCCTCATCGCCGCCACCGACAACATCAGGACCCTGCTGGACAGCGGCGAGACCGCGGCCCTCATCCTCCTGGACCTCTCGGCCGCCTTCGACACCGTCTGCCACCACACCCTATACACACGCCTCCACGACGAAGGGATCTGCTTCAAAATCCTGGACTGGATCACCTCCTTCCTCACTGGTAGAGCCCAGAGAGTCCGCCTCCCCCATTCCGATCCGAAGCCACCAAGATCACCTGCGGCATACCCAAAGGATCATCCCTCAGCCCGACCCTTTTTAACGTCTACATGGCACCGCTGGCCAACATCGTCCGATCGCACGACCTCAACATCATCTCATATGCCGACGACACCCAGCTGATCCTTTCCCTCACCAAGGACCCCGCCACCGCCAAAACCAACCTCCATGAAGGAATGAAGGCCGTCGCAGAATTGTTGAAGAACAGTCGCCTGAAACTGAACTCTGACAAGACGGAGGTCCTCATCCTCGGCTCCACCCCCTCCACCTGGGACGACTCCTGGTGGCCGGCCACGCTGGGAGCTGCACCGACACCCACCAATCATGCACGCAACCTGGTGTTCATCGTTGACTCAACACTCTGAATGACCCAGCAAGTCAACGCCGTCTCCTCCTCCTGCTTCAACACCCTCCGCATGCATTGCAAGATCTACAGATGGATCCCCACCGGAACCAGAAGGACGGTCACCCAAGCCCTCGTCAGCAGCAGGCTGGACTACGGCAACGCCCTCTACGCGGGAACCATGGCCAAACTCCAGAGAAGACTTCAACGCATACAGAACGCCTCCGCTCGCCTCATCCTCGACATACCCCGCCACATGACTGCCCACCTGAGAGACCTGCACTGGCTCCCCGTCAACAAGAGGATCACCTTCAAGCTCCTCACCCACGCTCACAAAGCACTCCACAACACCGGACCAACATACCTCAACAAACGACTCACCTTCTACACCCCGAACCGCCAGCTTCGCTCTGCTTACCTCGCCACCATTCCACGCATCCACCGAACAACCACCGGCGGCAGATCATTCTCCCACCTCGCCGCCAAGACATGGAACACCCTCCCCATCCACCTGCGACAGACCCTGGACCTGCTGACCTTCAGGAGACTTCTCAAGACCTGGTTATTCGAGCAGTAGCTGCACCCCCTCTCCCCCCTCAGCGCCTTCAGACCCTCACGGGTGAGTAGTGCGCTCTACAAATGATTGATTGATTGATTGATTGATAACCAGCCCACATCCAGGCATGCTCTCATTTGCCTCTCTCATGAGTAGTAGAGCTGTGCACACTGGCCCACCACACATTTGTTGATTTGAGCCAGCCTAAATGGGCCAGGCATCAAGTGTTTCTGTCATTCCCTGTTGCAGGCCTTCCTATTACATCTATGCAAGTGTACCTAGTACTGTTATGTTCCATAAAGGTACCCCGATATAGGCTCAGGTAGTCACCTAACCTTTCAGCTATATTCTCCCCTACCATTACACTATATAACGGTTCTTAGTACTGACCTTTTACCTAGTTACGGTAATGTCCAAAGATGACATGGGGTTTTCTCCGAAAAGCTTAAGCCTCATTTATTGTGCATGAGGATTCTTGGAATCACAGCAGGACAGCAGGCCTACCATCTCCTGCATAATAACTATGTATAAGGGTCATTCCTTCCGTCATCCTTGTCTGACATGACACAGCAGGGTATATCCCCAGGGGGTACCACTTTGGGTATATATACACCATATCTTGCTGAGGTAGTCAGAGGAGAAAAGGACTTCCATGCCGACACACTGACGCAAGACGCTGAGGTTCCTGCATGCAGACACTCTAGCTCGCAGTGGTCTGACATCCCTTGCGGGGTGTCCATTTCGAGACCAAGACGGGGTCCCAGCGTCTCTCACTTCAGGTAATGGGGTTGACTTTATCCTAGAGGGATTCTTGGCTTTTACACCCACATACATGCTAGGTACACTTAGGTACATCTAGTTAGGGTCGCATCGTAGGAGTACGCATTTTACTGTCATGTATTTTATATACTTGCCTGTATTCATTGTTTTAGCACGATGGTAGAAATCTACCATCCTTTTACTCTGTTAGTGCTTCTAATCATTTATATCTGTTTCTGTCTGATGGTTGTTTCAGCACACCTATTTTACACTAGAATGAACCTGGTTCAATAAATGCTTATTGAAAAACGTCCCCACTGTTTATTCTGTGTATCTCTCTGAGACAAAGTGAGCACAAGTGACTGAGCGAAAAGTAGTAAACTGTTTCCACGATTCTGAGGGATCAGGGTTGTCATGTTCGATAGTTGCCAAGAACTATTCTCTCCTTGGTAAGAGGGGTTTCTAGTGGCACTGTGAGCTAGCTGGTATACAGGCTAACATATCCGGTAGGGGTGTCTAGAATCAATCTGACACCAATCCTATAGTGTATGTTGTCTAAACGCGCAGATCCTAGATAGGTTTATAGGAACTACATGACAGTACTGCAGCAGCACCTGCGTGGAATGATTGGACCTCTTCCTGCAGACTTCTGTCAGTGCCCTGCCCTGCTCAATCTGCATACTACAGCACCTCTGTTCTATAGTGATAATCGATTTGCAAGCTCATGTCTGACCTTTAACCTTGTGCACACACTTGTCATGCGGGCAGCTAGAGACTCAACTCTTTGCAGCTTGCCTGTTCATAGCGGCTTGAATTTGATGCTTTTGTTAGCTGATTAAGGTCTTGACATTTGAAGCACTTTTGAGATAACCTGCATTTTCTTTTTAACAAACAAGGTTATTGTTCTGTGCATTTCATGCTTCATCTGTGGCTGTGAAATCTATATGAGCAGAGCCCCACAGGTATATATTTTTGTATTTCGAATCACAGTCATCAGTGCATGCATTGGAAGCACTGTTACATGAGGATGAATATTTGTCATGCAAGGGTCTGAATTAGATCTTGCGGAGAGGAATACTCCATCACAAACATGATAGATATCCCGTCTGCCGCATTACGATCCCATTATATCCTATAGAGATCGTAATATGGCGTACAGGATATCTGTCACGTTTGTGAGGGAGTGTTCCATCCGCTGAGATCCAAATAAGGCCCGTAGTTATGCCTTCTAGAGTCCTTATCTTTTCACTATTATTTCTCTATTATTTTTTTAACACTGGTTTTCCTGCTTAAGCTCCACTTCTGGAGATGACGTTTTATTCGTAATTCACCCAGATTTAAATATAATGTGTGTCTGGTCTTATACGACCAACAAAATCATTATTCTTGTACAGCAATATCAAATTTATGTAGTTCGGTTAACAGTTCCTATAATATTTAGGCATCTGCAGGTCCCAAAAGATCCCTATCACCTGCAGAGTCCCTCATGGCACCATACTGCCACCATGGAGCTGCTTGGTACTCTACTCACAGAAAACAGCATGATGATTCTGCAATATGCAGATGAGACACAGCTCTACTTGAAAGGCTCCTCTGTTTCAGACATACAAATCCTGAAATACTACCTATGCATCATTCAGACCTGGATGTCCAGGACCTCTCCATAGCTCAATTCAAACAAGGCAGAATTCCTGTGATTAGCCAAGACCAACAAACAAGTAATAGTACATAACTTTCACTGAATGCCAAGCGACTTGGATTCACCCTGGACATCAACTTCACCCTCAAGGAACACATTTCTAAAAATAATAAATACAATCTATACCAGCTCTCTTTTCAAAAGAAAGTGAGACAGTTTCTTGCAAAAGACGAAAAGCAACTTTGAACAGCTGGTGAATCTTGGCACACCAACAATCAGGACACCATCAGCCTGCAGAATATCATTGGTAAAAAAAGGCAGTAGGCCTTTTACATCTATGCACCCAGTATCTGAAACAATATCCCCATATCCATGGGTACCACCCCAGCACTGCACCAAATTAGGAAAGATTTGAAGATGCATCTCTTTAAAGAACACTATATCACAATGCATTAACTGTCCACAAATCAGCTACCTCTCTTATCGCTCATTGGTTTTTTGTTTGTCATTCACCATGCTTTGAGCTTCACTCCCTTTTGGCTAGGTTCACATTATAGAAATATCACATAAATACATACATACATTTGGCAGGTCTCAGAAATTAGGCCTTAAGTTTGATTTCATTATACATATTTAGGTACAATTTCCTTGCGCCTAACACAGTGTCGGCTCCTCCGCTATGGCGGAGGAGCGTCGCCTCCCCGACAGCCTCAAAACTTGAAAAATAAAACGATAATAAAACAGGTCTATTATCATTTTATTTTTCAAGTTCTAAGGGCCAGGCTAAGTCTTGGGGGCGGGGTCATCACGGGGGCAGTCACAAGAGAGAGTGGTGGGCACTGCTATCAGTGCACGTGTTGGTTTGGTCGGCCGTCTGAGGCTGGCCAAACCAACATGCGCACTGAGCTGTCTCCAACCCAAGCTGTGTTGCAGGGTTGAAGACAGGAAGCACAGGCTCCCAGTCTTTCTGGGAGTGCAAATTCAGGGCGCTCAGGCCAATCCTGATGCTGCTTTCAAGCATGAAAGCAGCGCCAGGATTGGCTGCAGGGGAGTCTGGGAGCCTGTGCTGCAACGAGACGGTAGGTAAGTTATTTTTTACCCTTTTTTCTGTTTTCTTCATCGTTCGTCCCCTCCGCTGGTTGTCTTACCTAATTTGTTCTAGCAGTGCTATATTCTTGTATACAGAAATTGCTAATTAGCTTGTTTTCTGCAAAAGGCCTGTTAGCATCTCTGGCACGTTGAGGCCATCCTTCACTTTGTTTAATGTCTGTCTTCACCTTTATTCCTTGTGTGGCAATCTGCAGCTATTATATATCCATTTGAGTTATTACTGCTAGAACAATCCAAGTGACTTCTTCAGGTATGCATTTTTTTCTGTAAAGAGCACTACTAATGTGTGCAGGATTGTTTCTCTTTTTTTACTTATTGGGCAGTCATCCCTACATATATTGTAGGGAAAGGAGATATGATGTGATACACAATAGAAGAAGGCACCCACCCCCCTCACTTGGGATATCTGAAAGGCGACCTTCAGGGGAGTAGGCAGTGGTGCAAGGGACCATGCCAGCTGTCACTAAAGTTTTTTGAAAATGGAAAGCTTTTGTTTTAAAAGCAGTCCTGTTTCTTTTAATTTCTTTTAAGAAAATCAAGCTGTTTTTGAAAAAACAGCATTTCTATTTTGAAAAGCAATCACAGGGAAGGTGTTCTGCTGTGCCTAGCAGGCTACAATTCCTATGAAAGTAGCCAATTGCAGGGGATCGCAAATTGTAACCCGCCTAATTAATATTAATGAAGCAGGATGTTCTGTAACCCCCCCCCCTGCAGGAAGGTGGAATCTGACTGCATGGTTGCCCCCACTTTTTTTCTGGTGTTTTGCTGGTTTTCGACTTAGTTTGGCTGGGATCCTGCTATTCAGGACCCCAGCCTTCCCTGCTTTCCCCTTAAATTGATTGCATGTACTTTAGGTACACTCCAGATTGGATTCTGGGGTACCCTTATGAGTCCTTAGTATATGGTATACTATGTACCCAGGGCATAGGTACCCCAGAGGCCTCCCAGGGGCTGCAGCATGTATTATGCCACCCCTGAGAGGCCATCCAAAATGACACAACAGGTCTGCTACAGCAGCCTGTGTAAGGTGGTATATGCACCCCTTACTGAGATATAGGTTCCCTATATCTCTCCATATCACTGCACATGTAAACCTAAAGGTCACCCCTATGGCAGGCCTTAACAATCCTGAAGGCAGGGTGCTGGGTTTCGTGTGAGAGGGTGCCCATGCATGAGCAGAGCCCCTCTGCAGCTTTCGGAATCTTCATTCCGGGGTTGTTTGTGATGCAGCCAACCATATACTCTTAAGTGCATTATAATCTCGCGATAAATGCTAACTTGAGAATGGCTGCATGGAAACATGTCGTGTTTGGTGTCAAACACCTTGGAATCATACCTCCACCCCAGTAACTGGGATGGGAGATATGATTCCACCCTACTAGAGGGAGAAACATGGCACCACCGGTACACCCGGTACCAGCTTAACAAAACCCTGGCATCACAAAATGGATGCTGCAGCCACAGACACGAGTCTGCCCTCCTGCTGCTGGATGAAACTCCGGCAGGGGAGGCCTGGACAATAGGTTTGCTGTCACAGGGAGGTGTGACCACCTCCCAGACAGGCTTTAGTGTATTGGGGCTGGGTGGGTGCACTCCAAGAGTGCTTTGAAGTCTGCACTGGGGGCACATTTGGTGTCCCTGTGCATAGTCCAGCTCAAACCGGTTGCAGGGGCTACCAGCCCCTGCTCTGGCACGAAACTGGACAAAGGAAATGGGTGTAGCCACCCCTCTTTCCTGACCCTCCCATAGGTGGGTCCCCAGAGTTTGTCCCACCCCTTCCTTGGGTATAAAGTAGGAACCCCTGACTACAGGACTTTAGATTACACCTGGACTAAACTCTGACACAGAAACCAAGTACTTCGACGATCTACACTACGCTGGATGACTGAAGAATCTCCCTTGGAGTAAAGGAGTTACTCCCCTGTAAGGCAGGCACCTTCAATGCAACTGACCAGTTGGCATCTCCAAAGCTCCTGTGGACTCCGAAGAATATTGCCACACAGGAGGTGGGTTTTCCAAGATCTTAGAGGTGGCTCTGTGCCCACAGCAAGTCTGAGGCCCGTATCCCTCGTGGTGACTGTGCAACCCGAACCCCTGGGCACTGCGTCCAATTACAGAAGCATCAGCTTTCCACTGACCCCTGAGGCTGAGCTTTAGGTTACTTGTAGCCCTGACCCCGAGCAGTAATTACACCGAAGATTGCTGGCCTACACTCAACAAGTGTTCCGTGGGCCACCATTTTGTAATTCCTCTTGAGGTCCCTTCGCGATCCCTGGTCCGTTGACCTGTGGATCCCCAAGAAGGCAACTCTAACTTTAATTGGACTTCTCTGGTTGTTCCAGAAGTACCCTGACTCTCCATTGCTTGGGGAGTCCCCAGGACCTTGCTGGTCCTCACATAAGCATCTTTTCTCTTCCTGCATGGGTTGCTGTTGCCAAGGCTTGTTGTGTTCAATCCAAGCACCGACACTCCAGCACTCGACATCCTTCATGGGACAGCTCGAATCCGGCTCCTGGTTGTCCTCGACGTCTCCTGGACCCCGTGGCTGCAGCGTCAAGCTTCACCTCTTCGCACCTGAAGCACCCGACATTGGTGGGCATTCGATTGCTCCGCTCCTGGTCACTGGCTAGTGACCCAGACTCTGTCCCCTCTGCTTTCAGGTTCTTCACATCTTTGATCCAGGCTTGGATCACCCCGGACACTTTTCTTCTTCACGGCAGCAGCACTTTGCAGCAGATCGCCATTGAAAACAACAACGATTCCCGACACCCTTTGACACCTATGCACCCGGCTTCCCTGGGTGAGGTAACTCGAGTACTCCGGTGCTCCCGTGGGTGTTGGCCCTAGAACCCCTTAAGTCTAAAGGGGTTTGCTCAAAGTCCTCTCCTAAGTGTCCTTTTGCTTTAAAATTCCAACCGCGACTTTCCTCATAGAATCCTACGGCGCTCGCGGCTGTGTTCTCACACTGCACATGTCCCCCGTGGGTCTCCTGTGTCACTACCTTGGGTGGTTCCTTGGGGTCCCAGCGATTCTACGTGCTCTAGGCACTGTATCTAGTCAAGTCGTGGTTCTTATACCACTTTCTTAATATATGGTTTGGTCCCCCCCTGGGGCCCATTGTATATTGTGCTATTTACTGTCGTTTTAATACTGTGATATTGTGTATCTTGGACTCTAATCTCATAAAGAGATTAGTAGTGAGTATCTAGAAATAAATACATATATTTTATATATACCTGGTGTGGTTCTCCTTTCATTTGGTCATTCAAGCGGTTATAATCTGGTAAACCAAGCTGCTTTACACTCCTTCAAGACTTAGCCTGAAGGCTGCTCTCCATAGCTACCACTAGGATAGCTTTCAATAAAGGTTGTCTTTAAACCTATCATCAATAAGGGTCGTTTAGACTGGTGCAAGGTGCCCACTATAACTAGTGGACAGCATATGCCAGGCCAGCTTCTCACATTGGTGTGCAGCGGTTGGATTCAAGCTTGCTATTGCTTTACCAGATAATCTCTTTGAGTGACTAACTGAAAACCACTATAGGTTCATATAAATCAAGTCTAGAATACAGTAAGTTCTACGGAACTTAGAGTTGTGTGTCAAGGGCTTTGCACACCCTTTCTACAACTCAAGAGAGTTTAGTAGGCCCCACTAGAGTAGGTAGGTGCATACACCACACCACACTAGTCATGTCTTCAAGGGCAGAAACCAATGGGTCTCTCCCAACTAAGTATGACCAGGTCTCATACCAAGAATTGAGGACTATGTGTGCCTCTAGGGAATTGAAGACAGGGAAAAGCCCATCCACCCAACATCTCATAAAGTTGTTGCTTGAAGATGACCTCAGAAAGACCCCAGGGTCTGATGAGGTTGGCAAAGGGGGTGGGGCAGCTGAAGAGGAAAGGCCAGGTAGTGAACGCTACTATGACCCAGACTCTGATGCTGGCCAGGGGGATCAAAATGATTCCAACCTGGCAAATCCAATTCTTCCTGAAGGTGAGGAAGGAGACCCCAGTGGGGTTCTCTTTACCCCACCTGGAAGGGTTAATAGTCTACCAAGAAGATCAAGATCTCCTTCTCAGGAATCTAATCATTCTGGTACGTCTATAGGGTCCTCTGCTTCTCATAAAAGGGCATCCTCTTATGAGAAGAAATGCCAACTGCTTGAGTTTGAGAGAGCTAAGCTCAGAATCAAGAGAGAGCAATTGGCCTTAGACAGGGAATCCCTGGAGCTTCAGAGAGCTTCTCAGAAGTTGGGGCTAGAGCCCCATGGTGGCAGCAACAGTGTCCCTAGAGGTAGAGATCATCCTCATCCCCATAGGAACCTGAACAAGATTGTCCCTCCCTACCAGAGTGGGGATGACATCCACAAATGGATAACTGCACTGGAAAGGGCCTGTAAAGTACAGAGGGTCCCTCAGGAGCAGTGGGCAGCAATCTTGTGGCTCTCCTTTGCAGACAAAGGTAGAGACAAGCTCCTCACTGTAAGAGAAGAGGATGCTGATAATTATAAAGTCCTGAAGAGTGCTCTGATTGATGGGTTTGGCCTAACCACTGAACAATACAGGTTAAAGTTCAGAGACACCCAAAATGCACAGACTCAGGACTGGGTTGACTTTGTAGATTGTGCTACTAAGGCTCTGGAAGGTTGGATACATGGCAGCAAGGTGCATGACTTTTTAGGATTGTACAATTTGATTATGAGGGAGCAGATCCTTAATAATTGTCAAAACCAGCTTTTACACCAGTACATGGTGAACTCTGATCTGACCTCTCCCCACGAATTGGGAAAGAAGGCAGACAAATGGGTCAGAACCAGAGTAAAGCCAAAGAATCAGGGTGGTGACCAGAAGAAAGATTCTTCCGAAAACCAAGAGAAAGGTGGGGATAAATCAAAAGACAAATCCCCTACAGGGCCCCAAAAGTTCTCTCCTGGGGGTGAGTCCCAAACTCTTTACTCCCCTGAAAAGAAACCTTATTGCCATAACTGTAAGCAGCCTGGCCACTGGAAAAATGACCCCAGTTGCTCCAAGGCTGGCAATAAGGAAAATGTTCCTCCCAGCAATACTACCACTCACTCCTGGTACTACAAGTAGTAATCCCCCAGGTGGTAGTAATGCCCCCAAAAAGTTAGGTGGGTTGGTATGGGAACTGAGGTGGACCCCCTCCCAGGCCTCCTTAGTCTGTGATGGTGGCATGGGATTTGCCACTTTTACTATGAGTCCCAATACTTTGGGCAAGTACAGACAGGAGCCCCTAATTAATGGTCAGAAGGCATTGGCATTTAGGGACACAGGGGCTAGTGTCACCATGGTGACAGGGAAACTAGTCCCCCCTCAACAGCTTTTACCTGAGTTCAAGTACCAGGTGACCAACATTGATGGTATCAGAACAGATCATCCCATGGCCATAGTCAATCTCAGCTGGGGAGGGGTCACTGTCCCAAAGAGAGTGGCAGTGTCCCCAAACTTGCCTGTAGATTGTCTGTTGGGCAATGATCTAGAAGTTTCAGCCTGGGCTGAAGTTGAATACCAGGCCCATTTAAAATGTTGGGCCTCTCTGAGAAGGTTGGTGGGGCTGTTAGGGCCTCAGCCCCATCCCAGGGAAATTTTGGAGAAGTGGAGCCTGAAAGAATGGCCCACTCTACTCCACAAGAGAGCAGAAGGGTTGAAGAACAGTCTTCTTCCCCCCAGACAATAGGTAAGGGTCAGCTTCCTCAGGGAACTGATCCTACCCCTAGTGAAGGAACTGCCCCTGAGGTGGTCAGGCCTGGCCTGGCAACACCCCTGATGGCAGGGGACCCTTCCAAGGTGGTACCCAGTCTGGAGCAGGTAACCTGCCCCTCTCTACCCTCCATCTGTCAGCCCAGGGCTGCAGAGGTCAGGGAGGTCAGTGGACCCCTAAGGGCTCCCTGTCCAGAGGAAACCCCTCGTCCACAGATTAGGGGCACCCAGTCTAGTAGCCCTAGCCAGGTGAAAATTCCTCAGCACACTGAGGGATCCCTCTTACCATTGTGTAGGGACCTCCCCCAGATAGAGTCTGTTGGGCAAAGGCAAACCTGGGACCAAGTAGTTCCAAACCTACCATATCCCTCCATTGTTCCAACCAAAGGGACCCAACCCCCAGCTGTAGGCTGCCAGAGGTTGACCCTTAGGGCCAGATACGACTCAGTCAAGGAAAGAAAGGCCTCCATGGTGACCAGTGATCTGAGGAAGCTGAGACCAAATTTATTAGGGCCTCACTTCTCTACTCAGACACCCCACCAGCCTTTTACTTTGCCAAAACACACCACAGGTAGTTATTCCAAATGGTGGGGATCATCCAATACCCTTGGGGTTAGGAATTGCTTAGTGGACCATAAGACAGGGGGTAACCATGCTAGTGCAGATTCTTCCTTATATGGCCACTTAGTCAATAAAGGCTCAACTGGACAAGGTTTGCCTTATCTCCTTTCGTTTGGGGGGGGTTATGTAGGAAGGTGGAATCTGACTGCATGGTTGCCCCCACTTTTTTTCTGGTGTTTTGCTGGTTTTCGACCTAGTTTGGCTGGGATCCTGCTATTCAGGACCCCAGCCTATCTGCTTTCCCCTTAAGTTGATTGCATGTACTTTAGGTATACTCCAGATTGGATTATGGGGTACCCTTATGAGTCCCTAGTATATGGTATACTATGTACCCAGGGCATAGGTACCCCAGAGGCCTCCCAGGGGCTGCAGCATGTATTATGCCACCCCTGAGAGGCCATCCAAAATGACACAACAGGTCTGCTACAGCAGCCTGTGTAAGGTGGTATATGCACCCCTTACTGAGATATAGGTTCCCTATATCTCTCCATATCACTGCACATGTAAACCTATCAGTCACCCCTATGGCAGGCCTTAACAATCCTGAAGGCAGGGTGCTGGGTTTCGTGTGAGAGGGTACCCATGCATGAGCAGAGCCCCTCTGCAGCTTTCGGAATCTTCATTCCGGGGTTGTTTGTGATGCAGCCAACCATATACTCTTAAGTGCATTATAACCTTGCGGTAAATGCTAACTTGAGAATGGCTGCATGGAAACATGTCGTGTTTGGTGTCAAACACCTTGGAATCATACCTCCACCCCAGTAACTGGGGTGGGAGGTATGATTCCACCCTACTAGAGGGAGAAACATGGCACCACCGGTACACCCGGTATCAGCTTAACAAAACCCTGGCATCACAAAATGGATGCTGCAGCCACAGACACGAGTCTGCCCTCCTGCTGCTGGAGGAAACTCCTTAGTATTAGAACAGTGGTCCTTAAAAAGAACAGTATGGTCATCAGGATAAATATAGACTCCAATCAGTGCTATATTACGAGTGTCCAGCCGGACATTCAATTTAATAATTCAAAAATGTCAAAAACCAAAAATATAAACACATCAATACAGTGGGACACAATCCTGCATCCTACATAGAAACATAACAAATACATTTAGGACAGGAACATATCAGGCAAGACAGGGTAGCTTGTGGAATATTGAACACAATTTCTAACAAGCTTGAGGAAACAGTAATTACACGTTTTTCATCAGATTTGATTAATGTGCAAACTGTTTAAATTGGTCGACGACGTTTCGATCCTCTTAAAAAATGGTAGGATCATCATCAGGACAGTTAAAAGTACAAGCCTGAATAATTAGAGATTGCTTGTGGAAAATAAGGGAAGGAGATTAAGGAGCGTCTAGTACAGACCGTGAAACATTATCTATCCAGGGGGTCCAGGACCAGCCCTGGTGTGACCGCACCATGCTCGTGAAGCAGTAACCGTTATGAAAGCATTCAAGGACTCAACAAGGCGATAACTGTGAAGGGAGATGGCTAGCGTGAGTGAGCGTGAAGGTCAGGGCTGCATACTAAAATAAGGTGTAGAAGGAAACAACCGTGTAGACATGGACGCACGCAATCAATCGTGTCAAGATAGTGACAAGCAAACCAGGCTGAACGGTACACACGTGAGCAAGGTGAAAAGGCCTAAAGATGTATGAGGACCGAGTTCAGAGTGCCCGCTGCGCGTGTGAGGTGACGCTCGTTCGCACAATAGGAAAGTAATAACTAACCTCAATTGGGCTTGCAGGAGGTAAAGCCACAAATACACTCAGTGGTGGAGGCCGATTAAATAGGATGTTCTGTGAAAATGAATTCAATTGTAAGGTACCGGAATTACTAGATAACAACTGGCAGACAAGAAGATAAAACCAGCGGGAATTCTCACCTAAGAGTGAATGACCTGGCGTTTAGACTGTAAAGTTATCAGTTCCAAGACAGCAAGTGGCGATGCACTACAGGGAAAAAAGAGGGAAGGGAGGAGTGAGGAAATAAAAGGGTGGCTTAGAAGGAGTCAGATGACTACGCAGGGCAGCGTGCTTACCGTTATGCTGTATGATCCAAGGCTTGATGGCAGGGATAGCCATCGGCCAGTGGAATGCTCCTATTTATGTTGTGAGTGACAGGTGACTCAGCATAAGGTGGCCATGTTGGGTGAGGGTTTTAATTAACCCTGGGCGTAGTTCGCGAAGTAGCGCTTCGCGAAGCTACGCAAAGTGAAGTTCGCACTACGCGAGCTTCGCGTAGCACTACGCGAACTGCGTAGTGCGTGTTCGCAATGATTACACAGTGCCGGATGCTTGTCCGCACTGTGCAATCATTGAAAATGGCATCTTGCACAGTGCGAGCTGTCTTTTACTGCCGCTCGAGTAGATTTTTACTCGAGCGGCAGCTTTCTCAACGCAGACTGGTAGTTTCTCATCGCGAGCGGTCGCGAGCATACGCGACCACTCGCAATGAGAAACCTGACCTCCCCGCGTTGAGAATCTCGCCGGGAGGTTTATTTTCCACGCTCGCGATCGGCAACTTGTGTTGCTGATCGCGAACGAGGAAAAAGTCTCGCCGGGATGTCATTTTGCTTGCTCGCGGTCGCCAACTTGACGTTGAGGACCGCGAGCAAGCAAAAAATGACCACTACGCTACGCTACGCTACGCGTGTTTGCACTGTGCTACATGCAATTCGCGTTGTGCGAAGTAGCGCAAACTTCGCAAACTACGCGAGCGTAGCGTAGTTTTCCGCCCAGGCCTAGTTTTAATGAGTATGGAAGACAGACTAGGTGTGGTAAAGGAACCACTAGAGAGCCAAAAGGAGGCAGTGAACTAAAAGAAGAGTAAATCATACAAAACAGTATTCATTATTTAGGTAACATGGAAATTTAACCAAACAACTGAATTAACAAAATATGCTTGGTGACAATTGGACAGAGATTTTCAGGAACCATGGTAAAAAACAAGCATCAACGCAGTTAGTGGCAGTTGTATTCAGATTACAAACTAGAGGTAGACACAGTGAGGGCGGAACATAGTTCTTGGTACAAGGAGTGGTCTAGATCAAGGTGGTCCAGTCCTCATTCCTGTTCAGTCCATTCCTGATGCTGCTCATGCGGATAATCTGCTTGAGCTCCTCTTTATTCAGAAGTTGTGCAATGTCTCCGCCTCTTGGGGGTTGTTTAACAACGTTTATGACTGTCCATTTAATGTCATCTTCATTGTGTCCTGCCTCGGTGAAATGATCCACTAAGGGCGCGTTGGGAGTTTTGCAGCGCACTCTACTCCTATGTTGTCCAATTTGGGTCTTCACTTTTTGTGTTGTTTGCCCAATGTAAATAAGCAACAAGGACATTGAATCAAATAAATGACATTGCAAGTATTACAGTTGGAAAATGATCTTGATTTGATTGACACATTATTAAAGGTAAACTCTTTGCCTTCTAGAGTAAAATCACACACATTACAGTTGCCGCATTTGGCGTGCCCGATTAGAGGTTCAAGGCCCCAGTGTGCATCAAGAGTGGTCGCTACCCTGGAATTAGGTAGAACCGCCCGTACCAGGTGGTCTTTGAGATTGCGGCTTTTGCGGAAAGCAAATAGAGGGCGCTCAATGTTCAAATTGCCTGCGTTCACAGTAGGACAGTGTTTGATGATAGATTTACGGATGGGGTTCGAAATAGGGGAGAATGTGGTCACACAGACTATGCAATTGTTGTCAGACTTGATTTTGGGGGAAAGCAGGATTTCTCTTGGGCAGTACCAGGCACGCTTCTGTGCAGTTCGTACCAGGCGTTTAGGGTAACCACGTGCTTTCAACTTGGTAGATAAGATTGACGCTTCGCGAAAATAATCCTCTTTGGCGAAGCAATTGCGTCTTATCCGCAAAAATTGGGAGTATGGTAAAGAGTCACGTAGTGCTCGTGGGTGATTACTTTCGTAACGAAGCAAGGTGTTACGCTCTGTATATTTTCTGTATAGCCTGGTAAGTAGTTCACCATTGGAGTGGAATATGGTGAGATCGAGGAAAGGAATCAGAGATTTGTCATGTGTAAGGGTGAAATTAAGGCCTAGACAATTGTTATTCAGCCAGTGTAGAAAATGGTTGAGGGTTTCAACATTATTGTGCCAAATCATGAAAATGTCATCTATATACCGATGCCATAATGTGACACCAGTAAGAAAGGGGTTAGTGGGAGATAGGATGGTAGTCGTTTCAAGGTGGTCCATGAAAAGTATAGCCAAGTTGGGGGCAAAAACGGCCCCCATTGATGTTCCTTTGACTTGTTGGTAAAATTCGTACTCAAAAGAGAAGAAATTTCTAGTAAGGCAAAATTCAAGTAGTTGCAGAATGAACACAGTGGGGACAGTGTGGGGGCGAGGCCTGGAGTCAAGTACTCCTTGGATCACCGTCATCGCCATAACCTGCGGGATGTTGGTGTACAAGGATTCAATATCCATTGTACAGAGTATATCACTGGTAGGGTCAAAGGGTGGTGCTCGACTAAGTTAATCATCGCCATACTATCCCTTACATAGCATTCAGTGCCAGGTACAAAGTCTTTAATAAAGTAGTCAACGTATTGACCCAGGGGTTCAAGTATAGAGCCGCACCCCGAAACTATTGGACGTCCAGGGGGGCTCGTGAGGTTTTTATGCACTTTGGGAAGTGTGTAAATCACTGGCATGCGCGGTGATTTCACATTTAAAAAAGAAATTCCTTTTGACTTAGAAAACCCTCAGATTTTGCGTCTGTGGTAATCTGTAAGATTAGGTTTTGTAGTTCCCTTGTTGGATTAGTGGGCAGTCTACAGTAGTGGTCAGTATTAGAGAGCTGACGCAGAATTTCAGATTTGTATGTTTCCTTCTCTTGCAGGACAATCCCACCACCTTTATCAGCAGATTTGATTATTAGAGATTCGTTCCTTTTAAGAGAATCAATGGCTTTCTTTTCACTAAGGGAAATATTGTATGGAATGAAACGTTTCTTGCTCTCAAGCGTGGCCAAGTCATGCAATACCAGTTTTTCGAATGTGGATATTTCGCCTGGGATCATGCTGCCCGAGGGGGAGAACGTAGATGGTGGTCGGAAGGGAGTGTTAGAGATGACGGTGGGTGAAGGATTGAGCAGAAAAAATGCATGTAGACGAAGACGTCTAAAAAATCTCAATAGTTCAGTATGTAGTTCCAGGAAGTTTGGATGGATGGTAGGGACAAAGGACAAGCCTTTACTTAAAAGAGACAGTTCAGAGTCAGCAAGGACGTGTTTGGACAAATTAAAAATTGATATAAGTTGTGAGGATGCAGAGTCATTGTTGTCAGAGTTTACCATTGGTAAAACCTCTGGCGTGTCTGGCGCTCGCCTGGGGGGTTGTGCCATCATTGGGCTTGTTTCACGCGCCCACGTTTGGGTGGGTCGCTTTGGCCTCTCCCTAAAAAATTGGGTCCGGGGTTGCGTGTGGAAGTGCTAGGGTTTTCTCCTGAGTCTGAGTTTTCAGATGAGTCAGCAGAGGTGTCTGAAAAACCCACCAAATTGTTGCGTCTATTAAAACGACCCCACGGTCTAGTGTTCTGGGGATTAGTGTACGAGCAATTTGTGTAGAAATCTTTCTGTAGATATGGGTATGTGCATTCAGTGCTATATGTTTTGATATCTTTCTTCACTTTAAGCGATTTCTTGTTCTGCTCTAATCTGTGAAAGTCCTCAACTGTCTTCTGGACTTGTTCAAGCAATTTTTTGCCATCAGGGACTGAACAAGTGTCTTTGTTCTGTCTTTCAATATCACTAATTTCTTCTGCTAGTTTTTTGAGAGTTTCTGTGGCTGTATCAATGCCTAGTACTAACCAGTGCCTGGAGCAAGTGGTGCCTATGTAACTGAAGTTATTGATGTATTTGGGGTTGTCTGTGAAGATGCCGGGTATGTTCCTTACTTGCAGCCCGACTGGAATTATATCAGCTTTCAAGTATTCAGTGAGCATGCGGATAATAAGCTGAAGGCGGACCTCCTTCTTCTTACATCTCTCTAGTTGGTCAGAGAGGGATATGTTTGTATGAGTCGGGGTGTCTGCTGAGTCAGTGAACAGGGAAGGTCCCTCGAGTATTTTCTTAATATATTCGTCAGAATATAGGGGTGCGTGGTCTGACATAGCAGTGATGCTGAACGGTGTATTAAGACAAGAGTTAAGGAAGGTAAATAGAGACAGAGGGAAGCAGGAGTTGCCCACTCACAAGGAGGGGAATAGGGAGTATCTCCCTTGCAATCCGGCGATTGCGCTAACCATATTTACAAAAACACAAGGGAACCCAAAAGGTAGATAAGGACCTTGGGTAACAGTTTAGTATTAGAACAGTGGTCCTTAAAAAGAACAGTATGGTCATCAGGATAAATATAGACGAAACTCCGGCAGGGGAGGCCTGGACAATAGGTTTCCTGTCACAGGGAGGTGTGACCACCTCCCAGACAGGCTTTAGTGTATTGGGGCTGGGTGGGTGCACTCCAAGAGTGCTTTGAAGTCTGCACTGGGGGCACATTTGGTGTCCCTGTGCATAGTCCAGCTCAAACCGGTTGCAGGGGCTACCAGCCCCTGCTCTGGCGCGAAACTGGATAAAGGAAATGGGTGTAGCCACCCCTCTTTCCTGACCCTCCCATATGTGGGTCCCCAGAGTTTGTCCCACCCCTTCCTTGGGTATAAAGTAGGAACCCCTGACTACAGGACTTTAGATTACACCTGGACTAAACTCTGACACAGAAACCAAGTACTTCGATAATCTACACTACGCTGGATGACTGAAGAATCTCCCTTGGAGTAAAGGAGTTACTCCCCTGCAAGGCAGGCACCTTCAATGCAACTGACCAGTTGGCATCTCCGAAGCTCCTGCGGACTCCGAAGAATATTGCCACACAGAAGGTGGGTTTTCCAAGATCTTAGAGGTTGATCTGTGCCCACAGCAAGTCTGAGGCCCATATCCCTCGTGGTGACCGTGAAACCCAAACCCCTGGGCACTACGTTCAATTGCAGAAGCATCAGCTTTCCGGCAACCCCTGAGGCTGAGCTTTGGGTTACTTGTAGCCCTGACCCCGAGCAGTAATTATGCTGAAGATTTCTGGCCTACATTCAACGAGTGTTCCGTGGGCTGCCATTTTGTGATTCCTCTCAAGGTCCCTTTGCGATCCCTGGTCCGTTGACCTGTGGGTCCCCAAGAAGGCAAATCTAGATTTAATTGGGCTTCCCTTGTTGCTCCAGACGTGCCCTGACTCTCCATTGTGTGGGGAGTCCCCAGGACCTTGCTGGTCCTCACAGAAGCATCTTTTCTCTTCCTGCGTGGGTTGCTGTTGCCAAGGCTTGTTGTGTTCAATCCGAGCACCGACACCCCAGCACTCGACATCCTTCATGGGACAGCTTGAATCCGGCTCCTGGTTGTCCTTGACATCTCCTGGACCCTGTGGCTGCAAAGTCAAGCTTCACCTCTTCGAACCTGAAGCACCCGACATCGGTGGGCATTCGATTGCTCCGCTCCTGGTCACTGGCTAGTGACCCAGACTCTGTCCCCTCTGCTTTCAGGTTCTTCACATCTTCGATCCAGGCTTGGATCACCCCGGACACTTTTCTTCTTCACGGCAGCAGCACTTTGCAGCAGATCGCCATTGAAAACAACGACGATTCCCGACACCCTTTGACACCTATACACCCGGCTTCCCTGGGTGAGGTAACTTGAGTACTCCGGTGCTCCCGTGGGTGTTGGCCCTAGAACCCCTTAAGTCTAAAGGGGTTTGCTCAAAGTCCTCTCCTAAGTGTCCTTTTGCTTTAAAATTCCAACCGCGACTTTCCTCATAGAATCCTACGGCGCTCGCGGCTGTGTTCTCACACTGCACACGTCCCCCGTGGGTCTCCTGTGTCACTACCTTGGGTGGTTCCTTGGGGTCCCAGCGATTCTACGTGCTCTAGGCACTGTGTCTGGTCAAGTCGTGGTTCTTATACCACTTTCTTAATATATGGTTTGGTCCCCCCCGGGGCCCATTGTATATTGTGCTTTTTACTGTCGTTTTAATACTGTGATATTGTGTATCTTGGACTCTAATCTCATAAAGAGATTAGTAGTGAGTATCTAGAAATAAATACATATATTTTATATATACCTGGTGTGGTTCTCCTTTCATTTGGTCATTCCAGAGGTTCTAATCTGGTAAACTAAGCTGCTTTACACTCCTTCAAGACTTAGCCTGAAGGCTGCTCTCCATAGCTACCACTAGGATAGCTTTCAATAAAGGTTGTCTTTAAACCTATCACCAATAAGGGTCGTTTGGACTGGTGCAAGGTGCCCACTATAACTAGTGGACAGCATATGCCAGGCCAACTTCTCACACCCCCTCAATTCTATATTCTCCAAACTGACCTATCATTACATAGTCAAAAAGATAAAATGACTGTACACAATTTGTGACTGCTTTTTGTGAATCCTGTCTTACTACATCTGGCAAACAATGTGAATGACTGTGCTCCTACATAGGAAACCAAACAGAGTCCTATTTGGACGTTACAGAATTCCTGTTCAGGTGCCTTGGGAAGTCCATCCTGATGGAAGAGGAAGCCTCACACACATATTTGTGTCATGCTTCATCATCTGTAACCTCTCCCCACCCTGGTAGGACAGTACCACGAGGGCAGACTTGACCTCCTTTTGTACTCATACCAGGAGGAAGTTCTTAGGTGAAAAACTAAATTTCAAATGTGGGATCCAGATCAGTGAATTAAAAATATCTTGCAGTTCCCCGGTGTAATACCTTTATTAATTGGGGACTACAGGCATATCTAAAAACCAAGACGGTATGTGGAGGACAATGGCTCAAACCATCTCTCTATTAGGCGAACATGTTTCTGCTCTACTATGTAGCCCTAATGGGTCTGGGTCATTCTTGAGGCTAGGGATCCCGAAATACCTTACGGCGGTCACATCACTGAATTTGTTTTGTACTAAAAAACAAAAGCGAAACCCAGGAGAAGCCAACCTGAATTGAGGTGTACCAGCGCCAAGAAGCGGGCTCTCTTAGGTGGCAAGGCATAATGTAGCTTTTGAAGTATGTAGGATTACAAACAACTTCGTTCCCCTCCTTGATCAAGAAGCCAGTATCCCCTAAAATCTAGGGTAAAGTGACCTACACATCAACTCAGATAGGACTCTCTTGGGTTCCCTTTTGATTTTGAGCATAAAACAAATTCGGCGACATGACCGCTAAAAGGTGCCCTGAAGAATGCCCCAGACTCGTTAGGGCTACATAGTAGGGCAGAAACATGTTGGCCTAATCGAGAGACAGTTTGAGCCATTGTCCTCAACATGCCACCTCGGTTTTTAGATTTGCTTGTAGTCACCATTTAATAAAGGTGTTACACTGGGGAACTGCAACGTATTTTTAATTCAGTAGTTTTTATCTAAGAACTCCCTCCTGGTCTGAGTCCAGCAAGAGGTTGAGTCCGCCCTGGTGGCACAGTCCTACCAGGGTGGGGAGAGGTTGCCAATGATGAAGTATGACACAATTATGTGTGTGAGGCTTCCACTTCCATAATAATGGACTTCCCTAGGCACCTGGACAGGAATTCAGTAATGTCCAAACAGGACTCTGATTTGTTTCCTATATAGAAGTGCAGTCATTCACATTCTTTGTACAGCTACCGTACCTTTTTGTGGTTGATGTGTGTCTTAGGAGAACGTGCTGTAGTTTGACCTCCCCCTCTACTTGTACGTTAAGAGTTGTTAGCAGATCTGGCCCCAGGTTTCTTTAGAAAAATATGTTTCACTGACCATTAAGGTTAACGAGGGTCATTACTGAGTGTAAGCGATAAACTCCACTCCGCCAGGTTGGAGCGCAGAGTTCCAGAAAAACTCTGTAAACTGCCACATGGCAGAGTTTTTTCTTGGCACCGCTCCCAAAGTTAAGTTGGCGAGCGCGAGTTTGAAAATTGAGTACTACAACACCTTCTGGTGAGATTTCTCAATGGATATGGCAGGTCGCTACCACTCCTGTTGAGAAAACTACAGCTCAAGTAAAAAATCTACTTGAGTGGCAGAAAAAAGCAGCGCCTTCTGGTGCACTGCATGGTGCCGTCCGCTCTGATTTTTCAGCATGAAACAAGCTCCTGATGCTAAAAATCAGCGCGAGCAGCACGACGTGCCAAATTCCTCGGCTCGCAGAACTCCACCAAATCTCAGTTGTTTTTTTGACGGAAGTAGGAAATTGGCTGCTTGGTAAAATGTTGGGCGCAGCATTTTTTTTTTTTTACAAATTTAGCAGTGCCAAGGGGCCCTAGCTGAAGTATTCCCTTACAAATGCTGAATCCAGACATCCATTTGCAGAATACTGTCCTCTTCAACAGCACTTTAATTATGAATCATGGCTCAGCCCTTTCAGGCCCCTCCTTCTCCTGCCACCAGCTGCGGAGTCTGCAGAGGGCTGAGAGTACTGATGTGTTCACTGGCAGTGTTCAGGAGAAAATGACGTCATGTTTTCATGAGCACCTGCTAAACAAAATGCAGTGCAAACATAGCCCTGGGGCATTAAGTGGTGGGGCACAGAATGGCACGGCCCGGGTAGATCTTGTTATTCATCAATAAGGAAATATGCATGAGATGCCATTTTTTAAAATTTGTTTTCCGGTAGACACTATACTCATTTTTTCGCAACAGAAGTAAAGGCCACGCAGAAAGATAGGATATTGTTTCTATCACGCATCAGGTAAGTGGTTACCCCAACAGTATGATGATTGAGCAAGGCTATTGGTTTGTGGCTGTGGATTGCAAATCAGACCCCAAATACCTGTTTTGCTCAGGGAAATGTTTGAGACACCTTAAAAGTTCAACATCATAAAATAAAAACACTCCACCCACGAGATTACGAATCTGGTTACCCAAAATATAGAATCACTTGATCATACATAAAAACAACTGCAATACAACATTCAATAGTTAGCGAAACACCTGCCAAATCCAACTGGCTTTTAAAAGTAAACCGAGAATGCCACTGTACTCATTAGCTTCCAGGAAACAAATAATATACTTTAAGTAATGGAACAAGTAAATCAGGCACTGTACTCCTTCAAGAAGGATCTATATGATTTTAAGACCTCAGGTGCTATGTCACAAATTATTTACCAATCACCTGGGTAGATGGCACATTAACCACCTGGTAGTAAACTGAAGAAATAAGTTGTAAAAGTACTCCCCCACGTCACGGGCAGGCACCAAATGGGTCAGCCCATTTTCCACCTCTGTGATTTCTGTCCAGGGACCCACTGGAGTGCTGGGTGGAAATGGCTCCTCTGGCTGGAGAGACAGTGTGGTGCCACTCATCCTGTGATAGAGCTACTCCCTAAGTCTGGCGAGGGTCAACCAAATTTCGGCAAACTCAATCGTATTTTGGGCAGTATTTACCCTTCCCAAAGTGATCTCAGCACTGAATGAGGGGGACAGGGCTAGGCGTGGGCAAAACTATTTTGCAGTAGTGTGATTATGCAAAATTACAGCATACATAAGATAAAACAGAATTACACAAGGAGCATAACCCAGCACTTAACGCTATTTTCAAAATGGTCATGAGGATGCAATTTGTGCCTAGAAATAAGGACTAAATGCAACACACTACAAACAGCAGCAGCCATCAGCTGCTCACACTCCACAAATTTGTTGTTCCTGTGCTAGGATTTTTGTGCCAAATTACTTATAATTATGTGAACGGGCGTAATCATGTAATTTTTTGTATATTTGCGTCAAAAGAGTAACACAAAATTACCTAAATTACTCGAGTAATTAAAAGTTCACTCAGGCCAAGACAGGACCCATTTGCATGAGGTAGGCCTGCATGCAAATAAGTGACGCCTGCCTTGTAGATGTACTTGAAATGATGGGTGTGAACGCTACTGATGGCGAATCCTTGCAGGAACATGCACACCCAAATAAATGCTGCTCTTTATGTAATGGATGGTAAGTCCTGATGGACACTAACCTTGATTAATGCCCACTGAGTGATTGCGGACCAATATTTATTAGAGGCTAAAAATCCTACAAAGCTGTCTACATTATTTGCCATCTTTTTTTTTTATAAACATTGTTTTTATTGTTTTATTATTTGCAATACAACAGGTCATATTTACCCCCCATGAAGAAAACCCAGGTCAGCAGTGATGCAGCGCGTACAATAAAAACTATTCTCCTCCTAGGTTACTTATCGGTCATCCAGGGGCAAACTATATTTTCTCACATCCACATGACGATGGGGCCCATAAACATCGCCTATCACACACGCACACACCTGGATTTCCTTTATTCTTTTACGAAAATCTGTACTCCTAGGAGAAGCATGAGAACTAAATGGAAAACACCATTTATGTACCGTTGGAAAGAGCCGGGATATCTTATTACCTAAAACTATCGTTTTCTTTTCAGTTATTTCTTAAGATATTCCTGCTCATTGTTTTGTCGATGAATCATTCATGTAAGAAATTAGTTCATAGTGATTAAGACCAGCTAAATCACAATAACCAATTACTGGTGTCACAATCATTTAGTAAAATAACCACTTAGTCGTTTGATTTAAAGAATCTTAAATTTTATATAATTTTAAAAGCATGAGAAAGAATTTAAACTTTTTATTCAATTATTCATTCATTATTAATTCAAATATTTATTAAGCATAATCAATTTTATTGCAGAAAGGAAATTTTTGTCATGAAGCAAAACCCTAATTACCTGCCTACCTTCCTAATTTAGCCTAATGATTTCTAACCTAAGTTTAAGAATTAAAAATAACCTAATTCTCATACTCAACTGGAAAATTAAGACAGCAACAGAAACTTCAGCTCGTCAGCATCAGCTACCTGCAACCCGTCTCATCTAACAGTCTTTCAGCATCTCCCGCTCAGTAATGGATCGATCAGGACCACCAAGCACTGGAAGCCACCAACACCAACACG
The DNA here is from genome assembly GCA_963921515.1 of Calotriton arnoldi. Lineage (NCBI taxonomy): Eukaryota > Metazoa > Chordata > Amphibia > Caudata > Salamandridae > Calotriton > Calotriton arnoldi. Next base: position 2,469,249 of record CAWUFW010001896.1, read on the forward strand.
ACTCTCCAACTCCGCTCGTGACTGTGACCCCCTCCCACTAAGAGTAGGCCCTCTTATACCCTAATTCTAACTCTGCTAACTAATTGTTGCAACATTAATAACACGCTTTTCTTTCATTGGTCCATGCATGTCATCTTATTCATTCTTTTAATCAAGTTCTCTCGGATCCAACGGGTCCTTGGATCATTTCCTTTCTCACAGTTCAAGACATGTTTCCATCCGCTTCGATCAGTACATTTGTAACTTCTTTCGATACATTCGAGAACTCTGCAGGCATTGTCCTTTCTCTTAAAATGGTTTCCCACGGTTCTTTGCTGATCACCACGGCACACTATCAGTTCAATTAGGTCACATCAGCCTTGACCATTCTCGCATCCTAGCCTTTCAGCAACATCACGAGGTTAGCTCTTCTCCAACTTTTCTCCCTTGTCACGTGTTTCCCCGCACTTGCGCACTTCATTAACTGGCAGCCATTTTATATCGCCACTCGTTTATACTTAGAAGCACTATTTTGAAATAAACAAAACATAATTAAAATAGAGAAACATAGCCTTTTCGTTTCCCTCCCGTCATCTACGTACCCCAATTAGTTATTACCTAGCAGAAAGCAACATTTAAGCTGTTCCTTACTTACCATCACTATTGTTTTTGCAATGACACATTTATTTTCTATGAAGCACAAATCATGCATTTATTATAAATTAGTACGCATTTAATTTTATGTTATAATTAGACACACAGACATTCGTTAATAGATTATTCAGCACATACACTTGCGTATTACCCTTCCCACACGTACAGTGTTGATTAATACATTTAAACGAACATTTTATTAATTATTTATCAAATTTGTTAGGGGTTACATTTTTTTATTTTCTCTGCTCCATCAACTCCCCCTTTGGTGATTTTTAAATCACCACATAAAACCCAAGTTATACTTCTTTTTCAGGCAGCATATGTCTTTCATCCTTTGCTTTTTGTTAGTTACACATCTGTTTCCCTTTCATCTTGTCTTCTTGTCTCCTTATACATGCTTTCTTTCATTTTCTCTAACTCAATTTCACCCATTTCTCTCTCTCTCTCTTTCATTATTCTGTTATTTCTTTTTATCTTATTTTGTCTTACTTTTCTTTTTATACACGTTATTACAATTTTCAACACCATGGCTAACAATATTACTACAGTTGCTATTATTATAACTTTCCCTATCATTAGTCTACTCATTCTGGTCAACCAATTTGCTACTGAAGAAAACCCTCTACCAAGTTTTCCCAAGACACTTTCAACCTCCAGTGGAACTAGTTCTTTGTGCAAATTTGTAATATTTGTAATATACTTCTGTATATTTTCACTTTTATCAGGAATGTAAGTGCAACAATGTTGGACTTTCAGCATTCCACAGACTCCACCCTCCTTTGCCAAAAGAATATCAAGGGCAAGCCGATTTTGCATCACCATAGCTCTCATGGCAACCATTTCTGTATTTACCATCAAGAACCCTCCCGCAGTATCTGTAGACAAACGATCTACTACTGTGGATAACTTCCGAATTTTAAATGCATTCAAAGATATTCCCACTGCTGGTATTAATGCTCCAAAAATATCACCTACAATTTCTGAAAAACTTTCCCTCTTTCTACGTGTAAAGCTATTAATCATCTTGTATGTTCCTTTTTCTTCTCTGTCCATATGAAAGATTTTTGGAAAGACCAGGCCTACATAGCAAGTTCCATACCAATGGTCCGGTAACCTGTAATAAGCTCTATTCCCACAAATATAATAGATACCTGGAAATATTGGATCTTTTCCACCTTTGAATCCCCAACCTCCCAAAATTTGATAATTGTCATGGCAGATACTGGAACCTACAAAGTAATTGTCATAGACTGTCTTATTTCTCCTAATACACAACTTTCCTGTTTGCGGCCAATCTAATGTCATTACTGCATTTATCTTTTTCCCTTCATGATTTCCTTCCTCAAACGTCCATAGATGTGTTCCTTCCTCTTTTATTGCTTCTTTTTGAAATTTCATTCTTCTTTCTTCAACCATTTCTAAAAATACCTTTTCTTCTTTCTTTAACTCACAGGTAAGGTTGTTATTAACTATTTCTTCTAAGGTTAATTTTCTATGTTCTAGAAAGAATTCTCCTAAAACTTTTGCTGGTTTTTCTTTGTTAAGTTCTGGTACTACTGGAACGTTTGCAAAAATCTTATCTATATCAGTATAATAAGATTCTAATCTACCTGTTTTATAAAATAAACTTGCTATTACACTACAGGTTATTCCATAAGTTAGAGGTAGGTGATGATAAGTCACACCTTCTGACACTGATGCAGGCAACTGCATACAAACATAACAATCTCTCACATCCATTGTCTCTACATATTCGTACAACAATTTTGTAAAACCATTTTTAGAAAAGTCTGTTACTGACTTATCCTTATGTAATTCTGCACTACTTCTTAAAATAACTGGTTCTTTAATATTAGTTTCTTTTTCTGGTTTAGTATCATTCTTTGCTTCTATTACAGCTAAACTAATAGGAATTGTGATTGCTAAAACTATCCATATGGTCATTAATAACCCTGTACAAAAGCAGCACATTTTACACCATCTTTTTACAAACTCACATTTATCTCTTCTATCCCTAGTATTTTCCATTTTGCTTTTATCTTTTGTTTAAGTTTCAGAAAATTGTGTCACTACACCTCAGAAATGACTTAGATGCCACTCTGCTTTCAAAAAGTCTTTGCTTGGTACTTTCTTTTAATTCTCTCCAGAATTCTTTCATTGTCACATCCGGTGATTTGTCACATCCAGTAAAATTGTCATGTCCGGCAGAAGCACTATAAGTCTTCACTTCAGGTTTGTTGCATCTCACCTTTTCCCATTCGACTTCTTAGTCTCTGGTTCTCGTGAGTGTTTTCTTCTTCTTTGTAATCCGTCAGTGCGATATACAGCCACTCAGTTGACTTATACTTTGCATTCACTTTCTTTGTTCTTTTGGACTTTTGCAGTCGTTTTCCACTTGGTTTTTCTTGTCCCTTTTGACTTGTTATTTCATTCACTTGTTCAGCACTTTCTTCTCCAGCTCTTATTATTCTATATCTCAATTTCCTTATATAGTTGCTGGGCCAATTATCTCCTTTTCTTGGCCTTTTGGCTTCACCTTCTTTTTCTTCTCTTTCTGATTTCCAATTTCTTTTTCTTGATTCAGTTTTTGCTTTCTCCTCTTCTCCACTCTCTTCAGTTTCGGTTTCAACTGTTTCACTATTGTCTCTTATTTTGAAGCTTATGATCTCGTCATCTCTTACTGGTGGATCTGTCTTCTCCTTCTTGTGTTCCCTTATTACTGTCCCTCCTCGGTGTTCTTCCGATTTGGTGTTTTCCTCCCTTTCTACTTCTAAATTTCCCTGTTCTTTTGTTTCTCTATCTGTCCCTATTGCTCCTCGGGGTTCTTCTCGATTCTCTAACTTTTTGTGTACTTCTTTCCCTACTTCGTCTATTAATATTATTTCTGAAGGATTTCCACCATAACTTGTACTTGGTTGCTCATCTAGATCATTTTCTTGCTCATTTTCTTCTCTAATTGGTTTATAACCCCAAGTTCTCCTTCGAAATTCTTCACAGTTTGCAACTGAATCATCAGATCCTGAAATTGTGTCAGATGTTTCCAGATGTCGACTTACAGGTCGATCTTCAGGTTCTGGAATTTCTGAATTTCTTTCTTCTTCTTCTTCCTCTTCTTCTCTAGAGGTGCTCGCAGTTGGGGTTTCCAGATGTCGACTTTCAGGTCGATCTTCAAGTTCTGGCACCCTTTCTCTTATTCTTGTTGTCCCAGCCGTTAAACTTTTATCCCACACTTCCAGACGTCGACTCACATGTCGATCAGTAGGTTCTTGAACTCTGATTGTGTGGCTGGCATGGACCCAGTTCTTCACTCCTGCACACTTGACTGCAGTCGTTGTCACTAGGATTAACTGTCGTGGTTCGTCCCAGCGAGGAACTAGACAGTTTCTTCTCCTGTGGATTTTTATACGGACCCAGTCTCCTGGATTCAAGTCGTGGGCTGGTTTTCTTTCAAGAGTGGTCGCATCCGGTCCAACCTGATGAAACACAGAATGCACCACATCAGCCAGTCCCTTGCAATAATCCAGTACTAGATCATCAGTTATAGTCAATAACTTGTTGACAGGTACTTGTGCTTGTCTCATTGCTCGTCCCATGATCATCTCATGAGGACTAAGTCCAGTTTTCTTTTCAGGGATGCTTCTGATGGTCATCAGAACAAGAGGCAGTGCATCTGGCCATTTGAGTCCTGTAGCTTGACACATTTTTCCTAATCTGTTCTTAATTGTTCCATTAATTTGCTCTACTACCCCAGAAGCCTCTGGTCTGTAAGCACAATGTAGTTTTTGTTTAATACTCAATGCTTCGCAAATCAATTGGATCAACTCATTTTGAAAATGTGTTCCTCTATCTGTCTCAACCGTGACTGGAAAACCATACCTTGGAATGAACTCTCGCAGCATAAGTTTTGCCACCGTTGTTCCATCATTCCTTCTAGTGGGGTATGCCTCCACCCAACGAGAAAACAAACAGACGACCACTAGAACATATTTTAGTCTGTTACAAGGGGGCATTTCGATAAAGTCTAATTGCATTCTAGTGAACGGACCTCCTTCTCGTCCTATTGTTCCTAGACTCACTACCGTCTTTCTTCCTGGGTTAAACTGCTGACAAATAAGACATCTTTGACAAAGACTTTCAGCTATGGCTCTGAATTTTGGGTTATACCAGGTTTGTCTAAAAAGTCTGATCATTGCATCTCTCCCAATATGAGCTTGTCCATGGTACATCCGTGCCATGTCTGCAATCATGCTATCAGGCATAACTGGTCTTTCGTCTCTGTACACCCACACACCATTATTTTCCTGTCTTCTACATCCTGCTTTTATCCAGTAATCCTTTTCCTCATCATTTGCAGCTTCTTGTAACTGTCTTACTTCATCCCATGTCTCGACAGTGTTAGTAAAAAGCAAAGGAGAAGAGATATGCTCCCTTTCTCTATTTTTATTCAGGGACACCATGTTCTCTGCACAATATTTGGCGATCTCGTCAGCATAGTTATTGCCAACAGCTATGTAATCTTCGTTTTTCTTATGTGCCTTGCACTTCACTACAGCTATTTGTTTAGGCAGCTGTATCGCCTCAAGCAGTTTTTTAACAAAATCTCCATTTCTGATAGGTGTTCCTGCAGACGTCAAGAAACCTCTTTGTGACCAAATCTGACCGAAGTCATGTACGATACCGAAACCATATTGGCTATCGGTCACAATCGTGACTCGCACATTTCTTCCTAATTTACATGCTTGAATCAAAGCAATCAGTTCCGCAACTTGTGCAGACCTTATTCCTTTCAGACAAGACGCTTCCATCACAGTTGCCACTGTGCACACTGCGTAAGCTGCGCTTAAAACTCCTTCTTTCGTTCTCAAACATGAGCCATCTACAAACATGACATAATCTGATTCCTGTAACGGTTCTTCTTTTATGTCAGCTCTTGGTTTTGTGCAATATTCCAGCACATTCAGACAATCATGATCTACTTCGTCTTGTTCAATTATACTCTCTTCATCTGGCAATGATGTTGAAGGATTCACATTCATGCATCTATCTATGGTCACATTTTCAGCACTCAAGATTACTTTTTCGTACTTAGTCAGCCGACTATGTGTCATGTACTGTGTTTTTGTTCTTGTCAAAAGAATTTCTACTGAATGGGGAACATATACTCTCAGTGGATACCCCATCACTATACCTTCACTTTGTTCCAGACTTACACAAGTAGCAGCAACTGCTTTCAAACATCCGGGCAATGCTTTTGCTATAGGATCTAAAACAGCTGAAAAATAAGCAATTGGTCTTTTCATTGTTCCATGTTTTTGTACCAGTACTGAAAACGCACATCCATCTCTTTCACTGCAGTACAATTCAAAATCCTTCTCATAATCAGGCATGCCTAAAGCAGGGGCCTCACACAATTTCTTTTTCAACTCTTTGAAAGATTTCATTTCTTCGTTGTTTAACTCAAAAGGGTCTCTTACATCTTTCTTGGTCAACTTTTGTAATGGTTTTGCAATCAAAGAAAAACCACTTATCCATTGTCAGCAATATCCAACCATTCCCAGAAACATTCTTACCTCTCTTTGCGTCATTGGTGCTCTCATTCCTTGAATCATTCTTACTCTTTCTGTCGCTATCTTTCGCACTCCTTTCTCAATTTTATGCCCTAAATATTGAACTTCTTTTTGGCAAAATTGCAATTTTGAAGGGGACACTTTATGTCCTCTTTTCTCTAGATGGTTCAGTAAAGCAATTGTATCATTTACACATGCTTCTTTTGTTTTCGATGCCACCAATAGGTCATCGATATACTGCACCATCACTGACTTTTCTGGCATTTTCAAATCTTCCAGAGATTTCTTTAGAATCTGATTAAAGATTGAGGGGCTTTCTGTATACCCCTGAGGAATTCGGCACCATGCCAAAATACGCTCTCCGAACCGGAACGCAAATAATGGCTGGCTATCTGGATGCAAAGGAATAGAGAAAAGTGCGTGACACAAATCTATCACTGTGTACCACTCAGCTTCGTGTGGAATTTGATATAGAATTACTGCAGGGTTTGGCACTATTGGACAACAGGGCACAACTATTTTGTTGATCTTTCTCAAATCCTGTACTATTCTATATGTTCCGTTTGGCTTTTTCAGTCCCATAATAGGTGAATTACATGGACTGCTCATTATTTCTTTTAGAATTCCTGTTCAATCATTTTATTTATTACAGGAGTTATTCCTTCAATTATTTCTGGAGTTAATTTGTACTGTGGCGTATTCGGGTAAGTTGTTCCTTCTTTTACTGTTACTTTTACGGGATCAACTTCTTTCATTAATCCAATATCTTCTCCTGTAAAATCCCACACACTTTCTTTCACTGCAATTTTTAGTTCTTCTGGAAGTTTTTCTGCATCAAATGCAGGAAACAAACCATTCATTTCAGGTTCCTGATTCATCAAAGTTACTTTATACAAGACATCTTCATCTGAAGTCTGAAATCCAATTCCATCTGGTGTACAATAAATTGTGCAATTCATCTTGCACAAGAGGTCACGACCTAAAAGATTTACAGGACTACAATCGCACACTACAAATTTATGCATTTTGCTAAAAGAACCAATTTTTACTTCCACTAATTCAGTAAGTGGTGTTTTAATCTGCTGATTGGCTACTCCTACCACTTGGATGCATTCACCTGAGAGAGGAAGGTTTGGAATTTCCACTGATCTAACAGTAGAACGGGTAGCTCCAGTATCGACAAGGAATGTTACATTTGCACCATTCACTTCTCCATCCACAAAGGGACCAGACTGATCTACCTCTAGAGTTGCGCCAAGTACGCACTCTTTCCCCTCTCTTGGGCACCGTCAGAAACTTTCATCCGGCTCATCCTCACTCTGACGCAACCAATACTGAGAAATGTTAGCTGCTCGCGGCAACTGTGTTACCTGCTCTCCTCCGTAGAATCCTGTTTCTGTATTGTATCTTTGCTGGTTAACAGTGTTGGGAATTGGTGGTTGCGGCACCTGACTTTGTTGAACAACTACCTCATTCTGCACCTGTGGAGTTAATGATTGATTTTCTGGATTAGGTTTAGGTGGGAACTTACACTCGTTTCTCCAATGCCCTAATTTTCCGCAATTATGACAGGGCCATTTCTTCTTTGCCTCCTCTAGACTCCCTTGACCTTTCCCTTTACCTATGTTAGGTCGCATTTTATTCTGTCCTGTTTCATTCCCACTATTACTATCCAATTGAGCTTCTTGTTTTTCTGCCACTTTCACCTGTGCCCACATTGCCTTCTCTTTCAATTTACGCTGTCTACTCTCAATATCATCACTGCCATACTTAGCATACCTCAGCACATCATCGACTGTGCCATTCTGCCAATTAATCATATGCTGTTTAATCATTTCACTAATCTCTGGTTTCAATCCAAACACAAATCTGTACACAAAATGACTCATATCTTTTTCACTTAATTCCTCATATCCACTATACTGCTTGAAAACCAACAACAACCTCTCATAATAGGCGTGTACAGACTCCTTACTTTCCTGTGTAGTTCTATCGATTTTTACCCAATCTGTCTCTTTAGGAGGAATCTTATTCTTCAAAAAGGTAATCACCTTATCATACTTCTTCATCACATCAGGACCTGGAGCTCCTGTCTTAGGATCTCTTGGATATTCTGTAGTTGGCCAGTCAACTGTAATCTTACACTCTGACCACAAATCAGTTGGTACCACTATGTCAAATAATCCATCTAAATCTATCCACAACACCTTTGAAACCTTTACAAACCTCTCTACTTGTCGGTACCATTCAACTGGTTTCTCTCTTAGCTTCGGAAAGTCATTTGTAAATGACAGTATATCCTGCCTAGTCCAAGGAACATGCACATAACTACCACCTGGAGGTTCTCTCATAGGGTATTCTCTGGCAACAGGTTCCTTTTCAGTTATCATAAAAGCCAAAGAAGCTTTGTCTGTAGTTTTCTCATTCTTCTTTGTCCATCTAACCTTCCATCTGTCCACATCACCCCATTTTCTCAACAACACAATTAACTCTTTTATCTGTGTCAGCCTTCCTGCCGTGTTCAAATTTTCAATATCTTTTTCACAAAAGTCTACTCTATATGGTTTCTGCAACGTTTTCACTTTCGCAAAGTCTATTCCAATTTCACTGGCTACTTCTTCTAGTTTGTCATGTAAATTCTTTGCTCTCCATGTAATACTTTTGCACAGAAACATTATTTCATCATCCTGGTAATTTTTTATCTTTTCTGTACCAATCGTTCCTAGAATTAATTCTTCCATGTCAATTTTTAACCTAATTACATCTAATGGTTTTTCTTCTGGTTCTTTTATTTTAAATGCCTTCATCCACTCATTTAACTGATCAGGAGTCGGACCTATGGGTGTATTATTTAGTTCTACCCAATTACCACTCTTTTCAGGAGTCTCTGTTGCAGATTCTGTTACCATATGCATTTTCCTACCATTGCACTCATTCACAGTCAAATTTGTAGGTGGACTTGGTCTGTAAGTACTAGCCAAATTACTTGTACTTGCACTTTGTTCCATCCTTTCTTTTTCTCTCTGAAATTGTGAACTCATGGGAATCACTAAAGATCGTTCATCAATTTTCTGATTCTCAAAACTGGTATTACTGGACCTATTGTTACAGGCACAGTAACTGCTTCCATATTTTTCGTTAATTCTCTAATCTTCTCAGTTAGTTCTTTTGTTGTCCTTGCTAATTCGCTTGCATTGTCGCTTTCTATTCCTTCATTTTGTAAAGTTCTCATTTGATCTTGTGACCTATTTATTTCAATTCTTTTTTCCGGACTTTTATTTCGCATAGTCTCTATTAGCGGCGCATTTGGTGTCACCACTGTAGAACTCTGCTGATACGGAGGTGGATTTCTATTTAAAATATCTTCCAGCAATTCATCATCCGTTTCGCTCTCATGCATATATTTCTCCCTCTCCATATGTTTCTTTTTCTCAGTCCGTTTTCTCTTAGTCTCTTCCTCAACTGTAAAAGCTGGAAACAAACCTCCTGTCATGTTAGCACATCTCCATCGTTTTATTCTATCTTCATGATTTATTCCCCACATTCTTCCAGGCATAAACTCATGATCTCTTAAACCTCTGAATCTCTCTCGCTCATACATCTCATCCTCCCATTCTGTCAACGCTTTAAACTGTGTCGGTCTAGGTCTAAGTTCTAGATTTGTCATCTTTTCTCGCAAATTTCGCAAAACCGCTACACTAAACGAACCATTCTCAGGGAAAGCTAAAGCACCATCATTCTTCGTATACTTTGCCCAATTTCCCAACCATATGCATGTATGATATCCATATTTCAGCATCATATGTGAAGCTGCTGATTTCGGCGGAGGAATTACTTGTCCCTCTCTAGTCACAACCTTTTTGTCTTTCTTAAAGAAATTCTTTGTTTTTGTCGTCCATGACGTTCTCTCCCTTTCATACTCGTAATACGGCATGTTTTCGATTTGTTTTTCTCTTTACACTAGCGCTGTTCTGTGTACGGAACTTCAACCAATTACAGCGCGATTCACACTAACGCACCAATCAGAACAATTCCCTTCGTCCGCGAACCAACCAATCCTAGCGCGGCACTTTTCTACGTCACTCCTGACTCTGTGTTCACGTGACTAGCGCACTATCCAATCCTAGCGCGGCACTGTTCCACGTCACTCCTGCTCTTTTACCCCTCCTTTACAAAATTTATCGCCAATTTTTCTTTTCACTGTTTTCTCCGTTAGTTACAACAATTAAAACAATTCCATAGTCTGATTCGCTAAACAAAAGTGACAGCTTTGTCCTTGTACACAAGAATCCTGTATTTCCAGTAGACAGCGCTTACCTCTACCCTACCACAGAATTATTAACTCTCGCCGATAAAGTAGCACTTCCCTCTACCTTACCCTTCTTTCAAGCAAACAATTTACTAGTTTCTCTGGGGATAAGACACATGTGGAGACTAGGCTCCTGAGAATTAAGGCCAAAGTTTCACAAGAAAACGTGATTTGCTATTTCAGTTACACACCTTTCGTACAGAAAATCCCTAACATAACACAACCTGTGTTATTACCAAAATGAATTCAGACCATGTACCAAATTCCATGTGACTTCTCTTGCCACACGTGTTCCACTTCCTACATCCCAGAAGCGTGAAAACTCACATATAACATAACACGACTCAACATATAGTATTAGTCATATATAAAAAATAATCAATAATCAATAAACAATAATCACTAAACTAATCTATAGAAAACCATAACTCTGCTACCAAGAAATCTGATGCAGCGCGTACAATAAAAACTATTCTCCTCCTAGGTTACTTATCGGTCATCCAGGGGCAAACTATATTTTCTCACATCCACATGACGATGGGGCCCATAAACATCGCCTATCACACACGCACACACCTGGATTTCCTTTATTCTTTTACGAAAATCTGTACTCCTAGGAGAAGCATGAGAACTAAATGGAAAACACAATTTATGTACCGCTGGAAAGAGCCGGGATATCTTATTACCTAAAACTATCGTTTTCTTTTCAGTTATTTCTTAAGATATTCCTGCTCATTGTTTTGTCGATGAATCATTCACGTAAGAAATTAGTTCATAGTGATTAAGACCAGCTAAATCACAATAACCAATTACTGGTGTCACAATCATTTAGTAAAATAACCACTGAGTCGTTTGATTTAAAGAATCTTAAATTTTATATAATTTTAAAAGCATGAGAAAGAATTTAAACTTTTTATTCAATTATTCATTCATTATTAATTCAAATATTTATTAAGCATAATCAATTTTATTGCAGAAAGGAAATTTTTGTCATGAAGCAAAACCCTAATTACCTGCCTACCTTCCTAATTTAGCCTAATGATTTCTAACCTAAGTTTAAGAATTAAAAATAACCTAATTCTCATACTCAACTGGAAAATTAAGACAGCAACAGAAACTTCAGCTCGTCAGCATCAGCTACCTGCAACCCGTCTCATCTAACAGTCTTTCAGCATCTCCCGCTCAGTAATGGATTGATCAGGACCACCAAGCACTGGAAGCCACCAACACCAACACGACTCTCCAACTCCGCTCGTGACTGTGACCCCCTCCCACTAAGACTAGGCCCTCTTATACCCTAATTCTAACTTTGCTAACTAATTGTTGCAACATTAATAACACGCTTTTCTTTCATTGGTCCATGCATGTCATCTTATTCATTCTTTTAATCAAGTTCTCTCGGATCCAACGGGTCCTTGGATCATTTCCTTTCTCACAGTTCAAGACATGTTTCCATCCGCTTCGATCAGTACATTTGTAACTTCTTTCGATACATTCGAGAACTCTGCAGGCATTGTCCTTTCTCTTAAAATGGTTTCCCACGGTTCTTTGCTGATCACCACGGCACACTATCAGTTCAATTAGGTCACATCAGCCTTGACCATTCTCGCATCCTAGCCTTTCAGCAACATCACGAGGTTAGCTTTTCTCCAACTTTTCTCCCTTGTCACGTGTTTCCCCGCACTTACGCACTTCATTAACTGGCAGCCATTTTATATCGCCACTCGTTTATACTTAGAAGCACTATTTTGAAATAAACAAAACATAATTAAAATAGAGAAACATAGCCTTTTCGTTTCCCTCCCGTCATCTACGTACCCCAATTAGTTATTACCTAGCAGAAAGCAACATTTAAGCTGTTCCTTACTTACCATCACTATTGTTTTTGCAATGACACATTTATTTTCTATGAAGCACAAATCATGCATTTATTATAAATTAGTACGCATTTAATTTTATGTTATAATTAGACACACAGACATTCGTTAATAGATTATTCAGCACATACACTTGCGTATTACCCTTCCCACACGTACAGTGTTGATTAATACATTTAAACGAACATTTTATTAATTATTTATCAAATTTGTTAGGGCTTAAAAAATTTTTATTTTCTCTGCTCCATCAGCAGCATATCCAACATAAAGCATATTCATTATAGTAGTCAGTGCATCATACCAGTGAAGTATTGTCATTTCAGCATCTATTGTTTTAAAGCAATTTGACGCTTGTGGCCCCAAACCATTTACTCCAAACCTTTGCATGCTTAGCAGCGCAGCTTGTGCCTCATATACCGGTTTCTCCTGTTGGGCGCACCAGTCCAACCCTCGTCTCCACAGCGACAACTTCAGAGGTGTGGAGGCCTTCCATTGAGCAGCAATGTCTTGTTTAGCAACCACAAGAGCCGTTCCCAATAAAGCTCTGTCAACTTGTGATCCACCCACTTCATCATCCACTCCCAGTAGGATCAGCAAGGGAGAGAGGTCTAATGTCAGACCCAACACATCTGGAAGGCCAGCGATCACAGATTCACAACAGTGCGCTATGTTGGGGCATGCACACACCATATGAAAGAAATCGGAGTGTGGGAGCAGCGGTTGCATGCCGGGCTAGGAAGCAGGCCTGCTTTGAACAGCCTGGCCGGGGTGAGACATGCGCAGTGCAAATAGTATGTCTGCACTAGACGAAGTCTAGAGGATATTGTGAGGACTCTAGGAGCCATTAGTGCATCACGCCAATCCGCTTCATCCAGTGGACCAAGCCAACTCTCCCATCAGGCCCTGAGGGTATCTAGTGTTTTGGGGGCGTAAACAATCAGTGTGTGGTAGATCTGGGAGATACCCCCTTTACCCATTGCACACATCAATAGCTTAGCACCAATAGGGCTGAATTCCGGAATGGACGTGTCTAGGGGAAAATTGACTCACAATGCAAGAATTTGTGAAATTGTGTCTTAGATAACTGGTATACCTACTGAAGATCTTGGAACATATGTGTGCCTGTTCAGACATCACCTAACTGTGAGATGCCAATGGTGTCCCATCGAGTGAACCTTTCCAGGGTCACCACCTCCCTCAACCATGTGCAGTGCCACAAGGGAGTGTCCGGAGTGAGTATCATTCACCACCTTATATGATGAAGCACAGCTCTCCATCCACTGAACACCAGGGGAGTCACCTCCGGGAGTGCATTGGGGATGGCGCCGCCATAAAGCATCGTCATGATAAGTGGGAATCCCAGCAAGGAGAGCTCCAGCCTGAAGGCCGGGTCTGCCCACCCTCCATTAAACCAGTTGCTGACGTCCAAAAGATGTGACGCCAAGTAGTACAGACAAACGTTGGCCATACCCAGGCCCCTGTCGTATGGGGTGAACTGACAGTTGGGGAAAGCCAGACGAGGCCTGGCATTGTGCCATAAGAAGATGGCAACCAAATCTATCTCTCTGAACCAGTGACGGGAAATCATGTGTGGGAAATTTTGGAAGAGGTACAGAAATCGAAGTAATACCATCATTTTGCATAACGTTATTCTCCCCATGACATTCAGTAGTACCATCTACCATTTCTTAAGATCAGTTTTGACTCTGCGCATTAAGGGGGTGATATTAAGGGACCACGTTAGGGTTGGATCAAGAGCAGCCTGGATGCCCAAGTAGCGAAAACTGAGGCATTGGACTGGCATAGTTGTTTGCCAGTCCATACAATCTCGCAAGGGCACTAGCGGGACTAATATCAATTTGGCCAGGTTGATACCCAGTCCTAAAACTTTGGCAAAGAGCTGCAGGAGCCGAAGGCACCGAGGGCCACTGCTGGCCGGGTTTGAGAGGTACAATAGAACATCATTGGCATAAAGTGCAATGCGGTCTTCGTGTCCCGTGTCCCACTCCCATCCCTAATCTGCGCATCACATTTTATGAGTTGGGCGAGTGGCTCAATTGCCAGCACTAAAAGAAGGGGGAATAAGGGACAACCCTGTCGGGTCCCCCGATGGTTGGAAAATGTGACAGAAACATTGATTTGCCATTGGATTGGAGTGGAGAGCCCTAATAAAGCAGCGGAAGCTGGGTCCGAACCCTGCCTTCAACAGCACCCGGAACAGGTTGCTCCAATCCACCATATCAAATGTTTTTTTTAAATCCACCATGAGCAGAGCCATTGGGGAGGTCTGCAAATGCCAATGGGCCAATACCACGCGAAGGCGTCTCAAGCAGTGTCTCGCATTCCTGGCAGACATGAAGCCGCATATATCATGGTGAATTAGGACTAGAGGACTCATTGGAGACACCCAGCCAAGATGATTGCAAAGATCTTAACCTACCCGTTGATAAGGGATATGGACCGATTGTTGACAAAGGAGATCAATGGTGGGTGTACCTTTGGTAGAAACACTATGGTGGCCTGGTCGAGATCTTGGGGGAATGAGTCTGCCTGTGCCACTTCCCTATAGAGACGTAATAAGAGAGGGGCAAGGATATCCTTGTATTTAATGTAAAATTCTATGGAATAGCCATCAGGGCCAGGCATTTTGCCAGGCGCCATTTCTGAGATCACATCCCCAATCTCCTCGACAGTAATGGGTTGTTCCAAGTCTCGCCTCTGACAGACTGGGTAGGGGCACCTTCTCAAGGAGAGGGGCATCTAACTCCACAGCAGGGCGCGGGACTGCAGCATAAAGTGTTGCATAGAAGTCAGCGAAGACTTGGGCAATGTCTAGAGAAGTGTGGTGAGTGTGGCCCCAACAGTCTTCCATCTCAGGTACAATGCTACCAGCCAGGGATCTTGAGGCTTGCCAACATAACAATTTGCTATTCCTACCCCCATCCAAATACCCATGCAGTGAATGATCGCCAAATCTATTTTGCTGCCTTGAGCGAGTGGGCTCTAATTTCATCCTGGACCAAGGATAACCACCTGAAGATGGAGTCATCCGTAATGATGGAGGGCCACATTTCTGAACAAAGGGCACAATGTTCGAACTGTGTGATGTGTTCGTGTCATGATTTTTTTTCTGTCTTAATATACTTTTGGCGTGGCCATAGATAGTAGCCTTACATGCAACCCAAAGTGTGCCTATTGATTTGACTGACCCTCTGTTTGTGTGAAAGCACTCCACGATTTCACGCCTTATGTCCTGGGTGTAAGTCGCATCTTGAAAGTGCCAAGCATTGAGTCGCCACATATGACAACGGGTGGCATCTGACGTGCCTACATGGAGGAGCATCGGGGTGCGATCAGAGATCCTGCACGGGAGTATCTCTACATGTGAAGCCTTTAAGACTTCAGTGGTGGGCATGAGGAGGATATCTAAGCATGCGTGCTTGTGATGAGCGGTTGAGGTGTGAGTGTATTGGCACTGTCTAGGGTTCCACATTCTCCACACATCACACAAGCCCAGGGTGGCCACCTATTTGTGCAAGGAGCTAGCTCTATGTCATCGTGTCTCCGATGGGGGACCAGTGGAGTCAGCCATGGGGTCCAAGACCGCGTTAAAACATCCTCCGATGATGGTGAGACCTGGAGGCATTTGGGCGAGGGCACCAACGAGGGCGGCCAGGAAGGAGTCTAGATCCATGGGGTGGGCATAAAGGCACAGTATGTTCAAGGAACAGCCCTCCGTCATGCCAGTGAGGGCAAGATAGTGACCCTGAGGGTCAGCCCAAGGTCTGTACTACCACCATGGGAAAGGTGCGACGCAACAGGATTGCCACGCCTCATGACACCCTCGCATACCCCGGCATGATCGCACCCGTGAGGTGTGTCTCCTGCAACATTAAAATTGAGGGGTGGGAGCGATGGGCATAGCGCAGCACTGCCGAGCACCTGATCTGGTCCAGTAGACCTTCACATTCCACAACATCATGTTATAAGAAGTCATGGCAAGATTGGGGACATAGTTCTGATGGTGCCCATGGAGCCCGGAGTTGGCATGTGAGGGGCTGGGAGTCAAGTGTGTTATGAGTGCCACTGAATGTGTCAAGGCCAAAGCTGGCTGGGCATTGTTAGGACAGTGTGACAACCTTTTTTTTTTTGCAAGGGATCTTTATTAATTTTCAACAGGTATACAAGTAAGGTTTTGTACGATATATTATACATGGTATTACAGCAGCGGTTGCAAAAGTGGCTGTGGTGGTGTGCCACGCATTAACTCAAAAACAATAATTTTGAACCAGTATTGACAGTTTATGACTCAAACACAAAACTTTCTATAACCAATAGTAATTACTTAAGATTTTCCAAACTCGATTGCCTTGTATTCGGGATTAAGATCTGGGTACGCGTCGTCAGGCATGAATGAACAGGTAGGGGGACAGGGAGTGCCAGGTTGGGGGAACCTCATAGACTGTGCATGCGCGCGTGCATCCCCTACCCATCCACCTCCGGGCAAGGATATGTAATCGATGAGGATGCACGGTATGCGTAGTGGTTTCATGTCTACTTATATTGAAAGCACAGGGCGAGGGTGTGTTCTATGATGTAGCTGGGTTGATTATGTCCAGTTTAGTTTCGATTGCGGTCAAGTATTCTTGCCATTGTGCGGGGTTGGTTCGTGAGGAATTAGGGATACCTATATGCGTCCGATGAGTGTGTCTCGTGTTCTGCGACAAGTGCTCTACGGAGATCGTCAGGCCATAATTGGATGCTGGGACCCACCTGGGACTTCCAGGACATAGCTAGTCTGCGCTTTGCCTGCGCCAATGCCAGGTCCAAGAACTTGTTGAGATTCTTGCATGATGCATTGCGCTTTGTTATTCCCAGCAGAAAATGTGGGCCCTGGGGTGTTATCGGGGTGCCTGATGCCGCCATTAGCGTCCCAGCTACCTCGTCCCAAAATAGACCGAGACGTGGGCGCTTTCAGACCATGTGGGGAAACGTTGCCTCCGGGGCAAGGCACCTGGGGGAGGCATCAGTCGAGGTGGGATACATGCATGCAAGCCTGTGCGTTGTTAAGTACGTGTGATGGAGGTAATTGAACTGTGTGTACTTCAGTCTACCTTTTGATGATATAGTTTTAGGGTGATTTATGCATTGTGCCCATTGTTTATCGGTAATGTTAGCAGAGAGTGAATTTCGATCCGTCCCATATCACTCCTTCCCATTCTGGGAAAGATGGCTGAAAAACATGTCAATCACACGCTGTCCCAGTTTTTAGAAGAGAATGAGATTCTCCATCAGACCCAAATGGGCTTCAGACCAGCACACAGCACCGAATCCGCCCTACTGCTTGTCACAGAAAAACTGAAGAGCATCCTTGACCAAGGGGGTGCGGCCGCCATCCTGCTGCTCGACCAGAGCGCATCATTCGACATGGTGGATCACGAGACACTCTCTCTCAGGCTAGAGAGCGCAGGGATCCAAGGCCACGCTTTAAGGTGGATAGTGTCATTCCTGAAGGATAGATCCTTCCAAATTACAGAAGGCGGACACTTCTCGGACAACTTGAAGGTCACGTGTGAAGTGCCACAGGGCTCCTCCCTTAGCCCCACTCTGTTCAACCTGTACCTGCAACCTCTGGCCAATATTGTCCAGGAATTTGGGTTGTCAGTCTTAACATACGCAGATGACACCCAACTGGTAGTCTCAGTAACAGAGGACCCCGACTCTAAACACAACTCAGTGTCTCCCTGCATGGAAAAGGTAGCCAGATGGATGACACGCAGCTGGTTAAAACTTAACGGGGACAAAACAGAACTAATGTTCCTAGGCAACAAGTTAACACCGCAAATAACGATGAACTGGCCAAACGAACTAGGTCACCCCCGGGGCATAAGAACTCCATAAAAAACCTAGGAGTGTGGCTAGATTGCAACCTCACAATGGAGTCCCAAGCTAGGAAACTAGCAGCCACCTGTTTCGGAATCCTGAGGATGCTCCGAAAAATTATGGACCTCATCCCAGAGGAGGCCCAGTGAACCATGGTACAGGCGCTGGTGGTCTCTCGCCTCGATTACGGAAACTCTCTCTTCCTGGGTTCACCCAAATATGTGCTGAATAGATTACAGGTCGATACAAAAGGGGATGATGGACGGAACGTTTGAGCCAATCAAACACTCACCCCCAGTCAACTGATCTGGGTTTAATTCATCATCATTCTTTAGCTCACTCCACCACCCCAGTTCAGACATGGCCATATGCAAATCAGTCTGACCCTGTGCCTCATGGGAACAGTCCAGCCCGAACTGCCAAGCCATGTCTTCCCTGGACCGGAAACAAGCATCCTAGGACCGGTTTCTGGCATTCCAGCCGTCATCAGCCAGGCTTGCTTGAATCCAGTGGCAAAGTGAGCAAGGGACCCACGTCTGGGCATACCCCCGCCAACTTAGGGCGAACAAAGCGATACAAAAGGGGATGATGGACGGAACATTTGAGCCAATCAAACACTCACCCCCAGTCAACTGATCTGGGTTTAATCCATCATCATTCTTTAGCTCACTCCACCACCCCAGTTCAGACATGGCCATATGCAAATCAGTCTGACCTTGTGCCTCATGGGAACAGTCCAGCCCGAACTGCCAAGCCATGTCTTCCCTGGACCGGAAACAAGCATCCTAGGACCGGTTTCTGGCATTCCAGCCGTCATCAGCCAGGCTTGCTTGAATCCAGTGGCAAAGTGAGCAAGGGACCCACGTCTGGGCATACCCCCGCCAACTTAGGGCGAACAAAGCGATACAAAAGGGGATGATGGACGGAACGTTTGAGCCAATCAAACACTCACCCCCAGTCAACTGATCTGGGTTTAATCCATCATCATTCTTTAGCTCACTCCACCACCCCAGTTCAGACATGGCCATATGCAAATCAGTCTGACCCTGTGCCTCATGGGAACAGTCCAGCCCGAACCGAAACTCTCTCTTCCTGGGTTCACCCAAATATGTGCTGAATAGATTACAGGTGGTACAAAATGCGGCAGCCAGATTACTTAGAAACATACCAAGACACGAATCAGCGCAAAAGGCTCTGAAATCGCTCCATTGGCTGCCAGTGCAGGCCAGGATTAAGTTTAAATCGCTATGCATAGCACACAGGGCCCTAAATGGGAAAGGACCAACCTTATTAAGAACCCTGATCACACCCTCTACACCAGAAAGAGCCCTAAGATCCTCCTCAGAACACCTGGCTAAAACCACCAGGATTAGGAGATCCAGATGGGGAGGAAGATCATTTACGCATTTAGTGCCGAAACAATGGAACTCTATGCCCGCAGATTTAAGACTCATCATGGACGAGTTGGCCTTCAGAAAGAAACTGAAAACCTGGCTATTCCCAGGTTGAGCCCCGGATCATGCTCACTCCTGCTCCATAGCGCTGGGAAGCCCTCGGGCAGCTATGCGCTCTATAAAACTCCCAAACATAAACATAAACAGTGCCGTGTCCCAGTACTCGTGCAATGGGGCCAGCAGGGTAGCCAGATCAGGCCTAAGGGAGTTGTAAATCACCGTGATTGTCCACCTACCCCGCCCGTGTGTTATTAGAGTTTACAGAGGCTGGGATGTGGCAGGTTCGTTGCTAGTATTACCCCATGAATGGAGGAAATGCTGTGACAGTGTAGTATGGAGCAGAAATGTCCCCGGTGGTATCCCAAAGTCGCCCATCAGACTCGCGAAGTCTTGTAATTGTGAGTCTACAAACAGGTCTCCCCATATGTCCAGTCCCACTGTCCTCCAGGCTTCAAGTTCTGGGCGCCCGTGGCAGGTATAAGTTCCGGGGAGGACCTCCAGTGGCATATTAGGGGCATATGGTGCGTGCTGGCCTTTGGGCAGCACAAATTTTAGCCAGCAGCACCTTGCTGCCAACATTAATAAATTGCCCTGCTTTTTTTGTAGCGTGGAGACGGAACCTGATAACCATTTAATCATGGCTGGCTGTCGTAGTGTCATCACCCATGGGAGAAGTTCGGCTAAGTTACTGTTCGCGAGCCATCTCATTGGCCACTGTAATTGCGCAGCGGCATAATAGTGTTCATAGTTCGGCGCCCCCTAGGCCCCCTTCAGATAAGGGAAGGTACAGCTTATGGAGTGCCACTCTGGATCTTGAGCCCCCCATATCAGAGATACAAGGAGCGATTCTAGGTCTTTAAAACGTTTACGCGGCAGTCTATAAGGGAGCATCGAGAAAAAGTATAAAAGCCGGGGAAGTAGGAGCATTTTGGCAATGGCAATCCGTCCCATCGGGGATAATGGTAAGCCCGACCAGAATGGGAGGGCTGCACGGGCCCTGGCGATCGCCCGTCCCAGGTTACCATCTATAGGATCTGCCTGGGAGTGATAAACCTGGACGCCCAAGTACCTGAAGGTATCAAAAGCCCACATATGCGGCGTACGAGGTAGAGAGTGTCTCTGTTCCTCTGACAGTAGTTGCATCGGGAACACTGCTGACAGGCCAGTTTACTAGTAGACCCGAGACGCCGGCATGCTCATCCAGCAACCCCATTAGACCTCGCAGAGTTGCATTCTGGCCGCACAAGTAAATCAACGCGTCTTCTGCATAAAGTGAAACTATGTGCCATTGACCATTTGCTTGTATACCCCAGTCTAATACCCGCTGTCGTAGTTTGCATGCCAAGGGCTCCATAGCCAATGCGAACAAAATGGCCGATAAAGGACACCCCTGTCGTGTCCCACATTCTATTGCGAATGGTGGGGAGTTGATACAGCCGGTCTTGACCCTGGCCTGCGGCTTTGTGTATAATATTTTTACCCATCTCAAGAAGTTAGGGCCTATACCATAGCTAGCCAGCACAGTTAATAAGTATTGCCACCCCAAGGTGTCGAACGCCTTTTCAATGTAAAGAGACACCAGCCAAGGAATCGCATTTTCCGATCGACCCCACTCTAACAATTTAAAAAGGCGGCGGAGGTTCAGACCAGTGTTCCGGCCTGGAATAAATCTGTTCTGGTCCTCATGTACCAGTATATGCACTATATCCAGCAGCCTATTAGCCAAGATCTTTCCCAGGATTTTATAATTGGAGTTGAGAAGGGACAAGGGGCGATAGGAGCCCATCTGAAGGGGGTCCCTGCCCTGTTTAGGGAGGACGACCAGTACCGCCTCCTGTAGGGAGGGCGTGAGTTCCCCACGGCATCAGGGCCGACTCCTGGCCAAAAGAACAGCAAATGTGGGGGCAAACACCCAGCAGGCAGAATGTCTGGCTCTTTCCTTCCCAGTGCTAGTCACCAGTACCCCCAGACACAACGTGAGGCGACGTATGACTCACACAGGTTTGGAGCTCAGTCCGACGACCACCATCCCACTGAATGCCCGCCTCTCTCCTTCACCCCACTGAACTCGCTGCAGCAGGATTCAGTACACGAGGGCCATTGCAGCAGTCAGTGGGCCCCACTGTGGACCGTCCCTGTGAGCCCTGCAGCTCCGGCAAGCAAGTTCACATGCCTGGTCGGGACAGTAGGTAACGGTGCAGGCAGGATGCCCGAAGTGGCAGCCAAAGGATCGGGAGCCATGTTGTCTCGGCAGGCACAAGGTCTCTCTGATCGCCCAGGCTGGCCAGTCAGTGGGGGGTGAAGGCGGAGGACACCAGCAGACTGCAGGCCCATCATTCACTGTGTTTCCTGCACCTGCCAGAAGGAGGGGGAATGTCCATTGGCCTGCCTTGCCCCAAGGAGCTTGTGCCGGGTCCCAGTATGGGCGGGCGGTGTGTGCTCGATCTCACCTCCTCTCAAGGGGCCGCAATATCTCTCAGCTCATCCCGTGTCTAAGTCCCACTGGCCAGGCTTCCTCACACACACTGCCGGGCACACAGCAGGAACGCCGATCACCCATCTTGAGAAGTCACCACTTGACGGCTCGGTCACGCGGGCCCCCGTCATGCCAAATGCTAGCCACACGCCCCTGGCAGGGTAGGAGAAGATGCGGGAGCTAGAACAGTACGATCGCCAGCCTGTATAGGACAGGGTACTGAGGTGGATGGCAGTGGATGATGGAGGGGTCTGGAGCACTCTCAGAGTGCCACCACTATCTTGACGCCCCAAGCCATGCCTCCTATTTGCCATAATTAACACACTACTCCTGCTCATGCTCTTCTAATGGATTCCAAAAGCACATGTGACACCACCAAAAGGACATCACCGTAGTAAAGAAATGACTCCATAGGTCAAATGAGAACCCATAAATTATATAGTAGCTGCTTTTGCATTATTAAGGTATTTATTTACTCACTTCAGATGCAGATACAGTTGTTTAGAAACATTACACAAGAAAAGTATATGACTTTAATCAGTAGTGGCTGGTGATCCCTGAAAGAGGTGGGCCATACTACTTGCCACGGGTGCCCTCCCACCCGAATGTACCCATACACTTGCACTCACTGTTTCTCACCCAAAAAATCCTTTGAACACACTAACACTTACATAATCACTGACCCTGATTCACAGCTACTGGTGTAGAGGGGCTCTGATTTGAACTCATAAATTAATAATGCAGCAGGTGCACTTGCACCAGAGCTTCTGTGCCCTAGTGCAACTGCACCTGTTGCCCATTGATAGAGACACCCCTGACTTACTCACACTCCCTCTTACAATATCCCTCTCACTCACTCATTCTAACTCAGTCGCACTGCTTTATTCACTCCCTCACTTTCCCTTATTCATACTCACTCTCACTCACTCATTGATTATCACTCTTTCATTCTCATTGACACTTTCAAACACATTAAACTAACACACACTCTCACTCAATCGCACTCTCAGTCACTCACAAGCACACTTTCACTCACAAATAAGCAGAGAACCAACACTTTTGTTTACCTAACTTTCTTCCTTTTATGGCAGCAGAAGAGCAGGAATCAGGTACTGGACTTAGGACCCAGCAAGTCATGACTCCTAACGAGGAGCCAGACAGAGCAGCAAGGCCAGGTTTCTGAGGAAGACCCACCTCAAGCCCTCTCATAACTTCTTGATAGGATGGGAAGCTCAGCCCTCTCAGAATCTGGGACAGTGCATGGGTATTTCACCCTGCTGCTCTGTGTGGCTCCTCATTGACCTTAGGAATGCACTGATGTGTGCTCTGACATCCACATTTTAGCAGACATACTGTGCAGTATGTCTACTAAATAAAGGGTATTGTGAGAGGATCATAGTTGAACTCCTGTCATCAGGAGCCTGATGGAGAGGCCGAGAGGGATGACCTGCGCAGTACAGAGTTCATGTAAATATGAAAGTTGTGTTTGCATGAACACTGCTAAATTGCATTGTTGCAAGTGTAACAATTTAATTTAGCAGTGACTCCTTGGGCTTACTGGTGGCAGGGCTATGCCTTGTAGCCCCTGAAGAGGAACCACTCCAGAGTTTAATTGGAAATATCTTGCCTTTTTGTTGCAGAGTATGTGGCTACCCACAATCATGTTTCCAGTGACAAAATCCTGGTGGGTATTATCCACGATAAAACATAAGTGTGTAGACCATAGGCCCCGCGAACATTAGGGGACAGCTCAGAAAGAGAAAAAGACACACACACTCTTACATGCAAATTATTGCACCAGCCACTGTAAAAATGAAACTGGCTTTCAAGTCAAGACAAGCCACTCTGCAAGCACCTGACAGGAGGACACTGACTCTGCCCTCTCCCTACCTACTCATCTCACACACCGTCATTATATGGTCGCAGTTTTCACCTCAGCAGTATTTATCCATAGCTCCTGCCACCATTTATATCACTACCTTTTCAGCCTCTGCTCAAAAGCTTTTTCATGAAACCATACATTTTCTAAGGCTTCTCCCTAAACTCTGCCAATGTGTGATTATATCCTAACCTATAGTTTGAGGAGCAATTTATTCTTCTGTTTAAAAAGTCTCGCGGCTTGTACTTCATGTAATAGCAATACTGGCTGATGTTTTCTGTAAAAAAGCACAATTTAATAACTGCGGAAATTATGCTTTTGAAAGATGCTGTAGCAATTTCATCTGGATCATTTATTGCGGTGCAAGCTGCAGCATCTAGCTTCAGTGGCATTCAGAAAAAATTAAATTATTGAAGTTTAACTAATTAATTTGTTCAGGTCAGTGTATATTTACTCAATGTGATGTTTTTGTTAGGCGTTTAGCAATATATTTCGAAACAATCTCATTTTAGAGGATTCTGTTACACAATTCATTTTAGGTCACGTGTCATTGGCGAGACCTGAATAGATATACTTGGGAGATCATTATGGTTCACAGGCCGAGATCAATGCAATCTTTAGAGATTATTATAAAATATTATATGCCCAATCCCCTTGCCTCAACCTGCCCATTTTGGGGATTGCATGGATACTACGAGAGGCATGGGCCAACTCATAACAATTTAAGAGAGAAGGGACGATATACAAAATATGGGCAGGAAGAAGACACTGAGGGGCATATTTACAAGCCCTGTGCTCCGCCGGTGGGCGCACAGGGTTTAGCCATATCTACAAGGCAACATAAATCCACCCTGCATGGCTTTTCATGGTCTTGTAGATATGGAGTAAGGCAAAGCAGTGCAAGTCCCTGCATTGCCTTACTCTGCGGCAAAGAAGCGTTGCATGGGTGCTGCTGTGGGTGTTCCCATGCAACACCCATGGACTCCACAGCGCAAAATGCATCCTCGCGTACATTTTGATGAGCCGGTGTACATTTGCGCTATGAAATAGTGCTAAACACAGAATTACTCTTTACGTGGAATTCAGGCATAATCTTGTGGAATTCTTAGGTAATTCCGTGTGATTACACTACACTTAATTACGCACCTAGTTATGACCCAATGTAGTTATGATGTACCATGACATGAGATGTACTGGGAAGTTATCATTTGTCACTAAGGAAGCTGCTCTACTAGTCCCTCCTAAACCAGATAAAGACTGACACCTTTTCCTGTTTTTCCGTGCTCAATTTGGGAAGGATTGCTATACCAGCTTCTGTAATGATGTTTGTTAACTCGGCTATGACTTTTTAATTTGGGCTACAAAATACTCTGTAAAGTTCTATTGAATAGGCTTCTGCAGATGTTGACCATCTTTGTCATTATTAGAGTGGATTTGAGCCTTGCTGCAATTTTTCTTCGATTTCAGGAGATATTTTTATGAAATGGCTGACACATCGCCAGGCCGTCCGATGCAGTGGATATCAAAAGGCCTTAAATTCACTTGGCTGGACATACTGTACATAGTATTAAGAAAATGGAGTTTGCACCCAAGATAATGAGTTGGATCAGGTTATTTTGTGCAACCCTAACAGCCAAGGTCAGGACAAAATACATTTACTCCTCCAACTAGGGTATAGAGAGATGTACTAGGCAAGGGTGTCCATTATCCCCCATCCTATTAGCGTTTGCCATGGAGCAAATGGAAGGCCATTTCTGGAGCTACTCGATTGAAGAGGGACTAGAGATATCTGATACTCAACATATCATCTTCCTTTATGCTGATGGCACACTTTTCAACATTCAGAACCTGGCAACGCATATGCCAGAGATGATGGGCTTGTCAAATAAATTTGGGAGGCTCTCAGGTCTCCGAGTCAGGTAGTGAAAGTCTTACTTGTTCACACTGCATCAGGTTGAACCAGATGCCCCATTAAAATGGGACCCTTCTCCACTCACACTGATATTTAAAAGTTTGGGATCCAGCTTTACTACTTGTAATGGGTTTATGTGCAAGTAAGTGATCAAGAATTAAGTGCACTTTTGGAAAAATAGAATGTTGTCTGTAATGGGCAAAATATCATTATCTAAGGAGATAGTACTCTCCCATATTCTGTATTCCATTCCTAACTAATGCTAATACTCGGATTTGTTTAGCATGGCTAATCAACCATGAGGGTCTCTAGGCGCTGTTCCTAGGCACAGGGAGATTAAATGATTGGCCCAGAATAACAGAATGTTGAGCCGACTCTAAGACTCGAACCTGGATCCCAAGCTCGGAAGTCGGCAGCTATGGCTGTTACACCACACCCTCACCCCAGCGATTTTACCAAAGCCGTCCTTAATGGGTTAGACTCACTGATGCCAGGTCTGATATGAAATGATGACAGATTAAGGATAGTTTTAGATAAGATACTTCTTCCGACAACTGATGGTGACCTTGCTAATTCAAATTAAGAGTATTATTATAGTGCAGCACAATTGAAGTATGTGGCCAACAGGGCCCTTCCATACCAAACAACTGAATTCCAATTCCTCTGGGTGACACCATTTGACAGAAGGCCTCGTAGTCGCCCAATTTTTAAGCTTGTTGTGATGATTAGATTTTGATTGAGCAGACATCTGCTTTTCTTTAGGGGGTCAAGATGGTCCGTGCCCCTAAATTCCTCCTGAGATGTCTTAGCAGGTTGGCAGGTACCCCCCCTTCATTGATGCCGACCCCTGGTGACGATATTCTTTCAGAGCAGTTTGCGATAAGAATGCCTCTGGAGCCTTTTAAGCTTTGAAGAAGCGCAGAATGTGCATAGATTATGGAATACCAATAGTTAAATTCCTGGTACATGGTAGGTTAACTCAGGATCCTCGACTAATATGGGATAAAGGAAGAATTGAACTGGAGGTCAATAATAGTATACAAACTCTTTTGTCCTGGGGAGATGTGCAAGATTGCGCTGGTGTCGGGGTGCCTGGCGCTCACCCATTTCTGGCCTGAATTCATTCCTCATGTTAATACAACAACAAGCCACGTTTGACAGTCTCTCCCGAAGGGTGTCTAATGGGGCAAGTCCCATGGCTGTTAGGAATATATGGGAGTAGGTTTGTGGACATGGTACTTCTATGAGCTAAACAAAGAATAGCTATGGGGTGGAAGGCCTCAAAAGAACCAACAATAACTGCATGGAGGTCAGTTATATTTACACTGGTGACTGCGAGGGTGGCCTTCCTGTGTACTGTGCCCACTGTGACAGATAAACGCACCGTGTTGAGGCCTGGGAGACCTACCTTGACCAGTTTACACAGAAATCAGATGAAATACCCCTTGAATAAACTTGAGTCCTGAGAGAAATGGGAAGCAATGCCCATGACTACAGTTCTAATGGTAAACAACGTTAACCTGTGTAGGGAAGCCACATCCGCCAATTTGCATTGCAATGAATAAGTCTAATGTTGCTGACCACGCTGTAACTGCCTCCCTATGCAAGATATGCTGTGGTGCAGTATAATGCTTTCTGAAATTGTCTGTGCCCAATAGCGATCAGCTTCAAATTCATATACATGAGCCCTATCCTAAATAAGTAACGTGGTTTTCATCATTAACAACTGTAGTAGTTTTTACGCTGGTCTCTGTGTCTTTATATCTCTCAGGAAGTGACCTTCAAATGTGAAAACTCTGGGCCTTATTTCAGGTCGGGTTCTGCCGGGTGCAAAGCTCTGCCAAGCACAGCAATACTTAAAATTCATCTTTCACTCCTGGCCGAGCAGGTACTGTGCATGCTTAAACTTGGTCTCTGGGTGCTTAATTAGTAAAAAAAAAAGAAAAAATAACAATAATAAAAAGTGCCACGGCTCAAACATTTGTTCAGAAGTCCATCCCTGTGCCAGCAAAGGTCAAAATAGGTGCTAAATACCGAGACTGCATAGCCTTTTTTCCCAAGCAAAGCTGTCTTTATTTGCAACAACAAAATGGTTAATGGGCTGTAAGTGTCAGACTGGTGGGAAACAGTGATGATTCATACACGCCATACCCACATGGCGGATAAATAAATGTATGACCTAAAGAAATTTTTTATTGTTAAAACTGAATAAAGATATTTAAACAAAAAGTAGATGCAAACATTTTTAGCAGAAACAAGTCACTAGTGATGTGTTCTGTATTAGCCAGAGGGCAATGGTATGCTAGAGCGGGTGAATAGGTTAGGCCTCAAGTGACAGGTGTTAGGAGGGCGATCAGTTCTTTTTTTACTTTTTTTATGTTTTTATTAAATTAAACATTTTCTCAGTTGCACAAAACAGTGGAACACTAACAAGATTAGCGATGGGAAGTATAGTAGATTGCAATATATCACTTTCACCCGGTGCACCTAGCTCAGATAAATAGTCAATGCCTCACATGCAGATACTGGTCTCGTTAAACAATAGTGGTAAATCACTTGAGGATCCCACAACCTTCCCTTTCAAGAACTCTCCCAGAAAAATCATTAGTAACCCCTATATGCCACCCACTGACCCCAGACCTTTTCCCATTTTAGTGGGCATTCCAGACTCTCGTAGACCACCTTCTCAGCTGCACAGCACCAGTCGAGATCAATTTTCCAGTTTACTACCCTCGGAGAAAGACTCGTGCCCCAGGCCCTGGCTATATTCCTTTTCGCCACCATTGCCGCAACCATTGGCCATATTCTGTGGAACTTCGGCCAGGTCCCCTCCCCGTCACACACAGCATGTGCCACCTGGACTCCATTGGTATACTCTGGCCCATCACTTCAGACATGGTCTGTGTTACCCCCATCCAGTATTGTTGGATTTCTGGACAGGCCCATAAAATGTGGAAGAAGGAGCACGGTTCCTGACAGCCCCTGGCACAGTGTTGTGTGTTGCGGTGTCCCAACCTGTGCATGAGTACTCTAGACGAGTAGGATCTATGGAGGATACAGAGCTGTATAAGACGAAAGCGGGCCGGAAAACTATCTCTCTAGGTCTTTGAATAGCTTCCTCCCAAACATCATCTTCCAATATCCCTACGACAACTTCCCATGCCTCCTGCAAGGCCCTTAGTGGGTCTGGTGCGTTATTCATAATTTTCCTATATATAAGGAAGGTGGCCTTGTCTACGATTGGGTCCAGCAAGAGCCTATCCTCCAGGGGAGTTGTTGGACTTGGCCCTTTTTGCAGGGTCATCCCTGAACTTTTTGCCTTCCTCCTGTATTTTCTCTGACCTGTTTTTGTTGGTTTTATGACTCTGGGCACTTTACCACTGCTGATCAGTGCTAAAGTGCATATGCTCTCCCTATTGTAAATCAAATGCTGCTGGTGGGCTTGCAGCACTGGTTGTGCCACCCACAGAAGCAGCTTGTAAAGTGTGTCTCAGGCCTGCCATTGCAGAGCCTGTGTGCAGTCTGTGACTGCCATGTCGACTTGGCAAGTGCACCCACTTGCCAGTCCCTAAACCTTCCCTTATCTTCATATCAGACACCCCTAAGGTAGGCCCAAGGGCAGGGTGCATTGTAAGTATAAGGTAGGACATGCCCTGGTGTGTGTGGCATGTCCTAATAGTGAATTACAGCCATTTTCGTTTTTCACTATTGCAAGGCTACCTGTTCCCCATAGGCCAGAATGGGCAGTTTGATTATTACACCTTATAATCCTAACTGACCCAGGGAACAATGTAGAAAAACGAATTTAGTATGCCTGAACTCAGGATGATAAAATACATCTTTTAGTGAAGTTGGTTTTAACATTCTGTGTTTGAAAATACCACTTTTAGAAAGTAGGTATTTTCCTGCCTAACCATCCAGCTGCCTCTGCTCAGGTTGTGTATTGTATGTAGGCCTGGGCAAAGCACTACGCTACGCTCGCGAAGTTTGCGTAGTTTGCGCAACTTCGCACTACGCGATTTGCACGTAGCACGGTGCGAACACGCGTAGCGCAGCGAAGCGTAGTGCACCGGTCATTTTTTGCTTGCTCGCGGTCCTCAACGTCAAGTTGGCGACCGCGAGCAAGCAAAATGACATCCCAGCGAGACTTTTTCCTCGTTCGCGATCAGCAACATCAAGTTGCCGATCGCGAGCGAGGAAAATAAACCTCCCGGCGAGGATCTCAACGCGGGGAGGTCAGGTTTCTCATTGCGAGTGGTCGCGTATGCTCGCGACCGCTCGCGATGAGAAACTACCAGTCCGCGTTGAGAAAACTGCTGCTCGAGTAAAAATCTACTCGAGCAGCAGAAAACGACTGCTCGCACTGTGCGAGATGCCGTTCTCTCGCATTGCACAGTGCGAACAGCAAACTACGCAGTTCGCGTAGTGCTACGCGTAGCTCGCGTAGTGCGAACTGCACTTTGCGCAGCTACGCGTAGTGCGACTACGCGAACTACGCCCAGGGTTAATTGTATGTCTGGGTTTGTGAGTGACAGGGGCTGGGGGATTCCAGGAGGCAGGGTGAGTCAGCACTAGGCTGAATAGGTCTGCCTGAAGGAGGATGGGTGGGAGGAGTTGCACCTAGGTCTGAATAGGGCTGTGCCTGCCTTCCACAATGCTGGCTCCACCTCCTGCCGGGCGTCTGATGGCTCTGCCCCTCACTCTCAAAGGAAAGAAGGAGTCATGTACACAAAGTGCTCCAAGACTGACCAGAACTGGTTTGGACTAGGCAAAGGCCTCTCTGCCTTCAGAGAACAAAGGATTTCTGTGTATAAGTATTGGGGCCCAGACCCCATGAAATTAGATCACTTCTGGGAAATCAAGAAACCTGTTGCCAAGGAGAAGAACCGGAGAAGCTGAAGGAGGAGTACTGCCCCTGTGCTGTTTTGCTGATTGGGGTTGGCCTGCAGTGGTTGCTTTCTGCCAAGGACAGGAGAAAAGACTTTGCTGTGCTTATCATCTTGAAGAGGAGAATCTCCAAGGGCTTGAACTGAGCTTGCCTCCTGCCTGAAGTCACAGGGACACAAAGACTTCACCCCTTCTGTTTGCCTGCATCTGGAACTGCTGTTTTAGCTGCTAACAGAGGGAAATTGCAACACCGACGCCGGCGAGCAACGCCGTAACCTGCACCGAAGCCGTGGGCACCGCTCATCAAGAGCACGACGCACCGCCCCGACTTGCACCGTAGGCCCGACGCCTGCCGACGCCGTGCGACATCGACTCCGAAGCCGTCATCGAGGCCGCTGCCTGCACCGGAGCCGAGGACACCGCTCGTGACGCTCACGACGCACCGTCCCGACTCGCACCGCAGCCCCGACTTCACCGACGCCAGGGCTTCATCATCGCGGAGCCGATCCTCGACGTGGGTGACCCCCGAATCCATCGACGCTGCACCATCGTAAGGAACCGACGCCTCGCCGCCATCCGTGACGTCACCTCCCCGACACAGTAAGAAACCGACGCCTCACCTCCCCTGGGCTGCAGTAAGGAACCGAGACATCACCTCCCCTGGGGTCGTAAGGAACCGACGCCGCCGGCGCCAACGAAGCATCACCTCCCCGACGCCGTGCACCGTCTTTGTTTTCATCGAATTCCAGGTACTGTTCTTTGTGGGTCTGCTCGACTCCGGGCCCGACGCCGCGCACCTCGCGGTCGGCACCGTACTTTGGGATTTCCACCGGTCACGACGTCGTGACAACTCCAAGTGTAGTTATTTGTTGCTACAAGCTTTATTTGATTGACTATCCTATTTTTGAAGATAACGTGAACTGTCTCTATCATTTTAAGTCTATTTTTAGATTACAGTATTGTGGATTTTTGCTATTGTGTCTTGTGTTAAGTCTATATAAAGATTACTTATTTTTACATACAACCTGTGTGGTGTCCATCTGTAGTGTTTTCACTGTATTACTGTATGTGTTCACAAATGCTTTACACACTGCCTCTGAGATAAGCCTGTCTGCTCGTGCCAAGCTACCAGGGGGTGAGCAGGGGTTATTTTAGGAGTGTATCCCCCTTATCCTGACTAGAAGCAAGGGTCCCTATTTGGACAAAGGTGCAAACCATTGCCAACTAGAGACCCCCAGTTCTAACAGGAGTGTATTCCGGCAGCTGTTCCAACCTGTGGTTCTGTTGGAAACTTTATGTATTTTTATTCTTTTATCCTTATATATGTCCTCATGAGTCAGACAAATTTCCCAAATTGTCCATAAGACGCGATTGACCATTGGGTGTGGACGTCCACAAAACGTGATTGCCCGCTGAGCATTAGTGTTTCTTTCTGATTAATTCTTTGATTTTCTATTTTTTCTTCATTGTTTACATTTGTCATTTAGTGTGTTACTATGTCCTATTATGTTTATTTAACCATGATGTGGCTGTTTGTTTTGTATTTCCTCTCACTCCTGATATATGTAATATTTCATTGCCGGTTTACCACCGCCCTGCGGCTCTGCTCAGACTCACTTGTAAGCTTTAAGCCTCTCCTCCTTGACCTTCCCACTCAAGCACACATTTTTACAAATGGGACACTTTTTTGAAAAGCGGAGTTTGTTCCTTTAAGGAATTCGGGCTGCTTTAAAAAAAAAAAAGACATGAATGGTTGTCTGCTCTCCCTCGCAGGCCTTCGTCCCTCTGTTTGCAGCCAAGGGGGTCTCCAAATTGCAACCTCTCTAGTCAATATTAATTAGGCATGCCATTTTCTTCAACCTCCTACAAATGGTGATTTTGTGAGCACACCTAATAGTACGCAGGTAAGTTCGTAAAATCCTATTCCATTCGGAAAAAGTCAGTGAGCGGTTTGCGACTACTTTGTGCAAAAGGAATCTCAGAGCATCAGTCCCTTGGTCTTTTTCTCCTAAACATACCCAGCTCGAGGTCACCAAAATGCAAAAGAAAAGAGTAAGACTTAGTTTTCTAGAAAGGTTGTAGAGACAATACTATTCAGCAGGCAAATTACAATTAGAGTAACCAGACTCCCTCATACACACCTGAGCCCCAGGCAGAAAGCCGCCGAGGAGCCGCATATCATTTATAGGAACAGGTTATGTAATTACCGCTAGACAAAGTGAGACCGGGCCGAGGTCAAGAAATTTGTTTTCTCTTTCATTACATTCTCAAGGTTTCAGCTTGATTTATCTTGCTTTCTATTTTAAGGCTCTGCGAAAGACCACCTGTCTGTCGGCTCCAGATGGGGCCCGGCTGCTCGCCTCTCGGAGCAGGCTGTGTGGGCATTATTCACAGGTCAAGAACTGCTGAGCCAGGCAATGGCCGCCGCGGAAGGAAAGCTGCCATAAGCTCATTATCCGTATGTAGCAAATACAATCCTCTCTGCCTGCGGTTCCCTCTTCAAGTGATTATTACAGTGCGAAGGCCCTGTTATGACTGTTTAATTGCAATCTGATGAGCACGGTTAGTGGAATGTTTCTGGAATGAAACCGCTCGTTTACTTGTATAAACACACGCATAAAGAAAGGCAGTAACCACAATCAAGGTGTTATCTCTAACATTTTAAGTAGAAATATTTTTGGGTTAAAAGTAAATTGAAAAACAAGTTTGGATAAAAATTACCAGCTAATTGTATGTATAGTGCATTACATTTCAGGCAGCATTATATGAAAAATGTCATAGTGCGCCTCAAAGGTTGGTGAAAATGAACTCGCACTCTGCAGACTCGCTTCCTACGTTGTGTTGTCCTTTCTTTTTTAGTACCGCACTGCTCCATTTTACAGTATCAAACTGGTTGTTATTACAAATGATTACTCCACTGAAAAGAATGTTTTCTTTCTTCCTACTCTTTCCTGGTTTATATTATCATAACGGATTATTCAGCGCCATCGTGTGGCTAAATTGATTATTACAATTCAGAGTATTCCAACAATACACATCTTAGAACGCTGATAATACATAATTAGCTTTTCCTCTAAGCACATATGTTGTCGTTTTATTGACAATCTGTGTGTTTAGATGTCTATACTTGGAGAGGGTAGCTTTGTGCGATGGTCGTGACTCTCCATTTATTCATTTCAACGTTATATTTATGAATAAAGGAAATCTAATTTATTAATTTGGGGTGACTTTTATAGCACCAAGCTTATCGCCTCAGCTCCACCTTGGGGCGGATATGTTGGTGAACACTGTTACGTGATACATCGAGGTGAGATAAAAAGTGTGTTAAGGAGTATTAGAATATTTGCAGAGACAACATTCAGTGTCCTTCCATTGTGGGAATATATCAGTGCTGGGTGCTCTGAAGGTGACTGCATTTTTTGAGGGGCAAAGAGTTAGCTATTAATTTGAAGAGTACCACACCGATGGGTCATTTTACAATATGGTGGGAGGTTTCCAGGCCACCAAGTCGGCAGAAACCTTTGCCTCTTCCTTCCCGGTAGTAGACCCCCTGTCATACCTAGAGGTCATCGCCACACAAGTGGGGACCTTTCTGCCCTCAGGGGAGCAGTTGCAGTGAGGAGTCCATTGAAGGAGGTGAAGCTTTGCTGAGCAGGCATCCATGTTTAATTAGCACGCTTGGCAAAGTTTTTTTCTTCTTCAAGAATGAGTCCCTTAAGCATGAGTTAATTTTTGGAAAACAGAAAAACCAGGGACCCTGATGTGCACACAGTTTTCACCCTGTGTCCACTGCCAATGAGATGATTTTTCACCCGAAAGTATCATGCCTCTCCTGAAGGTTACCAGCAGGGAAATCTACGTGCCCCAGCCACCACCTTAATAAGATGGGACGACTGCCACTAGGACCTGGGAGCCAGGGCCAGACTGGCCGTAGTGGGCACCAGGCGTTTCCCCGGTGGGCTGCCAGGGTGGGGGCCGGTTTTGTTGCCGGGGCCGGCAATATCGGCCCCCTGTAACAAAATCGGCCAAAAGTGGCCCTAGCAAGCAGCTGGGCCGTACCCCCACAACCCCCCAGGGGGGACGGCCGAGCAGTTTGCCAGGGCCGGTTCGGTTCCCAGTCCGGCCCTGCTGGGAGCCCTCTTGCATGCAGGACTTCTGCTCCATGGTTCCCATAGGTAGAAGCAGCAGAAGCTCCAACATCGGAAACCCAGCACATCACCTAACTCTAAATAGAGAGGAGGAGCCGGGAATTTGGCAGGAGCAGTGCAAATTTACAGTGGTGCTCCTATTCAGTCAGTCATAATAACTTTATTTCGC
This sequence comes from Calotriton arnoldi, assembly GCA_963921515.1. Lineage (NCBI taxonomy): Eukaryota > Metazoa > Chordata > Amphibia > Caudata > Salamandridae > Calotriton > Calotriton arnoldi. Next base: position 2,504,446 of record CAWUFW010001896.1, read on the forward strand.
CATTACAAATGGCATAAAAAGTATTCTACAACAACCAAACAGAGATATTAAAAACATACATACAGATAAATACGAGCGAATTAAAATCATACAAAAGATAAAATTAATCATATCAAAGAACAGACAGTTCATATTCATATATAAACGTCACTCCTCTGGCTGTATGTGTGGACCCCCTCTAAGGAATTCATCTTCTCTTTCTTATAGGAGAGAGAAGTAAGGAGGCTACACAATAACAGATAAAGGGATTAGGTAATAGTTGGAGATAGTACAAAGCTGGACGACAGTGTCTAAAATTAAGCTAACGCATAAGCGGTAAGATATATTTTTTCCTTTCCTCAGGGTAAAAGTTACAGAAGAATAGGAGATAATGGTCAGTCTGAAGGGATTGACCATCACATGGGCAAGATGGCTCCTATTCTGCAAAACTCCAAATTACACTTTTAGGGCTTATATACCAATTTAGCCGTTATATGTCACCCCTGATAAATATCGATACCACGGTGTACGTTATTTATCGGGTGCGCACCAAAATCTGCACGATACGGTAAATACTGCATGTTTTCCCCCTGTTAAATTTCGGCAGGTTTGAATTGATGACATTTTACGAAGGCTGTGTTGTTTAATGCATTCGATAATTATCGGGTCTGCTAAATACCTAAAAACATGTAATTCCGATCCATGCGAAAATAGAAGTTTACGCATGGGTCAGAATATAACGAGCAACTCGTGATCTGGGCCTCAGTGTCTCATTCTGAATCTCAAGGCATTTGTGGTCAGAAAAACTATGTAAGTGAACTATTATTACTGAGTGGCGTAGGGCAAAATACTATTCAACCACGTTGTGCTTTCAACTACATGACTTTACCATACAATTCAGAATTTTAATGATTTTTGGGAGTAGGAATAGGAATAATGTGCGGTTGTGATTTCCCCACACATTAAAACACTATGTTTAGTCCAAACACTGAGGAATTTGAGCAAGGAAAAACTCCAAGGCTGACCACAAATTTGGTTCGACATTAAATTGTCATATCGGGCACAAACACATGTGGGCATGTCCTTCCCTGGGACTGAAATGTTCCATGCCCTGGAACGCTCCTAGCACGTACCTGAGCTCACAGCCAGGCCATATTCTTTTCAGAAAGGAGATAAAAAACAGAAAGAACACGTCAAAAAGGCCCTGGCCTGACCTGTGCTTGTTCATATGCACTGAATGTGCAACACTTTATCTAAGATCATGGTGGACTTTTCCAGCACAGAGCAGAGCGCCTATTTTACGAACCTTTAGTACCTAAAGTGAATTCATTTAACCCGATACCTCTCTTAGTTATTGCTTGATTTTCAGACAGTCCAGGGGGCTGTACTGTCTCATATATCCTGTCTTTAATTTTCAGAATTACAATCTACATTAAACATATAGCTTCAAGTCATGTATGCATAATACCATGTTGTTAGATGCCTTAATTTGTGCTAAGCTTTATCGCTCAAATAGTCCTCTTGCCGCCGTGCTACGAGGGTGCTTTCCTTGGACTTCGTACTGTTGCGTAATGCAGTGAATAAAGGAAGATCACTGCAAAGTGTTTTTGAGCATGTACTCCTCCTTCTTTCTATATTTTAGTAAACAAGAAGAAATCCCAATTCCTTTTTAAGGAAAACTGTTTTTTATTCTTTTTTGTGTGTTCTTTTCATGATCCAACACAATAGGTTACATCCTTGCTTTTCAGAATATTCTTTTAGATTTACATTATTAAAACTGCACCAGCCGACACGTGTTTCGCCCTCAGTGGTCAGTCGGACCAGGGCTTTCTCAAGGTTGAAAAAGATGTAATTGGGCAGTTTGAGTCAATGCTATATGAGAAGCCAGGTGTAGCCAAACACCCAGTGTATGATGTGGGAAATATGTGAATTCCAGAAGATTTTTTTGTGTCTTTACTGTGAAGCTGCTGTGAAAAGAAAAAGAAAAGGAAAAGTTGGATTAAACTCCAGGGGCAAGTGACCAGGAGTGGTGTGAAGGCGGGACTGTGCCAACTCATAATGTAAGACATTATTGCAAGCAGTAGGCCAGACGGTGTTGCTAAGGAGAGAAAGAAGGATAGCCACTTGGGATATTGGAAAAGTTTAGAAAATTAGAGACGTATTTACAGTGCTGGCAAGAGATTAATGGATGTGACAGTACTATTTTATCATTTTAGAGATCTCCGAATGCAGGCATTCCGGTGTTAAGTTCATATGTTAGTACTTATTCATTAATCATGCAGAATTATTTTATGAAATACATTCATTGAAAACATAGTTGGAATTTAAGCTGTAACATTGCTAATTTTTTCCCTTTTAGACATCGTCATAAATAATTTGTATTTGAAGATTGACACAGTCTTTAAATGTGCTTAAAGGAAATAATCAAGATCTATCAATGAACCAAGAAGGAACAAGTATATTGTTTAACTATGAACAGTGAAGTTACCAACCAAGCACACTTGGCACATAGCAATGTTACAGCTTAAATTCCAACTATGTTTTCAATGAATGTATTTCATAAAATAATTCTGCATGATTAATGAATAAGTACTAACATATGAACTTAACACCGGAATGCCTGCATGCAGAGATCTCTAAAATGATAAAATAGTACTGTCACATTCATAAATCTCTTGCCAGCACTGTAAATACGTCTCTAATTTTCTAAACTTCTCCACTATCCCAAGTGGCTATCCCTCTTTCTCTCCTTAGCAACACCGTCTGTCTTATATTATGAGTTGGCACAGTCCCTCCTTCACACCACTCCTGGTCACTTGCCCTTGGAGGTTTTTACCCACTTTTTTTTCCCACTTTTCCTTTTCTTTTTCTTTTCACAGCAGCTTCACAGTAAAGACACAAAATAATCTTCTTGAATTCACGTATTTCCCACATCATACACTGGGAGTTTGGCTACACCTGGCTTCTCAGATAGCATTGACTCAAACCGCCCAATTACATCTTTTTCAGCCTTGAGAAAGCCCTGGTCCGACTGACCACTGAGGGCGAAACACGTGTCGGCTGGTGCAGTTTTAATAATGTAAATCTAAAAGTATATTCTGAAAAGCAAGGCTGTAACCTATTGTGTTGGATCATGAAAAGAACACACAAAAAAGAATAAAAAACAGTTTTCCTTAAAAAGGAATTGGGATTTCTTCTTGTTAACTAAAATATAGAAAGAAGGCGGGGTACATGCTCAAAAACACTTTGCAGTATTACAATTTTGAGGCTGGAAAGGTCCAGTGCCTCGAGTGTATCTTCTCCAACCTATCTACAATCACATTTGGGCAATACCATCCGGGACCAGGATCCCTGGACCTTCGAGAAATTGGGATCAATAAAGGAAGGTAAGTTTCTCTTTATACTCAAAAGGTACTTTTATTAAGTGACAAATGTTTTGCCCCTTGGATGCTTGGCGCGGCTTTCTCAAGGCTTACAAATAAACAGAACTACCTGTTAAAAAAAAAAAAGTGAGGGGATTCTGGGAGTCGTACCACATGCTGAGTGCTGCAACTGGAACTAAGAATGAAGCATTCCATTATCTTGTGAGTGGAACTGTGGGTGTTGCTGTAAGTGAAACTATAAGTTGGGTTAGTGAAATTAAAAGTTTGCATGCATTTTAGGAGCTCTGCTTTTCATGACATTGTGAAATTTGTCATCTTAAAAAAACATTGCTCCTAGATGAAATTTTCTGTAATAAGAAGTTTTTGCAGATTTTTTTTTTTTTTTTAGCAAAACCTTTTGCAGGAAGAATCTTGCTTAAAGCGCATATTTTTCCACCATTTCCCCCGCAAATGCTACTTTTTGTATGGTTTTGCACCAGATGCATTTAGAGAAAATTTAGTGAAAAAGAAAAGCTGCTGAGCATTTTAAAAATATTCACAAAGCTGACAAAGAGCTAACTTAAAAAACCTTTTCACACTACGAATAGTAAGTTGAGTTAGTGAAACTATGCATTTAATTTTATTTTAGGTATTTTTATAGAGGAACCCTGCACCTGGCCTGTGCACCTGGTAGTATTCACTTCGCCACCTGAGTGTAAGGTGTATATATACAAGCCATGCAGAGTGAAGAAACAGACAGGTGCCCATTGACTTCTCCTTATACCTTACCTGAAGAAGGACTCATGTTGGGACAATCAGTCCTTTCAGAAAGGTTATTGGTGAGTTTCCTACTGCCTACTGTCCAGGACAGCACCCATATAAATTAGCATACTAAAGTCCCTTATTAAACGCCAACCCAGTACTGGGTAAATGTAGCAAATATAGTTTAAAACACAAATATGTTAGAAATAATTTTAAAAAAATACACAGAATAAAGAAAGTGAACATTATATTAGTTCATATATATATATTTCCTACATGACCTTTGCCAAATTTCTAGTAGCTAGAATATCTGCCATTAGCAGAGATGAAAAGCAGACTTCTGATAGTTGAAACCAGGGTTAAGCACAGTCTTAATATCATACCAGGCTATGTCTGGGTGCAGTGCTTAATCTGTAAATAAAAACGAGCTGGTGCTCAAAGCTCTCCTCTGAAACACGTGGCTGCTGCAATTAAGTGTGCGAGCATAGAATACTGAGGCAGCGTAATCCTAAAGCCATCTCGGACCTCTTTATGCCATTTACAGCTACTCCCTGCCCCTTCAGCTCACTCTTGCATCTTTATGCTCTCTCCCTTTGTGATGCTTTTCCGTCTTTCTCTTCCTCCGTCTTTCCCATATGTGTCTTTTGCATGCAGTAAAAGCCTGATGCAGAAAAATAAGTGCCGGCCCCCAAAAATAAGTGCCGACCCCCAAAAATAGGTGCTGGTGCCTTACACCGGAAAACACCGGCTCAAATTGAGCACTGCTGGGATGGAAGCTAAATATGTTTTACGATGTAGCTCCCTGTTCAGATGAGTCCTCTGGACCCGCAGACAAGCAGAGTACCCTATTTATAGCAGATCTCACGGATGCATGAGAAAGTGGTCTTGTGAGCATGACATCTGGTGAGAACAGGAGCACAAGCAAATGTATAAGACACACATTCTTATAAGGACCTCTTACATTATCATAAAAATGTCAATGATGGGTATCACTGATATACACATGTGCAGCATATGAATAGAATACAGGTGAACTATCTTGAAAGAGGAACTACTATAAACTCCAATCATGATCTCATAATATGGAAAGCAAATCTGCAAAAGTTATATGTCAGAGAGAAAATATATATGTCAGAGCTTAAGGACCATAAGGCACAGGTCAGAGACCACACAAGGTCAACACCCTAGAAAGAAGCAATGTTTATAGGCAGTGATGATGTGCACATGACCCCGGTAAGGGCAGAGGGGGACTTTACATTGCACAATAATAGGTAAGAGTGGTCTTGAGCCAGGAAAGAACACACAGAAAAGTGGAGAAGGTGACGATGGTAGGGGTAAGATGCAGAGGGTAAACCTATGACTGGAGCTTCATGTTTCTGTGTGATAAGCACTGTGGCTGGTACTGGGGGTGTTCCTGCTGGCTGAGGAAGCCCCGTCTACTATACACAATAGATAGGTCATATTTTTCCCAATGTTTATTAGTTTCTTCTCATTTGCATACCTGTTCTCCTTTTCACCAGCCACACTAGAAATTTCATATTACTTGGAGAAAGAATTGGTGCGTCAGTTGTTTTCAACATTTTTGAACTGTTGATATCTGTCCATTAAAAATTCTTACTCTAGTTTTGGTTTGTTGCATATGTTTTCATTATGCCAAAACAATAGAATCCACCTCTTTAGCGAACATGCCTTTCTCTCCCTTAAGGTTCAAAACCAATGAACTTTGGCAAGGCAAACAGTCTTTTGTGCATCCAAACAAAATCGCAGAAATGATCATTGAATGCCCTAGAAACTCTCCAGCTTGACTCTTGCTGTTTACATGCCAATCCTCCCCAGTGTATTTTCCAAACAAGGGAAACCCCACACTTTTCAAGAACCTGGGGTAGTGAAGAGTATTAGAGAAACAATGGTTCATCGCTTTTTTGTGAGCACTGGATCGTGATAATCAGCATTAAAAAGAGACAAAAAAACAAAAACGAGATGATATGCTGCAATGAATAAAACAATTGCAACAAAATCATTACATGTTGTCCTGCATCATACTTGCCTATCTAACTGAATTGTTGCTTTTGGGCTCCAAATGTAAATATAAGGAATAATTTAATAACATTTAAAAAAAAATTTTTTTTTGCTTTTTAGATACGTGTATGGGACTAACTGGCCCCAATGAACCATTGTTTCTCTAATACTAATCCTTCCCTGTGGCCATTTTAACAGCTGTTTCGCATATTGTGGCGCCCTGTAAATTGAAATGTTTTAGTGCTGCACGTCTGAGTTTCAGCTGAAGAATGGTACCTTCCATTATATTAAACTGGAAGAGCATTAACTGAAGAGGAGTGGAGCCCAAGGGTAACAGTTTGTGAAAACAAAACACCACCAAGGAATACAATTGGCACCTTTCTCTGTCTGACGCAGAAAGACATATAGAATAAACCCTTAAGGGTCCTGGGAGCCAGTTCGGCCGTTTCATAAGCAGCAGTCTTGCACCCGTTTTTAAAGAATCTCACTGTCTGCAGCACACCTATCCTTCACTCAAAAACACAACAGGCTCAATTCAGGAATATGTGGTTTGCCTTACCCTTGTAGTGCTCTTGGCTAATTCCGCAATTCAGGAGTATGCCAGAAGTACTCCTGCAATTCAGAAGTAAGCCAGAACTACAAAACACCTACTCATAGCAAGATCTTTATGAATTGAACTCTGAATGTTGGTGCACAAATTGCAAACAACGCAGCTCTGATGCGGATATAAGCAAACCCCACACTGCACAGTGCTGATTGCAGCTCGTGCACCAGCTCATACAGATTCCTAGCCTAGTGAGAAAGCTCAGGTCCACTGAAACACCCCCACTCAACCAGATGATCTTTTTAGCTGCCTGAGAGGTAAGAGGAAAGAAAACAATCACATTTTAATCTCATTACAGTGTAGCCAATTTGGCTACACAATGACTACTCAACGATTAAAATTCAGATTAGTAAGGTTTAATTATAAATTCAGAAACCGATTGATATAAATCAGTCTTAGCATCACAATATCGAAATATAGGACAAACAGAATAAGTCCAAATCTCCTAAAGAGATTTACCTTATATTCCAAAAAGCATACAACAAATTCAGTTATATTGATGCAAATGATCAGGAGAAAGAATTGAACATTAAATTGCATCAGTTGATTTTCAAAAGTAAGCATGAGCACACTATCTCTCCCTACACTACCTTAAAAGGGACAACCCTAAACTAAGAAGCATTGAATAAGAGTGGAAAATAGAAAGGTGTCAAGTGTCAGAGTCTTCAGTAGAAGAAACTCCAACTAAGGGTCGTGTAGCATGAAGCCACACCAAACAGAAGAAGAGGTCTGAACCTCTTGAAGCCCTAAGATGTCTCTCTGTCCCTCTCTAAGTTACAGCATAAGATGTTAGTTGCATTCAAGGTAAATCAGGTGATCAACTCCAGTAACTTTCCACGATTCCAACACAAATTGGCTACTAGCACCACCTTTCTCATGTCGACAAGTGGCAATTTAATTTGTATTTGGCCATTCTTCTCCTCTTACATGGGAACTCGCCTCCTTGCCCGTTACTGCATTTCTCCTTGCCAAATCCTTCTTCAAATACCTCACTAACTCACTGAAACACAAACCCTTCTTTTACTAACTAATGAAGCTTTGTCCACACCTGCAGTAGAAACAAAAAAGTGCAGACAAACACATTCTACATTGAAGGTTAAACACATATCAGATGTTAGACTTTAATGTGAGCATGTGCTGAAAACTGTTCTCGAGGCATATAAATCATGTCAACTTGATAGCGCCCAGGGTTACAAATGCGTGCACATTTCTAAACACATAGCAAATGCAGTTTCTTAACGCATGAATAAACTACAAAAGATTACAAAACAGATGTTATTTCAAAGTACACAAATATGAATATAATTTCTTGTTGTAAGTATAAATGCCTAAACATTAGCCTACATACACTTTATATCACCAGCTTCACAATGAGACACATTAAATTAAACTTTAATTTCTCTCAGAATATTAATATACGCGCTGCAAAACGTTTATTAGTCACATTTCAATGCACACAATTTATAAGACCTATTAGTTTTCACATGGAGTTCTTTAAATATACAATATTCCATCTTTTATTAGTAACATTAATCACACAGAATATATCTGAGTGCTGACTACACATGATTATCATGCACTCCTATAGTATCTTAGGGTATCTTAGGGTGCGATCAAAATTACACTGCTCTACTAGTAATTGGGTATGTATGTCTGTAGTGGTACTTGTATAGTGCAAACATACCGTGGAAGTATTGGATTGCTCACAAATGGGTACAGTGCTGCTTATCTGATTAACTCCTGCGGGACGCTAGGTCCGTTAGCGCTTTACTTTGAAATTGCTGAACTGCCTATTTTCATTTAAAGTATTGGGGAAACTATCGTGGGTTGTATTGCATTGCACTGAAGGGTAGATACAGTGACAGAATTCGATCCTGATCCATTTTTATTGTGGGAATTGTTTTTAAAACTGAAATCGACTTTTGTGTATAATTGCTTTTAAAATAGGAATTCACTGGTTCTTTTAAAAACTTGAATTGCTGCTATTTTAAAAAAGCACTCGGACTCAGCCTCAGTGAACTTGCACCTCAATGGGCTGATAACGGGTGACGGACGGCGTTGGCGTGAGCACTTCCGCCTGTCCACTAGGACTTCTGCCTGGCCCGGTAGTACGTAGGGAAAGTTACCGCCCTAGATGATTAACAGGAGGGATATAAGCACGGCCGCACAGTGGCCGCGCAGCGGGCGCGCCACCGGCGCGCCAAAGGCAAGCCCGTCTGCGCCCGTCCGCGCCTGGCCCATGCCTAGGGCCAGTGATGCTGCCGGTTTACGGTTCCATTCTGCAGCAATCACCTACACCGGGGAACAATTACGAGCCCTCCACAAAAATGGTAGGTGCGATTTAAACACCTGCACTAGCACCGATTCCTTTGCGACTTGTTTTAAATGCAATGCCTGTGGTTTCTCTTACCATTCCTCTAATTTACCCCAGCCATCACTTAGTCGGAAGAATTTACTGGTTGAAAAAAACGAAAGAAAGTCATTGTTAGGCTCCCTTATCAATGCACGCTCTCTTTGCAAACATGCATCTGAGTTTGCTTTGTTCGTGGAAACACACGGTGTAGATGTAGCCTTCATTACAGAAACCTGGGAGAGGCCTCATCAGCCCCTGATCTGGCTATGTCGGTTCCCTCAGGATACACTTTATTTAGGCAAGACCGAGTGGGTAAAACAGGGGGTGGGTTGGCCGTCCTGTTTCGAAGCATGTGGAAAGTGGTTTTCACCTCTCAAAATAATGGACCCACCCTAGAATCCCTACTTTTCAAATTGATGATAGGTAACCATCATACCTTTAATGGTTTGTTATGCTACCGACCCCCAGGCCCACGGGCTGATTTCTTGAAGGACATAGGCAATTCCCTGGATGTTATATCCCAGTCACCCGATTTTAAGCTCTTGGGTGATTTAAATTTTCACCTGGAGGATCCATTAGATAGCGATGCTGCACACTTTATTGATATTGCTAACAGCATGGGCCTCACTCAGCAGGTGACCGGTAGCACGCATTCCGGGGGTCATCTACTGGATGGAGTATTTATCAGTAATGGCCATTTACAATACCTTTCATCACTGCCACTTGCCTGGTCGGACCATAAGGCTGTTATGTTCTCGTTTCTGGTACACAACCCTCAGACAAAGAAACTGACAAACAGGCAGCGGAAAATGGTCCGGCCTTGGAATAATTTGGCATTGGACGCTTTTGAAAAAGCATTAGTTCAAACCCTCCACAATTCTTAGAAGACTCAATTGAGGCTGTTGCTGCTTTCGAGAACTGGCTGAGGAAATCAATAGATCAAGTACTACCAGCTAAATGCATTTCCAGCCATAGGCCCAGACCCACCGAACCCTAGTATTCAGAACAGCTTAGGCTACAAAAACAAAAATGCCGTCGTATGGAAAGAAAGTGGAGATCCTCATATGAATTGAAGGATAAAGCCAACTATAAATCAGCCTTGCTTGAGTATAAAAAACTGATTTTTAAGGAGAAAACTAGCTATTTCACCACATCTATACTATCAGAAAAAAACTCCTCAAAGGACCTTTTCTCGACAGTAAAACGATTAGCCAACTGCGCGGAGGCGGCAGATTCACCTAAAACCCAGGCATTTTGTAACAATGTGGCTACGTTTTTCCAAGAGAAAGTTAAGGCGGTCTATAATGGATTTGCTAGGCCTATGGATCAAGGAATGGTTCCCTCATTAGAGGCTTCAGCCAGGTCCGGGACTGCTGGTATCACCCCCGGAGCCCCCGCTGAATCTAGGGACCTCCCTGAATTATCTGCTTTCCCAATACTGACAATGGAAGCAATAATAAACCTGCTGCGATCCACTAAATCAGGCTCCCCAATGGACCCATGCCCCCCAAAAATCTTCCATCTTCTACCAGAAATTTTTGCGTCCCATCTGACTCCTATTTTTAATCAAATGTTTTTGTCAGGTATATTCCCCACTAGCTGGAAGCTGGCATCTGTGCTCCCCCTTCTGAAGAAGCCAAATTTAGATGAGACAGACCCTAACAATTACCGCCCAATCTCTAGACTGCCGTTGCTGGTGAAGTTGGTGGAGAAAGCCATGAATGACACTCTATCTGAATATATTGAAAGACATGGTTTCCTTGATGATACCCAGTTCGGATTTCGAAAACACCATAGCACCGAACTGGCTTTGATCACATCATCTGAATTGATTAGGCAGACAGTTGACGCGGGGGGGCAATGCAGCACTTGTGCTGCTTGACCTCTTCGCCGCATTTGACACGGTGAACCATCAGAATCTTTTGGAAGTTCTGAGGAGGATCAGTGTTAAAGGGAAGGCACTCATTTTACTTGAATCTTTCCTGTCGGGGAGGGAACAATTTGTGGCCCTAGATGATTATAAATCACCCAATTTTACATTGCCATGCGGGGTGCCACAGGGATCATCTTTGAGCCCGACCCTTTTTAATATTTATGTTGCACCACTGGCGAGGTTGATCAGGTCCCTGGGTTTCTCGGCTATATCTTATGCCGATGACACGCAGATCATTGTCTCAGTGTCAGGTTCACCCACTGACACTATGGCACAGTTTCATACCTGCCTTCGTCAGGTTGGGGACTGGATGGCCGCTAATTGTTTAAAACTTAACTCTAATAAGACGGAGGTCTTACTTTTCGGTGCCCACACAAATTTTTGGTCCCCTGATCTTTGGCCCCAGGAGCTTGGTCCTTTACCAACACCAGTGACCAAGGTAAAGAACTTGGGAGTTATCTTTGACTCTAAACTCTCATTTGAATGTCATGTCAATCAGGTCACCTTCCTCTCCTTCCACACGTTAAAGCTTCTGAGAAAGATCCTCCCATTCATTCCTGCCGAGCTACGCAAATTAGTGGTCTCAGCTCTTGTTCTGTCAAGAGCTGATTATTGTAATGGGCTCTTTACCAATCTCCGGAAAAAATGCCTGTCTAAACTACAGGTAGTGCAGAACGCTGCGGCTCGGGTCTTGTTGAACATCCCAAGACACAAATCTGTTTCAAGGATGCTTAAAGATCTTCATTGGCTGCCAGTAAAGAGACGAATTGAGTTTAAGGCTCTATGCATTGTCTTTAAGGCCATATAGGACACAGGACCCGGCTTTCTAAAACGGAATCTGATACCATATGTTCCAGTCCGTCGTCTCCGTTCATCCTTCGCCCATGATCTGATTGTCCCCAGGGTCAAGAAATGCTCCTGGGGGGGAAGAAGTTTCCTGGTTGGCGCGACCAAGTTATGGAATTCTCTTCCAAGAAGGCTGAAACAAGAAACGCATCTGTTGACTTTTAGGAAAGAACTGAAGACATGGCTGTTCAGTCTTTAAGGCGCTTTTGAACCACCTAGCTTAAACCCTGTTTTTTGATGAGCAAGCGCCTTCACACCCTCGGGTTAGTTTTTCGCGCTCTACAAATCTCCGTTTCATTTCATTCATTTCAGTGTCCACAGTGCTCTCCTCGTGTTTCCTTCCACTAGAAGTACAGACCTTTTCCTCACTTTGCGTATATCATCATACACAATGTGTACATACTTTCATTTCTGCATATCAGTTGTATTTCACAAAGCCAACATTTCAAATACTTACCATTCTATGACATCTTTTACATATTTATAATTTCAGGTGCAATGAGATTATGTGATCTGCCTAGAATCACCTAATTTAAAGTCAAGCGCTTGAGCTGGGATTAGAATCCAGGGCACGATGCTTCAAGGTGGCAGCATAGAGACTTGAACACGTCTCTTTCCACACTGCACCTTCCACATGGACTTGCACCTATACTACCAGGAACTAGGAGCTATTAGGATTCTTCAGCATAATATGATGTTAGCTTAGAGAAAAAAGGCACATAAATCTTGCTCTTTTGTCTTTGTATCCCTTTGTTGCTTGCCCACTCAGTAAGGCAAGGACACAAGCATTGTAATTGTTACTAAATTATGAAAATAGACTCAGATAAATGCAGTAGGGCTGAACGTGAGATTTTACAAATAACAAAACTTTGAAATAAAAAAAAAAACAGATATACCATCTAATGAACGGCTGAGCCTGGAGTGAAAATACAACTTTATGAGAACTGTTGAGATCTTGTTTATTAGAGCCATATTTTCCTCCCTTGAAAAAGCGGCAATATGTACTGTAATAAAATGTGCAGAAAATATGCAATAAGTTGCCTGCAGTGTAGCATGAGGATGAGAACTCGTAAAGCAGAGTGAATGGGACACACAGATTACTGCTCAACAATATTTCTATTCTGGGGCTCAATAAATACATTATATTATATGAAATGGGGCTGTAAGTCTTAATGAGGAAGAGTAGAGTAGCACAAGGGACCGATCAAGGCACTGTAAAAAGAAACAGTTTTCAATAGCTCCTATCCTTCTCTTAAACAGTACCTGTGAGAATGATGGTCACTTCCTAATTAGTAGGGGTGGGGTTTTTTTTTTCATCACTTGGCAAGCAGAAGTTTATAGTGCTGCAAATTCACCTTTTGTTCACTAATCAATTTCTTTCTGGTGAGAATGGATGAAAGACTAAAGCAGGTGGCATCGCACAGCGAACAGCAGACAGATTGTCAGCCTACTGTCCATACCTTAAGGCCAGCGTCATGGATGAGAAGGGTGGGTTGGAATTATGACACAATCCTCAATGAACTATCATCAACCAATCATAACATTTCTTTTTTAATAAGGAACAGTTCTTCTATTGATGGCAGGGTTTAGAGTGTTGGACTTTCTCTTTAAGGGCTGAGGTTCCACACTCTGACAGCACTCATACTGCTGCAGAGCTGGAAAAGTAAATAGGAAGTCCTGATCAAACACCTCAGACAGAGTTCCAGATCCCTTCATGCTGCTTTGAGTCATGGAAAGCAGTGGTGGGTGGCTATTGATCAAACCAGAATGAGATGACTTCAGCTCTTTAATCACCGGTGGCAACTCATGCCGCAGAGTACATTCAAGGGTCATCTGGATACTCATTATTACCCATCTCTGGGTTACCTCCCCCCCCACGCCAGGAATACCAGGGTAATGGGGTGGCCAAAGACCTACCCCTGGGTCTGAGTAACCCTATGCACCTGACCGGTGTACTGCTCTGGGCAAAGCAGCCTTTCCACTATGATGGCAGGCCCCAGTGCCCCTCAGAGCAGTGACGGGGACCTCATTCACCATGACTTGGTGGAAGTGAGGACTCCCATCCTCAGGGATCACCAGTCTAGCCTCTGATTTCTCCCCCAAATAAGGGAGATTAAAGCATGATCTATCTGCTGCCCAGCAGGACTACTTATCCCTAAACCCATATTGGCCATCCCTGTAGTGGTCCCACCAGTGGGTGGTTTCTTTGGTCAGACAGAGTCTCCCCTGCTGTCCCTTCAACACCTCCTTTGGGGTACTAAGGGCTGTGTAAATACAGTTAGGATTAAAAGCAAGTACTTCGCAGCCCAGTTGTTAACTCTTTGCACTACCACTAAAAAAAATAAAAAAAATTGTCATCACAAAGGTTGGAGTGATTTACGGGGTCCCAAGCACCCTTTGCACTTGCAGATTAACTAATATGGCACATCTGCATTTCTTTCAGCTGACCAGGCACCCTGGCACGAAACCTTTACACAGCACAGGAGACTCAGATGAAGCATTTTAACGAGCAAAATTAGCTGTCCCAGGAGGGCTGTCTTTTTCCAAAACGAAAACAAACATTTTGGAATCCAGGCACAACTTGTGTTGACCACCTGGCATGAGTGCAAATTCAGGACGGTGAGTGTACAAATTCAGGACAAAGGGTCAAAATTGAGGACAAAAATTCAGGACAAAAGGTCAAAATTCAGGACAAAACTTCTGGACAAAAGTTAAGTTTTACAGGCACATCAGTGCCATTGTGAGATGTAAAGTGTCACGCATAGGATGTAGCTAATTGGGACCTGCAGTGATGGACTAGAGTACAGTCCTCTGAGTGGCCAGATTTATGTGTCAGATCGCTTCAGGTATTCCATGTCTGTTCAACTGGTGATGACTGGTTTAGGGGCTGGTACAGTACTGAGTAATGGATAAGACCCATAGCAGACAGGTCTTGTGTGAGGGTCAGAGCATTGAGTAGGGACATGGAGTTATTAACCAGCCTGCATGAGCTACAAATGGCTGCCCACTGCTAAGGGGTCGATTCCGATTCGGGCCGGAAATCTCTCCGACCGAGCCGGACCCGGAGAGATTTCCGACCGAATCGGACCCGTGCAGTCCGACCGAACGAGTACGATGCGTCCGTATGTTATCGGACACGAGTCGGTCGGACTCCCATTGAACTCAATGGGAGCCGGTCGTACAACGCGTACGCGGGCTCCCATTGCCTCAATGGGTGCGAGGCGGACAAGGGCGCCCCATACAGCGAGTACGCCGCGAAGCGCTTCGCGGCGTACACGCACAGGTAGGGGGACCCATGGGTCCCCCTGTGTGCGCTCGCACGGGTACGCGCAGACAGGGGGTCCGACACGGACCCCCAAAGTACGGCTCCGACAGCGAGTTCGAGTCGGACGGCGCGAGTCGGTCGGAGCGGTCGAGGTGCGCATCGTACTTACCCGGCCGGAAAACGTCTCCATTGCGCGGTGCGAATCGGGTCCGACCGAGTCGGGTCGGAGCGGTACGATCCGGGTACGAGTCGGTCGGAGCGGTCGGGTCGCCCGGACGAGTCGGTCGGCGACTCGCATCGTACTCGCCGGCCGGACCCGCGTACGGTTCGGTCGGGAAACAGGTTTTCGCATGGCTTTTTTCCCGACCGAATGGTATTGGGTGCGCCTCCGACCGAGATCGGAATCGGCCCCTAAGTGTTATAGTATTACTGTGGGTCAGAGTGGTTAGATAGGAGTTGACATTACTATATAATGACCTGGCTAGTGGCTAGCCATATATCCACCCTCCTTATTTTACCTGTATATTGGATATAGTATACTGCTTGGGCTGTTTCATTTCTGTGAGATGTAAACTGCAGATTCTCATTTATGCACAGAATTGTGCTACAGACTAGAAACTGTATACACTGTAAAGACATAATTGTAGGGCAGAGGGAGGCACTGTCTTCTACATATAGAACATGTTATATTGAATGGAAGCAAAATGCCAACATGCAGTTTTACTGATAAAACTATATAGCGCACAAATACTAATGTGTGGAAATTTGGTTTCGGCAAATATGTATCATTTAAACATCACCAAGTAAAGTGTTTTGATTGTTTTGATCCTATTAATACTCTTTTTCCAGCACACTTCTGAATTACAAACAAGTGGTCCATTTGTGGTTTTCTAACTGCTGACATGTTTTGAAACATTTACACAGTTCATTTGCAAATATTTAAAAGTTGTGTGTTACAAACAAATTGACAGCTTACAGCCTTTGTTTTTGCACCCCCAAGAAAAGTTGGGAAAACATGGTGCATTCTACAACATTTGTTATTATATGTCAATTATGTTAGCTTCTAAAGCATAGTAAATCATGACTTAACTGTCTACCAGGATACGACAATCTTTGATGGGGCTCTTCAATGATTCCATTTCTATCACCAACAGTGCCTCTCTCTCACATGTATTTCATTTGTTTTATAGCGCCTCTCATACCAGTGTTGGGTGCCAGAGCACTTTACATCACACACACATACAGAGACAGTGAATCATACATGTGTAAATCAGTGCATAGAAAATGTTACATAAGGCAACAGGGACTACAAGGTGTAGGATGCACGCCACCCATACTGGTAGGCATTTTGTTAGAGTGCTTGGTCTGAAGAAGCTCAAACTCAAGATTCTGAACATAACACAGTAGTTAGCTTGACTTTAATGATAAAAATGTTTTACTACCCAATCAAACCTTTTTTAACAACATCAGGATAATGAAAAACTGGGAAGAAACTTTCTAACTTGTACCACGCAGCTTGCATTCAGCTCTTTGATGGCAGTTCATAGATCACCGTGCTAGATTACATATGTAACTTATGAACTGCACAGTAACAAAAGAATCTCAGTGACAAAAGCAGTAACCCACTGAGCTCTGCACACAAAATACTGTTCTTTGAAATGCATGGTACACATTCTTTGCAGCAGGCATATTAACCCTCTGTGCTACCTTAGATGATTTGCCACTAAACAAAACTCCCATCTCTCTCCAGCAGGTACCTTAGTCACCAGAGTTATCATGACACTTTTATTGTTGCCTGAAAACTGCTGGATATACAAGGAACTTTGCAGTGCCAGCCCCAGTAACGAAACCGTCCCCCTACCCTTCCAGCCTCCCAAAGAAACACCTGATGTCGGGTACGGCCAGTCCGGCCTTGCTACCACCCTCCAATGGTGCCCCACATCTTCACATAGACCCTCTCTCATGTGTATTTAATTTCTTTTATAGTGCTACTCATCCGAAGTATGTACGGCAGGGTATCGGAGTGTGTTACATCACACACATATTATATAGAGACAATGACTCATAAATATGAAAGTCAATGTATAGGAAATGTTACTTAAGACAATGAGGGCTACAAGGTGTAAGAGTCAGATGTCATCTATACTGGTAGGCAGTGGCATAGCATGGGTGGGGCCACAGTGGCAGTTGCCTCGTGTGCAATATTCTTTGGGGTGCAAAATGTAACCCTTCCTTTCACTCATCTATGCATTCTTTCACTGATCCATCGTTACATCATTCTTTTCACTCATTCATCAACCCATTTGCCCATCCATCCTGTCAATCATCCATCCATCCTCCCTTTCTCTCTCATCCCCCTTTCACTTAACCATCCCTTCACCCATCCATCCACCCACCAATCCCTCAACTCATCCACTTATGAATCCATCCATTGACCCTATCCATCCTTTCACTCATCCATCCATCCTTTCTCTCATCCATCCTTTAACTCATCCATCCTTTCTTTTGCCCATCTACCTTCCCTTTCACTCACTCATCAATACTTACATCTACCCTTTCACTCATCTGTCCATCTGTCCATCCATTCACCCTTTCACTTATCAATTCATCAATCCATCCATCATTTCACTCATCCATTCACTCGCCCATCATCCACCCTTTCACTTATCCACCCTTTCACTCACCCATCCACCCTTTTACCCATACTTCCACCATTCCACCCATACATCTATTTATTCACCTTTTCCCCATCCGTCCTTCCACTCACTCATCCATCCATCCTTTCTCTTATTATTCATCTATTCACCCTTTCACTCATTCATTCATCCTTTCACTAATCCAACCAGTCATCCACCAATCTGTTCACTTACTCACTCACCCACCTTTTCACATTAATTATGAGCTGAGCCTTCGTGTGCAGAGTTGCAGACAGAAGAGGCCCATCAATAACTCCACCCTGCTGTAGTTCCTACAGCAAAGGGTGGGGTTGGGGAGGGTTCACTATGCTCCTGCTCATAGGCAATCTGAAAACTTGGAAGTCATGAGTCATGCATGTTGCACTGTGCCAGGATGTGAGGTGACTGTGACATGGTGTTGTTTCCATGGCTTTAAGTGGGTTGAAAAAACTTGGGGGTCTCTCCAAAGGATGTCTCCGATGTAATTACGGGCTGGCTTAAAGCACATAAGCTAAAAATCTGTGCTTGGCATAGTGTGCTGCCTGACTGGTATATTGCTACTTCTGTTATTGCATCCAGATATATAATACATTACACCTACAACAAGCCAGGACTATGGCTTTGTTGTATATAATATTGAAAATGCTTCAGTTCTAAAATGATGAGACTGTGAATGAACTATAACCCCTTCTTTTGAACTTCTTTTACTGGCTTCTTTTCATGAACTGGATTCTGTAAATTTCTTCCATCTCATGAGGTGCAACATTTTTCTTTATGTACGTTTAAAAAAGAATGCGCTGCCCTAGACCGAGCCAGGAGGAGGCAAACCACATACTTTAACAGCCCAGACTGGCCCATTGTCATTCTATATGTAACGCTCAGCCTGCATACAGAATGACAATGGGCGGGGTGGGGCTGCTCTTGTGCTCAGAGGATGAGTGTGAGGCGGCCTCATCAGGGAGCTGAGGCTTCTCACAGGGGAACAGTGCTGCTGCCCGCAATGCCCAAAATTACGGACAAAAGGCGTCCGTAAAAGGGATCATCACAGACAACGGACGTGAGATCCAAATCACGGACGGTCCCTGAAATTTATGGACGGTAGGTCACCCTAGGCACAAGTGAGGCTGGGGAATGTGCGACCCCCTTCCCAGGACTCCACGACCCTCCTGGGGGTCACGCCCCACACATTGAAGACTTCTGTCCTAGGGTCTTTAGAAGTGTACTCCTGTTGTGGATTGGAATAAAGGACTAAGTTAGAAGGTACAATCTTTGACCAGGATGAGCCAGTTGGTGTATCTGACTCGTGCTCCATTGCGGTCAGCCTCAGGTTGCATCTGGATCTCAATCTACCATGACCATTAACTATCATTTGGACTTTCAGCTTTTTGGCTATATTTTTAAATAATCATTTAAAAAAAAAATCATATCTTTGGTTCCTGTTATTGGATTTTTCATATTTTGATTGCATTTTTTAAAATAAATTGTGCTTTATTTTTCGAATTATCTTTGTGATTTTAATTGTTTTACATCTTGATTTATTTACTGTTTTGGCGCAGCATAAATACTTGGCATGTGCCCTACATTAAGCCTGTATGCTCTGTGCCATAGTTACCAGGGGGTTGAGCTCAGGTTAATTTAGTGACTTTGAGGGTTTAAACTTACGAGACTTGTGATTATCCCTGGGGGTGGGTAGTCCCCCACCCCATATAATCCAATTTCTTGCAACAAACATCACACATTATAAACAGTACACACAATGCTTAAACTGCTCTCTCTTTCTTTCATAAAAATCACATAAAAAACAAAAAAAAACAAAAGAAAATCCATCACATAAACATCCGTAAGTATGATTACTCATTGGGCTGCAACAAAAAGTCACTGCAGTTGGCCAGACCAACACAATAAAGTGCAGGTATATGGTCTTTAAAAATGAGGGACCGGATTTAGACTTCGGCAGACGGGTTATTCCATCATAAACGTGATGGACATCCCATCCAACATATTACAAGTCCATTGTATCCAATGGCCATTGTAATGCAGCTGATAGGATATCCATCAAGTTTGTGACGGAGTAACCCGTCCCCCAGAGTCTAAATCAGGCCCTAAATTTCCACAACAAATTTAGAAAAGCAAAACTCACATAGATGTACATGGGCAACAAGGGTTATAACCCAGCATGCACCGCACTTCCACAATGGTTCCAAAAAATATAAGTGAATGAAAAACCCTGAATACATTACATGAAAGAGTAATAAAGAAACTCAGCAGTGTGCTCCTTGTAAGCACATACTCGATTGGTCGCATAACCATAAGCGAATGCCTCCCATTTTGGATACTAGTTGAATGAACAGTAGAGAATGTCAGGAATGTGCTCCTATCAAGCACATACTCGATGCTCCAAACATCAGAGGCAAATGTCCACTTGCCTGGACAGTGTGGTTCCAGAATCTGTTTGTAGAGTATCACCTGACATACATTTTGCATCCTAAATATCATTCAAAAACATTGCCCATTGGAGTTAATGTTTGTAAAAAAAATAGTGAGGACACAAAATGTCGCATATTTTTGTATACAATATTGTCACAAACATCCCTTGTAATTATTAGTCAAATGAACAGTATCGATCGTCAGCAGTGTGCTTCAATCAAGCACATACAGCTGCAGGTCCAAATACCTCCACGTTCCCTGTGGACATTTCTTTAACGTATGCCTTACACACAGTAATACATTTTTCATAAAATCACATATCTCGCCAGACTCATGAGACATACAATTCGAAACAAACACCAATTAAACCTTCAATCTTGTAGCAAACTTCTGCAAGTATTGCAGCACCAACCCACTTGAAATAACTAAATATGCAAACTTTCTTGCAAACAGTGCACTTGGATTTGACTGATCAGTCAATAATTTCTCTCAAAACAACAGACATAGTGAAACTCACAGACATACACATTGCATCCAATAAACACAGTAGCAACCATGACATTTTTTTCAAACATCACAGACAGAAAATGTTCACAAAGTAAGGTGGAAGTAGACCTTAGCTTTGTCTAATGTTGCCTGGCATGACTCTTAAAAACTTGAAATGTCTCACAGATGCAAGTTAGAAAGATCTTGTCCCTGATGGAAGATTATTAAAATTGTTGTATTGACTGTTATAATTTTGACAACACAACTGCCACACAACAATACTGCCTTATTTTACCTTCCATTGGAAGAAACACCAACCTCATTTACTTTTAACTGTTTTCTTTCACATGTTTAGGAAGAATCTGAAAATGCTTCTTCACTCTCTCTCTCGAAAAGCAGCTGGATGTAACATGCAGTCCTCCCATACTTTTCAAATGTTAGCAAAGTCTTAGAATACACATAGTCACAGTCACAAGACAGAATATTGCTTCCAGTCAGTATATTGTTTAATGACACTTGTATTTCATTCAGGGCCCAACTGGGGAACCAAAGCAGCCCTGGTAAAAATGCTCATACCAGCCCTGTTCCCTTCATCTCCTTGCTCAATCGCCCTCTTCCCATCCATCCATCCATCCATCAATCCATTCTCTCTCTCTCTCCTTCTGTCTTCTCTATGGTTACTTGCTCTCTAACTTCTCACTCCCTCCCTCTAGCTCTCTGTTGAAGCCTCGTGCCTATAACAATTAACCTGGGAGAGCTAAGGAAAGTTGCAGATGAACCAGGAGTGGACTCGTCCTCTAAAGACCGGCCTCCAGAGTCTTCAGCCCACCCGGGAAATGCCCAGTGGAATAAAAGACCTATCTGGACCTGAGTGCATTTTTATGGCTGAGACTGAGAGCAGCTATTATGAGAAAATGGATTGAAATTGGGTTGCTCACTGCTGTGATGTACCAATAGCAGGAAACAAAAGTTGTTCCCACTGTTGGCATGTCACGCCTGTGTTTCCCCACTCAATCCTGGGTCAATGAAGGCCCAAGCAGGCAGTTTAATGTTGGTTGGAAGTCTCACCTACATTTCTCCTGCCTCTCCAAAGACTCGAGGAAGCTAGGAGAATGACGGTAGCACATTACCACCATCAACCACAGCATTCCTTTCAGCTATGGACTTCTGCAGACCCCCACTGAAAGGGAATTGAAAACTGCGTTGACATGGCTCTCACAGAACCTGCCTTCACAACACTGGTATTCTGTTGCAAGGAGAGCAGAAAACATGGCTGCAACAGTGAGAGAGATTAATTGGGAGCGATAGTACAAAGGGTGGTTGGAGTTGGGGATGAATGTCACAGAGGGTATTTTAGTACATCTGGGAGGGGGATTGGATGATAGAGTGGTGAGGGTGTGGTTAATCGGACAAAATATCGACTAAAAAATAACGTCATGCAGGAATATCGTTGACAAGAATATCGATTCTCTAAGGTAAGTAATATCGATGTTTAAAATATTTATGTTGTTAATATTGTTTACAAAAATATCTATGTTGTTAATATCAATGTTAACAATATCTATATTGTTAATATTGTTTCAAAAATATATTTCTTAATAACATAGTTTTATAATTATTTTATGTATTTTAGTATACGTTTTAATTGTATATGTTATAAATTGTTTGTATAATTATTGTTAATGTTTTTTAATATAGTTTGTAAATTTTTTATTGCTTTTAAATTATATGTAATTGCTTATTGTAATTTTTACTGTTGTGGCGGGCTGTGGGACTTGTAGGGGTACAGGGTGGGAAGTAAATTAAATATAATTAATTAATAAGTGATTTTTAATTATTATTAATTATTTAATTGCTAATTAATTATGTAAATTGTCTGATTAATGTATTTTTTAAGTTAAGTTTTAGGTGCGGGTTGTGGGGTTTGTAGGGGGTACATGGCTGTCATTGGTCACCCACAACAGAACATCGTAAAAGGACTCCATGAAGTCCCCGCTCCAGCCCCCAAATCTACCTCGATGGGGCTGCGGGAGACAGATCAGAGAACTGATTTTAGGGGATTAGTCTGATGGAGGATGGGAGATGCTTTAGCAAGCAGCCATCTTATTCTGCAGTTGGCCACTCCCCCTTTTCTTTCCATTCTTGATCCTTTTTGATTTTTAGTCATTCTTTTACATTAAAACTACATGCTCAAGTTACAGTAATGCAAAGTCACTAAAATCTTTTTCTTTAGGGAATTAAACTAAAAAGTGTCTCCATACCTATACTTAGTTCACTTGCCTGCTAGGAAGCACCTGAATGGTTCTATCAACCTTAAATATATTGGTTAATTTAAAAAAAAGGTTATGGGATATTTTTTATTTTTTCGTCCTTTAATTTTGTGGCATATACTTTCAGTAAAAAAGATAAATAATCACCCCACCAGCTTGCAATGACCAGACCCACTGACTTGATTAATGCCTGTATCTAAAAACTCCTACCCCCTCCTCTGGCTCACCAACCCAAAATCGAGCTCCAACTTGCTTGCTATGCTCACTGGAACAGTGAACTTTGGGGCTGGTTTGAACATAATTCACAGAAATTAATTTGGTTTCCAGGCTGGCTCTGTTTAATATATGTGCATTCTTTTTTTACTGCTTAAAAGATGAGTTTATAAGTGCAGGAATAAATTGGATCATTTGCAAATATGTGGTAATAAGGAGTGGCATAATGTAGGTCCCTGTGATTTTTAAAATAGAGGAGAGGCCTTTTATTCTAAGAACAGACTGGCACAAAACGTTCATGTAGCAAAGAGGTGATCTGATTGACTTCCCAATGCTGGGAACGGGGCAGTTGTGCCATGGATGGCAGGAATTACATTTTTCCCACCACATGTGCTAAGGGACCCTCATCATTCTGTGCTATGTTACATAATAGCACTAGCTTCACACTTAATCCCTTTGTATGTTGATCTGTATCAAAACTCCAACACTCTTGACAGAAATGGTTGAAACCCCCACTGCACAGGCATATAGTACAGTAATTCAATCAGTTTGGTACTTCTACCCCAGGAACAAACAGCCTAACAACCCCCTTATTAACATATAAAGAATACCACAAAGGAGGAACACTAAGAAAGTTCCATTCAATTCTCAATTATTCAGAGACATATTCAAGCAAACAAAATAACCAAAAGTCCATGAATACTCCAGTTTTCCATCGGTAGAAAACCTTTCATCCACTTCACATGAAAAGGTTATTCAAAAGTTAGATGGCATCTTTGCGACATGGGGTGTACCTGCAATCTGAAAATCTGACAATGGCCCACCAGTTAATAGTAGAGAAGTCAAAGACTTTCTAAATCAACTCAATATAAAGCATCAAAAAAGCACTCCTCTTTGGCCCCAGGCCAATGGTCTGCAGATTGGTTCATGAGTACTCTATAGAAAGCTGTTCAGGGTGCTGCATTGGAGAAGCTTCACCTCAAAGTTGTTTTGAACACTACTCGAGCTTACCAGTCGACCCCTCAATCAACGACAGAAGAAAGCTTTGCAACTCCTGAGGCTGAACCCTTTATCATCACTAACACCAAAGGACACATGGTGACTGCCCAGAGTCCTGGTAAGTCCCTTACACGAGATTCCTCTCATTTTCGACATGTGGCCCATCACTCACAAAACATTGATGTCAATGTTGAGACTGGGTCCCGACAGACAGTTGATGACTCTGTGCCTGCTGATAATTCCACCTCACCTGTGCAGATCACTGACACTTCGACTGCCAGTTCCCGGTCTCCAGTGGCCAGATCAGGACGTGTGATTCAGGAGCCACAATGCTTCATTGAAGAATTTAAACTGAGTGTATATCTATTATCATCTGTGTATTTATTCATGTATTTATTTTGTGTATTTATTTACCTATTTTGAAAAAGTTATAACTTTGAATTTAGCAAAGCAGGAGATGTAGTGTGTTGTAAACAAAAGAAAGCTGGAACTCTTTTGGTTCCCACTGTATACCGCAGGCTTGTGATGTAAGCATAAGAGAGATGAGTTGAAGGCAGTCTTAGAATGTTGAGCTCTGACTTACACATAGCAAAATAAAGACGTGTAAATTTACTTTCCATCTGCGGTGTCGTTATTGGCGAGTACCTGGGCTGCCAGGACACTACGGGCAGGCAGGAAGGCATTAGCTCGGTGATTAATTATATATATATATATATATATATATATATATATATATATATATATATCACTGAAAAAACCATAGGTTTCAGGGACGTTATAGTTACAAATTAGCATTTAAAAAACCTTTGAAATTCACTGAAAAACCATAGGTTTTAGGGACAGTTATAGTTAGTTGGACATTGCACTCGTACAAAACCCGTAAAATTCCCCCGTTATAGTTAGTTCAGCTAACTATAACTCGCGCCCCGCAATGCACTGCTGATGATGTCACATATTACATCACTCATGACATGGTCAGTGACATCACTGATGACATCACTGATGACATCTCAAATGACATCACTGATGACATCACTGATGACATCATCCAGTGACTGTGTGTTTCTGTAAAGTTTGAATATGTTTAATATATATAGGGAAAGGCATATTGAAGAATGAGTGGGTGTATAAGTGTCTGAATGGATGATTTAGTACGTGAGTGACTGACTCTACAAGTGAGTGATTAAATGTATCTTACTGAATGCATGGGTTAGTGACTAAACTGTGTGAATGTCTGTATCCGTCTGTCTGTTGGTTTGTAAGCGGCTGCATGGCTTTCTGAATAGCTACATGAGTGTCTACATGGGTTATTGATTGGTTGTCTGAGTATCTGTATGGGTGCCTGAGTGTTTGTGTGGGTGGGGTGTGTGTGGCTGTGCATAGATGTGTGAGTTGGTGATTCACTGGGTGCATGGTTTCAAGAGTGGCATCTGTGATGGACTGTATGGGTGGCTGAGTGTGTGTATGGGTGTGTTAGTGATTGAATGTATATCTCAGTGGTACATGTGTGAGTAACTACATATGTGAAAGGCAGTATATATGTGTGTTGGAGAATATAAATGGCTATAAGTGAGAGTGTGTGATTGTGAGAGTGGCTGTATGGATGAGTGTGTACTTGTATCAGTGATTGTATAAGAGCGTAAGAATGTGCTAGTATTTGTATGAGTAAGTGAGCTGGTGTGTGTATAACTGCATAGGTGAGTAAATGGGTGATTGATTACGTTTTGCATGACTGACTAGGTGTGTGAGTACCTCTATGGATGAGTGGCGGTGTGTGAGTGTTTATATAGGTGTATGAGTGCATATGATAGTCCTGTACTGAGTGACTAAGTATGAGTGACTGTACGGGTGAGTGAGTGGATGTGTGTGTAGACCTAAGAATCAGTGAGTGGGTATGTAGTTTTTGGTGTTGGAGTGTCTATGGTGTTGAGAATGGCAGTCTGTAATTTAGAGTGGGTGTATCAAAAGTTATATTAGGGTGTGAGAAGATGCATGAAATTATCACATGGATGATGTCATCAGTGATGTCATTTGAGATGTCATCAGTGATGTCATCAGTGATGTCACTGACCATGTCATGAGTGATGTAATATGTGACGTCATCAGCAGTGCATTGCGGGGCGCGAGTTATAGTTAGCTGAACTAACTATAACGGGGAATTTTACGGGTTTTGTACGAGTGCAATGTCCAACTAACTATAACTGTCCCTAAAACCTATGGTTTTTTCAGTGAATTTCAAAGGTTTTTTAAATGCTAATTTGTAACTATAACGTCCCTGAAACCTATGGTTTTTTCAGTGAATTTCAAAGGTTTTTTAAATGCTAATTTGTAACTATAACATGTCTGAAACCTACAGTTTTTTCAGTGAATTTCAAAGGTTTTGTAAATGACAATTTTTAAATGTATTAATTGTTATATAAATTGTTTTCATACTGATTTCCAAATTTTTTAGAAACAATTTTTTTACATATTTTGTTTTTTAAATTACATTGTAATTACATTATACATTACATTACAAAAAATACTTTCTCAGAATGAATTACTTTAGTTTAAATACTTTGCACATAGGCAATAGACTTTTAAGTACAGTAGTTACAGTTGTTGCAATGGGCAACACATTTTCAAACACAATGCAACATTCAGCTCAATGTGAATTTCTAGTTAAAGGCAATTAGTTACTTTATGGATTACTTTTCTAACCACAGGACTGGATCCTAGATTCAGTCCTGGGACATCTCCTGTAAACAGTTGAGTAAAAGCGTTTTGGTTACAGTAGTGATTTTTAAGGAATATTATTGTATTTTAAAAGTTGACACTTAGAAACTTTTTCTCATAGAATCACCAATGTTATCCTATGGAAGGAAATTCACTTAGCAGGTAAAAACTGTTATCGTTACTTTTTCTTACTCAGTGTTGGATCCTGGATCCAGCACTGGTGCATCTCCTGTAAACAGTTGAAAGAATGCGTTTAAGTCATACAGGCGATTTTTAAGAAATATTTGTAGTTTG